>OX344850.2:9850725-14850725 GCA_947037095.2 Nycteola revayana
ACACTGTCCGACACTTATGTATTGTCAACTGGGGTAAGACAGGGTGGATTGACGTCACCGATCCTGTTCAACCTATATGTGAACGATCTGATTGAGGAGCTGAGTAGTACCAGAGCAGGCTGTCATATAGGCTCAGAATGTATAAATAGCTTAAGTTATGCTGATGACATGGTGCTACTCAGCCCCTCAGTCAACGGCCTACGAAAACTTGTCTCGATTTTTGAAAAGTATGCGACTGAACACTATTTAACCTATAATACAAAGAAATCTGAGGTTATGATATTTAAATATGGTAAAGGCCCTGAATGTATTTTACCGATTCATTTAGGAGGCTCAGCATTGAAATATATGACAAAATTTAAATACCTAGGTCACATTATTACTGACAATTTAGGGGATGATGAAGATTTGGAAAGGCAAAGACGCAGTATTGCATGTAGGGCCAATATGTTGGCCAGACGATTTAGTCACTGCTCAGATGAGGTGAAAGTTACGCTGTTCAAGGCTTACTGTCAGTCGTTCTACACCAGCCAACTCTGGTATAGGTACACGAAGAGTGCTCATAACACTCTTCGTGTACAATATAATAACGCTTTTAGGGCCCTGTTACGTTTGCCCTGGCGGTGTAGTGCGTCTGGCATGTTCGTTGAGAACAGAGTCACTGACTTTTACGGGCTCATGCGAAGGCTCAAAGCATCCTTCCTGGCACGATTAAGTGTATGTGATAATAAATTCGTGTCTGTAATATTTTATCACATATGCTTATTTCGATCAGCAATTTAAAGATCTCTATTTAGTTTATTATTTATATCTATTTAAATGTTAGTTTTTAATTAATTTTTAGTCAAAGTCAAAGTCAAAGTCAAAAATTCTTTATTCATATAGACACATTTAAAATATTTTAAATCATGTTCTTATGATGCGTCCCATTCTTTTACTACCACCAGTTCTGGACGTGGCAACTCTGAGAACAACTGGCAAGAAACTCAGAGGAATCCTTTTTTAATTAAATTTGATTTTACAATTATTAATAAAGCAGTAGTTATTGTTTCAGAGCAACTCACTCCCAACTATTCCCAAGCTGTTTTGTCATTGACATAATCTGAAATTTTGTAATAAGCTTTTTTACATAATTTATCTTTCACATATCGTTTAAACTTGTTTATAGATAGATCTCTAACATTACTAGGAAGTTTGTTGTAGAAACGTATACATTGCCCCATAAAAGAATTGCTTATTTTGTGGAGACGTGTAGCATGTAAAACAAGATTATGCTTAGTTCTAGTATTAACATTATGAGTGTCGCTTTTTTTTTTAAACTATCAATATTCTCATGAACATATAAAAGGTTTTCATATACATATTGTGATGCGACTGTAAGAATATTAGTCTCTTTGAATTTCTCCCGTAGAGAAACTCGCGGACCAAGTTTATATATGGACCGTACAGCTCGTTTCTGTAGTACAAAAATGGTGTCAATGTCCGCACAGTTTCCCCATAGAAGAATCCCATAAGACATTACACTATGAAAATAACTAAAGTAAACCATTCTAGCAGTATCCACATCAGTGAGTCGTCTCATTGTTTTAACAGCATAGGCCGCAGAGCTAAGTTTCCCTGACAGTTTCGCAATATGTGGGCCCCATTGTAATTTGGAGTCAATAGTTATTCCCAAAAAAACAGTTGACTCCACTGGCTCCAACCGAATACCATTTATTTTTACGTTCGTGTCAATTTGTTTTACATTAGGTGTAGAAAATTTAATGACTTTGGTTTTGTTTTCATTTAAAAGTAGATTATTAACATTAAACCAATGGACTACCTTCGAGATTGCATTGTTTACTTCGTCATAGTTGCGTAACTGTCTATTTATTTTAAAAGTTAGGGAGGTATCGTCAGCAAACAATACTATCTCATGATTATTTCCTACATAGTAAGGTAAGTCATTTATATACACCAAAAACAAAAATGGCCCCAGGATTGAGCCTTGCGGGACGCCCATGGATACAACAGAGCCTGATGATATTTTACCGTTTATATCAACCTTCTGAATTCTACTGCCCATGTAAGAAATCAGAAGATTGAGAGCCTGGTTCCTAATGCCATACCGGTGTAATTTCCTGACCAAAGTGTCATGGTGAACGCAATCAAATGCCTTAGACAGATCACAAAAAATACCTAAGGATTCCTGCGAATCTTCCCAGGCCGCGAATATAGTTTTTAATAATTCAGTTCCCGCATCTATGGTTGAGCAACCCCTCGTAAACCCAAACTGCTTTTTATGTAATAGATTAAATTTATTAAAGTGTCTGAGCAATTGGCTAAGAATTAATTTTTCAAAAATTTTGCTCAGAGTGGGCAATATAGCAACAGGTCGGAAATTCGAGGGATCAGTACTAGCACCGGATTTAAATAATGGTATAACCTTACTATGTTTCATCAAGTCAGGAAATACACCAGAATAAACACAACTATTAAATATGTTTGCTAGGTAAGGCGCTATTATTTCAATAATATTAGATATAAATTTAACAGAATGACCCCATAGGTCTTTAGTTTTTTTCTTCTCTATGGTATTGAAAGCATTAATTACATCTTTATAGTCTATTAAAGTAAAAGTAAAATCGGTAACACAAGCAGAAACACTTTCTTTTAATAGCGCCTCAGCAGATATTGAAGATGAATTTAGAGTTTTAGTTGTTAAAGGTACGTTAGTGAAGAAATTCTCAAACTCAGTTGCAACTTCCATATCTGCTGAAATATTACCATTTTTTATTTTTAGATTAAACTTGATTGTACCTATTTTATATGTGATCTCTTTGTGTATGTATTAGTAATTGTAAGATATGGGTTAAATACCTGAAATAAACGATTATTATTATTATTATTAGCTTATACGTCGAAATACTTAGCCGACACCCAATAAGGTCGTGGGATCGTACTATTACTTGAATTACGAATCGTAGATAAATATAAAGTTGGTATACAGTTCTCTACTTCTATTCGAAATTATGATTGAAGTGGTAAATTATGATAGAAAATCTTCATATTTATTAACGGTGTATTGTAAACGTGTATATTACAATTATATATAAGTAGAATCGATCTGGAGGCTAATCACGTAACAATATGACTATGACTTCGATTTAAAATGTCTTCATTACTGTAGGGGTAGGACAACCTCCGTAGCGTAGCGGTATTTGGCTCGCTTTAAGTCTAGGAGGTCGTGGGTTCGATCTCAACACCGGACAAGAAATCGTTGTGTTAATGCTAAGATTTCTTTCCGGGTCCGGTTGGTTGAGGGACTACCCTCCGTGCCTCGGAAACCACGTGCCACGGAAAGCCGATGGTCCCGATTGTTATAATAAGCGTATATCAGAGAACAGGCAGCAGCGTTTCCCTGTGTATTACAACATAATACTGCGGTCACCAATCCGCCTGCCAAGCGTGGTGACTATGGCAAAACCGTCCCTCGGAAGGCAGCCCATGTTCAGCAGTGGACGTTGTACGGGCTGATGATGACTGTAGGGTTATTGTAACGCATTTCCTATGCTATTGTTACTTTATTATTGAAGATACATTAACTTCACAAATTTACACATTTAAATTATTATCTTATGTATAGTAAACGCTGAGTCATTATTCATCAACAGCCCGTTTACGTCTTTACTGTTACCATGGCAAGCCAAGATCGTTGAGGGATATTGCCATAATCACCACGCTTGGCAGACGGATTGGTGATCGCAGTACGATGTAAACCATGAGCTAATAGATGCTGCTGCCCATCCATCAGCCATATGTCCCTTAGTCGCCTTTTACGACACCCATGGGAGGACATGGGGTGGTCTATTCTAAGCCGGAAACCGGTAACTACGCTGAGTACCGAAGACATTTTTATGAAACTCATTGTAATATCGTTTCGTGATTAGCCTCCAGTTTTTAACATAAAATTAGTATTTACATAATGTGACATAACTAATTGATGAGAGCTAAAAACACAAAGAGAATTCAGATGCAACGAAACGTTCATATAAAAAAATGAATGTCTCTTGGAGAACGCAATAAATTTAATGAGAACAAAAGAAGAAACACTAAATATTGTCGCAAGATACTAGTAGGTACGAAGCTGGATACAGGAACAAGAAATAAATGAAAGATGGAGAAAGAAAGAAATAAGAATGATTTACCGCCAAGAAAGCTGTTGGGAACTATTGTTCAGTATAGGTTCGTCAATTTTTTACTTATTTTTATATTGTTGTTATAAGAAAACTGAAGGTTTTACAGAAAAATAACAATACTCGAAGGTTGACAGATTTAAAACAAACTACCTATTCAATGAGCTATAAGCTGATGTAACATCATGGACATATACAACGTGATGTTTTAATGGTTGTTAATGTTTGGTAAGACGATACCGATCAGTACTAGTATCATAATTTAACGTAAGCTTAAAATGTTAAAATAAACATTTTTTTTATCCACCTACCACGCTGAGATTGCTTTGCTGTCTGTACGCAATGTAGGTACATGCCAAGTTAATTTATAAGATAATCTAGTGGACGGAGAGCTGACAACCGAAACGGCAAGGTAATTTGATCATTCATAAAAATGATTTATCAGCTTACCTGGAGCATTCTAAGCATAAAGACGTCGACCTGGCAGGATTCGCGTGGTGGATGTGGGAGTTATGGGGTGAGAAAAAAATAAAAAAAAGGTAATGTGATCAGGATTACTTTTTATGCCAAATAGTTTGCCTACCTCCCCAAAGCACACAAAAAAAATCTGGCGTCATTTGGTTGGTGGAAAGGTATCGCCAGGCTTAATTAAAGTGAGCACAGACGCCGTCGTCACGTGTATCCCCTCCACGCGCTTTTTTTCATGCCCCTTAGCTCTTTCTCGAGCAAAATACAATTTAAAATATAAATTTACAATTTTTTTTTTCGACATGTTTCCCCCACTATTATTGGCTGGCTTTTTTTTCCTAGCCTCTGGGAATAATAAACTTTAAGCACAAAAAAAGCCAGCCTTGTTCTTATTACCTAAAAATATTTTTTTTTTCCTCACTTTAATTAAGCCTGGCGATACCTTTCCACCAACCAAATAACGCCAGATTTTTTTTGTGTGCTTTGGGGAGGTAGGCAAACCATTTGGCATAAAAAAGTAATCCTGATCACATTACCTTTTTTTTATTTTTTTCCCCACCCCATAACTCCCACATCCATCACGCGAATCCTGCCAGGTCGACGTCTTTATGCTTAGAATGCTCCAGGTAAGCTGATAAATCATTTTTATGAATGATCAAATTACCTTGCCTTTTCGATTGTCAGCTCTTAGTCCATAGGTTTTCTGTATGGTAACCTAACCTATCTAACACAGATTATAAGTAATTTGAATCTGTAATGCTATTCAAAAGAATATTAAATATAAAAACGATTTTACTACCGAAAAATAATCATTTCGTTGAATATTAAGCAACCATGTATTATCCTAATACGATGATCGAATCGCAACTAACTATGTAATCTAACTAGCCTGTGTTGTCCCACTGCAGAGCAAAGGCCTCTCTCTCCCTTTTCCACACAACCCTGTCTTTTGCGAGTGCCGGCCAGTCCCTACGGTGGGAGTCAAGCTCGTCCCGCCATTTTCGTCTCGGCCTGTCGCGATGACGTCGAGCGTTTATTGGGACCCAATCGGTGGTTCTAACTAACTATACATAAGTATAAGGCAGAATTCGGAACTTCCATGTGAATTAAATGAACAAACATAATGTACTATTCAGAATTATATACATGACTTCCGTCTAAAGCATGAGTATCTACTTACGAGCTGTAACTTCACCCAAAGTTACTACATTCCTGACTAACGTTGACATCTAGCTACTCGAGAGATTAAAACCTAAGCATCAAAATATTCTTAATCAAAATTAGTTCTTATTGCTGCCTACGTAGAACTTAATATGGCCTGGTGGAAAATGGTTCGTTAGCCATTCGAAAACTGAGTAAATATAAATACGTACAATTTAGTTGGCAATCATCCGTGTTGACAGTTTCCGTCGACCGCGGGTCCGTGTCAGAATTTAATTAACCTGTGCAATGGTCGCATATATACTTGTACTAGCAAACGTACTAGTAGAGTAACATATACAGTGACAGCTACTGAACCAATATGCGGTGCCAATTCGAGTGAACTGTCAGTCGATAAGATTTTATTTACTAAAGGTATAGCTGAATTACCTGGTCATAAGTTTAAAAGACTGTATTAAATATAAGTAACGGTCTTCTTTGTTAATGTTAATTCTTAATTAGTTGTGTTCATTATAAAAAGAATAAAGATTGTATTAAAATATGGGAGAAAAAAATAATTACCGGGTGTTAATTTAGGTTCTATGTTCAGCATTGGATGTCATACAAGCTGATAATGACGAAGACATATCCGTAGCTTAGTATTATGAGGCTTGTTACTACACTTTGGGGATCATGGGTACCGTGGATATCGTTTATTTCTTAGTGTGGACTCTTCTTGCGGTTTGACAGCACTATTCGTATAATCATATAGTATTTACTTAGATAAACGCCGACCATGATGTGTATCATCCGATGCCCTAGTAGACCCAAAGTCCGAGAGGCTCTCGAACTATAAGTAGTTGCACAAAACTCCTCTTAAATACTAAAAGTCATAATCCCTTAATCTCATCGCCAGCCACCGCTCTGAGCCGAGGTCCAAGTCCCACAGGGGGCGCCCTCTTGCGCAGGTTGCTTGGTTTGTAGTTTTTAAACGATTTATTTAGGCTGGGGCTCTGCTCGCCTTTATGCCCGGAGAATTAGCAAAAGCATCCGTCCGAAAAAAAAACCTGATGTCTATGCGGTTATAAATTTTATTTTAATTTTAATTACAGCAAAATAACATTTATTTTTATTCAAAACAATATTTTACACTACCATAACTGCTCTCTAAGTCTTCAGAATTGTTAACACGTGCCTAAAATAAAAACGAAATACTCACTTAACAGGGGGTAAAGATTACTCGCGCAGTTAAATATTTGTGATGAGTGCTTTGCCAATAAAAATCATACTGTTACTGCTAATGCCTCTATAAATTGTTTATTGCAAGAAATAATCATTCCCGCAAACGTCATAAATTACTATCAGATTAATATTTACTAGTTTATGTGGACATTTCGTTTTACGAGTAAAATGATTCAGCAGAAGAGAAACACTGCGCTGAATAAATGCAGTGGGAGGTGTTGCTAACTAGTCGAAACTCGGTGGATCTCATTAGGTCTCACCTCCGTCCAGTTTTGACTACCTAGACAGATCATTACACGTTTCGTTGCCTTTGAGTTTCGTATGCAATATGCATATATTAAAAAAATATTATTAGCAGCACAGGCATACTGTGAAGACTTTGATAGAGGTATTGCATATAGTTTTACGATGTTAAGTTATAAGCTACGTATGTTATTTGTAATTATTGGTAAAGATCTCTACAGCGTGACTTTTTAATCGTTATTGGAACTTACGTTGGTAATAACTTAGTGGAATGAGTAATTTTTGTTCGTAAAATCGATTGAGGTTGATACTTTTTCAATACCCTTAAAAATTACAGATAAATAATATAAAAAAAATGACTTGTTGCCTGTTCATACAACCTAAATTATCTTGTATTGCAAGACATTAGAGCTCATTTTGACATGTACATTTATCATTGCCGTCTGATTGAGGGAAACTTTGTTTGTAGACACATATGTCTATGTAAAAAAAAAGTTACGTTTAGATAGTAATACTGATGGTAAATGATCCTGCTAATTATTAACAACGTCACGGTATAAATTTACATAACTTGAGATAACCAAAAAAGTTGTAAAACTGTTTTCTACTATTCTATAAAATATTTTGTTATACAAACACATGAAATTGAATAGCAAAATAAGATTAATTGAAGAATTTGTATCCCATATTCAGACACAAAAGGAAACGGTAGTGTGCAACTATCAATACGGGTATTGTAACAGCACAGTGCCCCAAACGAAACGATTCTTAAAAATAGAAAGCCATTTCACGGAAACTCTGACACTCAACAATTCGTTACCACCTGTGCCCGAACCAACAACGATATTCTACGTAAAACGCATATTTTATTGTTACCCGCCGATATTCAGGTGGACGCCCCGAGCCATCTAACGGTAGCAATAGAAACTGCCAATTTGCAGTTTGATGACACGACAAAGGATCGGGGAGCGCGGGCGGTTGTCCGAATGTCCGTCTGAATACGCGATCCGTTCTAACTCAATTCTGCTTGCCCAATACGACACAAAGACTTTTTCACACTATTTCTCATTTTATTTTAGATTTTACAGGTTACTCGCTTTTGTATCCGATTGTTTGATGAGCTTTATTTGCATGTTATTTTTAGTTTTCAAAGAGAACTCAGAAGCATCTTTGTTTAGTATATTGATCTGCCACTATAAATTTCGATTTAGCCAATATCAAAATAACCATGAATTTAAAAGAAAATGAAAATCTTCTTAAATTAACATGTCATTTTTTTTACCAGAAGTCCCTTCAAAACAAAACAGTTGTGCAAGGACCATAACTAGGTACAAAACCTATGTATGTATTTAGAGTGTAGTTTCTGATATGGTGTCGTTATGCGATACGCTCATAAATTATGTCGTAGTATAACGTTGGTGGTCTAGGTAAAGTGAGAATACATGCTTTACTTAACAGTTTATAGATACGTGTGAATATTAAAGTAGGGTGGTGGTTAGTACGTACAGATAGTGAAATACGAAATAAGGTTTAATCATTTGTTAAAATATAGATATTGTGAAGTTATATTTATTTGGACGTGACAAATAAAATATTGGCTGCTAGAACCTTATTTTGGAAAAAAACTAATATGAATATATATGTTATTTCACGTAGGTATATTGTTGTAGTTGTATTATAAACTTCTTGATGGTATGTAAAAGAGCAACGCTAAATACGCGAGGTATATGTAAATATGTAGATATAATTCGTTCTTTAAAATTAGGATATGTTTTGATATACTGCCATCCCTTAAGTGGAATTAAGAATAAATATAATAGGTTCCATTTTTAATTATACTTTGTGATTATTTATTAAATGTTACTACGGCACTGTAAAAGAAGAATTCCAAGATAGACTGTAAGGTCCTGACACAAACTTACTGCCAGGAGTGAAATGTTACGACTATTGCACTGGTTTATATAACTTTCGTCAGTTTTATCGCGATTCTACGATCTGAAGCTACTTCGTTGCATTGTAAATAAAAAGTTCCATTTTATTTTCTCTTTTGTCTCAGTGGGGCTCAGAAGGTATCTACATATATATTATGCTTATGGTAATTGTGTTTCTTACATTGAAATAGGTGTATGTTTGTGCCATATAAATAAACCTTATGGTTTTAGAAAAAGCCACATTGACGACCTATTTCATAGAGGTAAAATTTCTAGTTTTCATATCATGTTATTAGTATGGACTGAACGAATGATCAATTTACCAAGCTAATAAATAGCTTAATAAAACACATGCAACCGAATACAATTAAAAGGTGTTAATAATAAAAAGTGTTATTCACATTCTTCACTGATCTATTTCTATTTTACTAGTAGTAGTGACATCTATTTAATTCTTTGCACCATTTATGCTCCTCTTTGTTTTCCTGTTGCTTATTATATTGGTTACAAAAGTACCATATCGGATCAAATACCGTATTATTTTACCTCATCTTTGTATAGACAAAGAACAGACTCTCCTTTGTTTAGATGCGTCAGAATCGAATCTATTTTATAAGTGACTTTTTCCGATTACCATAGATACCATGGTTATTTTAAGGTTCCTTATAACTAACATAGATCTTACCATGGTTACAAAAAAGTATTGTCAGCGCAATTATAATTATTTATTTTTAGATAATGCTGAGTGATCATAAACTGCATTTATATTATAATTATTTCAAATAATATCTAAACTGTTTTATTGTACAAGCATTCAGGATGGTTTCGATATATGTCTAGGAGTCTTGCTTTAGGTCTCAGAGGTCGTGGTATTGATGCCCACGCTGGACAAAAAATATTTGTATAAAATCTTTGAGGGCCTACACTCCGTGCCTCGGAAAGCACTTAAAGCTGTTGTTCCCGATTACGTTATTACATAATATTGTCACCAAACCGCCGCTAAACGTGATGACTGTATCAAAAACCCTCCTTTCGGAGCAAAATGTAAAATCATGTAAGTTAGCGAGTTAAAAATAAGACAAAGACAACATTCGCGACTAATTATTTCTCTGTTTAAGGATTTAGTCGATTCATCATAGTATTTTGTATACGTAGACGTATTCAAAAGATGTCGTGATGAATTCATGAATGATGAGTGATGAATCAGCTTTTCCAAAAGTCAAATTGAAAATACTGCTGAATATCAATATGTAAAATAAACCAAATTTTTCAGGTTGTGTTATTTAAAGTATTTGGATTTTTTCTTGAAACGTATGCCTTACAATACCATATACAATTTTTCGAAAAAGAGGCATCTATATAAACAATAGGTTTATACTGTACAAGAGGTATTTACTAAGACATTGTCTTATTTTCTTAAAAAAATAAATTCTAATAGATTCTTGTTTCCTGGTGTCGTAATTTCTAACTGAAGCTGAAGTTTCAAGCTGCAACGTTGATTGTGATCTAACGAACTGCTGTGATAGGAAATAGCACAAAAATGGGTACAAATTTTCCAGACTTGGCCCTAAGGAAATATTGCTGTGTCCGCAATATAAAATATAACAATATTTATGGATAAAATTAAACTTTGTTTACTGCCTTGAAGTAGCCAATCGTAAATGTACAACGTTTGAGAAATCCCATTATTAATATAAATCCAAATATTTTCTTTTTATGTTTCTTATTATCTCAAATCTTATTCAATGAACGTAAGAATAAAGGAAACGACAGTATTTTAAAATAATTTCAAGGAATTGGCTGGGTTAGATTTTCTGAAAATGTACAGTTAACTAGTTCTAATTTACAGTAAGGTATACTTTAATACATACAACTAAAAGTATGTATACGAATAGTAACATAAAATACTCACTATTCTAAATCCCATAGATTTAGAATAGTATAGAGTATAGACCATCTTCTATTATAAATATAAAATCAATATATGATTGTCAATTCCGTCTTATCAACCGAAAACAAAACAAGACATTTATTTAGTTAACCCATTATATTTTCCGCTTCATTTCATTTGTCTACAATTTTCGTCATGTTTTATTTTTGTCAAATATAGAGGAAATCACAAGTTACCAGACGTTCGGACCAGTAAATTGTATTATAGAAGGCTGATTCGACCAACAAATCAATTTTATACAACCGAGACTTTTAATTGGGCAATAAAGAGAATAAATTGGAAGAGATAATTTCGTTTGCGGTTTGCTTGGGTGGTTCCTTGGTTGCTAGGCAACGGGGTTGAATACACAGTCGGCCGGAGTCACGAATGTTGAAGGGTGAGGCTTATCAGATAATTGACTGCAACTAGTGGTGACGCGCGAGGATTCACGACGAATAATCCCCTATACACAATGTTATTTCTGTCACGTATCCGATTGATGATCACTCGATATGCTAATGTACACGTACTTCGCAATTACCGAGAGAATTCAAATGCTTTTATGAGTAAGTAATAGATGAAAGTTGCAGGGTTACGTTGTCATCATGTTACTATGTTACTATTATATATTTTGTTGATAATTTTAAAGTGGGTTAATACAGTTTATATTCAACTAAAGATCTTGCGGGTTTCGCTCGGGAAGCTGCATACAAAAATCTTATTTAATGAGATCGTTTCAGTGGTCAAGATTACACAAGTTAATATTGAGATAGATATAGTATTTTGTTTGCTTAATTATACCTATACTTAGTTATTTTGTACTGGCATTATAGGTTCCTTAAAAAAGATTACGAACATGTATGAGAAAGTCGTGCTACGAACACCATGAGAATATTAGTCATTAAATCGCAAATATTATCTTGGCGTTCATACAAAAGTGTTAAGTAAAAAATTGGCAAAGATACCAGAAAAGTAATTCTTGCTTATTTATTATAGCAGTGCATTTAACCCTTTAACGATCAGTAGTTATATTTAAAATACTAGAGTTCGAACTTTAATACAAGTTAATAGAGTTCAAAATATGAACTTTACCAAGTCATATTTTGCAACATAACTTTTCCATACCTATAACAAAATACTAAAGTTATTATTTTATACTAGCTTCCTGCGCGTGGTTTCATGCGTGAAACTGCCGTTCCCTTAGAAACTTCATAATTAAATATAGCCTAGCCTTCTCCGAGATAACGTAACGTTGCTACTGAGATTAGCAAAAAAACAAACTATTCAGATTTATTATATTAGTAAAGATTATATTCCCTTGGCTATACGACCTGCCATATACGACAATGCTCCTTTATTTTTGCTACTATAATAGTTTAAGACATGGCAAAATCTTACAGCATTGTTGTACAATACAGATCAATAATAATCAACTTTTCCAAACACCATTTCTGTTGACACAGAATTCTAGAATTCCGTGTAAGCAGAAAACTTGTAGTTTTGTTTGAAAGTGATGTGTTTCAATGAGATTTGTTTCAAACTAGTGCCATCAGATTGTGTTATCGCAACCAACGAATTACTCTATACCAGAATATACCTAGTATGTGAATGTTATTGGTTTTAATTTGTTAGTAACTACTATTTATCTATATTTATATCCTTACTTATATTATAAACGCGTAAGTTTGTGAGTATGTGTGGATGGTTGTTTGTTACATCTGAACAACTGAACAGATTTCGCTTAAAATTGCAAACATTCGCATACTTCGACTCACTGGAGCAGAGTAGCAGTCCCACGCAGGTAAAACCACGGGGCGCAGCTAGTATCTATATAATCGGCAGTATAAATAGAGAAGATTTGTATTTTTGTATGTTTATTGCAAATGAACTCAAATACTATTGGATGGATTTCGATAATTCTTTCACTATAAGAATGTTACACATATAGGCTGTATATAGGCTTTATTTAATTATGAAGTTCAGAGAAATGGCAAATACGCAGGTGAAACCGCGTGCGGGAAGCTCGTTTGTAAATATTCTTGCAAGGTCTCGGGTAGGGCAAAAATTTGTGTAACTAGAAATCTTCTTTGTAGACAAAAATTGTAAGTAAAAGCTCGAAGTCAGGAAGTTGGTGGTGTTTCATCCATGCCTGATCTCTCACTGATCGAGTCGGTAGAACTGTCCCACTGACTTTTGAGAGTATAGGAACAAAAAGTACACCTCTGTTTGCGCATGTCCTGCGCTGGTTGCTAGTCTCCGTAGAGATTGACTGCCGTAGTTAAAATAAGTCCGGAGGACTACAATTTATAAATTGTCCTATTTTGTACATATCTTTGTTTATCAGACTCGAACACTTTTATATTCTGTCCATTCTGCGTGGCTAGGTTTTATATTACTTCACTAAATAAGATATTTACTTTCATGGAATTCTTTCTTATGACTTTCGTTTAGGACTTCCGAGAAAATGTGTTTTTCTTATGTTCGTAAAATATACGGGTAGATAGAATGTTATTTTATGTATTATTGTGTAACGAGTAAATATGAACCCGCACTGAAGATAAAGCTAATAATATAACATTTATCTACATTTTCGCAAAGCTGGGTATTATTCAAATATTTATCTATAGGTACTTACTTATTTTATAAATAGGTAAAGTTTGAGAGTTTGTGAGGTCGTAGGGGGTACTCTGGATCTACTAAACTGACTTTATAAATTATTTTAAAAATATAAAACCAAAATAATGCAGTATTTGTGAGTGTAATATGCTACGAGGTTGAAAACAGCTAGGAAGTTAGGATCAAATATTTTCAATATTAGGCATGCAAAAAGAATGGTATTCAAATTATATCTACTTTGATTATACATACCTACTAAAGTTTGTAACCACCAATAAACATTAAACTTAAAGAACGGATTACAAGTTGTTTTTGTTTTTTAAAGGCAGTTCAAGAAAAGAAACCCCTTTGTCAGGGTTTAACGCCAAAAGTCACACTCTGACTAAGAACAACAAACTTGGTTTGCACGAATGTCTCGAACCCACCAAGTTTCAGAAGCAACTGCCGTAACTCCAGAGCCACCAGAGCTGTCTTTATTTAAATACTTACTTTCCACGCGTAGTTTCACCTACGTATTGCCATTCCCGTAAGAACTTCATAATTAAAAATAGCCTAGTTATAGCCGTTCTCTATAAATGGGCTATCTAACACTGAAAGATTTTTTTAGTAGTTTCTGAGATTAGCTTGTTCAAGCAAACAAATAAACTCTTCAGCTTGATATATTAGTATAGAATAATATATGGCATTTGACTTCAGAAAAATAATTTTGGATGTACTATTGTACTTCAGAAGCATTAGGTCGTAAGTGTCAGTTTACGATAAAAGCACAAACGACAAAATGTATCTGTAACGTAATGGCACATCTGATCTTATGCTTCTGAGCTCAAAAAATATATACGAGTAAGTAATTGGTTACAATAAAGATAAATATATTATATAACTATTAATCTTATACACTCCCGCTAACGTCACTCCCCAATGTAATGGTGAACATGAAACTGTAACATCATCACCATATTACACATATTCTAATGACAGTACAAAGCAAACTAGTCGACAACAGTATCTACAATACACTCATCACGTATGCGCAAAGTTGACTGATTCCAATACACAATGTACAGTACCGGCTTTGGGTACAGCTTTGTATATTTTACAGTAAAATAAAAAAATACACAAAATATAATAAAGGGTAAAATAAAATATAGAAAAATAAAGGAAAACATATGGATTGTAGGACATAAAAACCACTAACATGAAAAAAAAAAGTAAACGGCAGGACGATTCCAAAACAAATTTACTCCTCTCAATAATATGGAATATAGAAACCGTTCTGTTTCTTTATTCCATATTATAAGGTAGCACAATTTAAAAATATAACTAGTTTTAGCGTAGCATATTCTGTTAACACTAGGTTCTCGCGCGCAGTTTCACCCGCATAACTCCCGTTCCCGTAAAAACTTCATTATTAAAATGGGCTACCTAACACTGAAAGATTTTTTTGAAATCGGACTATTATTTCCTGAGATTAGCGCGATTAAGCAATTAAACAAATTCTTCAGCTTTATATATTAGTATAGATTTATGTTCATCAACACTTTTTCAATTATTGAGGCGCCCTCGATCATTTTGGAATGTCTCTAAAGCCGGCCCTGGGTATGGCCCGTTGTATTGGGGGAGCATCAAAGCACCTTATTCAATGTTCGTTTCAGAAACTTCTTCCAAGTTTGTTAAAGTAATATCTATGGTTATTAGGAATATTATTCAAATTTTCGTTCCATGCGAGAAGTGCCTTTGAAGAGGAGTTTTGGAACAAATTTGACATAACGTCATTAGTTTTACTACAGTATTATAAAGAAAGTATTCAAGTTATAATCAGAATGTGACCGCTTTACAAAAATAGGCGTATTTACCCGTAAGTACCTAACTTTTTGGTTCAAGAAGGTCCTTCGAGTAATTATTGGATATTTTCGGGAAACAAGGGTAAACAATAATTAATATTTACATAACAATTGATCGTTAATTATCAAATTAAACTTTCCCCTCAATATGCGCAGCTTATTTTATATATTTTTATTCTTAGTTTTTTCGATTGGACATCGGATGTCTTGATATCCTCAGGAACACATTTTTTAAATTTGTACAAACCTTATTTTTTTTCAAATAAAAGGAATAAATGCATTATTGCTTATGGTGATTTTAAAAGTAATTTAAGATCTATTTGTGATTTAAATATTTATTATATAATACTTTTTTGTTATTATGTTTGTCCGTAAAAAATACCACATATCTGATTGCTGAGCTTTGTTTTTGTTATTGAATTAAGATGGTAAATTTATTTTATTTATTTATGTTAAACTTTGTTCAAATAAGAAGACCTGCCTGACTTTCCTGTGATGATTTTAAAAACTCAAACCAATATTTTCACATAATCACTTGTTATTCTCTTGATGTTACCTTATCTGACAATAAAGTAAAGGGATCAGACTGTAATGCTTAAGTGTAGAATAGACCTGACAGAAAATAAAATAATTATTAATAGTAGGGGATCCGATCGCAGTAAACCTTTTTTCCGGAATTAACAATTCACATACGAATATAATAATTAGTGAATTGCGCTGCAGCTAGGTAATATTGTTACAAATACACATCTTTGTTTCTGCTTTAAATATTTTATCATTTTCAATAAAATTCGTGGGTGAATTGGAACGTAAATCGTTAAAACTGACGACAGGTGGCGATACAACTGTCACATGAGAACGAAACATGTAACACAGGTGTTAAACTGAATAACGGTCCAAATAGAATTAAAAAGAGAATACGTAGATCTCTCCAATGTTATGATTTTTTATCTTCAGAATTTTTATACGAACGTTCCATTAAATAAATGTTACTTTGCAAAGTTAGACATCGTTCAATCAAAGTTGGAGCAGAGAACATCACCAAGGGTCTGATTTTGTACAATTTTTACTTCTTAGATCACGCCCCTGACAATATTCAATCATCGTTTTCTTAACAAGCTTCGGAGACAAAAACCAGTTTTCTTTGGTAAGTTACAATTTTATTCTATGAATAGCAAACATATAACCAATATTTTAAAAAAGGTGACTCTCTTTTGTATTTGAAATACATCATTTTCACAAATGATGTATTTCTTTTGCCCCTATAACTACGAATACTAAAAACAGAATAAAATAAACATAGGGATATCCCATCCAACAAACGTTCGATCGATATTAATAACGGCATCAGGAAGGCGCTTGAAATATTAACAGAATATTGAGTCACAAAGTCGTCTTCAAAAATACTGTCACAACATGGTCACAACACCTTATGTTCACGATATGCAACCTAGATACCTAACAAATTGTAACGTAAAAAGCATATATAAAATCATATATAGGAAAAAAAAATACTCGCTATCTGTCGAGTTACTTCAGCGAACATCGCTCTAGCTACAGCAAAAATAGAAAAAATATATGTCGAAAAAAGCATCTATATTTCCCGTTTATCATGGAGAATTTGTAGCTGTTACATTCACGCCCAGTGTCGGTTCGACGCCTCAGGCGACGACCTAATGCACAAAGGGCGGTAAGTGGCAGCAGCTCATCGATGAAACAAAGGGAATATTACCCGGAACTCTGCGAAAAATTGAGGTATTCTCTCACAAAGAGGGTAAGCGGTAAATGACTTTGTTTATGATTGTACTGCTCTTGTTGAAAGCTCAAGTTCATTAGTGAATTGTGGAAAAATGCCAGTCTGGTTTCCTGATTTGTGTTTGCAGCGAAAATATAATATAAATTTATTTTTTGAACCTCTAATAAATATTGCTTCTAAATATATTTAATAAAGTGTAAGCTTATATATATGTTTATTTTCTTTGACAGCAAAATATTGCTGGTGTATAAAAAAGGATTATTCGACGAATAGGCTACAATTATCTTATATATATATATAATTCTTCTGTGAGTGTGTATGTCACTGAACTTCTCTCAAACGATTTTGATGAAATTTTTTGTGTGTGTTCAAGGGGATCTGGGAATGGTTTAGATTCACAATTTTGTCCGCTGGACAATGTTTTTTTAATTAATTTTTAATTTATTAGTAGTTGCCTTAAAACCCCTTAAAAAAGCCTTTTTCTTTGCAAATTGAATGTATCACCATAATTTAATTATATTTTTAACTTCTTTTTGTCTCAGAAGTAAAATAAAACTACACTACAGTTACTAAAGCTGATTTGACTTTAAACTACATACATTCATTTGCAAATTTGACATCTACAACCGATTTGAAACAAACAAGAATACGCAAAACAAAAATACAATGGTCATGAATGGTCGCACTAACAACGGACAATTGTGCAGCAGAGAATTTAATAGCGGAGATAATTCAATCGTTCCGGTTTGGCGGCCTGTGAAACTGTATCCTTTGGGGTGCTGGTTTGTAGCAACCGTACGATGGGATATGCTTAAAATTTATAAATTTAATTAGTTTCTGTATGATGTTGAGTAGTTGTACTACACGTTCAACAACTTTGACCTATTTCAAATTCTTTTGAAAATATTATTTATTTATTTTAAATATTTTAATCCAAATTTTTATCAAAATATTCAAGGGTAAACTATAATAATTATTAGATGATACGATTAATAATTGTTTGAGATATTATTGGAATTAGCAATAAAATTGTTTAAAACTTGTTATTTAAGTACCTACTGTAACCGCCCGATTAGCATGTAAAAAGAAACTTTATGCTTGTGATATTCGTTTCTCATGTAAGTGAATTTTATTCTTTTTGAGAAATAAAGATCTTAAACCAGAATAATCTATTTTAATTTACGTATCTCATTACATTAGAGTTTTGCACCTTAGGTATATTAATTTAAGTTACTACTTACATTGATTTTTACCATTCCACACACTATTTTGGATTTTTCCCGATTCTCCATATAAGGTTGTCTGGAAGAAAATGCAGAAGCGATAATGCCGCCCGTTATTATATATAACCTACTTTTTTTCTCGATGTTCCTATGGTGTACAACGATTATTTTAATCGACGGTCCTAGTTTTATTATTCTTGATGACTTTATTCTTGACAAGCTGCGCCCCGCGGTTTTACCAGCGTTACTCTGCTCCAGTGGGTCGGAGCGTGATGTTTTGTAGCCTATATGTTAATCCAGCGTATAACCTATCCCGGTGCAAAATTTCAGCCAAGTCCGTTCAGTAGTTTTGGCGTGAAAGAGAAACAAACATCCATCTATACATACTTACAAACTTTCGCGTTTATAATATTAGTAGGATGTCCCATTACTTATTACTGATAATGAATCTATGTAATCATGATAATTTAACAGTACAGGTACATTTCAAAGCAACAAATAGCTGGTCCCGTATCAAAAACATAGTAATAGCGGTCATCATCATAATAATATAGAAGACGATTGTCATGGGCCCCGTTGCCTTGCGGTATTTGGAGGGGAGACAAACCATTCTCATTTCCAGATATTACCAATAATGTCTAGCAAAACGACCAATACATGTTTATTGTGAATCGTTGAAAAAATCGGAAAAACGACGGTCGTTATAGTGTATAGATTCACGTTTATTATAAAGTTGGAACGGCCTTATTCTTGTGCGTCTCGTTGGTCTAGCAGTAAAAAGTTTGGCCGTATCTGGCGAGGTTACGGATCCGAGTCGGATAAAAAAATGTTTTGCTAGAAATTTTCTCTTTAGAAAAATCTAAGTTGTCGCTCGAAGTCAGGAAGTTGGTGGTGTTTCACCTTTGCCTCGGAGATAAATTTAAGCGACTGATGAAAGATCAGGAGCAGGAACGATTCCTGCGCCAGATTTTAAGCGTAAAGGAAAGATAGTACATGTTCACTATAATATGTCTTGCGCAGATTACCGATTTCTTTAGAGATTGATAGCCGTAGCTGAAATCAGTCGGGAGGACTAACAACGTATCGTATACCCCTATATTGTTTTTTTGTATAAGCAACGAAGTGTTGTATTTCCTAATAGTAAACGTTTTATGTATCTTTGATATATGGCTAAAAATAAATCTTTTGAATTAGAACATATAAATATAGTTTGGATGCAGTATTTTTCTCATCTCATTAAACTCAGAGTTCATGAATCACAGAATTTAGTCTTTATTAACTTATTTACGTAAGCAATTAGCTAAATAAATTAGTACTACTACTCTGTTGAAATACATGTTTACTTTATACTTAGTGCAAGCCCAGAGAGTAATTTTTTTTTGTATAAAAATTTCAGCTAACGGTGGGATATGGGAAGGGTACTTTGTATGAAAATGGAGCTATGAGGAAAAAACCGCGTGGAATGGCTAGTGTTTATAACGTACAGTTCGATACTCTTGAACGATATTATCCTTTAAGACTGTGTTCCTCTGGTACCTCGGGGATTTGCGTCTATTTTAGTTTAAATGTACATTTTTAGTAAAGCCCCAAAATATTATGTTCCAGAGTTGGGATATAACTATGTAAATTTTATAGCTAAATTCACGCAAATAATTAAAAAGAACTCTGCATTTACCGTAAATGCATATTGTAGCATGTATATAATAAATTGTATACAATATGTAAAATGTATATGTATACAATAAATTGGTTTTCATTTTTGAGCTTTAAGCTTATAACATTTAAAACTTTTTTAATGTGGGAATATTTAGTTTAGAAAATATCGATACGAAAAACGAATTTGTCGGTTGTTTATTTTCACAAAGAGATTACAAAATGATTGGTTGAGATATAACTGACTAAAAAGATAAATATGAAAGGAGGGTGGCTATGTTTGCAGCATCAGCGAACAATCAGTCTCGTTAGGGCGCTGGTGGGTGCCAATTATGGATCGGCATTGGTTTGATTGCTCGGAAAATAACGAATCGCCCAACTACATTTGTACACGAAACGATTCTGTGACTGAATGCAGTATGTTTCACTTATGTCATAGAATAGTTTTGGGTATTTCGTAGAGCCGTGTGAGCAAAAACTTGGCTAGTTATCTTAAAAAAATACAGAGATGCATAACGGGATGTGTTTAAAAAAAAATGATATGTTGACAGGTTGGAATCCACCGTGGCCAAATATTATATGCATTAGGGGATATGCAATCTCAGATACAGGTTAGAATCTTGCCGAAATGTCGGTCTTGTCTAAATTTATTACTCACAATTATGAAACAAAAAAAAATGAAAGTTGAAGTAACAATGATTACCTTAATAAAACATAATTAAAATAATTATTTTTCTTCTGGTGTTATACATTTTATCAACGAATAACCTTTTTACATTGGATGATGTGATATATCCTTTCATTTCTTTAGTTGATTTTTATATCACTTAGACTATACTACAATTTGGGCGAGTATTGACGTGACTAAAACCTTTATATTTTCCAGACTCGACTTCGATCAAATTGCTTTGTTCGTGTTAACAAGCTGTCCCCAAGCAAAAAAAAAAGTTAAAGGTAGGTGCCGTATTTTCAATTTTTTGAATTTATTCTCTAAAAGTATTTTATATAGGTACCGCTTTTTGCACCAGTATTTTTACGAAAACCGGAAAATAGTTTCGTTTTGAAATTTTGATACAAATAAACGAGTATATCCAATATCAGTTAGAGTAGACTAGTGCGATTTGAAGGCTTAAAACATGAGCAGTGTTATCGTAGTTGAGGTTTTAACGGTAGTCATATTTGGCGAAAATCTAAAGAATGGGAAAAATAATAATATAAAATTATATGGATTCTTCACTTTATTGAAAAGTTACGATAAGATTCGTGACATCGACGCGAAAGAAGAAGAATAAAAAGAAAAATAAAACATTAATTCATACTTAAGCCCGTTTACGTCCACTACTGAACATTGGCCTCATCTTAACACACCTTGGGAAGCCAGTCAGTTGTGGGATATTGCTATATTCACGACGCTTGGCAGGCAGATTGGAGTAAGATGGTATATGAGCTGATATATGCTGCTACCCATCCACCAGCTGTATGTTCTTTAGTCGCCTCTTACGTCACTTATATAGGACAGATAAAGTGTCTATTCCAAGCCAGAAACCTGTGTGGTTTCTACGGCTACGGCTCAAAAAATATCGATTAATTCAATTTCAAAGACCCAGTTTGTAAACGGTGTTAATACGAAATCTTAATATTGATTTCGGATACACGCGTCAACAGTATGTAACAATAACGAAAATTAACCCTTTTGTGTTTATATATGGGTGTCATTCGTCATATTAATTAAAGGGCCGACGAAGGGAAGGGGCACAGTGTTTGATGGGCAACTGAGACTTATCTATGTTGAGGTATTTTTATTAAAGGGTTTATTGGAGGGGTAAGCTGACAAGTAATTTTATTAATATTTTAGTTGTATCCTAATTTGTTTGGTTGGGTTCTAAGTATTATATATCGACATCAAAATTTTTTTTTACTGCAGTTGATTGTGTTTTTGGTTTCGAATGTTACCGATATTATAAAGTGTATTAGTAGTATTTTCAAAGTATTTCTTCTATTATAAATATAAAGAATGACTCGTTTCTTATGTCTGGAAAATTTGAAATGTCAATACTCCGTGAATAGAAACAGTTCATTATTTATACAGTTATATAATTATTCAATTTCACAATTCATCTATCCATCAATCAGACTAACTCCGTGTAACGATGGACATAGGCGTAGGGCTATGTGTGTCCCATAATACTCAGTTCTCCGCCTTTCGCATCCGGTTATTCTCTTCAAGTCATCTTTACGGATAGCATCTTTTTTTTTTCGCACGGACTTACTTAGTTTGCCACTATTCTTTTGCTACTTCACCGGCCAAAAAGGCTGGGGCGGACCCTTGGAGCTAGGCTCAGGGTCCACGGTCACGGTCACGGTCGCTGGCGATGAGATTGAGGGATTATGACTTTTAGTATTTTAGGGGGTTTTGTGTAACTGTCGCTCTGGATAGCATCCTGCTTACGTTTGCTTAGATGGAGAAATCACTCTAGAAGAGATTTGCTTCAACGGCTGTCAGCACTTCTGCAGATATGGCAAGCTCATTGCCATTAAGATCAAAAAATTACATCCTCCTGACTCACATTTCTTATGATAGACATTAATTATTTCAACTAAAATTATATAACAAATTAAAATCAAACAATAAGTAAAGTCATCATTACCATTTAATAAAAGTATTGTATAAAAGGTACTAAAAGACTTTTGTTTAAAAACAAAGTTAAACAGAAACGAAAATTATAATGGAAATAGAAAAACTTTTGTAATTCGCTACCTGCCTTCCAACCAAGTCACTTACGTCAATCCTTTATTTTCTCTTCAAACATAATAAATGTTGATGAGCACGCGATATGAAAATGTAACGTAATCGCCATTTTTCTGGCGTACTCCAGGGCATTCAAACGAAGTCACCCTCGAGAGGTGTAGCGTAAGGTAGCCAAATATCCTGTATCTTGCGGGACCGTCCCATACTACTGGATGTACTCAACGTAGGTTCTTATCGTACAATTGTTAAAATTTCAGTGTAAATTCTAAGCCTTAAAAATACAGGTAGGAATAAAAATACGATATACTAAAATTGTTTTAAGTAATATTTTCGAGTTGTTATTTTTGTATTATATTACCTGAGTAACTTAATCCCTAATATTTGGCTCAAATGGTTGGTTATTCGTCCCGAATCTCACGCAAAATCCCTACGTAAAAAAACTCTTAACAAGTTAATGATGTTATTTTTAATGTTTTATTACTAAAATAGAGTTGAATATCGTAAATTAATTACAATAGGTATAAAAACAAACAATTAAATTAATTTTCATATTAAAACTGCTGTTAAACAACTTTTGGTTAGCTTTAGGTAACCTCACTATAATACTTTCTAAATTAAATGTGTTATATGAAAATTAAGTTATTAAACAAAGTAGTAAAAATATCAGAATATAACAAGATGTTGTTTCTAGCAGCTCCACAGTCTTAGGGTTTTGAAAGATGCAAAATAGATCAATATTAGAGCTAGAGGTCTTATATTCAATGTAAAGATTCAATATCATTAAATTGTTTACTTTCCATGGTCTTTCAGTCATCGCGTAGCCACATATGTAGTACTTTTCCGGAATCACTTTTTTTCAAAATAAAAAAGTTACGTATTTTTCTTATATATGGAACCGGGCGCCATTCTCTCGTTGAAACCGTAATTTACTCAAACAAAAAATGTCCCGCATTATTTTCAGAAAGTAGGCCACCGTAGTATAGTAACTAATGTCCAATTTACAATTCACGCGTGTTCGTAATGTGATTTACCCGACCCTTTGTAACGGACCTCGCATTCCGCATGTGTAAATTGTTCCCGTCAAAGTATATGCTAAATTCATCGGGTATCATTCACTTTACCTATAAATATAAGCTATAGTTTTTCTGTATATTTATAGATAGATCACGGTTCTTATCTACACTAATCCTATGAAGAGAGAAAATTTGTAATTTTTGTCTAAAAAGTACCTACTTGCTGTCCTGTGCGGTTTCAACCGTAAATAATTGGGGCTTTCTATTGGCAAAACAATTTAACCTACAACGTCACAAACTCACAACCTTTACCTTTTTTATAATATTAGGTTAGTGCAGATAAACTCAATATTTTTTGGCTTTAGAAAACTTTGAGATTCAAAATCAGATGAGATGGCTACTAACTTAGAATAGTAACTTAACTAAGGCCCGATTTTTCAATCGTCAGTTTAAAGTTGTCAAAGGAATAATTTTAAAATTTTGACAGATTTTGTATTGCCGTTCTGTCAAAATTAAAATTTATTCTTCTGACAACTTTTAACTGACGATTGAAAAACCGGCCCTTAGTATTGCATTAACTAACCTGAGATCGAATGGACCTATTTCAATTAACTTAGATTTATTGGATTTGCCAGACCCCATATTAACATACAGGCTATTTTAAAATCGCATAAGTTCACAGAAGAAATAAATCAACGTAGGTAAATTTATGTTCGTATAATACTAGTATCAAGTTGAGCTACGCGAGTTGGGTAGCTTTAAATAAAATAAATGCAGATACAAGAATTACATATAAACGAACTATAATTTAGCTTTATAAACAGTACACAAATTGTAAAGATAAGCGAATAGATAGATACAAGATAAGTTAACGATGACGCATTAAGAGTATATTCGGAAGATGCTTCGTTATCATTAAAAGTACATAAACATAATTACTGAACACGTTATAGTGACTATCTACTAGCCTGTTAACATTAACAACACAACATAATGCTCCACGAATCACTTACACTACGACCGACTGAGTTTGTGGATTGCTTTAGTGCTTCACTACCAGCTGCTGGTACTATAAGCCTTTCTCACGGTTTTACATGCGTTTATCCTCTTATATTGCAGAAATATTGTTGTTTGTTCTATTTTATGTTTTTGGTGGTTGGTTGGCGCTTAAATGTGTATGCGTCTGGTCTGGCTCTAGTAATTCGTATTTACACTAGTCTAGAATCTTCCAGGCAGATTTAAAAAAAAGGATATAAAGCTTCACGTGCTTCGTGGCCACGTCATGACCCACATCGCCGTGGGTCGTAGTCCACTGAAACCTGCAAGTACTGCGGAAAAAGCCGAGGGGCCCAAGTAATATTGTATTTCTTAAACAAGCGAAAGTATATGAATGCAATGGTGATACATTTTGGCTCATCTTTAAAGCTTTTTAAAGCTCTGGTGGCTCTGTAATAGTTACTTGGGAACCCTGTTGTTCTGGGTTAGATTTCCACTTAGTACAAACATTATGAGAATCACGGCAAGATGTTGTGTTGTGTGCAAAGTCCCCCGCAATCGAATTTATTTTGTTTATATGCGGGATATGTCTTCAAACACATACAGGCTATCAAACGTTTAACTTAAACACACAAAATAGAGAAATTGAAAATACTTTCTAATTAAAAGTAGACAGAAATACTACTTTGCTCACAAACATAGCCACAAGAACAATGGCTTATACACTACAGCTTTCCAATTACTACTTCATCCACTTTACCTCTAAGCTCCTGATCAAAATTAGATTTAAATTGCTACAGAATTTTAAAGTCATACAATAGGCAATTTAGAATATAGTTTAATAGAATAAAATCAAATCATCTCATTTAAAATTAGAGCATAATAAAACCCAACAAGAGGTAACAACAAGAGACAACTACTCGTAGTCAAATATCTATAAATAAAGCTATCATTATATTCTTCAGACGTTCAACGTTCCTAAATCGAATTGAGCAAACGTTGTTACGCCTCGTTTCAGTAACTAAATAAGCATTCACTTGTAGAAAAGAAAACAGAACTCTATAAAGAAAAAGGTAAATATAAGTAAGAGAAAATTGTAATACATCGCCAAGATACAATCCAGATGGCTTCCCAGATCTTTGCAGAAACAAATGAACAAACTGCTTCCACGCCGGCAAGTGTTGGATTCATATTGAACAGATATACAAATGAAAACTCGATTGCTTTAAAAATAGAAAATTTATTATGCGAAGCGAAAAATATTTTAAGTACCTATCTGTTGGTAGACAGATATCGGCAAATAAATTAAATATTCATATTTGAAAAACAGACATCAATGGTTCAAATATTTGCTGGGAACGACAATTCCAATGGCATATTTTTTAGATATCAATTATTTAGAAATTGGGGACAAATAGGAAAGCATTTTGTTGAATGAAATGTGACGGTAGCATTTAACTGTGGCAAAAACAAATTGAAATTTATACTCGATCAAAATATCATTAGTCGCACTATGGAATATATTTTATCTGAAATACAATTAATAACATTGTATATTATATAGTACATATTTTTAGGAAATGTAAGGCCAGTGTTGTGACCATACTTGCCACAAACGATAGAAATTCGATTTAAAACCTTACAGCGTCCTTCCTGAATGTAAATGGAGGGTAAATGCGCCTTCCACTAAGTTTTCCCTTAACATTTTTAAATTATAGTAAAATTGACATTGTATTACCTTCCGGGAACTTTTATTGGGACGTCGGGAAGCTATTGAGAACGGTCGCTATTGAAATTATGTTTTACACAATATACAACAATATCGAAGGATATAAATTGTCGTTACCTGCTTCCTAACTGCGGACCCTCGGGAATAAAGGTATAAGGTTCAGCGAATATAGTGACAGCAACAATATACAATACTGATTCTTAATTTTGAGTTGAATCATTTTTGTTTTGAAATTGAATAGTTAAAATAGTATAATTGTGTCACATGCAATGTGAATAATAGCAAAAACTTTCCGATTTTTGGTTATGTGACGATTTTTTTTACAATACTATATTATTATGTAGTATTTAGATAACATAACTATAGAAAATTGTATATTATTACAAAGAGAGAAGTGGTTATATTTTATTTGTGTATGTTATGTGACGTTACAATATAAACTTAAAAGATGAATAAAAACATCAAGCAAGTTTCGATTATTGGTTTTCGTTTAATTTTTGTTCGTTAACGTTCTGAAAGTTATTTTCGTTTGGTTCGGAAAGGCTCCATAAACCTAACCTGAAACCACTCTACGAATTGAAAATTATGGACTAAAATCTTATAGACTTAACCATGAATTCAATATACATTATTCTTTAGTAAAGAATAATGTATATTGAATTCATGGTTTCTATGGTATTCAAGGATTTTCTTGAATAAAGATCTTAAATTAAACAGTTTTCATGTTTTATATTTAAGCAAATGTATTTATGTACATGTATGGCCTCACTTAATTTAATTTTAATTTAATATTTCGGTATTCTATGTTTAACGCAAAAAAAATATACATGTATTATAAATATAATACATTATTGTAATGAATTCTCTTTTACTCTTGGTAACCTAATATATTGTTGAACGTACAAACACGAAGCGAGAACGTAATTCCACTTAATTACAATGGTCTTACGTATAATAGATGTGGAGTTTGCAAACCAATAAGCCTTAGTAACGTAGCACAACTCATGGTAATGTATTATATGAGTCCCGTTCTAATAACACTAAGACTTCTGTTTGAAATGTTATTTTGTAATCTATTTAGTAAAAATTTGGTGGCCATAGTAGAAAAAAAAAAACTCAATATTGGTTAACTTATTTTGGCAACAATAATGAAATTTAATGACTATATAGCAAAACCATCGGGAGGAGCTCCATATTTAGCAGTGGACATTATACGGGCTGATTATGATGATGATGATGAGTCAATTTTAAGAAGGGAAGAGTTATATAAAAGCGGATGGTATACGATACCGTATGACCTAAGATGTCACCGTAACGCACTTCTGATATAGAATTATATACAAAATGCTGAAACACATGGTTTCAGTTAAAGATAAAGGAATAAAGAATAAACTGTAGTTATAGTAATATGTAATATATATATATGTCGCAGCCAAATCGTATAATACACCTCATTACATACAGCTGGCTGTTTTGAAATGCAGAGATTCAATATTTAGCCGGATTGAATGTGGCGGAAAGAAAAGCCATACGTTTTTCAATACGGCTTGCCGTTATATAATACAGCGAGTAAATAGCCACGTTAAACACCATTGGTTACTTTTTTTACTACCTAAGAAATCCGCCGTTATAAAAAACGGCTAGCCGTATGCAATGCGGCGGATTATACAGCTGCGACGTATGTATGTCTACGTACGCGCTTAAACATTTTTCATAACATAAATTAGGGTGATCCTCGTGGGAATGACCGCGATAGTATATCGATTTATCCTTCGACTTAAATACAAACTAAGATCAGAAGGACGTAAATATAACACAATGTGGCTATACGGGCAGAGATATTGAAGTTTATATTGAACGCCCAAAGACAAACATGTTTACAATATGTTTGTTTTGCTAAGAAAACACAAGTGAAATCAAATTGACGTTATTGTGCTTGTCCGTAACTTCGCATTGTTATTCGCATTCGCGTTCTGTGAATGCAGCAAATAAATTTTGCTTCGACGTTTATTTTGTGGCTGACGAACAAGTTGTGTTTTCAGGCAATTTAAGTTGTTCGTAGTCGCGGCTACGGCTCGTAGCAACGTAGTATCGCTACGATGCTACGTTTATGATACCCTAGTTATGCTTACTTAGTCCAAAGTTTTAAGTCCTTATGTCTTTTTTTCATTTAAGGCTCATGCTGCTTACTGCTGACTTGTACATATAGGTACAATATACATGCAAATGTTTGACATCTTTTAAATGTTAGTCATACGATTTATAACATGTACTATTTACTACAAGGTATTCCACTATATTTTGAAGTAAAATGTGACTTAAAATATTTTCATTTGTTATTCCGTTGTGGCCACGTAATAGCGTTCTTTGTCGCGGAATTAGCAATCAGCCGACGGCACTCCGCATCCGCTAGAAAAAAATGCAGCCTCCGTGGTTTTTTTTAATCGCCGTGTAGATAAGCTTTACCGCAGCCCTTGGCGGACAAATTACTATTATTTGTTTAATGACTCGACTAAATTAAAACATGAAATACGCTACCCCTTTTCTCATAAAGTAGCTTGCTCGACTCGCCATACGCTTGTATAAAATTAAGCCATATTACCTACAAAAAACATTTTGAAAACATTAAGCGCCCCACGGAATCCTTAGCTGTGGTATCTCGTTATAAGAACGGTAAAACTTTACGTTACTTCGACCTAAAAAAATGAAGACGGCTGAAGTTTTCCACTTTACCGGCGTTAAAATGAACTTCGTTTAAGGACTGAATTGTATTTGGAACTTGTTAATTCCCGTCGCTGGCTCGGTTACTTAAGTAAGTCTTTCATTAGCGCTCGTCACGTGAGTTGAATTATAAGCCAAAGAGTTTTAAAGGTTGGCAAAAAATTCAAAAGACAATGATAGCCTTGGCGTCCGTCCGCAATTCGGAAACCCTTCTTTGGCGCGGCTCCTCTGAATACCAATCGAGATCCCGCCGCCTAACAACTTTTTATTAACCGTAACCGGCCACATTTTGGCAAAAGTTACTTTTATTCGTAGTTTATATTTCTTATAAATGCTGTTTAGGAATCAAAGAAAAACGTAATTTAATGCAGAGCTTCAATGTTAACATTTCATTTTGATATTTACGGAAGCGAGAAAATAAAATAGAATATCAGGTATCTGGTACCTGTCTTTGCATTAAATTATATTTGAAATGTTTCAGAGAGCATGGATACCTTTTACATCGTGAAATTATCTGCATCTGCTACAGCTAACAGCGAACGTTGTGACGCCAAATTATTCTTTATGGTGTCGTTTCGCTCGTATTTTATAAAGAGTAGAACTCAGTAGCTACATTTTGAACGCACATCTAAGTCATGATTAAGAAAAATAGTTTCCGTTCAGAGTGATGTGAATTGTTCAGTGAGCCCATGAACAAGGGTTGCGTGTAGGGACACAATAGCTACAAAAAGAACCTCCGTCAGTCAGTGACTATGGGGTAACTCCGACAATGAAAAACACTCTCGCCCTGCTGGGTGTGAATGCAAAATAGTAAAGTGTAAAACTTTGCTTTACTGCCAACGTACGAATAACATTACGAACATAAAGATTTTATAGTAACCCAACACTCGTTATTAATATAAAGTTTCGTAAACCTCTTTATTAATGACAATATAAAAAGATATGGAAAAAGGTCTGAACAAATTGAACTTATTGTCGATTTGAATCTTATAAGAAGTGCAAAATATTTGTTTTGGTACTGAAATATTATGATAAACATTAAGAACCATTGTACACATAACAAAAATGATAATGAATTCGTTATTTTCGACACAGAGGCTTAATCAGTGTAATTTGAGTGAGTGCGCAGATGTTTTATGTTTTTGTTATGCGAGAATATAAAGTTACTTAATAAGAGAAAAAAGGCACGAGTGTAAATGTATGCAGCGATAATATGAATTTTGTTTCAATGTAACATACTCGTAATATGCTCTCGTATCTGAGTTAGTGTTACAACATGTAACGACTCAGAATGAGAGAACATTAACAATGAGTGAATATGAGTTTAAGCATGCCATTGCCTTAATTCTGAGTATAATGTATCTGTATCAAATGTTATGCACCAATACTGATTCATCTGCTATTGGCTGTGGGCTGTCCCACAGCCAAAAGCAGATGAATCAGTATTGGAACTTACAAGTAGGCAAAATGTTCTGAATGATTAGGAGAAAATCCCAGCTCTCTCTCTAGTAAATAAACTATTTATTCATAAGTATAAAACCAGTCTGGACTTACGGCCTCCAGCTGTGGGGTAAATGCGCCGATTCCAACATTGAGAAATAAAAGACGCTCCATGGTTTATTATAAATGAGAGACTAAATCGTGATCTTAATATGAACACTGTAAAACATGCTGTGGATACATAATGTTTAAGGCTAACATGCACTACCAAACCATTTACTGAATGTCAACTAGTCAGGTTGCTAAAAAAAACTGTCCCATGTCGAAACACAACCATCTGCTTTTTAGGTTAATCATTACATAAAATAAAAATCACTTCATTTCAATAAATAGAAAGGAAACAAACGTTCTCAAGCGTAAGTTGGAGATTATTGCCAACAGCAAATTTATTCAGATTGGACTGCGGCTTTCAATACTATTAATCCTACTAAGAATCCATTAATACTGATGGAACAAAGCTGCAATGAAAAATGCAGACGTTTTGTAGACTTACTTGCTTACTCTGAGTAGACAAAGGGTTATCGTGGAAGATTTAAAAAGTAAATATGTACTTTCTTTCTTTGTGTATGCTAAGGAGGATAAATGGAATTAGAGATTTTTTTTATAAAAGAAGAGCATTGATTATAATAACTTGGCGTCTATTATGTGTATACTTTTAATAAATGTTAATTGAAGGAAAATATTTTAGGCTGATTGGTATAATCTTATTATATTAAACTGACCATATTAAAAAAATATGGTAAGGTTGATATTCATTTAGCATTCCATGATTTAGGAATATCCTATATAATATAATAAATCATTTAAGAATCCATGTAATGACTGCATTAAGTATTTTGATTCAATTATTATTTTCCTTCATGAATTCATCATTACATTTATATACCTACTGTCTAAATTGAGTTATACTACATTTCACGCGCGGTTTCACCCGCGTATATCCGGTTCCCGTGGAAACTTTAAATGAAAAATATAGTCTATGACACTCACAAATGACGTGGCTTTCTATTGGTAAAAGCATTTTCAAAATCGGTTTAGAAGATCCAGAGATTACCCCCTACAACGTCACAAACTCACAAACCTTACCTCTTTATAATATTATAGTATATAGATTTGTAACAACTTGTTCACCGAACCAAAACAATCTTACAATGCACTAAGCTAATGCGATCGCCTTCATATTGACATATTTCTAGTTTAAATTCATGATATAATACTCCAACAAATAGTTGGCGAACACCGAATGGCAGAGCTGGAGAGTGAAGTGAGGTATGAAATCACTATTCATTTGTGAGAGCGCTGTCTGAAACCCTACTCGGATTTTCGATGGGTATTATGGATAGCGAAATGGTGTACTAACAACTAACATTGGCAGATCGGCGAGTCGGGAAAATGGAAATTGTTTTCATTTGGTTCCGATAATGAAGGTAGTGCATACAATTTCGATGGCACTGCCATGGGATTCACGGATTTCCTAAACGTATAAGCCTGGATTGAATGTGTAATAGGTTTACATTGTTTTTGCAGCCTGTGACGTTATTTAGCAACTTAATTTTAAACCGAAACATACCAAATATTAGTCGAGTAGGTTATTATAAAAAGCTTTCAGTTAGCAATGTCACATCAGTTTCATAAATTATTGTTTTTACTTTATTAATATTCAGCTGCAGTCGGCTAATTACACTGTTAAAAACCAATTGCACATAAATTAATTCAATCAAATTATTGTTCTATTAGTTTCTACATACATTTCAACCAACCTCTGAATGTACCGCTTTTTTTTTAGATATACTAGCTGCGCCCCACGATTTTGCCCGCGTCAGTCTGCTTCATTGGGTCGAAGCGTGATATTTTGTAGCCTATACAATAATCTAGCATATAAACTATTCGAGTGAGTGACTATATTTTAGCCAAATCCATTCAGTTGTTTTTGCTTGAAAGAGTAACAAACATCCACACATACAAACTTTCGCATGTATAATATTAGTAGGATAAATTTATTTATATGACGATAAAAATTGAAATGTACAATGTAAACAAATGAATTATTATTTATAAGCATTATGTTCAATACTCAAACAATCATAACCAATATTTTATTGGTATGATACTCGTAGTTAACCAAATACTAAAATGTTATGAAACACAAACCATTGTTGTCTACTAAACTGAAATTTCGCCGAGTAAGTATTTAGATTCGGAAATGTTATTCCGTTTGTATTTGGTTGAAAACGTAATGAAAGCAGTCTCGTAAAGATACAATCCGACGTAAGCTCTCAGTTAATTCGACCTACATTGTACCGGAGCAGAAACAAAGCTAAGCTTCACATCAAAAATCACGAATTTAAATAAATTATTTTAGTGTCTCTGTAAATTAGATAGGTATTCGTATTTTGATGTAACCAGAGCTCTTTGTAATAAAGATATTTTAGCGAAGAGATTGAGAAACTGAGGTCAGCTATTTGCCTCCCGAAATGAGTTTTCACAGAGACCTAAATAGCTTTCCTCGCACCCAACGATAAATTTACTCCATTTTATCAAAAGCTTTTTTCTAGGTACCAAATTGGTAAAGAACGTAGGTGTGATTTATTTCATTTTACCGAAAAAGCCCTCTTAGAAAAAAAGTAATTATTGATGTAATTTAAATACACAATACATCTGAATTTCAAATGCTTGTTATGGTCTGTTTATTTAGCCTTATGCTAGAAGTGTACATTTAGTCATGGCATACTACGCTTACATAGGGCTTAAAATCCTTGGCTAGGTCACAGGACGCTCCCCTCGGATCCTGTCTTCAGAGCATTGTCGAGTAATACTTAGAGACAAGTGGGGGGTGACAGTGGAGTGTTTGCAATGCACCCATCGACGACCGATGGGGTAATAGCATCACTTCTCCCTACACCCAGGTCACATCAGATTTCGTTCGGCTTAATGAATTTTGGATGTATAAATACCATATAGGTTTATTCTATTCGAGTGTATAGATTTGTTAAATAGGATTTGCTGAGGTTGATGCCCTTTTCAAGATCTGTTGTGAATAAATCCGCGCACGTTTTTGCTAGCAATTTTGCTATGTATTAATAAAATATTTGGATGGGGTTTAAATCAATTTCAGACTCGACAACTTTTTGATGAAATATCGATTCCAAATGGAAGCGCTGGAATAGGTGGATAGTAGGTGAGATATATACCTGTACAATAAAGCGCCGGGGAATAAATACCAATTTTCACCTCAAAGGAAATCTATCTGCGGCGAACGGAGCAGCCAATCGGAAAGCAAGCCCAAGGTAAATATTATTTCGAGATTCCCTTGAACACTAGTGAGGGTCTACAGTCACGTAGCCGACAGTGATTTCAATTTCGCGTAAAGAATTCGAGCAGTCGAAGAATCTCTTAAGAAGTGAAAGTACCTTACCTACACGAGACACGGTGGGAATTAAAGATGTTCTTTCAGCTACGTGTGGTTATTCCTTTTAAAACAATTGAAGAGTGATTTTTTCAAGCCAAAATGAAATGAAGATTCTTCATTGAATTTAATTGGCTTTTTGATGAAATACTTGCCAATTAATAACTTCAGTTACGTGTAGTTATTTTTTTAAAAACAATTGAAAGATGATTTTTTCAAATCAAAGTGGAATGTAGATTCTCCATTGAAATTTATGGTTTTTTGATTAAATACTTGCTAATTAATAACTTATATCTCATATTTATGATGTTTAATACAACTTGATAAGACTAAATGTGCAATAAGGATGATGCTGAGAAGGGGAAAAGCAATGACAACTTGTTTACTACTAATTATTTCTATATTATTCTTTGTAATAAAAAAGCGTAATGTTTCTGACCCTAATCTATAATCGCTTTTACGAGTTAGGTGTCTTTCCATCGTTTGAAATCTATTATTTAAATAGTTATAAAAAAAACACAAATGTGACCAAAGTTATTTGGAATCGAAACATTTCTCCCCTACTGTGTGTGCAGTGCGTGACTAAGTTCCGTCAGCCAGTGCCTGTAGACGCATTTACTTGGTATTCCATCTTAGATTCTGTGTTTACTGTCAAATACAGCGAGGAATAAATGCTTTCGAGTTTATGAAAAAATGGTCCAATCTATGGTAGCGGCTCGACTACTTGAGCTATATAAGTCATCTATACACTCCGTGTTTTTTTTAAGAATGCCAATAGGTAATAGGCTCAACAAAATTGTATATTCTTGGTAGTATAATGGATATATGATGTTACAACAACCGAAATCAACGGTTTAACGTGCTTTCCGAGACACGGAGGGTATCTCGGAATTACAAAGATTTCTTGTCCGGCGGGGGGGAAAAAAAAGAGAAGTGAAGTAGAAAATAATAATAACAATTTAAGTAACCATATGAAAAGACTGCTAAAAATATCGACATGACCAAATTTTAATATTAAAACTTTAAAGAAAAAGTAAGTTTTGAGAATTGCAATAGCATTAGGTAGGTACGTTAAAAGAAAATCAATTTAATGTAATATTTGGGAATCTTATTTTTATACCAATTTAACGAACACTAATGTATGACAAACGACATAAGATATTTGAAATCGATATACCTAATATATATAGTAACTTGGTTTATAGAAATGCAATTTTCCTTTCAGTATATGTTACAGACAGACACATACTCCTACTAAAATAGCGTTGGAATTGTCGCGAGACGTTTGTCTGAGGAATGTGGGCCCATATTAAATTGCAGCCGCGCTGTCTTATTGCGCGATCTTTAAAATCTACGCCACCTCAACGATATTGAATAAGTTCTAAAGTTAGAATATTCTGGTTAATTCCAAAACGTGATTAATCTAAGGTGGATTCATACGAACTTTATAGTGCGAACTAAGTAAGAGCTCTCCATCTTCAACGATAAGATTAGAACAGAGAAACTGCTCGCTACATAGAAGTTAATTAGTTATTTATAGCGTTCATGTATTTTAACTAAAGTATTCTTTACCTATATAAGCATATTTTTTAAGCATAACCATTAAATTTAGATATTGATAGATTTAGATATAATACACGACAACCAATATGGTGTAGCGGTATAAGTCTCGCTTTAAATCTTGGAGGTCGTGGGTTCGATCCCACACCGGATAAGAAAATTATGATGTAAATTCTAAGATTTTTTTTGGGGCTGGTTGGTTAAAGGACAACCCTCTGTGCCTCGGAAAGCACGTTAAGCCGTTGGTCGTTGGCAAGGATTGTTATAACATTATCTATAACTAGCGTATACGACGAAACGGACAGCAGCGTTACCTTGCGTATTGCAATATAATAATGCGGTCACCAACCCGCATTATGGCAAAACCCTCACCCAGGTGATGATTGTTATATTGTCTATGTACTGTTTTTTATATAATATGTCAGTAGTTATCAGTAAAAAAACTCTTCATCTTGTCTATCTTTCATTTTCATCTCTAAGTGAAACTGTCCGTAGTTGAGGTGAACCATAAGTTTAATATAGAACAGCTAAAATGAAAATCATCATCGTTTAATTAACATAATTATGAGACTTCATGTGAGAAAATTTGTCGTCTTTCTAAAAACAAATCTTTGTAGAAAACTCGTTTAGTATTCAGTTTGTCAAGATAACTTTATCTCTTTTATTTTGTTTTATCAAGGGTACTTAAATCTCTTTACACCATAAAGAAAAAGCAAATGGTAGTTTCGGGCAGAATATTCCAATTTCCTCGAAGAAAAGCACTATACCGAGTAAAATATCTTCTAATTTCCAGTAAGAAACAAGCAATTTTCTCGGGACGAAGAAAAGAATCTAATTAAGTCAACTTCCTCTTGCGCTCCGACTTTAAACTTTAAAAATCTTATGTGAAATTTCTTATTGAATATCCATGTTCGTGTTGACGCAAAAACTATAAGAACAGCTGGTAAAGGATTGGTTTAGTAAGAACTGTTCAAAAGTAGTTAACGAGGGATAAGTTCTACTTGAACTTGCGTCACGGTTCTCCGGTGAATTTTAAAATGACCGCCAAGTCCTAGAACTTTCTAGAAGAAAACTAGTTTGGTAAACGAGCCTTATTTGATGCGGGCTGGAGTACCATGCTCTGAATAGTTTAACTTTAAAGTGGTCATTCTGTTGTCGAAGTGCAATTTTATCGCCAGTTTGCTTCATAGAAGTTCGAACATTCTTTTTTAGTAACATTTGAGGTACACACACAGTGCACAATAATGGATCACAACATTTAACGCTTCAATTTCCACAAACTTTACCGTAACCTAATCATTTTAAATTACGTGGACCGCTGCAGTATCGTCTATGTATAAGGATTCACCGTGCTATTGCTCTACTGAGTCATTGTTTCTCATGTATTATGAGAAAAAGTGTACATAATAATATTACTTTTTAAATAAATTTCATAGGAGAAAATTACTTCTCTTAACGCTCGTATTTCTGACATAATTTATGTGACTGAAGTCACGTGTGAAGCTAGTTACGACCCTAGCAATTTACGTGTAAGATACCAGCGGTCCAGACAAAATTTACTGGGTAATTATTATACTACAGTACTGATTTCAATTAAATGAAAATGGAATAACAAATCGAATTATCTGCAAACAATATAGCATCTATAGTAGAAGTAATTGTGATTCCAAACTTGAAAAAAATATATACAGATAAATTGTTATAAGAAATGTTTTCCACATACAACACATCATAACTATTTTATATAGATAAGGTGGTTCCAAAATAAACGCCATACGTTTAACAATAAATACTGTATAATAACACTATTAATTGTTAAACGGATGGCGTGAATATGTCATAAAAGAAATTATGTCAAATAGTAAACTTATCAATTTTTATTTTGTCCATCCAAAAGATATAGTGATATTAAAATATATATTTTTGAAAAAAAAGTTGCGGGAGATAGACTGAGGCGGATTATTCATAAGGCCAACTAGGCTCGTCCCTAGGGGCGCGAAGGTACAAAGGGGCGCAGGGCTGGAATAGACACTGGAACAGCAACTGTAGTTGAGGCTACTACAAGTCGGAGTAAAGATATGCCATCTCCAAATTAGAGTAACCTCTACGACACATGCAGTAACGCCAACTACTGTGACTAAATTTTTAAAAGTACCTACTAGTTATTTATAACAGGCTTATGTTTAACTTACCACCAGATATAGTAACATATAACAGAAAAAAATTGAAAATGATCACCAAAATTAAACCCGCATTTTAATGTAAAATTGTAACCAAAGTTTTAACATTTCGCTATCGTATTTAAGCAAAATGACTCCAAATAAATCATTGTTAACCCAAAAGTAGTAAATGATCACCAAAAGTACCTAAATGTTTTACTAATTTACTATTCGGTTCTGGCGTTGTATGGCCGCAGCTCTAACCTAACCTAACCGATTGTCATTTTTCATTGATTTTATTAAGGTAGAAATAGCGCAATAATTTGCTCGCTAAGATTTGGTGATCATTAACTACATTTGGTGTTCGAATACAATTTGAAGTGCAGTCGTGACTAAAATAGCTAGTACTATTATAATTTTAGACTTTATTTTTCTGGTGTCAAGTATATATTTTTGGTGGTCATTATATTTTATCCCTTTATAAAATAGGGGCAACCGATGAATATGTTTTCCTACGGCGCTCTCAACGTTTAATCTGCCTCTAGAGATAGGTCTTACTTTGCGCTAGTGTTATGTTATTTAATGTAAGTGTATTTTTAGTAAAAAACGACGAAAACTAAACTAAAATTTTATAATTCATAAAGTTTAATTTAGTTTTAGTTATTTTGAATGAATTAATTCAAAAAAACAAAAACTTTTACTTTACTTTTTTGAATGAAATAATTTATTAAATACTTAAAGTAAAACTAAGCTCACAAAAAGGGTCATCCATTTGCAATAAAAAGGGTAGTTTTATTCTAATCCATAGATTATGTAAATGTAGAAGCACTACTTATCCGGGAATCGGATCTTTCAGAAGACGATACTTTTTTATTTATTTTCAAATCTTTACGAATAAAAAGTATGTAAATCATGAAACGAAGTATGGCAAAGGGTTGATGTTATATAAAATTATGTTTTATTTATCATCACATGATACATGTTTGTGTGTGTAAATACACTACAAAAATAAACGGTCGTGACGGACTTGAAAAAACGTGTAATCGTAATAGTATTTTTGCCTGAACTAAACTAAAATTAAAATTTATTGAATTGGATGTTCTTGATGAATTAATGTCATACTTTCATGACTTTTTACCCATTAGAATGATTACATTGCACTGGTGGTGCTACCAATGCTGTCAAATAACAAAGATATAGCTTCACATGTCGCTGTTTTAATGTGATAGTGACACAAAACCGAATACAGTATAACTTTACGATAATGAGTTTTATTCACATGATATTACAGATCCTATTTCTATTGTATTGTAGTGACAGGTTTTAATCCCTCACTACATTGATTGACCGGAAGTGTTGTGTGTTAATTCAATAATACAAAGTTATAAAGATTACCATCTTTCATTTATAAAAGAGTGATAGTGAATAGTGATCGTACCCCTCACACATCCTCTTAGAGGACCAACAGCAGTGAGCCCTGCTGAGCTACGCACCTCAGGCGTTACAGTATCATAATCTTATTTTGTGTCACTATTACATTAAAGCTAGTCTCAGGTCATATTCATCGTTTAGAATTTGCTAAGCCTAACAACACAATTTATGCAAAAACCCGCCAAGTAAAAATAACGGTTAACTACCTATCTAATTCTAATTTACGTAACTTTAGCTTTCAAACAATTTTCGCGTTTCGTCAGCATTCACCGTTAACAAAGGATTTCAAACACTTTTAATTACAAATTACTAAACTCAGCATTTTTTTAAAGAGAAATCAGTTTTTTTGCATAATTATTATGCAAAGCTTAATTAACTGGGCGTAAATTAATTTACTTTTAACGGAAATTAAGGTGACAGTTTTATAGGGGAAGGAGGTGGTATGAAATATTTCATCATTACAAAAAATGGTATTTGTCTTTGGTTGCAATATCGATTCCTTAAATTATTATTTTTTATGTCGTCATAAAATATGTTTTTTAATTCTATGAATAGAATCTAGGTTTGTCTAGACCTTAGGATTGTCACGGGGCTCTGCATTATTTAGCGTTCGTTGGTGGAGTATACTCCCTGATAGAAACATCGATATGGAACCCGAGAGCTTGTCTCGTCTAGATATCTAGTTATATACAGACACATTAGTCAGATTGAAACCTCTTTGGCAAACTTAGAATTGCAAAATAGTGACTGCAAACGTTCTCGGATGCCGTTTGATTCAAAGAAAAACATTTTATTTAGAGACTAGTAGAGTTTGCGGTGTAAAAATATAACACGACGGAAAGGGTTTCGTTACGTACCTGTAATAAAGTTAACATGTAATATATATTCTGATGGTATGTAAGAGACAAATTATACGGCGGTTTTAAGTATCTTCGAGTCGATGAGAAATGTTATAATTAAAGGTACTACCAACATTTATCTAATTAGTTCCTCTTACTGATAAATTAACGATACAGGGTAGAGTAATGTTTAGTATTTAGGTGGTATTTATTTTAACTCTTGTTGGAGTGTGTTTGCCAACGTTAATATTTGTATTAGCAATAACGGAATAAAGATGATTGATATACATTTTTGGTAGGCGTATTTTTTGTTGCCAAAATATTGTTCTAACAATTAAGTGCATATTTATATTTTATTCTATAAATTTTAAATAGTTTTTTAGTCCTCGAACTTCACATATATAATATCTAATTAATTAGTAACCAGCGGTAAATTCATTGCTTTATAAGTCTCAACCCATTTTCGCCATTGTTATTTGTTAGATGGTTTCAGAATTTATATTCAGGGCCGGATTTAGCAGTCTGGAGGCGCCGGGGCAACAAAGGAGAAGAGGCCTGGCCACAAACTAGTTTCCCTCTAAATTCGTAGAAAATTTGAAGGATGTAGGTACCTACTTTTCAGGACGATTTGAATTCTGATATTTTACTGATTGTCCAATTAAGTATATATGGATAACCGTTATTATAACACTATAAAGTACTGCATGTAAAGGTACAACACCGAAAAAATAAATAAAAGAATAGTTGTAGAGATTTTTCATCAGAATTTAAAAGATTTTAAATCTCTATTATCCCTTTATTGTGGAGGCCCCGGAGCAGTTGCCCTGGATGCCCTCCCTTAAATCCGGCCCTGTTTATATTCGACATACAGAGAAACATATTTTGTGGTTTATATAATCAAACATCGAACGTCAGATGAAGTGAAAATATCCTACATCGCGCAATAGAAGTTCGCACAGGAAGATCTTCGCTTTGTGTGGAGGAGCACCAACACCCGTCCCTCTTAACATAGATCAGACCAAGCCCAGATCAATAGAAATAAATACAGACCAGTATCAACTTAACTCTCGCACTCATAACACCAAACACCACACATCATTCACAGCTGCAATCAGGCAACAAAAGTTACAACAATGTATCCCTAATTTGTCTGGAAAACCCAAACACTCTATACTCATTAGTATCTACCGTAGAATAATAAAACTTGTGCATAGTTTAATGAGTGTTTTATAACACTTCGCGCACATAAATCGTTGTGCACTCATACCCCCAAGGAGGTTAATCAAAGGAGCGTGGTGTCAGCCAAAACTAATTTGAACCAAAGTTAGCTTCGCGGCCAACTTATTTGCAATAGTAGTTATGATCTTAACACAATGTACATAATATCAAGTGTAGTCGTGAACTAGTGTAATAAGAGAGATGTTGGAAGTGATACCAAGTATTTTTTTAAATAATTTAATTTGATCTTGTAGCTAGTTTTTTTATTTATAAAAATTTAATTAGTTATAACTTTCATTTCATAATTTTCACGCTTCAGTAGAGGAAAGTGGTCATTTTCATGTCATTCATAAGACATGAAAATTACTACTGCCGATATTTTTGTCATTAATTGGGTTTTAATAAGAAAAATGAAGACAAAAATATTGGCGGACATAGCAGATGTCTGTCCGCTAATATTTTGTTTCAACTTTCAACTTCAGCGTTATATATTTATTATTAGATACTAAAATAGAGAGATACATATTGGTAGACAGAAATGTTATCGACTTTAACATTGAAATGTATGCCATGAAAATTATCTCTGTCTTCCTATATTAATGTCTATAATTTTCTTATTAAATCCTTAGGTCTATATTTATTATTTTTTAAATTATATGTAATCAAAAACATTAACTATGTCGTTTTTGTTACTTTTGTATTATTAACGTAACTTAACTAAATCACTAAACTAATTTATCATTTCAAATACAACATGAATCCAAAAAGTCTACTTTGGCCGTACGTATATCAATCGAAGATGTATTTTGTAACAGCGGCCCGAGTTAACCACTATGAGCTCAAACTTATTCCAAACTTCGATTACATGGAAGCACTGTTCCTTGAAATATGGGGATCCTTTACCTTCAGGGATGTTTCATTTAAATAACAAAATTGGAAGGTCCTAATAATAGAACCAACCATCTAATTGAGAATGCCGGAGTCGATTTTGTATTCCATTTATAATATCCTCTAACTGTTATGAAGACGATGAAGGTAGACAGTTAAAATAATTAGATTTGATTTGATATTATAGAGATACCTATTATTAAACTACTATTGTTTTGTGTAGGTGTATATTTTAAGAGGTTTACGGTTTATGTTAGTCTATTTATTAAAGGACTAGCTGACTAGCGCGACTTCGTCAAGTTACCTTTCCATTTCTCCATACAAACTGTTCTAAGTCTTTTATCCTTTTGTTTCCGTTTTAACTTCATAAAATAATATAACCTATATAGCCTTCCTCGATAAATAGGCTATTTAACACTGAAATATATTTTCAAATCTAAACAGTACCTAGTATCTACCTTAGTTCAACGCGTTTAAAGCAAGCAAACAAACTCTACAGCTTTATATATTAGTATAGAAATAATGGGTGGAATAAAAAAATATTTTTATCGGACGCCTACGTCATATAGAAAATACACCCTTTAAATTTCAGGTCTCTATGATCAACATTTAAGGATGTGCGTTCAATTGTAAGTCAGCCAGTCATTCAGGATAAAGCATGTTATTTATATAGAAAACCTATTGTCCGCGGCTTCGTCCGCGTAAATTTCAATGTCTCTTTTCTCTTCCAAACTTTGCCAATACTTTTGAGGCTCTTAAGGTTGGAATTTTTTAAATAATTTCTTATCGGATACCTACACCTATGGAGAATATACTCTTAAATTTATGAATACAGAAATGAATGTAGATACAACTTAAATGAACAAAAAAGCCTAGCTATGGTAGAGTTATGGAGGTTCCAATTTATACCTTGGTTACAACAATTACTAAACAGAACATATTTTAATCATCCTATAGATAGCTAATTCTTATACATCTTCAAGAAGGTGATTTCTGAAAGCAAAGTAACTATAACAGCAATACATTTCGTTTGACATCTTATCTAACGTTGAGACAAGTGTTGACATAATGTTGCCTGGATATTTCAACAGTATACGGTAGCTGAGGATCGTTCCTTTCAAAATTGGATTACTCATCTAAGCTCAAGTTGAAGTCCATTGTTTGGAAGGATATTTCGGGTGGTATTGGTTTTTTTTACAAAATCAAATTAATAGACGTAATTAAGTGGCCCTTTAAAATTAATTGTATCATGAACAGTGATTATGTTATTGAAATAAACTATCTGGAATTATATTTACTAACTACTTAGCTCGTGCCCGCGACTTTTTCCGCGGGGAGTAGTAACTTTGTGCTAACCCCAATTTTGAAAAAACGCTTCTTTGGTGGTTTGCTCCTATTCATCTTAGCGTGATGATGTAATATAGCCTCAATAAATGAGCTATCTAACTCTGAAATAATTTTTCGAATCGGACCAGAAGTTCCTGAGATTAGCGCTTAATAATATTAGTATAGATTAGTCACTATTATCTACATCATCATCATCAGCCCGTATAACGTCCACTACTGAACATGGGACTCCTCTCGAGGTGGGTTGGTGACCTCAGTATTACGTTGTACCGCACAAGGAAACTCTGCTGCCCGTTCTTTGTAATATACGAATACGATGATTATAGATGATGTTATAACAATTGGGACCAACGCGTTGGCCGTTGCAACGGCTTAACATACTTTCAACCAACAAGACCCGGTAAGAAATCATATAATTTACACAAAGATTTCTAGTGTAAAAGTGGCGATTGAACCCACGACCTCCGTGGTTTAAAGCGAACCAAGTACCGCTACGCTACGGTCTACCTAATTACTTCTTAACGCTTCAATTGTACATTCTTTTAAATTTTACTTTAATAGGTACTTACATCGTACTTAAATTCAAGCACACATCACATTTATCTAGATAAAACGGTTATAAACGCGGGCACTAAATAAAATGGCACTACATTTCTTTCGTAATGACCATTATAAAGTTTTATATGGTACAGGTCAGACCGTCGACCAGCGCGGAACAACATTAGCACGTGCTAAATAATTTAAAAGGTAGCCAGTGAAAGATATTCAGGGACGGGTACAATGTAATGTTAACTGATAAAACGGCTTACTGTTTGGCTTTAGTAAATACCTACAACACCCTTCTGAATATATCTGCGTTAAACATTTGAATTCTTTTCTTTAGTTATTTTCTTTCCAGGAAAGCGCATTATCCAACCGTTACTGTTATGAACACAACAAAGTGACATTTTAATATAATCTGCTGGTAGATTTGGAGAATTTAACTATTTTAAATTGAAGGTTTTTTATACTTACCCAGACATGTGACCTTATAAACGTGTATTATTATTACGTATGCTTATATTGCCTTTCTTTTTGTTTCAGATTCTGAATCGTTATAGGTTAGTTTTCATTTTTAGTTAGTTTCAGTTATGGGCTATTGTCATTTGATAGGTATGTTTAAGTTTTAAAATTGTTCAATCTGTAAATTTATAATTCTTATTTTCTTATGTACCTATAACATTATAATATTCATTCCATGTTAAGATCTTCCTTCATTATTATTATAATTTAATTGAATATCACCTGCACTAGAAACGAACGCAATATTCAAAGTCCGACGAATTGAATTCATGGCATCAATTCACGTAAGACTTTCCAGTATCTGTGTCTAAATTACCTTCTTGGGCTTTCCATTTTTCCGGAGCAGCTTAGCGCAGCAGAGCCCCCTGGTGTCGGGCAGGGGTTGCGGTGGGCGGCGCGACCAACACAGGCGCTTCGGGCTAGCCACCGCTCCCGCCTCGCTCCGGGCCTCTTCCTTATCTTCACACATTACCACTACTCTACCACCCTCCTACTTGCACAACCCACGAAAAATCACAACCACGAAGATATCGATGCTTTATGCGAACCCCTGGCATTGTTTTCGACTATAAAACTAACCACATCCGATAGAACTATCTAAAGAGGCGAATGGACGACCCTTTAAATAAAATAGCTACGATTTACCTATCTCTAGCTTGAAGGAGATGCTACAAAAATAAACTAAATCTTACAAGCGATTAAGTTCGATAGGTTTGTACTATTTTAAGGTGAAAATATTATTATAAGTGCTGCACTATGTTATTTCTACGAGAAACTGTTTTAACGTCCGATTTAGCATCTGAAACAAAAAGAATGGTGATAATTTAATAAATATCAAGAAAATATTACTTTGACATCAATTTATCACAGGATATGAAGATAAACACAAAATCTAAACTAATGTTAAGAGGTAACATTTAATTATTTGTTGGCATTGAATAAGCTCCCGAACTACAAGACCGATTTTAAAAATTCTTTCACCATCAAATAGCTACATTATCTGGTAACATAGTAAGCAGAAGCTAGTAACATAGGCTATATTTCCAATTATGAATTTCCCACGGGAATGCGCGCCGGAAGCTAGACAACTATAAACTAGATTTCTTGAGGTATAATTTCTATCGTAAAATAAATAAAAATACCCACATCGTTCAGTTGTGTTAGTATTCTGAATAATTTATAGAATCAAAAATATTAGCACCACCACCGCTAGAAAAAGAAGTCACTCTTCCATTACAATGCTAATTGTAAAGTAGCATTTCCTATGAAACATATATGCTGTTTACATAATAAGTATATTGTGTACCTACATGTAAATCCAGGACAATGACAAAGAACCGTTTTCATTACTTCTAATTTCAACTTCGATATTTAAAAATATAAATAGTGCAAAAGAGCAAAATGGTTTGATTTTAAGTGCATAGTTTTGCCAGATTTTTCTTTTACTCACAAAGATAAAAGGTAAGTTAAATAATTTCATTAATTTATTAAACATTTCATACTCCGTCAGTAGTTGGAAAGAACACAGCTACCCTAAGAGCTCTTAGCGCCCTCCACAGTAAGCCACCATAAGAGCTTCATACTGAGCATTTCAAAAGTTGAAAAGACTAGTCAGTAGTCAATTTGAAAAGTCGAGTTATAATGAGCTTGTAAGTCGTGAGATTTAAACGCAATGAAACGTAATGTACTTACCTACACCGTGAATGTATAGTCGTTGATACTCAGCGAAATTATTTATTTTTGATAGTAGAATTGATCTGTGTACCTATATACTTTTTCAATAGCATTAAAATTACAGATTGAAATGAAATAGTGACTGTGGTGCTGTGGCCCGTACGTACAACTTCGATTATCTACGCTACTTTTGCCATGTATGTACATTGTACATTTATCATTAAAATATCCTTAAAGGACTCTCCTTTTTTGGAAACACGCTTGTTTATTTTTAAATATTGTACGGTTTTCTAAAAAAAAAATTAAATTCCCTGCATTCATTCAGTGATCTATACTAAATGTATTCTATTATAGTTCCTAATTTCTGAATCTAATTCAAATTCAAAGGTAACAAATCGACGTAACAACGACGAAAGTGCCTATTTTTGATATTCATTATACTTAAAAATCCAATTAAAAACGTGACATTGAAATATATACTCTGACTCATACATAAAACAACAAATATCTCAATAGACCATCACAGTACACGACTACCAGCATTGTTATTTTTAAAATAAACTATAAAACTGCAGAATTAAAAAGTAGACCATTACTAACTTCTAGGTACCGGCGTAGAAGCAGTAATTGAATCTGACCGTTTCTGTGGAGGCAACCTAAGACACCTACAATGTTCCCACACAAAAAGAATAAGAAATATTGACGAAAACTAAGTACCTACACACCCTACCGTACAATAACCAAGTTTGCAACTTGGCAATACGACGCCGCCTTTGTAACGAACCTCGGCTCAAAATGAACTTAGACTAATTTCCATGTAATTTGTGTTCTCGGGATTTGGCAGCCGGTCGTAAAGTAAAAATGTAACTTGTAGACCGCCTTGATGAATATTAAACACAACAGGACTAATGAATGCGCCAACTTGCTCGACATAATTACACCAACTCATTGAATTCTTTGCCAAACTCTGAGACACTTATTTAAATTCCTAACGGGTGTCGGCTGTGTGTTAAGGGGAATCAGTGTACTTTATTTAATGCGTATTATCTATATGCCTCAATTTGAAATTACCGCCTTTACTAGCGAATTGTCTTGGAGAGAGTTTGGCAGTAAATCGGCGTTCGCGGTTGAACTTGAGTGTTTGTTTATTTGCTAAGCTTGCCTGCAAACAGTGGCGCCGCGCCGTGATAATAATTCAACAAAGAGGACGTTATTTTTAAAGCCTAAAATCTAACATAATAACTTTGGTCGGCAGCGCATCTCATCTTAAGTACATAAAAAAGTTCTTACTTCTTGTTGAATATCATTAAAAGTCTAAAGATTTTCTGCTCTTTTGATGTTATTTTGTTCTAAAGCCCCTAGCTAAATACAATATACGTAAAGCTTTTCTACTTGACATAATTAATCTTGGTCTGTGCTCTAGTTCCCCGTAATACCCCAGTAATACGTTGTCTAATGTATATCAGGGACCTACGAGAATTACTAGATCCCAACTAAGTGCTAAATAATGTAATACTCAAATGTAACTAAACTAAATGTCTAGGTACAACATATATAGGTATTATGATAATGTTAGCAACTTTATAAAGTTTTAATAAAGTTTCAAGTTAAATTAAATAATATAACAAAACAAACTCGTATTTCTGAGTTTGCTTGTAATGAAGTGCCAGAAAATAAAATAAAATTATAATGATTTTATTAGACTAGAAATAAGCTGCTTTTGTAATCAAACGGCCATATATTTTAACACACTTTTTTTTCTAACCTACATATTTTACCATCATCTGTGTCTTGGTGAGATGTGCTCGAACGCTGAATGATCTGTAGACTCGTAAAAATATGGAGTATCTATAGTAGAACTAGTGAAAACTCTAGAATTAATTTTCATAAGATTTAATAGTCTAAAATTGTATATTGTAATAGAAATTATTGACCTCCTTGTCAAAAGTGTTCTAACATTTTTGACAAGGTTAACAATTAACTAAGTAAAAATATAATACAAAAACTTGCAGAAAATCTATTCACAAACATATTAAATATACATATTAAACAAAAAATGTGTATTGTTTTGTTTTTTCTTATAGAAACTGAAGTAAAATGACTAGTCGTTAAATAAATTACATCACGAAATTAAACATGTCCTCGAGTCAGAAGCTTTATGATATCTCTAGGTATATGCCTATTTCATCAGACATAGATTCACACATAGACAGGACAATACGAAAATATAATAACAATAATTCAGTATGCACATCTTTCTGCACCAAAACAATAAAGTTAATAGCTATAAGTAGGTAGACATACTTTCATTACGTACCATAGTTCACACCGCAATTTTGGAATCATTCCAACAGCTAATATCCCATTCTGTTTGTCTTTCGAGGCAATAAAATGACTTTTATGCAAATCATAGGAATTCTATACATTTTTGATGAGCCGCCCGTCGACGCACTCGCGGCGTTTAATTAGTGTATTTTCCATCAAACTTTGAAAGTTTCAACCGCGGATATTTTTATTACGTCTAAACAGTTATTTGCATGAGTTGCTGTAGACATGCAAATCAAGAGAATAAGCAATTGCTTACTTTTTATTTCAAGAATATATTTTACGTTTTCTTCATTACATTTTATAGGTAGGTACATGATTTTGCACTTATTATTTATAAGCCAAATAGATAAAGTAGCCGCTTCACAAACCCAAACTAATTAGGACTGTCAATATATTGGTTTAAAAGAACTTTTTTTCCGGACAAAGAGTGAGATATGAAGTTATAATATACTTTCAATGCCTTCAAGCTAAATTATACCACCCGCATCTACTGCGACGTCCAGCTTTATTTCTAAATCTACGTTGTAAAGTCCTTAGAATTTACACTCCCATCCTTTAACAAAATTCCTATACCAATACCATATGTCATGTCCGTCGTGGACTAAAAACAAAACAAGGGGATTATAAGTATATACATTTTTGAATCTTGTATACCTACTAGAAATCTATAAAACGAAGGGACGAACCCCTTCCCACTATATCGTGGCTAGTGTATTTCAATGGAGATCACATAGGATGATACATTTGAAGAATGTTCTGAAGGAATTACGAACAGGGAATATAGCTGACGGCCCTAGCTAGGAGACGTAAGGTATCCTACGATTTTTCGTCACGATAAACCTTTAAACATTTTAGCAGCTAGTCATAATGCTTTAAAATGTTTTATCTGATGATGAAGTAAGTTTTCATGAAAGCAAATATACCTGAGCTAACTTAAAAAGTTAACTCAACAAGAATGAACACATCAAAATAATTAGTTATAATATACACACCTACCAAACTCTTTTATAGTCTGCAACCTACTTAATGAGTACAAATACATGCTAACCGAGAAGACTGTTTGTTGACATGCTAGCGAACACTGCCGCTTTTTTTCACTTTTTATTCAAAAGTGAGCTCGCGTCTCGACTACGTATAAACTGCTTTTATTATAAAATCAAGTGCTTTTCACTCAAAAACGATAAGCACCCTTGTCTAGCGTTTGAACGAGATGGGAATGAACGAAAAAGGAAAATTAGCACTACATTATATACGTAGTGAAGGCAGACTTTATTTACTCGCTTTAGCTTTTACTTTAGAAACGAACCTACCTATACTGTATGACTATACTATATCGATAGAGGATGGTGATTATTTTTAGTTTGTCAATATGCCATAGATAAACCTAATTAGCATGGATTATTTAAATAGCTTTAACAAACTTAAATATTCGCACCGATTTCTAATGAAACATGTTTACCCTAAGCGTGTTTACTAGTGATTTTAAATTTTATTCAAACCTTTTTTATATTACTCACAACGCGCGAAACACTAGTTTTTGTATAGGAAGCTTTAATAAAGGTAAAACATAATATATAATGAAGATAAAAGTTATGCTAATTGTATATGATTATCAGTTCTCGGTTAATAAAATAAAGCAATAACATAAAAACTGGTGAATTTTAGTTTTCATTTAATTTCATTTACCGTTAAACTTCCTGATACCCGAAAAGCTTGTCGTAGCCTAAATTGTTATGAATGGTTAAAGTCGAGGTGGAATTTATGCAAATAGCAAAGGTTTAACTGCGTTTAGGTTTAATATTAGTTCAGGACCAAAAACAGTAAACCCTTATGGCTTTATTCCGTCTTTAGGACCGTCTGTCAGAGTCGTAAATTATTGTTGTCGATTATAAATTAATTTTCCTCTACTACTTAATAATGTAATATTACCAAAAACGGTAAGTTTATACGGAAACTTTATAACCTCATCGTCTGTGAAACCATATACTTATTAATGCATAGTGAATGCTGTATTTATTCCTATAGACTTAACTATACAATATTTACATATGGAACTGAGACGTGGTCACGGTGTGTGACTCGTAAAAAGTTTATAGTCGCTCAGCGAAGTATGGAAAGAGCTATGCTCAGCATTTCCCTGTGTGATCGAATCAGAAATAGCAGGAGAACGAAGGTCGCTGACATAGCTCAAGGGATTAGCAAGCTGGGCAGGATACATAGCTCGCGAAGAACTGACGGCCGATGGACCAGAAAGATTCTCGAGTGGAGACCACGAACAGGCAAGCGCAGCGTGGGACGACCGCCTGCACGATGGAGTGACGACCTCATAAAGGTCGCAGGGTATCAATAGATGCGCACCCCTGGCAATCGTTCCCGCAATCGATAGGGGAGGCCAATGTTCATCAGTGGACGACAAGAGGCTGATAATAATATGATGATGATGAAACTTAACTTAAAGTCGATTGGTATGAAGGTTTTTCAGTAATTGACCGATTCACCTGATATAGTTTTTGTTTTGATCGTAATTATGAAAGAACATGTAGATAACAGCTATGTAAAATTGTTGACTAAAATCTCCGGACACGAATCTCTAATGTAAATTCTACAAAGGCATTAGGAAAGTAATGTAATAAAAAATAAAGAATTTTTATATTCTTCAGAAGAAATTTCTATAATATATATCGAATTTAAAAAAATAGGTTTACATTGACTTATTGTCATAAAATAAATTACACGGAAACAAATTCACGGACAACCGTTAATATCAAATAAAAGCTTCCTTTGCAAATGTATAATGAAAAGACTGTTGGAATTATTTGTTTTGTTCAATTGTAGGTTATTTTTATTGTCATATTAATTATTGTAGTAACGATGATGATGGTATTAAACCCTATTAGATTTTCCGCACCGTCTCACCCACCTATAAGCGCGGAACCAGTTCACAATTACAGCCACCCTAAAAATCGACCAAGTGCAAATCAAAGTACGAACTTGCTCATGAACAATTTTGAGCCATGAACGACATTTGAATTTCATTATCTCATTTTTCCCGCGCATCAAGACAAGGCATGATTGAGGTTTATCATTTAGGTATTTACCAAATGACCATGAACATGTGACGTCACAAGTCTATTAGGGTTGTTGGCATGCCCATAATTCTCGCAATGGTAATAAAATATGCCTGTCTTTTCTCGTTAGTTATGCTTTCTAAACGTGAAATATTTTTTGATATATGGACACCGCTAGTTCGGTATCTATGTGGAACATACATAACACATAAAACTTTATAAAAAATATATATTTAATAAACTTATTTGCTATAAACTTTTTTTTTATAAATATTGTTACTTATTTTCCTCTATAACCACATAAATATCCTATCCAACCTCTTACTTCAATTTTAAACGTCGAAAGTTCTCACGAGTTCTCAGATAACATAAACTAGGAGTAGAAAAGGATTGGAATTTCCCAGAGGAACTAGAAATGCGGGTATAATACGAAGGAAAATAAATGATAGATGGACTCAAACATTTTAAATGAACTCCAATAAATCAAGTAAAAATTCATTCTAATAGCTGCTGAGTGAACTTTTTCTATTAGTTATAGGCGTAGACTGCGGTTCAATATTATTCATGAACCAGTTAGTTAGACTCTTGGAGTATTAGGAATATTTTCTTAAAATATTTAGTAACTAGCTGACTAGTTACTAAATATTTTAAGAAAATATTCCATATATTGGTTTTTCAGAGTTTTATCGTAAAGTTGTAAGTGCCGTGTGGTTTCCGACTTAGAATAGAACACCCCATATAGTCTTCCCATGGGTGTCGTAAAAGGCGACTAAGGGACATACGGCTGATGGATGGGCAGCAGCATCTATCAGCGACAGGTATCAACATCTTACTGCGATCACCAATCCGCCTGCCAAGCGTGGTGATTATGGCAATAACCCTCAACGATCCTGGCTCGCCAAGGTCTGTTAAGAGGAGGCCAATGACCGCCCACGTTCAGCAGTGGACGTAAACGGGCTGTTGATGATGATCGTAAAGTTACTTTGCTGCTTTCGCAGAACATGCAGCTTATGTCTTTCCAAGGTCTAATTGATCTCTGTACCAAATTTCATCAAAATTAGATTAGTGGCATAGGCATGCAAACGTAACAGACGTACCTACAAATAAACGTAAGTTTCGCTACTTGTACTTGAATTTTTACACTTATCAATGAAGAATCATGTATTATAATTTGACTTGTGGGTTCAGTTTCTTACTTGACATCCAAACAAAAGATTTCATTTTACTGTGTAGCAAAACGAAACTATACTTTTATCTTATAGGTTTTTTTAAAGCACGTAAGTTTTACTATGGCACAATATTACTTTATAAATATTTCCCTACATTTAATTTAAAATCGGTAGGTATTATTTGAAATTTTTTAGACAAAATGAGGAAATCGATAAGCATCGCCGTTCTTCCGTGATTTCCTGAGTCCGTTCCCTTATTAAGTGCACAAAAGCCAAGGGTCAGGTGAATTTACGAGGCGACCTCATAAATTTCACAATGACACACGAAATTAGTGAGAATTCCACTGAGCAATATTCTTTAGAATGTTGCACAGTATGCTTGTCATCAAATAATAAAATCTACTAACTTACTCTGTACCTTATGAATGATGCCCTTACGCGGTTTCACCTGCTTAACTCCCGCTCTCGTGGGAACTTCATAATTGAATATAGCCTTTGTTACTCAGGTATAATGTATCATTCTAATGGTGAAAGAATTAATAAAATCCGTCCGTTTTTGAGTTAATTTAACAAAGATACATACAACATACGGATTGCTTTCAAGAAATATCAATAATATTTAAACAAAAAGCATTGTTATAAGGTGCAAAGTAGTTAATGTAGAACGCACTTAAAAATGTTATATTTTTCTTTATTTATTATTTTTAATTTTCTTCATAGATAATAAATAGGGACACTTTTATTCATACCTACATTACTACACAAGCTGTAATTAACTTCGAATGAACATAAAACAACACATACATTTAAGATTATTATATTTCAAAATTGGAGATTATTAAAATTCCACCTCCGGCAGGATTCGAACCTGCATCTTAGGTAAAGCCCCTAATGCCTTAACCAATTGGGCTACGGTGGAACCACAGCCGGTCATCGAAATTTATTAATCTCTTTGTAATACGTATATAAGGGGGACGTGTAAAAAAAAATAGATTATTACTGAAAGGATATTTTGCATTAAATGTTATAATATCTTAAATTATTCGTAAATGATTCTTACATCGTTGGATTTTACTGCACCTTATAAGGTTCGTATTTTCTTTAGTTTGTATATTATTTTTCATATTGTTTTTACTTCAAAAACCACCGCTAAGCTAACTAAAAAACTTATATTTTTAATAAAGATGACATTAATTCCCTCGTTAATATTTATAAATGTCTGTTAAATTTTTATTAAAACGCATCGTCCGCGTATCGAAATAAAAAAAACTTGTATTTCTGATACATTATACGATATTAACTTCCTTATTTATGAAATAATATGAACCCTTAGCATAAATAAACACAATTTGTTTGCATAAGTAAGTTACAAATTAGGCGAAGCAATCAACTCCTTGAATTAATTAAGTTTAATCAAGCCCAATCATGTTCATAAGGTATACGATACATACAGGGAAAGTTAAAACTTCAACTAACAGTAGCAAGTTAGAAAAACAGAAAGAAAAGAAAAGTTGAAAGAAAGAAAGAAAAAAAGGAAAGAAAGAAAAAAAGAAAGAGAAGAAAATTTGAAAGAACAAAGAACTTATCGTAACACCGATTACGGTAATATTTTATAAGAATCTTACTAAATAAGTACGAGTTGCAAAAGCAGAAATAATAAACATTTATTGAGGTATACATTTTAAAAATACATAAAATATCAAAACGATAATAAAATAGAATGAATGTTGACGTTTCTTGCAAGTTGCAAATAACCGGGAAAATTGTTATTATTATGAAATAATTATACAGCAGTTTCGATAAATACAGGTACTGTATATTATATAAGTATTTAAAGCATTTAAGCTACAGATACAGACCTAAGTCACATTTAAAAATAATAAAATCATACAACATAATTCAAAGGACGAAAAAAATTTTATGTACAAATGATCATTCATAAATCTTACCTAATAGTTAATGAGCCAAAAACATATTTTTATACTGCACTAATAGAGTCCACCCGCGAAAATAAAAGTTCAAATAACTCGTAGAAAGTTGTGTAGAAACTTTTCGTAGCACGGACTATGACTACGGCGTAGCAGAGCTGCTACCGCTCTGAGCCGGCGTCTGACTGCCGCCCGCCTTATATCCGAGGCCGGTCTCCCGCCCGCCCAACATCGCCCTTACCGCCGGTACCCCCCGATTTGCGCTCAGAGAAATTCTCGAGCCGAAGTCAGCCAAATAGCCTCAGCCGTTTTAATAATGCTTCACAAAGAAATAAAGGTTCTTACGATTTCAGTGTAACATGTACTTGTCTCAACTTAATTAAGGAAATATTTGAAGATTTCTATGTGGATAATTTTTGGGGAAGCTTTGTTGGATTTCTTTTAACATTTTAATATTATAATAACGACACTAAGAGTAAAGTACAATGTATAAAACAAATAACGATCTACAATATATTTTTTGTTTTCTTTATTTTCTCTTTATTAGCCACCCGCCCCGGTTTCCCATGGGTACAAAGCTGATTTATTAAACTCTAATTCCCTCTCTATCAACATAAAAAAAAACTAAAAACCCGCATCAAAATCCGTTGCGTAGTTTTAAAGATCTAAGCATACATTGCGACATAACATAACAGACAGATGCATGAAGCGACTTTGTTTTATACTATGTAATGAAGAGAGCTAACGTAAAAGTAGGCTAGTTAGTACCAACATTTTGTGGGTATCAGAAAATTTGGGCCCACAGCCTCCCACCCACCGGTCAAAGAACCAGACATATAAGGAATTAAATGTCTTCAAAGACCATATCAAAGGTAGAGACCCCACCACCATATGGACAAAGACGCGCTAAGCAAAGCCAAGAAGAGAGAGAAAGAGCTTCTAAGTTTTTGTCTACATAGTTAGCCACGAGGCTTTCGCTACTTCACCCGGCATAAAGGCGAGCAGAGCTCCAGCCTTAATAAATGGTTTACAAACTAGCCTAGCCCCCTGTGGGGCTTGGACCTCGGCTCAGAGCGGTCGCTGGCGATGAGATCGAGGGATTATGACTTTTAGATTTTTTAGGGGAGTATTGTGTAACTGTCGTACTTTACAGTTCGCGGGCCTCTCGGACTTCGGGTCTACCAGGACATCGGAGGGTTCTTTGCAAACTAAGGGTCGGGTGGGAGCTTCTGAGTCAACACATTTTATATAAAGAATTAAAACATGTTTTATTTGTAAATGTACGAGTGTTTCATAGCAATATTTCATGATAAAAATTACTTTTCCTTATGTTTACACGATTTAATTTTTTAAGGGAATAGATTTACTGTATTGTCATCTATCATTAAAAATGTATCAGGAGCAATAATATATTTATATTAGATATTTATTCTATTAGATATATTTTTAAATCCGTGTAACAGTATTTTCTATATTAAATAATCTTCCAACTTATAGTACGATATGCGAAGATTTTTAATAAATAATTACGAAGAATTCTACTTCAAATATTTAAAAATATTGTTGTATCAATTAAAATTGCACTAATGATTTTATATGTAGTACAAGACATTCATTATAATTCTACTTATCTATTTATATAAAAAAATGATTCCTTATTTCCCGGTATTGGCGACGGCATCACGCGTGAACAGGCCCACCGATTTCGCTATTTCTTTGTTTGTTATTGTCAGAAGAAGGTTCTTATGAAAGAAAAAAAATACAAAATTGCGCGGAAAATTTAAAAATTGAAGAATACTTAACCACCATATTAAATTTTCTAATGTAGCCTTAGCGCATTTGACAATTAAACTTTTTGAATGTAACCTCATGGCGTTTAACATAATATTGACAGAATGCGTGCTAAACATTTCGTCAACGAGGATGTAAAAAAACAATTCTTAATGCATATCACTGTCAGTTCTATGTTAGAGCTATTACGCCCAATATTGAAAGTGAAATTTAATATAGTTTTAGTTAAGACAGGACAACGTCTGTCGGGTCAGCCAGTATATAAAGCGGAAGAGTTTGTTTGTTTGCGCGCTGCTCAGGAACTACTGGCCTAGACCGATTTGAACAATTCCTTCAGTGTTAGATAGCCCATTTATCGAGGAAGGCTTTAATTACGAAGTTCCCACGGGCGCGGGAAGTACAATAATATAAATAATAAACTTTGACCGAAACGACCTATGTGGATTAGTTAGCATTTCACGTAACAACTACTGTCGGACTAGGCACACAAATAAGTTCATGTCAATTCAAAAACAATTTGTGTACCAAATTCGTTCAGCACCCGAAACCCAAACAAGCCAATCTTCTCATGCATTAAGTATGGATCCATAATAATAGGATCTCATAATGTATCGGAAATTGCTGTACCGATAAATTTTTATTACTCAAATGTATTAAAATTTTGCAATTTTATGGGACGATAAAACCGTCTACAAATATATAAAAAGACCTCGCTTTTCGGTGAAAATCCCCAATCCTGTTGAACAAAGCTTGTTTTACGCAAAAATCACAAATCAATCAGTACCATTTGTCTATTTAACGATAATCCGTAGGTATTATCGTCAGTTGCTTTAAGGGGAATCAGGAGTTAAGTTAAATTAACTGTATAGATACTTAGCTCAAACAACTTTTATTATTATACATATAAAACAATATATTTGTATACTAAAACATCTTAATAACCTCTCAGAACCTAACTTATTGTAAGTAAACAAACAAACTGTTGATAAAATATCTTAATAAGTTTCCCAATTTTACAATCATAATTTTAGAAAAATATAAATCATTGAATTAGTATAGATGATACTAAGACGTTTGATTCGGTTATCTTTCAGGATAATAGATGCTATCGGTGATATATATATAGGTAGATATTTAATTCTAAGAATACCAAAACAATTTACCTTAAGACTCTTTGTCGGCGGCACTTTCGTGTCACATGGCACTTGTTAAAAACTGTTATTACGGAATATACGTGGATAGCGTACACTAAATACAACACAATCCAGTTTGTTTACATGAAAGCTAAATAAGATGTAATATTATAGTGTTGTGTTAGGGCGGGCTCCCAGCGCCGACTAGCGGCGGGCGCGCGAAGCGTCGCAGGGGCGGCGGCGACCGCCGTCGAGGGTGACGCCGACGACTTTTCCTTCTCTCTCGCACATACTTGGACTTAATTGTCGCAATATTCTATCGCGTTACGCAAAAACGACGCTTTTATCAATGACATAGAGGACACGATATTAGTTCTAGCGTGGAACGTAGGCTGCGCGTAGTGGCCTTGAGCGGAGGGCCTGATGTTTTCATCCCGCGTGCGTAATAAAACGCTTAGGGAGGGTACTACTGACTTTAACTGAAGGATTTATGGAGAAATCTCTAAAATTAATTCGGCCCGACTGTGGCCCTCTTCGAAGGGATGTAGCAAACAGATTTAAATATTATTTACATAATTATAATGGCCTGCTAAAAATTAATGCGAATGACTACGGATCTTTCTCCTTCTGAAAAATAGGTGTTAAAAAGAAATACATGGACCGTTGTAAAAATTTATTGAAAAAATATAATAATTAACACAATAAATATGAGCAGAATTGTGACTATGTCGTGTTTTTATTTTAATACTTACATTTTAGTGGATAGTTTTAAGTTTACAAAGTGAACATTAGAAGACATGAGTATAGCTAATAACTAATTATACTTGTGAATAATACTAACTGCAGGTACTTAAATCGATTTACATTATTGTCAAATTTAACATTAAATACAAAATATCTGGCCTTTAGCTATAGCATTTTGTGAGACTCCAATTTTTAACGGAAATAAATAGAGCTCTCTGTTTAAACAGAAATGATCGGAAAATAAATATATTTAAGTATATAAAAAATCATATAACACGTAAACTTTGTAACACAACTAATGGAATCTGCAACTTTACATTTTTAATTTAAATCTATTTATACTTATTTTATCCAATAAGCATCGGCTCCAATTTGCCCGACGAATGTAAGGCCTTGACGTCCGACCCTCCGCCTACGCAGTTACCGTTGATAAAAACTTGCGGTACCTGAAATATTACAAGTATAATTAATAAAAATATATTTCGGTATTATTTAACACGTGTAACCAAAGTTTTAAATGAGCAAAGTTTCAAGTTCAAATACAATGATTGGATGTAATATAATTTATCTTTCTTCGAGTAAATAAATGTTATAAATTAATGGATTTTAATGCTTCCGACTCGTGTCTAATATCTTGCTGTTACTACACAGGTTTTAAAATTACGCATACATCGAAATAGACGTTCATTGAATTTCACGTTTTAATAACAGAACACAATATCTCTTAGGCGTTTTTCTTACTGACGCGTGTTAGCCAAAACGCAGGGAGGCTTTTGCTACTTTATCATTAAGGGCATAAAGGAAATCCTTATTAAAAATCCAGCTTTATTATATTAAATCTACAAATTAGGCCGGCGCCCTCTGCTTGGATTTTACCACGAGTACCACGACTGAGAACGGGCGCCGGCGGGAGAATTACGGCATAAAGACTTAAGAGTTTAGTGCAATTGGCGCTCTACCTTAGTTCGCGGGACGCTTGAACTACGGTTGCACAAGGAAATCGGAAAGTTTATCTCAAACTAATCGCACGGGACTATTTATTCTACATATGGTCGGTAGCTAGTTAAACATTATATAAGGTCACTTAATTTACAGGATTTTATCACCATTACACTCTAAATTGGAACGAATAAGTATTGGATTCAATTTTATTCAACTATGGTTCCCAAGTCGTGCTACTGCTACGAAGAAAGCCATATAGGTTTACTTCAATTACTTAGGCTTGCTTAGCGCACCTCTGATAAAAATGGAGTAAAGAAATTGTATGTTCATACGAGAAAACGACTTATATGTAAGTACAAAAGACAGAATCGGAGACTGTGTACGGAGTATAGGAGTAATCAAAGAGAGCGCTTTTTGTTATTCAGACAAACATACTAGTTTATTGCCACGAGACTTTTGCTACTTTACTGGAGATAAGGCGAGCAGGTTTAAAAACTACAAACAAGCAGCTTGCACAAGTACCATGTGGGGCTTGGACTTCGGATCAGGGTGGTCGCTGACAAGAAAGTCGTCGATATTGTATTTCGTACTGATTCTTCACGTACGAAATAAATAATTTTGTACGAAGCACAGGAGTAATCAACGCGAGCGAGTAATATATTCGTAGTAAACAAGAGCTCTTTAACTATCAGCCAATATAGAAGAAATCACCAAAAAAAATAAGACAACAATTACGTCACTAATCTCCCGTCACATCGTAAAATGCACTCACCAAGAAAACCAGACCTAAGAGAGTAGTGGTAATATACGTAACTAACAATATTTAAACTTGAAACTTTTCTGATGACGTCTTATACTTTGAAATACGACTTTGTTAAAATATACTTAACTTAGTTTCGACTTCATTACATAAACTTAAATAACATGCATGCATTTTATGACGAGATTGTATTAGAAGAAATTGCTATATCGTGAAAAGATAATTATGGTAACATTGTAATAACAAATCTTTGTTGTGTATATGGTACGGCTAAAGGTAGGTGTGAACATAAACTTAAGATTAGCCGGCTAAACCTAGGTCTAGCCGACCACATGCGGTTAATCTTAGATCAACCTCTTTAAGTCCCTGTTCAACTCCACTATAAAGGAAATCCTTTATATTTCAATATAGAATTTGTAGAAAAAGGTGTTGATTTAATATTTAAGAAGCTACCAAAATATATCCCATCCTTTTAACAGTAGGTAAATCTTATTGTCATATCGAGGGTTAAAATGCAAATTGAATTAAATGTTAAATTTTAGATATTAAGAAGAGATGGTTAAAGTATAAAATTCAACATCGCCCTTGATGTCTCTTAGCTCAATTTACTCAATTTAACCCGTTGATATAATTTATTAAAATAATGCATATCATAAAACCGTACAGCACTAAAACTCACTATAGATACACAATCTATGGCTGTAGATTTCCCATATATTTTAAAAGCAGCTCATTTAATATATTCCTGTAGTATGAAAATTTGGCGTGGAAAATTTTATGATGCAACCAAGCTGCTTAAAGCTCTTGACCAATTGAATACATTTTTTGTGTAAAAGGACAACCAATTAAAGCCTATGGAGCCTTGAGTGTATAGTCGAAATGCCAGCACAGGCAGTGGCGTAGCTATCGTAGGGCCAGGTGGTGCAGTGCACCAGGGCCCCGGACCTCAAGGGGCCCTCTAACCTAAGCTTTGAAAAGAGTGGGTCAGCCAACTCACTATCTTTTGAAGCTATGCACCGGAGCCCTTGCCCACCTGCTACGCCACTGAGCACAGCAGAATAGTTTTAAGCATATTATGCTGTAATGGATACCTACCCTTAATAGAAAACTGTCTTCAAGATATTTTTTATAAAAAAACTGATCTTGAAGGTTCCAAAATCATTTAACTATCCACATGTTTGCATTTATAATATAAAACAGACTCTATTTGGCACTTGAAAAACAAAAAATTATCAATATACTGTGATTTAGTTGCTTAGCATATGATGCTTTAAAAAGAATTTTGTGAATATATTTGCTTTGGTGATAACTGGTGTATCATCATAAATATTTTAACTAAATTATTACAAATATGCTCTGTCATCTGATAACAATATACTTATTATTTAAATGATGAAGAATGATAATTAAATTTGAAAAAAATATTAATGTCTAAATGTGATTCTACTCATGAATAGGCTCTGTGAATAACTTACTGCATTTACTAATAGATTACAATGGAGGTATTCAACATATGCACTTATATATAATAACATTACCATAGTTATAGATTACGACTATTCAATCCATTAATGGGTACACCCATTTTTAGCATTAAACTTTGTGGATTGTTTCTAAACAAATCAAAATGAACTTTTAATAAACATGAAACAAAAAAGCACACAGGTTATTATATTAATGCAGAACAAAAACACACACAGAGAAATACAGCTGCTTGTTCCTGGTATATGGTACCTATAAATGATTTTACAACAATCGGGTCCTCCTGAGCCCGATTGTCATTACCGTCTGTGTCTCGGAAAGCATGGTCAGCGGGAGCTGACCACACCATAGTAGTTCCTAAGCCAACCAGACTTAAAAGTTAAACTTACTCAACAATGTCAAATGCAATGGTAGCCTGAGGCTTAGTTATATTAAAAATGAATGATTATATATTGAAATAGGGATAATTGTGTTTTCCATTTACTTTATATTGCTATTGTTTTATCTGTGGATTGAAGTGGTGAGAAATGTTGCATAATTACAGTTCTACTTGTTTCCTGACCAGGCAAATGACCACAATATTATGTGGCAAAGGGACTCACATAAGGACAGCTAGTGCTAATGAAGCACTATCTACCATTATCCTGGCAACCCTTTCCATTTCCTACAGTGACCTTCGGCAATCTTCACAAGAACATTACATCAATAAGTAATGTTATGCTCATTGCAAATCGAATACTTTAATCTATAATGAAATAGAATTTTTCAATTTCATTTGAAAATGAGAGAAATATTGAACAATAAAAACAGAACCTTCACTGTACAGTAAAATTACACTGATATCAATGTGACATCAAAAATTGTAAGCCAGTAGGTATAGAAAGATCAATATTATGAAATATGGTGCAACTTTATATGATTTAAAAAACAATAGCTATTCTATCAGTAAACAAAGACCCATTATTTAGGTTACATCATCCAATCGAATAACTCTTTAAAATTATTACTGTTGTTCCTTGGCTTACTATTAAAAGAATGTTATAAAACAGTAAAGATTGAATTGAAATATATTGTTAAATAATCCCAAACCTAACAATGAAATAAAATCCAAAAAGATAAATCATCTAAAGATGCAATTACAGCAACTATTTTTGGTGTTTTTATTGACAGTAAATTGTTAATGTGGGGTTCAAAAAATAACACAAATAACAAATACTTGTAAGTATTTGTAATCAGAATGCAACAACTGAAAAATTATGTGTCATATGCCCCTTATTTATATGTGGACGGCCATGACCAAATTAATATTGAATACATAAGGGTCAATTATTAAAACCTAAGATATGCCAAAGATGATTTTATTATATTTAGGGTATATTGAAAGATCGGTCAGAGTGTAGCAAAGTGTGTGCAAAGGATTCAGGACTTAGAAAAATTCCATCAAAAATGATTATTCTTATAAATGGGTAGATTTCATTTCCATCTAGACACTTTTGGCCTAGGACCTCAGCACTAAAAGTCAGTTGGCGATGTACGTAAAAACACTTAGAAATTTACTCATTTTCTGCCCAAATTCTGTAGTGAATAAGTAAACATCAGAAAACCTCAAACTGTTATAAACTCATCTAACCCAAATGATTCACCAGCAATAGAAGGGATCGGGCGCTCGGCGGCCGCTGCCGCAAATTAAAGGGCAATTGTAAAAAAAAAATTTGCTCGAAAAAATTTCTAAGTGTTTTTACGTACATCGCTGACTGACTTTTAGTGCTCATTTTAAGGCTAACCTGAGGTCCTAGGCAAAAAGTGTCTAGATGATTTTCGCCTTACTTTTAGGTATTCTATGCGATGGAAATGAAAAACTAGCCATTTATAAGAATTTTCATTTTTGATGGAAATTCTTCTAAGTCCTGAATCCTTTGCACACCCTTTGCTACACTCTTACCGAAGGATCTCTAAAATAAATATGTAACTGTTTTTATTTTAAAATATGTATATTACAGAGAGGACATCACAAATCTATTTTTAATTATCTGTGAGTAACGGTATGACTCATAATTCCTAATTTTGGTAAGCAACAATACTTACAGTTCTGAAACCAGTTAATTCTGCCAGATTTTCCTGGATAGCACTACCATCCTCACGCTGGTCCAGCTCATACACTGCGATGGGCTGCTTTACCTTCTGGAAGACCTGGAATTGGAAAATAAACAAAATTTTAAGGCAAAAATACAGTATGTCATAAAGATAAAATATCGTTTATCTATATCTCTTTTTCTTGATATTATGTAAGTGTATATGATAAAGTTCTAAGGTGAAACAGCTAATTATTTTAAAATAGCTTAAACTCAAAATAAATTATTCCAAAATAACAAGTTATTGCACCATAGCTTAAAAAATCTAGTAAAAGTAATCATTCTGTTTACCTCTTTTGCCATGACGCAATATGGACAGTAGCTTTTGGAGAATACAACCACTTTATCTTTAGAAATTGCTTCTTTGATAAATTGTTGAATTTCAGGTGCACCTGCCATTTTGGAGATTTTACTTGACTGAAGTCCCATTAATTTTTTTAACTTCGAATTTTATAACGTTGCTTGACAGACGCTTGACAGTTGACAGTGACAACTGTAAAGACTGTGAACAAAGCTATTTGATAATTTGACAACAAACCAGCAATTTTAGTAAGAGTAAAATCGCTGGTTTGATGTCTATGGTGTTTATAGATGTCAGAGTACTTACCACGAAAAATGTCTCGGCAATTTTCGATATCGAATAAAAACATATTAACTTTATAGCTATTATTAGTAGGTTCATATTTCAGTACTACTTATATTTCGTCTTACGACTTTAATATGTTTTTGTATGTGTCCACATACAAAAACATATTAAATTATTACTAAATACTTTTTTCCTAAGCTCAAAAAATGCGAGCATTGCACTCTTTGACTCAAAACGCTAAATTAATGAAAGTCTTTAAATCCATAAACAATGAAAGTGAAGTGGTGCTATTAGGCGGGAAAATTAATAGTGATGTTGTACTTTTAATTCAAAACTTATTTCTAGCTTCTTGCGCTCGAGCTTGATTTCCTCCGCGTTTCTCCCGTCTCAGTGGGAACTTTATAATTAAATAGATCTTATGTCATTCCTGGATAACGTTGATTTCTAAATGTGAAAGGCTTATTGAAATCGGTCCGGAGTTCAAATAAAAAAACAATCAAACCTTTCTTGTTGATTAAATTTGTAAAGAAAACTGATAATGCACTGCTGATATAAAAGACATAACATTTCATTTAACACGGATGGAGGCAGTTCTACTTTTACAAATTCTGGTCAGTGTATATACCTATAATAATATGGTCCTTTCTTAAGAAGATATTGAAGACTTCAAATTATTATTGTAACGTAGGTAGTAAGTATGTATCTGTCTAACATCGATAAGATTTTACAATTATAGGTACAGAAAAAGGTACCTGTATGTATGTTGCACTTTAAAGATAATAGAAGTTAAATTGTTTTGTAGCACCTACCTGAATGATATTCTCCTTCAGCGATTAGCATTAAATTTTAATGAATGGGGTGTCATTGGTGTTAATTGAGTCATTATACTCATGTATTTAGACGAAAAGATAACTACGGGATTCCTTTTTACATTCAAAATGTTATCTCAATAGATAAGTAAATCTTATCTGATCGAGTTGAGTAGAATATATCTACCTAAGTACCGATATCGGGGACAAATAAGATAAATATGCTAATTTCTAAGATATTTTTTTCTATATTTCGTCTTTTAAATATTCATTCTTGAATCTATTATTAAAAAACCGGCCAAGTGCGAGTCGGACTCGCACACGAAGGGTTCCGTATCAGTTACAAGTGCGTACCTATTTTTGATATCAAGAATAAAAAAGCGTATGTTTATGAAATTAAATGTTATTTTATATTTTTATAAGTATTCGAGTTGATTGAATAAAAGGTAAATTGTGGTTTACGATTTATGACGTATTAAAAAAAACTACTTACAAAATCTCGTTCAAACCAATTTTCGGTGGAAGTTCGCATGGTAATGTACGTCATAATTTTTTTTTTAGTTTTATTATTCTCTTATTTTAGAAGGTACAGGGGGGGCACACATTTTACCACTTTGGAATTATCTCTCGCGCAAATAATTCAGTTTAGAAAAAAATGACATTAGAAACCTCAAAATCATTTTTGAAGACCTATCCATAGATAAAACAAAACTAAAGGATAAGTAGATAAAAAAAAAAATTTGGAGTTTCAGTTCTATGTATAACATAAACCCCCTAAATTTATTGTTTTTTTTTTCTATTTTTGTGTGAAAATCTTAATGCGGTTCACAAAATACATCTACTTACCAAGTTTCAACATTACCTATAGTTCTTATAGTTTCGGAAAAAAGTGGCTGTCTTTTGCCATTTGGCTATGGAACCCTAAAAATGGTAGGATCTTATTTCATTTAGTTATAATAAAAACATATTGTACCCACAGAAAAGACTCCCATTAGATAATCATTTAGTGGGTCGGTACTCGGAACCTACGTTTAATATACCGATAGGTAGGTTACCTATCTATCGGCATACACATAAATAAAATCCGTCTGTAAACAAAGCGTCATATATATTAGATACTATGTTCCCGCGCGCGGTTTCACTCGCATAACTCCCAGTCCCGTAGGAACTTCTGCAATCTTCTGCATTCTATCAAAGAAACAAATTCTTTTGCATATACAGGGTGTCCCAAAAGATTACGTAGCTGGGAAGGGGGGTGATAGGGATGGTCACAAGGGTCACCAGAAAAATATAAAAAATTCCCTCTGGGTGTTTAAAAAAATAAATGGCATTTTTTAAAAGACTAAAAATTTTACACCTTGTGCTAACTGTACCTACAAATATGGCTGTATTTAAAAAAAATGCTGTTATGTAATCTTCAATAACAACAAGGTCATCAACATCAACATCAAAAATAACAAGGTGTAAAATTTTAAGTTTTTAAAAAAATGCCATTTTTTTTTTAAATACCCAGAGCGGATTTATTTTTTATTTTTCTAGTGACCATTGTGTCCACCCCTGTCACCCCCTTTCCCAGCTACTTAACCTTTTGGGACACCCTGTATATTAGTGTATATATATTGCAATTAATTATCATTCAAAAAAAGGTAAGGTGCTGATAAGCACATATTCTCCCACTCTCTAGGATACGTACCTACAACATTATTTAATTCTCTTTTACTTTATTATCCGACAAAAAGAGGGTCATGCATTAAAGTTTACATTAAATAAAAAGTAGGTAAGTAAACTAAGAGGCATTACTTAACATTTTGAAAACAAATTGTACCTAACGCTTCCACACAATAAGCAAATATCGCTGTTTATAAACGTATCAACAGCCTTGCAGTCCATGGTTTAATCTACTCGCACAACATTCTATCTCTGTTTAGTCTGCGACGTGTGACAGGGATATGTATACAAATTACCAAAACTTTAAAGGCGTAAAATTTCTTGTTTGGCTTTCTTGATTTCTTGCTTTGCCTTAGCTCCTTTCAGCTATATTCACTGGGTACATGTTTGGGTTAGTTTGCAGCTGCGAAAGTAATCGCCTAACGGATGAGTCAACATCTCTTTGTATCGTATAATAACCGGTGTGTTTTCGACTTGTCTTGTCTTGGTGGCGTAGCGGTATAAGTTTCGCTTTTAAGTCTCGGAGGTTGTGGGTTTGATTCCCATGTCGGACAAGAAATTTGATGTGTTAATTCTAAGATTTATTTCCGGGTTTCAACCTACGAGAGGTACCGTGCTTCGGAAAGCACGTTACGCAGTTAATCCCGTCATCACATCATCTATAACAATAGTACACCAGAAAATGGGCAGCAGCGTTTCCTTGTGTGTTACAATATACCTAATACTAGTGTGGTAACTATGGCAAAGACCTGCTTTGGGATTAGGTTCATGTCCAGGTGGCCTTTATACGGGCAGATGGGCAAAGAAATTATATAGGTAATTAACTGTTTAATAATACCTACTTAGCGGTTTGATTGTAAATCTATAGGTACCTACTTATTTTATAATGAGGAAAGATTTGATCGTTCGTAAATGTTTAAATTGAATAAGCTCCGGTTTATTGGACCCATATAAAAAAAAATCACCATTAGTATGAAACGTTATCTACGAGTAACATAGGCAATATTTCAATATGGTTTCACGGTAACGGGAGCTACGTGGGAGGAACCGCGGGAAGTAAGTTTAGTATATTTTAGCATTGCCGTGTGGTTTCCGGCTTAGAATAGAACAACCCATGTCCTCCCATGGGTGTCGTAAAAGGTGACTAAGGGACATATGGCTGATGGATGGGCAGCAGCATCTATTAGCTCAAGGTTTACCATCTTACTGCGATCACCAATCCGTCTGCCAAGCGTGGTGATTATGGAAAAATCCCTTAACGATCCTGGCTTGCCAAGGTCTGTTATGAGGAGGCCAATATATAACCGTGTAAAATTGTTATTGTTAGGTAAGGTCAGTATTGACAGTGCACTAGTATAAAACTGTTGTAGCTATCTTCCATTCAGATACTTTACTATTACAATCATGATATTATTTATTTAGCAAGTATGAAAATTGTTTATATTGTTAGATATTTTATTCTATGCTTCGAAGGATGCTGCCCACATGGAAGATGGATTATCGGGGCCACGACATGCCTACTCTTTCTTGTCCTTAAAGAAAGAAGAAACTTTTTTTTCAGCAGCCTTCTAAAAAGGTTGTGGTCATAATCACCCAAAAATCTGCCAATTAGGTGTGGGATTACGAACTCGCTCATTTACAATCATGACTCTTAAACGGCATTTTTTTTATTATTTCCTTTTTTCTTGCGCAACCGGACAAGACGTCATAATATGTCTATTAGGGTTGTGGGCATACCCATCGTGCCTACAACAGGTGATCCGCCCCTGTCAGCAACCCCTTCTCAAAAACTTCTAAAGCTTCTTCTTGAATACCTACACAAGAACAGACAAAAATAGGTAGGTACGGTCCTACTCATTTAATAGCATGAAATTATACTGATGCATGCCAAATTATGAGCCAATATTCTGCAATCCACGCCTAATATTGCGAAAAATATCCGTCATATGTAGGTACATACTCGTACGTAAGATTAAGATTTATTCTATCACGAGTAACAGTTAGGTAGGTAACTAACTGTAGTAGCCTATAACAATTAACCTTGTTGAAACATGCGAGTCTGGAAAGGCAATTTATAAACAATACCTAATTTGATTAAATACTTATATATAAGCTTTTTTTAGGTAATTTAAAAACCGGCCAAGTGCGAGTAGGGCACGCACACGAAAAGGTTCCGTAGCCATCCGACGCGCGACGGTCCGACCGCTTCTTACTTTTTGCCAGATAGGATTATAGGAAAATAATAAAGTTGAATTTCATTTTCCGGCCGAGGCCATACATGACATTAAGACAACTGTAACTACATAAGTTGGTCGAGTTGTATAAAAATAACAATCGATGATACCAAGTCCGCTACAGTTTTAGTTAAAAGTACTTACTTAGAGGTATTATCACATTTTAAGTTAAGGGGGACGTGTTAATTTTAACTTTGTATTAGGTTATCTCGAGACTGGTGGGTTTGATCTACATAGTTTTAAGGCAGTTTTTGTTGCATTTCAAGAGACCTTTCCAACGATACCCTACACGATGGGGTTAGACGATTTTTTTTTAATTCACTTTAGTTGTATGGGAGCGGTCTGAAACAAAAATATTTTTCCATAATTTTCAATATACATCTCTCCACCAATTTTCGTGACAATCAGTGCAGTAACGGCGGCGTACGAGCCCGGACGGACATAACGAAACTATAAGATTTCCTTGTGGACTACGGAACCATAAAAAACGGCAAAAAAACACGTTTATTGTATGGGAGTCCCCCTTAAATATTTATTTTATTTTGTTTTTAGTATTTGTTATTATAGCGGCAGCAGAAATACATTTAAAGTTTCCACTGTCTAGCGTACCGCGGTTCTTGAGATACAGCCTGGTTGACATACAGATAGCGAAGACTTGGTAATGTCCCGATTTTACCCTCCCGGTAGGGAACCCTAAATGTAAAACATTTGAAATAATTAGAATAAAATTAGGAATATCAGTCGCTAACGAAGCCCGATGCAGTAGCAAAAGCCTCGTGGCTAACTGCCTATTAGGTATATAGGATATTACATAATACCTTCTTTGAATTCCGTTATTTTACAATACCTTCTTATGATCGTATAGATCAATCAATATAAACGAATATAATTTTAATATTCGTTTATTTAGATTGATCTATACCTACAAATAAATAAAATTGCTAAGATATATAGGTATATCGTAATCAAATTTTAGTGGCTGTCTGTAGCTATGTTTTAGAACATAGCCTAATTTAAATGCTATTTGAGTCGCTCGAAAAGCGGTTTAAATAAAAATACTAAAGTAAGAACCAGTTATTTATTAAGTTACTAGATTTTGTGGAGAAAAATTTGACCATGTTCATAAATAACGCCAACTGATTAACTTACAACCAGATAAAAAATAATTACCTGTTTCTCTGATAGTAAGAACTCAGGTGGAGTTGTTTAAGAACAAATAAATAAAAACAAATAGTACAAGGAATTTTATACATCATCATCATCATCATAAGCCCGTATAACGTCCACTGCTGAACATGGCCTCCTCCTGTGCGGGTTGGTGACCGCAGTATTAATGTTGTACCACACAAGGAAACGCTGCTGCCCGTTCCTTGATATACGATTATTATAGAAGATGTTATAACAATCGGGACAAACGGCTTAACATGCTTTCCAAGGCGTTGAGGGTAGTTCCTCAACCAACTAGACTCGGAAAGAAATCTTAGAATTTACACAAAGATTTCTTGTTCGGCGTGGGGATCGAACCCACGACCTCCGAGATTTAAAGCGAGCCAAATACCGCTACGCTACGGAGTACGTATACACTCTTTACACATAACATAAAAGTAAATTATGTGATTCGAGTAATTCGAATCATTTTTTTAAACCGGCTCTGTAAGTAGGTAATCAAACGAGTCAATAAACGGACAAACTATTTAAATTTAGAAGGATATGCACATTATTGCGCGATCGGTAGTGTCTTAGTAAATATTCAATAATATATATAATTTTAATGACGTGTATATTAAGGGTATGTTAACATTTAAACACGTGTCACTATAATTTTTACTATATTTATGTACTTAAATGTTTGCTTAGTATCAAAATATTTTTTGACAACTCCACGCAACTCTGTTTAATCATAATTATTTATTTATTTTTATAGTTAAGCATCAAAATTGATGACATTAGATCAGCAATTAATCGCTATTGGGATAGGGATCCAAAAGGGCTTACTTAAAATATAAATAGTGAAGTATACGCGATAACAACTTATAATTCGTTATTTAAAAAACTTTTTGGGAATTATAATAATAATTGTGAATCGTTGCTTTTCGCAAAATAAAAAAAATTGTAGAAACAGATTGAAAATTAAAAACCAATATTTTTAGGAACTCGATGTTAATCTATAGTTGCTAATATTACAAAGAGGAAAGATTTGATCGTATGTTTGTTTGTATTGAATAGGTACCGGAATTTCAGTATCTACCCATGTAAAAAATAAAAAAAACACTATTGGTAAGCTACGTTATCGAGCAATAACATTGGCTATATATAATTATGAAGTTCCTATAGGGACGAGAGCCGCGTAAATAATATAGCGTTAATTATTTACGAAAAACGGAACCTAGACGTGTGATTTCCAAGAAATCACCTTACTTAAATGTTGCATATATAAAAAATGTAAACTGATTATGAGGTGTAGGTACGTACCACTTGGCCAAGTGTAACCGGCCCTCACTAACGGCGGACGGTGGAGTGTCCGGGGGTTTTAGTGGTGTAGGGTCCTATCCTCGTGGTATAACTAGCATACACGCTATGGAGAGGGCGAGTCCCACAAACACCTTCGCCGGCACGGGAACGCCGCAGCGGCGGAGTAGATGAGTAAATGCATATACGACCAAAAGAAAAAAAAAAAGAACCTTACACTTGTTTATTTTGAACGTATGTAGGAAGGTATGTAAGTAGGTAAAACATGTTACTATTACACTATTTGTCCCACGTATAAGTACTGGTACAAGTACATTTCTATGTAGGTACAAGTATTATGTATCTGTCATATTATCTGACGTTACGTATTGATACATTGTGGACTGTGGCTAGTGATATGAGACCGATACAACTAACCACACCGCCACAGTTTTAGCGTCAAACAGTAGTTGAACTTTTTTAGTCGTTAATAAAATTATATCACACATAATATGTAAAATTGGCCCATATCGGAGCTTTTGGTCGTGGTTTTTACAGCGGCGCATTTGGGTATCTATCGAGATAAAACTTTGCCTTTGTCCTCTCCTAAGATCTAGTCCATATCTGTACCAAATTAAATTAAAAATTAATTCAGTGATTTTGGCTTAAAAGCGTAACAGTCCATCAGACGGGGTTATTTTCGCATATTATATAATATTAGTTTAGATTACTCAATCGATATAATAGGAACCTCAGGAAAATATAAAACAAAAATTACGTAACTTATAATCATTAAACTAGAAATGAATGTACATATTGCGTACTACATTCAATGAAACAATCATTCGCTGTACAAACGTTCACGTTGTTCAAGTCAATGTCAAATGTACCTTTACCCTTTTATATAGGTAAGATCTTGAATTTCTAAAGAATTAGGCATATCTACTTTCACCAACCCGCCTCCCAAGCCATAACGTTTGCAAAACATCCGTTCGGGCGGCCCATGTTCTTTGTTCAGCCGTAGATGATATAATGATAATTATAAAATCGCTATACTTACAGTTATATAAACAAATAAACAGCGTTCTACCTTTTTTTTTTTTTTTGTTAACCGGGGGGGAAATGCACTTACGCATTCGACCACCGCCGGCGCCGTAGTGAAAACAACAGCGGTGGGATATGTGGGGACTCGCCCTCTCCAGTGCGTGGTATGCTGCTCATACCATGAGGAGAGGACCCTACCGCCACTAAAACCCCCCGGGTACTCCTTCTTCCGCCATGAGTGTGAGGGCCACCGGGTATCGCTGAGAAGCGCTTGCATTTCCGGTGAACCCCCACGGCGGCCGTCCGCAGTTTGGATGGTGCCATTAACGGGACGCCCGGAGTACTCAGGCGTCCCTCCTCCGCACGGGTCAGCCTCTATAGGGAGCAGGGCAAAAATGCAGCGTTCTACCTAGTACAACTTGACATTAACCTTCGCCCATTAATGATAGGTCCGTCAACTATAGGTATAATAGATAAATTCTTTGTGTAACTCCAATAACTTTTTTTCTACTACCTATTCTCTCCACTTTTACACAATAACTCGACTGTTTTGTTGGTGAAAAGTTAATTTATCTTAAACAAAATTCCGTAATAATTTATTGCTAAATTGTTGTGGCATTAATGTACCATTATTTATCTTACTTAGGCATTTAGTTACATTGTTATTCTACTAATAATATAAGATGAAAGTGGAAACCCTAAATATATTTGACAGAGTTTGATGATATTTATTCATTAATAACAACCCAACTTGGGTTACACTACGATCTAAAGTTCAAAACATCAATAGTTTTTTTAAAACACAAAGTTTAACCCTTTGTGTTTAAAAAAAACTAGCAAAGACACAGGAGGCAGAGACAAAGGAACGCCACCTGTCTCGATTCTTGCGCACCTCTTTCTCTTCAAAACACAAAAACTCGTTTTTTTCTTATTTGTTTCTCATCTGTGCCTCAGATGTTCTGTGGCAGCAAGAAACATTTACTTACAACGGTACCATAAGGAATGCACCGTTAACTAATTACAGGAGTCCATCATATTGGGGCACATAGTTACGACGATTATTTGATTTAATTAGTTATTTAGACGTTATCCGACTTCTGCCGTCTATATATTTAACATTTCCTTTTAATTTTTACAAAATTTTATTTATGTTGTAACATAGTAAAGTAAGCAAAAATGCACATGGTATTTCATATGCTATTTAAAATATAGAAGATGATAATTGGAAGCATTAAAGTTTGAAGGACATAGATATTTCTTCCAAATGGTCTAGTTGAAAAAGTTCAAGTAAGTTTTTAGACAATTCTCGAACTAGGAAAATAAATTCATGTGTCGGTGGACATTACAAACAACACATAATTTACTGACGCAAAGTATACCCTGAATCAGAACTCTATCATGGTTAGGTCATAACACCAGAATTCAGTAGCATCTACTGTTTTACTTAGTCTCCGGCGCAGTCAGTTGTGTGTCGTCATCAATGTCAAATTTGTAATTCTATCATTTGATTTCCTAAGAACTTATTCGTGCTAGTTTTGTAAAAAATGACAGCAACCTAACAATTACGTGTCCAAGCCTAATCAACGGTTTGAACCGGTTTCAAGTCACTTCAAGTTCTAGACCGCTAATCCTATTAAAAGCGCTGGGGTTCTTAAGTTTAGACATAAAAAGAATACAAAAAAAGATTTAAATAATTAATGATACCATTTAACATTAATGAATATAACTAATACAATATATATAATCAATTTCGATACCATAGGTTTATTACCATTTTGAATAAAATACTACAAACTTATTTACGTAAATCATAAAATCGTCTCTTATAGCCTTGATTATAATACATATATAAAGCTAAAAATGTTTGTTTGCTTGAACGCGCTAATATCAGGATTTATATATCATCGGTATTGTCGGTAAAACGCGTCCCAAAGGATTTGCAAACACATTAGTACACTAAAGTATGTCCTGCGTAGTTTTCACCGTGGTAACAATCGATCGTAAGTACTATTTAATCATCTGCCAATGCAAATAATATTAAAATTAGATACGATTCCAATAGAATATGAAGGTTCTTAAGTTATAAACAAAATAATTTCGATATTGCACCCACTTACTCGAGATATCCTAATTCACTCCCACGTGAGGTGATTAGCTGCCTGACTTACTTAAAGTAGAGGTCACTCGTGAAGATGCTTGTAAGTAGGTCGATACTAGATATTAAAATCTATAATATTTATATTATGAACTGGCTTTCCAGCACAGTTTCACCTGCGTAAATTCCATTTCCGTGGGAACCTCTTCTTAAAATATGAAATATATAAGCAACACTTACAAATAATGTGGTTTCGTATTGGTACAAGAATTTTCAAAATCGGTTCTGTTGTAGATTTAGAGATCCTACAACCTCACAAACTTCGAAAACTCTTTATAATTCTAGAATAGATTTAAACGTAAACCTTAATTTTCACTCTGAAAATGGTTTGCTAGAATAAAACTCATTAATGAGTTAAGCTCGCCATTGTAGGTACATCATCTTTAAATGTTATTTTATCAAAATTGTCTTTCGTGTGTTTCAAGTATAAATAAATAAATAGATTGTAGAAAATTTGTTTTATTTTTTGTCCTTATTCGTTCATAATTTTTGTATAGTCGGGGTAAGTATTTTTGTATACCTTTAGCTATCCAGCATAATATGATGCATACCATTATAATTGGTAGTCAATATAATGCAGCTTTTAATGCTTCAAATATTTCATTAGCTCTAAAAAAAATGTAGATACCTAGGTAATATTACTTAACCTTTAAACAAGAATACAAGTAGTGATCAAAAACTCAGCAAAAAAGAAAATAACAATGGTAACCAAAGGGTGATAGCTCAATCTCGTTAGTTGCATAAATAATTACATTAATAATAATCAACAGAATATCTTCCAACTTAAAACTTTGTAAATTAAACGATTACTCACTTAAGATATTGATGATGTTTTTATTTATTTAAAACAAAATTGTAGTTCTATGTGTGTGTTTTAGACTATGTGTTGATCCGTCACTCAGTCATCAGTTTTATTAATATCGACAAATGCATATTTTATAGTTTAATATCAATATATTCGTTAATGGATATGGATTTGCAGGCGCCCCGGCGGATTGGTGATCGCAGTAGATGTGAGTTTCTTTGAGGTAATAGATGCTGCAGCCCATCTAATGGATGGGCTGCAGCGTGTATGTCGGACATACACGTAATGGATAAAGGCACATACTCAGGGCCGTCTTTCACCTATTAGAGGCCCCTCTTAATGACTCAGAGGTTCTGCTCAACTAGCCTTTTTTTTAGGCATCCACCTATTACCTATTGTGAAGCACCATGATTCGGATCCATAGGGTTATTCATTGGATCCAATTTCTTGCTTGCGCACATATCTTAGTGTGCGGAGTCCCAAATAATCGCGGGGCCCCAAATCATCGCGGGGCCTCTTGCTATATGGCTAATCCGGCACTGCTTTACGGTAAATTGGTCAACCACTCTCGTGGTATGCTACCCTTGACTAAAACCCTTAATAACTACATCTCCCTTAGTATTTATCTTCAGAATGTATGTGGTGTAGGTAACAAAAAAGAGGAATTAGAAGTTTATTTGCAAGATATTCATCTTGAAAATCTATATGTGTGCGTAACGGAACATTTCTTGAACATGGAGTCAGCTCCTCAATTCAACATAAACAATTATAAAATGGTGTCGTTCAATGCAAGAAAGAATAAGAAAAGAGGTGGTAGCCTCATTATGGCGAGGAATGATATTGTTTGTGAGGAGGTACCCTTTTGTAAAAAATTATACAAAATCGAAAGTTTCGAGTTGTGTGGTGTCAAAGATGTTAGCACTAACATTTACATTTTCTGCTGTTACAGAAATCCTATCGACCAAAATTATGAATCATTTCTATCTAAGTTAGAACAATTACTAGAACACTTCTTTAACAAAAAATGTATTATTTGTGGAGACTTCAACATTGACTTGCTTAAAAGCGACAAAAAAACTTCAAATTTTTTGACTTTACTGACATCATACAATTTTAGACCAATTATAAATGAGGTGACATATAAACGAAATAATGCGCAATCATGTTTGGATAATTTTTTGACAAACTTACCAGATGACGTTATAAATGAGCAGTTTGTTGATCATAATTGCTTGGCTGATGGCCACGCAGCGTTATTCTGTAGCTTAAAAACTGAAAAAGTACAGCCCGATGGCGACCAAGATTTTATAAATATTGAGTTTAGACAGTATAGTAATAAAAATTCAAAAAGTTTTAGACGACGTATTCTGAAAATAAATTGGTTAAAAGAAGGTATAAATGGCTTTCTAAAGAAAATTGGACAGATATTCCGCGCTAGCTTCAAAAAGAAAAAACGAAGGATAAATTTAAAGAAATTTCAAAAATCGTCCTGGGTAACGAAAGGAATTAGAGTGTCTAGTAAAATAAAGCGATTTTTGCTACAAAACATTAACAACGTAACCAGTACGGAAAACATAAGGGTGTATACGAAATCATACATTAGAATATACAGACAAGTCCTAAAAAAAGCTAGACGCATTGCAGTCAGCAAAGAACTAACCAAGGCAAATAATTCTTCAAAGGCTATATGGAAGGTTGTAAATAGACATAGGAATACAAAACCAAAACGTGAAAGTAATAAAAACATACTCCTTAAAGTTAATAATACGATTATATCGGATCCTCAGCAAATAGTAGACATTTTCTCAAACACGTTCGACGGAGCAGGGACTGTCAGCGATTCAATTTCATTTGATCAAGCTATAAAAACTTTACGGGATAGTGTTAAAAGATTGGATCAAGAAATGACTTGCGATCTGGTCACTGCCTCCGAAATAAAAAAACTGGTAAATTCTATGGCTACCAAGAAATCTTCTGGTCATGATGAAATCAGTATACAGACTGTTAAAGACCACATTGACTTACTTGCAGAACCTCTGGCACATCTTATAAACACGTGTATAAATATGAATATATTCCCTGAACAACTAAAAATAGCAAGAGTTTTACCACTTTACAAAAAAGGTTGCAAATTTGATCCTGGGAATTATAGACCGATTTCTTTATTACCAATAATCTCGAAATTTTTTGAAAAAATACTTAAAACAAGACTTATAAGACATCTCAATCGCAATAAAATACTTAATCACAGACAGTTTGGCTATCAGAAAAATGTGGGAACAAATGACGCAATTAATACATTAATGGAGCAAGTAGTTGACAAAATTAATGACAAATTGAAAGTCGTAGGGTTATTCCTCGATCTTAGTTCCGCTTTTGACACGGTTAATCACACGTTACTATTAGCAAAGATGGAACATTACGGAGTAAGAGGATCGGTCTTACGTCTGTTTAGGTCGTACTTAGAAAATAGAAAGCAATATGTGGAAATTAAAGTGAATGAAAATAATAGTCAAAATGTTTTTAAATCGGGGCTTAAGCTAATAAAACAAGGAGTTCCACAAGGTTCAATATTGGGTCCAATATTATTCGTTTTATTTGTAAATGATTTGATTGGCTATATGTTGGAACTAAGTGATTCCGAACTTGTGCTTTTTGCTGATGATACCAATGCTATTATAGCCGCCAAAGATGTTGATACTCTCAATAGTAAAGTAAATAATGCTCTTGCTCTCTTTCATCATTGGTTTAATATTAATAATCTCAAATTGAATGTTAGTAAAACGAATGCCATGTTATTTAGGACGACGTCGAGAAACAAAGAAAGAATGGACATAGTATTGAATGAAAATACAATAACATTGGGAGACAGCGTAAAATTCTTAGGTATTCACATCGACGAAAGCCTAAACTGGAGAAAAGAAGTCACAGCTATAGAAAGCTCAATCAGTTCAGCTTGCTATGCCTTGAGAAGTCTTCGAGATGTGATCGCTATTGGGCAATTAAAAGTGGTATATTACTCGCTCGTAGAGTCGAAGCTTAGGTACAGTATCACTCTATGGGGCGGTGGTTACGCGTACAATATAAATACAGCTTTCATTATACAAAAAAGGGCCATAAGAACAATGGTGAGAATTCCACAGTGGGTATCGTGTAAGGAGTACTTTAAAGAACTTCAGATACTAACGGTCCCTTGTTTGTATATTTTAGTTCTTCTTGTCGATCTTATGAAAAAACTGCAGAATTTCGAAACACCAGATGAAAGAAGTAAGCGGGAAGCTACTAGGCGTAGGGACCTACAAAATAAGATTCAACCTCATTTAGACGTAGTGCGTCATGCAGCAGGTTATCAATCGGTTAAACTCTTTAATAAACTACCTGTACACTTGAAGTCAATTTACAACTTAAATAAGTTTAAGCAGCGGTTAAAATCATTTTTGGTAGAAAAGTGCTACTACACCCTTGATGAGTTTCTCTGTGATACATACAACTAGATCTATTCATGCTAACTATTTCTATTGATATTATGTATTTTCATTTTTTATTTTTTTTTGACATCTGTATTGGTATATGCAACATTTGTATGGGAGGTTGTAATATTTTTCTTCATAGCATAATTATTCTTAGCTATTACTTAACTACTTTATTTATTTTTTTTACAATCTTTTATTTTTAATGTTTTTTTTTTTTTTTTATGTTTATGAATGGATTTCTATTGTAATTTTATGATTTCTATTGTACCTAACTGTTTTAATGTTATAATTTAATGTAAATTTTCAATACAATGTAAAAATTGTTACTGAAATAAATGAAATGAAAAAAAAATGACATTAGATATGATGAGTAGATAGCATAACGATACACTATGCATTTACGATTAGTCCTTAGAGTGACTATCGGTTAGTATGGAGAATGGACTAGGGTGCCCTAAACCATCGCGGGGCCCTGGGCACGTGCCCAATGTGCCCAGTGGGTAACTCTTACAACACACATAGGAAGATATGGGGTGGTCTATTGTAAGCCGGAAACCATATGGCAATTTTATATTACCTATGTTACCGCCTTAAAAACGTTCATACTTGTATTTTGTCGTGACTGCCATCGTGATCATGATCATCTGTTCATGGTTGTGTTTAAACGTTAGATTATATTTTTATATTCAAGTAGGAAAATAAAATTAATCAAATGTTGAAACTACTTAAGCTCACCTTTTGTAAAACATTCTGGGTGTTGTCTGGTCTGTCCTTTTATTATTACTGAGTGTGATCAAATGAGTCATTCAAAACGTGTTGATTCCAATTTCCAACCATTAGCATCACACAAAAAGGGCGGCCTTCGTATTAAAGTTAAATTGTAACAAAGAAAAAAGCGCGCAAAAACCTTTGAGATAACAAACGAGATACGTGCCCGGCGAATGGTAATGTTGATACACTTATGACTCATAATAATGAGAACATTATGCTAATCAAACTTGATTTGGCGATAAAGTTATATTAAAGTCTATAAAAAATCTATATTCATTTTGTGGTAAATTTATAAGGCGGTATGTACCTTCCCTATCTGACGTATGGTGCGGAGTACATGCTGCATACAAACGAAATGAAAATGCTCACATGGGCAGGAGGAGTATCTCGACTGGATAAAGTGCGAAACGAGTACATTAGAGGGTCATTCAAAATAGCTCCGATTGCCGAAAATCTGAAAGAGAGCCGATTGCGCTGGTACGGCCATATCCTGAGACGTGAAGATAACCACTCTATCAAAATAGCCCTAAATATCCCCGACAAACCGAGGGGAAGAGGAAGACCACCCGCAACTTGGTGGACATACATGCGGAAAGAAAAACAGAGCGAGAATCTGGGTAAACAGACAAGCCAGAACAGAGTTATCTGGCGCAAATGTACAAGGAGACCCGACCCCAGCTTAACTGGGAAGAGGGGTGAAGAAAGAGAGAGAGAGAGAGAATTTTTCAGAAAATTGAATGAGTTGGCCTCCATTAAACATGACTCTATAAAGAGGCTAACTCTTCCGAATTTTCTAAAAATGTCGAAAGATTGAGCGAGTTAGTATAATTGCCACCATATAAATTGAACACAAAAGTTCTTGTGTGCATTTCGGAATAGGCCTTAAGTTCAGCACTTCTTCTCTTCTCGTGCATTTCTGGTTCGTGCGATGACATATTCATGACCTATGACATACGTACTTAGCTGGCATGCAAAACTGTGTCCAAATTATGTTTATTTAACATTTTGTGAGATATTTGGTATTCCTATATTTTTGAATTAGGCCTGTCCTTGAATTATCATAATAGGTCTAAATAAAAAACACAAAATATGTAGTGTTCATTCCGCTCAAAAATGTGTCTAAAAGCTGGGATGTACTATTTGGATGGACAATAAAAATATGCGAAAATACAATCACCAGCCGACGAGTTGACTTCTTCGGTTGGTGATTCTATTTTGTGGGTGGAAGGACAGTGCAGAAAGTACATCCCAGTATTTAGACACATTTTTGAGTGTAATTAACACCAGATATTTTGTGTATTTAATTAAAATTAATATGGATTTCTGGAAAATAACGCCTGATTCTATTAATCATATCATGATAAGTGTCAATGAATGTAAAGTTGCATAGTCTTGCAGTTGCAGTTACATTGTCACTGGACTCCAAACACTGGCAATTGTGTTTAGTTAGTGGTATACCCACATTTATTCACAGAGGCCTTCCCTACCACCTAAATCGTTAGTGTGGGTGGGTCAGTTGTAATATAGTTCTGACAAAATCTATAATTCGGTGACACGTTACCTGTTTTTTTTTTTGTAGATTCGCAATATCATTATATAATTAAATACTAACTCTATAAATGCAGTAGGTACAGACCGAGAAGTAGCTATGCATGTGAGTACCCAAAAACAATACATTATTCTAAATAATAACTATGTACCGCTCGAATCTCCCTTCATAAATCCCGTTTTCTCAATATAATGTATATATATTATATACTTATAGCATCTAAAGTAAAATAATTTTTAAAATCCAATCAGTGGTAGATATCCCGAACGTTAAAACTTACAAACTAACTCTTTATATTATTAGTATAGATATCAACTTTTGGATAACAACTCCAAAAAATAAACACTTTTCATCCCTAATTAAAAACAAGCAACTCTTACCTACTTACATACCGTAACATAGGAAAGTTTCGAAATTTCGTTTTGTAAGACTTATGGAGCGACACCAAGGATTATCGGTAGCGTAACCCACTAAAGTGTGACTACACTAAAACGCATTAAAAACGCATTACCGTAGAGTAGGTATTATTCGTGACGAAGGCACCATGACTTTTAAAAGGTATGATAAACGTATAAAAATACTCGTTTAACAAACAAGTTCATTATCATATAAATACCTACCAGATACTTTAGAAGGAGACTACAGACTGATAAATTTAGAAAACACATGTCACAATATTTTTTTTAATCCTTCAATATATTATAACTACTTCTAACACTAATTACTAACGAGATCACAGCAGCTTCGTCAAACATTTTTTATTCGTATCGTAATAGATAAAATACGAACAAAAAATCGCCTATTAAACAAGTTTATCTAGTTTTCAGCATTCATCGCAGCTACGAGATAAGGCAAGTATGTGGATCACGAAAGAAACGCTGGTACTCCTGATAGGATTAGGTCGCAATAAAATGGTCGTGAAGAAATTTGTAGCAATAATAATCTGTTAAATCTTAAGTTCTGTATTCAATTACGGGATAATTTAATTATGTGAACCACGAATATTCGTTCTGTGTCTGCTTTGTGTCCGTAAATTATGTAGGTACATATTTGTAAAATCTCACACAGGAATTGATTGCCCTAGTAAAGAAGTTTTCTTTTAAACACAAAAATAACAGGGTTTAGCTAAAAAACGTCATAATGTCGATGATAGTGCAATACCGCGTATATGACAGTTGTATACTTTTTCTATTTGTGTAGCAAAGGGTGAAATATCAATTTGCTACATTCGATCTTCAACCTTTTTAGCTATTGGCGCGGTATTATACATACTATCACCGACGATTACATTCATTTCTTATCAGACGATCTCCGTGCCGATTGTATCGATAAGCAATTATGGAGCAAAACAAGAACTTTTCAAACCGACATCGTTGAAGGATGTTGCCATAATCACCACGATTGGCCGGCGGATTGGTCGGTTGATTCTTGAACTGATGCTGCTGCCCATCTATCATGTCCATCAGTAGCCTCTTATGACACCCATGAGAAGATATGGGGCTATCTATTCTAAGCGGGATACCACAAATGACTATATTATACTATTCACTATTAAATAAAAAAAATGTTCTGACTTTTAAACTTCTGCCAACTTTCGCGAACGTTTCTATAGTGGCAGAAATTCTTGCGAAATACCACAAGACAAGGCTTGCTTCCGGGGTTTTCGTATAGGTTGTTTTGAAACCGGACGCCTGCTGCCTACACCTGCGAGTATTTGCACGAACACTATTCATAAATATGAATCAATTTTTAAACAATGAGCCGTCGTGCAGTTCGCTTCTATTATTTTTACAAATACTACATAATTATACAAACAGGAGTATTTAAATATTTTTATTTTCTTTGCTAAGTTGGAGTTTCATTTCGCAATTAATTCTCTAAAGAATATTGAGTGTTTATTGAGGTTGAGACCAGTCTCAAAATTAAATAATTATACAAAATTTATTTTTCAATTGTTATCTGCTCTCATAGGACTCCAAATATATTGAAACCAAAGATTTTGTTTAAGATTCGATATCGCGAGTTTAAAAATTGGGGTTCAAAATACTCTGGCTACTCTGGTCTTTAAGCAACTACCTCAATCACTCAGACACTATTTCAGTGTAATGAAATAAATACAAAAATATAACCTTCAATCTTCAGTAGCAGTTGCAAAAGTTATTGCTTGCATCATGCTAAAAGATGACTCTTGGGTGACTAATGTATTTTTATAGAGATTTTTACACTTAGTATTACGCTACTGTTGAAGATTTTGTTACGCTCCAAATAAGTAATCCTTGTTACACTTTTATAGAGTAACAATCAACTGTGGTTTTACTCTCGGTGCGCGGTGGTAGCTTAATTATATGGAGCTGAGGCCGAGTGAAGGTACATTTTGCATCTAAGTTGTTGAAGTATTTCAAGGAACTTGTAGGTGTAAACAAAGGCAACTCCCATGCTTTTGTTTACAACCAAGTTCCTCGTGGCAAATATTTTAGTAGCTCCTTATATACAAACTAGATTCTCACGCGCGGTTTCACCTGCGTAGCTACCGTTCCTGTGGGAACTTGATAATTAAATATAGCCACGACACGAAAGATTTTTTTAAATCGGGAATGATTACCGCGTTCTGGCTATCAAACATACAAACAAACTCCTCAGCTTTATATGTAGTATAAGCTATACTTATTTTTTAATACCGTTCCATATCTTTGCTACTGGGTAACGTTCCCAGAAGTTATTTAGTCATTGTATTATAATGCATAATGTAAAGAAACAATAAAATTGTGTGACAGTGAGAGTTGTTTAACGAAAACCATATTTTCGAAGACAAGTGACCTTGTTAAACTAAATTTTGAACAAAATATACGTAATTTAAGAATCAATTTAATAGAGATCCTTTTTACTAAGGGCCAATTCATTTGATATCAACCAAATTTTTCAGAAAACCAATTAGTGACTTTCACTGCATCTTTGGTCAATGATCGCACAACAGCGCGACTTTAAACATTTTAATTTCTTGTATGCGTTAAATTGTTACCTCTCTTGCCTTGTCCTTGTTTAATTTCGAATTCCATATTTCAATAAAAAATCAAAGTATTCAATCAATTCAATTCTGAAAAAAAGTAAGTTAGTGATAATTGTTTATTTAGTAAATCACTGAATAAGGATAACCCTCGAAGGTCCTAATTATGATAGGTAATAATAACTCCTTGCCGAACTACATTGAAGTATCTATTTTGGATTGTCATTGGATTCAATACGATTTTCCTAACCACAAAGGGCATTGGTGTAAATTTATATAAATACTTTATTACATACATTGGTATCCTTGAAAAAGATGTAAGGTCGCAACTTATTTATATGTTAATACCCGTAAAACCAGGTTTACGATCTTGAAGCATTAAAAACAGATCACTGATTAGATAACGTACTAATTCGACTGTATATTTAGAAAACGATATACACTCGTATATAAAACAGTACCTTGACTGACTGACTTATAGACAACGCTCAGCCTATAAAGCTTGACTTAGAAACCTGAAATTTGAAGAATAAACACCGTGATTTAATAATCTTTGCTTATAATAATTGGAAAAACGATTTGCTATCAATATTTCTATCGAAACGTAACATTAGCATTTTTAAATAACAATATTTGGTATATGTTTTTTACGAAAAAAACTTTCAAGGACATGACAATGATAAATAAGATCTAGTGCCTTGCAATACAACATTGTCTAAGTTGTACGAACAGACGACCCTAATACAGGACTCGATATCATTTTTAGTGCTGTTAAAATTAATTTCGATGAGTATTAGCAACGACTTAACAATTCCGTTGTATTGCTTAGGTTCCCAAAACAACCGCTTCGGAATTTACATATCCGGATGAAGTAGCAGGCAAAATCTAGTCTGATACAGGAAAAATAAGTATTATTATAGTTAAATGAACAAATCTGTCGTGACTGTGAACTAATGGTTAAGGTGTTTAAGGGCCAGGTGGCTTGAGTCACAAGGGCAGACACTCCAGGTGTCTCACTGATTATAATTATAAACAAGATATGCATACTCGTTAAAAACCGTATAAATTTTATATTACTAACACAGTTAAATTCGTCGGCTTTTAAATAATATCAAGCTTCAAATTATTTTTTAATAACTGAAAAGTTCATACAATTAAAGTTTATATAGAGAATTGAAGGTACGAGAAGCTTAATTTTTTAAATTTAACGATGCGAAGAATACGTACATTCGAATTCGGAGAAATTGTTTTATGTAATAGTTTATTTGATTAATTTTAAAGTTACATTTAAATGAAAAATGTGTCGATATCTGGAATTATGTTAATCTCATATTAATATTATTTCAGATAGCGAGACACTTTACAAATAACTTTATGTTATAGAAAACACTTTTCAATATTCTTTACGGTTTTTCGGAACTGTACAGTGCTTATCAAGGTCGCTTTACTGTAGTTTTTCTGTAGTGATTAGTATACGAGCTATCATTTTTTGATTCTGTTATCTTCAGAAAAATATTTTTGTAGAAACCCGGATACTTAACCACTATCTGATTACAAAATGTGTTATAAACGCACCTACAAACAGTGACTGAACTCCGCAAGGCCACCAAGGCAAAATTTTCGATTTGTATCACATCTCGAATATACAATAATAATTCCTAAAGCTCACCGGGTCGTATAAATAAGCTGCTACCATTCTATATTAGCTTTGTCATAATCATAAATACTAGGAGATGGCTTTATAATCCTATCGTTAACAATATCCAAGTTATAGCTGATTAAACATTATGTACGGTTTCTAATGCCAGTTGACATTACAATTTATTATTATGCCACCACTTTTTTATTTTGCATTAAATAAATTTTATTTTTATAATTGTAAAAAGTACATCTCAAAACAAGAAATAAATTAGGTGATCTTCATAAGATGTCGTGAAAGTTAATGGACATGAGTGAAACAAACATTTTGCGTACATGAGCTATAGGAAGGTACTATAAAGATCCAAGTCCAGGGTTATATTTTCCACTAGGCACTGCGCAAGTGTCCAGAACCCAGCGACAGATAGGGGTCTCGGTCTGACCTAAGAATGTGATTATCAAATTTAAAATTTAAAAGTGAAATGCTTCAAGGAAAATTGTTGAATTACTTTATAATTTTGCTTTGGGCACGGGTTAGGCCCATAAGATCACGGAGCCCATCCTCAATCCTTGTGTGTCCAGGGCCCCCAAAAGGTTATAGATGATCCTGCTCAAGTACATACTGATATTCTAGCTCGACGGTTCTATATTCATTGACAACTTCGTTATCTTTAACGTGATAAAAGTGCCTGTAGATTGTCTGTAGCTTTATTCGTATGCTACTTCAAAGGCTAAATCAGTTAGCTATTCTGGTACTTCTTTTGTTTTAGTTGAAGGAGCACGCTTTGTTTCGGATCATGGATGATGAAACGCTAGAACAATGCAGTATTTATTTGTTTACGGATCACAGAGTATGTGTGGGAGTGGTGCATTAGGATCTATTTTAAATGTAGGTAGCGATAGTAAGGAATCAATGTTGATCGAGTTTTAACAACATATAGCTACAGGTACAGCTGTTGAAGCGTAGGTTTATCCGCACGCAAGCAATTATAGTGAATGTAAGGATTTCTTATTGAGGAAAACAATAATTATAATATTTCAGGGTCACAAACGAAGTCCTTGCCTATTGAAATGAACACAGCTGTAAACTACTACTTAGTAGTTTTAGGTGTTTGTACTTTCTTAAGTACGTTTTATAACATTAATCTAAAAAAATATAATATAAAATAAATATAGTATATACAGAGAGTAACTTTTTTCAATACTCAATACTTTAATCTATTTTACATTTAGGTTATCAAATATTTTAAAAGTTTATAAATTTTAATTATTATTCATGGCACTTTTAAAGAAGTGCAATTAATAAGTGCCCTTAAGCTTCCATAGTAGGTATACAGTAGATAACAATGGCTGACATAGCCCCATTTGATTGCGCAATAACAGCTTCCTCACACGGAGGAATATATATACTATAATTTGTTGAATGCATACCACTTGAACATGTAATGGTCCATGACGAGATGGCACATTACAATCCATCTCCAAATGATTATAGGCCTCACGGTTGTTAATAAGAGAAAGGCATCGAAGCAATAACGAAAATAAATGAAGGGTCACTCACTCAATCAGAGCAATTCTTTAAAACGAATTTTAATGTTTTTGAATAGAAGATTCATTTAGTGTAGAAAGGATAATATAATGGTGACTAGGGAAACAAATCCCTGTTTCGAGGGAGACTTTACAAGCACATTATTTACCGACACAAAGAGAGCTTAAGCAATCACTTTTAATCAAACACACGAATCTTATTAAAATGGGTAAAATTCACTTCTTATTTGTGCTACACAAACACACATTTTTCTCACTTCTACTTCCTTTATGTTATTGAAATGCAGCATGTTTTTTTATTATGGTTGTTATTCTCTTTCATTTGTTTCACTTTCGTCTAGGTTTCTACAATAGTCTTTTGTATAATGTTTCCTTACCTGGCTGCCTAGAAGAAATCGCAATAGTGATACTGATAAGACAACCCAATTTAATTGGATTCTTTACCAAAACTAGAATCTTAAATGATGGTGTCCAAAAAGAATATTTTACTTTACGCTTTTTTTTAACGCTGACAAGCACAGCGATTGATAGTGTAACGGAATATTGTTATTGTACTAAAATAACTGAAAAGAGTATCTTTAGATTTCATTTTTTACTTACACTTCGTCCACGAATCTCTTTTATCATTGAATTGTCTCCATCAAACATTCATTGAATGGATTTCTTTGTTAAATGATCATAGCTGTAACTTAGATAGTCATGTTACTTACGTTGAAGTCAATCATTCCAATTCCTACTTCTTCATCACTCCGTAACGGAGTACGGTAAGCAGGTCCCAGTCCCACACCACAGAGATGTGATCTTGTAAGCGGACATGGCACTATCTTTTCTATTGGCCACTACAGAGTTACAATTATTCAGTCACTTTAAGCCATAACATCCTCTTACGACCTTTTAGTTGAGGAAAACCTAATTAGTTTTTCCACAACGAAAAGGTGTGTAAACAAACAGTGTGAAGGTGTGAAAACAAATTTGGCCGCCAAATTGGAATTGATATTATTCAAAGTCAGTTTGTCTATATGTAGAAGTTATGTATGTCTATGTCAATCATATCCTAGGGTAGTAGAGCAGGGTGTGCTAGGGAACAACATACTACGGTCGTTACACTTGTGACAGCTTACAAGTCATTCCACTAGTCAAGATATTCGGCTAACAAATCCTTTTGGGATCGGACAGCCAGCTACATGAACGTAATCTTTGATCGAAAGGTTAAATTCAGAGTGCATGTGGAAACTGTTCGTACAAGGGCTTCACGTACGCTCAGTCTCCTAAATTCATGCAGCAAACTATCACTTGACAACAAGGTTAGGATTTACACCGCACATAGGTACGACTGATTATGACGTTCTCGAGCACCGTATTCGCTCATACCGCGTCTAGAACTTTGTACCGCTTACAAACTTTTAAAGTAGACAGTGAATCTACTTTGTACAGTTTGTAACGACACATACCTACATAGTTGACAATAATGTTATGATATATAGTGACATATACACAGCAGCTGACAATAATGTTTAGATACCTACCTGTTCACATTGAAATTTTGTTTGATATTTGATGACTGTGTCGGATGACTATGCACTATTTACTATTGAATAAAAAGCCATTTTGCGTCATATACCTACGTTTGAGATAACTGCCTTCTTAAATTTTACAATTTATATTTTATTACCATCAATATTATCTGCTATTATTACATTTATTTGCAACTCTGCAGCAGCTGGGTTTTTATTAATTATGCATATAGCCAATATAAAGCTGAAATGTATTTTGAACGGATAATTTAATTTAAACAAAATTGAACATTATAATTAACACGTTTGGTTTTATTTTTACTCTAAATAAAAAAGTAATCGAGATTGATGAAAACGCGTATTGTACCTATTGGTATTGTCCTGTAAATGTCCTTGACAGTTAATTAAGGCTCGACTTATGTTCTATGACCTCTCAACGCAGAAGCCGTCTCCAGTGACTTTCAATCTTTCACGAACTTTGAGCTCGCTGTGTTCCCGATCTTCTTTGCCTCTGAACGTTGCTTTGGACCATCACGCATTCACTTTCTTTGGGGGTTTTCCAATTTAGGTTAAGTTCCAGTGAAGGTATATGACCGGGAACCCTTTGGAGCGATCTACTTTCATGTACAGTGCTTGATTTGCTGTTGGATTAAGGATTCATTTTTTTAGCGCAACCATAAACAACCAGAACAAAACTCTAGTCCGCCAAGGTTTGTGTGTAAGTCACCTGGAAAAAATAAGCTGGCAAGCCTGCTTATTTGTCGATCCCAGGATATTAAAATAAGAGTCTTTAATATACAATCACGAAGCACTTTATTGTTGAAGTTTTTTATTTTTATTAAAAAAAACACAATAAGGTCACTAACGAAAATTCCAGATTACAATGGTTTCGACTAGATTGGATTGAATACGTAAAAAAATGTACCGTCGAGATAATTATATACGTAGTAATTTCATGCATGATGTTACGGTAAGATCAACCACCTCTTTATTAGGTAGATGAGATACCCGTTGAGCTGATTTTTATTTAGTATCTACCAGCTTTATCTCCCGCAACGTTTTAGTTAAATCAATCAATTCAGTCCTCAAAAAAGAAGAAAAGTTAGTTTTAATTTTATTTTATTTCAAAATCAGCATACAATTAGTAAATTATCCTTGAATAGGTGACCATAGGTGTCTCTACACATTACAGTTTAATACGTGACATTTTTTTTTAATGTATTTCACAATTATTATTATAATTTTATATTTTTATTTTGTGACTATAATATTTCGTTTAATTCGCGATATTATCACTTTTATCGAATATCGGAACGCATCCTGCGTTCACTGCACTGCACTGGAAAAAATATGACTGTTTTGCATTAAAACAAAACAAGTATTATATGTCTTCGAAAACACAGCAATGATATGAAGAAGCATACCTTATGATCCTTTGGAATTACGAGAATATCCTCCCTAATCGATAAAGAATCGAGAATATCATCCTCTTTATTTCTGGCACCAGAGGGCGCCTTACTACCTTACCGCCAATATAGCTGTCAAGTGTCATTGCAATCTTCATCATCAGCAAGCACCTTGTCTTATTGCTGTGTTTTCTCCAACATATAATACTTGTTTTGTTTTAATGCAAAACAGTCATATTATATGTCTTCGAAAACACAGCAATGATATGAAGATCTGTTTGTTATCTGCTGGTGATCAGAAATAATTATAGGTACACAAGAATGCAATGTGAATTAAAGCAATAATTTAATCAACATCCTTCTCTATTTAACCTATTTTAAATAAATAACAATCACATAATGATTTTATTCTATTGCTAATAACAAATTGAAGCCTCTGCTTTCATTAAAAACAACTATAACACAAAATTTTTACTTGAAATTAATAAATTTAGACTACCGGCAGGACCCAAAACTGTATTCTAGGTATAGCCCTTAATGCCTCAACCAATTAGGCTACTATTGAACCCTTCCAATCAACAAAATTTATCATTCTGTTATATCACGTCTCTAACGGGGATGTTAGTAAGTCGTCAGTTATAACACAGTTAGACTGCTCATAATTAACAATAGAAAACAAATAAATATGCAAAATTAAATAAATTCTAGTTTAAACAGATTACCTAATACAGATGACCATAAACAACTACTGGTTTAGATTCATATAAACATAATAATTTTCAATTAATTAAATTGTCAATCGGATCAACATTAATCCCATTATTAAACAAATTAAACTATTTGAAAGTTATTGTAGAGGGATATCTTTGCAGATGTGCCCACATTTACAAGCACATTTATAAGTACTTCTTAACAAAAATGTTTTGAAGTAGGTTACATATCCAATTTCCTCCCTATACAATCTGCTAAAAGGTAGCTCATGGCTTTAGCTGCTAGGCTTGGGAGTCCTGTGATATAAATAGAGACTCAATTATCACATCTAGGGTTGCCACCCATACCTTATAATAAGATACTGTACATTATTTCAGGTAATTGTACTCATATCCTTTAAGATATCAGAAATGTATTATTTATATTCCTACCATCTCCCCAAGATGTGATAAAAGAAACAAATCATTCATGGATATTGTAAAAAATTACTTATTTATTTAAATCTAAATATGCACTATGAAAAGATGCTATTGTTTAGTAGATATATTATTCTATTCAATACTGCAAAAAGCAATAAAAATATGTTATTAAACATAATTATAAAAGATCAATACATTTTACTTTATTTTGATATCCCAATCCACATTTTTTTTTTTATTTATCTTATTTAACCTCTAATTAAAAAGGTGGCAACCCTAACCTCATCCTGAGCAAGCCTATTCTGTCAACTCAAAATTACTTCTTAACATGAGTGACCTGGCATATCCTGGGATCTTGATGATTTATAAAATGCTAGCCCTATGTCTATGCATCCCAGTGTCCGTCTTAGAGCCAAACCCAGGCCAGAATGTCACAGAATCATGTGACATTGGTGACTTACTGATGCTAATAAAAGAATGACTGCAGCATACTTTGGCCCAATAATGAGTTTGAAGGTGTAGTTGACTTTAACCAATCTAATAAAATATTTAGATTCCATATAGGTTTAGCAGCATAGGAAATTGCTTTTAAAACTTGTTGAATAAAGAAGTTTACAGAAACTTTCTCTGCAGCTGACATGATAAGTTATTAACTTATGGCAGATTTATTAAAAGGGTTGTACTGTATGCAAAATAATTTTGCAAATATAAGTTGGCCAAAACATCTTGCCAAATGCCCTTGGATTATTAGTAGGTACTGACACTATGAGATCCAGCTCATTGTAATCATTGGTCATCATTTTAATGGGGCATTGTAAGTGCTCAATGCAGAGGGACTCCTGAATAGAAGCTTCACTTCAGGAGTTGTATTTTATCTGAACTCCACTTTATCACCTGGTTCCCCCCCCCCTAACTTTTTCGACCTGAAGCATTAGCTTTTATACTTGAGGGGTCTGACCTGTTGTGTATTCACTAGAACTTCTCTCAGATTTTCTATCTGAAAAGGGGGCGCCAATGCACACGCCTGAAAGTTCGGGAACCCAAAATAACCACTGGTTCCAACTGCCATCACCCTAAGGATCAAGCTTAAAAGTGGGAATACCCACACCCTTTGATACTTCGGGAGTAGTTGTGGCAAAAAAGAGCCATATCATCTTTTAAATCTCATGTCACATACTCTGGGACGCAGTCTACTCTCTTGACACTAAGAGATTTTACCTGTGATACTTCCAATTGATGGAATATAGCCTTTGTGACTGATGGTAGTAGATGCCACTCAGGCACTAGCTTTCCCCTTGAAAGGCAGTCTGCAATGCAGTGGTATGCCACCAGGGTTCTGTTGTTTGATTGTACCAATATGTAAGCATTTTGTAAATCTGTCCACTCTGGGACCTGATTACTACCAACCACCACTTACAGTTGTTTGACAACTTTTCTTAAATGAATTGACTGCTTAGACTTCTCCCCAGCTCGCATCCGCTGCGTCTGTGGTCAAGAAATGAGTTATTTCCATTTCTTGAAGTGGGGCTGGACTGCCTTCAACCGCATCCAGCCACCACTGCAGATCCTCTGTCACCTTGGGCCTAATTACAACCTTTGGCCTCTGGAATTTTATACCTTTAGCAGAAGTTGTGCTCTGCGACAGTGGAGGCATCCTTGAGGGACAAAATTTAGCTTGCCCAATAAACTCTGCAGTTCGCTTAAGAAAACATCTGCTTTGACTTAGCAACACCTAAGAGAGTTTTTAATACTCTGAATTTTCTGAATGAGCAATTTATCTGGTTCTCCGAGTCCCAGATTGACATGCTACCCCAACCTTTCCAAGAAGGCCAGCGTTTCCGCAACCTGAGCCGTCAACTTGGATTTGTCCTGGCAACACAGGAGGAAGGTGTCTGGGTAGACTAAAAGGCATATGCTCTGTGCCCTTAGCACTCTGGCTACCAAGTTTGAAACTATGGCAAATGTTTATGGAGCCAAGGACTCCCCAAATGGAAAAACATGACAGTTAAAGGATTTCTACACTTAGACAATCCTTAACAACCTCCTGGGTGTCTCCGCGACACTCAGGTAAAAATAGTTTTGGTGAAGGCCTATCTTCACTAATCAGTCATTGACTGAAAAAAAGTTTATTATAGGTATCTACCTAAGATATTAGATAACAAATTTTGTTTGCTAAATAAGAATTCAGAGCTTTTGTGGTCGGCTTTATCATTAGTGTCATCACACTTTGGTGAACAAACAATTTAAAAAAGCCTTATGTTGGGGCCTCATGTGGGGCTTTTATGTTGAATAGAAGTTGGTAATTCATTATTAAATTTAAGATATGAGCATTAGCTCTAAACTTACCTAACTTATTCACCATAATTTTACCCAGATACCTTCTATGATGAAAACTGTTTCTAATCTCTGAGACCTTTTCCTCTCTCTCTCGGTTCAAAATTTTGTAGATTAGTGCTAGTCTACTCAACGATACTAAAATAACATGTTTCATCATTAATACTAAGGGCTGTAAAACCTGGAGTGGCCAAGCACTCTGGCAGAACCCCTTTGTATCAAATGCCCTTCCATGATTGAGAATCATATCTGTTTATATCACTAACTGAAATAGTTTTATTGTTATGAATATCATTAATATTACTGTTAGGTTCACCTACTAACTATTATAAACAGTATTATACCGTTTTTTACTACATTATACTTTTTACTGTTGAACAAAAATAAAGTATACAAATTACTGTTTAAGCCTTAAAATGCTTAACACTTGTTTAGCACAATTGGACTTAGACGGTGGCCCTAATGTTTTAAATGTTTTTTGTCAAATGTTCAAAACATCAAGTATGACATGTACAAGTACTACACTTTGTACTGTTCATTATTCTTAACAGACTTTAATATTCTTTTTTTTTTTTCTTGAGAAAAGAAGTCTGCAACTCTAATCACTGTTCAGAGAAACCAAATTCAATGAAAGATTCTCAGTTCTTAGGCTGAGAAGGTGTGAACCTGCTTCAGACAGTTGTGATTTAATATTATCTTGTGTTGTTTCATTTATTTACAACATTATGGATTGATGTAATATAAGATTGTAAATATCTTAGATTACATGAATAATATACATAATATACAACTAAAAGTAGCTAATTTTGTTATAAAATAAGGGGTACAATCATTGGACAAATATGACATTTGCGACTGTAAAATATCAAACCGCCCGCGGATCGGTACGAACTTGTCGAGACTTGTACTTACGTGATCGTGTTGAAGTACCATAACGTTTATAGGGCAAAGGAGAAGCCGTAGCCCTCCTCATACTTGGAGGATGAGGAGGAATAACTACTATTAGGCTCTCTAGAGTTCGATAATTGTTCTCCCTCCGAAGCAACAATATCGACTCGCCCAACGTCCTCCTTACCCGTTTGTACCGGTTCCATATTTTAACACTGCTGTGTCTCCAATCGAGAAAAAACATTAAACACGCACTCACACACGGATTTTTAACTTTTCTCACTTAAAAACAAAACTTTTTCTACAAAACTAAAAGTTTTGAAAAATTTGAATCTTATTCGTAAGAATCACAAGAATGATATGACACTTGACAGCTATATTGGCGGTAAGGTAGTAAGGCGCCCTCTGGTGCCAGAAATAAAGAGGATGATATTCTCGATTCTTTATCGATTAGGGAGGATATTCTCGTAATTCCAAAGGATCATAAGGTCTGCTTCTTCATATCATTGCTGTGTTTTCGAAGACATATAATATTGTAAATATACCGATAATATGCATAATAACTCGATATTAGGCAAAATATGCAAGTACCGTTGAGAATGGCTTAAATATGCCAATCCATATGCAAATATGCAAATGCATATAATCCGGTATCTAGTAATAGTACCTAGTGGTAATTTTAGTTGTGATAAGATGTATATAAATACATCTTTCCGGTTTCTTAGTATAATATTATTATCTAAAAGTCGTTCAGCCAGTCAAGGTACTCTTTTATACACGGATTTACTAGGTAGTATGATCTTGTTGTAGGTAGTAAAATCTTTTTATTCTCTTTCTTAATTAAAAGAATCTCAGGGATCGTTTCGTCAGTTGTTCAATATAAATATAATTATTAGTCATTGAATACATTTCTTTATAGATATCTTAATTTCTAATTCCATTAGATATCGATCTGATATTGTAGGTGTACTATGTAACAATGGTCTTAATCTTAATCGTACGCCCACCAGTGCAGTGCTTAATATTATTCTTCGATGCTTAGTCACAGATCAGTAAAGCGTGTAACGAATTACTCCATTCAACCCTTAGCCTTAGTAATCAAATAGTGACCGCATTTTTTATTTACTCTATGTGCTTGCAATACAGGTCAAACACAATGAATTTTAAAAATACGTACTGCCTACATCATTTTTAAACCTGCTTATTACTGAGTTAATGTTAATATGTTTTAATAGTAACTAGGCCATTTTTTTTTCCTTTTGGCAATGCTTTTACTCATTGCCACCGCCGCTGCAGCGTATTCGCGCGCTGGCGGCGGGATATGTGGGACCCGCCCTCTCTATAATGTGGTATGCGAAACTTATACCATGAGGAGAAGACCCTACACCACTAAAACCTCCCGGACACTCCTTCGATCCGCCGTTGGCGGGGGCCGGGTACGCATAAGCGATCGGAAGTAACTAACCACCTGCCCCGGCTTCGCACAGATAGAAAAGCTTAATTAATACAAAACCTTGACAAATTATATACCTAAACTCTCTTCAAGATTCACTCTATGTTATTGAAAACCTCATGAAAATCCGTGCGGTAGTTCTTGATTTTATCGCGAATACACAAACAGACGCGGCGAAGAATCTGTTTGACCTATAAATATGTAAAAATAATACTAGCAAATAGACTGCCTATATTACTCCTCCATCATCAGCCCGTGTAACGTCCACTGCTGAACATGGGCCTCCTCCTTAGGAAGGTTTTTACCATAGACACCACGCTTGTCAAGCGGATTGGTGATCGCAGTAACATGTGAGTATCTTTGAGCTGATAGATGCTGCTACCCATCCATCAGCTGTTCGTCTCTAAGTCGACTCTTACGAGTAACATATGGATTAGTCTTTTTTAAGCCGAAAACCACACGGACAACATTATTCATAGTACACAGTGACACACTATACAGTTTGTTTACTTTTTTTATTGCAGATAAAGGAAGTATGTTAGAAGTCCTCATTACTACATAATATTATAAAACATAATCCTGCGACACATCTGTAGGTATGCCATCTGTTGGTGTACACCAGTAGTGAATTAGTGACATTTTTGAGGAAGTTTTGGTATATCATTTTTCAAGGTTATGTGTTAAATATGCCTGTGTGAAGCCGGGGCGGACCGCTAGTTTATCATAAAGAAACTGTGTTAGAATAATTTGTTTTTATAATAAAAAATGTTTGTTGAGACAACTAGTTATGCCTAAGTAAATAATATCTTATCAGATAACAATAATTGTAGCAGTCATTGCTCTTATTTTCCGGTTTATCTCAAAGACTAAGATGAAACCAAAAAGTGTGTTTATGAAATAAAAATAAACAAAGGTAATTTTTTTTAAATACGGCGTTATTTTTTCGGTTTACAAATTTAAATTTATCGAAACTAATTATTTTTAAAACACCAATAACCTTTTAGAGGGTGATAGTACTGATGATTGTAAACAACATTTACTATGGGACCAACCCTGAAATCGCGAAAATAAAATCAGCTGTTCCATACATTTTGTCGAGGTGAGTAAACATAAATGTATGGAACAGCTGATTTTTTCGAGATTTCAGGGTTGGTCCCATAGTAAAAGTAGTTCATAATCATGAGTACTTCTATTCCCCAAAAGGTTGTTGGTGTTTTAAAAATAACCCTGTATAAAGCTGAAGAATTAGTTTGTTTATTTGCTTGCTTGATTGCGCTAATTTCAGGACTTGTCGAAACAAATCGCGCGCAGGTCACCCAGCAGTAGTATTCGGAATGAACGCAACGTATTTTTTGTAAAACGTTGAAATAATTAATTAAAATAATGCTTGTGGCATCATACAAAGCAGTGATGGGCGTAACTAGTTACTAATGTAATCTAATTAATAATTGAATTACATAATAATTTGATTAAAATGTAATCTAATTACAAAATATTCAAATACATTGTAATTAGATTACTTTGGATGTGCTTTGAAATTAATTACAAGATTACAAAGTAATCTCATGACAAAGTATTCAATTATATTGTAATTATAATATCGTTGAATATGAGAAAGTCCGAGAGCTGGCACCAATTTTTGGGTAGGTATTTGAGGCAAGCTGAAAAGCTATCACAAACCTCTCCTATTGTACCACAACACGGAATTGTAGACCTGGCTGGTGAGTAGAGGTCATTCAAAAATGACAAAATATCTAGTGTTAACTCCGCAAAAAATGTGTCTATATGCTGTAATGCTGTATTTGCACCGCACTCCTGCCCGTAAAAATTATTCACATGCAGGTAGGAAAAATAAAACGTGCAAAAATACAATCACTAGCCATTCCCTCAGCTCACTCGCACCTATATACAATTTGTCACCTCACCTGGCGGGTAGAAAGTCCCAACCAAATGATCTGTTTTTTTGAGAATAAAAAAAATTTAGTTATACCCAATTAAAATTTCAAGTTGTCAATATACAGTTTTAAACTTTTTGTGCAAAATGCTTTTGCACTCGCCTGGCAATAATAAAACCCCGATTGAATCTTCTGGCTTATTTTTTTTTATTATTTACACATCAAACTATAACATATAAAAAAAATATATTGCTTAAAATACATTTTTGAAAAACAAAAAAAAATGTGTTTGATTTATCCCCACTACTCAACAGTCAGGTCGGGAGTTCCGTGTTGGGGTATAATATGAGAGGTTTGTGAAAACTTTTCAGTTTGCCTCAATTACCTACCCAAAAATTGGTGCCAGCTCTCCTGCTAAATGGCGCATGTTTGCATCGCTTGGCTGCGATGTAGGTACTGCAAGTTAGACCTGTACGGCGTCATCGGGAAGTAGTAAGGATAATGTGCGGGGGTGCAGGGAGTTTCTACGCATTGTGCTCGTGCTGGTGCTGCCATTTCTCATCCAAAATATTTAAAGTTTAAGTGGACATCATTAATTGGCCAGTCAAAATATGGTATAGTCAAGAATTTATTCGTAAAAGAATTACATTTTATCAGATTACTTATGTAATCTGTTATAATGTAATTAGATTAACTTGCAATTAAATTACTTTGTATTTAATTACAGTAAGTACTCAAAGTAATTAGTTACTTAAGTAATCTGTTCCAAAGTATTTTAATTACAAATTACAATGTAACTATCGGCGCAACCACATAAAATAAGCATAGTAACAACACTTCATTAATGATAAACACATAAATACAATTACTCGTCTCATCAAAATAAATAAATTGTGAATCAATGCATGATTTGATAGAAACACAAATATGTTCATAAAATACTAGACTAATAAATAAGTATTCAGGATCAAATTATGATTTGTAAATCGTTGAAATATTTGTAGAAATAATTATCTGTTCACATAGTTTGAAAATTATCAAACTAAATTGTTTACTGTTTGTGAGCCGCTCGTTTAGTATAAATACGGCCGGCGGACCGATTGCAATTCAGTCTCGCTCGAGCTGCCGGACTGTACGGAGCTCCTCAATTTACTGGAATAAAACTTGAAAACCATATTATGGAGTTTTGCTGTTACTATGGATCAACAACCCTCGATAGAGAACCATCCTGATGAATGTGACGTCAGCAATGATGACGTCACACCTTATTAAAAACAACGATGCTCGTCCTTCCTCGTCATCAGAAGTGGGACTCGAAGTGATCCTTGGAACTGCTTCATCACGACCTGTTGCGACTCAACCTTGGCTTCAAGCAATGGGGTCTACGCAACAGGGGCAACAGCCGATGATCAATGTACCTATGCCGAATACGTCCATGGGTGGGGTGCCACCTTAATTCTTCATGCACATGATGCAAATGAATCAGCAAATGTTCGAGCGTTTATGCAAGAGTTGTGGGAAGAGGGCGAACACGAAAAGTCGCTCATGATCAAAAAAAAAATGCACCTCTCTAACATCCGAGGTCTGCACTCCGATCTCATACCGGTCCATCACCACCATGAGACCGAAAAACCACATCTGCTGTTGCTCATGGAGACGCAAATCAGATGTCCGGCTGACGCAGCATGCTTGCGCCGCCCGGGGTACACCCTGGAGCACAGTTTTAAGCCACGCCTGCGCCTGCGTGTGTGCTCGCGATGACATCTGCTGTCGGTGTCTCCGTAACATTGAGGATTCCAGTTTCTCGCTTGGAGCAGATACTCTATGCTGGTGTCTATCGGTCGCACACCGACAACATGGGGACAACCAGGTTGTTTCACTATCTTTCGGACTCGGCTGAACTGGCTCAGCTCAGGTGCCCATCGGCGCAGCTGGTTGTTCTGGGGGACTTCAATGCCCACCACCAGGAGTGGCTGTGCCCATGCCGGAGCACCGGCCATGCTGGGGGATTGGCGTGTGCATTCGCACTGACGCTTGGTCTCTCCCAACTGGTGACTGGACTGACACGGGTGCCCGACATTGATGGCCATGCGGCCGGTTGCTTGGACCTTCTGCTGACAACTGATCCAGACCCATGTCAAGTCGCGGTTTCCTCGCCGTTGGGTGGCTCCGACCACTGTCTGGTGAAATCTGTGTCTGTCTGCTCGCCACCCGATCCCGATCTCAAGGGGACTAGGCGAGTATGGCGATACAAGTCAGCAGATTGGGATGGGATGCGGTATTTCTTCGCGTCTTACCCTTGGCTGCGCTTATGCTTCTCTTCAGACGACCCAACTTGCTGCGCGGAGGCTGTTTCTGGGGTGATATGCCAGACTATGGAATATTTCGTTCCATTTTCTGATGTCTCACTCCGAGACAAGGCCCGTTCATGGTTCGGCGCTGAGTGTGATAGTACTGAAGCACATAAGCGCTCTGCTTGCCGAGCGTGGGCGGATGCTCGAGCCCGCAAAGCGCGAAATGTTCGGGGGCTGAAGAGAGCCTTCAATGGTGCTGCCAAGTCTTGCAAACGTGCGCTACGCAGGGCCCGCTTTGACCATATTGGACGCATTGGAGCCACACTAGCATCTTACCCATCTGGGAGTAAAGCTTTTTGGTTTCTTGCCAAATCGGTCGAAGCCTATTTCTGTCGGTCCTCTTTTCCGCCACTGCAGGAGCCGAACGGTTCATTAGCTCACACCGCCAAGGAGAAAGCAGACTTATTTGCATCTCTATTTACTAAGAATTCACAACTAGATGCTGCTGGTAAAAGTCCACCCAGGTTACCTCATTGGACTTCTACATTCGGCAAAAAGTGGTACTTAAACATTCTTTGCACTCTGGATGTGAATAAGGCTGGTGGTCCTGACGACATTCCTCTCCAGGGTGGGGCAGTACTTCACATCTTTCTATCTATCTTCAGATATTAGCTGGATGCTCTGGATGCATTGGGGCGTCGAGCGAAGAGTCATAGGCAATGGCTCACTTGTGGAGGCAAGTCTTCGGAGCCTCGAGTGGCCTGCCTATCGGTTTTTTATCGGTTACATTTCGGGGAGTGTGCGGAGGTTCTGCGTGGCCTGATGCCCCCTTCACCCTTCCATCACCGGACGGCTGGGTGCGGCGAGCGGTTTCACCCTTTTGTTGTTGACGTTCCTTCGATGCGCACGGGGCGATTTGCTTCCTCTTTCGTGGTGCGGACGGCTGAGGGGTGGAGTTCTCCTGCCGGGGTCGGTTTTTCCGGAGCGCTGTGTTCTGGAGGTAAGCCTAAATTTAAACTTCGTCGTGCATCACAACCTGGTGATCAGGTAACCGTATCGGCAGAAGATGAGCCACTACCATCACCTGAAATAGAAATAGAGCCCCGTACCAAGCACATCAAGTGACGGGTTGCCTCAGCAAAAACTACGAGATCAAAGTGAAGAAGATTCATTGCCACAATAAACTGTGAGTTGAACATATTTACAAAATATTACCTTGAATTTAACTCTTTTAGAACCTGTGTATAAACACCTTCAACCTAGTTCCATACTCCCAGTAGAGCCTCTGTGTACCACGGCGAACAGGACCGCCCAGAGCACAGCATCATTCCATCCCCTACGAGAATCTCCGAGAACCCTACGAGAACCTCCGAGAACCCTACGAGAACCTCCGAGAACCCTACGAGAGCCCTACGAGAACCTCCGAGAACTCTACGAGAACCTCCGAGAACTCTTCGAGAACTTCCAACACCTTACACACCTTATTAGCATTGATATTCCTAGACTAACATAGAAATGCATGTTTTTGCATAACAACAACAAGTTGCTCACAGATACCCAACTCAGAGAAAGTTATTTCTAGTATTGCAGATTTCGCGAAGAACCCTACGAGAACCTCCGAGAACCCTACGAGAACCTCCGAGAACTCTACGAGAACCTCCGAGAACTCGTCGAGAACTTCCAACACCTTATTAGCATTGATATTCCTAGACTTACACAGAAATTACTATCTGTAATAATAAAAATAATACTCCCAAATATTTATTCGGTTCTGTCTTTAAATAAATTATTTAATCTGTTTTTTTAATGAAAACGTAAATAAAATTCGTATAAAGACAACCGATTGGTAAATTGTGAATACCAACTAAATAATAAAAGTAACTGGACCAAAACTTCTTGGACATGCCTATCTGAGTATGTTTCGCCGGATCGTCTCGATGAGGCCGCGTTGAAACCGGCAGTAGAATAACTCCACTGAGTTTGTTTCGCCGAATCTTCTCAGTTGGAGCGTATTGGATCCGGTGGTAGCACTAAAGCGCGTTCGTTGAGATACTTATGGTCCGTCTAAATAATAACATACTCAAAGGACAGAACTTAGATTTAATCATAGATGCAAAATAATAAAATAAAATTGTACAATTACGCGACGAGAATCAACGAGGCTGGTGCAGAGCGCGCACCGCCTGTCAGAATGGCCGTATCGGCGCAACCACATAAAATAAGCATAGTAACAACACTTCATTAATGATAAACACATAAATACAATTACTCGTCTCATCAAAATAAATAAATTGTGAATCAATGCATGATTTGATAGAAACACAAATATGTTCATAAAATACTAGACTAATAAATAAGTATTCAGGATCAAATTATGATTTGTAAATCGTTGAAATATTTGTAGAAATAATTATCTGTTCACATAGTTTGAAAATTATCAAACTAAATTGTTTACTGTTTGTGAGCCGCTCGTTTAGTATAAATACGGCCGGCGGACCGATTGCAATTCAGTCTCGCTCGAGCTGCCGGACTGTACGGAGCTCCTCAATTTACTGGAATAAAACATGAAAACCATATTATGGAGTTTTGCTGTTGTGACGATGCGTCTTCGTCGCCGTACCCCTTACCCCGTAGCCCTGCCGCCGACCGGTGGCTGGGACTATAAAAGGGCGCGCACTGATGCCGCGATCTCTCTTCTACCTCACTACTACTTACGCTGCGGTCGACACCCGATAGTAGTAGTCGGCTGGTGTACAGCCGACTACTACTATCCGGACTGGACACGTGGAGACGAGCCCTGCTTCCCTCGCTGCCGCTACTATCTACATAAGGCGTCAGCGAGACTTCTACCATCCAGCTTCCTAACAAGCTAAGTGTTAATTGTGACTACCTACTGGTCACCTACTCAAACCGAGTCTTAGAACCTGCCCCCTGCTCTAAATATTGTTAATCTTACTTATAATTTAAATAAACTATAGTGTACTGAGTGATCTGTGTTTACTTCCTCTCTTTATATAAAACTCATCTCTTTTCATTAATGTAACACGTGGTTGGCTACACCAACACGTACTACGATACAGTGGCCCAACGTGATAGTGGGGTCTACGTTACAGTGGCGCCCAATTTTCTAAGGCAGGACAAGGTTTGAGTAGGGATACCGCTAATTTTCTTTATTTTTGATGTATTTTTGTGTGAAAATTCGTTCAAAAGGTACGTACAGTGTTTTTGTTACTTAAGTGCTAAAATATTAATTGTCATTCTATTCACCTTACTACGCTGCATTCCATAAGTGTACCTACTTACGCTCACGTGCAAAGCGCATGTTGTTTACTACAAACCGCGCGCGCGACGTGGCCACTAACCACGCTGCTAACCTATATACCTACCTATATAGGCCTATTTCTGTATACCTTTTGAACGGAATTATTTCATTTCTAGCTATAATTGCTTATTGCTCTGCTGTGTTGGCTTATTTCTTTATTTTAAGAATATCTTTCGCTATTCGCTTCTAACTATGTCATACCAAATTAAATTCTCATGCTTGCACAAAGCCGAACTCGAATACGAGGTTTGCCTTAGAGGCGGTAATAAGTCCGATACAGTGGAGGAATTGCGCAAGCAAATTACTAAGCTTTCGCCTGGATATCCTTCGGAAGAGATCTTAACCTCTTATCTATCGCCGAATGAGGATATATCCGCTATTAATGCTTCTTTATTTCGTGCTTCTAATAATTTATCGGTCCTTAAGACCAAATTTGATAAAAATCTTTTTAATAGAACCGAATCAGTGCTACATCATATATTTCACAGATTAAATCGCATAGATATTACTGCACTTGTCGATTTTAATTTAATAGAAACTTCTTGGAATAAATTCCATTCGCTTTATACAACACTTAAGTCCCTTATGCTACCGAGCTCGGCCGATAAACAAACAGATGCCAACGCCAGTCGCGAATCGTTGTCCGCTGAATGCCTATACGATCGTAAATTATTTTCCGAATTATCTAAATTCAAATACAACGGAAAAACATGTGTCCGTGCCTTTATACAGACGGTTGAGGAATTTATGTCTGGTAGGGGTATATCTGAAGATAAAATAATTTCTTTCGCTTTCGAAATATTTTCGGACGATGCATTACATTGGTATCGTTCTAATAAACAAAATATTAAGTCTTGGAGTGAACTGTGTCAATCACTTAAACGCGATTTTAGTCCGCATAACTACGACTATAAGTTAATGTCGGAGATAAGACGTCGTTCTCAAGGTGCAAACGAGAACATAACATTATATGTATCTAAAATGCAAGGATTGTTTTCTCGTCTTGACGTGTCTGTCAGTGAGTGTGTGAAGCTTGAAATATTACTAAATAATATCAGGCCTTGTTACACAAATGCTCTTCTTATATCGGAAATTAAAGATATTTCTACTTTAATTAATGTTTGTCGAAACTTCGAGAAATATTATAGTCGCAATAAGGAGTTTTCTGAACCACCTATGGTTTCTGCCGACACATTGGCACCTGAATTCGCTTATAAATATGCGAATAATTATTATATTCCTAATTCTAATAAAAAAACTGGTAATTTTTTTTCTAATACAAATAAGCATTTAAAACCAACTTATACGAAAACTTATCAAAAAAAAGATTCGGAACCAAAAATTAATGCTATTGTAAACACTTCTAATAATAATAAATACTGTCCGAGATGCCGAACTAATTCGCATTCTTTAAATGTTTGTAAGCAGCCTCACTACCTAATATGTTTCAAATGCGGGTTAAAAGGTGTTCGCGTTTCTGACTGTCCTAACTGTCGGATTAAAAATAATAAAATAATTTCTATAAATCTAATAAACAAGGATTGGAGAAATTCTAAAACTAACGAAACTGAGTGGAATAATTGGCTCAACCACGTTTCAACTTTTTTTCAAAATACGTCTTCAATCCGCAATTCAAATGTTAATACTACAAATATTCCTCATGTACCGGTTGTGGTAAATGGAATAAATACTGTCGGTCTCCTAGACTCTGGTTCGTGTGTGACTATTTTAGGTAATAATTCACATACTTATTTTCTTAACAAGAATTATAACTTAATTCCTTCTCAACCATTTGACTTCGTTACTGCCGGCGGTGAGAAATATTCATCGCTTGGCTCAATCTTACTTCCTTTTGAGTTTCAAAATAAAATGGTTACTCTTGTGACTCACATAGTACCAGAAATTAAAAACTCTTTGATTCTTGGTATGGATTTTTGGAGAGGTTTTGGGTTATTTCCCAAACAATTGGAATCGGTTCTAATCCCGAATGTTTACGACGCTTGCGTTACGGAGCTACACTCCAACGCCGTCGGTCACGTGGGCTCGTTTGATCACCTAACGGTCAATCCGAGAACCACGGCTAATAATATTGTGGATGCGGATGGTCTACCCCCCGATCCCGATAAAATATCTTCTATTGCTAATAACTCGACTCCAACTAATAAAAGGGAGGTTCGTCGTTTCTTAGGCGCTGCTTCTTGGTATAGGCGATTTATACCTAACTTTGGTTTATTGGCTGCCCCATTGAACAAATTTCCTTCTAACAGAAACAAAACAAAAAAGAAAGCAAGCCTAAATATATACTATAATGTTGGTGATAAAGTAAAGTGGTGTAAAATTGTATCAAAAAAGTCTCCTTTAATCTATAAACTATCTGATATGTCCGGGAAGCCGCTTGGTGAATGGCATATAAAAGATATAAAACAAATTAATTATAGACAATAAAAATAAAATAAAAAAAACAACTATTTTAAGAAATAAATACTAATCATTTCAAGTGCTAATTAAATCTAACAACAAAATAAAAAATATTTTACCCAATGGTTCAGTGGTAAAATGGCTAATATTAAAACTAGTATACAGTTTCGATTTCTATTTTAATTTTTACATCTACTAATGATGTTAACTTTCAACGCAACTACGTATCTACCTACGATAGTTCTGTCTAACTTATTAAACTGTTCCTATATTATTCTTTTACGTCTAAGTATGTACCTACCTACATGGGTGCTCAATCGTTCTGTATAGCGGCTCGCATCTTGTCGCGCGCCGGTCATAATACATTTATACGTGCCTACTTTTTATAGATATCTAACTTACCTGCATAACTTTGTGAATAGGCATTATTGCTTATCGCATGATGTTGTTGGATGAATCATTTTATTTGTTGAACACCTGTTTGTTACTCGGTCCGGTTCGCTTAATTTCTACCTAATCTTTTAATTCAATACTCCCGGGTACTATGGATGTTTATTGAACTTTTATATACTTGTCTTTTTTTTTTTTTTTTCAGGGTTCACCTGCCAGCTGCCTGAGCTGCTGACCAGCTTCGCCTGTCTACTGCCTGAGCTGCTGACCAGCTCCAGCAGGCCTTCGCGAATTTTCCGTGAGGGAAAATTCTGGCCTATCGAGGGGGGTGTGTGACGATGCGTCTTCGTCGCCGTACCCCTTACCCCGTAGCCCTGCCGCCGACCGGTGGCTGGGACTATAAAAGGGCGCGCACTGATGCCGCGATCTCTCTTCTACCTCACTACTACTTACGCTGCGGTCGACACCCTACACCAGCCGACTACTACTATCCGGACTGGACACGTGGAGACGAGCCCTGCTTCCCTCGCTGCCGCTACTATCTACATAAGGCGTCAGCGAGACTTCTACCATCCAGCTTCCTAACAAGCTAAGTGTTAATTGTGACTACCTACTGGTCACCTACTCAAACCGAGTCTTAGAACCTGCCCCCTGCTCTAAATATTGTTAATCTTACTTATAATTTAAATAAACTATAGTGTACTGAGTGATCTGTGTTTACTTCCTCTCTTTATATAAAACTCATCTCTTTTCATTAATGTAACACGTGGTTGGCTACACCAACACGTACTACGATACAGTGGCCCAACGTGATAGTGGGGTCTACGTTACACTGTTACTATGGATCAACAACCCTCGATAGAGAACCATCCTGATGAATGTGACGTCAGCAATGATGACGTCACACCTTATTAAAAACAACGATGCTCGTCCTTCCTCGTCATAACTGTAATTTGTAATTATTAATCTAATTACTTTTTGCCCATCACTGATACAAAGTATAAGGTATTATAAATAATTTAAATATTGAAGGTAGTTACATAAAATCTTTATTGTGACAAAAATATATAAAAACAGTAAGTTTGTTTAATAATTTTAATTAATGGTCCACCTAGGTCCTGTACCCAGCTCAGGGGGGGGTCATGACCACCATGACCCCCCTTGGTTTCGTGTTAGATAACCTTTGTATCGAGGAAGTCTATATTTAATTAGGCTATTCAAAATTCTTCAGTAGTATTTACATATACATTTACAGCCTATAATCTAAGTTAAGAAAGATCGTATAGCTTATTACTTGTACACCTATACAAGAGCAAATCTTCTTCCTATTGTGTGGAAACGAGTCGACAATCCAGTCTGAGAGAAACGAGGTCAAGAAATTTATTTCTGGGTACACCGAGGATATGACTAGCTAGGTATACTTGGCGACTTTCATTTTAAACTTGATCTAAAGTTAAGTACAACTTAAGAATAAAATGTATTTTCTAAAGTGCTACTAAACTTGCTCGTAAATTTTCCGTTGAAATTTATTTTACATACTCACTATTAAATGGCAAAGCTAGGCATATATATATAAGGCGCTTGTAAAAATATATGCCTTTCCTTTACAGGTAATATTACAATTTTTGTTGCTTTTTAATAATGTCGTTCAATGCTATTCTGCACCCCAGAGTATCGTCGGGTAAGTAAAAATAAAATATTTTTATTAATGTAATCTCAACAACCTTGCCAAACCAAAAAACGTATCGTAGCGGTAAATCTCGCTTTAAGTCTTAGAGGTCGTGGGTTCGATCCAAACGCGGGACAAGTAATTTTTGTGTAAATTTTAAGATTTCTCTCCGAGTCTGCTTGGTACCCCGTGCCCCGGAAAGCACGATAAGTCATTGTTCCGATGTTCGATGGTTATGACATCATCTATAACATATCTATAAGCATATACCAGGGAACGGGCAACAGCGTTTCCTTGTGTGTTACAATATAATACTGCGAGCGGCTATGCCGGCTGCAATACAAGCCGCCGGCACAAGCCGCGCAAAGCCGCCAAGCATCATTCCGGTTGTGACAGTCACATAGAACGCTAGTGAACGAACTGACGCCGGTAAGCCGCGTAACCCGCCGGCACACCCCGGCGGCCATGCCGGAACACCCGGGCGGCCATAATAATAATTGTTTTAAAAATTAGTAATTTACAATTTGTTTGAATGCTATTAAATTTGGTTAGCAAAAGCAAGTTGAAATATGAGCTAGCAACGTCGGGAAAATGAGAATTTCAGGAAGGCCAGTTTTTATATATGCTATCTCTCTCACACTCCCGGACGTCAATGAGGGAATGTCAATTAAGTGTGTGTGTACCTCCATGAAATTTCATTACAAAGAGGTGATAGTGAAATTATTTTTTGCGTTGAAGAAATGCTGTGTTATTTTCAACTAAGAATAGACCACCAGTCATAGCTCAGACAGTCTTCCCATGGGTGTCGTAAGAGATGATTAAGGGATATACAGATGGGCAGCAGCATCTATCAGCTCAAAGTCTCGTACAGTCTTACAGGGATCACCGATCCGCCTGCCAAGCATGTTGATTATGGCAATATTCTTGAACTCCTTACAGACCTATGTGAGGCCTCCCCTTTTGCAGGCTAGCCTAGGCCTGAAAGAGGAAGCCCATATTGAGTAGAGTATGAAAACAGACTGTTGAAGTGAAATGATTTAGATTTAGATTCAAACTACAGTATCTAACTAAACGCAAATAACCTAAGGTTTCTTCAACATTCTACTAAAGTTGGAAGGATGCATAAATTTCCTAATTAGCATTATTTCTATCTGCTTGTAGCTATTCTCTGGGGTGCAAGAAACTTGCTTACCTATGCGCATATTGCTAATAAGTTGAAGATGCTAATGACGGGTGTCTTTAGAAAATGAAAAGTGCATTTCACTGAGTTAATTTTATTCATTTATATGCGTAGGTATTGATTTTGTACGGAGGCACTGAAGTTGTTTTCGCCTGCTGCTTTACCCAATCTAACTTGGATCATGTGTTTTTTTTCTCTTGTCTTTTTAGATAACTCCCACACTAAACAAATAACTACATCCCGGTGTCTCACATGGGGACATTACCAACTAATCATTCATAAACATATTCAAAACAACTATTCGTAGTTCACACAAACAATTGAACCCTCTGATGCCCGCAATTCATAAAGAAGAGCGGCAGTTGCACAAATCTACCCTAAAAATCTAAAAGTCAGATGACTTTTTCAGTCTCTCCGCTATAAGCGCCCTGTTACGCAGGTTTCTTAGTTTGTAGTCTTTTTGAATATTTAATTATATTAGGACTCTTGTCGCCTTTAATAGCAATAGCAGCTTCGTTGGTCTGTCCGAAAAAAACAGAAACAATTGACTCAGGGGAGAAGCAAACTCAGATCACCAGCTGATGCAGCCTCCGCCATCACTGAGCTATATGCACAGGCAAGGGGTACTGCAGCCCTCTAAAGATATATTTGGCATCTACATAAATGGTAAAACAGTAGAAAGTACATTTACGAAATACGAAAAATCTGTCGCTTTATTCAACAGGTAGGCTAATTTGCATGGTAAGCAAAATATTAATTTAGTAGCACAGCAGTATTATGTTATTATATTATAATATAAATTGGATAAAGAAACTTCTGCTACACATTCAAAAATCAACCTATATCGTCGCTTAAGTCTAAGCACCACGTATGTCAGAAATAGTAACTTTTTAGGAGAGTGAAAAAACTATATTATCTTACATACACCATTTTACTTTTTACATTATTTTACAGATTTCTATTAGACGATGTGTGTTTCTAATTGACTGAAATGATTGATCATCCGACTCGCTATTAAATGACATCACCCTGGCATACCGCCAAATATTACTGTAGTGCTTGTTGGAGTATCAAGCTGCAGTTGTATGGCTGCGGGTCGAGACTTAAAAAGAATTGATATAAGTACAACGAAGATTGTCGCGATGCGTTCGCACATACATGTGGTATACGCACTTATCGCGAAAATCTTACAAAAGGAGCTTACTCAAACAGTGGTATTAATTAGAACTTAAATGACAAGAATATACCTACGTATGAAATGCCACCTATTAAGAACTGTCCCTTACGTGGTATTGTACTATCACCGACGATATGTATGTAACAAAAACTGTTATAAATTCGGAAGTGTTTTCCATAGGTATAATAATAGCTATATAAAGTACATAATGTCCCGTTGATCATTAAGTACCACTATTTACTTTATTAGACCGATTACGTCCACTGCTGAACATGAGCCTTGGCAAGTCGTTGAGGAATTTTGGCGTAGTCACTAGGCTTGGCAGGCGAATTAACGATCGCAGTAAGATAGGAGTATCTTTAAACTGATAGATGCTACTGCTAAGGGCATTAGCGTTATGTCCATTAGTCACCTTTTACGACACCCATAGTACCCACACCCACTATATGGGGTGGTCCATTCTAAGCCGGATGGCTGCCATGGTATTCGTTCCAATTATATATATATATATATATATATATATATATATATATATATATATATATGTCATTACGATATAATACGACGGTGATCAAGATATTATATTTAATGTGATACTGATAGAGTAATTATTGCATACCACAAGTCGGCACAAGGTTGTTTTAGTTGTATTGCGAGGTTGTAATGGGATATCTACTATGAAGTGAAGGAAGCAAAGTTTGAGTGATAACTTTGCGCTGTGACGCGTATTTTGTTGGAGCATGCAGTAAGAACTTGCTCGTAGATCGGTTTTCAAGCTGGTTTTTAGTGCCTGTTCTAAAGACAGCACCCTGCAGGACACTAATAACTTATATAACTTATGACCTTGATAAAAATGTCTTAGCTACCTACTCAGAGTTTAATAGGCAAGTGAAACATATTTTAAATACCTTAATTTAATAAGTTAATGTAGCTTCATTAAGTATCTAACAATATCATATTATATGAAATTTATCATAATAAAATAATATATATATATTTTTTTTTAATATTCTTTTTATTTTTATTTATTTTTTTATTCATTTATTTTTAAAGACTACTAGCAGAATTTGCAGTCTACTAGTATTCTTGTTAACCCCTCGTACTAAGCTAAAATGCTTGTGTTACGAGTGGGTTCACGTCGGTAGTGCAATGATAAAAATAATAACTCTATAGAGTTGTAACTCTATAGTACTATAGTACTGACGACATTTTATTGAAGCCGTAGTCATAATAATATCGTTATCCACATAATATGTAACTTGGAAAATTTTCTGCTAGTATTAAAAAAGCCAAAGTTAGTCCAAGTCTCTCTGTTGCGTAAACCTCTGAACTTACCCACTTAACACGCGAATAAAATCAAGGACAAAATCTAATTTAATATATAACGATAATAAATAAATACTAATTCATAGTGGCAGTATAACTGTTACTTTTAATATCTTCCGTTTGCGTTTATATATTTCAGTAGGTTACCTAATTATACTGAGAATGTAAATATGTGTGTATGTTATCTACATACACAACAGAAAATTATTCAATTTCCTTACGAGTCATAATTTTCGCAGTAAATGTTAATCTTGCATTTTATCAGCAGCGGTGTCTTGTCAATGCTCCCTAAAATAGGTATAAAATTAAAAATATATGTGACGATCAGCTTTAAAATAACAATAAATAAATTTATGCGTTACACATATTTACAGTTAGCTACACACCAGAATATATCCTGGCCAAACCTATAGTTCCGGTGTCGAACTATCGACCGGTTTTACCACAAGAATCCTTAATGCGTTCGCAGTAGGATTAAAATGTAGGTAGATATAATGTGTCAATTAGTCCGGTAGGTACGTACGTTGCTTCCTGTGTGTAGGTACGGTGGCCGCAGTGCGGTGTGCGACGGAAGCGCCATGATGACGTGACTCACATGACCAGCGCGTGCGCACCCATTGTCTACACACTCCATAAACTTGGTTCATTACACCTTTATTCATAGAGGTCCTCACAGGGTCAGCCGCAGGCATGGCTGAGCATTTAGTGTGCTGATATCACTCACCAACATACATATATTGGAATGGTAATTAAGAATTTCTAGTCCATTCACTGATATTTAAAATGAAATTAGAACACTTTCTAAATACACAAGAGAAAAAGCAAAGTAAAGGCATCATCTATACTTCTCTACTATATGATATTATAAAGAGGAAAGATGTGATTGTTTGTTTGTATTGAATAGGCTCCGAAACTACTGGACCGATTTGAAAAATTATTTGACCGTTGGAAAGCTACACTATCCCCGGATGACATAAGCCTATGTCATCCGGGGATAGTGTCACTTTCCAACTATATTTAATTATGAAGTTCCCACGGGAATGGGAGTGACGCGGGGGAAAACGCGTGGGAAGCTAGTATATTATAAAACTGAACAGTTTGATTAGGTTCTTGAACGTGCTAGTCTGAAAAACTATTGGTCCGATTTGAAAAAATATTTTAGTGTTAGTTAGCCCATTTATCGAGGAAGGCTATATGTCATCACACTAAGACCGGAGCACCAATGAAGAATGTTTCAAAATCGAGGTTAGCCCAAAGCAACTATATCACGCGGACAAAGTCATGGGCACAAGCTAGTGTGTTATAGTCAATAGTCATGCAAGTAAAATTGCTGTATAACTATAAATAATGCCTTCTCTTAGCTTGAAGAACAATTATTATTCCTCCCGACCGATTTAGGCCATTGCAGCCAATCTCTAAAGGAATTAGTCATTTGAGCAGGCCATAATGATAGTAGGTCTATTCATAAGTGTCAGAATTCAATGAGACGGTTCAACTACTGACAACACCCGGTGAGAGATAAGACGCAATACCGAGAACTTAAAGTGTTCTCCGAGGCACACACTTCAGACTATTAGAATATATAGAATCTTCTCTAATTCTATACCACTGAATGTAATCCTAGACCACTGACTACTCTCGGACATGTCATTAACAAACTGGATACGTACTATGACGTCACTAATGAGTACAATCACATTAAATGAGTAGTGTTTTATTTAAGCCTGATAGCATCAATGGACAGTTGTTAGAATTATGCTCCATTGTTGACTTTATAAAAAGGCGCAATAATACGTTACACAAAATACGTTGAATAATTAGTGGTATACATAGACACATGGAGATGGGAATAGTAACTACATATAATATATAAACAAACTATGGTAGGAAAAGGAGGTCACCTCTCTTCAATATATATTCTTAAGAAAAAAGCCAGAAGGCTTTTGCTACTTCATCGGGCATAAAGGCTAGCAGTGCTCCAGCCGAAATAAATGGCTTAAAAACTACTCACAAAGCAACCTGCAAAAGAGGATGTCCCCTGTAGGACTTGGACCTCGGCTCAGGGCGGTCGCTGGCGATTGAGGGATTATGACGTTCAGTTTTTCAGGGTTTTGTCTTTACAGTTCGCGGGTCTCTTGGACTCTGGGGTCTACGAGGGCATTGGAAGGTTCTTTGCAAACTAAGGGTCGGCAGGATGCCATTAGTTCGTCATCCCTGTTCTATGAAGTTGCGGTACTTTTACATAACAATAATTGCTATTTCTCATCGTAATCATTTTTATTTTGCTTTATTTGCAGTAAAATGTAGTACATTTTCATGTTTTCTGGCATTTTTAAAAACAAATATAAATTTGCAGAGCTTGATTATGTACCGAGTAACTCCAATTTTTACCTTTTCTAATTTACGTCATTTTCTATTTTAAGTTATCGGTCTATCGAGCAATTGAAGCATGTCGTTTTATCATTCGGAGCGACCGATACAATAGACTCTATATAATATTAAAAATTAGAATGGACTTTTAATTTGCAATCAGAGCATTGAGTTTAATCCTGGTATTTATGGTCAAAAGTCAAAATAGCTGCCCGCGCGCGGTTCACCGCGTTGGTTCATCATTAAATATAGCGTAAAGCCTTTCTCGCTGAATGGGCTATCTAACACTGAAATATTTTTTTCAATTGGACCAGTACTTCCTAAGATTTGCACGTTCAAGCAAACAAACAAACTCTTCAGAATTATATATTAGAATAAAATATAGAAGTATCTATAGATTAATACCCCCCTTATTAAACCACACTTGCCGTCATATCCTTACGTTATCATCACTATAATATTAGAAAGAAAGAATACTTATTTGTATATTTATTCGTAATTAAACCCAAAATCTGCAAGACTGACTTTAACATTCTTACGCCATTAAAAAGTTACGTTACCCTGGCTAAAACATATATTTTATAATAAGTCTTTTACGAGAACGGAAGCTATGCAAATCCGTATGAGAGGGCTAGTACACAACATAATGTGCTTTGATCGTCGGATGAATTAAGGTTGTATGTCAGTGACCTTGGTTCATTCAAATAAAACAGCTGTTTAACTTCTGAGAAATGCGTCTAAACAACTGGGTACTTACCCAGTACGAGTTTTATAGTCATCAAACAAACCTTGTTGGTTAACATGTTCGACCCAGCGAGGTCCCAAGTTCAATTGATGGCCGAGCATAATATTGTGACTAGAAATTTTAGAGGTTTTATTCTAGAAATAATAGCCAATTCTACAGTGTTGTTTTCAAATATTAGTCTAATTAATAAAAATAAAAATATTGAAAAGTGAAAATATAACGAAATCTGTATCGTACTTCCGTATAGATACAATATAATGATTACACATCGACAATCTATTTTAGTAATGAGTCGCATTCTGTGACTTGAATGTAATACAAGAAAATGTGATGATTCACATTGTTATCTATATTATTTTCTCTAATTAATATTCTGTAAACTAGTTCCGTAATAAACTAAGGCTTAAGGTTTAAATAAACATTTGATATAGGTTTACTGTTATCTTCTTATACCAATTTAAATAACTAAGGTCAATCAATGTCTGGAAATAGGCAATTCATTAAGTAATTAGCAATATAATCATTTAAGTCCATAACGTATTTTGCATATCAAAAGCTATATCAATATAGCTAATTAATATAATTAAGCTATATGAATGGTACATAATATTTGGGACATATTTTACTTAAATAGGTACAAAAATGTATTGCCGAATTACTCGGTAATTGAATTTCTAATACATATTAATGTATACAAATGTTATCGGTGCAGTCTTCTAGTAGTTTTCCAATTAGTTAAATACCTACTCGTATGTTTTCCTAAATTAAAGGTACCTTATATGATTTCATCAGAAATGTATGGACTTTTGTATAGAGGTGAGGCTATTTCATTAACAATAGTTTTTTTTTTTTAACTTGGCCTACATTATTTTTTTTTATCCTTCTTCCGTTGAAAAAATTGTGTGAATTCACTTTCAATACAAAAAACTTCAACTCGATTTTTACTTACACGGTGTATCAATTAATTGTTTTTCTGAACAAATAAAGATAGGTTAGGTATTTGTTATTGTTGCACGAAAAATGTACTAAATTAAAACCCAGAAAATGTCAAATGCTTAGCGAAGCGTTTGAAATTTTCTGGGTAGCGACCAAAACGGCTTCGATTAGGTACTTTTTAGGTAGTATGTTTTTTTTTTATATGCACCTAGATTACCTACTTCTTGGTACAAAATTTGCGATAATAATCACAAAACACAGGGAAATAAAACAAAATATTTACATAAATACATTGTCAATACATTTATTACGAAAAGTTATTGTGTATAGAATAATATCAAAATATATCAGTCATTTCAATATTTACAATCGTGAAAAATTACTTTCGCATAAAGCAAATTGGTTACGCACCAATCGGTATAAAAATATTATTATGACTTTTACACGGTAGCTGTCACGTATGTACACTTTTCCTGTTCAATCAGAGACTACTTTGTAGACTCTAATTATAGATCTATACAATGAGTTAAGAATACCTACGAGAGAGCTCTAAAATTTACTAGCAAGGAGCCACTAGATCTGCAGTTTATACTACAAGACCACTAAATAGTAGAGATAGGGACCATATTTCCAATAACTTAATACTGGTCTTGTCTTTACAATCAACACTTAAGACCTGCCTTCTGCAGGACAATAGACAATTATTATTTAAATATATCGCATCACATATTTTTCAAACACTGACTTAACATAATAGTAAATGCGCAATAAGCCTCACACGGTTAAAGCATCTATCTACGACTAACGAGTGATATCTGAAGAAGGTAGTTAAATACGGGTTAGTAATCGCAATAAATAACATGAAAACTATAAAGCTTAAAAGTATGCAGTTTTTATGTATGTGGACCGAGATCCAACGGCCGCGATCGTGATTCGAACGGATGCGACGAAACGAGAGCTGAGCACCGTTACCTGCGCCGCCGCCGCCCGGACGCGGGGGATGCGCTCGCCGCCGCCTCCCACTGCGAGGAAATGTGCCTCTTGCCATTTCTGACTCACTAATTAAATGCTCACTGAGCATTATGGACTTCAACCTGAGTCGGTCGTCGCTAAACATGAGATCTCCTTAAATATACTCCACACCGACTTATCTGTTTCTACACTCCTAATAAGCAGATTACTTTAAACGTTTATGCAGTCTCGAGGCCCTTAAATTTAAAAAATACACTGGATATCACAAAAACGCACACCGTTGCACATGAGCGCAACGCTGCGACAATGCACTGTGGCTTTGCCACGGACGAAAATGCCCTTCATGTCCAATATAACCATGCAGTGATCACTAAGTGTCATTGATGTCAATCTTTATCACGAAGCAACTCAGATTTTGCACTTTTTTCGTTGCCGTGAAAAGAAAAATTTGGATGATCCTTTTGTTTGTACGCTTTGTCCAGTTTCGCCGATGGTGGGTCATTCTCAATTGGCACTACCGGCAAAGAATTCGTTATCGGGGTGGGGCTTATGTTCTCACCCCTACAGAATTCCTGCAGCCAATTTTCTGAATTATAAGAAGGTCCTTCTCCACCTAATTCGGCCGGGAGTATATCTAGTGGTAGAGCATCATGTAGAGTTGACAGATTATTTCCATGCAACATAATTCGTTCTCGTGTTTTCGCCTTAAGGTACGGTTTTATTACTGCAAGAGCAGTTTCCACATACCATGGCTGCCCGATAAAATGTATACTTTTAAAACGAACCGGCATACAATCTTGTAAACAGTCTATCATCATTTTTAACACTTTAGCTTGTAAACTGCACGATTGCTTGAACGTGAATTCACTCCAATCGACGATAATAACATATCCATTAGCTTGATTTTGAACCTCGTTGAGGGTGCGTTCTATCGAGAGAAGGAGGGCTCTGAAGACTGAGAGAAGTGGGCAGGTATGCGGGACCCAGTTGGAGGCGAACACGAGGAGCACGCAACGGCCGCGCCGGTCACGCTGTGTCAACACGCCCGGCAGCCCGTCGGCCAGCGCACGTAGTACGCCACCGTCTGCTGTAGCCCATAGCTCCGGGTGCTCGCGCCGGTACTGGTGATACCGCACTAGCAATTCAAAACTTTGTTGCACATCATGTTTTCGCGCATACAGAAAACGCCGCAGGAAATTGTCGTCTTGACATCTACTTTTGTCGCGTAGGGCGAGGTTGAGACTCGAATCCACCGCGTCTTTAAGTCCAATAAGAGCGCGTTGTCTGTCGCCATCTGTTAGTCGCTTCCTTGTCACTTCGCAGAGACGCTCATTTTGCATCTGCTGCAGTTTCCAGTCGTACTCGGCATACTCGTTCATGACTGGTTTTTGTATGAGTCATGCGTCCTTTCACTGGTGCGGAGCGTGGTTGCGCGCGCGCCGCTGGTGCTCGGGGCCGACTGCGCACGAAGTTCGCATCGCGCGCCGCCGCCATCGTTGCTCGTTCATTAAACCGTGTAATGCTATGTTCACACAGGTCAGCTACTGGCTCCAGTCCACTCATGTACCTAATTAATACTAATAATTGCTAACATTTATAAAAAAAGAATTTTAGTAGCTGAATAAGGTTGCATTAAGAGAAAATAGGTAGGTATTTAAGATAAAACGGTCGAACTTAAGCTAGTTAACGGACTGTTTTACCGAACATGGCTTTTCGTATAGTTAGTAGAACGTTCCATCAAAGATAACATTTTTTTACATCATATCCATACTAGCTTTTAACTGTCCCTATATTGACATTTATAATATTAGTAGGGATAATTAGTATATCGAAACAATTCTTTTAACATTTTTTAGAACTAAAAGACAAATTACGTATTTTTTTTTAACTGACCGAATACTTTATGTTAAAATAAAATAATAAAAGCAGGCAAATAATAATTTCATGAAGTACATAATAAATATAAGTTTGCATGGACACTGGTTTATTTCACAAGAAAAATGTCTAACGTGTTGTGTTTTTGTTATCATAGTAAAGATTCTTTTCATCAATCAATGTATGGCTTATCTAACCACTGCGTCCTATATTATCTTCATACTGAGCCGTCATGTTCATGTCAGCACAAAAGAATAAACTACGTTTAGAAGCCTAGATAAGAATTTAGTCACATCTGCAATACAATCTTAACGTTTGATCGCAAAATAATTTAAGAATGAATTTCAAGATGTACAAATCTTCAAAGCATAGGTAAGTATTAAAAGTTTAGCTTAATGAAGCTTACCTAATTATACGTCTATACAATTGAATAAAATAAAAGTGTAGTATTGAACAATTTAAATATAGCTGTCTTTAAGTATAGCTGTCTGTTTATTTAGGGACATTTACGAACCGGCGGAAAAGATTTTAACAGGAATTCCCTAGGACAAAGACATAGAAATAGGCTTATGCTACAAGTAATAACCAAGGTTACCTCATTTTAGTAATAAAATTGAGGTGCCAGGTGAAAATATAAAACAAATCGCCGACCTGGTCAATTTTTAAACGCATTGACTCTTAGTTAAACCATTTAATGCGGCTGGAGCCCTGCTTTTGTTACTCCACTGGGCAAAACAGCAAGCCTGGTAAAGAAACAAAAGCCTCGTTACAAAGTGCATGTCTATCCCAAAAAAAAGACTCAGCGTAGTATTCCAGTTACTACTGTGTCAAAGTAAAGCGCGTTTAAACGCAGCATAACTTACCCAGCCGGAGCGAGTTATATATAAAAAAAAACTGAAGGTTGGCAGTATACCGGTCAATTGGCTGGCTGGTTTCTGCGATGACGTAGCCGACGTGCGCAAGAGACGTACCTGCGTGTATGAGCGAGACAAAACTACACTTTGTAACAATTATTTCTATGAAGCCTTATACGTAACGTATCAACGGATGGCCGAAAATCGTATAACGTCCGCGCTTTGTTCACTTATCGTAACTATAATATTTGCCGTAAGGGGGCAACACTTTGCTTATACTGAATTCATAATTAATGTCAGTAACAGCTACTTTATTATAGTTTTGTTATTTTACTTCTAAAGTGTGAATGTACCCAGAACACAGGTAAGTAATTAGAGTATAAAATAAGACATTCTAGCTAGCTACCTATCTAAACGGTTCATCACGACTTACGACCATGAAACATTTTGAACAATAAACTGTAAAATTGTTTCGCAAAACACTTTGTTTCTACATAATTAACCTAGTAGGTTCTTAGAAATATACAAAAGGATATTGTCTATAACATAGTTACGCTATTTAAAAATAAAGGTTAACATTTTGTTTTAATTAGTTGTATAGTCTTTGTTTTCTTACCTGCAATATAGAATCATCGGGAACAAAATAGGTGTAGGTTTTTAATTTTTATTATACTTACTACTGACTTTGTAATAGTAGTATGAGTACCTACTTTAGTAAATCATAATGAGGATATTTTTATCCTGTGTAAGTGCTACCAATAGCCTACATAACTCTACAGTGCAGCTGCAATCCGTACATTTTCGAAACAAAATAAAGTTTAGGCGTTTTTAAATGGACTATTTAATAGTTGGAACTAGATTAAATTAAAAAGGCTATAATATTTATTTTTAAGTAAGGGCTCTTACTATAGAGATCAGTAAAACTGTTTGGCGCCTAAATTACACGTGTTAATGATAACGTCCAGAGAACGTAATATCATAACCATAGAGCGTGCTAACTTTTTTTATTGTCTCAACACGCGATTTTACTTGCACAAATATTAAGTAGGTTAAGTCAAAATCGAGTAAGATATTATTTTATGTATTGCTCATTTCGACAAATATAAATATAACTAATTCACGTATCAAGTATCAAGAAATCAATTTTACACATCTGTGGAATTGTATCAGTAGTGGATAATGATTTCAAGGGCAACGACTTTTAAAAAATTAACCGTGTCGATGCATCATGGTCGTTGCCCCATGCAATGACTAGGCTGTACGGCCGGCCGGTAAAAATAGACATGCCTGGTGTTACTGTGTTGCCAGCACTCCTCCTTTTGTAAGTAGCTCCTTTAAATTCAACATAATCTTTGTGTTTTTATAATGGTAGTAAATTTGGCAAATTAACACTTAAAATATAAATTGAGTCTTAGTCATGAATTAAAAATCTGTTTCAACTTAGAAAAATTATGTTTAGAAAAATTATGTTAATTACGCTTTATTTTAATTATATTTTTTAAGAATTTACTTTTTATATTACACTTAAAACTATAATATTGGAACTGGACTCAAATAATTTATATCATATTCTTTGTTTATAGTAAACTTACGACTTATTATCAAAACTAGTTCTGATCCTTCATTGAACTCGGAAACTCTGCCATGTCCAGATGACTTGTTTGATAGCTTTAAAACATTAGTTAGTTGGCTACTTAACTACACGAAACTTCCACGTTAAATGGTTCATGTAAAACTAATATGGCTACCATTTTATTGGGAAATTTTAAGTCGATTTAACTTATCAAAGGTTTACTGGTATATAAGAAGAGATGATTAAATATGTATATTTTGTTACTTCTTACTAAATATTATCAGAAAACTACAACTAACTTAGACCTAATCTAAAAAAAAGTATTAACTTAGCCCTATAATAGTACAACAAAGGTACTACCATACCAAATAAAACCTTTTTTTATAAATCATTTTATTTTTTTATATATTAAAACGCAGCTGCAGTTAAGGTACGGTGTTAATTATAGAATGTAAATAAATCTATAATAATCGGATGCATTTCGGTTATGTTTGGTAGAATAATAACATAATTTTGATATAACTTTTGAAAGAAACAGACGAAGAATAGTTAAAGTCTTGAATCATTAGTTAGCCTGACTATTTACTTTTAATACCTAAACATAAAAAGGTACGATTTTTACTGATTTAAGAAACTTAAAACTACAATTGATATAAGCCTTCTTATTACAATTACGATGCATTCGCTTTTAGTAAGCAAAACCTTACTCACTCATGACCTAAAATTTATGTAAATTTATATTTTTCTTTTGTGTCAGTGAACAAGAACAAAGGAACCATGTGAACAGATTCGAACATTATATGTATACTTTTACTAAAATAACAATACACATATATGAAAAGGAAATCCAAACTGGACAAAGAGACGGTTAGGTAGACGAAAAACAGGTAAAACTTGAATCTAGATTGTTACCTTGTACAACGAATAAAAAATAACCGGTGTGCCCTAATTTTGTTGAACACCTTTATGCTAGTGAAGTGAATGATATAATTAAGAACGAAATACAAGTTCAACCAACTTTAATGAGCGTTTGACTTACAGAGCATAGGTTCTGAGACTGGGTGTTCGATTCCCACCCGGGATAACTATTTGAATAAACCATAGATACATATAAGTACTTCTAAGTCTGGCTGTGGTTTCTGTCCGTGTATGTGTTAGCCCCCACGATACAGAGATATATTTCTCTAGTAAGAGAGTTGTGGTAGGTAAATAAAAGGATTAAGAAATGTATTTAATGGCTCACAATACTATTATAATTCAAGTTAAACTTACATGTAGAGTCATGCATGTGATATATATATATTCACACTAACTCATCGATTTGAAACAATCGAATTAGTTCTTGGCACTTAATACAATACTTATTGTTTAATGATGCAAGCCTTGGTTTGTATGATAAGACACAGTTAGCGTTTGTAAAAGTCTGTTGATACTTGCAATGATGATCATAAACGTACATTAATAGTAAATTGGTAACGTCAAGAAGAGAAGATTTTTTTTATTCCTGACTAGACACAACCCTTATCTATCGATATTACGTGAGATAGAGGTCCAGACACAAGGATAGCCATTGTTAACAGTAAAGTAAACCTTCCGATGCCCTCGTAAACCCGTCCAGGAGAAAGTAGACCGACAGTTGCACAACAAAACTCCCCTTAAAAACTAAAAGTACAAAATCCTTCAATCCCCCGCCGGCGACCGCCCTGAGATGAGGTTCAAGTCCCTCAGGGACGTACTCTTGCGCAGGATGCTCAGTTTCAAGGTTTTAAACATTTAAGACTGGAGCTCTGCTCGCCTTTATGCACACTGACCTTTATGCCCAGTGAAGTAGCAAAAGCACGAGGCTAATTACATAAATCCGTGCAAAAAAAACACACACACACAGTAAAGTAGATATGTATAGCAGTAGCTACCCTTATCCTATCAAACACTAAAAGATTTACAAATCGGTTCTGGAGATTAAAGTGTTTAAGCAAACAAACAAATAATATCGTCAGCTTTTAGCTGAAAGGAGCTAATTTAAAATAAATTGTATCTGTTTGTGTAACAAATAAATAAGCCATTCATATAAGTTACGTTGTACGATATGAATATTCTTAGTTCTTATAACATTATTCATATAAATCGATTATACAATCGGCTACCATACGATACTAAGGAATATTTTTTATAATTTTATCTGGTCCACGGCTCTGAAGGTGACTCATGCTGCTCGAGGACGACAAACGGGTTTTCTATAAGTAATGGTATTATATCATCCATTTAAGTTGTTTGACTTCATTTAATTTTGATTGAGACTGTGATGAGGTTTTTAAATATATTTTAAACTTTAGCGACCCAACGATTTTTAACAATATTAATACATATTTGGCTATCCCTATTAATATTATAAATTAGAAAGTTAATGTGTAAGCCAGTGCAGTCATCCCTTAATTAATGGAACGATTTTGGTAAACTGTTGTAGTCTATGTCCTTCCTCAAAGTGTTGTTGATCTCTGTAAAATAGACGAAGTAGGAAAGGAAAAGGCATAGACTGTCACTTTATTACTATAAAAGACCCTCCTAAAGTATATTATGCGGATGAAGTTCCCGGCAAAGCTATCTTAACAAACAAACGAAACGAACTAACAAAACTATACACAACTATTATTTAATTTTAATCGTTACTTATAAAAAGCAGAACGATTTGACACTGATGGCAATTTGTTACTATCGAAACGTAACATAATTGTTTACAAAAAAAGATTTGGTCTGGGAGACAGCGAAAAGGTTTATTAATTTCGAATGAACTCTATTGTCCTGCAGTACGCGATAATCTAGATTGTACGAATGGGCGTTGTAACACATGTTTGAAGTCATTTTAATTATTTTTTTCTATTGAAAATGTAGTAAGATCGATTGTACGTACTACCAAAAAATAAATAATTCCGATAACTATTAGAAACTATTGAGAATCACGGTGTATAAGCTACAGAAGTACCGTTTTCTATAAGCCAAACTGTTATCTACCTACCAGAAGTATTGGATCGTCTAAGTATTGTACACAATGGCATTACGATTCCTTACATCAATGGCCTTGGGTATCTAATCGATTGCTATAGATAACACATCATTATCACCAGTTTTATAAGTATCGTTTAAATATTGCGATGATGTAATTTGCTTTAGGAAGATCCTAAACAGTCGATATCATACTACTATCTTATTATCATGACTTGTTGTACTACCTTAGGATTGCCTTTATTTTATTTCAGAATTAGACTTACGCAGTTACACTTATGACTTTTAGTTTTTTAGGGGACTTTTGTGCAACTAGACCAGCCGACAACATATAGAGTGCTCTTATGCAAGTTATTCAGTTAAACTAAGTTTTAAATAACTCAGCTATTTACCTACGTTTCAACATGCATCCGAGCCTTAAACATATAACATTATAGTCTATAAAATGTTAAAATGAGATCATATCCGTGAAAACACGCAGCCATGTGGAGAGTCTAAGAAGCAAGTGACCGTGGAAATAAATATTAGGTAAACATATTTTAAACATCACCGTTAATCTTGACCGTAGCTAAGAGATAGTATGTGTTAATCCGGTTTATTGACTATAAATGAATTCGTAGTCCCCATTCCCGGAAATACATAGTTATTTTTGAGCAAATTTATTAATAAATTTATTAATAAATGCTGAAATATCTTTCTGCTTCGAAGTCGACTTGTTCAATTACCGCGTCATAAAAACGTTTGTATTAATTTCCATTCTCGTTGCAGGTAGAGTTGGTTAATAGGTTTTGATTTGTTTTCTATTTTTGTTTTTGTTTTCTAGTTCATACCCATGGTGCGTTTATAGTTCCCAAACGTAATAGTGACCGAATTCTCTAAGTACGAAACTTTATCGTATCGATCCTACCAGATAAAATGATAAGGCACTATCGTTATCTATGTTATCGTGTCAATATTGACTATTTACTAATATTAGGGTACGTTTACAACGCTTTTTTATTATCATCACAGTATGATTATAATTATATTTTACGAGCTTTTACCCACGGCTTCGCTCGCATTGAAGCCAATGATCCTATTTTTCTTCTGATAACTCCAATAATATGTGTACAAAGTTTCATGATGATCGGTTCAGTAGTTCTTGCGTGAAAGCGTAACAAACAAACGGACATTCACATTTTTAATATTAAGTAGGGATACCTTTAGACAACCATACCTTGAATAAATACAATATATTAAACCATACCTTGAATAAATACAATATATTGTTGAACATTCAAAGCTCATTATTGCTCTTTTGAAAATTATTTTATGCCCTGCGTTCTTCTTGGGTCCATTATCACGGCAAAAGCAAAACGCATACTGGTTTTTGAACGATATTATTTTTAACTGAAGATCTAAAAATCACACGGTGATAAACTGACAAGTGTGCTTGCTAATGCATATTTCACTAAAATAGATGAGTTATGTGCGGATCGCACTTTTTCATCCAAACTTGCCCGGTATAGCTATCACACCTGTACACATATCCACACGGGTTACAAAACTAATCGTATAGAAGTCTTTGGGATGACCGCTAAGCCTATCCAAATTAAACTAAATTAATACACTGACATTTAAGGACTGATATTTTTGAAACTAACAGCTAGTGTATGGTTATTTAAACAGAATTAAAATGTATTCTAACAGAAAAAACGAATTAACTTCAACAACTCGCTTTTTAACTTATAATTCGAATAATTTACTCACAGTAGCGGTACAATTAAAATTTTCCAATAAATAGAGTTTTCGCGGAAACCATGATGCAATGCTTACTTAACTTAAGCGAATGTATTGACCTACTTTATTTGTGAGAATGAACACTGAACACAAGTTGGAATATTTAGAGCTCGCTAAGACCGTAAGCAAACATCAGAAGGTATTACAAACGCAAACAATTATTTTTATAGCAATGATAAAGCTGATCAAAGTAGAGTTAAATACAAAAAAATATACTGCAACTTCTTGGAGCTAGATTATATCAGTGTCAGTGCTGTATTAGCTCATATACAAATTAAGCAATTGCATAAGGCTAGAGCCCTGGATGGATTTTTCATCCGCCTATCGCAGTGCACTGCCTGACATAGATCTTCCCTAATTTGCCGTCTATCTCAGTGCACTGCCTCAAGTCTACCCTAATTTGGGCCATAACACTCGGTCCTTCGCCTTCCGCATCCAGTCTTCTTCGTGGCTACCCTTATCAAGTCATCGGTGAATTTCGCTGGGGGGCGTCCTGCCCGCCTACTTGCATCTATGTCAAGTCAAGCAGTGAAAGCCTCGTGGCAAAAAGCACATTATTATATCCAAAAAAAGCTTAAAACATCACGTCTCTTTACCAGAATAATGTTTACTAGCACAACAAAGGTAGGGTTGTTTAAAAAGGTTAAACTTAACTTATGGATAGGAAGACCCACAGACGTGGATGGTTTCAAGAACCAAGTAGTCTTATTCCGCCTCTGCAAATGCTTATTTGCTTAACACATCAATATATATATTTAAAATTACCTAAGTTATAACTTAACACGAGAGTTAGTTTTGTCATTAAAAATTCCGTAAACAATATGGATATAGATATATAACAATACCAATTAAATAAGGAAGACAGATTACTTTCATCGCGTGACTTTGTTGCTTTGTATTTGCAATAAATAAAGCGAAATGTACCAGTTCAACTAACTCTACTAGAAAAAAAAGGAAATGCTTAATTAGAACAATTAAAAGTATTTTGATCTATTTTAAGACATAAATAAGCTTCTAAAAGTGTAAATGACACTCAAGAATTGTTACATCCAATCAAATGACGATGCATATATCAAATATTTTTTACATCATAATTAGTAGTTACACTTTTCGTTTTTATACTTTTGTTACATATGATATATTTGCCAAACTATCCGAATCGGATAATGGTCTATATAACACTATTAAACAAAATGTAGATATCTATCTCACAATTCAAAAATGCTAAGTAATGAAGAGTTGTCAGTCTGTAGTTGATGGGTGTGAGGTTTTTCCACATTCATTATTTTGCTAATTATAATTATCTACAAAGAATCGCTTGCGATCGATTGCGACTAATAATTTACGATTTGGTATTCTGTTAATTATCTGGCTAATGATTACAATTGTTCGCATTCATATTAGTAAAAGATCAATCAAAGTCCGTTTATTCAATCTTCGTTTCACTTCGCGAGTCTAAAGGCTCAAATTCAGGCTAAAATACCAGTCCACAGTCACAATAAAAATAGATTATGGAAGAAGTTTTGTGTATATTAGCGTGATCAAAGCCCAAGACAAAATGAAAGCTCTGTGATGACAACGGAACTATAAAAACGTATTTACAAGATTAAAAAACATTTTTTCCCTGTTCGTTGGGTAAAATCTTTCATTTCATTGCAATTACCATAAAAATCGTTTTTTTTCCATAACAATAGGAACTACCACCCGTATCTTCAACATTAACCCATTAGTCCCTCTTCTTATAACATCTTCTATAATACGGGAAGTAGCTTTGTTTACATATTGTAAAACATAGATAAACGCTGCTGCTCCAAGCCACTTACCACGTACACTACCGAGATCACTTAAGAAGGAACATGTCCCACACACAGGCCACACAGGCCAGTGATAATTAGGGTTATTTTGTATTTATTTTTAAATTTATTTATAATAATTAATGATGTCCAGACTCCCGACCAAATACAAAACGTCCCGACAAATAGCTTCTTGTAAATTTTAAATGCTATCAAAAATATAACTTGTAAAAAAGCCAAGTCACGCAACACGCACATACTTGATGCAAATTTAAGACTTATTTGGTTTTCTCATGGATGCCATTGTCAGAACTTGATCAAATTGAAATGACACCATACGGGAAGCACGTTCAAATAAAATTAATCATATTATATAAAAAAAAACAGTTGAATTGTGCATCCTCCCGTTAAAGTCGGTTGAAAATGAACTAGCTTAACATGCTTTCCTAGTGACAAGGATTGAGAACGGGCATATGAGCCCGTTCTCAACCCTTGTAGCTACATCTACTTTACTACATCATCTACATACTACAACGTTCCCTAATCACTCTTTTCTTAATTCTATCACTCAATTTAAACAAAAAATTACATAAAAATAAAATAAATCGCGCTTTTAAATGTGTGAGTGAGTGTGTGTGCCTGTGAAAATATAAATATGTGTGTGAATGTATGGAACATGCTAATTTTGCCCTAAAATGTCAAAAGTCAAAAATTATGAGTACCTATTAAAATTTCTACAAATACCGGCCTCAGACCAAATAAAAAATAAAGACGCAACGCTGCGAGAAACTCGGCCTTTGCGTGTACATACACAGCAAACACACGCGTGTCTCCAAAACTATGCCTTAAATTGTAAGTCGATATGTCATTATATCGCAACGTTACGTGCTTTCTTGATGTCGTAACAAACTTCATTATATGTTAACAAAAGATCCCAATCGTGTCATGAAATGGTGTACAGTAAAAGCTCTCTATTCGCGGGGTATACGTTCCGTAAATATACCGCGAATACAGAAACCGTGAATATGGAATGGTAATTTATATGGGATTATAGGGGATACGTTCCTAGGAGACAGTAGATGGATCAATTTCATAAAAAAATGTCACGTTTCCAGTGTTTGTTCCACATGCACTGGAAACGTGACTCTCCAAAGCGTAAATGATCAAAGCATATCTATTTTCACTTAAAGCTGTAATAAAGATATTTTTCGTGTCGAAAAACTTATTTTTAGTCGACATTATAAGGCACAGAACGTCTAATATGTGGCAGCATTAAACAAAAACTTAAGGCGTAGTCGTAATATCACTATAATCTTCATTTCTTAGTCCAGTTACCGACACGTTTATAAAGGAACCCGAATCCTTTCTATTAATATATGTATGTATGTAGTGATGTACCGATTAGTTCCGCGAATATGGGATTTTTTTGCCGCGAATACAGGAATTCGGTCGCAATTTTTTAATCCGCGAATAGTGAAAACGCGAATGAAGGAAGCGCGAATAAGGAGCTTTTACTGTACAAAATTCAACGTCATTTTAATAACATTGGGGTACTGAAAAAATCATAGCAACAATTTTACCACCACTACTGCACAAAAAAAGGCTTCAGAGCATTGTTCGACTACGCTCCGTCTTTACTTACGTCTGAGATACCGGTAGGTAAGGCAATATGTCGGCCTGATGATGCGTTATCTTATCAATAGATGGCGCTGCTCAGAAATCCTGAATCGCGCTATGGTTTCGTTCACAATTTAACCCTATATGCTTGCTTGGTCTTTAAGGAGTCGCGTCGGCAATAATGTTACACGAAACGGCAATTGTTGTATATGACTTTTATTAATTTAAGAGCTGACTTTAAAAAAACAGTGTTGCCAGTAGAGGTGTAAAAGTAACGAAAAAATGCGTACCTACCTGTAAGTATTCGTTACTATAACAATAAGTACTCGTTACTTTCGTATCGTTACGTTACTCGTTACTTCTGATACCTCACAACATGATATGTTATGTTAGAGCAACGAATCGAGCCGTGTAACGTATGCGTACAATGTACTCTATAGAAAACTTACTTATTTATAAATTACACACCAAGCTACGTAAGGTGTATTTTTCGCATTTTAGTATATTTTTTTTTGTATTTGTAATTTGACAAAAATACTTTCTTACTTAGTTTCTGTTACAATTTCAAACGTTGTCTACACATACAATACCTTTGTATAAACAGTAAAAAACTTTAACGAATTATTTCCAAATTATACTTTATTTAATTAACGGACATCGTTCCTTATTACGAACGTTTTCAAAAAATACACCGAATAAGCGCGCAAGTACGTAAAACATACGATCAACCAGCAAACGTTTCCATAAACGCATCAACGGTACTCGCATTTTCGTATATTGGGTACCTACATTGTATAGGTACCGAATATACGAAAGATGCGAGTAACGAAATTCATTATTTAATTCACCACTAGGAGGCGCACCCGTTACTCAGTAACGAATACATACGGTTTGCTTCAGCTCTAACCTACATTGTATAGGTACCGAATATACGAAAGATGCGAGTAATGTAACATATTTTAATTAAATATCTTTTGATTTTCTCTGGCTATTTTTACTATCTTTTATCATGTAAACCTTATTTACAACTCTATTTCAGAACTTAAAAATAAAAAAAAATAAGTTCTAATGATAATAATGATATACGTTTTGACGAATGAATACTGCTTTTTACACTCAAAATATAAAAAAATCACAATTAAAAAAAATAATAATTTGGCAACGCTGGTGATAATAGAATTAATGACAACGACATTTAATTATTTTTAGTAACATAAAACATTATTGTGGTAACTATCAATGAAATAACAAGATAAAACAAATTCAACATATCCATCCACTTCTTAACGATCTAGATTATCGCAACACTTACCTTATTAAGTAAAATGCGGCGATAATCTAACACATAGTAATACGAGGGTAGAATTTATTACGTTATCTGATGTACTTAATTATAATTAAGTCAAATACAATGCATGCAAATGTCCATACCTCCTGTGAAACGAAGAGAGAGTGCGCATTCAAGCAAAACGTGGCTTTGTTGTTACTGGCCGTCAATTCTATACCATAGACGACATTCAGACGGGGAACAAGCTAAGTGGACGAGTAGACGCAATACAATGTCATTGATGTAATAGCACTGGTAATGCAATGAGTTCAGTCGTTGTTTTTGTACGTGTAACTTGAGTCGTTGGTTATATACCCTAGAACTATATGTATATTGGTTGTGTAATCTCTAGTTAGAGGAAGTAACGCTAGTTGTACATTAAGTCTGTAAATTACATGTTATTTCATTCCTCCACGAGAGTTCAAACCATACTTCCCAACTATTATTTTTTGTTTTTGGAAACTCTTTGATTTTGCTTAAAGTATGGACGTGGAGAAGAACTACATCAAAATCGAATGCACAGCTAAACTTGGTAACACTATGAATATATTATTATAGGTACCTACGTATTTTGGGGAAGCCAATTTGAACTTAATTACAATATCATATTGCAATATTCAATTTAAAAAAGATAATGTTCTATTTTGTGAATTAAAATGATTTTCTCGTAAACGAATCTTCAGTAAAAAACAAATCAATTCAGTTGCTTCCTCTTTTCACGTCAATATGCTCCATCGACAGTAATTAGAGTTATCAATTAAAAAATGCCCACACGAATGCGGACATTCTTTCTGCCCACACTAATTTAAAACATCGATCTGTTCGATTGTTTCATCCTACACACTTGATTGGCATTTATTTCATTTCCCACACCCAATAAATGTTAAGCTATGGATTACTACTAACTATTAGAAATGCATGTTCTTGGTTATATTGACGGTAAGCTCATCAATTTTCGGTTACTTGGGTTTAACGCTTGCTTGAAGCTGTTAAACTAACTTCAATTTTATTAGTTTGTCATTTTTAGTATTAGGTGTACAGAATTTAAGCACAAAATAGTAAATTGATGTTTCTATGTGTGTATTTTTAACTCGTAAAAAACCACGAACGATTTTTTTTTAGGCATGACTACCTCCTTGAACCTTTATAACTACGGAAGCCAACACATTAAACATTGATAAGATACAGATGCAGGATTATTTTCCCCCAAGTTGTTACTATACGAACTATCACAAAAAATACTCTGCCGCTCATTTTCTATTATACAATTGTCCTATACAATGTCCTAGTTATATTTGAAACATACGGTTTAACTATGCCCGGTGAAGAAACAAAAACATCGTGTATATGTCCACCCGAAAAAATGTGTAAAGTACTATTCGAAGTATGAAAGGTTCCTCAACTATCCGAACCCAAAACGAAATCTTTGATTTTGCACTCTAAATATCGAACCTGTAACTCGAAACTGCAAGGCTACGGCGGTATTTACTCTATCGATTATATTTAATGAGATTATGATGAACGTCAATTTTTGCTTCAATCGCGAGCGAATCAATTAATGCAATATTACAAAGATTTTATCGGGAGACTGAGCATGCAATGAAGAAATGCTTCACGCTCATTTAATGAACTAATATAGGTACCTGGAGCTGCTGTTTAGAGAAATTAGGCTAGTAAATGAATGTAACTACGTACTAGCGTGATTTTAATTGGAATAAACTTTTCAAATTAATATTCATCAAAGTGGCCGCTGCATAAGTGGCAATTTCTATTCGACCTAAATCAATTTCTGATCTTAATAATTATGTTGACCTCATGCAATAGAATCTAACTCTTATAATCTAAATAACTAGCTTAAGAAATAAATTTACAAACACAACTGAGCAGCTAAATATAAGTAAACTGTTTAATCGCAGCCGAGACCTGGACCGTGAAGACAGCAGATTTAAAGGACGTTGAGGCATTTGAGTTGTGGTATAATTGTCGTCGAATGTTGCGGGCATATAAACTGGACAGCCCGACGCACAATTATGAGGATGAAAATTTAAAGACTGCTTAACCTCACAAGTACTACGGAAGATCCTCCGTTATTTTGCACACATGACACAACGGGATCCTTTTGACTTAAAGAGGTCCATTCAATTAAAGTGGAAGCTATTCGTCCGCGTGGTAATAGACAAGCTATATGTGCAGATCGGATTGGCGAACTTCTAGAAATACCAATCTACCAAGCATTACACAGAGCAGGAGATCGGAAAGCTTAACGAACTTCAATAAAACAACTAACAAAGTGAAGGGGTCAGGGTCACGATATCTACACTTGAGGTCAGTAGAGTTCACCGTTTTGAAAGATAAAAATTAAGGAATAAAAATAGGTTCCGAGTCAGCTGAGTGAGTCTTACTGAATTTATATAGAACCTTAGCTAGACTAGCACTTGTCAATTCATTTGCATAAAATTCCCACATATCATCAGATGAATTAGGGTCAATTGCAAAACATTTTAAAGTTGCAAATAATAATAACACGCGATATTTTTTTTATCTTCGCAATTCAAAGTAATTTATTTTTTAATATCTTATGATCGTTTATGTACGCCTTAATATTTCGGACTCACGAATCTTATTATCAGCAGACATACCTAAGATTGCCATTTCGGCTGGATATAAAGACATAAGACGTGGTTACCGTTGCGTTGGCCTGTGCAAAAAGTGGCCTCCTCCAAGGCTGTTGGGCCGGTTCCGAGAGGCTCCAGATAAATATAGGCAGTTGGCACCAAGCGTGTACTTTTGTATGATCATTAGCTATTAAAGCAAGTTAAGTAAATCTCTATGATCATGGTTTTTAACCTGTAAGCAATTAAGATACTACATTTCTTTGTCGCTATGAACTAACTTTTATTACATATAGCTCTGAAATTTTATGCGATTTCAGTGACATTACGTATTCAATATATTCAAAAACGATAAGGTAAGGAAGTTGGTAACTATATCTATCATATGGCTTGGTTTGCCACTTAGTGTCAAAACTAAACAATCTGCGTCAGACGTCTCCTGTGGGTCTCATGATGGTTAGCGGATTAAGAAACTATGACTTTTAGTATTTTAGGGGGGTTTTGTGCAACTGTCGCTATTTTTTACCTCGCCGTTTAAGAATCGATGGTCTATGAGAATATTGAAGGACGTTTTGTGACCGCCCAATATTTCGAACGATTGGTTTAATTATAGTGCCGTGAATTACTACGAAACATGTTTGTGTCACGATTTATAAAGAGATAATTTGTAGTTGTGTCAACTAATTTTATTAATTTAATCACGAATACGTTTTATGACGCCAAGTATCCTCGGAGAGCCAAGGGTCGACTACATGCTTAAATACAAATACATATAAAAAAAAGATATTTTATTTACTGTATCTGTATTATCTGTATTAATATTATAAAGAGATTAAGTTTGTGAATTGTGTGTGAGGTTGTAGGGGGTAATCTCTGGATCTACTGAACCGATTTTTCAAATTCTATTACCAATAGAAAGTTACATTATTTGTGTGCCTCATAGGCTATAGTCTGAGGTTTCTACGGGAACGGGATCTACGCGGGTGAAAGTGCGCAGGATAGCTTAGCGATTCTTAATAATAAAAAAGTATGCATAGCGGCACAAAGCATGTCTTATGCTGAATTGCCTGCTTTTTTATTTATTTTACTTATTATTACATTATACAAGATTATGTATGTATGTATTATGGTAGTATTTTCAATATCAAATTACGTGCGCGATCAGTGTTTCTAACATAATGTAATCACTTACATTGAATTATACAATATGTGTGTCAATAGAGTAAAATGTATTGCATCAATTCTTATATTTATTTCGTAAAACATGATTTTTTTCCCAAAGTTCCCACGGGAAGGGGAGTTACGCGGGTGAAACCGCGAGCAGGAAGCTAGTAAATTATAAACATGATGAAAATGGAACTTGTTTGTTTGTCCTTTTTCATACGGGGGGACGAATCAATGTAACTAAGTAGTATTTTTAATAAACATAGGATCGAAGTGCTGGCTAAATTTTGCCGTGATAAAAAATAATATTTAATACGAGCAAGTCAAGCAAGCCATGAGTAGGGAATACAGGGAATAGGTTTTACGCCATTTTAGATTTATTTTTATTGTTATTTGTATTATAAACTACCATTCGATCTGCAGTTATATTAAGATGTCCCTATATCACAACATCTACCTATATTTTTTAAATAAAATTTATTTTTCTATTATCTCCCCCTAAACCTGCTGGTACTTGTAAAAAAACCGCAAAACAATGTTACAAATCTGTAGTAGGTATACAAAAAACAAAGTAGACCGAAGTAATCTTGTAATAGATTGGTACTAAATGAATTGTAAATTGTAATTGATAGCGTGACGATTGGCGCTATTATGATGTCTGAGTAGAATTTGTAGCAACATTAATACTCACATATAGAGATCACTCTACATTAAAAATAATTTATGATCATCACCAGCAGTCTGAAAATGGCGCCAGTGAAATAGGTATCTAGGTACTAATAATGATAGTACTAAACAAATATTTCTTAATATTATGCGAATTAAATAACATTAGAGCTGACAAAGGCGCAATTTTATCCGAAAGCTCTCTTTTTTAAATTCATATTATATTTTTTAAGAATCATTAGCTGTCATAGTCATCGCAATATTTTAAAAAAATAACTATGTATTGATTTTTTTTATCAACACTTAAGGCGAAAACACATTATTAAAACGCCAAGCGACGCCACGTGTCAACACCTGTGCATCAGTGCGCGCGTGGCGTCGTGTCGGGCGTTCATAGTGTGATTCTGGTCTATAGAAAACAATACATTTGATTCGACTCAACACGCGTGGCGTGTCGTCATGTGGCGTGGCGTTTTAATAATATGTTTCCGCCTTTATTTTTGTTTTTTTTGTTATGACTAAAAACTGACATTCCAAAAAAGACATTATGCGTAGGGATGACATGCATGTGACGAAAAGAATGCTGAATATAACGATGTTTGGATATGTTAAAAGAGGAAGGCCAAAAAGAGATGTATGTTTCATGGTTTATAGGAATTCACGCCCTAAGGGTGCAAAATAGGGGTTAAAAGTTTCTATGGAAAATCTGCTCCAATTTCTATGAAATTTCTTATCTGAGCTCCTAAATATAAATAACAGGAGAACTGTTTGCCAGTTCTTTGGGGTCCCCAGAAATAGTAAAATAGGGATTAATAGTTTATATGGACATTCATAACATTTAAAACTGTTGATAGTATGTTTGTATGAAATAGGCTCCGGAACTTATGGAGCTATTTCAAAAATCTTTCGTCATTAGAATGCTACATTATCCAGGAGTAACTGAGGCTATATTTGATAAGAAGTTCTCACGGGAACGGGAAATAAGAGGGTAAAGCCGGGCGTGGGAAGATAGTATTTTATAAGGCTGGAGCTCTGCTCACCTTTATGTCCGGTGAAGTAGAAAAAGCCTGAGACTCGTTACTGATTGTAGAAATGACCATCCGAAAAAAAAAACTTTACTTGACTGGTTAAAATATGTTATCTGGGCTTAAGTGAAACTTGCAACCTAAAGATTTGTGCTAGAAAAAATCAAGGTTTCTTCAATAACTTGTTTAATGAAAACATAATATTTTAAACGAACCCTATTAAATACACCAGATAGTGAATCATATCCTATTAGCCTACAGAGTGTGCATTACCGACGTACCTATTCACATTTTTAAGCACACGCAGGTTTCCTTCAACCTTGGTATCTGAGTGTTTCACCAAATGCACTCATTCCGCAGCAATGCATGGTCATTTAACGTAAATATGAAGGTTTGAGTCAATAATTACTACTGAGTACTAGATATAGCGCACCGCCGCCTTTAGTGACCAGATACAATTATTTTATTCTAAACTGACTTCTACTTTATCATTCAAATATGTATATTATTGTATATTTTACATTTATCCCTGTATTTTTAACCTAAGAAATATTGCTAGTTGCATCGTCGACATAATCTTCTCGAATCCATTGCCTACACTTTTCATATCCAAAAAAGTAGAGTAGGTTACATAAGCGGCCACAACTGTTCCCCTAGCCACACTGGGATAATGACGAGCGTCTAAAAGAGCCCGGCATGGTCGAAAATTTCTTATGAAAGAAAAAATAAGAAGATTGCGCGGAAAATTATAAAATTGACAAAATGCGTGCTGCTCATAGTGCACATCACGGTTAATTCGGAGCTATCACACCTATTTTAGTTCTTTCTTGTTAAGACAGGACAATGTCTGTTGGATTAGCTAGTTGATAAAAATAATCAATCAATACAGAGCGATAAATAATGAAAACGAAATATAACTTTTAAATGATCATATCTACCCTTTGGGCACGGTCGGTAGGAACTCAAGAATTACAGGTCTCCTGTTGCCTACCCTAAAGGCCTTATTCTTTAGATTTTATAACCAAATGCATTCGTAGATATGTATTGTTGTATACCTAATAATTAGTTGGTTTTGTTTAGTCAGACTGACACGACACAATAACAAAATTTGATTAATGCATTTGGTTATCTTTATTGGTTGTAATGTTTCTTAGGCCAAAATTTGGTCATCAATCTCCATATATTTTCACACTTCCATTTTCAGTGTTCGAAGAAAAAGACCTTAACATTATTTTAGGACTAATTGTGTCTTTCAACATCACAAAGAGGACGTATCGACTCCACACTTGCATAACATGTCCATTATACTGCACTTTATACAACTTCAGTCATATAATGACGTTTATGTAACACTAACAATGTTTTCTTACGATATCGTCTACTTTACTTCGGTTCTAATTTAAATATCTATTTGTTTTTAATGTGCCATATGGCAAGTGTAAGATAGCATATTAAATAAAAAAGTGCACCGATCTTTATACAGGCTATATATAATAATAGTGATAAACACGCCTCTAAACGTTCCTAAACTACCGAAATAATGCGAGTGGCTCTTTCAAAACCTGGCTCCTTTTGCCACTTCTCCCATGTCGCTTCCCACCTTTGCAATGGAAGGGTACCACGAGCAGTTGGTCTATCAACTGAAACCCCCCGTACTCCTCCCCCGGTGCCCCCTTTAGATACCTACCCTAAGTTATCGGTAGTTCAGTACGATTTAGTATCAGTACTGCTATTCTAATCTAACGACTAAAATACACGAGATGATATCAATCATTTATATACAAGTTTCAACAAGATTTACTATATAGCTTACGTCTGTAAAGTATTGTGAACATTGCGGTCGCGGGTTCGTTTTCTAGGTCATGTCGAATTAGGTAGATTATTATTATTATTATACTGGCGGCCCGCCTCAACTTCGCACGGGTGAGCTTATGTTATTAAGGGATAATGTAGCATTCTAATGGTGAGAGAATTATCGAAATCTGTTCAGCAGTTTTTGAGTTTATTCGAAACAAACATATAAAAATACAAACTTTCCCTCTTTATAATATTAGTATAGATTTAACGATTTCATATATCAAGCAAAGTGCCAAGGGGAGACCAGGTATGAAAGTAACATGAGGTCGATGTAACAAATAAACAAGGTTCATATTCTAATCCATGTTATTAGAGGGATTATTTATATGTTGCATCATAAAAAAAACTAATAAGCTACCAAATGGAAATGTCTATATAATAAAATGTTATTTAAAAAATACTAATCAATTTTGTTATTATTACTTAGATACGGGTAAAAACTTAAAAAGAAACAACGGGGCTCTACGTTAAGAAATCAATTCAATATACGACATTATAACCTTAACAACCTTATTTTACATAAAAAAAATAAAAACACTAAAACCGAACTACGAGACAATCACGCTCTAAATATTAACAAAAAAATGTTCTCTTCTAATAATGTTATGTACAAACTAATCAATTAAATAGCCGTGGTCATCTGCTATGCTGATTATTTTGTATTTATTGTGATAAACGAATTATAACGATATTTATTCAGCACTTAGGTATTTACATAAACTTGTACTTGTCAATTATTCACCGTGAAATATTTAAAACTGAAAAGCTGATTAGAGATAAATATATTTATTATGAAAATAATGTTGACTTCATTTGAATTGTACCTTTTGTATTAGATCGTTTTTATATGTTTATCAAAATCTATTATATGCTTTGCATCTAATCAGGTGTTTAAATATTACCGAAACACCAAACGTCGATGCCTATCTAAAATCCAAATGTAATCTAAAAAATGTAATCGTAAAAAATGTTACTTTCTTCCCTTGTCTCCCTTAGAGCAACGCCGAATAAATAAATTCTCCTTCTAAGTACCTTTTTACTTTATTTTATGTTATCATTAAACTCTTTAAGTGAACTTTTAGTTGTTTACATCATTTTTATAGAAACATATGGGTTTGTTGAGGGTCATAAACTCCAAGTAATCGTATCATCACACAGGAAGTGTACACATAAAGGAGTGAAACACGTAATTAAGTTGCATTTCAGTAATTATCGCAGTGAATGGCCCAAGGCGAAACATATGTAACACTGTCCATCAAAAACTGTCTGTCAGAAAAGTTATACACTCTCACTCAGTTTTCTTGAGCAGAGCACAACAATGTGCAAAATTTACCCACAGTTTTTTTTTTAAAGAACTCTAGCACTTTGGATTTTAATTCCTGTGTCACGGGAGACTTTACAGACACAATGCACACTCAGACTCAGAACAACTAACTACCTGTGGTTCACACAAATAGTTGCTCCGGATGGAAATCGAACCTCCGCGAACTGTAAAGTAGAGCGACAGTTGCACAAAACTTCCCTAAAAATCTAAAAGTCATTATGCCTCAATGTCATTGCCACCGCCCAGGTCCAAGCCCCACAGATTGTTTAGTTTGTAGTTTTTAAACCATTGATTAAGGCTGGAGCTCTGCTCGCCTTTATGCCCGGTGAAGTAGCAAAAGCCTCGTGACTAACGTATGAACGGACGGACGGACGTCCGAAAAAAAAGGGAATCGAAACCCAGAACACCAGAAGCAACCCTTTATTCCCGTTGTCCCCGTACGCCGTGTCCCCGTCCTACGGGGACAACGGTACTTCAATTAAATATTTAAAAATATTTCCCGCTGTCCCCGTACACTGTCAAGTAGATCAATTTACTAGTTAGTTGATAAACTAAAGAGGTATCGGGTGGTTAAAAAAAACCTAAACCTAAACCGATGTAGTTGAAAGATGTAGGGAAATAAATTTAATTACATCCCGCTGTCCCCGTGACGGGGATATGGCACACGGGGACAACGGGAATAAAGTGAAGCAACTATCACTTTCTATAACCAATATTTTTTTTCAAAAGTTAAACAACCTCAGTACGAATAAATTATATTTATGAAAGCGCGATTTGAATTTCAATCGATCTTGTCGATACGGGTTGTTAAATATTCAATTTTTCACACTTTACCTTTTTTTTCTGCAGTGGATCATTAATCGATTGCAACATAATTAGATGTAAATAAAACAAAATAGAAAACCATTACAATCGAACCGGTCGGCGCGGCGTGTCGCATGTTTTCATCGTTATCAGAGTATGTCATAATAATTGTTGTGGAATAAAAACGAGCATGGCACATGCGGCCATGTTGTCATAATGCTTGTAGTTTCTAATTAGCTCAACGGTTATAGATGAAATTCAAAAACTTGGTGCTAACTACTTTTCCACCTTCCTACTGATCTGGAGACTAATCGCGTAACGATTACTATGACTTCGATAAAAATATCTTCGATACTCAGCTATTCAAATTATTAAGTTAATGTAGCTTTAATAATATACTAACAATAACATAAGAAATGCGTAATAATGAAGACATTTTAATCGAAGGCATAGTCATATCGTTACGTGACGCCTCTTGTCTACGTACTCACATCAAACTACATACTTCGCAAAAACCAACCGGTTCTGATCTGACGACACAATTGTAACATAAAGTAGAGCACGAAATATAAATAACTTCTATCTACCTACATATCAGTCTAAAATGATGAAGTCCCTTACATAATACCCTGCAACTAGAGCAAGCAAAATCCTCAAACTATCACCACTAGATGGCGCAGTAAATTCTTGTCACTATGAGATTGCTATCGTACCGGCTGTAATAAAAAACATCACGGGTTAACTACATCGATTCGTTAGTTTTTATGCTTTTCCACCAAGTGTTGTAATGTTTTAGTACAATGGAGTAGATTTACAAAACGCTGTTACAGCGACGTGGCCACAGAGGGGCGCTGGCGGCGGCGCCACCACACCGTGAACAAACATTGACCAAGCACGCACTGCGCTCCGGCCTCCGACGCGAATACTTGCCGCAACATTCTTAGCGTAAAAGTTAACGTGGATGGTTTACTCTATGTAATTTGCGATGTACAAGTTGAAACTAAAGTTTCCCTTTGACGAAAATTGTGCGACCGACTTGACTTTAATTTCGAACTACGACAGTGCTGTAAGCGATGTGTATTGCTCGTGTCTCAACGATAATGTTTTCTGATTCCCTGGAGATTGGAAAATTCGTGCAAGATGCAATTAGTGAGTATGACTGATGTGATTTTACTTTCAACCGGCAATAAATAATTCTATCCGCGGTATTATGTTAGTTGAAATATCTTCCGTAATTCAGTGCACCTAGTAGTTAGGTATTGTTTAATAATTTTTCCACTTAGACTCATATTAGTCGATGTTGAATGTAACGAACATTTAATGTACCAATTCAAAACAAATAGTGATAGGAAAAAATATTGTGCTGTCATTTGCCACAAACCTTGAACCGGGTAGAATGTTCTAAAATATTAATGAAACTAGCTATAAAAACCTTGAGCAGTATTTAAGTAGGTACCTAGTTTCGTCTCAATAGATAAGTTAGGTACAAGCAATTTTGATCTAGCGGTACTGCATTCAAGCGTAAATAATGGAGACTTGAGTTCAATATCCTGGTTGGTCCAAAAAGTTTTTCTAGTCTCGCAGTATTTTTCGGACTAAAAATAGAAGAGAACTGAACTTAATCTCTTACTATTTGCTTGCAGTACTAGTTTGTATACCCATGTATGGCAGTTAGTAAACCGAAATTAGCTAGCAGTTAGTTAAGCGGATATTAAAACAAAACAGTTTGATTATCCGCTGTAATATTTAACATACATGATTTAAGTCCTATATTACAAACTTATATGTATAAATAATGCTGATGCAAGTCAATAGTTGAACATATACCGCCCAAGTGCGAGTCGAACTCTCGCACGAAGGGTTCCCTACTAAATATTCTGTGAAGCGTCAAAAAAATCACGTTTTTGGCATGCTTTAATGTATTCTTGTTTAGTAAAGTTGCAATAGCGGCAACAGAAATACATCATCTGTGAAAATTTCAACTGTCTAGCAGTCACGGTACATGAGATACAAGCCTGGTGGCAAAAAGACAGACAGCGAAGTCCAATTTGTACCCTTTGATTACGGAACACTAAAATGAACGTACATTATTTCGTGTTTTAAGCAATATTGCTACATATACTCAAGTCGAAAAACTTGATACAGATAGGTATCTACTAGCGGAAATTACCTACTCCACTTAAAGTGTTCATATTACGTTCTAATTTCAGTGAGTGGAATTTAGCAAACGTAAATGAAGCAAATCAAGTGATTGTGCGTGAACTTTATACGCGGAAAATAATTATATTTTAATCGTCTTATAATTATATACTCTGATACATACAAGCTTAATTAAATTGGCAAAAATATCATGACTACCTATTCCTGACTACTTTTACATCAATTACATTTGATGATATTATTTTGTTGTGAAATGATACAAAATCTGTTCGAATTATTATCTACTAGCCGTCCCGGCGGTTTCATCCACGTAGATCCCGTTCCCGTGGAAACCTTGGCTCAAAATATAGGCTATGGCACTCATAAATAGTATGGCTTTTTATTTGTAAAAGAATTAGCAAAATCGGTTCAATAGACCCATAGATTACCCCTACAACCTCACAAACGTTACCTCTTTATAATAGTAGTATAGATATATTTAATAATTGAATCAAGAATTTGTACCCCTTTTTACGAGAATTTGATTTTTTTTATTGTGGTTGAATTGCGACATTTTATCAAATTCTAAACTGATTTCTTGTATGTTATTTTAAAGTATATATCTGTCTGTTCAGCGTGACTCCTGGCATAGGTCACCTCTAGCTGTTTCCATTGTACACTATCGCAAACCAGCCAGCTCGAATAAGTTAACCTTTACTGATAATATAAACGCGAAAGTTTGTGACAATCGATGGATGGATATTTGTTACTCTTGCACGCAAACTTCGATTTGGCTAGTATGCGGATAGATTATATTTAAGCTGGATTAACATATAGGCTACAAAATATCACGCTCCGAGTCTCTAGAGCTGAGTAACGCGGGTAAAACCGTGGGGTTCAGCTAGTTACAAATATTACAAGGACGTAATAATGTAGTACACAACCTTGTCAATCTTAGCAAAAAATAACTTTAGTCAATTAAAAAATGAAATTGCCTATAAGTACAAATAATTTAAAAAATTAAGAATAATAAAAAAATGCCTTTAACTACAAACTATTCTAAAATATATCGCACATTGAAGGTACTTGGGTACTTATTACCGGTAAAAAGATTAGGTATGTTGATCGATTAAAGCTATAAGTGGTGTAGTGGTATGTCGTTAGTTCGCAGGAAACTTGTAGGTATGTTGCCGGAAAGTAGAAACTGCGCAAGCGTTTAGCTTTTTCTTAAGATATATGCGGATACATTATCGGTTTGAGTATATAACTATTATAAATCCTCTAAAAAGGTTTGCATAAAAAAGATAAAATGCTCAAGTGTCAAACAATGTTTACTATTCCTTTACCCAAACGCGTCTTTACCTATAGTGCAGGGTGTGATGCACACCCTGCACTATTGATACAGCGTCGCTCGCTTAGAAGCTCCACACTTTGTAAAAATTCCATTTTGGCCTCACGGTAATTAAGGGGCGCTAGGGTAATGTTTGTACACAGGCGCTACATGAGCTAGAGACGCCTCTGCCATAACCCGTAAACTTCGGTCGGGCCGTACCGTAGGGTTGGAGATAGACCAGGTGTAAGACTGACAAATGACGAACGGACGATAAGGGAGCGTTCAAGTATTACGTAACGCAATTTGGAGGGGGGAGGGGGTTAGGTAAAACGTTACAATGCGTTACAGGGGCGGGAGGGGGTCTTTCTTACAACGCGTTACGTAACATTGTTTCTAAAAAATTAGGGAATTAAAACTCCCAAACCAAAACCAATAAAAGCCAAAAATGTATAAAAATAAACAAAATATGCAGCTGGTGTTGCGAATTAAAATTCTCTTGTGAGTGTTACGTAACGTTTAGAGAGGGGGGAGGGGAAATTCAGAAAAACGTTACGGTGCGTTACAAGGGGGGGAGGGGGGGGGTCAATAATCTTCAAAAAGTGCGTTACGTAATACTTGAACGCTCCCTATGATTAACACAGTCTTTGCCGGCATTGCTGCTTAAACCTGGACTTGACTGAACTGGTGGTTCAATGAATACAGTAGTCACTTCATAGACCCGGTGTTCTGGGTTCGAGACCCACCCGGCACAATTATTTATGTGAACCACAGACAGAAGTTCTTAGTCTGGGTGTACTTTGTATCCCTACACAAAGACCACCCTATCCGACCCGCCAGAGAAGAGTGCGCCCGCAAACGCGACGCGTCCCCCCTCGCCCTCCCGACCCTTAGTTTGCTAAGAACCTTCCGATGCCCTCGTAGACCCGAAGTCCGAGAGGCCCGCGAACTGCAAAGTAGAGCGACAATTGAACAAACATCCCTTAAAGAAACAAAAAGCCATAATCCCTCAATCTCCCCGTCAGCGACCGCCCTGAGCCGAGGTCCAAGTTCCACAGGGGACGCCATAGATCAATATACCCTTGCCCTCTTGCGCAGGTTGCTTAGTTTGTAGTGTTTACACCATTTATCTAGGCTGGAGCTCTGCTCGCCTTTATGCCCAGTGAAGTAGCAAAAGCCTCAGGGCTAACTACATATCCGTCTGAAAATAATAATACTTTGTATCAATGAACATGTGTCTGTAATTAACAAGGATTTATTTCCATAGTGCAGGAGTTGTTTTTTTTTTACCCTCGCTAGTTAAGGTGTAACAAATATAAATAATAATAATAAACTTATTCATTAAAACTTGTTGTATTTATATTAATACATTTCTATTCCCATAGTTCAACTTACGACGCACCATACAAAAGATTTAAACGCGTTACTTACGCACTGACCAGTGATATACTATAATTTTTCATATTTTGTTTTGTTCAATATTATTAATTGAGTCACAAGTACAAGACAAACCGAAATTCAAAGATTGTTCCTTTTACTACCTTAATATTGGGATCAGTCTCTAATCCACGGCATTCATCATCATCATCAGCCTGTATAACGTCCACTGCTGAACATGGGCCTCCTCCCGGGGAGAGTATTTGCCATAGTCACCACGCTTGGCAGGCGGGTTGGTGACCGCATTATTATGTTGTACCACACAAGGAAACGCTGCTTCCCGTTCTTTGATATACGATTATTATAGATGATATTATAGCAATCGGGACTAACGGCTGAACGTTATTTCCGAGGCACGGAGTGTAGTCTCTCAACCAACCCGGAAATAAATCTTAGAATTTACACAAAGATTTCCTGTCCGGCGTGGGAATCGAACCCACGACCTCTGAGATTTAAAGCGAATCAAATACCGCTACGCTTCGTAGGCTGTCTAATCAATAGCATTCCGTTTCCCTAAAATGTTGTAATCTTTTTTACTATTATTACATAATGATTTTCTAATAGTTCCTACTCAGAAAAATTACTCATTAGGTATGTATATATTTTTAATTGCATTAGACATGACACATTAAAATTACTTTGCCTCTTTTAGAAGCGCCCGTTGTAGCAACCTAGATTATATTTTATTTCAAGGCACTGGAGCTCATTTTGCCACCTACATTTATCATTGCAGATTAACTTATTTGCAAAAAAAATATCGTCCAGCTGATTAAGAATCGTAAAGTTAAAAAAATCACGGTGTACATAAGTTATATTTAATCTTCTTTACGATCCTACATATTATATACCTACGTATTAAGAAAATGACATCCTAAGCTCCTAGCTGCTGATAGTATAACAAGACTTCCTTGTGCAACTCAATGCTAGAAATTATAACGAAACTATTATGCCTACAAATTTCTTCAATTATAAAGTAAAAAGTGACTGACGTATCAATGAAAATCTAATTAAGTAATAAATACTGTCTCATATAATTGTGATCAAGATTATAATTGCATTGAGATGTCACAACATTTGGAAACAGTTGTATAACATTTAATAATAATTTGATACACAATAGATAGTAAGTTTACTATTTAGTTTACAAGGCAGATAAGCATTGCCATTTAACGGGGCAATGCTGCCAGCATTCTAGGAAGTTTTCCAAGAAGCATTTAAAATTGTTACTATTCTAAAGTTGATTTTAGTTTAGATTACCTACCATTATAGATAGTTAGATTAAGTTAATAGCTTATTTGTATTTGAAAAAAGGTTGTTTAACTACGTCCAATATAACAAAAATATATGCACTGTCTTTTGCTTAAGTCATCAACAGCATCGTTTAACGATATCGCCACCGCGATAAATTATTTATATTAATTAATTTTATACTTATATTATTAGACGCAATTGTAATTTTGCATTGAATAAACTCAAAAACGAATGTTGCAACAATTGCGTGATCAAATAATAAGAAGTGGTAACTGCAAAAGTTTTGGAAATGCAGTAACTTCCAAAAGGTAAGCCCACAAAGTGCTAATATAGGATATGCTTGACGCTCATAATTGTACCAAAGCCCACCTTAAAGTCACCACATCCTGAGCCTAGATTCAAACCTCATTGGTAAACACAGGGCGTTGCATGATGGGAAAATTACTTAGTATACTGTTAAACAAATTAATAAGGCTGGAGACATGCTCGCCTTTATGCTCGGTGTAGTTGGTTGTAGCAAACTACATATTATGTCCATCCGATGAAAAAAACGGGGCACACTTTAGTGAAAATTCTTCCTGCTGGGTGTTAGTGGCCATTAAGAAATCGCGGTTTATAACAAAATATTAACAAACTTATTACGTGGTTAGCTGCAAATGGCCTATTTTAAGTTAACACGTTTATAGTCATATCATATTATTATGTTAATGCTTTTTTATATTTTTAACATCATTGTTGTAAGATTCACACGCAAATATTAAGGATGTAACTTCAACAGTACCAAAATCAGCATCATCTTTCAGTTAGGTTATAACAAATGAAAGATTGAAATCAGCATTAAGATCTCTAAGAAACAATTTGTAATTAAATAGATACTCGTCAAAAAATTTGTAATGTAATTATTTTTAACTTCTAAATAATAATTATATTTCTTTAACGTCGTTAATATCTCAGAAAGTGTTCAATAAGCAACATTTGAAAACTGCCAATTGTGTTGGTGAAACAATGATTACAAAATCATCGCGATAGGCGTAACACGAAACGGTTACAAAACTGGTGACGAGAAAATGTTATAATGAAATAGGTAGAATGCGTAGCTAAGTATAAAGCAATATACAGAAAAGCAACAGAAAAAGGTATTGTAGTTGATAAGTGTTTTTTCGTGTATACACAGCAGAATGTTGTTTTAATTGAAGGTAAAAATCAAACATATGGAGTGTATTGCGAGTTTTATAGTTGAAAAGAAGAATAATATCAATTTTTGATATACTTAGTACACTTATAACTGTATATAACATGTATATACATGCATCTCGATGTCATATTACGTAAGTAATTTTTTTTATTTATATTTACTATAATAATAATTAATAATCTATACTAATATTATAAAGAGGGAAAGTTTTAAAAGTTTTAAAATTTTAAGTATTTGTATGTTTGTTTCGAATAAACTCATAAACTACTGAACGGATTTCGATAATTCTTTCACCCTTATAATGCTACATTATCCCTGAGTAACATAGGGTATAAAAGGTTATAAAAGGAGGTACACTCGTGCGAAGCCGGAGCGGGGTGCTAGTGTTTTATATAGAGGTCAAAATATTAAAGCCTAAAAGAAAAATAACCCGATTTCCACATTTATATGTTGGTATGTAAGAATCTTGCCGTGTGGTTTCCGGCTTAGAATAGACCACCCCATGTCCTCCTATGGGTGTCGTAAAAGGCGACTAAGGGACATATGGCCGATGGATGGGCAGAAGCATCTATTAGCTCAAGATTTACATCTTACTGCGGTCACCAATCCATGATAATATCCCTCAACTATCTTGGCTTTCCAAGGTCTGTTAAGGGGAGGCCCATGTTCAGCAGTGGACGTAAACGGGCTGTTGATGATGCAAGAATCCTTTAAATAAAATTAAATATGGAATACTCATAATATTTTATATTTGACGATTTCATAAATATTGAAGGAACATTCTGCGGAACAAATGTTTTGATGTAGAGTTATCGACCGCGACTTCAGGTAAAATAAATCATATTTTTTATTACCTGCTTCCTTAGTTTATTTACTAATTACCTTCATAATTTATTTAGGGTATTAACGACAACAGTTACGACAGTTTTTGTTCGTTCCACAATATATTTAATCCCTTACATACACATTTTATTTTCCATACATCTTTAAATTAACGCTTTAACCCAAGAAAGTATTCAATAGTACCTACTAAACATTTTCTTAGGTTTTAAAGATAAAGTGCTTACTTTTCTTTAATTAATGGTCATTAACATTAACATCGCACCGGTGAATTTTATTATTCATGAATATAAAAAATGTTAAACATATTTCTACATCGATAGTTGCGTAGGTAGGTACTTAGCGCTTAGAAAACCGTTTTCACTCATAGTTTTTAAATAATTAAGTTTAAACTTTGAATACTTAATCAAACATTTGTCAATAAATGACAAATCCATAAAACAAACCTCTTAAGCTAATCACAAATACTTATTTACCAAAAACTTTACGTCAACCTTTGTTTGTTTTATTAATTACATATTTCTTTATTCATTACCAAATACATTCATTGCGTTAATTATAATATAATAAGCTGAACAATTATTTCATTAGTCAGCACATTACTGTAGATGTTTCTATGTCAAGAATATTTGAGCTAATTACCTCATAGCAGTTCTCGGTTAATGACCACGATATGAAACAAAACTATTTAAATACTTAGTTTACCTAACAACACGTTATATACTCGTACTTAGGTAATTGCATTCAGATATATGCTGCAGATAAGAATTATAATCAGCTTCAACCTCAAAATATCAGCATCAGGCCACAGGTAATCATGGGGCTCCCCTGGAGAACGACCAACTTTTTAGGAAGAAAAATGTATATTTAGGTATGAGAAGAATATTAAACAGTATTTAAAAAACATGAAGAGTATATGTCATACTTGATGTTTTGAATTTTTGACATTAAACATTTTAAAAAATGGGTCACCGTCTATTTTGAGAATTTTGATGCTTAAAACAGTATTTTGTATACTTTATTTTTATTCAACAGTAAAAAGTATGATGTAGTGAAAAACAGTATAATAGGTACTGTTTTTAACAGTATAGTTGGCAATCCTAACCATGCCTGTCAAACGAGTTGGTAACCCCCGTATTTTGTACAGCATATACACAGGTCGCTACTGCATTTGCTGCTGCTCGTTACCTTGTAAACGGCCGATTCTGAGGCACAAGAAAAATAATATAACGGAAGCATTTTTTTTCTATTTAATTATAGAGTTATATATAACATAGCCATCTATAATAGTTTTCAGGAATTACCTAGATGTCTATTTTGTAACCTCTCTTTAGTTATTATGCATAGTTTTTAAGGTTGTATCGATAGTTTATTAGGCATTTGTGTTAGCAGTTCTTTTTCCTATGCATGCCTGTATATAGCAGATCTTCAATAGAGACGCGTAAATAGCGTATTTCTGTATTCTATGTATTTTTTAACATCTATATTAATAGTATAAAAAAAAGTATTTTTGTTTGATACGAAGGAACTCAAAAAATACTTGACGGATTTCGAAATTTCTTTCATCATTAGAATGCTACATTATCCCTGAGTAGCATGTGTTATATAAAATCATGAAGTTCGCACGGAAACGAGAAAACTCAAACTGCACGCGGGCAGCTAGTTAATTAATATTTTCAATTTGTTTATTATAATTTACCTTGCTTTTTTTAATACTTACTTACGTATTTATGTGTGAACCACATCAATATTTTTTATATTTTGTCCGCAAATAGCACTATCTTTTCTATTTCATTATATGACTAATAAGGATTATGATAATCAAGTTAATGTGTATTGTGTTGGTGACAATGTATTTTTATCATAATGGCTTAGCTAAGTTCCCACATTATTTTAAAGAAAGTAAATTGTTTTCTACAAAACCTAGCATTCATGTTTTTAGAAAGCCAAATCCCAACCTTAAGTTTATTACAATAGAATGTCAAGTTAGTATACGACAGTAATTATAGGTATCTAGACAGACATCACAATAATATATCTACACAAAACTTTCTTCGATAAAAATAAATCTACCGGTGTCGTGTCGTAGTTATACACAGGAAGAGGGCGGGTCACTGACACCTTGATCGAATGAAATAATAAAGTGACCACAGATAAGTTTTTTTTTCTTGTACGAGTCTATGAGCTATGTATATGCTATTGATATTCCATACTACGACATTTTTTTACATACGGGCGTAGTCTGTAAGTAGTCTGTCTACCTATATACAGGGTGTCCCAAAAGGTTAAGTAGCTGGGAAAGGGGGTGACAGGGGTGGACACAATGGTCACTAGAAAAATAAAAAATAAATCCGCTCTGTGTATTTAAAAAAAAATGGCATTTTTTTAAAAACTTAAAATTTTACACCTTGTTATTTTTGATGTTGATGTTGATGACCTTGTTCTTATTGAAGATTACATATCAGCATTTTTTTTAAATACAGCCATATTTGTAGGTACAGTTAGCACAAGGTGTAAAATTATTAGTCTTTTAAAAAATGCCATTTATTTTTTTAAACACCCAGAGGGGAATTTTTTATATTTTTCTGGTGACCCTTGTGACCATCCCTATCACCCCCCTTCCCAGCTACGTAATCTTTTGGGACACCCTGTATAACCTTAGTGCAGGGCATAGTGGCGCATTCGTTTGCAAAATCGTTTTTCTACGTAATTTTTTTTTTATGGCCGGGAGGTTCTCTTGATTCTAAAAGTGTAAGTGGACACTTGGTATCTGTTGCAGTTATAGTTTAAACAACGAAAAATTAAAAATGCTGCAAAACAAGGTTTTTTGCAATAATTTTTTTTTATATATATTTTTTAGACTATTTTGAATCAAAAAAGTCCTTACACTTTTTACCGTATCTTCAACCCATGAATTTTTATTAATTATTATGTTTTTTATCCTTAACAACAATATGCTCTTTACGTGTAGTAGTGTAGTGTATAGTATTATATATAGTATTATAGTATATATATTATTATATTATAGTGTATAGTATTATATATATATTATATATAGTACGTGTACTCTTAGGATTAAAAAAAAAGTCTTTTCTTAACTTTTTTTCTCAACTAAGAAATTTTTGTTAACTAGTGAAACTGCATCGATATTTTCGACATCATAAAATTTTATAACCCAGCTAAGCCTATAGCGTTCATCGTAACAGGTAGAAATTTTTCATGGATTGAGACAAGTGCATTCGTTCTTTTTTATGTTGTTGAAAAATAATGTTATAAACAATCATTTTAAATAAATTTTTCATAGATAGAAGAAACTGTTGAAAACAAATGATCGTGGCGAGTCCAATAAATGAAAAAGTTATTATAAGTATCTAAAAAGTGAATAAAAATCATAAATTGCAAAAGTACTACGAAAAAAAATAGCATATTGTTGTTAAGGATAAAAAACATAATAATTAATAAAATATTCGATATCTGGTTACGCCATATTGTTTATTATAGTTTAAATATTTGATAAAAAAATATAAAACACGATATATCTTTTTTTCAGGTGCACTATTTAATTCAAGAAAATCACGATTTTCGACGAGTTTTAATTTTTAAAAATTAATAAAAATTCATGGGCTGGAGATACGGTAAAAAGTTTAAGGACTTTTTTGATTCAAAATAGTTTAAAAAATATATATAAAAAAAATTTATTGCAAAAAACCTTGTTTTGCAGCATTTTTAATTTTTCGTTGTTTAAACAATAACTGCAACAGATACCAAGTGTCCACTTACACTTTTAGAATCAGGAGAACCTCCCGGACATTAAAAAAAAAAATTACGTAGTAAAACGATTTTGCAAACGAATGCGCCACTATGCTCTGCTCTACCTGCTGATTGTCAGGTATCCACTCCAAAAACAATAGACGAATAAAAATTATTAATTTAATTGACAAATTCCCCGAAATATAATTACTCCACTAATAAAAGTTCGTAAATGTGTGTTCAAACTTGAGTTGAAACTACGAATTAAGATTAGATAGGAAAACGCAGAATAGAATAAAACCATGTTCGCAGTTACAATGGTTTCTAATTAATTTGTCATTGATGTTTTCCGTGTAAGTAATTGAATTCTGAATAGTAAATTTTTTACGTGTTCTAATTATACGAATATGTGTAAGAAAAATTGCATTTTACTCTAGGTACTAATATTAATAAACTAATGAATGTAGTAAACATGGATGGAAATATGTTTATTACTATTACAGGCTGTTTTATACCGCTTTAGGGAAATTAATCCCTATGTCGCGGACCACTTTACAAACACATCATACTAGTACAGAAACACGGCTATCTGTGGTTCAAACAAATAGCCTAGTTCTCGGCAATCGAACCCAGAAAACCAGCTCAGAAGCAACTAACATAACCACAGAGCCACCAATACAGTCAAATATTATAAGCAGTGGCGGATTTACCAGCAGGCTAAGTAGGCTGGAGCCTAGGGCAGCAGATTTTGGGGGGCGGCAAATTAAGCATACATTTTTTTTGCCATGCAGTTGCCGTTACTTATTTCGTGCAAAAACCAATAAAAATACTTTTGTTGTGTGGGAGTCCCCTTAAATCTTATTATATTTAGGTTCCTTATGTCAATTACTTTCAAAAGTAAACTTTGTAACATACTTTGATATGGGTCAACTAGCTTGCTGTTATGGGCAGAAGGGGCGGCAAAATTTAAATAGGTAGCCTACTGGCGGCAAATGTGTAAGTCCGCCACTGATTATTAGTATTACAATATTATTAACGTATTTAAGTTATATTTGTTAAATGTTTTTGGTACTACTCGATTTTCACCGATCAAGAAAATCTCCTTAGAAGATGTCAAGTCTAAGATTTATTTCCGGGTCTGGTTGGTTGAGGGACTACCCTCCGTGCCTCGGAAAGCACGGTAAGCCGTTGGTCCCGATTATATTATTATAACATCATCTATATCAACGGGCAGCATCGTTTCCCTGTGTGTTACAACATAATACTGCGGTCACCAATCCGCAAACCTTACCTCAGGAAGTAGCTGATATTCAGCAGTGGACGTTATACGGGCTGATGATGATAAACTAAGGTAGGTATGCCATAAAACAACTCGCTTCGACCCACTGGAGCAGCGCAGGCAGTCGGCCATTTTTATTGATTACGTATTTTAATGATTGTGCCTACCTTAAATGTAATTATTTTGTATACATACCAAACTACTTCGCTAGAGCAACAACAGTTCTACATTATACCTTAAGTAGGTATCTATTCGAATTATTTTTTTGTTTGGAAGTTTTTGCAATTCAGTAGCAGCCATTCGTTGTGCAATGAGTTGTGTCATAATGAATAACTCGTCTGTTTAAGTAAGTCAAATTACTGCTAGTAATGAACAAATATCGTTGTATTTCCTTGATAGTGTACAGATTAGTAAAGAGTACAATAACAATAATTGATTATTAAGACTGCATTGCTAGCTCGGCGGTTGAGGTAGTTTCTGGGTTTACTTCAAAACTTATACAAACTCGCGTAATACTACTCATTTATGTGAACGGAAAATTATGTCATATGGTACTTAAAAACTACTTATTCCGATCCCTGCTCATAACACATGTATAGTCATTAATAATTGTATTAATACAGTTACTTGGGATCAAATCACACCTTCACATTATAATTTCATTACAGTAAACCTACAACTTTTGTGCTGTCTCTAATTCTGACTCTTGGAGTTTAAGCGGAAATAAATATATCTTTAAATTAATACGGAAAGCGAATACTTTGTAGGTAACGATACGGTTGCAAAATAAATGTGTCACAGGCATTGCCGTAAACCGTCTGTAATAAATAGGTATAGAATAGATTATATTTATCGTCGTATACGTTTAGAATAGTTATATTTTATTATTTAGTTAGTTACTCTTAGTTGTATAGACGCAAAGACTTTAGACTAGATAGGTACCTACTCCAGTACTGCCCCAGGATGTAAAACAATTTTCAAAATTTGTCTTTATATATTTTACGCTTCTTCAAATTCACGGCTCAACACAACATCCAAGCAAACGGGCTTATTGCAGCATCCGACAATAGGACTTTGCCCACAAAGCGTCGTAAACACCGTCGGCCTCTGGGCGACCCGGACGACGAGATAACAACTTACCAACTAGCAGTACAAAGACTGCAAGAAATCATCATAATTTGCAAAGAACCCTCCGATGCCTTCGTGAACCGAAATTCGAGAGGCCCGCAAACTGTAAAGCAGAGCGACATTTCGGAAAATTCCCCTAAAAAAATCTAAAAGCCATAATCCCTCAATCTCATCACCAGCGACCGCCCTGAGCAAAGGTCCACATGGGGCGCATTCTTCCGCTGGAGCTATGCTCGCTTTTATACCTTGTGAAATAGAAAAAGCCTCGTGGCTAAGTCCATTCGAAAAAAAAATGATACTTGTGGTCCTCCTGAGCACGTAGATAAAGAAGAAAAAGGCAAAAAGTGAAATGAGGCCACGAATAACAGCTACCTTACCTACTTATTGAAAACAAAAACTGTATCTATGAACGTCGTATATGTGTAGGTACCTATATGATTGTGTAAAGTTTGCGAAGGACAATATTATTCCACGTGAATGCGGGAACTAGGCCAGTACCGCACACTTTGTGCTTTGTGAGTTTTGTATTATTAGCAACTTCAGAATGTTCATAATATGAACATGCTGAATTTTACCTAGAAACACCTAAAACTATAAATTTTCAGCCTTTTCTTTCATTAGCTTAGTGTTGGAATTGTAGTAAGTACATTCTTCGAACGTATACGACGCGTAGCCTTTTGCTACTTCACCAAGTATTTCGACACACATTTCACACGTTAATGCATGGAGCTAGCTTCTTATCTATGTACATACCTATTAAAAAAGTTCCCGAGACGGTTATGATATAAGTATGTCTCTGAAAAAATGAGCTCAAGTACCTACGTACCTAGCAATAAAATATAATTTAGGTTGTACCTACGAACGGGTGCCCTTAAACCAAAAAGTTACTCCCAAATCATTAATGTAAGTACCTACCTACCAGTAAAACGGGAATAGCAGATTATTCTGGAATAACAAGTTCTATTTGATTGGCCTCTGTAACTAATTGTACCCAAATCCGTCCAGCCGTTCGGACGTGATTGAGTAACTAACATAAAATATAATTCATTTTTTTAACCAAACATTTTTTCCGGGTGAAGGTACCTATAGTAAAAGTAGTACAATTCATTTACTAAGTCTGACTGAAGATCAAGTATTTAATTTACCTTTGCCGGTTCAATGACCTTGACCACAATAACATACCTACTTTTTTATGATAAAATTAATATTATTTCCGAACAGAATTTTTCATACAAAATTAATATATATTTGTATACATAATTTAAGAGTTTCAAAAGATATCTAAATAAAAAGTAAAGTTTAAACTCATCTAACTAAAACTAAAATTATAGGTAAGCATTGTGGCATATTAAATAAAATAACTGTGCCACGTGCTAAATTTTTGGACAGAAACAATTGAAATGTCACATTGCGTTTAGTTACGCTGCGCTGGGAGCCGATTATAAACAGCTGTTTTCTTTTATAGTACGCTACATGCATGTGAAAAACTGAGGAAAATGAATAGGAATTACAACAGAAGGGTCGCTGACTTTCACGATGAACACTGCTGCGCGGCCAACGTCACCGGGAATTTCCGGCGTAGCTCCTCACTGCGCCTGCGTGGGGAGAAAATGGTGCAGCGCTCGCCTCTGGCAACCAGAAAATTAATTCCAATAATCACGGAAAATAATCACCAAAAACAACGCAACGATGTGCCAAGACTCCAGGAGCCTGGCCATCGCCAGCGAAGTCATGTAAGTGCCACTTTATGTCGAGTCATTACTTATTAATATTGCTATAGCGACCGAATCCAAGCCACGCAGGTACAAGAAATCTTCTTTTTTGTTGGTGTTCACGTCTACAAGTAGAATTGTTTTGTTTTGATTACATACATTTTGTTTACAAATAACCTCAAATCCTGCAAGTATAAATAAAATGTTGATTTTGTACCTGTTTTGTTTTTGAAAAGTTTTTTACATAATAATGTGTTTGCCTAACCTTGTGAGTGTTATTAATAGCTTCTATATGTTGCAGTCATTCAACTCAAACACCCCACAAAGACCAAAAAAATCCTGCCTGAAAACCCATGAGGGTGGTTTTGACAGGAAATTAAGCATGACTGACTCTGCCCACACTCCACCTGGCTCTCCTGAAGAACTACCTGATGATGAATCTCTCCATAGCTATGGCAGTGCCGCCACAGCAGCTTCCATTGATGCAGGATATGCTCCATTCAATGGAACAACATTCAGTGGAAGGTCTATGAGATATGTATTACATTGCTCATCACATGCAGGTCTTGCTGGGGATGAATATCTTACACCAACCCAGCGGGCTCAAAAGCAAATAAAAAGGCTTAAAAATCTACTTTGTCAAGCCAAAAAAGACTTGGATAAAAAGGACAGTGAAATATTTCAATTGACAAAAGAAGTTGTTGAACTAAGGCTTTACAAAGCATCAATATGTTCCCCAGATGAGAAATCAAATTCTAGTGAAATTGTAACCATTAGGGAAAATGCAGAAGAACCTTCCATTGACCAAGACAGCTCAAAACATGAAGATGCTTGCCCATCATTTGATATAACAGACAGCCCACTATTCAAAGACCAAACACCTACTAGATGTCGCAATGAAATGCAAGGTTCCTTCACTGATTCTGGACATTTTGATGATCTCACCAATTCATCATTGCATTCAAAGGAATCTGTACATATGTTGACACATGAGGCTTCTTGTATGACTGAGATAGTTGAAGCAGAGGAGGAAAGAAGAAGTTTAATATCTTACTATGAGAAAAAAATTGAAGATGTAATGAGAGCTCATGTCGGAGAGACACAAGAGATGAAAAAGCTGCACAATGATAAGGTGGAGGCACTGCTACAAAAGTTGGCTGATGTGAATACACGCTACTGTGAGCTTTTACCAAACTGTGAACAGGCCAAGGAGAGAATCCATTCTCTGGAGAAACAACTGGAGGAAGTCAGCAAACAGCTGCAGGATGAGGAGGGCAGGCATAGGGCCATCTACCTGCAGATGTATAACAAGGGAGTTGAAGCTGCAAAGTTTGAGTTGGATAAGGTAACTTATTAACTATATTAATTTAAATATATTTACAATGTATAGACTAAATATCCATCTATATATCCCCATGGACAATACAGTTTTGCCAGCCCGCTGTGAAACCTGATATAATCATTTGTGGCCCTTGAGCAAAAAATCGGATCTATTCCCTAACCAATCTTAAATCTAAATAAATTACTTTGCTATTTTATAATAATAAAATTTTACCTTATTGGATATAAGGTAAAATTTTATTATTATATATATATATTATATATTTTAAGTCATCTCAGACTAAAATGTAAACTCAAATTATTTCAGGATTATGAGGCAGGTCCTTCACAAAGTCATGGCCCCAGCCGGGTGTCCGTTGAGGAGCTATTAGAGCAGTTGCAGATTACTCAGACTGAGCTCGAAAAAGTCCGAGTAAGTTATCATTTCCTTACCCCAACTACCAAACACTTGAATGTAGCTTCACATAACAATAAAACCATAACTCTCACTATTGTTTTACTATTAATTATGTAGTTCTGAAAATTCATCTTTTAAACATTATAAAGACTTCATTCTATCCTACTTTGTTCTCTGAATTCTAACATTTTCAATCAACTAATGTTTCATTAGAAAGTCTACATTCCATTTCAGTTTGAATCGCAAGTACATTAAGTGGTAACACAGTAAGACATTTATAAATTAACACACTATACATGGATTTAGATTTAGTGTGTGCATGTAGTGCAATTAACATGCGCCAGCTTTAACGTGTAGTGCATTACAGGACACGGAATTCACTGAGGACCGATCAACAAAGTCACAAGTACTGCTAAGTGCAAAGGAGGCTGTTTCTTTGTGGGTCCTAGGAGCTCGAAAGGTTGGATATTTATACCGGACAAATGGCCGTGCTCACTGTTCAACACATTACTTTTTATAATTATTTTTGTATACTACACCCTGCTTTCATCATGGATCACAGAAAATCTATTTTTATTTAAGCCTGACATTAATTTCTGAAAGATCAGTTAATTCCAAGGTATATGGATCATTTTTTTTCATACAGGCAAATAAGGTTCCTCAATGATGCAGTTTAATTTTTTTGTTTTGTAAATAGTTTTACTTTATGTAATAAGTAGTAATATTAGAGGGCTTACAATTAATCCACTTACTAGTAAATGCTTACTTGTACATAAGACTAACCTTCAATTTATTTATATTACAATATATTTCTAGGCTAACCTTAGCTTCGCATGTCTCCTATTGGTTGAAACAGCCTCTTTTGGTTTTGGGTTAAAATAAGTATCAACAATGTATTTTCATTTACACAATTTGTAGATATAGTTATTTTAAGCTCTTAGTTAGTAGATGTAAATAGTTTTGTACAAACATTTTGGTGCACAAATCTTTTTCTTTTTTCCCTAATAGGTACCTCTAATGTTGTAGCTCATTATTGGCATAAGTGAAATCAATTAACTTGAGTCAACATTCGCCCAAATTCCACAGCACTTAGTGTACGCACGAAACACGGAGTAGCAATTAAGAACATGCTACTGTATGTATATTTATAATGATTTACATATATGTAAATATACCTATTTTGTGTTGTAGTTCAAATATCATTCAATTGGAAAGTCATCACTCAGATGTTTACACACCTAAGACACCGGCGCCCCTTATTTTGAAAGGCACGTAGTACCTTCTTCTGCCATGTACCTACTAAATTACCTGCAAAATTGTCTGAATGGCAGCTTCTAAAGTTGGCAGTCTCGGTGTGTAGGCAGCTTAAGAGGAAATTTTAAATTCGATGGTCGATCCAAAGTTATAAATAGTAAATATATTCTAAGTTAAGAACTATGAAGCCTAGTGCATGCTCTTGCGCGCACTGCGTAAGGTGAGCCCAAAATGCATGCAAAAATCAAAATTAACAATTTACTTAATACTCGGAAAAAGATTTGTGTGTCGACCTTGTAGATATTTATGTAGATAGATTCACTTGTAATTACTTACAAGATTGCGAAAAAGATTTTTTACATTTACCTATACTGTTAATTTCAGGCAATGTACCGTCGCATTGTTGAGTCACAAAAGGGCAGCAAAAGTAATGTGGATCCCGAAGTGACGTTGCAGTTCCTGAAGTCGGCGATTTATTACTTCTTAACTGATCCCGAAAACCACCAGGGTCATCTCAACGCAATCGAAAACATACTTGGATTCACGGAGGTCGAGAGAAAGAATATACGTAAGGCGCGGGCGAACTGGACATCGTAGAAGACTGCTGTGAATGTGTGATATGACATTATTACTAGATAATTTTGTTACTATTAATTAGATAGGCCTTAATTTTATTATTTCGTCTGAGACGAAGTAGCTCATAGTTTACAGGATATTAGCTAGTACGTGTGCACTTAGAGCTACATAGAAGAGAGCCCTCACGGCATATGTTAGCACATTGTTTTTATATGTTTTATTTTTCTTAGTGATTTGTTATCTTTTATTTTTAGTTTATGTTTTGTTAGGTTTTAAACCGAATTTATTTTCTATATTGTGATTTTACTTAGTTGGTGAACACCAAAGAATTGGGATTTCTTTAATCCAATCGTGCAATTTTGACCATAGGTTTAGGCGTATTAGTGGCGAATCTTACATTCCAAGCTGATTAGAATAAGTGTTATAGAATATTTTACTATTGTGTTCCTCTTGGTGTTGTTTTCCTATCTTTGTGATTTTTATGCATGCTGGTCAGCATTTTTATATTATTTGCTACTTATTGTGGCCAAGATACTAACTTATTATTTTATTTTGAATTCGGTCACACCAATGAATTTTACCATCTATTTATTTTACTATAATTATGTTACTTAAAGAAGAAAAAGCTCATATCTTCTCGGGTAACATAGGCACAAATCAAAGATTTATATTTCTTGTATGAGTACATAATAACGTGTGCAATTGACGTTGAAGATAAATTATAACGAAAACATAAATCATACAACCAAATATCTTTTTTATGAAAGAGAAATTTATCATCATATTCGTAGGGTATATTTTCATGATTTATCTTCAATTGTTAAATGTAATTTCTCGAATTAAAATTATGTGACCTATTTTATGTTAAGTTAGGGTGAGGTCGTTCTTACATAGCTGACCGATAAGTTTAACACGTACTCTCTTAAGTTTTATGTGTTTATATGTACTCGTAACATAGTGGAACAATAACAATTATTGATAAATGTTATTACCATTATTGTTTTACAGCTCTTCGAGTATATAACGCTGCTAAGATTTCGCTCTTAATATGGGGCATGGATCCTTATAGAGTAAGGTTATTTAATGTAAAGGCATCAGAACATCTATTGCCTTGCATTTGAAAAAAAAATATATAAAGGTTCTGTCCGTTCACTTAGTGAATGTACTGTTTTTATTACCAGTGTTGTGACGACTTTCCAGTTAGTTGCTGTGAGTACGACCATAAAGCTATTCTTGCCACTCTTCAAGTTGCATCTGTGATTATTGTACCTTTATAATGCATAATATTTTACTTTTATTATGTTAATAAGTACACTTCTAATATTCCATTCGATATGTTTGTGACTACTTAACATAATTCTGAGAACTGTCTACTAACTCTTATCAATTTGGGATTTTCATAAACATGTACTTCGACCATGTTTTTTTGTTAATACCAAATTGGAAAGATATGAAGAGGCTATTACAGAGTAGATATAATCTTTCAAAGTACCATAATTGATATCGAATGGAATACATAGTATTTTAAGCATAATATGTTTATTATCACATACTTATTGTATTATTTTACTTTATATAAAATATTAAGTGCAAATTAACTGATTTTGCATCTTACATTGCTTTTGTAAATTAAGAATGTCGTGATACGTAAGGCTATTTTATATAGCTATGTTAACGTCCAATAGTTCTACAAAACTTGTACAATAGATAATGTAGATTTGAGCAATGGTTTAATTTACTTTATTGTAGATTTTATCACTAAATAAAATACATGACATTAATTACAAGGTAATAAAGTATTTCTGGGACATTAAATTGCTTGCTTTGGTTCTCATTAAAATAAATGGTAACTGGATAATTTATCTATTGTTTTTCTTACTTTACCTTATACCAGGGATACCCAAAGTATACAGCACAAAAACCTAGTGTTAGGGAGCGTACATTGAATGTTTGAAACATTGACAGTAATCTCGGAGGATTTGTCTTAACAAGCCTCTGTCATTACTGGCCATACTTAATACAACACAATACCAACATTAAACGACCACCCACAACTGTTGATTACTTGCATCTCCGAAATAACCATTTATTTTTTTAAATAAAAATACTATAATATATAAATAAAATTTTGTAAGTGGATTTTTACCTATTTCTTACATTTTAAGTAGAGAATCCTGTCTTGTTGGTCTAACGGTTAATATGTTTGACCGTAAGTAGTAGTGAGGTCCCCAGGTCAGAAAGAAAATTGTATTACAGTCCCACCAACTTATCTGTGAACTGAGTGGCGCGGCGACACCATCGACATAGTGTTGCAAGTTAATATAGATTTCCCTGAATTGGGCATATTTGCCTAGGTAGGTAATATATATAATTAGTACTTTATTATCTATGTCTATACATTAATACATTCATTAAGTGTGTACAAAATATTCGAAAAAATGGCAAAGATGAATTGATTAGGGGTAGATAACCTGTAACTGTAACCTAAAATTCATGTTAGCTGCTGTTGGACAGTCCATTTTTAGAGGAAGGCTTTAGGCTATATAACATCACGCTGCGACCAATAGGAGCGACGGGATAGGGCAGACAAAGTTGTCAGTGGACGAGGTCGCTGGCGGTCGGCTAGTTTCATATCTACAGGATAGATACAGGAGCTGACCTAGCAATTGGATATAATAAAACATGAGTTTTACAATAATTCATTTATTGAAACCAGGTTTACAATAATTATGGTCTTTTGAACAACCTGCACGCCCAACTTCATCCAGGCTGTGAGGAAATATACCTCCTATTTCCATGCAACCATCATCATCATCACTATCACTTTCTGTTTCTGTGTCACTTCTTACTTCTATTATAAAAGGCTTATCCAAATACGAATCTTGTTTCAAATATTCTTCTTCTAACTTGTGAACATGTTTGCAATGCTGTGCCCACTCATTAACTGTAATGGTTTCAAAGGCTTCTTGAACCAGGCGGGGAATCTCAGCATTTTTATGGTCAATATTTACTTCAGCTACTTTTCTTTTCATTGTGCTCCAAATGAATTCAATGGGGTTAAGATCACAGTGATAGAGAGGTAAGTACAAGCATTTGTGTCCATTTTGTTCTAATATTTTTTCAATTTCATATTCAGGTTTATGCTTGTTTCTTTTTATTATTTCTAACAGCTGAGGTTTTGTGAACTCTTCTCCAAAGTCAACATTATTTTGTGTCAACCATAGTTGCACATCTCTTTTTAAAGAATTCGTATTTGGAGCCTTATTTATGCAAACACGGTGATAGGGAGCATTATCCATTACAATTATTGATGGCTGCTGTAAGTTAGGCACCGGTTTTTCAATAACCCACTTAAAATTAGTACTGTTCATTTCATCGTGATAATCACCACTTTTAGTATTAGACTTGAAAACGAGAAGTGCATTATTAACAAATCCAGTGTCCCCTCCTGCGTGTACAATAATATACCTTTGTCCTTTTGATACAGGCTCTAATACTCCGTCTACACCCTCTCCTTGCCAACATTTGCCTGATGTATGCGATGAGTGAATATATGTCTCGTCTAAATAAATTAGCGGCTGAGGTTGTGGACCTTTATTATTTTTTTCCACTGCATGCAAGTACTTTGCTCTCCAAGCTGATACTTCATTACGCTCCATTAGTAAGTTACGGTTACTCTGAGACTTTTTAAAACGAAAACCCATCTTGTGAAGCAGTTTTCGAAGACTTTCTCTTTGTCCTGTGTAATTAATTTCTGTCTTTAAGACCTCTAGAAGCTTCTTGATAGTTGGTAGCTCCTTTTTATTGGAATAAAACTCATGAACTTTTCTTCGAATAACTCCCATGTCAAAATCATCAACATGTATAAATCCCGTTTTACGCTGCCTCTCCTTGCCTGGGGTCCGAATTTTTGTACCAGTCTCTTCTGCTACATGCCCTTCTTTTACTATTTTAGATATGAGCCCTTGACTCACACCTGAAATAAATAACACATTATCATCATCAACCCCTTAACGTCACACACACAATGTTTGCTATATGTAAGTACGAATGAATAGTGGCAATATTAAAAGTAAATATCAGTAGATATCTATTTCTTGTTGCGGGTAAGTTGACTCTTACATCAATCAAATTCATAAATATCGGGAAATTTACAAAAAGAAAGTTGGGAGCACTAACCTGTAGCTGCCGAAATTCGTTTGTATATTTGGGTGCCCCAATTCGAAAAATCCCTAAGTCACACTTAGGGTTTTTTACACTAGCACCACAGGCTGATCGACCGTATTTTTCTCTATCAATAGGATTAATCGGTTTTTTTATATGAAATATCTAAGTGGGTTTTCTAAAATTAAAAAAAAAATTAATTGAAGTTACTTTCAGTTCAAAAAATCCATAAGTCCTAAAATCCCTAAGTCCATAAGTTTTTACTAAAAAAACACTTAAATTTCAAAATCGTGCAACATTATGCTGCAGGTTTAAACTTGTTGTTCGTTTTTTTTTCTCTAAGGTATTGAGTAAAAAGTATACTTATTCAAAGTACCCTCCTTTGGATCAGTTGTGTGCGAAAGGCCAGTTTGAAACAATTGCTATACATTATTCAATCCCTGGCCATTCTATGATGCCAATAGATCGCGATTTTGCTCTCATAGAAAGGCAGAAATTAAAACATGAAAAAATTTATGAACCTGATAGCTTTGTTAATTTTGTAATAAACAGTAGAAACAATAAGAAATTTGAAGTAGCATTTTTAGAAAAGAACCTGAGAAGAATAGAGAGGACAGAAGGAGAAGAACAAAGACATAATGAAAGAGTATTGAAGGTTAAAGATTATAAAAGTTACTATCATGATAAAATTAAGAATGCAATACCAGGAATTCCTACTTGTCGTCGTGTTTTATTTAAAAGACATGCAAAGCCAGCCTTTTCAAATTCCATGACTGGAGATAACTTTATATAAAGTACCTAGGTATATCTAGGTATTTTCGGGATGGACCTGTTGATTGTTATAATAATGCGATTAAAATTAAAGAAGCTAAAATAAATGACATTAAAAAGCTAATGCAATTTGTACCAGAAGATAAAAGACAATTCTACGAAAATATGATTACGGAACAGGCTGAATGAGGAATTGGATGACGAAATAGAATAACTAGTTTCGTCAGCCTACCTTAACGTGGTCACTATACCTTCATTTAGTTCAGCCTGTTCCGATTAATGTTTAAACATTATGTATATAGTACATAATTACTTTGACTGCCTCGCCTGCCTGCCAGTGGTCTTAGTATGAAACTGCTGAACTGAGGTCGTGGGTTGGATTCCCACATAGGGCAAAACCTTTGTGGGTCACACAAGTGACCCATAAAAGTTTGTTCTAGGTCTGGGTGTAATTTCTAATTTCTTTCTCTCTCTGTATTATAAGTATGAACATATTTACAAAAGAAAGTATACAAGTATGTTCATCCGTTGTCAATTACCTACATTAGAAGCTTTGCTTAGTTGGGGACTAGATCGATATATATAGATAGGGACGATGTGTGAATGTGTGTGCAATAATATTATTATTATTCCATTTATTAATGTTTAAGATTGTATGCTTTTTTATTGAATTTGACAAAGATAATTAAGACTTTTATGAAACGTAATAGCCTAAAACTATTAAAACCCAGTATGGTTTTAATAGTTTTAGGCTATTACGTTTTATGATTAAAACTCAATATTAACGTGATTTTCTAAGATGATTACTCTATTTTGATTTTACGAATATAATAAAGAAACTTTTTCAATTTGTTAAATTCCTTAGTCCATAAAAAATCCTTAAGAAATCCATAAGTCCTGATGATTAAAGATAAGTTCAAATCTCTATTTTCCAAATTATTGGTTTCAGAATAAGTTTATAAGTTTTGCTTTAAACACTTAAATAAAGTGTTTAATTTGTTCTACAACAACATGGTATTTTCATTTTTAGACGCTGCGCGATTTCTTTTAACAAAATAAGTTTATGCTTATTTTGATCATAGCTCAAAAGTAAAAAAGAGGACTTAGCCTTTTTTCGAATTGGGGCACCCATTTGATTAAATGGTATAATCGGAGCCTCCGCCCGAGCTTCTTCTTCAAAAAAGGATTTAACCTTTAGAATAATGCTTCGAGCATCACTTTTAATCGCTTTCGGCATAATTAACGTTGTAAATATAGCAATTTAGCAACAGAAATCACAGAGAACCCGAATGTAGTAGATACTGACAATCGAATGACATTTCAACATGGCGGCCGTAGTTCCTACTTTTGGCATTTCACAGATATGTTGGTGGGACTGTACGAGTTTTTTTTTTATTTAGGAAAATATAAGTAGGTACCAGGCCGCAGTCTAGCAGTCGGTGGAGTTTCATTCGTGCCTCGGAAAACACGTTAAGCTGTTAGTCCTGCGCCTGATCTCTCGCGGTTCGGTCGTGGCGGTCCCACCGGATTTTGAGATTCAAGGAATAGGGAGTGCATTTGTGTTTGCGCACTCATACACTAAAATAAATCCTGCGCAGATGGCTAATCTCCTCCTTAGAGATTGGCCGTCGTGGCCGAAACAGTTCGAGAGGAAGTAAATCCAGATGGCATTACTATAATTTGGGACCATCGAGCCGATCTGATGATGGCGACTAAACCGATATTAGCAAGCGAGACAATAGTAATAATAATTGCATGGCATCTGGTATCTTGAGAAGGTAACCAGGCAGAATAACGCACTGCGCAATAAAGTTAGCGCAGTTCTCTCACAAATTTCCCAGGAATCGTTATAATCAGACTTATGTGGATAAGTTTTCAATAAAACATGGTGAACGCGAATAAATTGTACTGCCACGAACATTTTTTCCACGGAGTTTCATGCGTGAATTAAAATTAGCGATCTAAATAGCAAATATTTTAAAATTAAATACTTCTTAGTAACGTTACGACGAGTCCATACGTCGTGGTGGGTTACCACAACCATACATTGTATGATCTCCTCTGTTAGCGACTTAACAAAAAAAAAACATTGATATTGTTCTTAAGTTTCGCTTTTATTGTACAAAAACATTGCTTTTACAATGAGTAAATTATTAAAATTATACAAAATATCAAAATTTAAAGCTAGCGCAGACTTAAAAATTAAATACATGTCTTATAAATAATTATGTGAGTTTTAAGGTAGCTGCCAGGTGCATAAATTTAGCAGATCAATAATACTAAATGCTTAGTATTAATCATAGCCCAATAACAATACCCTAATTATAAGAATGGCACAAGCCTTTTATCTCAGCGTATAATTATAGCAGGTAAATGTCCCACTCATGATATTAAGCTCCTCTATTTTCGTGAGTCCGTCCGTCCATAGTTTATTTGTAGGCCTTGCGAATAAAGTTTTAATTGCACCGCTTCTAACCCTACGATTAGGAAAGAAAGAATTTATATTAACTTGATGGCAAAGGTTACATGAAATACGTACAAAAACTGGTTCCGTTTTTGTACGTATTCAATGTACATCAAATCCAATCAGTTCTTCTGCCCGGCTAGCATAGGCAGCGCGACTCGTCTACTCTACGGAGGCTGACCAATCACATTGCAGAAAGTGTCACGTGACAGTGCGTTTCTGCGATGTGATTGGTCGGCCTCCGTAGACTCGAGTCGCGCTGCCTATGCTAGTCGGGCTGGTGTGGTCTTTGTGGAGACTTCCACAATTTTGCCAATGGAGTTTTAGGATAGAATGTCAACGGAGGAGATTGTACAGTCTTAATTCAAAGTAATGATAGATGCTGCCATTGCGATTTTGGCTTCTATTAATTTGGCAAATGCTCCAATCCCTATAACAAAGCTATTTTATTAGGCTATGGTATGAGAGTTTGTGACAATAATTTTAACACTGTACACATTGTCAAAATAATAGCCTCACATTATTATAACTGGTATCACAACCATTATCATTGTACATATTTGGAGAACTTCAACAATCCATAGTTAAAAATATGTTTTATGTATAAAAAGTTAATTGTAACATATCAAAATCTCACAATATTGATTCATTGCAATATTATAACTTTCAGTTAAAATACTCAAGTATTTCTTACATACTAAAGACATATCAGTCAATTTTAATGACAAAATGATCGCAAAAATCAATTTATGGCACATGTACTTTTGAGGTCATTGGTATCACATAAAATGCAAATATGTAAATGTCATGGATCCTTCCAACGTAGTAGAAATATAAAATATCGTTACCTAGAGATTCTCATCAGTCTTCATTTCTTATCTTCAATGATAATTCACAACTTTTTTGCGGTATCAAAATGCAAAATCCCAAACATGGGGATTTCAAAAATTTCCTTCACGATCAACGGTCCATATCGCGCTAATTCCTAATTTGAACTTCATTCTTACAACCTAGATAGTGCAAAATATTATAAGTAAAGTCGTCACGGTAAAAAATAGTAGCGTTTCGTCACTAATAAAAATTTGGATATTTATCACGATGATATGACCGGCGTCAGTCGAAGCTGAACTTGACTTCCTCGCGGGACGGATCGTTGTTGGCCGCGACGGCCTGCAGCCAGTAGCGACTGATCTGACTCTCGATGGAGGGCGTGCTCTCCTTGCGCGAGCTGGCCGCCCTGGCCTTCCGTTTCGCTTTGCTGTGTTTGGTCCGGCGGCGCCCCACTTTGGTCTTCATCTCGGCTATCTTGACGGACAGCTGGCTGTCCAGCGAGTTCCTGCGGGACTCCACGGACACGTGGCGCAAGCTGATGCTGATCTGCGAGTCCTGCGAGTTGCGGCGGTCGGGCGTGGAGCTGAGCGAGTGGTGCGAGTGGTGCGCGTGCGCGTGCGCGTGCGCGTGCGCGTGCGCGTGCGCGGGCAGCACGAGCGCGTCGCGGCGCCGCACGAAGCGCGGCAGCGTGGCGGCCCACGACGACGACAGCGAACCGCTGCGGGACACCACACCACACACAACGGGGTCAATACATTCTATTAAACAGCCACGGAGCCATATTTCAAAACTTCGAATGATACTTGGATGTAATCATAACAAAGTATTGTTGGCAACCTCCGTCGCATAGCGGTATTTGGCTCGCTTTAAATCTCGGAGGTCATGGGTTCGATAAGATCTTTCCGGGTCTGGTTGGTTGAGGGACTACCCCCGTGCCTCAGAAAGCACGTTAAGACGTTGGTCCTGATTGTTATAACATCATCTATAAAAATCGTATAGAAAGGTATGGGCAACAGCGTTTCCTTGTGTGGTACATCATAATACTGCGTTAGCCAATCCGCCTGCCAAGCGTGGTGACTATGGCTAATATCATACCCCGGGAGTTCTTCAGCAGTGGACGTTATACGAGCTGATGATAATGATTGTTGTTATCCAATATTATATGAAACTAGCTGACCCGGCAAATAGATGTTGGCCGATTCCCAGACCTACTCAATATGCTGACAAAATTTCATGAGAATCGGTTAAGCCGTTTCGGAGGAGTACGGGAACGAACATTGTGACACGAGAATGTTATATATTAGATAAATACTTTTTCAAACATTTGCACTATCTACCTATATAAAGAAAATGAATCGTGAAAATTTATGTACGCGCATAACTTGAGAACGATAGACTGATTTGGCTGATTCGTTTTTTATCATGTTAATAATTCAGAAGACAAGGTTTGTATGAAAAAAAAAATTGCGAAAAATCACGGAGTGTAACAATATTTAACGGGCATTTAACGTAACATTAAATATAAAAAATCTGTTATCAATTATATTGTAGCGATATAAGTTTCTCTGTTACCAAACTGGTATTTCTTACTAAAACATTTACCTCTCATGTTTCGCGTCAGTAGGGTAGTCAGCCGGTTCAGTGGGATCAATGCAGAGTCCGACGGGGTCCTGTCGGCTGCCCCCGAGGGATATGGACAGTCGGCCGCGCTGAGCGAACTCCCCGCGGCGGCGGTACGCGCGAGCTATTAACTCGTGCTTTCGAGCGCGGCGAGTCACTTCTTCCTCCACTGAACAACCACATTTCCTGTACATATTATACATTTCTGAAATGCAGTTAAGTTTGGCAATATCAAACGCAGCCAAAGATTTCAACTAAGAATCACATATAACTTGGAAATATTCAAATTTGTTTTACATGAATATGACTGTGACGAATTCTCATTATTGTGACTATCGAGCTTGCCTACGAAATCTGAGTTTCTATTTGTCAGAAAAATGGAATATGGATGTTAAATAATTCAATAATTTAAATTTACAAAAAATTAACATGTTTGTTTGTGTACGTAAAAGTATAAAAAATTATAGTAACAATATCATAATATCTCGCAAAGAACATGTATAATGAATAATAAGCCATACATTTGAAAGCAATAACTTTGAAAAGTAAATTTCGTTCCTTTCAATTAAATATTATTATTTATTCAGGTTTCATCAAATTTAGCGCTAACAAGAACCTCTTAGAACGTAGGGTGTATAAGCACCTGGCCAGGTAGCGCCTCCAGGCGGCGGCGGCGGCCGGCGTCCAGGTCCAGGACGCCATGAGCGCGCCGGCCGCGAAGCAGCTGAGCAGGCGCAGCTGCAGCACCGACAGCGAGGGCCGCGCGCCCGCCGCGCAGCCGCGCTCCGGCAGCTGCGGCGCCTCCAGCCGACAGCTGGAATCACATCGGTTGCTGACCATTCTTTTTTTTATCTAACTATACTTATATGATTATGCATGTATGATTTTTCTTAACTCATATTTTCTGGTTTACACAAAAAAAATAACAGAAAGGCGTCCAAACTCAAAAATAGCTTCACTGTACACCTCTGAGCCAGGGCAGTTAAATTGTAAGTCTGACATCTGAACTAGTTGAAGTGTTTGCAAAAATATATATCCTTATATTCGGTGGAACTTGTATAGGTAGGTTATTTGGTACGGACTTCTTCATGAAATCGAAAAAAAGCATTACGATGCATCCGACTCGCGCAGACGAGTGCAATCACGAACGCAACGACTTCCCAGTGCCATCCAGACTGTTATTTTGCAATAAACTTGTCGATGCTTGCCTGTCCTGTCCGAAAGACCTGCGTACTGTAAAGCCTGCTTCCTACAGTACAACACCAAACAGTCTCATTATTATTTCCCCAATGCGGGAGTTATTTATATCCAACCCAGTATAAACTACAAAATATTCCTTTCTCAATAAAATTAAATTCTCACATAATATTTTTCTTAAAGGACTCCTTCCACAGCTCAGCATTGCGAAACTCATAGATGTGACAGGCGAATGTGACACAAATGAACACGGCGACTAAAGCTGCGGTCAGCGAACACCGTGTAATCGTTTGTCGGATTTTGTTCGCGGCTCGCGCCGATATTACGTCTTTGCTGGACACTCGTACCGCGATTAGAGAGAATACACCTGAAATTAATATATCATTGTTAATTACTTAATTAGTGTAACTTCAAGACTTCTACTAAAGTTATTAATATCAAAGTTGAGATGTTGTGAGATTGGATAGCTACAAGAGAGTGACGGACATTTTTTTTTTTTGTTTTTCATAAACAGTTAACAGACAACTATAATATATAATTACCCTTAAACATTTTAACCTTTTGTACGCCAATCACTTCTATACAAGTACGAGATTTTCGTGCCCTCAGCGCCATTACTTGATTAGAAGTAATAATAGTATAAAATAAATTTACGACTTTTACAAGACCTTTTATTTTGTTTTCATGGAAAATTGCCCTGTTATAAGCCATATTTTTAACTTTTTCACATATAATAAGTTCTTGTTTGTTTTATATTCAATAGAAACAAAAACGCCAGAAAATATTTTAATGCCCCCAACGCCAAGTACTTGATATCAAGTAAGCCAGTGATGGGACACGATGAAGACCTTGCTATATTTCGTCTCGTTCAAACGATCATAAATACTATTATTGCAAGAAAATTACGTGAATAAATAATATTTTATAAATATTGTAAACTATAAACTACGTTTTTTAATCAAGAATAAATAGGTTTTCTAATAATTGTCGATATTCCGTTTTCTATTAGTTTCTAAAAACAAGAAAAAACATTGCTAGTATTTTGCGACACCTATACCTACCATTAAAAAAAAAGATCTGTAACATCTGCGTAAACCAGTCAATTACCCTCCATTTTAATTTAAAAAAACCACGTATATAGCTTCTATTGCTTGTATTTGGTTGTATTTGTTGTAAGTAAACGAAATAAATTATGCAGGAATCGGTTGAGGTTATGCACGTGTAACTCGACCACAGTGAATAGAAAGAAAAGAAAAATACCATAGACATCGACATCTAGACATCCTTATATCAGAAAGGATTTTGACGTGCCTCGAGTGCCAACGACTTGATATGAAGTAGAAGGATGACATTTGGAGACAAATAGGGATGTGCCTTCTAGAACACACGTCTAATAAATTTACAATTCTTTTCTTTTATTATGGGAAATATATCCAGGTATTCATATTGTTTTTTTTATGAAGTAAAACAAAATATAAAAATACGGTATCAGTTTTAATTTAGCTTCGTAAATTGGTGAATAAACACTTATTTCAACTTATAATATTATTTGTCGATAGGACATTAATCCCATCCCTACGTTTTACTATAGATACGTTATACATTTGTAGCGTGGCGCTGGATGACACATCGCGTATTAAATAGATGGGCGTCGAAAAGGTTAAAGAATATTTGACCACGATTCCCTGCCACTGATAAAAATTGTATTTCGACATGGGCACTTTGATATAGATTATTGAATTTTTTTTACTGACATTGTTTTGACATAAGTCTTTATATTGACAGGTTACAGGCTAATAGAGCGAAACGACACAATGTGCGATGTTGAAATATACATTTTATGTAATGGACTCATAGTATATAATTCAATTAGCTACCCGCCCCTGCTTGGCACGGGTGTAATTCTGAGTATTATACACATAAACCTTCCTCGTGAATCACTATCTACTAAAAAAACCCCATCAAAATCCGTTGCGTAGTTTTAAAGATCTAAGCATACATAGGTACAGACAGACAGCGAGAAGCTACTTTGTTTTATACTATGTAGTAATATCGCTCGTTGTGCTTAGGTCAATTAGTTTTTTACCACTCGATATTATCCAACAGTCAACATACCTCTAAGCAGAAAATATCCTCCAAGCACCAAAACAACCGAGAGCGGAGCTAACAATAGTGCCGCTCTCATAGGATGGTTGACATAACCCACGAAGCATATGCCGGTGACACTGCTGCCGTCCACCTCGCCGAACGCCATGGTCGTGATGGTCAGGATCAGGGGCAACGACCAAGCTACCAGGTGAAAGTATGCTGCTTTCTTGTCTATGCGATCTTGAATTTTGCCTGTGGATATACCGGTAGATGGATATAGGCGTATGATATGAAGAAGAGTAGCATCTATTTAGTGTGGTAATTATTTTGTATGTGACAGCTAATTTGAATAAAATTGAAGCAATTATGGAATGCACTTTTACATATTGGTAAGATATTATAACAAGAAGAAAAAGTAGATTCAAATCCGACTCCCTGTTTTTTTTCTTAGAAGTTCAGATTTACTTACCATACGTAAAACACGGGTACGCCAAAGTTCACCTAAAATTTCAACTCCGATAATTGGAAATCCGAAAATGTTCTTCCTAACAATCACAATTCCTAACTACTCTGTCTCTAATTTTCATAATTCCGAAGCATTCAACTTCATAATGTCAGTAGCAATAAACATCTATTATACTTTTATTTGTTTTCCTATATTTTCTCAACATAACTATCTTTTACACTAAACGAATTAAACGATATTTATTCAGCACTTAGGTATTTACATACACTTGCACTTGTCAGTTATACACAATTAAATATGATTAATATAATTAAATACAAAAATAATATAATTAGCTAATGACTTGTCTGTCAGTCCAGCGTCACGTCATATGTATAGTTACAACAATAATTACCTCTTTAATCAAAATCTTAATATAATTTAGCTCTATAGAAAGAGGCTCGTCTTTAAACAATATTTTTACGTTTAAGCGACACACGCCTGAGGGCACCCTTAATGGGCTAGGACCACGGCTCAGGGCATCGCTAATGCTATGAGAAATATTACTGTAACAATAATAATATAAAAAAGAGGGAGTGATCACTGGCACGGACTACAGGCACTGGATCATCGGATTGGGACAGGGGGCCAACGCGGTCCTCGGTCTGTCCGGCGAGGAGCCTAGCCTAGCTAACCTACAGGTTTCTCTAGCTACCTAAGTGGACGGCCCGGAGAAGAAACTCAGAAAGAAACTCCGGTTTTCTTTTTTCCGTCTTCTTTAACTTGATTAATCTTTTTTTTTTTATATTCATTATTTATTACATTTAATTATTTACTTTTTAAAAGGATGTGGGCTAGTGCATGCTCAAAACCGTTACTGACTAAATTGTAATATAATAATCTATTCTACTCAAGCTAATAGGAAAACCTCTTGCATACTAAAATAAGAAACCAACGGCAATTGCACCCACCCACATTTACAAGATTAAACAAGCTATACGAGATCAACCAAGACGACAACAATGCAAACAAAATTAAACAAAAGCAAATAAAATAAATAACTCCAGCAACAAGCCGACCAGCCACCGCAAGCAGCACCCGTTCACGAGTATGACGTGTGACGCAGCCATCGCCTCCCTCGCCATATTAGAGGGAAGGAGACGACCCGCCCCACACCGCCACCGCAAGCCATGACATTCATTGGGAGCATGACGATCTTACAGCTAGGAGCACGTATCAATTAATTTATTGCCAGGTTGACCTTCATTTAGCACGTTTTTATGTTATATCGTTTCAGTTTACAATGTCAAGTACGTTACAAGTTAGGATACAAAATAAAAACAATATAAACCAATAAGTTATACAAAAAAAAAACACATATGTCAAAAAATACATAAAAACAATATAAAGTATGTATGTAAGTAACACTAGCAAAGAGACCCAATAACACATTGTACGGTCATCTTGGTTAGCCCAGCGACCAGGCATCATTATCATTTAAATAATCATTTATTGTATAATAAGCTTTTTTGATTAAGCATTTCTTTATTGCTAATTTGAATTTAATTTGAGAAAATTCCTGAAATTCCTTAGGAATTTTATTATAAATACGGATCGCTAACCCCACAAAGGAAGAATGCACTCTATGTAAACGATGATTTTCAGCAAATAACTTATGATTATTTCTAGTATTTAATTTATGAATATCGCTTCTCTTTTGAAATAGATTTATATTCTGTTGAACATAAAGAATATTAGCATATATGTACTGAGAAGGAACTGTTAATATGTCTACACTCTTGAAAAAATCTCTTAGGGAGAACCTCGAGCCCAGCTGGTAAATAGATCTCACCGCTCGCTTTTGTAATATAAAAATACTTTGAATGTCAGTAGCCTTACCCCAAAGCAAAATTCCATAAGACATGATGCTATGAAAATAACTGAAATACACCAGACGAGCGGTGTCAACATTAGTTAATTGTCTTATTTTTCTAATAGCATAAGCAGCGGAGCTTAATTTCCCAGCTAGGCAGGATATGTGAGGACTCCATTGCAATTTTTCATCTAATGTTACACCCAGAAACACTGTGGATTTTACAGTCTCTAAAACCTCATTATTTTTTACCACTCGATATTATCCAACAGCTATTATTCGTCATATCTTTTTTGTTTAGATTTCTTTTTATTCATAAAAATCAGTATCATATACATTAATTTTGGCAGCGGCCGGCGAAGTGCCAGAACCGAATCGGCCTTAAAGTTATTGCTTTAGTTACGGTTAAAACTGCGGTATAAACTCCCAGGCCATAAAGTCGTGTTTTATGAATTTCATTAATTTAAGACAAAAATCTGTGAAACGACCTTTAATCATTCTAAACATATTTTTTATTACACTTGGTAAATGTTTCTTTCTAAGTATGAGTGAAAATATTATGGTAATTATGTTTAGGGATAAAAGCGTTATGATAAATAACAGTAGGAGTTTAAATATATTTACATTAATTATATTATTAATTACAATTTTTGGAAACATAAGTGTTATGAACATAGCCGGTAGCACTACAAATAGTATGAATAAAAACTTTAGGATGAAAAATTTTAGGAAGAGTGATCATTCGGATTACAAATCGTTAGGAAGAACAATTTCGGGTAAAGAACTTTAGGTGAGCCAATATGGACCCGTAAAACACACATACACTTAACCAATCCACTATCGCTGCAAATATTTGAAAACAGAAAACAATTTGTTTCAGAGTACCTAGCTAAGACAATTTTCTTAGAAAAATACAAAAAATAAACATACCTAACGCACGGAAACTCATGTGCCACGCATATGTAAATATGACGAACCACACGCACGCTGCCATCATGAAGTAGTACACCTGAAACCAAAGATAATATTAAAACTATCGCTATAAAGATGTGCATGGCCGTAATTGCATTTCAGCATTATACAATTATTTAGCTTATAATTCGAACAGAACAAAGTATTATATGACCTTATCATCACGCTTTTTTTTTAGATCCATAACCTATAAATTACTGGTGAGAACAAAAGCTTCCCTCATTGATCTCCAACGGGAACAATTACTAGTGACCTGAATCCACTGTCTCTCTACGATCTAAATAAGGGTGTTGGTTCATTGCGAAGGCTTAATAGCACAAAATCCGACGCATGGATTGTCATTAAAATTTGCGTTTCGACAGATTACTACCTGTATGAATCCAGACTCTAAAGGAAATATTTTATCCCAAATAAATGTTAGAATCCCGTGAGAATTAATTTACGCTAGACAGTAAGTTTTTTTTTATAAATCTTAATTACCAAGACAAATACGACGATACAGGATAAGTTCTCCTCGGCAGATGGTTCGCCTTGTCGTCTGGTGCCGTCTTTAGAACACACGATGTCATCTCGAGACCCCACGCCAAACTGCACGAGCCACCTGTATAGATAAAAGCGTTATTCTAAGTTTAAAATCAAAAAGTGCCGAAATTATTACATTTTTTTTCTGTTAGAATGCTATGTATAACTACCGTTTCCGTGCAAACCTTTTCATAAAACGTAGTATAATAAAGTAAATCTTAAATAATTTTATTAGACTACGTTTTATGAAAAGGTTTACACGGAAACGGCAGTTATACGGGTAAAAACGCTCCGGAAGAGAGATTATTTTTATTTTAGACTTCCTTATTGATAAAGTATAATGGGCAATTTTTTACATTGATATGTATCTCAACATGTCATTCAACTAATGTCAACAATACCACAATCACATTTCAGCTTTTAATTTAGAACAATAAAAACAATGCCCATAGAAATTATATTTTGTATTGAATAATGGTGTAGAAAGCCTTGAATTACATTATGATTATAATAATTATGTATGGTATGGTAACTATTGATAGGCCTTTAATAGCCCATCGTGATTTTTATGTATACTTTATTGCACTCAAAGAAAAATAAGTAACAATACATTTTAGACAAAGATCAGATTTGATTATATACTAGCTTCCCGCGCGCGGTTTCTCCCGCGTAACTCCCGCTCCGTGCGAACTACATAATTAAATATAGCCTATATTAATCAGTGATGATGTAGCATTCAAATGGTGAAAGATTTTTTAAAGCGGTCCAGTACTTTTTGAGCCAATTCGTTATAAACATACATACAAATCTTTCCTCTTTATAATATTAGTATAGACATATAATAAAATCTAATCTTTGGAATATATATTTAGTTGTTGTAGTTGCAGCAACTTGTAAGTTGTTGATCAGTTAACAGTTACTTTTGAGACCTAGTTGAATACTACTCTTAAAAACAATATAAAACTAGAACTGAAAACGGCTTATAACGGGTTTGCTTTGTGTCTGTAAATAATATGTTCATAAAGAAATATTCTATTTCCTTATTCATATTTCATTGTAAAGTATTTTATGTACTGGAATGATAAGAACTTTGAAAACAGTGGTCATAACTCACCCCATGGATGCAACAGCAAAACAAACATTGATGTAGAAGATGACCAGCGCTGGATACTTGTTCGCACTACGCCAGTCTATGAGGAAAGTTGCCACCGTCAGTAAATTGAGCGCGAGGCACACACCAGCACCCCATCCCACCAGCCTGTGGATCTGTTGATGTTCATCTTCTGTGTACAGTGGATCGCGGCATGGTAAACCGCATCCTGATATACCTGGGCATACAGTAAAAAGGGTATAGCTAATGAAATATAACAAGATATCATCATCAGAGTACCAGTAACATAACAATTTAATTCTCACCTTCATAAAAATGTAGAGCTTTATCTGTACGTATAAGAGGCGGAAAGCATTTTCCAGAAGTATTAAATTTAACTTCTCTCACTGCGTTTTCGCATTTCGACGGAAACAGCGTCAGATTACATTTCAAAAAGGACGGAAAGTATGAGGTATTGTATAGTATCGAACATGGCTTCATTGTAATCTTGCACATCTCGTACGATGGTAAATATACCATATCGTGTCCCAGTACGTTTTCGCACTTCGGCATAAAAGTAGCGCAGAGAAATGGCTGTATAACAGCCCAACAATTTGGCACATTGATTAATTCTCTATATAATTCCAGTTGCGCTTGAATTTTATGCTGAGTATTGTAGAAAGTGAGATGTGTACTCGTGCTGTTGTATTGTAACTTGGATCCTAAGCATATTGTGTTGTTGAGGGACTGACATCTAGCCTTTCTAACACAACTGTGTAGTTTTATCTCCGGCTCAGGGAAGTATTGAGGGTTTTTGTCTGGTAGAATCAGTCTAAAGTTTGGGGTCCCATTGATAGCTTCAAGGCGTTTGGTAGCATTTTCGTTGATATCTGATAGTGAATTTTGGTCGCCGCCATTGCTGAATTGGCTCGCTCGACATGCTAGTAACACAAATAGCCAACACAGCCATCTCCAAAGTATCATCTGGAACAAGAGAAACGACATTGACTATTGGATGCCACACAAATGTTATAGGGCTAAAATAAATTAAAAAAATAATAATTGAAACTACACTTCATTTTAAAGTTCTTTATTGATGCAGGTGATGCGAAGGTGGTATCAAATGAAACCCTTTAATTTTTTAAATATTTATTAATTCTACAATGTTCTCATAATGAATTCCTATGAATATAATAAATATTCCCATGCTGTGTCCAAGGAAGAAGGATGTTTGGTACATGTGACAAGTCAGTACTTAGTATAAACATGCTTGTTTAGAGAAGGTAGATATTTACTAATCCTAAATATGTTATTCAGTTGAAACCCTATATTATGTAAAATGAATATAAATTGTTTATAAAAATATTTGTTTATGTGTTCGTGATTATGTATAAAATCATTATAGGTATACCAAAATATTAAGACTATCAGAATGAATACGAATATTATACTTGGTTGGAAATATATACGTTTTGGTGCACAAAAAATCCGTAACGATCTATTCAATTTATTCAGTCTAAAACCATATGTGTTCAATATCCCAAATTGTATTAGTTACAAATACATTCGACAAGACTGTTGACGTCTAACAACTAAATAAAACAGGAGCTATCCATCAGAGGTTTCAAATAGCAAAACAAACTAATAAAACAAGTCAATGCTTTACCTAAAATTACTTTTAGGTAAAGCATTGACTTGTTGAATGTGATTAAGAATAGATGAGCTTTATGACAATTTCCATCAACCAGTAATACTGGCTGGAAACCAAGTGTGCTTCATAATTTATCTATACAATAGGTAGCTAGAAAATTTATTTGACCATAAAACTGTTTATATTTTTAAAAAGTAGTAAAATTATAAGTAATTTTTCTAAAAACATGTAGGCAATTCTTCTAATCACGATATTACAGTTCACTTAATTTCTACATCCATTGGTGAAAACTTACGATTCCCGCAAAATGTCATTAATGCTAAAATAAGTAAGTACGTTAACGTTTATTCAATAATAATCAATCACTTTTGTCAAAGTATCCATTGAAACCAACAAACATAATCATATGTTTAATTATTATCATTATCAACATATAAAATCAACCTTTTTATTTATTGATACGTTCTACTTTGTAACTTTGATTACTTCAACATTATAATACTAGCCTACTTTGCAAAATAAAATTTTGCAGAGTATGTAAATAAATGAGAGTGTTTGTATATCAAGTGTTAATATGTCATTGGAAATTCTTAATCACATTTTAAAATAAATCTAACAGACGAAATAATTAAGCTGTATTGCTAAAAACCAATAAACAATGTGACCAAATGAATTAAGTATTCATTCTAGTCACAAATAAATAATTCAGTGATTGTACTGACTAGCATAAGGTAATAGGACAGGATATCCCTTGGACACAAACTTCATTTTATTAATCATTTATTTCTATCCCCAAATATTTTAAAAATATCCTTTATTATTACAATTAGCAATCGGGTTTTTTTCTTGAGCATCTTTATTATTGACAAAACAAATTCAAAAAATACCAGTTTCTTACTATAAGAATGTGGATGATGACACGAAGAAAATTCACGATGAAGTAGCGCCTTGGTAAGACTTCTGCGACAACGCCATTCCACTTGCATTCAGTAAATTCAGTTACAACTTCTGTACTCCAAATAATTACCTGATATCATAACAAAAAAAACATGTAAAAGTATTCAATATTTAAAATTAATTAGCAATAGAACTGATTAACTTACCATTTGCTGCAGGCTTTTAGGAAAAACACACCTGTACAAAAATCTTTTATCTTGTGACTTAATATAAATTTATTAAGTATTAACTTATGAAAATAAAATACAAGGTGTAAATAAAAGTATATACAACCTTTTGTGTCAACTTCACTGTATTGTCTTAACACTTTCGAAACACAGTCTTGGTTTGAACATAAGAAGTAAATCAATAGAGTCTTTAATTGCTTGCGAACAAATTGAAGACCATAATGCTAGTTGGATATAGGTTTCCCACCTCTTCTAAAATTTCTATTCCCGCCACCAGCACCTCGGCTGCGACCTCGTGGAGTGCCTCGGGAACCTCCATTACCTCTCCAATTGTTTCTGTTACCATGTCCATTCATCCCGCGTCCTCTACCGCGACTTTGACCTCGGCCTCTGTATCCCCCTCTTTGATTATCATCCCATCGTTGATTCTGATTCCTCATGTTATTATTGTTATAAGTGTCATCTCCCCCACCATCATCATGGTAACTATTGTCTTCCTCATAACTTTGATCATAAGATTCCTCTTCATTATAGTCATCATCATTCTGAGAGTATTGTTGATTATCAAATCCAGAATCATAATGAGATTTATTGTAACCATTATCAGGAAATGGTGGATGTTGCATATTTCCCATGGGTGGCATGTTACCAATTGGTGGAGGCATGTTCCCCATCAAATGTGGTGGAGGTATGTTGCTCATCATATGAGGTGGAGGTGGGCCCATGGGGGGCATAGGGCCCATGGGGGGCATAGGACCCATGGGAGGCATGGGGCCCATTGGAGGCCGAGGCCCCATTGGGCCAATATTACCCATGGGCATTGGAGGTCTCATCATATTGTTTGGTGGCATATTATTCATGGGGCCCATATTATTCATATCTGGGCTATTATTAAATGATTGTTCATCTTCTTCATTATTATGTTCTCCATCATCCATTTCATTGTCATAATATTCATTATCTTCTTCATTATAGGTATCTTCAAAATTCTCTGCATCATTGTCTTCATTTTCAGCTGTGTCATTATCATTTTCAGGTTCAGGATATTCAAATGGCAGGAAGTTTTCGTCATCTGCATCATCCTCAAGATGAGGCATAACATCATGCAGTTCCTCTATTTCACCAGTTGCTATATATCTCTTCAAAGCTATAGGTCCATCTGATATAGCCTTTTCTAGTTTAGAACCAGGTTCAACTGGGATGAATTTACCATAAACAAATATAGCAGTTGGTGTGATTTGTTGGAGGGGTACAGCACCTGGAACTGATTCCACTAGAGCCTGAGTCAAGGCTTCACTTGTGGAGTCATCTGCAGATGGTCCATGATTCCATTGAGCTTGAAAGGCTCTGGGAATAGGTTTACTGAATGGTACTTTCTTCATCTTTTTCAAAAATTCCATTGGTACACTAGTTGTATCTAAATCTAAACCAGGTATAACTTTATCAGTATCTGAGGAAAATATTTCAACTTTATCTTCTGGACCCATGCCTGGTATTATTGCTGGCTCTTCTAAATCATGATCATCTTGAACACCTGGAGGCAGTGTGTTGAGATTATATTTGTCTCTCATGAGATCACCAGGACGGTTTCTAGTCCAGAACTTACAAGTGTGATCATTTGAACCTGAGCATAAAATGTGTCCAAGAGGGTGCCATGCCATTGTCCATACTATAGATTCATGTGCACCTTCAATGCAACCCACCTCTTTGTCAGTACCAACATTCCAAAACAAGATGGCACCATCAGAACCACCTGAACAAAACAATCCTTCATGTGAGGGATGCCATACTACACTGGATGCTTCCTTTTTATGTCCTCTAAATATTTGCAATTCAGTGCCTAATTTGCGAATGTCAAATAATTTCAGTAAGTGATCACGAGAGGCAGTGATAAGCCAATTGCCATTGTCATTCCATTTGAGATCCATTACAGTTGATTTATGAGCATGAAGTGTAGAGAGAGCAGTACCTGATTTAGGATCCCATAATTTAATTGGTTGCTGATTGTCCTTACTTCCAGACACTATGAGTGCTTTAGTAGGATGCCACTGAACACATTTTACATCAGCACCATGACCTCTCAATATCCTCTCTTCTTGACATCTATAGAAGTCAAATATGCGAAGAGTACCATCATCAGAACATGTAACTATTTTAGAATCACTAGGACTAAAACTAATACCTCTAACAGCTTCCTTGTGTGCCTGGTACATTTTCACATTGTTCATATTACTTTGCCAATACTTTATAAACCCCGAGTGATCTCCGGTAACCATCCAACCTTCTCCATGGGACCAAACCATTGACCTGACAGGGGAATCATGGGCTTGCAAAATTGTCTCAAAATTAAATGTTAATCCATTCCACAACGTAAATTCTCCAGAAGATGCGCCAGTGATGAGACGCCGACCTTCAGGAGTCCATGCCACAGCGAAAATAGGGCATCTCATTTTATTTGTAGCAGTTTTTACAAAACGAGTGGTAACGGCATTAATGGGATTATCAGGATAAGAGGGTGGCGGTAACAAGTCTGGGGTGTACATAGCATCGGGCTGAAGAGCGTGCCTGTCCCGCCAATCCCTCTGCCATACCCGAGCTTCTAAAGCTTTAATAATAGCAGCGTTATAATCTACAGTTTTACGCATAACTGATTTACGTAAACGTTTACCATCGAAATCATCTTGAGTCATATTCAGAGGGCCCTGCGGTGGAAATCTCATCTGGTAGTTGAACTGCCTAAAATTATGGCGCATGTTGTTTCTAATGGGCGGTCCCATAGGAGGACCCATGTTCATACCTGGTGGAGGCATACCCATATTCGGCGGAGGATGTCCGAAATCCATGGTTAATAACTTCGATACCTAATTAAAAAAACAACTTCATTATAATCTCGGCCATACATTTTGTAAATCGACTGTGAACTGTGGCCAACTAAACAAACGGCTGATTTTAGTCTTACCTTATACGAATAAATACACTATAACATCATAAACGCCTCTCTGCACAACAACACTACACACAAATTACTTTAAACTACCACCAAATCAGATATATGTACAAACAGAAAAATCGAAACACAACGTTAACCTATTTGGAATGCTAGCCAAGCAAATCAGCCATGTTGCTTAATGATAGAGGTGCGAAGCGATGGACGCCACAGAATCGATAAGAAATCGATCTTATTTCAACGAAACATTACTTAATTTATAGAAAATCGATACCTTGATTTTCACTCATTTATTTTACTTTTATGCCCATGAAGAAATATTAGTACTCTATTTACGATTTTACTTTAACATTTATTTTAACTATCCCTTGGAAGTCACACGGTGCGTGCTATGGTTAATCTTGCTTCCGACTAGGCCATTCAGTGGCAACGTAAGACTAAAATTATATGTGGGCAAGATACATTTTGCGAGTTCTGGTGACCTTTTTTCGGCTTTACAGACTGACTGGTTGGTTCGTTAGATGTTCACCTTACGAATTAATCCTCAGGCCACGAAGCTGTAGACGGTAGCTCACACAGCCTTTGAGGCTAGAGGAAGTGGGTATGCCCACTAATATATACAAAGCGTAGCTTAATTTCGAAAATCGCTTTTTACACTACTATTATAGAAACTACATACCTATATGTAAAATTGTGTTTAACTGGCTAAAAAAACCACTTAAAGCTATACAAATATGAAGTAGCGTACCCATCAGATCCCTACGTACATTATGTATTATTAATAAACCACAATTTATAACTTCCATATTATATTCCATTTATAACAATTATATAATAAACCTACTATTATGCATTTAATTTAATTGAGAAGAAGCACTCATTCATAATCCACATAATTGATTTCTCATCATTACCTACTTATAATATATTTCACTTCTTTACTTATTAAAAACCGGCCAAGTGCGAGTCGGACTCGCGCACGAAGGGTTCCGTTTCAGTTACAAGTGCGTACCTATTTTTGATATCAAGAATAAATAAAAAACCGGCCAAGTGCGAGTCGGACTCGCGCACGAAGGGTTCCGTTTCAGTTACAAGTGCGTACCTATTTTTGATATCAAGAATAAATAAAAAAGCGTATGTTTATGAAATTAAATGTTATTTTATATTTTTATATTCGAGTTGATTGAATGAAAGCTAAATTGCGGTTTACGATTTTTGACGTATTAAAAAAAAACTACTTACAAGATCTCGTTCAAACCAATTTTCGGTGGAAGTTTACATGGTAATGTACATCATATATTTTTTTTAGATTTATCATTCTCTTATTTTAGAAGTTACAGGGGGGGGGACACACATTTTACCACTTTGGAAGTGTCTCTCGCGCAAAGTATTCAGTTTAGAAAAAAAATACATTAGAAACCTCAACAGCATTTTTGAAGACCTATTCATAGATACCCCACACGTATGGGTTAGATGAAAAATTTTTTTTTGAGTTTCAGTTCTATGTATGGGGAACCCCAAAATTTATTGTTTTTTTTCTATTTTTGTGTGAAAATCTTAATGCGGTTCACAATATACATCTACTTGCCAAGTTTCAACATTATAGTTCTTATAGTTTCGGAAAAAAGTGGCTGTGACATACGGACGGACAGACAGACAGACAGACAGACAGACAGACAGACAGACAGACAGACATGACGAATCTATAAGGGTTCCGTTTTTTGCCATTTGGCTACGGAACCCTAAAAACTAAGTAGGTACCTAGTAAATGCGAAATATCTAATCAAATTTTGTGGTATAAGCCGCGCCAATAAAGAAACGAATCTAAAATGGCGTCCCTGAATGTCACTGACAGATGATAGGGTCAGCAAATAAAAAGAAAGATAGAAAGAAAGTTTGTTTATTGTATATGTAGGTAAAATACAATTGTTAGTTTTATGTGTTGAAATGTGTAACGTATACAAAAAGATACATAATCTTTCATAAAAATTAGAACTGTTTATTTGCTTACTTTTCTTTAGCATTTTTTACCTTAACCGCTCGCAAGTAAGTCGTTTTTTTCCGTTAGCTTTCTTTACGGATTTCTTTTTGCATGCAGTACGCGCCGTGTGTGACTAAGATATCAACAGTTTAGAGTGAGAGCGCATGATCGCCGCTGCCATTTTAGATTCGTTTCTTTATTGGCGCAGGTTATAAGATATGTTATTTAGCCAATGTCCTCTATTAAGAATGTAGGTTCTCTCAATAATAATAAATTGATATAGGTACCTACTTACCAACATTTTACGAAAATTCACGAACGATTTTATTATTTTATCATTCAAATAAATAGCTGCATATAAGGTGTGCTCATTATCTGTACATTAGCATAATGCAAGTGGGTATAAATAATATGTGGACCTAATAAGTTTGTTAGTAAATTCACAAATTAAGTTTTTATTATAAGTAGATTTCAGACATCTTCTTTTGAAGTTTCATTTGAAATAGGAACGGTAGATGGAGGGAGTATCGAAGGTGATGTGAAATCATGGTAGGTGTCGTCAGTATGTTCGATGACGTCACGGGAATCATCTACTCCGCATCTGAGAAACTTATGGTAGCGCGTCATATCTAGAAAACCTGTGCCACACGGACGGTCCAGTAGCCGTGACGTCATCATTGCTTGGACGAAGCCTTTACAGACAATCACTGAACCCACGTCGTCCTGAAATTATTTAATAACAATGGTATTAATGCTTCAGAGCATTAGTATCGGAAATGAGATAGTTTAAATGCTGTGTTTACTAGATACATTTACTAAATAATGTTCATATTACTTACCTACACCTATAAAAATCGTCGCAAAGATATCTTGTATGTATGGTTGGATAAAATTATGATAGACGTTATGATAAATTAATGTTTCTTATTATACCTATTGACTACAAAACGTACTTTGCTGAAATTTAGCACATATATCATTTAGAACGCTTGTTATTATTAAACTTACCGGACATAAATGACCATAATCCTCATTCTGTAACAAAAGTATACCTACAGTAAATCAATTAATTAGTTACCTATATCCATGTAAAATGTTATTTATAAGTAAGTCAATATAGACTCTCCTTCTATTGATGATCATTGATTATAGTGTATTTAATCACTCTTATCTTATCTTTTTAATCTATACTAGCATTATAAAGCTCAAGAGTTTCTATGCTTGCACACGCGCTAATCTCTGGATAGCTCGATATTTTATTAATATTAAATAACACACCTTACAAAGTCCTTGCTGAATACAAAGATATCGATCATCAGTATGAAAATATTTTGTACATCTATCACGTGATAATATTGTGACATCTACCCTATGCAGATGAAGTAATAATGGAATCAAGAAACCCTGTAACAAATGAAATCGTATAATCAATAATACTTTTTCTACTAGTCATGTTTATCACTATTTTTAACGTTCACTTAGGGCTTAGAAACTTATTATAATTATTTTGTTGCTCATATTTTTGCGCGCATCTAACAATTAGCCGGTGAATACACGACAGACATTTACATCGAACAATCAGATCCTTAGTTTAATCAGACTATCGAAAAGCGTTGTAACCATAATTTTATCGACACACAATAAACGTCCGATCGGACGCCTTCCGATAGTTTCTTCATTTTTTTGTCAGAGTCTGAGCTGACTATCGGATTCGATGGTATGATGAAATTATCTGACGTATTCCCAGGATTGAGGGATTTTTATAGGTACTATTATAGGAAAAATATAATTTACATACATTTCTTCTGCTACCCCAGCCATAATAAGAACATTTTTTTTCACTGTTTATTATTTCATTTTTCAGAACATTAACACCGTATCGTACTCGATTTATTACGTAGTCTGCCCCGAATTCCTTTCTATTAAAGGAAAATTGTTTATCCAAAATGATTAACGCTACATTGTCCCCACATTGTGGTTTCCACCGACTTGAGTGATTGTAAGCTGTAAAAAATATAATTTAAAATAATATCCTATGGACCAATTATTTCGCATGTAGACCCCTTAAGTGTGAGAAGCGTTTGTACGATCTAAAGAATAGCGAAATAGTGATGGGTTGAAGGTAACAGTAGGTACTAAACACAGTCCCTTTTTTTGCTACTTATTTGTACTCAAGTCTGCGCTTTGTTTTTGCAATTCAATAATACTGCTATAACTCCGATACTCACATCTGTGGACACAAAGATGTTGAACTGTTCGTACAATTCCAGCTTTTTCGAGAAACCTATGAGTTCCAGCAATCACGTCGAATTTGTATCGTTCTCCAAAAACACAGACGGCAGGCGTAAGTGCCACATGTGCCTCTATCAACGCTCCCACACAAAACAATAACGCATGTGACATATAATGTATCTGTAAGCAGAGTAGGTACACTTATTAATGTTGTATAAATGTTTGCCCGTCACTGGAATCGGACCGTCATCATTTAGAATCTTAGACTGACATTAAATCAAATGTTTTTTACATAGGTATGTAATGTTACATGTTGTCTAGTTACATGAGAATCATCATCATCATCATCATTTCAGCCGTAGAACGCCTACTGCTGGACATAGGCCTCCCTCATAGATCTTCAGTTGTTGCGGTTAGAAGCGGCCTGCATCCACCGAGATCATACATGAGAATGGCTCAACCTATTTGAATCATAGTTTACAATAACACCCTTACTTTTTTGCCCAGAAAGAACAAGGGTTTCTGTGGTAAAAACTAGTGCTGTATGTTTTTATTTGCTATTGAATATACCTACCTAATCCTCCCATTCAACAGCAAATAATAGCAGCATAATTATTTATCTCTCACAAACTATATACTTAATAACAATTATCTGAGAACTAAAAAGAAGTTTTATCTACAATTAAGTTTCATTTTTTTACGGATTGACATACGTAGCCACGAGGCTTTTGCTACTTCACCGGGCATAAATGTGAGCAGAGCTTCAGCCTTAATAAATGGTATAAAAAACTACAAACTAAGCAACCTGCGCAAAAGGGCGCCCCCTGTGGGGCTTGGACCTCGGCTCAGGGCGGTCGCTGGCGATGAGATTGAGGGATTATGACTTTTAGTATTTTAGGGGAGTTTTGTGCAACTGTCCTTCTACTTAACAGTTCGCGGGCGTCTCGGACTTCGGGTCTACGAGGGCATCGGATGGTTCTTTGCAAACTAAGGGTCAGGAGGATGAGGGGGGACGAGGGGGGACGCGTCGCGTTCGCGGGCGCACTCTTCTCCGGTGGGTCGGATAGAGTGGTCTTTGGGTAGTGATGCTAGTTTCTTGCAGTCTTTTTACTGCTAGATAGATCTACTGGTAGATTGTTATCTCGTCGTCTGGGTAATCTAGGACGCCCCGAGGCCGACGACGGTGTTTGGGTGTTGCACCGCGGATTCGAAGAAGCGTTCCGACGCCTCTTTCATCCAATGCTTGATGGAAGGCAGTTGGAGATCAGAATGTAAATTGCGATTACGAATGAACCACGGTGCCCTGGTGGCTTGTCGAGTGAATCTACTTTGAACAGTCTGTAAGCGGTATATACTGCTAGACGCGGTATAAGCAAATACGGTGCTTGCGTACGTCATAATCGGAGTAAGTTTCACAACAATATTATTTCTATTGGCTTACCATGAATTGTGCATCCGTAACCATAGATTTTGTACCCAAAAATTCCGGTGCATTGTTGAAATCTATATCCACTTTAATGAATATAAAAAATAATTTGAATTATTATTTTTCAAGCAAAAATTAAATGAATAACAATCAAGTAAGCTGTTTATAAGTAACTCATAATATTACAAAATAAATGCTGAAAATAAATTCCTCTTACACAAGGTTGCAATGCCTCCTATTTGTCCCGCACCCATGGTTATAAAATTTAATTTAAATCTTTCTTCTTAACTAATATCCAACTCAGAAACGTGATAAAATATATTTGTTTCTAAAAATACTAGAATAAAATAATGTTTACGTTACAGCCAATAACTTCAACTAGACCGTTGCATTTTAATTAGTATTATACAATCAGTTCCAATCATTTTTTAATTTATTCGCAATGTTCAGCAACTGATACTGATACCATCCCTCCCGACTTTTTATTGGTAGCTGCGTCCCACGGCTTTACCTACATTGGACTGGTACTCTGCTTTAGCTCATATACGGTGCCTGTGCAAAATATCGGCAAACTCGTTCGTTTGCGTGAAATAGTAACATTCATACAAACTTTCCCGTATGTAATATGGCTTAGGTGACTACTCGAACTATAAATATATCACCCATGGGTGAATTTCCACCTATGGAAATTGATAGTGGTAAACTCATCCACTTGGCTAGATGAATTCATCAAGCAGATGCGGATGAAAGAGGCGTCGGAACGCATCTTAGAATCCACGGCTTAACACCCAAACCCTTTGACTGTTGCAGCATCCAACTAAAGGTTTAACCCACAAAGCGTCATTAGCAACCTCGGCCTTGGGGCGTGCTAGACGACCCAGAAGACGAGATAACAACTTACAAACTAGCAGTACAGAGACTACAAGATACTACACAGGGATTCTATCCAACCCACTGGAGAAGAGTGCGCCCATGAAAGCGACGCGTCCCTCTTCACCATTTCCCTTACCCTTATTTAGCAAAGCCTCGTAGACCCGAAGTCCGAGAGGCTCGCGCACTGTAGAGCGCTACGTTACAGTTGCACAAAAATCCCCTAAAAATCTAAAGTCATCATTCCTCAAACCCCTACCAGTGACCTTCTTGCGCAGGTTGCTTAGTTTGTATTGTGATATAAATACATTTCAACTTTTTTGCATAATATAAAAGCCACATAAAAAACAACTGTTTGTTTTAAAAAGTTACTGGATCCCCGTGGCATTACAGTATACCTAAGTCTCGCCTTAAATCTGTGTGATGTGATTATGAGTAGATAAAATACATAGTAGACTAATAAAAAATAAAACTACATAATTTTCTCCATAGTTACGACAGTTACAATTTTTTTTATAGTCAGCTTCATTTATTCACTTCAACAGCACGTTTACGTCCACTGCGATATACATGGGACATACCTTGGCATTAAATTTGACAATAGGACAGATAGTACACAGTGGTAATCCCTCAGGTCTTTAGTAATCGATTTACCCAAATCGATACTGCGTAGTTATTTGTTGTAATATTAGTTCACCTCTACTGTCAACTGTATGCTGTCAATGTCATCTAAACAACAAATTGAAGGTGTTCCAGTACATAACACATTTTAAGCATTTATTAAAATTAGGCCACAAATACTACATGAAACAAGATATGAGAAATATGTGTAGAGTGAAAGTGATAAGTTAAATCTATAGCCCATATACAATGCGTGTAATACTAAAAAATGCGCATCGGTTGTACAATATTATGTATATACTTGTCATGTCAGATGTTCGTGATATATTCCCGTATCGCTGAAATTTAGTGATTATGTACAGTACAATTATGTACATGTTTATATATCAACAGAATTAAAGGAACAGTACTGTCTAAAACAGTTTATCGGTAACTCCTACGCAAATACTCCATATCTGTTACAGCAGTTGGGATCCTGTTAATAAATTATCGTAACGCTATACTGGATTCAGTGATATTAAGATCCTGTGCGACGTAGCTAATAAATTATCCCTTAGTGTCCCATAATGGACCGTAGCATTACCATATGTCTCAGTTTATTTATACTAGTGTTTTCTGCAAATGTGAGATTAGGTTTAACACAGTATAACAAACCATGGGCCGATAAATATGAAAGCAGTAATGAAAACAATAAATGCCCCAAATTATATCCAAAAAACTTTTTAAATTATATGCCTGTCGGTAAGTTAATAGAAGTGTTAATAAGTTTTTTAGTTTTGTTGATTATTTACAGCTAGTTAAAACTACTATGTGAACTAATTGATTTATATATCTATAAAATAATCTATTTACAACTTTAATTATACTAGTGGTCGAATTTCGACTATAATTAAAATAAATATGAGCATTCTTTACTCTATATAAACAATAAATGTGCAAAATTTCATACTCCTGTGTCTGCACAGTTTTCATAAAAAGAAGTACAAAGCTTTTTTAAAGTTCCATCTAAATCATTGTCTACCATTTGGGAGATTAGGTGGACACTTTATAAAATTGGCTATTTATATCAGTGATAGCTCTGCCAAAACCATTCCAGCTTTTTTTATTGAGTTTTTGTTACTAGTACCCTATTTAAACTCAAATACATTTACTAAAACAAAAGCATTTGCATGTAAAGATTTCTTCATTATCATCAGTAATCATATTGTAAAGTATCAGCCCATATAATGTCCACTGCTGAACATGTGCCTCCTTCTGGAGGAGGGTATTTGCCATAGTCACCATGATTGGCAGGCGGATCAGTGATTGCAGTTTTATGTTGTACCACACAAGGAAATGCTGCTGCCCGGTCCTTGATATAAAAATATTATAGATGATGCTATAACAATTGGGACCAACAGCTTAACATGCTTTCCGAGGCACAGAGGGTAGTCACCCTCAACCAACCAGTCCCAGAAAGAAATCTTAGAATTAACAAATGATTTCCTGTCCAGCATGGGGATCAAACCTACAACCTCCGAGATTTAAAGAGAGCCAAATACCACTACAGGGGTTTTCGTATGTTACCGAGGTTGATAAATTTTAAATAATTTTTCCAATTCAAATTTTTTGTCTAACCGTGAATATCTATCTATTAGGCAATCTAACAGCAGGCAACTACACAGAGAAGCCAGGTCTGAAGGGGGTGAAACAATGTGTGATGGAGTGCTGCCTCAGCGATTCATGTAACATTGTGTTTATATATGATGCGAGGTGCTTCCATGTGGAATGTGTGAGCGATGAACTCTGCCTGCCTCTCCAAAGGGCTGGCAGCCGCAAGTGGGAGTCCACTCATGTATCCATGATACTTGTGAAACCAGTTCTACCAAATGGTAAACATTACCTGCTTACTTATGTTGTAACAACTACAATATGTCAAAGTTTTATAATAAAGGTACCCAGCCATCATTCAAATGTGACTACATATGCCAAATGGGGTTCAGCCTAAGAATATTTTATATTTTACAATTGCTACTTCCCATTATGGTTTATAGCATATAGGTGTTAATCAAAGTTTAATTTAATTAAATTTTAAACATTGAGTAGATTTTGAATAACATAGTATGTATGTGGTATGGTATGTATCAACATACCCAAACTTCTCTCAAAATGTTCACTACTATAATATTAAATTTAGTTCCACTTTGTACAGAATTTATTTCAGTACAATTAGATAAATAACACACTATTATTATATTAAAGTTTTTAAATAAAACAATGATAATATTAGTGAAGATAACAAACAATTAGTGAACTGATTAATCCTTAAAGGCCATCCATATATTCACACGAATATCACGATTTTTGGAGCTCAACCATTGTCCTTTTCACTTATGGTCAGATTTGTGAGCACACAAGGGGGGAGCCCCTTACCAAGCGTGAAATATGGTGTCACAGGTACCATTTTGAAATGTGGTGTCACAGAAACTCGGACCCCTATCACCCCATGTTACACCAAGTCACACTTTTTTTATTTTTTGTCCAGTGGGAAATGCATTAACGCATTCCCACTGCCGCTGCAGCGTTTCCGCGCGCTGGCGGTGGGATATGTGGGAGGAGCCTCCTCATACCACGTGGAGAGGACCCTACACCACTGAAAGACCCCGGACACTTCTTCGATCCGTCGTTGGTGGGGGCCGGGTATGGCGCCGCGGGATCTTCTGGGCCACACTTACAGTGGCCCATTTGTCCATATATAGGAACACCCGGAGCGTAGAGGCGTCCCTACTCCTCCTCATTAACCCCCCTTTACATGTCATGTACTTTATGAATAGCTTCTTAGGGATAACTTAATTTTGAGTTATACCATTTGATTATACTTTTTTTTTTACAGAGAATTGGTCTGATATACTCGATCAATCTAGATATCGACAAATAAACAATAATTACTCACCAGAAGAAGACTCTTTATATTCACCATATACCAGTCATCGTAATGATCTGCTCAATGACGATGAAGATTCAAACTATCTGTCGTCCTTCATCAACAACCTTCCCACAATGGATGAAGATGATTCTAGAAGTTTCGAAAAGTATAGAGACAATAACGACAGCGACATGATAATGGATGCTTCGAACTTCTTAGAAAAAATACCTTGTGCAGTTGGTGCTGATGATTGTCCATTCAATGCAGAATGTATACCGATAGGTTTGAAACTGCGTAATGGAATTTGCAAATGTATACTTGGAACAGAAGAGAATGCCCAAGGCCAGTGCGTGCAGGCAATGAGGCCTTTTTCCAAAGGGCCCACTATACCAGTTGATGCAATTAAGAAGAATGATGACTTGGACATTAAAAGTGACTCCCTTAAAACTGAAACATCTTCACCAAAATCTATTCAAACATTAACTGTATCTATTTTATCAAAACAGGTAATTATGTCAAAGCTGTATAATATTCATTGTTGTTTTGTAGTTGTAGGTAGCTAATTATTGGTAGTATGATTTGCCATCAATATAGCTGTCAAAAGGTAACATAAAAAGAAACAAATAATATGAAAAAAATATCCTTAAGGAGTGGTACATGGTAAAATGAGCTCTAGTACCTAGCAGTACGATATAATTTAGGTTGTACGAACGTATTAAGGACGTCCGGTCCTTAAAATAATAGTTTAAATTCTATGGTTAATACTATATATAGTATACATAAATCGATGGTACTGCCCAAACATTAAATATTTCCCAGACAACAAAAAAAACTTTATGTAAAAAATTTTCCTATTGTTATGTGCTAAATTTATTATTTTATTTTTATTTGTGTAGGTACAATTGCCGGACAACGAAGTGACTTTATCAGCATATACTATTCCTGACGAAAAAGTAACAAATAGTCATTATAACTATGTGTGGACCCTGGTGGACCAACCAAAAGATGGTTTCACAGGTAAATTTTATTACAAAACTAACAAATAAAACTAATGAAATTGGAACTAACTACCCTACAAAATTGTTTTAGTACATAATAGGGTTGTATAAGCATACAATTTTAAGAGAAGAATAGTGAAAGAAACATCTTATTTTAATCTATACTATATTCTATACTTATATGAGGATTCCGGCGACTGGGACCGCAATTAACTAGGACCGCGGTCCCAGTCGCCGGATCCGTAAAAATTAAATAATTTTCTTCCGGCGACTGGGACCACTCATAAATGATAACTGAAATCAAAAAATGTACAGTCAAACGAATAGTACATTACGATACGTGTGACCTAAGCAGCCTATTATTGCACGGCGTGAAGTTAGCGCCCGAGTGTAGCGAGGGTGCTGCGGGAGCGGTGGGGGGGAGCAGGGCGTTGCGGGGGGGGGGGGGCAGCCCTTTCCCGCTGGATGAATTTATTAATTTAAAAGTCACATTCAAAACATTGAATTTTTAATGCCATCATTTTATTATTCATTTATTCATACTTTTTCTCTGGTTCGCAGTGAATTTTCAAACTTCGAATGACATTTAAAAGTGTTTGCTTTCATTTTTCATGCATGTGTAAAGTTAGTCGATTAATTTACGCACCGTGCAGAAATAGGCAACTTAGGTCACGGAAAAGCGTGCGTAAAATGCGGGTTTAGAGCACACTGTGCTATAACAAATTTTAGATTAAAAAACATCAATTATTGTTATAAAAAAACAGCCTTTGACTACAGTTCTGTTATTTAAAACTTTTGTAGTAAAAACATACACATAAATAATGCTAACAATAATAAACAAAAAAATTCACATCAATCGTGCTTATAATAATAATTAACAATTTTAAAACAGTTAGCAATCTGAAAGTAATTATTTATCACAAAATCAGAGTTTATGTTTTTACTGTCGCGTTGCAAACACTTTTTCTTGCACATCGCCAGAGTTTTGAGCCATCTTTGTTTATTCTTTTAAGAATATATTCATAGCCACGTCCTCTTTGTGTGACATCAATATAAAACGACTGTTCACTACTTGAAGTTGAAGGACTATTTTCATCCATTTTGATAATTATAAAATCGAAAAAAAATTATTAACTATCAGGTAATCTTAACAGATGACATTTTTTTTTGTGATATTTAAAAGTCTAATCAAAGATGAGAAGCGCTCTAAAGTAAAAATATTTGTAACCATGTCGTGTAACCCCCTTATTAGCTTGTTTTGTTTATAAATAAATAAAAAATTGTTTTACATACCTGAAGACTATTAAATAAAGTCTCTACACAACCAATCACATCACACAATTTGGAACAAACATTCAGCGCAGTATCTTACAATGATCTAATATGACACTGTCTGATGCAAAACTTGACTTGAACGAGTCAATGATATTCATATAAATAATTTAGATTTTTTTTCGTTTGACTGTACCGATTTTGGCTTGAATAATAGAATTTTTAAGTCATCTATGAGTGGTCCCAGTCGCTGAATGAAAAATATTTAATTTTTACCCATGCGGCGACTGGGACCGCGGTCCCTGTTATTTGCGGTCCCAGTAGCCGGAAACCTCCTTATATTATAAAGCTGCAGAGTTTGTTAGCTTGTTTTTTTTGAACGCGCTAATCTCAGGAAATACTGGTCCGATTTCAAAAAATCTTTCAGTGTTGGATAGTCCATTTATCGAGGAAGGTTATAGACTATATTTTATTACGAAGTTCCCACGGGCATGGGAGCTACGCGGGTGAAACCGCGCGCGGGAAGCTAGTATTCAATAAGATCTCTTTTACTGCGGAATATTTAAATCTAGAGTTCATGTACAGGAGTTAGATCGACAAGTGCATATATGGTGGTACTGGTATTAAGGGTCGGCAACTCGTAAATGATACCATTTGTATTGTAAGTGCAGGTACATTGTGTTGGTTAACCGCTTACAATCAGGCGGCCTATATGCTAATTTGATGACCTAACAAAAAAAGAAAGTAGCAAAATATTTGCGAAAATTATTTCATAGTCCGTAAAAAATATGCTCATTTATAATTGAGCGTATGACTTCGTACATTCAATTGGAAAAACCAATAAAATTATTATTATTTTAAGCTACGTTTATAATTATTCTTATGTTTATCAGGTAACATGAATCAAAATGGGGCAAAAGTCACCCTGACCGATCTAACCGAAGGCCAATACCGTTTCAAAGTGACTGTGAACACGACTAACGCATACGGCGAAGGGTACGCCAATGTGACCGTGTTGCCTCCACATCGTATTAATACGCCACCTCAAGTGGTCATCACGCCACAGACGCAAACTGTCAAACTGCCTAACACTGTCGCTGTGTTGGATGGTAGCGCTAGTAAGGTTAGTAAAAAAATATAATGTACATTTACCTCATTACAATGGAAAAAAAACAGAGCAGGGTAAAAATGGCCGTAACAGAGGGGCAGTACCATTTAAAGGTGACTACAGGACGCAACACGGCGCCTCAAGGTGTCATCACGCCACAGACGCAAACTTCAAACTACCCAACACAGTCGCTGTGTTGGATGGGAGTGCTAGTAAGGTTAGTAAAAAAATATAAAGTACTTCCAACTCACTACAATAAAAAATATAAAAAAATTGGGTAAAAAGGACCGTAAGAGAGGAGCAGTACCATTTCAAAGTGACTACAGGACATAACTCGCCGCCTCAAGTTGTCATCACGCCACAGACGCAAACTGTCAAACTACCTAACACTGTCGTCTGACTGTGTCTGTTGAGTGTAAAATTAATTAAACAATTGAAAGTACGTTTTATTAAATGAGGCTTGTACGCGCTAATGTCACTTGTACATACTCTTAATTTTTGAATACTGTTCAATATTCTTCTCAGACCTCTTTGTTTGCTCGAAATAGCGAATAAATTTAACACTACATCAGTTTTAACTTAACCCGCACAGTCAATAGTCGCTTACTCAATAGAATACTTTACCTTCAGGATGACGACGCCATAATATCTTGGCACTGGGACCTAACATCGGGTCCCATCGGTTATCAGCCGCCCCTTCAAGATGGTCCTACACTCGTACTGAACGATCTCAAGCAGCCTGGGAACTACACCTTCAAGCTAACCGTGGAAGACTCAGACCATGTGAAGAATTCGACGGCAGCTAATATAACAGTATTGAACCATACTGATTACCCTCCTGAGGCTAATGCAGGTAAAATATATTTATACTAATACTAGCGAACCGCCCCGGCTTCGCACGGGTGCAAAGATGATGTAGTATACATATAACCCTTCCTTTTGAACCACACTATCTATTAAAAACAAACCACATCAAAATCCGTTGGGTAGTTTCAAAGATCTAAGCATACGCAGGGACAGACAGACAGCGGAAAGTGACTTTATTTATACTATGTAGTGATTATAAAGAGAAAGATTGCTATTTTAGTATTTATGTTTGTTACGAATAAACTCAAAAACTACTAGACGGATTTTGACAATTCTTATACCATTAGAATTCTACGTTATCCCTGATTAACATAGGCTACATTTTAATTATGAAATTCCCACGAGACGGGTGAAACCGCTCGCAGGTAGCTAGTCGATTATAACTGCGATGATGTTAAGAATTTGTAGAGATCCGCCTTCTCTGACATTAACATTTTTTATCTTAGCAATGGCAAGATGAATGATCTCTTCGACGTAACAGAGTAACCTGTCGAGGTGGCAAGGGTCGGTCCATCCATACAGGTGCAAAGGATCAAGGACCCATCTGTACCTACTACCAGGCTTTCCTCTCCTTTAATCAATCTTTTTTTTTTCACCTCGTTATAAAAGAAACCGGTGGCGGTGGCGTCCATGTGCCTCTAATTACAAATATTAATTACATTTTATTCTGTTCGAGTTTTAAAATATTTATAAATTCATGGTTTTAAAGCATTTATACATTTTGATATGACCTTCTCAAATTAACTTCTTAGTATGTAGAGCATGGAGCTAACTTTAGCTTGCACCTTTCAATGTAACCAATAAGTGCAAGCTATTTTCACCTTCAGTGTCCCTTGGTGATCCCGTGTATTATATTTCATATGTGCTTCGATTATATCCCATTGTTCCCAATAATAATCTTTAGAAACCAATTTAACATTTATATTCCAGGTCAAGATGTAATAATATACTTACCTAACAACAACCTGACTTTGAACGGAAGCCTGTCCACTGATGACCATGAAATTACTTCATGGGAATGGACAAAGTCTACGGAAGATGAAAATAAAGCTGTAGACATGCAGAATACACATTCGCCGTATTTACAAGTAAGTTTAGCTTACTTAGTTTAACATTCTTGTCTTCAACAACTATGATAAGGCTGGAACCTCATTCAGCCGTATTATATTTGTTGTAGTCTCGCCTATACCGCCCGGTGAAGTAGCAAAGAACACCTGGCAATAACATATAATATTTCAAGAAAAAAAAGAATAGAACAACTGCAGAGTTCTGTAAAGATTATAGTTTCCAATAGCGCAAAGCTAGGTTGGCTGGTAACCCATAGCCACTATGAAATATTCATCCTATCTATGCTATATATATGTATTATTGTTGTTGTCGTTGGTTTCATTTAAGCCTTTTTTTAAATGTCATGTCATGTTAAGGAGAAGAATAAATTTGCTATCCCTGCCATAGGCTAAGTACGTACTGATAGGCGCATATTACATGGGAGTCAACTTAAAAATACAATGGATATTTTTCAATATAAGTACTTGGCGCCTTTATTAGCGCCGGCTTAGGCTCTAATTCAAATTCAATTCAGCAAATTCAAAATATTATTTATTCAGTAAAAATGCTTACATTTATTTGGAATCGTCGTATTTTCCCTCTACAATTCGTGACGTAAAGTAGAGCGACAGTTGCACTAAACTCCCCTAAACTAAAAGCCATAATCCCTCGAATCTCCCCGTCAGCGACCGCCCTGAGCCGAGGTCCAAGTCCCACAGGGGACGCCCTCTTGCGCAGGTTGCTTAGTTTGTAGTGTTTAAACCATTTATCTAGGCTGGAGCTCTGCTCGCCGGTGAAGTAGCAAAAGACTCAGGGCTAACTACATATGTCCGTAAGAAAGAAAAAAACAATTCGTGACGTGGCAAGAAACACTGCCAAAAAATTCAGTAGATACAACACAAAAGACGTCAATAGAAGACAAATGTTTTGGTTTATTGTCATGAGACGGAGAGTAACTCATTAAACTTTTAGCGTTAAGTAAGCCGCCTGTCAATGTATATTTTACAGCCAGGAAACCTTGCAGTAATTATAATATCTGCAATTAATAAAAATATTCTCAAATATATTTTGACCTATATACCTATAGCTTTTAATTTATTTGACTCGTTGGGATGACATGTATCTAATAGTAATATATATTTTACAATCCCGTCAATGTTATCGCACCTTATCAATTCAGCACATGGAGTACTAGGAAAATATATAATTATCGATTTTTGTGGCCTACTTTGTTCATGTAGTTTTAAACGATACCATCGTTATTTGATGTGACTGATCGATAAGGAAACTAACCGAAACCCATAAGTACCGTAGATTGTAAAATAATACTGCTTATATAGATTGTATTATATCACCATAAGCCGGTATAACGTCCACTGCTGAAAATGGGCCTCCTCCTCCTCCGAGGGAGGGTTTTATAGTCACCATGCTTGGCTGGCAGGCGATTTGGTGACCGCAGTATTATGTACTGCCCTTTACCTAGCATACGATTGTAATAGATCATGTTATGACAGTCCGGACCAAGCACGGAATGTAGTCAACGAACCGGGTAGTCCGGGCGTGGAGATCGAACCCACTACTTCCGCTACACCACGGAGGTTGTTGTATTATACAGCATGTAACAAAACTCCTGTCCGATCCTTAAGGGAGCATCGTACTGCGTAACCATTTAATGGATTTGAGATAATTATTTTTCCCCAGTGAATATAATTAAATAAAAATAAAAAATAAAAACTGACCAACGGCAACACTGATCGCTGGCAAAGTTCACGTGTGTGAACAAAAAAAACTGTAGGTAGTAAACCTACAGTTTTTTGTCAAAGAAGAGTGTCGTCAACTTATGAAAATTTCCCATATTCAGTAATAAATTTCGTATGGATTATAAAAATAAAAATTCAATAACTTGGTTTTTATGAGTTACATTTTTATAACCATTTTTTCTAGTATGTATTTTGAACCAAGAATACGCCTTTATTGGATCGGACAGGGTTTTTGTTACATATTGTACATAGAATAATATTGTTTAGCATAAGCGTGTAAATATTCGCGAATTGCGCGGCTTTAGCCGCTGCCCGGATTCCGCTATGAGTACTCAAACTCTCATAGCCAATGAAGTTCTGGCATTTATCAAACATGCCATCGACTACATGGACGAGGTCAGCATCTTGCAGATCTGCAAGTCATCTTTTAAGGAGGATGTGATTAGCAGTGCCAAGTTGCTGCTGTTCACGACGCTCGGGAAACTCAGCCAGATGCCGTCTCGGCGAAGGGATGGCACCGAGAAGAGTATCCAGGACATCGTAACGCTGATGAAGGCGACCGATCCGGACGACGTGCCTGAATTTGTGGCGAAGGATCTGCACAAGCTGCCTCCCGTCACGTTCGACCACGTAGATGTCACCAGGCTGCTGAAGGATATCACACTCCTGAAGCAAAGCCAGGTCGAGATGCAGCATCAGCTGGAGGTGTCCAACAACACCATCAGTGAACTACGGGCAGAAGTAGTGTTATTGCGCAATGCAATTTCTGCAAGTAGGTCACCTATCGACGCCGCAAAAGTGAACACGCGTCGCGGGGCACAAAACGCCTCCATCTGCAGTTTCGAGTCGGCGGGCTTTTTTTTTTTTTTTTACTTCATATAGGCTTACGTTTGACCATAATCTCGCTTGATGGAAGGCGAAGATAAGGCCTAAGATGATACACGCTTGCCTAGAAAGTGTCTGTTCACTTTAGCCTTAAAGATGTCCAGATTATAGCGTTCCGGAAAAACTGACGCCGGCAGAGAATTCCACTCCTTAGCCGTCCGCATTATGAAAGAAGAAGGAAATCGCTTCGTGCGTATTGAAGGAATGTCTACAACAAAAGGGTGAAACCGCTCGCCGCGCCTAGTCGTCCGGTGATGGAAGGGTGAAGGGGGTATCAGGTTATGTAGAACCTCCGCACACTCCCCGAAATGCAACCGATAAAAAACTGATAGGCAGGCCACTCGTCTACGGTGTTCGAGGCTCTGAAGACTTGCCTCCACCAGTGAGTTATTGCCTATGACTCTCTTCGCTCGGCGCTCCAATGAGTCCAGAGCATCCAGCTGATATCCAGCAGACCCATCCCAAAGATGAGAACAGTATTCCATTGAGGAGCGAACTTGAGCTCTGTAAAGACTTAAGAGCTGCTCCGATGTGAAGTACCGCCTCACCTTGGAGAGAATGCCAAGTTTTTTGGCTGCAGTGTTTGCAATGGACTCGATGTAGTGACCGAAGTTTAGATTAGAAGACAGGTCAAGCCCTAGGAGCTCAAGATGGTCGCTGATCGGAACGGAGACATTCCGGAAAGTCGGAGTCAGTTGGAATGGACTCCGTTTCGCCGAAAAAAGACACGCCTGTGTTTTTGAGGGGTTAAACCCAACCAGGTTGGCATCACCCCATAAGGAAACAGCCTCCAAGATCGAGTTCACCCCCTCAATCATCGACTCCCTGAACGACTGGACCATTGACCCCGACTTCGCATCAGACAAGTATCTCACCGAGACTGTGCTGTCGTCTGCATACCCAAAGGTACCGGGAGTAACTAGCAGGTCGTTTATGTGCCACCAGCTGCCGAGAATGCATGCGTTGCAACGTGTGCCGCGGCCGTCCCTGCCCCGACACCGGTGGAGGCGACGACATGTGTAGGTTCAGCAACCCCGAAACGAGCCTATGCTGCAATACTAGCCGCCGCTAAAAAGCCTGTTGAGCCACTAAACTCACAGGTTAAAATAGCGGACAACGTGAAACGGTACGGGGGTAAACGGAGCCTGCCAAAACCAAAACAGGATCTGAAAAGGCAGTCTCCAGTGAAGGACACGGGCGACAGCGATGGTTTCATCAAGGTGGAGAAGAGGACGAAGAAGAAGCCTCCTTGTCGGAACCAGTGTGGTACTGCGCTGGCAGGACCCAACATGCTGTTGCGTCCAGCCGTAACGACAACGCTGATGTACGTGTCAAGACTGCATCATTCCACGAAAGTTGAAGAGGTCGTGGAGTACATGCAGGTGAAGACCAACTGGACTTTGAGGGTCGAGATGTTGGAGCCGCGTCACAAAACGAACTTCAAGTCGTTCGTGGTGCGTGTTCCGACGCAGTATCTCGAGAAGGTCCTCAAAGAAGAGTTTTGGCCGAAGGGTGTTATGTTCCGCCGGTTTCGTGGCCAGCTACGTGACACCAGTCAGCGAAACACGACGCCGACACTTCGTGTACATTAGTATTAAGTTTTTGTTTTTAAAATATGTATTAGTTTATTACTGTTTAAGATTATTGTATGTATTTTATTCTATGGGCCTCCGATGCCTGAAATAAAAGGATTATTATATTATTATTATTATTATTATTATTATAATTATTATAAACTAAAATCCCGAGAACTATAAAATAGAGTGACTGCTCCGGAATCAATAACCACTCTGGACCGAGGTGGCACCCTCTTGTGCAGATTGTTTAAAAGCATGAAAGAACGTAGGCGTTCATATAATATATGTAATTCAGCAACACAAATCGCTTTATTAACGCTCGTTATTATTTTAGAGCTCTAAAGCTTTCAAAGTCTTAGGTAGACATGGAAATCTTTAAGTCACTGTCGTAAGACGACACATGTTTATGATCACCAACCTATTGTGTACGTTATTGTCTGTTAAACGAACAAGTCTTAGTGGAGTCCATCAATTGTCCCTTAAATGACCAGCTCAGCGCTATAATTTTTTAATAATAGTACCTAAAGAACATCAGTACCTTTTGTTCTACAACCCAAATTATCTTAGACATATACAATTTATTTGACTTTTCCAGCTGTCGAATCTATCAGAAGGTGTATACACATTCGTGCTTAAAGTGACTGACTCATCCGGCCAGTCGTCAACAGCTGACGTCCACGTGTTCGTCAAACCCCCGACTAACACGCCCCCTGTTGCTGATGCTGGTCAAGACTCGGTAAGTACCATACATGAATACATTTATTATATATTGTTAAATAACACTAGTTCTTATATATATGCTGTTGTAAATAAAGTTTGTTTTATAATTGAACCCGATATCTGCCACACGAGTGTCTTGAGAATCTTTTTTACTATATTCCAAATGCATTATTCTTGAACTTTATTACAACCCAATAAAGTCTAGAATATGACGGGAACTAAATTCCCACTGGTTATCAAAAGTTGTAAAGAGAGAGTAAATACTAGTTATGATGAGAAAACACGTTTAAAATGGGTTATTTATAATACTCCTGAGAAGTTAAATTAGTTAGATGTAAATATTTAAGAGTAAATTTTTGTAAAGGCATGTTTGTATTTACAATTCTTAATATTTTTCTGTCAATCTCTGGTGGCGTAAAAACTATATTTCATTGATCATAATTTTCAATACACTATCACTTTTACCATGGTTTTTTTTGGATATAAGAACATCTTATTTTTTTTTTTGCACAATGAAATATGAATTTTAATGTCAGACTCACTCCCATTACAAAAATATCAAGAATACAATTCTATAATTGGATTTATGAAACTAAAAACCTAACTACTTTTAATGTTTTTGCTCATTCATTTCTACCTCAACTAACATTTCCCGTTTCTAGCTAGCATACCTATTGGATGTTTGTACTATACTTACAGTTCATATCACTCCCTCAAACGTGGATCACCCTGAATGGTTCAGCTTCACACGATGACCACAGGATAGTCGCGTACACATGGCGTTGTCTCTCCGGCCCTACTAACTCTAACATAGTTAATTTCAATGAGTCTGTTGCCAACGCTACTGTCCTCACTAAGGGGCAGTACGTTTTCTCACTGACTGTACTCGATGACAATGGAAACTCGGCCTCTGATAACGTCACCGTCACCGTAACACAAAGTAAGTACTATATGTTTATGCAGGATGTGCGTAATAAATAAATGTATAGAATGTCTATCGACCCGCCCCGGCACATAAGAAAGATATAGAGAAAAGGTAGAAGACAAACAGATGCAGTGGAAGATTTTGTTGTATAATCATCATCAGCCCGTATAACGTCAACTGCTGAACATGGGCCTCCTCCCGAGGGCATTTGCCATAGTCACCAAGCTTGGCAGGCGGGTTGCTATTATGATGAACCACACAAGGAAACGCTGCTGCCCGTTCCTTGATATACGTTTATTATAGATGATGTTATAACAATCGGGACCAACGGCTTAACGTGCTTTCCGAGACACGGAGGGTGTACTACCCAACCAACCAGACCCGGAAAGAAATCTTATAATTTACACAAAGATTTCCAGTCCGGCTTGGGGATCGAACCCAAGACCTCCGAATTTTTAAAGCGAGCCAAACACCCCTAGCCTACGGAGGTTGTTGTATAATAAAAGGGGGTAAAAGGCTAATTGAGCTAAGTGACAACATGGGCAATTTTGAATTATATATTTTACTAGGAGTCGCACGGGTGCACATTTCTAGTAAAAAATATAGCCAGCTAGTAAAGTTTGTATTTTTATATGTATGTTTCAAATATACTTAAAAAAATAGACTAGTAGTCTATTTTTTTAAGTATATTTGAAACATACATATAAAAATACAAACTTTTCCTCTTTATAATATTAAATTTAAGAAAAACATTTTTATTTACTTAAACCTATTACAGGCACTTGCAAATAGTTAAAACAATAATTTAGTATTCAGTATTATTAGTATAGAAATATAGATATAGATATAATCGCTCATGTTATCGTTTTTACCCGTTGATATGCAACTGCAAGAAACAAGTAGTAATGCCTTACGTAAATTACAGAATGTGCACAGCTAAATAAAGTTACGTTCAATATGCTTAAACGATACTCTGAAACACGATATTGATGCGGTATTTTCTTTAGTGGGTTGTGTTGGGTCCGGCTTAGAATTGACCACCCCATATCTTCCTGTGGATGTCGTAATAGGCGACTAAGGTAAATACAGCTAATGGGTGGGCAGCGGCTTCTACCAGGATACTCAGCATCTTATTTAGATCACCAATCCGCCTGCCGGCCGTTGTAATTTTGGCAATCCCTCAACGACCTAGATAAGGTTTGAATAAAGAGGCCCATGTTCAGCAGTGGACGTGGGCTGTTGAAGTTACAGAAGTTTGTTCAGTTTAATAGAACAAGTTATATTACAGTAAACATTATTCAGGAGGCATGATTTTTGTTTCATAAGATTCTCATTAAGGATTTACACAATTTCATTCATATAAATTGTATTCTTTAGAAACAGTTGCATGTATTAAATTATTTTAAACTATATTAAGTTGTACATATTCTTTAAAGCATTAAATTTTTTTGATCATATTTGAGCATATTTTTCGCGTTTTTTTTTAAAATTACTAGCAGAGTTGTGAGAATACTAGTATTCTTGTCAACCTCTCGTACAAGCTCAAGCTAAAATGCTTGTGTTACGAGTTCACGACGGGGTGGTGCAATGTGTGGGCACCGAACCAGCAACCACAAGATTGCAATTCCGACGCCCTAGCCATTGGGTTATTGGTATTATTAGAACTCTTAAATACTAAAGACATTGTAGAAATATTTTTTTTATTCACCCATATATTTTGATCGATGTACAGACAAGAACAGTCCGCCCAAAGCCGATGCAGGGGGAGACCAAGTTCGGAACCTGCCGGTATCCGTGCTTATCCTCAATGGCACCAAGTCTTCAGATGACTTCCGCATAGTCACATGGAAATGGACAAGGTCAGGATCGGGGTTAGCTGCTGGCACAGTTATATTGAACTCGGACACACAACCTGTGCTTATGGTAAGAAGTTTTTTTTTTACTTTTTTTTATTTAATACTCTTAAACTATCATTACAGGTTTAGAAACCTAATGCGATAGCTAAGATTACTTATAATATTAACTATTTTAAATAACACTATTAGGTACTAACATTTACAAATATATGTAATACTACACAATAACTTAACACAAAATTAACTTAAATATGTTATACAGTCAAAAATTTAAAATAAAAGAAACAAAAAACATAAAATGAACAATAAAAAAATCATAACCGCTCCACTGTCACGCGACACTAATACTAATACTAATATTAAGAATCGTAAGTTGATCAACTTTCTAGTTTGTTTATAAAATAACAAGGTATCGGGTGGTTAAAAAAAAACTAAATTAAAACCAATGGAATTTTAACTGTATTGCTTAAGTCAATTAAACTATTATTTTTTCCAGTTATTATCATACGTATACATTATTATTCTATTCTTTATTTTCAGCTTACCAACATAGAGCCAGGTCGTTACATTTTCGAGCTAACAGTCACCGACGACCAGGGCGAATCGGACCGAGACACAGTCAGTGTACAGGTCAAACCGGACCCGCTAGAGATGAACCTAATGGAGTTGACATTAAACATTCCTGTAGCCACTTTCACCCAGGGTCAACTGGACTCGTTGGTGCAGAAGATGACATTGCTACTGAAAGACGATATAAGAGTTAATGTCACAGAAGTGCGGGGTCAAATTGACTCTGGTAACACGCAGTTAATATTCTTCCTTTCTGAACAGGTGAATCAAAGTGACAATATTTATTTAAAATGTTTCGGGAACTGTAAAAGCAGTGGGATTCATATGTGTTTGAAAGCCATAAATGCATCTAGACGGTTATATTATCAAAAATGAATTGAAAGCATTCTAGTCAATTTGAGATCGCTTCAATTAATTTCTTCACCGAAAGCTTCGCCCTTGTGTATGACTGTCAACTTTAAAAGTTGTAAATTAGGTATATTGCTTAAGTTTCAAAATACAAAAGCTGCCCCGGAGGGGGTAACCATTTTAAAACGCGCGCGGTAGTATCTTTTCAATCACGGTGTATATATGTTAAGGTCAATTTGATAAGTCCGGGCATTATTAATAATGGCCGGTCTGTATTAATATTGCCCGACTCAATTGGGCAATGTGATTAAAACAGCATGATTAATCACTTTTCCCCGGCCATTATGAATAATGCCCACCCTATCTTGGGCAAAGTAATAAAATAGGTGAAATGTAGTGTTTTTGTTTTATTAAATGAAATTAAACTTACAAAATTTTATATGAGCAGTGCAAAAGGTTTTTTGGTGGTAAAAAAAATAACCTAAACCTAAACCAATTTATTACATTGCCCGGCTACAAGTAGGGAATTATTCATACTGCCCGGTCCAAGTGATAAATTCAAGCTATCTCAAACACTGACTTATTACATGGACCACGGGCAGTCGGGCATTATTAATTATGGCCGGTCAAAGTGATAAATTTATTACTTTGCCCGTCGCTCTTGGGCATTATTAATAATGGCCGGTCCTTATTAATAATGCCCAGTTAATCACGTTGCCCGTATCATATACACCGTGATTTATTACACACAATCTCCGTATCGGTATTTGGCTAGCTTTAAATCTCGGAGGTAGTGGGTTCGATCCCCACTCCGGACAAGAAATCTTTGTGTAAATTCTAAGATTTATTTCCGGGTCTGGTTGGTTAAGGGTCCTCCGTGCCTCGGAAAACACGTTAAGCCGTTGGTCCCGATTATTATAACATCATCTATAATAATCGTATATCAATGAACGGGCAGCAGCAGTACAAACTAGATTATCTTGTTTGTTTTGATAGTAATACTGAAGGCATATCGTGTCAAATTTGTCATGTGTATATTAAGGGGATACAGTGTTAGGAAATTGTACAATTGTACGCAAGGAGCGGATCAATGTTAAAAATGTTTTTTAATTTATATTATCAATAAACAGAACAAGCCGGTAGAAGGCAGTCGCGCACTGACCCTGGTCCGTAGCGCGAGCGGCGCGTGGGGCGGCGGGCGAGTGCGCTCGCTGCGCTGCCTGAGCACGTGCTCGGGGCGCGGCGTGTGCGACCACGCGACCAGGACGTGTCGGTGCGATGCGTTTTGGATGCAGAGCTTATTCGCGCAGCTAGACCCCGATGCGATGCCCGATTGTGGTGAGATAGTTTTAATTATATTTTTATTATTATAGATCATTCACTTAACCTATATTTGTACTAGCGAAAGTAACCCACCCCGGCTTCGCATGGGTGCAATGCTGATGTATTATACATATAAAACTTCCTCTACAATCACTCTATCTATTTTAAAAACCGCATCAATACCCATTGCACATACAGCGGGAAGCGACTTAGTTTTATAGTATGTAGTGATGTGGGCTAGATATATTTGGCTAGCCCCCTGGTGAACTGTTTTTAGATACTCAGGTCGGATTGAATCTGTGCAGATTACTGTAAGTGTTTGAGTCGAAAGGTGGGCCTTTGAGGCGCGAGGCTCTACAGGCGGTGGCCCACACGCTCACGCATTACGCCGCCTCTGTATATATTGCAGGTGTTTCCTCCCCGTTTCATTAACGGGAGCTACGTAGGCCATAAGCGTGTAGTGTATTTTAAGAATATCCGGGACGGAACGGGAAGCTGGAATAGACCTCCCTATTTCTTCCTATGGTTATTGCAAGAGCTGACTAAGGAACATACACTTGTCGAAGGCAAGCAGCATCTATCAGCTCAATCCGCCTGCCAAGCGTGGCATGGCAATGATTGATTATGGCAATATCTTTCAAAGACCAGTCAAGATCTTTAAAGACAATGAGGAGGGGGAAGACATCCCAGGTGGAAACCGCGCGTGGGAAGCTAGTATTTATTTACACTGATTTTGAGGTTCATATCTGTACGGTTCAATTACCGCACATTTCACTGTCAAGTCATCACTTTATTGAAAATCGTTTGGCAGCAGCAAGGCTCCACGCTACATTGTGGTCCTTCGAGCCGGATTAATATTTTTTGCAAACCCTTTCGTTGATTCTCGTTCCATGAAATAAAGGACATATTAGGCTACTTATATTACTAATTCTTATGTTACTTAATTGTTATTTGATTTCTAATATGAATGTTTGTCATCGCAGACTGGTCGGTGGTATACGCTAGTCTGGGAGGCGTGGGCGTGCTGTGCGCGTTGGGCGCGTGCTGCTGGGCGTGTGCGCGAGCGATACGACGAGCCTTCGCGCCCAGGAAACCTCGCGCCAGGCCCAAGTACCGCCTGCTGCCACTAGCCGACCACGAGGAGAAGCCCTGTGAGTAGCTTTTCTTGTTTTCCGACGGACATATTATATAGTTAGCCACGTGGCTTTTATATATAAGATCTTTATTTCCGACCACAACATTCAGTCCATATTTAATAGTAGTAGGAGACTAGTCTTAACTCTAATGTTAGTATTTATATCTAACCATACAAACAATTAGGTACTAGTGGCACTAGTATTCTGTTACTGTTTTGCTACTTTACCGGGCATAAACGCAAATTTCCAACCTTAATAACTTAAAACTGCAAACTAAGCAACCTGCGCAAAAGGGCGCCCACTGTGGGACTTGGAGCTCGGCTAAGGGCGGTCGCTGGTGGAGGATGGAGGAATGATGAATTTAGATTTTGTGCAACTATCTTTATACTTTACACTTCGTTCAAAAGTGCATAGCATAAATTGACAATATTAATCATATCTGCAACTCAGCAAGCAAATAATGTTTATGCGTGTGTGAATTATCTTCAATCTTATCATCATAAGTAGGACTAGTACTGACGCTATGGTTATAGTTTTATGAGACTGCTACTACGAGACTTCTTAAGGATGAAATACGCAATAAAAATCATCACATCAGAAACACAGTTATTTCTGCTATCCGTTACCTGGTATACGATTGTCATAGATTTGATATTATCTCATCCAAGTCCAACAGCTTAACATGCTTTCACAGCCACAATGAGGCACTGAATCAATATATTCATATTCATTTATTGCACACCATATGTATAAATAAGTTGTAACAAAGACAAAAACATTACAACTAAGAAAATAATATAATTTTTAATTACAGTCGCAAATAAGGACGTGTCAGAAACAGAGACGGATTCCGATGTGTTATTCGAAACGAAAAGCAAAACAACGTCGTTCGGCGCACGCGCAATGAACGGCGAAGCGTCACAAGGTAACGGCTGGAAGAAGAACGGCCACTACAAGAGTTCCCGTAAAGTGAAAACGTAGCTCATTGCCTTTCGACTTAGCTACTTGCGAATTAAGTCAGCCTTTAGTCAATGTAAGTAGAAATATGAAGGTACTGTTTCAGATACGCGATCGCAAATGTGACACGACGTTGAATTTTTATTTATTTTATTTTGATTATTGAAACAGGTTTTTTCCCATTGTGCCGATTAGACCTTGGCCCGGGCGGCCAGTTATTAGGTAGTTGGCAACAAATAATGAATATCAATTATTTTCAAAAGGCAGCGGTTGGTACTACAACGGGTGACTCTTAAGTCCGATACTAGAATCTGTGTATTGACATATTGACCAATAAACGAATAGTAGGTATCTGGGTAATGATATAAATATTGAATAAAAAAAATTGTTGATCAAAAAAATATCGTGTCGTGGACGTTTATCTCGGTGACGTATCTCAAATGGTACCTTTAAGTATTCCTTTCTATATAAGACAAACAATATTAATACCCTAAGATCAGTTCTAAATCTTTCTCTCTCTACCTTGTGGTTTTGTGACTCACATGAAAATACATTTCAATGCCATTCCTAAGTAGGTATAAATAGTTGTTGAAGTTTAGTAAAATCCCATTCACACTTTTAATTCAAAGTAAGTATTAAATAATTGAAAAATAGCAAATGTTATTGTGATGAAAGCCAATTTATTCGATTCGTAAATTAGCAATTGTTCGATATTTGAAGAAAAATATATCAAAATATCATCAAAATATCATCAAAATATTTATCAAATTAATTAATATATTATATTTTTTTTTACTTTTATATGTGACGGCGCACATTTTGGACATAATTAAATTTTAAAATGTTTATTATTTTATTTCACTGCCAATCAGATCATTTGTTATATTTAGTTTTAGAATTCTCATACCGTAAAAATTATATTTGTTCAGTGTTTGATAGCTAATGTCTGTAGGTATTTAATTTATTAACTTTAAACACACAGTTTTTAGCACAATACGTTAATTTGATAAATATTTAAGCAAGTGAAAAATTGTATAAATTAAAATAGACTAAGATTATGACTATACATACGTATAAGGAAAAAGAACAATCGGGTTTTCGACGTGTTGATGCGAAATGTACTGTAATGTACATACTATGTATTGTATTGTGTGACTGTGTTAAATGTATACTGTGAAACAGAATTCCTGTTATATTTATTTTAGCTTTTTAACTGATATAACCCACCCGGCTATAATATCACACAGCCACTAAAAACGGTAATATCATAAAAACGAGTTTTTCCCGAGATATGAGTTTTTATATCTTTGTTTACCCCGCCCCAATTTGTGCATGGGTTATAAAGCATATTTTATCCAGAACTTGACAAATTATATAGGTAACTAACCTACGACCTTCCCTAAAAACTAAAATTGTTGAAAACCGCATGAAAATTCGTTCAAAAGGTTTAGACCTTATCGCGAACAGATTTTTATTTACTGATTTTATTTACTGACAACTTAATACTGATAGCATGATTAAATATTTGTAAAATTTTACAAAATAATGTATTTATTAGTAAAAATAAGAACCTTTTATTTTTTCACAAAAGTCGTGTTTCATGATACCGTTTTTAAGGGGATGTCCGATATGTTAAATTAAATAAACCGCGCGGTTTTCTTTATTTATTATGTAAAGGTCACAACAGTCATGGACTAAGAGCTGACAACCGAAAAGGCAAGGTAATTTGATCATTCATAAAAATGATCTATCAGCTTACCTGGAGCATTCTAAGCATAAAGACGTCGACCTGGCAGGATTCGCGTGGTGGATGTGGGAGTTATGGGGTGGGAAAAAAATAAAAAAAAGGTAATGTGATCAGGATACTTTTTATGCCAAATGGTTTGCCTACCTCCCCAAAGCACACAAAAAAAATCTGGCGTCATTTGGTTGGTGGAAAGGTATCGCCAGGCTTAATTAAAGTGAGGAAAAAAAAATTATTTTTAGGTAATAAGAACAAGGCTGGCTTTTTTTGTGCTTAAAGTTTATTATTCCCAGAGGCTAGGAAAAAAAAGCCAGCCAATAATAGTGGTGGGAACATGTCGAAAAAAATAATTGAAAATTTATATTTTAAATTGTATTTTGCTCGAGAAAGAGCTAAGGGGCATGAAAAAGAGCGCGTGGAGGGGATACACGTGACTACGGCGTCCGTGCTCTCTCGGTAATGTGCCTGTAATTGGTTTACGTAAATAAATATGATTTTTAGTTTATTTTATTTTATTTAAACAGAATATAAAAACACGTCCACGCGCTGTAAAATAGACGCTAAACTGAAACAGCTGGCGCTCCGGAAACGTTCGGCGTTCGGTTTACCGAACATGAACGACGCGCCGAAAGAGCACGGACGCCGTCGTCGCGTGTATCCCCTCCACGCGCTCTTTTTCATGCCCCTTAGCTCTTTCTCGAGCAAAATACAATTTAAAATATAAATTTTGAATTATTTTTTTCGACATGTTCCCACTGTACCACTATTATTGGCTAGCTTTTTTTTCCTAGCCTCTGGGAATAATAAACTTTAAGCACAAAAAAAGCCAGCCTTGTTCTTATTACCTTTATACCTTACCACCAACCAAATGACGCCAGTTTTTTTTTGTGTGCTTTGGGGAGGTAGGCAAACCATTTGGCATAAAAAGTAATCCTGATCACATTACCTTTTTTTTTATTTTTTTCCCACCCCATGACTCCCACATTCACCACGCGAATCCTGCCAGGTCGACGTCTTTATGCTTAGAATGCTCCAGGTAAGCTGATAAATCATTTTTATGAATGATCAAATTACCTTGCCGTTTCGGTTGTCAGCTCTCCGTCCATCACCTTTGATTCATTATTAATAAATTAAATAAACTCTTAAATGTCAAAACTGGCTATGAATTATTTGTAAACAAACTAACATTATTAGTAATTAGTGAATTTATAGGTTTTATAGTTTGATCAAGTAGCTATTTTAACCATTGATGATTTTGAACACAAGAGCGAATCAAAGTTATGCTAATATGCTATAAGGGAAATATTATCGGCACGCACAATTAATATTGAAAGGCAGACTAGTATAATTATTTAACATATGTAAGAGAAATATGAAGGGCAATGGGGCTGTATATAAAAATACACATAAAACTCTAAACATTCCAATTTCTGTGAAATTTAATTGAATGACGAATTTCGAAAAGAAAGGTGCGATGTGCACTTTTTGAAAATGTAATATGCATGCACAATTACCTGCCAAGTATATTATTCAAAAAACCGAGGCAAAACGAATTTTTCGGTAGTAGAGCACTCCCTAATGCTTCGCATTATAAGTCGTGCAATTTTGGACGTCATACCATAACGGCATCTCCATGTCTTGCACACCAAACTCGAAAATAGATATATAATAGAATATGTCAATAACTGTTATATATATTATGTTGTTGAAAATAGCCAACGCGACGTTGGCGCACAGGCTTTCATAAGGTTAATATATTTTTTTAATTTGGCACTTTTAAAATTTGAAATGTGACCATAATCAAATACCTACAACAGATTTATACTTAATTTTTTTTTCCATTTGTCATTCGCTTGAATAATACAAAATGAAATATTTTAGTTGCCTTTCAAGGGTCAACTATTTAATATAAGTAAAATATGTTTCAGTTATGAATCTGTATGACTTAAACATACGTTATGTTACAATCATACAGATTTCTAACTCTCGGTGGGCCTTTATTCATGTTGTCAGTAGCTTAAATGAAGTCATCCAAATAGTATTGTAATAACAAAGATATCTTAAATAATAATTATAGATTTTAAGTATGTACAGTATATAAATATAAGGAAAACTGATTTAATTGATTCTATTTTTATTTACTCAATTCGATTATAGGCTAAAGGGAATGAAGCGGTAGTTTCAGAAGAACGAGATTTACTCTAGCGTAAAAATGTTAAATATTATTGAATTGTAAAATTTATTCGATAGGAATAAAGTCTATTTGCCCTGTTACACATTATTTATAATGAACAGAACAAAAAAAAGTAAGCTATACAGTAGGTACCAATATCCAATCTGTAGCAGAGACCAGCAGGCTAATCACATAACGATATGACTATGAATGTCTTAATTACTGTAGGTTTATAGTAACGAATTTCCTATGTTATTGTTAAATTACATGATTAAAATATTTATTGCATGCATAGTAAACGCGGAGTAACGAAGAAATTTTTATTAAAATTATAGGAACGTCGTAACGTGTTTAGCCCCCAGAACATACAAATTGCCTTATCACTTGAAAAAATGACCTTCCCTCCAATATCAACAATTTGACGATCGACATCCATATATGATTATTATTTGATATTTAATTCAATAAACTTTTTGTTCACACGTACAAATAGTAGTCATTATAAAATGGTAATTTATAAAGATTGTATGTAAATACTATTAATAAAAAAAGCAGTAATGTGGTAATTTTTGTCAAATACTTAATGTATTATTTTATGTAAGTAGTTGTAATGTGTGCAATGAACATGTTAACGTTATCTTGTGTAAAATAATTTTGTAATCCATTATATTTGCCTCTTTTGGCTATTTATACGCTACTTAATATATTATATTGTGTGCAATTTATTAAGCATATTATATTTATAGGAGTAGGATGTAAAACGTCACTATTATGTTAATTCGCTAAATCTTACGTTTTCATTGACATTTAAAACGATTAAATATATAGATCTAGTCTCAGTAAGTGATAATGTTATAATATAACACACTAATAATGTTTATGTATTATTTTATTTTACTGTGATTTTGACGAGTATTTTTTTATTGTACTTAAGTTTACCATAAATAAAGCCTCGGTTTATGCTTGATTTATGCAATAAGAAGTTTATTATTTATTACCCTAACCTACCTAAATATGATACATTTGATAATTATGCGTATTAAAATGGTCGGCATTTTAAGCACTATAATACATTAAGATATTTATTTATGTGCTCGCTCATTATAAATTATATCCATAAAACAGTTCTGTAAGGCCTTTTCATCATCAGCCCATATAACCTGGTGAACAAAGGCATCCTCCCGAGGAAAGGTTTTTGCCATGGCTGGCAATCGGGTTGATGACCGTATTATGTTACCACACACAACGAATTGAGATTGATTTATGTTTTATAGCTGATATTTTTATTAGTCTTTCCGAGGTACTGAGAGCAGTCCCTCAAACAACCAGACTAGAAAATAAATATTAGACTTTTGACAAAAAGAACCCACGATTACAGAGACTTAAATCTGTTAATGCTATTACATTAGTTTAATAAAATCTGTTACATTGCATACCAGATCATAAAGCAAAAAAAACACAATTTTCGGTAAAACAATTTATTTATTACAAAATTTATTGCTTTCTTAGAAATAGCGAACAATAGCCAAATGTCTATACCTACTTCATTCACAAGTAACTTTGAACACGATATCTGTTAGGCAAACAGGCACTCGGCAACATAGTACCGACCAGGCTAAAATACAGTACTTATATATAGTGTATTTATGTACTTACCTAAAATGTAACTACTGTAGCAAGCAAAGGTAAATAAAAGGAATTGTGCAGGAGATAAGGTGATCATATACGGTACGATCTTTAAATAGGTAGGTACCTATTTGTTATTTCAATTGAATCACAAACAACAATTATTGTTGAATCGACTGTTGGGTTTTTCACATTATTTGAACCTTTTAAAACTTTGAAATTATTACAAAAAAATGCCATTGTATACAGCATAATTTATAACTCAGGCATAATATAAGTTACAAGCAACGAACAGGAATATCATAATAATTGGATTTTGAGAGAATAATTCGTTTCGGCCATAATTGTTGGCGCCATTTGTTTACTTTTTTAAACAGTTTGTTTATGATTTTTAATTTATGGTATTTAAACTTCCAGAGGTAAGGATTGATTCCAATAGAAAAAATAGAAATTATCGCATTTCCTGTTCTTTGCCTTTACCCTTTATATTAAGTGACTGCAAATGCCAAAAGCGGCACATTGGTTCAGTAATAGTCGTACTGGCACTACATTATAATGCTGCCAGATCGACTCCCACACAAAACGACAGTATAAGTCTGAATGCTTTTTTTGTTCATATAAACATTTATTCTTTCCGGACTGGACGAGATTTTAGAAAACAAAATTTACCACATTATTCGATAAATCTAGCTAATACTACGACAGAGATTATAATCAGATTCATGTAGCATGATTGATAAATAGGTAAGTATGTTGTTCTATACAATAACACATTACCTATATCTATTACGCATTATTCATTTTACGTAATGTCTATATTTACCTTAATTGCTAACGTACATACATACCTAATATAATAATTATTTAACTACTGTATTTTACGGTTTATAACATATTGGAATGTAAGTTTTACATCATTACCTAATTTAAAAATACATAGGTATAAGAACATAAAACTCAATTACGATACGATGTATCACTGCTTTATCACTACCTATTACATTATAAAAAATGTAGATAAGAAATTAAATCAATGACCTAGCGTGACTTACGATTTCTTAAATTTTTCAATACAATACATTATATATCTACTAAACTAACTGCACCTAACAACACTAACTTGTTACTAATTTATTTATCTTTTAGCGGATAAATGCAAAGTGATCAAACACTTTTTAATCAAGAACGTTTAACCTAAGCTAAGCAGTAGATCTGTAGTAATTGGTTTTTTCAAGCTGCAAAGAGTCCAAAATATAGTGATCGCTATGTGATCACTGTCTAGCTTAGGGTTAAACTCGAACCATTTATAAATCAATAAGACTTGTAAGACTGCTTTCTACTGATAAGAAAAACATTGACCTTTGTGTCCTGCATTGGAAAACAGGGTTATCCATCACGGTCATACATAATATTTAAATATCTTTTAATTAGATTTTCTATTTAAATTACAAATGATTATTATTAATGACTGAATTATTATGTTTTTTTTATTATTGCAGAATTGAATCACAACCTATAGTTGATAAAGTCTGATTATTATTGTCCACTAATACAGATTTCGCTTTAGCTTTTTATTTATGTGTCACAATAAAAATATTATTTGCTAACAGTTGGTACCTAATAATTACACATTATTGAAACATGTCAGATTTTTAATAGGATTGTATGCAATCAAGACATATTTTACGTTTTAAATTAATATTTATATTTTTATAAGCAATAAATATTATCAGTTACTAATAATGTTGGTAATAATTTCAAACAATTGTTCAGATTCAATAAGAGGAACATTTATAATAATTCTTTATAGTTTATTTGAAAAGATAATGATTATTTTCATAAAGTGGACAAAGGAAATAAGTAAGAAACTTGAATGAATTATCTTAGTATAATTGTTTATTATGACTCAATAATAATAATTAAATATTCATCATTTTATCATCATTATGATGATGATGAATTGATGAATAGTTTATTATCACTCAAAGAAGAACAATTGCATGTTGTTTTTTTTCCCACATCATTAATTCAATGATTTAAAACAATTATCTAACTGACAGTCCTTAGTAACCTTGACATAGGTTTTTTCCATTAGTTAATTTACTAAACACAGTTATTTAAGATATACACAATATTGCATGATAGTTGACATCAATCACTGGGGTTACAAATTATCACTTTTTAATAAATTTTTTACCTTACACAATACATAGGTATATAATTTAGAGCCACAACCCTTGCATATAACAAAGTTGAACCGTATTTTGTGACTACATTTTGAGAATTGGCATTCAATAGGTATTGCATTTAATTTCATTATGCTTACTTAATATTGGTGAGTCTTATATTGCTAAAGTAAGCTAAGAGCAGTAAAAATCTTCTGTGACTTAAGCGAAATTGTAATTGAGACTTGTTCTTTCAAGACTGGATGCTATTTTATTATATTATCAACTAGCTGTCCAGCACAGTTTCACCTGCATGGAACCAATTTCCATGGGAACCTCATCTTAAAATATAGCATATGACACTCACAAGTAATGTGGCTTATTATTGAAAAAATAATTTTCAACATTAATTTAGTAGATCCAGAGATTACCCCCTACAAACTTTACTTCAATATAATATTAAAGATAGATCAATTTTAAGTTTGTAAAATAAATAATCTTTAAACCTGAACAGGTTATGTTTGCCTTCCACCATGAAAAAATAATATTTAATATTAATTAACCTTCCTATCTCAAATTTCAAAGTAATGTTAACTGGCCCTTGGGGCACTGTAACATAAATAATTATCTTATTAAATTATTTCACTTTTTTCTTCCCGGATCTAACTGTCTTTTTAACTTCAGAAGCCCATACAGATTTATTAATTAATTCACCAAAACTGTAAGCACAAGAGGCTAAACCAAGGCAGAATACATAAAAGCCTACTCTCATAGGCCAGTTCAAAACATTCAATATTGGGTAGACCCAGCTACCAGTATTAAAATAGATCACATGAATCCAGACTAAGTAGCAAACCATGAAAGAGGACAGAATAGAAAGGCCAACTTTTTTACGTGGATACATTCTGAAGGATGCAAGGAGATCAATAAGTATAAATACAACTATATTAGTATGCATAACATGATTTAACCATAGAGGGAAATATGGATCCATACTTCTAGGCAGGATCAATTCTCTGTCTACCGCATAAATACCCCAGAATGATACCCCTACAAACATAGCTAATGGGAATGCCAATGCACTGAAGATAATATCCTGGATTTTTCTTAAAAGTGGTTTCTCTGATGGTGTAGGTTGATTGTTACCAAATAAGTCATTAAGGAGGGCGATTGTGAAGTATGCAGTTTGTATCATCTGAAATAGTTAATAAAATAATTAAAATACTTAGCACTTTAAACAATACTATATCATTTTAATTATGATACCATTTCGCAACTTACCGCATCTAGATAAGTCAAGTATTTGAACTTTCCTCCATACGGTGTCACTGAAGAAGAAGTGCTAGGAATCTGAACATAGGTGTAATCATAGTAACACCCATAGGCAAACTGGATGGCACCAAAAAGATGGAATAATATCTTCAACATTGCTAGAATTTCTGGAAGTAAATGAAAAATTATTTAGTCAAAACATTAATTAATATAACTAATTATCTTATCAGTTACGAAACAAATATATTTTGAACTAGAAACTTGTTTAAAAAAATATTTTTTGTAGTAATAATACCTTATTATTGTCGGTAGTTAAATCTTTTATACAAAGCTATCATAGAATTGCTACGCTACTGTAACTATCGTCAAAATGCAAATTGCCGATTTGCAATGTAAAAATGCTACAGCGACCGATGTCTGACTGTCAGTAATTGATTGACAGATGACAACGACAACTTATCGACTTTTTTATTGCTCATGTTTTGTTATTTACTTGGCCTTGGTCCCCTCGAGTTTTTAAGCAAGAGGACAGGATAGTTTTAAAACTGTTTTTCAGGAATAGAATAAATAAATAATACAAATAAAAAGTTCAAACTTATTATTTGATTGAACTACATTGTAAAAATATATTAGAATGAATCGAACCGTAAAGAAAACTTCGCAATTTTACCGAATTTAAAATTTTATAAAGTCCTTAAAACGGATCACCTTGGCACGGTCGCAGCCTGAAACTTTAAAGAGGTTCACTTATAATAATAATAATACAATATGTCGAGTAAATTAGACTTTATTCCACACATTATACAACAAATGTTAATCTTTCACTTTTAGTGGTCAAATCGGTGGATAATATTTGAGACGATATAGTATCAGTTTTGAAAATCGTAGTTCATAAATGTTAGAAAATCAAAATTCATTGGTTAGAGGCAAAAAAATATATGTTGTAAATATTTTAAAAGAATTTTCAATATGATTTGTGTGATTTTGGGGGGCGGGAGTCATGTCCCCAATGATCACTCCCTTCGGACTACGCCTGGGTCAATGGTATTATAAAGAAACAACCGAAATGTAGGTATACACATTTACTATTTCATTCTCAAAAACAAAATTAAATAGGCGGCAGTCTAGCCGCAAACACTGGCTGAGCAAGATCGGCTGCGGCGGCGGTCATCATAGCTGGCGTCGAACGTAAATAGTGAGGCACAGGAGCCGAGATGTCTGGGAGGGTACCGCGAACTAGACGCCTCAACGCGGCGTTGCGACGACGCAACAAAACCACCTCCTCGTGTAGACGCTCACGTTCTGGCAACAAATATTAATTATTGTAATATTAAGAACATACATTTTATTTGTTCAAAGTTTGTTAAACACATAAATGTCAACCTATTTTAAAATCATTTTCTGGATAATGTTATCCAGGAGTGACGTAGGTATACGTTTTAAATGTGTTCCCATGAGCCAAGCGGTCGTAGGTATAACATATAATTTGCAATTATAATGGTTTTCACAGCCAGTAAATTATTTTATCTCTATAGTAAGTGCAATATTTTTTTACTATTTTCTATTAGACACTACAGCATTAAAATTTGAATTCTAGCAGCACCATGTTCCATGCTAAAATGGAAAAAAAAATTACCTGTTCTCTATGTAACATCAAGAGAAAAGCTTGTTCAATCAAGCAGTATTGAATATTACCTTGTAATATGGTTAAATAATGATTAAGTCCAGTGAGCAAACCATCCCAAAACTTGTCTTTTTCTAGAGGGAAAACGTTCTTCCATTGCACCCAGTACTGTTCAATTTCTTGTGCTGATAGTTTTCGCGATGCCGTGTCGAAGTTTGGTGACTTTAGGTCATCTCTAAAAAACATTAAATCAGTGTCTACTAAATTATTTATAATCAATTGATTTATCAAGTTTTAAAATGCTAGTTTTACAACTTTTCTTATTTAACTTAGATAGACTTTATCTTAGATATCTTGCGTTACAGTCGGAGGGTCTGAATGTAAGGCATGTCCTTCAACTAACCATACCCGGTTGGTTGATTGACTACCCTTCGACTATCACCAGTAGGGACGGATAACACATAGGTAGGTAGTTTACCCGTTTTCACAACAGCGAATAGACGATTCGCAGACTCGAATTAGATTAAATGTAGCTTTGGAAACTCACTATTGTATTATTGCCAAGTATTAAAGGAAATACTTACAATATATCGTTAAGTTTTCTTTTCTCCGTCGGTTCAAAAACATTTATGAATTCATTTAAAGCAGTCAAAACTTGCATGGATTCTATTTCCAAAACATGTCCCACTGTGAAAAGAAATGTTATATTCATAAAATATTCATTATATGTATATAAATATTATATTCATAAAATCGTTACCGTAAAAATGTGTACCTAAGTAGGTAGTTACGCTATTTCGCTCACTCTTGAGTCTTTTCATTAATATTTGATTGCGGCCTAGTATTATAGGCACCAATTTTAACCAACGTAACGTAACTACCTAATTAGGTACGTATTTTTATCGTTATGATTTTCACTCTATATCAGTAAAAAAAAGATAAAATAACTATGCCTTAGACATCTATTTCATATACACATCACGCCCTATTATTTTCAAGACGGTAAAAAACGTCACCCAGTAGGTATAATATCAGTAAATTACTAATTATTTTTATCATTGCACTTCACTAAGATTGGGAATGTACCGAAATAAATCTTTTGCATATTGGTGCAATCCCTATTCAAGGTCTTTTGAAGAGGTGCCCTTTAACAAGCCTAAAATCCTTTGACCGATTTATTTTTTAGCCTAATAGTTTTACTCGCATTTTTATCACTTCGCGAAAAAGTTAAATTTATTCGCCATACCCCTCTTAAAGACATGGAATCTGATTGGGTTTTAAGAACCTATGCCGTGCAAAAAGCAGACTTAGGTAGCAGACCTAGATAGAGAACTTGGGTTTTTGGAGAAAGTATATGGCTGACCCAATGACCGATATCGTGCTAATGCGAGTACTTAAATGTAATCGTAGCTCATTTTATAACAACATTTCTTACATGGACAGAGATAAGGGCTTGAGGGTTTTGGTTCAGTGACGACAGGAGAGGGCATAGCAACTGTAACTCCTCGGCCCACCCTCTTCATATGTGTTTGAGAATCCGACGGAGTACCCACTGTCATTGCACTCACTAAAATAAAAAATATTGCCATTAACGCAGAATGGACACATTGCATATTTTTGATACTGATTTCATATAAAAAAAGGGATAAAATATAATGACCACCAAAAATATATACTTGACACCAGAAAAATAAAGTCTAAAATTATAATAGTACCTAAGTACTAGCTATTTTAGTCACGACTGCACTTCAAATTGTATTCGAACACCAAATGTAGTTAATGATCACCAAATCTTAGCGAGCAAATTATTGCGCTATTTCTACCTTAATAAAATCAATGAAAAATGACAATCGGTTAGGTTAGGTTAGAGCTGCGGCCATACAACGCACGAGCCGAGCGAGCGAAGCGAGCGGTGCCGCGGCAGCGGCCGGCGAGTGCCAGAACCGAATAGTAAATTAGTAAAACATTTAGGTACTTTTGGTGATCATTTACTACTTTTGGGTTAACAATGATTTATTTGGAGTCATTTTGCTTAAATACGATAGCGAAATGTTAAAACTTTGGTTACAATTTTACATTAAAATGCGGGTTTAATTTTGGTGATCATTTTTACTATATCTGATGGTAAGTTAAACATAAGCCATAAAAAAACTCAAAGATACTCATTTATTTTAAAGAAAGTCAACACAGCTGCTAAACAATAAGGCTTTAAAGCTTGTATCTCATAACTATGATAATATCAATAGCTTACCTTGAGGTTCCCCACCACATTTTTGCAATATTTCATCAGCTTCTTGTACTAGGACCTGATCAGTTGGTGACAAATCTAGAATGCCGTGACTACGCCTGTTTAAGAATAATAAAGTCAGATTGATACTGCAAAAAGATTTTGTATTAGTTAAGTATTTTCTTAACGGATTGTTGGGATACAAACCTAAAGGCAATGTGAGCTCTTGATGTTGTGGATGACATAGTACTTCTAGCTGCAGCCATACTCGTGCGACCTCTCATTGATAGCCTGTCTCCTGAAATTACTCGTAAGTTGGAGCGATTATAATTATATAATTAAGCACTGGCTTAAGGCTTAAGGCTGCCTGTCCACCGGAGCGGAGCGAGGTAGCGGAGCGGAGAAACAGAGAAATATTAACCAATAGAATTGCAGGAGCGGAGATTTTGAGAAATCCTATTGGTTAATATTTCTCCGTTTCTCCGCTCCATTACCTCGCTCCGCTCCGGTGGACAGGCAGCCTAACGCACAGGTGCTACAGCCAGGTGACCAAAAAATCAGTCCTATATTGGAATCAAGAACACTCACACCGTGGTATATCGTTGATGTAAGTATACATGTAGGTAGGTACTAACCTACTTGGTGTACATGAACAACTAACGTTACAAGTAGATTTAGATATTTCTTGATCTCTGAAAAACCTTTGACAATGTTGATGTTACTTACCAAGTAGCATTTGTTATCAGAATAATAAAAATAAACCATGTTTTAAAGCAGTCTTGCCGATTCGCATTGGATTCCCGCAAGCCACTGTATTAGGGCCAATGCACCGTAAATATAACGTACCTCGTCCTTTAGCATTCAACGGTGATTCGGTACTAGGTAACATCTCTTGTGACACACTCGTTAATGTAGATTGTCCCACTACTTCTGAGGCTAATTCCAGACCAACACAAATGGGACAGAAGGCATAGTTTAATATAGTTTGACACAACAGTTCAATGTCTTCTTCTGCATGAATTTCTAACGCCTGAAATGAAAATATTTATACTATATTATTATATGGGGGCTAAACACGATTTTGGCTTATGGATCAATTTAGCAGGGACATTATAAACTTTTAAGTACCATAATTAAAATATAATTACAGGCGGATAGCAGAAAAGGTAAACAAATAAACATACCGAATCTATACAAACAGTGAAGATTTGTATAATTGTGTGTGTGTAAATTTGTAATGAATATACTAAAAACTAGGTACTGTGCCTACTTCAAAAAATCTTTCACCATTGGAAAGCTACATTCACCCTGAGTGACATAGGTAGGCTATATTTAATTATGAAGTTCCCACGGGAACAGGAGTTACGCGGGTGAAACCACGCGCGCTACTTCCAATAGAGGTTTTTTTTACTTGGAAATCTATCGTAATATATCTATACTAATATTTTAAAGAGGTAAAGTTTGTGACGTTGTAGGGGGTAATCTGTGAATTTACTGAACCGATTATGAAAATTCTTTTACCAATAAAAAGCCACATTTCTGAGTGTCGTAGTTATATTTTAAGTTAGTTTCCACGGGAACGGGATCTATACTGGTGGAAAAACGCGACAGCTAGTTTCTTATAAATATATTACCATGAAAATTGCGTCCAGGGTACATAAGTTCTGAGAGCTTGGTTTATATTTTTCAATAAGTTTTAGCAACCGATCTTCAACCAAAAAACCAGTATTATCCGCAACAAGCTGTAAAATGTGGCGTACCTAAAAAAAAAGGAATTCGTACTGGAGTGTATTTTACATAATAAACATTTATCTTAGCGGTATACCTAAGCTTAACACTAACCAGGGCTTCTTTAGCATCTGAAGTTGTTGAATTAGTTGTGCCCGCCTGTAGACGTGGTTTTACTTCACCATTGTTTGCCATTTCATGTTCTGTAAATATACACTGAATGTAAATTAGCGATTTCGTTAGTTATAAGAGTAGATGATACCAAAACTTTTACCGTATTTAGATAAAGGACTCTTCGGTGGTGGGCCTGGTGGTGGAGGCGGAGGCTCTGCTAATATATGCGCATGGAGAGCCACCTCTCCATATCGGATCTGCTTGCTCAACTCTAAACAATTTGCAGCGGACATACGCCAAACTTGCGCAAACTTATTATGATTTACAAATGAAAATTGATCGGACTTCTTCTCTAAATCTCCCATGGTTTGCATCAGTTTTACTATTTCAGCATCGGCTTTCACTTCTTCTATGGCCCCTTCTTCAGCTGCCTTGCGGATTTTAGCTCTCAAAGTGTTAGTTACGTCAGACATTTTATTCAATTTGCGTTTTTGTTGCGATCTGACGAACACGTTTTCCTCTTCACGTTTTTTTAAGACCTGGTGAAATGATGAATGAACATTTTGTAAAATTATTAACTGATGTTAGAATAGTCATGCATGGAAACCATTTATCATTGAGAAACATTATTGATATGAAATAGTAACCTGATATGTATAACCAATCTTTTCTGTATTAATTATGCAGGTAGCCTTCAATTTCTCTAGTTCTTGCTGTAGCTCTTGTATTAAAGATTCTAGTTTAATTTTAGCCTCACGATATTTCTCGTGGTGATCCCACATAATAGCTTCGACATCTCGCTTGTACTCTTCACGCTGAAATAATGTGGAAATTTAGTAATTGATTTTTTGGAACATATATATAATAAATCGATCTCTTCTGGCAATTGCAGACTAAAATAGATCATTGATACATAATAATTTACCTGTTCAAACCTGTACTCCATGTGAGCAATTTCTTCTTTGTCACGTTGTTTGTAAAGTGCTTCCCATCTCTTATTATTATGATCTATCATCCCTTCTCGTTCAAAATTAATTGCTTGTTCTATCAAACTCAATTGCTTTGAGTAAGCTCTTTGCATTATTGTTATTTGTTTTTCTATTCTTTCAGACAATTCTTTGATGTCGTTGTCCTGGAATAAATTTAGGTGTATCAATATATTATACGACTCCTGGTTACTTATGCGCATGTTTCATGTCCACGCAAAGAGGTAGTGCATTTTGCATTGACATTAAAAAATATCCTTGAAATAATAATGAAATACTTAATGAATTTATTTAGCACTTAGGTATTTACATACACTTGTACTTACTTATCATTTAATTATTCTTATTCTATGAATTAAACTAGATACTTACTTAATTAACCGGTAGCAAATTGTAGGATATTACAGACAAAGTAGTCCGTCAGTCAGCTGGTCTTAATTCCTCTACTCATAATACCTAAGTTTAAGCTTGTTTAAGATATTACCAACACCAAAAATAAAATTGCAATTGAAACTATTTTAAAAAGCGTTGTTCATGAAACTGTGGCAAAGGATGAAGAGTGTATGATCTAGTTAACAAAAAAGGCAAAACATTCTTACTTGTTTTTCAAGATCAATAAAATATGATTCATCCATTTTCTTCAGATCGCTTTTTAGCTGAGCAATAAGCACATCTTTCTGATGCAGTAAGCTATCGCACTTTTTCTTTTGTTCTTTCATTTCGTAATCAATATCTAAAGGGTCCTTTATTTCCAACATTTTATCCCAGTTTTCCGATATAACATCATACTGAAGTTGCGCATCTGCTGCTTCTTCTTCTATATTCTTTAAGGAACCTGTTAAATAGCAATTAATCATACATATTTTTAAATCTGTTTTAAGTCAAACAGATGTAGGCAGTGGGTTACTTTTTAGACTTCCTTCAAAATTCCGCAGTATTGATATGTAAGGAAGTGTATAGAGCACATAAAGAAGACTTGAGGGACACCAGCGTTCATCGTAAGGTACGTTGAACACCACGTATTAATGACTCGTTCTTTCACTTATTTCTTGCCTGAGCGAGTTTCCCAATACAAAGCTGAAGAGGTAAACAATACCTATGTCGAAGGATAATTTGTACCAGACCCAGTAAATAGCCTTAGCGATGTTAAGATACCAAAGGTTATATAATAATGGAAAACTTCAGGTTTATTAAAATTCTGTACTTGTAGCAATAGCTTTTAATATAAAAGTACATACTATCCATATTTTTAAAGAAATTCGTGCGGCGGAAAACTTCTCGCTCATCGGTAGTGACTTTGACATTGGTAACTTTAGCGGCTCCATCGAGCGCTAGTCGTTGGAGCTCTTCAGCTGCGGCTGCTGTCGCAAACTCAATCTGACCTGGTTCATCCTCAGCTGTAGCTTCTTCGAAAGGTTGATCGGCTCTTTTGGCAATAAAGTAAGAAAAGTAAGAGTGCCAGGAAACGACATTTTCTTTTCTTCTATTTGAAGACAATCAAGTACAAAGACACAGACAAGTACGGAGACATCGACGTTTTTTAAATTAGATACCTAATTGAAAAAAGTCCGTGTTGTATTTGTACTTGATTCGTCTTCAAATGGTAAAAAACGTCGTTTCCTTTACCATACAAAGTTATTTAAATACTAATATACCTAGTCTATACTAAATCTGTGTCGAAAAAAAATACAACTTTGTTCCACTGCTAATAATAAATTATTATTTTTACATTGTGTAGATTAGCATTTTTGAAGAGCGCATTTTTAAATTAAATGACTTTTATATAAATAGCGGTCCAACGGACAACAACTATCCTAGAAAACGTGCTGGGCTTTCTTGATAAAGGTTATCATTCCATTCAGTTCTAATCTCGTAGTTATTTCCGTTTGTTCTCGATTGTTCTACTGCACAGTTCTACGGTAGAACTAATGGGATTTTTTTTTCTCACTAGTTCTATTATATTTGATGTAACGAAAGAGTAGAACTAGTGGGAGTCTTTTTTCCCGGTTATTCTACTTATTCCATCGGGTAGAACTAATGGGAAATTTTGTTCCCAGTAGTACTACAATATTCGATGTAACAAAAAGTAGAACTAGTGGGAGTCTCCCTTCCCACTTGTTCTATCTTGAATAGTAGCGAAACTTGAAGTTTTACACCAATTAATGTGTTAGCAAAATACTAGTCGTGTCTCAATAGAATTAAAGACACACTATAATTAGTTTATAAATTACACATTTTAATGTAATATATTGTATTTAATTATTTTCCTTGTCATGATCATAGTCACTTAGTTGTTCTTAAATACGTACTAATACAAGAATCAAACTAATTAAACTTTATGTCTATCATAGTGTAAATTATCATGTAATATAAATTTCTAAACGTATCAGTTCAAAATTAAGTTATCCACATTATGAGGGTAGGCCGGTGAGAATTGTGACAATTACTGTAATACTTTTTATAGAACCTATTTTATATAGTTCTATATTTTAATGTTTAATAAAAATAAAATGTGACGTGTTCTGTACTTCAAATAAAACTGTCAATATAAATAAACGTATTTTCTTTAATATTTCCAACATTCGTTATCAGCACGAAAAAGCTACGTAAACGAGCTAGATATTGCTGTTTTTTATGTTGAAGTCGGTGTGATATTTGTGTAATTTAGTTCTACTATTCTAGATAGAACAAGTGGGAAGGGAGACTCCCACTAGTTCTACTTTTTGTTACATCAAATATTGTAGTACTACTGGGAACAAAATTTCCCATTAGTTCTACCCGATGGAACAAGTAGAACAAGCGGGAAAAAAGACACTAGTTCTACTCTTTCGTTACATCAAATATAATAGAACTAGTGAGAAAAAAAAACCCATTAGTTCTACCGTAGAACTGTGCAGTAGAACAATCGCGAACAAACGGTTATTTCAATACACCGTATTACAAGATTCCTACAGGTGCAATAGAATTGTTCTATGTTAGACATATTATATCATCATATTTTTGTGTGAGTCATACGATTATTTGTACATTAGTACTACTGTGTTTACGAACCTTTTGAGTGCCTCCTGCCTACGCTTGATGCGGAGAGCTCGTCCCGCTTTCCTCTCATCAGGATCCTGTGACGTCACCTGTGGCTCTTTAGGCGCCAATACATCGTCTTCCTCATCTTCGTTGCCGAAAATAGTAGCCATTGTTCGTTACTTCGTAGGTTAACTTTGATTCTAATACAATTTATAAAAAATCACTCATCACAAAGATTGACAAGTATTGCGCATATAGCATTAGCACAACAAGGTTGCTATGCAGCTGTTATTTTGAATCGTCAATTATAGACGATAGTTACCATGGGAACTGAATGCTACTGATTTATCTTAACCGACAACGTTAAAGGAAGATTATGATTTTAGTATTCGTATTATCGTATTTTTTTTTACCTTTCTACACCAACCGTTAGTACGTAGAAGTGATGTTGTGAAATACCCTACGAGCCACATCCATTGATAAGTATAAAATTATCCTAGTCAGTAAATGGCAATGTATAGATATGAAAAATAATTAGGGATATTTTTTTTTTTCTGTACATAACTACTTACTTAGACCAGTAGATAATTTTTGAAACCAAAAAAAATTATAGTAGTATGAAACCCATTGGAAAAGGAAGAAAATATAACAAAAATTAAAAGAAAAATCAATTACGGGCGATCTGAGGCTGGGAAGTGGTAAAAAATGGGGTTTTAAGGGTAAAAAAAGGTTACCCTCGATTTCCGACAAAACTACAAGTCCTATGGAAAAAAGTTAAATAGCAAAGTTGTAGGTAATAAAAAGATCTACAACTTTTATATTTACACTTTTTACCTTAACCTCCAAAATCATGTGAAAAACTCAAAAAACCGAGTTTTTGGTTTTTTATTTTTATCTTTTACAAATTTTGATTTTTTTCCACGAAATTTGCTGAAACCTGAGTATGTCCTAAACATACAAGATTTTTTTTTTAATCAATTTTTTTTTTCCTTATTTTGACTCAAAAATCGATAAATTACCTTAATTTTCAATAGAAAATTCTCACGTCAAAATATCTGCTTTTTAAAAAAGTCGGTACGCTTTTTGTTCGTTGAAATCTCTACTTTTTAATGGTATAAAAAATGTACATTACTCCTGTACATTTTTTCATAAAATGCAAAAAAGAAAAATACTCGAATTCGATTTTTTCTTTACTTTATACAACAATTATGACCTATTTATTAAAATACTAAGATTCCATGTTACATTTATAAACAAAACGTTTCAAGTCGAAATATACTACTATAATCAACAACAAAATAAGTTACTTAAGTTAATACTTAATAAGACACCTACAATATGTTGATTAAATTGTAGAATCTTCTTTAAATTATATTCGTAGATGCCTCTTTATTGCTATTTTAAGATTATACTTGTATACCTGAGCGACCTATGGAAAATGTAAGCCCAGCAAAAGGTATTTCATAAAGAAGTGGAGAAGAGGCTAGCAGGGTCACAGATTAAATGTGGCTGCTGAAAACATGGTTTAAAATGCATAAATTTATGTTAATATTGTCATGATTCTCAAAAATGCGCCAATGTGGAAAAATCCTACTCGACGAAGTTAATGATTCAGCTGAAATTACGGATGAAGAACCAATGTATATTGGACATAATGTTGGAGAAGAATACGGTGATGGTCTTGAGGATTTCAAAGATCTAGGTACTATAAACAGAAAGGCCTGTCGTATCTAACGATGAATAAATACATTTAGAACGCCTATGTTTTTTTTTTAATCTTTATGTTTTAATAATTCTTTCGTTCATCAATATATCGTAGATAATTAAGTTATTCGAGTAATTAAAGTATAAATTTTAATAAATAGGTCATAATTGTACATAAAGTTAAAAAAACGAATTCGAGTATTTTTCGTATTTTGCATTTTATGAAAAAAAATTCAGGAGTCATGTATATTTTTTTATACCATTAAAAAGTACCTAGAGATTTCAACGAACAAAAAGCGTACCGATTTTTTTAAAAAAGCAGATATTTTAACGTGAGAATTTTCGATTGAAAATTAAGAGTGATTTTTCGATTTTTGAGTTAAAATAAGGGGAAAAAAAATAATTTTTGAATAAAAAAAAATCTTGTATGTTTAGGACATACTCAGGTAAGTTTTCAGCAAATTTCGTGAAAAAAAAAAACAAAATTTGTAAAAAATAAAAAACCAAAAACTCGGTTTTTTGAGTTTTTCACATAATTTTGGAAGTTTAGGTAAAAAGTGTAAATATAAAAGTTGTAGATCTTTTTATTACCCACAACTTTGCTATTTAACTTTTTTCCATAAGACTTAAAGTTTTGTCGGAAATCGTGGGTAACCTTTTTTTACCCTTAAAAATCAATTTTTTACCACTTCCCAACCTCAGATCGCCCGTTATTTATTTTTCCTTTAATTTTGTTATATTCTCTTCCTTTTCCAATGGGTTTCATACAACTATAATTTTTTTTGATTTTTAACCATTTTCAAAGGTTTAGGCACTTTTTTTTTTTTTTTTTGTTTACCGGGGTAAAAATGCGCAACCGCACTTCCTCTCTGGCGCAGGGATCACTTTATACGTGATCCCTGCGCCAGTGAGGGGCATGTGGGGCTCACCCTCTATAGAACGCGGTGCGCTGCCGCACCGCAGAGAGGATGTACCCACTAAAAAAATCCCCCAGGTGTTCCTCCTTCTGTCGTTTGTAGTGAGAGACCCAAGTACCGGTATAGGCCTTTGGTTATCTCTCCGACAGAGTACATCTATAAACTCTCGCCCCGGTGAAAGGGCTAGAGTTTCCTCCCCAATGGCTCAATCGCGAGTGTTAAGCACCCGCGATGGATACCTTCCTACTCCTACAGGGATTGCCAGAACACAGTGGCATCCCCGACCTACTACATGAATGTGACCCTAGGGAGCAGATTCATGTTATCTGCTCCCCAGGGTCACCCCTTATGGCGGGAGACGGCGGATTTCGGCCCTCCGCCTCCGGCCAACGCGACGTCTACGAAGCGGATGAGAGCTGGAATCATCTTCTCTTACCCGCTCCGCGGCCTCCTTCTGTGAAACTACAGTCTCACAGAAAGAGGCCATCGACTCCCATGCTCCCTCGCTCTCGATTATCCTCTTAGTGATGGTCGAAAGCGAGAGGTAAAGGTTTTGGCACTGGTCTAACTAGTCAACAGTTGTACCGTGTGTGTACTAATCTGCAATAAATGCGAAAGTAATTGCTACCACTTAACTTAACTTAACCGATTAATTAATTTAGTAAAACAATAGATAGACATAGGTAAATGAAGGCAAGCTACTTTATATGGCGAAAAAAAAATTGATCAAATAATTATTCCACACGAACGATATCGCGGGAAAAAGCTAGTGTATTTATAATATTGACAACATTAGTTATATTGTATTATGTAATTGTATGCGTTACCCCAGCAAAATAATGTCGAAAATAGTCAGAAAATTGCTTTTGTAATTGTTACACGCACGTTATTAGTGCACATTATGATAAGACTAACTTAAGCCATCCAGTTTCCTAACGACAACGTTTCCGTATCCATAACAATACGATATAGATATGGCAACCCAGCTCCATAAAAAAATATGTGTCATAATAGACCAATTAAGTCAATAATATGCACTTATTACCACTACCAAAATTTTTAGGGTTCCGTAGTCAACATAAGGAACCCTTAAAGTTTCGTCATGTCCGTCTGCACCGATGGTCACGAAAATTGGTGGAGAATGATGTATATTTATAGAGATCCAAAACTTGTTCTTATAATTATGGAAAAATATTTTTTATGTATGGAGTCGACCGCAAAATGAAATTTAACTCAATAATTTTTAAATAGGCATTTTAGATAGGTATGCATGGCTACGCAACCCTTTTTGGGGGTCCGTAACCGAAGGGTAACAACGGGACTCTATTACTAATACTTCGTTATTTGTCACCAGGCTGTATCTCAAGAACCGCGATACCTAGTTCACAAATTATCTATTTCTATATTGCCGCCACAAACACAAAAAAAAAAGAAACAATTTTTAATTCCTATACAACAAACTTTTTTAGCCTTTTTTGCTCGATGTCAGTATCAGGTAGGCACTTGAAAATGCTTAAAGTACGGAACCCTTCGCGCGCGAGTCCAACACGCATTTGGCCGGTTTTATTTAGTGTAATAGTACCAACGTTTATATACATTTTATTGCCAATACTGAATATGTATATGTAAAAAATATATATTTTAGGGTCTTTAGAAATAAAAGCCAAAAAACCTTTTATAAATTGTTTACTTAAGTTTACTTTTTGCTGTTAAGGATGATACCATCGTATTTCTGTTGGAACCACTTCATGGCATCCTCCTTTGTCAGACGATGGGGGAAACCAACCTTGCCGGTCTTGCGCCTCCTGTGTGCTACATTGAATCCTGCAACAAATAAAATATTACAATTAGTATTGATACGTTGGAAATTCAAATTACGAATTAATGTTACATTTTGGATAACAATTTATTTTTTCTACGCTTCATTTGAAAAAAAAATTAGGTTCTTAAAAAAGGCGTTTTAATGTGTCCATCTGAAAATGTACACCATTTTTATATGAATAAACAATTTATTGTTTTACTCTATCAAAATATGGTTTCTAATATTGCACATGATTTACAGAGTGAAGAAAATAAGATCCATCACTCTTGAACAAATGTGCATTTTACTTATTAGAAGTAATCTACTATTCATACTAATAAATTCGAAATTAACTCAAGTGTCTTGGTAACTTTTATGCTTGAAGTTTCAAGTTAGTAATTTGATGATTTAGGTTTAGGTAGACAAAATGGAGGAACTCGTATCACACGTAAAACAGCAAGGCGCAACTACTGTTATTTAAAATAGCATTCATTTAAATTAGTGACGGTTATTTTCTTACCTGGTCTGCCAAGAACGACGTAGAAGTCAAGACCGTAGATACCAATTGAGGGATCGTACTTGATACCCAAGTCAATGTGTTCCTGGATACCGAATCCAAAGTTGCCAGTGGCAGAGAAGTTGTCACGTCTCAACTCGTATTCCCTGACCTGTAATAAGTATTTTTTTACATTAGTACAAAAAGTTTAAGTTTTAATTCAGGATAACATCTTTATTTTTTACGGTAGTCTTATTTTGTTGTAAGACTAGGCCAGCCACACACCCACCACTTGTATGCTAGTATTAACAGTCACCCACCAAGTCTGTTTTCATTGGATTAGGAGTGAGAAGATCTTTTTTCCTCATCTATCCATCCACTTGCTGAAGCAAGCTCCTATTACAATAAGGATATGCCCAGTACTGTACAATTTTAACTTGTTAAGAGAACTTGTAAACATAATATTTTCTCAGCCAATAAGCCAAGTACATTTCTACAGTGTGATGTGTAGATGCAATAAAACTAATGTTATTTCCGTGAGTATTCTGAGCAGTAAGTAGTTAGTGCCCAGAAGTTGCAAATTAGAAATATTAATCTTGCATGACTTTACAAAGAGTAACCCAATGTAGGCTAATCTTGAACAAATTCATGCTAACTTCTGCAAAAATAACATTTCAGGGGTCCAGAAAATGTGTTCTCTATGAGGCAGTTGTGCTTATTATACAACTAATAACAATAATAGCACAATCCTCCTACAACTCCTACCAGGCGATGTAACGCCTATCCATACCAATATATAATGCTGAAGAGTTTGTTTTGTTTGTTTGCTCGCTTAAACTGATTTGAATAATTCTTGAAGTGTTAGATGGCCCATTTATCGAGGCTATATTATATTATGTAGTTCCCACGGGAACGGGAACTACGCGGGTGAAACCACGCGCGGGAATCTAGTTACTTTATAAATATAACTTTTCCTTTTCCATACAAAAAAGCAATAGCAGGGTTATCTCCTACCAACCATCATAACACCCATGGAATTACAATTTGTCCAAGTGAACAGGATTTTTATCAACATTCACAAACATCAGGAATGTTAAATAGTTTTAATTGTACCTGGGTTGATTAAAAAAACATAAAAAGTTAACAATAATACTGCAGTACTAATCCAAAAGACTAAGTCAACTTACAATGTTCTCAACCCTCAATATATTTCTCTTTAGCATCAATACCCAAAACATATATCATGTTAATGTATATTGTGCAAGATAATTCAAGTTAAGTCACTATATTACATTCAAATTCAGGTTACATGTATATGGTGCATACAACATTCTTCCTCTTTATTTAGCTATATATAAATTAAGTACCTATAAGCAATTCATTAATACAAATGTATTAATGAATTGCTGAAGATGTTTCAAATATTAAAGTATTTTTATAATAAAGACATATACTAAAGTAGAGACTTAATACTAGTTTTTATTTTGTATATAATTTATTTAAGTAAACCCTGATAGACTTATTAGTCTAAGTCAAATCTTCAATGTTTTGCCTTGATATATCTTATCATAAATTATAGAAAACTTTTTACTGATTACAAATAAAAATTTCTTACTTTAAGACCTCTCTCGAGGATCTCCTCAGCCTTGGCACCACGGACTGTGCAGTGGACAGCAATCTTTTCATTACGTCGAATACCGAAAGACCTGACAGTGTATCTGGCCTTTGAGAACACTGGCTGCTGGCCAGTAAGCTGTTCCAACACCTGAAATTAATTAACACCATATTAAAGCTTCATAGAGATTGAATTGTTTATCTATATTAAATATTACATTTACTATGACTTTTTATCTAGCTGGCAACATGAACATTTTAATAGTAAGTTCATAATCATTTGACAGTAATTTCTTAGGAATAACCTATAAAAAATAATTGATTAAAGTACTTCTAGAACTGAGAAATATTCCATACAATAGATTCAAACATTCACCATGTTATGATTATTACTTTAAATACATGTTAAATTACATATTTTTTTTCTTAAACTATGGTTGTTATGTAGTATGGTTTGTTTTCTGATATCTGAATAATCTTAGAACAATAAAAATGTTACTTCCGTTAGTATTCTGTGCAGTAAGTAAATAGTGCACAGAAGTTGCAAAATAGAAATAATGATCTGGCATGAATTTACAAAGAAAAACACAAATGGTGTTAGTCTTGAACAAGTTCATGCAATAAAATAAATATTTTGTAATATATGAAATAAAAATTAATATTCAATTATAACTTGCTATTGTAACAGAACTATAGGTATAACTTTCATGTCACTAACATAAGATTAGAGCCACTTTAAATGCACTATAATGTTTCATAAGTATTAACCTTAACTATAACATGATGCACTTAAATCGATTTCAACCTCATGTAGACTTGAAGAACACAACTCACCACAATAGCACATTACTGCGAGGTTATGTTCTGTTACCAAAACAAGGTTTAATTAAAGTAAAGACTTATAATTTACCTTAGCAGCACGAGTCAGCCTGTCACCAGACTCTCCAACACAGATGTTTAGGCAGAGTTTCCTGATGTGAAGGTTTCGCATAACATTTTTGGAGTTATCCTTCGGCGGTTTCTTCTCCTTCTTGTCTTTCTTGGTCTTCAACGCGGGTGGAGGTACGCGCTGAAACACACATTCTCAATTTACGTTGTGCACTTTTGAAACACATTTCCCTAGGTAAGATTCCTTGTGATTAAACACTAAGTGTCTAGGTTATGCCGAAATGACACAGAATTTCCATATTTTAATGAAAATATTAAATTATAGCAACATAGGACACTGTATCGTAGGATTCTAGGAATAAATTCACTCGTAATGGACAATAATTGAGCCGATTATAACGGATAAATTTGGAAAATATCAAAAACACCCACCGCCATGGTTACAATTTATCAAAAAGAACCATAAACAATCGTGCTGGAAACGTCACTGTCAAACACTTGACATAGACATAGGTAAACATTTTTCGCACGTTCGTCCAATTATAAAAGTCTTTTGAGCATGTACAGGCAATTGCACACGATAGACATTTAAGAACTAAGGTAAATCAATTATTTAAATAATTAATTATTATCAAAGCATTTATTTTAAAGTAGATCATAAATAACTTTTTCAATATTTTTTTCCCAATAAAATATAGAGAATAGATACGACCGATTCCATATAGAGACTTACAAAAAAATGATGACTATACTTTATATAATAACATGTATTTATAGGCACAGTCACATTCGAAAATATACTGAATAATTTTATTTTACAAGAGACAGTTATTTATTTTATTTTTTTGAGTATTCCCACTTGCATAGTTAACATTCTCGTTAAAATCACTTAATAAAATACATCCTGCCAAGTTACTTCTGAACAATCAAAAGCAATTTTTTTGCAAAAACAAAGTATTTTCGTATCGGGGTTGCGCATAAAATGTATTTTTAATGACTTATTTATATTTTTGTAGAAAATTCGTAACCGTAAGGTTTCTATCTATAATCTCACCAAAATAGTAATAACACTGAATAAAAAATTAAAACTTATTCATCTGCATTTGTCTAAGATGTGCAATGAAACTCTGTTTAAATTTACGAATTACTTTATTTTTAAATATAATTTGTATTCCGATTGACCGGATTTGCTGATGACAGGAAACCAATCTATAGTCATTGGCCATCAAATTCTCATAAAAAGCCCGGTAACCTCTTTATGTCTCTCATTAGGCAAAGCAACAGCAAGTTCATACTGTTAAAATAAATTATGTGGCAATGGAAACCTTTAAGTGAAATTAAAATATAAAATTAAAGTATTAATGTGTATACTGATTATCAAGAGCTGCAACTTAAAAAAACCATTTCGCAATAGTTTTAAAATAAAAAGAATATGGCTACTTACTTTACTATAGTTATTAATATATAAATTATGTTTATTAATAATAATGACAAATCTATATACCTATTGAATGTTCACATAAGAAATAACTTCCTACTGAAAGATTTTTTATATTTTATATAGGCACCATAATTCACAAAATTTAAAATAATATGGAAGAAGCTACGAAATCTAAACTGAAAGCTAATACAAAATATAAGAAATTTTATTGTTCAATATGCAACGTATTTCCGAATTCGGATAATCAGTTCAATCAACATTTAGAAGGTATTCGCCATCAACAAAGGAAATTATATTGTAATACCACTAATTCGAAAAACGCCGACAAATATGAATATAATGGCTTTTTTTATGTTCTTGCATTCACAGTTATTTTTATAACAACATTTGCTTTTACGTATTCGATTGCTATGTATACTAATTGACGCCTATCTCTAATGATTATCATAAATAAAACATTAAAGTGTGCTTAACGATGCCTTAAATTTCGCGCCATAATTTTAATTGGCGGAGAAGTCGTCCCCAAGCGTTCACGGCTTCTATGCGCACGAACGAACGCGCAGAACAATGAGGTAGCAGCCATTTTATGTCGGTGTCTAAGAAAAACATAATTCGAATGGCCAATCTTAACGAAATTGTGTAATTAGTGATATAATTTATGTGATTCTGTATACAATTATATATTTAGGTGTTTCTTTACTTATGTGAGTAGAATATAACTTTTGCTATACGTATATCATAATGTTAAAATAATTTAAGCGCGATGAAACCTAACATTTTGCATAAAAAAGGAATAATAATAAATTAGTATCTCATTCCCTCCATACATTACGAAAGGTCGTTGTATTTCCAATAGCTACAAGTCTTGATCATAAGCAAACGATGTTTATGTTTACAGATAATAGTCTGAAGACTATTATCACCAAGTATTTTCTGTAGATTTAGCTCATGATAATATGACATAACTTTCACCGAAACGTTCAATAAACTATAATAAACCCGTTTTGTTTACATTAGACTTGTATTGGTTACTAAATTACTTCTTGTCGTATGACAACCGGCGTCGCGCAGCCTCGGCTTGAAAGTTGGGGACAAAATTCAATAACGAATTGGCCATTTTATTGATGGCCGGGGGGGAGGCTGGGTGGAGACAGTCGGTCGGTGAGCTTCCGCCATTTAATATTTTGTTAGAGATTTAGAGTTGTTTTCGTTTTGTTTTGTTGTTTACACATTCACATATCTATTGAATACTTAGTTAACTTTAGTTATATGGAGCGTTTTACATTCATATCTACACATATACAAATATGTTAGAGATAAGAGCGTCTGTGTGAGTGTATGCTGTTATAATTATTCTTATACATACTTATATATCTATTGCGTTTCGTATAATATATCTCCGGCTTTTTATGCACTATCTACTGTTCTCAGTCAACGGCCTAACAATATTAATTAATAATGTAATGTAATCATGTTATGTCTAAATCTGTTTTGTTTTTGTTGTTATAATTAATTTCATATCCGTTTAATAACATTTCCTTCAGATTGGTTTAATTATTTTCTAACATTTTTTGCGATATTAATTTGTAACAATGTACGTAGATGCTTGTACTCATCCAATTATTTTACTCATGTACCGATTGATCGGCTAGAACCTACTGCGACGCTTTCATTAACGAGTCGTAAAGCATTAATTTGTCAATCAATACGGTTCCGGTTTAACCCTTCCGATACGGAACTCTACCAAATGAATGGCCATTTTTATCTATACGAATGCATTACTTTCGCCTATTTATCGGTACATCTGTAATATGTTTAATGTACTTACACATTGTTAGTTCGTTTTGTTGTTGTGAAATAGTAGTAGAAAATGATAATGCTTTATAGAAATTCGGTGCTTTGTCATTGTCCAAATTATTATTTGTACCTACTTTTTATTTTAATTATATTTTTACACGCATAACTCAGCTTTTTATTTGCAATTTTTTATTCACGATCAAAACATTTTGATTGTGATCGATTTAAAAATGTATCATCAATTACCTATGTCGGTAACTACAACTATTAAATATAGTTGTAGTTACGCGTATGCATTTCATTCGAACGCTAATCGCCACCTTTCAACCTTGGTCCTTCTAACCATAACATTTTATTTTTATGCACTCGCTGCGTAGGTACGGGTTATGCACACTTAGTACATAAAACAATTAAATGTACTAATTAAAATAAAATATATGCAACTGTATGAAGATTCATTTACTTGCAATCTAACTAATAGTTATTGTTAGTTGGTTCTGTGTTTTTGGCATTAAATTTACATTTGCGTTTGGTTGTTAATCTAACACCAACTAAGATTAGGAAAAAAGTGTGTGTTCTCGGTCTCTACTTATTTTAGCATTCTAATAAAGTTATGAATAAACTAAAACTGCAATAATTTTGTTTTTTTATTTCCATAATATGCATTATTTTTGTGAAGTTACTTACATTATGTGTGGTTTTATTTTATATCATTAAATTTTTCGATATAACATTTAAATTCAAATTAGCATACCGGTATTTTATTAAGAAAGTTCTGGCAGCTCCTAATTCGCGCCGGATTGCTTATACGTACCCGGCCCCCGCCAACGGCGGATCGAAGGAGTGTCCGGGGGTTTTAGTGGTGTAGGGTCCTCTCGTGGTATGAGTTTAGCATACCACGCTATGGAGAGGCGAGTCCCACTCATTCCACCGCCAGCGCGCGAATACGCTGCAGCGGCGGTGGTGGGAATGCGAAAACTTATATCATTCCAGACAAAAAAAAAGGCTCCTCATTCCCGCCAATTTGACATAAACTTTATTGGTCATTAATATTGGTCTCTGTTTTTGCTATATTGATGTTAGTTAGGAGTCATGATTGAGTGGAATCTTGTTCAACAGCTTTAACCTAGTGGTTAAATTATAGAACCTGCATTGTAGTTCATGCGTTTTGTGAGTGAGATTAACGCATTCAACGAAATGAATGGACTGACTGATGTTAGGGGAGTTTGTGGCGCCATTGTGGGTAGCATATTGGTCTTTGTTATCGCCTCATAACAGCTTTTGTCTTTTTTCCCGTTTTTCTAAACGTAAACCATTGTAAGAAATTAATGCTATTCTATTTTTATCTCAATCAACATTGGCGGTATGCTGATCATTTATTAAATTCTTGCCTCGCAATAGGTACTATTACAGTGCATTAAATTTTAGTTGGAGTTGATCATTTGCTATATTAGGTATATTAAATATTTAATCATTTATTGTTACACAAAATTTAAATAGAGTAAATAATTATTAATTCTGATAATCGAAACATCTAAATCAAAATGGCAGTTGGTACGCTCGCTCAGCTGCTAGACAGAGACGATGCTACATCCATTAGAGCCAACCATTAATTTTAGTATGACTGCTAGACCTCATCGTTAAGGGGGTACGACTCGTATACCTATATCTATTAAACAGCCATAATAGTCAAAATCTACTGGATCTAGAACTTGATAAATCTCAAAAAGCAGTCGATCGGGATAAAATCCTGAGATTCTAGAGCTGGTACTTAGGTCACCGACCGTAAAACTAATCGCACTGCAGAGCTTATTCTAAGCTAAGTTCAATGGTATAAAGAAAAAAACAAGTAAAAAAATCAATTAAGTAACAATCTATAAAATAATTATGGTTTTTATATTATAATATGAATACCTAAATAAAATAAGACACATCAATCCAAGAGTCAAAACTACTTTTTCGTTATCACTTAAATTGGCGCGAAGCAACTTATAAGAACTTGTTACCGCCAAATTTGGTGTAGAAATGATGGGAAATATTGTAAGCGTTAGGTAGGTACAATCTTCTTTTTTCGGGTATTGAGTTATTTATAGTTGAGTTTAAATCATCAGTAAAATAATCAGTACAGCTTATGAATTATATTAAGATTAACTTATAAACTTTTGGTTCGTGATACCATCTCGCTATTGGCCGGTTTTATGAAAGGTGTAGGTAAGCAAAAAACGAACGGTAAGTTTAAAACCCTATAGTTACGCTTTCGAATGACCTGTAAACAAGAAAAATCCAAGGGCTGGACATAACGTATCTCTAAGTTAGGTAACAATCGAACTTGAAAGTTAAAATAATCCCTCTGAATTCAGTCACTGCACTAACTACCTACATAGTTATTGTAATTTTCATTTCAAATGTACCTATGTATATGTTTTTCTTTGACAAAATATGAATACTGAATATAACCAATAACATCAAGTAAGTAGGTAGTATTTATGTATAACTTACTTAAATGTGGTCGATAATAATAATGATGTAAGCTTTCCTTCAACAAAATACTTCTTAATTAAACTTATAGGTATTACAAACATACAAAATATAAAAAAAAACGGAACGACTTTGTAGGGTAGACCGGGGACAATAGTACCATTTTCGAAACATCGGCTGATTACACAAATTTAACTGTCACTTTTTGTTCTAAATATTATTATTTAACAGCCTTGGTTTATTATCTACCGAAGAAAATACCTAAAGTTCGCCTAGATTAAACAAAACTTGGTCAAAATCGGCTTCGAATGAAATAATGACTAGTGCTACGTATGACCTCCTTTAAGGGTTAATTGTACCACAGCTGCATAGGGTGATAAAACACAAGTATATGTGTACTTCAAATAAATGATTTTTGCAGTCATTTATTTGAAGTCTTATGGGTTTATAATCATTCTTAAAAATAAGGAACCAAAAAATCGTGAGATCGGTGTTTTAAATCAACACAAATGTAAAGTAATAACATTAACATAACAATTCTAATAACATATATATGTTTCCTAAAAATATCAAGTTAGTATTTCATTTCCTATTGTGACCAACATAAATAACAATATCAAGCAATTTCCCAGTTTAAGTAGGTTTTTGGCATTGTGCGCCTTTGACGTTCTGCACTTTTGACTATGTGCGCTTTTGACAATCTGCGCCTTTGACTTTGTGCGCTTTTGACATTGTGCTCTTTTGACAATTTGCGATTGTTTGTCATTTTGCGCTTTTGACGTTATGCTCCTAAACGTTCTTCACTTCGAACAAAAATAAAATAAGTTTTTATCAACATGTAATCTATTTTGGTTCACACGTTGCACATTTGCTATTATCTAGCTTTATAACAATTATAAAATAGAAATGATCAACAAAAATATATTAGTATGGAGGTACAATTGACCCCTGGTACAATTGACCCTCATAGAATATTAGTTACTGATAAAAAAATAATAGTCAGATTCGCGTCTTAATCTTCACGCGGAGATTAAATTTGTGGAATCACAGGTTCAAGATCCGACTCACGGGAACTATTTCGTTGCATCTAAAACAAGAACATGACTAATACGTAATTGTATATTTTAAGTATTTATTTTTTTACTCTGTTATCATTACCACGGGGTTATTTCTGCCATGGGGTCAATTGTACCGGTACCATTGACCCCGGTGATGTTGGTACAATTGAACCAAAGTAACTAATGTAGGAAAATCATCTAATAGTCACATAATTTTAAACGAATGGTTTCTATATTTATCATAAATCAAAAGTTTAATATCCGTTTAACGACAATTACTTGTCGAAAAGGCTCTGGTAATATAAGTTACAGACAATAATATTTTACGTAAAAACTTACCGTGGCTTGCCGAAAATCTAAAATTCTCAATTATCACATCCGGTTCGCAGCACGCGCGCCGGGACTGGGGGGGCCTCGGGACTCAAGTAGCGTTTGTGCTTGCGCACTAACACAATCAAAATTTAGCTCAGTAATAGAAATATCGAAGATGGTACTATTGCCCCATATCCGGTCTACCCTATACCAGACATGACAATCCAATAAGCGTGTCTTAAATGTTCTTTATTATCAATGACTTACTGTACAGGAACAGTCGGTGTATTCCTCCACAAAAAATGATGATTTTCTTTGAGGGGGGAGCTGTTATGTCCTGCGTGGCCATTTGTCTGTGTTGAGAATATGTATATGTTCTAATTGAAATACGAACTCATGTTGCGCGATATAGGTTAATTTTCGTTGACAGTCCTAGATGGCGCTGTTAGTATGTTTTGTGGCGTTGTAGACGTTGCTATTTTACTGAGAGTCCGACTTTTGGAATTCCAATGAGTTGGAACTGATTCCAGTAAGACGGAATTGATATTGGTCCTTTTGAATCGGGACCGTTGTGACTGTGACTGCCCTTTATTCCCGTTGTCCCCGTACGCCGTGTCCCCGTCCTACGGGGACAGCGGTACTTCAATTAAATATTTAAAAATACTTCCCGTTGTCCCCGTACACTGTCAAGTAGATCAACTTGTTTGTTTCCCAAATAAAAATAAAAAAAATAAAACTTATTAGTTTGTTGATAAACTAAAGAGGTTTCGGGTGGTTAAAAAAAAAACCTAAACCTTATTGAAGTTGTAGTTTTGTATGGTTAGCCGAATGTACGTTATGGGGACAACGGGAAATAAATTTAATTTACGTCCCGCTGTCCCCGTGACGGGGATATGGCATACGGGGACAACGGGAATAAAGTGCGACTGCGTGCGGCGTGTGATGCTGGCTATGCTGCATACACCCCGGTGCGTGTGAGTTCCTGTAGGCAGTGCCGTGGCACTGTAGCTTGAGCAGTGCCGTGGCACCATAGCCGCGTTGAGGATGCTAGTTGCGTGACAATTGATGTCGCCGGGCTGGTTGATGATTATCATGCTAAAAAGCCCGTTGCGTGTTGTCTTTGGGATCACCAATTACCTACAGATGCACGGTGGGAAAATGATTATCTTCTTTGTCAGTGTTGAGAACTTGTATTTTAGTTCTAATTAGGGTATTTGTATACAGTGACATAGATTAATTTTAATTGATAGTCCTAGATGGCGCTGCTTGCCTGTTTTGTGGTTTATGTGCCTACTGTAGATGTCGCCACAAGTCTCAAACAGTGGATTATTTATATTTAATACGCCAATATTACATATGCTTATTGGATTGTTTTGGTTATTGGATCATAATCATAAAAGCAAGTGGCCAGTTAAGCTGGGTAAAACTATGCAACATATTGAGACTTTCTTGGATAAATTAAATTGAAAGAGAGAATAACTTACTAGTTGAGCTCAAATTAAAGTTCTTTACAGGTGGAAGACGTTGAAAATGGGAGAGCAAAGAGGTCGCCATTAGTTTCCCAGCACACTGGGGCGTAGGCGTCGGGGGTGTGGCACGGGGCGTGGGGGTCCCCGTGCCACCCCCTGGCGACCTACTAGCCACTATATCCATGTTTGAGCAGCAGATCAAGGCTGAACCCATGAGGTTTGTATAATTTCCAGAAAAAAAAACTTATATCTGCTATTAATTATTATTTGGTTGGTTTCTCTGATTCCTATCTTACACTTATTAGAAGTGGATTCCAATAGGAGTACGCTGTCTGCAATTAATTTGTGTAAAATGCATTATCATAAAGACTTTGATTCTTTGCAGTTTTTACACCTCGCATCCCCACGTGCACACTGGTCCCCCAACAATAGTCCGGTCAGATTCAAACCATGCCATTCTTAACATGAACCAACATCACCATTCACATCAAGAGGATTCAAAAGATAGCCTCATAGTACAACACCAAGTACAACATCAGCAGGATCTAATAGAACAACATCAACAACAACAGGATATGCAACAAGACGATGAGGTAGCTACATTTATTTTTTACCAGCTGTGCCCTGTGTATCAAATTTCATTTTAATCGGTTCAGTAGTTTTGACGTGAAAGAGCGACGAACAGACAGACTACTTTCGCATTTATAATATTAGTAAGGAATTAAGTAAGTATGCTTACTTCCTTACTAATATTATTAACTTAGTTTGTTAAAGTGACGTCATTTTACCTAAATAATTGGGCAGTCTCAGTTATTGCTCTCTTTAAATCGGTCATACAATAATTTTAAAAGAGTTGTGATTGAAGAAATATTTTTATTTTATTTACTAGCTTCCCGCGCGCACTTTCATCTGCGTAACTCCTGTTGCCGTCATAATAAAATATATCTTATAACCTCGATTAAAGAGCTATCCAACACTGAAAGAATTTTTCATTTCGGATCAGTAGTTCCTGAGATGATACTCTTCAGTTTTATACATTAGTATAGATTAACTCGGTTATAGACAATAGTTCTGAAAGATTTGCATCATTTACTTTTACAATCTGAAAAAAATTCCCATTAAGAATTCAATATGTATAAGCTCGTAAGTATGGAATGTATGGGTCTATGACAACAACATGTTCTGATTAGAAGATAGACAAATAAGCCTTTATTTGTGTATAATATTTTTTAAGTAATCTACACACTTGTGTGAGTATGTTAAATGCTGTTCTTTTATTTTGTTTTACAGTTGAGTTTTAAAGGAATGGAAGATGAGGGCGTCGATATGGATATGGATGGGCGCCAATGTTCACAGGTATACGAAAATGTAAATATATTTTTATTACTCATATTGTTACTAAATTTACGTCGTTATTCACCAAATTTTAATATTAATCCGATCATTTAATAGGGTATGGGAGTGGACATGGGGTCAGTTCAGACTAAAATGGAAGTATCTAACGGAGGGCAGTCAACGCCCCGATCTAAACCTCAAGCATGTAAGGTAAGTGGGTGTTACGAGTTAATATCGTCATGCATCATCATCTTACTGTCCTGCTCCCATTATTTTAGGTCGCTTCAATTTTATTTTTTCTAAAAGATTACTAGCACAGTTTTGCAGTCTACTAGTATTCTTGTTAACCCCTCGTGCTAAGCTTAAATGCCTGTGTTACTACTGGGTTCACGGCAGTAGTGCAATGGATGGGGTTCGAACTGGCGACCACATGATCACAAGTCCGACGCCCTAGCCATTGGGCCATTTTTTCCTATTAGACGTAACTTATTACTACACCTTTCTTACACGTGTCATCTTTCAGTCCATCCATCGTTTATTTGGCCTTCCTCTACCAACATCCATCCATCTTCATATTTAGCACTAATATTATATCATACTTGTGATAAAAATATTCATATTTAATAACAATTTCATAGCAAATTACCTCATTCATTTTGTACAGCTTTTAATAAAAACGCTTGTTTGTAGAGTTCCAAATCAATAATAATTAAGAGAATAGATACTTATCTTCCGATGCCCTCTTAGATCAAAATGCACGAACAGTAACGTGGTTTATAAAGCCAAGGATACACTAGGGGACAAATGTCGTGCGACACGTGTCGCCAGCGACGTTGGGTGAAGTAACACGACATTGTCGGACTTTGGTCGACATGTCTGGCAACATCGCACGACACGTGTCGCCAACTACATCGAATGAAGTAGCGCGACGTTGCCGGACTTCGCTCGACATGTCTGGCAACATCGCACCGCAGCCAACAACACTACCTCGGTGGGTGTAATGATATCGATTGCCTTGTGAAACAAAACTTCGTGATGTCGCCAGATATGTTAGGCGAAATCGGCTGGCTTCGCTTGACATGTCGCCGATACATGTCGTGGCACATTTGTCTCCTAGTGTATCCTTGGCTTAATGTTCATTTGGGTACAAATGGAATACTTGGGTACTGGTTACTAATTGAGTACTTTTAGGTAAATAAGATGAGTTCATTTGTACCAGCTTTTTACTTTCTTCACTCGAGCTTGCTTCTTTCTGTGGTTTTTGACTGTTTCTGAGCTCAAATCATTGCGATCCTTGCTTAGTTTGCAAGATCTTATTTATGATTGAAAAGCCTCACATAGTGTACTGTATTGATAAATCATCTCGCGGATAGAGACTACTAAAGTAGTGCTAGCTACAACAAGCTAGTGTTAGCTTAGTATGCGAGTGTTTCAGTTTATCTTTCTTCCAGGTCTGTGGCAAAGTTTTGTCGTCCGCCTCCTCTTACTACGTCCACATGAAGCTTCACTCGGGGAATAAACCTTTCCAGTGCACGGTAAGGAAATAAATCCCAAAATACCTAATTATAAGTTCCATAAAGCCCACGTTCCTCGATCGTGTGTCATATGCGAACAACGGCGGGGGTAATGGGTCGTCGGGGGCTCAACGCTCGAGAAACGCGCACGCCCACTGTGGGTTGGACCTAAGTCAAGTATAGTAGGTATTTGGAGTTAATATTAAAGTTTTATTAAATGTTAAGCGCATTTGCTAAAAACTTTGATGTTAAACTCATTGGCATACTAGGGTACTGTCTACGAAATGGTAATTTAATTGAAGAGTTAATTTGTTAGTTTCCATTATCTAGGTGCATAAACGCATTGGCATAACAGAATACCTACTCGTAATGCCACTGATGAATTTTCATTTGGGTCCAGTCGTCCAAGTCTAGCTATCTGTTATTTTTCCAAATAAAATGTTTATGTAAATAATTGCCTGTTATTCAGTAGTTTTCCTAAAGTAAGAAATCTTTCCGACCCTTTAGGTTTGCGATGCAGCTTTTTGCCGCAAGCCGTATTTGGAAGTACATATGCGTACTCACACTGGTGAGCGACCCTTCCAATGCGATCTCTGCCTCAAAAGATTCACACAAAAGTCCAGTCTGAACACGCACAAACGCGTCCATACAGGTAAGTCGTTACTATTAACTCAGGGCAGACCTAATGCATTGGAAAGCATTTTGTTGTTGTGCAAGGGCATTCAAAAAACAGCTCCTTTTATTACAAATCGAAATGCCAGCCTGTTTTTTGTTAGCCTTAATAAATAATATTTTTCAAAGATTACTCATTTTTATATGATTTTAATATGTTAACTTATTAATGGTTAAGTAAATTCTGGTGTGCAATGCAACATCTTGTACGCTTGAAAAATATGATTTATCTAATCGCTTTTATGAAATTTAAATAAATTTATGTTGTTGTATAAAATTGAATGTAATTTCCATATGGTTTAACCTGCCAGCAAAAATTAAAAAGAACTTATGATTTTATACTTGTCTAAATTACACTGTAGGTACCGTTACGTTTGTTTTATGAAGTACCTACTGAATCACCCTAAGTAGGTACTATTGTTATCGAATGGTCAAATGATAAAGATGATGAAGGACCGGCGATTCTTTCACATCTCAGCAGAATTTTTTTAAACAAGTGATTTTCAACCTTATTTCCATTAAATTAGTTATTTATTTTAATACGAATATAATTGTCTTGCTAAATAATAAGGTTGAAAATATTTAAGGTATAATACATTTCCCGCGCTCTCAGTCGTTACTATTGGCTATTTGTGAACATGGATGGAGGTGATAGGACATGTATATGGAAGTTACATTACAACTAAGTACATCAGCTACTCTGTAAACTGAAACCCAGATTTAATTCCCAGCTATACATACGAATGTACCATGAGGGGATTATTAAATGATTATTTTACAATAATTGGATTCTTTTTTTCAATCAAGTTGACCTCCTCCTGTTTCCGCGAAACCAAAATATTGGAAAATTATTTTGTTTTAATTATGTTTTACAATTATACCATTGGCTAACTGTTGTTGATTATTGCTTGTATCCTGTTTTGACGCCCTGATAAATGAGCTATTTTATATTTTGATATGTATTGTCTTTTTATCATTTATAGTTTGCCGAATTCCATTATTAACTTGATACATTTCCACTAGATTGACTATTTCTTTATGCACATATTATTATTATTGGTTTACACATTTATTTATGCTTATATATTGTTGTTAGTATTCTGTCTTATTTAAATTTGCGGATATTTGTGCAGTAGAAACTCTTGTATTTCTACTCTCTATTAGTTTCAAAATAAATTCTCCTATTATATTTCCCCTCTCTTATACTACTCTTAGATTAATAAGTTGGTTTTATTTTCGTAGAGCTTACTTATACATACTTATAAGCACGCGGCCTCTGGACGGAGCTTTTTACGAATTTTATTCAAATACTTATATACAATATTGTTTATTCCATCCATTATACTTATCATATCAAGTACGGACTTCACTTATTAAATAGCATAGTAGGACACTGGTGCGACACACAATTCGCTAAATAGTTGACAATACATATGCTTAACATGCGACATGTGAATAGTTTTTGAGTTGTGCCAATACCTAAAATCTTACCGCAAACAGATCAGGGCGTGAGGAAGGCTTCGTTGATGAGAGGTAAACAGGGGGAGGTAAAGGACTCACAATGGATATGGCGCGGTATGAAGACTGCCTTCTACCGAACTCGTGGCGAAATCGATTGTGTGTTCTTGTAACGTCGTTTGCTCCAAGATGTGAGCATCAGAGCGTGTGATGTTGGAATGTGGCCTGGGTTCTAGATGAGCACATGCGCGCGTTGATGGTGAAGGACCGGCCCTACAAGTGTGAGCTCTGTCAGATGCGGTTCACGCAGAGCTCCAGCCTCAACCGACACAAGAAAATTCACACGGGTGGGTTTATATCTTTAATGCCGCTCCGTGCCGACTTCGAACGCGGCTAATTTTTACGCACCGTCCTCTCTCTCATTCAGCTCCTCAAGCCTTCTTGCGATAACTAGTCAGTTGAAAGTTGAATGTAAGCCATATCTTTTGACTCGTTGGTTTCGTTCAGAGGAACACAAACGCGCGCTGCTGGCTAAGGAACGCCCCTACCAATGCGGCATCTGCTTTGTGAGATTCACCCAGAAATCAAGTTTGGGCCGGCACGGAAAAATACACACCGGTGGGTCTTTCCATACTACCTACTGCCAAATTGTGCGTGTCGTTTATCCTTGAGGCAGAACGGTACTAACGTGTTCTCTCTATACACATAGCCTACCTCCCCCTGAATGTGTGTGAATGGTTTAATCAAATTAACATATTCTTAGGTAATAATTAAACATTGTTTGAGAGGGTGCTGAGATGCTATATCGAAACTCGTATAACTTATAGAGGAGCACAGACGAGCCCTGTTAGAGAAAGTGCGGCCGTACCAGTGCCACATCTGTTTTATGCGCTTCACTCAGAAGTCCAGCCTGGGACGACATGGGAAAATACACACTGGTAGGCATTTTCCCCTAAAATCCTTAAGTAGACAATGAATTTGTTATTTTTCGTTAGCTCACGTTACTAGGCTGTAACATTAGCAGTGTGTCAAGCTGAACCGTTGTTTTAGCTGAATTTTGTTGGTATTTCTAGAGGAGCACATCCAATCGCTGATCAACAAAGTGCGCCCCTATCAATGCGACATCTGTGACAAGCGGTTCACTCAGAAGTCCAGCCTTGGCACTCATAAACGTATACACACCGGTGGGTCCCTTGACATTTCCTTTATTTCCGTTTGGTTTCTAAGCCACAATGGACACTTGTCTCAATTTCTCGATAACTCTTTATTGTGGCTTTGACACCTATGTTTTGTGAATAGTTTTAAGGGCTCCCTAACCTAAGTGATATGCCACGTTTATTTTATATTTATATACATAATTAGCGGTAAAATTAGATCCAAACTTTCATTCGTCTAAATCCAAACGGTATATTTAGGTTACACACGCTCAAAAACTATTCACAAACAGTTAAGTAAAGCATGTGTACGTTGTGATGATTTCCGTTAAGTTATAGGAGAGAGAATGTCTGATGGACAAATAACATGACATGATAAAATATAAATTAAAATTCCCTCATGGTAGTGCAGTTGGCCTCGATCCGGTATACTTGACTAAGCTGAGTAGAATTATTTGTCCATCGTGGTTTTGTTTTGTTTCTCTGTCCCCCCGTGTCCGTGTGTTGGCGGCGCAGGGGAGCGGCCGTTCCAGTGCACCGTCTGCCTCAAGTCCTTCACGCAGAAGTGCGCGCTCAATTTGCACGAAAAAATACATACGGGTTAGTAGCCCACATATATTATAATCCGCAATATATCTTTCGGTACGATTAGCGTTAACTTGCGACTCGTCATGCAGTCATGTCATTTAGCGTCATGCTTCGTTCCTATTTTTCCGTTGCCCGCCTAACCCGTTGTTTTACTCTCCTGTTTTTGATAGCTTCCATCTCGTTGCTTTCGACTAACATCTCGACTTCTTTAACTCATTCGATGCGCGCTTTACGTACTTCTGCATTCACTGATAATTTCCCGCCTATCATATTATTAATAAACTGCCGGTCATTCGCCCTCTTAGCCCTCTCATTCTTCACACGATTCGGTATTTAAGCATATCATTATTATCATTTCTTCATGGATATTAATTCATTCACAAAAGCGGTAATGCAATCGCCGCAATGACGCATTTTTGGCGCCTGAGTATCGAATTCGATACCGTTATCAAAATTGGGTTGACAAAATTTGGGGTACATCGGTCGCCGCGGGCGCCACCGGACGGGAATCGGCAGTGGGCGGGCGGCCAAAGGCAATGTTGCCTCATGCGTCGGCGACGTGCGTTACTCGCTTTTGTGTGTGCACTGGGCGCAGTGCAAGGGCGACCTTTCGCGTGCGGGCAATGCCCGGCGGCGTTCGCCCGCCGCCCCTACCTGGACATTCACATGCGCACGCATACAGGCGAGCGGCCCTATCAGTGCGACGCGTGTCTGAAGCGCTTCACGCAGAAGTCCAGCCTCAATATACATAAGAGGACACACACAGGTGGGTGACAGCCGCGGGCCGGACTGGCCGTCCGCCCGCCCCGTGCCTCTCTCCACTCGCACTCCATCTCTCTCCGAATCTCCCCCGTACATACCAGTGTCGCGTGTCCCTCTACCGTGCGCCGTAGTCAATGATTTGGAGCGGAGTTAGCGGCGAGCGGCGACCGGTCCGCGCCGCGACCTCCGTAGTGCGAGGGCGTCTAGCGTCCTCCGGCCAGCCGCCGCTATAATATATGTGTTGGGCACCAGTCCAGGGCAGACCGTTCCAGTGCCTGTCGTGCCCCGCCGCCTTCACCTGCAAGCAATACCTCGAGATTCACACGCGCACGCACACCGGCGAGCGGCCCTATCAGTGCGACATCTGCTTGAAGCGCTTCACGCAGAAATCCAGTCTCAACATCCACAAGCGGACTCACTCAGGTATGTGGGTGGCCGGCCCCGCCGGGCGTAGGGACGAATGAACGTATGTGGGCTACTAGTATGTGTGTAGGGGAGGCGGGCCCCCGCCGCCGCGTTAACGTGTCGCTCGTCCACAGTGCAAGGGCGGCCCTTCCAGTGCCTGTCGTGTCCCGCCGCCTTCACCTGCAAGCAGTACCTCGAGATACATAATCGCACGCACACCGGCGAGCGGCCCTACCAGTGTGACGTATGCCTCAAGAGATTCGCGCAAAAATCTACACTCAATATACACAAACGAACGCACACAGGTCAGTCGACAATGCTCTTGGCACGCTTATCTAATCATTTAATTCGAGATTTCATTATCACTAGCTACCTTCTTCATGTTTTCTTAATGGTTCTTGTGTTTTTGAATTCTAAGTTGTCGGTGCCACATAACAAAGTTGTAACTGTACCTCGGTCGTGAGTATTGTCATATGTGTATGATTAGATATTTGATATACAATAATGATTGATAAATAATATAATGACTAATAATGTGGGCCGGTGGCCAGTGCAAGGGCGGCCGTACCAATGTATGGAGTGCCCGGCGGCGTTCACATGCAAGCCGTACCTGGAGATACACATGCGCACGCACACGGGCGAACGTCCGTTCCAGTGCGATGTATGTTACAAACGCTTCACGCAGAAATCCACGCTCAACATTCACAAGCGAATTCATACCGGTATGACAACATGCACACGCGTTCCCCTACATTCTACTTACCCCCTTTACCGATTCACTCTATCATTGTATGATTCATGGTAGGGGCTTAGCAAAATTATAGACGAAAAACATTTTATTAAACTTTATTAATACGTACTTGCGACTATAATTGAACTTTTAGAAAATCCATAAAAAATTTAATCATAATCTTTTTCAATTGATGGTCGGCCAGTAGTTCATTCATATTTAGCACTCGTGAAATTCTCATTTATATTAAAACTAAATGTTTAAATTATTTATTGATTTTCTAGATGTTATAGGAATACAATTCGGTATTTTGTTGCTGAGTATTCAAAATATTTTTCGTCTATCTCTCACTAATTCACTGATAGTGGCAAATAGATTGTAATCCTATCATTTTATTTATATAAAAATGCTGTGAATACATTTAGCACAAATGGACGATCGATAAGAAGACGGCAACTTGCTATACCTTACAGCTATCCTACCATGAACTCTTAGAGCATTTAAGGCACTAAAAATTTACAATATTATAGAGAAATTATCAATTTTATGGAGGTCCGTAATATAAATAGAATATGAGCCATTTAAATAGCTCCAGAGTTCATAATTTATAAACATTTGCCATTCTGAACTTAATGATGTGGCACCGACAACTAAACTTATGGATTTATAATAATAATGATTTCGACATTCGCTACATCATCACTTCAGTTTCAGTATTATAATTATTTATTATAATTTCTTGGCTTACGTTCATTAATTTCAGATCGCATCATACTCTAATTGCATCTTGCCGTCTTTCTAACATGATTTGCCTTCACTATTGCTTCTTCTTTATTTTTGAATAGACAGTATTTTTGTTGTATTATTTTGTTTGTAGTTAATCGTATGATGTTTTTCAGGTGAACGTCCTTATGCTTGTGATATTTGTCAGAAACGTTTTGCTGTGAAGAGCTATGTTACCGCTCATAGGTAAGTAAAATGTATATAATATTATTTATAATATTTTTTTTCGCAAACAGTCTAGGGTAAACAGTCAATGGGACGGTATACGACACAGTCGAAGACGTTCCGTTCTAACTATTAATATTTAATTTATTTTGTTTACATACCGACCGAAAAATGCCGATATGTTAGTACCTAAGACAGAGCTCAGAGACAAACGGGTTTGAGCGTACGTTTTACGGCAATCATCGTTGATTAGTGCATAATTTCCGCGTCATTGGTTGGGCATAATTGTTATTAAAATGGACTCACACTTACAAGACAGAGTAAAATAGTACATTGTATATATCCATAACAACACGGCAAGTATAAAAATGTACTAACGTTACTATCCAGATGGTCCCACGTGGCCGACAAGCCGCTGAACTGCGACCGCTGCTCGATGACGTTCACCTCTAAGTCTCAGTTCGCGCTGCACATCCGCACACACTCGACCGGCTCGTGCTACGAGTGCAGTGTGTGCGGACGCTCTTTCGTACGCGACAGCTATTTAATAAGGTAAGAGACCTACACCAGAAATATATGAGGATACATTTATATTTCAAGAGATATAAATAAATCTGTAGAGTTTCTTTCTCTGGGACAAATAGCTTCCACACTCTCGCCATTGCAGCTCCAGCTCCACAGGTTTAATAGTACATACAAAACAGAATCTAAGCTGCAAGACTCATTGTGGTCCCAAGATACTTAATTGTCTAGGATCCCACAATAATTTAATCAAAAAGTTTTTACCACTCTACACATATTTTGGTAAATTGACTATCTTGGGTTCGAAGATATCGAAGATATGCACTATTATTATGTAAAAACCCAAACCTAGCTAATTTATTTATCTATTAGGTACGGGAATTGTTTGTTTTTCAAATATTAAATTATTAACAAAAATAATATATGATAGAAAGGAAAACAATTGACACTATATCCAGGCGGCATAAGAAGTGGACGGTGTGGGCCACCGCCTACGTGCTCGTGGCTCAATGGCACCTTACCGAGTAGCAATATAGGTACTACTTTTTATTCGACCCATGTATAAAAAGAAAACGACACGAATTTCACTAATAATGATAATTGTACTAGACACCACAACCGCGTGCACCGCGAGAACCACAGCAACGTGTCCGCCAACAGCATCGGCACCATCAACAGCGTCGCCACCAACACCAACAACTCCAACAACAGCAACTTCGACTCGCCCGGCGTTTGCGACTTAAGGTTACAACTTTAGTGATATCACACCTGTAAACATTTTGAGAAATGCAATAAGACATTACAAATGACACGTTTCTTCCAAATATTAAGAAATGTAGTTTTTGTCAATGTATACTTATATTATAAAGAGGACAGATTTGATTGTTTGTATTGGATAGGCTCCGAAACTACTAGTCCGAATTGAAAAATTCTTTCATCGTTGGAAAGCTACATATATCCCCGGATGACATGGGATATATTTAATTATGAAGTTACCACGGGAACGGGAGTTACGCGGGTTAAACTGCGCGCGGGAAGCTAGTGATTAATAAACATAGCGATAAGGATAACAGGTTAGAATAGATTAAGGGACATACAGGTGGTAGCTAGATGGGTGGGATCAGCTCAAGGATATTCAACATCTTGCTGCGATCACCAATCCCAATATCGCTCAAAGGCCCTGGCTTGCTAAGGCCTGTCAATAGAACGGCCATGTTCATATGTAGACGTAAACAGGATGAAGGTAACACGTCATATGGACTGAAGAACACATACAAGTCCCACATACTCGTATAAATTACTAAAATTTATAGAGTTTAAATCATTAGCAAGTTGAGTGGCAAAGTGACTTTGACCTTAAAACTCATATACTTAGCCGATGATCGAGACATATAAAAGACTCGTGGGGACGAAGTGCTGGAAAATAAAGTATGGAAGCCGATGCCCTGAAATAGTAAAAATATTAAATTCCTCATTATCTATCGGGAGAAGTTAATTTTGACGTTCTGTGACTACAGTGTTGTCAGAGCCAAAAAACTGGTTAAAGTATAGAGTTGGAAGCAGATCGACCACATAAGTCTTTGTGAGAGGCCAATGTTTAATGTTTGTATATCTGTGGAGAAATTACATCTAAACTTCTATGGTGACCCGACCATCTTTAATCTTCTTTATGTTAAATTATTTTTTTTCTTTCCAGCTTTGTACCAATGGTGAACCGCTATATGACATCGCAGGGCACGCAGGTGTCCATGCAAGATACAAGCAAAATGTCAGCCATGTCGCCCCAGTCTATTGCGTCTATTTGTAAGTACTCATGAATTAATCAATGGTATTCCATTGACTACCTCCGTAGCGTAGCGGTATTTAGCTCGCCTTATATCTCGGAGGTCGCGGGTTCGATCCCCACGCCGGACAGGAAATCTTTGTGTAAATTCTAAGCTTTATTTCCGAATCAGGTTGGATGAGGGAACTACCCTCCGTGCCTCGGAAAGCACGTAAAGCCGTTGGTCCCGATTATTATAACATCATCTATAATAATCGTATAGCAAGGAATGGGCAGCAGCGTAGGTACAACATAATACTGCGGTCACCAATCCGCCTGCCAAGCGTGGTGACTATGGCAAATACCCTCCCTCGGGAGGAGGCCCATGTTCAGCAGTGGACGTTATACGGGCTGATGATGATGATGATGATGAATCAGTTGATTTGTTAAACTCCCGCACTTTCTTTTATCAAAAATCGTTCAGATTAAGCTCCTTGTTTCCCAATTGCAAAAGTAATTAATAGTTAAATTAAACCAATATTATACTTACTTTTTTGCGCATTGATCGAAGTACGGTCAAATGAGGAATATTAATCGCATATTTACTATAACGAAACATCTATATTTACCTACAGAGTATCTACAATAAAGGCCTTAGTTAACATTTATGAAGTTGGCTTCATCGGAAATATATTACTATATTTTAAAATTACCTTATGAATTCCAATAGAACTTTCTTATATTTTCAGCATCGCCGCCTCCTTCGCATACTCCCACGCCCCAGCCCCAGATGTCTGGTCAGTTGCATCTTGTAGACTGATCACCTGAGTAGGTAACTACACGTTTATATCCCATCAGTAAAAATAACCATGGAGAAAATATAAAAAAAAAATTAAGCGCTATATCGTTTTAAATGTGTTATTGAATGTTGTTATTTTGTTTCAGCTCTGTGTTGACTAAGGGGCAGCCAGAGTGCAATATTTAATATTTGGCAGCCATCAACAAGAGCAGCTATACGATACGATATACCGAGAGAGGGACTGGCTCCCTTCGGCTAGAATCCTGGCATGGACTCATGCACTTTTATTTGTTTGCGTTACGTTATTTATTTATACACTGTTGATTTGGTCGGACGAGGCGTGGTGTGGGAGTGTCAAGAGCGAGGCGTATGCGCCAGGGTGTGGGCAGAGTTACGTTAGCTTGTGGAATCCCTCGAGACATCGGTGGACATCACAATAGTCGAGGAGTAGAGTAGTCACGTAGCGGTACCGCCTATGATTATATTCATTGTGATTATATATACCTACAACTGTGATTTATCTATACCATCACATGATTATATTAATTTCCGTGGTGGCGTTCATAAATCGATACTTAAAAGTCTCATCATGATAGATTGTAGGCCTAAAATTTTTGATCTCATATTCTAATTTGCTTAGTGATAAATTTTGGAATCGTAAATGGTAAATCTCCAACTTTAAAATTCTAAATTTTAATGTTCGTCGTTCGCTTGTCATCGTCATACCCATCCTTCATTAGTAGTAGTGAAATGTAACAATATCTTATTGCGATGCTTTAACTTAGAACGTGTCAGTGTATATGGAAGTTCAGTAATAATATTATATAGGACTGTTACCGACGAGAGGTAAAATATTTTGATCGCCGAGATTATAAAGGACTCTAGATGATACTACTCAATATTAAACCGTAAGAAAAACTTAATAAAAATAAATAAAATCAGGTTCGTATAAAATAATAATAATAATAATAGTAAATAAGAAGTACAAAATAATAAACCATAAATAGCAGAGTCCTGAGAGGCAATATTGAAAGCTTCACAAAATTAATAACTTTTAATATGATGTTTATTGGAGAAATCCAGAGAAGTGCCTGTTGCAACATAAAATTGGCAATATTTTTTAAACGTATTACGTTCAGATAAAATTATGTTCAGTGTTCAATGTATGTTAAGGTGAAGCCCGGCCGAGCCCGCAGTAATAGTGGGTGTCGACCGTTGTGTGTGTGCCGTTGCATAAACAGAGAGCATAATTTGTGAAGCTTCTTACTAAACTTTGTGTGCCTTCTAGCGATTAGCGATATTAGGCAATATCAATCATAACACCATCGATAAACCTCATTATTTTTTCAAATTTCTGTCGATAATGAATTATTATTCATGTAAGGGTAGAATCATACGACATATTTACCCATTTAGAGTAACGCCGTATCTATATAACAGAGGTATTTAGGCGAAAGGCGAAACTTTATTTCCATAACTTTTCGTCTAATAATAGTAATAAAGGATAGTTTATAGTGCAGTAGTCTTCCAATACCTTGAGACAGTCGTTGTGCACTGCGGTGCAGCTTAAGTGTCCGCTGCGGGGGTTCCTTATGGTTTGCCATTATTGATATCAAAGATAGATTGGTGCCATTTCTATGTAAATGATGTGGTAGTGTAAGTTTAGTTAAGTCTGCAGGTCAGGGTAGAACTGGAAATAAAATATTGTAAGAGCTATTTAATATCTTAATAGTGTATTACCGACATTTTGTACCTATATTTTACGACTTCCCGTGTTGTTGTTTTGATACATTATTTTATTTCCAATGTGTGTGTCCATGTGCTGGTTCAGCAAATGTAAATAAATATTGGTGATAAGGATTTATTTATTCAAGTAAATTGAGAATACCATTCAAAATTATAAATAAAGAGTATGATTGGTAGAAATGTGTCTATCTACAGTCATAACCAATGTCGAACTGAGAATTTGATTGGGATTAATGTTAGCATTAGAGCAGAACTATACTTTGGGTACTATAAAGATCAAAATTCTTGTAGATGTATATAAGTATACATATAATAATAATATATACATATGAATGTTGTTTGATAGTCCTCAATATTTTTTTATATTTTGATAGTTCTGTATTTGAAAGAAACACGAAAAAAATAGGCCAATATCTCATTATCATTTTAAATAAATGTGTACACCGTATTTTAAGGTAAAATATAATAATATGAGGATGCATTTAGTTGCCCACAAATTTTAAGAGTAACAGTAATAATTGTCGTAATATTTTCCGTATATTAATATTATAAATCCTTTAGTAAGTTTCTTACCAAGCCATTGATAACAGTATTATTTAGACAAACTAGAACTTGCGTTTAACGAGTAGTGTAAAACTTTCAGCTACCATAGTAAAATGATCACCATTAAAATTTTTAAAACCATAGTTATCAATAGTTTGTATGTAACAGCATTGGTAGGAATAAACGATATATATACAGTACTTTCCAATGCTGATTACCTTATATAATTATTATTATCCATAGTTATTATTGAGTGGAAATAGAAACACCAACATAGTGACCTAGTGCATAAAAACATATACATATATTTAAATTATATAAAAGTGACCCATCACCTATGTCTCGCTGAGGGCGACTGTTTCTATTTTGAATTGTAGGATTAGTAATATATTTTTGTTATTATTATATTATGTTCACTGTCTTTATGATTGTTTTATGTTTATTATATTACCTTTCGTTGTAGTTCCCTCGCCGAGGGCATAGGTGAGCGGAGGTCACGCCCTCCTCTTTTATTACGAGATATCAAACTCCTCAACATTTACAACAGAGTATGATTCATATATTTATATTGATAAGGAGAAAACTTTTCTCGTGGACATATGTCGGAATAAAAGAGGAGCAACATATAGCAGTGAAGGCCACTCATTGCTCCTTTCAATGAGCCGCTAAGTATACGTCGGACGCAATCAGTGTGTCTTCACCGTTCAACTATTTTACATACCGATGTTAGTTATATATTATGTTAAGTGAATTGAAACCCTTGAATTTACGTAATCACAATAGTGGTATGAGTGTTTCTCTCGTTGTCTACTTATTTTTGAACCGTAGAAAAGACTGAGGAATTCACAACGTTAAAAAGAATACTCAAGCGGCAGTGTTAGATTGTGTTTGTTGTTATTATGTTGTTAACATCGGAGTGGTTGTGGTTGCTGGACCAACCGAGCTTTCAGTGTAGGCCGTATTAAAATTTTGGTTAGAGAAATCGTACATATCCTTATCCATGAATGTATAACGTATATTGTCGAGGCAGTCTACTAGTCTAGGGGGCGAGCCCCGACCACTTACACTAAACTTGATCGTGGTAGTTTTATGAAATACAGTGAGCCTTGTGTAATCATAATGTCTAAGGTACATACATATTTAGTTCTATTGTATCGTTAGATTTACGTCAACTTCCGCTTTGCCAACATATTGCGTTGCTTACATTATAATCATACGAGAGTACAGCCTAAGGATTTTAACTTTTTTTATATACTGAGAGCTATTTCTAAGTCACTGATTTTATACTATTTCTAATTATACGCTAATCAAAATACGGCTAAAAGCCACACTTTACCAAATTTTGGAGTCGTTTACATCCCTTTGAGTGCAATTTTTATTAAAATTCAATAACAAACATCATGGCATGATGATTATTTACAAGGTCATTTAGTTATAGCTCTTCAGAGTTTTTATGACCAATATTTTAACTACATCCGTTTATTTCTTTATTGTTAAAATTTTTAGGCTAGTTTTATTTTAAATAAGTTAGATTTGTTAATTGTGGTGTATTACATTTACATTGCACGTGATTATAGCTCTCACAGCCTCCTTTACAGGTGTTTATTTACTTATTTTGTAGTCTGAAATGATTGTGATAAATTAATTACTATGATTATATCGGTTTGTTTTGTAGTCAGGAGTCATTCATATTGTTTATTGTTGATACTTTGAGTATACAATGTCCAACGTGACGGTGAGTAGCGGTAGGGAGAGGCTGTTAGAGCATTTATGTAGTCAGCATTATATATATGCTTTAATGTGATTTTTTAAATGTACTCTTTATTATAGTCTCATCAATCAATATTATAATTAGCGAACTAACAAAACTTTTAATTTTTTTCAATTCATAGTGATTTATATTGAGATCAAAATAAAAACAGAGTTTATATTTTAATTTTATGGAAAAAATATACATTGTAAAATTATTCTTTAGTGCTCATTTTGCAGAGCTCTAATAAAAAAAAGAAACTATATGAATGCAAAATAACAAGTCACGATTCTTTTAGAAGTCGCCATGTAGTGGAAAAAAATAAACGTGCCATGATATTTGTGGCTATTTATTTTGTTTATTTTTAATCCCCTTATTTTATTTATATCCCTAACAATTTATTTGCGTGGCGGATGTGTTTATATATTAAAGCTTAAATGTCGTTACAAAATACGACAAAGTAAGACTGTTTTGTAATAACAAGGTTAAAGAGTAATAGAAAAAGACCGTAATTTTTTTATAAAATGTATTGACACACCTTAAACGTACACCTAACAATCTACGACAATTTCTTCTTTGACAACATTTGCGTCAATGGACGGGGCCAGAGTGTTGTCGACAATGGGTGCAGGGCTCTTGTAATACTTGTTACTCGCATAATGTTCCTTCAAATATTCGCCGCCCATTTCGTAATATTCCTCTTTGGAAATGCACGAGTTTTCAAACTCGTTGCTGCCAGCAAAGTCTCTGGCTCCGTACCACGCGTCGAGACTTGGGTTTGAGGCCATCACTACTTTATGAGTGGACTTGAATGGTCGCATTTCTAGGAGCTCCCTTTCTAGTCTCTCTTTCAACCCTGAAATAAATAAGAACAAGTTTTAACTTCACAAAAGTATACATTCTATTCATATATAGATGGCGATGGATGAATTGGCTTTGGCGTTATGTGATCGCGGATTCGATACCGCTCAGAGAAAAATCTTGGTATAAAAGCAAATGATTATTTCTTAGACAATGCCAATCATCTACAACAATCACCTATTTGCCAACAAAAATCCTTGGTGATAGATGCCTAAGCAGTGTACATACAGACTAAAAGTAATTAATAATAGTATAAAAAATATTTTAATTTTGTTTGTAAAATGTATCTAGACCCAGCATTATATGCTATAGGATCTAATGAGCCATGGCATTAGACCTCAGTCCTGCCCCAAGACTATTATTGTGTTCTATCGTTAGAATACGATTCGGTTAGAAGAAATACTTATACTAGACAAGATGAAGTACGCAATCAATTAAATGCTTGGTTGCGTACTTCATCAGCATTAAAATTTGTTTTTTTTTAATCGTGTTTTGAAAAAATAAAATACTCACCAGGAAATTGTGAACAGCCACCCGTAAGAAACACATTGTTAGCTAACAATAACTGATCCTCAGGGCTGAAGTGTTTGAACACATATTCCATTGTTTCAGCAAGACCGGCTTCCAAATTCCCCATCATAGACGGTTGGAACATAAGCTCAGACGCTCTGCAGTACAAAAATACGCACATTTACAATACATACAAGTACTTTTGTGCTAAATTTATGCAAATTTAATGTCTTAAATACTATATGTACCTATATAAATGCTTTTCTATAAACAACTCTTCTCCCCCCTCGTCCTCCTGACCCTTAGTTTGCAAAGAACCATCCGATGCCCTCGTAGACCCGAAGTCCGAGAGGCCCGCGAACTGTAAAGTAGTGCGACAGTTGCACAAAACTCCCCTAAACTAAAAGCCATAATCCCTAATTCTCCCCGTCAGCGACCGCCCTGAGCCGAGGTCCAAGTCCCACAGGGGGAGCCCTCTTGCGCAGGTTGCTTAGTTTGTAGTTTTTAAACCATTTATTAAGGCTGAAGTAGCAAAAGCCTCGTGGCTACATAAGTAAGTCAAACAGAAAAAAAAAACTTCTCTTCATAAAGGCTTTGGGGGATAATGCTGTTCGCGTCCGTGGGCTTTAGCTCTAGTCACCCACACGTGTCCCCTGAGTAGCGCCAAATGAACAGCACATCTGGTGGTAGGTTTCGACCGCGGTTTGTCGCCACCCTCAAGGCAAAGCCATGCCGCCAAGTGATTTTTGTCGCGTTCCGGCATGTTGCCTTGAGTAGCCATCGTGGAAGGGGAGTCTGGGCAGTTGTGTGGTATTGCGAACCGGTTCCGGTGCTGCGTGGTGTCTGTGCTGGGTGACTGTTCGCGGAGGGTAGCGGGATCCTAAGCACGGTCTTCCGCTGGCCGACCGCAGGTAGTAGAGGGCCCAATTAGTAGGAAAGCCACCTATGAAAGGCTGCCCCGCCAACTAGCGAAAAATCCCAGGATGCGTCACCGTGCCGGTTGGCGACCGGATGCGAGGGCCCGGTGAACATCTCTGGGGGGGTTAGGGCGTCCCCGCGCGCTCCAGATCAGTCTCCCGTCGGTGCAGCATTACGAATGTATTGCGCAGTACTCGCTCTTGCTATACCTCGCCCAACTGTCCCTTTCCAGCTTATCTGTTCGCCATCAAAAATTAAATGAATACAAAAAATAGGAAACTGGTAAAACAGCGGTTGCACTCCCTCGCACTAAAAGTGCACCTCTCTAACATCCGAGGTCTGCACTCCAATCTCATCCCGGTCCATCACCACCTTGAGACCGAAAAACCACATCTGCTGTTCCTCACGGAGACGCAAATCAGATGTCCAGCTGACGCAGCATACTTGCGCTACCCAGGGTACACCCTGGAGCACAATTTTAAGCCACGCGCTGGCACCTGCGTGTATGCTCGCGATGACATCTGTTTTCGACGTCTCCGTAACATTGAGGATTCCAGTTTCTCCGTATTATGGGTTCTGGTGGACACTGGCTTGGAGCAGATACTCTATGCCAGTGTCTATCGGTCGCACACCGACAACATGGAGACAACCAGGTTGTTTCAGTACCTTTCGGACTCGGCTGAATTAGCTCAGCTCAGGTACCCATCGGCGCAGCTAGTTTTTCTTGGGGACTTCAATGCCCACCACCAGGAGTGGCTGTACCCATACCAGAACACCGACCATGCTGGGAGATTAGCGTATGCATCCGCACTGACGCTTGGTCTCTCCCAACTGGTGACTGGGCCGACACGGGTGCCTGACATTGATGGCCATACGGCCAATTGCTTAGACCTTCTGCTGACAACCGATCCAGACCGATATCAAGTCGCGGTTTCCTCACCGTTGGGTAGCTCCGACCACTGTCTGGTGAAATCTGTGTCTGTCTACTCGCCACCCGATCCCGATCTCAAGGGGACTAGGCGAGTATGGCGATACAAGTCATCAGATTGGGATGAGATTCGGCATTTCTTCGCGTCTTACCCTTGGCTGCGCTTATGCTTCTCTTCAGACGACCTGACTCGCTGCGCGGAGGCTGTTTCTGAGGTGATATGTCAGGCTATGGAATATTTCATTCAATTTTCTGACATCTCACTCCAAGACAAAGCCCGTCCATGGTTCAACGCTGAGTGTGATAGTGCTGAAGCACATAAGCACTCTGCTTACCAAGCGTGGGCGGATGCTCGAGCCCGCAAAGCGCCAAATATTCGGAAACTGAAGAAAGCTTACAATAGTGCTGCCAAGTCTTGCAAACGTGCCCTACGCAAGGCCCGCTTTGACCATATTGGCCGCATTGGAGCCAGACTAGCATCTTACCCATCTGGGAGTAAAGCTTTTTGGTCTCTTGCCAAATCGGTCGAAGCCAATTTCTGTCGGTCCTCTTTGCCGCCACTGCAGAAGCCGAACGGTTCATTAGCTCACACCGCCAAAGAGAAAGCAGACTTGTTTGCGTCTCTATTTGCGAAGAATTCACAACTAGATGCTGCTGGTAAAAGTCCACCCAGGCTACCACATTGCACTTCCACTATGCCTGAGGTGCACATTCGGCATAAAGTGGTACTTAAAATTCTCAGCACTCTAGATGTGAATAAGGCTAGTGGGCCTGACGGCATTCCTGCCATTGTCTTGCGGTCATGTGCGCCTGAGTTGTCTCCTGTTTTGACTCGCCTCTATCGTTTATCCCTGAAGACTGGTCTAGTTCCAGCATCCTTGAAGATTGCCAATGTTCAACCGATCCCCAAGAAAGGTAGTCGTGCCGACCCTGCCAACTACCGACCAATCGCAATCACCTCCATACTCTGTAAGGTTATGGAGCGTGTTTTAAACAACAGTCTCCTGGCATACCTGGAAGACAACGACCTCCTCAGTGACCGTCAATTCGGATTCCGTCGAGGACGGTCTACTGGGGATCTTCTTGTATATGCTACTCACTTCTGGAGCGAAGCCATTGAGAGACACGGTGAGGCTCTTGCCGTGTCTCTTGATATCTCTAAGGCTTTTGACAGGGTTTGGCACGCAAGTCTCATTGGTAAGCTTCCGGTTTACGGTATTGCTCCCGTACTTTGTACCTGGATTCAGGATTTCTTGAGGGGAAGGTCGATTCGAGTTGTCATTGATGGCGCCTCGTCCGATCTTCTTGGTAATAATGCCGGTGTCCCTCTCTGTTCTCTCCGCGACTCTTTTTTTGCTGCACATAAACGACCTACTAGTTACTCCCGGTATCTTTGGGTATGCAGACGACAGCACCGTCTCGGTGAGATACTTGTCTGATGCGAAGTCGGGGTCAATGGTCCAGTCGTTCAGGGAGTCGATGATTGAGGGGGTGAACTCGATCTTGGAGGCTGTTTCCTTATGGGGTGATGCCAACCTGGTTGGGTTTAACCCCTCAAAAACACAGGCGTGTCTTTTTTCGGCGAAACGGTCCATTCCAACTGACTCCGACTTTCCGGAATGTCTCCGTTCCGATCAGCGACCATCTTGAGCTCCTAGGGCTTGACCTCTCTTCTAATCTAAACTTCGGTCACTACATCGAGTCCATTGCAAACACTGCAGCCAAAAAACTTGGCATTCTCTCCAAGGTGAGGCGGTACTTCACATCGGAGCAGCTCTTAAGTCTTTACAGAGCTCAAGTTCGCTCCTCAATGGAATACTGTTCTCATCTTTGGGATGGGTCTGCTGGATATCAGCTGGATGCTCTGGACTCATTGGAGCGCCGAGCGAAGAGAGTCATAGGCAATAACTCACTGGTGGAGGCAAGTCTTCAGAGCCTCGAACACCGTAGACGAGTGGCCTGCCTATCAGTTTTTTATCGGTTGCATTTCGGGGAGTGTGCGGAGGTTCTACATAACCTGATACCCCCTTCACCCTTCCATCACCGGACGACTAGGCGCGGCGAGCGGTTTCACCCTTTTGTTGTAGACATTCCTTCAATACGCACGAAGCGATTTGCTTCTTCTTTCATAATGCGGACGGCTAAGGAGTGGAATTCTCTGCCGGCGTCAGTTTTTCCGGAACGCTATAATCTGGACATCTTTAAGGCTAAAGTAAACAGACACCTCAGCCTTATCTTCGCCTTCCATCAAGCGAGAATATGGTCAAACATAAGCCTATATGTAGTAAAAAAAAAAAAAAAAAAAAAGGCTTTAAACTTATAATATTTGAGTTCCCTAAATTCCTAATTTTTATAAAAAGTGATACATTTTTACAATTAGAAAAAACTGTTATACAAATGTGTACAATTATAAAATCTAATCTATCCATAAACTATAGAGTTTATAGACAATAAACATTTAAAATACTAAATAGGGTAGTTCACTATCTTTTTAACAATAGAAATATATATTTTTGAGTTCTTAAAAAAAACAATTTAACACAACAACCAGAAAAAAAATTACCTGAATGGTTCTATGGCTAAATGTAGCTGGTGGTGTTGTCCAGTATTGGCTGGCGGGGGTTCATATTCACGCAAAGCCTCTTCGAGCTCTAGCAGACGTTCGCCATCGGCTTCCGAATCCGAGTCAGCTTCACGGCTTATACTGAAATAGGTAATGTTATTATCCAGTGACGGCCACATTTGGTATTCAGTTTATTAGTGTAATTTCAGTAAAAGTGTTTTGACATGCTAACATGAATCTATGTCAGACTATGAATAGGGCTCAGACGGAACTACCATTTCCACTGAGTCCTGTCTGACAAAACGACGAGACCAAGTCTTGGATGTGTGTGATAAATAAATAAAACCATGAATCTACTATTTAATACCTTTGTAAATACTTAGTCACAGCATAAACAAATATCATACCTACGATAAAAATTGAAAGATGAAGGTTCGATCCGCGGAATATAGAATTATTTCTTATGGAAGACATTCGACAAGTTTTTTTCGAAACTTTTCGAATGTCACATTTGACAAGATCTTAAATAAAGTTTTATTACATCTTCATTATCATCAGATCGTAAAACGTCCACTGCTGAACAAGGGCCTCCTCCCGAGGGAGGGATTTTGCCATAGTCACCACGCTTGGCAGGCGGGTTGGTGACCGCAGTATTGTGTTGTAACATACCATATCGATAAGTACGATATGGGTCTCTTCAAATATAAATACCGATACGCTATGGCGGTTGTATTAGTACTTCATAATTACTTTAGATATAACTTCATAATAATTATAGAGGTACAAAGTAGATCAAATAATTTCAACTAGGTGTTGATAATCTCCGTGGCAATATGTGTGTTAAAACAATAGTGCAGTCACTGTCCCGTCTGTTAAGCGTGATGATTACAATAATACCTGGGGTTCCCTACAAAGGCCTACCTCACTAGGCCTACCTAACTGTGGACCTTCTATAGCTCTACACGCCGATTACAATATAAATTACTTAAAAATGTACATCGTAATGTTTCGTAGTACATTAGATCTATGCATTTACTTTTTCATTATCATTAAAAATCACAGATCAAAATGACTTCGAACCTGTGTTAGGGTCGCCCGTTTGTACAACCTAAATTATCTTGTATTGCATGTTACTAGAGCTCGTTTTCCCATCTTTGTCGTCTTCTTGAGAAAAACTTTATTTGTAAAAACTGTTTATTTTAAAATGTTAATGATAGTTTCATATCGATAGTAATACTGATGATAAATCGTCCCGCCAATTTATTACAATCGACTAAAAAATACTACACCAATGGTGTTCAACATGGCTATTCACTCGCTGTATTATATTACGGCTAGCCGTGTTGAAAAACGTAAGGCTTTTCATTCAGCCGCGTTCAATCCGGCTAATTATTGAACCGGCCTAGTTTAAAAACGGCTAGCCGTAAGTAATGTGGTGGATCGTATGATCTGGCTGCGACATAGATACCTCTTGTAAGCATCCCAGTCAGAGTCCTGGTTGCCGAACTCGTCCCCCGCGGCCGCGAGGCGCGAGATGACCCGCATGCGCTCGGCCGCGGCCGCCGTGCGACGCCGCACCATCGCGGCGCGGCGCGCGCGCCGAGCCTCGCGCCGGCTCACCAGCTCGCGATACTGGAGAAACAAAATATTGACAATATGCCTATTATTGAAGACTAAAAAAACATATTTAGTCCGTCAGTTATATTACTAAAAAATACTACTAATACTATTAGTATTTTTCAAATCATTTAAATTGACAAAGATAAAGACCGAGAACAAATTATAAAGTTCAGCAGAGGGTTGCTTGTGACGTCACTACTATGTAATATCGTACCTAAAAGTGACGTCACATGAAATTTCAACGCGCTGTAACTTCGTCATTTTTTGTTTGAGAAACGAAAATAAAAAAAGTGTCCAATATATTTTGATAATATAACTGACGGACTATATAGATTTATTAAATCTTCATGGCTATTCTATTATATAGGTATTTCATAGATATTATAACACTAGATTCCGCGCTTCCTTCGAAACGAACCAGTATTTCCTGAGATTAGCGCGTTCAAGCAAACAAACAAACTCTTCAGCTTTATATATTAGTATAAAATTAAATAAAGTGTAAAGTATAGATGAGTAGAAAATGACTCTCTCTAGGTGTTTAGGCTAATGTTAACTGACTTAACAAAAAATTTAATATATTTAAAAGACTACTTTTCACACTAAGTGTCACCTTAGTCCGTGTGTCGTTGAGCCATGTCTGGAAAGCCTCTGGGTCTGTGGGCGGATTCATCCTGCCGGTAGGACGTGTTTCTAAGTTATCTTCAGCATTCGCAGCCGCCGCTATGCGTTGTTTGTTCTTCTCTATACGCATATTTAAATTCGCTATTTGTTTCTGCAACAGGCAATGGTTTTAAACTTAATGATGAATTTGGAAAATGGTAAGTGTGTTTGTTTTGTATAAATTACCATTTAACATGGAAATATGATGCAACTTAAAAAAAGGAGGAGGTTATTATTTCCATATCTAAATACTTACACAGATATAGTCTGTGTAGAATAATGATATTTAGAATTAACGTAAATTTAAACTCCATAGATAGATATAACGTTTTTTTTATGACTTAATGCTGCACTTATGAATATATTCTTGTTTTGTGGGGTACTGTATGAATACTTTTTTTTTCGGAATGACTTACTTATTTAGCCCGGAGGCTTTTGCTACTTCACCGGGCATAAAGGCGAGTAGAGGTCCAACCTTAATAAATGGTATGAACACATTATTCATGTTCACTTCTAGTAAAACTAGACGTGGTTCACGTAAAGAATTATCCAGGGTGTGAATCAAATCACAACTTCAGAAGTAAATATCTCTACATGAATCACCAATACATACAAAATATAGTACTTTTAATTAACCAGTTTTTAATTTATTACATTATATTATATGCTTTTTTGGTTATTTAGTACATTATTTCACTCGTGATATTTACTTACCTGGAGATCTTCATAACTTTTGATATCAAACCCTTTGATTGCTTCATTAAATTCGTCTGTATCTCCATCTTCTATCATATCCTAAAATAAATTAGATAGAGAGAAATTAAGAAAAAAAGAAAAAACAAGGTTATAATAATATAATGGCTTACGTGACTATGGAGAGCTTGGTGATAATTAGCTAAACATGTTATATTTCACTAATTTACTTTATGCACGTAATATTCTTACATATCAAGTACAATTTTTTGTGTTTCAGATAATAATCAGACAATATATTTTATAGCATTATGCGACAGCCTCCGTAGCTTTGCGGTATTTAGCTCGCTTTAAATCTTGGAGGTCGTGGGTTCCATCCTCACGCCGGGCAGGAAATCTTTGTGTAAATTCTAATATTTCTGGCCTTGCTGATTGGTTGAGGGACTACCCTCAGTGCCTCGGCAAGCACTTTAATCCGTTGGTCTTATAACATCATCTATAATATTCGTATATCAAGGAACAGCCCGTCGGTTGCGGTAACCAACCCGCCTGCCAAGCGTGGTGACTATGGCAAATACCCTCCACCGGGAGGCCCATGTTCAGCAGTAGATGTTATACGGGCTGATGATGATAGTATTATAAAGATATAATATGGTTTTACCTTTATAGCTAGTAGCTGATTAAGCTGTTCTTCGTCCTCAGCAAGTCTCTCCTCTCTTTTCCTCGCATTTATTTCCAGTAAACGACGAGCCATTTCTTTTTTTCTCTCTTTTTGTTGTTCAGCTGAAATAAATCAAAATGCTTATTTACCACCATTATTCTTATGCTTAATCATGTGAAAGTTTAAATGATTTTGAGTTTGTAAGCCAATCACGCAAAAACTATAGAATGAATTTAGAAGACTTTTGGATATATATATCACGGATATATAGAATACAGCCTGGCTTTAACAACATCAAGTTATAACACGTTGGGACAAAGGAACCGTTATGTAAAGCGTATTTTTGTGATTAATTTAATTTATCTGTCTGTTTAATTCAAATGGGTAAAGGTTCTGACAATACGACTTGCAGAAGCATTGCCTTACTAATCCACATGGTACCGGAGTTGTACAGTTATTTTTTTTATTGTTTATTTTTACGATACATGTATAAACAGTTTAACTTAATATTACCCCATATGTCTCTTTCTCTCACACTAAGGACCACCCCAAGTTGGGCGAGCGTGTAAAGGAAGCATAAAGGAAGCATTTTACCGCTACTATTTAAACTAAGTGTAATACAAATAACGATCTTAATTACCTGTTAATCCAGAAGACGTAACTGTTTGTACATATGGCAACTGCACTCTCATGACATTCGTTTCGTAGTAGTCAGGGTTTGTCCATTTCCGTATTTCTTCCTGATAATCAAGGGCAATGAAGCTGTGCTCTTGTAGGATCTCCTCCACTCTAGACATGGTGATAGCATTCACATGCACTGGGTACTTCAGTTGAAGTAACTTGTGCAAGTAGAATATCATCTCACTGCCACCTAGCAAATGTAATAATGGATTAAAATGTACAACAGTTTCATGTGATTAATCTTAATAAATAAAAATTCTCTTGACAAAATGTATGGGTTCAACTTGAGAATGCCTTATTGTAGTTATGAAGAAAAAATTGGAAATATCAGAATTTTAAGTCGGGTGCTGGTCACCAACAGCTAGTAAATGTGTGTTTACGCTCACATTTTCGTTAAGTGTGCATGTGCCATATTGTAGCGTTCAGTGTAGTACATTTTTAATGTACTGTATCGCCTACGGGTGCGTAGCTCAGAAGAGAGCTGCTCAATTAATCCCAATTACGGTTACGGGTATAATGGAGAAGATAGGAGTGGATGTTTTAGGTCCTTTTCGTGTTTCACAGAGAGATTTGTGCTGTCGAGAAGTTGGGACGTGAGCCCGTTATTAATTTATTGTGATAGTAAAATGTGTTGTGTGATTGTGTTAATTCTAATATAAAGTTATAAAGTTTTCCTTCTTTCATTTATAAAAGAGTGATAGTGTATAGTGTTCGTACCCCTCACACACCCTCTTCGAGGACCAGCAGCAGCGAGCCCTGCTGAGCTACGCACCCGTAGGCGTTACAGTACTAAAGCGGTTTTCACTCTTTAAAACAACTATTCAATTTTGAACATGTAATAACTATTCAATTTTAAACATGTCCTTAATAGACTTAAGCAAGGTCATTGAGGGATATTGCCATAATCATCACTTTGGCAGGCGGATTGGTGATTGCATTGAGATGGGGGATCTTTGAGCTGATCGATGGTGCTGCCCATCCATCTGTGGTATGTCCCTTAGTCGCCTCTTATATCATTAGAAAGATATAAAATAAATAAAAATAAAAGAAGTTTTTATTCACGTAAACCTATTAAAGGTATTTGTAAATAGTCAAAAATAGTTAAATTAATTAATTTTATTTGGTTATTGCTACGTATAATAATAGTTTATATAGCTTTGCCTTTAGCCTAAAAGCTGTCAGGTATGAAAGTACAATATTATTTTATATCTATGATTAAATCTAAAGGACTCTGCCCACTATCCCGTAGCATACCATGACCATGTTAGGAACGTAACATCCAAAAAAAAATTCTTTGTATTGAAAAGTATGAGACTATGCCCACTAGACCGTTCCGTCACCGACCGACACCGTCGCATACCATGAACGGAGCGTGAAGAATTGTCACGTCATGTGCATGGCACGCGACGTAGCCACACCAGTGCGCAGGCGGGTTATAACCGCGTACATATACCGGCACGATTCTTGAGCGCTTGGCGCAAGAGTGGGGATCGCTTTGCGCATCGTACACTTATGACATAATAAAACGCACACCCCTATTATTTATTTTTTCTAAGTTTCTAAGCACTAGGATGATACGGAGATGATATGCGGACGCTCCCGTCACTAAAATCCGGGTATGACACGCGGATGATACGGAAATGATAAGCAGACGCTCCGGTCACCGGTTGGCTTTGATACGTAATTGATACGCTCTAGTGGGCATAGTAGAGCGTATCGGATTACTTTCCGTGCCCGATACGTTCCTAGCACGGTCATGGTATGCTACGGGATAGTGGGCAGAGACCTTTAGTTCTGTCCTTTGAGTATGTTATTATTTAGACGGACCATAAGTATCTCGACGAACGCGCTTTAGTCCTACCACCGGATCCAATACGCATACGATCCAATATAGGGTGGTCTATTCTAAGCTGGAAACCATATTGCCAATTACTATACTTACAAAACACTTACCTAAATTGATTCTTCTAGCATGTTCTTCTATAATCTGTCCTCTAATGACTGGTATAATATGAATGGTGTGGTAGCCACAGTTAACAATCAGTGCTGTATCTCCTATGTTGTTCTTGTACATGCTGAATAGAGAATCAATGCCATAGCTTACACCAGGAACTCCGTAACCCTCAAATAATAGTTCAGACATCACTGAAACAAGAATATCTTGAAGATAGATAGTTTATATTACATCAACTATGTGTTTGTGTTATCTGGATTAATAATTTATACTAATACATAAATATCAGACTTTAGTTTTCTTGAATGCGCTAATCTCATTAACTACAAATGGGACCGCCCTGGCCTGCAACCATTGATCAAAGTGAGGGTGTGGTGTTGGTCACCAGTGTCCAACTGGTTCAATTTGAAAAATTCTTTTAGTGCTAAATTTTGTTTGCAGCTAATAGATTTAAAAACTAGTGGACCAACTAATAGTGATGACAGATGATAGTATGAAAATATGCAAGTGGAATTGTCTGCGATTACACTATGAAGATGACAATGGCTACTATGACGATTTAAAGAAAAGAATGTAATAATGTTTAATGTATAGATTTGAAGCTTGTACATAAAACCAATATTCATAACTTCAAAACCTTTCTAATCCCAAAACTACTTTGATCAATGGTTGCAGGCCAGGGCGGTCCCATTTTCGTTAGATTTACACGTACTGAGTGACCCGCGCTGCCCCTTAGAGCAGTAAAATGAAATTCTTAGTGGCAGTGAACATGTTAAATTCTAGACCTCATAAGCATAAGGATGGATGTTCTATTATCTTCAGAGGCATTCCATTGTAATTGTCGGTTTACGATAAAGGCACTTACAACCTGTTTCCTCCATATAATGGCACCAACCATAAGGTCGGTTATGCTTATGAGCTCTAGAATTACATTTTTTTGGTGTTACTTAGCTCAATAACCCATCCATATTGTATGCAAAAGAAAACCAAGTGAAAAGACCACTCTCTCCTCTTTTAAATAAAACTGTAATACATACATTGCCTACAATAATTAGGTGTAACAAATGCTTCAGTCAGTGCTATTGGATGTGGGATGCTACCCACATTATCTATTCCCAAGTGTGAGAATATGTAGTCAAAAACTTGTTCCTGTGCCTCAAAATGTGTCACCACATTTTTATCAAACTGAGTCTTAAGTTGAAATCTGAAATTAAACATAAAATTAGTAACATCATGATAGCGATAGTTGTTATTTCCTGGAAACTTTATATAATAGATATAATATCTATTATATAATTTTATATCTATTGTAGAAATAAAACAAAAAGTTTATATATTATATACAGAGAGTAATTTTACTAAAAATTGTACTGTAAATTTGGTTTTGAACATTTTTTCATAGTTAATTTACATAAAAACCTGAGAACTCCAATCATACCAATAACATGTACTGATTGGCAAACATAGTACATATCCTCGATTCAGTTCTAAATCCACGGAAAGTAAAAAAACTTATTTCACATACAAACCATTAGAACAGCATGTTACTTTTAGCTTTGTTTTATGAGTTTTTATTGGACGATGTGTGTTCCTAATTGGCGGATACAATGTATTTTCAGATTCTCAAGCAAATGGCATAAAAATGTCAAGATTGGCCTAAAATGACTTACATGGTTTTAGAACTTAAACAATAACAATAAATTAGAGCTTACCTTACTGCTTCTATATTCACGATATCATTGCCTATCTGTATAGGAGGCGTAACAGGAGGCTCTGCATCTTTTTTACACCGGTCTTTCCTCGGTCTTGCTATCAAGTTTTTGAAAATTAGGTTGGGTTCGTCATATACAGACCATCCTACACGACACTGATATGAACCTTTAACACATAAAAATAAGATAAATCCTAAGGCTACCCACTGACCTAAATAACTGTTTAAATTGATAAAACGAACGCTAAATGCTAAAAAGTTTAAGTTCTTACCATTATCAATTACCAATGGTATATGACCAAACTTGAGAGTTGGAGTATATTCGTGTACAATGTCTGGAACATTTTTATAATCATTGAGTACCAAAACATTGTCCATGTTTAATTCACTACAAAAATACCAGTAAAATTAAATTAATTGTACATTTAAGTAGGTACTAGTTCACAAGGTAAACAACCATAAACAACTAACATTGACAGAAACGTTTGACAGTTTATCATAGACAACATAATACAGATTTTAAAATACGTATTCGATATTATCATATCGACTCGATTAAATATGAACTACACCCCCAAGGAAACAGTGCAATTTGATGATGCAAAACATGTGCAAAAGTTAAAAATAGTTATCAGTGAGTGGATCCTGAATAAATAATTATTTGATTCCGAATAATTATTCATTCGGGAATATAAAATATGAATGGTAACGTTATGGTAACCTTATTTTTATAGCTTCCGCGCGTGCGCGGTTTCACGCGCATAATTCCCGGTTCCGTTGGAACTTCATAATTAAATTTATGCCTTTTGTCACTCGTGGCTAATGTAGCTAAGTATCCAATGGTGAAATAATTTTTCAAATCGGATCTGTCGTTCCTGTGATTAGCAATTTCAAAAAACAAACAAAACTTTAGTTTTATAACATTAGTAGGTAATTATTATCAAGTCAATGTGTCCCACTGCAGGGCAACGGCCTGCCTTTCTTCTTTCCATTATTCTCTATCATAAGCCATTTGGGTCTAAGTCTTCAGGAATAAATGAATAAAAAGAGGGGTCGGCGGCGGTCAAACTCGACTTAGGTCAGTCACAGATTATTACATTGTGGAGTTAAGGTCACAGCTCATTAGAGCCACCCGGCACCGCCTCGTCGCACGGCGTCCACTCGTTGTCGGCAGGTGGCCCACGGGTAGACGCCGCTTTATCAACAATAAACTTCGCGCGGTCAACGAGTGAACGCCGCGTGGTCCACGAATTTTCGAGTAGTCTGTTAACTATTGGCACTTGAATCATTCGCGGGGAGCGCGCGGTCCACTCGAGACGGGCGCGTTGGCAATGTGCAGTCAACGCAAGGCAAGCATGCGAGCAGCGAATTGTCACCGAGTGGTCCACCCGTCGTCCACGCGTGGAGGGCTTACGACCGAGGCGATCCGGTGACGCTACGGAGTTGATATAGTGAGTGCATACCCATACAAGTCCTTATAAAGAATACTAGCCGCAGGAGGCGAGGCGGTGCGGTGTGGGTGCCGGGTGGCTCTAATGAGCTGACCTTTAGGTTGACTCGTATTTTACCTAAGTTTGTCTACACCTGGCGAGTATGAGAGTTGGGCTTTGAAAATACGGATGAAAAAAGATAGCATGTAGCGGAAATGAGAATGTTGAGATGGATATGTGGAGTGACAAGAATGGACAAGTGAGGAAGAGCGTTTGTTCCCGATAGTTCTACTGCACAGTTCTACGGTAGAACTAATGGGATTTTTTTTTCTCACTAGTTCTATTATATTTGATGTAACGAATGAGTAGAACTAGTGGGAGTCTTTTTTCCCGCTTGTTCTACTTGTTCCATCGGGTAGAACTAATGGGAAATTTTGTTCACAGTAGTACTACAATATTCGATGTAACAAAAAGTAGAACTAGTGGGAGTCTCCCTTCCCACTTGTTCTATCTAGAATAGTAGAACTAGCGAAACTTGAAGTTTTACACCAATTAATGTGTGTGTGTTATTATTTTGTTTTTATGTTTAGTCTATTTGAAGAAAAAATACATTGTGTTGTTTTATTTTCATATTTTTAACAAAACGTGATAAATATTTTCGTTAACTAATAAATTTAAGTTCAAACTGTTGATTTTGTTAATTTCATAAATAACTAACAATAATGAATTGTTTATATTATTTCACCCTTAAATAAGTTCAAAATAGAAGTAAATATCAGTTCAGTATTCAAGAAAATAAGTATTAATAATAATAGTGTACTAAAACCACACAATTGCTACCTGGGTGTGACACACCCACCTAGCGCTTTGTGTTATTATTGCGCATATTCGAACCTTGCGCTCGCCGGGTTAAGTAAAGATGTAAAAATAGTCCAATAAGTAGAACTCGATTATTCGAGCGAGCAACAAAGAGATTAGGATGACCATGCATTTTATGTTAAGGTGTTCATTTACTCCATACCTAAGATTATTTTAAATGTATTGAGAAGCCACTGTTAACAATTTTAGTGTGTGATCCACTAAAAGGAATGTCTACAAATATAAAAATTAAAATCAGTATGTTACATTAAAATGTGTGATTTATAAACTAATTATAGCATATTAATTTATTGTGTCTAGTAATACCAAAGTGTCTTTAATCCTATTGAGACACGACTAGTATTTTGCTAACACATTAATTGGTGTAAAACTTCAAGTTTCGCTAGTTCTACTATTCTAGATAGAACAAGTGGGAAGGGAGACTCCCACTAGTTCTACTTTTTGTTACATCGAATATTGTAGTACTACTGGGAACAAAATTTCCCATTAGTTCTACCCAATGGAACAAGTAGAACAAGCGGGAAAAAAAAGACTCCCACTAGTTCTACTCATTCGTTACATCAAATATAATAGAACTAGTGAGAAAAAAAAATCCCATTAGTTCTACCGTAGAACTGTGCAGTAGAACTATCGGGAACAAACGAGGAAGAGAATCAGGGGAAGTGTGAAAGTGACACCTATGATATTTTTTATTTATTTACAGTTTTGCAATATTAATATTAACGTTGACTGTGGATGGGTCGCAGTTAAAAGTTGAAAGCGAATCGGTTGTCCTGATATAGTCATATGAAGACAGTAGACAAGAGATGATTCATATGTACCTAACGAAAAGAGTAATAGATGGAGAGGAAGAGGGAAGCCAAAGATGGGTGGATTGTGTGAGAAGTGATGTGAAGGAAAAGGGAGTAAGTGATAGCGTGACGGCTGACAGGACAGAACGGATGAAACAAACGTGTTACGCCAACCGTCAAATAAATTGCGATAAGGGCAGGGATATCATGATGCCTACACCGCCAGGTGTTGTTGTTGTTATGTTGAAATGTTTCAACAACATTTGATACAATATTCTTGAGGATGTAATGATTTTTCTTCTCTCATACCAATGGTGATTTAAGTGGAACTGAATGTCAAACATTTGGTGTTAGGTATAAAAAAAATTAAGTTTTCATAATTATAATGAACTTTATTTTCAATACTGTTGTAGCCTGATATCACACAAACCACTAAAATTCTCTAATTTCAAAAATCACTGAATATATATTATAATAATCATCTTTATGTTTTATTTATTTATACAATAAAACCCTTATAGGAATGTGTAAACTGTATGATTTCACAACTTAGATATAATTTACGGCATATTTATTATTTATAAACAAAATTAGGTATTTCACCGTATTCTTTGCGCATTAAGAGACACAGATATAAGTAGCTTTACAATGGCATAGGCATTATTTACAATATTTATTACACTATGTGTCTACTGTGAGTAAAGCCCGGTATCATTCACAACAACAATAATAACAATGTAATAAATATATCAATTATATAACATGTTAAGCTTTAGCTCCGACCACAGTGCCAGCCTGCTTGTCGATTTCTTTTTCGAGTTGTTTGCCGAGGTATTCCCTGAAAGAAAAAAGTAAATATGAATTTTGTTCTCCTCCCGGCCTATTTTGGGGACGGCAGCCAAGCTCAAAGCAGTTAGCCACCTATGCATGTTAGTGCTCAAGTGTGTGCGCAAACGCAGGTGTACTCTGTCTATTCTTTAACTCTCAAAATCCGGTAGAACCGGTAAGACCAGTAAGCAATCAGGCGCAGAACTGACGGCTTAACGTGCTTTCCGAGACACGAGTGCAACACTACTAACTACCAGAATTCAGGCTGATACTTAAGATTTTTCTAAATTGAAAATTTCTTACAAAAAACTCGGGACCTCGATAGTTACAGTCGAATTTATTACCGCTTAACCAACCAAGCAGAAAAAAACAAATAATATATTCTCCATTTATATAAAACGGGTGCGCCAAAGTTCACCTAAAATTTCAACTCCGATAATTGGAAATCAAAAAATTTGCTTCATAACATTTTTCATCCTAACAATCACAATTCCTAACTACTCTGTCTCTAATGTTTATAATTCCGAAGCATTCAAATTCATAATGTCAGTAGCAATAAACATCTATTATACTTTTATGTGTTTTCCTATATTTTCTCAACATAAGCATCTTTTACACTATTATTCAAAGTCATATCTTTTTTGTTTAGATTTCTTTTTATTCATAATAATCAGTATTATACACATTAATTTTGCGTAACTTTTACAATTTTAGTTATTAAGTTATTTTCACATATATACACCACGGTACTATTTATAGTCATTGGTGTAAGTTAAGTTAAAACTGCGACCATAAAGCACAAGCCGAGCGAGTCAGTCAAGTTCCAGAAACGAATCGGTCCTATTCATAAGGTTAGGTTAGGTTAGAGCTGTGACCGAATCGTTCTTATAGTTATTGGTTTAGGTACGGTTAAAACTGCGGTATAAACTGCCAGGCCATTAAAATAAGTACGGCCATAACACACATGGGTCGTGTTTAATGAATTTCATTCATTTAAGACAAACATCTGTGAAACGACCTTTAATCATTCTAAACGAGTTCTAAACTTATATTTTTAATTACACTTGGTAAATGTTTCTTACTGAGTATGAGTTAAAATATTATGGTAATTATGTTTAGGGATAAAAGCGTTATGATAAAAAACAGTAGGAGTTTAAATATATTTAAATTAATGATATTATTAATTACAATTTTCGGAAACATAAGTGTTATGAACATAGTCGGTAGCACTACAAATAGTATGAATGAAAACTTTAGGATGAAAAATTTTAGGAATAGTGATCATTCGGACTACAAATCGTTAGGAAGAACAATTTCGGGTAAAGAACTTTAGGTGAGCCAATATGGACCCATATAAAACATAGGCTAATGTAGCGATTTAATTTTACATCTTTCGAAATTTTGTAGGATCGTTGTAAATGAAATAAATGATTACCACTACTACTCTAACATGTGGCTGTAGTATATTATTTGTATTTAAACAGGCATAGATTATCGTCGCCGCTATTGATTCCTAATTTGAATTTTACAACATGCAGTATCTGCTGTTCTGCACATAAGAACAAACAACAACACTGTTTTGATTCGACATCGAAATATATGTGTTTCCAAAAATTATCACTCAATGTAATATAGTAGTGGAAATTTGTAGCGGTGAATTACAAATTAAATAATATATTGCCGGCTGAACCATCTCGCTGAGACACTGTGTACATGGCAGCGCACGCGGACAAACCTCTCGGATGAGAGCACTCGCAACTCGTACACTCTCAAGTGTACAGAATCAAGACATCATACTTACCAGTTGTGGACCATAAGTTTCTGGACGGCCAGGAGTGCTTCGTATCGTACGTTGGGGTCATCGTGGCTTAGGAGGTACATAACACGCTGTTTGCCGCCCAATTGTTCAATGATGCTGTAAAAAGAATATATTTTAAAATAGGCAAGGCTCAAAGCCATTGATAATTCGTTATTCGCATGCGCTGTTGAAAAATAGGCGTTCATTCTATGAATATGTATATACACAGTGCCCAAACCAAATAATAATATCCGATTTTTATGAACAAGCAGCTGTGGCTGACAATTTGGGCGGTCAAGGGGAGAAAAGTAAGAGAACTCAGTTAATATTTAAGTAGCACTTGAGTTTCTGTATTAGAAAGGAAAAGTGGGAGTAATGACCCCCATGACCCGCTTGGCCGCCACCACCACTGTGCGTAATTATAAAATTAAATATATTAGAGGCCTAACAAACTTTCTCAAATTTATCAACCCTAAAAATTTATATGATTACAATAATGCATAAATGCATATTATTATATTAAAACATGATAAAATCGTTTTAATTGATTTCAATTTGAAGGATTTAACATTTATTATGAAGTAATCTACTATAAATGCTTTTGCTGAAAGTGACGTGCAAGGTGTTGTGTACACCTTGACTATGTAGCATTGCGTTTAACGATTTTATCACTTATTATTAATGTAATTTTTTTATAACAAAATACAGTTTTGACTGCACCGGTGGCTCAGTGGTTACGATAGTTGCTTCTGGGACCCGGTGTTCTGGGTTCGATTCCCACCCGGGACAATTATTTGTGTGAACCACAAATAATTGTTCTGAGTCTGAGTGTACTTTGTGTCCGTGAAATGTATGTTTGTAAAGTATTTCGTATGGGTATGGTGAATGTGTTAACCTTAGAGTATATTTTAAACGGTTTTTAATGTTTTAAAAATAACCCTGTATAGTCTAAGGTGTTCAACAACAATTATCAATACACATTGATATAATTTTAATAACTTACTGCTTGCCGCGCGGGTAGTGTCGCACGTACTCGCCCACATCGTAACAAGCGACCGCCAGTACGACGGGGTCGCGGCTCTTCTCCAACAGATGTACTAATGTACGCAGCAACTCTTGACCACGTTCGTTCAGACGGGCCGCGTTCTCGCGCCAGAACTTGGCGGATTTGTGCACGGGCGACCATTCCAAGCTGTGAATATAGCATCGAGTTCTGTATTATAAGCAATATGAAAAAAAACTATTAGTATTGATTTCCCAAACAGTGTCCGATTTTTTTTTATTCTAGCAGCCCGTTTACGACCACTACTGAACATGGGCATCCTCTTAAGAAACCTTGGCAAGCCAGGTTCTTTGAGGAATATTGCCGTAATCAACACGCTAGGCAGGCGGTTCGGTGACCTCAGTAAGATGGTGAGTATCCTTGAGGTGATAGATGATGCTGCCCATCCGTTAGCCATATTTCCTTTTATCGCTTCTTACGACTGCCATAGGAAGATATGGTCTATTCTAAACCATTGATTTACGGAAGCAATATTCTTACGAAATAAATCAGTAAGCTAAATGGTCTGCAGTTGTTGTGCTTCTATCCACCTTTTACTATTTCCTACCACGAAATTCAGTGTATTCAAATACATTTCCTATTGAAATCTACTTTACCGTTTGTTGAATAAAATGACTGCGCCAACTTTCCAACTAGCAACCTTTCCCAATTGGTATTTTTAGTTGTTTACCTACATAACAAATTATTTAGATAAACACATGTTCTTAGGCATCTATAACAAAACCATCTCAAAAAGTCATAAATATGGAAATCCAGTAACAAAAAATCATACGACTTACCGGCCACTCTTGACTTCAGTGGCATACTGGTCGAAGGAGCTAAGGTCCTGTACGGAAGCCTGCAGACGTTCGTTCAGGAACTCGACGTCATTCATGATGTCCTCATCGTCGGAGCGCTTTTGCTCCAGGATGGATAGCTGCTTCAGAACCTTGCACTGGACCATGGCAATGCAGTGCTCCTTGGCAACCTGGTAGCAAATAAAAGTGATTACTTAAAGCATAATGATTTTTTCAAATATATGCCTATCTTATTATATTTATATTAATTAAAAATAGGTATTAGGCAGGTTGTATTGCGCTAAAGGAAGATAGCCTTTGTCCTTTGCCAAGGTCTAGTCTCCTCTGTATCAAATTTCATCAAAATCGGTTCAGTGTTTTAGGTGTAAAATAGCAACAGATAGAAAGTTACTTTGGCGTTTATAATATCGGTAGAGCTTTTACACAGTTTATACCCTAATGTCAACACCATAATTTTTATATGTACCTGCAAGTCTTCTGGCTTCTCAATCAGGTTCCTGAAGACGGCGAGCACAATGCGGGTGACCTTCTCCTTGACGGAGTCACTCAGGATGTCAGCCAGGATGGGAATGGCGTTGAACTTGTTCATCTTCTCGGCCAACAGTGGGTTAAAAGTCAGCACCCACAAGCAGAAAACCAGCTGGTATTGGACCTAGCAACATATATGATATTTATTTTTAACTAGAATTAGACTTATAGTGTACATAATCTACGACATATTACAACACCAGGGAATAAAACTATATTCATACATATATACTATAGTTTATATAATAAAAATACTGGTATTGAAATAACCATCCAAATCTTACAGTAACGAAGATTCATAGCCTCAATTATTGTTAGATTTAGGTTAAACATTTAATATGGTTAGAACATATACTGCACAGCTTGACTGGAGAAGTAACTTATCAGTATATGGCAGTCATTTTACATTATTGATTGATGTTGTTCCATAGTGTAAGTAGCCAGAGTTTATTAGACAATTGAATTACATCTGGGTCAATGTAGCTGATGCTTACTACTGCATACAGCCTAATCTAGAACTTGATGTTTTCAAATTTGGAATCTATAACTGATTATGCTAACTCTTTTAAAAAAGTTTTACCTGGAAATTGACCCTTGAGGCCAAGATGGACAGCAAAGTTGAGATACCATCAACAGACAAGAAGGCGAAGCGATACTCATCAATGCGGAGCATCATCTGCAGGCAGCGCCCCACAGACTGGATGTAGTCATTGTTCTGTATACAACAACATCAGAATAATCTATAAACGTACATCTATGGTACCATTACATTTATAAGCCCCGAGAAGAAAAGGCATTAAAAAAGCCTCCATGTATTACTGCATTGAATATTGAGCTAAAACATAGTGAAATTAATCAAAAAGGCTTCAATATAAGTAACTTAGTACAACTAAAACACTTAATTAGTAAGTTTAATCACTTAAGCGTAGCTGCTTTACTTAAATTTCTCCTTAGATACAACCACGAATCTGATATAATAAAAAAAGCTAAAACATAGTCTTCGTAATTAATAAGATTGGAGAAAATAATGTCCAACAAAATGTAATGTAGGTACAATAGGCATGCAGAATAAAAAAATCTATTTAGTCCGTCAGTTAGATTATCAAAAAATATTGGATGCGATTTTTTTTTCGTTTCTAAAACAAAAAATGACGTAAGTACTGCGCATTGAAATTACGTGTGACGTCACTTCTAGGTACAATTTTACCTATACTTCATTCGCGTTAAGAATGCAGTGAGACATCAATGACACCCGGCGTAGCCCCGCCCCCTAACCAATCAAATCTTTTCAAATTACAAAGTCAAGTTCACAGTGACAGTGACGACAGTCCTGTCATTTGTGTTAACTGATTGAAATGAGAAAAAATGAAAACCTCTTCAATTCGTAAAAATGTAAGTGGTTCGGTAATTCATAGTGCGGAAAGAAAAGTAATTTACAATGTAAAAATATTTTATGACGCAATCCGCTTAGTGGACGCTGATCGACGGAAGAAATGCTGCGACCACGTCTTACAAGAAGAAAATACCATATTATGGTTGGTATGGTATGGTATATTTGTTTTTATTATTATTTTTTATTTTATTTATTTATGGGATTTAGATTACTTCATGGAACTCGCTGCAGAAAAGACTTGTTATACCTAAATACTAACGAGGATACTAGTGATAGTGATTAAAATATGATATTAATGGTTTAATTTTGATTTTTACTTTTAAGTGTGTTTTTTAGAAATTAATTAAACTTAATCTTTTAAAATATAATTGGTTTGAATTTTAACACCACTGTGAATACACCTTTACACTTCAGTTGCAATGATGTGTCACTGCATTCTTAACGCGAACAAACTATAGTAGTGACATCACATAACACAGTTTGTTGGTGCTCTGTATCTTTGTAAATTTTTATTGATTTGATAAATAAAAAAATACGTGTCCAATATTTTTTAGTTATATAACTGAGGGACGAATTAAAATTATTTGGTCTTCATGCCTATAAAATTAGGTAATATAAGCTGTAGTTTGAAGCATGCACGCACATTGCACTATGCACATACCTTTACATCCTCCTATTATGAAAGTGTAATGAACAAGATTAATGTAAGCATGCAATATAAAGTACAAGATTAATAGGTACACATTCGTTAAAAATATTGTCACAAATGTTAGCAAATGCCTAAATACTTACATATAGTTAGTTTGTTGTTTTGTTATTATACAACATTTTGTTTAGCACTCATATCAGTGTCGACAGGCAATACACAGGCAATACCTTATGCAGGCCAGGCGGCAAATCATCATGCGGCTTCAGCTCGTCGAAAGAGCTGTAAAGGCTGGAGTATTTGGATGGTCCAGACACAGCGCTGTTATTTTCTTTATCCTTGTTGTGATGTTTCGGCATAATATCGTTGAAATGTTGTTTTTCGTGCAGCAACATAACCTGCTCAGCATGCTCTAACTCGGCAGACACTTTCTCCGCCTTACCAGAAAACAAACCTCTCAGTGATAATAATGAACCGCGCCAACAAGCCCCCATGATGACACTTACTTACAAATTGTGTTACATAATTACGAATCAATCAGTTTAGACACAGATGATGTACTTCTATCATTTTTACGGCATGGAACATTGCAACACCAACTACTGACTTGTGAACAATGGTACCTATCTACATGTCTCATTATGACTGGTTACAATGATTATTGAATGTATGTTTATAGATATAAAGGTATGTATGAAATGATGATAAATGGAATGGCAGGAGAAATTGATTTGTGATCCACCATATCTATTATGATAACAAATAAAGTGTGCCTTCTATTTTTTGTTTCGTATTATATTGTGCAAATTACCTACAATACAGTTTTTTGTCAGAGAGGCCGAGTCCGACATTATTGAGGAATATAATTATATGGAAGTAAAGAAATTAAAAAATGAAATTGTATGAAATTTATCTTGTAGACTGGCCATTAATTTATAACTTCTTTTTTATATTTTTTATACATTTAAAAGATGATATTATTATTTTTTTGTGAAAGTATGGTAAAACATGTTTCATTCTCTGTTTCTACTGAAATTTCGCCTATTACTGAGCTGCCTGGTCTTCAATGTGCACTTAAATATTTTCATATTAATATATTTCGATATGATGAAATAACTAGAGATGAAACGGATATCCGGTAGCCTTGTTTTTACGATCCGGCCGGATACCAGATAGTAAACAGTATCCGGCCGGATACCGAATACTAAAATTCTCATTATTTTACACGAGGCAAATCATACAACAACAGATTATGCCACACCTTTTATTTTTATTATCCCACGTCAATAATGTTTGTTTTATTAATTAGTTTAGTATTCAAAATTAACAAGTGGCAAATTGTGGCGAATGAAAACCTAATTTTCCGCATTTGTTGGTAAGAGACGACTCCGCTTGGCATCATATACCAGACCAGCCTTTGAAAATAGCCTATCGCTTAAGACGCTACTGCCAGGTGCTGATAGATAAATTCTAGCAATCCTTGACAACTGCGGGTAACATTACAAATTAACTGACCATGTATGGATTGTGATTGCTATCGATTTGAGATGTCTTTAAGAAAAAGTCAATCATGTTAACTATTGTTTTTTTTTTTAGCGACAACCACTAAAGCCCCAAAAATGACAAATATTCGGTAGCCGGATATCCGGTGCTCCGACCTCGTAGCTTGCCGAATATCCGGCATCGGACAAACCACTATCCGTTTCATCACTTTCATCTCTACAAATAACCCTGACCCCTGGTTTGTTAGAGTTGAATGGATTAATAGCAATTTTGTGTGACTAATTGAAAAGGCTATTTAGTGAATACGGATTAAATGTGTACTATAGACATTATTGTCTCCATTTTCATAATCTATAATATAAAGCTGAGGAGTTTGTTTGCTTGAACACACTACTTTCAGGAACTGCTGGGCGGAATTGAAAAATCTATCAATGTCAGGTAGCACATTGATCCAGGAGGGCTATATTTAATTATGAGATTTCATGGCAACTGGAGTAACGCGGGTGAAACTGTGCGCGGGTATTTTATAAAAATATTTTTAAACATTTGCTTTATTTTTATTATTGGTATTCAATTTTGATTATGCAACTTGGAATAGAATTCTCATTGTAATTTTATGTTATTAATAAATCATAAAATTGCTGATTACTACCAAAAGTCTTGTTAGTTGTTATTTTATCAACATGTGATTAGGCAGAATAGGATAATTCATTTGAAGTCATTATTAAGGTTTGACATTGTGTACACTGAATGAGTCTACCAGCAAAGCATTGATGCATGCACATGTCAAAATACAGTCAAAATTTATAAACAACATCTTCACCACCAACTGTAGCAAAACCATCCAAATTATTAATAGAATACATGCTTTAACCTCATCAAACTCCATGCTTTCATGCTTCACTCATAATATATCCATGCAAATTGAATTCCGCAACACTCATGCATATTATAAACTATTTTGTATATGTTACTGCATTTTTATATGTGATTTATATGTCAGATTGAATTGATTGCCTTACATTCATCTTAAGTTGGTCCTTGAGCCAGGACAAGTAGAAGTGAAGGTCACTCTTCTCCATCAGCTGAGGGTGCCAGCAAGCCAACTTGGCAATGATACGGGCAGTCATGTGTTGAACAAACTCATCCTGACGGTTGAGCAAGTTGAGGAAAGGCTGCCACAATGCACTTGAAGACTTGCCAGATTCACGGAAGATCTTCACTCTAGCTTTGTCTTCCTGTAATTATTATGTTTAGGTAGTTAGTAAACTTTGGATTATTTAAGCAATAATAAGTAATTATACCAGCTATGATGTCATTGAGCATCACAAACAAACTATGATGTAATAAAGCTATTATGATGTATTAATACAGACATACTGCTTTCACTTTCATTATAAGAATATTGTATAAAATATAACATATATACACACATAGGTACACATATATTAATCTTTCTAGAAGTAAATGAAGCATTTATGGAAGACCATTACAAGATAATCAAATGCAACTTACTGATAGAATGTCATCGAGCATCACCAGCAAGTACTGGATAGTATGGTCTTTGCTGATGTGCGTGAGCAGGTTCAGGAATACTTCAGCGCATGTCTCTTTCTGCTTGTCGGGGAGGTCTTTCTGCCCACGCTGATCCAAGTTCACAATGAAGTCATAGTCACGCTGAGTGATCATCTGTGACCTGACATCAACCATTTATTTGCACTTAACATATAGTTAATACATACAGATAACAATTTTATTCAAACTAATCAATACTTACTGCAGGTAAGACTGCCAATTAATTTGGCTTGTGCGAACATCACTTGCACGGATTTGCAAGACGCTGGTCGCAGCAATCATATCTGAAAATCATAATAAAGGTGTCATCTCCGTAGGAGACACAGGAGCCTTACCCTATTTTTACTAAATGCGCAAGTCAGGTGCTTACCGATTTTTTCATCGCCCAGCGACGGCACAAGCTGATTAACACTTTCATCCCCGACGTTAGCCATTTTGGCCACAGAATTGATAATCACTTCTGTTATTACCAAAGAACAATCGAAAAAATTTTATATTTTGGGAAAAACAGAGAAATGAAGACAGCCTCAGCTGAGAGGTCTTGTGACTATGAAGTGTGACGTTAGATACAGTTCCGACGTAAAATGATTCGCTTACCTTCTCTGACATACACCTTTCGTGCTAGAAAAAAAAGAGATAGCAATATGGTTAGCACAGTTGTCAGCATTGAATAACATTGTAATGTTGGCAGTAAAGCAATTAAATTTGACAATTTTTTTTTTAAATCTTGTTATCTATGATTTTTTTTTTACAGCCACTGATATGATCATAAAATTATATCTATGTGACAAATAATTTATTTTATGCACAAAACATTGTAAATAGCATAACATAACATTAAATATATTTATACAGCTAACTAAAGGTTACTAAGTAGCACATGAACTACATCAATTATTTGCAATACAGTTCAAACATTTTAAATGATAAAAAAAGAAAAACACATATAATCTTAGGACTTTAATATTACAAATAACGAGAATAAATACATAAGCGATAATTTTATTCGCACTATGATCATCTGCACCATTATAATATAAATAATAATAAGAATATTTTTTTTAAATGGAACCATACTTTTAACAAAATTATTTTCCGGCGATGAAACCTAACTTTAAAATTATTCATTAATTTAATTTAGTTTGTAGGTTATCTTATTGTTTACAATTCCATTGAAGAAATTGTTATCCTTTTTTATATTCGATAAAAAGGCACAAGATTAAAGTTATCCAGAATCAAGACAAGTACATAAGTTCTTAATATACTTACGATTAAATTTTTCACGATTTTTCGGCTTTGGGCTTTTTGCAGGTTCTGCCATTTTAAACACCAATTTTCCTTAACAATTTAGTAATCACTAGGAATAAATTTTAATTTATTTGTAGTTTTCATTAAAAATATTGTTATAAATGAATAAAAAATGACTTTTGCAGAATCATTGTAAGTCTTCTTATGGAAAGAACTGACAAATTCGGCTGTAAATAATTTTGGGAACTGGCCAGTTCTCTTGTCATGAGTGCTTTGCAATCAGAAGATTGTCAAACTTATGAACTAAATGACTTATTTCCGATGGCTATTGAGTCGCCGCGTATTCCATTAGATAATTCGATGCGAATTGTATTTACCGGATATTACAATGGATTCAATGTGGAAGTTAGGTCTGCTGAAGAGATAGCACTGTTGTATCATATGGGATGTTTCGGGAAAGGCTCCGAATCCCGTTCACAACCAGGAGTCGCACGAAACGACCGCACTCCACAAATAATGCGTAAAAGGCAGTTTTTAAAAAGGAATTATTGGTACAAAAGATTTGTTGATACTCTAGGAACAGCAGAAGCGGATAGTTTTATGAAAGAAGTTGAAAATTTGACTGCAAAAATTATTGAAGATGGTAAAAAGAAATCACAGAAAGATGTCATAGATTTAGTCTCTAGTGAGGATGAGGAATGTGAAGTTGAGACTATTGCTCGAAACTCAGAACATTTTCATCATAGTCATGAGAAAGACGACATAGTTGTGATAGTTCCTAATAGTGATTCGGAGGATGAAAATTATTTTGATAATATGAAACCAAAGTGTTGTCTAAACAAAATCAAGATGCAAGAGAAATTAATGCTTACTCCACAGGAGGCATTTTTCCTCCTTTATGGCCTTGGGTGTTTGCAAATAGTAAATCATGATAACACTCTACTGAATATTGAAAAGTGCTGGAACATGTTTTGTATGACAGACAGCAATTTTGTTCATAAATATGTGGTTTACCATTATTACAGGTCTAAAGGCTATGTTGTAAAACCAGGAATTAAATTTGGTGGAGATTATTGTAAGTTACCTACATATTGTTGCAGTGCATGACAAGTTCCATATTTGCAAGCTTTTGGAAAACAACAAAATACATGTTATTATTTAATAAAAAAAAGGATTTAAAAAATGTTGATGCAATATTATTGACATTAAGTTAAGACTTAATAGATATAGTTACAAAAATTGCTACTCATTGATATTTGCCTTGTGGTTTCCGGCTTAGAATACACCACCCGATGTCTTCCCATGGGTGTTGTAAAAGGCGACTAAGGGACTGATCGCTGATGGATGGGCAGCAGCATCTATTAGCTCATGATTTACATCTTACTGCGATCACCAATCCATCTGCCAAGCGTGGTGATTATGGCAATATCCCTCTACGATCCTGGCTTGCCAAGGTCTGTTAAGAGGAGGCCCATGTTCAGCAGTGGACATAAATGTGTATGATATATGAGAAGTTATGTTTACTGAGGCTAAAAAAAAAAATATGCATGTATGGAATTTGGCATATGCAATGATAATTTTATATGTTTATTTAAAAAAAGGTTTTTTTTGGATTATTAATTTATTAAATTAAATAACATTCTCATAGCCCATTTTTCTTTTCAGTATTGTACAGAGATGGTCCTGCCGTTTCACATGCTGACTATATAGTTGTCATTAAATCATGTAAGACACAAAATGACTGGGTTTCAATATTAGGGCATGTGCGGATGGCAAATACTACAGTCAAGGTATGGTTTTATTATTGCAGTATCAGTTTTGAATTCATTGCTTAGTTGATAATTATATTAAAAAATTTGCCTTATAGGTATTTGATTAAATTACAATTAGTGCCTGTACTGATTAGCCTATAAGCAAACTTGGCACAAGTGACAGCATAAAAAAAAATAATTGATAAGCATAAATTTCTTTACTTTTATATAAGAGTCATGGTTTACTCCTGAGACATATTCTGCCTTATTTGGTAATAATAAAACCAGTAAACTAATCATTTTTCAAAACCATGGTGCAGTTTTGTGATTATTCTAATGTTTACTAATTTCTACCTTGTGCATATCTAATCTAAATCAGTGTGGCAGCTCAGGCATCTAACCAAATATTTTATTGAAATGCTTCTCATAGTGTTAGGCACTTCCAGGGCCATTTAATGTCAATCATAAAAAATATACTGAATATAGAGGAAAGATTTGATTGTTTGTTTGTATTGAATAGGCTTTGATACTATGTGACAGATTTGCAAAAATCTTTCATTGTTGATAGCGTCCCTTTATTTTGACGCTCACATGGGAGCTATGTAGCTGAAATTGCCGGTGGGAAACTAGTGTGCTCAGATGAGCAATGAAAAAAGATATATTTGATATATTTTTTCATTAAAAGGATCTGTAATAAGTTTTTCTTTTTCAGGAAATAATAATGGTAGAAGTAGTGGAACCAGAGGAAAACTCGAGGAATTTGCCAAAAGATTTAAAGTGTTTCAGTGTCAGGGAATTGTTACTCAACAGGAATATACCAGTTACAATAAATGAGGATGACTAATATGATGTTTTTATTAATATTTACACTATTCTAAAACAACAATATAAAATATCTTAAGCCCTTCTAACAGGTTTTTTGATACCAGTTCTTCTATATTCACTTCTTTGCTGGAGATATTCTTCTGTACATAATTGTCTAAATTGTTCATTGTCATACCAACTGGCGAGGCATCCTTTGAGTGCAGCATTTTCATTTCTGCATTTGACAATCATTAAAAGAGATGAATCCTTACAACATTTTCCAAATTCAGCTACTTCTTTGATACATTTCTCAGTTTTAGCTTTATCTCTAATTAGTTTGGGAATCATCACATCTTTCTCTACTCTTCTTAAACTCCTATCATCTGGATCACCTACAATAGTTGACAAAATTAATTATAAAATAATATTTATTGATTCGTAGGTAGGAATATTTCAGAAAGAAAATAAAACAAAATTGTACATTAATTACCTAAGCCATGTGGACCTTCCGATAATTTATGTGGCAGTACAGATTTTTCCGCCATAGTATAAGAATTAATGATTGATAAAATGAAAATATTGAATATCAAATAGTCGATGCGCAACTGCCTAATGATAATGACACTGAATGACATAAGACAGTCAACTTCGACAACTTCACTTGACACTCTTGACAGTTTGGATTGTGACATAATGATTACGGGGTTACAACATGAAAATTGTTTTAATATTGGATTTTAATCGACAAAATATAATCAGACTGGGTCGATGAAGATTGTATCGAGTACTAAGAAGTGCAAGTAGCAAGTAAAGAATTACAATATCGAATAGTTGGTTTTATTGATATTAGCGTTAATAGCATGCGAGTGGGCTAATAGAACTTGAGGTCTAAAATGTTTCACTAATTAGTTAAATGATTGAAATAATTGCATTTCCAGCTATTTATTAACATTTGTTTCCGAGGGAAAATGGATCTTAGGAAATTTAAATTATTTTTCGCCAGTACACAACTAACTTGTTTCTTTATTGCCCTGTAAAGAACGAAGGTTTTGAAGTTAGTTCACTTATTTGTTTTTATCTGTGTTCATGAGGTTGCATTTTCGACGTGGGTTGTCATTTTCTTACGAATCATTCATTCATTGTTTTAAATCCCGTTCACTTGATTTAGGCCGGAGTTTTTGTCTGAATATTGTAAATTATAATAATATCTTTGTGTGAGTCTTATAAAAATATTCTAAAACATAAAACTAATATCTTGATTCTCATAAATGTTATTAATATATTAATGTAAACTGTGTTTTTCAGTGAGTGTGTTTGATGATGTTTCTTGATGAGTTTGCTCTTTATTTTAGAGTGTAGAAATAAAGAAAGTGCATCATGGATCGTCTTCTACGTCTCGGAGGAGGTATGGCTGGCCTTTCTCAAGCGCCGCCGCCAACTGATGCACCCGCTGTTGACACCGCGGAGCAAGTATATATCTCATCGTTGGCGCTGTTGAAGATGTTAAAACATGGTCGTGCTGGCGTGCCCATGGAAGTCATGGGTCTCATGTTAGGTTAGTACTGTAAATCCTTTGTTGTTGAGTTTTAAAACAACTTACTATTTTATCAATGCCACAAAATTTGCTGTATCATTGCAACTTATTGTTGTTATTAATCAAATAGTACCTAACTGTTAGTTTTCTTTTGATAAGTTCACCGATCATTTTATTATTTCAGTGATGGTATGTCAAATAGCTCATATATTCAGTGATATATCATACAATTTGTTTGATCTATTTCAGGTGAATTTGTCGACGACTACACAGTGCGAGTAATTGATGTGTTTGCCATGCCCCAGACTGGTACTGGAGTGTCTGTAGAGGCAGTAGACCCTGTTTTCCAAGCTAAGATGTTGGACATGCTTAAACAAACTGGCCGCCCTGAAATGGTTGTTGGATGGTAAGATTTAAATCAATATATCTTTAAAATAGAAAATTACTTCAAGATTTCTTCATTGTGGAAGGTTCAATAGAGGTTTTGCCATTATAAGCAATAGAGTTAAGTGAATATGAAAAACGGTGTAACTAAATATGTTACAAAGTAAGAACATAGCGCACATATGGATATTTTACTTATAAATGGTTCACTGACTTATGACCCCTTATTCGCATAATATCAGATTCTCAAATTATCAGATTCTTAAAATATTAGATTATCATAATAGCAGATTCTCAATATAGCCAAAGTACAATCAAGAGAAAATTTATTTTTTAAATATGAGACAAACACTTATTGAAAACAAAAAAATAATCCTGTACCTACATTTAAAAATGTAGAATGTAAATGCAGCGGCAATCACCTTAGGTACATAATAGTCTTCTTAGCAATTAAATTTGCATTATTCATATTTATTTAATGTCGATAACATGTTTGAACATTTTTCTACTGTAATTTTGTTGGAAGTGCAGTCAGATATTATTTTTATTTTTTTCCCAAGGCAATGATAAACTTGTACTTATAGCCAGCATGTAGAATAGAAGGACGGAAAAACAACACTAGAACTAGACGCCACACACGAACTTGAATCCATTTTATTTAATAAACTCAAATTACCTATAGAAACAAATATATGATGTGTAATGAAATGAAAATTCCGACGTTATCATTTTCAAAAAATATTGTCATTTACCTCATACCACTACTACAAATAGCAAATAGGTGGTGTATTATGTTATGAATCAGTATGTCAGTTATTACTCTGGGAAGAAAGGAAGAATTAAAAAAAATAGCTATGCAAACTTTCATAGCAAAATGTTTTTCACGTTGAGTGTCCAATTTTGGTTATATTGAGAATCTGCTATTTTGAGAATCTAATATTTTAAGAGTCTGATATTTTTAGAATCTGATATTATGCGAATAAGGGTATTACATTTATTATAATTAGCATTAATTATACAAAATTAATTTAGTGTTTTTATAATAAAATCTCTTTCCTATGAATTGTTATTATTAAGTGCATTATTATACTCTTCTGTACATCATCAGTTTAAAAGAGGAAGGATGTAGGGATAATGACCCCTCCTATTATAAAAAAGTCCATTTGGCAAACATACTTATTTATATAATCTCTTGGAATTAAAATTTTATTTGGAATAAAATTAGTTTAATGACAAAATTTTATTGTTTGAAAATGCTTGTTTATAACACAAACATTATTCAATTTGCAGGTATCACTCTCATCCTGGATTTGGTTGCTGGTTGTCTGGTGTAGATATAAATACTCAACAGTCTTTCGAAGCTCTGTCAGAAAGGGCTGTTGCTGTGGTTGTTGACCCAATCCAGTCAGTTAAAGGTAAAGTGGTGATAGATGCCTTCCGCCTAATCAACCCCAACATGATGGTGCTCGGCCAGGAGCCCAGGCAAACAACTTCCAACCTAGGCCATCTTCAGAAACCTTCAGTGCAGGCTCTCATTCACGGGCTCAACCGTCATTACTATTCCATCAGCATAAACTACAGGAAGAATGAATTGGAACAGAAAATGTTGCTGAATCTCCACAAAAAGTCTTGGATGGATGGTCTCACATTGTCAGATTATAAAGAACATTGTTCTATCAATGATACCACAGTTACTGATATGTTGGAGCTAGCTAAGAATTACAACAAGGCATTAGAAGATGAAGAAAAGATGACACCTGAACAGCTAGCCATTAAGAATGTAGGCAAACAGGACCCTAAGAGGCATTTAGAGGAAAAAGTTGATGTACTGATGTCAAATAACATTGTCCAGTGTCTAGGAGCTATGCTCGACACAATGGTGTTCAAATGATCGCTATGTGAGATACTTTGTACTGTTACATGTTAAGGCTATAGTAATGTGGAATTAAATGAATGCGGTCTCTCAGTCATCCCTATGTATTGTATGATACTTATTATTTTAATGAATGTACCTAACAGAAATAAACACTTTTTTCAGAAACATATTTTTAATGGAAGAGTTGGTGTGGGGCTATTTGGTTCCGAATATTAATAAGTCTCTCTTGCACAGTGGGGTAGTCATACAAATTAGCAAAGTCAATGTTGAACATTGGTTTTAAAGATTTTTGTGAATTTACTATATCTTTAATTATTCTTCGTACTTTATGAAAGGCGTCGTCCATGTTATCTGTATTCACCTGGAGATTTAAAAAAATCCTATTATTAGTCAATCAATAATATAATTTGTTAAATTCAAATTTGGAACTTACAGTATCCCAAAACAGTCCAGGGTTTTGCCGGTGAATTTCTTCATAATCCTCATTTGTTGTTTGCAATGCTACGTTTTCGGGATCCTAGTAAGAATTTTGATAAAAGATATAATAATTAAATTAGAGACAAAAAGTTTTTTTTTTATTTGAAACTGTTTTCAGACCTCATACAACTGCATTTGCTCCATAAGAGACTCTTCCTCGTGGTACTGACGCGTGGGTTGACCGCATGAGTCCATAGCTGAAAGTAATGGTTTATGCAGAGAGTAACTAAAAAACAAATTAATACGCTGATTATCGAATTTGTGTGATTATAGAGCACTTGTTTTAATAGTAGCAACCTTACAATCATACTATTATCTTACAAAGTGATAAGGGACAACATGGTACATTATTATAAAACAAACGATGTGGAATTTAGTAAATGTTGCTTGGGATACACCAACGTATATATTAATATTGCACGACAATTAACCGTTCTATTTGTTATAGCTTAATGTAGAAATATGTTCCTTAGTCATATTAACTTACATGCAATGTTACACTCGCTAGCATTCGCTAATCCCGTCTCGGTAAGGAAGGCGAACCATAGATCAGAATCTGCTGTGTTGGGCGAGGCGTTAGCTTGCGACAACCAGGGCGCTCGGACGCTTACCGACTTCGGTAGCGGTTTTGATATGTTTTCCTCTGTGACAGAGATAGGTATTTACCTTACAAAACAATACTTTAATAAAAAAAAGAAGACAGTATAAGTACGGTAGATAAGAATGGCTTATGTTTAACTTACCACCAAAAAAATTGAAAATGATCACCAAAATTAAACCCGCATTTTAATGTAAAATTGTAACCAAAGTTTTAACATTTCGCTATCGTATTTAAGCAAAATGACTCCAAATAAATCATTTTTAACCCAAAAGTAGTAAATGATCACCAAAAGTACCTAAATGTTTTACTAATTTACTATTCGGTTTTGGCACTCGCCGGCCGCTGCCGCGGCACCGCTCGCTTCGCTCGCTCGGCTCGTGCGTTGTATGGCCGCAGCTCTAACCTAACCTAACCGATTGTCATTTTTCATTGATTTTATTAAGGTAGAAATAGCGCAATAATTTGCTCGCTAAGATTTGGTGATCATTTACCACATTTGGTGTTCGAATACAATTTGAAGTGCAGTCGTGACTAAAATAGCTAGTACTATTATAATTTTAGACTTTATTTTTCTGGTGTCAAGTATATATTTTTGGTGGTCATTATATTTTATCCCGATAAGAATTTACAAAAAAATACATTATATATTTAGAAATGCCAAAGCACTTTTCATCACCACCCAAGTTTAGATGGTGGCCGGTGAGAGCTATCGCATAACTTAAGTACCAACCAACACCACTAACTAGTGGCCATTGGGAATTAAACCAGTAGTGGCGGATTTGATGGCGACATAGTGAGGAATTATGACTTCGTTATCATTCTTTACTCACTTACGGTAGTGTGATGTCATCGGAAATACAATTAATGATCATTTATAGAAATAGTCTGATTATTTATATATTTTCTTTAGAACTCAATGTGTTGTAAGTATATTTGTACTCTACAAATGTCACTTTTATACGACGAAGATTAAAGCGTTCGCTATAGTCTGGTACAATGGCTTTAAATCTACCAATTCAAAGTGCTGGACTGACTCGTGCACTTCATATAAAACTACCTCTCGGGGAAAACGTTCAGGTATAGTGTAGGAGATTACTCCTTTCCTTCTCATTTGTGCCACAAGGCTAAAGAACAAGGAATCTATGTAGACCAACCGCTGATTTTCGCTTCGACCATCATCCCAATCGTATCGACTGGAACTTCATGGGACGTGAAAGTGACAGACTTTGATGATTTAGAACAACACGCAGCTGTAAGTAAATAAACTTGTCAGTTGCATGACTTTTTCCGCATAGATATCTCATTACATAAGATCTGTTATAGGCAAGGTTACCTTTGTAATTTGAGGATACAAAACTAGTTTGGTTTGCATGCGAAATTCTGATATCGGGATTTCTGCAAATAATTAAGTAGACATGTTATTTTTTTATAATTAGGTACTTTTAACGTATTTTTTCTTGAGAGCTTGCTGAACCCCGATACCGTATTGTGTGAGATCCAGTCTTAAGAACGCGCTTCGCTCTGCCCGCGAACGAACAAATGAGGATGAGATTTCAAGTTTTTCTAGGGGATATGATCAATTATACCGATAGTCGATACGTAGGTATCAACAATTAACCTTTAGTTTATTTTACCACCCTTTTGGCCCTTGCCTGCCAAAAGGTTGCCGACCCCTGGTCTAAGGCATAGTCGGAGATCACCAGATGTTATTGGTTTTAGAGGTTAAATCATTTCCACATGGCACGATTAGCGTACCACCACGGAGACCCATAAATATGGCAGAATAAATATCTAATGCAATAACCCAGCTGCACTGCACTCCCCTAATTCATTAGCTGTGTTTTTGCCATACCTAGTACCAACTCATAGGTTAACTCGACATAAGTATCGAGCCCCTATACTTCAAACACCGTCGTCGAACATTACTGTAGTATGGAGGCAGTATCTAACTTAGAGAGGTCAAAAAAGCGCAATTAAAATTATACTTGCTTCTTAAAAGATTGTTGTGTGCCTTGAACAGAATATTCGTTTTGCACATTGCTCTGATATTCCTCGGTAGCCTGGGATTCTTTGTACAAAGAGTACAAACTTTCAAACTGGCTGTTAGGTTCTTTCTCATTATAACGCCTATCGAATAAGTCTTCTAAGGATGATGCTGGGGTCTGCACAAAAATAATTAGGTTATTAAGTTTTTATTGCATACTACGGATTCATATTTCAAATATTTGATTTTAGAAGTCTATTTTCATATAAGAATTAGTTACAGAGACAAGAATAAGTACGGATCAATTAATATTAAATATTTACTACTATGCTGGACTAAACAACGTTAACAATGTTGTTGGTAGATAGGTAGGTATAATCAATGGGCACCAAACAAATGTGTTTGGTGCCCAAATGATTTTCTATTGGCGACTTCCATTGTACCTGAGAGTTAATATTGCGGAATTAATATGAGAGTTAATACTGTGAAACAGGTGATTCACAATGAGCGTTAAGAACTAAATTGATACTGATGCTACTGTTACATTTAACATGGCCAATAAATACTTCATCATCAGCCCGCAGTGGACGTTTCCACTGCTGAATATGGGCCTCCTCCCGAGGGAGGGTATTTACCATAGTCACCACGCTTGGCAGGCGGGTTAGTGACTGCAATATAATGTTGTACCACACAAGGAAACGGTGCTGCCCGTTCCTTGATAAACGATTATTACATATATAGATGATGTCATAACACAGGGACCAACGGCTTAACGTGCTTTCCGAGGCACGGAGGGTAGTCCCTCAACCAACCAGACCCGGAAAGATATCTTAGAATTTACACAAAGATTTCCTGTCCGGCGTAGATATCGGTATAGGTTGTTGATTATGATGTTAGTAACGTAGTCCTGAGAGGTTACCGGTGTTTTACAAATAACCCTGTATAGACAGGTTGTATATGCCTATATTTCTAATTGATGACTAGACCTCAGTATTATGTTGTACCACACAAGGAAACGCTGCTGCCCGTTCTTTGATATACGATTATTATAGATGATGTTGTAACAATCGGGACTTAACAATGGCTTAACGTGCTTTCCGAGGCACGGAGGGGACTAGCCACCGTGCGTCAACCAACCAGACCCGAAAAGAAATCTTAAAATTTTCACAAAGATTTCCTAACCGGCGTGGGGATCGAGCCCATGACCTCCGAGATTTAAAGCGAGCCAAATACGTTACGGAGGTTGTCATCAATAAATGTTTATTAATGCATTATTATTCCGATTTGAAAGAAGTACAGCGTGTAAGCAGTACAGCGCGTAATCAGCCCTTGTAAGCAATTGCTTAAGTAATAACGACATGAACGGTAAGGATGTTTTAAAGGCTTTAATGAAGCATACTCGTGGAATGCCTAAGGTGTATGGTATTATGGTGGTTTTATTTCAGCCATATATCTAAGTAGATATAAATAAACCTTCACTATTGGGCAATAGTACATCTGCAAAATCCCTCATATCCTTCCTACCTGCGAGAAAGTTTTTCCTCTGTACATTCTCCCGGTGCTCATTGCAGGTCACACCTTAAATCACGCCTTAGATTTCCCTCCCACAAAACCGATTTTTATTCCTACTCCTTTACAGTTCATGCAGTCAGATTGTGGAATTCGTTACCCGCTAATATCCGTAACTGCCATACTCTTTCCCTTTTCAAAAAAAGAGTGAAAGAACACTATCTGTCCTCTTTGCGATAATATTATTATTTGTGTATGTATTATAACTATTAATCATTGTATGCATGTATTTAAGTATTTGTGTGTTTATTGTATGTATGTGTGTTTATTGTATATCTACCTACACACTATTCTTTATTTCTTTATTTCCATCTCTTCTTTCGCATGTCTACCGCAAGAGATTTATTTAGAAATAAGTAGTACCTTTGTACATTGCCTTTTGTTTGTATTTGTTTTTCTCTTGACTATATTTCTTGTGTGTACATTAATAAATTGAGGCAAGTGCATTATATCTTACTGAAGACAAGAGAGCTTGCCAGTTTGCTTCCCTGGAGTCTCCTTTGACCGCCTGATGGGCGTCGCTGTCCATTACAAGTGAACACTTTGATTCCATGATGAATTCATTTGTTTCTTTCTGTTCTGGTAGTTCCTGAAAGGTTACAAATATATGTTTGATAATTTCAAAGGTACCTAAAAATCATTTACTCACAAGAATTTTCGGGAAAATACAAATTGTCTGTGTTTTGTGGAACTTACCATGAGTATCTCATTTAGAATTCCCGTGATTATAATGCGGCCAGATAGAAGAACTTGCAATGTGGACCTTTCCAGTGCACACTTTGGGGGAGTCCAGCTATCTCTATTTGCCATATTGCGGAATCTAAAAGAAATTGAGAGGAAATATAACGATAAAATAAGGGGAAAAGTTAGAACGTTGTATGGTTAAGGATTCTTTGTGCTTATAATATTAGTAGAAATATAGTATACTTACCTACTAGCCATTTAGACAATGCTCATAAATTATTCTAGATATACCTATATCTTTTATAAGATATTAAGATATATTTAGGTAGGTATAACAAAAAGAAAATGTATGTTCCGTAGCAACACTTATTTAATAACGATTTCACACCTTTTACGTAGCTGTTGTTTCCTTGCCATATTATTCTTATCCTGACACGTCGCCAGAATCAAATATGGCCGGTAACCGCGCAATTTCAGCATCAAAGCTCCGACTAAATCCAAGTTTACAATCCTTACTTTTCCGTCTGTTACGAAGGCTTCCTCGCGGCCTAGAAAATAATGTAGGTATTTATTTCTCTAAAATATACGCTACTTCAACCATTTTTGTGGCTTGCCTGAACCCAAGTTTTAGGTTTCTATGTGGTGCGGGTGCAAAATATTTCGTTCAAAAGAAAGGTTACATTGCTAAAGGCTCGAAGCTTTTGTTTTTGTTTTTCGTTTTCTTTATGTATGGAATAATATAATGATTTGCAAGTTAAAACTTAATTATTAGTAAATGATTGGTCTCGTGTGCTTAATTAGATACCGTGCTAGCTTAAAATGAGACAACTCAATATTATAGTAATAATAGCGAAGACACTCTTAAGTACCGATGGTATGTGATCCCGATGCGATGTCCTTCTTATGACTTGTACCTAGTGTTCTTTTTACACAGTTTTAGTACGCAAACTGGCAAATGGCAAAAGTTTTATTAAATTTTGGTTATAATCGCAGTAATATTCGATTATAACCAAACTTTAATAAAACTTTCGACAAGTAGGTATTCCTCGCACAAATCGTGACTGGCTCGGGTACGCCGATTGCAGCGAAGTATTTTTGCCGCGTTTGTCAAGTACGACGGCGGTATCTGGTCAAGCGATAGATTTTTTAATACAGTTGAGTATTTAAAAAGAAAGCAGGATATAGTAAAGTTGTACCTACTCCAAAGTAGGTAGAGTTAACATAAGTAGAGTCATATGTCATAAAAAAAGTTAAGAAATCATCGGAATTGGGTTGTTTAATTATGTAATACAAATGAACTCTCTTAACAGCTCCAAATTAAAATACAAAGACTTTACTTAGCCCATAAGACTGTCCGTTCATCTCTGTATAAGTCAAAAAGTCTCCAGCGAGCAACATATCATCGAATTTCCTTCTAGTAATTGTTTTGAAGTGGTCTAAGAAGTGGTAAGACGCGGTTGTGTGTTGATATGCTAACGTTATGTTTGAACTGCACTCCGAAGCGAGGCGCCGAGCCAAGCTCCCTGTAATACATTCAAGGTTTGTGGTTGGTGTTTGTTGTGATTTCCTTTTTGTTACTTGAGGCAGCGGAGTGTGTATTTTCGTTTTGTTCGTAGGCAACAAGAAAAATACATTTACGAGTAACAAGCAGCAGAGTACTTACATTATTCTTGGGTCAACATTTAAGATTGCAATTTCGCTTTATACCTATTTGATAAAATAAATATGTTACGTTACTACGACTTTTATTTAAATGTTTCAATGATTAAATTATGGATCGTCATGGATAGTACAAATCGGTACAAGATTATTTAGTTAACTGGCAAAAAATATTTCTACGCTTAATAAGACTGCATCTTTATAAAATAAATGTGTTAGACTGAATACATTTTTAATTTCCGTTTTTAAATCACTTAGCTTATTATGAAGCAGTAAAATACTTTTAAAAACTTCAAGAGAGACGTTTTAAGAATTCGCATAGAAAGCGTTTCCTTAGCACCTACTTTATTTTTTACTCATAAAAAAATCTAATAAGGGTAGTAAATTCTAAAAATAAAAGTAGGATAGTTTTACTTGTACCTGTTAACTGTTAGTGATAGACATGTACCTTTTCCAGAGGCTTCATGGCCCACTAAAACGATCAAGGGAACATCAGTAGTGTCTGCTGGAGGTACAAAAGGTGAGACGAGAGCCCTCGACAGTTGCTGGATGTAGAGAAGACGCAGCAGGCGCCGAGTGGCAAATGTGAACACGTCAGGTGACATTTCCATTTTCAAAGACCGCTGTATGGTTTAGCAATATAATGTAAGTCTAATGAAGTATTCTTGTGAAATTAAATATTATCTGTACTAACATATAAAGCTGAAGTGTCTGTTTGTTTGTTAGCTTGAATTCTTGAAAAAATCTTTCAGTGTTAGATACCCTTTTTATCGAGGAAGGCTATAGTTTATATTTTACTAGCTTCCCGCGCGCGGTTTCACCCGCGTAACTCCCGATCCCGTGGGAAATTCATAATAAAATATAGCCTATGTTCTTTCTCAGGCTCTAGACTATATCTGTACCAAATTTCATTAAAATCGCTTCAGTAGTTGAGGCGTGATTGCGTAACAGACAGACAGACAGACAGACTTTCACATTTATAATATTAGTAAGGAGTAAGGATTAGTAAGGATTATCACAGGAAGGAAGTTCCCACGGGAACGGTAGTTACGGGTGAAACCTCACACGAGAAGTGTACGGTATAGTGCGGTATAGCAGTAGGACATTTTTTTTATATTGCCATCTAACTGGCAAACGTGCATGCCAATACACCTGATGGTAAGTATTAATGGACTCGCTAATACCACCTCTAGGAGTGAAGTTTTGGACCAAATAACTTTAAAAGCTATCTTAGCTATTGCCGTATATCTAAACGCATAGTACCAATATAAACCAAGACCAAAAAAGACAATACAATATGTGTCATGTATACCTGTTCCACTGGATCCAATTCTTGTGCGTCCAAGTTGAGTAGTGACGGCAGTGTATTAATAACAACTCGTTTATATCCTGGCATAGCACAAATAGGATTAGCCCGCAGGTCAAGGAACACTAGTCGGCGCAACTGTCCCATGTAAAGGGGTACCTCTAGGAGTGAAGCTAGGCGATTGTTACGGGCGTGCAGCTCCCGTAATCTGAAAAATAGTATGTGGTATTTTGATAATATAATTTGGACGGCCCAGTTTATATGAAAATTTAGTTTCATTTTATTTTGTTTTAACACAGTATCTCTTTTTTAGGTTTGCTAGATTGTTTAATTATTGTATTTATTTTTTCTAGGGTGTCGGACTTACGTTCATGTGGTCGCCGGTTCAATCTAAAGCTAATGGTGGAGATTGAACCGGCCCCCCATTAGCTTAGCACGAGGGTTAACAAGAATACTAGTAGTGTATAAATCTCTGCAAGTAATCTTTACAAAATTGATTTTTATCGAACTATCATAATTTATGTACACCGTACATTATTAAGATAACTCTAAGAGAGTACAATAAAAATACCCATAAGCAAAAGTGGTTGTATGTTGCTACTAAAACGTATTTTATTTATTTTGACCTATACCAACATATACGTATGCTTACACATGTGCGTCACATAACATATATTATTTTCATATTATATTAGTTTTACTTAGGTAGGTAGGTACTGTAATTTCATTAAAATAATTATTTTGAAACACATAACTTTGATGTACATAAGTTAATATTACCTACGTACAATAGGTCTGACCTATAAACCTGATTGTTTTGTGTATCTTTGTTTAATTAATTAACGAATTTATTCGAATCGAATCAGATTGAATCACCTCCATTGGTCGCTGCGGTGAGGACAACGGCAGTGTCATTAGTAGGTACAAAGGGGTTTTGTTAGTAAACCATGTGTGGAAACATAGGTTAGATATGTGTTTTGTTATATTAATTTAGACTTAATTATGAAGGGGATTTATTTTTATAATTTGTTTGTAATGAATAACATCAAAAATAAGACGGCTGATTTGGAAAATTCTTCATCGTTAGGAAGTTACGTTATTCCGGAAAAACATTGGCTATATTTTATAAAGAAGTTCCTTCGGGGCTATTAAAACTGCACGGTAAATTGTAAAATTGACAAACTTAAGCTGAAGAATATCTCTTACTGCCTCAGAAATATATAGTGCTCTGTGTAAATAAATTTAAGCCACAATGTAGGCACATATCGACATATTACAACATGAAGGGATAAGTATGAAAATTTCTCAGGTCGATTGGTGGAAATTAAGAATTGAAAATTATATTATTGAAAGGGATAATGGCCATGGCAATCTCTAAGGAGATCGCGCAACTGCACTAAACATATTATACTTAGTCCTCATTGTGTTTGAAAACACCGGTAGACTCTCTATTCTTTAGGTACTTTTAAAATTCGATGGAAGAATTTAATCAAAATTTAAAGACCAAAATATGTTAATTCCCTTAAAAATTTTGCACCGCCCGGCCAAAAATCATGCAAATTATGAAGACAAGATTTTTTTTAAAATTTTTATTCACCCCGCACGGAGCATCTTTAGGGTGACGATGACGAACATAGGAACGCCTTATTCTATTAATTATAATTTAATCAACAGATATGGTGAAACTCATGCGCAGAACCGGAATGTGCTCTCGGTGAAACATCACTAACTTCGGGCTGGTACCTACTGACATTTTTCGTTGGAACTTTTTGCCAACGACTACCTCGTTTGTAGCGGTAATAGGTTTGGACAAAGAATTGTGGTACTAATTACCACAAGAGCACCGAGGCAATCGTTGGCAGTGAGCCCTACGACAAAGTACATATTTGAGTCTTAAATAAAAACTCTTTCTTACTAACCTAGTACAATACAAGAGAATTTTCATTGACGTTAGATTATTTTCGTTAATATTGAGATATTCTAGATGAAGGAGCGTCCAGAGCCCTGTGTCTGGTCCAAACTCAAAGCTAGATATGTTGTTGTAAGATAAATCGAGCCAAAGTAATCGCAGGTGGTTCAAATTCTCAAACCGCTGAATGTGATTAAACGATAAATCCAGGCGACGGAGGTATCTGCAAAAGGTCATTCAGGTCAGGAGTACCTAACTAAGAACTGTTGCGGCCTTGCTATGGGGATGAGCGGAGCGAATGGCGATGTCGCGAGCGGGGTGACAATACAACTTCCAAATGGCTAGCCTAGACTAGTACATACATACATACATATAATCACGCCTTTCTCCCATGGGGGTAGGCAGAAACTACAGAACGCCGCCTGCTACGATCCTTACACACTCCCTTTGCCTCGTCCACGTTCATACATCTGGTCATACACGCACGCCGGTTGCGAGTACTACGCACCTGACCTTTCTGAAGAACATCACCTATGAGGTCAGTGTATGTCCTTCTAGGGCGGCCTAGACAAGTATAGCGGCAAAAAACGATTCAGTAATAGTTTTTCGCTGAGACAATACTTAAACGTTTGATTTCTGCACTATTCGCCACGAATGCCACTCGGCTGTACTGCGCTGCAAGTCGCCAGGGCGTGTCGCTCGGCATATTCCACCGATCGCTGCTTTCATAGTAGGTACATTATGTACCTAAATTTATTTTTGTCTCGTCCACGTTCGCACCGCGTAAATATTTGCTATAGCGAATATCCCGTGGGTAGACTTTGTAGTGATTACGTCACTGAAGAAATCTATTTGAAGTAGTCAATTTTTTTGAACCATTTTTTTACAAAAGAAAATAAACATAGATACCATATGCTCGTACCTTAATTGTTCCAAGCCAGATATGCCCTTTATATTATTATGTGATAAATCTAAAATAGTAATAGACCAAAAGCTAGACAAATCTCTAATTCTTTTCACAGAGTTGTATTTGTAATGTACTTCAGACAGAAACCACTGGGCTGAAAAGTAAAAAGGGTTAAGAGTGCTGAGAGCAACGGCTCGTCGACATACCTACCTACTGGTTTTCTACAAAGATATAAATGACAGAGCTTTTATTTAAGATGTAAGTGCGTACAGGTAAACAGGTAGAAGCACATTTATCAATACATATTTACATTAATGTACAATGATTGTAAAATGGAGATAACTCTCCTACTTGAAATGTATTTATATGTAATCTGAATTGTACTTATGCTTATAATTATATGTAGGTATGTGTTACGTGTTTATTATTTTTTAAGTGACAACCTTCCCGCGTGTTGTGTCATCCGCTTAAATCTAGTCCCCGACTCCAGAACTTCATAACTAATTAAAGCTTATGTTAAAGAAATAATTTTTGAAATCGGTTTAGTAGTTTCATAGCCAAGTCAATGCAAACAAACAAATCTTTCCTCTTTATAATATTAGTATAGATATACATATCATTAAATGTTTTATAAATACTGCTGCTAAGTAATTGTCTTATATAAGATTTTGGCAACATTTATGACGTATTATTAAGAGCAAATGTACCTGTACAAGTATATTACGAAAGAAAGCTTCCAACGTTCCCAGGGTGTAGGAATCGAACCTGCTATATATCAGAAAGCAATCCTGAGAAACAAAACAATTGTGAAATAACTGTCTATAAGACAGTTATTTTGCAAATGTTTTGTTAACTATCATTCCCAAACTGTTAATTACCTACGTCATAATTGCTTTCTTCTGCAACTCTGTTCAGAATTTATGACACCTATTTAATGTAACAAAAAATAGAATGCCGATTTGGTGATCAATCTCGAACATAAGTGAGTTTATAATATTGTAATGATCGACAAAAGTACGTTAATAATTACGTGTTTCATAGTCCAAAACCTTGTTCAATCTGTTGAAGTCAACTGACAAATATTGTATGTACGGCAAATTACTAAGTACTGTCAACTCCGTTATCAAGTTGGAGTTGAGGTCCAAATAAACCAAGAACTTGTAGTGTTGCAAGATGTCTATATTTATCAGATGCTGGAAAAAATAACAAGATTTAGGCGAACGATAAACACTTTTATTTTTGTTCAAAAACAACTCCCGCTCTAGTCTAGTGACATAAATCTCTGTCTCGCGGGGATTTTGCAAACACATAATTTATGGACACATAGCACAACCAGAATCAGAACCACTTTCAGTGGGTCACACAAATACCTAGTGGTTTCGGTTCATGTCCATGAAGTATGAATATGATAAACATTTACATTAGGCGGCTAGAATAACAGCACTGCATCAATAATCATCATTTTTATGAATGATAGCATGATGATGAAGCTATTGCACATTTATATTGCATGTTATAGTGGTCGAAAATCTTTTTATTTTATGATGTGCTGTAAAGAAATGTATACTTACATAGGATTATAAATAAATACTTTGGAGGTGATTTAGTGCTTAAAATTAACCTTGATACTAAACATGGATGTCAACTTAAGTTATTGATATAAACATATATCTATATATATATACAAGGTGTAACGGAAAGGGTATATATATAGAAAGAGCAAGGCTTCTTTGGATCATAACAAACGGTATGGCAATGGTTATTTAATCCTATCTCTACAAGTCCGGAAGTAATGATTTTTTAAAATTCATAGATACCAGAAACCAAACTTTTCAAATTGAAATAAATACATCACTAGCACTCAATCAGCTGATCGATGTCAACTAACTATAAAAATAAACCTCTTACTCCTGGTACTTCTGAATAAAGGGTTCCGCATTTTATTTTTTATTTGCAAAATAAAAAATTCTTGGAGTATTTTATTTTGAGTTGAAACCCTTGCCATATCGTTTGTTATGATCCAAAGAAGCCTTGCTCTTTCTATGTATATACCCTTTCCGTTACACCTTGTATATATATATCTATTGCTCAGAAACATAAGGTTGGATGTGCCATTATACGTCAGAAACATATGTAGTATGTGCCTTTATCGTAAAATGACACATTCGACCAAATGCTTCTGAAGCATAATAGTACATTCGTCTTTATGTTTCTGAGGTCTAGATATTATTAATATGAGTAGGTTTTTTATCACTCAAACTCGTCTTGGATACACCTAAAATGCTATTATTTAATAAACTATGTATATGAAAGAGCTTCCAAAAAAAATTGTTATATAACTTGTTCTAAAACCTTCCTAATGCATTTCATTTTAACATACCTTTGAGGAAAGATCCAATTTAATATAAACGAAGTCGCCAAGTATCGGGTTGCGTCTCAAGTAGGTGAGGCAGGCTGCAACCATATCTCTAGTGAGGACCCCTCCTACTATTTCCGCAACATCTTTTATATGTCGCACTCTTACTACAGGCGAATAAGCATCTGCATAATATTCAGGGAAAGCGTAGTAGCACCCCCAGTAATTATTTTCGTTCAGTAATGGTGTTATGTGTTTTGGAAACTGAAAAGAAAATATAAATTACTTTTGTTATCACTCACTGTGACGCTTTAGCCATTGCTTAATACTCAGCGAAATGATTTAATTTTAAACCTCACAATATCTAATGTTAATTCCGCTCAAAAATGTGTTTAAATGGTGGGATGCGCTTTTTGTACCGCATTCCCGACCGAATACACACTACATATATTGTGTTTTTAATTTAAATTAGAATTGATTCCCGTATTATATAATCATATGAACATAGAATATTTAGTTATCCTTATTAGTCACTAACTTAGCGCGAATAAATAGGAATCACCTGTTTGCTTCCACATAAAAAAAATACAATGATACTCGTACAAATGAACTTTATCATCATCATCAGCCCGTATAACGTCCACTGCTGAACATAGGCCTCCTCCCGAGGGACCACCGGCCGCCATAGTTACCATGCTTGGCAGGCGGGTTGGTGACCGCAGTATTATGTTGTACCACACAAGGAAACGCTGCTGCCCGTTCCGTGATATACGATTACTATAGATGATGTTATAACAATTGGGACCAACGGTTTAACGTGCTTTCCGAGGCACGGAGGGTAGTCCCTCAATCAACCAAGAGAAAAGAAATCTTAGAATTTACATAAAGATTTCCTGTCCGGCGGCGTGGGTATCGAAGCTACGACCTCCGAGATTTGAAGTGAACCAAATACCGCTACGCTACGGAGTTTGTCACTTTATATTCTACACCAATACAAATTACAGTAAAATGTTGCTAACATAAAAATAAAACAGCCGAGGTCGTATGTCTGTACCGGTGGGAAATACCAGGTTCAGGGGACCAACCTACGGTGAAATGCGACCCTACTCAAAGCTAACGTCCATAGCCATGTCAAACATTAAATTGTGCGGTTAAGGGAATCTCAGCTTAACAACCTTTATATCTACCCAAAAACCTTATAAGCACGAAGGATTGTACCACGAAATATATTTAGTATGTTGTCGTCAAGTTTTGTATTCACAAGTATTTATATGGAAAATTAAGGAATAACTTCAAGTTTCTGCGTTGAAAGTTAAAAGGAATTTAATAATGCTTGTACAACATCTTGTAAAAATATTTTGTTAATTAATTGCGATCAAAGTTCGTATTTTAGTTACTTTGTTTGGATATTGATATTTGTATAGGGAACATTGTTCCATTGTTTTAACATTTAAATTGTACGTAGTCTTGTTAATTTTGTTTTAATTTTAGTGCCTTCCAATATTAAGGTGTTCTTTAAATATAAGAGTTATTTTTAAACATGTTGACAATGTTTTATGTGTATAATGTATCATCAGCACTTGTATCGTTTACTGACGAGGGCCTTCTCTCTAAGAAATATTTTCGCTACAGTCACCACGCTTGGCAAGAGGATTGGTGACCGCAGTATTATATTGTAAGACACAGAGAAAGGCTGCGAGTTATGAAGAAACAATATAGGTAATTGTTCGTTTTTCATTTTACATGGTAAACTACATAATTATCAGGTCACGAATTAAAACTGCTCACACAATACGACCTAATGTATTGTTTCAAAGTTGTGGATAAGTATCCATTTGTTCGGAATATACTAAGCTCAGGCCACTAGGCCACAAACACATAATTTATTATTAAAATAATATCTACATAAGTTTAATGTATGATAATAATAAATTTAGGCCATCATTATTTTGTAAGTTACAATATTGTGTTATAATGATTCATACGCTCTAGCTGTTTGTTACATAAGTTAAAAGGGAACAACAGAAAAATTGTACTTCCTCCGCGGACGCTATCTATGGAATTAGGGTGAACACAATAAAAAAGTTTAAAGTTATAATATTTTCTTTTTGCAACAGGTGTACGTAAAGTAAACTGAGGTTAAATTACACTTTCAAAGTAGGTATTCAGTTTTCTCTTCGTGTGCATAGAAGTGTTAAATATTTCTCCATTACGGCTGCTACGTACTACGCCGTAGTGTGTACGTTACGCCGTAGTAAAGTAAAATGTGAAATGTAAATATAAATGTGCGGCTTATTTTAGTAAAATTTTCTGGTTTGAACATAATAGCGCTGTAGTTAAGTGCTTAGCCCAATGCGCAAAATTCATTAAACATTTGGTTGTTTTTTTCTTGCCAAAGCAAAATTTAAATAAACGATAAATTGGTAAAATATCTGGAAATTTCGATCATTAGATATGAAACCTTTAAGTGAGATCCTTATGTTTTGGTTATTAATTATTATAAAATTTCTTTTTCCAATCGACTATTAAATGATCAAGAAGATTTGAGAATTAGTAAAATTTTATCAAAAAATAATGAACTCACTTTTTCAGTAGGAAAATCTTTTTCTTCTTCAAGTGTTTCTGATAAAGAATCAGATCGTGATTGAAGTAGGTTTTGGCTTTTCATTATTTCTGAAACTCGAGACATAAATTATTGATGATCATAAACTTATGAAGTTATTTGTGTAGATGTTACGGGCAACGTGTTTAACCGGACATTATTAATGAGGCCATTATTTATTATGCCCAAGAGCGACGGGCAAAGTGATTAATTAATCATTTTGACCGGTCATTATTAATAATGCCCGACGGCCCGTGGTCCATGTAATAAGTCAGTGTTTGAGATAGCTTGAATTTATCATTAGGTTTAGGTTATTTTTTTTTTACCTCCTCCTTGCGCTGCTCATATAAAATTTTGTAAGTTTAAATTCATTTAATAAAACAAAAACACTACATTTCACCTATTTCATTACTTTGCCCAAGATAGGGTGAGCATTATTCATAATGGCCGGGGAAAAGTGATTAATCATGCTGTTTTAATCACATTGCCCAATTGAGTCGGGCATTATTAAAACAGAACGGTCTGTATTAATAATACCCGGAATTATCAAATTGCCCGTAACATATATAACAAGAACTCTTTAAGTTTTAAAAAAACAATATAAGAATTAAATATACACAGATAACAGTTAATAAATAATATATTGTGCCGGTGCCGGTCAAAAGAGTTCTAGAGGTTCATTAAGTAATTTTAAGGTATGTAATACATTAATAGCTAGAGAGCCAGTGGTAGGCTACTTGTATGTTTTTGATATTTGAGCATATTTACCATTGTTATAGGTATAGAGATTCACTGTGCAAATCACCAGGTCTCTCTAGCTATAATATATGTAGTGCTAAGATCTAAGTAGGTACTAAAACAGTGGACGCAGATTTTCCACTTCTTCTAGCTTTATTTTGTGAGCACCGGTGGTTCAGGTGTCACAGTTTTTTTTTAATTGGTGATCCGCTGATATTTTTCTAACATATCATAGTCGATAAACCGGAGGTAGTCCGGCTAATCAAATCTTTTCATCGTTTACCATGCTTAATACGTATTCGCAACATAAAATGTATGGCATTTACTTATTTACATTTTTTTTTTATTTAAGTCGGCCTGATCTCTATATTTCAGCGATAGTCTGACTAATAACAATTTTGTATCGCCAGCCAACTTCAGCAATACAAAGTTGTTACTAGTCAGACTACGTTCTTACTTAATTCACATGTTATCTTCTTATGAAATGATATGCTCGAGTAAATAATAGTCTTATAGTAACTCTCACAAAATCAAAATGCAGCTAAAACACATTCGTAATTAAACTACAATTTGCAAGAAGGGAATAAATGCTACAAACGTTACTCATTGTTATGAAACTTACATCATTAACTTAGAGTATATTTTATTTGGACGAATCGTTGGCTGTTATTCCTTTCTTCCAAATTGTTGTTCAATTTATGTTCCCTTCGGAAAATAATGAGGAAGTAATAGTCAGCTTATTCAAATGTATAAGCTGCCGTATTAGATTTCAATATTTTGATTGATTTGAAATTTAGTTGGTATGTATTAAATTTTTCCGCAAAGTGTTCAAATATAAAAAAAAAATACTACCATTGTCCTCACTTAAAAATTAGGTAGGTACTTATTTTACCTGGCATGTCTAGGCGGCTTGATGCGAGATAGTTCATCATAGAGGCTTCTACCCAAGAGCGTAATTTGCTGCCCACTAATATGCCGCCCACAGAAGGCCGAGAGCTACCAGATGAGTGACGATGTTTGTCTGTATTCACTTCTGGTATAAATACTGAGGCATTTCGCGTCTTAGATATAGGTTCTGGCGGTTTAATATCTTTAACACTCATTGCAAAAATTGCAGAATGTTTAAAATGAAACGATTATGTTTTAAAAGGAAAATAACCTCAATATTTTGATTCAACAATGTATGTCAATGTGACATTTAGTTATTATCGAAAACAAAACGGAAAAAAGTATTTAGATCCGTAAAAAATATCAATAAAAAACTAGAATGTTTGTCGATTTCAATCTATTCCTCGGATAACTAATTGCATTTAAGCCTCGACTAAATATAATAGTTAATTTTAATAGCTAACCGTTGTCTGTCAAGCACGTTAAATCAATCTAATTAATACTTATTACATGACCATCGTTTCGTCACCAAAATACCCCTTTCTCCTAGTTTTCCAAATCCCACACCCTATCCTAAAATACCCCTTAATCAAATCAGTACACCCTTTAAACACAGGCTCGGGGTTTATTTTATCGATAAAACATTTTACATAAATTAACTGTGAGGGTCTTAAGCAATTTGATTTTACATCGCTATAGTTAGCTTTGTGTAACCCAAAAAGAAAGAGTCGTTTAATTTTTAGGGACTTCTTTAGATTCTTCAATAATAATTATACTATATCAACCTTGTTCAAATTGACATCCCAGATAACTTTCATAGTGATTTTGCAACGAAATGTAAAGGGCGCACTGATATAGAAAAGGCGTGTGTGTTTATTGACAATACGTCAAACATTTGACCTCTAATCATCGCTAATACAGCTGGCCCTTCAGAACATAAAAGGGCTCATCTATTTTGTGGTAATGAAATTACCTACCTATAATATTCATTTTCGGTTTTTCAACAAGAACTTTGTTTTGTAAATTAAGATAAAATAATTTATTAAAAGAAATAAAGTAAGGATGAGCAATTATGAATGTATACATTTATTCATAATATTCAAATCATATATTATTCGATATGTATAGTAAATACATTTCCCATAAACCTTAGTATAGAGGTTTTTTCTTCAGACTGCGGTCCATCATCAGCGTCTAAGTTACCCTGGATATCAAAGTCACTCTGATATATAAATATACTCTCTCTCTCTCTCTCTACTGTGAATATATACCGTATTAGTTATTACCAACGCTCAATAATCTGCTCGACTGGTAAAATTCCTCAACCTTACTGAATACCACAGCCAAATTATATTATTGATTAATGTTGTTTGCCAGATATTTTAGGAAGAAGGGGAAAGGGCCGGTAGTATAAAGGGTGAATATATCTAATTTACTTGCACTGGCTGTTCTTGTATTTGCGCCCATAAACCACTTAAAATCAAGGGTGAAAACAGTTGTGTTACATAATCAAACATTCTGCTACTCTAAAAGGTGATTAGGCGATAAAGCCACCATTTGAGGCTACTGGTAGCTAGAACATATTCTAGAATTTATCGTTTAAAAGTGGCGTAACCAGCAACTGTGATCGAATGTGCTTTGGAGGCAGCGCCGTAGCCAGAGGAGACCATTGTGGGGCAAACATTACCTTAAACGGAGCTGCCTTTACCCTTTCACATCCCCCAGGCTCAGAGAATCAGATCAAGTGTCAATTTAGATTTTTTATATTAGTTCTAAAATATAGCTGCCCCACCTTAAATCCACCTATAGGTACGGCCCTGGCGGGAGGTATGCGATAAAAGGCTGCCAGAAGTAACGAGCATTGCCCAGCAGCTTGTAACTCGGACACACAAACGCTCAATTTGTGGCGATCCCATATTAGATAATTTCAGTTTTTGCTCTTGCAATGAAAGAGATTTTGTTTGTTGGATACGAACAGTAGAACATGAGGGTTTTATCGTACAATACGTTTACTGTTACTAACATTTTTGTGTATTCAATGTTTGCTTTGGTGGGGATAAATGAACAAAAATAAGATGTCTAATTAATCAACGCAAAGCAACTGTTTGCCAATAGAGGGTATAAACAGTTCAACCGAATTTCAAGAATTTGAAGTCAATGGGTCGGCAAACAAGTATAGATACGGATTGCCCCTTTTATTTCGGACAGACATTATGTAGTAAGTCATGAGGCTTTTGCTACTTCACCAGGCATACAAGCAAGCAGTTTTTTTTTCGGACGACCATTATTTCTGTTGGATTTTGCTACTTCATAAAGTTAAAAAACTACAAACTAAGCAACCTGCACAAGAGAGACAAGCAGAGCCAGCTTAAAGATACGAACCGCCGTAATGGTAAGTGACTACCGAAGCCTATGAACACTTGCAATCCAAGTGTTATCACTCACGCATTGCCTACCATAAACAAGCCCATAAAACAAGATGTTAAAAAGTTTATATATTTAATTTTAAAAACCAAATCCCATCGTACATTTCCGTGAGTCGTTTTTTCATCAAAGTTATTTCGTGTCTCTGAATAACACAAAGTTAGATGCTTTCCCAAGGATGAAATTTGATTTTCATAATACTCATTTTTATGCTGAGGTGCTTACAATCTCGATGATACGCTGCGGGTGTGAACTTGGTATGGGTACCGATATTATATAAAGGTATATAAGTTTGAGCGGCGTAAAGGTGTATGTGTCATTATTAGGGTCCCATAACTAAAGTGTAAAAACGCCTGTCAACTGAAATTTTAATGTTAATTTCAAAATATAATTAATAATTAAGGGATTTCAGTATACGTTTGCAAATATATTATTTATTTAAAGGAAGAATTCAAATACAATTGTTTTATATAATAGTTCAAAGTCAAATAAAAAAAAAAGATTTTTTTTCTTGGCTAGCTTTTAAAAATTCCAATTTTAGGCTCAAATATCGATGCATGTATGGACATTAACACATTCTTAATACGAGTACCTACCTCCAAATTTTCCCAAATCCAAATTCTTGAGGGAATTTAGATGTTGTATCAGTGACATTATGAAGTTGTTTGAAGATTAACTTGCTAAATAACTACCCTTAAGAGTATTTTGGTGGTACCTAAATTATGTAAGAATGTGTTTACAGCAGGGAGTAGCAAAAAAGTACTCACTTAAGGCACAAAATAATGCAAAAATAGTAATGGAATTTAAAATGTGTACTTATATGGAAATATTAATGTGTTTTTATAACAAAATATTTATTATCGTCAGAACCCCTGGACCAAGTGTGATATTTTATGTTTAGAAACTATCTAATTACAGTACCTTTTTGATACTATTTGATACCTTAATCCCATTATAAATTATTTAGTACCTCTATGAATAGTGAAAAAACATGACAAGAAAGTGGCCAGACATTCTGACGTCAGGTTGTCTGGACCACATTTTTTTTAAATAGTTAGATACAGTATAACTTAATAATTTCTTTGTAAATATTTAGTACCTTTACATACTTTATTCACAAAATTTTAATCATTCCAGAAAAAAAATTACAGAGGTATGAAAATTTTATAGAACCAAAATTTATTTGCAGCATACATTATATACTACTGGTAGAACTGGATGAAAATAACTCGAGTGGGGTTCGTTGGTGAGTTTTGGGAGAAGCCTATGTCCAACTATGAACACTGTACAGGATGATGATCATATTTTAATTATGCAGTTTGGAATATATAGGGTGCTAGTGTAAACATTTTTATCCTTGAAACCAGTGGTTTGGTTTCACTTATAGAAAGCAAGTTCAATAATAAAAAAAATGTTTTTATACTTTCCCCGCCGTGCTCTGTAGTGTGTAGTGATTATGTCGTACACAAACGTACAGTGGACCGATATGGTTCGGGCATATGCCGCGGCTGGCGATAACCTGAACGAGGCTCGAAGAATGTACGCAGAGTTATTCCCTGGACAACCTGTGCCAAACCGAGAAACGATGGTGGCGGCTACTCCAAGGTTACTTACCTACACTAGTTTAGGTCAGTTCACCGTGCCGGCAAAAATGTGATTAACTTTTAAATACGCCTAAAATATCTGTACCATGTAAATACCCAGTCGTTTGTTTTTTTTTGTTTGTTGTTAAATCTAACTTACGTTTGGACTCGTCACGCAACACAAGGTAGGTATATTTGCCTGTCCAGCCAGGAAAAGTATGAAGGGAAAGTTACATCACAGGTTATGTGCAATATTGTGTTTTTATTGAAATGTAGGTAGTTAAAACGGACGGCCAGTGCAGCAGGTCAGCGCCCTTTGCAGTGATTACGTAACTCGGGCGCATAGTATCCATGAATTTACGGACGATGTCTGACAGATTTTTTTTAAAATGTTGTATAGATAAAACGTTTTTTTTTCATTGAATTTGCGTTCTGTTAAAGTTTTTTGACTAAAGTATGTAAAGGTACTAAAAAGGTACTAAATATTTACAAAGAAATTATTAAGTTATACTGTAACTAAATATTTAAAAAAAATGTGGTCCAGACAACCTGACGTCAGAATGTCTGGCCACTTTCTTTTCATGTTTTTTCACTATTCATAGAGGTACTAAATAATTTAATTAAGGTATCAAAAAGGTACTGTAATTAAATAGTTTCCAAACATAAAATATCACACTTGGTCCAGGGGTTCTGACGATAACAAATATTTCTATATTATTATAAACTAATTATGTAAATTATTAATAATTGTAGAAATGCATTCAGAAACCTCTGTGGCGTAGCGGTATTAGTCTTGGTTTAAGTCTCGGAGGCCGTGGATTCAATCCCCACACCCATCTTTGTGTAAATTAAGAGATTTCATTCCAGTTCTGGTTGCTCGAGGGTTATCCCCCGTGGCTCGGGAAGCATGGTGTCGATTGTTATAACAGCAGCGTTATGACTACTTATAGCGAAACCCTTCATCGGTAGGAGGCGCATGTTCAGCAATGGACGTTATACCTACCGGTCTGATGATGATGATAATGACACAAGAACTATGTCATGTCAATAAAATAAAATAAAAACTATGAAATGCACCGGTGGCTCAGTGGTTATGGTAGTTGCTTCTGAAACCTAGTGTTCTAGACTCGATTCTCACCCGGGACAATTACTTGTGTGAATCACAGATAATTTTTTTGAGTCTGGGTGTACTCTGTGTCCGTGAATTGCGTGTTTGTAAAATCCCCAGAGACACAGGGATTAATAATATCTAAAATTGGGTAAAAAAAAATTAACTATACCTGATACCATTAAATAACATAAAAGGTACTGAAGAAACTTACTGAAAAATTAATGCTGCCAACAAGTAAAAAGGTTTACACTACTTCCCAGCAATACTTAAAGTAGAGATGGGTTGGATTAGTTAAAAATGATACCTTATCCACCTAATCCTAGTATTTTAAAATACCTGTTCCATTTACCTAATCCTAATATTTATTCAATATAGCTGGCCTGTTACCAATATTATGGTAGGTATCGTATGTGGATTACGTAGGAAATATTCAGCATGATCGTTCCTGTTATGTAGTCGGGAAGTTGGCATATGAAAAGTTTATAATATGTTTTCACTCGTACTAATCATAAATAATGGTTGAAATTGAAGTACTTTCGAAATTAAATTTATAACAATTAATATTCTAGGTAGATTTTTATTAATTATTCCATTCATGGTAGAATTGAGAATTAGTCGAATAGAATATTGTAATTCACTTTTATTTTACTAACTTTGATATCGATACTAAATTAGATATATGTCATATTAGTTACGCCTCTAGCAATGTCAGAGTATAAAAAAAAATAAGGAATGTAAATTGTACTCTATGTAACGAATATTTTGTATCATACCTAATCCTCGACGCTTTTGATTAGGTACGGATTCGGATCGAAAAATACCTAATACACTAACCTATTCTAATATTTATGCCTCACGTCTAACTTAAAGTAAAGTACTTTTAAGTAAACTTGCTTTCAAAATCTAAGAACAATTGATGGCCATCTCTAATCTTAATGCAATACATTTAACAAATACTTTTGTGCGGTTTGTCGAACACTACACGGGTCTCTCAGCTTCTCGAGATAACGACCTCTAGCTTTTGTTTCGCGATTTCCTTTGGCTGCACAAAAACCCCAGTTGATTTTCTACTGCATTTTCTCTCAGGCGCTTTGTTGCAGGCAGTCTGCTTTCTGTTACATTTAAAGTAGGTTCTTAAGACCCAAATGTATTTGAAAAAAAAAGAGGAATGAGATGTAGTTTTGTGAGTATTATTAATGGATTTTATGTACTTGAGTAGTATGTTTGACGATAAAACGGCTTGTTGTATCAAAGTGAAGTGATTGAGTACTTAAAAAAAAATTGTCATTGTATTCGTGGAAGTGGAAAGGACCAAATGGGAAACGTCCTAAAGGAAGAACCCTATGAGATGCGTAGACGACATCAGGCAAACAAGGGGGCCAGGATAGAAGCAAATGGAGGGGTTCCTGCAAAGTCAATATTTCATTTTTCTTACAATTGTTTATTACAATGGTTAATTGTTTGTATTGTTGTTACAATGTTTACTTAGATTTAGTTTATTGCAAGAAATAAAGGCTTTTTATTTATATTCCTACTTATGGATTAGGCGAGTGTTAAGTGAAAGCTTAACAACAAGATACGAATAAAAGCAATAACCCTGTCACTAGGTATATTCAGTTGCGAAAAGGAACGAAAACAAAAAAAACTTTCACTAACTAAATCTAAGAAGGGTAAGAAAGCGGAAAATGTGAATTACGTACATTACAGGCAACAGCAGAAAGGGACAATTGAATTGTATTTTAGAAATTCAAGTTGTTGCGAATATTTATGTAGGCCCGTCAAACAACAAGAAACTGTCATAATTCACATTTATCTGCAAAGCTTTGTAAATATAAGAAGTGTCTCGCGGACGGGCTTCGTTTGCGAACAGAATGGGACCGAAAAGTGTCGTGTTTCAACGGAGAGAGTTTTCTCCGCGATGCGGCTAGACGCAAAATATTTCAATCTTTCAACGAGCATTTTAATAAAAACTTAAAACTGTTTTTCTACTTCACGAAGTTGAACTTAAGTTTTCCATCTAATTATCTGATATTCGAGCTACGGCGATGTTGAAATTGAACAGCAAATATTATAAGCTTTTTAAGTGTGGAAATAAATGTAACGTCTTCGTACAATTATGATTGGGCTGTCAAACATTTAAACTAATTTAAAGCCTTATGACAGTGTTAACAAAGAGTGGGAATTAGTTCCTGGTGGACATGTGTTGTTAGCCACTTCGCCAAGCCTAAAAACAAACATAACTCCAGCCATTTATAAAATGTGTTAAAAATTACAAAGGCGCATATGGTCTGCATTTTGTCGCGTCGCGTAATTCGTCGCTGTGCAGTCCAAAGATTTAAGTACAAAACAAAAAAAAACTTACAGTAATGTTTGTAAGGAGGGTCTAACTTGTAGGTATAAGTTAGATCCTCTTGTACTTATAAACATTAGTGTTAAATTTGCTAGAAAAAGTGATTTAAAAAAACGTCTTAATAAATTAAATTGAATATAATTGTATTACATTAACTAATTTAAAAAGCTACAAAATAGCAGAAAGTAATACGGCATTATTTTCTTATTTTCGAGCAATGCCAAGTGCAGTAAGGACACTTAACTAAATTAGCATTCTTCATTTTATTCGAGTACCATTACAAAGGAAATTGCGTTATATTATATTGTTCAAGTAGCTACGGACGGGTTTAAGTTTTTAATTTGGTCGTAAAACTTTCACCTTGAAAAATGTCGGAAATAATTGCTTTGTCTAAATTAATACTTTGTAGAATACTTATTATTATTTCTTTGTTCTGTTCAAATTGGTACTGAACACAGTCTATAAATAGGTATTTTCATAATTGAACATTTAGTTTTTATTAATAAATACGTGGTTTCACCCGCATCACTAGAAACTTCACAATTATATATAGCCTACAGCCTTTCTCAATAAATGGGCTATCTAACTCTGAAAATTGTACTATTCGGACTAGTAGTTCCAGAAATTAGTACGTTTAAGCAAACAAACAAATTCCTCAACTTTATAAATTACTATAGACCGATAAAATCCACAAGCTATATAAGAAGGGCTATGCAAATAACACTAAGATCTACGGTAGAATAGTCTTTCTATTAGGCTAAGGAATTCGTTTTGAGTTTGGACTTACCTTGCACATTTCACAATGCCATATATTCAATTTAGAACTGGAACGTACAAAATGCAAACAAAGCCAGAAAGCAAGTTCTCGTATGTTAATACTCTACAAATATACGATTTGTAATATCTAACAAGAATGCCGCTTCAGATACCGCTCGCTTAAACTTGAAGATGTGTTGACCTAGATTTTTCCAGCTGTCTAACATCTACATTTATTTGTTGAGGGTTAAACGAGTGCGTTGGAGCCTTTAATTTGTGTTCACACACATAAAGGTCACTTAATTACGGAAGGTCTGCAGTAAAACTTGAAGTTAGCAAAGGAGTCGTTTCAAGTTGTCGGTTGCGGTGCCCGAAAGCCTTTGAGTACTTCAGTGAATGTGCAAAATTGTCGGCTTTTACAGGCGTTCGTAGATCAGGGATTCTCAAACTTTAAAGACAACTGAACATTTACCAGACATCTTTTGTTCCAAAGAACCCTTTATGAAATGATTACCAATCAAATACAGAATTCAGGCTTAATTCTGTAATGCATTACAGGTGCTATAATAATGACAATGAGTTATTGTCATTATTTACTTTATTTCAAAGTATTATTATTGTACTTGATGCTTATTTTTAGCTGCCAAATTTGGCGAAATTGGTGATAGGTTTTTACGGAACATTTCAACAGTGGGTTTTTACGGAACCTACTTTAGGAATCACTTATGTAGATTCTTAGACATATTTTTAGAATAATGAATAAGTATATCAATAAATACATCAATATAGTAACTATTAAATGCATGTAGCGCATTTGGTTTTAATGACAAATTAATAGAGTTGGTAAATACCGTGGTCACAATAATTTAATGTTGTAATGTTTGTGTTAAATGAAAATGTAATTCGATGTATGATTCTGTCTAAATGGTAATGTAGTTGCTTTTGGGAACAGGTTTATAATAATTGAATCCAGTGAATGAAATGCAAAGTTAAATTTATATATGATCATGAATTGTTCAATTTGTTTCGCTTCAAATTGTTTGTATGTTGTTATTGTTTATAAAGTAAATACTCATGAATCGCTTATTGTGTTTCTCTTTAGGTTCTATAAGTGTGTTGACTTTTATTGTTTATATAAGGATTTTATATGCAATCCATTCAATTTATTGATTAACTTATTGTAGAAATTACGTAGAAAATACCTTTAAAATACATTAAACAAGGGTGAGGCACCTCGTGGGATCCCGCTATAATTGGGAAGGATTGAAAAGACACAAGTATTGTATTTTTTAACAGAAATCAATCTATTACAGAAATCATAAATGTCAACGGAGGATGCTTGGTAAATCAGCTAGTTATTTTTTTTATTCCTTTTAAAATGTAAAATACATGTAGGATTATACTATAACTAGGTAAGTATCACATTTCTTTTTTCATATAAACAATTTTATTTAATTAATTACAACTAAAACTAACTTGTAAAATACTACTATTCTAAATCTATTCTACTTGGATGGATGGATGGATTCTACATGGATTCTACGGGGTAATGCTTACCTGCTGTGCAAAGTAAAAACCAGCACTCGGAGAACGTGCCGCACTAAAGAGGGCCGCTGCGAGGTATTTATAAATTAAGTTAGCTCCCGGTCCCCACGGCCCCAATATTTCGACATCAAAAGGCGTAACCACTATCAAGGGTACTATATTTGCGCCTCTTGAGATTCTCCTCGGATTCAACCACCATGCCAGCCCTACTCTGAGTCCCGGAAAGATGAGACGGCCTCGCCGTCCTCCAGGGCACCAGAGTCATTCCGAAGTCACGCATAAGGCCATTAGGCTCTAAAACGGCTGGTATATTTGCCAAGCTGAAGGCCCGACGGAACTTGTATAACTAGTATAACTTGTCCACAAACAAAATTCCAACCAATTTACTTTAATATTGTAGATACCATAGCTAGGCCTATTGCGCGCGACTTCGTCTAGGCATTTGACATTTGCCCTTTGCATACCCTTTCACCAACCACCACTTTTTAGGCATCGAATTTATAAGATTTATTTCGTATATCCAATACGAAATAAATCTTATAAATTCGATGGTAAAGAGAGTGGTAAAGAGCTACACCCTCCGAGTTTCAAGTTTCTGGGATCAGCAGTTTAGGCAGTGTGCTGATATATCGGCCAATTAGTCATTTAGGTGGGCCCATCCACAAACCCACCAAAGCTGGAACCTGAATGTGGCCCCTATAAAAAAAGTTGAGTACGGATAGTATACATTATCAGTTTTTGTATGTTTTATGTTGTATTATAAAAAGTATTGTATTGAATACAAAAAGAAATAAGCGATTATCGTAAAGGTTCACGGTGATAATATTCCTTATCACTTTTATATTTTAAATCTCTTCAATGTTGGATTTTGTGTATAAATTTCAGTCAAGTCTTTATGTCCTTTATTGAGTATCCATTAATCAAACTCGAGCAACGACACTTAGGTATTGTGCGCCGTAAATTTGGGACGCTGCATTATTATTAACGGGCGTGTACAACAGGGCTCCACAAGATTAATGATCTTATGGAAAGCACTTGTAGAACCGAGATCGATAGGTTATCAAAGCATCTACCAAGCAATGAGCGAGATCTTGCGTTAATAAGCTCAACAAACTGCTTGGCTTAACGTACCACCATCTAATATAATGTAGGTATTGTATTTGTGTGAATTGGTGAACATTCCTTCAACCTGAACACATGGTACAACTGAGGGATATTGCCTTTATCATCACGCTTGGCAGGCGGATTGGTGAACACAGTACGATGGGAGTATCTTTGAGTTGATAGATGCTGCTGCCCACCCATCAGCTATATGTCCCTTAGTCGCCTCCTACGACACCCATGGGAAGACATTGAGTGATTTATTCTAAGTCGGACATCATACAGCTATCCTATAGAATACTACAGCCTAATCATATTATTGATAAAAGTTAGAGCATATTGAGGGGATTAATAATAATAATAATTTTATTTACCAAACGAGATTGTACAGAATAAACTTAAAAGCTAGTACGCTATTTTTAATACAATACAAAATAGGAGCATCTGCAATCGAACTAGGCAAAACCTGTATCTCGGCATGCAGCGCCAAAGCTCTCAAAATTTTATAAATTTGCGTAAGAAAAAGAAAGAAAGAAAGAAAAGATTAGTATAGACGTGTGTGGTTGCCGGCTTTGAATAAACAACCGATCTTCCCATGAGTATCGTATGAGGCTACTAAGAAATGGGTCAAGAAGGGGAAGACACACACAAGAGGTAGATACGGTATTAATACGCTCAATATTGCTCATTTGTAGAAGTACCTTCACTTTACGTTCAGTAAAGTAAAGCTTTACTACAGCCAAGTTAAATCTATCTTTACAAAGAAATAATGTCTGTCTCTCTGTGTGTCTGTCTGATTTTATCGACTTTCACCGATAGATACCGAATTTTATAACGCATAATAAACCGTATAACTTTTTATTTAGTCTGTCTGTCTGTTTGTTTATCCGTGTATTTTGTCTTATGTCTAAAACAGTAGTAGGTACCGATTTAGACGGGACTGTCATTGTTCCGTAGCTTATAAACTTTTGGGAACAGGTTTACAATCATAGAATCAGTGAATGAAATGCAAAGTTATATTTATAAATGATCATTAATTGTTAATTGTGTTTCTCTTTAGATTCTACTAGATTTCCGCGCACGGTTTCACCCACGTAACGCCCGTTCTCGTGGGAACTTCATAATAAAATATAGCCTATATAAATAAGTGATAATGTAGCATTCAAATAGTGAAAGAATTTTTTAAATCGGTCCCGTACTTTTCGAGCCTATTCGTTACAAACATACTTACATACAAATCTTTTCTCTTTATAATATTATAAGTATAAGTAGGTACCTATAGATAACAGTTTGTTGAATTTTATTGTTTAGGTATATATGGCGATTTTATATGCGATCCTTTTAATAGTACCATGGTTACATTGGTTAAATTCTTATTTTACGCGGATGAAATCGTGGGTAGTAGTAGCAGTTATTGGTCGCATACCACCAAGCAGGTACTGTTTTTCAAAGGGACGCCTCTACACTCCGGGCGTCCCTATAATTGGGCAAATGGGCCACTGTAAGTGTGGCCCTGGAGATCCGCGGTACCATATTGGCATTGGCATTGGCAGATTGCACATGCGTCCCAGCCAACGGCGGATCGAAGGAGTGTCGGGAGGTTTTAGTGGTTGTAGGGTCCTCTCCTCGTGGTATGAGTTTAGCATACCACGCTATGGAGAGGGCGAGTCCCACATATGCCACCGCCTGCGCGCGAATTCGCTGCAGCGGCGGCGGTGGGAATGCGCAAAAGCAATTCACCCCGGACAAAAAAAAACTGTTTTTCCACCTTTACCAATGCCAATATTACGTAAAGCGTCCCTACAAATGCTAAGTAGAACAATGTTTTCTACAAATATATGATGTGTATCATGTCATCTTACAAGTATGCAAAGTTAAGGGAAAGGAAAATCCTAATGTAGAATGTAGCCCGTGGCATTTGTTCATCATATCCGTACGTCCCCATTGCCTCCCGCATTCGGGAAGCCGGTTGTGTTGTTGTTTCTAGGGCGACACTGCAAACGGAAGTACTCACATAAGTGATGTATTCTCAGATATAAGAACGGTATACAAATATAGTTATAGTATTATTTTAGCTAACATCTTAAATTTCAAGAAGGAAGTTCTTGAAATTTAAGATGTTAGTTAGGTAACTTGAAGTAAATATAACTAATATTTTCTTCAAGTTAGGTTAGGTTAGGTGACTATCGATTTTGTGCCATTACACGATATATGTTGATATGTTTAGTTTTAAGTCCTTTTCTGTATTTAGTTTTTCATATAAATGTACAATAAAGAGTATATCTATCTATGTTTATATGTACCTATTACTCACTATTAACAATTTTATTTTACATTGAACTACTTTTCCGCATGTGGTTTCACCCGCGTACCTCTCGTTACCGTGGGAACTTCATAATTAAATGTAGCCTTCCTCGATATATGAGCTTATCGAACACTAAAATAATTTTTCAAACTAGATATCAAATAAAATAGAGTCAAGCTTAGCTCTGTAATTAAAGTAGTATAACATCTTTTAATATTTTATGAGCTGAGCGTATGTACAAACATTCTTTGTTTTGCCGTTCTTTCTCTTTAAAGAAACAAGTTCTGCACTAAGGAAATTAATCCCAGTGTCGCTGGACACTTTACAGTCATAATTTTCGGACACAAAGCTCACACCGGCTTACAAAAACTATCTGTGGTTCAAACAAATAATTGTTTCGTGTAGGAATTGAACCTCAGGTCTCAGAAGCTGCCATTATACCGCGGCACCGGTTGCTGTATAATGTTTGACTAAGTAAATATCTAACAAATTAAACCTTAATGGCCTAGTGGTATTAAAAATATTTTTTTAATATCTAAGATTGGTCTGGTTGGAATGCCCATGATCAGCAGTAGACGTTGTACGGACTGATTAAACGAATTAAAACTCAAATTCTAAGCGAGATAAGTATTTTTAAGTCATCAGAGTGTATTTCCCACTCCAAGACAAATAAGTCTTCGGAATAAGTAGAAATTGGATTAAAACCTAAGCTTGCCGAGACAATGGCAAAATTAACGAACATTTAAAAAAGACGGAATTTCCATAACTAAATCCACAAAAGCTTTTAACAAACTCAATCTTTGTGGTAAGCAAGTTAAGGAAATAAAAAAAAGATATTATAAAGGACTTAGTAAAATATATCAGTCTACGCCTTATTGATTCCTAGGCTCCTGTAAAGTAGATAACTTTGATTGAATGTTGATGTCTTCGGAAGCTCATATCAAACTCGGTGCCCTAATTCCAAACTTCGGGAAGTTTGACGTTCAAAGTTTCCTTCTTTCGCACGATTTTAGAATATCTTCGATACGTGTAACTTTTGGTCATGAGCCTAGTGTTGCATATACATTTACAGACAACTTTAGCCCTTAGTATAGTGAATAGACTGTTAGAATATTAAATAAAAGATGTAAATACGTTATCTTTATATCAATCCATGAAGCTGAAACTTTGTACCCTTATAGTTTATATAAAAAGAATGTACAGAATGCATATATATTTTTTTAATTATAGTCGTATTTTGACCACTAAACGACCAATAGTAATTACTATAATATTAATTCTGTTTTCAATATTCGTTATGATCAATATTTGGCACTCACATTGTCTAGTTAAATTAGTTACTACTTAAAAATTACTTATATACGAAACAGTACTTTCAAATATTTGCCAAAATACATAAGTAGGTATTGTTTAATCTAACTATGTAGTTTAGTACTCTGGTGGTATATTATATTGACACAAAAAAAACGGTATACACACTAACCATAACGACGCAAAACTAAGCTTAAGTAAGTAATCTATGATTCCTATTTCATACTAGAGAATGTAAACCAGTATAAATTAAAATATGTGTCAGAGTTCTGTTTGGAGATAAAACATCTATCTTGTAAGCACTACGGTGGGTGACAACATATATTTATCTTGCTGATTGAATTTCCACACTTTTTGGTATTCCATTATCTATTTGGTACTACGTAAAGTTTACAGTAAATTGTGTGTTATATTGCAGAATACCACTACAGTAAATTAAGCCCCTTATGATAATATGTAGTTAAACAATATTATAGGAATAAATACTAGCTTTCACCTGCATAACTCCCGTCCCCGTAAGAACTTCTTAATTAAATATAGCTTATGTTACTCCTGAATAACGTAGTTTTCTATTGTTAAAGACGTTTTTCGTTATCAGTCCAGTGTATTCAATGCAATAATCATCACATGATGAATTTAGATATCCATAGTGTGTGTTTGCCGTGTGGTTTCCGGCTTATAATAGATCACCCCATGTCCTCCCATGGGTGTCGTAAAAGGCTAAGGGACATATGGCAGATGGATTGGCAGCAGCATCTATTAGCTCAAGGTTTACATCTTACTGCGACCACCAATCCGTCTGCCAAGCGTGGTGATTTTGGCAATATACCTCAACGATCCTGGCTTGCCAAGGTCTGTTAAGAGGAGGCCCATGTTGTTGATGAGGGTGTATTCAAGGTGTGACCGGTGCGGGTGCTATACACCCACTGCACAAACACTAGCTGCCTTTGCATTTGAATTCCTATCGAACCATCTGTATTTGTACATCTGTCTGCTATAAAAAAAAAAATGGTCGACCTCAGTATGAAAACGATATTATAATGCCCTATATAATTTGACTTCGATTTTTATTAAAGATAAACTTTATTACACCGCTTCCGCCTCCACCTAAACTTCAAGTGTTTGTAAGTCAGGCGGGCGTTTAGTCGAATTTCTACTCAGAAATGGGCTTTTTCAATAAAATTTTATTGTTATTGTACAAGAGTCAACATGATAGGTACTTTAGGTAAATAGGTACCAGATGTTCATGAAATACGCAAATACTTTTTATTTTCCGTTTTGACGGTGAAAAATCTAATTGATTCGGTGTATCGAATATACATAGTTTGATGATTTTATATTGATACACCGATCGAATATACAAAGCTTGATTAATTGTAATCTAATGGTACATGTATATAATCATGGCCATTAAATATTTTTTGTTTTAAAAAAGATTACTAGCAGAGTTTTGCAGTCTACTAGTATTTTTGTTAACCCCTCGTGCTAAGCTAAAATGCTTGTGTTAAGAGTGGGTTCACGTCGGTAGTGCAATGGGTGGGGTTCAAACCGGCAACCTAAAGATCACAAGTCCGACACCCTAGCCATTGGGCTACGGCCGCTTATATTATTATACAGGGTTATTTGTAAACCACCGGTAACCTCTCAGGACTATATTAATAACATCATAAACAACAACTTTTGTTCTACGACTTTTTACAAAACATAATACATTTACCAAAAACAAATCTTCAATATTTCGTTGTCCTATCTAACACATTTCAACTCTGTGTTCCCCGCTCCCCTCGCTATTGTCGGTACTATCGGTTTCTTTTGTTTCGCATAGACTTCGTAACATTTAGAGCGTTGAATTTAAATATTTTTATTTTTGTGTGTAAATCTGATGAATTAAAATATGATGAATTTTTAAAAGTCATCGAACAAAAGTTGTTGATTATGACGTTAGTAACGTAGTCCTGAGAGGTGACCGGTGTTTTACAAATAACCCTGTATAGACAGGTTGTATATGCCTATATTTCTAATTGATGACTAGACCGCAGTATTATGTTGTACCACACAAGGAAACGCTGCTGCCCGTTCCTTGATATACGATTATTATAGATGATGTTATAACAATCGGGACCAATGGCTTAACGTGCTTTCCGAGGCACGGAGGGGACTAGCCACCGTGCGTCAACCAACCAGACCCGAAAAGAAATCTTAAAATTAACACAAAGATTTCCTAACCGGCGTGGGGATCGAACCCACTACCTCCGAGATTTAAAGCGAGCCAAATACGCAACGAAGGTAGTCGTCATAGATTTAGATTTTGTTAAATTCATCATACTTTAGATCTAAATTATATAAATTTTGACCGTACTATCTCCTTCGAATGACATTCTATCTAAAACTCTGACATTGGCAAAATTGTGGAAGTCTATCCACAAAGTCCACAACAAAAGAACTGAACTGTACGAACAATTTAGCAATTTAGTTCTCTTTCGACTTGCAAGTTTACTATTTGTATGAAGGTAGTTAAAGATAACCTACTTAAATCCTAATCCTTTGTAATTTCGAGTGGGCACACATTTATGTTAAAGAAATATGCAAAAGCAACAATGAAGTAATTTACATCAAACTAAAAAAAAAACCAAGATAGTATTTCAAGTGTTGTTGTTGTTTGCGAACAATGTTTAAGGAAACTTAATTAGACGTAAATGCTCGGAACAATTAGGGTAAAAATTATTCGCAAGAATACTCTAAATACTTTGGGAAAAATAACAAAGTTAAGTAATGTAATTACCTTTCGTTACTAGGTCTGCGAAACTGTTCTTACAAAATAGTTCCTAACTATCTTGCGCCAGCTAATAAGTATCTAATTATTAATATTTATTTCTAAAATTATTGATATACCTAGTTGATAGATGCAGTCTTTGAATATCATCTCATGTACCGATATTACTAACTAAGACTTTGATGAAAATGTCGCTCTCAGCGATTACTAAGCGTGAAAAAAGTATTTTTATTAAATTTATTAAGTTAACGTAGCTTGAATAACATAGGAAATGCGTTATAATAACCCTACAGTAATTAAGATTTTTTTATATATGTTATAGTCATATTGTTATGTGATTAGCTTCCATGCCTATCACATAACAATATGACTATAATTATGCTGCCTTATGATTTTTTTTAACTTATGTCCTGAAAGTATATGAAGCTATCAAACTCATTTGTTCTATCTGTTATAGTACAACATTACAGAATTAAAATAAATAAGAAACATGATGTTATCATAAACAATAATTATTCCGTTTCTAAATGTCATATCAGAAATGTAATAAAATTAAAATAAAATATATTAAACAAGTAGAGATTGCAATGGCTAATCTCCTTAGAATTAGACCGCCGTGGCCGGATAGAACAGACAGTAAACTCGGATACAAAGGCCCTAAGGTCGCATTAATGGAGATGCGAGGCGTTGCGTGTGGCATTGGGTGGCACAGCCCATATTGGAATTATCTCTAAACGTACTGGTACAACGCCGCTTAACACCACGCCCGACGCGCCGTGTCTCCGTGAATGAGGCTTGTGAATACATAAGATTTACCCAAACATAGCGTCGCCAGTACAGATGAGATGAACTAACTGTGTTCTGTTAGCCGTGCAAATAATTTAGTGTCTAGTTTTACATATAATGAGTTTCGTAAAGGATTAAACATAGAAGTATTTATAAAGAGTCTGCAATTTATAAATATAGAAGCAACGCTACCCAATTGTAAATTTGATGAATTTAATATTTTTGTTTAGTTCGTGACCGATATAAAACAGAGGCTTGTTAGCCTGTATTTCAAACGATCGTTTTTAGAATGAAAGCCGTAATAAATTGCCTATAGATTTTTATAGAAAAATATACGATAAATAAAAGTTAAATATTATATACAGTTTGATTGCACAAAGAGTCTTTGTTCAATGTTACCTTAAATAGATTTTAGTAACGTGGTTTCACTTTACATAAATTGACTCTTAAATATTAATCATCTTATAATCATCAAAAATTGTACCTACTTATATGACAAATACACTTAATAGGGATACATTTTACCTTTGAGAATTCAGTTACTATTGCCACCTTTCACCTTTCTAAATGACACAGCTAAATAACATTATTCAGTTATTTGTATATGCTTAAGTAAATCACAGCTCATTAGGATTAGTATTAGTAACGGGGATTAAAGTCGTTTGTCACTTACTTTAATATATAAAAATATGCACTTTTTAATGTGTGGATTTTATGGTTTAGCTGTTGTCTTTATTTATTCTTGGCGTAATGTGAGACAGGACTCGCGCTCAAGCTTGTTAATCATTTTCACATATCCCTACAGAATCATGGCCTCAGATATGGAGGTGTAAGTTTTCAGATTAGTTTTCTGCGCGCGGTTTCATCAGCTTAACTCCCGTTCCCGTAAGATCTTTATAATGAAATATAGCCTAAAGCTTTCCTCGATAAATGGACTATCTAACACTAAAAGAAGTTTAAGTAAACAAACACACAATCTTAGGCACACATCTTTGAATATTAGTATAGATTAGAATTCATTTTATCTATAGTCCGCAAATCGTTTAATGATAAAATAAGACAATCCAAACACATCATCAGTTCACAACGTATAAAATGTAAATAGAGTAAAACTAATCGAAATAAAGCAGATATCTGGTAATATAAACATATGTAGCAAAATGTTCAGACGAGTTAGCAAACTGAACTCTTTGAACTTTCTAGTCATAAAGTGGTAAAGGAAATTGTTACTTTTCAATGTCTGCATTGGACGCGGTCTGTAATCCGAAGGATTGACAAAATGGCACACCTATTCACATGGCAGCTGACTGCATTGCACAGATGTATCGATGCTTAAGAAACATCACCGCTCAAGTCAAAAAAATCCAGTTTTTACTTTTAAAAGCCGTTGGATAACTTTACATTACGCTTTAAACCAAAAGCTCAATTTAATTTTTATCAGCATTATTTGTATGAAAGCAAGTATAAAAAACTAGTTAAATAATTTATTTTGCCCTACACCTCTGATATGATACTTTACTGTATTGCTTATTATCCCATTTATTCTGAGTGCACAAACAAAACAGACATTATTTTGTGGAACTATATAGCTGTACTGTACTGTATCAGCCCGTTATGTCCACTGAAGCTGAACATGGGCCTTCTCTTAATATACCTTGATAAGCCAGGGTCGTAGAGGGATATTGCCATAATCCTCACAATTGGGAAGCGGATTGGCGAATAACCTTGAGCAGATAGAAGTTGGTGCCTACCCATCAGCTGCGTCCTTAATCACCTCTTACGACACCCATGGTAACAGGGGTGATCTATTCTAAGCCGGTCGCCACACAGTAGCAACTATATAACACCCGCCGCTACTTAAATTTAAAGGGATCCTTTATCATAATGCTTGAACAATTACAAGTAGCTACTTTTAATTTCCCTGAAAATCAAAGAAATTGACTTGAGCGGTGATTTTTTCTAACCAACGATATGTGCTATCGAGATTGAACTCAATCGCAAAACTGAGGGTCGTAATCTCAATTCGTACCATTTCAACGCTCTTCGCGTTCAAATCGTTCACAATATTCGATGCACTCACAACACTCATGCACTTTTTACAGCATTCCAATAAAACCAACAACGATTTGGAAATCAATTTGAATAGCAAAAGATTAAAAAAACGACAAGCAATTTCCTAACCTTATGGCGTTGTCTCATATTATTTTTAATTCTCTTTCTGTGAAAACCAGCGTTTAGATGGAATATTTCAGTGCTTTTAACTATCTTGGTCGACTTTTTGTCTCATCATATTTCGTGTTTTAATTCTAAGTGTCCGTTGCGCGTGTAATAAATAGACGTTATAAGAGGGAAAGTATTTTCTTTTGACACACACTTACACTTGATTTTTTTGTGAAGCTGTTATCTTTTTTTAATTGTATAGAAGTAAGTAAAATAAAACGTACACGACAACCTCCGTAGCGTAGCGGTATTTGGCTCGCTTTAAAATTTGGAGGTCGTGGATTCGATCCCCACGCCCGACAAGGAATCTTTGTGTTAATTCTAAAATTTCTTTCCGGGTCTGGATGGTTAAGGGACTACCCTCCGTGCCTCGGAGAGCACGTTAAGCCGTTGGTCCCGATTATTATTACATTATCTATAATAATCATATATCAAGGAACGGGCAGCAGCGTTCTCTTGTGTGTTACAACATAATACTGCGGTCACCAACCCGCCTGCCAAGGGTGGTGACTATGGCAAATACCCTCCCTTGGGAGGAGGCCCATGTTCAGCAGTGGTCGTTGTACGGGCTGATGATAATGGTAATAACTTGAAATGTTTGTGGAACTGTTATCTATTTTAAATGATGTATGAGTTAGTAAAATTGAACGAATGTCGATATAATATTTAACTTATGCATTATTGGGTACATATAATTTCATAGTACCGCCTGCGAGAGTTTGTTTCAGATAACCTCGGAAACTAAGGGATGATGTCACTCGTATGATTGATTATGGTTGCGGACATAGGCCCCTGTTCTACGTATTACCAGATACCCGCAGGAAACAGCCTATTTGTTATCATGTTAGAGAGATTGCGTGTAGCTTTATCTAACGATGGGTTTTGCTAACCGTTTTTATTTACCGTGTAGATTGCGTTGGAGTTGATTGAGCAAATTGGATAAATGTCAATGCCTTTATTTGTTTCACTTGATTATTATGTTTTGTTTCGTGTTGAATTCGGAGAGTCAATAACAATTGCTTAACAAAATTGACATAGGGCGCTTTCCTAATATGTCATGACAATTAAATTATCGTTGGCGACTGTCATCCAGTGGCGTAGCTAGGCGTGGGCGACGTGGGCCCTCGCACACGGCCTCGCGCCCTCAGAAGCCTCGCATGAAGTTACTTTGAATTAATGATTTAACAGGACTTAAGACCAACAACCCTCTAGGTAATCCCAAACTAATCGTTACATTGTGAAATATAATATGAAATTTTAAACATACCTATTATCTACATAATATATATAATAAGTTCAAATTTTATATTTTATGATGCATTTTATTATTTCTTGCTCACTTCACTCTTATTATTAATGTCAACAACCATGAACCCAATAGGTATGATTGTGTGGTTCTTAGTTATAAAATACTGTTATAGGACCTTTGCTTTGCTAATGCGACTCGCCCTCGCTATGTGGCGTAGTCTGTAGGTATTTCTATTAGGTCAGTCTGTTGATCAATTCCTTGACAAAACTTGTATGTCATGATTATCATAAAGATTCATGGACGGCAGTTAATCGTGTCGTGCTATTATATCGTATATGTTAATACCTCAATTTGAATACACAAGCCACGACACGATAATATGTCACAGCATAATAGGAACGCGCCCTTACTCTTGTATTCAGAAACGTCATTGGCAACATGATATTGCTTGGGAATATTATGTCTCATTGTCGTAGTGTCTCTTTGATAATACAAATATCCAACCTTGACACAATACGTTCTTGGTGTAAAGTAATATAATAGCAGAGGTGCATTTATCTAATGATCTTTATAGCTAAACCTATTAACACTTTGTCATGATACGGCTAGAATACGTTTGTATTGTCGACGGTTCACAGAGACAGTAATGTCGGGAATTATCCAGTAATCCTTGGACATGTCGGCCATTGTAACAAGATCAAGACCTTATACATAAATTAACGTTTAGTTAAGGTGTGATACTGTTTACACCTACATAGTATTTGTTTACTGCTAATGACGTGGTGTTCCTAATTACTGTAATGAAATTGAGTTAAAACAAACAGAGAAGAATACCTACCGCTTTTGCGTAATTTAATTTAATTCTGTTTCTTTGGGTCAACTGTAGACCATGTGTAATATTGTGGTCTATAAGAAAGTGGTACGAAGAAATAGTTAAATATCTAAATATATTCAAAAATAAAGTAGTTCTTGTAGTTCCATTCATGCGTACGAGGGACGCCTTTATGCTCCGGGCGTCCCTCTAAGTTGTAGTATGCACCTCTTATAGGCAAGTTAGTTGTGGATTCTCTTTTGAGAGTCTAGGAGAGATGCGGTCGCCTGCTGCATTTACTGCTAATGACGTGGTGTTTCCTAATTACTTTAATGCAATAGAGTTAATACAAACAGAGAAAACTTCCTTCCGCTTTTGGTTAGTTTCATTGAATTCTGTTTTTTTGGGAACACAAATTCTGGAAACATGTGTACGTAATATTATCGTAAATAAGAAAGTGGAACTAACAAATAGTTAAATATATAAACATATTAAATAATAAGTGGTTCTATTAGTTCCAGTCATGCGAACGATGGACGCCTTTATGCTCCGGGCGTCTCTGTAAGTTGTAGTATCTTCTGGGCTAATTAGTTGTGCATTCTCATTTGAGAGTCCAGGAGAGACGCGGCCGCCACCGGAGGGTTCCCAGAAGTCACAAGGTAGCCCTCATTAAATCGGCGGACGCGGAGGCGGAGGACCACCCGGGTACGAACAGAATACCTTCTAAAAGAGAAATGCTCAATGCTCCACATAATCATATAATATTATCTTTATGACGAGGTTCCCATTACGGATTTTAGGCAGAGATAGCCGTAAAGGAGGACTATATAGTGTACAATAAAATACCAAAGTTTAAGCCTGAAATGTGGTAAAGAGGTCAAGGTTTATACTTCACCGTAAAACTAAAACCCATTGTGCTATATTTATTTTTTTTCTACATTAATGTTCACCATAGGTAATGGCATAGACGTTATAGTGATGTGTTCTAATTTATTTGATGTAGGTACTTATTTACTAAGCACACTACTTACTACTTATAATACAAATTGGGAAACGAATATGAATTTCTGTTTGTTATTATACTAAGCAGTAACATTATTGGATATTCAGGCAACACACAAGTTGTTAACTTTAGATTAGCATATAGGATTTATTATTATGCTAAGGCTGGCCAATGGTTTTTCTAGGTGTGCGGTTTGTTTGAAGTCTGAGGTGACGCCGAATCACTACTTTTACATGTAACTACTATAATTAAACAGGAAAAAAAGAAAAAAAAATGCTGATTTAGCCGCTGGCGGGCAAATTCAAATGGCGGGATAAAACATTCTGCGGCTGATAAAACACAGCAGAAATTTACCGTAGCGCATAGGTGAAATCTGTTTCAACCAAATTTTTTTGTTTTTTTTATTTGTTTGTGGACATAAGTACGGTGTCTGTGTTAAATACAGCAAGACCAATAATAATAATGAGTGATGTATTAGAAGATACACACTAATAGTGAATTGGAAATTACTTAACTATTATTTCTTGGTAATGAACATCAGAGCCATATTTTACATAGTATTCAAAATGCTTTCACATGACAGGTTACTTTCGTGTTAATTTTTAATATGTCAATAGTTATTTAGTAGTAATATTAACAAAACGTTTTAAGTCTCATATTTATTATTATAATATTTACTAATATATAAAGCTGAAGAGTTTGTTTGCTTGAACGCGCTAATATCAGAAACTACTATTTGAAATTCTTGTTAGTCAAATACTAGATTTTACTCACGGAATGCGCATATTCCGTGAGTAAAATCTAGTATTTGATAAACCACAAATCCACTATCATTCAATATATAACACCTTACAGATTATGTGACTTCTATTCTCGTAAACCCAAAATCCAAGCTGCAGAGAAACTGTAAAATGAGTATTAGTTGCAGTTGGGTCAGGAAACAGAACAGAGGATCAAAGCCCACTGGGGCACCCTCGTGCATCGATTGCTTAGTTTGTTTTATGAAACCACTAGCTGCGTCCCGCGGTTGTACCCGCGTCGCTCCAGTGGGTCGTATCGTGATATTTTGTAGCCTATATGTTAATCCAGCTTATAAACTATCTCGTAGCCGTTTTTGCGTGAAAGAGTAACAAACATCTATCCATCCATATATACATACATACAAACTTGCGCCTTTATAATATTAGTTAGGATTTGATTGCTGGATTTATCTTTATATCAGGTGCAGTAGTGAAGTCTTAGGCATAAATGTATAATCGAAAAAAGAAGGTATTCTTCTTACAAGTCAATACCAAAGCCTTGTTCAAGTGGCCTTGGAGTGACGTTTTATTTATGTATAAAGTAGCTAATTCCGGCGACTTTGTGCGCGTGTAGCTTTTTATTCCTTCGATAAACATTTTTAACGTGTACAATTATTGGTGTTCGTTTGTGTATATAGCCGCAGGCTAATAATAAGTTCTACAATAAATCCGAATTGTTCTTTATGTCTTATAACACAAACCCCATCTGAAACAATAAACAACAAAATCAAAGGAAATTGTTGAGTTCCAAAGTTAACGTTTGAATCGATATAAGATCCAGTCGACATTGTATGCAGTTCCGCAAAGTTCCGGGAATTAACTGTATTAATTCAGTAATCCACAAGTGTTTAGTTGTTGTTCGGCAACGCAAATTAACTTTGACTTGTGCTACATTTATATACTAATTAGCTTTTACATGTGTTTCTGATCGCATGAAAAGTATTTTTATCTTTTTATCTTTTTCATGAAAAAGGTTACGTACCCCTTTTTGGGAAACTTATACTAATTTACTATAGTTACAAATAAACTAGATTACCTGATTGGAATGGAAAAATAACAGGTAACGGTTACACGTTACGCGAACGAAGTCGCGGGCAGTTACTAAATAATGTGCTTCTAACATATATGTCATGTTAAAAATAAAGATTGATATATACACCTTTAAATTTTCGTGTCATATTATGTCGGTCGAAACAGAGGCGAAATAAAAAATGCAAATTTAGTCGCTTTGATACCCGATATGACATCTTATGTTATAAGATTCAGTTGAAATTGTATGTGGTTGCGCAAACTTGATTGTATTAATATTTAATTTGGTAATTTACTTCAACTTGTGCTAAGTAGTAGTTTCCTGTAAGTAGCTCCATATGTAAAAAATAGGTTTGACCTTCACTTAGTTGATTTTCTATCCCTTACGAGTTTCTGAATAAAATTATTACTAGGTAAATAAGGTGCCTCCATATTGCCTTTAACAGTAGAAGAAAATTATATAGTGTGAGTGTTTATAATTTTACTGTTTTTGTTGTGAAACTGTATGATGTAGTGTTCCCATTTGTTATCGTGCAGAGCGCATACTCTTTGCATACGTGACAAGATCATAATTATGTCCACATTTCACAGAGTACCATTTTGTACATTAAAAAATAAAGTTCAAGATTAAGTATTTATTACAGTATAAAACATATTTGTGAAAAGATTATACAAAATAAAAGGAGCAATTAAAAAAAAGAAATGTTTTAATACTTGAAATAGACGAAGTAAATAGCGCGTTCACACGATTAACCTAATGGTTTACAAGAAATAATCTGATCCTAAACACCAAGAAAATTAAGGGTATCTTTATGGGTAACGGGGTTTACTCAGGTGAAAGAATCAACATAAAATCAACTCATCCTTCCAGACATCAATAACTATGACGCAGACATCAATAACTTTATAAATAATGTAATTTTAAAGAGACAGAATGCTACAAGTCATTATTATTAGGTATATATTATAAAAGTACTACTCCGTAAACATATTTAGGTATAACTTTAAGTCAGAATCATTATATTGTGAATGAATGACGTTTAATAAGGATGTAGTTCTGCTTGTCTTCTTGCCCGATTGAATAGAAAATGCCTTGTAGATAACAACATATGTCCGACCGAAAAAAAAAAAAAATTGTAATTAAAAACAAATTAAGTTCGTTTAATATTATAGTTAAACGAATTTTATTTGTTTAACTAAACGAAACTTATAAAGTTAAATTTAGAGCTGTTCTTCTTCGATAATTTATTACAGACTACATAATTCGTTTTAATCAGTATCTATATAGATACAATATTATTTGGCACTATCTGTTATTCAATTTACTTAACAGATAAACAAATACCATAGTTTATGACATGTATTCATATCCAGTTTAATCCTAAAGCTGAATTATTATTTAGATACAAATATTTAGGTATAACTATGTTTTTCAAATGACCGAATTTGCTCAAATGTCAATACGAAAAGGTTTTTAATTGTCGTCGTGATTTTGACTATGGTTTATTTAATTGCAGAATTTTTTATGTGTAAAAAACTAGTTCATCATTCATATAACATCAATTTTCTGAAATGTTGAATTTAACTAATAATTCCTGTCAAAACTATTAAGTGTCAAATAAGTTTCATAAAGCTTTAGCTAATTGACTTCGTGATTGAAATCTTTCATTCTTTCTTTCTTTATTTTCGTGTCGACCTGGCATTCAAATTTGAGAAGACCAGTACTCGGCCACTGACACAGCATTATCAGTGGCGTTGCATAGGTCCTCGCGTGTACAGGTGTTGGGGCATGCGGAGCAGTATAGGAGGTGCGCCATTGTCTTAGAGGAGATACCACATGGACACGCAAACTCCAAGCTATACCCCCTATATCTGAGTTACAACCAGTGATTGAGATCATCGTGTTTATTAATAGATTAAATAATCCATTAATAACTTTTTCGTTCGTAATTGAATGAGAATCGTAATTCTGGATGTGCCTACTGGAAGCTTTGTATTTGTCATATACAAAGCTTCCAGTTCCAGAATTTGATTTAAAAGTCAAACCGTGTTAATATGAATTTATTTGATTGCATCTCAGACGAAATAAAAAGTAAAATTTAGACAGTGCTCTGTCTTGGCGTGTACATAGATACGTACACAGCTGACGCACACACGTATACCAAAACTTTGCCTTACCTTATTAGTTGAAAATGAAAATGAAAACGTTTATTGATAATGTAATCGATCGTACTTAATATAAGTCAAATACATTGAAAATGAAAAAAAAAAAAAAAACAATCTTAACTAATAAATTAGTTTACATTTCAACAATAATGTTATTAAATAAAATTTATTAATATTGTTATGGCATGTTCGTAATTAATCGCTTATTACTATATCTATATACTATAATAGTTGATCTGTCACAACAAACACTTGACGCTGTGTTTGATGTCATAAAAAAACTTAATTATTTCTTTACAAAAAAGGCGGTTGTATCGTGAAAGGGCGTACAAATCAAAGCTCAACGTTATTTTTATATCATTTAACACACACTAATATAGCAAAAAAACCGGCTTCAGTACTACTGTAATTGTCTGAGGATTGCATTTGAGAAAACGAGTTAACACTTGTTTAAATTAAATAATATTAACATATTCTTTAATTTTAACTAGATTTCTAACTAAACATAAAATTAAAAAGAGATTTCCGCGAAATAATGTATATCATCATCATACTCATCATCAGCCCGTATAACGTCCACTGCTGAACATGGGCCTCCTCCCGAGGGAGTCACCACGCTTGGCGGGCGGGTTGGTGACCGCAGTATTATGTTGTAACACACAAGGTAACGCTGCTGCCCGTTCCTTGCTATACGATTATTATAGATGATGTTATAACAATCGGGACCAACGGCTTAACGTGCTTTCCGAGGCACGGAGGGTAGTCCCTCAACCAACCAGACCCGGAAAGAAATCTAAGAATTTAAACAAAGATTTTTTGTCCGGTGTGGGAATCGAACCCACGACCTCCGAGATTTAAAGCGAGCCAATTACCGCTACGCTACGGAGATTGTAATGTATATAGTCGGTGATATTACAAAGTAATAGTTGCTAATAAAGTATATTTTATCCTTCAAGAAATATTTTCTTTGTGTTTACTAACTTAAAAGCCGTGTGGTTTCCGGCCCAGAATAGACCAACCCAAGTGTTCCCAGATGTGTCGTAAGAGGCGACTAAGGGAAATACAGCTGATGAATGGGCAGCAGCATCTTTCAGCTCAAGGCTACTCACTATCTTACTGCGATCACCAATCCGGTTGCCAAGCGTGGTGATTATGGCAAGGTCCCTCAACGACCCTGACTGGCCAAGGTCTGTTTTAAGGAAGCCGATTTTCAGCAGTGTAAACGGACTGATAAAGTGAAATAAAGTAAGATCTTGAACTTTATTAGCTATTGTCCTTTTAACACTCTATATATCCAATTATTTTAGTAATAAAATATACAAAGGTACACGATGTTCGCCGGATTTTTTTTGGAGTTGTCGAAGAGTAATTTAATTTTCAAATAATATTTGACGATTTACAAGTGGCTGTAACTGGTTTACGTAAATAGAAATGATTTTTATTTATTTATTTTTATTTTAGTAAATGTCATGTCGTTGGTCGAACGGCCAGCTCTGAAACCACACTGCGATTCGGGATAAATCTGAGAGGCTAAAGTATCTAGTCTTCGTAAAACAACTTTCGCAAATGCCTTACCCGCAATACTTAATAAAGATATGCCCCTGTAGTTATTGCAGTCACCTCGATATCCCTTGCCCTTATAAAAAATAATGACGTCGGCGTTTCTCATATCTTGAGGAATAGAATATCTTATCCCCTCATCCCAACAACGCAGTAAAAGAGCGTGCAGGGGAGAAGAAACGCAGCCTAGTTTCACCAGTTCAGCAGGCAAGTTATCAAGACCGGTACTTTTTCCCAGTTTCAGACTCTGGAGAGCCTCGAGGAATTCACCATCTGTAGGAGGTTCATCAAGCTCAGTCACCGCGGGTCGAGGACTCAAATTAGCCAGATGACTGATAAAGTGAAGTAAAGTAAGATCTTTAACGTTATTAGCTATTGTCGTTTTAACACTCTGTCAGGGTTAATTTTAAAACACCAACAACCTTTCAGGGGGTGAAAGTACTAATGATTATAAACAACTTTTACTATGGGACCAACCTTGAAATCGCGAAAAAATTATCAGCTGTTCCATACATTTATGTTCACTTACCTCGACAAAATGTATGGAATATCTGATTTTTTTTTCGCGATTTCATGGTTGGTTGGTACCATAGTAAAAGTTGTTTTTAATCATCAGTACTTTCACCCCCTGAAAGGTTAAAATAACCCTGTATATCCAATTATTTTAGTAATAACCTATTTTAATTACTATAATGTAATTGTTTTATTATTTTGTGTTAAAGAAACACATTACATTACCGACTACTTTAATTTCGTTGGCGATAATGCAATGTCATAGCTGTCAAGTTGTAGGACAACAGACAAATTATTAATTAAGCTAATGGCGTTGATTATACTCGTATATGTGTGATGCGATGTTACGAATAGATAATATTGTCATTGGAATTACATTATTGACTGTCGCCACTTGGTTCGGGAGCCGCCTGGTTGCCACTATAAGCTCATTTGGGTTTAATTCACGTTACCGAAATGACGCCTCCACCAGTTATCGTCAACAGTTTTGTGAAAGCTGAAGTTAAACCGTTTATAGACACTGTGTCAAAAATATTTGTATTTAGTGAACTTTCTCTTGGCATCATAAGACTCCCGATTCTAGGAAGCAAGCATTTAGTCTATACGTTTTTAGCAATCGTATACTCAATAGCGTTACTTTGCTATTTAATTAGCAATATGTATTTTTATTTGAAAGCTTCTCTATGGAATGTCGTTGTCGTATTTATACTACAGGTTACCTTCTTTGTGGTATTTAACTTATTGTCTATCAAAAGATTGCAAAGATATTACAATGAACTAGACGTGTTCGACAAAGAGGTCGGGTGTCGACCAACCATTGGGAGAGGAACAATACAGAATATTATCCACGGGTTTGCCACATTAATATACGTCGCTTTGGTATTTCTGATATCATTTTTAATTAATAAATATACTAATATTATGTTCGATGTATTGCCGTTCGTTCTTTGTCACGTAATGGAAGTTCACTACTATGCACATCTTCTGAGCCTGCTTTTACCTCGTCTGCGTTTAATTAACTATTTCATGGAAATATCTTTAACTAATTCCAAGGTTAAAAATCCACCGAAAGTGGTAGAATTTGTGTGTTCGAGAAATAAGGATAACAAACAGCTGTGTAAAATGGAAAAGTTAATGAATTTGTATCATATAATGATTAAAGCTTACAATTATTTAATTGAGTCGATTAAGTGGCAGGTAAATAAAATATTTACATTAAAAAAATGTTATCTAGATATATACTGGCACTTAGAAATATAATAATTGGTCACCGAGTTGCAAATGTACTTTAATTAATTAATTATTTCGCAATATAACCTGTAGGCTTATGAAGTTTAGGTTATATATGAAAATAACAGATCGCGTCCGTGGCATGTGGTATAAGGTTCGCCTTAGGAGGTCATGGCTTTAATTCCCGCTCTGGATAAAAATCTTTGTTACAAATCAAATATGGTTTAGGGACTAATCTTCGTGCCTTGGAAAGCACGATAATCATCTATGGCAATCTCATACCAGGGAACGGGCAGCAGCGTTTACCTGTGTATATGCTGTACACAATAATGCAGTCACCAACCCGGCTGCCAACCGTGGTGACAAATGAAAAACCTAATTCGTGGGACGCCCATGTTCAGTAGACGTATATATATTATACGTATTTTCAAAGTCGGCCCAAAATAAGTGAGCGTTTTTTATTTTTTAAAGGGCAAGTCTATATAAAAGTCATTGTATTTCAATTATAATGTTGTACTAACCCATCTATATACATATACCTATTTTTATTTTAGCTGCTGGTCACGATAATAGCATCGTTCATAAGTATTTTGATTAGCTCCTATCAAGTCTCCTTCATCATGATAAAGGGTGAAGTAAGTTTCAAATATTATATTATGTTCTTACCAAGTTGCGTGATCTAATTTACAACTTGTGGCAACAAGAGTTAAGTTGCGTAGGCCTACCTATTTACGTTTGCTTTTATATATATGTATTATACGTGGTATATATACTACAATTAAATTACTTTGATGTTCGACCAAAAGTGGTATATTTTTCTTACATGTATAGATGATACCTACATATAAGAAATATAGACTGCTTTTCAGAATTAATAACTAAACGTAAAACCGTCGTTCTTTGGTCGAACTTCAAAGTAACTAGAAGTTTGTAGCTCATTTAGGTATTCAGTATAGCGTCAGTACGCTTGAAGAACTCGGACTGGGTATGGTAATAGCAAAAGCAATGAGGCTTTTGCTACTTCAACGGGCCTAGACCGCTCTCATCAAACGGACCAAAAGCTTGTGTGGCCGATCTAAAAAGGAAATGCATTGACGCATTCCCACCGCCGCTGCGGCGTATTCGCGCGCTGGCGGTGGGATATGTGGGATTCGCCCTCTCCATAGCGTGGTATCCTTTACTCATACGAGGAGAGGACCCTACACCACTAAAACCCCCAGGACACTCCTTCGATCCGCCGCGGCGCCGTTGGCGGGGGCCGGGTACGCATAAGCAATCCGGCCCCCCGACGGCACCCGCGGCCAGTATGGCATCGCGGGATCTCCTGGGTAATTATTTGCACCTACCAGCCATAACTGCTCTCTCTAAACTATGAATACTAATAAGATTTTAAATATTAAAATCTTATTCATATTTTATGTTCATGTGATTTTGTTCTCAAATCTATTTGTAATTTTTAAGTCATTAAATAAGTTTTACGCCCTACTTACCTCTATTAAATAACCGGTGAAGTAGCAAAAGTCTCGTGGCTAACAACATATTATATGTATGTCAGAAAAAAATCCAGAGTAAGTCAAAGGTTCAACGTATAATTGCTTCTGCTTTAAGAACATTATTTTAAGCGCAATGAAAAAAAAAAACTTTAAATTTTATAGGATAACAAAAAGTAGGTCATACATGTGTAAAATTAAAATTTTGAAAAATATCTGAATTGAATAAGTCCATGCAATTTTAATACGTATGTTGCTATATTTTTGGTTAATTAAAGTATTTATAGAGATTATCAAAGTTAAATAAGGATTTCTTAGGACTGTCATTTGTCTAGTTGGTGTTTGCTCGGCTAATTTTTAAAAGTATGATTGTGAATACCACTGTTATTGACCAATACCAGTGTTGTTCAGCGACCTTCGCGCCGTCCCGCAGGTCTCTGAACTCGTGGTTACGGCGGTTCAGGTTGTGGCAGAAGATTTAATACGGACTTTTTTTATACAGGCAACGTCACAAGACATAGTATCCTGTTTTGGACTCTCGGCTGGAATCATGTTGCCGTTGTTTGGACCCTGTCTACTTGGAGATAAGGTTCATGCTGAGGTCAAGAGACTTAGGGAACTACTGGCCTCCCGACTATATGAGAACCAATTAGGTAAGTATTTACGTTCGATAAGTGCGATATGAATACTTAAAAGAATACCATTCGTACCCGGTTTCATTTAAACCTATGCATTGGAATTCGCCGCCTCCACGCCGCTGCACTCGCTGCCCTACAAAACGCGGAGTTTGTGGTCGCGGCCTAAGTTCTTAACTGACTGACTTGTAGACTGTAACTCAAATAATCTTAAAAACGTAGAAACCTTTTTGAATAATTTCTAGTTACTTATGACAAGGACTGGGGATTAAAGTTAGTACGTACAAATTGAAATCAACACTGACGTAGTAGCTCGATATTGTAAATAATTGACAAATTGCGTTAACAATGTGAAAGCCAGTAAACTCGAATAGGCTGATAGGTTTGCGGATTTAACATAATATTACCTTAGGATTGGAGACCACAGAGTTGTAGGTACTTTATAATGCGCAGGTTAATACTGATTCTGGGCGATTTCGGGTTTTCGACTGTCGTATGTCATTGAAATGAAATAGTTTATTAGTAACGTAGTCGAATAATTTGCGCTTGTAATACGTCATTTACAATGTATAAACACATTTAAGGGTGGGTCTTCAGATCTTCAGTAAAATGGTATAACTTAGCTGTATGAGTCACTTATCGTAAACTAAAACTATTATTTTATAATCTTACTAGCGGACCCGACAGACGTTGTACTGTCTTAGCTAAAACTATAAATTGAACTGAACTTTTAATATAAGGCGTGATAGCAATGAACTAACCGTGATGTGCACTAGAGTAGCATTCGGTCAATGTTATGTCAAACGCCATAAGATTGCAAAAAAATAATAAAAAAATGTACTCTATCCATGATCGATGATATGCCAATGATTTTAAACACGCTTTTATTAGCTTGGATTGTATGTAACGGAATCTTTGAACTTAATTTTCACCAGTTTCCAGAAGTCTGATTAATTTGAAACTTTGCATACGTATCAAGGACCGATGACAATGCAATAATAACACCCCACGCTTTTCACTCTGAATTGAATTATTCTATTAATAACTTAAACTTTATTATAATTTTATTTTGAGGTGAAAATTATTTTCTATTTTTTAGTTCGGTTAGCTATAAAAGCGTGTTTTTTTAGTTTTTTTTAACTATTATTTATTAATAACTAATGTTAAGTAGGGTGATACAAAGTTCATGGATGCACTTCGTATCACCTACCTACTATTAGTTATGAAAAAAAGCTTCAAAAACTGGTTCAACCGATCTAGCCCAAAATGCTAGAATGTTCTGAAAGAAAAGAGGGAGGGTGATCCGTAAACTTAATGTCATCAGTCATCACAGCGACAGCACACGGTACATTGGTGCGAGGAGTTTCCGGCTTGGGCGGTGGGATCCGTCCTCTTGCTACCGACCATTGCCCATTCAGTAGAAGTCCGCGGAGTGTTTTCAGGAGAAAGATCTCTCCTACCCATTTCACCCATTTCACCGAAGGCGCACAGACAGCAGGCTGTCCCGCGAGCCTCGGCTTCGAGGAGTAGACAACATAGTCCCAATTTCTTTTAGAGGCCGACCAATGATGCGTAGTGTTGAAGTTGTGCTCCGTGCGCCGCCAAAAGGTGCATTGAATGGACCCAGGAGAGTCCATGACTGCTAGGGCATAGGCATCGCCACGGTACCGGATGTATAATAATATGCATTATAAGCTATTCCTGGTGCTCAATTTACTGGCATTTAGAGGAACATCCTGGGTTAAGTTAAGTATGTAAACCATCTTCTAGTGATATAATAAGCATATCATCGCTATAAACAGGGGAGTTCTATATACTACATACCACCACTGTGGCCTTGGATGCCTAATGCATTTTCAACCGGGAAAAAAATGGACATTGAACGACAGCGACAAATTTCTTATAGTAGCAACAATTTTTTACGTTTTGACGAATTCAAAGCTACTACTAACTGCAGCAGTTTATATTTTGTTCAAAATGTGGTCACAGTTCACGTCAAACAAAAAGAATTAATAAAACAAAAAAACAATTCACACACAAATTAGAATTATAAATTCGTAATTTCATTAACGCCATCGATTATAGATAGAGTAAGTTTTCTAGATTTCAATATCACCGCGGAAGAGTTTAAGCAATTGGAAATGACCGAAAAAAGCCAGAAGCACAACTCGAACGGTGTACTAAGTATATCGTTACTCTTTTCAAAATAAAATTCTGAACCCACCATTAAATATTTGACAATGGTGACAGATCAACTTTCGTCTAGAAATGTATTTCTTCTAATTTTAAAATACTATCGACTATTTGTCACTTTTTGGTTGCTCAATCAATCTATGACGGAACAAAACTGTAACGTTTGACGGTTATAATAATTTAGGGAAAATAAAATAAGACTTTTTTTTAAAATATGCTCAGCTGTCAGTTGCGTTTTGTTATACCATTTTTAACAAATGAACCGCTGACTTATATTTTGACTGAGTTGTTTGGTTATTCCATGTCAGTTGCGTTTTGTTATACCACGTTTTATGTCACGTCACACGGGAACGACGGGAACGGCATAAAACCTATGTCCTTCTCCCAGTTCTTGGCTACCTCCCTACCAATTTTCAGCCAAATCGGTTCAGCCGTTCTTGAGTTATAAATAGTGTAACTAACACGACTTTCTTTTATATATATAAATTTTCATATATATATACAGGGTTATTTGTAAAACACCGGTAACGTCTCAGGACTATATTACTAACATCATAAACAACAACTTTTGTTCTAAAACTTTTTACAAAACATAATACATTTACCAAAAACAAACCTTCAATATTTCGTTGTCCTATCTAACACATTTCAACTCTGTATTCCCCACTCCACTCGCTATTGTCGGTACTACCGCTTTCTTTTGCTTCGCATAGACTTCGTAACATTTAGAGCGTTGAATTTAAATATTTTTATTTTTGTGTGTAAATTTGATGAATTAAAATATGATGAATTTTTAAAAGTCATAGAAAAAGAGTTGTTGATTATGATGTTAGTGACGTAGTCCTGAGAGGTTATCGGTGTTTTACAAATAGCCCTGTATATTTATACAGGGTGTCCCAAAAGATTACGTAGCTGGGAAGGGGGGTGATAGGGATGGTCACAAGGGTCACCAGAAAAATATAAAAAATTCCCTCTGGGTGTTTAAAAAAATAAATGGCATTTTTTAAAAGACTAAAAATTTTACACCTTGTGCTAACTGTACCTACAAATATGGCTGTATTTTAAAAAAATGCTGTTATGCTTCAATAACAACAAGGTCATCAACATCAACATCAAAAATAACAAGGTGTAAAATTTTAAGTTTTAAAAAAAATGCCATTTTTTTTTTAATACCCAGAGCGGATTTTTTTTTTATTTTTCTAGTGACCATTGTGTCCACCCCTGTCACCCCCTTTCCCAGCTACTTAACCTTTTGGGACACCCTGTATAGTATACAATAAAATAAAATTGTCGCGAACAAAACATACATATACACAAAATAATAAGAAGTCGCGTGGTTTGAGAAATTAAACTCAAACTCAAATATTTTAATGCATTCCATTTGTAGGTATTACATATAAGGTGTTACAGATAATATAAATTATTATTTAGATCCGACATGGACCCTGTCGGGCACAGCAAAAATGGAAGAGAGTAAGTTGAAATTAGATCAACCTGCGCAAATTAATTTATTAGATCGGCACTGTTACCCACTGATATCATATCCAATAAATACATAATAAAAAGGCGTTGGTTTCTGGATACGTAATATCGTATATTTTCTTTGACCACGAAATAAAACAAAAAAGTATAAAATACTAGCTTCCCGCGCGCGGTTTCTCCCGCGTAACTCCCGTTCCCGTGGGAAATTCATAATAAAATATAGCCTATGTTCTTTCTCAGGCTCTAGACTATATTTGTACCAAATTAAATTTAAATCGCTTCAGTAGTTAAGGCGTGATTGCGTAACAGACCGACAGACAGACAGACAGACAGAGTTACTTTCACATTTATAATATTAGTAAGGATTTGTACCAAATTTAATTTAAATCGCTTCAGTAGTTAAGGCGTGATTGCGTAACAGACAGATAGACAGACAGAGTTACTTTCACATTTATAATATTAGTAAGGATTAGTAAGGATGACGAGGACACTAAAATTAAAAATAAACAATGTTCCAAATAGGTTCGATTCGTTACAAGTACACAGGCGCTTTCAATCAATGGAGAGTAAAACAACCAACTAACTAGATGAATAAGGCTAGTGCTAACAATAAACGCTACAAAATATTTTTATTCTAACCTAATTTCTAGGCTTCAAAGTTAAATATAAGGTGACGGTGTACTGAGCACGCTTGTCTCGAGGGTCACCGGAGCTCCAGTTACAAGTGGGTCTAATAACTTGTACTTATAGCTTGTTAGTAGTTGCAGTATTACCTACTACCTACATTTCCAGAAGCGTTCATTGGACTTGATGAAACGTGGTTGATTTTCAACGCAGATTGCATTTGTTGGTACTATTACCTCCGTGGTGTTGCGGTATAAGTCTCCGAGGTCGTGAGTTCGATCCTTACGCCGGACTAGAAATATTTGTGTGAAATCCAAGATTTCCTTCCAGGTCCGGGTAGGGACTACCCACCATGCCTCGGAAAGCACGCTAAGCATTTGTGGGACCCACGCCACGGCTATTATAATATCGTCTATAACAATCGTATATTAGGGAATGGGCTACAGAGGTTCCCTTAAAAATATATTTTATTATATATAGGCTATACTTAGTACTCGTGACTTTGAAAGTAGGTATTCGATTAATGTACTCACGAGTAAACTTTCATTGATAGATTTACTTAACAAACTAGGGACCCCACAAGAATAACAAATGATTCGTCGAAAACAATAAAGATTAGTAAGAAATTAGCTAACTTATATTTAACTTTTGTAATGCTTTTCTATATGTACGTACTCATATAATAAAGATTTGATTGATTTCAAAAAATCTTTCACAGACGCGGGCTACCCGGGTGTGCCGCGAGTAGTCTATTATAAACCTTTATAAATTAATTTACTTATCCTTTCTAAAATATTATGTATTTTGAATGCCTCGTTGGTTTAGCAATAATATGTTCGACCACAACTAGCGAGCTCCTGGGCTAGAGTCCCGTACGTTCTTAGATTAATTTGTCGAAATAATCCAAGTACCAATCCGAAGGCAGGTCGTTGATATGTCATCGGTTGTGTTTGAGAGTAATGGAATAGAAATTGCACGTTTGCGCACACACTAGTCCACTATAATATCTCCAGCGCAGATGGCTAATCTCCTTGGCCATCGTAATTCAAATTAGTTGGGCGGACTAAATATATAACGTGATTAATACATCTTTGTCATGCTAGGTCACAGTCGGAAGAAAACTTTAAATGTAATTGAGTAAGTAGTATTGATTATCTATGTCAATAACAAGTAATATATAACTATATTATAAAACCAGTAGCGTCACTACACTAACTTTAGTGGCGGGGCTAATAAAATGGCTGGCCGAATTTCATTAATAAATATCTTGGTTCGATTAAATTGTAGAAAACCTTATATAAATTTATAGTCCTGCATAAACCTCTTGAAAAATACATACATTAGAGAAGTAGAATTAAAATTAAATGACATAATTACGATTATTACGGAGAGGCCTAATTTGTGACGATTTCAAATGGTATCGTTACGCCACTATAACTCAAATTATTTTAAAATAATACCAATAGAAAGTATAAGGTACCTACTATTATTGAAAATTTGCATTAATGTAATATTGAAAGTGGACTTATATCTTTTATCACTTTGTTTACGTTCGCTTATTAATCGAATAATAAATGATTTTCTAACTCTTGTTTTCCTGCCTGCAAATTCCCCCCTTAGATTTTAATTTATCTTTACATATTCCTTTTTTTATAAAATTAGGCGGTAATTTTTGAAAGTCTATCTTAGCCGATATCTACGTCATAATAACTGTGGGTGCCAAATTTCAGCGCAATGATATATCAGTCAGTAACCGTTTCCTTTTATATATAATTATTATAAGTAGGCTATAAAAAAAATTAGTAAAAATTATACTTATTTTATTTCTATTTATTAATTTATTGTACTTTTTATTATAGTTTAATTTACTAATTACGGTGCTTATCTTCTTCTTCCTGCCCTTATCCCATATTACTTGGGGTCGGCGCAACACGTGTGTTTCTTCCATTCTCTCTTGTCACCCGTCACACTATCACTAACTCCTTTTTCTTATGCAGCACCGTAATTAGTAACCAGAGTTGGTTAAAACTGTAATTTCTCCTATGAAAAATCAATACTTACTTATTTATAAGTATCTATTACCTATATAGACAATATAGTTCAATTACACAAATAATAAATATTTAAGGTAGTATTGGCTTAATATTCTATTCGAATCGAATGTTCGATAAAGGAAATATCCCCAAGTATCTGCAAGTAAAGTTTATTGCGATGTCATCAAAATCGAAAGAGTTTACGCAACAGTTTGACATTGGTCAAGAAAATGTTGTAAGTAGATATACGAAAACTTCATACGGTTTAAAGTTTGGACAAAGGAAAGGTATCTAAGAAAAATACGAATCACATAAATTGAAAAGTTGAACTACGACGAAACTTTGTTAAAAAGTCAAGAAATGTTTTAGTAACTTTTCCGTATGTTAGTTATAGTTAAAATAGGTTTTATTCTTTAATTGTTACATATTATATAATAGAAAATATTAAGCTTGATACCTATGGATTTTCAAAAATTTGGTTTCCTAAATCAAAATAAAACAATGACGATGATTCAAATATTTATTGTATTAAAAAAGAAAGTTTGGCAATTATGAATGAAAAAAATACGTTTTAGAAGTTTTTTACGTAACACACCTAATCTTATTCTACCGAAACAACAACCACTAAACTAACCATTGAAAACGGCAACGAAAAAGGAAATGAAATAAGGCTTTTAACTGAAATTTCACAAATTTGTTTTTTTTGCGGGTAAAATATTTGGTGTTAATAGGTTTCTGGACGTAGCAGACAGACTTAATTTTTTTGTATATTTATTTTTTGGTTTATTTTTAAGAATGATTTTAAACTAAATAACCTAACTTATACGTGCTCTTTTGGAGGCCAAAATAAAACGTGGTTTTTTGTATTATCGGCGTCATTGTTTTATCTTAATCAACCTTATTATAATATAAACAATTGTTCTAATTTTGTTAGACGATATTTAAAAAATCGTGCTCAACGGTGTAATAAATCTAAATTTTTACCAAAATTTTTGTAAAACTTTTTTCACGCGTTACCCACTCTTACTGCTTCTTATTATAAATCCGTCATCTAACTATATAATAAAAGCCTGAACAACCAAAAAACATTTTTAATAAATTATCTTAATTATTTCGCAGATAAATCGTCTCGCGGGATGGCTCGGGCACTGCTGGCGTGGACAGAGACTAGGGACCTCTCATTTTGCCTGCTCCGGATGCTGGACATCGATATATCACTTCCATTCAAGTTCATAGGACTTCTTGTGACGTATCTCATTATATTGTTGCAGTTCCAGAAAGTTATAAATCCTTAAAATGTTACTACTTCTTAACATAGTACAAAATACGTTCATTATGCATGTACCTTTCGAAATTTCTATTAAAGAAGTATAATATATGGCTCCTTCACATGTTTCTTGCATATCTTATAAGTGAAACTGTTATGTTAAAACGATTTTTGTCTATGGAAAATATAATCTTATCTTATACTAATATATTATTATAAACCTGAAGAGTTTGTTTGCTTGAAAGCGCTAATCTCAGGAACTACTGGGCCGGTTTAAAGATTCTTTCAGTGTTAGATAGCCCATTTGCCGAGAAGGCTATATTTAATTATGAAGTTCTTACGGGAACGCGAGTTATGCGGGTGAAACCGCGCGAGGAAAGTTTGTAATTGTATATAGCGCATTTGCGCAGTAGCGTTCGACGAGGTAACATCACCCTGATGATGCTCCGTGGAGGAGCGAAACACGTGTCGGGTCTTTGGCTTGTGATTGTATTTTTGCACGTTTTATTTTTCCTTCCTGCATGTTGTGCATAATTTTTGCGGGCGGGAGGGCGGTGCAAAAAAGGCATCCCAGCATTTTGACGCATTTTTTAGCGGAATTATCAATGGGAGATATTTGGTTTTTAATTTAGATTGTTTATAGTAAATACTTTCTTTTCATTTCAATCAACAAAGAGTCACATAATCTACCTAAGATACTATTTGTAATGCGCGTCGTATGTTATTTGATCGTATGTTGATGTGAATTTTTAATATAAACTGGTGAGACTATAATAAACAAAATATACTAATGGCTTACCGGGCTGTATACATTTTTTTTTGTTGCTACCTTATAATTGTCTGTCTATAGCTGCGCGATAATGGTCAGTAATTTTTAGTTTTCAATTGCTAAATGAAAACATATTTGCAAATGTTCAAATGGCAGAGGTGGTCAAATGCATTTAAAATTGGTGATATTAAACATATGTTTTAAAAATTGACCATTGTTTTTGCGAATAACTAAGTCCGGAATGCCTGCCGCGGCTACTGGGGAGGCAGCCTGTTTAAAAGTATTAAATATATAATTGCTTTTTCTTCTCTTTTTAAGACAACAACCGGGTACTCCCTTTCTTCTCCTAAAATAGTTTGTCCGAAAATCATTATCCATAACACGTTTGCTATAAACTTCAGTAACCATAATGTTCAAAATCCCGAAATTTTGTCTAACATAATTATCTTTAGTTCTAAAAGTATTCTGTCATAATATCAAGTACTATAATAATTGAATGTCCTTATTTTACATGACCTAAAGTCATATGTCCTAAGTATAGTGTTAAATAATGTGTAATAATCCGAATGTTCATTTATAATAAAAAATGTAGTCCTAAAACATTTGATAAAAAAATAGGTTTTATTGACAGAAACGAATCGTGGGCAAATGACAATCGGTTAAATTAGGTTAGGTCAGTAGTAAATCTTCGGTGTAAAAATATTATTATTATAAATAAACATTATGTAATTTGAATTTAGGACTAATAACTTTTATTGAAAACGGTTTTATGTCTTTCATATATTATTATTGATTGTAATCTTTATGACAAACGAATTTAGGCATATTACATGTAGGGATTAAAATTTTATGGCATGGTATATTATATGATATTAAGTTCGGGTAAGTTATCATTCGGGCAAATGATGATTAGGACAAAAAAAGTTATGGCACTTTGAATTATGGATAAAAAAGTTAGGTTACACAATAGAGAACACAACACCCGCACGAGGGAATTGAATCCCTATGTCGCTGGGCACTTTATAAACAAATTATTCATGGACACAAATCACATCTAGACTCAGAACAACAACAAGGTATCGAACCTAGAAGTCCAGCCCCCGTATTCTAATTCATTCGAAAAGTTCCGACTGCGGAATCAACGCTGCCGATCGGAAACGTATTGCATTCCGACGGAAATGAAAAAGGCTATTCATAAATCCGGACGGAATGATCTTCGGTAATCTTCGGCATTTTCCGATCGGAACCTTGGCGCAAACCGTTTACAGAGAATGCTTTATGTTGGTAGAAAACGGGATACTTGGTAGTTATTTAAAAGAATAAAATATTGGTAATAAACTCGTTAGTAAAATAATATGTGACTTATTTCAAATTCAAGTTATAGTTTTCAAAACAATTTATGTACTTATCTATGTTGTATTTAATTATAATACTTCATCATCAAGCCGTCAAGCTGTCAAAGTCCAATTGGAAAAAATGTACAATAAAAATTGAAAAATAATTATTCTGGCGAGGAATTTGATACATTTGGAGTAAAGGAACGCTCTACTTTATCAACAAAAAGCTAATAAAAGCTTTTGTATCTCCATACAGCATGTAATATCCATGTCTATAAGGATTTCAGTTACTGTCAACCAGTTTCAAGGATCCAACTGCAATTCAGTTTAGTGGTTTCTCATTTCGACCCTTATATGTGATTGTGTTGTCCTCGGCGAATCTCACGGCTCCATATCTCATACCTGCCCATAGTGGATGTTGATACGAAGAACTTTCAAAGCAGGGCAGAGCGAATCAACCCATCAATAAAATTTGCGGCGCTGACATGTGTCTTATAAATCTACAACGTTTTTAAGAAATTACTTTTTAAGTTGTAAATATTTTACTTTTAGATTATTTATTATTAAGTGCCTAAATCGATGAGCCAAGGCGGTTTCGATAGCCAAGCGGAACAAAGTCAACCTTCAACGTCTTTAAATCCTCCGGTGAGATGCCCCCAATGTCCTCAGGTGCGTTTATTCAACAGTCAGCGGGGCTTAAACGTACATATCGGTAAAATCCATAAAACCCAGAGCTTGCCTTTAGACCGTACACCAGAAAATGATACAAGCCATACAGATCCTTTGTGGAAAACGCTCGCATACCTAAAACATTCGACCCCAGTACTAAAGCGTGTTCCCCGGGGAGCGAGACCTCTTGTTGCTAAATATCTGTCGCAACTCATACGCCAAGCATGCCGGGAGAACACAGAAACGGCTTGGGAGCTACTTTTAACTTTTCCTTACAGGGTTTTACACGTAGATACACCATGTAAAAATAAAACAATATCTCTCACCACACAAATTAAAACAAATTGTACCAGTACTAGTCTCGACCTCACAGCGATCCCGTTGCACAATTATCACTCTAGTAAAAATAAATTTCAACATGTGGAATCCAAGTTAGCTGACGGAGATATCGGAGGGGCAGCCCGTCTCCTTTTTAGTAGCGACGTAGTAGCGCCATACTCTTCAGACACAATCATGGCTTTGAAAGATAAACATCCATCTCCTCCTACTGACCTAAGCTTCCCCACTCCCCCCGATAACTCACAGGCCCTGACTGTTTCAGCGCAGGTTGTGGCTACGGCGGTGAGCTCCTTTCGCGCTGGTTCGGCCGGGGGTCTTGATGGCTTAACCCCCCAACACCTAAAAGACCTTACCAGTCCAAGCGCAGGAGAGGCTGGTATTACATTGCTGGAAGAGCTTACCGCCCTAGTTAACCTTATGCTTCGCGGTGGTGTGAACGGAGCCGTCATTGACGTCTTGTATGGAGCCAATCTATGCGCCCTATACAAGAGGGATGGCGGTATCCGCCCCATTGCCGTAGGTTCCATCTACAGGCGTACGGCAGCCAAAACCTGCTGCAATTATTACAACAGTAAACTTTCGGTTTTATTCCAGCCCCACCAATTGGATTTCGGTTCAAAGGGGGGCTGCGAAGCTGCTGTCCACGCACTGTCAACATATTTAGCGAGTGGGGCAGCTGAGGTAATCTTGAAGGTTGACTTAAAAAATGCATTCAACTCTGTAAATAGGGACGCCCTGCTGACACAGATTCAAAAGGAAACGCCGGAAATTTATGCATACCTTTGGCAGTGTTATAGAGTACCAACTAAATTAATCTACAAGGACCAACTTCTGGAATCAGCTGTAGGATGCCAGCAGGGCGACCCCCTTGGACCGGTTATTTTCAGCCTCGCGATACAACCTATCATTAGGCTTTTAAATTCTAAATTCAATGTTTGGTACCTGGACGACGGGACCCTTGGAGGCAAGGTAGATACCGTGCTAAACGACCTAATCTCACTCAAAAATGAATTCAAATCGATTGGCTTAGAATTGAATGTCTCTAAATGTGAAATATACATCACTGACCTACCAGACAGACAGACGACAATTCAAAAATTTCAAGTTATAGCGCCCAATATAAAAATTTTGGAAAAAGATTCCCTACGCCTCCTTGGGTCTCCTATTTTAGACGAAGGTCTCAAACCATTCGTAGAGGAAAAAACTGAACATTTTAATAACGTTTTGGACAGTTTTACCAAAATTAATATGCACTCGGCCTACACAATTATCCGCTATTGTTGTTTTGTCCCAAAATTTACGTACGTTCTTCGTTCTTGCCCCCTGTGGAAGCAGGTGGCCCTTTTAGAAAATATCGACCAAATTATCCGGAATACCCTCTCTACAGTTCTGAACGTGGATCTGGACAACCGAGCATGGCTACAGGCTAGTCTTCCAGTACGTCTGGGCGGTCTCGGCGTCCGCAAAATTTCTAGTGTCAGTTTACCAGCTTTTATATCTTCGGCCCACAGTACAGAAGAATTAACTTGGAAAATTCTCTCTTGCACACAAGTTAATTCGGAAGTACGGTGTTTGGCTGAGGCTATAGACGCTTGGAAAATGATCTGTCCAAACGTAGAGCTGCCCGCTACGCTGTTCTCCCAGGGACAATGGGACCGGCCGCTCTGTGGCATTGTCCGTGAAAACCTCCTAAATACGGCGGGCAACGCTACGGAGCGCGCTCGGCTTTTGGCCGTGGGAGAATGGGAGTCGGGCCTTTGGTTGCAGGCATTGCCGTCACCCAATATTGGTACAATGCTGGATGACGGCACTTTCCGCTTGGCTACCTGCCTTCGCTTGGGCGTCACCTGCGTTTCTCCGCATCGCTGTCGCTGCGGGGAAGGTGTCGGCCGCCTCGGACATCACGGCCTGTCGTGCGGTAGGAGCGCCGGTAGAATACCTCGCCACGGCAGCCTAAATGACATCATCCGTCGTGCTCTTGCCACCGCCGGCGTCCCGGCCATGTTAGAACCTAATGGCTTGGCGCGTGACGATGGCAGGAGACCCGATGGGATGTCGTTGCTGCCTTGGAAGATGGGAAGGTCTTTGGTGTGGGACGCGACTTGCGTTGACACCCTTGCGCCTTCCCATCTTCCTAATACAGAGCGGCTTGCGGGCGCTGCTGCCGCAACAGCGGAAGCCTCCAAGCGGCGCAAGTATACAAACCTTGCAGGTAATTATATATTTGAGCCGTTTGGGGTTGAGACGCTTGGGCCGTGGGGTCCGGGAGCGCGGTCACTGTACAAAGATATTGCGAAGCGTCTAGTAGACGCTTCCCGTGACCAGAAGGCTGGCCTTTATTTAGGACAACGCATCAGCATTGCCATCCAGCGTGGCAATGCTGCCAGTCTTCTGGGGACGTTCCCCGCAGCGGACTCGGATGTGGAGGAATTCTTTGACGCCTAAGCCCTTAGGTAGAGAAGTAGTTGTCGTTTTTGTAGGTATAGCTTATTTTAATTTTTTTATCCCATAGTTTTTATCTTATTTTCTTAGTTATTAGTTTTTATTTTTAGTTTAATTTAAGATTTTAAAAATGTTAAAGTTAATTTGAAATAAATTATAATACTTTACAATAATATTGCGTTATTGAAATCACACGTAAACATTCTTCGTAAAGCTGTCAAAATTGTCATTTACAAACAGTGTGACCATTTGTGCAGATTTGGCTCCTAAATTTTAACTCTGGCGGAATATGTTAACGTTTTGAAAAAAGTGGCAGATTTAAAGAAAATCCTTATTATTACTGAAATATAAAAAAATTAACATGCAATTATGATTTATTTGGGAGGAAATTTTTATGTCCCATACAAGATAGTACTGGGATTTCCCGTTTATTCTATTTTTATGTTGCTACACCATATGTTTGTGCAAGATTAATAAGGGGCGTGCAATAATCACCGTGATATTTTTTAACAACTTTTTAACACCCCCCCCTCCACCTTCCCTGGTGATACATGATGAGATTTGAACAATTGTGGATTACTTACGCACTGATCGTGTTGGTATTTTGATGTTAAAATACACATAAAACAATTTACAATTTTATGCAGGCTGCACAAGTCACTCATCCATCTTCCACCTTCTATTATATATAAATTTTACGAATAATATATTAAAAAAAAAATAATAATACACATGATAAATCACTCCCCCCCCTGCCCCCATGTGATATTTCGTGATTTTTTTCGAAACGCCTCCCACCCACCTTTGGGTTTGATAGATCCAGTATTGAACGATGTAGATTTAAGGCTTGGCGTCGCCGTCGTGCTCCATCACTACGGTTAATTAGGCGCATAGCGAGAAGGTGCTCCATCTAAAATTAATGTTTACCTATAATAACTAACCTCAAAACATAAAACAACAATGAAACGAATGAATGTAGTTAGGTATATATAGATTTGTGATGGACAAAAACTCTCATTAATTACTACTTACTATACACTGAAACAAGTCCTGCGACAAATTGTCTCAATTTATATTAACAAATAATGATTCGGAATGACTTCCGACAGCAAATAGCTCACGGAAATATTTCCGAGAAAAAGCCGCTGATTATCCGATTTCAAATGTCAAAGTTTCCGCATTCGGAAATATGAATAGCGTTTTTAGATTCCGTCTCGGAAACAGCTACTTTCCGATCGGAAAGGCCATTTCGAATGAATTAGAATACGGGGAGATCTCGGAAACAACTACCGTAACCGTAAGCCAGCGGTGCAGTCTAGCTATAGCTATCTATGTTTATTATAACAAAGGTTAAATAACTATTTAACCTCTACATGAGATTGAATGCTAATTAAATCGTTGGATTTGATTAATTCAGATATAAACAAACAGTTACCCAGAGCTTTGCTCATATAAGAAATTTGTGCAAACGTTGATTAAAATCACAGTGTGAAGTCAATATTTAATGCGTTGCTTAGCTTTTATTTGCTTTTAGTTATGGCGACAAGGCTGAGCTATTATTTATACGTGCAGCAAAAACTTTGTACGCGGACGGAGGAGTATGAAATTTCGCACAATTATCTTTATATATAAAATTAAATCCCTATTTCCCTTGGCCATCGCATCACGCGTGAATTGAAGGACCAATTATAAGTTTATTATTGCCAGTAGAAGGTTCATATCAAAGAAAAAAAATAGAGTTGAGCTGAATATAAGAAATTAAAAAAACATAACTGCAATATTATTTTTCTAATGGAATAGACAGTTGTTTGAAATAGCTGTCAATAATTGACAGAAAGCAACATTATTTGTGAGTGTCATAGGATGTATTTTAAGACGAGATTCCCAAGGGAACGCGATCTACGCGTGTGAAACAACCACGTGGGACAGCTAGTACCTTATATAGAGTAGATGTTTAGGACCAATTCTATGTTTTTTATATGTGGAATAGTATTGTAACAAAAGTTAGCACTTGCGGCAATAGATGGCGCTAGTTGCCATTTTATAAGTCGCAGGCATTAGGTTCACCTAGTTTGGTATCACTGATGTTTTATTTTAATTTTGAAAGAGCTATACAATGATTTGGTGCTTTCAGTAAAGCATTGCGGTGGTGGTTAACAGAATTGGCGGTGGTGGTTGCTAATATGTTGAATTTGGACCACTGGTTTCTATAGGTAAATATGAATTGCCGAATAACTTAAAAAGGAATAGATCCTGTTTTGTTTTGACAAAGTGTAAATTACAGAAGAGTCCCTAAGATTGGATAATAATAATAGCATAATAAAATATCCTCATACAATTTAATTAAGTTTCACGGGGACATAAAACACCTCATTTATGGAATCGACTTCACATCTTGGTCCTCGTAACACCTTTAGAACTATTGGCTTAAATTATAATAGGCTACAATCAATCTCGAAAAAAGTAGGTACTTATTCCCATATTAGAGACTCTAGAATTTTCTCTCTCTGCGTTACACTGTGATTTCGGGTGATGACATAATAAAAATGAATTTTAATTTCTATATAAATGTTTCAATCATTTGTAAAAGCTAAATATTGTTTTTAGAATTAATACTCTATTGGGGAAAATTAATTTACCATTCGGCAAATTGATCCCACTGGTCCTGGGTGACTTATCATAAATCCGAATCTGATTTAGAACATCTGTTTATTAATAATAAGTAGGTATTTACGTGCAGAAAAATGCATTTTCTTATGTAATGCTTTATATTTATTACTAGCTGACCCGGCAAATAGATGTTGGCCGATTCTCAGACCTACTCAATATGCTCACAAAATTTCATGAGAATCGGTCAAGCCGTTTCGGAGGAGTACGGGAACGAACATTGTGACTCGAGAATTTTATATATAAGATTATTTAGATATATTAGACAACATTACAGACTGGTATTAAAAATCCAGCCAAGGGCGAGACGGAATAGCTTATGAACGGTTCCGTACCTTTCTCTTTACAAAATAAAAAAATAACTATAATTAAAATAAGAATCACGTTTGTTTTATGAATGCCCCACTTAAATATTTATTTTATTCTATGTTTACTTCACTGTCTGCCTATCTAGCTACCACGATTTATAAGGAGTCTTAGTAATGCTAAGACTCATAAGACACATGCTTCATAGAAATAAATGCATCTTTATCTTTAATAAGATCCCGTTTCGGTACGGTATGCTAAAGCACTTAAAATTTCATATGTAAGCATGTGAAAAAAGAACGCTTTAAATCTTTCATAATAACAATTTAAATGCAATTTCATAGTAAAAGATAATTAAATCGAAAAGATTTACGAAACTGGCAATAAATTATACTCAGTACAAGACGACTTGACGACTCGCTGTTAAGTTTTTCTTAATTACTAATGGCCTAAAGCGAACAATCGCTATAAAAAGTTATGAGCTCGTTAATTATTTTACAAATAAACTTGTTTTACAATTGTAACGAGGTGGTACTTGGGGAGTAATTAATTACAATGTGGCGCGGAAAATATTGCGCTTGTTGTTGACTTTATACCGTCGAGTGAGTTTAAAAAGTTGCGTTTATTTGTTCTTGACTTTTATACGTGGTGCGAAATTAAAGAGTTGCCTTTATGTTATATGACGCATTGCTGTATTAAAAATATGCCTCCATTTCAAATTTAGTTGAAAGCTGTAGTGTATATTAATATATAAAGGTAAAGAGTTGGTTTGTTACTTTGCGTAAACGCGATAAACTCAGAAACTACTGGTCATATTTGAAAAAATCTTTCAATGTTAGATAGCCCAGTTATCGAGATAGGCTATAGACTATAGTTTTTTTGAAGTTTCCACGGGAGCTGGAGCTACGCGGGTGAAACCGAACCCAACGAAAGTTATTAGGTGCAGGCCGCAATGAATTGTTGATGATGAGGACGAGGTTTACTCAGCGGTGGACACTAATTGGCTGATAGTAGTAATTAGTCTGTTACCAGAAAAGAAAAAAGAAAAAAAAAGGGTCGTTTATCGTGTACGATTTTTATGTGTTGCTAATAATTGGTATGTCTAACAGCTAATACCGGGTGGTTATGATTGCAATATCCTTCAACGATCCTGTCTTGCCAAGATCTGTAAACAGGAGGCCTATTTTCAGCAGAGGACGTAAGCGAGCTGTTGAGGTTTCATAATTTAATTATTAATGCTACAAGTTAATATAAGTTTCAGACATGTACTCGTTATTAGTTGTTTGTTATGTTCCTTTGATAACAACAGCAAATTGAATATCATTGTAATGTTATAAAGTAACTTTGTCGTTTAATTTAGTTAAGTTAATTTATGTTCTACTTCACACTTGTGATGTAAGTTTTCCATTATATAACCGTGTTGAGTGCATTCACAAGTAAGAGCTGGCTGTTGTCTTAATATAATTAAATAAGTTTATGGTAAGGATTAAAGTTTCACGATATGAAATTTTATTTCTTGATAATATCCTTTTGTATAAGAACGAACGCTTAAACGTGTCTATATTAATATTATATGGAGCCCTAATACTATGATTTTTTTTAAGTATTAGTAACATTATTATGATGAAACATAAATAAGACAAAACTAAAACCGGTTACGTCGCATACCTATACTTATATTTTCATATTTTGAAATATTTAAATCAACGTGATATCTATTTATATATAGTATCTAATATTAAATAGCAAAAATATGCTGCTTCTAATATCTTTAAAAATCTAAATCTTAAAAAAAAAGTTCGCTCATAAATAATATTTAAGTATATTTAGATACTAGAACACTAATTATTACATAATTTATAATGTTTTAATGGGTTCAATTTCACTGGTTGCAATGCCGCACTGCTACGCATGACTACACAGCTACGGCGTAGAAATCGTAGCATGACCGTAGGTTTTCTACAAAGGGTATTTTCAACCAAGAATGTTATCTATTGTTATACATCCGCAACATTAAGGTTTAGTCCTTTATTCCGTGAAAAACATTTCAAAGATTTCTTTTTTTACGTCTTAGCCAAGATTTTTACGAAGTTGGACGAAGGCTTTCTTCACTAAGACATTTATGGTTACGAAAATTCACGGTGACGTAAATACGGACTATTGTTTGGAAACACAGCATTACTTGAGAATGTCTAACATTGTCGTGTTATATTTGAGTACTACAGATACACAGACGTTATACGGGCTGATGACGATATGTTGGTCTTGACTATTAAAGACCTAGCCACCAACGACTTAACGTATTTTAACATTCATACAGGGAGAGTAATCCCTCAACCAACCAGACTCAGAAAGAAATCTTATATTTTAGATTATTATTAATTTGTTTGTGGGGATCGAACCAACGACCTCCAAAACTGAAAGAGATAAAGTTATTAAGTTACTACACTGTGACGATATAGACACATCATTTATAATAGACATGGGTCTCAATCATCATCGTTATAATCATCAGCCCATATAACGTCCACTGCTGAACATGGGCCTCCTCCCGAGGGAGGGTATTTGCCATAGTCGTTACGCTTGGCAGGCGGGTTGGTGACCGCAGTATTATGTTGGTCCACACAAGGAAACGCTGCTGCCCATTCTTTGATATACGATTATTACAGATGATGTTATAATAATCGGGACCAACGGCTTAACGTGCTTTCCGAGGCACGGAGGGTAGTCTCTCAACCAACCAGACCCGGAACGAAATCTTAGAATTTACACAAAGATTTCTCGTCCGGCGTGGGGATCGAACCCACGACCTCCGAGATTTAAAGCAAGCCAAATACCGCTACGCTACGGAGGCTGTCTCAATCGCGATGCTATTATGTTCTTATGTTGTAAACAAAGCGGTTGCATTTCAAAGGTTAAATGTTTTGTTTCTTTAATAAGAGAGGTAGAGCATATCGCTTATACGTATGAGCTGCTCGACTGGGGAAGTAATTAATACCTAATAGCCTAATACCCTATTATATCAAATAACTTTATTGATTAATGTTGTGTTTTTTTGCTAGAGTAAGGTGAAATAAATCGACATCTGTTACCATGGTCGTGATGGACATGTTTCATTCATAATTACCAAATCTTACATTTTAAACAATACAATTTTATTGGTATATTTTCATTTATATAATAAAGTTTTTGTAAAAAATCCCTTTATTCGGACCACTTACTATCAGAGGCTATTTGCCTGGACAGGTATAATAAAAAAAACAAAGCAGACTAGTATAGCCACTTTAGTGTTCGCTGAGAGAGCTTTACTCATAGATCAGTTCATATTATTATCTGCAATGACATTGCCGGTTATTTACTTAATTACTATTATATTCTGTGTACAGGTGTTTCGGAATTGATAATTTCAATAACAAGTTACATGTTATCGCTATTTACCTACACCACCTGGCTTGGAGCCAAAATATACCAAATAGTTCTACTATAATAATGGTAAAATAAATATAAATATTGCTAACACTATGTAAAATTTTGTTTTTGTATTGTTTTGAAAAGGATGTTTATATTATTTTAATATTTTTTCGTCGTCACTACGGGTCAATATTTACTTAAATAATAGGTGGTTGATATTTAAAACACTTTCTATCTTCACGAAAATTTGTAATCAACTGGTTCGTATAAAATTCATTAGTATAAGTGAGCGTGATATGATTACCACCTTCAAATTTCGTAACCACATAGGGTTTTTGTTGTTGTATTTGGTAAAAAGGTATTCTCTTGGTTCATATATTTATTATTACTTATCAATAGTGTGTAAGAAATATCAAAACAATGGATTAAAACAAGATATCATGGCGATTCCACCAACATGAATTTTACTGCAACACAGGTCAATTTGAGCAAAAAAAAACGACAAAAATAAGAGTTTGAAACTGGGCAAATTGCAGTTTGCAGTGCTCCTAATAAGCTTTGTTGAGATGGCAGCACTACACAAGTAGGCTTTCCACGACCACCACGCTAGCGAGCCTTATTTACTGGAACGAAACATGAGTTTGTTTGAAATTTAGCTGAGAACAATGAACTGATTTTCTGTCCTTATTGAATTTTAAGTATATTTATGAATAGAAAATTGTTTAAATTTACTAATATAAGACTGTATAAGAAAAAAAAGAATACGGAAGTGTATCATTAAAAAAAAATATATTAGGAAAATTTTCGCAATTCGAATATAATTACATGGATCTATGGAGACGTGTTTGTACACACCTCATCAACAGACATAAAGCACACTCATAGTCATTTTGAACATAAATAGTTGTCTCGGTTTGACATCGAACCCAGAACACCAGGTCCCAAAAGGACCTTACCTACGTTACTACTGTACCAGACACTGGCGCATAATATTAGTGCAAAGCGTACACCTAACTTCATGTATACTTTTATTACTTTCTCACAATATCACATAAACTTAATTTCAGACTAAAAATGATTACTCATTCAATATCGTATAATAGTAAAGGAATATAATAAAGAGTTTTTCGACGATAAAAACTTCACTAAAGGCCTCCGAGTGTCTTTAAAAGGAAAACTTTGAACCAGTGGGTAATAAAGAGAATAATGACTCAGCATTGGTTATTAATTAACCCCCTTTGCGACTTGTAAAACGATACTGGGTTATTTAATTCAATATTTACGAATAACCCAATAAACAATAAACGATACGCAACCTTTGTCGATATACTTGTAATGTCCATGAAATCCACGGAAAGGCTGTTCGTAAAATTGAATTTAATTAAGCAATTAAGTTGGTACCAGCGCTCACATATTCGTAAATTTGTTTAACAAAATGCAGGTTTTGCGGTTCCGTAAAATGGAATGGGTTGAGGGTAGGGTCAGGCCACGGACAATTATTCGAGATTCAATTATAATCCTTGAGATTTCCTAAATCCTTCTCCAAGACATTACCGCCTCCGCATTCGTGACAACTAATTGATTATGTAATATAGTCATGCGACAAGGGTTACGTACGAAGTTGTGTAATGAATAGTACTATATATTTATTAACAAATTCTTAAATGTCCTACTATCAATTGTAATGACATTTAAAATTGTTTTGTATTGTTACTATTATAGGACGCAATTTAACTACGACAGTTTAATTTTATGTGCTTGATAGGTACAATGTACCTTCACATTGTCCGAGCGGACACTCGGCGAAGGGTTTGCTACTACGCTTAAAACTGAAATACTTTTTGTGCATTGTATCTCTGGCCTAAACCATCTTCGTATTGGGGCTTTTCTGATGATACAGTTTTTTGTTTAAAAGTGATAACATGGGGTATAACCATTTTTTGGTTTTATATTAGGTCTGATTTTTTTCGATATTTTTTCATATTATAGACTAATCACACTAGGGAATTATCACGGGATAATTTCTGTATCACGGGAGACGTTACAGTTCACGAACACAAAGAACACCAATGAACGATCTTGAAATTTGACAGATTTTGTATGGAAATTCTGTCGTAATTTAAAATGATTTATCTGATAATGTTTGTCTGAGGATTGAGAAACTAGCTCTAAGATGCTGATTATTCGAAGGTCAGATAAATTTTAAATCTGATAAATTCTGTTAAAATTCCGATTTATTCCTTTGATAAGATTTAATTATTCCCTTAATACATATGTAAGTTGTTTCAATACAAGAAAAATCAACGAAAACGAAGAGGCGAGAACGAGAATTGGTTTCATAGTGATGAAATTGTATTAACATGACAACTCATACATTATCTTTATTAGGTCATAGGTCACCTATATACTTGTAACTAAATTCCAATGCGATAATCATAAACCGCTTATACTGAGGTGTTTAAACTGAAGCGAATACCTAAAAGGCTTCAATTCAATAATATTCCGCATAGGTAACCATAGTGAGGTTGATTGTAATTTGATTTTCACCTGAAACCTGACTTGGTTCACCTACTAATGACAGTGTTATATAATATGTAACGATGTGTTAAATTTATATAGACATATCTAGACCTCAGAAGCATAAGGATGGATGTACTATTATCGTCAGAAGCTTTGGTCTTAAGTGCCAGTTTATGGGAAAGGCGCATACGACGAAAGTTTCTGAGCTGAGTAGAAATGGGGTTGTATATAAACCCCATTTCTACTCATGGCATGGGTATCGTACGAAGCGACTAAGGGACATACACTTAATAGGCAGCACCTATCAGCTCAAAGTTACTTACCATATTACTACCATCACTACCTTGGCTTGCCACGGTCTGTAAAGAGCAGACCCATGTTCAGTGGACGTAAACAGGTAGCTGCAGTAAAGTGTTAAATTTTGGTTCATAGCCTTAACCTGGCCTCGTTCAGCAAGGATTCATATTCGCCATATAAATATAGCTATGTCAAATATCACACCTCTTTCCCTAAAAGATTCAATGTGAAATTATGTACAGGGTGTTAGGGTAAACACCCAAATCCTTGAAACCAGTGGTTTGGTTTCAGTTATAGAACGCAAATTCAATGAAAAAAAAAACACATTTAAAAAAAAAGTAAATTCTCAATTTTTCCTCAAAATTATGTCACCCTATACGTATTGGCAAAGAGGACGGAGCGCGCGAACGCAAGCCGCGCGCGCCAACCCCCTCCACACCGTCCACACCACTCAGACGCCCTCAGTCTCGTGGTCGCAGCGCAGCGCCCGCGCTGCTCAGTAGTGTGAAGTGATTATGTCGTCGTCGTACAAACGTACAGTGGACCGATATGGTTCGGGTTTACGCCGCTGCTGGTGATAACCTGAACGAGGCTCGAAGAATGCACGTAGAGTTATTCCCTGAACAACCTGTGCCAAACCAAGAAACGATGGTGGCGGCTACTCCGAGGTTACCTACCTACACCAGTTCAGGTCAGTTCACCGTGCCGGCAAAAATGTGATAATAGTTTTTTTTTTTCATTTTCTTTGTTGTTAAATCTAACTTACATTTGGACTTGTCACGCAACACAAGGTAGGTATTTTTGCCTGTCCTAAAAAGCCAGGAAAAGTATGAAGGGAAAGTTACATCACAGGTTATGTGTAATATTGTGTTTTTATTGAAATGTAGGTAGTTAAAACTTATGTAGGTAGTTTAAACGGACTGCCAGTGCAGCAGGTCAGCGCCCATTGCAGTGATTACATAACTCGGGCGCATAGTATCCATGAATTTACGGACGGTGTCGGACAGAATATTTTTTAAATTTTGAAAAAAAAAACATTTTTTTTCATTGTATTTGCGTTCTGTAAGTGAAATCAAACCACTGGTTACAAGGATAATTGTGTTAACCCTAACACCCTGTATACAAGCAACCCGTATACAGCTACGGGCAAGCAGCCCGTACATTGCCTCATATCATAGTATTTTGCTATTTAATTGTTATGCTTTTGTAGCTTTCTGGGTCTTCTACATAAATTTTATTATGATTCGTATTACTTTTTGCAGAGGAATTATTTTAATTCGATTTATCAAAATTTGTAGTAATCTTTCTCATGGAATTAGCGCTTGGTTCTTTTTAATATTTTATGAAGCGGTTAAATGTCAATGCAGGATTGCAAGGGTTACCTAAATCTAGGTTTGCTTATTTTCTGGAGAGGTGGAATGAGTAAATGAATTCTCACTGGATGCAATGCTTTCACTGCTAGTTTGCCTCGTTTACCCTTTAATATTAGAATGTTTAAAGCGGACTTGTTGAATAGTAAGGGTAGAATTTCCATGTATTACTTTTCGGAGTGGAATGTAATAAGGCACAAACTCATAAACAAAAACATACTGAACTACTAATAATAGTACCCACATATTTTAAATCAATACTAATATTATAAAGAGGTAAATATTCTAAGTTTTGATGTTCGGGGTATGACTATTTCACGTTCTGATTTCTAAATACTTTTACCATACCACAATACCATTATCTCATAGGCTATTTGAATAAGAAGTTCCCAAGAGAAAGGAATCTATTGTTATAATGCTGCGTTATAGAGTATACTTTGCCATCTTTCGAAATTGTAGGAAGTTGTCATAGAAACCATTACGAGTTATAACTTTATCCAGCTTTTGTTTAAAAAACAAAATTAGCCGCAGGTGAAATATAACCATTACTCGTGTGAAACTGCGCACGACGGCCACACAATATAATTATAGTAATATAAAAATGTTACCGTACTCACGTCAACATGTCAGACATTTTCCTCGAACTTAAATGAGATACGACGTCAAAGATTAGCACATAATTTTACAAGCGTTTCGCTACGAAATTACGATCGTGAGTTTGTACCTACCATTTTTCATGACGTCCGTTCAGATGTATAGCTATAGAATAACAGTTTTACTTTGATGAATGTCGGCGGTTGTTGGGAAGAATATGTCAAGGTTTGAACGAAGACGAATCGTGTCGCCGGTGACTGAGTGCAGGTAAAGGAAAAAATTACAGATGTCGGCCTTAACAAATTAGTTCCTATCATTATTTCATGAGATGTTAACAAAAGAAGTATATTTTACGAAGTAGTAGTATATTTCTACTGACCAATTTTGACCATGGTAGCTAAACTGTTAGGAGAGTGGCAGTCTGGGTAGTACGTAATATTTATTATAGATCACCAGATTATTATTTTCACCCGAAAAATATTGTAAGTTTTGGCTCGAAAATATACATAATACATATGCGGTACACAAAAAAATACAAAATCGATTTGTTATGCATACCTACATAAATACATTTTGAAAAGGTTAATGAAAAAAAAAAAATCAGGAAATGTACCTGCGGATCTGGCATTGCTTGATTCTATCAAAACTAAATATTACAATAGGTTACATGAAAATAAATGGATACATACAATATATACAATAGCTTAAATAACACCTTTAGTTGTTTAGGCATGAAGACTAAAAAAATATATTTAGTCCGCCAGTTAGATTAGAAAAAATATTGGACACGTATTTTTTTATTTATCAAATAAATAAAATTTGTCAGATACAGAGCAATAAAAAACTATAAAGATCAGGAAAGGGGACTTGTGACGTCACTATTAGGTAAAATTACCTAAAAGTGATGTCACACGAAATTTCAACGCGCTGTTGCTTCGTAAATGTTTGTTTGAGGAACGAAAAAAACATACTTGTCCAATATTTTTTGATTTTTTGATTCTTCATGCGTATTGAAGTTCGTAATTGTATTAACAAACATTGTATTAAGTAATACATTTTACTTTATGTGTAACATTTTCCGTCACAAATTGAATTCAAAAGCAGTGCTGAACGCTTTGGCATTGGGAATGCAGGTCGGCAAAAGTCGTAACCTGTGTACTGTACGCGACATCCAATTACCTACATAGGAATCGGTGCGTTTTCTAACTTATTACGAACACTACAGCGAGGCAGAGAACTACACGGTAACTTTGTGTGATACTTGTGTGATATTTTCTGTCATAAGATAAATGTACGGGATACCATCTAACGTTCTATCATGTTAAAGAACTTATTTATTTACAAATATGTAACAGCAAGATTTACTTGAAAACTAGCGTTGCAAATTTAAAGATATATTTAGAGAAGTGATCATTTGTCATGAAACAAAGTTAAAGTCGATACAATTGTAGGCGCAAATTGTGGATCAAAAACATTCGTATTGTTATGATTGTAAACTTTAAATCTCATTATAGAACCCAACCTTACTTAAAAAGTTTCATCATCATCATCATCATCAGCCCGTATAACGTCCATTGCTGAACATGGGCCTCCTCCCGAGGGAGGGCATTGCCATAGTCACCACACTTGACAGGCGGGTTGGTGACCGCAGTATTATGTTGTAACACACAAGGTAACGCTGCTGCCCGTTCCTTGATATACGATTATAATAGATGATGTTATAACAATCGGGAACAACGGCTTAACGTGCTTTCCGAGGCACGGAGGGTATTCCCTCAACCAACCAGACCCGGAAAGAAATCTAAGAATTTACACAAAGATTTCTTGTCCGGTGTGGGATTCGAACCCACGACCTCCGAGATTTAAAGCGAGCCAATTACCGCTACGCTACGGAGGTTGTCGACTTAAAAAGTTTACAGCGCGCAATTGCCGCTAGAATTTTTAGTTTACAGATCACCTTCCGATGCCCTCGTAGACCCGAAGTTCGAGAGTTCCGCGAACTGAACTAGAGCGACAGTTACCCAAAGCTATCCAAAAATTCTTAAGTCATCAGTCATCACTCCGCTATCCTTCCACCAATGAACGCCTTGAACCGAGTTCCATGCCAAGGTTGCTTAGTTTGTAGCTTATAAATCATTTTAGAAGGCCCTCGCTTTATGCCCAGTAAAGTAGCAAAACCTTGTAGCTGACATGTGATTCCGACACACTGTTACAATATATTTGTAGATAGCGCTCTGCTGAAGTTTACAAGACATATTTTAACAGATATTTCGTATCATCTCAAGTGAGTTCCAATGCATATCAACCAAACTCATAGGTTGTATGCACACGACATTCAATTACCTAGATGGCAGGCGGTGCGTACATTTACCGGCATGGATACAGGTTATCGACCCAATTTCTCACAGAGCCGAGAGAATTCATGGGGGGGAAAAAGAATCAGATAAAGGCAAGTCATGGATTGGTGACAAGTGATTTGATGAAGGTGAATAAATTAAGGACTGGACAAAAGATTGTGTAGTTCATTCATGGCTACTAAAGATGTGTTCTTGGATGGAATATTTTACTATGAGGTTACATTACAGTTACATACTGCCTTCATTATCCTTTAATGGGGAAAGTTTGAGGCAGATGGGCAGTAACATCTATCAACTACAGAAAACTCACCATCTTACTGCGATCACCAATTCGCCTACCAAGTGATTATGGCAATATAGCTCAAAGACCTTGGCTGGGCAAGGTCTGTTAAAAGGAGGCTCATGTTTAGCCATGTACTATACTTGACAATTTAAGGCACCTAACCTAACATTATTTAAGGCACTAAAATGCTGGTTCGACATCTGTTCGTGGTCTACATGTATTATTGCAAAAATATACATTACTTAGAAAGTTGTGGTGGACTTTTATGCTTTTATACATATGTAGGACCTAGGTCTGGATCTGCATCAAACTGTCATATGTACCGTGTACCGTGGATTGCATTTACGAGTATTGTAATGGGTTGCTAACTTAATTATTGAGTTAGGAATTTGGGTCAGTTTTACTTTGGTTTAACGTATAGACCAAGGATAACCTTCATAAAAATGGACATAAAGTGTTCGCTATAGTACGCTATAGCACCGATTTCAGCCACGGCGGCCAAGCTCTATGGAAATATGTCACCTGCGCTGTACATATTAAAGTGTAAAAGTGTGTGCGCTATATATTATTTTACTCTCAAAATCCTGTATGATGTTTTTACTGACTCGACCAGTGTGACCTTTCCGTGGTACGGATAAATACTTTTTTTTCATAGTAAATAATTTAAGTATCTACCGCATTAATTACTAGATGTGGCATCGGTTCTTGGGTCACGGTCATACATCATCTACAGAGAAACAGTTTCCACTAAGCAGCATATCAGTGAACACCTTGGAAGCATTTCTTTTATTCCACCCTATTTTATATACCTATCATACCTAATAAGAATAGAATATCCATTTTTTCTCTCATCACAAAAATAGTTTACATTTGCCAATAGGCAATTATCAGTATGTATACATTTGGTGGTTTAAAATGTAACCAGATTTGTGAGAGGCTGGTGCCTGATTTAGGTTTAGGAAAACCTGTATTACGGGTTACCAATTAGGTAACATACGAAACATTTTCTTTCTACTTTGTGTGATTATTATATTTTTTCCACGGCCCTTATTCCAAATGTCGTGGTTCGAAGCAAACGGTGCCTTTTACGCGGTCTCTTATTAACGTTAGCTGATTATTTATACAGTTGGTAGGCTTCGAGATTATGTAAATTGTTAGCTTTACGTTAGAATGTTAAATATTTTGCTTAATTAAGAATCCTGCCTTACTAATCATACTAAATAATATGACGAATATAAAAACATCATTAACATACATAATAAATAACATTACACATTAAAATATGTATTCTAAATATATTCAAAGTAAAAACTACTTTTGGTAAAATAAAATTTGTTATTTTATTATTATTTTTCTGTAACATAATCACTATATGCAGTTGAGATATATATATATATATTAAATGTATTGGAAGAACCTCAAATAGATATTTATGAATATCTACTATAGATTCATTGCTAATTTAATTACATTAATTAATTGCTTGTTCGTAAATATATGAAATAATTAGTTTGCTTGCAGTTCAGTGAATAGTGAATAGCTTTGCGGTAGAGTCCTTTGAGAAAATAATATTTGTATTCATTAAAACGTTCAAAGAACGTTTCACAGAACCAGTAAATACACGGTCACGTGCACGAATGCTTTTATTAATTAACACTTTTGAACTGATTGGAGATTTTTCATTTATATTCATCAATACAGGCTGCGCTTTCAAGTATGGGACTAATTAAAAGACGGTCCCAATATTATACATGCATAAATGTATTCTATGCATACGTACATTATGTAACCATAAATAACAGATTTTATCCTGCGCTTTGTGATATACATATTTTATTTTAATTCCTGTTATTTATTTCTTTAACTTGCGTGGGTTTATGATCGTGTTTATTTATTTATTCTGAGTATATATGATGCAATTTGATCTCATATTGTTCATTGCTACATAAGCAACTAATACGTATAAAAAGGACTAGCTTTTATCTCTGATTTCGTCCCTGTGGAGTTGATACTTTAGACAGGTTCGTTATTCGCGATAAGACATAGTCCTTTCCTAAGGTCTAGTCTATCTCTGTACCCAAATCAAATCAACTTCATCAATGCCGGTTCAGTGGTTTAGGTGTATCACTCTAACTGACAGTCAAAGTTACTTCCACGTTCATAATTTTATTGGGGATTATAACGGAGCGAAAGAAAGAAAACAATTTTTATCGTAGTAAAGAAGAAAGAAAGAATAACAGTAATTGGCAGAATCACTACAGCAGTAATTTAATATGTTATAGCTATATGTATGTATGTATAAAGTATTTTATATAGTGTTGTATATTTCTATGTATTTTATTTACCCTTGATGGTATTTATTTTTCTCTAGTCTGTTTAACCTCTTCTCCTGTGCCCCTACAACATTGTTTCTGCACCACCCAATGGTTGACTGGTAGAGAATGCCTTTGGCATTAAGGCCGCCCATGTTCTATTTTGTGCAAAAGTGTTTAAATAAAAAAATAAAGGTGCAGCTAAGGACAGGGTTTTTTAACGTTCAAATCAAATTTTGGTAGTTTTTGTAAAGAAAATGGGTATCTATCTGGCAAAATTTGAATGCCTCAAATTTTATTTGCATAACACACTTGGCATTATCTTCTTTAAACTATTTATAAGGCATAGAAATAATTAAGTATAATTATTGTTTGGTCGAATGTTTATGGGTCTGAATTAACAATGGCATACTTTTAAGGTGGCAGAATTTTATTTGGCATAATTACCTTTGGCAAAGTTAAAATTCCGCATAATATCGTTAAGCATAACGTTAATTGCCAGAACCGAATTGCAAATGACAATGGGTTAGAACTGCGGCCATACAACGCACGAGCCGAGCGAGCGAAGGGAGCGGAGCTGCGGCAGCGGGCGGCGAGTGCCAGAACCGAATTGTGGGCAAACGAAAATCGGTTAGGTTAGGTTAGATCTGCGGCCGTACAACGCACGAGCCGAGCGAACGAAGCGAGCGGTGCCAGAACCGAATTCTGGGCAAATGACAATCGGTTAGGATAGGTTAGAACAGCAGCTATACTTGAACCGAATTGCCGAACCGCTGTAGCCACGCAGCACGGAGCCGTGACAGATATGCTGCATGAGATATGATAGGATATCGATATAAAATGTATACTTAAAGACGATTCTAACTATGAACTTTCTGCAACACGTTGGTTCTACTTCTTAATTATCTATATATATGAAACAAAGACGGGTTTGTTACAACACTTATAACTCGAGATCGGCTGGATCAATTTTCATGGTTTTTGTTTCGTTGGAGACAAATTCTCCGCCCTGAATAGCAGAATACATTTTAAAAACAAAAGAAAGTCGTGTTAGTTACACTATTTATAACTCAAGAACGGCTGAACCGATTTGGCTGAAAATTGGTAGGGAGGTAGCTAAGAACTGGGAGAAGGACATAGGATACTTTTGGGTAGGGGTAGGGTAGGTTAGGGTAGGGTAGGGTAGGGTAGGGTAGGGTAGGGGTAGGATAGGGGTAGGGTAGGGGTAGGGTAGGGGTAGGGTAGGGGTAGGGTAGGGGTAGGGTAGGGTAGGGGTAGAGTAGGGGTAGGGTAGGGGTAGGGGTAGGGTAGGGGTAGGGGTAGGGTAGGGGTAGGGTAGGGGTAGGGTAGGGGTAGGGTAGGCGTAGGGTAGGGGTAGGGTAGGGTTAGAGTAGGGGTAGAGTAGGGCAGGGGTAGGGTATAACAGTCCATCCGTGCGAAGCCGGGGCGGGCCGCTAGTTATGGATAAAGTGTATGCCAAACGATGGTTCTGAATTTAAAAACTTTGCGTTTAAATGTATGATAAATGAGTGTCTGCCAAATGTTTTTTCGCGAAATGAAGTTTATGCTAATCATTCTTATGCATTATAAAACTACGACTGAAAAAATTATACCATAAAGGGTAGACCCAAAGAAAATATATCAACACCTGACATTGAAAATTTATTCAACTAGGTATTTTGTTCGAGAATAAAGGCGAAATCATATTGTTAAAACGCGACGCGACCTGACGAAACACCACGCGTGTTGAGTCACATCAAATGTATTGACCATGTATTACCAGAATCACACTATAAACATACTAACGTGAGCATACACGTCGCGTGTCGTCAGGTCGTGTCGCGTTTTAACAATAAATGTTTCCGCCTTAATTTTAAATATGACGGCTAGCCGTCTTAGGCCATCTAGCAACACGAGCCGACACTAAGTTGCAGCAAAAACGTCAAATTTATTTTAACAGACGTTCAAGTGATATAAATAATTTTCAATATTAATAAAATATGGCAGTGTAAATAAATAAATAAAACCAGTAATAAAATCTGTCGCCAACAGGGATAATGTTAACATTATATGCTGTCACATCTGTTAAATCGATCCCGGAGAAGTAACTATCGAATTGAGCAAAATACTACTTCTCTTCGGTGGAATAAACAATTGAATGTCTCAGTTTCCGAGGATGTTGGATACTCGTCGAGTTTATGTGTCGATTGATATATTAGTAGGTCCTGAATATAATGTAAGATCGACTCGTGTGTACCAAAGAAGAAATAATAAATACATGATTTGGTATTCCATGTGAACTGTTTTACAAATGTTTGCTTCACTGTGCATAAATTGGTACCAACTTAAGTAGAGACTAGATCAACTAAACTGTTTCCTAAACAACAAGATTGAGACATCTTGCACTTGGTGATATAGGATGCAATAAGATGACATTTTTAAGGTGATTTTAAAAAAATAACATTATTAATATATATTAACCTTATACAATAATAATATAACCTATATGACTACCCACAACTCGTATTAAAAGTAGAACAAACACCTCGGACAGTGAGCGGACTTCCTGCTAATACCATCCGGGAATTCATTCTAACATGCCATCGATGCCTTCTATAACGCTTCCTTTAATTAAGAGAGTGAATAAAATAGAAAAAAGTGTCTAATAATCTTTAATTTAAGATCGTTTAAGGGATTTAGAAGTGTGCAGTAACTACGTAGCTTTACGATGCGTATTATAGCGAGGGATTCCAAATGTACGCGACCTGAGTCTTAGTATTCGTACATTTTACGAGCTCAACGAGGTAATGCCATTTTCAAGCCTCGTTTCCTTCTATTATCTTTGCGAACAGATTGTAAATCTTTTAATGTAAGTGCTCACAGCGATTCTTATCAAGCATTTGATGCGTAATTTGTATATTTTTTATCTTTCCGGAGCAATTTTTTTGTAAGGAGGTTATGCATAACTCAGAAATGCTCCTTATTTCATGCTGAGTTAAAAATGGCGTCAATAATCAGTTTCCCGGTTCGTTATGATACATTTTATTCTAATTTTGTACGATATTCTCGTATAACGACAAATTTGATAAATATAATAATATTCAATTCTTTTATTTTGAAAAAGGTTTTTGTTTTTACTATCATCATCATCAGCCCGTATAACGTCCACTGCTGAACATGGGCCATTGGCTGTCGGGTTGGTGACCGCAGAATTATGTTGTACAACACAAGGAAACGCTGCTGCCCGTTCCTTGATATACGTTTATTATAGATGATGTTATAACAATCGGGACCAACGGCTTAACGTGCTTTCCGAGGCACGGAGGGTAGACCATCAACTTAGTAGACCCGGAAAGAAATCTTAGAATTAACACAAAGATTACCTGTCCGGGGTGGGAATCGAACCCACGACCTGGAAGATTTCAAGCGTGCCAAATACCGCTATCCTACGGAGGTTGTCAAGGCTTTATTTTTACTGTGTGCGCTTAGATCTTTAAAACTACGCAACGGATTTTGATGCGGATAATAGATAGAGTAAACCAAGAGAAAGGTTTATATGTATAAAACAAAAGCATTACACAAGTGCGAAGCCGGGGCGGGTCGCTAGTAAAAAAGTAAAATAGACTTAAACTAGAAAAAGGCCCGCTCTCATAGAACTCTTACAAACAAACGGCATTTGGCGACAACACTGGTGGATGGCTGCCGTTGACACTTTTACAACATATCGTCATTGCCAATGGTGCTATTTTTTTGAGAATAGGCTAAAAGGTTTCGGAGAAAATTGTAATTAAGTATCTTCGGATATAGGAAGAGTTGATTAGGTACACTTTAAACTGCTAACTAAAAATGTTTCATTGATATTATTTAAATTATTTACTAGTCATTCAATATTTTTTTATTTTACCAACTGTTGGTATTTATAATGTAGCAGTTCCAATTTGATTCTCGTTGCGAAGAGAGCAAGCGGTAAAGTGGTATTAAAAACTTATAGAAATAAGAAGACATGAGAAATACTATTAATTTTCATCTCTTCTTTATAGAATAAAAGTATTCGTGTAATAATAAACCTTAAAAAAGAAACCTTAAAGCTTGAAAGCTAAGCTAATATAAACGATAACATTTTTGATAACAGAAATTTAAGCTAATACTTTATCAATATTGAAAAATATTCATATGTTGATCACAAATTCGTTGTTTAAGCTTGATATATAAGTAATATTATAATTTTGTCATGCTACTCGCGCGTCAAAGCTCGCCGTATTAACATTTTTATAGCTAACTTTTTCAATAAGATTTTTTTTCCGAGTACATTATAGGGACGCCGTTAAATAAATCGAAAAGGTGAAAGTTTGTAGAAGTTCTATAAAACCTTTTTTTAGTCAGTCCAAATTATTCTTGCTTTTTTGTGAGTTTCTGATAAAATAATATTATTAGTACCTATAGGTACTAATTATATTATGAATAGCTTTGAAGTATCATCAAAATTTACTTTCGTATATAATCATTTTCAATTTGAAATTTGTATGCAAAGAGAAAATGGTGTGATTAAAACTTTTGCTTAATTAAATTGTCCGTAAAACATCAATGTCGTTACGGTTCGTTTCTAACAGCCAGTGCTAGATGTTCTGGATGTTCAACTTCAAAATTAAGTAATCTGCTATCAAAATGAAAAGTTAAGTGTTGAAAGAGTTTATGAAAGCATAATTAGATAATTTTTTTCTTTCGAGTTAGTTTGTCTATGATATGATTCATTTTTGTTACAGTGTTATGTAATGATACATTTTTTGATCAGAATCGAAAGATATTATACGTCAGATGTTCATTCAAGTTTCAGAAAGTGAATTTAATGAATGTATAAGGTACAACGAAAACTGATCTCCTGAAAATATAATGAAACTAAGTATTCAATTTGGTTTTGAATTGTTCCTATGCTTTTAGAGTTTCCAAAAGCTATTCGTGATTTGTCACATCATCCATTTTATTCATCAGCCAGACCCGAAAATACATCTTAGAATATACACAAATTTATTTCTTCTCCGGCATGGGGATCGAATCCACGACCACCAATAGTTAAAGTGTGCCTTATAGCGCTACGCCGCGGAGGCTGTCGGCTATTAGTAAGGACGATTTTATTTTTTGTGTGCATTTTATTTATTTTTTCATTTAATTTTTTTCCCTCACTGCAGACTGCAGATGATAGCATGTATAGTGATAACTTTTTATCACTATACATCCTATCATCTGCAGTTAACGGCATATATTTAAGAAACACCCTATATACTAGTAATATATATATTTCAGTGTCTTTTGGTCGAAAATTCCTCAATGCCTAAAGACGAAAGTCTCCAACCAGTGTGTGTTGCCAGTGATGACCTATGGATCCGAAACGTGGTGCTTCACTTTAGGCCTTATGAACAGACCCAGAGTCGCTCAACGAGCTATGGAGAGGGCTATGCTCTGGGTTTCTCTACGAGATCGAATCAGAAATGAGGAGATACGTAAGTGGCAATGGGCAGGCCATATAGCACGGAGAACAGATGGCCGTTGGGGCCGAAAAGTATGGAGACCGCGCATCAGCAAGCGTAGCGTAGGACGTCCACCTACTAGATGGATGGATAATCTGGTTAAGGCCGCGTGATCACGATGGATGCAAGCTGCTTCTAACCGCAATAACTGGAGTTCTATGAGGGAGGCCTATGTCTAGCAGTAGACGTCCTACGGCTGAAATAATTACATATAAACATTTTTGGTTTTACTTGTTTTGTAATGCTTCAATTTACTTAACTTTGAAATACGGTAATCTTCAATCAGCTACAGTTTTCCTAATAGCAATTTTTCTTGTCTTTTGTATAATTTAATGTACACTGTCATTTTTATTCAATAATTATTCGTTCTTTATGTTCCAATGAAAGGGATTTATTTATCTTGAATTAATATAACGGAATGCTCCATTATAAAATCCTCAATATATCTTGCTTTTCTTGAAGCAGCTTTTCTGTCAATGTCGGACTCGCAGTATAAGCCGGGCTAAATAATAATTTACATTTCATTGTTAAAGAAATATAAAATATCGTAGTCTAGTATTCAGTTTAAATTGAATGCAGCCTTATTGAAATAAAATATAAGTGAATGATAAGCTTCCATGAAATATTAGTTATGGAGAAGAAGCTTATCTTTCGCAAGAATTGTTTGAAGATAAATGTTGATTTCATATACATATATACGGTATTATTGTACAACCTCCGTAACGCAGCGGTATTTGGCTCGCTTTAAATCTCGGAGGTCGTGGGCTCGATCCCCACGCCGGACAAGACATTTTTGTGTAGATTCTAAGATTTATTTCCGGGTCTGGTTGGCTGAGAGACTATCCTCCGTGCCTCGGAAAGCACGTAAATCCGTTGGTCCTGACTGTTATAACATCATCTATAACAAGCGTGTATTAGTGAACGGACATAAGCCTTTCCCTGTGTTTTTTTTTTCGGACGGACATATGTAGTTATCCAGGAGGCTTTTGCTACTTCACCGGGCATAACCTTTCCTTGTGTGTTACAACAAAATACTAGGGTCTCTCCGCCTGTCAATTGTGGTGACATATTATAATACGTTCACGTGCTCCGTTTGTCGTTCCAATTAGACCACGCCGTCCATATTGAAAATGTTGAACAGCGCTTAAAAGTATTCTAAGTTTTTCAAGATTAATTCAGCTAGGAAAGAATTCCTGTCTAGTCTAGATTAACTTATGTTCCGCAGAGACGATTGGATTGAATAAGTTTCAGCTTTGCATTGGAACTGGCAAGTCAATTGCATGGTTGGTACTTGGTGCGACGGTAAATGCGTTCGAGAAATAGTTATTGCATTCTAAGTTGGAACGGAATTGATGGCTTAGTGTACAGGAAGTTAGAAGTTTTATTCCTGGTAAAAATGTTAGAGTAGGTATCTCTAACATTTTTACCAGGAATAAAACTTCTAACTATCAATTCCGTCTAAGCCGTCAATCTTGTCCATCCAATGCTGGACGGAAACATTTCCGATGAGGGTTTTTGGTCATAATCATAATAAATAAAATAAAAAGCCTTTTATTTCATGCATCCTTTATCCTTAAATTTTACCTTTTAAAACCTTATATAAAATATTTCGATAAATTTTCAACATTTTGGCTAATCGCTCACGACCAAGCTAAATTAATAAACCGGCTCAATTTCCTACTTAATGAAACAATCTCAGTAAAATTCATCCAGTCCATCGGGTTTGTCTTTTCAAAGCAACCTTAAAATTTTCCTACAAAAGGTCGTCAATCAAAAGTAAACAATTTCGTTGCGGAGATCAAAGCAATATCTTGGGCGTATATAATTAGGGGACTTTTGGAGAGTAAAGTTTGCGGACGCGCCGCAAAGACTGATTGTGCGTTGTTGGTTAACTTCATTACCCCGCACGGTCAAACAAAGTAGTAAAATTTTTGCCCTTGTTGCCCTATTGGAAAATTGATTCGGAATTTAATTATTTAAAGTATTGGCATGGCGGCTAAATCCGCGGAGAATCTCAAGAGTCGCAAATATATTGATAGTGGTTATATATTGTTGCCTTTTGGTGTCGAAACATTGGGGCCGTGTGGACCGTAAGCCAAATTAATTTATAAATACCTCACAGCGGCCCTCTTTAGTGCGGCACGTTCTCCGAGTGCTGGCATTGCCCTTCAACGGGGTTATGCTGCCAGCATTCTGGGAACCATGCCAAGTAGAATAGATTAAGAATAGTAGTATTTTATAAGTTAGTGTTATTTTAAATTAGCTACTTTTAGTTGTTTATTGTGTATTTTATTCATGTAATATAAGATTGTAAATAATCCTTAAAGCTGTAAATTAAAAAAATTAAAGTATTTAGAAAACAAAACCAAGTTCGTTTTTTTTTTGTTTTTAAAGATTACTAGCAGAGTTTTGCAGTTTACTAGAATTCTTGTTAATCCCTTGTGCTAAGCTAAAATGCTTGTGTTACGAGTGGGTTCACGTCGGTAGTGCAATGGGGGGGGGTCGAACCGGCGACCACAAGGTCACAAGTCTGATGGGCTACGGCCATTGGGCTACGGCCATTCTGCAACGGCCTTTGGGCAACGGCCATTGGGCAACCGCCATTAGGCAACGGCCATTGGGCTACGGCCATTGGGCTACGGCCATTGGGCTACGGCCATTGGGCTACGGCCATTGGGCTACGGCCATTAGGCTGCGGTTACGGCCGCTTAAATGAGTCCTACGCTACTCGCACAAAATAGCTGTTATTGCCGCTATGGTTCGCTATTAAAGTCAATTAATGTTATCATAGCTGAAGATAAGCCTACGCCATTATGCGTACCCTTAATAAAGCACTGTCTCCAGTAAAAGGTCAGTAAATTGGGTCACATTGAATTTTAGATTCGTTAATGTTTGTGAATTATGGCGTACAATACAGCACAGATTGTCAATCTCGCGTACAGCAGTATAATGTTTAATTATATTTTGGCTTCTTAGTCATAATACTTTGAATACTGACCGACACTCAGAGGAATTTTGTGAGAGCAAAGTTGGACAAGTTGATAATTATGAAAATTTTAATTATGGATTTATGATAATTTATGGTGAAGTAGAAGAGCCGGCCGGGATAAAAGCTCATTCACAAAGGTAAAGATTGACTGAACAAAATTAGTTTTATGAATGGCTTGGCGAACTCTTACCTGATATTTATAGCAACAACATCTAGATAACTTGTTAATTTAATTAGCACATCTAAACTTCCAAGTTCAGATGTGTTAACAACACTTTTTTTTTGAGACTACAAAATGCAAAAAATATGTTCTACAGAAGCCTTCAAAATCAAAAAGCGGCGACGAGAGTCAAAACAAAATTTACGCAATACACCTACTTATTTTAATTTGAATAATGTGATATTTAAGAGAGGAATCGCAAGCAAGGTTAGGGGGAGTAATCTGTTTAATTTGGTTAGGTTAGGTTACGGTTTCACCAAGCCCGCATCTGGCTGCTCGTGACAGTCTCCAAGTTACACCGATTTACGGTTTCGGTTTGTCGCCACTCTGTGAGATGAAGATAAGGTACTGTTACGAAAAATATTCTTTTGAGAAATGTTATGAATGTATTCTGCCACTAAATTTGACTATATTATTTATTTGTGGGAGCCCTCGTGAGGAAAATTTAAAATCACAGATATAAGGCCGTGGACTGAGAACTCCACCGAGGGTATGGATAACTTCCCTTTAGTTCGAAGAACGCGTTTTGAATACTAATTTGTGACATTTTCTGACACAAAAAGGGAATTGAAAGAAAAATAAGGCTTAGTTTTGTTTGTAGGGAGCGTCCCTATCGGAGATTTTCTCATTCCTAATTAAAAGTCTTGGAATCCGGAGTATACAAATTGTTTCCTTTCTTTTTGGAAGTTTTTAGAAGTGTCGCGTCGCCTTGAAGGTTTATGTATACTACATGTAAATCATTTATTTACGTAAAGACAAAGCGATGCATAACCGATTTCTTTAAATAAGTATATACCTACCAATGAACAGCATATCTATACTAATATTATAAAGCTGCAGAGTTTGTTTGTTTGTTTGTTTGTTTGAACGCGCTAATCTCAGGGACTACTGGTCCGATTTAAAAAATTCTTTCAGTGTTGGATAGTCCATTTTTCGAGGAAGGTTATAGGCTATATTTTATTTCCAAGGTGTAAAAGCGAAAACCTATTTATGCGTGCGCTGCAAAAACTATTGACAATAGAACAAAATGATTTACTACGGGTTTGTAGGTCTTATTAAGATCTACAAAAAAGTCCGCGAGAGCATATATCTAACTATCATAGTTTAGTCACAATAACCGCTTTTATGTTCATAAAAAAATATATCGTTATATTAATCCTTATCCAAATTAAGCATAATGTTATTAAGGGTATTTATGTAGAAGTAAAATACTTTTTGTTTTATTCCAATCGGACATTTCGTTGAGAAATTATCACGAGTATAAATACGCAAGGAATTGGTACCTAATAAAGAGTTATTTGCCGTAATAGATAAAGCTGAAGAGTTTGTTTGCTTGAACGCGCTAATCTCAGCAACTACTGGTCCGATTTGAAAAATTCTTTCAATGTTAGATAGCCCATTTATCGAGGCTATATTTTATTATAAAGTTTTTATGGGAACGGGAGTTACGCGGGTGAAACCGCGCGCGGAAAGCTAGTTTTACATAAATGCGTGGTATTTATATCAAATTGTCGACAATACTTGTCTTGTACTATAAACTTCATTAGTTGTTTACAACTAGTGCTTATAATAACAAATTAACAAGTTGTGCCATCAGGTGTTTGTTGAAACTTGAGAATGTTTTAATACGTACAAGTGGTAAAGTCTGGGACCCAAGTTGAAACGATACAGCCATATTAACTTGGCTCCTATTTTGAGAATTCGATACAGTGGGTATAATACTACAACTGAAGCTCGGCTACCCCTTAAAAGCAAAATACTTGGTAGAATTATTGGTTTAAAAAATGAAATGCTTAATATAAAGGTAAAATAAACTGAAACAAACAGCGCGGAATTTTGCAATTGTTCGCATAAATATTTTAAAAACTTATATTGCGACATTGACTATGAAAATGATGATAGTAGAAAGTAGGAAAAATAAAATATAGAATTGTTCAATATTCAATGAGTTAATTAACTACTCGTAATATTCGTTTTCCTTGTTCACAATTATCAAATTAGGTATGTATACTGTTTTATCATGGTTATATATGGAAAGCTCAATTTTAAGCCACAACCAAATACAACCTTCTTCTTCTTAGCGTGTCGAAAGCAATCTAAATGGACTCGGCCCAGAATTCGGTCACTTGTTTGGCATCATCACCAGGGTCTATCAGTTCCTGTAACGTGCAGCTGACAGGACACGCAGGACACGACATTAAGTGTCCCATCGTTGGTGGAACGGCACCACACTTAAGACTCCAAGACGGAGTCGTCTATGAATTTCCACCTGAACAGATTTTCCTTGCTATGGCCAACCTGGGTCAGGAGTCTATTTAAAGACTTCCAGGTTGCCCAAGGCAACTCAAACCTTTAGCGGGTGGGACGAAAGGATTGGGTAAGGAAGCAGAGAAAGGGAATTGAAGATGATTCCAGACAGCTGTTGTATAGTTGCACCAACCACGACACAGGAACTGGGCCAAGCTGTTTGATTTGCTCGACTGAGATTTGGTCCACTCCCAGAGGCTTTACTTAAGACTCCTAATCGCCGCGACTATATCAGAAAGGTTGAACGCTTTGCTAATATCGTCGCAAGCGCCATCGATCTATGTTAATACAACCTAAGTTGGCATCTTTTCCTGGTGCGAGTGTGATGTTGCGTTGTAAGAAACAATAGTTAAAAATGTTGAAGATTGAAACTACTAATTTAATGTTTCACCCTTTACTACACAAATAAAGAAATTATTCTTGGTTGACGAAATTTTACCTTATTAGTCACTGTTACTCACTCCGTATCATACTATCACTGATATTATACATCAAAGGATCGAAAGGAGTTTTGATACCATTTTGTCAAAGGAGTACGAGTTGTCGTATAAATAAATTACGATCACTTTGTACATACTATAGATTCCTAAAAAGGTAGGACAAAATATATATTTATAAGTATAGTAGTAAGCATATTTTAAAAGGTAGCGTCAATCTTAATAATCTCAAATTTATAAAGCAAAATCGATTGGAGACATTAAAAGAAAGCTCTTCTAAAAACTTTCTTATTGCATTAAAAAAACCATAGATAAAATGGTTAACTTAAAAGTCTATAAAATCGTGGATGTTACCGAGTATATAAATGTAGTATATAAACATTGATTCTAGCCTTGTGGTTAATTCTTTCGCAGTCAGCACCATTTTTTAACGACACCGTCAGCAACAAAATTGTAAACACGTGTGTCGCACACAGTTCATGGTTAACTTTTTTATTTACAGTATGCTGCGCTGAGTTATCAAATTACATTGAAAATTACAACCGAGTAAAATTACCTTAATGTTGAGTGTTGAACTCAAAATTACCTTATGTTTGAGGTAAAGACTATTTTTTTGTGTTTAGTATTCGGCAACCCCTGTTAGTTCATTATTTTTATTTTTTTAAATGTTTAGTGTATAGAAAATTTAGACTTAGATAAAGAAGGCAATTAACCAATACATATTATTCTTTTTTAATATAACTACTACATTATAGATTTTATTAATAATTTATTTGAAAACAACTTTAATAAAAACTCAATAATTTCAATAAACCAAATAAGGCATTTTTTGTAAATCATTTGGTAATACCGCAATGGCCGTCTACTTCTTTTTCCTTATAGAAATAAATCAAGTCCTTCCTTCCTTTAGATTTTCCATTTACTCTCGAATATTTTTTATTCCTCTTTGCCTTTTTTAATAAACTATGTACTTCACAGTACAAATAAAGTACAGGAATATCGTATAGAATATTTTATTATTCAGTGTATTGGCTTATTGGTCATTCGAGCCGTTAATGTTAGTACAGATTTGGCGAGCGGCCAATCCATAAAAAAGTTCATTTATCATTCTTTCGTGGAAGACGTACTCTTTATACCTACTTAATTAAATTTATATCACGTTTTGGAATTCATGTTACTCTTTTAGTAACTCTTATTTTGTATTTATTTGTCCGCTTCTACGTCAAAACGGAAGGTTTATCAAATTTTGTACGATAGTACTGCAGTGATGTTAAGGTTTTAATCCCTCACTACATGACGTACTGACCGTATTCGAATAACGAATAAAAAACTATTTTTATATTTAAATAATTAAAAATAAAAAGAACTTTAAACTTGATGTAGTTGAAAGTCAAACGCATTAATGATTGTTCATTTTATAAAAGCGGAATAATATTTATATTTGATTAAACAGAGAGTTAGTATTGTCGTAGAGTTGGGGCATGAGCCTGTTGTTAATTTATTTATAACTAATAAGAAGTATTTGTGTATTTATTTGTTCGTTGGTTCAATAATATACTATTATGAAGTTTGCCATCTTTCATTTTAAAAGAGTGCTAAGTGATAGTGATCGTACTACCCATCAGACACCCCCTTCGAGGACTAGCAGCAGTGAACCCTGCTGAGCTACGCACCCAGCGAAGGCGTTACAGTACCTACTGAGTAAGTCTCTTTACAGCTTTCCGGCCGTGAAAACAATTCAACAATAAAACCTCTAAAACAAAACTTTAAAAACTATCGACATGATAGAAGTTAAAATTGTAAAGTAATAAAGAAATCCATTACATTTTCTTTCCACAAAAATATAGCGGTCTACTACAAAAGAAAACGTACCTTTATAGAGTTAAACATAATAAAATGAGTCCGACTATATCCATTCACGAAGGCCCAATGTGGGTAGTTGGATCAAGCTCCGTCTTGAAATGTATGTAGCCGATTTTTTCCTCACCCATAAGCCTGCTAGATGGAGTAAATCAATATCGTGAAGAGAATACAAGCTATTTTCCGAGTCTAAGCCACGATGATCCGTTTGGCGCGGTGACTACGCGGACTGAATTTTACTGAGCTGCCAATTCCCGAACGGAACCAATATTCGTGTAGGCCTGCTGTTGTTCACCTCATCTCATCCGTTAAATTACAACATAATACAGTTATTAAGAATAAGTTGTGTAAGAACGAGGTTTGAAATCTGGAAGTGTATTTTTACTTATTTGGTATGTGTTGTGTTAGTTTGAAGAAGATAGGTAGATAAAGGGAAATATGTGCACGCTTTGACATCCGCGTAGCTCACATTTACCCGCATCTACGGAAAAAATTAACGAAATTATAATAGTGATGGGTAATTTTGATTTATGACATAACCTATGGCTTTCAAGTGCCTGAGCCGATGTCCAAGTCCCACAGCGGGCGCTCGATTGTACAGGTTGCTTAGTTTGTAGTTTTTACATTATTAATAAGGCTTGGAGCCCTGCACGCCTTTTTCTCGCCGAAATAGCAAAAGCCGCGTGGCTATAATTACATATGTCCGTTCGAAAAAATATACCTTGTTAATGTGTCTGTAAAATGTAAGCCTTGAAAAATCTAAGTTTTACTAGTGCATATTTATTAAAAATCGTTGTTCTATCTTACGAGAGCCGTTTTATGTAAATATGAGTCTTCAGCTTTATATTAGTTAGCTTCAGCGTGAGGAGTTCTTGATGAGTTACTTCATCTTTAGATTAGCTATCGAGTTAATCTAGTTAATTCCTAGTCTAGATGTATGTCAAAGTAGGAACGATATCTTGTTCCTCAGAGATTACGAGATACGTGCCTTTGCCGCACTTTAATTAGCAACATGTGGTTCTAACATGAACATATTCATATGTTAGGTTACGTTAATTTCATATAAGTCAGTACAGTAAATATAGAAAGAGCTTTAATATAATATTAATCTTTTGAAAAATAAAGGGGCATTATATTTAATTTCGAAAATAATTAATCACAGGTCACTTTAATAAATAATAAAGTAATTATACACGAAGTACACAAAACGTATGTGCTTATAATTTTTGTGCGCTAAAAGCATGTCTGACCTACATATCAGCAGATATGGGTTAATTTATAGTCAAATTTTGTTTAAATCATTTTGTGTGTTCAGTAACTCTGAAAAAAATCGGTCCCGTTTTATTGATATAAAGCATTGATTATATTTTACATAACGTTTAAAAGCAACCATTTCTATGAGAGGAAAATTAATAAATATAGCACCCGGTTAGCGATTCAAAACAATATGAATTAAAGATCAAAGGAATTAAAATTCAAACGTTTGCGCCAGCTTATTATGTAAAAAACGTGCTTCAGGAAGAATGCGACGCTATAAACGACATCATCAACGTCTCACAAAAGCCCCCGCCTTCTTCCCTTTTCTATATTCAATACGAATTATTTAAGGAACAACTTAATTAAATTGAATTTAGACGTTGACAAGTTGTCTTCCTGCATTATTGTTGTAATTCTTGCTGAATGTAAGTTAATTAAAATATTTGATGAAAGATTACAAAGATTGTTGTTTTGTGTTTAATGTTTGATTCGAAATAGTTATTCTGTTCTGTTTCCTTTGTCGTGAGAGATTTATTTAATTTTATTTAAATGAGTTATGTCTGTTGCGATTGCTACATACCTGCCGTGTTTGATTCCATTTTGAAAAGACTAACATTTTTTTTGCAATAGTATATTTGAATCAACGTTTGTAATATACAATAATATACGTTAATATGTAGTGATAGGACTTTTATTTGAGTAGTCTAGAGTTAGTGACATACTAGATGTCGGTGTCATGCTGGCAACTTTACGTACGATTCAGACGGAGTTTGGTGCGGTTCCCGATATCCTCCCATATGACGTTGGAAGAGGGATTTACTCAGTAGGCTCTTTCTTCGTGGCATGATTAGATTACCACTGTTAAGGTTAAGGTATAGTCTTACATACTTCGACGCCATCACTACGATGCGTAATGCATATCCCCCGAAAAAAAATGGTATTATTCAAACAGACCGACTCGCATCGGCTGGGGCCCTACGGCATTACACTATGCCGTAAAGGAAATTTAAACGTGTAAACAAGAATTACGATTCATATTTCTGTCGCGTTGTCTGTCGGGATTTGTTCGGAGCCGTCAAACGCCGCATGGCCGTCGCAGAATGTAAATGTGACAGAAATATGAACTGTAATTCCTGTTTACACGTTTCAATTTCTTATAAAATGCCGTCGTACCCGGACTGATACGAGCTGATCGGTCTGGTTCATCGATAATTCTGATTTCCCATAGGATTTTTTCTAAAACTTTCTTTCATATAAAGCTTACCATTACCTTTCATTTTTATCTACTATATAATTAAAAAAATAATGACTGTATTATTATTATATTATTATTATTATTATACCTCAAATGACTGTATTATTTGCATAATACGGCCGTTTGAGGTTGTTTGTTGTTTTGTACCAATCTTAGAGGGTGTGAGTGTATCGCCATTACTATCTAGTTATAAGTATTGTATAGTTCTATAATGTAATCTTAATATATAATTGCGAAGTTCAGTAAATTTTGATTACGCATCACAAATTCCTCTGTAAACTATGATCGTGAGATGTTATACAAACACCGCGCGATGTATTAGATTGTTCTCATTAGTGGCAAGCAAATACTAATTTTAATTACTGTATGCATTTAATTTCCTTTCTCTTTATAGCTTCGACGTACGATGCTTGTGTTAAAACGTTCTTCTTCGGTTTAATATAATGAAAGATTATATAGTAGGTATATGGATTTTATTCGTGGTTCATTTTATTTTGTTTCTGACCCTCTCTAAGCGTGCTGATTATAACAACATCCCCGTGTTGCTAGGGTGCCGTGGTGTAGACATTACGTTTGGCAGGCGGGTTAGCGACCGCAGTATTATGTACAACATATATACAGGTAGATGAAAATCGGGACGTGCTTGTCGAGGCACGGAAGTCTCTCAATGAATCCAAACAAAATAAAAAAATCTTTATTTTTTAATGATAGCGGGAATTGAGCCTACAGCCTCCGAAACTTAAACTACATACGCCGCGGAGAAGCTTAATATGCTTTAAAAATCCGTTGTAATTTTAGCCTATAACAATTTTAGAACCTAATTATTTTACAGGCAGGTTAAATTAGAACTACAACTATACCACACCCGGACGTTTACCGGACGTACTGCCAACTTGGGCAATTGCTTGGAAACACAAATACCAACGCCAACTCTACATAACCTCAATAAATGTTTCGTCTATATCGTCTTCTAATCTGTACTTATAATGCTGAGTAAAGTCGAATAAATAACGTAGGTTAACAAAGTTAAATTAGGTAACATATCCTTCAGGTTGGGTTAACCGCAAAGGGCTGACGGCCGTATTTATATCACAATACATTCATATATCAAGGGGATTAACTAAATTTGTTTGGTTTGGTTTTGTAGATGGCAGTATAAATAAAAGGCTTAGTAGATAATGTATCAAGTTAAGTCTTTAGTTATAGTTATTGGAATTTAGATGTATAGAAAGTAATTGCTCGAAGATGGTAGTAACTGGTATATCACGGCATTAATAAAGATTTTCCCATTTTCATATAGTTAGCCTCTTAAAGGCCGAATTATTTATAGAAACAAATTTTAATATACTTGTTGGAATTTTAATCCTTATACAATGTGTAACGGAAAGGGTATATACATAGAAAGACCATGGCTTTTTTGGATGATAACAAACGATATGGCAAGGGTTATTTAATTCTATCCCTACAAGTCCGGAAGTAATGATTTTTTAAAATTCATAGATACCAGAAACCAAACTTTTCAAATTGAAATAAATACATCACTAGCACTCAATCAACGAACTATTTGCAAGTAAAAATAAACCTAAATAATTAAATAATTTACGGGTATTTCTGAATAAAGGATTCCGTATTTTTATTTTTTTGTGTGCAAAATAATACCGACTTTTTTATTTTATTATGAGGTGAAACCCTTGCCATATCGTTAGTTATGATCCAAAGAAGCCTTGCTCTTTCTATGTATATACCCTTTCCGTTACACCTTGTAGAGGTATAGCCGTGGGAAAATAATCAATAAGAATTAGCTCTAAATATATTTCGGATGAACTTAATGTAGTTAGCCACGAGGCTACTGCTACTACACCGCGCTAAAGGCGAGCAGAACTCCAGCCTTATTCAATGGTTAAACTACAAACTAAGCAACCTAAGCAAAGGGTTACTCTTGGTTAACGTAGTTTTCTCTTTCTAATGGCGAAAGATTTTTTGAAAGCGGTCTAATAGTTCCGGCGTCTATTCAATGCAATCAAACAAGCAAATATTTCCTCTTAAAGTTGGTTGATGATTAAATAAATCTCTCACTAAAAAGGAAAACCGAACGGAATAACTAAGTATTTCGAATCAAACGTTACCCACAAAACTAAAACATTTGTAATTTTTTATCAAATAGTTTAATTAACTTACATTCAACAAGAATTACAACAATAATGCAGGAAGACAACTTGTCAACGTGTAAATTCAATTTAATCAAGTTGTTCCTTAAATCATTCGTATTGTATATAAAAAAGGGAAGAAGGCCCTTTTGTGAGACGTTGATGATGTTGGCCGAAGCGCAATGGCTAGGGCGTCGGACTCGTGATCATGTGGTCACCGCGCCGGTTCGATCCCCACCCATTGCACTGCCGACGTGAAACCACTCGTAACACAAGCATTTTAGCTTAGCACGGGGGGTAAGATATACTCATAGAATAAAAAGCTCTGCTAGAAATCTTAAAAAAAAACATTCATCCTTGTAATATTTCATCAAATATTTTGATTAACATACATTCAGCAGGAATTACAAAAATAATGCAGGAAGACAACTTGTCCACGTCTAAATTCAATTTAATTAAGTTGTTCCTCAAATAATTCTTATTGAATACTTATAGAAAAGGGAAGAGACACCCTTTTGTGAGACGTTGATGTCATTTATTTACTCGTGTTTGTAAACGTGCCTTCTTGATTGCAATAATAATACAAGTCGTTTGCACTAACACGACAAAATTATTTTGCAGCTCGAAGAAAAACAATAAAAATAAATAAAAAAACAATACAACGGTGTGTATCGATTTAATAAAAAGAACGGTAATTATTCCTACTAATATTATAAATGTGAATGTCCGATTGTTTGTTACGCTTTCACGCAAAAACTTATTTACCGATCATCGTGAAACTTTGTAAACATTCTTGGAGGTATTAAAAGTAACATAGGGACATTGGTTTTAATGCGAGCGAAGCCGCGGGTAAAAGCTAGTTTCCCTATAATCCCATAAACAATGGAAGACGTTTAATCAAAACAGACACTTTAATTATATACATACATATACATATAATCACGCCTTTCTCCCATGGGGGTAGGCAGAAACTACAGAAACTACTTTAGTTATGTTATCAAAATTGCTGTTAACTAGTACTTATTATGTTTGCATTGTATTTAATGTGTCTCAAGATACTGGGTACCAATCCTTTTCATTAACTTTAGTTTTGTGCAACTGATTCTACTCTTTACAGTTCGCTTGCCTATCGGAGTTTGCGTCTAAGGGGGCATCGGTGCACAGGTATCGTTCAACAGTCTAACTCCATGCTACAACCCACTAAAGCACAATAACAGTCCAACAAGGGTGAAACTGTGGGGCTAAGCTAAGCTAGTAAATGTATAAAATTATTTAAGTTTTAGTGTATAACAGTTAAAACAAATGCCATATTTTTCACTTTAATATTTGCAAAACTGTCGCAAACGATAAAAAAGTATTTAAAAATGCCTTAACCTAGTTTCTCTCGAAATCCCGCAGCTTACTTTACTCACACTTAAGAACTACGAAACATACTCTTAATGTACGTGAGTACAAAATTTTGCGAAGTACTTACTCGCAAAGAGTTTGCGAAAGAGTTTTGGTTGCAATGTATTTACTAATTATTGTATGCTGTGTTTTTTGTGCAGAACAGTTAAGTATTATTGTAGGATGAAAGTAGCATATACTTACAAGCAATTGACAGATATCTTTTAGTCAAATTCTCATGAAAATTTGTCTAGCTGTTGAGGAAATGACTAGCGTACGGTCTAACTGATTGACTACCATATGAGTCATATAGATGCAAAGGTAGCAACATCCCATAATGATGTATGGGATGTAGCTACCTTTGCATCTATAATATGACTCATATAATATTCTATGATCGCTAACATGTAGGTATTTCGAATATTCGACACAAATTTTTCAACGAAAATTTTTGCAAATTCAAATATTATTCGAAATACTTTACAGCAAATAAGAAAAGCATTTTTAATTATTTCGTCATGAATTGAAATAAAATTATTGCAGTTTATAAAAACGAGTATGGCTTTTTTTTATTAAACTGTAAACTGGTATTATTACGTAATAAAATTGAATTGACTTTTATCATCATTATTGTCCAAATAAATATCTTCAACAAGACAAATCTCATTAAAAATGTCCTTATAATAACGTAAATTAATTTGATTTAACTAACTAAAGTAATTAAATTTCTATGAAACAACAACAACAACAAGTTAGAAGATTAATGGAATCAAATTTAGTTCTTGATATAACGGAAATCCTGCCGACTCGGTAACCTAGGCTATAACGGAAATCCGCGTTTTTCATTAAGAGCACTAAAAATAACTTTGTATTCCTTATTGCAAAAGTAAGGCCTCTTTAACATCATCGGCCCGTATATTGTTCACTGCTGAACAAGGGCCTCTTCCTGAGGGAGGGCTTAACAAAGTTCTATTCATTTGATATAACAAACAGAATTCAATATCATTTATTTGTATAGATAAATTCAACTGACACCGAGAGAGAAATTGTAGAGAAAAATTGTTATTCAAAAATTGGGGCGTCATTTGCGGATGGTGTCAGATAACGTGCACGCGTTGTTGGTGACACTTGATGGTACCGTGTGACGTATTGTATTGTTAAATACCACTTTATTTCGTACAAAAATACAGAGCGAATGTTTACGTAGCGTGAACGACGCATATGGGTATATCTACACAGGTTGTTTCAGTACAATATGGATGGATAAATGCGTGTTGCGATTTAAGAAATGAAAATGATTAAAAACAACTATACTTTTTTGATATGTAAATCGTTAATTGTAGTTTGTTAGTTTATTAACATATTTAAAATGACAACAATGGGTTGTCAACAAATGTATTACATTATGAACAATTGTTATCCTAAGATTTTATCCGATAATTTGATGTGTTGTTTTCATCATTCTTATTGCTACAGTTATTTTTTTTTCAGCAATAAGGTGACGAATAAACTATGATAAATTAAATTCTGTATTAAAATTACTGCTCTTACTATTTTTATTCGAATTGTATTGTAAATTTTACGTGTATTATACCTACTAGTATTATTGGTGTTAAGTCTTTTGTTAGGCTGAACAACAGTTGTACTCGACATTTGTACTAAATTACTTAAATATTTTTACCTACATGCTTAGCTAAAGCTTTAATGGGAGTGTTTCGCAGACAGAAATTTCATAGAATTTCGTTTCCCAGAAAATGTTTCATATAATATTTGGTCCTTCTATTTTTAATTCAAATATTATTGTTTCCAAGACAATTTACTAGAATGAAACATAGTTCACATAAACACAATTGAATGAATTTTTAATCATTTTTTTTTTGAATTTTTAATCAAACTTATCAAACAGTAGAATTATTTTTTATCGAATATTAAACCACCACGAGATGGTCTTAGGTCGAAGGTTAAAAAAAAAACACCAGGATTCCAACTTCTGTAGGTTAGGTTAGGTAAGAATTGTGACCACAACGATGCAATCCATACAAATTATAATGATAAAGAATATTTGATTTGTTATTCTATGATATGATTATTCTAACATTAAACTTTATGTAAAACAAAAATAAATGATTTAAAAATCTTCAAAGTGAGTATTCTGTGTAGGTATTGATTATTCTATAAAACTAACTACTAGAATTTTTTTTTATGTGAAACGAAATTCTATAAAACTATTAGCTATAAAACAACGAACACCCAGCTTTAATACAATGGCCATGTGACATAAGAAAAAAATGCATTATAATTTTAATATCTAGCGGAAGCAATCTTATCCGAAAGTAATTGATCTTTCCTTTGTTTACAAACTTATTTTTCTGCATAACATTATTCATTATTTCTAATCCATTGTTGAGTATAAGTTCACAAAAAGTCGAGTCTCTTATTGGGTGTCTGTATCCTAGTGCTCTTCACTAGATTACATCGATGATATTTTGTTTTATCTGTTTTCTAAATGTGTTTATATACATAATAAGGCAGGAGTCCTGCTCGCCTTTATGCTCATTGAAGGAGCAAAAGCCTCGTCGCTAAATATATAAATGTCCGTCCGAAAATAAAGTGGAATTAGTGAAACTCGCTTTCGAATTTAACTGAATTATATTACTAGTTATGGTACTTATTAGAGCATTTCTATTCTTGATTACCACAGAATACAGTTACAACAAGCAGCTCTAGATGTGTCACTAGTACCACTCGAGAAGGACAGGGGCCGGAGTGGGCCGCGCCGCGTCAGCACTAACGCAGATAGGCTCTCTGCAACCCTACATGTAATCTCTTAACGACACGTTTAATCTGCATAATCGATATATCTATCGTAACGCACTCAAAGTCGAAATATGTCAGGAAAATACTTATTTTTACAGTGCTAGTATTTGTTACTGCAGTAGATCTGGGCATCCATAATTGTTTCATCTATAAAAAAACCCAATCGATCGAATTCGTACCTAATCTAAATTCTTAGGGCTAAGAATAGTAAATGTTTAACCTAGACCTACAAATAAAACATTTACTATTTGTAGCTCTAAAGATTTTAGACATTTTATAGATATCTCATAAAATGTATTGAGGCCATGATGAGTTGAGATAATATATAAAAAGAAAACGTGATATGTAGCAATCAAATTATAACACAAACAGGTATTCCCTTGGGTTTTTTATAAATGTCTTTTTTCTTGTTCTTTTAATATGAAATATTAATTACAAGCCACTTGTAAACTATAGTAACATTTTTTTATGGAACATTAGTATTCCATAGAATTTTGCCCGTTTTAATTCATTCCAAAAGCAATAGTAACGAACATAAAAAAATCGAAAAGAATCAATTAAATATACGAAGACAGAAGCTTAAAGCTTTGTAATGTTTTAACTACAAAAACGTGTGATAGAATGAAACGATAATATGGAGCAAGAAAGATATTTATTAACATGGATTACTCTCAAAACCAAGTTGATACACTTCGTCGAGGGAAAAAATAACAAATGATTTCATATCCTTTTAAGAAACTCTTCGTTCTCGAACGAATTTATCAAGCTAAGTAGGTGTAAATATAGTATAGGAAATCGGTAGAGGACTCGAAGGCTCAAGTGAAGAGACATCCCACAAATTATTACAAAGAAATATTGAGTGTACATCTTTTTACTTATTATATTTTTTCGCTTTATATAATTGAAAAATGTGGAAGTCTGGGACTGAGAGTTAATATTAAATAAATTGAGTGAAATAGTTTTAACACTATGTTGTGTTCTTAACAAATAATGTCTTGAAAGTATTTGGAACACAAGTAAAGACAAATCATCATCATAACCATTCTCCTGCCCTTATCCGAATTTATTTGGCGTCGGCGCAATATGTCGTTTGCTTCCATACTCCTCTATAAGCCGCCATCGCGATAGTCACCCCCTTTGTGCTGATTTACCACCAGAGTGGCGAGACGAGACGAGGCGAGAAGAATATTGAAATCGCACTGACCCTTTTACAATAAAAATAGCCATCGCGGTTCTCAGGTCATAACACGGTAATAAGTAGCAATGAACAACAATAATCCTCTCGCGAGAAGCGTGTTTCTGTTGCAAAGTAATTTATACTATATATCGGAAGCAATACGGTTCATTTTCACAAACAAATATTTCAATTCACGCCTCGCCTCGTCTCGTCTCGCCACACTGTTTCCACCAAAGATGCTCTGGGAGAGGATTCAAAATATGCCATACAAATTTAAATTCTCTCCTCGCCTCGTCTCGTCTCGCCACGCTGATGGAATATCAGCATTAGGCCCCTTTCTAACCATATCATTGTTCACACAGTCCATCCATCGTTTCTTTGGAAAAGAAACATAATTATTTTACAACTAAATTAATTCAAAAAATTTAACTAATTCAGCTCCAGTAAAGTTTACCGAATTCGTATTTATACATTAATAATAATAATAATAATAAAAAAAAATATTTTCAACCAAACACATCACAAATTTATGGAACTCTGCCTCTTAGACTAGGTGATTACCCGTATCCTAAGAAACAGCGCATTCCCCGATACATAGGTCACAGCTTTATGTTAGGTATGATATAAATAATTTTACAAAATTTTAATAATATAAAAATAGGTATTAGTTGTAACAAGTCGCGATTACAATGCAAGTTCGTAAACAATTACAAAGAGTGCGAACATAATATGGTTATAGGTGCGTGTGACATTGTTCATGAAATTTAAATGAAATCTTAACTTCTTTTTTATAATTATCTCTGTCATATTGGCCAGATTTCAGCGCCAGTGAGTAATTTCATTGTACACTGTTCATTTTATACATATAATAATATGTACATATTATTGCTATCCTCATCATCATTATATACATATATGCATCCAGTAAATTATTACAGAATTCACATCGGACACAATGCCTAACGTTGTAGTGGTCAGCAGAGGACACAAGCGTTAATTCAAACATTAAGGTAGTACGCAAGGACGGTATATTAACCTTTATGTAGATTTAGATAGTCTGCCAAAATGAGACGCACTCCATTGTAGCTTCGCCACTTGTTACCTACCCTAGAAATGTTTCCATGCACTTGCAACGATGCCAAATAACCGGCGCCGTTCGGCCATTCTAAGAGTGCAATTGGACTTGCGATCAAAAAAGAAATTAAGCCTTATTTAAAGGTTATCGCGTTGCATATTCAGTTATTAATTTGGAAAAATCGGTGCCTTATACATAAAATAAATATTTTTCAATGAGGTGCCTCGTTATAGTTATGCGGAATTCATGCTAAAGAGAAACATGAACAGTGAACTTAATTATGTACATTTGTGTATTGTGTTTGATGTAGAAACCCTAGAGATACACTTAAATAACAGTTTGAGAGGCGATTGGTTTACTTTTAAACTAAATAATAGGTCTGGCGTATAGACTTGATAGATTCAGAATTGTTAAAGGAAATATTGTAGAAAGCAAGTGTCAATCCGATTCAAATTGCATGTTACAATTAATATTACAAATGTATATTGTTATATTCGATTGTATTAATTTATTGTAGATCACATTAGTTATCCATTACCTACAGATTTAGATATCAAAGAAAGAAAGAAAAATCATTTATTATTACCACTTTAATAGAATAGAACGACTCAATTCAAAAAGAGTAGGTAACTTTGTGAATACGGCTCTTAGAATTTCAGTCATTAAAAGAAAGTGTACCACATTTCATCACCAGCCCGCATAACGTACACTGCTAAACATGACCCTCCTCCCGAGGGATGTTTTTGCCATTGTCACCACGCTAGGTAGGCGTGGATTGTAACACACAAGGAAACGCTGTAACAATCGGGAACGGCTTTACGTGCTTTCCGCAGCACGGATTGTAGTCAATCAACAATTCCCGGAAATAAATTTTAAATAAAAAAATTGTTAAAATTTCTTCACATTTACTCCTTTAAATTGTGTTGCAAAGCAGCGACCTATTGAATATGAATATATTTATTTTTTTATTGTACGGACTAAACAGACTGACTCTTCAGAACAACAACATGGATGACCGAATTTGTGCCAAACGTCATTCAATTCATTTATTCGTTTGCGAATACTAACAGGTTACGTTGTTGGTGTCACAAAATTGCAATTACACAAATATTGAAGTTTATTTATCAGAGGCTACTTTGTTTATGTGTATTATATTTAATTTCACATTTGGCATAAACTCAAATAACAATTTTAATTACAAAGATAAATGATATGATACAGAAATCACGGAATACGATGTTCAAAGCACAATTCCATTGGAAATTCATTAAATTTACTCGTTAGTGGGATTTACGCCAGAATCTTCGGTAATAAAGGGATGTTAAGCTGGATATGAACTGCATCCTTAAATTAAATTTAGTATTATAGTATTCGCCGGTTTATAGTTATTATATGAATGGTTTTAAATGAACTCTAAATAAAGTATCTATGTATTTAAGAGTTAACTTAAAACCGTGGAATTTTTTAATTATTAAGTTATATGAAAATGAAAACGTTTATTGATAATATAGACGAATCGATCATAGGTACTCATTATAAGTCAAATACAAAATGGCAAAAAATCTTGACTAATAAATTAGTTTAAATTTCAACGGTAATATTGTTAAATAAAGTTTACCAATGTTGTTATGGCATGTGATATAGTACCTCAAGTATATTTTTCATCATAAAAGGGTAATCAATTTTATTGCGCGCGATTTCAACCGCGTAACTCCCGTTCCCGTGGGAACAAGCAAACAAACAACCTCTTCAGCTCTATACATTATTATAGCTCTAGACAAAAAAATGTGAGCGTGTATAAAAAATAACGCTTGCAAGTTGAATACTATTATTGCTGCGTTAGACACTCTTAGACTAATGTTAGAAGATAAAACACGTTTTGTTCCCGCGGAAAAAAGACATTCCTACCAATCAATAATAAATAGACATTAAGTTTAGTTCCAAATAAAACAATTTGAATTTTTTGAGCTCAGGATGTAATAGACAAAAATGTAGTTTATTTGTTGCTCCACCATGCAAATCTAGAAGAAATTAGTGGCAATTGAGATTTAATTTACCAATTTTAACTAAATTCCAATCAATGAAGAATTATACACCTAAATAAACTAAGTGCAGATATTTGTATATTGTCTTGATTTACATTTATATTACTCATATCAATATTGTTATTTAAAAACATAAAAAAATAACTTCTCAAATGCAAAATACTTGACATTTTCGTATTTAAAGATACACTTTTAGTATGTTATAACATCTTATGATAATGGATCCATCTCCGACAGACGTGTAATGCAGTATTCTTATTATTTTATACAGTGGTGCCACCATGTTGGCAGCAAAATTAATTCTGAAGACGGAGGTCTTTAGTTTTTCAAACTTTTAAAATACCATTTCATTAAAATGCTGACTGTAGGTTACGCCGTCCCTGGAATAAGAATATGGTTGCAGAGAGAAACTGCACGTGCTCTCTGTTAGTTCTGCTCTTATCATTGTAGAATTAAGCCTGCAGTAATGGGTAGTATGATTATATTAAAATTCTATTCGATTTTTTACGAAAATATCACTAGATTTATGTAGTTTCTAGATGTACACATACTTATAATACACTTACTTATTGTTTTTTTGTCAACTCTAATTCTTTAGCCAATTAGGCTACGGTGGAACCCTACCGATCATCGAAATTTATTAATCTCTTTGTAACACGTCTCTAACGGGGACGGTAGTGCCATCTATCGGTAATGATTCGCATTACTTCGATAAATATCTCCAAAGTTACATTTGGTATTAAATAAGGCATTGGGGGCTTTACCCAAAGATGCAGGTTCGAATCCTGCCGGTGGTCGAATTTTATTAATCTCAATTTTGAAATATAGTATAAGGTAATCTTTCCCATAAAGAGTTCAAAACATTTAATAACTCTAATTCTGTTACATAACCTCCGTAGCAAACCGGTATTTGGCTTGTTTTAAATCTCGGAGGTCGTGGGTTCGATCCCCACGCCAAACAAGAAATCTTTGTGTAAATTCTAAGATTTCTTTCCCGGTCTGGTTGGTTGAGGGACTACCCTCCGTGCCTCGGAAAGCACGTTAAGCCGTCGGTCCCGATCTTTATTACATCATCGATGACAATCGTATACCAGGGAACGGACAGCAGCGTTTCCTTGTCTGTTACAACATAATACTGCGGTTACCAACCCGCCTGCCAGGCGTGGCGACTATGACAAAACCCCTCGGGAGGAGGCCCATGTTCAGCAGTGGACATTGTATGGGCTGATGATGAATTCTGTTAACTCCTAGTTACAACTTGTTCCGTCTGGTTTCCAGCGTAAAATAGACCCCCCCATATCTTCCCATGGCTGTCGTAAGAGGCGAATAAGGGACATACAGCTAATGGATGAGCAGCAGCGTCTGTCATCTTAAGGTTACTTACCATCTTACTGCGATCACTCCGCCTATCCAGCGGTATAATGGCAATATTCCTCTACGACAGTGGTTTGCCAAGGTTTGAAAAGAGGTGGCCCTTGTTCAGCAGTAGATGTGAACGGGCTGTTGAATTTGAAGCTAATTTCAACTATCTAGTGGAACTGTCCTCAAAAATGGTTGTTAGTCCCCGTGTGTGATCTATTTATAAAATAATTAAGTAGGCGCACTACGCATTATCCACTCGTAATACGACCTTATCATAAAATATTAAGATGATTCCGCTGAGTATGTCAAAAGAGAATAACAAAAACCGTACTAAAGAGAAAACAAACGACTTACTTACTGTAACGCTATGATTTGGTCAAGTCATGTTTTCCATTACACCCATAACAGGAAACTAAATGAAAATGTGGAATCTCACGAGATGAATACTCAACCAATGATTATTAAAGGCACTGAAGTCTTCTCTTGTTTCCATTTAAGCGCCGGCTTTCAAAAGAGGGACATTTAAAATCCGGGATGATATCGTCACGTTAGAAAATTGCTTGTCGTCCGTAAATCTTTCACTGTTCAAATTGATTTTTGAATTGCAGTTTGTCTTATTCGAGTGCTATGTAAATTCTATAAGGGTTGATAACAAAGGTTTGAATGATTTAAATGTACCTATGGTCTGTTGAAATTGCAGGCAGGTATTGTGGTTTTGATTTTCGTTTTCAATTGCAACCGAGAATGTTATAATGTATTTATATTAATATAATGTATATATATATATATATATATTTATTAATGTATTGTTTCATTGATTTTGTATTTATAGTTTCAATAATGATAATGTGAAGTTTACTACTGCTACTAAAAATGTTACACTTCTTCTTCACACAAATAACTGTCCTGGATAATAATCGAACCAAGAACACCGGGTCTCGGACGCAGCTACCGTAAACACGGAACCTGAGCCACCAGTGCGCAGTGTACCATTAGATAGGCATGACTGGCAGTATCTAGGAGTAATTTTTCATAGTGAAGATCACATGTGACGACAAATACTGCACTTTTTACTTCATAATATTATTAGTTCACTAGACTTTCTTTAAGTGTAACAGTGAATTAAATTCTTAAAGTAAAGTAATTAATTCATGTTATTTGTAATAAAAATGATTTTTTATTCTGATAAAATTACATTTGTAACAAATGCAGTATCTACTCTGTAACTAATGAGCACATAAGCATAAAGTTAAGTTCGTTTAGGTTTTATTTGGAAATTATAAATGCTAGTGGCCCAAACCGGCTTCGCACAGGTGGACTTGTATAGCCTATGTTACTTAGGGATAACGTAGCATTCTAATGGTGAAAAAAATATCAAAATCCGTTCAGAAGTTTTTGAGTTTATTCAAAACAAACATAAAAAATTACAAACTTTTTCCTCTTTATAATATTAGTATAGATTATTCTATAATTGCTAAATAAGGAAACTTTTAGTCTGATTGTGTTTCTCAAACGTAGAACCAATCAAAGTTATGAGTGATGAAACTTGACTTTAGTACGCCTAATGGGCTGCTCTACTGGGGACGTACCTTTACCTTCAGGACACCACAGCGAAATAAAGTTGTTGATTATTGTGGCCGGATGGATGAGGGCAACTATTGATGTACGCCTACTGAACTGGCACTAGAAAAGATGGTAAAATTTTGTAAAACTAATTTGAATAAAATGATTAGTGGGTATAAGAGAAAAACAAGGTAATTAGAAATTAATTCGTTCTTTTATTATTGTAATATAGGCAACACAGAGGCAACAGTCCTGTCAATATAAGGAAAATGCGCCAGCAATTGGCTTATCCCTGTCATATCCGAATCCCTACTTATACAGACCGCGAAACGTGGCTAGAATATTTTGTTCTCATTTTATTTATTCATACTATACTTGATGTGCATAATATTAATGTATTTTTGATATTTTTTAATTAAAAGTTTTAACAACAAAAAATAACGCGTTATATTTGTTGTCGAACATTTTTGATTATTTGTCAACATATGTTAAAAACTTGAACAGGTGATGTTAATCGTATACCAGAGAACGGAAGCTGCGGTTCTCGGTGTGTTGCGACATAAAACTGCAGTCAACAAAGTTTTTTTTTTTTTTTGTTGTCCGTCGGGAAATTCATTTACGCATTCCCACCGCCGCTGCAGCGTATTCGCGCGCTGGCGGTCGGATATGTGGGACTCGCCCTCTCCATAGCGTGGTATGCTAAACTCATACCACGAGGAGAAGACCCTACACCACTAAAACCTCCCGGACACTCCTTCGATCCGCCGTTGGCGGGGGCCAGGTACGCATAAGTACTCCGGACCCCCGACGGCACCCGCGGCCAATATGGTACCGCGGGATCTCCTGTGCGGTCAACAACCTGCCTACCAAGCGTGGCGACTATGGTGAAACCATTCCACCCTTGTTTAGCGGTAGACGTTATACGGGCTGATGATGATGATAACGATGTAAAATTATATCACATCTGCGACTTTTATTTTGGGGCCCCTAATTGTCTCAATAGAAAACTTTTATTCATCCCTTCTTTTAATAAAACGAGATGAAATTATTTGGCTGGGATGCTTAACCGCTAGATTAACAAAGTTACATTTCGTTTACAACAAATGCAATTTGGCAAGTGCCGCGCATATTGATGTTAAAGTCACAGTATGCAAATATCCAATTTTCAGTTTAATTTAGTTTGGATGCTTCATAAAGTTATTTGGATACTTAATTATAATTTAAAATTTTAAGATTTCTTGGTATCAACACGAAAATAAGTTAATTTTGTAGGTACTAAAATTAGTTTTTTATAATTATTATTAACATCATTATCGTATATTTTTAATCTGATTTTCAAAATGTTTATCTATAGATCTTTGTTAGCCAGACTTAAGTTTGAAATTTAATATTACCACATTGTGTGCGCGCGTCATTCACACGTTGCCCAAAGGAACGCGTTTGCCTAAAATAAATTCAGCCTTACAATCATTGGAAAGTTGTGTGATGCTTGCAGAGAATTATTCAAAATCGTTGTAAATAATTACAATTACAACGGAGAAAATATTTAATTTTACTTTAGTCATAACATTTTTCTGTATCGTAAAATTGTCCAATAATAAAGGTAAGTGCGAAAACCAATAGTCTAACTAGTTAAAGATCTACATTTAATACAGCTGCACAAACAGTACCTACTATTATAAACTTCGGGGAGAGTAGCTTCTGATTGCCATTATACACTGCGGAACTTTCATCCGATTTGAAGAGGGCCCCCAGGTACCTTGAGACTTCTGGGAAACCTCTCGCGGGGCCCGCAACAAAAGTGCCTGTGTTTTGTACGGAAAGCGCAGGTGACAAACATTTAGATTGTTATTTAGATATTATAAACAAGCGTTCACATAACTAAAGCCGCGGGTATACGCTCTTTTTTTATCTACTCAATAAAAAGTATTGTTACATAAATCATAAATACAGAACACATAAAATGGAGATGACAATTCGCAATTTTCTTAAGAATAGCTAACGTTGGATCTAACTGACATAAAACTGAGATAGGAGATATACGTTTTACGGCTGCTCAAGTGTGGAATTTGCATTATATTGCAGGTTTTAGGAAAGGAAACGTAGGTAATTAAGAAGTGATGTTTAAACTATTATTAAAACGATCCGTTCTTAATCAATATTAATATACCATTCATAAAACGCTTAATTTTTTACAAATGGGTAAACAAAATGGAAGTAAACATACATTTGTAATGTCGAAATCACACCAAAAATAAACGTAACTTTTTTTTATTATTCATGTACAAACTTAACACTAAAATGTAATTCATTGGTATAAAAAGGTAAAAGACCCGCGAAGGTTTAAGGAAAACTAAAAAGGAAAAAAAAAGGTTTGGATGTTTGGTCCATATTATTTTAGAATGAGGCCGATGTACGCGAGTAAATTCGAGTACGTCGGGTTTACGATTGAACATAGTCAAAATTTTGTGCAACAAATACAAATTATTTGAGCCAATGAACATTTTGTGCAATATAACGTTTTTTTTCGGGAGAATAGCTAGACCGTACATCTTTGTCTGTTATTACACTTTTGCTTTGTAATATGTCAAAACCTGAATGAATACATATTTGTAAGAAAATTTTGTTTTCTGCTGCAAGATAAAACTCTCCCCTGCAACTCGATCAGATTTTAATAGCTGAGCGGGTCGTCGAGCGCTGCTACAAGTTATTCGATATCTTTTCAAATTTGTAATTTGCGTAAAAACGAAACTGCCCATAACGGCGTCGGGTAAAGCAGTGTGATACTGTATAATACACTTAATCTAAACTAATGGTTTAGTTATCATAAAACCGATGCCACAACTTAAGAAACTTGTAAACTAAAAAACGGTTATGAGACTATTTAAACATCCTATGAAGAGATCTATCCCACAGAGATCGTCAATAAGCTAGATTGCCATAATCACAACAACAAGACATAGGATCAGAGAAAATACGCTGAGCGTAAAATCAACTTAAAATTAAATTTCAAGTAAAGTCAACAGACACATCTACAAATAAACAAATGTAATTGAATGTAAACGTTTCTTGGCCATAACAGTACACAATGAAAGCTTTTTGTCTTGAATCTTTTAGCAATCTCGGCATTTACCCTAGTTCTTTGGTCATTACTGAAACAAAAGAAAACAGACAATAGTGTAAGACCGAAGTCCGATTTGTGACCGAAGCCGAATACAATTATTCGGATATAATCAACAAAATCAACCTTTTTGTAATCGACTATAACTTTGTTGTAACGACTCGAATATATTTAGGTGAAAACCGCGTGAAAATCCGTGCAGTAGGTTTTCAGTTTATCGCGAACAGGCTGACAGACAGACGCGGCGTAGTTAAAATTATTGTAAAAATTAATTGGAATAAAATGTTGATTATAAAACCTGAAACTTAGTTTTTGGGTTTGTGCTTAGGTTATATGGACTGTATAATAGAAAGTTCGTTTTAATTATATATGAGTAGGAATTGATCAAGACAAGATGAAAAATACCTTTTTTTTTGTTGTCCGGGGGGAAATACAATTACGCATTCCCCGCCGCTGCAGCGTATTCGCGCGTTGGCAGTGGGATATGTGGGATTCGCACTCTCCATAGCGTGGTATGCTAAACTCATACCACGAGGAGAGGACCCTACACCACTAAAACCTCCCGGACGGTCCTTCGATTCGCCGTTAGCGGGGGCCGGCTACGCATAAGAAATCCGACCTAAGATGAAAAATACCTGGTAATTTATTTATAGTTTTTGAACGATAGCTTCGGCCAGTTTGGTGTATATAAGCCGAAGCCGAAAGTGGTATTTTTGAACGACATGATGGTCGGACACTAGTAGACGATAATTAAAGGCTTCGTAACGAGCGCGCTGGTTAGTCTTTCTATCTCAATCGTTATTGACTTCTAATTAAGATTTTGGTGATCCTTTTGAGATATTATCCCTTGGGATTTTATTGAAAAGGCGGTATTGATCTTAATTAAAAGTCATAATAGTCTAGGTATCCATTTATACTTATACTTATATTAGCCACTCGCCCCGGCTTACGCACGGGTAGTAAAGCTTAATCAACACGAAATTTTGGCAAATTATATTTATTAACTTCAAATATTCTTCAAGGATCAATCTATGGATATCGGGAACAGATAGACGCGTTTGAGTACTTCGTTTTATAATACATATTATGATGTATGATTATAAAGAGGCAATGTTTGTGAGTAAGGATATTCGGGAAATCTCCGTTAGGTACCCGATTTGATAACTCTTTTATAAGTATATATTAGATACTAGCGACCCGCCCCGGCTCCGCAAGGGTACAATGCTGATGTATTATACATATAAACCGCATCAAAATCTGTTGCGTAGTTTTGAAGATTTAAGCATACATAGGGACATAGGAATATAGGGACAGAGAAAGCGACTTTGTTTTATACTATGTAGTGATAACGTATAATCAGATATTTTTATCCAGAACTAATAAAAAATATATTTTAAGGTAAAGTACCGCTGGAACAAGAAAGAAAAGAATACTCTTTATTGTACACACACATAAGTAAAGCAAGATATAGAAAAACACTCGAAATTAAGCAAAATATACACAGTACAATGGACGGTCTTATGGCATAAAGTAATCTCTTCCTGACAATCTTTGGATGGTGAGATATGTAACGTATTAAATATCGTTCTCCAGGACTAACATTAGCTACTTATATTTTAAGACGAGATAACCACGGGAACAGGATAAACCTGGGTGTAACCCAAGACAACTATGTAGCATATAAAATTTGAAATAAGCTGTAGTAGGTACGTAGGTAAATTCCCAGAAATCCTGTTTCGGGGCCCCTCTCCAACGGCGGACGGAGGAGTACCCGAGGAGGTTTAGTGGGTAGGGTCCTCTCCTCGAGGTATGATTAGCATACCACCGTTATGCAGAGGACGGATCCCACGTACCTCTTCGCAGGGAACGCCGCAGCAGCGGTGGAATGCGTAACATTAATGAATTACCCCTGTACAAAAAAGGTAGGTTGATATACGAACAAAAAACAATTCTCTTTCCATAATATGTAAACAGATTGTATAGAGTTATCGTTATAATGTGATTGAGTTCATCATCTGCACATATAAACCAGCTTTCATTCTACAATTGTAGTTAAGCATTTTGTGGGGCATTAGCGGTAATATCCTCCATTCATCGTAGATGCATTTTGATTGATGAGTGCACCATCTGATCCCGTACAACGTTGTACCTCGTTTTTACTGAAGCAATTGTTACTTCAGCTTAGAAGATAGATGCATTGCTATAGTACTTAAAAGTACAGTACGGTCGTATTCTGTATTAATATTAATATATGCGAATTAGCTTGTGTCCGCGACTTCGTCAACGTGGATTATGAACTTTGGGCTAACCCCGATTTTTAAACATTCTTTATTGGTCTTAGTGTGATGATAAACGGACTGTCTAACACTGAAATAATTTTTCAAATCAGACCAGCAGCAAATTACACATATACTATATTAGGGGCCGTCCATTAATCACGTGATCTTTTTTTAAGCATTTTTAACCCCCCACCCCCTTGTGGTGATACATGGTGAGGTTTAAGACCCCTACCCACCCAAAATCACGTGTATTTTTAGTATCTACAAAAAATCTTATTTTTCTTAGAATATATCTTAAATATCATTTTCCCGTTGCTTGGTTATAAAATGAGAAGTTTGATCACGTGGCCAACAAAGAAATGTGTGGCTGGATATGTATAATATAAAGAAAGAAATATTATATACACGTGATATCTTACTACACCCCCCTCCCTCCTTGTGACATTTTGTGATTTTTGTCAAACCCCTCCCCCCCTTTCAAGCTTCACGTGATTAATGGACGGCCCCTTACAAGGATACGTTGCAGGTCAAATATATGCCGGGTGGGTCTAATGCTATGGCCATAAACATGTTTGGTCGTCATCACAAAACAGAATCGTAACGAAACCATTATAGTTTTCTTTCTTCAGATGTCTGTCCTCTATTTTCACGGCTTTTTTATGAGCTATAACACATTCTTCCCAAAACAATGAAATTGCAATTACGTGGAACCCTAGTTTTATCACAGTTTCGAATATGCCGTATATCCGGAGTTCCTGTGCTGAATAGGGAATCTAGAGAGTATTTTACCGTCTCGAGCCAATACTGGAGATTTGTATTCTACGACTACTAGTATCGAGATTTCTGCTGCGTTGAACTGCTACTTCGCTTCAGTGGGTCATAGTGTAATGTTTTGCAGTCTATTTATGGGCATATGAAGAATACAAAAACATCTCTCATAAAAATATATCTCTATAGTGGTTTTTGCGTAAAACTGTTTCAATTATCCATACCTATTATAATTTTTTGGCATTTAAATATTCGTATAAAGACTACCCGGCCCGACTTCTGACTGGTAAAGTTTATGAAATTCAATCTACCAATAAACGGTCATATCCCTAAATTATTTAATTTTATTTTTCTGTTTCGAGAAACTTTTTTCTATTATTCCTTTTCATTTTTTCATTCATTTCGTTGTCATAGGCTAACAGTGACCACCATTTCATCGCAAACGAAGAAACTTGGAGACACTTTTCTTTATCGCATCTCAAATAAATGGAACGCACTCCCAGCGCACGTATTATGTCCCTCCATTAACATGGGGCTTTCAAGCGAGTCATGATTCTTCATGACTCGCTTGAAAGCCCCATGTGTGCATCTTGTTGGACTGGCAGAATGAAGCCGGCCAAAGGGGTCCAATATTAAAGACGGCTAGTGCCAGACTAGTTTTTTATTATTATAAAAAGATAATCTGTCACATCATCACAGCCGTGTGGTTTTCAGCTTAGAATAGACCACCCCATGTCTTCCCATGGGTGTCGTAAAAGGCGACTAAGGGACATATGGCTGATGGATGGGCAGCAGCATCTATTAGCTCAAGGTTTACATCTTACTGCGATCACCAATCCGTCTGCCAAGCGTGTTGATTATGGCAATATCCCTCATTGATCCTGGCTTGCCAAGGTCTGTTAAGAGGAGGCCCATGTTCAGCAGTGGACGTTAACGGGCTGTGGATGATGATGATGAATCTGTCACATAAAATAAACTATAAAATAAAAAAGGGATTAAAATTCTGTTAAAAAAGAACAAACTTTGCGTTTTATATATTTTGTTATAGAAGTTAAAACTTTCTTATTTATTAACAGAACTGTTACAATCACATGTAAAACTCATACTGATAATTCAAATGTGCCAGGTAAATGTGAACTATTATCGACCTATATCGACCGTTTCCAACAAGTTCAAAATATGGCGTTATTGCAATGAGAGAAAATAAAGTTTTACATGACCGACATTCGAATACATTCATATAAATTGCAACCGACATGACCGTCGTTTGTAATCAATTCCTATTTTTATTAATATCAGCCAGTTGTAGGTACATATAAAAAACGGAACTAATGATTGCTTCGGATTACATTTTAAAAGGAGATGATTACAAAATGTGTCAAAGTTTATTAGGTCGCAATATTGTCTTTGGATTCGATTATCATAAATTTTATGCTAATGCAGCGTAATAAAATATATGAAGCGATATCAGGAACAAAAGTCTGAGTTTACGAGCAACTATACGACCGCCTGCGTCCGAACCGGATGAAGTCCGTGAACAGGAAAATAACGTTGAAAATGATCCCCAACAAGACTGCTTCATGATATTGGGCGCATATTTATGACTCATGTTTTCCGCTACACCTACCTACATCTGCAACTGAAAAAGCCTTAGAAGTAGTGGAAGCATTTCCGAGTATGTAACTTTAATGTGTTTCTAAAGGCGGATTTATTTTGTGTGTAGGTATTTTTTGTGGGATAAGACATTGTAATTGTAATTTTTTTGTAGAAATGCAATATGCACCTACACAGTAAAAGTTGTATATATATTTTAAGCTATTATTAAACAATGAACAAATCGTTAATTGTTTAATTATAGATTCTAAGTGTTGATTTCAATACGTCAGTTAGATTACTAAAATATCCTGGACATGTATTTTTTTATTAATCAAATTAATAAAATTGACAAAGATACAGAGAGCAACAACAAACTATAAAGTTCAGGAGAGGGGGGGCTTGTGACGTCACTACTCGGTAAAATTGTACCTAGAAGTGACGTCACATGAAATTTCAACGCGCTGTAACTTCGTCATTTTTTTTTTGAGGAGCGAAAAAAAATACGTGTCCAATATTTTTTGGTAATCTAACTGACGGATTAAATAGAATCTTTTATTTTTCATGCCTATTGTCCTAAGTGTGCTTTGTGTGTTTAAATGTGTATGCGAAGCAGATATTTTTTTCCCTAATGGGGAGAAAATTTAAAAAAATGTCACAGCTTAGTCAAGTCAACAACAAACAATTGGAAATGTAAAGTAGTTGACAGATCGTTAATCGTATTAAAATTAACCAAACAACGTATGAAGCCTTATGATAACACAATGTAAGGGAGTAATTGTGGAATATATCGAGCAGTAATAAAGTTTACGCAACTTTGTTTAAACTCTGGACTATTACCTTATAATCGGTACTCAAAGTTTATCCGCAACGATAAAACAAGTTTAAATTGGAACATCGATCTAATCTATCGCCGATATTTCCTTCGAGATCATGTTGATATTAGTTTGAGATTGTGCTGCCAAATGTTACGCATAACAATAAGCATGGCAAAAGCAATTGTGGGCGAGAGTAGGTACGATTGCTTCCATTATTGCTACACTGATGGCTCAATGGTAATATAAGTGCGATTCTTGTGCGATTACGGTAACGAAAGCGATTACGGAGCAGCTAACGAGCTATATATTACATAAAAGTTGTCAATGCTACAATCGTTTTACTGCTCCTTAATTACTATCGCATTTTTACGTAAACGTATTGTCGTTTGTCATCATAGGGGATATACTTATATTATCATACAGGCCGTAGCCCAATGGCTTGGACGACGGACTTGCGATCATGTGGTCTGAATCACGGATAGTTATTCCGAATCCATATATACATGTTTATGTACCTTGTTAGGAAGTTGGCACTGGCACAGTTATACACTGCAATGCACGGTGGATACATGTCGTTTGCCTATCTTTTTATAAAAAATGAAGTAATTTAAATATCTAGACCTTGCACAGGTGACAACGATGCGGCGGCAATCCTACGAACAAATCAACGTCGCTTAGCGCTAGTTGTGTCCTTTTTCATTACGACAACAACCCACTTATCGGAAATATGACGTGAATTGTTAAATAAAGATTCCAATAATTTAATTTAATACACAATTTGGTAGGTACCTAAATAAAATATTAAAAACATTATGCAGATAACTTAATTCGCTTATCCGTCAGTCTTGTCCCAAGTCTTAGTTAAATAATAAAAATTACTATTTACAAGATACGTACGCGTTGCCATTCAACGGGGCGATACTGCCAGCATTTTATGAATGATGCCAAGTGTATTTTATGACTTAGAAGGCTTAGTTTAGAGAAAAAAGCTTCTTTGTATATATTCTTTTTAACCCCTCGTGCTAAGCTAAAATGCTTGTGTGCAATGCGTGGAAATCGAACCGGCGACCATAAGATCACTAGTCCGACGACCCAAGCCATTGGGCTACGGCTGTTTATATACATATATGTATGGCTAGGTTCCCGCGCGCGGTTTCACCTGCGTCATTCCCGTTCCCGTAAGATCTTTATAATTAAATATAGTTCCTTCCTTGATTAATGGGCTATCTAACACTGAAAGAATTTTTCAAATAGGACCTGAGATTAGCGCGTTCAAGCAAATAATCGAACTATTCTTATATATTTTGTATAGTTTGTCCCTAGAAAAATAATAATTTTATCTGCATTAACAAAGAATACTGTATTCACCATAAGACCTATGTAAACAAATTGCTTGCATTTGTTTACATATGTCAGAATAAATTAATATATGAATAATAAATTTATTAATTTTCAATTTACATTAATGTTGCTTTTACCATCGGTACAAAGCTTTATTCTTTATATGAACACATTAACAACCTGACATTATCAGAACTGATTAATCAGAACATATTTTCACAAATAACAAAGAGCGAATATTCTGGTGTAATTTATGATTGTATGTGAAATTTCGCACATAGCGTCTGTTATCGAATCGTAGTCATTTAATACATTTCCAGAGCTATTAATGTCTAGACGGTTTCGATAAATTACATTCATCTATTTGAATAGTTTTGACGTCAATGTGATTTCGTATATTATTAGATGTTTTGATGACTGTCTCGTTGGTCTAGTGATAATATGTTTGACTGTAACTAGCAAGGTTCCATTCGACCTTAACGACCGGGACTAATAATAAAAAGCCAATAAAGCACAAATAATACAATAACAATAACATATTAAATGCGTTATAATAACCCCACAGTGCTGAAGACATTTTTATCGAAGTCATAGTCATATCGTTATGTAATTTGTAATTACCCACCGGATCGTGCAAAAACCTGTGATTCTTAAAATGGTGATGTGTTGCTCGTTAAGTACAATGAAACTGAGGGCCTAGACAAAATTCTATCCGACCCGCCGGAGAAGAGTGCGCACGCGAACGCGACGCGTTACCCCCTCGCACTCCCGACCCTTAGTTTGCAAAGAACCCTCGTAGACCCGACGTCCGAGAGGCCCGCCAACTATAAAGTAGAGCGACAGTAGCACAAAATTCCCTTAAAAATCTAAAGTCATAATTCCTCAATCCCCCTTTGTTTGTAGTATTTAAGCCATTTATTGAGGCTGGTAGCAAAAGCCTCCTGGCTAAGAAGGTAAAAAAAACGAAAATTGATCGCTCGCGTTAATGTATGTGGATACTTGACATTTGTCGCGTGATTAAGCGATTCTATTTGTAAAAATAACGGGCATTCATAATGCAATAACTCTCTTCACATCTTTGTGTATTTCAAATACCTAATAATAATAAAAATAATACTTCAAATTGCTTGTTTATGGTCAGCCTGATAAAAACAGCGGCGCGCTTGAATTGTAATGCCAATATTAAAAAGAGATAATTCTAGTGCAGTTTGAACATGGGACGCATTCTCTCCGTGCATATTTTTATACGCGTTCTTCTCTTCGATAACATCGCTCTCACCATAAAAATTACACCATGTGTATTACAACGCATCGCATATTTTAGATTATCCCGTGCTATTAACCTACGGCTTAATCGGTGGGTGCTGAAAAAATATTGCAAAGATTTCTCAACAGTCGTAAGCAATAACAACATGTGGTGTTGAAGTTTCTGCTACATACAAAGTACGTGATTTTCTTGCAAATTGTGTTACAATAAATATATATCTGATTCCCCTCGAGGCCTTTCGCTCGCGGATTTTAAATGGCGTTAAATGTGCGTTGTAACATTCAGGAATTTTCGGTATTGCTAATAACGTGTCGAACGACGACATTGTGTAAATTTATTGGTTGTTTTTCTTTGTTAGTTAGTATAGAAACTCTTAAAATCTATACTTATATATACAGCTGAAGAGTTTGATTGCTTGCTTGAACGCACTAATCACAGGAACTCCAGGTCCGATTTAAAAAAAAATACAGTGTTAGATAGCTCATTTATCAATACTCAATTTTTTTTTATTGCATTCCATAATGTAGTACAGGTTATATAAGTTAGGTAGTATCAATTATGGACCCTGTCGGGCACAACAACATGGTTTAGAAGAGATAGAGAGGAAGACGTGCGTTTGTAGTACATTTAAAATTTAAAATAAATATATAAAATGTTTAACACATAAAATACCTATAACCATATGTATATATACATATGTTTATAGGTTGTCTTGTACACAACAACCTATAAAACATCTGTGTTTATTTAAGTATTATTAAATATTAATTACATTTCATTAATTAAAAATTGTATTGTATAATTATATTGTATTATAATAATTATATATTATATATTTATATATAATATATAATTATTATATATAATATATAATTATATATTTATATAATTATATTGTATTATATTATTATATCAATTATATTGTATTATATTGCATTATATTGTATTGGATTCACTTACTATGTTTTATTAAATTTATCATCAAAATATTTACTTAATGTATAGTAAAATTTATTTATTAGAAAACTTTTTAGCATAATAACAAATTTATTTGTAATAATTTCGTCTTTAATATGGTTCGGTTACTTGTTATAAATTTTTATAGACATAACCATAGGACTTGCAGCATTTTTGATTTTAGCAAATTTAGTCTGTTTCTGTGGCGTAATATATATTTTGTTTCCATTTCGCCTCGTCTATTGTAAAATTCAGGATATTTTCGGACAAACTTGCACACCTCAAAGATGTAGGTACAGGTAACGGTAAGTATTTTTAATTTGCGAAAATGTGGTTTACATGTTTCTGTTTGTTCAATATTTGTAATTATTCGTATGAGCTTTTTTTGTAGAGTAAATATAGTCTGTGAATCAGTGCTATTTCTCCATAGTATGACTCCATAGGTTAGCAGTGAATGGGCATGTGCATAATATGCCATAAGTGCAGTATGTTGGTCAGTTGATTTTTTTGTTTCGAGTAGAGCATAAGAAAATGTGCAAAGTTTTGCTCTTAATTTCTTTAAATGAGATTTCCAATTTAATTGGGTGTCTATCATTAGACCCAGGAGAGGAAGGTTAAAGGCTATATTTAATTAAGAAGTTCTCACGGAACGGAAGTTACGCGGGTAAAACCGCGCGCGGGAAACTAGTTCTTTATTTGAACTAGAGTTCCCGTGCGATTTTAATTGTTTTTAATTGAAGGGAAATATAAGCCGAGTGTTTAGTTTATTCACCATGAAATGGCTGGTGTTCTGCAACACATTGTTAATGTTTGTACCCAAAAAACTGTAACTGAAGTCTAGTAAGCCAGGGTGAAAGTAACGAGAAAATAAGGCTATGACCCTCATGACCGTTAGGCGATTAACACACGGCACCGGGCACCGCCGTGGTTGGCGGTGAAGCGGATCTCATGTCGCATTAGTTTCTAATAAATCCGTAGATGCCTAACACACGTACACCGCCCGGCCGCGCGGTGGAGCCTCTCACCGCCACCGCCCCTCCGCGCTGTCGTCCGCGCGGTGAGGTGGCGCCTCACACACGGGGCGCCGCATAACCGCGCGGATCATCATGGGTGCAGGACGTGTTGCAATTTAAAAATAGTTGAACCAAATATCTTCTTATTTTTTTCTCTCTACGCCATAAAAGCCAGAATGCTGCCACCACTTCAGCGTCCATTCTTGCCAGTGTCTGTGGTCAAACTGGTCAAAACCGTGTTAAATCCATCCCCGCGGACAGGCGCGTAAACTGCCTAACCGCACGGGGCACCGCTACGAAATCCGCTATACCGCCACCGCCCTCCGCGGCGGTGCGCGGTGCCGTGTGTTAATCGCCTTACTTATATTATAAATGCGAAACTAACTTTGTCTAGCTTCTACGTCCAAACTATATAACAGATTTTTATAAAATTTATAGGTAGGTATAGAACATCGGGAAAGGACATACCGATACATGTTATCTTTAAAAATAGCTTAAATACGGGATGATAAGAACAATTATAATTTAGAATGATGCCTTAAGTATAAAATTACCACGCGTACAAAATTACGTGCAAATTAGTTTCTTTGAAAAAAAATGATTTTACTCTTTAGTTATCAAATTATTACTATCCGTATTAAATATATTGTATTTTATATTCGATATTCCCTAGTACCTAATGATTAAACACAGAAAACATATTCTGTGTTTAATAAAGTACCCGCCGCCGGTAAAGTTTTACGGATGTAAAATCTCTAGTAGAGTAAAAAAGAACATCGGCACCGACTGCTTAATGTACCCGCTGAAGCATAAAAATAACCAGAATATAAAGCTTCGTGGCAATCTACAGACTGATATTGCCTAAGTTGTAAAACTTATTGACCGTAAACAGATCTGTGCTCACTTGCTATCAGAATCTCATCTATTAGCTACTTCATTTACATTTAGCTATGTTTTCTAATTTACTTTACTACTACTTTTCTTTTTAAAAGTTTATATGAATCTCGTTCGAATGATGTGTTAACTTTTAATAACTCTTTCCCATTAATTAATCTGATAAAAACGATTTTAAAATCCGTAGTTTTTGGCTTATACTGAAATACAAAAGGGGTAGCGGTGAAAGAACTTTGATAAATTTTTTTGTTGTTGGTTAAAATTGTTCTAGACCAATATTAGCTTACGATTTTAGGAAAAAAAATATAGTACTTTTTTACAGATCATTTTATGATCTACAATTTTTATCTTAAGTAATTTTGCGATAAAACTTAGCGTTTTGTAAATCCATGAATCCATGTACCGTTCCGGTACATGGATGGGGAATCTTGAAATGTTGTTTTTAATTATGTTTTGAACAATTTGACAAATTTTCAAATTCTTGGGAATTTATGTGCCATCGAATGTCTACATTGACCAGACTATTAGTAATTACTACTAAAGACAAGCTAATATTTTTATCTTAGAGCTGATTTAATATTAATATTTTTTGTATTCAAGTTATGATATACTTGTCTGTACGTTGTAATTTCTATATCTATTACATTGGTATCATATTTCGGAACACTTATAAATACAGTCATAATATAAGATATTGAGTAAGTTACGCCCCGCAATATGATATCATTATCCTTGAGTACTGTTTCGGTAATGGATATAATATCTCCCATTATTTTCGTTATAATCTCCTTGATTGTCGTCTATTAAGGGAGCTGGCTTAAATTCGCGGTGAGATTAAATGAATGTTCTTACAACGTATTAATGTTTTGTAATATCTAAAAATGGATATCTAGATTAGAACATTTTGTTACAGTAAACAACTGTAAAAAAAGATGTATTTTCTACTAGAAATAATATCATCATCATCAGCCTGTTGTAGTCCACTGCTGAACATAGGCCTCCCCTATCGATTTCCAGCGGTCAAACGATCGCTAGCGGCATGCATTCACCGACTCCCGCGACCTTTATGAGGTCGTCGGTCCATCATGCAGGCGGTCGTCCTACGCTGCGCTTGCCAGTTCGTGGTCTCCACTCGAGAAACTTTCTGCTCCATTGGCCGTCAGTTCTTCGAGCTATGTGTCCTGCCCATTGCCACTTCAGTTTGCTAATCCGTTGAGCTATGTCTGTGACCTTTGTTCTCCTGCGGATCTCTTCATATCTGATTCGATCACGCAGGGAAACCCTGAGCATAGCTCTTTCCAAAGCTCGTTGAGCGACTTTGACCTTTCTTATGAGGGACACAGTAAGAGATCACGTCTCAGATCCATATTTAATCACTGGTAACACACATTGATTGAAGACTTTTGTCTTCAGGCACTGAGGTATTTTGGACGAGAAGATCTCCCGAACCTTCTCAAACGCTGCCCAGCCAAATCGGATTCGACGATTGACCTCTTTCTCCAAGTTGGTCCTACCTAGTTGGATCGTTTGACCTAGGTATAGGTACCTACGTATTCCGTCACTACTTCGAGAATGGAGTTCCCAACGGCTATAGAGTTGGGCACAACGTGGACTAGAACAGAAATAATAGAAATAATAGACTAGAACTTTATTATGCTTTATAATTTACTAGCTTCCTGCGCGCAGTGTTGCTCGAGTTACTCCCGTTTCCTAGTTTCCGTAATAACTTAATACCTAATAAAATATAGTCTGTCTCTACAGCCTTCTTCGGCAAATAGGCTATCTAATAATGTAAGAATTTTTCAAATCGGACTAATAGTTCCCGAGATTAGTACGTTCAGTCAAATAAACTCCTCAGCTTTATTAGTATAGATAATACTCAACGCTGACAAGCGAACGTGCTCAACGATTAGTTGTCAGCGGTGAACTAGGTTTTGTTACAATTTTTATTATAATGCTTACTATTACTATACTTTGTACGAAATAATAGAAGAGCGATATATCACAGAAATGTTTTTACAACACAAACTGATGCCACTTCGCATGAACGATGTCGACGATATATTGACCACATAGTTAACAACAGTTTATAACGCGTTGTCGCTTAGTACTTCATACATACAAGAACAGTTTTAAACTGTTCTAAAATTGAGCTGAACTACTAAATGGATTGGAACTTTTATAATAACGGCACGTTTTTGACAGTGGCGTACATGCTTTTCCAGCAATTTGTTAACGATTATGGACACTTTTCAGTGCTTTTTGTGAGCTGCGACTTAATTAAGACACGACAATTTTATACGACTACTTATTTAGATACTTTTTAATTATAAAAAAAATCGATAAAAATAATGGCGATATATCTCAAGTAACAATTAACAACATTTACTTCACTTCATGTGACAGAAGTTCATACTATGAACTTAAGTTGGGGTCAACATCACTTTATATCACGTCGTAGCTTGCTTAGTACTTGATACTTATTACAAGAGAGAACAGTCTTAAACTGTTCTAAAGTTGAGATGTGCTGGAATGGAATGGACTGGAACTTTCATAATTCCGGCACGTTCACTTGTCAGCGGCGTACTTTACCTTCAATTTGTCAGCGATTATGGCCTTTTCAGTGCTTTTTGTGAACTTTGAGACGGATAAGAAGAAGCTTATTGGATTAATTTATTTTATTACTTTTTTACGATGTTAAAAATATTATTACTTTTATAATAAAACTAGTTGCCCGCTGTCTGCGACTGCGTACGCGTAGGAAGGATTTTATAATCTATCTTTAAATGAAAACCTTGTCCAAATCGGTACTACCGTTTTGGATATTAGACGAACAAACAGTGACTGACAAAATAAAAAGATTGATACCACCAGCACCTGATATAATTACCTATCCACTAGTAGAGAACTCAAAATAAGTGAAGTAAATACCTTCATTTAGAATACCTAAAGATCGACGTTTATTCCCGGAGTTCTACCTTTGTTAACAAAATTGTATGGCTGATCTCAATACCTCTTGTCACTTCAACAAAATGTGGGTTCTCTCGGGAAAGGTGTGTTGGCGACGTATCAATTCAATAGAAAATAAAATAGACTATTCAATAAGACGTTCAAAGCTTTACCTAAATCTAAAGTTGTATATATTATTTATTTAAAAAAATAATTAAATCTCTTATATTATGAAACATCTAGATCATATATGTTGCATTTATTAGCATGTAATCTAAAACATGCATCATCATCAAGTGTACATTATTGAGAATATAGGGTAAAAAGGCTATAGATAACCATGTAAAGGCCTATTATTTTAACGGGGGGAGGGGGGAGAGAGTTGCATTAGGGTTTGCCTCAGATCAGGATCAGGGCGGTCGCTGGTGGGAGGATTGAAGAATGATGGCTTAAGATTTTTAGGGAAATTTTGTGCAACTATCGCTCTACTTTTCAGTTCGCGGGCCTCTCGGACTTCGGGTCTACGAGGACATCGGAAGGTTCTTAGCAAACTAAGGGTCGGGAGGGAGTGGTTATGAGTTAGAGATAATATCGGCCAGGGCCTACCCGGTGATGGGTATAAACCTTCCGATAAGGCAGCAGGGTATGTAGGACTCCCCTCTCTTTAGCGATGATCATACTACGAGGAGAGAGTATAGCACTTTTTAGAGGTGCTACTCCAAACGCCAATAATGGGGACATAATAATATGCAGTTAACAATGCAAAATAAAATATAAATATGTATATTTTATCTACTATTTTACGGCTAATTTCAAATAACAGATAAAATTTATCAGATAAATAAATTTTAAATTTGGCAGAATATGCATAAAATATCAGTACTAATTTCAATTAATTCATCTGATAATTTTGATCTGAGGCTCAATAAATGAGCTATTGTCACATAAACAAAAGAATAACACATTAAAAGCTAATCAGATGTAGCACTATTATGAGTAATTAATCATATTAGGAAGTAACGATCACTGTGTTTATTAGTTAATCACTAATACCTATGTATCGGCACGCGCGGAAATCGTCTATCTATCGGTAATTTAGCATATTTATGGGTAAGCCAACGCTGTATGCTCCGTTAAAGCTATTAGTGACGCAGGTATACCATATCTATAAACAATAGCTACCATTGGTCTCTGGTGTTGATCAACCAGTATACGAACGTTGCTGAACATCGACTCCTTCGAAGGTGTTATGTATGTGTTATGGTATACGCACTAGTAAACGCTACTGCCCACTGGTATATGATTGTCAATTATGATGTTATAGCAATCATGACCAACGGCTAACGTGCTCTTGACCAATGTTTAGGGTTGCCATCTTTTTTTATGATAAAATAGATTTTTTTTCAAAACATTAGCAAAAATATAGTACTATTGGGTAATACAATAAAAAAATAGTACAAAATTATTTTTTGTAGTATATGGTTAACAAGTCTGAAATAAAATTTATAGGCGTGTCAACGACGCCTCTAAATATGCTGCCTTTACGCTTTTGGTAACGGAAACTAAGCCCAATACTGCCAAGAAGTTGACGTTTACTTCGTCGTCGCGCGAGAGCTGAATTACCGATGAAGATATAGTATTATTCGTACTATATCATTTTTCTATAATATATAGTACAGTGGACTGAAATATAGTACGATACTATATAATATAGTACGGGTGGCAACCCTACCAATGTAGTACCTATATAGTAGGTATGGAAGGTATACAACTAACCAGACCCGGAAATAAATATTTGATATTTCACAAAGACCTATGGTCTATGATGAGGAATCGGACCCATGTTTTTTGAGACTGAAAACAGGATTTACGACATAATGGTCTCGTTGGTCTAGGGGTATCATGTTAGACGTTATTAAGGAGGTTCGATTCCCGGGTCGAGCAAAACATGTGTTACAAGAAATTTTCTCTTAACTCCCCGCCCAAAAGTCAATAGTGGGGATAGTACGATAACATTTAAAAAAATTTTATCCTGAAGAGATATTATTTTGTTATTTTTTAAAAACTCAAACTTTTTTAATTTAGTGTCATATAAAATCTACCTATAGCTATATATAGCATAAAGCTATCGATTTTAACTGTTTTAATTAAAGTATATTAAAATTAGTATTTAAAATTCTTCCGTCATTACATTATTTTGCATTTACCGATGTACCTTATAGTTATCACGTAAATGTGGCTAGTTTTATATGTAGGGTGAGTATTTATTCAGTAAGTTACACACGTTTTTACAAATAGGCACTATGTACGCTCTACGTGTAATGAATACCGAATAACACTCTATTTTGTTCGTCCTATATTATGAGGGTTATCATTATTGTATCAAGTAAATAGTGTAATGTCAATTATATTTCGACTGATTTTTTATACTTAAGATGTTGTGATGTAATTTATATAAAAAAACAATGTTGGTATAATTTGCAATGTTAGCGTTACAAGAACCCCTGAACCAAAAATATCGGTGTAGCTAAGTCTCATTTCTAGGAAAATTAATTTTCTCGGTGAGCGAAGTTCTGTTGCCTAAGTACTCGAGCTACTTTACATAAATAGTTATAACTTTTGCAGTTGTCATAATAAGACTATATTTGAACTTTTAGTTTCTACGTAAAATATTTTGGTAAATAATTCCCCTATTTAATAAATATAACACGCATTGTAACGTAGAGTTTTACGAGGATACGATACGGTGAATCTATATTAATATGCGCTAATCTTAGGAACTTGCATTTTGATTTTTTAAAATCTTTCAGTTTAGACAGTCCATTTATTACTAGGCGAAAGATTAATGATAAAGTTCCTACTACTATATAAACTTTTAAACTTTTGCGTTTGATAATTATAATTATAATTTATAACACACCATATTTGCATTAATCGTGGTCTACCCGCGACCACGATCAATACAACTTGATCGAAACGTCGGGTAATATAAAAAGGTAATTTTTATCTCGTTAATATTTGTGTGTTATAAATTCCTACTTCTACTTCACAAGATATATTACCTTTTGCGTAAATTAAGTCGCAGATTAAAGTTAGCGTTAGCCCAAAGTAACTATTCCACACGGATAAAGTTGCGACATGGAGCTGGTCTACACAGTTTCCGTCCCCGTGGGATCTTCATATTTAAATATAGCCTATGCAACGTATGTTTTTGAAATCAGTTTAGTAGTTTCAGAGCCAATTCAATGCAAAAAAATAACAAGGAGTAAAATCTTTCATTTATAATATTAGAATAGACGTAAAATATATACATAAAATGAATACAATATTTGTTTTGTACATCTTATATTTAAACGGGATGGAAGGGTCGTCCCGGGCACCCTCGTTTCCATAGTAAATGTCAAATAATATATGCAGTACATACTACGTGTCTGTTGTCATCTTAATTATGAAGGTTGTGAGGCGAACCGGACCTGTTTGGAATTCTTAATCGTAATCCCATTAATTGCTTTAATTTATATACGATTTGTAATTTGTTAGGTAAATTTAAACACAGTCATAACATGATTTTGTTAGATTAGACGAGAACAAGTACAAGATATACTTAAGATTTGCCGTTGTACCGAGTTGGTATGTATCAATTATACTGACCTCATAAATTACTTCATGGATTTTAAACCATCGATAAACAAGTGAGCCACTGTTTTCGCCCTGACCCTACATATTTTTAGGGTTCCGTAGCCAAATGGCAAAAAACGGAACCCTTATAGATTCGTCATGTCTGTCTGTCTGTCTGTCTGTCTGTCTGTCTGTCTGTCCGTCCGTATGTCACAGCCACTTTTTTCCGAAACTATAAGAACTATAATGTTGAAACTTGGTAAGTAGATGTATTTTGTGAACCGCATTAAGATTTTCATACAAAAATAGAAAAAAAACAATAAATTTTGGGGTTCCCCATACATAGAACTGAAACTCAAAAAAATTTTTTTCATCGAATCCTTACATGTGGGGTATCTATGAATAGGTATTCAAAAATGATGTTGAGGTTTCTAATGTAATTTTTTTCTAAACTGAATAGTTTGCGCGAGAGACACTTCCAAAGTGGTAAAATGTGTGCCCCCCCCCCCTGTAACTTCTAAAATAAGAGAATGATAAATCTAAAAAAAATATATGATGTACATTACCATGCAAACTTCCACCGAAAATTGGTTTGAACGAGATCTAGTAAGTAGTTTTTTTTCAATACGTCATAAATCGTAAACCGCAATTTACATTTCATTCAATCAACTCGAATATAAAAATATAAAATAACATTTCATTTCATAAACATACGCTTTTTTATTTATTCTTGATATCAAAAATAGGTACGCACTTGTAACTGATACGGAACCCTTCGTGCGCGAGTCCGACTCGCACTTGGCCGGTTTTTTAAGCTTATTGGAGGTAATCATTTAATATGATGAAGCAGGCGGAGATCAGTAAGTAGTCTTAAGTATGAAATACCATTTAATACAAGAATTCGAATGTGGAATTAAATAGGCGCAGTTATAAAAAAAGGTTTACATTTCTGACTCCAATGAAGTAAAGTTTGCGATGACATACGAAAAGCGATCAAAAGCAAAATTTAATTAAATAAATCGTTTTACATAAAACACCAACGGTTCGTCACTTATTGATGACATTATACAATTATCTCGACAATACTAGCGTTGTTTTCAGAGATAAATAACACCTAACTGCAATTTAAGACCAACTATCGTGCGATATCTACTGTCGCGTTGGTTTTGTTTGATACGTAATTGGTGTGTATTTTAAAATTAAATTATTAAAAAACCAACTATAGAAGTTAGACTTACTGAAACACCATGCCTTCCAGATTAAACGTTGCTTAACTGCTGCCGCAAATTATCATCATCATCATCATCAGCCCGTATATCGTCCACTGCTGAACATGGGCCTCCTCTCAATGGAGGATTTTGCCATAGTTACCACGCTTGGCAGGCGGGTTGGTGACCGCTTATAATTTACACAAAGATTAATTGTCCGGCGTGGGGATCGAACCCACGACCTCCGAGATTATAAGCGAGCCAAATACCGCTACGCTACGGAGGTGCCGCAAATTATAAATACCTTTTTTATGTTTAAACTTCGTGTCTTTGACTATGACTATACAATAAGAACAGTATCGTCCAAAAGTTCACTGAACTATCACAGCTCACAAACAGTTTCATCTGTCCAAGACACGCAAATTCACTAATCTGGAAACACCGTATTTATTTTGCGATTCTATACACTGTGACTTATAAAGCAACTGGTTTCGTAATTAACGAAGAATTATATTTAAATTCGAGGGTAGAAAAGTTGTTAATTATAAGCATGACGATAAATTATTGAATCACTGATACGTAACAAAAGCAATCTATTCTAATATTATAAAGAGGAAAGATTGATTGCTTGTTTAGGAAAGGCTCCGGAACTGATTCAAAAAAATTACCATTAAAAAGATACGTTATCCAGGAAAACTATATAGGCTATATTCAATAATACGTAATAACACAGTTTAAAATCCGGCTAAGTGAGAGTCGGACTCGCGCACCGAGGGTTCCGTACAAGCCTGTTTTATTATAAGATGTTACTAAAAATGTACGGTTTTCGCAATTTTTCCTGTAACTGTGCTGCGTTGCTACTTATTAAATTTCAAGATTCTGAGTTCACGGTAAATACTTCGTAGTGTCGAAAATTTGCGGCAATTTGTGGCATAAACGGCTGTATCTTTTGATTGCGTTGGCTAAGAAGTTTGGTTTGTTTTTTTTCACAGCTCCAAATGACAGTAGACCCAAGTATTTGATATAAATTTCAGCTTGATACCTCCACGCGTTCCTGAGAAAAAGGGTCTTGAGACACAGACAGACGGACGGACGGACAACAAAGTGATCCTATAAGGGTTCCGATTTTTCCTTTCGAGGTACTTTCTCAGGATATTGAACAATGAACTCTTTTTAAGGTTCCCTAAAAATGAAGAGAATTCATTTTTGAACGAAGATCGCCGAAGATATGTTGTTTCCGTTAAATAAACTTAAAGTAATGAATTTATGTGAATAAATAAATAAAAGGAAAACTAAATCTTTTATGTATGAAAATATCTGTTGTTTTAGTATAAATGTATATTGTTATTGTCCACTGACTTGCTTAGGGGACAAAAGAGTAGGTACTATCTACTTTTATTTATTCTTTTCGTTTTAACTTTTAAATATAACATTATGTATCAGTTTTTTGTATTATATTAATATAATGTCCTAAGGCCAACCTATAAAACCAAATATTTTTTGAAAATTTCTCATTATCTGTCCAAAGTGTCTCATTATATTAATATAATGTAACATATAAAAAAAATATAAAATAACATCTCATTGTATTAATATAATGTCCTAAGACCAACCTATAAAACCAAATATTTTTTGAAAATTTCTCATTATCTGTCCAAAGTGTCTCATTATAAATTTACACTGGCGTAATTGCTTTATTCGATTTTTATTTTATTTAGTATATTTACATTCTACATTTTCTCGCGTCTGGGAAGATAAATATGTAAATGTAAGGAGCACGCCTACCATTTATTTTCCCACTTAACCTAAATAAAGTTGTTATATTAAATATACGGCAGGTCAAGGAATTTTTAATAAAACACAAGGTAATCCTAAATTCTTAATGTTTTATTTATTACCAAAACTGTAAATCACACTTTGGTACAAAACAACAAATCTCATAACGTCAAAATATAATTTTACATCTAAACAATAATAAAACAATATCTTTCTATAGGTAACTCATTTTTAGAACAGTAAATATGATCGCTAAAATTGACTTTGTTTTCAACAAACAGACTATTTTACGAATACAATCACATTAATATAATATATCTCTATAGATAAATAAATTATTCTTTTTTTCATTTCAATATTTAATCGAGATTAAAGGAAAGATAAACATTTGTCATTATACAATATCATTTCAGACAAGATAAACATGACACAAAGATCGAAGAATTTATGATTTAAAAGTGATGGGTCTACATTATAAAATATGAATACTACGACAAAGGTCCCACGAGTACTTTAAGAAGTAGGAAAAATGATCTATTTATGTTACAATTATTTATGCTACGTTTGTTTTAAAAGTTACATTAAAAATTTTCAGTTGACAAGCAAACAGGGTTATGGTACCATCTTTTCGTATATTGTACCATTTTCATTAATAAACATGTTCATAACAATAGCATGGCTTAAAATATAAAGAAAGCATTAATTAACCTAAAATTTGTGTTAAATTATTTTGAGGTTCAACTGTAATAAAATTCCATTTTATTGCTCTCAATTTAACTATAACTTCGACTCCAATTAGTAGACAATTCTACAAAACAATATTTACATAATTCACAATATAATTAAGTATAATACAAGAGTTTAGGTCTTCGAATTGAACAACTTCGTTAAAATCACTAATAGACGAGTCTTTTATTAATATAGGTATAATATATGGCTTAACTTCAGGAAATGTCCTGTAGCAAGCATGTGTCTCAATTTTGCATTCCAAGTACTTATTATAAATTCATATTAAGACCCACGGATCTACTACCAAGGTAGTAGTATCTCAAGTGGTCGAGTACATTAGTGAGTCCAAGGAGAACTCTCGTACTTTTGACTAAAACCAGTGATTAAAGCCTGAAAACCCCACAATTGAAAGCTATACAGGTTCATTTAAAAGGAATTGCATAGCAAAGGGGGTAAAGGGAGCGGTCTATAGGGGCCGCCATAGTAACTATCATACAGACGTAGTTATCTGTTCTATAAGATGATGTTCTCTTCTTCTGCAGGCCGGTCTACAAGACCCACCTCTAGTCCACATAGTACCTCGAGTAGCTAGCCCTTCGGGGACACTGCGGGAGGGACGGAGGGGGGGTGCTCTTCGGTAGCAGTCCGGGCAGTGGTTGTCCCGGGGAATTGAGCAACAGGACCGGTCCAATGGAGCTGCGTATGAGAGTGATTTGGGGAGACGGGAGCCGCAGGAGGAAACCGGCCATGCGCAGTAGGCGGTGGCTCCACCGGCACTGCAGGCACACCACGCAGGTTCACACCTAGAACAATGAGTACATATGGGTGATACATTTATGAAGTAAATCTACTCAAAGGATTACTCAGAGGAAGGACAAAACAACATTACTATGGACCAATCCCTTACTATTGCAAACACTTTCGGGGTACACCTTTTTCTATTCGATCATTAGCTAAAATGACAATAATAAATATATTTTTTTGAAAGTTAATTTTATTTTTATGAAATTTGTAGGTTTTGATAGAAAAGAGCCGCTGCCGCTTACCGCTGTGTCGAACTTATATGGTTACAATCAAAGGTTAAAATTCCCTAAAAAAGCAGACACTTCAAAGTCCTGATAAGGTGTGAAAAACATACTGATTGTCATTTATTTGATGATCAAATAAATGAATGCATTACATAAAGACATAATAAGAAAGACTAAAAATATTAAGTACCTTGCATACCTCGGTGGCGGAGTGACACAGGGGCATGTTTCCGCCACAGTAGGTGCGGGGGCAGGGGGAGGCGGCTCTGGTTCTCTCTTCGAGAAGCCAACGAAGAATAGCAAGAGAGCCCCCGCGAGGGTAGCCGCTGTGGAGAAATAGAAGCCGGCCCGTGGCACCTGCTGGTTGATGTAACCCGTTACCGGGACACCTACCATTACTGGAATGGCTTCCGCTCCTTGCACAAAACCTGTTATGAATATGCTAGTTAGTAAAACAAATAACGAAACTTCACGTACACGCAGATGAACAAAATTTACATAGATATTATCACTTAACATCTGTGACTTTGGCCAGCAATGCAACATATTTGCATGTTGTTCCATACTAACTGTATGGAATACTGGCTGGCTCGATTTCCAGTTTTACTGCATACAGTAATTCTAAAACTATCCATTTTATAGTTTTCTTCAAGATTAACTTCAATTCCAGCTTTTAATTTATTGTAAAATTTAATTAAGCCAAAATGCCACGTAAAAATAAAAAATTGAGTTCGCGGAAATCAGCTTTCATTTTAATTTTTTTGACGTAGGAAATGTTGTCTAATTACATTTTAAATCTAATTCATTTTCATAAAAAAACTTAGATCGTCGTGACCACCCAACAGATTTCTGCTTGCTAGGATTCGACTTATTCAGAACGAATAGACCTAGCTTTTTAATCACTAGGCCACGGGATTGTCAACCCAACTCAAAGTGACCCGTTCCGAATATAATCCCATTACTTAGGATAGTCACAACAAATGGTCAAGCAAAAATGTGACATTTCCGCGTACATATCATTGAGCTTTAGAGATTTAGGAGCAAATGTAAAGACGCGATTTATTTCTTTGATACGATAGTCGTGATACGACCTATTTATAATATTCCGTAAACATCTGGTTTGTCATACATTATCATTATTAATAATTTACATTATATACAATTAAAAGTAGCTAATTTAAAATCAAAACTAACTTATAAAATAATTCTATTCTAAATATATTCTATTCCCAGAATGCTGGCAGCATTACACAGTTGAATGGCAATGCTTTCCTGCTATGCAAAGTTAAAACCAGCGCTCGGAGAACGTGCCGCACCAAAAACCTCGCAGCGGCCCGCGAGGTTTTTGGCTAAAATGATTGCATGAAAATTCTAAATTATATTATATACAATTAAACATTTGTCAATAAAGGTAATCAACTGGTTTGTTATTCGTGATTTCCAATAGGCACCCATGATATTAGGTAGGTTTTAGTAATGTCATGTTGCAGTTAGACTAGACACGTGCTTGAGTGTAGACTGCGACTCGACAAACGTAATGTAGAAAACCCACAGACAAGATGGATCGATAACTTAAAAAGGGCAGGAGAAAACTGGAGGACGGAGGATCGAATGTATGGTGCAAATTAGCGGAAGCTTATATGGACTGAGTACATAATAGCATCAGTATATGTCGCGTCCACCGAAAATCACGGGTAATTCAATAGTTATGATCGGATTACAGGCAATATTTGGACCGACATATCTGACGAGTACGAATCCGTTAGAATCGACCTCACATCACGCAACTCACGCTTTTGAATTTTAGTAGGTATTTGCATTAATGTAACCTAACCATTTTACCCACGTTGGATTGCTGTTTCAGTTAAATAGTTTTGGAAAATGTTTTATATCTTGTACGTATTATGATATTGTTTATATAATATATAAACGTAAAAGGAATAACTAATAAACTACAAGACAGACAGGCAGACGGACAAAAAAACCCGCAAAATATGTAACTTAAACATCGTGATATTGACAAGTACAAGTGTATGTAAATACCCAAGCGCTAAATAATAATAAATTATTTACTATCCAAAGAAGTTATGGGTATAAAGTATATACGACTATAAAAATTAAAACGACAAAAATATCTAGTGTTAATTCCGCTAAAAATGTGTCTATATGCTGTAATGCTATATTTGCACCACCCTTCTAATCAGCAATTTTTGCCGCCCGCAAAAATTGTTAACAATATACGGGAGAGATAGTAGCAACTTGCAAAAATCTGTGTTTTTGCAACCATCCATTTACACACGTAATATAAAGTATAGAAGTTTCACTCACCCCAGACTTTTGTGAAATGTCGTCCACGAACACGTTCCATAGTCAGCATCTTTATGGAATACAGAAACCCGCCGAGGCAGAGTCCGTACATCCACGCGAATAGCACGTAGCCGTGATAGCCTTCCACGCTACTGAGAGCCAACATTGAAATACCTATAACAATGTTTACAGTTTTGAGAAATTCTTTTTTTTATGAAATATTCAAAAAATCGAGTCGAATAACCAAATTATTGGATTAGATTTAGATTTTTGGAATATTTGGCTATTATATTCTCTATGCGCAACTATTTTTACCACGATTTCAATAATTAAGTTTACTTACCAATTCCCAGCAGGGCAGTTTGGCATAAATATTGCTTAGAAACAAGGCACTGCGCAGACGGGCGCACCAGCACGAGCCCAAAGCCGGCGCAACCCAAGACTGCCGCGAACCCAAGAAAGGTTTGTAGCAACACTAATGCACTTTCTTCTAAGCCTTCTTGAAATCCTTGTAAAGCCTAAGGAACACACATTTTTAAATATAATTCGAGTCTTAAGATTTATCTCGAGGAGGTCCTGATTTTCAAACAAGCAACATTTGATATATTCTACCATAAAATCCATAATTGATTTTAAAACCCAACTGTCTTTACGATACATAAGAAAATTGGCACCGCATTCTGAACACTGTTGATAGAGTGTAAATCTTTTATGTGTTCAAAATGAAATGTTATCAAATAAATTAGGTTCAGGTTAAATTAGGTTTTTAAAAACCACAAAATATTTCGTGTTTATTCCGCCCAAAAACGTAGGTATTTAAATGCATTTCTTGCATCGCACTCCCACCCGCAAAAATTATACAGAATATGCAGAAAGGAAAATAAAACATACAAAAATACAATCACCAGACAAAAACCTATTTTTTGTCTCATCAAAATAAATCCAATCAAACAAATAAAAATATTTCTTAATCTTTTATATTTTACAAAACAGCGGAAAAAATACATAAAAATAAACGGATGAAATAAATCTATGTTTTGCATACGTTTCGTAGCATATTCCAATATTTTATTGTTTCATACGAAAAGTAACATTCCAACAAACCCTATCAATATTTTTCATTAAAATTTGTCTTTTAGATTTTTTTCTGATATCCTGACCTATACACACATAAACAATATTTGATTGATGCTGAACTCTGCTATTTTTATATGGTGTGAAATTTGAGGCACAACAATACGTGCCTAAAAATCAACGTTTCCGCAACGGTTGTATATCATATGAAACTAGGGTGCAGTGCGACTTTTATACAAGTTAAATTTTATATAAGTTTTTTATCGTCGTTGAACTACCAACGCTACGTAAGTAATTTTAAGGCGGCTTTGAAATTTGGTGCCACTATCCAGAGAACGAGAATACACATTATTGAGCTAATAACAGCGTCTTTATCATTATGTTGTTATAAATTTTCAAGAGAGTGCGCTCCTGAAAATACATAACACATAATAGACAGACACAGACAAGACTTTCTGTCATACGTGATATATTTCTGTCATAGTGTTAGAACCTAAGCGATGATAATATATAATGTTATATAACAGTCGTTACCGAATGTTTAAATAGTTTTGATTTTATTATAATCGTCACATTCAGAACTGTTAGTAAAATATCAAAAGAGTGTTATTTATATTCTATAAATAGGTACTTATAAAAGGTATCGCAAAAAATACATTAAAATATATATTTTTACTAAATTTACTTAATAATAAGATACGTGAAGAAGATACATTTTTATATATTGATTTTCTACTTCGCCTAACAAATAAAACTTATATTAGCACTATATAACTTTCAGATTTCACAACTTTACCAATTAGACTTACCAAAAAAAACACGGGAGTGTAAAGTCCAAAAGCCGCTAATCCCGCAGCTAGCAACAAAACTTTCGCCGGTCTTGATTGAAGTGGACTTAAATCGATCAGGGGCGGTCTTTTTAATCCTTTCTTTTCTTTTACCTACCACAAAATAGGTTCATGATTATCAAAGCTAGAGGAAATTAAATGTAAGTAGCAGACATATTTTAGGTATAGATTTGCTAACAATTTGTTCCGTAAATATACCATATGATGTGTATATTCAAAGAATAGTTTTGCCGACGCTTTTTAACCACCGCAACGATGTGTGTTATGACCCATATCATCATAATCATCATATTCAGCCTGTTGTCGTCCACTGCTGAACATAGGCCTCCCCCATCGATTTCCAGCGGGATGCTAGCGGCCTGCATCCACTAACTCCCTGCGACCTTTATGAGGTCGTATCGTGCGGCCGGTCGTGGTCGTGGTCTCCACTCAAGAACCTTTCTGCTCCATCGGCCGTCATAACCCAAATCTGTATTCAGCAAATAATAAACTAATAAACTCATAACATTTAGACATGACATTTTAAATGACAAATTAACAGTACGATATAACTACTGTACAGTATTTTGAAACCATTCGGTATGCAAAAATCACCATCAAAGTTAGTAAATTTGTTTATTATTTTATGGAATTCGCATTAGTTGAATATATTTTATTTGATTATATCAGCAGTCGGCAATTCGTCGGTGGTATGAGTGATTTTAACCTTAAATTCTACCTGATACCCCAAAGAGAAAATGAAGCAGTGCAAAGCGCTTTCTTAAGGCAAATTATATATGCTTAATTTATTTTGATATTTATAACTAATTTACAAAACGTCCGCAGGCCGCGTGTTGCTGACCACTTACGCTGGAGACACGAGAAATTAAATGAACCTAGTTAAATTTCTTACAGCCAAAGGAAATAATTGTGCAAAGCAATACAAGCAAACGGTTGGATATCTACAATACAGATTGGAACCCCGCGAACTTGATTGAACAAAGGAAACTTTGTAATTGGAACCTTATTATTATTAGGATTTTTAAATAATTTGAAAGAAAGAGAAAGAAATACAGTTATTAACACAAAACGAATAAAAAATAGTTTTATTTGAAGTATTCTGTTCGTTTTTTGGATTTGTTTTTATTCCTTAAATATTTATAGAATTATTATCATACTTATCTTAGGTGATCTTGCAATACCGCATAAGTGATACCTAATTAGGTGTAATTTCATCTGTCAAGTAACATTTTCGCTATTATATGTTTTAAAGGGCAAAAAATCTATTTGCGACATTTGATAAAGTACAAACCAATACTTATTTGGATTAATTTTTGATCTTCCTATATACAATTGTCTTATCCAATTAACATGAACCTTTAAATCATCTGAATGTATCGATAACAATTTGGGTACCATGTAGTAAATACATAGAAAGGGCCTTACCTTTACTTTCCGGCGTTGGTTCTTCAGATGCAGTATGGCGCGTCGCTGCGGGTGGTAGAGTGAGGCGCTGCGGTACACTGCACTTAAGAAAAACGCTAACACAAGCACGCCGGTCACCGCTTGCAAGCCCAGACGCCAGCCTAGTTTCCTACAAAAATAACAAAATTTTGGTTTATTTAGGCTCAGATATATTTTTTACCATAAAAACCTAGTATTATAATGCTTTTCAACTAAGAATGTAGGCACAATAAAAACGTATCGAAAAGGCAAGCAGATAAGCGTAAACCAACATAGTATATGGAATAGCGTGGTATATCTAGTGTTATTCAAACTCTGGTGTGTAGAAGATATACACCAGGCGTATCAACTGGCTTTTACTTTACCAGGCGGTGTACACTATAAAAAGAACCATAAAATTGTATGTTCAATAATGCGGTAGTCACGTAGTGCCAACTTTTTTGTTAATGTTGAATTAATTTAAGGATCATAATATGAGTTTATTTCCTAGAATATGGTATGAAATTATAATATTAGATCATAGTCTTGAGTCCGTGGTGAGTCCAAAAAGACAGCTTGGTTGACGGGCACCCTATGAAGAGGTAGAAGTCTAAGCCAAAGGCTTATGGTTCGTTTAAAAATAAAAGTGTAGAAATCTCCGACGAAGAAGATCCTTTCCTCAGTATATCATTCAGAAACACAAACAGGCAATTATCCTCAAACACAAATCTACTGCCGGATAGAAAGCGAATTTGAGTGGGCTGAAAGTATAGGATGCGAAATGGACTGGAAAACAGCGTTATTTATATATGAAATTATATTAGAATCCACAAATCAACAAAATTGAAGATATAACTCGTTAACTATACAAAGTACATATTTTGATTCCTTAATTAAAAGATCCTTAGTAATTAGTAACATCATCAATGGGGATGAACATATATATCTTATGAGTGTTTGCGATATAGAAAGAAGAAGAGACATCGAATAGGGGTCAGTGCCCATCTTCAAAGACAGTCGCCAACCCAGTTTCCTAAAAAATTGCACACCTTTTAGCCTAGTTACTAGTATGCTCTGTAAGTATATGAATTGATGAAAAGCTAGGCATTAAATGCATTTTGGCAGTACACTCACGAGACGTTTAGCAATGCATTTTTGTAAAACTAACTTTTTGAGGAAAAAAGCCTTTGAGCGTTTTCGAGAAACATTCGCGTATATAACTTTACTACCAAACAACACATTTCGAACCGGAAACTATAATTCGAGCTCACGTGATTTGTTAGTTCGTAGTTGTCAAACGTTTCATATAGTCAGTTCGTTTGTTTCTAATCGAAATTCAGAACATCATTTTTAGAGAGCAAAAGTCTGATGTTTCGACATGGTGTGATATTTTTTTAGTCTCTTTGAATCTTTATTTTCTTTCTGTGTTCTGCGTGTCCCTTTAAATAACAGATGAATCAGTAGGGTACCAAATACCATGGAACGTTAACCATACGGTCTATACGTTCATAATTAGTTATCCTCGACAATGACATATAAACGCAAACGCGTTGGATGCTAATTTAGTTTAAAAGTTATGTGAAGTGAAAATATAGTTTAAATTAATATTAACGTTTAATACAAAGTCACCTCTTCACCACTTTGCACCTATATCAAGTATTTGATTATTTAGGAATTTAATTTTAGGCGGCCTATGTGTTTAGGTGCGCAGGTTGATGGTAAAACGTATTAAAGCAGATTGGAAAATTTTGATACTGTCGTCATTTATTAATTATATGCGTATATAAGTGTATAGTAAGTTCATTCAAGATTCTTAGTGTCTGCAAAAGCAAATAAGCCATTGCATTGGTTGTTATAACATCATCTATGGCCATTCTAAGTATGCCAGGAAATAGTTGGCAGTGTTTTTTTATATATCCATTGTCAAATCACCAGAAAGTAGGAAGAATGAGAAAATGGTAACTTACCCTACTGCTTCTTTATAAGCAACGCTAAACAACGCGATGCCAACACCGCCTCCCGCATGAGCCACAAGTTCAACGAACTGGCGTCGTCTTCTGAAGTACGCGCCCAGCACCAATCCTGCTGCTTCTCTTACGAGCCCACAGCCGATGCCGAGGACTACACCTGTTACAAAGCATATATCATATTTTATTAAAAAGAAGTAGTAGCTTATTTGCGAGCTTAAATTATCTGTGAAATTTGCTCGGGTAAAGTTAGTTTTATTGTAAATAGAATGACAGATTAAAAGCACGGATATATTTTCTTTTCTAGAAAAAATAGGAGGATTTCGTGGAGTTTTTTAATTACCCAATTACGAGTCATATGAACACAAAACTTAGAGCTTTTGATCATGGGAATAACGTCACCGGACCAGCTAGAAGCTAATGATTAAAAGAAAGCACTTCGTCTGTAGATGTTTCATTATCCTGACATTTCAAGCAAGTGTTCATCTATTTCCTGCACGTCTTTATTTTAAACCACAAAGGGAATTTAAATATTTATGTAAGTATTTATAGAGTATCTAAATTAGGTACGAATTCCCTTAGGGATTTTCGCTGAGGATGTTTAGCTGTACACAAATAGGAAGTTAAACTAACAAGCGAACTACTTGATTCAATATTCCTGAGTTAGGTGTGGGGAAAGGATAATATTATATTGAACTGTATTCGCGTTTCTAACGAACTTTACCTTTAGCTGTAGCAAACTTTTTGTACACAGATTTCGTCCTATATGAATGTTAAATAACATATGTATGTATACATATTACATATGATCGTAATATTTGAATACTGAAATGATTTCTAACGGAAAATTTGGAGGCAGATGTCTATTGTTCGACAGTATGTTTTAAAATATTGAATGAGCAATATATTTATTATTCTATCCATTTATTGGCAATCTCGTGTTACGGGCTTGTGTCTATACTTGCTTTACCGTAGGTACTCGATTCTATCACTAAATTCACTAGATCTTAACCATTTTTTTTAAGAAATCTGGGTCATTCGAAAATGAATTGAAGTTAACTTAGTCAGTAAAGATAAATGTGTACATTCCATACATTCCTTTTTCATATAATCTGTAAACGTATTTGTATGTAAATTATATGCACGTAATCAATGCTCGATACCAATGCATGAATTATGTATGTACCTATTTCCATCTCATAATAATATGCGAGTAATGCCTTGATACAAGTATCTTATGTTTTTGCGTCAACATTGAGATTTATGAAACTTACACATAGTTTTATGAGGAAAACTTTTTAGATAAAAAATTGAAAGCCCTGGGAGCACGTACATGTTTCTTATTCCGATATTATGTCACTGTCAGAGTTGATTTACTAAAGTAAATCAGTGTCACGTTGGATGGGCTCGGTGACTGTTGAGATATCAAAGATTTGAGCAGTTTTTTAAATCTACAGTTAACAATTCCTCTTCATGTTTACGTGTATTGTTTGCAGACGAAAAATCTGTTTTTTAAAGTGACCTGATTGTTTGTAGCCAGGCATTAAATTGGTCAGGTATATGTACAAAGCTTGAATAATTTACGTGGTTTTTTGAACTGTAACACCAGCTATTTCCGGTTTGTTGCTTATTTGTTTTAAAATATTTTTTTAGATATACGATTTCGAGAGAGTTTTATGCTGCGAAAAAGAGTGCGGCAGGCCAATTACATAAAAATGCGTCAGCGATAAATTTGTTGATTTTTCGCAAAAAATAAGCATTGTCAAAGCAACGCGACATTTTTTTAGGTTTTTATAGCCACCAAGAACGTAAAATGTAGCTATACTTGACAACTAAACACCAATTGCTATGCCAACGCGACATTTCTGTGGTTTTGCGAAATTATGGTTTTTTTAAACAAACTTACCATAACTGAGTACTGTTTGATGAAGCTGCGTAGCGAAGGAAGTGAAGAGACAAGCGAGAGGTAACAGCAGTCCTCCGAGCAGCGCTATCAGGCGTGGGGATCTCTTCCGCCCGGCCACAAAAGCCCCGGCCGCTCTCGATACACCCACGCAGATTGCACCAGCCCAAACTATTGGCAATCATATTATCAATCAATTTTTATTTTGCTTAAATAAATAATAACAGCTGAAAAAATGAGTATACAATTAAAATTGCATTATCTTCTCCAGTTATAAAAGGCTTATGTTTAACTTACCATCAGATATAGTAAAAATGATCACCAAAATTAAACCCGCATTTTAATGTAAAATTGTAACCAAAGTTTTAACATTTCGCTATCGTATTTAAGCAAAATGACTCCAAATAAATCATTGTTAACCCAAAAGTAGTAAATGATCACCAAAAGTACCTAAATGTTTTACTAATTTACTATTCGGTTCTGGCACTCGCCGGCCGCTGCCGCGGCACCGCTCGCTTCGCTGGCTCGGCTCGTGCGTTGTATGGCCGCAGCTCTAACCTAACCTAACCGATTGTCATTTTTCATTGATTTTATTAAGGTAGAAATAGCGCAATAATTTGCTCGCTAAGATTTGGTGATCATTGACTACATTTGGTGTTCGAATACAATTTGAAGTGCAGTCGTGACTAAAATAGCTAGTACTATTATAATTTTAGACTTTATTTTTCTGGTGTCAAGTATATATTTTTGGTGGTCATTATATTTTATCCCGTTATAAAATAGTCTATTTATTTATTTATAGGGCATACACTACTGTTTCAGTTATCCAATGCGATAACGTTAACATTACATTTATAATTGTTAGATGTCTAGTTGTCCTTATAAAACATCAAATTTTGTATAGACAAATATAGTATAGTCGAGTGAAAATAAGAACATTCTAGTATTGCAATAGTTTGTAACGGAGAAAATTTGCTATCCCTATAGTCAGCCAATATTATGAACGCCTTATATTGAATACATTCTTTCACTTAAAAACTAGGCGCAGTAGTTTTTAAGTGAAATCATTTATTCAGGATATGACATGTGGCTATAGGCTATAGACATTATAGGCTACAAAATGCAATTTTTAAACCTTATAATATAGTTTAATTAATTTTTATATTCTGGTCATATGAATATTTGGGAGATAACACAGAACTGCATTATTCATGAGTCACAAATTTAACAAAAAAAAAAAACAGGTTTGCATAAAAATAGAAGCATTTCTAACGTTCTATAATGATTGTTTTTATATGCCGCCTCTTTTATGTACAATCTTTATTGGATGCGCGTAGGCGTGGCGTATATTATGTGTGTCTCTTTGTCAATGCAAACATTTATGATCATTTTACTAACACTGATACCTATACTGTATAACATTAAAAATACATTCAATATTAATTACTTCTAGCCCATTATTGTAATTGCATTAAATTTTAAAAACCATTTCATCATCAACAGCCCATTTACGTCCACTGCTGAACATGGGCCTCCTCTTAACAGACCTTAGCAAGCCAGGATCGTAGAGGGAAATTGCCATAATCACCACGTTTGGCAGACGGATTGGTGATCGAAGTAAGATTTAAACGTTGAGCTAATAGATGCTGCTGCCCATCCATCAGCCATATGTCCCTTAGTCGCCTTTTACGACACCTATGGAAAGACATGGGGTAGTCTATTCTAAGCCGGAAACCACACGGCAAAACCCTTTACTTATAAATTTTTGTAATTTAATGCAATCTAACTTGACAGACCCATGTTATGGCATTTTTCTATTACAGATTTTTTTAAATTAATAGTTATATTATTTATATGTATACTTAAGCATTACATATTTTTTTCTTTATTCCAGCAGCTACACTGTGCTCACTAAAGAACAACAAAATAAACGTGAGCCACTCTAAAACGTCGTCATTAGATTCATATTTGGACTTTGCAAATATAATCATGTCTCATCAATTCGTACAAAGCTTAAGTGGATGCCAATTTTCCGCATATTCTTTCTCATTTGTATAATATTATTTTTAATCCTTTCAAACCTATCTACCTCAAGAACCATTTTGAGTTCCTTTGTGATACACATTCACCAGATCTAAGAGCATCACATAATTCAAAGTAACATATTTTTTTGCACATTATGGCATTTGGCCATAAAAGTCTCTAGAAGTGTCCTTCAGTGTCGAATTATGGAATGCTTTGAATAACTCGGATGTTACCAATTATTAAACTAAGGCAAAAATGGATTGAATTGGTATTTCTACTTAGTATGTATTTATTTAAATATATTGAAACGAATATTGAATCTATCTAGATTAATATCTAGATAGATTCAAATTCCGTTACAATAATAATAATATTGCGTTCTTACGACAGTCAACTAATAAACAATGACCTTTTTAACTTGACTTTTTATATATCTAAATGTTTAAATAAACTAAGAAATAAAAGAACTTCTTAAAGTCATCGACATTGATGTTAAACATTAGTATTTTTAGATAATAGTCTAGGTTTAATGTTTACTGATGTAATTTGACTCCATTTTCTCAGCTATCAGTCACCGTTACCTTTGGACGTCTTTTGACAGCGATGAATATTTAATGTGAACCTCAGTAACCTAAAAAAATATTCGTGAATTTTCTTATTTTATTACACTCGAGATTTTTCTCCATTTTGTGAGATTGTACCTACCAAGGGACACCACCAAAGTTATATTGATGTTGGGTTTACATCTCGGCATGGATGGACGTATAATAAAAGTAGGGAGATAAAATCGTTGTCGTGAATAAAATGTTTACCTTTTAATATTAGGTGCTTACCTTTTAATATTAAAGAAAAAACGTAAATGTAGGCAGCCATAATAAACACAGATCTTACCTAAGTGTAAAACATACGGTTTTTGGATGAGGAGGTAATAACATTTTTGGGCAGTATGATTTGTCAAGAAGAAAGGTAATCGAACGTTTATGCATATAATTTGGTAAATTTAATACATTGGTGGCTTAGTAGTAACGGTAGTTTTTTCTAGGCTGGAGCTCTGCTCACCTTTATGCCCGGTGGAATAGCAAAAGCCTCAGGGCTAACTAAATATGTCCGTGCAAAAAAAAAGTAGTCGTTTCTGGTGTTTTTGTTTCTTTACCTACCCTCCTAACTATTTGTGTGAACCGGTGTTGTTCTGACTCTGGCTGTGCTTTGCGTCTGTAAATTTTGTGTATATGAAGTTTTCTGCGACTAAAAGAACTCATTTCTTAAAGCCACAGCCTAAAACAGAAAAAAAACGTTTGCGTGGTTTTGATGTGTTTTCATTGTTCTAGCAATTTCAGAATATAGCTCTGTCTAAATTAAGTAATTATTAGTAATATGAAATATACCTAATATACCAGCTTTAGAACCTTAAAAAATTCAAGCTGTTTAGTGTTTATTACAGAAACAGTGATAACGTGGCGAATGTGTACAACAGCTGCACTAAGTATTGATAGATTAGTTTCGTGCGGGCTTTTGATTATTGCGCAATGGTGCCGTAACATTCAGCATTAATTTGTATTGTAATTTGAATACTACAGAATATTCTTGTTTATGTTTAATGGATTACAATTTCTATCGATAGTTATATAACATTGTTTTTAAATGTCAAATCTGTATAATATTGCATTTTGAAATATTTTTGGACCCTCGATGGATTATACTCAAGGCGATCAAATTCTAAGGAGATTGGCCAACTGCATAGAACATATGTTGCATAAGTGTACCTACACGTATGCGCAAATACTTAACATCCAGTGGGACGGTTTAACGACTCAACCGAAGAGAAATTAGGCGCATAACTGACAGCTCTTTAACGTAGTCACCGTCTGGGTTTTTGGCTTGTCTGGTTGTTAATTACCCCTCAAGACTCTTTAGGTTTCATCATTGTTTATTTCCATTTTTCCTACTGTCTGTACTGTCTCCCGCTGTATAATGGAGGGAAGTGAAAACATAAGTATATCTTACTTCTCTATATCTCTTTCTGATTAAATTCGTTGCATGTCCCAAGGCAGTTTTACTTTATTCTGTAACTTGGTGAGCCTCGGAAAAAGAGCCTCACTCTTTCCAGATAGTGCCACTGCAGATCCTGGCTTTCAGGAGTTGCCAGTGGTGGGAGTGTAGTTGAGACTAGCCCCATATAAAAATAAACCAGGTTTACCGGACCTGAAACTTGAAACTGGGACCTTGTAAGATACGGTCGAACACATTACTAATAGACCAACGAAGCAGCCAATATTGTTGCTGCTTAACATCTATACCAATCTTTATATAATGCTGAAGAGTTTGTTTGTTTGCTTGAACGCGCTAATCTCACAAAATACTGGTCCAATTTGAAAATTCTTTCAATGTTAGATAGCCCATTTATGCAGGAAGGCCATAATAATATGCTATATTTAATTATGAAATTTCCTCAGGAACGGGAGTTACGGGTGAAACCGCCCCCGGGAACCTAGTTATTAATATGTTATAAGAAACACATACAAATATACCGCCTCTTATCACCTCAAAGGCTAACAAGGACTATAAGCCTAGCATCACTCATTATATTGTGTCACACAATTATAGTGGACCTATTGTATGCCGCACAATGGTCCGACTAGGTAAATTCTTACTACAACCCCGTTAATTGGTTCCGGGTAGGCGGGTGCGTAATACGAGTAGGCACACATTAATCTGAATGGCCGACACTTGTAATTTAGGACTGGACAATCGTTCCAGAGATTCACTTAACGCAATTATTCCAGTAGACAGTCAGTGTCCGTAATACGTATTATCGTTCACTTCAGGCAACTGTTTAGAAATGTAGGGATTAATGATAATAGTTTCTAAGAGAACTAATTAAGTAGAAGGAATTTTTTTTTTTATTAAATCGGAGGGCCTAGAAAAATGCCACTACAAGTTAATGTTACTTCACCGCCAGCAGACACCGTTTATCATTCGTTTGAATTTTCCGGTATTATTGGCGTTTGGACTAGGAACGAAGGAGAAGGGGTCTTATTTCAAAAATCCCCTGTCTAAATCCTCTGTAAAGCCGATTATTGGATTTTTAGTCTGAAATTTTTGAACTTTTTGTCCGGAAACTTTCTTTGATGTTCCTGTTGTTGTCTAAACATGACATGGCGGTGGTATTCTGTTTGGTTAGTACTGTTTATGCAGCGCATTAAGTGTAACCGCTATCTTTATAGCCAATCATAAACTGGAGGGAAGTGGATTTTTACTTTCAAGCTATCCTTATAAACTTTCTGATTAAAATCCATGCGGGATCCAAGACATTTAGGTGTCCCGGGACCAGCCTAATAACAGGTTAGAGCCTCTTCCGTGTGTGCCGCTGTTGATCCTGGCTTACAGGAGTTACAGTACCATAAAAAAAAAACAATCATAAAGGTGGTAAAGTGTGTATGTTGGTTGTACCTATATTGTTTTATGTTTATACAACATCTTTCTTCTTAAATTCTTTACGGGTCCTAATACTGCTTACTTTGTTTATCCCGGAACGTGCCGAAGCATCAATGTTAGAATCTTTATATGTGTGAAATAGTGGAATCTAGGGTATATATAGGTATCGTAGACAAATAGGTAAGAATAAACTTACATTATGGTCTTGTATAGTATAGGTAAAGAGATTGTGTTGGGAAACGACTATTTAAAAAAAATCTATTTAAATTGGGGTCAAGTTTACATAATGGTAGTTATACTTGATTTGATATTTTTTTCATTCTAAGGACCAGTAGTTCCTGAGATTAGCACGTTCAAGCAAACAAACCCTTCAGCTTTATACATAATATTGAGTAAAAATTCGTTGTAAAATGGACATATTTTACACTGCTGGTTCTGCATATTATGCTTTCAATATGAATATAAAATATGTCCATTTTACAACGAATCTTTACTTAATATATAAAGCTGAAGGGTTTGTTTTGCTTGAACGTGCTAATCTCAGGAACTACTGGTCCTTAGAATGAAAAAAATAGTAAAAGTATTAGGACCCGTAAAGAATTTAAGAAGAAAGATGTTATATGAACATAAAACAATATAGGTACAACCAACATATTTATTTATAATATTATATCTGAATCTATTAATGGAAACATTTAAAATGAATTTAAGTTTATGAAAGGCTAAGATGAAACAGAATTAATTATGCAAATGAAACGGGCTACACGCTTCCGAATTTCTTACTTCTGTAGATTTTCCAAAAGAATATTTTCAAAAAACCTGTCCTGATAATTACAAACACAACAAAAAGTATCAGCTAATATTTTAAAATATTGTCGGTGATATTGCAATACCGCATAAGTGATAATAGTTAATTAGATTTGATTTCATCTGTTAATAAGTGGTTTCTTTATTTATGTTGTAAAGGGCAATATAATTTTTTTTCACAATTGATATTCAACCTTATTAGTTATAACTTACGCGGTATTGTCAGTATTACCGAAGATTCAACAATTTCAGGAACATACCAATTTTCAAAACATATGAATAAGTAATTTGTAAGTGGACATTTACTATTGTTTTCAGCGTTAGATCACCTTTCCTAAATTACTATTAGAGGTACAATACCTCTTTTAAATTATGTAGGTCGTTTATTTATGAGGTCAACCAACGATTGTTTACAACTTTACATGAATTATTAAATAGTATAAAACAAAGTCACTTACCGCTTAGATTTTTAAAACTGCGGAACGGATTTTGATGCGTTTTTTTAATAGATATAGTGATTCACGAGGAAGGTTTATATGTATAATACATCAGCATTACACCCGTGCGAAGCAGGGGCGGGTCGCTAGTATTATATCTAGAAGAGTATACAAAGTTTGTAGGCTTAACCATGACTTCAGGTATACATGCATTAAATAATAGGCAGTATTTCACATTACATTAAATAATAACCAACATATTCAATAAAGTTAATTTATTAACAAAATAAAATTAGCAATGTGAATGATAAGTTATTAAGTAGACCTTTTGAAACCGTGGTCATCGTTTCCAACTATCTCTTTTAGGTCGAAGTACCCTTAGAAGGATTCCCATTAGATACCTAAGTAGTACCTTTGTTGATTATTAGCTTTACTCAAGTTTCCACATTTGAAAGGTTTCACAGTTCAAGCGTTCTAAAAGCAGTTTAACGGGGAGATTGCCTTTGCATGCTGGCTGCATTATTCCTTAACAGCTCTAAATTCTAATTAGAAAGCAACGCCACCAGAGATACGCAAGAGTTACGCCCCCCTCTCCCCTTCATCACTGACAACAAAGACCACTTTCATAACCAAAATTACTTCAACATCTTATTATTCTGCTTTTGTCGTAAATCTCGGAAAATTAATTCAATAAATCATACCCGTCCTACATACTTTTGACGCGGTAAATTCATTTAGTTAATAAGAAATGTTAAATTGTGCTTGTTAAAATTAAATGCTAGGGGTTTCCAAATTTGATTATGAGCGTAGAAACAAGGGTTATGATGATGAATTTTGGTCACAGCACTCCCAATGCAGATCAGTCATTTGCACGGAATATTGTGGTTATAACAATGTTCTATGTTTCTTGAGTAGGTATGTATGCGAATACAGGAGCAATTTGTATTATGTCACTCTTATAATAGGACGGTATGGAAATCTGACAGAATCAGTGAAATATCAGGCGCGGGCACGACAAAGATTTACGTCCTTTCCTGTGTACGGAAATATGGTATGTTTTTGGGTTTCAGATTTTTTTGCTAGGAAATACTTAGCAATATTAATACTTTTATACCCGATTGGAATATTATATTCAACGCCAAACAGTAAATACATTAATGTAAAATAAACAGCTCAAAAAGTTTAACAACTTATTCCACGAACATTATCTATATTGGGGGAAGTTAAGAAAATTATATAAAGAAAATGTTAAGTGGACAAGGTAAAGCTTTTTTAATAATAAGACGTAATATTGTTACCGTTTAATTTCACGCTGTAATATTGTTATTATATTTTTATGGTTGTCTGTTAATATACATTTTGCTAGCCGTGGTTTTTGATAGATTACTTTTCTGCCACAGTCCCTTGGGCTTTATGTAATCAACGTTATTTTCTTCTTGTGTTCTGTATTCCAAATGATGTATATGACATAAATAAATCAATGCGGCTTTTGTTTTTAATGCCTCTGTATCTGTGTGCGCTTTAGTTTCAGATCTCGGGGTAAATCCGTGTAAGGGGTTAAATAGTTGTGTTAAAATAATCACGAAACGAAGTGTAGCTTTTGGTTACTATTAAAAATAGTAACCAGAGAACATCCGCTTATAAATTACTTATTCATATGTTTAATATAATTTTAAAAATACATTTTCTAACAAATCTTCTGAAATTGTTAATATTTTTAGGAAGTGTGTATAGTTTAAGAATAGCTTGTGATAAACGGAATAACCTCCGTCACGGATTTACCCCGAGACGCCTAACTTAGAAGTTCAATAAAAAAAGATCGTCGCAACTTTCAAATTAGGACTCATGTCGGTATATATCGTATCATATAATCGTGTATTACTTAGACGTACCCTATAAAACGCAGCACAAATAAAGGCTATATAAAACTATAACTAAGTCAATCAATAGTTACCAGCATGATCAGCGGAGGGTCCGAGATGCTTCAACGCATAGACATGAAGCGCGCCGTACGCTAGCTGCAGGCCGGTGGACAGAAGGTGTGCGAGAAACGCCGCTCCGCACACAATCCACCTGGAGCAAACACATGATAAGATTAGTTTGTACGGATAATTATTTAGTATATAGGAGGAATAGTTTTATCGATACGACCGGTTAGAGATAAGGTGATGAACGAATTTCACGGGTGTAGCTAACTTCGGCCTGGTATTTAGATTTTTGTTTATTGAAATTTTCCAGCAGCAACATTGTTTAGCCAACCCGGAGCTAGAACCGGCGTAGTAGGTAGTACGTAAGTAAGTAAGTAGGTCTAGACCTACAGTAATTTACTTAACTTTTCTTAAAATAAAATAGCGAGTCGGACTTTCGCACGAAGGATTCCGTATCATTGTCAAAATAAATAGAAATACATAATATGTTATCAGAAAATGTTTAACAGTTAGTCTTTTGAAATATTACAAAATGTTTAATATAGACTATACTATATTAAACATTTTGTAATATTTCAAGAGACTAACTGTTGCCGTTATTAATATCGAGCCAAAAAATGCGTTTATTGTAAGGTGTAACATTTATTTTAATTTAATTTAACCATTTATTTTATTCTGTTTTTATTGTAGGCCTATTGTTTTAGCGGCAACAGAAATATATCGTCTGTGAACATTTTAACTGCGTGGTTGTCACCACGGAGTAGTAACGGGATCCAGTTATTACTCTTTGGGTACGGAAATCTAAAAACGAATGTTTATTCTCTTAATCCTGCAGGTGTCTCTAAAAGACATCTGCAACATTTTGGCGTATTCACGAACAATAACCAACTAACTGAGTAATTATTTTGCAAATGCACTCTTGCATAAATTTCGTCTTAATGCCGTCGCATCGCAAATCCCAGACTTGACGTATCTAAAGCTGCTACCTACGTAATTAAATTGTGTCTATAATTTTACCGCAGACTAAATTCGCTGGCGAATTTGTGGTGCGTCTGGAGCAGTTTACGTAATCCCGTATTTTAAGGCTGGCGTCAATTACCACAATTAGTAGTGTGAATTATTAATATACTAGCAACTAGTTTAGGAAGGATGAAAGTCGCAAGGGGCGCTGTAAGTGGGCCTAAGATATTTACGTAATGGTAGGCGTGCCAGTAAGTAGATTATGAATAAGGAAGTTATAATTTGTAAGTAATTAAGGTCATCTATTATTACTTTAGTTGATAAACCAACAATTTGATAGTGTAACTTGATTCCCGTGTGGTTTCTGCCTTAGAATAGATCCTATATATGCCTGTAGGTGTCGTAAGAGGCGACTAAAGGACGTACATCTGATGGATCTGATGCAGCATCTATCAGCTCAAAGATATTTCCATCTTACTGCGCCAACAAATCTGCCTGCCAAGCGTGGTAATTACGGCAATATCGCATGCCTGGGTCTGATAAAGAGGAGGCAGACGGATTGAGGAATTATGACTTTAATTTTTTTTGCGGATTTTTGTGCAACTAACGCTCTTTGTTACAATTCGCGAGCCTCTCGTACTTCGGGTCTCCATATCAATAAAGTAGATGCTCAATAAAAAAAAATCTGAAATATCTTTGTATTTGTTATCTCTACATATGATACTAAGAACACTATCCGTCCTCTTCGTAATAATATTAATATTAGTGTTTGTATTATAACTATTTATCATTGTATGTATGTATTTAAGTATATGTGTAGTTATTGTATGTATGTATTTCTACCTACACACTATTATTTATTTCTTTATTTTCATATTTTCTTTCGCAGGTCTACTGGAAGAGATTTCATTAGAAATAAGTAGTACCTTTGTGCATTACCTTTTCTTTGAATTTTATTTACTATATTTCTTGTGTGTACATAAATAAATACTATCTACTTACATATTAATGTTCTGTCGGGATTATGCTTAATGCCAGTAATATTAGTCGTAATAAAATTTCTAGTTTTATGTCGTACTTTATAAGATTAAATTCAGAATAGTGATGTTCTTTTATGACACGTTAAAAATACCGTTAGCTATACTTTTTAACCGATTTCAAAGGAGGAGGTTCTCAATTCGACTGTATTTTTTTGTATAATAGTGATTTTCAATTGGCAAGTCAATTCATCGACTTATTACAGGGAACTGATTTTCTTTTATGTTTGACTTTATTGTTTGTTTCTTCAACATACTAGCTTCTTGATCATGGTTCCGCCTGCGAAGCTCCCGTTTTCATGGGAACTTTATTATTAAATATAGTCTATGTTACTTTTAGATAAAGTAGCTATCTGATGGTGATATTTTTTTTAAATCGGTCCTGTAGTTCCCGAGCTTATGCAATTTAGACAAACTAACAATCAAATATTTCCTATTTATAATATCAGTAAAGATAAGTTAAATAAAATCTATAACCAAGACTCCACTAACCCTCAAAACACTTACTTCGTTCCTGAATAACAACGAGGAAACAAAAATCATCTTTTTATTAATATTTTCGGTACAAGGGTGCTATAGTGAGGAACAAGTATTTTTCAAGAACTTTCTGAAAATGTTAACTTGAAAACCACTTGGACTTCGTGGGCCTTTGATGTCTCTCGTGATAAAACTTCCTAAGTTATTGTATCAGTAAAAATGATCAGGGCAGTTATTTTTATATTACACTTCCGACTTCTTTTCTTAATGAAATTATAAGTAATTATATTAACATTTTCATAGAATACTTTGTAGTGATCGCGTCAAGATTTGAACGATTTTTTTATTAGAATATTATTTTTTAAATGCGGATTTAAATGAAGACTAGTGAATATTAAAAGACCAGCTTACCGCGCGCGTTTTTAGGTAGGAATTTTATAATTAGATAAATATAGCCTAAAGCAGGGGTGGCCAAGCGGTCGATCGCGATCGACTGGTCGATCCTAGCAGCTATATAATCGATCATCTTATAAAATAAAATGTGATAGTCCATTTTTATCTTCAAATACGTGCCATAGACGCACAAAGTTAGTGTTTGTATTTTTATAATGGTTGTATTTATCATTTGATTTACTTATACGAAACCTTATGTAACCCACATGGTAGATCGTAGACTGTGTAACAGTAATATTAGGTCTTCTTGAGTTGGCCACCCCTGGCCAGCCTTGCTCAATACATGGGCTATTAAACACTGAGATAATTTTTAAAAGCGAACCAATAGTTTCTTAATAAACAAAGTCTTTAGCTTTAAATAATTTGTTTGCATACTATTTTTAACTGTGAAAAGAGAATGAAGGAAGAAGAAATCTTCTAAAACAGGTAATAAAATAAATAAAGCATCCCATTTTCATTGTAGTGAAAATAAAATCGGCCACGACTGATGACGATATTATATCCCCATCTTATGTCATGTCACGTTTGAACCGCAGGGGAAATTTCAGATTCGTATTCACGGGTCACATAGCTTGTCAGAACATTTATCTGACACCCAAGACGTGTTATGATATGACGTGTCATGTCTTATCTAGAAAGCCATGTTAAACGGACGAAGCTTAGGCAATTAAATTACATTTAAGTATACATGAAAATATTTTTTTACTTCTTGTGAAGAATAACAGTATCAGAATAGCGTTTCCACAAAACTGGGAACAGCAAAGATTTTATTGTAACTTCTTGTGCTATAAAAGGAAAACTTAATACAAATCTAGAGCATTATCTCTTTGAAGCTCTCATTTGCATTGTGGTCATAATAAAATCGGGCACGACTGATAACGATAATGCGTACCCATCTTATGTCATGTCATGTTGTAACCGCAGGGGAAATTCGAGATTCATGTTCACGGGTCACATAGCTTGTCAGGACATTTATCTGACAACGAAGGCGTGTTGTGCTATGACGTGTCATGTCAAATCTAGATAGACATCTTAAACGGAGGATGCGTATGCTAGCGTAGCATATTTTGAAATTTTATGATTTCTGGGGAACCATGTATTCTGGGCAGTCATAATTCTTCGCGGTATTTAATGCTCCGATGCCCTTGTAGTAGAGCAACAGTTGCACAAAACCCCCTAAAATACTAAAATATAATGCCTCAATCTCAACGCCAGCGACCGCCCTGGGCCGAGGTCCAAACCGAGGTCCAAGTTGCATTTTTTCTTGGTAGGAAAATATGAGATATAAGAATATGAGATTATAATTATTTATTAAAACATCTAATGAGATAAGGCAGATCAAAAAGCAGCAGTAGGTTATCTGTAATACGTGAGGCTAAGGCTACATAATATTGTATGATTTTTAGTGTATTATTAAAAAACCTTTTTATTTTTGGGAGCAGTATTATCCTTTTAACTGATGTATTGAATATCTTCATATTCATATTATCTGCTTTTGTAAAATACATTAGATTGAAGAACCTTTTAGATTATATTTTCTGTACAGATTTTCTAATAAGTTTGGGCTTCACTTAAGTTTTCTGTTTTTTTCCTTTACTGTAAGGTGAATCGTAAAGTTGCCTTTTTCGTGTCACACTTAAACTCCAATACCTATATGGCAATTTATAAATATGTGACCTGTAAAGAGTGGCGTTGAAATACTAGTACTATTCTTAAATAGTACTTGTTTTGCACCGTCACGACTTTTTGTTATATTAAGTGTTTAAATCCCGCCAAGAGCCATGCGCGATGCACCGCGGCTCCGAAAATGAGGCCTAAGAAATAAATAAATGTATATATTTTTAATAAATTTTATAGTATTCTGAGAAATAATGCAGCTAATGCAAAATACTAGCCATTATTCATACAAACTTAGCCACCGAATTTCATCCTCTTAGGCTAAGAACCTTCGGAGCGGTTTTCACCCGAGCCCGCCGCGTTTGCGTGCCCGTAGCATCTGTAGTATATAGATTTATATTCAAAAAGTAAGAGCACATTTCACGACGTGTTTTAAGCCCGCGGCGCGAGCGTTTGTTTGCGCGTCCCGCGGCACCGGCGCGGCGGGCAACTTGTAGAATCGCAAGCATCGGGCGGCAGCCACCCGCCGCCTTGGCGGATTGCGCCCGCGCGCTCTGTGGGCGCTTGGCGACAGGGCAGCGGGTACGGGGTTCTTTTTTTATTCTTCTGTGAAGTAAGTATATCGCAACAGCTCGTTTCTAATGTGTGTCCATGGTGTTCTGGACCTCAATTAATCGTTTAACTGCCCGTCTTGCGATCATCTTCCGCCAAGTTTGCGGGCGGTGATCTCAACCGCGACGGCTGCCAATTACCAGTCTCGTGAGGTTAGAAATAAAATCGCAGATCCACCACCGCGGCGGGCTCGGGAAAAAATCCCTCAGTGTTCAAAAAAACAAAAATAAAAGTGTTTAAAAACATGTTCCAAATAGCTATCGTACTAGAACCATTTGATGAAATGCCTATCGCATGCAGTTTGCCGCCATGAATATTTGATTTTTAATAGTTTATTTTTCACCTTTGGCTATGCATTTTTATTAGATGGTTCGGTTCATTCTTTTAACTTAAAATGTTCATGGTGTTGAAAAGGATTGATCAATATTTTTAAACTATCTGTGTTGTATTTATTCACTCTCTACTCTCTTTGTTCTCCATTTCAATACCTCTCGGGATACTAACATTCAAATATCTTACATAATAGGGAAGGCTATTATGATTAAAGTGAATAGAAGATAACTTTTCAATGAATACTAATAATCCCTTGAAGTTGTCTGGAAATAGCAATAAACATTAGGCGATTACAATATACCTCAAGTTTCGCCTATTTGACGTATAAATCATTACTTAAATATAAACTTTGAGGTTTGAAATTTGCAATCAAATGTCAATAAAAAAAAGACAGTTACCCATAAAAGTAACAATGAGATTTAATAATTACTCAGTAAAAAGCTTCGACTAAATACAGTTTTTATTTGTACGATTTTGTGCTCAACGTAAATGTTGTGTTTTCATTTCTACATCGATAACTTTGGTTCGCAAAGCGTTGAAAACCTTTCAATACAATTTTCATTCAGGCTGTTGAAGAAGAGTTTTTTGACTAGACACATACAGAATGGTCGATGCCTCGAGCGGAAAATTCACAACGATTTTAGGCTGACGGCGGCGGCGCGTGTAAAAAATTCTAAGTTTTGTTTTTGTTATGTTTCCTGCTGTTTCACCATGTATCGCTTTTAAAGTTAAAGCTAAAGTAAAGTTAAAGAAGTTTAAAGTTAAAGTGAAAGCTAATACCACGTAAGTCGTTTTTGACGGATACGATATTTTAATGCCATTTGCATCGGAAGACCAATCGTTTCAGCAACTTATAAATACACTTATAAGTTAAAACAGTGACACGAAAGAAAAAGAAGAATTATAAATACACAAAGTATAAAACAAAGTCGCTCCCCGCTGTCTGTCTGTACCTATGTATGCTTAAATCTTTAAAACCACGCAACAGATTTTGATGCGGTTTTTATTAATCGATAGAGTGACTTAAGAGGACTTATATGTATAATACATGCATAATATATTAGAGGAACACTGATAATTTTAGAGGTTTCTAATGTTATGTCGTAATTAAATAGGTACTTCTTTTTGCGCGTACATTGCAAACGCTGGCTGAACCCTACGAGATAGATCAAAACAATATACTACGACTACAGTATTGTACACCTCAAAATGGTCTACACAAAAGTCCGCAATGTATATAGGTATCACTTAGAGATGACCCTCAATAGCCATTTTTTATCCTTTACTTTTTACGAGAAATAATGGCTTATTTACGAAGCGTTTTTATACATAGCATTAATCTTTATCTAATTAAGTACCTTTAATACATTTTGCATTTAATACAGATCAATATGGGCATCTATTGCATGTAATTTTAATTAATATTTCCGAAGATATTACAGATTTAAAATGCAGGGACATAGCGGTTGCGGCACCGGTACCGGCCTGGGGGCCAGGGCGCGTGCCTATAAATAGTATTGCACCCGTGCGAAGCCGGGATGGTTTGCTAGTATAATAATAATATATAATATCAAATAATTATTTGGACCACGGTCTCTATAAAATAAACAGTAACTTATCAATAGTCATTTTATAGTGTCCACGATGTTGACACAGATATAATTTTAGGTGGACATTATGATTATTTCACATTATTCATTATTTATAAACATACTTACTTACTTACTTACTTCGCTGGCTCAGCGACCCGAAGTGGATCTTGGCCTCCTACATTAAAGTGCGCCATTCTTCCCTATTTTGTGACAAATGTCGGGCACTTCCAGCTCTTTCAGGTCTTTGGCGACTTCATCCTTCCAGCGATATCTCGGACGGATTATTTATAAACATGATGTTTTATAAATAATTAATTAGTATTATTAAATGTTTTTTTAAATAATAGAATTAATTATAGCTGTGTATAATTTCTTAAAATTTTACTTGTCACTTTAGACAATATATGAAAAACATAAAATTTGCATACCTATATAAAATGTTGTCTGTACTATATTTTGAGCGAAATAAAGATAACTAACGTATTTACATCGTCAAATAGAATGTTTTAAAATAATTTTAATATAAAACTCATATTATATACAGTATGTTAACTAACAGAGGGCGTTCCCGTTAACCCGCAACAGTATGGTACAACCCGCTCGGCATGTTGCGCTATTCTACTATTCACTATTCCGCGCTACTATTTTGATTTTAAACAGGAGGTTTCGAATTTATTGCCAATTAATTATTTTTTTGAATTCGGATTATTTTATGCTTATTTTTCTATGCTGATATTTTTGTTTTAATCTATTAATGATATAGATTAACGAGTTTAAGGGAACGCCCTCTGTTATTTAACATACTGTTTAGTTTTTTCAAAAGTTATTATATCTGAAATACGTCTTTATGGATCTTCAATGACGATATGAACAATAATGGCAGTTGGTATAAAGTAAAATATTGTAGGAATTTTCATATCTTTATGTTTTTCGACAGTGACAGTTATTGTAATAACAACTTGTCTTTGTTACAGCTGGCGTTTTTAATGGCGTTGCAGTTTATATAGAAATGTTAGTACTCATATAAAGTTTATATAAACTTGGGCAATAAAAACTGAAAAGCACAGCAGCATGGTTCCCTGAGGCGACTTTTAATTCTTGCTACGGCTATTCGACGTAGCACAACAGAGATATAGTCGCCTTCTTTGATAATAAAGTAGGTAAAAGCTCCGTAGTTAAAGTGCAATATTAGAAAAAATAATTACTGAATAAAAATATTTAGGTATTCCCAGTTGGTAGAAAGATCATCATTATCAGCCCGTATAACGTACGCTGCTGAACGTGGGCCTCCTCCCGAGGGAGGGTATTTGCGATAGTCACCACGCTTGGCAGGCGCGTTGGTGACCGCAGTATAATCTTGTACTACACAAGGAAACGCTGCTGCCCGTTCCTTGATATACGATTATTATAGATGATGTTATAACAATCGGGACCAAAGGCTTAACATACTTTCCGAGGCACGGAGGGTAAACCCTCAACCAACAAGAACCGGAAAGAAATCTTAGAATTTAAACAAAGATTTCCTGTCCGGCGTAGAGATCGAACCCACGACCTCCGAGATTTAAAGCGAGCCAAATACCGCTACGCTACGTTGTAGGTAGGTTGTCTACTGTGTTTGTAGAAAGATTACTGTGAAATAAACTAATCATCTGTGACAACATTGTTAGCGTAGTGAGACTTAAGAGAGAGGCACTTCATGCCTCACTTTAAGTTTTGGAGTTCCAGGGTTCCCCATCCCCTGCCCCACTCCCTTCGAGGCTGACCCATGAGGAGTAGAGACGAACAACTAAACCAACATCTAATCAACGCCTCTACACTCCAGGCGTCCCTATAATTGGGCAAATGGGCCACTGTAAGTGTGGCCCAGGAGATCCCGCGGTGTCATACTGGCCGCGGGTGCCGTCGGCGGATCGAAGGAGTGTCCGGGGGGTTTTAGTGGTGTAGGGTCCTCTCCTCGTAGTATGAGTTTAGCATACCACGCTATGGAGAGGGCGAGTCCCACATATCCCACCGCCAGCGCGCGAATACGCTGCAGCGGCGGTGTGAATGCGCCAATGCATTTCCACCCGGAAAAAAAAAAAGGTTTCCCCCTCCCCACGTTGGACAAGATATCTATGTGAACATTCTAATATTAATAATATTGGTGCGGAAAGCTGTTGGTGATTGTTATGGTCTATTTTAAGCCGAAAGCACACGGCAGAAAAGCAAGAAACCACCGTATGGTTTGTTATTCGTATGTTAAACGTCGTTTTTGTGTTGTTCGTGGTTGTTGTGTGCTAGTAAAATACAGCAATGAAATAAACAAAAGCACCAGCCAAACCGCTTAATGTGAGCGTAGAATTTGTTTACGACACTTGTACCGTTTTTATTTGGCGATAACAAAATTAGTACCGTCTTTTAATCTCGTTTTTATATATATACTAGCCGTCCGTCCTGGCTCCGCACGGATGTCCATTTCGTGTTAAAATATAGCCTATTTTACTCAGGGATAATGTAGCATTCTAATGGTAAAAGAATTCTCAGAATCCGTTCAGTAGTTTTTGAGCTTATTCGAAAGAAACATACAAATATATAAACAATACAAACTTTCACTCTTTATAATATTAGTAGGTACAGAAGTATACCTAGATTAGATTTCCGCGTGCGTTTCATCTGCGCAACTCCCATTCCCGTAGGAATTTCATGATTAAATATATGAAATATATAGCCTATAACCTTCCTCGATAAATGAGCTATCTAACACTGAAATAATTTTTAAAATCAGCCCAGTGGTTCCTGAGTTTAGCACGTTCAAGCAAACGAACAAACTAACTCTTCAGCTTTATATAAATATGTATAACTTTAGATGTAAGTATGTTTTTTGTGAATAGAGACCATAATTTGAGGATAAATTATTCGGTCTATATTTATTTCATAAAACAAAGAGCTTGTTTATGCGTAATAAAACCGTTTTACGGATATACTTTATGCCCGTTGAAGAAGCAAAAGCCTCGTGGCTAAAAACACAAACTAATCTGTAAAATAGACATCCACGTCAGCAGATTAAAACTAAAAAATACTGTGAGTAATTCTACTTCTAGTTAAATATAAAGTTTTAAGTTTTTTTAGTTTTAGTTGTAGATAAAATTTATTTAACACAGGTGGGTTTTGGCAGACCTTCATTCATACTAGGATGGGATTTAACATAAAATAAAAATAATTGACAAGTTTATATTCCATTTGTTTTTTTTTAGATTTCAATAAAACATAAGATAGGTACGATTTAATGTCGTCAAATCCAATCACTGCGCTAGTAGTAGTTCACATGGGACGGTAGTTATTTTTAAGATCTGGGTTCGAATCCCACCCATACTGTTTGCGAGAATACGAATAGTTTATCTAGGTCTGGGTGGTGTTTATGCCCGGTGAAGTAGCAAAAGCCTCGTGGCATGAATGTCCGCCAAAAAAAAGGTGTATTTTTTTTTGAGTTTGTAAATTCCGCAGCGACACAGATATTTATCAAATTAAAAATAAACTAGTAGTTCAATGTTCACTTTAACTCTAATGGGTTTGAGCAGACCTTATTCATTCATACGTCACTTTGACGGAAGTTATATGATCCGACTATTTACTGAAAGATAATATAAATTCATAATTATACCTAATAATATTTGAGTTTCGGACCGGTATGCGTGTTTGGTTAGGAAATTATTCATAACTGTAATATTCCTTACTTATCTTTTTATCGGTTTATGAAGGATCGCTTATGAAAGCCGAAGGATTTTTATTATAAACGAGGATTATAGAGGAGTATTGAGATTGATGGAACCCACGCTGACACTCTAAAAATTATTGGGTCATATCAGCATTTTTTCAAGCAATAAGTTATGTATTATATTCATAATAAAATATTTTCTTTATTAAGTACTTCCACATTTTCTGGAAGATAAATAAAATGTTTAAAGGAACATATTTTAACTATCACTTTTACATCTATACTAATATATTAAGCTAAAGAGTTTGATTGTTTGCTTGAACGTGCTAATCTGTGAAATTACTGGTCCGATTTGAAAAATTATTTATTATTTTCATAATTTATTATGAAGTTCTTCCGGAAACGGGAGTACGCATGAGAAAACGCGCGCCTTAAGCTAGTTTATAATAAAACCATGTTTTTCCAAAGGTTGCGTGTACCAACAGATTTTGTGAAGAAAGGAATTCAGGAGGGAATTATTATGTTTAGATAAATTAAACGATATCTATTCAGCACTTAGATATTTATATACACTTGTACTTGTCATTTATACACAATGAAATAATATGAATATAATTAATATTTACAAAATATAAATAAGAAATATGTTTATGAATGGATAATCATTTGACATGGCACAATCAAATTGAATATATTAAATCAATGTATACCTAAAAATATCCGTTACAATATCTATAATTCTCATATCTGCTGTACTTAATTGAAGTCTGGGGAAGCGCCGGCAAAACGAAATTACAGGAATTACAACGAGTTCAAAATAAAATTATTAAAATTAAAATTCGCTATCCATACTTAACACCTACTTATAAAATCTTTGAAGATACATATATATATATATATATATATATATATAGGAAAATATTAGACAATACGATCCATACAAACATATCTTTCATCAAATAAATCTCATTTTTTATGTCTTTTATGAGAATAAATGATTTGAATATATATATTATACAAAATATGACAACTAAAATCTTTTGTGGATTTGTTAATCATCTATGAGTCTAGTATGACGTCATAGGTAGTAACAGTAATAATTATTTTACTTTTTATTCTGTTATATGTACTTACCCCCATCCACCTTCAGGGTAGAAATGATGCTTGATGGCCCTGGTGTCGAGTTCCCGGCGGCGCAGTGCGGGGACGGTGCGGTGAAGTGAACGCAGCTCGCGTTCACGCAACGCACCGCCCGAGGACTCTTCCTCACCATCTGGCCACCCATCTGGTGAAAAAATACAAATATTCAATGCCAAATTATCTGTATATTAGGTCGGAAACAGCATTACTGTACCCTAAGAACGCCTGAAATACCTGACGTAAATTATGAATTGCTTCCACACAAACAATATATAAATTCGCAGAACTCAAGCACACAAGCAAATAATAACATTCACGGGTAACAAGTACACCCAAACTTAAAATATCTATTTATATTGATATCGTTTACATTCGTTCATCGATATCGATATTGACATGAATAGGTTAATATACGTGCGTAATACATGTGTATGTGTCATCATAAACACGTATATTAAATGTAAAATATCTCAAATTATAATAGTGTCTCTTTGACTTTGAAAAATATCGTTATTCACACGAATAACGATATATATTATAACCAAGTGTACATAATTATGTATATCAAATGTAAAATATCTCAAATGATATATTTTGTGTTGACATATGACAACACAAAATATATTATTATTTTAATACAAAAGAAATGAAAGCTCTCATTAATACTTATTGCATTTTCACCGTACGCCGAGAAGATAATCCCTTTCTGTCTCTAATAGACCATGAGATTCCATATGTAATGCGATTAGATCAAAGGCACGTTAAATTTGCGGTCCTAGTAATTATATCATAATTGTCGTTGCGTTTCCTAGAATCCTAAAGCTTCGTTAACCGCTACTTTGTACTTCCTGTGCTGACTGGCTTTCGAATGACCAAAAGTCATAATCCCTTAATCCCTCTGCCAGCTACCGCTTGGGCTGAGGTTCAATTTTCCCACAATGGGCGCCCGGCCTCGGCCCAAGCCAGGGGCTCTGGCGCAAGTTGCTTAGTTTGTAGTAAAACTATTCAATAAAGCTAGAGCCCTGTTTACCTGAAGTTGCCTGTAGGTATGCCCAGTAAACTAGCCAAAGCCTGACTACATAAGTAGCTTCTGACACCTGCTGATCTGGGTTAAATTCCGACCATGGACTCTTATTTGTGTGAAAAACAAAAGTCGTTTTGAGTCTGGGTGTATATAGTGTCCATGTAAATCGTGTCTGTAAATACAGGCATTTATACATACTATACTAGACAATATAATTTTAAATGTAACGTATGACTGCAAACTTAAAATAAATTATAAATAATAAGTTATGTCCTAATTGCAGAAGCTGAATTAAAAAAAATGTCTGTAGGTACGAAACAAAAGTAGGTACTTCTTTGACGTTCTTCTTGATTTCTTATGAAATATTATTGGAAAAAGTACATCATTAGTCTGATAAATTACTATCTTAATAATCAGAGCGGACGGATGAAATAAGCTCTTAGAATAATCATTATGTTTCGGTAAAGTAATCAAGAAATATCGGCGATTTCGAGAATAATGATGTAGCAATCAATTTATGTATTGGAAACCAAAGCACTGATATTACATTTAATGATATCTGTATCGATGTTGTGGCTTTTTGACCGTTGTCAATAACATATTGTTATCCAAAATTACATACGATTATTTGTATGGATGTGATAACTATGAGTTTGTGGTTTCAGGTATATTACCGTTTAGTATTATTTTTGTGACAACCTCTGTGGCGTAGAGGTATTAGGCTTGCTTTAAATCTCGGAGGACGTAGGTTCAATCCCAATGCCTTTGACAAGAAATCGTTGTGTAGATTCTAAGATTTATTTCCGGGTCTGGTTTGTTGTGGGACTACTCTCCATGCCTCTGAAAGCACTGTAACCCATTGGTCTCGATTGTTATAATATCACCTATAATAATAATCATATACCAAAGGCCGGGCAGCAGCGTTTCCTTGTGTGTTACAACATAATACTGCGTCTAGCAACCCGCGTGCCAAGAGTGGTTACTAAGACAAAAACCTTCTCTCGGTAGGTGGCTCATGTTCAGCGGTGGACGTTATACGAGATGATGATGAATATTTTTTTATCGTACCTATATACAATATTACTGCAAGGCACTTCGGTCCAACCCGACAACTTAAACCGCCTAAAACATAGATAAGTTCGTCAAGTCTACTTGGTAACTAAAGAAACATTGTGTCTCTTTTTTATGAATATATGAGTCTACTAGACTCAATAACAGCAATATATACAGCATATTTTTATGGACATTGCTGTTTTGGATTCTAGTACACTCATATAATAGTATAGTTTTATTGTATTCTGCAATACAATAGGGTTAGTAGTCGATTCGCACGAAAATTATTCGCATGATCGTGCGAATCGTCCCCTTTCAATAAAAATATTTTTTTAGTAGGCGATTCGCACGGAAGTATTTAAATTGCGTGCGAATCGACCCCTTCAAGAATTAGTAGTATGCGATTCGCACACTTAACAAAATGTGCGAATAAAAATCTAAGTACAGTCATGTACAATATTCTAGAATATTAATATTAAAATTCAATAATTCTCTATTCGCATCGCAGTCAGGCACAAAATACTAGTTAAGAGGTAAGATGAAAAGTTTTGTCAGTATTTAATATGAAAACTTATAATATGAACACCATAAATGAGAGATTTAATAAATTGCCGGTGTATTTTTATACAAATAATACTAACTGTTAAAGATAACAAAGAAACTAATAACAAGAAACGCCCTTAAGTACTCACAATAGCAGATCCCAAAAATAATGAAGAAATATTTTTTATTAGCTCCAGGGGATTAATTTTTATTGCGGCTTGCCGAGTAGCCCTTTGTTTTGTATTTTACTTACCACAAATATTGCCGGTACATGGCGCTTGAGCACTTGCACAAAGAAGTAGTTAAGCAATAAATCAGTAGTGGTAGGATTTGCCAAAAATCCTATCATCGTAAAATTTTTGTGTTAAGAAATATTTATATTATTATTGATTAGTTGATTGTTATTTTTTACCTATTAGAGCAAAATATTGTTGTTATAGTAACTGTGATTTTGTGACTGTTATTTTATTACATTTACTATAATACTCCAAAATTGTACTAGTTAATACTTAATAGAGAAAAAATATTTTGTTTTTGTTTATTTAATTGCCACATTTAAAACCATACCTTAGCTAATTAAAACGATTTTTATATTGTTATTACGAATATTTAAAAAGATTTATATATTTATAGTTTCGTTATATTTTTCGTTGTTTTTAAAATTAGCTTTTAGACCATTATAACGTTAATTATTTAATTTTGACTTACCTTTTTTAAACAACATTATTTTTAACAAGACTCAGGAGTTCATAAAAAGTTGATTTCGGTAAAAACTCTAATAAGTAGTAATTTGTGATGATTTAAGGTAAATGCAAGTGTACGGAAAAAGAGTACTTACTTGTAAAAATGCAAAACCAAATATTTGATTAGAAATCGTACCTACTAACTGTGATTTTATTTGTAATCTTGGTTATAATTATGGTTTTAAGTTATTTAAACTGTGAATGATGTAAAATCACTTTCTGATAGATACAAAGTAAAATATAAAAACTTGATTTCCTTAAAAATCGTTTTATTTGTGTCCTGTATTAAAAGAAAGCATTTTGTACGTGATAGTACTTTTTTCTTGAAACTTTTCGATAAAGTATAGGTGTGTGCGAATCGCATACTACTAATTCTTGAAGGGGTCGATTCGCACGCAATTTAAATACTTCCGTGCGAATCGCCTACTAAAAAAATATTTTTATTGAAAGGGGACGATTCGCACGATCGTGCGAATAATTTTCGTGCGAATCGACTACTAACCCCAATATAATAAAAATCCTACCTAAATTAGGTATTAAAGGTACACACATTTTGGAGACTAAGCGAATTACAACAAACAAACAGACAGCATTAAAAGTAGTCTTTATTATACCATTAAAAGTCACTGAAAATGCAGCCGTTACTGAAATTAGCTGAAATAAACGGACAGGCTGACAGAACGACAACATTTTTTTAAATTGTGTTTCTATAATCAGCAACCTTTATACATTCATATTCATTAAGTAAAAACCTGCAATTTTTCCATCACACTTACACTTCCATTTTATTTATTTATATTTAGACTAATTTAAAAAATGTTGCCTTCAAACTTCAATAGACTCCTAATTCTACTTTTGAATTCTTGAAAGCTATGAGATTTTATATAAAATAACCAATATGTGCGTAGTACGCCAACCCTATATGTAAATCCGGCCTGTCTCCTGCGTATTAAATTATGTATATTAAGGTATCCAAGCAAACGCCCAAGTAGGTATTAGTTTTTGAATATATATTTCTAAGAATGGGCATTACAAAAATAGGTTGAATGTCAGAAGGGTCCCAAGTATTATTAGTTTGAATAATAAAATGGTTTTATCGTATTTCAGGAGACCCATCAGATACTTACAGCCTACGTCTGTAGCTGCCAAACTGTCAATGTATGTATTACTTGCTTCATCCGTTTCCGAAGGTACATCTTTATTAAAAATTAGGCTTTCTCGAACTAACTTAACTTGATAAATGAAGTAACGTCCCTTGCACCCTCCGGGTGCACAATTTGATTCCTGACAAAATGCAGTGGGTGCATGGGTAAAAAGGAATTCCCCTGTGCACCTACTGGTGGGTAGACCCGGTGGGTGCACGGGTCGTGAGCTACGGGTTATCTAGCACTGAAAACATTTTTCTAATCGGACAGGACCAAAACTCTTCAGCTTTATGTATTTGTATATACTCATAAAAATAGAAGTCATATTTTTTTAAACTTCATTATCAGTCCGTATAACGTCCACTGCTGAATAAGAGCCTCATCATCACAGGGTTTTTGCCGTAGTCACCACGCTTGGCAAGCGCATTGGCGACTGCTGTAGCGATTATGTAACACAGTGAAACGCTGCTGGACTAAAATGTTTCTAGAAGATGTTATAACACTAATATAACAATTGGCAACAACGACTTAACGTGCTTCCCGATACACAGAGGGTAGTCACTTAACCAAGCAGACCCGGACAGAAATGTTAGATTTTACACAAAGATTTCTGGTCCGACGCGGGGATCAAACCCACGACCTCCGAGACTTAAAACCAGCCTTATACCGCTACGCCACTTTTAAACTTAAAATCTTCAATTCATTACTGGTATTATTCATTTTGTTATCGATAAAAGTGCCAACTTCATTACCCTTCAATTTATTGCAGATTTGTTTATTGCAAACAATTTTTTTACCACATGTGCCTACTTTGCAAATACTTATAAATACATTCATATTCATCATATAATAATTTTACAACTAACTCGTGAAAACTAACAATATAAGACTGATCTAATCCCATTGTAGACTATAATCTACATTTTATATTTGCATATACCATAAATTGTAGTCTACTCAAGACGTAGTTTATTTCGCAACTTTATATTCTTGCAACGAGAGATGAAAGAGAAAGATCGTAAATGAGGCAATTTTATTCAGTGCGCTTAATTCTCTTCACACTTTTTATAACTTTGTATTATATTGTATTGCAATAGATGATGCATATAAAAACTACAACCTCGACAACCGCCGCCGTAGCGTAGACGTATTTGGCTCGCTTTAAATCTCGGAGGTCGTGGGTTCGTGTCATTGTGTAAATTATAAGATTTCTTTCCGGGTCTAGTTGGTTGTTGGACTACCCTCCGCGCCTCGGAATGCACGTTAAGTCGTTGGTCCCGATTGTTATAACATCATCTATAAAAATCGTATATTAGGGAACGGGCAGCTGCGTTTTCTTGTGTGGTACAACAAAATACTGCGGTCACCAACCCGCCTGCTAAGCGTGGTGACTATTGCAAAAACCAACCCCGGAAGGAGCCCTTGTTCAGCAGTGTACGTTATACGCGCTGATGATAGTGATATAAATTATGTTTACTACATATTACTATATACTTTTAAACTTTCGCGTATTACATTTACAACTAGGTTCCGAGCGCGATTTCACCCACGCAGTTCCCGTTTCCGTAGGAAATTCATAATTAAATGTATAGGGTGAAAGTACTGATGATTATGAGCAACTTTTACTATGGGGCCAAACCAGATATCGCGAAAAAAAAATTGCGGTTCCATACATTTTGTCGAGGTAAGTGAACATAAATGCATGGAGCAGCCGATAAAAAATAATCTATGAGAAAGTTCGTGGTGGATCATAAAAATAAGATTAGGTAATGTTAAATATAATGATCAAAAATGAGAAGTTTTCTTTTTAATATCAATTGGGTAACTAAAAAGGCTTATAACATAGGGTATACTTAGTAAAACCTTCATGGTTCATTATTGACACCAACCAGGGCCCGTCATAATCGATTAAACATCTGTTGATTAAAAGAGAACAGTAGCCTTGGTGTACTTAAATTCAGTTGTCTGTCAATACGAACACCGTACGTAGAAAATATTGTTCTACAAAAGCTATTTACACTTACATATGCGAACACATTCATAAATTAACACGATTCTTAATCAAATATAGATACGAGTTCAGTATTAGCTGACAGAAGTTATTTAATGAACGTTTCCCACAATCTTTATTAAATGCTTGTGTGCTCTGAATCGCTAAAATTATGGAGTTTGTATTTATGTTTTCGATAACAATATTATGCTCTCATATGTATGGCCAAAGATCGTTTTATATGTAGCTTTTTTGTGTAATAATTCCCAACTAGGCTGGTGGCTGAATGGTCACGGTAGTTATTTATGAGACCTGGTGTTTTGACCTGGGTTCGATTCCCATCTGGAACAATTATTTGTGTGAACCACAGTTAGTTCTGAATCTAGGTGTGCTTTGTGTCCGTCATTTGTGTGTTTGTAAAGTCGAAAGTGATTAATTTCGCTAGTGCTGGAGTTGTCTTTAAAGTAATGAAATTAATAATTAGAACGAAGTTCATTATGGTGCGTTGCGGAGGGGTACACTAGCCGGGAAAAAAGTCCGTAACGTCACAAAAAAGTGTAAGATTTTCATGTACCTGTAGTCTATGTATGATGGCTATACAGTATCTAGCGTATAGTCTACGTGATGATTGTTTTGTAGATAGCCACGAGACCTTTACTAGTTTACCGGCTATAAAGTTAAACAGAACCTTACTTAATGGCATAGAAAGTACAAACTAAGCCTAACCAATCGGCGCGGAATATTCTAATAATAGACGATATACAATATTTTTAAACGGTAATTTATAAATATAATGTCTTTCTTTTTTTCTTTATTACTTTTTAAAAAGGCAACTCCCGCTCTAGCGTAATTAGTCAATGTGTCGCGGGGTACTTTAAAAACATTCAATTCACGGACACAAAGTACACCCAGACTCAGAACAAATATCTATGGTTCACATAAAAATTGTCCCGGGTGGGAATCGAACCCAGAACACCAGGTCTCAGAAGCAATTGCCGTAACCTCTGAGTCACCAGTGCAGTGAGTTGTACAATCATTATAATATTAGTATATAAAAATATTACAATACCTATTAGTGTCGAAAATAAAACTAATAACGTTAGGAAACAGATCATCATCATCATCATTTCAGCCGTAGGAAGTCCACTGCTGGACATAGGCCTCCCTCATAGATCTCCAGTTGTTTCAGTTAGATGCGGCCTTTTTTTTGTTTTTTTTTTTTTGTTCGGGGGTCATGCATATACGCATTCCCACCGCCGCTGCAGCGTATTCGCGCGCTGGCGGTGGGATATGTGGGACTCGCCCTCTCCATAGCGTGGTATACTAAATTCATACCACGAGGAGAGGACCCTACTACCACTAAACCTCCCGGACACTCCTTCGATCCGCCGTTGACGGGGGCCGGGTACGCATGAGTAATCCGGCCCCCCGACGGCACCTGCGGCCAATATGGTACCGCGGGATCTCCGGGGCCACACTTACAGTGGCCCATTTGCCCAATTATAGGGACGCCTGGAGTGTAGAGGCGTCCCTACTCCTCATGGGTCAGCCTCGAAGGGAGCGGGGCCCAGTTAGAAGCGGCCTGCGTCTACCGTGATCGGCCTTAACTAGATCATCCGTCCATCTAGTAGGTGGACGTACTACGCTACGCTTGCCGATCCGCGGTCTCCATTCAAGAACTTTTCAGCCCCAACGGCCAACCGTTCTGCGTGCTATATGGCCTGCCCATTGCCATTTTAACGAACTAATCCGTTGGGCTATGTCGGTAACCCACGTTCTTCTACGTATCCCCTCATTTCTGATTCGATCTCGTAGAGAAACCCCGAGCATCTCCATAGCTCGTTCAGCGATTCTGAGTCTGTTCATAAGGCCCAATAGAAACCGATACGGAAGAATGTTAATGTAGAAAATAAAACTGATAGAGTAAGGAAATAGACACGGAAGATACTAATATGGAGGAGTAAATATATATAAAAGTAAGTTTAAGATATACTTTGAGGTTTAAGAACAAAAATCGTCGGAGACGAAATTCTGAAAGGGACCGTTTTAATGCAAAGAATATAGAGGATAAGACCCGACTAAGTGGTGCGCATTCGGAAGCAGATTGTATATATGTATGGACCCGTATTCGTTAGAGGAGAGTTGTGTTTACAGTTGTTGGGTAAATAAATCCCTACAGGGTTTTTCCGATGTTTGTCCGAGACGACATTTTCTTTCACTTCTCTAAGATGGCGATACCTTTAGCCTTAAAATTAATTGAAAATTTTTAAGCGAATTTCGAAATTTATTGTCTGGAAGTAACCGTGATATTTATGATTTTGTAATTCAAATGAAATCGAAATTATTTTAGGTGCAGATTGAAAAGATAATGATGTTGCTAATCTAAATATTTTTTGTTAGTAATTTTGGAATGTTATTGTTGTCAAGTTTTGTTTGTGTTGTTCAAGATAACTTTTATTTTTTAAGAATTATTGTGTATTACAATAATTCTTGAAAAATGAAAAGTTATCTTTCTCTAAAAGCTGCATAAAATTATTAAAACGTCTTTGCTACCAAGAGCGTCGTACATTTAGGTAAATTTTTTGCATAATTATGAAAAAAGGGATATAGCGAATATAACACACTTTTGCGTTTTTCCTAATTGCAAGAATCCTTTTAACACAAAATTGGTGACATTTTGTGGCGCAGCATACATTCCTAGCAATTCTAACTAGCTTGAATGATTAAAAAGTTACATACTTGCCACAATTCTAACGTCCGAGTTAGTTACCGATCATAATTTTATCGCTTCTGAGTTCCTCCCACTTTTTTAAGCTTCCCATGGGTGTGGTAAGCGGCGCCTAAGGGTCATACAGCTGATAGATGGGCAGTAGCATTTATCATCTCAAGGGTACTGACAATCTTACAGCGATCACCTATCCGCCTACCAAGCGTAGTCATTATAATCCATTAACGACTCTGACTTGCCAAGATCTGTTAAGAGAAGACCCATGTTCAGCAGTGGAAACGTCCACTGCTGAACATGGGTCTTCTGTTAACACGGTTAAACGGGCTTCTCTTAACGGGCTAATACACTACATATTGTAGGTATAGTACCTCTTTAAGTATTATGTGATCCATGTGACACAGGAATTCATAAGCAAATAGAAGCATTAAGTAAGAAGGATTACATGAAGATATTAACATATTCAAACTTACCTTTTTTATCCCTTCATCGATTTTAACGAAAAAATAAATAGAATAAAACTTGTCTTATATCATCAGTTGCTATCAACATTTTATGACGCAATCGTACTGAAAGTAGTTTTATGTTGAAGCTTCATCCTTGAAGAATTCTTGACTGGATAAACTTTAAAGTGTTTTCTTATCTTAACTCCTCAGGAGCGGAAAATAGGAAGAACAAAACGATTCTACGAAACTATTATAGGTAAGTACGAACACAACACGATGAGCATTTTTTTCAAAAAGGGTAGGTACCTAGACCTTTTCGAATACGTTTCGTTATGAAAGCTGGAAAAATCTGAGTATTGAGACAGTGGTCTAATTTATATTCTGGAAAGTCAAACATAGTAGATCTTACATTTAAAAATATATGGCTATCGATTTTACAAGTAGCCGATCGACCAATATGCTACTACAGTTTATTAAAATAATTATGAAACAATGCCGATGTACTTTAAAAATGGCTAGATAGAGTAAGTATTATAAACCAGAAACCTTTTTGTTGAAAGCCATGATTATATTTTCTCCTAAGAGAATAATAAAATTTATTCAAATCCATTGTTTCATATAACAGTAGCACTATTAATGATGCCATCTTGTTTAAACCTCTACCTTGTTCTTGTACAAATAAAGCGGATAAGACGAAGTTGATATATTGATATAAACTTTGACTGACTGTGACTGTTTAAATTATAATGAACCTCTTTAAACGTATTGTCACCGCGCCATCGGAACTCTATGGTATTCTATGCTCTTTGACTGTATTGGCGGGAAATACGATCGTCTTTTGTTTTTTTCTTCTTTAACATTAACAAAATTATTAAGATTAGCCGCTTGATTACACAACTTAAAAAACAGCTGTAACCCCAATGGCTAGGGCGTCAGACTTAGATCCCCGGTTGGATCCCCATTTGATGCACTACCGACGTACACCCACTCGTAACACAAGCATTTTCGCAAGAATACTAGTAGTGGGCAAAAACTCTGCTAGTAATATTATAAAAAAAAAAACCACAAGATTAATTGAAACAATCCTGTAATAATGCCCAACAGTGACTTACCATAGTGTGGTAGGCAGTTGTAGCTTGAAGAGAAAGCTTGTCGGCAGCGACAGCGCGGCGGCGGGGCGCGGGGCGGCGGCGGCGGCGATGCCGACGGTGACGGCGACCACCAGCCCGGGTCCATCAGCCGGCCATGGCTGCACCCGCACCCGCACCCGCGCCCTCGCTACCTGCTAACATAATTAATAATTACCAACAAAGTAATGTGACCACTCATTTACCACCCGTGCAGTTCGGTTATGGAATTCCCTTCCGCACCTCATTCTCGTTTGTTTTAAAAGAAGAACAAAGGAATATTTTTTGACTTAGTTATTTAATTATATTACAAAATTTGGACATAGGTATGTAAGTTAGTATAATATGGAGTATATTATTATTAACAATATGTTTATAGGTTTAAATATTAGCATGTAGAATAGAATAATAGAATATCATCATCATCATCATCATCAGCCCTTATAACATTCACTGCTGAACATGGGCCTCCTCCCAAAAGGGGGGATTTGCAATAGTTACCACGCTTGGCAGGCGGGTTGGTGACCGCAGTAATATGTTATACCACACAAGTAAAACGCTACTGCCCGTTCCTTAATATACGATTATTATAGATGATGTTGTGCTTTCCGAGGCACGGAGGGTAGTCCCTCAACCAACCAGACCCGGAAAGAAATCTTAGAATTTACACAAAGATTTCCTGTCCGGTGTGGGGATCGAACCCACGACCTCCGAGATTTAAAGCGAGCCAAATACCGCTAAGCTACGGAGGCTGTAGAATAGAATAATAGAATATAATATTGGTAATACTCTTTATTTTACACACAGGACAAAGAGAACATGGATAATGGACGGTCTTAGCATGTAGGTAATTGTATACCTATGTATCTATTAGTGTGAATGTTTATTGATATGTATTTACCAATTTGGTTTAAATTATTATTAGATTCGTCCGTTGTAAACTAGCTTTGCACTTTTAATCAAATGCATCTTTCATACTGGTTTGCTGGAAGAAAAATCATGATTTAATTAAGCTCGCCTGTGTACATGTTGTTTGCGTTGTATAAACTTAATGTAATGTATTATCTGTGTGCGATAGAGAATAAATAAAATAAATAAATAAGTTTACCTATTATTATAGAAGCGTAGTTACAAATTATAAGTGGCCGTAACCCGTCGGACTTGCGATTATGTGGTCGCCAGTTCGATCCCCTCCCATTGCACTACCAACGTGAACCTACTCGTAACACAAGCATTTTAGTTTAGCACGAGGGGTTAACAAGAATACTAGTTGCGGTAAAAAATCTACTAGTAATCTTAAAAAAACGATGTTTATAATAGTAGGTACTAGGCGGTTGCCAGCGTTCGCTTAAAATAAGAATTTATAATACACTAGCTTTTACCCGCGGCTTCGCTCGCATTGAAGTCGACGCCCCTATGTTACTTCTAATACCTCCAAGAATATGTGTACAAAGTTTCATGAAGATCGGTTGAGTAGTTTTTGCGTGAAAGCGTAACAAACAAACGGACATTCACATTTATAATATTAGTAGGGATGTAACAATGGGAGTCCCGTCTTAATCGATATGGAGACTAGGTGGAACAAACATACATCCATTGCATTACGTAAAAGTATTTTTCAATTAATTCACACACTTCCATTTTATTTAATTGTATAGATGTAGCAGATTTTTGTAACATTAAATAAAAACAACCGTCTTCTTTAGAGTTTTCCACGATGTGCTAAAACCAAAGTTACAGCACACTTTCAGACAAAATGTTTTGTAAAAATACATCATAGACCAACAAAACCTGGTCAAATATTTGAAAATAGTAGTCAGGTTTTTATCCATAATAATATTAATATAATTGTAATTTTTATCTGCAAGAATTTATTTACGACAACCTCGCGGTATAATGCTTATGGTGAAAATTATAACTAAAATAATATTCAATGCATGCAAATCTCAAAATAATATGTCAATTAAAACTTCAAAAAAATATAACCATTACTTGCTTTAAGTAATGGTTATACCAAAGTTTTATCTTGTTAAAAAAGAAATTACATTTATTATTTTATACTTTAAAAAAATAATTCTAATGTAACTTATTCAGAGAAGTCAAAATTATGTATGGCTGGGTACAGGCGTACAGTCATGAATTTGCCATTACACATAATTAGCATGGCTGTACACATACGAAGAACCTGCGCTAATTTACGTGACAAGAAATAATTTATAACATGATATGCTGTTCCTGTAACACAATGATAAATCATTTTAAAGTTCTCAATTGTAATGTTTGCCTTAGGAGAAAATATTAGGAAAAAATAATTGTAGATCATTTCAGAAGTTACAGTTGAAGAAGAAGGGTATGGACTGTTCTTATGTTCGATCGCCACCCATTGCATTACCACCGTGACCCCACTCGTAACACAAGCATCTTAGCTTAGCACGAGGGGTTAACAAGAATACTAGTAGACTGCAAAAAGCCTGCTAGTATCTTGAAAAATAAAACGATTTACGTAGGTGTTTTATTATTTGCAAATTATTCGTTGTATGTTTATATTTTTTTATTATGTTAATATAACTTTGAGTATATATGACATTACTAAAATCGCTGTCGTCTTTTAGGTGTTGCTTGTTTATTATTAACCATTTTGGCTTATGAAAAGTAAATATTATGCTGATTATTAACTATATATTTAGATCTGATTTTACATTAATTTTTCTTTGGCAGGTTTTGTATGGGAATTCTGTCAACATCTTTAGTCTAATAAATCAAATAATCATTTTAAAGGTTGTTAATTAACAGGCTGATAATATTTGTGTCTCAATTTTCATGTAAGCTATAATAAACAACACTATGAAGTACACATTTACATAAAAGTAAATTGACATTTGACTCAACTAAATATATCCAACCAGTAAAAGCCAAAGCAACTTTCCGGCCTTCATTTATCGTGGTATTTATTTCTTGCGTAGAATTTGTAACACCATTCAGCCGCGTACATTCACGCCGAACTTTGAATTTTCTCGGCATCCTGTAGCCGTCAGAACTGACTAACTTTCGGTACGGTTTATTAGTAACAATATTTTCCTAATATAAGGGGAAGTAATTCAGTTGGTTAAGCTTTATGCGGTGGAGTCGAAATTATTTGACGATACACTTTTTTGTAGTCTACGAAAAAAATAAAACGAATCATACATTTAAGCCCTGCCTCGAGACTCTACGAAAAGTGTTAAAAATTATATATTTCCCTTTGAATTATTATTATTGCCGTGTAGTTTCCGGCTAAGAATAAAACAACCTACGTGGGAATTGACTAAGGGATATACAGCATGATGGATAGGCAGCAGCATCTATCACCTCAAGGGTAGTTACCATCTTACTGCAATCACCGATCCGCCTGTTCTGCGTAGTGATGATGGCAATATCTTTTAACGATCACCGCTTGCCAAGGTCTGTTAAGAGGAAGACCAATCGTTAAGCAGTGTCGTAAACGGGCTGTTGAAATATTACTCTAAAACATTTCCTTTTACTAGAATAGCTTCTAATTTCTCTGCACGCATTACACCATAAAACAATAATATATGTTTAGGTAATATTGTGTTATTTCCTTTAAATATTTTCTTATAGCACCACCCAAATACGAATATGAAATTATAGAAGACACGGGTCTCAAACGCGGTACAATTTTAAGGAAACCCCTTACTCTTTACTATTCCGGCATTTCACACATGGGTTACCTACACGAGTCGTAGTCACGGATAGACTGATTGAGACGCGTGTCTACAATAAATTAGGTATGTGTATAAATACGATTATTAATTCTAAAATAATAAGAATTAATATAACAATATCAACTAAATGTCAATTCACTTACAATATGGTTCTACGTAGCGTGGCGTTATGATAACACTGTATTAATTATTATACCTAGCAATTAATTTTATCTATTTACAAAATATCCAATGAACGATTCCTTTCAATTTATTCCGTCGTTAATGCAAACTTTGTCGATCAAATAAAACTTGCACAAACGACGACGTTGATTGAATGAATTCAATCGGTACTATCTTTAAGGTGATTCAGTTTAATGCGGCGATATTTTATTAAGCTATATAGTAGCTCGTACCCATAAGCTTTTATCTTAACTATTTCATTGGAAAGCAGTGCTCAGTTCGCCGTATCTTAATTGTCAAGTTATCCGCACCGCACCGCACAGGCTTTAATTATCCGGTGCGGACGTGTCTTAAAATTCTTTAACGTTAAATGGTTAAACGTCATTTTACTTGATTAAGCATTTATTACAATGAGAGCTGCAGCTATCAGCGGTGCAAGAAGATGAGATTGTAATTAAGTAATACATCGTCAGGCTAAATTAGCGTCTGAAATATATTCAGACACTAATTAAGACAATTTACCCACTTTTTTTTTTGTTGTCCGGGGGGTAATGCATTGACGCGTTCCCACCGCCGCTGCAGCGTATTCGCGCGCTGGCGGTGGGATATGTAGGGCGCACCCTCGCCATAGCGTGGTATGCTAAACTCATACCACGAGGAGAGGACCCTACACCACTAAAACCCCCGGACACTCCTTCGATCCGGCCCACAATTTACCTATCTATATGTTTAACTAGTGGCCCGCCCCGGCTTCGCACGGGTGGACTTTTATACCCTACCCCTGCCCTACCCTACCCCTACCCTAACCCTACCCTACCCCTACCCTACCCCTACCCCTACCCTACCCTACCCTACCCCTACCCTACCCTACCCTACCCCTACCATACCCCTACCCTATGTCCTTCTCTCAGTTCTTAGCTACCTCCCTACCAATTTTCAGCCAAATCGGTTCAGCCGTTCTTGAGTTATAAATAGTGTAACTAACACGACTTTCTTTTGTTTTTAAAATGTATTCTGCTATTCGGGACGGAAACAAATTCAACAAATCAAAAACCATGGCAATCGGTCCAGCCGTTCTCGAGTTATAAGTGTTGTAACAAACACGACTTTCTTTTATATATATAGATTTTTTTTGGATAAGAGCTAATTTATCAATCTTTAAACAAAAAAAAGAAAAACAGAGTAGTCTACTTAAGTTTTGATGGATTTGAATGGAGAAACTCAAAATTTACTCCACTGAAAAAAATATCAGATTTTTTCTGAGGATTAAAAAATTAGCCCCAACTGTTTAGACAATGTTGATTTGAGTTTTTAATACATAGTGGATTTTATTCATTTATATGCTAATTAACATAAAGTTTCTTTCATTCTTGTTTTTAAAAAGATATATTTCTGATTATCCTTTTAAGATCAAAAGTATTTAGAAACACTACTTAAATGTTATTTAATAGGTATAGTTCAATATAAATCTTTAAAACACGGTAAATTTTAAGACAGTTTCAATCAGCGAGCCTTCTCTCAATATTTCATAAACTGATATTTGTAAAGTTTTTCAGTTTTACAGCCAGCGAAATTGCTCTCATGCCATAAAACTGGTATGTACTGCCGGGAATTTAACGTTTTTCTCAATTTACTTATTTCTGATTCTTTTTCATTTCGTTTTAATCAAACTTCGGGTGTATTTTAACCAATCGTGTATGAAAAATCAACTTTAGTGGCTTAGCGGTACAACTATCTGGATCACTTTTTTTTGTTGAGATGAACTTATGTAGTTACCTGGATTTGCTTCTGCATTAGGACTATTGAATGGTTATATATATTGTGAATGTAGCTACAAAATCAGCAACCTGCAGAAGGCTTACAGCAATGATGACTTATAGATTTTTATGGTTTCTTTTTGAGTTTTAATGTTGTTACTGTCACTCTACTTTGGTTAAAAAGAGTGGCCTTTGTGTTGTGATCTAGTAGTTCGACTCTTCAAGAATGCCCCGAAGCCAACCGTGCTTATGACGCTTTGTGCCTATAGTCAGATGTCGCAACTACAAAGAAGAATAGATGTTGAGCGGCAGGTACAAAGAATCGTGAGTGTAAGAACCGCGGAGCCATGTCAAAATTTTGCATGTTGGATAGTGTACATGTTTAATACTATGCCAGTACCTTTTAGTACCTTTATTTAAAATATTAGTACCTTTGTATATTTCTACTTTATCTTATTTTTAAATGGTCCGCCATAATGACGTCAGGACCGCGGAGCCACTGCCGATTTACGAAATACCACAAGGCTTAACAAAGACTTTAATGTAACAACCTTTAATACCTTGTGTATTATAAAAAATGGCATTTAAAATTTGCTTGTAGATGCCACCATCTTTAAATTTTAAGCATTTTATTTATTCACGCCTGTTCGTTTATGATAGCAATGTGAAATAAAAAATATTAATGTGACCTAAGTTGTAGGCGCCTTACGAGATTTTATGCTTAATAATGCTTATAATTTAAAGATGGTGGCATCTACAAGCAAATTTTAAATGCCATTTTTTATAATACTATTATTATATTGGTATTAAAGGTTATTACATTAAAGTCTTTGTTAAGCCTTGTGGTATTTCGTAAATCGGCAGTGGCTCCGCGGTCCTGACGTCATTATGGCGGACCATTTAAAAATAAGATAAAGTAGAACTATACAATGGTACTAATATTTTAAATAAAGGTACTAAAAGGTACTGGCATAGTATTAAACATGTACACTATCCAACATGCAAAATTTTGACATGGCTCCGCGGTTCTTACACTCACAAAGAATCGAGTAAATTTTCTCTGGACAGTTTGTAAGCAGTAGGAACTTCTAGACACGGTATGAGCAAATACGTGTACGTTATAATCGGTGTAAATCCTAATATTATTAGCAAGATGTGATTCTTTGCTGCGTGAGTTTAAAACACAATGTAATCGACTTAGGGTCGTTTGAACACCGCAGTAGAAACCTTTGATTTCTGTTAGAATCTATTTGGTTACGGGACTCTCTTCTGGTTACGCCTCAGAAAGAAATTAACCATTAGGCTGACTCCACAGGGATTCCTCGAGAGTATATCGTGACTGAGGGCGAGCTCAGCCAATGTGGGATCAGCCTTAGTCGCAATCTGCCCCACAAGCATTGTAACTATGCCAACGCCGGTCTCCGAGATCAAAATCAAAAACTTATCAATTAAAAAAAACGTAACTGTGTAAAATCTTAAAATCTATACTATAATAATATTATAAAGCTGCAGAGTTTGTTTGTTTGTTTGAACGCGCTAATCTCAGGAACTACAAGTCCGATTTTAAAAATTGTTTCAGTGTTGGATAGTCCATTTATCAAGGATATTTTTAGGTCTTATTAAGATCTACAAAATAGTCCGCGAGAGCACATATCTAATTATCATAGTTTAGTCCCAATAATCGCTTTTATGTTCATAAAAAATATAAAATAGCCTGAAGAAAGAAACTACGTTAAATGGGTATCGTAATATTAATCCTTATCCAAATTAAGCATTATGTTATCAAGGGTATTTATGTAGAAGTAAAATACTTTTTGTTTTATTCCAATCGGACATTTCGTTGACAAATTATCACGAGTATAAAAATGCAAAGAATTGGTACCTAATAATGTGTTATTTGCCATAATCTATATATATAAAAGAAAGTCGTGTTTGTTACAACACTTATAACTCGAGAACGGCTGGACCGATTGCCATGGTTTTTAATTTGTTGGATTTGTTTCCGTCCCGAATAGCAGAATACATTTAAAAAACAAAAGAAAGTCGTGTTAGTTTCACTATTTATAACTCAAGAATGGCTGAACTGATTTGGCTGAAAATTGGTAGGGAGGTAGCTAAGAACTGGGAGAAGGACATAGGATACTTTTGGTTAGGGGTAGGGTAGGGTAGGGTAGGGTAGGGGTAGGGTAGGAGTAGGGTAGGAGTAGGGTAGGGGTAGGGTAGGGTAGGGGTATGGTAGGGGTAGGGTAGGGGTAGGGTAGGGTAGGGGTAGGGTAGGGTAGGGGTAGGGTAGGGTAGGTGTAGGGTAGGGGTAGGGTAGGGGTAGGGGTAGGGTAGGGGTAGGGTAGGGTAGGGGTAGGGGTAGGGTAGGGGTAGGGTAGGAGTAGGGTAGGGTTAGGGTAGGGGTAAGGTAGGGGTAGGGTAGGGCAGGGGTAGGGTAGGGCAGGGGTAGGGTATAAAAGTCCACCCGTGCGAAGCCGGGGCGGGCCGCTAGTATGTAGATAAAGCTGAAGAGTTTGTTTGCTTAAACGCGCTAATCTCAGCAACTACTGGTCCGATTTCAAAAATTCTTTCAGTGTTAGATAGCCCATTTATCGAGGAAGCTATGTTTTATTATAAAGTTTATACGAGAACGGGAGTTACGCGGGTGAAACCGGGAGCAGGAAGCTAGTATTGTTAAAAAATAAAACCAGATTACCTTCAGTGTCGGGCGAGAATTTTCATCAAAATAATTCTCATTTCATGTCCATTTACCACGCTCGCATCACGGGTGGCCGGCCCTTGTGATGCGAAAACTTTAAAAATAACGCTTTAAAGCGGAAACAGGCGAATTCCACGAATAATCTCGTATGAGTGAAAATATTTTATGGAGAAATATGTTAAAATATTTAACTTTATTTGGATTTTTTCTCATGAAATGTATGAAACACTAATTATCAAAAAAATATGTTCGTTTATTTATTTGTTTACTTGAACGCTAGTAGAAACATTCGCGGGAACTTCAAGTTCGATTAAAAATTATCTTTCAGTTTTAGTTAGACCATTTATCTAGGAAGGCTATATTTAATTATGAAGTTCCTTCGGGATCGGTTCTTAAGCGGGTGAAACTGCGAGCGTGAAGTATATCATCATAATGTCACAATGTCGGTGTGGATAAATAAAAGCGTTCCAAGAAGGCTAGCCGCGTTTCCATGTTGGATTGTGAAGTTTAGCTGATGGCTAAAGTATAGGCCAACCCTCTCATCACAGCTGGTGTAGAACAGGCGTTTAGCTTTGGATCCCATGGTCGAAGGGTTTCAACCCCAAATGGCTCAAATGGAGGTTAGAATATTTTTCGGCACACGTCATTGTCCTAAGAAGATGTGAAGGCGCTAGGGTATCGACGCTTGTAGCATCCCATTCCATACCAAAGGCAGACATAAACTACCCTCCAAGGCAGCAGCGAGATGCCGTCAGTTCTCTCACTCATCTATAAAATAATTACAGTACTTGCTTAACAGTGCTTCTTTAACTATCGACTTTGAATAACCCCACAAAGCTTTCATATGATTAAAACTTATAGGTATAGATCATCTATTCATGTTCCCGAAAGGAAGCCATAACGTTTGAAATATTGCCAACCAGATAATACCTAGAGAGCTTACAGTAGCAGTTAACCGATAGATTTTACTATGAATCCTGTAATTCAAATTATGGAATCTAATAACTATGAAGATAAATTAATTCAACTAAAGCGATGGATGCATGTAAGTTAGTATCTAATGAAATGAAACCATAAAAGCAATTTATGTGGTTTTTGTGGTTTTAATAATTCTGTGTACGATAATAACTGCATTAGTATCAAAATGTGGCGTAGTCATTAGCGCCCATCTCTCATAAAACAGTCGACAATTATCCAGGTTGTGTTAATATATTTTATTCGTTAGCGTGTAGTGTGGTGTTTCAAATATGCTCTATATTAAAAAACTAATTATAATTTGTTTTCTATTATTAGTATAAGGGCTCACGGGGCTAATGTGGATTTATCCCATCAGATTGAGATAGGCTGTGTTAATTACAAATAAATAAGTGAACACAAAAATCTGACAAATAGATCGTGACACTACGGTGTGACAGCAAAATATGTTTTTCAAACCGACGCGCGCCGGTTTAGGCATAGTAAGATACTCGTAGTGAACATAAAAATCTGTAATCGATATTTTGGTTATATTAACCAGAGCCAGAAAGAGAAAAAAGTATAACTTAATTGTTTTAATAAAGGTAACGTGAGATGGCATTATTTGTACTTAAAATAACGAGTAACACGTACCTATTACATTTGATTCCGGTCACCGTTTTGTTATGTTGTTGGTTTTGATTACTTAGCCTAAGCATCGGCCAGACCACACCCGCTCTGAAGAAATGTAATCTACACACGGTAACCCACACGTATCGATAATTCAATCAACAATTTTAAACAAAAGGTAATACTTAGATAAATGAATGGTCTCGCGCGCTCAACTAGGTCCCGCTCTAGCTTAAATTCATAGCTCCGTAAGTTCGGCATCTAAAATTTAATTGTTGTATGAGACGCTTTACCAGTGGCGTAGCTAGGTAACCAAGGGCCCTGGGGCAAATAAAAAAATGGGGCCCACTGCTATCAAAACTAATAAGGTTTTTTGAAGTAAAATCATTAAATATACAAATACTTTAAAAATACTAAGCAACTTTATCATCAGCTCTTTTTCGTGCATGGGCAGGTAATAAAACTATTAAACACCAACAACATAAATTACAATTATTTTAATACTTGGTTTAGGTGTTGGGCAATAAAACGAAATAGAAAAGATTCAAGGGTTTATTATACATTTATTTATTTATTTGTTCATAGATACGTTGCACCAGCTTATAGTTATTTAACCTATCGCCGATGCAAGCTATTTACAAAAATTATAAAACTTAGACAGTATGTTTTCTTAATTAATTAACAAAAATAGACTAAAGTATAAACTAAACAAAATCATATAATGGCTACTTCTAATTATTATAAAGGTCAATTAATTAAAATTAATAATATATATTATAAAGGTCAGACCTACCAACAGACTAAATAACGATTATAATTATTACAATCTTTTCCTAGCTTTAGTTTTCGCAAAAGTATCAATTACTTCGGTTAAATCCAGACTTGATGCGGTTTTGTTTTCAATTGCTATTAGCGATAAATGTCTGAGTCTAGTTTGGCCCATACTATTTCTTAAATAATTTTTAATTTGCTGAATGACCTTTCAGCTACTGCAGAAGTGACAGGTATTGCAAAGAATAATAATATTGCCGTAAATACTTCCGTTAGATCGCATTCTAGTACTCCATATTTACTCATTATTTCCTTACATAATTGGTGAACAGTCCATGATTGAGTTAATTGAGGTACAAGTAGGTGGTAAATATTAACAAATTGAAGTGAAAAGCTAGGGCCGGAATATCGGAATATTTTCTTTTGAAATTGTCACACTTTTGTAATAAAGTTGCTTCATCAACATGTAATAAAAATGTTGGTGTTAGAAATTCGAATGTTTGACAAACTGCACTCATGCCAGTAAAACGGGTATTTAATAGACTTATTAATGTATCAAGTACCTTATTGAAAATCACAATTTTAAATATTTCTTCTCGGTTTGAAAATCGGTGATCAGCATAACATTTTGATGAATTAACATTCATCAAAATGTTTTTTTACTTTCCTTTGCCTTTTTTCTTGAAAATGGGTATCTATACCATATTTTCTTGCAGTTTCACAAGCTTTGCACTTGAATAATTTGAAATCATTTCTATAAATTTGCAACTTTGCTTTGGTCTCTGCTAAAGCTTTACTTGCCTCATCCAAATTTATGTCGGATTTTTGTAAAATTTTGGATGCATAATTGATGTCATTCAATACAATATGCATGAATTCACAAAGCAACACAAACTCGAAATTTAGAATTTTTGTTTTAATACTCTCTGCTTCATTACGCTCATCTTTATTAGGACTCTTTAGAACCATTTCTGATAATGCTTTGATAATATCAAAAAAACGAAGATTTATTGCAGATATCGTATTGACTCTACTGGACCATCTAGTGGGATTTAGTTTTTTTAGAGTGATGTCTGATTCGCCTGTGGATTTTGATAGTAGATACCAACGCTTCATACTGTTTCCGGAAAAGTTATACAAATCTTGCAACGTTGCGAAAAAATTCTGTATTTCCACACAACTGCTAATGGCATCATTTATCACCAAATTTAAATTATGAGTGGCACAATGTACTTACTCCGCGTTAGGCTGGATATCCTTAATACGTTTTTGTACACCATTATACACACCACTCAACACATTGGCTCCATCATAACCTTGCCCAACACATTTTGTAAATAATGTAGTTACTAGATTGACAAAATCTCCTGCGCCGTGTTTGATGGCTGCATAAAAGCCTAGAAACACTTCTTTTATTTCTATATCAATTGGCTGTCTATTTTCCGATCTGGTTATTACTGCATACCTCACAACAAGAAAGAGCTAAAGTCTCCTAACAATTTTTTTTGTATGTATCTCTTACGGATTTAGGTATCTATTGGCCAATTTAAAAGAAACCCTGTCTATGAAAACGTTAACTTGTATGTTAATAAATAATCAATGGATGAAAATAAAAATATTTAGTACATTTCTAATTCTACTGATATAACGAACATAATTATCGCCTTATAATCACATTCAACAATAAAGTTAAGTAGAAATCGTAAATAATAATATGCAGATATTGATATACGAGAAATTGATGAAAACATTAATAACACTGTCAACCCACACAAATAATTTAGGGGAATTCCCTTTTTACAACTTTGGAATTTCTCACAACTGAGTTGCCAAGATTAAACTCGAGTTGCCACCTGTCATATTTATTTTAAAAATGGCAGAAATTTTCAAAAGTTGAGTTCGATTGAGATTTTCTGGTAAGGATTCGAGGGCCCCCTGAGCTTGAGGGCCCCGGGGCACTGCCCCGCCTAGCCCCTTGGTAGCTACGCCACTGCGCTTTACCGATGTTCGCTTCTTATTTTTTGTAGTCTAATTTTTACACATTTACACTCCGCGAACTGGTATATTACTGCGATTATAGCCAAAATTTAATAAGACTCATGTAACGGAACGTTCGTACGTTACGTTATTTATGTTTATTTATTATTTAATTAGTCTGATTTCACTTCAATCAAACCTGCTTGTAAGTTTAATTATCATTAAATTGCGGAATGTAACTAAACGTAATATCTTACTAAAGAACCCCCAAAGCCCTTTGAGGGGTGATAAAATATATCGATTTAGATCACCTACAAACGGAAAATAATATCTACAGCTATTTATAAATAGGGTAAACAGTGACATCTAGTGATAAAATGCAAAGTTACTAAATAGTCAATTAATACATTGACCAATAAATAATGCTAATAGTGGTGAAATCTAGTCAAAAACGTTATAAACTAATTTGCATTCCATTGTTATTATGCTACGTTAGATGGTTAAATAATCTTAAAACGTTAAGTTAAAATAGACTAACATATTTAAATAGGTTCAATAATTCTTTTAGAACTTAACGCAGTTTTCTTATTATAAATACTATAAATTAAATTAAAAATATATGTTCAATACTTCTTTTTAATCTATGGCTGTAAATCAGAGATAGTTCGTATTCAATCATATTTCTTTTATGAACAATTATTTTATAATAGTTTAAATAATTGAGATAACTTAAAAAAGAAACATATTTATTTAATATTTAGATAATAATAATTTAGGATATCGTTTCAACAAATAGTTTAAACAACAAAAATATTAAGTATTGAAAAGATATTAGCTTGGAATTTCATTTGTTTTTAGATGTTGACAGCAATGATTCATACGACCAAATATAAAAGATTCTTTGAATATAGAGGAATTCGAACATTAAGTAGCCTATTATAATTTGGTCAAGTTATGATTCGGACACGCATGCGCGAATCCGCGATTAGGAACTTTTATTTGGAGGGAAAAATAGAAGTTTTGAGAAAGAAAGGAAGACATCTTGGGGATTCTGGATTTTAGCGTCTTGAGAGAGTAGGTGTGTCCTTTGGAAAAAGATTTGTTTGTACGTTTGTCTCTTGTATTTTCTCAGTGACTAAGTGATTTCTGTAAAACATTGTTTTGTCTTTGTAGTTATTGTTTTATTCTTTTCATTGTGAAGTTGTTTGGGTCCCGAATTTAGAAATAAATAAGGGAATAATGGCGACTTGGCGGTGAACGGAGTTAATAGTGAAATCAAAGTAAAAGCAATGTGAATGGATTTACACTTTATGGGAATGTACTGGAGAAGGTGTACAGATTGTCTTTTAACTTAATTATCCAGTCATGGTGCTGGGTTAATCCGATCTAGCTGTCCGTTAGGATATCTTGTGAGGATTAACTATCCCTAACATTAGCTAGTGGTAGAACTCGGAAAGTTTAGGGCGCCTCGAGAGATTGATTTTGCCCTTGCATTGGGATCAGTCTAATTGCCCTACACATGTTCTAATTGTGTATACCTACTGGAGTTACGGGGATCTGTCGAAGTGGAACCATGCTTATTGTTAGCGCCGAGACTCTGTATGCATCGTTTGAATACTGTGTTCTATCTTTATATATGTTTATTCACTAAATTATAACTGTCCAGTTGGAGGAGTATTCCCGCCTAAGGTCCTGTTTCCGACCTTGAGGTGAATCTACGGATTCCTATAATACTTTTTCGTGACCCTTAGGGAAGGTTTAGGGTTTAGGTACGCTGAGTTTACCAGCTCAATATAGCAAGATTAGGAATAGGCAACACATTCACGTTTAAAATATAAATGAGCCGCGACTCGATTGGTTTTGAAATGTACACATTTAGAAGTGTAGGAATGTAGGGACAGTTAAGGTATAGTCGTTGTTTAAGGTGCACTAGGAGAGGTATAGATTTAGGTTTTTGTAAGATAACTTTATTTAATAATACTTATAAAGTTATTACCAAATCTTAGTAGGGTCATTTCGCCTGTTCGCGTCCATTTAGCGCAGTTGGCAAGTTTTCCGGCGATAATAAAAATGTTCCAGCACTAATTTCTATGAAAAAAAAAATGTAATCTGTTCATTATATTAGTCTATTTTAAGATAAACTTTCAGTTTTGTTCGAAACATCTTGAGTTATTTTTTTAAATGGATAAACATTAGAATTAGGCGTTTTACCCAGTTTGCGTCCAAAAAATCCAAATTGCGTCCACCCGTGGACCATTAAGCGTCCACCAGCTTAGAAAAGGAATAAAGAGGTGATATTCTTAAGAATTTGTAAAGAAAGTTGGAATTTAACAATTCTTTTAATTAAGAATATAAAAATTAAAAATCAACATTATTTTCATTAAAAAAACACATTGATTGAACTAAATTACAAATACAAATCACAATTATCGTTATTGTTCATTTAGGTAGTTTAATTTAGGGTCTTTAGGCCGTGTTCGTCTAGTTAGGTTAGGGTTTGGTTTAGGTAGGCGGGTGGGTTGTTACACTCACAATACGTATTCCTTGCATTAAGCGTCACTGGCTCAGGTACATACACCGTTTTCGGCGTAGTATATTTTGCCGCATTTGTCAAGTACGACGGCGGTATCTAATTGAGCGCGCGCGATTAATTGTGTATCTAAGAGGTAATCATTACCTAGCACAAGAGCACCGCTCCAGCCCCTCGCTCACAGTGTACACGCTGGCTCGCCGCATCCGCACGCCGCGCGTGTCACACGCCGCGTATGTCACGCACCGCGCCTCCGCATCCTCTATTTACTTTACACACTATATTTTTTTATCAAAACACAACCGTTCAAACAAAATCTTAGCATTAAAATATAGCATACTTTATACTCATTTTATGTCACATTCGCATTCACACTAATAACTGATAAATCCATAACTCACTTTTACCACTTTTTACAGTTGTGTTTATAATACTGCTAATGATTTATCGGGCACGGAATTGTCAGCGTCATATCTGAAAAGGGAGAAATTTAAATCAGAATCCCAGTACAATATGTTAATTTTAGATTAAACATACAGCTGCAAATATATGTATAATGAAGCTTTATTCCCTCGTCGAGATAAAATGACTGTGTGCATCGGTTGGAAAGATAAACATAAATGAATTTAGAACAGACACGCCTTTAACGTGGCTTTTACAGAATCTTTGATCGCCGCTGAATTTCGCGAAATCCCATTATACCCTCTGCGTCCCAAAAGAGCTTCTTTGCAAAATTCCCCACACGGTATACGGGATATAAAGATGAATGAGCCATGATTTTCGCTCTTTGACTTAAAATTTAAAACCCTTATGAGATGATACCTATCGGTTTTGTTTATAAATAAAGTAAATAAATATTTTAAGACATAAAATTGTGTTTTTAATAGCTTAAATAATTTATCTTTCGGGTATGTCACTGGTAAATAAAGAAAGCCTCCGTGGAGTAGCGGTATCGCTCGCACTCTCGGAGGTCGTAGGATCCTCCGTGCCTCGGCAAACACGTTAAGCCGTTGCTCCCGACTGTTCATATAGCAGAAGATCCGAACCTACATCGACCTTCAGCTGATAATATAATGAAATATGTTTTATAATGAATGAAGTATCTTAGAAAATACACTAAAAATGGCTAAAGAAATCCTAAACAGTCTATTTTTAATTTTTTCGAATGATTTTTAATTAAATGTTTGCAACAGTTAATTAAAACTCATTTAAAAAAAGATAAGATAATAAGTAAATTTTATTCTGACTCAAAGTATAAAACGTATAGAACGTTCAGCTGTTGGGTTGGACCTGGACGAACTACTGTCATCTACATACCTTTTTGTACCTGGCCAAGGTACAAAAAGGTGTGTAGATGACAGTTATTTTCCATTGATTGAATAATATATACACAATTTTAATAAACATAAGCGCTGTTTTTTTCCTTAATTTAATATAATCTTTTTAACATTTCATAAAAATATATTTTTAATAATAATTAAAAATAGTCTGTCCAGGATTTTTATAGCCAACCCATTTTTATATACCTAAATTTTTTCTAATATGCTTAATTTATTATAAAAGATGTTTCATTCTATTATCACCTCGGTGAAGGTCGATTTAAGTTCGGATCTTAGACTAATAACAATCGTATAACAGAGAATGGGTAGTCGCGTTCCATGTGTGTTACAACGTAATTCTGCGGCTACCAACCCGATTGCGTAGCGTGGTGACTATAGCATAACCCTCCCTCAGGAGGAGGCTCATGTTTAGCAGTGGACGTTATGACTTGGCTGAAGATGATGATGATTTTACTGGTATGTAATGTAAAAGTTTAGTGCGCTCTAACATACTTACTACACGCTATTGAATGTTTCGCGTGTATGTGAGAGCCAGGACTCTATGGTCGGTTCAGGTCATCTATTTGATTGGGTATCCATTCAATCAAACTTGAGCTAAAATAAATATAGCATGCATTTCCACTTAGATATAAAATCCAATCTAAAATCCAATTTTAAAGTATCGTGAGGTAAAAGTGTGATATAAAAAACCGTTGATGAACGTATCAGTTATTTCACATGTGGTTTGACGAGGAGATTGGTTTGCGTTATAAGTATTAGGAGTATTTGTGAAGCATGTAGGTAGGTATTTGTCATATTCGTACATACAATTTGAATTTAATTTGTATGATGGTGGTGTACGCGTCTGATCCGAGTGTCGGCGGATGGTTAGTGGAAGTTGAAGTGTATAATATAATTTGCATTCAATGTGGCGCGACGCGAATTGAGTGCGATCGAAACAGTCTGCCTGAGAGTCTCGAATTGCGTTAGCGACATGGAAATTAGTGTATAATCAACAGTTCTCCTACGTCGAAGGCATGAAACACAAGAATAATAATGAAGCATTTATCAAAAGAGATTTAGCCTCATAAATTGGCAGAGCGATTTATTGTACAAGACAGACAAAAGTACTGTGTATATGGATTTCTTCTGATGTATAATAGGTCGAATCGAGGATGTCGAGGATCTATACTAATATATAAAGCTGAAGAGTTTTTTTGTTTGCTTGAACGCGCTTTCCTCAGGAACTACTGGACCGATTACAAATTCTTTCAGTGTTAGATTTTTTTTATCGAGGAGGGTAATATTTATTTAAAGTTCCAACGGGAACCGGAGTTACAAGGGTGAAACCGCGCGAAAAAAGCTAGTCATACATAAAATGTTTTAACTTTGAAGTTCCATTTTCGAAATTTCTATCTCTAGTGACAGTTTCCGTAAATTTATACGTCGCCAAGCTTTTTTTTTCTGACGGAATTATTTCATTAGCCCCGAGTCTTTTGCTACTTCACATGATATCATAGATAAATAGTTTAAACACGACAAACTAAGCACTTTCATCCACCGCTTGATGGAGGGCAGTTGGAAATCAGAATGTAAGTTGCGATTACGAATGAACCACGGTGCCCCGGTGACACGTCGAGTGAATCTACTTTGAACAGTTTGTAAGCGGTACAACGTCGCCTAGTCATACATTAGGTGTTCATTGACAAAAAAAGTGTACCTATATTTTTATACCGATTAATTATTTCTCTTGTATTTTATCTTTATAAATTACTGCGAGCTCGAGTAGAAGGTCTTGATGAAATAAATGTCTCTGCATTAACCTAAATTCAGTTCACAATAGTATCTATTTTAAGGTGAGTGTACACTATGCAGGCACCAGCTCATTGCAATGCTAAGCTTTGAATCATGAATATATTTCGCAAGTGTGATGAATTCTGGCTTGGCCAGTTCATCAAAATGTATGGAAGCAATAATATATTATACCAGATTGCTAGGATACAATGTCACAGATTTTGAGCTTTTGCGCTTTGATATCTATGTAAAATTATGTATAGTAATAAAAAATAACAATTTAGATACGATTTTTTAATTTTATTGTGTTAATTAATTAATTGACTTGGATACATCCAAGTTAATTAATTTTGTTTAAACCATTTTTTTATTTGCTTTTGAAGTCGCGTAGCTTTCGGCTTAAAATGGACCAGCCCATGTTTTCCGTGTTTCCGAGTGTCGTACGAGGCGATTAAGAGATATTATTATACAAATGATGGATGAGCAGCAGCATACCTCACCAATTCTGCTAAGCGTGGTGATAATGGCAATATCCTTCAACAACCATGGCTTGCCATGGCTTATTAGGAGGAGGCCCATGTTTAGCAGTGGGTTGTAAACGGGTTGTTAGAGTGAATATTCTTCTTTGTTTTAATTATGATGAGCTAACTTTTGACCCCAATCGTGTCCGCGAGAGACGAGATGAGGCCGAAGATGGAGCGAGCTTGCCCAGAAGATGCCTGTTTACTCTGACTTTGAAGAGACCTGGATTATATGCACTCGGGAACACAGAAGCAGGCAAAGAGTTCCACTCACTGGCCGTGCGCATAATAAAAGATGATTTAAAGCGCTTTGTGCGGCAGAACGGAATGTCGACGAAGTATTAGGGTGAAACCAGGCGTGCGTCTAGATTCCCGATAAAAGAAAGGAGCTGGCGGTATAATAAGCTCGTGTAGCTCCTGCGCACACTCCTCGAAGTACAACCTGTAAAATACCGATAGACTGGCAACGTTACGCCGATGAACCAAGCTGTGAAGCTTGGTTTTAATCATTGTTTCGTCGCCGATGAACCTCTTGGCTCTGCGTTCCACCGAGTCTAGTGCAGCAAGTTGGTATTTAGCAGAGCCATCCCAAAGGTGACTGCAATACTCCATACAGGACCGAACTTGCGCCTTGTACCTATAACACCAAGCGCTGTTCGGGACTGAAGTACCGCTTAACCTTATTTAGGATGCCGAGCTTTTTAGCTGCAGTTTGAGCTAAAGACTCGATTTATTCGCTGAAGTTGAGCATGGTACTCAACCTCATGCCAAGAAGCTCCAAAGCCTCAGTGATCGGCACAGGTGCACCTCGGAAAGTAGGAGTCAGGCAAAACGGACTCATTTTTGGGGTGAACACGAACGCCTGTGTTTTGGTAGCGTTAAAACTAACCAAGTTGTCGTCACCTCATTGAGCAACGACGCTTAAGGTTGAGTTTGTTCGCTCGACCATGGCCTCTCTCAAGACGTCTACTTCCTCACTCGTGACCCTCAAGCCGGATGTGTAGCTCTTCACAACCGTACTGTCATCTGCGTTTGACGGTCACCGTAGCCTAGTTGGTAGTGCTCCTGCCTACGAAGCTGGTGGTCCTGGGTTCGAATCCCGGTAAGTGCAAATATTTGTGTGATGAGCACGAATATTTGTTTCTGAGTCATTCATGTTTTCTATGTATTTAAGTATTTATCTATCTATATAAGTATGTATATCGTCGCCTGGTACCCATAGTACAAGCTTTGCTTAGTTTGGGGCTACGATGGTCTGTGTGACATTGTCCCCTAGATACCCAACTATGCCCGGTATTAGCAGGTCATTGATGTGCAGCAGGAAAAGTACGTTATCAAGTAGAAGGAGTTATTAAATATGGGGGGAATTTGTTGGGGCCGACAAGTTCTCTCTGATTAAGCTGGGCCGCTTCTAACCGCAACAACTGGAGATCAATGAGAGAGGCCGCCAGCAGTGGACGTCCTACGGCTGAAATGATGATGATGATGATGAAGTAATAAGTGCAATTGACTACCGTGCTGCCTGACATTTTGAAATTAATATTATGATACTGCTATCGCAAGTGACGGTAAATATTAAATGTGATATTATTATAAATTGATAGTGGCTTACTTTTTATTAAGAGTTAATTCATAAACTCATTTGCTGATGTGTTAAAACAAATTTGAAGTGTTATTCATTTCGACATAATACGAATGATTACAGAGCTTTATGAAATATGGAAACACAAATAAAAGTTATATCAAAAAACAATTCTTAATTTAAGAACACATTTTTTTAAATATTTTGTTTAAAAATAAATGAATTGAAAATATGTGATAATTTTCATATTTAAATTAGAATTTCTAGTTTAATGAACTGAAATAAATTAAATTAACTAATATATTTAGCTTCCTTGTGACAATTACATTCAGATATAAACATAATTTTAACACAATTTGATACGCGAGTCTTGCTAGCCTATTAATTCCAGTCTACTCTTTATCGTCGATTCATCCAGACTCAGGACACACATTCATTTACTGAGACAATTATTTACAAAGACAGCGTCGCCGAATGACGTCACACGTGTCAATGTACACCAAGATTTTCCTTGACTGAATAATCGTTGGTATGCTTCATTTAAATGTTTGTCTCGTTACCCTAATACATAGTTTCTATGATTTATACTAGCTCTAGTGTAAATAGGCAGCTTTAGTAAATGAAACGGAGCGACGATTAACGTGAAGAACAAGAGAAATTCCAGACGTCAACTGTCTTGATGAAGTATTACTTTTTATGATAAAACTGGGACACTTGTGTCCGTTGTTCGTCGAGTTTTTGCGTGAGGATTTCACCTAGTACGGTTGTCTTGCAAAAAGTTTTTCTTGCGTTAAGCAAAGAATAGCATTGTAGTAAAAAAAATGGGTAAAAATTTTGTTGGATTGCCGCACCGATGTTTGCGAGGTTATATTGAGATAGTTTAATAAATTTTAGAGATTTAGAAGGTAACCTAACTTACCCAATTATTTAGAATTTTCAAATGCTTGGTTTAAGCATTTAACGGATTTGCAAGGAGAACATTTTTGAACTGAGGGACAAACTTAATGATAATGACCAGTAGAACATTATTTTACATTACATTATGTATTAATGTCGTGAAATCCCGCTTCAGACAATTGCCGCTCACTAGTGCATTGATACAAAAGTAACATTATTTATTTTGGTATACTTTGTGCTGTGTGATCAGTAAATAAACATATATTTATATAGAATAAAAGCCTGGTTTCGGATTAAAGTTATAGGCATAGGTACCTACGTACAAAACAAAATGTAGCGCAAAGAATCTGTACGGCTCAAAAAAGTTCGTACCTTACACCATTGAGTTTCTTAATTGTAATTTTATGGTTCTTTTCTCTAAACTTCTTGTTGGTACTGAATCTTTTTAGGAAACAACAACACCGATTATTTCGACGTAAACTTCTCAAGAAAGGTAATTAAAACCCGTCTTCCAAATATGGTAAAAGTTTTATGGAAGTTTTTTGGAAATGGTATGCTGTTTTGGAAATTAGTCATAAATCTCAAAAAATATTTATCTGCAAATACACAAATAATATTTAACGGAGTAGTCTAGTACCTACATAATCATTGCATACTCACAATACCCTTTTTTTTTTTTTTTTTTTTTTTTTGTTGTCCGGGGGGAAATGCATTGACGCATTCCCACCGCCTCTGCAGCGTATTCGCGCGCTGGCGGCGGGATATGTGGGACTCGCCCTCTCCATAGCGTGGTATGCTTAACTCATACCACGAGGAGAGGACCCTACGCCACTAAAACCTCCCGGACACTCCTTCGATCCGCCGTTGGCGGGGGCCGGGTACGCATGAGCAATCCGGCCCCCCGACGGCACCCGCGGCCAATATGGTACCGCAGGATCTCCAGGGCCACACTTGCAGTGGCCCATTTGCCCAATTATAGGGACGCCCGGAGTGTAGAGGCGTCCCTACTCCTCATGGGTCAGCCTCGAAGGGAGCGGGGCCCATGTTCCCCACTCCCCAAGGCCGAGCCTAGGGCGGTAGGCGGCGGGATACTCACAATACCCTACGGCTACATCGATCGATAATATTCGATACAGTTAAAATTGTCTAATAAATCTTATTACAAAACTATTACCTATAAAGACGTTAACCTATATTTAAACTGGTTAAATTGATGATAAGCCCTTCGTACTAATGTCGTATTAATAAAAGTAATTAAAGATTGAGACTTCCCAAACACAACGCAGCGCTATAAAGAATGCGTTGGCGCAATAAATTGGTTGGTAAATGTATCCGCTGGCTCACTTTATGATAAGATTTTTAACGATTATTGATTTGGTAAATTGATAATAACTTCTACATAAACATTTATGAGAAGTTAAATTATGTTGTGGAAATTGAGACATTTTAGTACACATTTCTGATTGTTCATAGATAAAGTTTTTTAGAACATTCGAATTATGTAAATTGCTAACTTTACTCCATATTGCTCGAATGGAGGCAAGATTATGGGTGTGAAGAATTCTGGAATGGGAACCGCGAGCCAATTATACCAGGAGGCTAATCATATAACGATATGACTATAACTTTGATAAAATGTTTTTATTACTTAGGGTTATTGTATTATTAAAGCTACATTAACGTAATAAATTGATACATTTTTGTACGATGGGTCGACAACATCGACGACACGCACCTAAGCCGAGATTGGATGAAAAGTGCTCAAGACCGAGTGTAGGGGAGATGTGGGACGAGGCCTATGTCCAAAACTGGACATTGTAAGGGCTATATTACTCTGTATTCTAGTATTTATATACATAATAAACATTTAATTCAGCCTTTTGAACAATTTTAATACTGAAACTGTGAATAAAGTACCTACACTGAAGTCTCGTTTAAAGAAGGCTTTAGCTTATTAAACTCAGAAATATATCATTAGCTAGTTTTTAAAACTTTCTGAGTATTAATTAAGATTTCCGTATATCCCTAACATAAATTGCAGCTCGTTACAGGAAGCCGTCGTGAGGCAAATTAGAGTGTAATCCCGAGATATTCGCTTAACTGGGTTCATATTACGACGCCATGTTGTGTACCAACTATAAGTAATCGCCTTACGTACAAAACAATAATATAACTAGCTTCCTCCACGCGTATAACTCCCGTTCCCGTAGGTACTTCTAAATTAAATATAGCCTTTAGCCTTCCTCGATAATTAGGCTCGACCACTGAAAAAAAACTCAAATTGGATCAGTAGTTCCTGAGATTAGAAGAAGAAGAAGAAGAAGTACACTTTATTGCAAAATATAACACAATACATTAGATTAGCGCGTACAAGCAAACTCTTCAGCTTTATATATTCCTAACTAGCGACCCGCCCCGGCTCCGCACGGGTACAATGCTGATGTATTATACATATAAACCTTCCTCTTGAATCCCTCTATCTATTAAAAAAAAACCGCACAAAATCCGTTGCGTAGTTTTAAAGATTTAAGCATACATAGGGATATAGGAACAGAGAAAGCGACTTTGTTTTATACTTTGTAAATATTTTACTGTGATTTTTAAAGTTTTCTAATACATAGTGAAATGCTGCACTAAAAATAACAGATTGAAATTACTTCGAACCTTCGAATCTTCTATTTACGTACGTGTAAGAAGCACCGTTCGTACCTACATTATCTTTCATCGCCGTTCCTTGAACAGTAGATAGTGTTATGTGTAATGTTCATGTTACTAATGCTTGTTTTGTGAAATTAAAAAAAAAACATGTAAAAATAAACGATACTTTTCTTTTCAATAACTTTGTCTCCCATTATTAGTTTAACTGGCCACAAATCGCGGAGTAATGAGCACCTTACCCAACGTTTGTATTATGTAATTAATATAAACTCAAACTCAAAAAAACCTTTTACTTAATTAAAATATATTAAATGATGTTCTTATCAAACGTCCTGTTTTCTTACTACCACAAGTTCTAGACGTGGCTACTCTACGAAGAACTGGTAAGAAACTCAGAGGAGTCTTTTTTTTTAATAAATGGTTTTGATACAACTATTCATAAAGCAGTATTGTTTCAAAGCAACTCACTCCAAAGCAGTTTTGTCACTTATATAATGTAATTTTTAATAAAAAATGATTTGAAAATAAAATGTATTGCTTTCCAGAAATTTTATTCACTCACGTAATTGTTATACCTTATACTAACTACTATTATTGGGAGCACCTTATATATTAGTAAGTAAGTACACATTTTACCTACTCACCTCCCTTCATGTTGAATTCAGTTCTACATTACAGGGTAGATGCAGTTTGCCCAAAATGCGGGAACATTCAGCTATTTGAATACAATTATCAACACAGCCAACTACTCGTACTTTACTCCGATTTAGGTTTAACTAACAGTGTACCTATCATGAATAATTCATGGAAGGTACAGCAATAAATAATCTAGTATGTAGATATGTTTCAAAGTACACTCATTTTTATCAAAACGAATATTTTGAGGCCATCGTGTTGTGATAACTTCCGTGATGCAGCGGCATAAGACTTGAAGGTCGTGGGTTCGATCTCCAAGCCGGACAAGACATCTTTGTGCAAATTCTCAAAGTTCTTTCTGGGTCTGGTTTGTTTGGTTTTATCATCAAAAACTTTGTTAGGAATAGTATTATAAAATAGTATTTTTTTTAATTACTGTTATGATTTGCAACTGGTTTAAACTAGACGTCGTCGACGTTTAGGACACACAGAAGGTACGACTAATAATAATTGCTCTTATGACACTGGAAGAAATTGCTGCTTAAGTCGGCAGATTGCCAAAATAAAAGTGTTCTAAAAAACTTAAGTAGGTACTTATAATCAACAAACTTTATTGCATATTCAATTATATCTAGTAAATATGCACATAACTTTTTAATTATTATCAATAATTGAAGAATCTGACACTTTACTCTGTTATAATTAATTTGTATCGGCGAATCACATGAAATAGGGAAATTAAATGACAATATTAAATTTTACTGTACAATTAATGTTATAAGAACTACCGAGTTTTCATTGATTGTAAATAGGTAGGGGAGCGAGGGGCTTGTTGTAACAGTTTTCATTAAAACTCATATATCTTATGATCTATTGATTCAATTTCTACTAAATAAAAATAGATGGATACTGTAACTCTTCCTCTACCAAATCATGTAAAAATAATACCATAACTATTGTTCATTATTTTACAATCAATTATTTTCTAAAAGAAGTGCGGTGTTACAACTTACCTCGTGCTTGGGGCAAGTTGTAACGTCTACCGGGGCAAGTAGTAACGACAAAAAAACGACAATAATACCTCTTATCATTTATTCTTTGTTTATTTTTAACAAAATTTACATCTTTCTAAAGTAAATATTATGTAATTCTTATAAAAAATAAACTCAAATACACTTTTTTAGTAATCAACCCCTATAAATGAAGTCATTAACAGTTTTATTTAGTGAAACACTACTTACAATCATCATGGCTCTTTTAAATCACAGTAAGTAATAAAATTATTTATATTTAAGGTATGCTTCGTAATTATCTCCTTTTAATATCTAGCTAACAAAGTATTATACTTATGTAAAAATACACGTTACAACAAGCCCCGAGATTTTGTTACAACTAACCCTATGGTATGATTTTTAACATTTATCAAGATAACTATTTAAACAATTTAGCAATCATAAAAACTGTTACACATTATCAGAGATGGATAAATTTGAATGGAAATAAGATATAGTAAATTTGAAATTAGTCGATATTAAAAACGCAAACCGAATTTTTACGACAGTACAATTTTATATTACCTGGCAAAAATGAAGCGCGTGCACACTTCTACTCACTGCGCCGGCCGGTGGGACTCAGGCTATGGCAACATGATGCGGCGCGGTTTTAAGGTCAAATCGAGTCAAAGAAATACGTTAATAGCGTTTAAGATCCTAGTGAAAAGAGCCTGTTACTACTTACCCCTGCTACAACAAGCCCCTCGCTCCCCTACTATTAACTAACGAGACGAGACAGTTTGAAAATGTTGTGGTTGATTTCACAGAATCGAATAACTTTCTACAAACTTTTTTTTTTGTCCGTGTGTTTGATATGCATTTACGCATACCCACCGCCGCTGCAGCGTAATTCGCGCGCTGGCGGTGGGATATGTGCGGCTCGCCCTCTCCATAGCGTGGTATGCTAACTCATACCACGAGGAGAGGACCCTACACCACTAAAATCCCCCGGACACTCCTTCGACCCGCCGCTGGCGGGGGCCGGGAACGCATAAGCAATCCGGCCCACATACCTACAGATCCTTATTTAAGGTAGGTATTTAAATGATTTTTATAGACATTTTTTCACATTTACCAAATTAAGGTACTTAAAGGAAATTGTCCTTAGCTGAACATTTATTATCTCAAAAATTGATTTTGCTAATATAACAGCCAAAAGAGTCACTATTCGGTATAAATCTTGTTGAACTTTTATAATACAGTCCACTCGCTCCTTACACATATATAAAAGCATGATAGCATTTTCAGTATATTATAAAACAGAATACAAACAAAACGTTAATTGTCCGACGACGATTAACAAACGCACTATAATTCCCAAAAGTGTCACTTTTTCTATCGTTCCGCGATATATAAAAGAGCTAGATGCTTAAGTAATGTATTTTGGATTCTATTTTAATTCATCACCTTCGTTTCAACAACTTGTTTACGTCCACAGCTGAGCATGGGCCTCTTGACCTGTTACCTTTACAAGCTAGGGTGGTTGAAGGATATTGCCAATGACCACGCTTGGAAAACAGTTTGGCGATCGCAGTAAGATAATAAGTAAAAAAAGCGGCTGTAGCCCAATGGCTAGGTCGTTGGACTTGTGATCTTGAGGTCGCCGGTTCGAATCCCACCCATTGCACTACCGACGTGAAACCCACTCGTAACACAAGCATTTTAGCTTAGCACGAGGGGTTAACAAGAATAGTAGACAGCAAAACTCTGCTAGTAATCTTTTATTAAAAAAAGAAGTAAACTTGGGCTGATAGATGTTGCTGCCCATCTATCAAGTTGTATGTCCCTTAGTAGAGTCTTATGATACCCATGGGAAGAATGGGTGTTCTAGAATAGAAAGCCGGCAACCACACGGCAAAGTTTATCTAACTGTCACAAAATTAAGATAATAAACCCAGTTTATAGGCGCACTATGAAACGTTTAATGGGACATAGTTGTGACATAAAGTTGTTAGTTCATAGTAACTACGCAACGAGCAAATAATGTCGGCCACTACTACACTGAATATTGGTGAATTTCCACGAAATTTATGCCTTTTGGTCCCGTAATTTCGTAATTTTATGGTACAGACATGTTTAATTTATGATATTTTAACGGTCTTATTTTACATTTCTGCGAGTGTGAAAGTAATTTCGATAATAGGTACTTCGTTATCACATAAAGGAGCTTAATAAATATTTATTTTAATTAACATTTAACAAGAATTATAACATACACGTGTTTTGGTAAATAAATAGCGAATTTATAAAGCTGAAAAAAATTTAGTTTGTTTGGTTGAACGTGCTAATTTCAAGAACTACTGGTTTGATTGAAACATTATTTCAGTGTTAGGTAGCCTATTTATCGAGGAAGGTTCTAGTTTATATTTAATTATGAAGGTCCCATTTTAACGGGAGTTACGCGGGTGAAACTACGCGAAAAAAGCTAGTTTTGTATGAAATTGAACCAATCAGCAAACAAAACATTATATTCATGATGCTGAAAGAGGATTTGAAGCTGTGTGGATTATAATACCAACGTCATCGTCTCATTCCTATCGTTGTCAATGAATTTTGTAAAAGAGATTAGGAATCAAAATAAATACAAAATTAAATAGGTAAGTGGAATTGAACTGCCCTCTTTTTGTTCTGTCTTAAAGAAAATATCATTGATAGACGAGTGTTACAAGAAATATATCTAATCATTATAACAATTATCAAGATAATAAGACTTACAATATATAATACTGGTAAGAATTGACTTTAAGTATTTTATGCTTGAGTATGAAGTGTCGTGATCTCAATACTCAATCGTTTATTGCATTCCACGGTGTTTTATGTAGGTGTAATACAATTTAAGTTAATTGAGGACCCTGAGGGCATAGACAAAATGACACTACAGAGGAGTGATCGCTGGTTTCTGATAGCCTCGCCCGCTTTATCACATGACAAATGTCAAGTATCCAACATTTGCATTAGCGGTTTTCCGGTAGCGATCGCGCTGTAGTGGCAGTTTGTCTAGTCCTTCTAGTCTCTTTGGCTATAGAGAAATCATTAAATTGACACCTGACATTTCCAAGTAAACTTATAGTTTCAAATGTTTGATTACATTACACTGGCAGAAAATGCTGAATAAGTCGGCAGATTGCCATATACTTTTAAAAAAAAGTGTTGTTCCGTGTGCAATCACGGAAGTAAGTTTCTAAGTCAGACTCGTCCATTGTAAGTCATCAGTCTCAGTTCATATCAGATACAATCAAAGTTCATTAGACATTGGCAGATTGGCATTCTTACATGCAAACAAATTTCATTTTTTTAATGTATTGCATAAACTTCAGTTTATGATTTAGATTCACCTAATTTCTACACATATTTAATTTTAACTGGAATATAGACTTAACTAACTGTCGCCTGCAACTTACTTCCATCTATAAAAACTTTGAACCCGTTATTGTCATGTATTTTTGAAGAATCTTTAGCATACGTTGTAATAAATTACGAAATTTTATAAGTATAACTAGTAAGTAATGATTAGATCAATAAATACTTTATTTACAAATGATGAGTGAATTAAATAAGACAATGCATTAAGGAGTTATAAGTATGTAAAGATTTTGTTATTCATCTCTCCTAAGGGTTCTTTCCAACCTAGTTTCATTAAAATCCACTTGCTAGTTTCAGCGTGACATTTAAAGAAGCAAGCCGACTGTCAGACAGACAGACGGACGGATATAAAAAATAATTAAATTAAAATTTTACCTCAGTATCGACCATAGATCTCATCACTTGGATACTTTTTTTATAAAATAAATAAATGATACATAGAATACAATTTTATATGGTGCTTTAAAGTTCCACACCGAAATAATGGAACCGCACGTAAACCCTACATGAATAGGTACGGAACTTGTTAACCGTAACGTCAAGTTAGTAGAGTGTAAAGTACTTCAACAAACTACATTCTAAACTGTCGAGAAACATTCATTCTATTTAAAACATAGTGATTTATCTAACAAATAGAGCTTTTGTTATACCAGAGTTAAATATGACTTGTGACTGACAGTTTGCGGGAATACTAAAAGCCAGTATGAATATTGGGAGCTTTTATTTATTTACAACTAGGTATTTTTTTATAACGATGCGATGGTTTGTGTTTACAAATGTCTGTTAAATTATTTTTATATTTCAAATAATAGAACTATTTTAGTTTATTTAGTTCGTTGCGTTGATATTACGTATTTGGTAAGTATTATATCGAATATAGACGACATAGTAATATTACGTCACAGTGGGGTATCTCAGCTAACAACTTATATTACGTTGTAAATAAAATTATTACTTTCTGTTTTTGCTTTATCTCTTTCCATCATGGCTGCGTTGCTCAAGTAGAAAAGAGAAGTTTATTTTTCTGTCGGACCAGCTACGAGACATGAGCTACTTTAATGGACGAGCAGGGTTTCAGATTTATTAAGTATTAAAAAAATTACAAACTAAGCAACCTGCGGAAGAGGGAGCCTCCTATGGAGTTTATATCACATGTTGGGTTGCTGGCGCAATATTTGTGAAATTCTGATTAAAGGAGCTTTATACAACTTCAGTTATCCTTTTGAATAAGGACTTCGCGTCTTTCGGACAGCGGTTCTCCAAACTCATCAAATATTTGTTGCCAACTTAGGGTGGGATAAGATAGAAGTCGAACATGATGATGACTTTAAAAATAGCTACCATTTATTTTTTACTATTAAAAAATAGTAAAAAACTACGAGTAATTCCGATACTAATATTTTAGTTAAATTGATGGGTTATTTATGATACTCTACAAAATAGTAGTAGTACCTAGTATTTTATCGTTAATTATGCATAAAATATGCGATATTTGTGTTTCTTATAATGTTATAGGAATAAACCGTTATTAAAAACTATAATACCATATATAATACATAAAAATATTAATATCTGAAATGAAACAAAACTAAGAGAATAATCCATAAATTACAAAAATCCTAACATTTTATTTATGCGAACAATTTGATCAAAATGGCGGTGATTAATACGTCATGTCTTAATTCGTCAACTGTTTAACGGACTAACTATATGACGGACTGTTTAATTAATATGGCGCGACAATTTTTTAATTTGGTGTTTTACAATTAATAATTGTTACAATAATTGTTACAAAAGTGAGGAAGAATTTATTATTAAACATAATTCAAGGCAACAAAGCACACACTCATGATTGAGAACAACTGTCCGTTGCTCACAAAAGTAACTGTGGGAATCGAACCCAGATTACAAATGTCAGAAACAACTATCATCAACACTGAGGCTCAAGTATAAAAAAAAACAAAATAAAATACTTATTGAAATAAGAGCTGAGAGTATGATATTCGAATTCAAGTCATTTATTTTATAATAGACCCGTGTGGTTTCCGACTTAGAATAAACCACCCCATGTCTTCCCATGGGTGTCGTAAGACGACTACAGCTGATGGACGGGCAGCGGCATCTATCAGCTGAAGGGTACTCACCATTTTACAGCTAACACCAAATTCCAGCCAAGCCAACCGTAGTAATTATGGCAACATCCTTTAACGATAACGGCTTGCCAAGGTCTGTTAAGAGGAGGCCCATGTTCAACAATGAACGTTAACGAGCAGTTAAGTAAGTAAAGTAATATGTTTTTTGTGACGACAAAAAAAAGCTCTAAAACATTTAATAGAGTGTTATAGCAGTATTTCTTTGTGAAAAATCAGACTTAAATATGTTCCATTCAATAAACAAATAAATACTAGTAATATACATACGATACTTATACACGCGATAACTCTCTGGAGTCATCAGAGATTAATATCGTTTGCGGAAACTGTCCGATTATGGCCGAAGTCCTACAACGCTTCCCTTAGGGAGCGATCATCATTATATTCCTTGAGGCCGGGGCTGGTATGGCAACTGTTCCAAATGATTTCAATAATATTGTGAATAAATTAGATAGGTATGTGTAGTATCATGCAATGTGATACGACATTTTTACTGTACGCATACAACATGATACCGCCTCCTACAAGTAAAATAATTATGACCGACCACTTTTGATATTTAAATAGAGCACGTAGGCAGCTTTATAAATACCAAGTCGAAGATTGCTCCTACAAAGTGTACAATAGAAGTTAGCTGAATGATAGGCGGGGCGGTGTGCACGAACAATAAGTCGATCTGCCACCCACGCACCCTGTACCCGGTGTAACCACGAGTTGACAGGATTGTTGAGTCAGGAGGTATTTTACTTCAACTCAATGGTTCAAGGCTATTTCAAAGGCCGAGTTTCTTCATTGGTTTTAGTTTCACAGCTAAGTAAGTATTCTTTGATAGTAGTGCCACTAAAATAGTTAACAAAATAAAAAAATATTTTCTCCATAGGTCTTGTTTCACGAGTTAATATTCTGATATAGATTTATTCGATTTTTAAAGTTGGTTTTTAATGGAGAATTATTTGTTAGGAATCTAAAGTGCTTATTGTATATGTGTTTTAATCATAAATGAAAACATATTAGCGAAAGATGGTGTTGCCTAATTACTTAAAGTACAGGAATTTGATAATCCATACTAATAAAGCTAAAGAGTTTGTTTGTCGGTTGGCTTTAACGTGCTAATCTCGGCAACTACTGGTCCGAAATATTACCAACTGTTAAAAATCTTTTTGTAATTTAAGGTTTACATAATTATTTAAGAAAGCACTAAATATCGTTAAAAAATGTGTTCATAAAATACTTCCACAAATTATAAAAAAACGACGTAAATTGCACACTTTTAAAATAACTTTACCGAGTTGGTTAATTATTTTAAATACTATTAGTTATCATGGGGATAAGGTTTGTATATAAGTAAATCTACGTAAACTGTCAGTATGACAGACGGGTAAGGCCGGGCACGAACGGCTAGTAAGGGTAGATAAAGCTTACTTAATAGAGGAGACCATTTCGTGAGTACTAACAATAATACAGAAAAAGATTTGAAGGTGACGTAAAAGGGCCATATCCTCAGATTACCTCACTATGCCTCACAACAATCCCAGATAATAACGGATCCTATACTCATATTTTCGTATAAATAGCGACCCTGTCTCCGTAACGCAATCTTAGTGCTATACGACGCTCTTCGTATAATAATAAGGTTTTATTTACACAACAACATAAAATTAAGCTGTTATTTTTTTCATGTATATAATAAAGAAAGTATTAATGTTACTTTGTTTTTAATGTTTAACGTTTCTTTATAAATTCTACTTATACAATAAAACTTAATAAATCCAACTGATTTGTATGTTATACAATCATTATCTTGCTAAATGGTTAGTAATTTAAACCACCCTACACTTTGTTCTATATTTTATTTCTTGATTTAAACTATCGATTACAACTTATGTTTATACGTAGTTACAATACGTTATAGTTACTGTTATTTTCTACTATATAGTTACTGTCTAGAACCTCGTAGAAATTAACAGCATTATAAATTAGTTGTACGCACTTATCGGAATAAAATATAATTTATTGATGAACATGAGTTTGATCCCCACGGTGGACAAGAAATATTTAAGTAAAATCTAAGACTCTCTCTTTCTCATTCCGGGTCTGGTTAGTTTAGGAACTACCCCCATGCCTCGGAAAGCACGTTTAGTTGGCCCCGATTGTTATATCATTATCTATAACAATCGTATACAACGAAATTGGCAGCAGTGATTCCATGTGTGTTACGATATAAGCCCAAGCGTACTGCTTACGGCAAAAACTGAACATGGGCCTCGGGAGGAGGCCCATGTTCAGCTGTGGACGTGATACGGGCTGATGATGGTGATGATGCACACTTAGAAACCAAACCGTTTAATACATTGTCTCTTAAATTAATAACTTCAACATCTTTAGTCATTTAAAAGACAAAAGTGAAATGATCCAGAAAATTTGCAGACCATCTGGTCTCACTGCACAAAGAAAATTTGATAGTAAATATATACTTTCAGAACAAAAGAATTGATAATTGAATTTCAGACGACTTCGCCGCAAGACCTCATAAAAGAGTAATAAAAGCCATACAAAATTATTGTTTTATAACGAGTTTAAAATTTTCTTAAGAAGGAAGTTCAAAAACCAAATTACACGAAATCTATTGAGCACCCAGAAATTTGTTTGTTCGTCGTAATAGCATTTGTGTTTAAATGAAATGTTGAACTTTGTTATAATTTAAATTAAAATGTTGAGATGTTAGTTGATAATCCGAAGTTGAATTTCTATAAAGCGAGCGGGTTTTGCTGACGAGGTGTTATTAAACTTCGCGGTTAATGCGCTGTGAACTTCATTTACTCGTTATTTCTGCGGTCTTCATTACCGAGTTCGTGAAATGTGAATAAAAACTGATTCGTGAATTAATTGCTTCGTGGTTACTAGAGGCTTAAAAGTTGTTACGGCTCATCAATTTCCGATTGGAACATAAAGGTTTGACTTGATTATATGTAATAAATGATTGTCAAGACTTTGTAAAGAACGCCGCAAAATGCATAATATGCATTTTGCGTCGTTCTTTTAATTTTATATTATAATACTTCTAAGCTTAAGTAATGTTTTAGGTTAAGAGTTAATGATGAATCGTATTTGTACAGATTATAAAGATGTCTCCGTGGCGAAACCAGGAAACGAAAGTAACGTTAACCTGTATGCTTCAACGTAACATTGCGGTCACCAATCCGCCTGCCAAGTGTGGTGACTATGGCAAAACCCTTCCTCTGGAGCAGGCCCATGTTCAGCTATTGAGGTTTTACGGGCTGATGATGATATATTAATAACATTTTAGATGCATATAAAACAACAAAAAACCCAACTCTTAATTCAACTTCCTTCACTTTTCTTTGTTGTAACATAAATCTCAAAACAATTATACTCAAATTGAATGATTACAGAAACATTTGCCCGGAGGCTGGAAATCGTTTCGATAGCATGTGATAATTATTCTTAAGAGAGCGGCGAAAGATCATAGGCAAGGAGGTGCAAGCAACTATTGCGTGAACAGCTTGGGTTTGGAACAAAAAATACCTAATTACCTGCTGATGGCTGTTATTAACAGATTTTCTGAAGTTTTTCCATAAAGTTTTATAACAGCTTTTTTATGAGACAGGCATGTTTTATTAGTGCTGCAGTAAATTTGCGTGGGAAAATTGCCATAGGAGAAATTTATGCTGATAAATCTGGAATCATAACTTCGAAACCTCAATTTCATTAGACGGCTGTTTTTGCCATCTTTATATATATAATTCTTCTGTGAGTGTGTATGTCACTGAACTTCTCTCAAACGACTGGACCGATTTTGATGAAATTTTTTGTGTGTGTTCAAGGGGATCTGGGAATGGTTTAGATTCACAATTTTGTCCGCTGGACAATGTTTTTTTAATTCATTTTTAATTTATTAGTAGTTGCCTGAAAACCCCTTAAAACAGCCTTTTTCTTTTTCCCATACAAACGTTTTCTAACTAAAATGTAGAGTCAATTTGAGCTTTATTTTTTTGCTAAGATTTTTTAGGGTAGGTGTAGGGTAGGGTAGGGGTAGATTAGGGGTAGGTGTAGGGTAGGGGTAGGGTAGGGGTAGTGTAGGGTAGGGGTAGTGTAGGGTAGGGGTAGTGTAGGGTAGGGGTAGTGTAGGGTAGGGGTAGTGTAGGGTAGGGGTAGTGTAGGGTAGGGGTAGTGTAGGGTAGGGGCAGTGTAGTGTAGGGATAGTGTAGGGTAGGGGTAGTGTAGGGTAGGGGTAGTGTAGGGTAGGGGTAGTGTAGGGTGGGGGTAGTGTAGGGTAGGGGTAGTGTAGGGGTAGGAGTACCGCATAAACGAAGTCTCTACGAATGTTTAGGTCTTTTATGTATCGATTGAGGCAGTATGAAGTCTGCCGGGTCAGCTAGTACCTATATAAAATAGAGTTAGAAAAAAAGCGAGCTGAAAAAAAACTTAATTGTAATACTAGCTGTTAATCTTCCCATTTTTAAAGTTTAGAGTAACCATAAGAAGGTGGTTTTTTAGCAAAATGATCTCGAGCAATGGACATTGTTTGATAGGTTAATGTTTTTGCTACTCTTTGAAAGGAAGCTAATTTTTTATATTGATTTGGATTTGGATTCTGCCCTGTTTAAGTTAATGTGATTTACTCAACTATGGGAATTCGAGCGTGCATATTTAAATTTGATTTTCTGCTGCTTTCGTAATACCATGAAGAAGTTAAGCAGATGTACCTACGTTCTACCTACTTATGAATTTCTTAGATAAAGGACACTAAGTGATACTAAGCGAGAATAGATGTTTTAATGTAGCGGCGAGTGCAGAATTATATCGGAAAAGGCTATAAGTGTTATAGTTAGGGAACTCCTTATCGCCGGAGATGGCACTACTATTCCGAACCTTTTAGTACTTACTCAGTACCTGCTTCCGCTAGGAACTTGTAGAATTGTAACTTAGACCAGGGGTGTAGCCACTGCCGTTTCAATTATATAGGGCCCCGACTTATAAGGCCCATGAAAGTGTGTTTTAAATGAGGTCCTTCTGGATCACGCTACGGTACTAAGACTGGAAAGTCTCTGACTAAACTTGTGAACTCTGTTCTATATAATAGTTGGGCCATTGTTTTGTAAAAGTAATATAATCTCATATTAAGCTTTAATGAGTAGTAGTTACAACCTACGCAGCGTAGCGGTATTTGGCTCGCTTTAAAATTTCTTTAAAATCTTTGTGTAAATTCTAAGATTTGTTTCCGGGTTATTTGAGGGACTACCCTCCGTGCCTCGGAAAGCACGTTAAGCCGTTGGATAATAATCGTATATCAAGGAACTGGCAGCAGAGTTTCGTTGTTTTGTACATCATAATACAGAGGTCACCAACCCGGCTCGCAATCGTGGTGACTATGGGAAAGGCCCATGTTCAGCAGTGCACGTTATACGGGCTGATGATGTGTAGTAGTTACGCTTCATGAATAGATTTACCATGCAACGTTTCAAACGTCACGTCGATTTACAATCTTTGTAAAGTTGCATGGTAAAACTATGTTGGCGTTTATATTCATAATTTTACTTTATCAATTCTTATTCCTCAATTCTTATTCTTATCCTGAAACAAATGTCAATTATTTTTATTATTAAGTTGTAAGCTATAAATGTTATTGAATAATACATCATAATTATTATTATATTTAACTTAATTATACTTTGACAAAATATTCGATTGGTACACGATTTTTCTCATTCCTACTACAGAATTCAAAGTATTATAAATAATTTAAATTTTTAGTAGGCACGAGAACAGTTTGTGTAACTTTATTATTTATTTAAAATACAAAAAAAATGCAGCAGTATGGTTAGATCGCATATTTGAACACACAAGATGTCGTCTTGTGTGTAACGACTGAGATTCGACATTGTCTCCATCGCTAAATGTCTTAATGTTACACGGTATGTTCTTATTCTAACTCGTACAACATACGTTGCGGTTAATATTCGGTTGCCGGCGGCTTTATATGTCGCGTAATAAAATTATCTGTATATACCTTATATACAACCATATGGTACCTACTTATTAAAATGTAAGCTTCCAAAAATGATATTTACTATGTCAAAAATAATGTCAATAATAATCTATAACTTATCTATTATTACGCAGGTGTAATTCAGAAATGAAATGTCTTAATTATTTTCCTTTGTTCTATTTTTATACTAGCGACCCACCTCGGCTTCGCACCGGTGTAATGCTGATGTATTATACATAATATAAACCTTCCTCGTGAATCACTATATCTACTAAAAAAACACATTTGAATCCGTTGCGTAGTTTTAAAGATCTAAGCATGCCTACATAGGAACGGACAGACAGCGGGAAGACTTTCTTTTACACTATGTAGGTATGTAGTGATATATTTTTATAATGATTATCTGTACAAATAAATAAAATTAAATGATTTGTTTGTAATGGAAAAATAACAGGTTTTTGCTTATGTTTTGTATATGAATATACCTATGTAATAATAACAAAAACATAATTATTTGCATTTAGTCTGAATGTTACTCGAAAATCGTAGTACCGATTAAGACAGACCTTTTATTATTACAAAGCTTATGAAATCTTTATTTTACGGCTGAAGTCACGGGTAGCATCTATACCAATAAAATAAATCGCTTAATATTGATCACACTATAAAATATTTCGCTAGCCCACTTAAAAAGTGTTATAATATTTATACTTGTCATTGTCGAAAAAAAAATATGAAGGGACACGCCGCTGGTTCTGATCATACTTACCATGATCCTAAATTAAAAAAAAACTATATATAAGGCGGCTCATATATTATGTTCAGTTATTTTTGTCGGATGCTAAAACCTGAGCTTATTTCGTTTTATCCGTGTTGACTGAATTGCTAATTCAGTACGAAATACACACATAAAGTGCTTAGTTACCCGTGAATGAGAATCCCTTTCCCGACCGACTTCTCGCCAACTCACATACAGCTAGGTAGCTGCAATGTCTATTCAATTAGCACCTGCCTCGGCGAACACAGATTAGTTCATTTTGTGAAGTAACTGCAATGTAACGAGTTATTATTAGATTTATTCAAAGTCTTAAAGATTTATACTCAGTTTAAACAAGAAATGAGCTTCCCATTACCATGTAAGCTAGTAGCTGATATAATATATATGTACTTGGAACTAAAAGTAGGTAATTTGATTTTAAACTAACTTAAAAAATTCTAAATGTTGTTGATGAGACTCCGATTTTTTCATTTAAATTTTGCTACCCATTTCACCGCCTCAGGGGATGAATTTTAAAAACTCTTCTCTTAGTGCACACCAATGTCACTTAAGGAATATTTGTACAAAATTTCATAGTTTTAGACGCAGAGACTTCAGCAATGCGTTGATCAATAAGTCAGTCAGTTTTTGCTTTTATAATATAGAAGAAGAAGGAGATAAAAGAAGATAGATAGACCAACTTACCTAAATTTAATAACCAGCACTCGGAGAACGTGCCGCTGCGACGTTTTTAAAGATTTGAATTAGTTAGTATTTTAAAGATTATTTTTAATTTTAATTGAGCGTATATTTATCATTCTTAAATATCTTAGTTGAAACTTGCATTAAAATATCCTTTTACGAAGTAACGCAGACATACTTAGGTACTGTTCGCCGCACAAAAATATGCGGTTGGTAGGAAGTTACTACGTTAATGGATTAGGTACATCTGAACGGTAAATTCTATTCCTCCTTTTTGTATATCTTCAATGTATACATTAGGCCAGCGGTAATAATCATTTAAATATGTGATTTTTGGCCTCTCGATTCTACAAACATTTTATGCTAGTACTAATGTCTCTTGCTTATGGAGGTCTACGTCTAGGTGACGAAAACTGGGATAAAATATAATTCTCTTTTTTGACTACATATGTATAGAGGCATTAGACATTCAAAGCCTAAAATAATTTATGCAAACTTAAATATTGTTCACGATTCCTAAGGATGTAGTTAATAATTTTTTATTTTTTATTTTACCACTTAGATAACTGTTAATGCTACGCTACTACAATAATAACAATTATTGTGATTGTTATTATATTTTATTATTGATAGGATAGTAAAGATCTTACAAATAACATAAAATATTTTCAGTTGGAAGGTATGTATATCATTGGGCTAAGAATAAAATTGTTTGTAAAACAGCAGTTAGACTAAAAGTACTTCAAGCAAATTTACTGTGTGTAATACAATTTGTATGTTTCATCAGGCCTCGCCGTTAGCGTCGGAACGTGTTTCGACTGATGCAGCGTGACGCAGCGGTGTCAAGTTGACGGATCGTCGTCACACGCCCCAATTACGATCCGCCCCGGCGATAAATGTTCATGCACTAGGGTATTTCAATGAAATTCTAACTAAATACCCAGCTTTATGTGTGTGTGGATTCGGTCCCTAAATATACCCACGTGTGCACTCGAGAATGCGACTGGAATAATTTAGAACGTATTTTCCGAGATGCATTTCCGAGTGCTTGTTTCAAACTATTTGCCTATATGAATGTCGGAGAGAAACTGAACTTACGGAGCACCCAGCATACGAAAACATTTCCTTTACGACTGCAAATTGTAAATTTAAATCCTTAGCCTACGGTTGTCATGTTATGTTCGTGTAAACGATCAGCTGACGAAGTCTTTTACGATTGCATGTGTTCTCTCAATATATTATTCTTTAGATTCACGCATCGCCGCGTTGATGGAAATCCAGCTCCATTCAGCAGCCGTTTTGAAAAGTGAATTGTTACTGTGCCGTACATTTACGTATCTTTACATAATAATATAATATTTGTGTTATTTTCGTATTTTTTAAGAGTGAGAGATTTAACCTAAGAAAAGAGACATGTTCACTTTTCTTAGGTTGAGTAAGTATTACTTTGGCAACGGTTTTATTACATCATTTGGCAAATTTGGTTGTTTGAATATTATATTTTTTATTCGTTTAATCTAATAAGTATCCTTATCTGTGTTTATATTAAACTAGCGACGAATTAAGCGAATTAATTACGGTATTTAAATATATATATAAGGCGCAATTGGTGATTTGTGTAGCTCACGACATCCAACCGGTCTTTGTTGTCAATCTCTTTTAACCTTTCTCTAAGGGAAACGTTCTTAATCTTAATTTTGAAATTTAGTATTCGCTAAACATTTCCGTAAGGTTTCAAAAAAATTAAAATATGTATACTTAATTACTCAAATTTATAGAATTACTTTTTAACAATTCAGGTGGACCAATCAGACTAACGCGTTGTTTTTAAGTCAGACTAAGGGCCGACTTTAATATTTTGGGAGACCTGAGCACATATGGATAACAGGGCCCTCGTTCTTTTGGACTTTAACTACGTTACCGGGCATAAAGACGACCTTTGCTCTGGGCGTTCGCTGGCAGGAAGGAATGATGATCTTTAGATGTGTGTTCTGCTTTCCAGCTCCCTGATATTGGGTCTACAGCGTACAGGGCTCCCGTGTAGATAAGTTAATTTATTTATATGTCCTTTGACTCTGGTTGCGCGATCTGTCCTAAGGAAACCTCCTTTGCGGGGTTTAATTTTTAATGTAGCAACGTACTATTCCAGACTATTATTTTGTTTCTAACAAAAACTAAAATATTGTCTATAACTACAAAAAATAAAAGTATGTTTTGTGGTGTAATGTCTTTATTTCGTACAGAAAAATAATTATGACTAGTAAGTGAATAAGTAAACTTTTCCAAAAATAAGTAACCTAAATTACAATACCTGTTTCAACACATACTCTATATCCAATTTCTAAATAGGTACTCTTGTGAACAATAAGTCTGTATATTGTGAGTGACAACTACGGAATCGTCTACAGCGGGTGGTCTGACATGCAATTGTTTGCTTATCTCGTTCTGAGCATTAAAAGTGGTTTATATAACATATATTTTTTTACTTTATTTTGTTTATTCATTTAACTATTTTATAAAAAACTCGCTTAACCAACGATTGCTCCTTCGTTAATGTAGCATTTTTCCCGATTCCTGGTATTTACTTTGCAGACCAGGCAAGCATTGCCATTTAACGGGGCAATGCTGCTAGCATTCTGGGAATGTTTAATTGAATATTAGCTACTTTTAGTAGTTTTGTCTATACTAATATTATAAAGAGGAAAGAGGCTCCGTAACTTATTGAAAAAATCTTTCATTTTCGGGAAGCTACACTATACCCGGATGACAGAGTCAAGTCAAAGTCAAAGTCAAAAATTCTTTATTCATATAGACATATTTATTCTTATGATGCGTCCCTTTCTTTTACTACCACCAGTTCTGGACGTGGCTACTCTGAGAAGAACTGGCAAGAAACTCAGAGGAATTCTTTTTTTAAATAAATTTTATTTTACAACTATTAATAAAGCAGTATTGTTTCAGAGCAACTCACTCCCAAGCAGTTTTGTCATTGACATAATCAAAAATTTTATAATAAGCCTTTTTACATAATTTATCCTTGACATATCGCTTAAACTTGTTTGTAGAAAGATCTCTTACATTATTAGGAAGGCTATATTTAATTATGAAGTTCCTACGGGAACGGGATATACGGGTGAAACGGCGCGCGGGGAGCTAGTATGTACTATAATACACGTACATGTTCATATTACTAATAATAATCAAATCAATCTTCTACGTGTATGTTTCGTGTATGTATATGTAACCATATAACAATAACATTCGCGGCTATTATCCCAGAGGATTGATGTTATATCTATGGCGTTTCAATTCAAATCGTATTCAAATTCATGCCTATGTGTAGGTATTGTTATGTCACTGATAGCTCACAATCAAAATCAACGGATGTGGGATAGCGACCAACACACAATCGTATGTGTACACTACGCAATGTGGCTTTTATACATGGTGCTAACACAAGTAAAGCGAAGAGAGCGAGCGAGGTTTTTATTTGAAGCGGCCGTAGCCCAATGGCTAATGCGTCGGACTTGTGATCTTGAGGTCCCCGCTTCGAACCCATTGCACTGCCGACGTGAACCCACTCGTAACACAAACATTGTAGCTTAGCACGAGGGGTTAACAAGAATACTAGTGGACTGCACCACCTCTGCTAGTAATCTCAAAAAAAAAGACAAAAACACGTTTGGCATAAATTTCTCATACGCCTCAATTTTTCCCGAAGATAATAATTTCGGAGCATTTTAGTCGATAGTGAAATGCTCTACCTTGCAGGAGGTCAACAGGTGAAATATAAGAAAATGTCATTCGTTTAATAAAAAAGATAACTATAGGGGACGGGAAATTAATCCCTGTATCGCGGGGGACTTCACAAACACTTAATTTACGGACACAAAGGTTAGTCAGATTTAGAAGATTTATGTGTGGGTCAAGTCAATAGTGTCTCGGGTGGGAATCAAACCCAAAATACCAATTACCATGTCTCAGAAGCAACTACCGTAACCTAAATAGTAAAATTTTACCTCTATTGGTACTATTTTTGGGCTGTTATCAAACGGAAACGAAGGTAACGGAAATACCAAAAACCAATTAGTGCTTGACTGTTAACTCGTGGAGTGTTGCTGGGTTGTATAATATGACGTTACGTTACTACTACACTTCTACACGTTGAGGATGCTAGTGTAACCTCAGTCAAAGCCGCAATCACTGTAACTTATCAATTAACAACTTATGCTTAGATTCATATGTCCAATTAATGGCATGTATTGAGGGTGTTATAGTATTTGAACCTTGATTTAAGCCACTAGAGAAAACTATAGAACAAGGATTCAGTTTCATTTCTCATTCCTTTTTGAAATATTGAAGAGTTCCATTTATAATTCTATGTTTCTATCTAAATGTGTGGCATAATAATCACCTTATATATAAAAGAAAGTTGTAAAGATGAGATAAAAATGTCAGCATAGACCATAAAAGTGAATTCCGAATTTTGACATTATATGCAGTCCTACCGATATTTGCAAAAGAAATTCCTTACCACGCTATTCCCTTTCAACCTTCCTTACACAAAAAGGATTCAGTGGTTGTGCATTCAAACAGAAAATGATCCAACTCCCCTGTCATAAAAGTCAAGCCAAGTTTCCGAAAAACACCTCTTTATACAAAAGTTCGGACTAAATCTGGCGGTGAAACTGACAACATTTAAGATAAGTTTGGACGTATTAAAGCAGAACAAGCTTTTAGTTGTTTTAGTCGAGAAATATCTAATCAAGTTACTTGCCGACTGAAGGTGGAATTTCCTTCGGGAACGATAGTAATCAGGAACGGGTGTAACAGGAAGTTGTATAATGCCTGTTAACTTAAGGCAAATGCGAAAGTTAACACAAATTGGTATATGTCGTTACTCATAACTATATACTATTCAAAATGATTTAATATTTTAAAATTCATTTTTGCTAATATGTAAAATTTGCCGTGTGTTTTTCTGTCATAGAATAGACTACCCCATATGTTCCCATGGGTGTCGTAAGAGATCTGAAGTTCTGATACAGGCAGCAGCATCTTGCTCAGCTTTGGGTTACCTACCGTCTTACTGCGATCACAAATCGGCCTGCCAAACTTGGTGATTATGACAATATCCCTCAATGGACCTGGCTTACCAAGTTCTATTAAGAGGCGGCCCATGTCCCATGTCGTGGTACGTCCACGACATGGGACATGGGCCGGGCTGTTGAAGTTAGAAGTAAAAGATATCTGTAAGTAGGTATATATGTTTATTAACACTAAGGTCTTTGAAGCAACTACTTGAACCACTTTACCGATGTCAATACACATTTGAAGGCATACATAATAATTATAATGCATTGAAACTGTAGAGGAACGGTTGGTGGTGCTGCTAGTTATGTTGTGGTTTAGTGCCACTAATGTAGATGTCGTTACAAAACTATTTGATATTAGTCACTAGAGTTGCTGAAGCATGGAGCCCAAGTGAAGTTAGTCAATTTGCAAATAATAATGGCATCGATAGAAATAATGAGGACTACTGAATAATTTAGAAGATACAGATATCCACTGAAATGCCTTGAGTTGAAAGAAAACTGATTCATTAATACTAGAAAAGCTCCGTTCTTGTTTACAAAACCCATAACAACTCGCCAAACGTTTTGAAGACGAGAAAAAGTAATATTTCAAGGATACAATCCTAGTTATAAAATTGTTCAATGAAGTGCCAAGTTATTGTAGCAGTCGCACTACAACGGGCACAGTTCCAATCTCTTGGACTAAATCACAATTTTATCACTGTGATACTGTGAAATACTACAAACAAGTTTTATCTCGAAATTCGTTCACAATACTCCTACATCTTTGCAACGAATATAAATGTGTGATTCTGAGTGACCCTATTTTCTTGTTGAAGAAGGATTCATATTCTAATATTGTACTGGAGTGATTCACTTTATGACATTTTAATCCTAAGAATGTGGTTTTGAAATGAGTTTTACTTCTCTATTATAGTTTCGCTTACATTATTTTATTTTTTTATTTAATACAACCTCCGCACTAGGGAAATAAATCCCTGTGTCGCGGGGGACTTTACAAACATACATTTCACGGACACACAGAACACCCAGACTCAGAACAACTATTTGTGGTTCACACAAATAATTGCCCCGGGTGAGAATCGAACCCAGAACACCAGGTCTCAGAGGCAACTACCGTAACCACTGAGCCACCGGTGCAGTATTATGATAGAGATATCATGTTTGGATTTGGAATATGTTTTGCCTGAAAAAGGGTAATCGTTTATTAGAATTCCGTATCCGAGGGGTAAAAACGGGCACCTATTACTAAGACTTCGCTGGCTGTCTGCCTAACACCAGGCTGTATCTCAAGAACCGCGATAGCTACACATTTGAAATTTCACAAATGATTTATTTCTGTTACCGCTATGATAACAAATACTAAATCACTACATAGTATAAAACAAAGTCGCTTTCTCTGTCCCTATATCCCTATGTCCCTATGTATGCTTAAAACTTAATAACTACGCAACGGATTTTGATGCGGTTTTTTTTTATACATAGAGGAATTCAAGAGGAAGGTTTATATGTATAATACATCAGCATTTTACCCGTGCGGAGCCGGGGCAGGTCGCTAGTACAAAATAATATAAAGATTTAATGGGGGCTCCCATACAACAAATGTGATTATATGCTGTTTTTTACTATCATTGTATAAATAACGGTACGGACTCGCACTTGGCCGCTTTTGTTTTAAACGTTTTGCTCATAAAGAACACGCTTCGAAAGCTAGAACTTTAACTCCAACATTCCAATCGCCATATTACTATCCAAGTATATATTAACAAAGATTGGTGGCGAGTTTTCCTTTTGTAACTGATGAAGAGTGAAATAGCTGATTGACCGATATCGCACGGTTACTTTAGCTAGTGTATTGAAGCGTTTACCGAAATGTATTATGGCACAATCTATACGAGATCTCTAATTCTGATGTCCACACCATCTATGTTACCACAAAATAAGTTTCCACATAATAAAGCACAAATGTACCGTAACAAATATATATGATATCTACGATTTGAACAAAGGTATACGTACAAAAATATGTATCGTTCATTGTTATGACACGTTTATGATACAATGCCACATTTTATAAATTATTGTATTATAACTAGTTTTCACGCGCGGTTTTACCCACATAATTCATGTTCCTGTGGGAACTTTATCTATTTAATCATTACATAGTATAAAACAAAGTCGCTTCCCGCTATCTGTCTGTACCTATGTATACATCTTTAAAACTACGCAACGCATTTGATGTGTTTTTTTTTAGTAGATAGAGTGATTAACGAGGAAGGTTTATACGTATAATACATCGGCATTACACCTGTGCGAAGCAGGGGCGGGTCGCTAGTTATAATATAAAATTGAAAAGTCTGTTTTATTATTTGTTTGTTTGCTTACTTGCACGCGCTAATTGCATGAACTATTGGGCTGATTCGAAAAATTATTTCAGTGTTAGATAGCCCATTTATCGAGGAAGGCTATATTTTATTATGAAGTTTCGACGGGAGCGGGAGTTACGCGGTTGAAACCGCGCGTGGAAGCTGAAGAAGAAGAAGACGCTGTAACGATGGTTTGTGAGCCCGATGTCCTTTTATTTATTGTAGTGTTATTTTTACACAGTTTACTAAGCAAACTGAAATATTACTTCGCTTATAATCAAAATGTTGGTACAATTTAGAATATATTTACTCAGATTTAACCTCTAACATTTAATTCTAATTCTGTCCGAACTAGAATTGAACATCAGTGTGCAAAGTAAATTCTCTTTTGTATATTCATTACCTACATGAGCGTTCGAAATCAGTTCCTTAATATATTTAACTCATTCAATACAATTGTTTATTTAGGGTACACGTTGTGTTGCCATAAAATTCTCTTTTATTTTATGCTATTAATATGTGGTCATAAATTTGGCCACTTTTATGATAAAATTGGTTGGTACCAGTAGCGTAATAAAGGTATCATTGAGAATATACGATGTAATAATGTTAAGGCTTGTGTATTGTGTGTGGTTATACACCGTGGTATAGCTTTAAGGCAAAATAAAACAATATAAAGATAGCAAGACGATCAGAGCTAGAGGAAATCGTTGGAAATATATTAATAGATTATATCATAAGGAAAAAAGGCTGACATCACGACCCAAAGCGACAAATGGGAAGATGTATTTCGGAAATATCGAGGCAAATATTATATACTATTTGCGCCCCGCGGTTTTACCCCCGTTATTCTGCTCCAGTGGGTTGGAGCGTGATGTTTTGTAGTATTTGTTAATCCAGCGTATAACCTATCCCGGTGCAAAATTTCAGCCAATTCCGTTCAGAAGTTTTGGCGTGAAAGAGTAACAAACATCCATCCATCCATCCATATTTACAAACTTTCCCGTTTATAATATTATATAAGTAGGAATAGATTCCCACGCGCAGTTTTATTCGCTTAGCTTCCGTTCCAGTGGAAATTTTTCATATACAAATATAGCCTATGGTACTCCTGGATACCGCATCTACTGGCCGTAGCCCAATGGCTACGGCGTAGGACTTGTGATCTTGTGGTTGACGGTTCGATCCCCACCCATTGCAAGTAACACAAGCATTTTACCTTAGCACGAGCAGTCAACTTGTAAAGAATACTAGTTGACTGTAAAAACTCTGCTAGTAGATATTATAAAAATTATATATATGTTAATATTATATATTTATTTTTTGCTATCGGTAAAATAGCTCTAGAGCCTATACAATAAAATCTCTCCGCTTTATAGTATAGGTGACCTGTCAGAACACTGGCTATAATAATTTTGTAAAGACTTTGTGTATGTTTTCCAATTGCTATAAAAATCGGCTTATTTTAAATTAACTATTACGTGCTGACTTAAGACGAACAGTTACTCTATTGATTGATCTTAGTTTTTGCACTATTTTTTTAGATTAACTACATTAAAACTCCGCCGTGGTAGTAACTAATTAATAATCTGTGACCGTGCGCCCAACATTAAACTTTTCGCTCATTTATTAGTATAAAAATACTTTATTATAACACAAAGCTCCGTGTAGTATGGTAACTTGGTAAGTCACAAGTTCTGCCAACTGTTCACTAGAAAATATGCACAATTTGCTATTATAAAAGCTATGCATCTGTAAACATAGTTCTCTTTGATGCAGTTGAAAATTATTCAAACAACATCATGTCGCTACTTTGTTCTTTTCTCAAATATAATTAAATGGCTGCCGAGCTATGAGTACATTAATTGTTTATTAAGATAATAAGTTAATTATTCTTGTTTTACTTCTAGTGTCATGTTAATTTTGTTTGTCATACTGCAGTTTTTTTACTTATCTACTTTCTTGTTTTTAAATTCATATTACAAGTTTTTTTGTATGGTAGCCGTGTTTAAACTATTATCCTTAAATGTTATTTCTTTAGCATTTCTATATTATAATTAATTAAAACTAATAATCAATTTTACTTTGATTATTAGTTTATTAAGAGAAACAAAACAAAAACATACTTATATATTTTACTTATATTTGTATTGATTAGTATTGTTTTATGTACCTATAGTGTATTATTTTTTACATTATATTTACATTGAATAAATATTTTATTTGTTGTTTCGTTATACTGTTACTGTGTTGCTCCGCATTCAATTTTATACTCCTAAAAGTGAGACTGTTGCTATTATTATAGTAATGTAAGCACTCGTAAAACAGGCATTTTAGCTTAGCAAGAGGAATTAACTAACAAAAATACTAGTTGTGTGATAACCAGTAATTAAGAAAAAACCGTGTATTATTTTGCTTTGCACTATTTCTATTCAGCTGCTCGTTTTACTTTTCATTTGAAGAATAAGTTCGTCAGGTCTTAGTGTTTAGTTCGTCGTTCAAAACTCTCCCCTAAGTTATATCTTCCCAAGAGAAAGTAGATTCTTGTTGCGGAAAAACTGAGAATACAACGGAAAATTATTACGCATTTCATATTTTTTTAAAGTAATTTTAACATTCCAATATGTTGTCTTTTTTATGTTATCGGATGGACATTATGTAGTTAGCCAGAAGGCTTTTGCTACTTCACCGCACATAAAGGCGAGCAGAGCTCCAGCCTCAATAAATAGTTGTATTACTAGAAAATAAGTATGCTGCGCAAGAGGGCGCCTCCTGTGGGAATGGGACCTCGGCTCAGGGCGGTCCTTTGGTAATGATGACTTTAGATTTTTAGTGGAATTTCGTTCAACTGTCGCTCTACTTTACAGTTCGCTGGCCTCTTGGACTTCGAGTGTACGAGGGCATCGGAAGGTTCTAGCTAACTAAGGTTTAGGAGTGCGGGCGGAGACACCTCGCATTCGCAAGCGCTCTCTTCTCCGGCAGGCTGGATAGAGTGATCTCTGTGTAGTATTTCAATAAGGATAAATTTTCCATTCCATAGGTTACTTATTACCATAATTAATTGGCCATTGACATGCGTTATTTCTAAGCCAGCGACTATTCAAAATGGCTATCAAGCTGATTGCTACCATTCACATCTACGCCCAAAGGTGGCTACGTCGACAAACTTTTGACGGGTGACAAATTTGATTTGATATGGGTCTAGGTAAGCGAACGCTAGTGCTGACTCGACAGAAACATGAATGTTCTTAATGACTTAAAATAATTTTGACACCAACTTGCCGACTAACCGACCTTCCAAAAGCATTTCTGAGGTAGACAGGACGTATATTTCAAATGACAAATTATTTTTGGCTCAAAAGTACGGATAGGAAATAAAATAGTTCCACAAGCGTTGGCTTAGGGGTACGGATAGGAAACCCACTAGTTAAGCAAGAGACCTGAGCTACTTAGCCCCCATTCAGAATAGGCATGAAGAATAAAAAAACCTATTTAGTCCGTCAGTTAGAGTACCAAAAAATATTGGACACGTATTTGTTTTTGTTCCTTACCCAAAAAATGACGAAGATAGAGCGCGTTAAAATTTCATGTGTCGTCACTACCTAAAATTGACTCCTAAACTTTATAGTTTGTTGTAGCTCTGTATATTTGTATTTTTTTATTGATTTGGTAAATAAAAAAATTAGTGTGCAATATGTTTTAGTAAAGGATTTTCTTCTTTCCCTGTAAAAGATTTGTCAGTATTAAAAATGCACGCTATGCTATAAACTTGTTCAGTAAGATATCAAGTTAAAAAAATAAAGATGTCAAACATCATGTTTGGCATATATAAGATGCACTTCACAACACTTTAACATCACATTAATGGCAGAATTTGCTGAATAAGTCGGCAGATTGCCATAAATAATAATAAAAAAAAACAACACATTTACGTCCACAGCTGAACATGGACCTCCTCTTTACAGAATTTAGCAAGCCAAAGTATTGAGGGAAATTGCCAGAACCACTACGTCTGGCAAGCTGATTACCTAGATCACAGTAAAATCGTAACTAACCTCGAGCTGATAGAAGCTGCTTCCCATCCATCAGTTTTATACTAGGGCGGAGTGATAAGTCTGGTAAAAATATGATTCGAGTTAGCAATATCGTGATTTGCATTTTATTTATTCGTAGTTCAACCTTTTTGGAGGGTAATTTTCAGCCAGTATGATTTTTTTTTCTAATTTTGACAGCCATGAGAAAAAAATAACGCTACTACGTTTTCAAACATAGAAAAAAGTGAGTTTCGAGTCTTGATTAAATATTATTTTCTGCGTTAAAAAACTATTACGGAAACAAAAAAAAAGTCGTGATAAGTATTACGGGGAATCTGTTCCGTCGATAAAAATGATTCACAAGTGGTTTACTGATTTTCGATGTGATCGTACGAGTACAATTGATGCTGAACGTCCTGGGCACCCAGTTGAGGTCACTACTCCGGAGATGGTGACAAAAAGTCATGATATAGTATTAAGTGACCGAATAGTTAAAGTTCGTGAGATAGCTGAAACTACGGGCATTTCAGATGAACGTGTGCGCAATATTTTACACCATCACTTAGATATGAAAAAATTATCCGCCCGCTGGGTGCCGCGTTTGCTAACTGCGGACCAAAAACGCACAAGGGTAGTTATTTCAGAGGAATGGTTAGCGAAGTATAGGCGAAATAAAAACGACTTTTTGCGTGGTTTCATAACAATTGATGAAACCTGGATTCACCATCATACTCCAGAAACCAAAGAACAATCAAAACAATGGATTGCTTCAGGTGAACCAGTACCGAAAAAGGCTAAAGTTGGTTTGTCGGCAAATAAAGTTTTGGTCACTGTATTTTGGGATGCTCGTGGAGTCATATATATTGATTATCTCCAAAAAGGCAGAACAATAAACGGTGAATACTATGCCAACTTATTACAACGTTTCCATGATGAATTAAAGGAAAAAAGGCCTCATTTGGCGAAAAAGAAAATTCTATTTCACCAAGACAACGCACCGGTGCACACATGTGCAATTGCTATAGCAAAATTGCACGAGTTGCGTTACGATGTGGTTCCGCATCCGCCGTATTCACCAGATTTGGCCCCGTGCGACTATTTCCTATTTCCAAATCTGAAGAAATGGCTAGGCGGAAAAAGATTTCGTTCGAATGACGAAATTATAGAGGCAACCAACGCATATTTCGAAGAGTTTGAGAAGACCTACTATACAGAAGGTATAGAAAAGCTAGAAAAACGGTGGGATAAGTGCATCGAGCTAGAGGGAGACTACGTTGAAAAATAAATATTTAATTTTAACCAAAACACTTTCCTTGTTTAATTTTTACCAGACTTATCACTCCGCCCTCGTATATACCTAAGTCGCCTTTCACGACCTCATAAAAAGAGATGGGGTGGTCAGTTCCAACCCGTAAGCTACACGCGTACATAATAAATTATTTTCAAAAGTTTTTTTTTTTACAGATTTTTATTTTACAGGCTGGAGATGAGTTTGCAAAATATCAGCACCACATTCTATAAACCCTATTTAGCTTACATCGAAAAAGGTGACAGATTATGATTCTGGAAATGGAAGGGAAAGTTTTGGGTCCATTTATATTTTCTACGTATTATGCCATAATAATCCTAAAATTATTAAATAAAACTGAGCTATATATATATGCCATTTTTCCGTACACTAAAACGGTTTTTTTTAAAGATTACAAGTAGAGTTTTGCAGTCTACTAGTATCTTGTTAAACCCCCGTGCTAAGCTAAAACACTTGTGTTATGAGTGGGTTTACGTCGGTAGGGCAATGGGTGGGTATCGAACCGGTGACCACAAGGTTACAAGTCCGACGCCCTAGCCATTGGGCTACGGCCGCTTTAAGTATATCAAAGACTTCGCTGTCTGTCTGTCACCGTCATCTAAAGAACCGTGATAAAATTTAAAATTTTCACAAATGATGTATTTTTGTTGTCGCTATAACAACAAATCCTAAAAAGAAAAAAAATAAGGGGGGCCAATACCAAAAACAAAAAAAAAATACAAAAAATATTTAAGGGGGGCTTTCATACAACAAACGTGATTTTTTGACGTTTTTACCATCATTGTATGGATAATGGTACGGAAGCCATTATGCGCGAGTCCGACTTACACATGGCCGGTTTTTTATTCCTAAAAATGCAAATTTTCCTGATCAGACATAAAATAATCTGATTCATTTTAAGTGACAAAGGGATCAAAATTGTCCTTTAATTTTGAACCCTCTGTCTAGCTAGAGCCTACATCCATCTCCAAATACATGCACTTTTTGATTTAAATGTATAAATTTTTTACAAGTATAATACTAGAGTGCTGAAAAATATATTTATTATACATATAGTCCTTAGACCACTACAAAAATCGATGAATCAAATCGGATAACGCATTAAAGTCGTGTTATAACAATGTAAGCATTTCTCTTCTATCCTATACCTATGCATAAATCCAGCATAAAATGATCCTACTCAATATTATGCATTATCATACCAAATTTTATTTTCGGCGTGATACGTGTTTAAAGAATCGAACAACTAGACAAAAATTAATAAAATTTTATTTTTTGCTCTAGTGTCGAACATAGACTTCAATATAATAAAACAAAATGGCAAAATGTATTCCGTCTACAGAGTTTGACGTTTCCTTGCTTTATTTTAAGTCAAGTTTTACAGCTAGATAAATCTAGCTGTAAAACTTGACTTAAAATAAAGCCTATGACACTCAGAAATAATGTGACTTTTTATTGTTAAAAGAATTTGCAAAATAAGTTCGGTAGATCCAAAGATCTCCTACAACCTCACAAACAATTTTCAAACTTTACCTCTTAATAATACTAGTATAGATAAATATAAAATATAGATTTAGATGCACCGTGCTATGTTATCCATAATATAATTCATAAGAAAACAACGCTGAAAAATATAAAAAGAAAGTATAAAATATAAACGATAACGAGCTGTGTAAATAAAACTTCACGATATAAGAAGTGACAGTAATAAAGTTGTTGCATTCTGTGATATAGCTGGTTCTTAAAGTTGAGACTCGTTAACGGATTTCCTTCATTTCTTTTGAGCCAAGTATTTTCTACGAATGTTCGAAAGTTTGTGAATATGGATGGATGGATGGATGTTTGTTACTCTTTCACGCAAAAACTACCGAATGGATTTGGCTGAAACTATTCACGGGGATAGTTAATAAGCTCGATTAACATAAATACTACAAAAAATCACACTCCGACCCACTGGAGCAGAGTAACGCGGGTAAAACCGCGGGGCGCAGCTAGTTATGAATAATTCTACAAATAATAAAATATTTAAAAAGTAAGTATATTTGAATCTTTTATAAAAATAATTTGCCTCACATATGCTTTTGCGGCGGGATGGTGGAAGCTGATGGGCATCCGCGTCATCATATTCTCAGTAATGTAGAACGTCGAGCCCGCTATTATCAACTTTCGGCATTGAACAGATCTGACGGGAAGAGCCCGGACTAACTCTGGTTACTTAAAAGAATGGCATATGGAACTTGGGGATTAATTAAGGACGCCTCATACGTCAGATCAGTTGAAACTAGTTATCTGAGTCGCACCGTCTGCTCTTCGTTGGCGGCTGATGAAGATGGTTCTTCAAGGACATGATGAAGACCATGGGCAGTAGGGGCACAGATTGAAAGCGATTCACGAGTTAGGGCACAGAGTAAACAACGCGAGTAGTGATTTAAGCCCCGGGTCGTGCTTAATACAAATTTTGGCCATTTAAAATGGGAATGTAGCAAGCATTATGGGCACCTTTGCGTAAGGAGCCGATGATTAAATTAAGTATTGTTTGTATAATCTCTTAGTTATTCATTTGATAATTCTGTATGTTTAGAAATGTTGTATACCAATAACGAAAGCTCTGTGTAATGATCACCAGCGTAACGACTCTTCGATATTTAAACATTAAAATGATTTACATTAGCGAATCTGCATTAGTTAATTCATACGTATATTCATCAAAGGTGCACGAAACATTATCAATGATAATTAAAAAAATGTACATACGCAAATTCCTAGTCGCAATAAGAATTAGAAAAAAATCTAATTCGACTCACGTACCATATAAAAACAAGACACTTCATTTTAAAATTATTACGGTCCATACAATAAACGTTTATAAGTCAGTTTTAACACATCTTTTAAACCATTACCACTAAGCTAAATAGGTTAGACAATCTACTTAACATGTAGAGCTATGAAGTTCTGTGCCAACTTTTCAAAGCCGTTTCATTGACGAACTGTTTCAAGGCCTCCGACACAAAAGCTTCTTTAGGCAACCGTTTAAGAGTTTTTTTTTTATACGGAGGTCATCAGAATGAGGATGATTGTCATTTTACAGTTTTAGTTGATAATATACACATTTATTTAAATAGATTTATTGTATGACTAGCTACCCGCTCGCGGTTTCATCCGCGTAGCGTTCGTTCCCGTAAGAACTTCATAATTAAATATAGCCTATAGCCTTCCTCGATAAATGGGCCATCTATCAATCAGATCTATAGTTCCTGGGATTAGCGCGTTCAAGCAAACAAATAAGCAAACGAATTCGTTTCTCGTATCTATTTATTTATTTGGGAAAACAAAAAGATACACATTCAAATTACAAATAATTACAACAACAAGAAATATATAAAAGTGTAGCTCACAACGTTATCCACATGTTAGGTATAATAATGTGACACTGCTAAATATATCTCGTATTAATTTTACAATCTGAAAAAGATAAGTAAAAAAAAAACTTACATGTAACATACAATAACGCAAGAAACAATAATTAATTTGTAATTTCACAGATTTTTCTGTTTAAAGTATTTCTAAATTTAGGAGCAGACAATGCGAATAAATCTAAATCTGTGAAATGGCTATTGTAATTTTTAGTTATGCGACGTAAAGGTATTAGTGCGGGATGTACAGACTGCAAACAGGGCGTTTGTACGAACCTTGCGCCTTACAACAGTTCGTGGCACTATGTAGCATAACCTGTTTGTAATATCTGAGCAGTCATATTTGTTATTACACAAGTCATAAAGGAACATGGTTTCCAAGAAAAGACGTCTAGTCTTCAAATTCTATTATCAGAGATCTAAATTATGTTTTATTTATATCATTAAGCTCATAAATGCTGCAGTCCATCCAACAGCTGTATGTCCCTAAATCACCTCTCACAACACGCATGTGAATATATGATGTTGCCTATTCTACGCCGGAAACCACACGGATAATGTTACGTGTGATTATTTACACTCAAGAATACATTATTCTGGAACACACTTTGGCGATACTGTATCGAAACGAGAGAAAGTAAAACACACTTTAAACCTTATTTTCAATGAAGTTAAGTTGGAATTTGGAGAGTAATTTATTTTGACAGTCGAAAATAATGAGAAGTTCGTGATCCGCACACATCTTACAGCAGTTAGATAAAACTCTGTATGGTATGCATGGTCATCAACTGCGCTTGCTCGCATTTTTAAAAGTTTTAATTTTTTGTATCCATTCCTACTTGAATATCGTATGAATAATGTTGTAACACTAACTAAAATGAAATACTATTTTAATAAAAACATAAACAAAGTGTGAAATAACAAACGTAAACGTGGAATTTACACGTAAAATTATAATCCACCTATTGTTTTTTGTTCTGGTACAAAATTGGATGATATTCTATACTATAAAATGTCCTCGGTATTTTCATTTCTCAATAAGAATTGCTACGTTTGGTTTTATATGAAAAATAATCCTACAAGTCTAGATTATCATCATCATCAGCCCGTACAACGTCCACTGCTGAGCATGGGGCTCCTCCCGAGGGAGGGTTTTACCATAGTCACCACGCTTGACAGACGGATTGGTGACCGCAGTATTATGTTGTAATACACAGGGAAACGCTGCTGACCGTTCCCTGGTAAACGCTTGTTATAGATGATATTATAACAATCGGGACCAACGGCTTAACGTGCTTACCGAGGCACGGAGGGTAGTCCCTCAACCAAACAGACCCGGAAAGAAATCTTAGAATTTACACAAAGTTTTCTAGTCCGGCGTGGGGATCGAACCCACGACCTCCGAGACTTAAAGCCAGCCAAATACCGCTACGCTACGGAGGTTGTCACGTCTAGATTAGCATCCTACTAATATTATAAACGCAAAAGTCTATTGTATAGATGGATGTTTTCGGTGAACAGAATTGGCTGAAATTTTACACGGGGAAAGTTTATAACAGGGGTGGCCAACCGGTCGATCGCGATTGACTGGTCGATCCCGGCAGCTTTTACAGCCCATCAACTTTTATAATAAGTTATATTTTAGTTCATTTTAGTCTACAAATACGTGAAACAGATGCACAAAGATTGTGTTTGTCATATAATACTCTGAAAAAATACCTATTTATCACTCCATTGACTTATACGACCCGTGATTCAACATTATGTATGCCATTGGTCGATCGCACATTGTAAACAGTCAATCTTAGATCTTATTAAGTTGGCCACCCCTGGTCTATAAGCTGGTTTATCATATAGGCTACAAAACATTACGCTATGACCAACTAAATCAGAGTACTTAGTAGTCCTACACGAGTCGAAGGTTACTAAAACAAAACACCACCAGACCACCTTGATGATGGAGAGGGTAAACCAGTGTCGGTTCTTCAGCTGGTGATAAAATGATTGCATATTTTGTATAAGTTACCGGTAGATATTTTGTAATTTTAATCTAAGTAGTTAATAGGAATTTCTGCAAAGTAACGCTTGATTCTATTAATCGCTCGCTTAAACTTAATAGCATGTCGATGATGTGTCTTGATGGTACATAATAGTTGAATAATATAAAACTATAATACTTAAGTACCTACCCAACAAAATATGACACTACAGCATACAACACTTTTAAGTGCGCGTGGCTTTGCTATTTGATACGTTCATATTTTGCATAAGCATATCTAAGGATGCCCTACTTTATAAGTTCAACACGTCCTTTTATATGCTTTTTATCGGATCGGATTTTTTTGCGTGTCAGTATGACAATTACAGTCATTATAATGGTCTTTTTCTTGCAAGGAAATGTTTTTATCTTGGTACAATAATAGTTTTTTTTGTTATTTGAACTACGCCGTAAACACGCAAAAATTCCGATTCGATGATAAGTATATAATAATATTATAAATTATAAAATAATCTATCTGCCAAAGAAAGTCACGGTGGTAACGGTCCAGCTGTTACTATGATAAGTCTGAACAAACAGACACACAGAAAAAAAAGTTGGTAATTGTATTTTTGTTATTAGTAGTATTATCATCATCATCAGCCCGTATAACGTCTACTGCTGAACATGGGCCTAAAAAATATTTGCCAAAGTCACCAGACTTGGCAGGCGGATTGGAGACCGCAGTATTATGTTGTACCACACAAGCCGCTGCTGCCCGTTCCTTGATGTACCAATATTATAGATGATGTTATAGCAATCGGGACCAACGGCTGAACGTGCTTTCCGAGGCACGGAGGGTAGTCCCTCAACCATCCTGACCCGGAAATAAATCTTAGAATTTACACAAAGATTTCCTGTCCAGCGTGGGGATCGAACCCACGACCAGCAAGATTAAAAGCGAGCCAAATACCGCTACGCTACGGAGGTTCATATGCAATTAATAAAAACCTGTTATTTTTCCATTACAAATAGACTCTTCAATTTTAATTATTTCTATAGATCAAAAGCTTCATAATAAAATCAGTAAAGATACTAACAAGCGTGTACTTTGTAATTCAATGTAGTACCTATACCAATAACAGGTATAATTCTCTCTCAATTTCGCTCAGTTATTCTTTCAGGTGGACGCAATTTATATAAGACATTTATTATGATTTATGTTCGCAATTACCTAGTTTAATACAACATCTATGTTAAATTCGTACGCCACAGTTGGCAACCTTGGCAATATTGCGCGTTAGTGTAAGCCCTACCAATTAGGAACATAATGCCTCCCTTTTCGCAAAATTAAACTGTTGAACCAGAAATAGATTAAAGCGATACACCTTCAATGTAATAGAACTGGAATTTAATTAATTATCTGTCTACTGTGTCACTATATAGTTATTTCTGTCTTATAGGTGTGTTATTAAATAAAGGTAATGATTAAACAGAATTACAACTAGAGTAAAGTATATAATCGAATATAACCTACTTCTTTTTTTTGTGTTAGAACACTTTACGGTAATGTTTTCCGCTTATTAAACTTGAGATTAACAAATTTAGACCACCGGCAGAGTTTGAAACTCCATCATAGGTATTGGAGGGATATGCCCCCAATGCCTAAACCATTCGGCCGCGTTGGAGTCCAGCCGGTCTTTATAACACGTCTCTAAGGAGAACGTAGATGTCATCTATCGATAAAGTTTACCGCTTAAACATACCCTACTTAGTCAAGTATGCTTTTACTGTGATACGAGAAAACGGGAATAAATTAGTAATACCCGAATCATTTCAGTCATTAGCTTGCCTGTTTCTTCAACTACATTTTTAAATGAGTATAAGTGGGTTAAACATAAATACAAACGCTTACATATTGATGAAATTGGACACCGCAACGCGCGACCTAGGGCCAGTCATGTGACAGTTGAGCGAATTTAATAATAGTCTTTTATTTCAGTTTTTCAAATATGTGATAATTCTAATAGTTTACCACAATTATAAACTTTCTGATTAAATTCGATGCGGGATCCAAGACATTTAGGTGCCCCGGGACCAGTCTAAGCCTAACAACTTAGAGCCTCTTTCGTGTGTGCCGCTGTTGATCCTGGCTTACAGGAGTTACAGTGGGGGGAAAAGTCCAATAAAAATAAAATTACCACGATTATTTTTAGTAATATTTGCCATTTTGTACTGTATTTTTTTTCACTGTTGTTTTTTAATGAAATGTAAGACACACTATAGAAACAAGCAAAGAACCTGCCATGTATTGCCCATTCGTGGACCATTTCAGCGTAGCTTTGTCAAAAGTCTTCCGTCTTCCTCTGTCGTATTCTCCGTAGAATTGGAACTTTTCTACTATATTTGCGCTCAAAGTTTGCTCGAAAAGTTCAACACCTAAAATAAGATCTGCCACTTAGTGTTAACGAATTGTTCTCGAAATGTGGAAGGCAAATTTAAGTTTTGCATAGATTAAAAAATTAAGAAACTGAAGACTTACTTATCTGCTTCTTTCGGTGTCATTAAGAAGAGATATTGTATTAACATAGAATGTCCACTTTGTATATTGTTGGTTGATCCAAAATAATTAAAGAAGGGTTGGAAAAATACAACTTGATATGTTCTCTTTCTATTTTTTTCTTACATTAAAAGAACACAAATAACCCCCCTCGGAAGGAGGCCCATGTACAGCAGTGGACGTTATACGGGCTGATGATGATGAAGAATTAAAACAACCTAAAATCAAACTAATTTAACTAGCAGCACAATGAATTGCACTGTTGAGTTATTTGTTGGGACAAGTATAAAACAGTACACACACACAGTACAGTGGGTTGCCACACACTTAACTAAATAAAATATCTTAAAATAAGTAAACCATAAATATGTTAAGATAAATTCTACTGAGTAATATCTATAATTATCTTAGCTTGTTTAATTATCACAATTTTCTGTGAGAGTCGTAAAAACAAGAGATGTCACTCTAAGATGTCTGCAGCAGAGTAAAACAAAATAGATTTCAATTTCACGGAGCTAACAATAAAACAAAAATTTTAATGTCACGTTCAAATTAGAGACAACCTTGAGGTTAAACGTTGGCACTTTAGACTTTTAACGGACAATTTGGACGACTAACTAAAACTAGAACTACTAGATTAGCTAATTTATAGTGAAAAAATTGACTTATGCTTAGTCAACGTTCGATCAAAATCTTGGAAGAGTTCTTGCCTACGTCTCCCGTCTAAATTTTATACATTTTCCAGACGGACATTATGTTGATAGCCAAGAGGCTTTTGAAACTTCACCGGTTATAAAAGCAACCAGAGCTCCAGCCTCAATAAATGGTTTAAAATCTATAAATTAAGCAGCCTGCGCAATATGTATGTATGTATTTTTAGGAGAATTTGTGCAACTGTTACTCGACTTTACAGTTCGCGGACGTCCCAGATTTCGGGTCTACGAGAGCTTCGGTTATAATCTTAGGTTTGTAATAAAATTCCTTGGGAAACTACAATAATTAAATTCATGTTCTTTTTTTCTAGCCTACGCTGTCCTACTCAGGAGTGGGACAGCGTACGCTAGAAGAAAGGAAGGAAAAGAAAGGAAAGGAAAGGAAAGGAGGGAGACCTTTGCCCTTATGTTCATTAAATTAATAAATCTTTTAATTTAGCAGATACAAAAAGTTATGTTTAGTCAGTCCGTTAAATACCAAAAGTGTGAACGTTTCACCATAACAAGAATAAATAATACAAGGCTCTTGACTATGATTGATCGTTGTGACGTAAACCATCGTTAGTTAAGATAGGGTTGTGTTTATTCACAGATGTAAATGAATAGCTTATGAAGTGAGAGGGTTAATGACTATCTCATCTCACTAAGTTCTGTATTAGTACAGATGGGTATTGATTTTTCACATTGTTAAAATTACAAAGGAGATTTTAGATAAGATTGATTGAATGGGATTTGGGGAACGATATGTTAAGAAGGTAATCTATGAAAGGTCACATCTTGAGTGTCTCGAATTGTATTTTTACTGCTAAGCTTAAGGGTTCGTGAGTACATTCATCGACAATTATAATAATATATGTTATTTAAGTTCATAAGTCATGGTATATTATTTTGCAGTTTTGACATTTTATAGCAAAAAAAAGCGTGTGCATTGCTTACGTAGCGGAAGACGCGTTGATTCAGCCAATGACACATCATACAGTTAATATTATGTTTTAATTAAATGGCCTAACCTATATAGTTTTTTTTTTCTTTGAAAAGTTACCGTGTCATACATGGCATTACAACTTAGGCGAGAATTATAAGCTGTAAGTAAAATAATTAAGTAGAAGTAAAGCTTCACCCGCAAAAGAATTAAACTTTCCCGTGACCTTTTCCAGAATTATATTTTAAACAAACCTTGTCCACATAATTACCAATACAATAAAAAAAGAATTAGCCACATTAGTGCTCTACGAGCGCATAAGCGTTTATACATTTTAGTGTTTTTTTTTATATATAGACGATAGATAGACATATCGAGCATAGGTAAAAAAATATTGAAGAAACTACACAAAAATCTTACAAAATCCACAATACTTTTATAAAAAAAATGTAGAACGAAAATATAATTTTAACAAGCAACAACTAAAGGCTGTAACAAGATTCGTTACATGTTCCGACACCTATTGTGCCCAAGCCGCAGATGGCACTGCAACTTATAAGAAAAGTTAAGCTAAAGCTCTAGTTTGTAAACCGTAAAATATTTACAATGCCAAGTTCTACTTCCGCGGACTTAAAATTCTATTTAAACCGACTAAAACTTGGGAGCTGTCACCAAACTAGAACTAGGTGTTGTTACTGAGTAAAATATGCGTTAAGCTTCTACTTCTTAAGAGCCATTTGGTTGCGTCGGTTATATATAACATAAGCTAGCTATCAAGCAGGCCGTAATTTGACACGTCTGCCTGACAGTAAGCGGTTACTGTTGCAGAATCATAAGGTGTGTCACTTACGCGTTGCCAACTCTACAAATTAATCCACTTGCCTCATTTATATTAGTTTTTACTAACTATTTTCATATTACCTACATTCTAATATATAAAGCTGAAACAAAAACATACTTTTGAAAAAATAATACTTACTTATTTTTATTTTTTAAGCGGAAAAGAATTATCCTAGAATATTGTTTAATCAATCTTTGAAGATTTTACTGATAAAAACGCGTAGGTATATAGGGTGACTGGTAATTAGTGACCGATACCTAAACACATGAATGTGCTCATGATAAAAAAACAACGGAACGTAAGGAGCAGCTGATTTTTTTTCGCGATTTCAGAGTTGGTGCCATAGTAAAAGTTGTTTGTTATCATGAGCACAATGATGTGTTTAGGTATCGGTCACTAATTACCAGTCACCCTATATAGATTAACAATTGCATTCACAAGAGTAGCTCATACATTATTATATTAGTTAGCTATTACTAGTAAAATAAATAAGTATTATATTAATAGCAGATAATCATGAAAAACTCGTCCTGTAGCTACCGTTAATAACGGTCCATTTAAGTGCCTAATATTAATAGTATTAATAAAGCTCATATTGAACCATAAATAACTTAGTAAAGCACCCTCGCATTAACTAATGAAATTCTGACGTCATTGTATTACCAACTTAAAACAAATAGGACAGTAACTGTGTAAAAACATCTGGAATTCCTTTTCCCTTGCCACTAACTTTTGCAAAATGAAATGCAGTTTCAACTTTCAGTTGTTGTCCGATCCTAAATCGAATTTAACATCTGCAGTATGTTTGTTCGCTACATTTATCAAGAGGCGACACCTCAGGAAGTTGTGTGGCTCGTATCCACCGGGAACTGAGCTGCAAGGTTTTATTTATTTATTTCTCACGTGCAATAATGTCAATATCAGTTATACTAGACCGTTACGGCTAAACACAATGTGTTGCGAGTTCATTCTAAATGCATCGTAAATCTCGAGTGAGGTCGGTGTGGACCATAACACTTCTTCACCATGAATTATGTCGTTACAATCCGTCATGGGTATCTTTAATCTTTTTTTTATGAAGCGGGTATTTTTCCCCCTTTTATTTTTCTAAAGTAGATACCAAATAGGACATTTTGTTGAATAATAGTGTCGTAAGAGGGTCATACAGCTCATGCATGGGCAGCAGCATCTATCAGCTCAACTGCTTACCATCTCATTGCGATCATCAATCCAACTGCCAAGCGTGGTGATTATGGCAATATTCCTTACCTGGTTTGCCAATGTTTGTTAAGAATAGGCCCACGTTCAGCGGTAGATCTAAATGGACTGTTGAAGTGACGTGTTATAATTTATAATGTCCTACGGTTTAGCAATTATCCAATGTCCATAAATAATTAATACTGACATGCGTATTTGCTTGTAATTTTTTGTTTACTCAATACAAAAAAGCGGCCCAAACATGGCGAATATTATCTACAGATTGATTGGTTGGTTTGCTATCCAATTATCAGATATTCAGCCATCCCAACACACAGTGTGTTCAAATCATCGACGTAGCTTTCTATCTTAATTAGTACAAACTAATTAATTGACGTAAATGAAGCACTATCCTATTTTCTACTTATATTAACCACTTCACTACTTGGCAATCTGATTCATTGTTTATTAAGCGAACAGCGCGCTCTTCTTTTGTCTCCAACAAAAGAAAAATGCTCCATTATTCGGATAAGTGATTATGCAAATGCGATAGATGAAATGGTGCACTCAGCGGTACGAAATAAAACAATTCTGCTATAGTAGTCAGTGTGTTGCATCGTTGTCTGCCCGCCGCACAATAGGTGCCTATATTTCGTTTACCCGCTGCTTCGGCTCGCAGTCATATCGTGAGTGGATTTCCGCATCCACTGAGAACATTGTGCTTCAAATGGCTTCTATACGTCCTCTGAATAAGACATAATGCAAAAAGTTACTTGTGTTCGCTGATGTCGATATATGAACGGCGAGTGAACATTTTCCTTTTGTTGGGAGCCTAATGTATTGTGCTACCTTATATGATGTCTACTGGTGCAAGTAACTATGATATTGAAAAGTTGCTATTGTACCAATATTTTCTGTATCCACTCTGTATCAAATTTAATATTATTCTCAATAATGAATGTAACTATACTAGATTTTGTATTGAGCATTTTCGTGCATACAGACAATAAAGTTAGTAGAAGTTCCTTCTTGCAAGTGAAAGTTCGTGAAAGGTCTTTATTGTGTTTGCGCGAATTTCGTTTCCTTTCTATCTTTGTTCAACTGCTGGGAATAAATTGCGGTACAATCGCAAACTTAGGTGTGAACGTAAAATACATTTATTGTTTGGAAAATTATTTCGAAATAAACATGTACGAAGGCCAAGCGTATTTCGGTCTTTGTATGGGTGAATTAAGGATCTTCTTTTAATTAAAATGGCTTACATTGTATCAACAGTTATTTTGCAAATGTATGGTATGCAAACTTAATAAACTCCCTAATGTTTTTCTGCGAATAATCATAAAACATAATGCTCATCAGCTATTTTTGAAACTACTTAAGCAAATGGAATATTAATATAGATCAACTTTAAAATGTTATACATGTTTAATACAATACGTACGTTTTAGCAGGCATTCAAAGACTGAGCAGTTGCTTCTACTTGTTGCTATGTCTTTGATTGTTTCTAACTGCAGTTTTAAAAGCAAATGGGAACTGCTAAATAAATTTTAATATTATCAGCCTTCCTCGCGTACGATAACCGTGTCTTAAACTCACTTCAGTTATTATTATGCTCAAGGTAGTGTTTTCTGCTGCCGCGAACAATTTCAGATTATTCATATTTGATGTTCAGAAACGGGTTTGGATAATGTGTTCCCGAAAGTGTGAATTCAGCGGAGCGTGACATTTAATTAGTGCATAAAATAAAAGGGATGTGTTTACGGAAGATGGCTGCGGTTCTTGAGCAGTAAGAATCTATAAATGTTTTATTTATCCTATATTTATTTATAAAGCTAACTGGAGTTCACTTTGGGAGTTGTTACTGTTTAAGTATGTATTTTTTTATTTAAAGATTCTATTTAAAAAAGGATATTCAAGGAAGAAGTAAAAAAGGTGAAGTAGCAAAAGCCTTTTAGCTAACTATATAATGTCCGTCCGAAAACAACAACTGCTATGTGAAAATCACATACTGGTCAACCGGGGTTTTTTTGACATTCAGGGTAACATTGGCCGTGTAAATGTACTCGTATTTGATGGTAGGAGGATCTCTTTACTAAATTCACCAGCTTTCGTTTCTGGATCACATTTCACATTTTGGCGTTTTGTCTCCCTTAAAATTTCGTTTCACCATCACTGTCAAAGTTACCCCGATCTACGGTAGCACTTGTTTTTATAATCATAAATCTTTTTGTGGTTGGCAGCAAATCAAATATCTAAGTGTATGATCCTTGTATGATTGTGCATAGTATTTAGTTGAGCATTACATTGGTATGTATATGTATTCACTTCGGTAAGGAGCGTCTCACTGTCATAGCTAAAAGAAATCATTAAAGTGACACCTGACATTTCCAAGTAAACTCAATAGTCTCAAATGTTGTTCTTGCATATGGGAGTAAATCTTATTTGCACAATAACAATGAACTGCGCAATACCTCCCTGTTTATGTTGCTGCCAGTTAAATTCGTTTGAGGGTATCATGAGATAGTGACACTTGAGAAGCTTTCATTTATCAGCGACAGTAAAATGGAATATACAAAAAAAGTCGTAGGAATGAAGATTCTTCGCAGATTTTATGTCGAAGTTACTACCAAAGCGCTTTCTGATTTGAATAGCTATGTGCCGCCAAAGGTTTATCTATTTTATGTTTGACGTAAAAAATATTGGAGTATTGTTATTTTATAGCGTTTACTGTTACAATAAACTGAGTTTATGGTACTAATACGGAGCTTTAAGTTGTGTAAAACTTCATGTTATATCAATTTTATTAGTTATGTTATATATTTTATACTCATGGATACATAGATTTCGTGGAGCGGATTAATGAGAGAAAATTAACAAAACGTGGAATGTGAATGGTTCTGTTGACGAAACATTAAAAAAAGGTAAAAAGTTTTCCATACCTATCGGTAAGGTTCCAGAAAACAAGTAAAAGCAATGCAAAATCATGTCTTTCCTGAAATTCTTGAAATCATGTCTTTTCTTGAAATTCTCAATTTAAATTTTTTATCTAATGCTTTTAACAGATTAACTTGAATCGATTTTTGTTCTGTTTCCTTAGAGAAGAAAGGTTACCTTATCTTATAAATCTTAATAACATATATTAAATCAATTTATATATATTTCTATAAATAGGTATATAATATTTTCTAAATCAACTAGGATGTTGTGAAGGTAATAACTATAAAACAATGTGAATTAATACATAATTGAATGCATCGATCCCCATCTTAAAGCGAGGTAGATGTCTTAGAGACTATTACAGGCAGTTACGCACTGCCTATAATAGCAATAGCCACGAATAGATAAAGCTAAAGGAACTACTTTAGTAACCATTTAAATCCCATACCTTAAATGTATCGGCTAACCTCCAAGTCACAAGTTCAATAAAAACAATCTTTAAAAATTAAATCCATTTTGTATTAAATTTTTTTGTGTGTATTTTGTTGTATTTCAATCTATATTAATAAACACATATCAACTATGATTAAACAGTTTATTTCACGTCATGATGCAACCTATTGTTAGGTTACATATTTGTGTCAATTGCGCTCAAAAGGTTTAATTAATACAGGCCTTGAAATTGTACAGTAATTAATCTGCTTGCTGTTTCGTCGCCGGCCGCTCCAACTCGAAGATTTAATCTTTACTATAAAGAAAATTGCATAATAGACAAAATAACACTACAACATATTTCTATATTTATGGGATGAAAGAAAAAAAATCTTCATAAATAAACCCGTAAACTATATAATTCATTCATACTTGTTTACATAGAAGTTAAGATTAACTACTTAGTATTACTTATTCCAGCTCGAACAAACAAAAAAGAACACTATATATCTATTTAACAAATGCGTGTACGTATTACCTTATCTTTCCCTTCCAGTTGAATAACTAAACCGAATTTGCCCGCGGAATGAATTTGTTAAGCTGTACCCCATTTATTTTATTGGACTATTTAGATGGGTTTAATAAATCAAGCAAAAAAGTCATTTAGACGGCTCTCTCTTTCACAAATGGGACGATACTAATGCTAATAATGTTTATTAATATGTTTTTGCATAGTCAGATGATTTATTCCAAAAGTGTTGTTACAGTGACATCATAATAATCTATAATTATACGAAAAACTGAAGAGTTTGTATGTTTGTTTGCTACAACGCGCTAATGGTCTGTTTCATCAAGAATTACCAATCTGATTTGAAAAATTACTTCAGTGTCAGATAGCCAATTCATAGAGAAAGACTATACTTATATTTGATTATGAAACCTCGCGCGGGAAGCCAGTAATGATATATTTTTTGGACCAATATATGCAATAGTCTACGAGCTTTTTGTTACTTTGTGGACATAAAGGCGAGCAGGGAATAAGCTTTATCAATTGGTTCAAAAACTACATACTAAGCGACCAGCGCAAGAGAAGATCCCCATATTTAGCGAGCTTGGAAGGCAGCTCAGAGCGGTCGCTGGCGCGGGGATTGATGTCTTTTAAAATCTTTAGCGGAGATTTTACTGACTGTCTCTCATTTACAGTTCGCAAGCCTCTCGGAATAGAAGGCATTGGAAGGTGAACAGTGCATGTTTTGGATGTTCTACTCAAGAAGTTTCCGGTGTCCTTAACACTGGCGTTTGGAGCACTTTCCTTTTAGTGTATTAATTCAAAAATATCCGGGATTAGGTATCGGTTGAATGACATATCGATTGAATTTGACTATGAGTAACAATGAACAATAAAATGTTAGTGAAGGCAGAAAAAAAGATTTTTTTCACCTACGTAGTTTGCCAAATTTTATGCTAATTCCTACAGTATTCGTATGTAGAACAGGGCGATACAGATTCTGAGAATATATTATTTATAACCAAGCAGACAATAAATTTAGTCCAGTGAATAACAACCGGTTCATTTGGCAAAACCTTGACTTGGTAAGTAAGAAGAAGAAAGTTTTTTGTGGACAAGTAGTAAAAATAACTTTTTACTTGATTGCACAAAATCCAGTCCTATCGTCAAGAGCGATCTTTTTCAAGCAACCATTAAATGAACGCAGATTATGAGAAGATGAAAACTTAGGTACTAGGAATATAATTAATGAAAAACGTTAGGTTAAATAGCTGAATGGTTTTAGCCATTGAGTTTACACTTTTTGTGCATTTATATTAAATCTTTTTCAGGATTTTTAATAATGCAGAATGTTCTGCAGACTGCTCACAAGAAGATGGCGGATCCGTGGAACTAACTTATACATATCTAGGAACCAAAAACTCGGTTAAATTTGTATACATTTAAAAATAAAAGCGTTATATTTTTAAATAAAGCGATTGAGTTTTGAAGTTTGAAAGGTTTTGAAGTTTTCGAATGAAATTTATAGTAATTTAAAAACAACATATAAGACCAGGGCTTACCAATTTTAATTAAATAGCGATATGAAGTATAAATAACACAACATTTATATGAGTTTCCGAATTCGTACGTATTGGATTTTTAACCTATTATAATATATGTGATTTTCATATAAAAAATAATAATTTATGATTTCAATAGATATTATAAACCACTTTGAGAAGCAGCGTCCTCCTGACGTATAAATAATCTCTAGAATATTCCTACCAATCCAACTTTTACCATACATCTACAATAAACATTCTAGGTAATTTCCGTTCCTAATCAAACATTTTAAACTTTGTCCTAACAACAATAAAACCTTCCTACGAAAAACGGAACAAAATCGATTAATTAAACAAAGAAATAATTTATAAAAGTATAATTATTATTACCCTCTCAATGTTCAGAACAGGCTGTTTTCCTCAAGATTGCTTTGTTAATTAAAATACGAAAATAGAAAAAGAATAAATAAATATAACGTTTGGTTTGTTTTCCTTTTTTTTAAGGATGTATTTTTTTTAGATCATTAAGATTTCAATTTTATGGACATACAGATAAGCGTTATGGTAAAAGTCAGAGTGCAAAAGAAGAAAAAAAAACACATAAGGTATTTATCCGTATAATAGATCAGAGAGATTGCAGCATTATGTTTTTACATGGGTAGACGCTGTAGCCTGTTCCCTGGTAATCCCTGGACAACGGAGAACAAGCGGCACAACGAAACACGAAAGCACTTCAGAGAAGCAGTCTGCGGTAGAAATATTTGATTCAACACAAATACTTTTATCAAGCGTAGCTAAATCAAGAATATTATACGTTAGTTTAAACAGACAACAATAATAATAAAAAAAACACTTCACGACGAAACAAACTAAGTATAAATTTTGCTTTGTCTTTTTCTTTAAGCAAGTCTTTTATGGAAACCCTTCTAAATGTATGTTTGGGAAAGGAATCAAATATCTCTCTCCACTATCTCTTAGAATACGCCACCTCTATCCCATTAGCATTTTTATAGACACTAAGGCACCATCGTTATCTCGAAAGCACGGGATACGCAAAAGGCATTAATACAGGAATGACGGTGCCCTTTCCCTTGGGTGGGTAATTTCTATGCGGGTTGAAATGAAATAAGAGATTACACTACTGCGCAGCAATATGTTGCTGGTTTTAGTGCTTTTTCCATAGCACATCAATAGTAGTGTTAAAGAAAAGGAATGAATAAATTGCCATTGCCATTACCGGTAAAGCAGCAAAAGCCTCGTGGCCAACTGCATATGATCATCTGAAAACAAAAACAAAAAAGTATACGCGCGGAAACGCGTTTATTTGAATATTTAGACAAAATCAAAGGACGGGGAAGACCAAGAAGAACCTGTATAGATCAGACATAGGAGCAATTAAATATCGTATCAAGAACTCAAAAAACTCGCTACAAATCGAGAGGAAGAAAGGAGGTTCCACCAACAAGAACGTGGCTTTAAATTGGATCATGAGCAATACCTTTAAAATATTGGCATTAACTTCGGAAGAGCGCCAGATCATTTTTTTTTCATAGTTTTTTTTATGCAAAACTAAAAAAATCCACCTGATGTTCCTAACGCACGAATGAAATCAAAATGAAAGGCAAGACGATATACCAAATGTGGGTAAAGCATAGATTAACAAAGAACAAGGTGATCTAACTGATGAACTACGGTAGTTCAGCGGTGAAGATACATACTTTTTCATATATATTTTTATCCAAATAGAGTTATCATTATATAAGAGCAACTGTTTACATTCATATTGAAGGGGTTCCATAAGTGTTAATGCAGGTATCTATATGCAAATATATTTGCTATTCCAATAAAACGTTTCGACGGTTCAACTGCCAGCTTCCGAAGTTTTTATTGAAAAGTTTGAGCTTTCACTTGCATGGAATCCGACAATATGAAATTTATATTACGAGTCGAACAAACCGAATGGAAACTTATTGAAAAATAACTTATTTTCCAGAAATATATTTTTTGGTGATACACGTTTTACAATTTTTAACTGGTGTTATAAAAAATTTTGGAATTTTCACATATTTAACCTTCATTAAATTCAACTCTATCTATACTAATATTATAAAAAGGAAAGATTTGTAATTTGTATGTATGTTTGTTACGAATAAACTTAAAACTTCTGGACGGATTTCAATAATTATTTCACCATTAGAATGCTTTATTACCCTTGAGTAACATATTATGTTATATTAAATTGTCAAATTTCCACGGAAATTGAATACTTCAATATAAAGATGTCGATTCCTGACATAACAAAACTAAACTTATTTTTTATAACTACAAAAAAGTAATTTGTCATAATAAACGTTACGAAGGTAATTTGTTTTCGTCTTTTATTTGATATCTTAATTAAGCAGCTGCAAAACATAAACATCGTTCCAGGTCACACAATCTCAATAACTTCACCCTGCACATGTCTGGACAAAGTAGTCGGGTCACGGGATGAGGTCATACCCGTAATACTATATTTTATTCCAAGAAGAAATGCAAAGTGCAGACGTGCTTGTATCATGATATCCATAATTTGAAACGTGTTCGAATCAAGAATAATTTTAAATTGAAACTGGGTAAGCGGATTACAGCACCCTGGGGAAATCTGAATACCACATTCAGTATAAAAGATTTCTAGTTTTTTTTGCTATAAATTTCACATAACTAAGCTATTAACATGCTGGCCCTTCTATTATATAGCCTCCGGTGATCCCCAGAGAGCATTACATAACAGGCCTACACAAGATATTCACTTGTTTATTTCCTAAATGATGTCGTAAAATCAACACTTCCGTATGTAAAAGAAATTGGATTAGATTTAATATGTGCGATCATTACTTTTAGTACGAACTTTTTGATCGTGGAATAACAAGAAAGGGGAAAGTACCCACTTTCCTTTACTTTGAACTTCAACAATCAAAGAATTTCCTCGGTATATGTTTCCAATCGAAAGACTGTGGAACTATTTCATAATATACTAGCGACCCGCCCCGGCTTCGCGTAGTTAAACATTGACAAATTAGATAATTAAAAGTTTCTCAACAATCACTCTATCTACGTGCAGTATTTTTTTGGGTTTATCGCGACAGATCGACAGACGCACAAGTCTTCGTTTTATGATATATTCTTATGTAAATGATATAATTGTGTATAAACATACATAATGATATAACAAATACGGCTATATCTAGTCGAGTACAACAACTTTATTCCAAAAGCAGGTGGTTTATTTAATTTACAGCAAAATTGTTTAAAAACTGACTGTTTCCACAAACTATATACACAATAGATACCTTATATCTATGTCCATGTTGCACAGGATAGACTGCTATTGACGTAAGTTAAAGGGTTCCCTACCTATGTCAATTTCACCTTTAGACTAATCATGTTTCCATGTTCAAACCAAATGAGACATGAACTAAATTCTAAACAAGTACAGAAACCCTTCGACCCCAAACTTTTGAAGTGGCAATAACGCCCTATTAACTGCCATACTGTGTGTAATTTTATTATAAGCTTCAGAGTTTTAATGCATTGTTGCTTAATTTTAAATCTTCGTTTGGGTTTCTATATCGGTTGTATAATTACTGTATGCTGATTACATTTACGTGTAATGGTCTATATATAAATGTGTGTTAAAATAATGTTGACTATCATAATTATCATCATTAGCCCGTATAATGTCCACTGCTGAAAATTGGCCTTATCCCGAGAGATGATGTTACAATAGCCACCACACTTTACAGGCAGATTGGTGACTAGCATTTAAAAACTTTTTATATTTATTTTAAAAGTGGCCGTAGCTCAATAGCTGCGCCCTCGGACTTGTGATCATGTGGCCATCGGTTCGATCCCTACCCATCGCACTACCGACGTTAACTCACTCGCAGCACAACCAATTTTGCTTAGCACGAGAGGTTAACAAAAATACTAGTTGTGTGCAAAAAATGCTAGTAATCTTTTAACAATAAAAAAAAAGTATACTAATATTATAAACAGGAAAAGTTTTGTATTTTTCTATGTTTGATTCGAATAAACTCAAAAACTACTGAACGGATTTCCATAATTCTTTCACCATTAGAAAGCTATCTTATCCCTGAGTAACATAGGCTATAAAAGTTCATCCGTGCAAAGCCGGAGCGGGCCGCTAGTCTTATTGTAAATCTGAACTTATATATAACGGTAAAGAGTTTGTTTGTTCGCTTGAACGCGCCAATCTCAGGAACTACTGGACTGATTTGAAAAACTATTTCAGTATATCGTCAAATATTCCATTTAACGAGGAAGGCTATAAGCTATATTTAATTATGGAGTTACCATGGAAACGGGAGTTACACGGGTGAAACCGCGCGCGGGAAGCTAGTTATTATATGATTACAAAGCGATTTCTACAATTGGCCTCACTACTCATACATATAGGTGCCTACTCCCGCAGAAAATTACCGTGAATTTCAAAAGTAACATCTAGGTATTTTACGTGATGTACTTTGGGTTGCTATTATTAGCTAGCTTCATTTGGATGTAGGTATGTTACAATTACGTAACGTTTATGGTTTTCATGAACAGACACCAATTCTATTGAATTCAGTGTAACGTGTTTCAATGCGTAAAACATTATTGTTGAATTGAAAATAATTTATCATACTGAAATAGCAAGACTATTATATACTATATTTATACAATTAGAATTTTTTATAATATTTACATACATAATAATAAACTTCCAGCCTCTGTGTTGAAGCGCTATAACTCTCGCTTAAAGTATTGGAGGCCGTGGGTTCGATCCCCACAGCGGAATAGCAATCTTTCCGAAAATCTAAGATTTTTTTCCGGGTTTGATTGTTTAAAGGACTACCTTCCGTGCCTCGCAAAGCACGCTATAACAGTGAATATATGTTTAACAGTGATTTTCACGCCAGACTTGGGGGCTCACCAGCAAATAGCTTTGTCAACTAACATCGTGCTTATTTTTCAAACTCTTGCGGCTTATTACAAAACATATTTACGTAGTCGTTTAGTTTAGTCGTAGTATTCTACATTATTCATTTGTTTGTCTATGGCACAAGCGGGTAGCAAGAATATTTCAACCTATAAAAGGGTTGCATAATTTTGCAATCCTTAATCTCTTGATCTTTAACAAAACTTAGAACAAGTATAATGACATAATACTGCGGTCTATGACCCTCCCTCGGGAGAAGGCCCAAGTTCAGCGGTAGACGTTATACGGTCTTATGATGATATACTGATTAATTATTATGTTTTATTATATTAGTATAAGTCGTCACAAGGTTAAAAAAGCTAAAATCAGTTAATACTACAATCACTTGTTTAATAAACTTTGTTGTTTGTCAAAATAATTAACCTTCATATTTTAGGTAATACATACCTACACACATCTACCGACAGTTATTTCTTTAGAAGTATTTTATACGAAGATATTTTCTTCACTTTCTTATATAAGACATCGAAAGGCGGAAGTAATGTAATCACTTTATTTGTGAAGTTGGATATTGTCACACGTATCAATTTTCCCCAAGGATAGTGGGAGGGTAATCCTCAGTCTAAAGCTATTAATAAAATCAATTTGTTTTCATCTCACTTTTGCCTGTTATGTTAGGTTAACGTCGACAAAAATGAGTGGGCACATTTTCCATGGAATTACTAGGAAAAAATATGTCACTACTAGCTGCGCCCCGCGGTTTTACCCTGCGTCACTCTGCTCCAGTGGGTCGAAGCGTGATATTTTGTAGCCTATATTATTATGTTAATCCAGCTTATTAACTATCGCCGTACAAACTTTATGCCAAATTCATTCAGTAGCTTTTGCGTGAAAGAGTAACACACATCCATACTTACAAACTTCCACGTTTATAATATTAGTAGGAATTTCATGGAACAAAGTATAAATATTTCATTTCTTAATGTTTTTTTCCCATCAATTCGTAATATTCTCGAAGTAACTCGGATGTAATGAACGTCCGGAGTGATTGTTATGACTGACAGCTTCGTATTAACTCAAAACATTTGTGAATAAACTTCGTTGATTTAACAAAAATCAGTCATTTTTAATAGCTAATTCTTGTTTGTTTCTGCTTTTATCTCCGGCACTCGCGGACTACGTCTCTCATATTACCATTTATATATCTGAATAAATAAAAGCGGCACGTAAATCGTAGCTGTGCTGTCGTAAGCAGGTGATCAAATATGTAACATTTTTTTACCTTCGCAGTACCTAGACAGGAATAGGATTTATGTAGGTGTGCCCAGGGTCACCCAATGCTTACAAAATATAGAATGTAGATATTGCCCCTCTAAAAAAGGGGTAATGACAGTGAAGTAGTAAAAGCCTCAGGGCTAACTACATATGAAAATAAAATGAGAATGTAATATTGAATGGATGGTTATAATAAGTAAATATAATTTATGATAGCATTATTGCCAATTTATATATTTTATATGTTTTTATTTGACGTTTGGCATGCATGGCGTCAAAACTGGGGCTGGCTAGAATACCAGCGCTGCGCAATGATCTTTCAGATTTTTGATGTAGCTTAATGCTGAAGCCAGTTCCTATTTATGGTGCATATACTTGTAATACATATTATTAATCTATTTTATGTTTTATTTCCTTGTATGTGCCGTAAATAAATGTATTTTCTTTCTTTCTTTATATATGTCCGTCCGAAAACAAAAAAAAACGAATGAAAATATAAAACTTAAGAAAACTTATCAAACGCATTATGTACATTCAATTAGCACTTTCAAACAAACTTTTTCATACATAATAGACCAATAATATGCATTTATATATACTACCAAAATATCAAGCACAAGCTTCCGCATATCTCCCATTCTCACGGGAACTTCTTTATTCTATATAGCCAATGTCACGCTTGAATAACGTAGGTTTCTAATGTTGAAGGAATTTTTAAATTCAGTCCTGAGTTCCACATCCTATTTAAAGCAAAAAACAAAAATCAATTTTTTCCTCTTAATAATATTAGTAAAGACTAACCGCACTTCCCCCCTCGCCCTCCCAACCCTTAGTTTGCTAAGAACCTTCCGATGCCCTCGTAGACCCGAAGTCCGAGAGGCCCGCGAACTGTAAAGTAGAGTGACAGTTGCACAAAACTCCCTTAAAGAAACTAAAAGCCATAATCCCTCAATCTCCCCGTCAGCGACCGCCCTGAGCCGAGGTCCAAGTCCCACAGGGGACGCCCTCTTGCTTAGTTTGTAGTGTTTAAACCATTTATCTAGGCTGGAGCTAGGCTAGCCTTTATGCCCGGTGAAGTAGCAAAAGCCTCAGGGCTAACAACATATGTCCGTCCGAAAAAAATAAAAAAACTATCCGCACTTTAGAATCAGATAAGAATTTGCTAATGGATAGCAACCTGGCAAGTGTCTAGTCCTAAGTAACACTACTTAACTGGGTAGCCCAGTTTGTCAAAATGATCATAACCAAGCTAGAGCATGAATTATGTAAACACACTGTATGATCTTCCTACAACTAGCGATAAGTACCTACCTAATATAACTTACCTCAAGTTGTAGAACAACTTGACTAATAAACTTTACCTCTAAGTAGAGCTAATGTAGCGTTATTCTAAACCATTGCTATCAGTTACTTTCACAATGTTTAAAGAACTTAATTAATCAGTAGTAAGAAAGCCGTGAAAACTTTTTCAGTTTTATACCTTTTAATTTCGTTATTATAAAGACTTTCGGTTTAACATAAAAAAGCGTTTACTTGTTTCTTTCATTACAAAGTACATTATAAGGACTGTAAGATTAAAAAGCAGTTGGTTTCGATGGAAACAAAAGTGTAATAAAAATATGTATCAAAATGACAAGTAAAAGAAAAGGTATAAAAACATAGACCATATAAATACAAAATGGTTGTGCGGTCTTGCACATACATATTAACATTTATTTTCTTAATATTGAATTATCTTTTATGCATATTTAATAATAATCACAATGCAAAAGTAAAATAAAAATCTTGACAGGATTTTTTTGTATGTACTCTAAAACGAGTATGTTTAAATAGGTGTAGTTAAGTTCTAGTTTTTTTTTCTGAAAATATGATATGTTACGTTCATCATCAGCTCGTTATAAATAGAATATTCCAATAATAATTCTGATCAGAAACATTCTAGATTAAATCACATATCATTTATCGTTAGAAGCTATACACTTCATATGATTCACACATTCTTGATATCTGCGTGGTCGTGACACGGCAATAAATTATATTTATAACCCACATTTCATGGTTTGACATCTCTGAGGGTCGAGATACGTAAGATCGTTTTGTGTTTTCTTCGGACTTTTAATGATATTTGATTTGAAATATATTGTGATACTGTAATTGCGATAAATAGATGTCTATAGTACGCCATGCGAATGTGAATTTCATAGAAACATTCCAACCTCAAACTTTTTAAATGGTAATGACTAGTACGACAGGTATCTAAGTAATATGCCTCACTATGTGTAATTCGATTTTATAGTTAATTGCAATGTTGCATATTTTTTTATCTTTGTTAACTATGTATCTAAAAATACATTTCGGTCCTCATTAGGACTAACATTATAATTGTAGAAATGTAACCCAGATAAAGAAAGTCAACAAAAAGAATTTCATAGCCATTTTAATAACATCAAAACCATCTAAAAGTATCGTAGTATTTCATCATTTGAGAACCTCAATAAGTTGTGGTTTTCGACATGCGTATAACAAGTTTCGCTCATTTGTCGGCGTTTATAAGGGTCCCTATAATTCTGCTGCGGGATAGGTTGCTACATGGTCTGTGTTGTCAGACCTTATTACACGCTCGCATAAAACTGCCCCACCAATAAAACTCGCCTAATGTATGAGATGAATCCTTTAGGTTTTGTTAATGTGCTTATTAACTTGACAAAGGGTTTGCCAGGATTTAAATTGGACACCATAATTCAAGGCGACTGAATACGTTTTAAAGAATATATTTTTTGCCTTTGTCACTTTTAACAAAAGGTGAATTCAACGTGTTGACACGACGGTTTTAGTCAAATACTTAATGTATTTGTAAGCGAAAGTCATTTGTATGGGACAAAACGTATTGTGTAAATGATCGGATGTGAACCGAATGAAATACTGAAACGTGACCGTATGCCAGCGTTGTGCTTTCGTGTAAGTATTTAATTAAAACACATAACTTAGCGAATGTCACTGCATTGTCTTTTTATGACCATTACTTACAGACTTTAACATGGAACAGGATATGAAAACTGATATGAAAGTTACCTTTTATGTACAGTTGGCCATGTAGATAGGTTTACACATTGTGTAACGCACTTTAATTTAATATGTCCATCTTTATAAGAAGACTACACTTTCGCCTAGCAGAGTCCAAATACGTATAGTATAAGACACTGCTAGGCGAACTCTTCTCTCATAGAGGATAAAACATATTTATTTGCATTCATTGATACAGAAGGTGTATATAAACCTATCGCCATGATAAACTGGACATCAACAACATTTCGAACTCGAATCTGTCTATTATGTAAATCAGGACAATTGATTTTCATTGCTGTAGTTTCATCGCGCGCTTGTACTAGTAAACCGCTGAAGTTTCAAAACACAGGAATAAATCACATTGATGTTTCGGCGCGCCGTTAACAAACCAGTGCCAAATCCCGGAACTACACAACTTATTTGGGAGTGTTAAATAAATTCAATAGTAGACAATTAAATCAGCGGTTGGTCACCGTGGGCTTTGCACGTGCTCGACTTTTTTCCTCTTCGCGAAGCGGATTAATTAATTGTCCTTTCGACGCCGAACGTTCCCAAGCGTTTTGCAATTTCCTAATATAACTAAAGATAATAAAGACTTTTATTTCTTTCGAAGGAAGAAATAGAAAACGCCAATGGCTATCGTAGTGACAGAACCGTGTTAATTGTAAATTTATTTGAAGCAAAGTTTGTTGATCGTAGTTATATTGAACAGATGTACCAAATAAAAGCTTTGCCCTAGTCTATATGTAGAATCAGTTGTGCTCAAAAACAATTTGTAAGCCTCGAGCTAGATATGAGTTTTGCTGTTATTAATTAATTACAAACCGAAAATTAGTTGGTAACCAAGTCATTATATTTAACTGATAACTGTAATTAATTACACAACAGTTAACAGTTCAAAGTACAAATCTGCTGAATCTGAAAATGATTGCAGGTATTACATCATTTTTAACATGGTATGCTTGTATATTTAGCTTTAGCAATATTTTTGAAACATTTGGAAAAATAAAATACCTACGGTACTGATCCATATATTATATACCAACGAGATATCAAGTCGAAGATTTTTTTTTAGCCCTCGTACAATAAATGGGACTTGTATACTAATATTATAAAGAGGGAAAGATTTGTATTTTTGTATGTGTGTTTGTTACGGATTAACTCAAAAACTACGGCACGGATTTCTCAGATTTCTGTAATTCTTTCATTATGATAATGCTAAATAATCTCCCAGTAACATAGCCTATATTTATTTCGGCAAACTAGTTGGAAATATTGAAGGGATTTAATATTAAAGCAGCTACACAAATCTCAAGAAGTTATAAATTATTTCTAGAACAAATATCGTCCGTGATAGTGTACCTAACACCGCCTTAGTGACAATGGGTAATAAGGTTGAAGATTAAATATTTACTACCCTTTACAACACAATTATTAAAAAAATATTTCTTGACGATTTTGACAGTACCTTGTCAGTCCTTGTTGCTAACGCTAACTTACGTGGTATTGAACTGACAATATTATGTAGTTTATTGGTAATACATTTCTCAAGGAAGTTTATTCGTGATTGAAGATCACACTACTAAAACAGCGTAACAATTTAAACGTAGGTATACCTACTGCTGAATGAAGTATTTTTATAAACCTTAGGAGAATACTGCTGACCATAGACTATTGATTGAGTTTTCATTTCCCTTGGATAAGGAAAAATTCTTGAAGTTTGATGAGGATGTATTCGTAAGATGCATTTTCGTTTGCATTTCGTCTGCATTTTCTGTTTCGATTTTATGAAAGGGATATGCGATGTTTCTAGTTTCCATAAATGTTTTATTTTAAACCTAATTATATATTTTTATTAGGTCAGTATAATAAATCGCAAAAAATATTAAGTTAATTGACTCGAATTACTATTAATCCGAATCTGTTATATTAATATGTTATCGGTACCAAATTCTATGATAACACAATCGGAAGCAAAAAATTAAATATTTTTCATAGCGTTTAATATGTATTGTTGTACCAACTGTGACTAAACAAAAATTAAATTTATGCGCCATGATAATTTGCAATTGACGTATAGGCACAACTGTCGATTCATCATTATCAGCCCGTATAACGTTCACAGCTCAACATAGCTCTTTCTGAGACAGGGTTCTTGTAGTTGTCACACAGGAACATAGCATAGCACACTCAGGAAAACGCTGCTGCTCGTTCCCTGGTATTATTATAAATGATGTTGTAACAATCACTCAATCAAATAGACCCAGAAAGTAATTTTAGATTTGACACAAAGATTTTTTGACTGGAGTACGCGGGTTCGATCACCTAGAATAAACTTAAAGCGAGATTAATTCTGCTAAATTGTACCAATAGAGACCTACTCAGTATGTACCTATATAACAATTTTGTCATGCAAAGAACAATGACGACATAGCGCAGTCGTGTGCTGCACGTTACATTTTATGATGCATTAGTGCGATTTCAAAGCTTATCTTTTAATAAATATCATCGTCATCCATAAAATTAAAAGGAAAATTTATGTTCACAGTTTTTACTTTTATCCCTCTATTAATAGCGTAGCTACTTCTCTCCAATCAAATTCTACTCATCTGGTGTGTTGTAGCCTATGTAACCTAGGCTAGCATTTATTGTGTTAAAACTTATACATCGATCCATATATTTCACTAATTGTTTCCTATGCTTTCTCCTAAAAAATAATAAATCTTTAACATTATCCCCATGTTTTAAATTTATAAATGAAGTGGATATTGACATAATCACCACGCTTGGCATTGTTATGTTATTTTGTTACGTTGATATTAATAGATGAAGTTTCAAGACTTTTATCCAATAAAAAAATGTTTTTTTTTTGTATTTATAGAATGCGTCTATTAAAAGTCGACGCACTTTGACGTCATCTCGTATCAACGTTTAACTCAGAATTGTCTAGTTGTATTTATATATTCGCACGTAAAATTTATTCATTTTCTTCTTCTCATTCTATCGTTTAAAAATATTTTTAATCCACAACATAAGTGGATGCGTGATACAAAACTGTCGAAATATAAACTAATAAAAATATCTAAGGTCAGATTGTCGTTTCTCACATTAGTAACAATTAATAAGCTATCTGTGATTTATTTTATAATAAGTACATACGATATCTGCCCATTTTAACTCACAGTCGGTTTTCTACATAAATGTATAAAACTACACTAACACTAAACGTCAGTTTGACCCGTGTGAACTCTTACTCCTAGGCGTAACAGAGTAAATTGTATAAAGAATCTATAAGTCTAGTCTAATCTATCTATATGTTTAATGGTAAAGTAATGTTTGACTAAATTAAGTTTATCTCTTACAATATAAATGCTAAAAATTCATAATAATATAAAAAATGGTTTGGTCTAGCAAGCCAAATACACGACACACATACACTTTAAAATCTCAGATAGCAGTGCCAAGTGTAAACATTTGTGCGTATAAATCTAAAGAGTAATGAAATAACTTCACCGAATGCCAAAACAATAAAATGTTCAGTTACATTCCATTACGGCGATAGTTTCATTCAAAGACTGGAAGACATTCCGAAAATAGGATAGATATTTTGATTGTTTTCGTGAGAACCTTTATATCACTTGAATTTGTTTGAGAAATTGTAATACCTACTGAGGTTAAGATACCTTAGTACTAGTTTTTTTGGTAAAAATATCGTTATTTTTTAAAATAATTTGCAAGGAGTGGTTCCGCCACTTTGATAAATAGTCCTGCTTTATCTTCAGTGAAGTAGCAAAATCCTTATCGCTACACATATCCGATGTCCGTCTGAAAAAAAAGTCTTACCGCATTTTATTAATCATCTATTATTTTTATCAGTTATTGCTAATTAATGAGCAGAATATAATTCAACATATATAGTACTAGCTGCGCCCCGTGGTTTTAACCGCATTACTCTGCTCCAGTGGGTTGGAGCTTAATGTTTTGTTGTCTATGGTTATTCAACTAATACACTATTCGTGTACAAACTTTCAGCGAAATCCCTTCAGTAGTTTTTGCATGAAAGAGTCACAAACATCCATACATCCATACTCACAAACTTTCGCGTTTACAATATTAGTAAGGATGTATTCAATATTTTTTAAAGTCATTACGACAGTTCGTATTAATATAATTGTATTTCTTTGTTTATGCTTTTTGAGTGCACTTTTTAGAATACCTTCCCTAACTTTACATTTTGTTCGGAGTATGTCATATACCGCATAATTAATGAATCTGTTCGACCCCATGTAGTTAAAAGCTTGGCTATAGTGAAGTCACAATTTCAATAAATTAAATTTAACAAAATTTATAGCAGTGCCAATGCAGATAATCTGCTAACAAGTTGCGGACTTACTTATATAACGTTCGTTATTGGTTTATCCAATATTGAAACATGGGTCCAGCATTCACGATAAACGATTTTTTATTTGACGTAATCGCTTCGGATAGCTCAGTTTCTAGCAGTCAGCGCCGTTTCTAAATGGTGATATCAACGGATCCCGCATCAATAGTGTAATGTAGGTAGATATATTATAATAATCTGTACGTCAGGTAGGTTAGACACCGGCCGCAGCCGGCAGTCCGTAATAAACGATTTAGCGAGTGCCCGTGTTTCATTGCTTCACCAAGTACCTACGAATATCACAGTGGCGACGAGAGTTAATTAACTTAGTGAATATCGCGTGCGTACTTATACGAACGATAACCGAGATGTCGATTGGGAAGTTGAGTGAATTTGAGGTGAAAACGGGACAGTGGTCATCATATGTGGATAGATTGGACATGTATTTTCTCGTAAATAAAGTGGCGGAGGAATTGAAGTTGCCTACCTTAATTTCTACTATCGGAGATGAAGCGTACGAGCTACTCGTCAACCTATCAAGTCCAAAGAAACCGTCGGAGTTAAAATACAGTGAGGCGGTTGGTTTAATGCGTCAGCACCTACAGCCGACGCCATCTTCGTTAGCTGAACGATATCGTTTCCGTCAAAAGAGGCAAGGGGCGGACGAAAACGTGGCGACCTATGTCACGGAGTTGAAAAGATTAGCTCGCCATTGTAAATTTGCGGAGTATTTAAGCGAGAGCTTGCGTGACCAATTTATATGCGGACTCAGGAGTGACGTCATCAGGCAACGGCTGTTTGCGGAGGATGACTCAGTAACTTTTATGCAAGCCGTGAAGTTAGCGAACGCTTTGGAGGCGGCACAAAGAGACGCGGCGGTAGTGGATGTGGAGTCTACATCTAGTCCTCAAGCGGAAGCGGTGCATTTGGTTACATCGAACAGACGGGACGGCAGCGGTGCGAGTCGCGGCAGGAGCGGCGGAGGTACCATGCGGCCGCGCGGGCGCCGCGGGCCGAGCGGCGCAGGCGGAGACGGCGGCGCGCCAGCCGCGAACCACGCAGCGGGAGCGGGACGCAGTACCAACTGCACAGCTTGCGGAGCCACTAACCATAGTGTGGCAAGCTGTCGCTATAAGGTGTTCGTGTGCAGCAAATGCCAACAAACGGGGCACTTACGTCGGGTGTGTCCGGAGAATGTTGGTCAACCGTCACGAGGAAGTACTTCATACCGTCGCGATCGGCGAAGTGGGAATATGTTTTCCGCGGAAGCAGTAAGCGAGTCCGAAATGGAGGATATAGAAGAGAGTTTGAACCTTATTGGACTCAACAATTATAAGCCAGTGAGTTTATCTATTTTCGTAGATGATATTTTATTAAATATGGAGGTGGATACCGGAACTGCGATCTCATGTGTAAATAATTGTACGTACAAACGTTACTTTTCACATTTGTGTCTAATGAAGGACGATACAATTTTAAAATTTTATGATGGTACTAAAATAAAACCATTAGGTATTATTCGCCCACGGGTTCGATACCAGGGGCAGGAAAAACAGCTTGAATTGTTTGTAATAAAAAATGGTACTACATCTTTGATAGGTAGGCAATGGTTAGCGGAGTTACAAATAAAAATACCTACATTTTCATGTAAAAGTATAAGTGATTTAAATTGTGTGCAGATTAATGAGGGAATTGTAAATATTATCAACAGATATAAGGAATTATTCAGCGGTGGACTGGGACGGTACAAAGGCGGCAAGGCCACGCTGCGAGTGCGACCGGGGGCGACGCCGGTGTTCCAGCGCGCGCGGCCCGTACCTTACGCGCTACGCGAGCGCATCGACGCCGAGCTTGATGCCATGCTGCGCGACGGCGTCATCGAGCCCGTCGACTGCTCCGACTGGGCCTCACCTTTGGTGCCGGTGACTAAGGCAGACGGTACGTTGCGAATTTGTGCGGACTATAAAGCTACTCTGAATCCCGCCTTGCTGATCGATCGATACCCGCTTCCCAAGATTGAGGATGTGCTTGTAGGCCTGAACGGGGCACAGTTTTTCAGCAAAATTGACCTATCCCGTGCGTACAATCAGGTAGAATTAGATAATTCAAAAAAATATACAGTTATCAACACACATCGGGGTCTTTTTCAGTATAACAGGTTAGTTTACGGATTATCGTCGAGCGTGGGTATTTTTCAACGCATAATGTCGAATTTATTAAGTAATATACCGAATGTGCAAGTGTTCCTCGATGACGTAATAATTGGCGGGAAAAGTAAAAGCGAGCATATATATGCACTGGAACAAGTCTTACAGCGACTATCTGAGAGTGGGTTGAGACTAAAGCGTGAAAAATGTTTTTTTTTTGCGGATGAAGTAACTTATTTAGGTTATGTGGTTTCCAAAGAAGGGGTCAAGGCGGACAAATCAAAGCTTAAAGCTATTAGTAAACTAGAAGCTCCGAATAATATCAGTGAATTACGTTCCTTTATAGGTATGGTAAATTTTTATTCAAAGTTTGTCAAAAATTTTAGTTCCATGTTAGTACCTTTACACAGATTGTTACGAAAAAATGTAGAATGGTACTGGGATGAACAGTGTGAGCGTGCGTTTGTACAGATAAAACAAGCTTTAATGAGTACCGAGGTATTAGCGCACTACGACCCAAACAAACCTCTTGTCGTGACGTGCGACGCGAGCGCGCGGGGGGTGGGGGGTGTGCTGGCGCAACCGGGGCCGACGGGCGAGCGCCCGATAGCGTATGCGTCGCGATCGCTCACCATCGCGGAGAAAAACTACTCGCAAATACATCGCGAAGCACTTGCAATTATATTCTGTGTACGGAAATTTCACCAGTATATATACGGAAGGAAGTTCATTTTACGCACTGATCACAAACCCTTAGTATCAATGTTAGGCCCGCAAGCGGGGATACCTACAATGACGGCTAGTAGGATGCAGCGATGGGCAGTGATATTATCGGCATACAATTACGAGATAGAATATATACGCACCAATGAAAATTGCGCTGACGGCTTATCGCGTCTACCGGAAAATAATAGCGTTAAAGATGTTAAGGAGGAATCTATTCCTGAACAAACATACCTGCACTTCGCACAGGACGGGTTGTTGCTTGACTATACCGAAATAAAGAAACAAACGGGGAGAGATCCGTTCATAAGTAGAATATTAACCTACTTGCGAGACGGTTGGCCCCATAGGTGTGAAATTGTGAATTTACAACCGTATTTTAATAGGAAAGCAGAATTGTACGAAGAGTTAGGTTGTGTCATGTGGGGACACCGGGTGGTGATACCGGAAAAATGCCGGGATAAAGTTTTAAAAATCATCCATGAGCCCCACATGGGTATCGTAAAGTCGAAGGCGTTGGCACGCAGTTATGTGTGGTGGCCAGGCATCGATGAGGCGGTGGAGCGCGAGTGCCGCGCGTGCACAGTGTGCGCCGCGTACGCGGACGACCCACCGCGCGCTGCTCCCCGTCCCTGGCCCTGGACTGCCAAGCCGTGGTCCCGGCTACATCTAGACTTTATGGGGCCTATATACGGGAAAACTTATTTAGTGGTGGTAGACGCAACATCCAAGTGGCTGGAGGTATTTCAAGTTCCCAGTACCGCAGCGAGTCATACGATAGTCAGGTTGCGCGAGCTGTGGAGTAGGTGGGGAGTCCCTAGGCAAGTCGTCACGGATAATGGACCGCCGTTCACTAGTAGTGAATTTGCTCAATTCCTACAAAGCGACGGTATCCAGCATATATTCACAGCTCCTTATCATCCGTCATCAAACGGAGCCGCGGAAAATGCGGTTAAGACCTTAAAAAGAGTTATAAAAAAAGCTTATACAGAGAAAAAAAGTGTAGAACAGGCCTTAAACACATTTTTATTATATTATAGAAATACGGAACACTGCACTACTGGAATAAGCCCATCAGTCGCACTAATAGGGAGACGGTTGCGAACAAAATTAGACGTACTGAAGCCCAATATGGAACTTAGGGTACTTAAAGCTCAGCAGGGGCAGGTGGAAAGTGCGGGAGGGACGGTAAGAACGGTGGAGGTAGGAGACGATATTTGGTATCGACAATATTTAAAGGGGGAAAAATGGTTGCCCGGTACTATAGTTAACTCGTCAGGGCCTAGCAACTATAAGGTGCTAGACAAGGACGGCAAACAGGTGCATAGACATATCGATCAGCTTAGGCGTAGGACGAGGAGTTCTTTGGTGGTCCCCACAGAGTTGTCACGTTCGCCGGAAGCTCTAGCTTCTAGGGTAGCACCAGTGTCGCCCCTGAGAGGCGGGTTGGAGCGGCCGGAGGTTTCGGTGGCGTCGCCGTCGCATGCACGGGAGCCTACGTTGTCACTACTTCAGGAAAACGATCAGACCCACCGAGAGGAAATGGCAGAAGAGTTCTCAACACCACCGTCAATGCTTGTACCGCCCCAGTCTCGCCCCGTTAGGAAATGTAAATTAAATGTTAATTATAAGATTTAGTTAAGTTGTATAGTTATATTGTAATTATGTTAGTTATAAGATTAGTTAAGTTGTTTAGTTATATGGTAATTATGTTAGTTATAAGATTAGTTAAGTTGTTTAGTTATATGGTAATTATGTTAGTTATAAGATTAGATAAGTTGTTTAGTTATAATGTTGTATTGTTAATTATAAGCTTTAGTGTAGTTTCATGATATCGTAATTAAGATTAGTCAGCTTGTTGTTAATTAGTGGTGGAGGGATGTAATGTAGGTAGATATATTATAATAATCTGTACGTCAGGTAGGTTAGACACCGGCCGCAGCCGGCAGTCCGTAATAAACGATTTAGCGAGTGCCCGTGTTTCATTGCTTCACCAAGTACCTACGAATATCACAAATAGATGGCCGAGTTTAACGGTCACCTATTGATGCGGGATTCGTTTGTACACACACCGGAGCTTTTAATGCTACCTGAGATGGACTGAAAGTAAGTACTGAACGCAAGAAGTAGGTTCTTTCCGTAGTCCTATAATATTGTCCCAAACATCATAGATATTTCCGTTTATAGGTAGGTGAAAACTGTATTAGAATCCGTTGAGCGGTTTATAAGGGTATGGTAGGTACATATTTAGATGAAACACGACAGGTACTTTTTTCACGAACAGAAGTAGTAACATTTTTGTACTAGAAAGAAGAAATACCTACCCGATTCTCAGCCGTGTGTCGTATGTGTATGATGACAAGGATGATGGGTGACGAGATCCGGTGCTCGCCGCTTGCATTGCTCACACAATCGAGGAACGTGCTTGCGCAATGTGGGGTCAGCTTATGTGATAAATTTAGTTGTTGAACTACAAGAGAATTTATTTCTTTGTATTTTATTTTACTGGGAACATTTTTATAGTTTAATAAAACTTGAACGTTAAGAAGCTAAAGTAGTAAAACGAAAAATACACTTGCCTGACTGTCGTTAATATACGAAAGTAGAAAATTTACGCAGTAGGCGTAGTAGTATTAAGCTAGTTAAGCATACATAGCTAGCGACTTGGTTTTACAAAATGTCACTAGCGACCCACCGCAGCTTTGCACGGGTGCAATGCTGTAAACCTTCCTCTTGAATCACTATATCTATTAAAAAAACCGCATTAAAATGCGTTGCGTGGTTTTAAATATTTAAACATACATAGGTATACATAGGTGTTTTATACAATGTATTGAAGTAAAGATGTTAAACTTTTAAATAATCTCAACATGAAAAGGCTACTGAATAATAATGTGCGTCTTGCAACTTTATCTAGATAGGCTTTGTTCATTTAGAGTCACGAAAATGTTTGTTGTTCATAATTTACATTATTTAATTATTTGAAACAGGTATAAATGTGGTTTCACAATACGTAGCTACTCGTTATTTATTTAGTTAGGTGCAAACATTAGGTACCTAGTATTTCTACACTAGTTCCTCCATTAAGTGCTTTGCGGGTTGGTCTAATTGATCCATTATATTGTAAATGTTTTGCACTTGGTTTTTCTTCGCACTTTGTTTTGAGCTTTCAAACCATTTCCTTTACAATGTTGAGATGCTGCTTGGTATTTTATTATGTAGTTCTATCTCAGATGAAACTAGGCGTGTAATAAAGCGTGATAATATAAAATACTAGTGGCGCTCCGCGGTTTTTTCCGCGTTACTCTGCTCGAGTGGGTCGGAGCGTGATGTTTTGTAGCCTATATGTTAATCCAGTGTATAACATATCCTGGTGCAAAATTTCAGCCAATTCCATTCAGAAGTTTTGGCGTGAAAGAGTAACAAACATCCATCCAGCCATACTTACAAACTTTCGCGATTATAATATTAGTAAGACTATCTACCCGCGCGCCCGGGTATCTCCCGTTTCCGTAGAGAAATAAAATATAGCTCAAAAATATTATAGCATTCTAATGTTAAAAGAATTATCGAAAACCGTCTAATAGTTTTGGAGTAACAAACATACATAAAAATACTAATATTTTCTCTTTATAATATTAAGTAGGTATAGATATGAATTTAACCTTTAACAATAACTTATTCTAAATGTCCTAATATACAAATGTACACATATTAATATTTTTATTAATAATCTAAGCTGAGAATAAACGCGTAATCCTACTAATATTATAAACGCGAAAGTTTGTAAGTATGGATGGATGTTTGTTATTCTTTCATGTAAAAACTACTGAATTGATTTGGCTGCAACTTTGCACGGGAATAGTTAATAAGCTCGATTAACATATAGGCTACAAAAAATCACGCTCCGAGCCACTGGAGCAGAGTTACGCGGGTAGAACCGCGGAATGCAGCTAGTTTTTATAATTTTTTATTTTTGGGACGAATATTAATGTTGTTATAAGAGGCCATTAGCGATTTTTATGACGTCATCTGCTTATTAACTTGCTTGTAAGAGTTTTCCCATTAAACAACCTTGATAGTACGACCATGGTTTACATAAATATGTGTCAATAGTTAATGATTTTCTCGACTTATTACACAATTTAAATAGTTTTTAAATACACGTTAACAGAATGCCCTACATCAATATCAAGGTTAATTATGGTAGTTCACTTGTAATGTCACTAATCAACCGAGTAATTTATCAATTTAACCGATTATTTAAAATTTCAATTCATAGTATTTTTCACACTGCTACACACTAGTATGAGTTTGTCTTTATGTTTTTTACCGATTATCTCAAAAACGATTGAACAGAATTTCATATGGTTTTCACCAATAGATTCGAGGAAGTTGTATACTTAACGATACACTGTTGGCTTAACTGGTGGCTGAGTAGTTACAGGACTTGGTTCTGATACCTGGTATTCTTGGTTCGATTCCCATCCGGTGCAACTATTTGTTCGTAACTATATGAATGAGCCACGCATATTTGTTCTATCTAACTCCTGATGTGCTTTGTGTTTGTGAATTATGCATTTGTAAAGTTTCCCACGGTACAGGGATTTATTTCCGTAAAGCTAAAAATTACTTTCCATTAAAAAAAAACAAAATCTGTTGATGTTTTTATACAACTAGAGGTACACATGCAAAATCGCGCGGGACGGCTTATAATAAAACATTATTTACTAGCTGCACCCAGCGGTTTTGCCCGCGTTACTGTGCTCCAGTGGGTCAGAGCGTGATTTTTTGTAACCTTTATGTTAATAGAGCTTATTGACTATCCCCGTGCAAAGTTTCAGCCAAATCCATTCAGTACTTTTTGAGTGAAAGAGTAATAAACATCCATCCATATTCACAAACTTTCGCGTTTATAATATTAGTAAGGATGTTGTTGGGTATTAGCCAAGCACGTAAATTATCTTTCACCTGTTAAATATTTATCACTCTATAAACATTACGTTTTATTTCACTGAACAACAAAATTAGGTTTGTTCTGTTATTAGTCAGCCATAGTACTAGTGTTGAAGCGTTTACGAGAATGTATAACGATTTACTCCTCAGTTTATTTAAGAATCTAATTTAGTAACATGTTAAAAGATCTAGGTATTTATATACTTGTGGCTGAAATTCGGTCACGACAATGATAGATCATTAATTTGAAGACATTGTTTTCCTTCTTAAATGTGTGAAGTTACCATGATAAAACTAAAATACATAACAATATTATAAACTAGCTTAGAAGTTTCCACGGGAAAGGAAGTAACGCGGGTGGCGTTGCTTCCTTTCCCGTGGAAACTTCATAATTAAATGCTGCCTCGATAAATGGGCTATCTAACATTAAAATAATTATTCAAATTAGACCATTCGTGCCTGAGATGTGCGCGTTCAAGCAAACAAACAAACTCTTTAGCTTTATATATTAGAATAGATATATATATCTAGATCTGCAGCCTAATTATCTACGTAAAAAATGCTAAAAAGATAATTATGCAGATAAATAGCAAAACGTCAAAAAATGTCGCAAACCAATTAAAAGCAATAGGTTTATTATAATTCAATAGAATAAATAAATGTATTATATATGTAGTTGGTGTAGTTTTACATACTTTTCGGAAGGCTGGTTGAAGTCGCCAGCTACCTGGCTCTGAAAACTAGATAGACTATTGAGAAATATCGTTTGAAAGAAGGAAAATTCAATAATAATAATAAGTAGCTCTGAAATTAAATGATTGTTTTTCTTTTAGGCAATTCACGCACTAGGGAAATGAAGTTTACAAATACTTTATTCATGGACCAACGCACACCCAGACTCAAAACAACTATCTATAGTTCACACAAATAATTATCCCGGGTCATTGATATTTCCACTATTTACTTGGTTGATATTACCTCTAGACTACCAACGCCTTATATACGTATTTGCTTAACATAATCTATAGTTACATTGCCGTGTTATTTTTCAGAATTACAAAATAATTTCTAAAATCAAACCTTTGATTCTGACCATAAAGTCCAACACACAAGAGAAAAGTGATAAGCCAATTTCATGAGACTTTCATTAAGTATATATTGAGAAAATTGTTTACTTCACAACGAGCTTTTTCAGCATCCATATTCACTGTTATTAGATTTAATATTCTCTCATTTACACTCCTTAAAAGGGAGAGATCATATACCTACACCGACATTTATAAAATAGGAGTAAATTATACATTCCGTCCTAATTTTACCGGAACATACGCGATAAAAAAATATGTAAAAATGCTCTGAAAATTTCAATGTGATGGCGGAATATTATCGTTTATATGAAACGACAACGTTCACATAACGTGAAGCGATACTACGCTTTCTCGACAATAAGTATACGTATTTATAATAATCTCCCTTTAAATGTAAAAATAAATTTAAAGCCTTTGTTAAAATAAAACTATGTAAAAAAGCCTATATGACAAAATGGCTTAGGAGGCCATAACATGCTTTGATGAAATATTTCTAAACTGTAATATCTAAACATAATAAAAAAGGGATTCCTGTGAGTTTCTTGCCAGTTCTTCTCAGGATTCCCACGTCCAGAACTGGTGGTTGAAAAAAAAACAAAGAGGACGCAGCATAAGAACATTATTTACAAAATATTTTTAAATGTATGTAATGTGAATAAAGATAGCAATTGAATTCAAGGAACCAAACCAATTAGTATAGATTTTGAAACGTAGTATTTTATAAGTAAGTTTTAATTTCAATTTAGTTTTTTATACTTACTTCATTTGTATATATCGCACCCCTAGATGAAGACTCCGCTAACTCAAAAAGTACGAATTTTGAGTTAGTAGCTTTGATATATTTATTATATACTCTAAAAACAGTTTATCGTCATTTCTGAAAAATGAGGTTTTTCGAGTTGCCGGAGTGTGCATCTAGGGGTGCGATATGTATTTTATTCATTAACGTAAAATGTTCTTTGACTTTAAGCATAAGAATTGTCGAGAACGCGTAGTATGGCTGCGCGTGGTTCTCACTTCAAGGTAGTAGAGCAAAGGCTACAAAGGGTAGTGGTTAAGAGATGTCTTCAATTTCATTCAGTACTAAGTAATGCTTGCGTGCGAGGCGCTTCAAGTGTTGACAGAGTGGTTCATTATCTTTTGTTAAATTATGCTCGCTCCTTTCCATTCTATTGAATAGGAGGACTTTTCAGGACGATTGTACACAATAGACTGCGAGGTTTATAACATTTTTCCTTCTTTTGTGTGGGATTATTTTTAAAAAGGTGAAGATTTGTATTTTTCTATTTATAAATGAGGTCTTGGTAGAGCAGAAGTAAACGCTTGAAATTTCATATTTATTTCCAATAAAATATTTTAGTACAGCGTGGATCAGAGTTAGTGTTGTACGCCCGTTAAGAATAATAATATGAAATAATGTGAATAATTAAAATGTACGTCTATTTTTCGGCACCTAAAACGGAAACGGATCTATTTGACTAATTGAATTAACTTTTGGCAGGAAAAACTCGGGAAATTCTATCCGAGTCACGTACATTTACGTGTATATTCGGACATTTACTACACAAATAAAATTTTAATTGAAAACCAGATTTTCTGCGCAGATTTATACACAAAAGCGGATTTATGTCGTAGGTATTGTAATATTTTTTTCATGTTTTTATTCATATTTCAAAATATCATTAGGTACGCGAGTTGTTATAAAAAATCTCTGGTCATAGGTACCTACATACGTCTACATCTGTAAAAGCAACAAATATAAATCTGTTTACCCACAAATATTCACAGTTCTTATAAATATTAATATAAACAGGACTACCCTCCGTGCCTGGGAAAGCACATTAAGGCGATTATTATAACATCATCTATAATAATCGTATATCAAGGAACGCGCAGCAGCGTTTCCTTGTCTGGCACAACATAATACTGCGGTCACCAACCCGTCTGCCAAGCATGGTGACTATGGCAAATAACCGCCCTCGGGAAGAGACCCATGTTAAACAGTGGATGGTATAGGTACGGGCTAATGATGATGATGTAGAATATTCTCTAATTATTTTTAATTTAAATATTGGCTGAGTTAACTAAAAACTAACAAATAAACAACTAAAAAACTAGGCACAATTTTCCTTATAACCTTGAGTACCTAGATATCATATAGGTTAGGAAGGCATAACCTACTGAATGGAAATTGTTAAATTGAATAAAAATTGAATAAAAATATTTTTGAACAAAAAACAAACCATACATTTTTTTATCATATTTAACACTAATACCTATAACAACAAAACCATAAAAATTCTGTAGAGGAAAATTTAGTGTTTTTTTTTCTTCATATGGCAAAAAGTACGTAAACCGTAACTTAATTTATATTTAACCTACAGTCAAATATATGAATTTAAATCATCACACAAAAAAAAATATAAAAAATACTACTTACTAATCGTATCATGCGTCCATAAAACTGCAGTACAGTAATAAAGGCGGCACAGTTCACTCATTCACTACAGTCACTCACAAAACAATACGCGCTGAAAAAGTACGACAAAAAGTTGCACGCGCGTAGTCGTTCGAAGCGGCGTACTACGCGGCGGTTGGCGCGGGACTAGCCCGGGCTGCCCCGGCACGCGGCCTTGCGCTGAAGCGAGCCTACAAGACCGCGAATATGCAGCAGCCTCCAATGCGGCGTAAACTTAAGTTGCTTTCAAAATGCTGCTCCGATTTTTGTTTATTACTGTTTTTATAGAGCGTCATGTTCTTTTTTAATTTAAATTAAAGTTCTGGAAATACTTCACCATTTATTCTAGAATTCATATAACAGGCCAGCAAGGTAAACGTGGCTGAACTCACTCTTTAAATTTCTTCTTTCATTTTATTTTATTTACAACAATCATAATAATATTATTAATATTAATACCTCATAGAGTTCAAATTAAATAAATAATCTTCATTTTGTTAATAAATTTAATGTCCCACTGTTCGACTAATTGCTATAAATTAATTAAAAGTAAAACTATTACGCATTGTAAGTCACTGCTGCATTTATACATTTTGAATTTTGATAAAAATAACATGCCAGTATTTTTTGTTCTTAACATTTCAATTACACATTAAATGAGAGTACCTATCAACACGTTAAAATATTTATGACTTAATAGTGACCTATAAAATCAGTGATTTATGTAGGCCATTTATCTGTTATCTGGGAGAAATACGATGATTACACTATTGGGCCGTCAATTATTGTAGGTACATTTAGACTGTAATACTATTTTAAATTCTGTTTCAATTCGTAGCGTAGGTGTAATGCCTCGAGATTTCCTCTGCAGTAGGTTAAAGCTCTTAAGTATTGTAGTGTGCTATTTTATATATTATTTATAACTCCAGGTTGTAAACTATTTTTAGTCAATTTGCAACCAAATATTTCAAGTCGAAGAATCTGGAGTCGCAAACTCTCAGGGTCCCCTTTACAAGAGCCGGATTGCTCATGCGTACCCGGCTCCCGCCAACGGCGGATCGAAAGAGTGTCCGGGAGGTTTTAGTGGTGTAGGGTCCTCTCCTCGTGGTATGAGTTAAGCATAAAACGCTATGGAGAAGGGCGAATCCCACATATCCCACCGCCAGCGCGCGAATACGCTGCAGCGGCGGTGTAAAGGCGTCAAAGCATTTCCCCCCGGAAAAAAAAACCTGTTATCAGTGTCATGTCAGTGTGTTGTTGTCGAGAGTTGTTATAAATCGCGGCATGTCCCGGCTTCGCACGGGTCGACTTTTATAGCCTTTATTACTAAGGGATCATGTAGCATTCTAATGGTGAAATAATTATTGTAGAAATCCGTTCAGTAGTTTTCAGTTTATTTGAAACAAACATACAAAAAAATCAAAAGTGTAAAACAAACTAATTTTTCATCTTTATTATAATAGTATAGATATGTATTTTTTACATTAGGAGTTATAGTAATTTTATTTCTAATTTTATTTCCACTGTGCATGTAACTTCTTGCAGTTTTTCTTGTAGGAGATTTCTGCTCCGCTCTTACGTAATTTGAGAGTGATTTTTTATAGCATATTTAAACCACGTTACATACAGATTTTGTGTGCCAATTTACAGCCAACGTTTCATAGCGTTATTGTGTGATTGAATAACGAATTTGTTTGCATCCAAACTCAGAAACTTTTAGTTTATTTATCAAGGTAACTTTTTACACAATTGCAGGGACAGCCTATAGGTAATTCCATTGACGATAAACCTAAAGTTCAACACTCATGGCACCTCCGCCATGCCACTTTCATTAAAATTCATCGCACATGCTTTCCTATCTATGTATACCTATATATTGCACAATTAATCGGTCTTTGCGGTGTTTGCTGGATTTAAATTTCTGAATAAATATTACTTATTACCTCAATCATTCATTCATTTATCGGTAAGTTTAACTCAAAATTTACGGTTAAAATCCCTTCATACCGTGATTTTATAACGAATGCAATTTTATACAAAAATAAAAAGTTAATTTATTTGTTATTTTTTGCGTAAAATTTAACATAGATATATAAATCTTGTTTTTATAGGTAAATATGTATATTCAGTCATTCGTGACCATGCTAAGTAAAGTAAACGTTTATTAAAACTCATTTAAGCATATTTACAAAAAACACAAAAATTCTTCAACATCTACGATGAACAAACATACAGTAAAATTTTATTTATTTAATTTGGTCATGGGCCATTTACAGTATGGTACTTATTTACTTGGCACAGTAAACAAGCTTTAGTATTCAGCGTTACAATGCTACGGAGCATTTTTTGTTATAGATTACTAGCAGAGTTGTGCAGTCTACTAGTATTCTTGTTAACCCCTTATGCTTAGCTAGAATGCTTGTATTGGGTTCATGTCGGCAGTGCAATGGGTGGGGATCAAACCGGCGACCACAAGATCATAAGTCCGACGCCCCAGGCTATTGAGCTACGGCTGCGAGAACGCCGCGCGCCGTGCCGCTTATACATATTATAGCAGTGTTATAAAATTACTGTATTGATAGCTGTCGCCGCGCGTAGATCCCATTCCTTTGGAAACCTTGACTTAAAATATAGCCTACGACACAAATGATGAAGCTTTCTATTGGCAAAATAATTTGCAATCATTTCAGTAGATCCAAAGATAACCCCCTACAACCTCACAAACAATTCACAAACTTTACCTCTATACAATATTAAGTACAAATAATAAAATATATTCTTCCGATTTTCTACATAGTTTTTCAGTTGCCCTGCTACAATTGGTAGTATTAAAAAAACCGGTGCGAAGTGCGAGGCGGACTCGCACCGAGAGTTTCGTACAAACCTAAAAGGGACGCTCTTTAGGGAGATATACCTAAGTTAAAACATTCGAAAAGTGTCTATACACCGTGATTATTGGTTAGGTTATTAGTCTTTGCTAATAATTGGCAGGAGGATTTGCCATCCCATGAGAAGTAGCACTCCGCCGTGCATTCCTAAGCTTGCATAAGCGGACCCTAAACGAAGAGCCCAGGTAAGCCTGCGCCAACTAAGCCGCGGAAACCGCCAGGGACTACCAGATGCATTAGTTCGCGGTGCTTGCATTATTGGCGTTTGGAGGAGCACCCAGGAGATCAGGATTTTATTTGGTAACCCATTCCTTGTACTATGATTAGCATATTGTTACTATGGAGAGTGTAGGTATTCCGACAAACCTAGCTGCCGCGGCGGTGAGGTTGCCCAATGCATTTCCCACCGAAAAAAAAATTCGTTTTGCCATCAATGGCGTGGCGATTCTCAGACGGGCTCTATATCAAGATTTGTTGTGAGGCCCTTTACCACACATATTCAGGACCCTTGTAGATCGCGGCCCTGTATGATTAATACAGCTTATACGGCGGTAGCCCATACACTAAGAATGGAACACTACATATTTTCATTTTTATTGTTGTTTGTTGTTAGTTGTAATTATAAATTCCATTTTATAATTGAACTAGCTTTCCACACGCGGTTTTATTCGCGTAGCTCCCGTTACCGTAGGAACTTCATAATTAAATATAGCATATATTATTTAAAGATAATGAAGCATTCTTATGTAGCACTCGCATTCTTTTTGATTTGGTTTATTTATGAAATTATTCACAAACATACATACAAATCTTTCATCTTTATAATATTGGTAGATATTTATAGATGTGGGCCCCGTTCCCTTCGAGGCTGACCCATAAGTAGCAGGGACGCCTCTACACTCCGGGCGTCCCTATTATTGGGCAAATGGGCCACTATAAGTGTGGCCCAAGAGATCCCGCGGTGCCATATTGGCCGCGGTGCCGTCGGGGGGCCGGATTGCTTATGCGGGCCCCCGCCAACGGCGGATTGAAGGAGTGTCCGGGGGATTTAGTGGTGTAGGTTTTCTCCTCGTGGTATGAGGTGGCATACCACGCTATGGAGAGGGCGAGTCCCACATACCCCACCGCCAGCGCGCGAATACGCTACAGCAGCGGTGGGAATACGTAAATGTATTTCCCCCCGGACAAAAAAAAGGTATTTATAGATGGACTAGTAAGTAGTTTACTGAAAAATCATTTTTATCTATTTTACATTATGTAGAAAACCATTTTGCTTGTAAATACTTTGGTATTTATTCCGTAAGATTACTTTTCCGCAAACAATTTTCATTTACAAGTTTAATTATCATTAACAAGCTATATTTAACGTTGTACGTGTTGGTTAATAAGGGCCCATTACTTTGTAACTACCAACGATTAAGTTGTTGTTACTAGCAATTCTCATTAGACGCATTTGTACTGAATTTTTCTTTTTTGTGTCGGGTTCTTCACTATAGGAAACACTACGCATGCGTTTTCGAAATTTGGCTCTAATTTTCTAAATAATGCAAATCTATCGCTGTGATTTTAAAACTAATATTATAAAAAGGAAAGATTGTCTTGTTTGTTTGTTTGCATTGAAAAAGCTCCGGAACTACCCGGATCCGGATTCGGATACTACTATGCGGATCGATTTCAATAATTCTTTCTTTCTTTAACATAAGCTATATTTAATTACAAGCTTCCACGCGCGGTTTTACTAGCTCCTGTTTTCGGGGGAGCTGTAAAATAAAATATAGCCTGCTTCAAAAAATGGGCTATCTAACAGTGAAATAATTTTTCACATCGGTCCAATAGGTCGTAGTAGCGCGTTCAAGTAAATGAACTAAGGCTAAGTTGTCTGTCTGTCACCAGGGTGTATCTCAAGAACCGCGCTAGCTAGACAGATGAAATGTTCATAGATGATTTTCTTATAAAATTAAATAAAATAAAAATTTAGGGCTCCCATATAACAAACATGTTATTTTTGTTGTATTTTTTTTTTTACTTTTTTTGCTTGATATTTAATAACGGAAACAGGTAGGTACTTGAATATGGTACCGTACACTTCGTGCGCGAGCCCGACTCGCACTTGGCTGGTTCTTTTTATTATTATTATCAATATAAATAAATTATATTGTATATATATCTATACTTGTATATAAAGCTGAAGAGTTTGTTTGCTTGAACGCGCTTATTATAGGGACTGCTAGTCGGAATAGATTTTTTTTTCAGTGTTAGATAGCCTTTTTACCGAGTAAAGCTGTAAGCTATGTACATATATTCATGTATAGAGTTCTTGTGTGAAACCACACGCGGAAAATATATAAATATATACTACTATAAGGAAAAGCTCAAAATAAATAGTATGATGTTCCCAATTCATTTTACTGTAAAACTGCTTCGGTAGCTTTTTTAACATTAGTTTGCAAAATACCAAAAATACTTCCGCTTCCAATACAGACGTGCCAATCACCCGACAAAGTTACAGAATGTTGAAAAATCCAGAACAAACTACATATTTTAAGCGCATTTTTAAACTAACATTTTATAAATTGATTTTAAGTTGCAATATTATTCATATTATTATCTTTTACACTAGATCCCGTTCTCGTGGAACCTTTAACTTAAAATATAGCCTATGACACTCATATACGACGTGGCTTTCTATTGGTAAAAGAATTTTCAAAAGCGGTTCAGATCCAGAGATTACCCCCTACAACTTCACAAACTCACAAACTTTATAATATTAGTATAGATTTGCCCATATAGGTAGGATTGCCATTATTGTTAAGAAATGATACGGGACTTATTAGTGGCAAATAAATAATAACTGAAAATAAGGGTAGTAAAGGCTTATTTTAATAAAAAAAAAGGAAAGCAACGACTCCTCGCAACAGCGCCTCCCCGCCATCTCCTGCCGTCGGCTTCGAGCCTTTAGAATGTGTATAAATATTGATAAACAGGACAATCACGGGACGTGATACCTTAAGTACGGTGACATACAATGTCATTGTGGCACCCAACCACAGTCTATGTCACACACGTTGGCCTGCCCTTCATGCTCTAACAGCTGCACGATGGAGGAGCTGCCGGCGGGAACCACAGAAGCCATTAAAGTGGCGACTTACTGGTCAAAATAGCTTTATATAAAGTCTAAAAACTAAAAAAAAACACGAAAGAGAAGAAGAGAAACAACGAATTATCACGGGGAGTGCTCTGAGGAATTGTTCGAACTCATACCTGCCGCTGCTTTCCGCCTTAGATCCACTCGCCAGAACTTCCACCAACATCACCTGGATGGATGGTTGTCCACCGTGCGTTCCTCGAGAAACTTTTTACCGCGCACGACCTCTCTGTGGAATCAATTAAAAGCGGAGGTATTTCCGATCCGGTATGACATGGCACCCTTCAAGAAGCGAGCCTATTCCTTTCTTAAAGGCCGGCAACGCACTTGCGACTCCTCCGGTGTTGCGAGTGTACATGGGCGGCGGTGATAACTTAACATCAGGTGACTCACTTGCTCGTTTGCCTACCTATTGTATAAAATAAAATAAAAAAACGAAACGAAAGGAGAAGAAGTCTTGTATATACGGGACGTATGGCAACCCTACATAAGGTATTAGAACCTGAAAGTCACTAGCGTAGCCCATATTCCAAATAGCAAAACTTCCTTTAGCGGTGCAGTGGATTATTTTCATAGGTAAGCATATTACAAGCTGGTGGTAATATAGTGATTGAGGTATAATACCTTCCAACATAGCTGAAAGTAGAATATCATCCAAGAATATGAAAGCTGTTAATGAATTCGATACTTCCTGCGGTGCGATGACGCTTCGGACAATTTCGTTCTTCGTAAGTGCATTTTGCTCCGAGTAGTTTATGTAAATGAAACGACGAGCTGACAGAACCAAGATACAACTATAGCTAAAATAAACCGATCTTTTTCCCTTGGGAGATTAGAACTCATGTATGTATATACTGAAACCGGAAAAGAATCTTTACATTTCCGACCCTTATGTCAACGATACAGACAGATGTCGTGTTCGTAATGTTCCGGTTTATTAAATAACAACGCATATTGTATAGCAATATTATATAGACCAGGGGTCTCCAAACTTTGACGCCTTCGGGCCATAACGACTTTTTCAATATATTCGAAGGGCCAAAACAGTTTTATTTTTTCTATCCTTAACTATAATCTTATTTCTAGACTAGTCGCAAAGTGTGCGACCGAGTAATTATTATTTTGTGTTGTCTTTTTCAACTTATCAATAGTAACAACAATAACACAATGGGTGTCGCGGGCCAGATTGATGACACTAGTCTTAACTCTTAAGCTGCCGCGGGCCGGATTGTTGGCACTGGCGCGGCGGGCCAGATTTGGCCCGCGGGCCATAGTTTGGAGACCTCTGATATAGACTTAAGATTTGATTATTTGTTGCTCCGAAACTACTGAGGCGATTTAAGAAATTCATTCGTCATTACAAAGCTACGTCATCCAGGAGTAACGTCGGCTATATTGAAGTTCCCACGGGGATGGGAGCTACGCAGGTGAAACCGCGTGCAGGAAGCTAGTATTTAAGTAAATCTAACGCTTAGCCTACCGCTGATACTTATTATAAGTTAAAATCTCAGCAACATTAATTACTAGGTTGCTAGTCACATAAGTAATAAAATTTATGCTCTAATACGCTTTTTTAGACTAATTTAGGTGTATTACAATAATTATCGAACTCGCGCTACTGTAAGGCCAGAATCTACAAAGAAATTCACGAAAGAAAAACTGTTAGACTCAGGCTGGTCCCGAGACACCTATATGTCTTAGAATTCAATCGGAAGAGTTTGTTTTAAGGTGGCGTAAAATCGACGACTGCAACAATTATATTGTTGATATTTTTTTAAATTCCACATATAACTTTTGAAAGTAACAACAAACAAATATAGCGTCAGTTATCACTGATACTATATTTGTTTGTATATTTCTTTGTCTATACTGATGGTCTTACAGTAGCGCGAGTTCGATAATTATTGAAATATACCTAAATTAGTCTAAAAAAGAGCATCGATTTTAGAAGCGTATTAGAGCATCAATTTTATTTATGTGTTAACAACCTAGTATTCCAAATAGGTAAAGTACTGCAGAATTAAATTTCAAAACAAATGGGAAACTGGATGGAAAACTGTTCCTGTCTTCCATTATACGACCTTCACGTAAAATCCAACATAAACAAGTAATCTGATTTGAATATAAACGAAAAATGAATTCTAGGATCAGTACCGTAAATCCAAGCCAATGAAAGCAAATCCTTCACCCATTCAGACATCAAGTAATTTTAGTGTAGTCATTTTTAATTTACCATTATCCCTAGTTAACTTACCATAATGATCCTACACAAGATTATCAGACAAGTCTAACAACACATTCCACTTTTATGAACACACAAAACGAAAATGACCAAAACACAAAGGCAGTGCTTTTAGATAATTCGGTTGCTATGTCTAGTAAAGTCCGGTTCTAACTGCATTATCATTTCGGTGCATTCGCAGGTTTAGCGTTATCACGTTTTTGTTTTTAAATCAGAGTCCAAAATACAAGGTATTCTTTTATATTCCTATGAGAGAGAATGAGAAGCTGAAGAGATAATATTTATGATATTCAGAATAATTCAGATGCATGAATCGACATCGGAAAATTTATTTGTAAATCCAAATTCATCAAACCTGTGGAATATAATATGTTTCTTAAATATAATTCTTTCCAATTCCCTCGTTGAACCCAAATCCCGAGAGGCCCGCGAGCTGTGACGAAGACGTACAGTTGCACAAAACTCCCCTGAAACCTTAAAAGTCATAATCCCTCGAGCGACGGCCCTGAACCGCGTTGCAAGTCCCACAGGGGATACCAGCTTGCGCAGGTTGCTTAGTTTGTAGTATTTAAATCAACTATTTAAGCCCCTGGATATCTAAATAATGTCCGTCCCAAAAAAAGTAGCTTTAAGTCCGTAACATCGCTACCTAAAGGAGAATGATTTTTTTATTATGAGCCCTTGTCCAAAAAAAAATCTGCGGTCCCATTGTTGATCGACTCATTCATTTAAAGTTACTATGTGTGCAAAGACGCAACAAAATCGAACCTAAAGTTTACGAATTACATTTTTTATTTATTGTTTTCTAAGGACATTCATTTTTTTTTATTTACTTATATCTAGATTTCTGCAGGACAGATTTTTTTATTCTGTACAAAAATATGGTATTTGAGATGATCTTTCAAACTAAACATGTTGCAGGCTTGGGGTCATACTTTAGTATTTTTTAATTATTTTTTGGACCAAAAAAAACATTTTCCTTTGCTCTTACAATAGCTAGTCCTCTTTTAATTTTTGTTGAGCATATTATTAATATTGAAAAAATGTGAACGGGAAATGTGTTACCAATAATATAATTATTATTTGTTAACTTTGTATCCTTCATGGAGTCAAGAGGTCATTGAGACGATTTTGAGACATTCCTTATTGGTGCTCCGCTCCTACTGGTTTTAGCGTGATGATAATTTATAGCCTAAAGTCTCCTCGATAAATGGACTATCTAACACTAAAATATTTTTTCAAACAGGACCAGTAGTTTCTGAGATAAGCTCGTTCAAGCAAACAAACGAACAACTTGTTCAGGTTTATCATAATATATTCATTATTTATAACATACCACGTTCTTTGACATTTCATATTAGGAGATTATTTTTCTGTAATAAAAGTGCTGGACCAGTCATTAACGAGATACGTCAATACGTGACTACGATTACAGCTACGCCTAATGAGCCAAAGGGTCTTAAGATGGTTCCTTGATTAAAATCATTTTCCACTAAAATATAAGTATAGACGTAATACAATATAATAACCATGTTACACCAGCAGCAGCTCGGTATTTAAAAGAATAGATTAGACTAGAGTTGTTTCTTTAGATTTTTTGTATGTTATATGTAAACATTAGATACAAAAAATCTTTTAAAACAAACTTAATAACTACGTACTCAAAATGAACATTTAATTTTAAATGAATGACGGTAGCAGAAAATGTTGTATTCGCAGGCGTTGCCAAAAGTTAGAAAGTCAATCCATTCCGTTAACATTATGTTCATATACTTACATCATGTTACGTGAATATTTTATTTAATTAGGCTCATCAAAGTTAGCACCAACATAAATAAAATCACGTGTTTATTCTGTGCAACTGAAAGCTGATGTGGTAAAAGTTAAAACATTTTGTTATAATTCTCTTATGTTATAAAGTTAAATTTGAATAGACTTCCTGTTCTTCAAAACACATTACCCAAATGTTTCGTGCTTACGTAAGAAGATGAATAAAATTAAATTCGTACTCAGCCTTTTGTGCAGAGTCGAACTTTTTTAATTATTTTGACTCACCCCGACATTTGGTTCACCGGATTAGCCGAGTCAGCGAGTTTGCAATCTCAAGAAATTTTACACGACTGATTTTTTTTTTCCGATTCATCCGATTTCAAGAATTGATTATAGCTTCGGCCTTGTATTATTATAGAAGAAATTTATTATTGCCATTGCAGTTGCAAGGGCCAACAATATTAGCTGTAATCTATTTATAAACAAAATGGAAAAAGACATGTGACTAATTTCAAATAAAATAGGTAGGTGTGTAATTTCGATTGCAGGTCCCGTAAATAGGGACGTCTAAGGATTTTCGTCTTTAAATATTTTATTTCGCTTAAAGACGGTCAAACTCGTAAGATTAACAAAAAGGATTCTACGTGCCGCCTATTGACGTACCTCAATTTTCTTGATGTATTATTTTATGCAGTTTATCATTCGGCTTTATTTTACGTAAAGTGTATTTTTATGGAAGATATTTATTTCTACGCAGTACAGCTAAAAACTGTTTTAGTGTAATAGCTTAAACATTTTAATTACTGCTTCTAGTGCATTCCAAGTTTATCTCTCACATTAAATAAAAAATTGGTCGATATCAAAACAAAAAAAATGCATCATTAGCCGGTTTATAATTGATGTTATTACTGTCTTCTAAAAAATGTGTATTTTATCATGATGTTCTCACTGAACTTTCTGAATGGTTTTAATTGATCATGCATTTCCGTAAAGAAGAGTGTATAAGGTCCATAATATAGTTAACAGTGCTTTGCCCACTTTTATGAGCAGCCAAAGTCTGTTTTAAAAGGCTTGCATGGTTGTGCATGGAGGAGTGCTTATACCAACTCTAATGTATGTGCTAGTTATGGCAAAAGAAGCACGAAAGTAGAATAAATGCTGTGGAAATGAGTTAACTAAAGTGGATGGTTGGACTGAAATTGAGTGATAGAATTAAGATCAAAATGATTAGGGAACGTTGTAGTATGAAACTGGATGTAACAATAGTAACAAGGATTAAGAAAGGTATGCTAAATTGATCCGGGTATATAGATATAATGAATGAAAGGAGACTATAACAAGTGAAATTTATAGGGCGAATGTGAACGGAAGTGTGGAAGGAGATCGAAGGCGGACGTTGCACGTTCAAATCGAGGACGATCTTAAGAAAGGCCAGGTTAAAATTGACCTAAACCGAAATTTATCGACGAAGAGATTAATGAATGTAGAAGAGGCAAAAGTGGTATGTCAAGATGTGATATATTTCCCCTATGGGAAAGAGGCATGAATGTATATATGTTAGTTCCATGAGAATACTATTACATACATTTTAAGAAAGTGGTGTTATAAAATGGAGCATTGCTAATATAGGTACATGAAGAAAAAATCAAGGTAAAGACATATAAATTTTTTGGTAAAATTCATATTCTTAATATTTGCTATTACCTAATAAAATTACAAATCGTGCGCAACACATTTAAATACTACTTCTGTTTAAAAATTCTCGTTTTGTATTAATTAAGGTAAACATTTAAGTAGACTTTTATTCATCACCAAGTCATAAAGACGTGAACGTAATGTCGTCGCTACAATTTCTATTCCTCATTCATGTCATTGTTTGTCAAATTCACACATGAGTTTAATTACAATAGAAGGGTAGAAAGCCAATTACGGTTTGCCTGAAAACATAATAAAATGTAAATTGCCAATCATATCGTTGACGAGTGGTATTCAACATGGAGTTGGATGGCGACAAACATTTTGTATTTCAGTATGTACAGTCAATGACAAAAGAAGAATGATTTAAATCAGACTTGCTTTTTTACTTTATCAGCCCCTTTACGTCCACTGCTAAACATCCTCTTTAACAGACTTTGGTACGCCAGGGTCGTTAAGAAATACTGACATAATCAAAACGCTTGGCAGATGGGTTGGTGATCGCAGTAAGATAAAGCAGTTCATAATCTTTGAGCAGATAAATGCTACTACCCATCCATCTGGAGCATGTCTCTTAGTCGTCTCTTACCTACGACACCCATAGGAAGATATGGGGTGGCCTATTCTAAAATGGAAACTACACGGCGAAAACTTCATTATAATGAAATTATACCTACATTGAATTAAAGTATAGGTATGATAAAAAATTTGAATGTCCGTTTTGCAATTTACAATCATGTACTTTTGAAAAACTTTGCCACCGTATTATTTTGACGGAATTTATGAATAATTACTAGCTGTCACGGTTTCACCCGCTTGAATTCCGTATGCTGGGAAACCTTGATTTAAAATTTAGCCTATGGTACCTACTAACAAATATCGTGGCATTCTATTGGTAAAAGAATTTGCGAAGTCCGTTCAGTAGATAACAAAAATTACCCCCTACAACCACACAAATAATTCACAAACTTTACCTCTTTATAATATTCGTATATATCGCAATTTGCATGCGGCTATGTATCTAGAAACTAATATAACCACATTTTATGCAAATTAACTATTCTTATTAATATATGTATATATTTAGTACTGATTGTCCAATTTTGGTCATCGACTTTTGTTGTTGACTGTACCTACCTACTACATTGTTCACGACCTAATAAGTATTTATGAATTATACCAACAAAGGATTTAGCTAAAGCGTTGTATTTGCCATACGAATTTATTATTGCCGTATAAATTTAACACGACGATGGATTCGAAGGCAACCGCGATGTTTGTGATGTTATATGAATGGAAGGAAAACACGAATTGTACCTACATGAGGTTTATCGATAAAACTGACATTAAATCCGTTCAGTAAACGGTTCATACCGAAAGCCGCTTATGAAGCGAAACAATCTGGTATATCTATACTAATATTATAAAGAGGAAAGATTTTTGTATTTATGAATTTTTGTTACCAGTAAAATGAAAAACTGCTGGGCGGATTTCGATAATTCTTTCAACATTAGAATGCTACATTATCCCTGAGTAACATCCGATGCCCTCGTAGAGCCAAAGTCCGAGAGGCCCGCGAACGGTAAATTAGAGCGAACTTTGCACAAAACTCCCCAAAAACACTAAAAGCCATAATCCCTCAATCTCATCGCCAGCGACCGCCCTAAGCCGAGGTCCAAGCCCCACAGGGGACGCCCCCTTGCGCAGGTTGCTTAGTTTGTAGTTTTTAAACCATTTATTTAGGCTGGTGCTCTGGTCACCTTTATGTCTGGTAAAGTAGCAAAAGCCTCGTGGATAACAAGGTATGTCCGAGCGAAACAAAAAAGAAAGAAAAGAATCTTCCCTTAACAGCAGATAATATCATGTATAGTGATTACGTTAGTGAAGAAGTGTCTGTGATATAATTTTCTATGTTTTTATTTTTATTAATAAAAAGAAAAACTTTATTCGAAATAAAACTTTTCGAATAAAGTTGTCACTTTATAGTAGCTGTGCTGGTCGTTGGTGTATTGTCAGTGTCAGCTAAAAAAAATTATACAAAAATATCTAACTCTATATGATACTCAACCAACCAGACCCGGAAAGAAAACTTACAATTTACACAAAGATTTCTTGTCCGGTGTTTATATCATACATTCTAGTAGCTGTTGTAAGAAAGGCATATTTATAACTAAATGTAAATTAAATGTATGTAAAATATAGAGTAAGGGTCAAATGGGCCAATAAATATGGAAATTGAATTGAACGTCTAATAACCTAGGAGAGAAGGCCATACAAACATAATAGTGTACGACTAACCTTTATTATGTGTATGTATAAAATTATCCTCAACCTGCGTAGCGTAGCGGTATTTGGCTCGCTTTAAGTCTCGGAGGTCGTAGGTTCACACCGGACAAGAAATCTTTGATGATCTTCTATTAAGAAAGAGCCCAACTTAAATATTTGTGTTTTGTATGAAAAACGTTGAATTTCGAAAAAAATAAAAATATGGGTTCCCTAAAACTTGAACCCAGAACACCAGGTCTCAGAAGCCTCTGCCATAACAACTCAGCCCCCGGTGCAGTCAAAATCTGGGAGGTAGCCGGTTCGATTCGCGCTCCAAACAAGAAATCTTTCTGTACAATCAAAGATTTATTTACGGACCTTGTTGTTTGCATGGCTATTGAGTATATAATATATATACTATTGAATTATTCCGTATATCGAGCGTCGGTTATTAAGTAATTCGACAAAACATATTTTCGAATTCGAGGAAATCTATTTAATACACTTCCTTTATAAAATGGTACCGTACTTCAGTATTTAGTATTTCGTTATTCCGTACAAAAGTCGAGGTTAGACTAGTTGCATTAAGATTTAAATTATATATTCGATTCCGTTTAGTAGCTTTTGCATGATTGAGTAGTGAGCGTCCGCATGACTAAGTTAACATTCTACAACCATATTTTGTTTATGGTATTTGTACAAATTTTACGAAGGATTTTTAAAAGATTTAGCAATACACAGCGAAAAGATTTGCTATTTGAAAACAGCCAAAACTCTCTTCTTTGTTAGTAAGTATAAATATTTTAATCATATAACAACAACAGGTATGTACTTTAAGTTATTAAGAATTAGTTAGATATATGTACTAAAAGGTCTAAAAAATAATAAAAAAATAGTGAATCTTGATTTGGTAGACCTATACATACCAAAGGTCTTGGCATCTATGAAAGTTACATATATTCAACTTGCCTTACAATCAGTATTTATAAAAGTATCCATACATTATCATTATTGTCTTAGTCTGAGCCCACAATGTGCGCAGGTACCCGGCTCGAGTGTGAATCACATACGGACGACGCCGGAGGAGCAGATGAGGGGGTCAGGAGTCCAGCGCTCGCGTCATTCGCATCGTTCTGACGCTCGATAAACGCACAATGTCAGCCTTACTTTCTTAAACTACAACTAACCTTTCGCACCGTTTCACCCGCGTAACTCCCGTTCCCGTAGCAACTTCATAATTAAATATACTTAAAGCCTTCCTCCAAAAATCCTAACACTGAAAGATTTTTTAAACCGGGCCAGTAGATTCTGAGATTAGCGCGTTCAAGCAAACAATTATATAAACCTTCATCTTTATTTAGTATAAGTATATACTTTAAATATGAATATAAAGGCTGCATCACAGACGACTTTTCAAATGCAATTACGGAACAAAATCACACCCAAGTTCGTAATAACTTTTCACAACTCCACAAAGCTAGACAATCTCATACAAACTACTACGGCATTCACAGCTATACATTAAAATTGTATGTAAAGCTCGCTTTGGTGTGCAAAATCGTATGCAACCACTAATAAATGATCGGAAACCGAACGTATGCATGTATGTAAGCTGATTAATCGATTATCGGTCCCTGGTAATGAGGATGACAAAGTGCTAACTAAATCAGCTAAATTATACAATTAACATTTCACTACTCAGTAGAATAAAAATATAATATTGTCACAAAAGGCGCCTTTAACATGGATATGCCTTTTAAAAATACAAGCCGGTTTTTTTTATTTTGTTAGGCATTGAAGCAGGTTTTTAAGTAGGTACATTACATACGTTGATATCTACATACAAACACACCTAAAAGTCAATTATTTTACATCTAAATTAATATTAATGTATATAAAGCTGAAGAATTGTTTGTTTGCTTTAAAGCGTTAACCTCAGGAAGAACGTGTCCGATTTAAATTCAAACACTGAAGATTCTTTCAGGTAGGTACCCTATTTATCGAGGAAGGCTATAGGTTATATTTTATCATGAAGTTGCCCGGGAACAGGTGCTACGCTGGTGAAACCGTGCGCCGGGGGCTAGCTTTACTTTTCGTTTTTAGAACTAAGTGGCATGTCCGTATTTAGATTACGTTTCAATTTAATTAGTATGAGATTCGTCATTAATTACTCTAAAATTCTAACTTTTTTTTTTCGGCAGTACTTATTTAGTTAGCTACTAGGCTTTTCCTACTTCACCGGGCATAAATTCTACCTTGGCTTGCGCCATACTACGTCAAATTAAGCTTTTACTTACTTTTACTTTTTTTATTATTACGTGTCTAGGACATTTACATCAATATAATAAAAAACCGGCCAAGTGCGAGTCGGACTCTCGCACGAAGGGTTCCGTACTAGTTGCAAGTGCCTACCTATTTTTGATATCAAGAATACAACAAGTAACATAGTATAAAAGTTCTTGTAGTTCGTTGTAACTTTGATCGATGTTAATAATAGTTGATTGAATGAAACGTAAATTGCGGTTTACAGTTTATGACGTATTAAAAAAAACTACTTACTTGATAAGTTTGCATGGTTATGTACATCATATATTTTTATTAGTTTTATCATTCCCTTATTTTAGAAGTTACAGGGGGGGGGACACACATTTTACCACTTTGGAAGTGTCTCTCGCGCAAACTATTCAGTTTAGAAAAAAATGACATTAGAAACCACAAAATCATTTTTGAAGAATGATAAAAAAAAATTTTTTGAGTTTCAGTCTAAGTATGGGGAACCCCAATTTTTTTTGTTTTTTTTTCTATTCTTGTGTGAAAATCTTAATGCGGTTCACAACATATATCTACTTGCCAAGTTACAACATTATAGTTCTTATAGTTTCGGAAAAAAGTGGCTGTGACATACGGACGGACAGACAGACAGACAGACAGACAGACAGACGGACGGACAGACAGACAGACAGACATGACGAATCTATAAGGTTTCCGTATTTTGCCATTTGGCTACGGAACCCTAAAAATGTGTGAAAGATAGAGAACATTTTTTATATTATATTTCGCAGAGCCACCGAAAATTCCTTAGTTTGTAGAACTACCCGAGTGTAAATCAATATTTTTTAAATGTATCAAAGATTGAGTGATTAAGATAGAGGGATGCCCAAATGCTTGTTAACATAATAATGAGGAAAAACCCATATTGTTTGCAAAAAAGTTAAGAAGTTTTTCATCGAAATGGAGTCCATATACGGCAGCATTCAGTCTTTTACTAGAGCATAGTGCTGAACCATTTCAGAAGACACCAACTCAATACTCTTAAAACTGAAAATTAAATGAAAAACATGTATTAATAAAGATTGTTATACAAATGGAGCACCCTGTTACAAAATTACTTTTATAAATGGCAATCACATAAAAAGAAAAACCAATGGGTCAACTTTCCTTCACCAAATTTCCCGGTAAGATTTTGCAGGCACGATTTACTTACTTTAAAGCAATTTCAATAAAAGCGAACTAATAACACGGTCGAGATTCTGCCTCATTTCATAAATTCCCTTCGTTTCCCTGACGCCATCTTGAACTAAACGATATTGTCGCTACAAAGGATCTAATTGAAGTAACTCATATTAATACCGCGGGCTAAGTACCTGCCCATATTTATTAAATGCTTCGCGGTATCAAATCTTGTAAAGTAAACCATACCTTCTTAAACAAGATATTTGAGTAGTAAGTGTTATTACTATAATATCAATGTATTTTTTTTATATCGACCACTATTTTTAACGTCCATTATTCCAATCTCAATTTAAATTATATAATTTCAAGTTAAGTTATTTTATAAATTTCGTCTCAACTATCAGTTGAATTGAATTTGATAAAATTCATTCAGTTATCAAAAAATTGAAGGTGATGAGAAAAAGTTGATTAAACGAATTAAAAATAGCCATATACACTTTTCGATAGGCATGTTTTTTAATTATTAATATTTGATAACACAATATGTCTGGTATGGTTATCAGATACATGAAGGTCGACGTCTCCTGTACTATATAGTGCAAATCTTTTTATTAAGCCGTCGCGGGGACGCGACGTTTAAATTGTACCACGATTGGGTGTCTAATTAATGTGTAGAAATTGAAAGAATTTAAAAACATTATTACAAACTTTTTATTTTAATACTGATAGATGTAGGTAATATCGCTATTATACCAAATTTGCTACACTATTATTTTTTAATATTAAAATTTACGATCAACGTTTTTCAGGAATATGCAGTAGCGGCCTAAAGATTTTTACATAAAAAAGACACATAAATTTTCGTACATATAATTTCATTTGACTTTTATTCATCAACGAAAAACATTCAGACGGTAAAAAAAACGGTAAGAACAGAATTATTTTACTTGCCAAAAAGCAAAGAAGTTTTTATTGCCAGGTTGGCCCATGAGAACGGTTTCATTACTGCAGTATTATCAAAAGTTTTCATCATGGTTTGTATTTGTGTATTGACGAAACTGTTACTCACTTTTTCACAAGATAGATTATTGTAGTTACTTCATTTTGGCGTAAGTAAGCTTGTATTAGATCCGATACAAACTAGACTAGACTTTCAATTATATATTTTTTTTGTTATGATTAATATAAATGATTTTTCTTTACAATTATCAAAATATCTATATAATGTAAGTAAATACCTATATCACAAATAATAATAACGAAAAAACTTAACTAAATTCGTTTAAACTTTCACATATCTAATTATTAAGGGTAAGTTCTACTAATGTTTGACTCAAAAGCTTTCTACAAGAATATCGTTAAATTTTAAACGAATATTCAAATAAAAGTCACTTTATAAACTTTATTTTTAGGTACTTTACAGGTGTAGATTTATAGTTTAGGAATTGATTCTTATCTTCACTAGGACACGCCCATTGGTTCAGAGGGTTCGACTGAGCCTCCGACTGTCTTTCACACCCGCGCCGCCACAATTGAATTATTCACATAAAACATTCAGACACTATGGCAACCGCAATGGCGGCCGTTCTCAGGAAAACGTCATAAATCATCATTAAGAGCTCTCCAGAATTAAAACAATATACATTATTTATGTATTTACTTATCATAAAAATTATTAAGATAAGTTGTTAGCTTTATGTTTTGTTTGACAAATACATTTAAAAGGCCGGCGTAAAAGGCTCAATTTAAGTCATTTGTGAATTAAATTGCGCCTTTTGTGTCTCACTGAATGCTGAAGATATTTTTTTAATCGTCGCTAAAAATAGGCCAATAATAATAGGTCAATTTGCCATCAATATTAATATAGAAACCTAACATGCACATTTTAAAATATTTGTTTCCCCGCGAGGATAATGTAGACAAAAGTATACACATAGAGCGATTGTACTGCCAAAATAACATAATTTCGCAGAGTATTAGTAACAACTAAAAATAATTATATATTTTTTGGTTAAAATTCAAATACTTATTTATTACACAAGATTTTTCATGCTTTATTTAAACAGAATTAAGAAAGATAAGATCAAAATATTACGATAAATATCAGTGTGCGCTGAAGTGATATTAAATGGATGGATTTTAATAACGTCGAACATTTTTAGATCTCCGTGTTCTTTTTGTATATTTTGTAAGATTGAATTGAATAAAAAAAAGTATTTTAAAAGTACCGCAATTTTATTTTTGGGACATGTTTGGGGCGTCAATTGAAGTTTAACTCCAAGTTTGTGGGGTTGCCGCGCTTGTCTTCCGGCCGCCGATATCTCGGAAACTATGCGATAATTTGTAGCAAATCGCTTTGCTTACATATATGTTCACCCCTTTTCCAAGATGGTGGCCTGGGGACAAGGGCGGCAACCCCACAAACTTGGGGTTAAGCTTGGATTGAACCACCACACATGTCCCAAAAATAAAATTGCGTCTTCTAAAAAAATGTAAAGCTCATGTAACATTTCAATGGACTATCACTACCAACGCGCTATCGTCGTATTTTCAACGCGGTAGGGAAGCGATGCAAACGCGCTACAGCATCGCGACTGTGTCGATAGAAACCGGACGTTTCTATCAACAATTTGTCGGACGACATCGGTGGAAAAACGAAGGGCGCGTAAGTAGCGAATCGAGTATCAGAAGCGCGACCGTTTCGCGTTTGCATCGCTACAGAACTGTGGCGTTTCCGTTTGCCTGGCTGAATTGTGGTTATATGGGCGAGGGCACACAGCTAGAGACCGCATCGCGACGGTATGGCGCGACAGCATCGCTGCAAAATGTTGTCGTACTGTCGAGGGTACTGCAGTCGCCAACCACCTACCAAGAGTGGTGACCAAAATACCCTCTTCGAGAGAGGCCCACGTTTAGCAGTGAATAATAAACGAGATGATAATGATCGACATTTCGAAGATTAAAACTTAATACAAATTTTGATCTGTAATACATCCCAGCGATAACTTTCAATTACTTACCGTTTGAGGAAAATGTTGGTTTAGAAACGATCAAGTTTTATACGTGTCTTTATTTAATAAAGTATAAGTGATTCATTACCTGTAGTGTAAGTTAATCTGAGGTATATGGAGTATTAGGAAATACTAGCTTTTGTATAAAACGTTGTTAAGGTAGATATGTACATACTATGGGTAGCGGAAATGTATTCGTGGTGTCGGAATATCTAAATATTTTCCAGGTGTTCTCTATACAAGAACTTCCAGTCTGTTGTTTCTCGGATTACTGTTACCTTGCTATGTAAAATACTAGGCTTTAAATAGTTATAGTAAATTTAACGTAGTAAAATAGTCTTATTTTATAGAGAGTTGAATTTAACCTTCGCACTTAAGGTATCTAATGGGCAATTTGATTGAACATGGTTAAATCAATAGTGTATTTTGCGAACAAATATATCCATACATTCCTACAAGTTAATTGTAATAGTACACCTCTTAATATATATACAAACTTTACGGTAGAATATTTATACAGCAGATTTTCACAAGATGTATTTGATAATTTTGTGCTAAAGTTGACTATAACGATAAACTGCAAAAGGCCATAAAATGGTTTTTGTCTAGATTGTCCGTTAAACACCGAAGGTTCCATCTTAATACGAAAGTTTTTATGGATGGATGAATGAATCGGAATGAATTTTGGCGAAAAGATAGTTATTTTTTATGCACACATTTTAATTTATTTCGGTTACCGTAGTATAATTATTCACGCGGTCAAATGCTTCATTAGTTATGAATAAAAATATATATGACTTGTTATAAAATATTTGAAATAACTTTAACCTTGTTCATAATAATAAAAATCAGCAGTAGGTAACGTTTTCTAGTAGACTATCAATAATATACTTAAAATTAAAAGGCACTTAAGTTTATTCTCAAGATAAATTGATACACATTTATTTAACTACGTAGGGAAAATTATGGAAATTCATCAAAACAAACAACGCTCATTTGTATTAGGACCTATAATTATATGAACGACCCTCTTTAAATCAAAGTATTACTGTGTTTTATCGTGAATATGAACGTAAGAGCCAATTTGTCAATATATAAATAATACAAAGGACCTGCGCGTAGGGTTGCCAGAAATTTGAGTAAAAAGGAGAGATACCCTACATTATTGTGGATTTTGTGTCTCGGTATTAATATCTACGACAAAAAAAGTTAAATCAAGCTGTTTTGATTGCGCCGGAGATTGGACGCGTCTGCGAACTGCGGGAGCGACCGACAGTCGACTTGCCTGCAATCGGCCACCCAAAAAAGCCGGACAAACTCAAAAAGCCTTAATATATCCGGCACTATCCGGACGCCCGGCAAAAATATATACGCCGGATTCGCACGAGTAGCAAAGAAAATACATTTTTATGATCTAAGATTTATACGCTCGCATTAATTATTGGTGGTCATGGTTTCAATTGTCACTGTGGACAAAAATTGCTTTTTGTAGATCAAATCCTTTCCGGATCTGGTAAGTTGAGGGACTACCCTCCGTGCGTCAGAAAGTTCTTAAAGCCGTTGGTCCCGATTGTTATGATATCATCTATAACAATCACACACAAAGTAACGGATAGCAGCGTTTACCTGTGAGTATGTTGTACATAATACTGCGGTCACCAACCACCTGCAATACTGCTGCTCATCCATCAATCCGTAGTCACTTCTTAAGACACCCATAGAAAATCATGGGCCACCCCATGTCTTCCTCTATTTTAAGCCGGAAACCACGGCATTTTTCATGAGTAATATTAAAAAGAGATCCGCAATATGGATCGGCAATAATAGATTACACGAGATCATATATATATATAATTAATGAAACGTAGGTAATGTTCTGAAGCCGCTCATTTTGCATCCTGAATTATATTTTAGGTTATCAATGAACCCAACAATTATCCTGGAAAATGATTACAACATTTAAATTTATTATTTTCGCGGTCCGGTAGATTTATGGATATATAGATACCCAAATCTGTTTAATTTTATGTTCAGGTTAATAAATGAATGATTAAGTGTGTGAAATATTTATATGTTTATTTATTTTAAAGTATATGTTACTGTAAATCTCAGTCTACGCTTTGGTAAATCCTAATATTTTCCTTTTTTTAGTAAAACCTGAACCAACTTAATGCTCAAAGTCCGAACAGTTTTGTGATTCGAACTTTCACCATTATTCACTGGTAAATTTTAGAAAAACAGCCTTACTTGTACAAAATTCTAATGGTAAAGGTCCGAACAAATTGTACCATTTTCATGCTTTTACATTGACCAACTCATGTCGGTAAATCCTAAGACGTACTCTTATATCTTAGGATTTACCGTAGTTCGAGCTTCTACATTGACATAAATATTGTAAATAAGTAGGTTATTATTATAATTGAGAGTGAGTTTGTAACGATAGAAATTCAATAAACGGTTGGTAAACATTTTTGGGTATATTACTTACTACTAAAATTAATTTAAAATGAGGCCAAGTTTTGTAGAAATGATTTACATTTCTTTAATAGCTTTATCCAGGTGGTCTAAAGATCAATTCAACATAAGTGGGTAATAGATTTTTTTACCATGTCATGGCAGTTAAAAAAAAATACAATCAAAAATTTTTTTTACAAATTCGTACCTATTTACCGTATACCATACTGGTTTTTCCCCGTCCTATTAAAGGGACGAGAGTAGCCATTGTTTACATTCATTTTATTAGGCAACATTTTGTTTATCTGTCGAGCCACATATTTGTACAAAATGCTCAATAATTTTACATACAAAGGGATAAAGGATTTCGGGCTGTAAATACATTGTAAATTTTAACAAAATCCAGTGATAGCTGTTTTTAAAAATTATATCCTATTATGGTACATCAAATGTTAGGTACGTTTGATGTACCATGGTAGGTATGTAATATGATAAAGTTTATTATTAGGCAGTAATGTTGATTTATCGGTCAGTATTCGTACCTGAAGCAGTTATATCAATCTACAACAGTGTTGTAAAGTTTAAATCTATAATTTTTGGGATAAAACTTGTGTGAATAATTGTGCTCTATTAAATGCTTGACCGAGAGATGAAATGGTCGTGTTAGTAACTGTAATCTTCAAACATCTATAGGCTGAGTTAACCGCTTACTATCCCGTATACTACTTTTATGGATATTGAACACATACTGATGAATAATATAACATTTTTTATGATCATGGTAGGCTTAGATTTGGGCTTACATTTAGGGGTCACAGTATATTTTTCAACTAACCACTTAAATTAAAGACTATTTAATCCGTACTAATATATAAAGCTTAAGAGTTTGTTTGCTAAACGCGCTCTCAGGATCTCAGGAACCACTGGACTGATTTGAAAAATTATTTCAGTGCTAGATAGCATTTAAAATTTCCCACGGGAACGAGAGTTACCTACGCGGATGAAACCGCGCGCAAGAAGCTAGTTTACAATATTTATGTAATTCTAAGTATCGTCAACAAAATTCAGTTTATTTGGGAACAGCCCAAATAAACTTGCTTTGATTAAATGAATAAATCTTATCAAATTAAGACAGATTCTCCAAAACATACAACAGGCGCAAGATTCAATTAACTAATATTAATTATAGGCATCAGTCACGTATTCAGTTTGTTCGTTGTACTCGGCCACTCTAATTGATGAAGTTCCATTTTAGCGCTATTTATCCAATAAGATCTGCATCAGAGCTACTTTAGGATATTGGAGCTTCGAAATCGTTCAAAAGTGAATGAGAACCAAAATTAGAAAGTGAATTTTCGTTTAATATCGAGATTTATCGAGATTATCCTTATTTACCGATGGTTGAAGGTGGACGAAATTGAAACGGACCTTGGGAGGTGAATTATTTTTCCGCAAACGAAATATTTATCGTGTAGATAATATTTTTGGTATGGTATCGAGATAAATACCTGACATAGTATTAATATTTTGGAAAATGTTATTAGGAACCTAGTTGATACCTGCAATTACGTGTGGTAGGATGGAATTGAATGGAAAAGTATTTTAACGGTAAAACGGTAAACGGTAAAACGGCTTTTCAGTGCCTTTACATATAATTAAATCAGTCCGTGGAAATGAAAGGACAAACAAATTTACTTTGAAATTTACAGCGGATGAGAAATTTGTCTGAGAAGGAAGTACTTAAGGTTTTAAGATTACCTTGGTACAAATTCGATACTCCCACTCAAGTTATAACAAAATTTTACAAAATAGTTAGGTTATCACGTTTTTACTTATCATACAAACATTAAAGTGCTTAAAAAGCTTATCAGCGGTGATACTGCGTAAATAACAATAGCAAATAAGGTTGAAAAGCAATGTAGCTAATTGATTGTTTTACCATTAAAATATGTATAAATAAAATATTTCTTGACAGATGAAATTACACCTTATTAGCAACCGTCACTTACACGGTATATAGTATAACCGACATTATGTAACATTTAGGTATACCAACTAGTAGGCAATATAGCACAGTCGTTTACCAATTACTCCCGACCCAATTTATCGCATGTTCTATTTTACTAGATTACTTCCTAAGTATCTAGTTAGCGACTAAGATTAGTGCTTCATTCTAAAATCTAATTATTTTTGAGATTAAGGACATAGAAATTATAGCTTTGATTGGCGATTAACTAGGAAGTGTAGGTACAAATTTTTAAAATTATAATCAGATTGACTTTTATTTGAATTAACAGATTAAAATCATTAATAAAAATTGAACGTTGAATACTATGAAATACTTCTTGGTATTCAAAATGGTACACTGCATGTCTATTCTCTTTGTCAATACAAACATATTTTAAAATAAAAACCACATTGAATAACAAACATGAAAAACGCGAAACGAAAATTAAAAAGAAAAAACAAAAGAATAGAAAATCATCCGTCTCAACCGCGTGCAACACTTTTCGTACATTTTAATTAAATTATTTCGGTAAGACAAATGAAAACAACATTGAATAAAAAAAAATCAGTTGGACGAATCGGAAGGTGGAAAATTATAATATGTTTATGTTCAATATATTAGTATTTTACCGAAATATCAGGCTGGTTTGGATACGCCTAACCCGGATCCTCGTAAACAGCAATTGTACGGATTACCTCCAACCTCTAATGAGGCAATCAGTGAAAATGTGTTACCTACGTATGCAACTACTTAGACTAATCCAGCACATAAATACTTAATTGGGTTAATTTAGGCACGTAATTATGATTTATAACGTTTTGTTTATGGTTACCTACGGCAGTTAACATAGTTTTATAGCTGTTTTATATGAATTATTACATTGGGGACGCTTCGGATTGCTGGAAATTGGAAACCTCAGTGCGGTAGGCTTGTAAAACCTTTAGACATTACCTTTTTCTAAAAACGGTCATGAGAGCGGTGACCATACGAAAATGCAAACAAGAGTTTAATATACTCTTAAGTTATTTGTAAAGTTATTCAAATATCAATGTAATGTAATCAGTTACTTAAGTAGGCATATAAAGTTGAAAAAAAAATACAAAATCCCTTTTCATTAAAATTCGTTGTTTTCATTATATTGCCGTTTCTAGATGATCTGCTATATATACATCATCATCATCAACAGCCCGATGACGTCCACTGCTGAACATGGGCCTCCTCTTAACAGACCTTGGCAAGCCAGGATCGTAGAGGGATTTTGCCATAATCACCACGCTTGGCAGACGGATTGGTGATCGCAGTAAGATGTAAACCTTGAGCTAATAGATGCTGCTGCCCATCCATCAGCCATATGTCCCTTAGTCGCCTTTTACGACACCCATGGGAGGACATGGGGTGTCTATTCTAAGCCGGAAACCACACGGCATGGCCGGAAACCACACTGCTATAAACAATCATCCATAATTAGCTGAAAGAAAAGTTTCAGATTAGCAGGAGTATAATTTACCCTAACTTACCCAAGTCACCGCATTTTCCTTATACTTAAATCCAAGTTTTACTTTAGATGCACGTACGTGCTCCTTACCCCATAAAAGTCTAATAAAGGTTATTCTGTGCGAAAATCTGACGTTTCCAACTGAAATAAAACTTTCATTATAACCTTATCCTAGTTGATTAATAAGTCTATATTTATGTGTGTAAGAACTCTTCAAGTTTTTCACGTACATAAATATAGTTTGAATTAGATAAAAAACATAGAAGGACATGCACTGACCTCATAGGTGATGTTCTTCAGAAAGGTCAGGTGCGTAGTACTCGCAACCGGCGTGCATGTATGACCAGATGTATGAACGTAGACGAGGCAAAGGGAGTGTGTAAGGATCGTAGCAGGTGGCGTTCTGTAGTTTCTGCCTACCCCCATGGGAGAAAGGCGTAATTATATGTATGTATGTATGTAAAAAACATATACTATATAAGTACATTTATGATATCACTTTTTGGTCAATTACTTTATATATACTCTATCAGCTCGTTAACGTTTACTGCTGAACTTGGGCTTCCTCTATAACAGACCTTGGCAAGGTAAGGTCGGATATTACCATTGGTAATCACCACGCTTGGTAGGCGGATTGGTGATTGCAGTAAGATGAGATGAGATGAGATTATCTTTGAGCTGATAAATGCTGCTGCTCATCCATCAGATTAATGTCCCTTAGTCATCTCTTGCGACACCTATAGAAAGCTATTCTAAGCTGGAAATAACGAAATGTTAAGTTTTAGTTAATAACAAAATAATGATAATATACTAAAACATGTCTCCTTCTTCTCTGATAGTGCAGGCCATTAATAAGGGCTGCTACCACAATATGATTTTGCTAAGGTAATTGTGTTTAACTGTTAAAATATTAATACATGTCTACAGGCAACGAACTCATTGCTCCAAGTATTATCTTTATCGTCACAGAACTAGTTAATAAGAAATTTAATAATCCAGAACGCTGTTAAAATAAAAACTCATAAAAGAAGCACTTAGTTGTGAAATTGAAAATCTTCAGCTTCTTCTTTTTGTAATTTTCTTTTAATAGATTTAAATATAAAATTTTAATACGATATGAGGTGTTGGTTAATAATATCCTAGAAAATATAATATAGTTCAATGAAGCAATGTTGGTCCTGCGAAAGTACCTACCATCAGGAATATTAATTAAAATTTAATAAAAAAAATTACAAAATTGCTTAACCTTTTTTTTAATAACATTTAAACTTTTCCCAACATAAGATCCCCTTCGCTAGACCAACGATGCAATAGAACATTGCTTAGTATTTGATTCTTCAACTTGATGTACTCAAGTACGTGAACTCGAGTAAAAGTCTTGACATAAAAATAGATGGCCAACCAAGTAGGCTTTCGTTTTTCCTTTGAAGGTTTAAAACCTTACAAATTTTCTCCTCGTGTAGATGAAAAATTAATTTTTTTTTACCAAAAGATCACTACAGCAGCTCATCCGACATAACAGACGAATTAAAACCGTGATTGAAAACACGGTTAAATCAATGAATTTGCGTAATGCAATGTATATAAAATTATTCACTCTTTCTGGGGATTTAATGAGTACGTACTGTATGCATTTTACCTCTGCTGCATGCAATATTATTCCATATGTAAATTTGATCAAGTCAATCGGAGGCGCATACTTTTGTATTGGCGAAATATATGGGGTCATGCATCCATTGTTTTCATTAAAATCTTACTGTAATCATAGAAGCTTTAACGTACAATAAATTCCAATAAAATAAACTAAGTATTTTCTAAATTCTCCAATAGCAAAGTTAAATGTATCACAGTAAAATGAAAAATTCAGAGAAATCGTATATACCTAAGAAGAAGTCATATTTCACTCGGTCTCCTCTCGGCGTTTTTATTCTATCTGGTGAAGATAGAATAAAAACGCCGAGAGGAGGCACAAGAGAAATAAAATTTACTCCTCGCACTTTCAATTTGTTTAATGGCAAACTGTTAAATTGATTTTTAAAATCTTTAAAGAAGGTACCTATGTAAAATGTCTCATAGCTTTTTATGTTTAGATTCATAAAAGATAGTATATATAAAGCAAGTACAAATGGAAATAAACAAAAGATTAAAAATATGAGAATATCTAGAGAAGAAAAAGTCTCTTAGAAGGCCATATTTCACACGGCCTCCATTCACCCGATAGAATAGAAGCGCCGAGAGGAGGAACTATTGGAATAAAGTTTACTCCTCGCACTATCAATTTGTTCCCCGCCAACTGTTAGATTTATCGCTCCTGAAAACTTTATGCTCCCAAATTAAAGTCGTACCTCTTTATGTTAAACTGTGTGCAAATTTTTAATTTATATATATAATTTATTTTGTTGTTAAAAATACAATTTTATATTGTTAGAGAAGTGATAAACCGTTAGCAAATCAAGGACATGTGTGCAGTTACCGTGTCTGAATGATCTTTTCATTAGGGGCTTTACCTAAGAGGTTTGTATTAATATTAATTTTAAAATTTCAAGATGTGCGGTAAATGTTCTGTTATACTGTATTTCCATTTGGGGAGGCGCAGCTAAAACTAGGTTTATGGATTTAGAACGGGCACAACGAGGTCTTATAAAAAATATGTATTTTAAAAATAAAAGATATCCTACTAAGAACCTATACGAAATAAGCAATATACTCTCAGTAGAGAAACTTGATATAATCCAAACCATTCTTAAAAAACATAGAACCCTTCCGTATGTCATTAGAAATAACCCCAAAAGAAGAAAATACAAAATTGTAGACGTTCCCATGACTAAAACTGAATTTGCAAGTAGACAATTCCACTTCCGCTCAGCCCAATTATACAATAGAATCAATAAAAACATATATGTATACAATAAAAATAACTACGACTGTAAAAAAAAAAAACATCTGGATTAAGCTTCTTACCTTTGAAGAAACTGAAGCTCTACTGGAATAGATCAAAATACACAAATCTGTCAAATCTTAAATTTAACCCACCACACCTACCATACACAATACATAACATTACCCACTCCACACCACATCAAATAACAGTAGGTATGCACACAATACACATTTAAAATTGTACATTATACTAGTATAGATATAGAAAAATTATAGATATATTATGTATGTAGGTATAAGTTTTGAAATGTTTTAAAATAAATAGAATATCTTTACTTTAATTTATTGTAGAGTATAATTTAATAAATAAGATGAAGAAGAGCGGAATCTCCTAACACAGGCATTGTTTGCCTCAAAGGAGGTTTCAAACACATATTATTATTATTAGATGTATCAAAAAGTAAAATAATGGTATTAATTGTTCTTATGAATCTAAATAAAGCATAATATGTTGTAGTATGATAATTAGATTTTCTTATGTGTAGTTATAAACCTAGTAGTTGTTATTATTTCAACATAAAAAAATATAGATCCTTTTCTGCTCGACAATCTTCATTTGTCACATTTTTCTTTTTTTAAAAGCAAATCGACAAGCGAATGGCAAGCTGTCAAATCTTGAAAACAAGCATTTTGTACAACATATTAAAACCGGTGTCAGTGAACAAAGTTAGGTGTGATTTTTCAATACGAGTTTCAATAAGGTAAAATAGAAATAAAATAAAAATATATTTTACTATCCACAAGCAATTTCATTTACTTAATTGCGTTTGCTCGGTATTAGAAAAGCAAAGGCCTCGTAGCTATCTACAAATGTCCGCCTAAAAAGGACCATATTTATTCTGTTTCCCCGTTAAAAATGCATTACTTTGTACGTACAAAACATAAATATGTATTACCTACCTCCTACATACGAAAGATAAACATGTAAAAGTTAATTAAATACGTATATAATTAACATCAGTAGGTATGTTTATATTTTGTTAACATACGGATTCTAATTATTTCATAATATTTTGTTTTTAATAAGCAAAATATACCATTCTACATTCATTTTACAGCTCTGCTTACATTGTTGTTCGTATACATCTAATTTTCTAGAACAAATTAAATGTAACGAATGAAATGAATACTAACAAGACAACTTATGTAAATAGTTAATCAAAAACTTTAAAATCTTTATTAAAAACCACGGCCAAAGAAAGTGATTAAGGTAAGTCAAAGTTAAGAAAGCAAAGAAAAGTGAGCAGGGATTTTGATAACATCATCTGTGAACTGATGAGGGTAAATATATGATGCATAACCACCCGCCACCAAGAAAATGAAACCAGGTAACAAAGAGGTATCTTCAAATTGAATACTTTTTTTTTTTAAGAATACGTACATTATCGAGCAATGAACCTCTACGTGATAAACAAAGTTTAGCTATGTGCGGTAACAGGCTAATATTGATGAACTTTCACGAACTCTGTCAACGGTTAACTTTGAGTATGTAATGATATTAGAAGGATGAGATATAAAGTTGCTACTCCGCGTTAATTCTTTTTCGAAAAAAAAAGTGGTTTATAATATTATATTAACTTGGTATTTCCATAATCTTTGTTTGTTTTTAAATAAATATTATTATTATACAATATAATTACAACTATAAGCGTGCCTGATTTTATCATAACAAACAACATGTCGACAGAGACGTACGAAAATCAGTACGAAAACTCTAATATGGCATTAATACAATTGGCATTAACATCAAGAAGGATGGCTGAGACCGAAAAAACACAGACTATTTTTTTTCTGTATATATACATATAAATTCCGGGTAAAACAATGTATTATTATTTCAATACTCATCTTGTATTGTATTTTTGAATAAAGCGACTCATATAGCTAATATTGATCGCACATTACTTGAGAAGTTCGTTTGATTATATATTGTACGCCACTAATCGTTATTTTTATACAAAAGTACCTACCTAAAACCAGATTAATGACCAGATTAATGACGATACTTAAAGCTATAGAAATGTCATCATCCCTATCCCTTCATTTACATGGACGTGCCGACATCTACGTTTGATGAATTAAAAAACAAAAGTGTGGGCAAACAGATAAAATGTCAATGGTTTTACGTTAGCTTTATACAAAAACGACCACCTTGCTATATCCCTAACACATAGTTGGTTGTTACTTTTTGGGTTACGTACCCAAAGGGTAAAAACGGAAATTACTATGACTTCGATGGCCGTCTTTCATCAGGGTGTATGTCATGACAGTTGAAATTTTCAGAGATCATGTATTTTTGTTGTTGTTATTATGACAAACAAAATTAATATTTATGAAGGGCTCCCACACAACAAACTCTTTTGCTATTTTATGATAATGCCCAATAATAATACCTAACGCTTGATATACTGAAACTAAAATAATATAAATTGAATGTTTGATTAATTTCTCTAGCGCGGGAGTTGTCTTTTTAAACCAAAAGTAAAATGTACCTAATGTTCGCTAATAAACAATTTGCTTAACCCTTCGATTACGAGACTCGCAGTTAGCCGAGTTTTTTTGTTACATCATCATATCATTTTTCTTGTGGTGTTTTATGTATTAAATCACTTAAAAATGCAGGGCATTTTACGGATTAAATGTACTCTTTAAAGTGAAATAAGTAAACATCAATTCAAACAGAGCTAAATGTAAGTGTTTTTGAGTTTAACTTTTACTACGGAAGTAAAGTAAGTTTTTACTTTATTCTGAACAATTACTACCCTTTCTTTTCGTTGACACGTCGAATAGTTTCAATTTTAGTTCATGTTTCTCAAGTGCTGGTATTATTTTAGCAAAGCTGATAAGCATTGAAGCATTAAACGGGGCAATCCTGCCAACAGTCAGAAAATCTTGCCAAGTAGTATAAGCTACTTTTAGTTATAATGAAACTTCAATCACTGTTTCATCAATCATACAAAACAAATATATACTACCTATATTCAAGTTAATGTTGGTACAATATTCAAATTGTAATAACATTCATCATATTTAATAACAAACTTTAGCTTTATTTATAGTATAGCATCATTTATCATTTTTGATCAAAAACCAAACATTTATGCTGTATAAGATAAATGTTGGCATGTAGGTACATTACTATTTTACCAGCTGTGCCCGTGGTTCTACCCGCGTTGGACTGCTAAATATCTCCATTGGGTAGTAGCATGATGTTGTGTGTTGTTGATGTGTGTTGTGAAAAACCACACCGCTTCTGTTGATTAATTCCGGCCGCTTTCTCTCAACTTATTGCTTTTATCTCATCAGTTGTTCGCAGTAGAGTTCAGAATCGATGGTCCTGCCTGGTGGTAACAGCTCATAATGAATAATGCCCTTCCAATCCCACCACACACAGCATCACCTTGTTGCGAGTTAACTCGGGTTTCGCCACAGTCTGTGAAGCCTGACCGGCCTTTGACCACGACCTTTTTCGCACATTCTTGTCGTACGTGATTCAATTTTTATCACCAGTTATCAGCTTCTTCAAAAATGGTTTGGTTTCATTACGTCGTAATAAAGAATCACAAATGAGTACACGGTTCATTAGGTTTCTTTCAGTGAGCTCGTGAGGTACCCAAATATCGACGTTTTTTGTGTACCCAGTTTTTTCAAATGCGCCAAAACTGTTTTGTGGTCAATTCCCAGTTCTTCAGCTACGTCGTAACTACTGATATGCCGATCTTGCTCCACTTTTTCAAAAATGGCATCCATTTTATCCGTAATAGGGCGACCAGAGCGACGTGCATCTTTGACATCAAAATTTCCGGATTGAAAACGCTTAAACCAAATTTGTGCTACTCTCACAGACACTGCACTAGGTCCGTAAACATAGCAAATTTTTGTAGTAAAATTTTTAAATGTATCGAATTTCTTTATTAGATTCATTTGGAATTATGTTCTTTAAAATTTAAACTTTAAATGATACCAAAACCAGCCAGATACAAATAGTATAGCCAAAGAGATTTTATTACAAGTTCATACATACTATAATGCGAAAAGTCTTTTTTACCCAACCTAATATATATGATATAGTATTTTCTCTCGCAAGAATCTATAAAACCATAATAGTACAATCTACTATACATACCTACATAACAACTAGCATACACATTCACGTTCTAAGATTCATATATTATGAATAAGCTCCATACTAGAAGCATTTGAATGTAGCCGAGTAAAAAGCGAATATAAAATAAGTAATCTTCGTGGCAGAAATAAGGTAGCTGCAGACAGTTTTTAATAAAAAGTTTCCGAGTATAAGACGAATGTTATACTTCAGAGACCTATTCAGAGGATCCCTCAAATGACAAACTTAGGTACATAAGTACCTAAAAGGTATGACGCGTCATCTTCGGATTAAACTGCTTATGTTTTTTTTCTCTGTGGTGGATCGAGCTTTTCATCTTTTCAGTCTCGGTACTTAAAGTAAATACAAACTTTTAGCTCGTACTTTTTTTTAACTTTAAGTAAATTATAGGTTATATGGAGACATTTTAATAAAAATATTACGTAGAAATATAATAATACAATATTATATTTTTGCCAATATTAATAAAGCTTTGTCCTATTAAAGGCCATCGGAAAATATTACTGACGTAAAAGTCGTACGTAGATAAAAAATCTCAATTCAGAAGCAATTGTTATTAAGATAATATTACAACCAAATAAAAATAGCCTCTGCTATAAATAGAAAATTAAATTTGTTCCAATTTTGTTTTGTCTACAGCCTATTCGGAACCATGAGGTATTAATGTTAACGAACACGACGAAACGCAATATAATTTAAAAATAATTAGCATTTTATTCCTGGTTATCCAATTCAAATATTTTTTATTATATTATTTGGTTTTGTTGTATGCTACAATATAATACTGCGGTCTCCAACCCGACTACCAAGCGTGGTGATTATGGCAAATCCCTGTCTCGGGAGAAGGTCCATGTTTAGCAGTGGACGTTGTACGGGCTCATGATAATGATGACGTTTTTTTTTTCTTTATTTAATAAGGGTTTTATCGCACAGCGATAAAGTCACCCCATTAAGTAACAAAATACATATTATTTACATTAAATTTAAACCACTTAAACCTACTAAAACTAGCTTATACAATATCCTCGCTTTATTACTTAAAGTAGATGCTAATAGTGTGTTACACATACCAATATTATAACCATCCAAGACTTCATTACTACTTCTCCATCAAAACATGTTGCAGATCTTTTTGAGTTTGAACTTAACAAATGCCTAATTCAATAACTAAACAAGTAGATTTGTCATTCCATTGTACTGCATTCGGTTGTGGCAGAGCCGGGAGCATCATTTGTCAACTAGAACGTTTCTGTGGGCGCCAAAAATTAACCAAGATGAATGACAGTCAATTAGGCAACGTTGCCGAGCCCCATATACGGCTGGCACAATGTAAGGCAATGTCTTTTTGTCACATGTCGTTAAATGAACGTTTTCCAAGTGTAGGACTTTGCAATGTCATGTAGAACACCGTTGTATTTTAATAGCTATAAGCTACGATGCTATAATACACGTAAAACTACAGTCTAGGTCCTCTTTTTTGAAGGCGCCAGAAATTAACCATTATGAATGACAGTAAATTAGGCAACATCGCCGATCCCATCGGTTGTGATGTGAGGCGATGTATTTTCTTAACCGTCCGCGACGTTAAAGGGCATTTTTTCGCGCGTAAGACTTCAAAATAGTGCTTAAATGACACCGTTACGAATGAAACAGTAGGTCGGTATATAACTTTATTAAATAAAAATGTAGTGTTTATTCACTTTTGTTGTAGGGTAATTTTTACAGAATCTATATACTCTAATAAATAAAAAGCTAAAGAGTTCGGTTGTTTCATTGAACGCGCTAATCTCATTAACTAATAGTCCGATTTAAAAAAATCTTTCAGTGTTAGATAGCCCATTCATTAAGAAAGGCAATAGGAAAGGCTATTTTTAATAAAGTTTCTACGGGAACTGGAGTGATAAGGGTGAAACCGCGCGCGGGAAGAAAGTGTATTATAATGTTGATTTAATATGTCATTGTGTTCACAATCTTTCGACAGTTTACAATCTCGCGAGGAACATTATAATCTAACGGCATTTAAAATATTACGGTGACATATATCCCTATTTTCCTTAGTCACGCCATTTACGGTAGATACGGTGAGAAAATATAAGTAGGTAGAACCGAAGTGTGGAAGTTGGTGGTGTTTTACCCGTGCCTCAGAGAGCACGTTAAGTTGTTAGTCCTGCTCCTGATCTCTCACCGGTTGTGTCGATACCGATACGACCCGACAATAAAGAAATAGAGATAGAGCACTTGTATTAGCGCACTTTTTTGCACTATAATATTAGGTAGTTAATTTGTTAATCTCCTTAAAGATAAGCCGTCGTGTCCGAAATCGGTTGCAAGGTCTTTTAGTTCTACTATGTAAACAAAATTCTTTTAATAATTTAATGCAATCAACTTCCAATCAGACAATATGCATGCTTACCACATAAAATAATCCAATCGTATTCAAAAAGTTTTTTTTGTAAAGTTGATTTACAATACTGAATATTTTAACGCTTTCAGCCCGCAGTATTTTGTAGATTGAGGTTTACTCTGCATTAGTAATAGTGCATGTATGATGTTTTTTTTTTTATTTGAGTACGTGCTGCATTTTTCCCTGCGAATGAAAATACTATTGTTGATCTTGACTATACCTTTTTTTTTGTTTTTTTTGTCCAGGTGGAAATGCTTTTACGCATTCCCACCGCTGCTGCAGCGTATTCGCGCGCTGGCGGTGGGATATGTGGGCCTTGCCCTCTCCATAGCGTGGTATGCTATAAACTCATACCACGAGGAGAGGACCCTACTACCACTAAAACCCCCGGATACTCCTCCTTCCGCCGTTGGCGGGGGCCGGCTACGCATAAGCAAATATTGTTCGTTTTTTTTAATTTCTATTTATTTATTTATTCTTTATTGCACACATTAAAAACATTACATAACGTTTATACAACGGAAACAACATGTACAAAGGCGAGCTTAATTCAATAATAAATGTTCTTCCAGCAAACCTTTATGAAAGAAGCATTTGATTAAAAGTGCATAGCTAGTGTACAACGGATGAATCTTATAATAATTAATTTATACCAAATTGGTAAATTATAAATGGTATAAATGATCAATAAACAAACACACTAATATATACATATACAATTACATGCTAATATTTAAACCTATATACATATATTTTAATTATAATATACCTACTACATATACTAACTTACATGTCCTAATTTTGTAATGGTATAATTACTAAGTCAGAAAATACTCCTTTGTTCTTCTTATAAATGCGTTTAGAGATAGACAAGCGCGAATGAGTTGTGGAAGGGAATTCCATAACCGCACTGCACGGACGGTAAATCTATATGCTATTATTATAAAGCTCAAAAGCTTGTTTGCTTAAACGCGGTAATCTCACTTTGTCTTAACTAACTACTTGTCCAATTTGGTAACATATTGTGATTCCTCGCGGACGAAGTCACGGGCACAATTGATTAAAGCACCTATCAAAGATTATGTGTGTTGAAAACAAATACATAACCTTATATATTTATTAGGGCGACCCAAAAAAAACGTTTTTTAAATCTCTTATGAAAATATATTAGTTTATCATGTTTTAGGAGCCCATACCAAAGGACAGTTCAAAAATAAATTTTTAAAAGCCAATCAACATTTTTTTAATTTTTTTATCCTCTAAAATCTTTTTTTTAATATTTTTTTTTCTCTTGATATCATATCTTTTTACATAAAAAATCATGACGATCCTGAAAATTTCTAGTCAAAATTTTATTTTATATATTTTCGAGCGACTTCTAAACACGAATTTAATCGTTAATATTCATGTTTAGAAGTCGCTCGAATAATTTAATATAACTTATGTCACTTCTGGATAAAGAAGCTATCTAATGGTGAAAGATTTTTTCAAATCGGACCATTAGCGCGTTCAAGCAAACAAAGCTTTAGTAACTCTTCAGCTTTATATTATATATTACACTAATGTATAGTCTACTATACTGGCAGAAATGGTGCCACTCCTTTTAATCCAGAAGTCTGCTAATCAGTGCTAATACTTCCCTTTCTGTAACGTTACGTAATTTAATTTTATTCAACTAAATGACAGCGTGCGACCGGCGATTAGAGCTACGAATAGTTATGCCGTAGAAGGCACCGACTTATCCCCAGCTTAGTAACTACTGTTGGAAAATTACCGCTAGTCTTTTCTATTGAAATAGCTCAAAAAGAGTATTAATTTGTAGATACATAAATATATCCGCATTATGCATGACTGTATTCTAGTATTATTAGGAGTAATTTTTTTGAGTTTATATGTTCGGGGTAATCTCCGGCACTATTATTCCGATTCTTTTACTATTTGATAGAGATTAACATTATCCACGACCAACATAGGCAATATTTTAAGATGAATTTCCGATGGGAGAAGGAACTGCGCGCGTGAAACCGTACAGAACAGCTAGTTTTATATAATAACATACGAAACGAATACATTAATCATCATCATCATCAGCCCGTATAACGTCCACTGCTAAACGTGGGCCTCCTCCCGGGGGAGGGTATTTGCCATAGTCACCACGCTTGGCAGGCGGATTGGCGACCGCAGTATTATGTTGTACCACACAAGGAAATGCTGCTGACCGTTCCTTGATATACGATTATTATAGATGATGTTATAACAATCGGGACCAACGGCTTAACGTACTTACCGAGGCACTGAGGGTAGTCCCTCAACCAACCAGACCTGGAAATAAATCTTAGTATTTACACAAAGATTTCCTGTCCTGCGTGGGAATCGAACCCACGACCTCCGAGATTTAAAGCGAGCCAAATACCGCTACGCTACGGAGGTTGTCCTAATATTTTATTAAAATTAACAAAAAGTTTTATATGCCGAACCCGGGATTGAACCGGGGGACCTTTAAATCTTCAGTATAACGCCCGCCGATTATTAAAAATTATATTATAACAATCGGGACCAACGGCTTAACGTGCTTTCCGAGGCACGGAGGGTAGATCCTCAGCCATTCAGACCCGGAAAGAAATCTTAGAATTTTTCACAAAGATTTCTTGTCCGGTGTGGGGATGAACCCACGACCTCCTACATTTAAAGCGCGCCAAATATCGCTACTCTACGGAGGTTATCGACCGACCATACAATCTATTAAGTCGGAAGTCAACCATACTTATTCAGATTATATAGTATAAGAATCACAAAATATAAATTCTGCCGAAACCCGGGATTGAACCGGGGACCTTTAGATCTTCAGTCTAACGCTCTCCCAACTGAGCTATTTCGGCTGATATAAAACAGTCTAAATATGGACTGCATTAAGAGCAGTGTACTGTATAGGTATTTGTGATAACCGAAATGCGTCAGTCACAGTAAAATATCTCAACAAGTTAGCTGATAGGTGCTATGTCATTATCGTGAAACCTGACCTAGAAGAGATACAGATTATATAATAGGCATTTATGTCATATTTACTTACTCATTTTTTTGATAAGATATGTCAAAAAATACATTTAACAAAGAACATCTCAACGACAAGAGACTCACTAAGTATTTTTCATCGTCAACTTAGAATTTATTTAAAAAAAAACCACATTACTTTTAATTGGCTTTTTTTGTGTTGTCCAGTGGGAAATGCATTTATACATTCCGGCTACCGCTGCAGCGTATTCGTTCGCTGGCGCCGCTGGCGGTGTGATATGTGGTACACGCCCTCTCCATGGCGTGGTATGCTAAACTCATACCACGAGGAGAGGACCCTACACCATTAAAACCCCCCGGACACTCCTTCGATCCGCCGTTGACGGGGGCCGGGTACGCATGAGCAATCCGGCACGTTTTAGTAGCCTCCCACGCGTCGTTCCATTCGCGTTGCTCTCGTTCCCGTGGGAACTTCATAATTATAATGCAAGAGTAATATAGCTTATGTTACTTCTGAATAGCGTAGTATTATTTCTGCCTATACACTTTGGAGGGTGATTTTTTAAGAATCCTGTCTTAGCCGCTAGACAATGTTTCAGTAACTGACTGCGTGCCAAAACTGAGCGCAATCGTATAAACATGAATTATTATTATTGATGAAATTAAAATTTTTTGCAGATGACACTTCACTTATCTTCAAAGTGGATAGAAATAGACATGATTTTGACGAAGTAAATAGTGCTCTTACACGATTAACCGAATGGTTTACGGTAAATAATTTGGTCCTTAATACCAAGAAAACTAAGTGTGTTAAGTTTACGACGCCGAATATCAGGAATAAGGGACCCGAAATAATAATAAACAACGAGGTTTTAGAGACCGTCAAATCTACAGTCTTTCTGGGTATAACGCTAGACGAGAAATTACAATGGGGCTCCCATATATCGAGCTTAGCTGGTAAATTAAGCTCCGCTGCCTACGCTGTCAGAAAAGTAAGGCAGCTGACCAATGTGGAAACTGCTCGTCTAGTTTACTTCAGCTATTTCCACAGTGTCATGTCTTACGGAATCCTGCTCTGGGGTAGGGCGACTGACTTTAAAAGTATATTTATTTTACAAAAACGAGCGATTCGATCAATTTATCAGTTAAGTGCGAGGTTTTCCCTAAGAGAATTGTTTAAAGATTTAGATATATTAACAGTCGCTGCCCAATACATATACTCTTGTATTCTTTATGTTAGACAAAACATAAACTCATTTAAAAAAAGAAGCGACGTGCATAATTTAAACACTAGAAATAATCATAAATTATGTGCCGAATATCATCGTTTACAAAGAGTGCATTCTTCTTTTGTGGGTCTGGCTATTCGCATTTACAATAAAATACCGAAAAACTTACAAGACCTTTCATTTGTTAAATTTAAATTGGAAATTAAGAAAATTTTAATGAGAAAGGCTTATTACGCTCTGAATGACTATTTAAATGATAATAACGCTTGGTCGCTTGGCTAACCAGGAAAACGTAAAAATGTATTGAAGTCTTTAAGAATAAACGCTTGTATGACATTTTAATGTACCTATCGTATTTTGTATGATTATATCTATCATAAGATTTAATGAAATGATTCATTTTGTATTTGACATTGCATATTATTTTTTATATATTTTTATGAAACATTCTACACAATGGTCAATCCAGATGTTACAAACTAGATTCTAATACTCAAAACTGTAAGATCGTCATGCTCACAATAAAAGTCATTTCTTGCGGCGGCGATGTGGGACGGGTCGCCTCCTTCCCTCTGATATGGCGAGGGAGCCGATGGCTGTGTCACACGTCATACTCGTGAACGGGTGCTGCTTGCGGTGGCTGGTCGGCTTGCAGTTGAGGGTATTTACTTGTTATAACTAATTAATAGTCTTGTTGTCACATTGATAGTGTCTGGGTTGACATTGTTTAGGTTTGTTTATTTTAACTGTAAATGTGGATGGGGTGCAACCGACGTTATTTTATTATTTTCCTAATGTGCAAGAGTTTTCATCCGCTTGAGTAGAACAATTATCTTTTTTGTTTATTATTCTATGAAATAACTGTAAGGGGCGTGCCCCAGCCCACATACTGTGCAAACTGTATTAAAAATAATTATACATTAAAAAAAAAAAAAAAGATACAGAACAAAAGAAGACGGAAAAGAATAAACCGGAGTTTCTTTCTGAGTTTCTTCTCCGGGCCGTCCACTTAGGTAGCTAGAGAAACCTGCAGGTTAGCTAGGCTAGGATCCTCGCCGGACAGACCGAGGACCGCGTTGACCCTTGCCCCTGTCGTGTGATCCAGTGCCTGTAGTCCGTGCCAGTGATCACGTCCTCTATATTTCTCTTTACTTCTTGCTTGACCGGTCATTGCACTCTAAAATGTGTTATAATATTTTATATATATATATATATATTTTGTTTTAATTCATAAAATGTTTGAATAAAATAACTATAGTAAATAGATATTAACGTTAATATTAAGAGCTTGTTTACTAACACAAGACTGACAGACTTCTAGCACACCTGAAGTAAATTAAACATAATTTAATAGTAAATGTTACCTATTTATAATTAATTTTATATGCATTGTAAATTTTCTTGACAAGTACAAGTGTATGTAAATACCTAAGTGCTGAATAAAGATCGTTTATTTCGTTTATTTCGTTTATTTCGTTTAAAAAGCAACAATTTACTTAGTAATACATATACTACATATTTACAAAAAAAAAAAAAACAGACCACGCGGTAAGGAATTATAAAAATGTACTGTTATCCGCTCTCTAAAGAGAACTATGCACAAATTCAGGATTAAAAAAATTAAAAATATTTGTAATTTGTCCATAGCGTAACAATAAGCATTTCAGGTTTCACTAAATTATATTCAGTAGTATCAATGTAATGCGCGTTAAAAATATCAGAGATATAGATAGGGAAATTGACAAATAAAAATAAATTAAATTGCAGTTATCGCTTCAGTGTCTTTAATAGACAGAACACCATTAAAAGTTTTCAAAATATCTTTAATGTACAAAATTTTACTTCCACCAGTTTTAAGTAGGTATAGATATTAATTATAATGTGTATATGGTAATAAAACGCGTTATGCATTTAGACAATTATATTAAATTGTATAATGCTGATGGCATAACAATTACGAAATAAGTGAGTATAGGTATTGGTAGGTTTAACAGCAGAGTACTCAGTTGCTCCAAGTCCCAGTTGAAACTGACTGACTAATAACAGCCTGGTATTACAGGACAAGAAAACTTTGTGTAAAATATTAGATTTCTAGCTGGGCCTGGTTTATTTGAAGGACTACCCTCCCTCCATCGGCCATTTTCCGATTCTTATAACATCAACTACTTGCGGGATCAAACCTGGAATCCAGATAATTTTGATACTTACATATTCTACCTTATTTCTACTATTTGCTACCTTTGGTGAAATAATTGCTACCTTGATATTTGTAAAGTTATAAGCAAAATTATCTGGTCTCGCCATCTTGATATCAATATAGCGGGACCAAACTAAATCATTCGCTGTTATTTAGTACATTTGATTATAATATTTACTACCTATTTCCTACCTACACATAATCTTCTCGAGAAGGCCCTCGTTAGCCAGTGCACCATATACGGGCTGACGATGATGATGAATTATACGATCTCATGTGCTTAAAAAGCCAATTATCTCACTTAATTAAAATATATCATAATAATCTGGTCAGTAATGTAATCCTTTAACCTCCATAGCACATCTACTACGTGCTTATCGTAAACTGACGCAGGATTTAAACAATTATACAGAATACTCACACCGCCCAATATTTAAATGAGCTCGTTATCAAATAGACTTCTATTTAACCTAATTTGTATGCTAAAACTACAATCCCGCACAATTTTACTTAATTAATTACCAACAATTACGTTTCGTAATGCTGGCGCTAATACTAATATAAACTAAACCAACTCTAAATATGTCCTATCCTTGTCTAGTGATCCTTGCTAAAATGAGATGGAATTATGTCAAAATGAGTAACTCAAATCGGATTAACTGTATAGGGAGCTCAGGTGAAATGAATAGTAGAATTGTATGGACTGACAAATACACTCCCCGGATAATTATCATGACGAATAATATCGTTAAGGTACACTGTTTTCGAGTTCGAGTATTAATTTATAACCTACGGACCACTAACACATATGGAACTAGGTTTTAGAACCTAGAATGGCTTATATAGTTTTATACAAACCAGAGGTTTAATGCTGGTAAAATTCGGCCATAATAATACAAAAAATTAGGGACATTTTGTGTTTTGTACGGAAATTTTGACATTTTGACATAGTCCTTCTCTCCACCACTATAAGTCTGCAAAATTTCTTTCACCTCCATCCGCGCAATTGTCGTAAAATACCTATAGAGTGAGATAAAAAAGAAAGATCAGATGACTCACTAACAGGTCATTTTTTGAAGTAAAAAGTTGAAGACTTTGTTTGATTACTTGAACGCGCTAATTTTTTATATAGTAGTACTATTGATAGTAGTACTATTGTATATAATTATTATTAAGTACAAAGTTCCTACGGCAACGGGAGTTACGCGTGAATCTAGTAAAATATAAACGTTTTAAAATTTCGTTTCATTTGCATATTTAAAATAACTCAGATCACGAATCCGATCACACAAATGATTCGACATTTCCTTTATAATGGGGCAGTTCCGCAACTTTGGAGCACTTCAAGCAATTCCATCTTCTTCTGTAACGATCAGGTAGGTGCATACTAATCCTTGTCATAAGTTTAGAACACTGGTTTCCAACGGGTGGTCCGAGCACCCTGTAAACATATGAAGCGGTCCGTGAAGTCACTTAAAATATCACCCTGTCTATACTAATATTATTAAGAGGAAATATTTGTATGTAAGTATGTTTGTAACTAATTGGCTCAAAAAGTACTGGACCGATTTTAGAAATTCTTACACCATGTGTATGCTACATTATTACTGATTAATATAGGCTATATTTAACGATAAAGTTCCCACGGGAACGGGAGTTACGCGGGCGAAACCGCGCGCGGGAAGCTAGTATTGAATATACGATAATGCGAGTTAACGAGTTAATAAATAGAATACTATCACTAATCAGTCAGTCGATGTCGTCAAATTTAGTTAAATAAAATAAAAATATTAAGTAAAATAGTCCTTCACTGATAAAATCTTAGGAATCACTTGTCGACAGTTAAATTAACTTTTCATACTATCTGTATTATTTTATTTTACATATACAGCGGTCACTTACCCGCAAGCGTGGTGACTATGACAAAAATTCTTCCTTGTGAGGAGAAGATGTCCTCATTCATTAAAGAAGAGGTACTTTTTGAAACAGTTTATTGAGAGAACAGGTGCAAACTATATTAAACATACCACAAAATATCACTTTTTATAGTGTACTTAAATACACAAACAATATCACTTATGGTGCGCCGCTTTTGAATAAATAATCTTGGAGAAAGAATTCTGGGAAATATGTGATGATCTAATATATTTAGACACTAAAGTGGTTCTAGACAGATCGATCTAAAGACTTATCAGACAAAGGGCACTTGGATTTGATCTACCACAGTGGCTTAGCAATTCACCTTCACCAAATATTTGATAGCTCGCCGCAAAGCTCCTTCTACCAAACTGTACCTGGGAGAGATCAAGTATTTTCAATTGAATCTACAGTTTCAGTTCGTAGGTCAAATGGCAATCGGATGAATTAATTAATATTGAAATCACGATTTGGTTGTTAAACTTTGAAATCAGGAATGTCCATCAGGAATCTAAAGAAACTAGTTAAAGGCGAGTTGTACTTTATATTGTGTGGGTTCAAAATATTATGTTGTATTAAATGGACTTTGCAAAACAACAATTGACTACTCCATAACAGATTTAAGTAATGTTTTAATTTAATTTAATTTTCTTAATATTATTTTATGGCAATACAACATTGATTACACAAAATAAAGCAGAATATTATAACGTGAACAACGATGAAATTTAACTTTTAACACCACTTAACATTTATTTATGACTAGCGACTAGCTCAAAGCAAAGGCCCAATTAGGCGTTGTTCGTCGGGTCTAGCTCGGAGCTTGGATAATGAGTCAAAGCAAAATTGTTACACAAATGTGACAAATGTACAAACAAATACAAAGGACCAGATTCTGACTAATCACGTATTCTAGAAACGTAATTATACCTTCTGCTAGGGTAGGATTCTTGCCGGCGAGGACCACGTTGAGCCCCTACCCCTACCCCATGCCTGTAGGCCCAGGCCGTGTCAGCGATTACTTCCTCTTATATTCATAAGTCTAAATTTGATATCAGTGGCACCTCTGGGTTGTAGTGCCAACCTTTTAACCTGGGTGTGACACTTAATTGTATGTTTTTACCAAATATACAATATAGATCCACTATTTACACTTGTTATAATTAATGTGAATATAAACTTATTATGAGTAGACAGTAGAGGAATTGATGACAAACGGACGGACTAGTTACCTAGTTGAATTCATAAAATAATAATAGTACTGTTAATAATAGTTTTTTTACATTCTGATTTTGACAAGTACAAGTGTACGTAAATACTTAAGTGCTGAATAAATTCATATTTCTTCTCTTATAGTGACGATTTTTTTTTGTTTTTAAGCATTTGATAGTATTACCTGTTCTTTTTATATATTTTTTTAATCTGCATGCCTATTCTCGTAAATTATCACTTTGAAATCCTTATTCGATTCTAATTATGAAAATTGAACTGTCTCAGCCTTAACAAGTCTTACTCTAACTTAATAATAATAATGTTTTAGTTTGGTCACGTCATGAAATTAAGTAGGTAGGTATAAATTAATGTTAGAGCGTTTTTCAAGGGAGTTTACCCGTGTTACCCTCAGCTTTATCCTACTCTATTTATAATAGGACTGACCGGTTATTATAACTTAGAGGTAAAAAAGAAAGTATCTTTCACCATTTATTTGTTTAAGCTAATGTGTGGTGAGATATATAACCCAGAGCTCTTAGAGGTGATTAAGTTGTGTGTGCCCGACGAGTACATGGGAAGGCGGCGGCGACATAATCATCAGTCCATATAACACTTTAAATATGTCTATTTATTAAGTAAGTAAGTTGTCAACCTCCGTAGCGTAGCGCTATTTGGCTCGCTTTAAATCTCGGAGATCGTGGCTTCGATCCCCACGCCGGACGAAAATCTTTGTATAAATTCTTAGATTTCTTTCCAGGTCTGGTTGGTTGAGGGACTACTCTCCGTGACTCGGGTAGCACGTTAAGCCGTTGGTCACGAACAATAACGTTATAACATCATCTATAATCGTATATCAAGGAACGGGCAGCAACTTTTCCTTCCGTAGTACTACGTAAAACTGCAGTCACCAACCCACCTGCCAAGCGTAGTGACTATGGCAAATACCCTCCCACGGTAAGAGGCCCATGTTCAGCAGTGGACGTTATACGGGCTGATGATGATTATGATGATATGAATACGTAAAGCAAATATTTATAAACTTTTATAAAGAATATTACGCGCATGGAGTTGTGTAACATTTAGTATACAAACAAAGTTTGTATGGATAATTCTAGAAAGCTAAAATCTATCCCAAAGTTTCAACTGGAACTGAAATTCAGCGAAGCGTAAACCGGATTAAGCTAGTTCATTTAAAATTTTGCAAGTTAAGTAATATTATCCACGATAGATTCGTAGAATCCTGTTGCAACCTCGAGGGGCAGCTCCCCGTAATGTGTGACGGAAAGCGGTGTTAGGCAAATTGCATTCATCCTGAAGTTAAACTCTTGATAGAACTGAAATATTAGTCCCAGTCTTCTGGGAACTTTGTCTATTGACAGTGATGCGAAGGAATTTTTTGACGCTCAAGGGTCTGATAAATATTAATTACTTTTTTAATTCCTTTTTCTTTCTTTTTTTATAATTAGCAGCTTTTAGTTGTACAAAATAGGCATGGAGACAAAAAAAAACTATTTAGTCCGTCTGTTAGACTACTAAACAATATTGGACACATATTTTTTTATTTATCAAATCAATTAAAATTTACAAAGATACAGAGCAAAAACAAACTATTTATCCAATAGTAGGTATTTAGTTATCTAACTGACGGACTTAATAGTTATTTTTAGTCCGTCAGTAAGATTACTAAAAACTATTGGACACATATTTTTTTTATTTATCAAATCAATTAAAATTTACAAAGATACAGAGCAAAAACAAACTATAAAGTTCAGGAGAGGCTTGTGACGTTGCTATTAGGTAAAATTGTAGGTACCTAGAAGTAACGTCACACGAAATTTCAACGTGCTGTATCTTCGTCATTTTTTGTTAGTGGCACAAATTAAAAAATACCTAATATCCAATATGTTTTTGATAATCTAACTGAAGGACTAAATATATTTTTTTATTCTTCATGCCCATGAACACTGGCACAAAGTAGCAGATGAGTAAAAGCGGTGGACGTAGCTAGTCACTACATAGTATAAAACAAAGTAGCTTTCTCTGTGCCTATATATGCTTAAATCTTTAGAACTACACAACGGATTTTGATGCGGTTTTTTTTAATAGATAGAGTGATTCAAGAGGAAGTTTTATATGTATATAATACATCAGCATTGCGCCCGTGCGAAACCGGGGCGGGTCGCTAGTAATATTATAAATGAATTTTCACATTTAAATGTATTTGGGCGTCCAACTATAACGTACTTACATTATAGTCAGCAATAGCATATAGAATATTTATCTTGAAAAAAGTGAACCGCGGCTTGATTGGCATGAAGAGCGATTCATATATCATATTAATATATAAAGCTGAAGTTTGTATGTTTGCTTGAACGCGCCAATCTCAGGAACCTTAAGACCGATTGGAGAAATATTCCAGTTTTAGATAGCCTATTTATTGAAATAGGCTGTATTTAATTATGAAGATTCCACGGGAACGGGAGTTACCGCGTGCGGGAAGTTAGTACCCATATAAATTGCTCTTTACGCTAATAAATGTCAAAAGCTTCATCATAAGTCATCTTCAGCCCGTATAACGTCCACTGCTGAACATGGGCCTCCTCCCGAGGGAGGGTATTGCCATAGTCACCACGCTTGGCAGGGGGGTTGGTGACCGCAGTATTATGCTGTAACACACAAGGAAACGCTGCTGCCCGTTCCTTGATATACGATTATTATAGATGATGTTATAACAATCGGGACCAACGACTTAACGTGCTTTCCGAGGCACGGAGGGTATAGTCCCGCAAATAACCAGACCCGGAAGGAAATTAGGAATTAGACTTTACACAAAGATTTCTTATCCGGTGTGGGGATCGAACCTACGACCTCCGAGACTTAAAGCGAGCCAATTACCGTACGTCATCAGTACGTAAAGCAAATGTACATTATTTTAGGAGCGTCTTGTCCTCCATTTTAATATATCTCTTATATACTTGTAAGCAACGACCCCATTAAATAGGGAAAAGCCATCACTGGCACCATTTCCTTTTCAGCTTGAACATAATAGAACACCATCAGGAGTAAAACAGTATGTAATGAAACTGACAACCTTCAAAGCGGTGTAAATGTCGCAGCCAGATCGTACGGTTTACTTACTTAAATTATTACATTACGGTTAGCCTTTTTTTAAAACGGCGGATTTATTGGGTAGTAAAAAAAAACTTTAACATAAACCAATGGTGTTCAACGCGGCTATGTACCTACTCACCGTATTGCATTACGGCTAGCCGTATTGAAAAACGTTTTTCATTCAACCGCTTTTAATCCGGCAAATTAGGTATTGAACCGCCGCATTTTAATCGGCGTAACACGGCGAACTACACGATCCGACTGCAACATAAATATCGTCTTGAATCTTGGAAGCCCGAGCGAAGTTAAGTCAGGTCAGTCAGTCAGCCTGATCAATCAGGTAAAATCCTTATAAACTGCAAAAGGTTTTTCAAGATCTAGACCGGATTTAAAAGGAAAATGGATTTTGGTACTATCGGCCTTGCTTCGGAAAGCATTTCAAGCATTTTGGCTTGGTTCACTTGCGGTCGTAGTTCCACTGCTGAACATGGCCCTCTGGAACAGATCATAGTCACCACGCTTGGCAGGTGGAAGGTGATGGCAGTAAGATTCTCAATACTATATTAAACAATATGGTGGATCACTATCCACCAAACATGCTAATTTTAATGACGATAGTAATAACCTCCTCAGGAGAGACTAAACTTAGATCTCCGTTATAGGAGATTTTTCAAAGTACAGCAGAGGACTTATTACAGTTGATGATTATTATTTAAGCTGAACACTCAAAGCTGTTTATAACTACATAATTGTAAATGTTTATTCAAAGCCATAAATAACTGCATAGTTCGTCTTCTCACTCCATTTTGTAACGAAATAGCAAAAGATTTTGACTTTGTATTCCTGCATTTTCCCCTTTCAAAACGAAACCGATTTCAACTTTTATCTCAGCATTTTTAACCGTTTCTAAGGCGTTTATCTATTAGAGTTTAATAAATACACTTTTTATTAGAGTAGATATATATACTACTTGCTGCTGCCCGCGACTTCATCCGCGTTGCATTTTATAAGCTATCTAAGAAGGAAAATTCCGTCTAAATCAGAACTTTCAAATTGGAGATTAAGCGAAATAAAGAAACAAACAGACAAAGAGAGACATCTTTATACATTCATATGCATGTAGTAAAACCCTGTTATTTTTCAAATACACAGATGAATATAGATATTATGTATTATTACATTAAGTATATAAAATACTTGCATCATATGAAATTATAAGAAATAATACCTACAATAGTATAGGATCGATCTAAAACTTATAATTGTAACTATGTATGTATTAATCTTATCATAGGTATATGTAATAATACAAAAGAAATTAAAGAAAGGTAAGAAATTAGATACGTATACTACTTCACGTTAGTAAAATCATGATTCTAAAGCAAAACATTATTATTTTAACATATTAATTATTTCTCAGAGTAAAACAATTTTCATCATATTTTCCACTTTGTGAGAAAAATAAAGATACATAAATTCTACTTATAAATTAACAGCTTAAATGTAATGAATATGAAGTCACATGATAGGTTTTTCGGGCGGTTCGTGTCGCATAGCTCATGTTTTATTATTAACCATTAACTAAGCTAAACTTCATACTCGTAGTTCGTCGCTGGTCCGTGGAATTCTGGTTAAAAAGGGAAACAATATTTTCCTCCGTGTTTTAAATTTTAAAAGGTTACCTTATTTGTTCTTCATATTATTATAATAAACATTGTTAATCACATATTAACTACCTATCTATAAGTTGTAGATAGTTAATATTATAATAATGATATAACTAAAATACAGTATACATGATACCTGGAGTAAGTTTATTGCTCCAAAAGTGAAGCCTTATTTCCACTGTCAAAAGAAAATCCGGTTAACCAACACTAAAAGCATTCATAAAAATGCATTAAACAAGATAACCATCAAAATGCAAATTGGAAACAAAATTAAAGTGAATAAGCATTCATGAAATCGCACTACCAACGCTGGTCTGATGGGAAAATGCGATAAGGTTTGCAATAGAGGCGGCGGACCTTTGTACCGCACTTTGTGCTATTATATACACATATATTTTACAGAGCAACATATATATTTTACATGCCAAGGCCGTGCCTTGGAGAGCACGTTAATCTGCCGGATCTGCGCCTGATCTCTCACTGGTCGGTAGAACCGTTTCATCGGATTTTGAGAGTATAAAAATAGATAGTGGACCTGTGTTTGTGCACTTGTGCACTAAGTATAATATGTCCTGCGCTTATGGCTGATCTCCTTAGAGATTGATAACCGTGATAATCGTGACATTGATAATCAGTAGGGAGTACTACATACACAGAGAAGGGGAACACAGTGCTGCTGTCATGTCGTCGAATAGAAATGCATCGTTATATTTCGACGTTCCTTAATTATTATTTTTTTTCATTTCTTTCTTCCGTCAATGCTGTTCTTTTAGAATATTTACCGGGATTCTGAAGAAAATATTTTTATTTAATAATGTACAATATAAATAAACTTCAATTTGATAGGTAATACACGGGGACATAATATTGTATATGTGAAAAATTATGAAGATGGATGGTAGTTTTATTACTCTCTCACGCAAAAGCGACGTGCTTATTGAATATGGTACAGCGATCATTTATATTTATGTAAAAGAGTGTACTGTGACTACAGCAGCAAAGTTGATACCAGATACACGCGAATATAATTATGATTTATGATGCGTCCTTTTTATACCACCCATCTCAAGTTTCAGGCAACGGAAACTTTAAGAAAAACTGGAACAAAAACTCAGAGGAATTACCTTTTAAATAACAGTTTATATTATATAACAATTATTAATAACACAATTTTGTTGCAGAGCAAATAATTCCCAATCATTTTTGACATTTTAGTACTAGCTTCCTGCTCACAGTTTCTCCCGCGCAGCTGCCGTTCCTACAACGTACAATCTTCAGAATGAAATGTAACCCATAGGGTCTTTCTCAATAAATGGTCTATCTAACACTGAAAGAATTTTCAAATCAGATCAGTAGTTGAAACTGAACTGAAAGTAGAACATTCAATCAAACAAACAAGAACACTCTTCAGTTTTATATAAAATATTCCAAAATAAATTGTACCACAAGTAAACTAATTCAGATCGTCAATCGTCATTTTGTTCAGGTAACCACTTACTTCATTATTTATCGAAGAAAAGTACATTCATAGGCTTTTACCGCTCTAACTTTCCCAACTTGTTTTCTGATTCCAGTAAGTTATCTGAGCTTTAAGTAAGATTGGGTTTTTGTACGTACTAGTATTCAATATACCACTAGTACTAGAATAGTACTAGAATAGACCACTGTCCACTGAATATGATTTCATTATTGTAGGGTTATTGCAATGCATTCCCTAAGTTATTGTTATTATATTTATTGAAGCTTTATATATTCACCTAATAAATTGACATATGATTGATAATGATTGACGAAGACACTTAGTAACGAAGTCATTTTTATCATAGTTATATTCATATATAATCGTCGCATTAAATCGAATAAACCCTAGAATCATCAACAACTTTTAGGTAGCTAGCTCGTGTGTGTTTGATTGGTGCATTATTCAAAAGACTTAGTAAGTGTCGAACCCCCACTCGAGAGCTGGACGTCATCATACGCAGTGGAACAAGAAGATCAAAAGGTTAGTCACACAATTATTGCTTTTGGCTTTGTTCTGGTGAATTCCACATCATAATTGGTTGAGTGCTCGATTACTCCCAATATAAGGTTTAGCGAACAACCCTACATTTGTCCATTTTTATCGTAGTTATAGTTATAATCGTAACGTGATCACAAAGGTACAAAGCCTTACAAAGGTCAATGATTTTTGGTAAAAATTGTATAAATTCTTATTGTTATGTTAAACGACGAACAGTGAGTGTGTATTAGGTATGTATTCTGGTAGTCAAAGCAATCCACTACGCGTTAAATAATACGTAATAATATTATTTTCTTGGTATCTACGATTGTGCTCATATTTTCCTCTTGCTCTCATAATGACAAGGGTTTACCAAATATCAAGATAACTCCAATGGAAAACATATATTTATGACATTGGATGATTGCTTTCGCAATTAATCCATTTCATCTCACTGAAGGATTGCCGCAGATTTTCAAAATTCTTCGGTTTGTGCCTGCAAACAGAAAAAGCCACCGAGTTAGAATATTATGTGTAAACGAATAATATTGAGTACCTACAATAGTAATGTAGTAAATCAACAAATTCTAAGTACCTAATTAAAATCTAGCGGTAGTGCAGCCAAACATTTACGACCTAAATTTAAAATTTCCCTACGTTCATATCAAGACATTATTTACGATACAATGCACGTTTGCTACACAAACCACACAAGCCGGAAATTAGTCATTGTTTATGCACTCCGATCTATACGAAGTTATACAAATGTAAGTTCATCGAGTTTAGTTTGTGTTATCGAAGCGAGCTTGGTGGACAATCGCCGGAGCATTATCAGATTTAACAAGATTAAGAGTTTGTGCACTGAATTAATGGTTACGTGGCGTGCTTTGGTAAAGGCGAGAGATTAAACGAACCCAGTTGCTTATCTTTGAATATTCTGTTATTTTCATCTAGTGCACTGTTTCTTAAACTTTTAGTCTATGGACCTCCGAAAAATTGTGTACCGAATGGGTTTTTTAACTAGAACATTAACTATAAATCAAAATAGGTAAAACAATAAATTTAGATGATTATTCAAAACTGTATTGTATTAAAAAAGCGCCTTTAGTATTTATGAATGAAAAATGATAATAATATGATAAATATCCACTACGACTTTGTTAACACAAACTTTAATCAAAGGAGCGTTTAAAAATTTACCACGCAAATTCTCTTTTGAAATTTCCAGGGATATTGCTTTTTATGGATATTCGTGATTTTTTGGGATAAAAATCGATAACAAAGTCGCATTAAGTAGATTGCGTTTAATCTACCAAAGAAGGGGCGGATGCCAATAAATACAATCCAGGACCTACGGCGGTTTTTGAATCACAGATTAAGAAACACTGATCCAGCGTTATTGTTTATATATATCTACGTCGCTTTACCCGGTAATGGTGGTAAGAGAGCGCTATAAATCACCGTTAAAAGGCCTCATTGTTGGCTCGACTGACAAAGCTTTTGCCTAGTGGCAACGGCACGTGCGTGCGGAAAAACGCCGTCCAACCAAACTTCCTTTGACCTTTAGTCGAGTGCGTTCAATATCGCTTAATGACCTTTAAATGATTTTTCATCGTATACCTATCGTATTATATTCGGAGATACTCCGAAATCCGATTACTTTGGCCAATGTATGTACCTCTATACATAAGAAGATAGTATGAAAGCAATCCAAATATTGTTAGAGGCACATATTATATTTTATAGCACAGTGTGACCTAAACCCGCATCTTACGCACGCTTTTCCGTGACCTAAGTTGCCTATTTCGACACGGTGCATAAATTAATCGACTAACTTCACACATGTATGAAAAATGAAAGCAAACGTCATTTTAAATGTCATTTGTATTTTGAAAATTGACAGCGAACAAATGACAGAGAAAAGTATGAAGAAATGAATAATAAAATGATGACATTAAAAATTGCAATGATTTGAATGTAACTTTTAAATTAAAAAAATCACCCCCCCCCCCTGCTAACCCGCACCACCCCCGAGCACCCTCGCTACGCTCGGGCGCTAACTTGACGCCGTGCAATAATAGGCGGCTTAGGTCACAGGTATCGTAATCCACCACCCCCCGCGAGTCCGGGGCGGGTTTATGTCACATCTGCTATAAAATAGTATACGATACTCGTGACGTAAGCAGCCTATTATTGCACGGCGTTTAGCACCCTGGCTACGCTCGGGCGCTAACTTCACGCCGTTCAATAATAGGCTACTTAGGTCACACGTATCGTAATGTGCTATTATTATTATTTAACCTAATAACATGATGATTACAAACCATCTATGTAGGTAGTCATAATATCTATACTAATATTTTAAAGCTGCAGAGTTTGTTTGTTTGTTTGTTTTTTTGAACGCGCTAATCTCAGGAACTACTGGTCCGATTTCAACAATTCTTTCAGTGTTGGATAGTCCATTTATTTTCAAAAATGTTAGGGATCCGTAAGAAAATTGCGATTTACCCAAGGTGTAAAATCGAAAACCTACTTATGCGTGCGCTGCAAAAACTATTGACAATAGAACAAAATGATGTACTACGTTATTGTAGGTCTTATTAAGATCTACAAAAAAGTCCTCGAGAGCATATATCTAACTATAATAGTTTAGTCACAACACCTGCTTTTATGTTCATAAAAAATATTAAAACGTCTGAAGAATGAAACTACGTTATATGTATATCGTAATATTAATCCTTATCCAAATTAAGGATAATATTATCAAGGGTATTTATGTAGAAGTAAAATACTTTTTGTTTTATTCCAATCGGACATTTCGTTGAAAAATTATCACGAGTATAAAAACGCAAGGAATTGGTACCTAATAATGAGTTATTTGCCATAATAGATAAAGCTGAAGAGTTTGTTTGTTTGAACGCGCTAATCTCAGCAACTACTAGTCCGATTTGAAAAATTATTTCTATGTTAGATAGCCCATTTATCGAGGAAGGTTATAAGCTATATTTTATTATAAAGTTTCTACGGGAACGGGAGTTACGCGGGTGAAACCGCGCGCGGAAAGCTAGTATTAAATAAAATGGAGGAAGTTTCGGATACGATAAGTTTCTTATTAACATTATAAAAATATGTTATTGTTTGCTTGATTTCATTCAATAGGATTCGGAACTACTACCGGAGTAGCATAGGCTATATTCAATTATGACGTTTCCACGGAACAGGAGCTACACGGGTAAAACCACGGGAGGCTTAACTATACAGACAAATAATCGATTATCCTATTATTAAATGACTAGCTTATACGACAACCTCCGTAGCGTAGCGGTATTTGGCTCGCCTTGAATCTCTTTTCGGGTCGGGATTTCTTTCCGGGTCTGGTTGGTTGAGGGACTACCCTCCGTGCCTCGGAAAGCACGTTAAGCCGTTAGTCCCTATTGTTATATAACATCATCTATTATAATCGTATATCAAGGAACGGGCAGCAGCGTTTCCTTGTTTGTCACCAACCCGCCTGCCAAGCGTGGTGACTATGGCAAATACCCTCCCTCGGGAGGAGGCCCATGTTCAGCAGTGCGCGTTAAACGAGCTGATGATGAAAGCTTATAGCATTCCTCGATAAATGGACTATCTAACACTAAAACATTTTTTTTTAAATCTGTCCGGTCGTTTCTGAGATTATCGCGTTCAAACCAACAAATAAACTCTTTAGCTTTGTAAATTAGTTTAGAAGTATAGATTAACAAATAAAATCTACGATCTCTTCACTATAAAGCACGCTAGGCAGAAATGAGTTTCGTTTGCAATATACTATTCCATACATCCTAATTTAAACCGTAATTGAAATTTATAGGCGGAACTTCCGCCTTACAAAAAAGGGTTTCCCAAGTTGATTTAAATAATTCGTTGGACACGATCGACCTTCTTTCACTTAATACTTTATTACTGACCCAAAGACGCTCTCAAAGTCATTTCACTTTCATTTATAATTTCAACATTTTATAGAACTCCGGAACTAGGCTAAGGAAAAAAATTGAACCCCGTGGCTTGGTGATATAAGTCTCGCTTTAAGATTCGGTCATGGGTACGATTCTTAGTGTTAAATTTAAGATCCCTTTTTGATCTTGATTAAGGGGCTCCGTGGCTCGGAAAGCACGTTAAGCCGTTGGTCGCGATTGTTATAACATCATCTATAACAATAATTGTATATAAATGATCAGGCAATGATCAGACAACCTCCGTAGCGTAGCGGTATTTGGCTTTATATCTCGGAGGTCGTGGGTTCGATCCCCACGCCGGACAGGAAATCTTTGTGTAAACTCTAAGATTTCTTTCCGGGTCTGATTGGTTGAGGGACTACCCTCAGTGCCTCGGAAAGCACGTTAAGCCGTTGGTCCCGATCATTATAACATCATCTATACTAATCGTATAGCAAGGAACGGGCAACAGCTTTTCCTTGTGTGGTACAACATAATACTGCGGTCACCAAGCCGCCTGCCAAGCGTGGTGACTATGGCAAAAACCCTCCCTTGGAAGGAGGCCCATGTTCAGCAGTGGACGCTATACGGGCTAATGATGATGATCAGGCAGCAGCGTTTCCTCGGTATTACGACATAACACTGCGGTCACCAAACTACCTGCCAAGCGTGACGACTATAGCAAAACACAACCTCGGGAGAAGGTCCACGTTCAGCAGTGGACGTTATACGAGTTCATGATGATGATGCGTTTGTGTGATTTTTATTTGATAACAATTAAATGAAAAAGGCGCGGTGAATAGACGACTTTTACGTATTAGTTTTGTCACTGTTGCTCCGCGTAGAAATGAAAGAGAAGCGAAGAGACGCCGCGATGGCGCAACGTTTCGTTCGACTCGTTCGAGTTTTTTAATACATTAATCCTTGCAAATATCTTATTCCAATCGATAAATAAAAACAACAGTTCCCTTTATTATTATATATTACATCACTGTTATTAATATTATCAAGATTTGTTTATAAATAATACAGTTACAATTGCTACAATTTCAATTTAAATGGTTAATTTATGGTTTTTTTTATCGAGAAAATTGACCGAAAACGTGTTTTGAACACAATGGTCCCCCCATAAATATGATCAAGATTAACTTTTAGCTGCTCTAAAACATTTGGAAAAAAACTGTTTTGTGAAGCCTATTTTGACTAAGTACAGCGCCTTAAGTAATACCTATACGTGGTGTTAGATCTTAGGCAACGGTATGCAATTACCCTGGAACGAAGATGAAGCTAGGATGGTCTATTCTAAGCCGTGTGGTGTTTTAGAATAGACCGACCGACCGATGTCGTATGAGTTGACTTAGGGACATAGTTACAGCAGATGGATGAGCGAATCTGCCTTTTTTTCCCCAGTGGAAATGCATTTACGCATTTCCACCGCCACTCCAGCGTATTCGCGCGCTGGCGGTGGGATTTGTGGGACTCGCCCTCTCCATAGCGTGGTATGCTAAACTCATATCACGAGGAGAGGACCCTACAACCACTAAAACCTCCCGGACACTCCTTCGATCCGCCGTTGGCGGGGGCCGGGTACGCATGAGCAATCCGGCCCGATCACTAATCTGCCTGCCAAGTATGGTGATTATGGTAATATTCCTCAACGACTCTGAACTAGACTCGTTGACCATGTTCAAAAGTGGACTAAACAGGCAGATGAAGCTGAAGATAAAGCTGATCTTGAACTGGGACAGACTCTTCTATTAACTATCTATATAAAAATGAATCCCTATTTCCCTTGGTCACGGCATCACGCGTGAATGGCTGGACCAATTTCAACAATTATTTTTTGTTGTGTTTGTTACTGTCAGGAGAAGGTTCTTATGAAAAAAAAATAAGAAAATTGTTTAAAAAATTAGAAAAATTAAGAATACTTAACCACCATATTAAATTGTATAACGTAACCTTAGTGCTTTTGGCAATATGAACTTTTTTAATTTAATCTAATGTCATTTGACATAACATTGACAGAATGCTGTTCTTAGTGCACATCACGCTTCATATCACGCCTAATATTAAAAGTTTAATTTCATATACAGTTTTTGTTAAGACAAGACAACGTCTGTCGGGTCAGACCTATAAAAATCAAGATCTTACTAATGAAGCTTATCAGTAAGTCCAAAATATATAAACCCTACCTTAAGTTTGTTCAAGTAGTAACATTTCAAATTATAAGTCCAAAAACATAACAATATAACTTTAGCCGTAGTTGTTAAGTTTGCGGGAAAACCCTGTGTAACGGTTATGTCTTGTGTCCAACTTCGTGCTAAGCTTACAAACTTCCTAAACTGCTACTACCAGGGCATCTAAGAGGTTATAACTGAAGTAAGTTATATAAGATGATTCTATATATTTAACAACACCTTGGCATAGTGTGATTATACTGGGAGGTCGTCGGTTCGATCCTCACGTGCGCAAGATATCTATATAATATATATAAAACTGAATCCAGATTTCCCTTGGTAACGGCATTACGCTTGAATGGCTGGATCCATTTTGCTAATTCTTTTTTTGTTGTGTTTATTATTGTCAGGAGAATATTATGAATCTTATGAAATAATAAAAAAAAATTGCACGGAACGTAAGAAAATTTAAGAAAACTTAACCACCAGTCCACCACATTAAATTTAATTTTTTAATGTAACCTTACACTATAAACTTTTTAAATGTTATCCTTAGGCGTTTGACATTACATAGACAGAATGCGTGCTGCTCTTAGTACACATCACGGTTAGTTGAGAGCTATCACAGCTAATATTAAAAGTTCAATTTAATAAAGAGTTTTAGTTAAGATAGGACAACGTCTGTCGGGTCAGCTAGTAATTGAATAAATGTAAGGTCTTTCCGGGTTGGACCCTCCATGTCCCGCAAAGTGGTTCCGATTATTATAAAATCATCTACAGCAATTTTATACCAGAGAACAAGCAGCAGCGTTTCCCTGTGTGTCTTAATACTGCGGTTACCTACCCGCCTTCTAAGCGTGGTAACAACCTGCCCTCGCGAAGCCCATGTGGTCGTTATACGGGCTGATGTTGATGTTTATGATGATGAATTTAATAACCATTCGTTTCATTTTCACATCCGCATCATTATCCGTCTATTCCACTACATATTATTCACTTTTGTTTTCTAGGTACTTTTTTACCAAACAATTCCAAATGGCCTAAGCTGCAGAAACTCTCAGATTTTTATTTTTCAACTGAATCTCGACGACTGTTCTGACATTGTAAAATGTAATCAATATATAAAGATATGAAAGTCCTATTGGACCGTAGCCTGATGTAATTTTTATTTAATGAATAACACACCATAACTTGAAATTTTTGCAAAGCAAATAAGCATTGCCATTCAACTAGGGAATGCTGCCAGCATTGTAGGAACATTGCCAAGTACTATAGATTAAGATTTGATAGTATTTCTAAGTTAGCATAAGTTTAAAATACGTATATTATAATAATTATATGTATTAAATAACCGTTTATAATATACCACGACATTTATTTTTAACTTTACTTCTTAGACAAACAATCAACAATAGAATAAGCACGAAGACTACAAAAATATATTTAGTCCGTCAGTTAGATTACAAAAAAATATTAGACACGTATTTATAAATTAATCTAATCAATCAAAAAATACAAAGATACCGAGCAACAACAAACTATAAAGTTCAGGAGAGAAGGAATCGTGACTATAGGTAGTCACGATTCCTTCTCTCCTGAACTTTAGGTTCTAGGTAAAATCGTAGATAAAAGTGACGTCAAACGAAGTTTAAAAAAAAAACATTTTTATTTACGTAAACCTATTACAGGCACTTGCAAATTTTCAAAACAATATTTTAGTATTCATTATTATTATTTAATGATCTCATTTAATAAATTTTCAAATTAAACAAGTATTTAAGTTATTATTCAACGCGCCGCGCCGTATCTTCGTAATTATTTGTTTGAGAAACGAAATAAACTAATAAACAATACGTGTCCAATATTTTTTGGTAATCTAACTGACGGACTAAATAGATTTTTTTAGTCTTCGTGCTTATTCTATTGTTGATTGTTTGTCTGTGAAGTAAAGTTAATAATGTTAGGCATTATCATGTAATTTGCCAGGAGCTAGATATTTTACCTTCGGTAAGACAAGGGAGGAATTTCTGTAATTGTACAGGCACCAATTTAGATTGTTTTTCTTACATTCCAAATATAAATTTTTCTGCATTATATTTGATCTATTCCCCTTTCCACGAAATAAACTACTTACCACAGTTAGTTTAGGCATAGGTATTGTCAGCTAGAAATAAAAATGTTTTTTTTTATTAATACCGTTTTTAGTGACGGGTACAATTGTGTCCTTGTCTTAACCAAATATATATAGGTATGTAACCTCTAACGACAAACGATAAATGTCCGGTACACGCCCAAAGTTCTTTCGAAATACGACAAAAGGAGCACAGTGGGCATAATATGTTTCCAATAGCGCTAGCGCGCGTCTGTGGAGGAGAGACACTAGATTATTGTAAGGGTGGGGAAATAAAATATCGAGCAAAAATAATATTATGAATTATGGTTTAGGTAGGTTCAAAACTTCCTGCGTAGTTCCACCGTGTCACGTTCGATTAGGAAACTTGTTATTAAATATGTAATTACTACTTTCACTGCTATGTAGGTAATTCTTTCACTTATTACTAGTAATAATATCATTATTAAATTAACCAGTTTATGAAAACACAGTGAAAAGATATAAAATATTATTATATTTTTTGCATTCGTGGCCAGCACTACTCACCTTTATCTTGCCGGCCCTTTGAACTCTGGCGCCTTTACTCACACACAAAAATACAACAATAAATAATTTTACTTGACTATGGTATTGTTTAATTTATGTATTCCGCATTCAGCTCAATGAACTTCATAACGCTTAACTTATACATGGTTGAACAGTGGCAATCAAACCCAAATCAGGTGTACGCAATTGCTGTAACCACTGATGAGGTACGCGAGGGGTTGCAGTTGGCAATCAATATTAAACTAACATGTAACTTGCTAGCTGTATATTAGCTGTGTAGTGACCGATATAAATAGACCACCTTAAGTCACCCCATGGGTGTCGTAAAAGGCGACTAAGGGCATACAAACAGCTGATGGTTGGGCAGCAGGATCTATCAGCTTTCGGATGGACATACGTAAGCATCCACAAGACTTTTGCTACTTCACCGGGCATAAAGGCGAGCAGAGCTCCAGCCTTAATAAATGTTTTAAAAACTCCAAACTAAGCAACCTGCGCAAGATGGCGCCCCCTATGAGGCTTGGACCTCGGCTCAGGGCGGTCGCTGGTGATGAGATTGAGGGATTATGACTTTTAGTATTTTAGGGGAGTTTTGTGCAACTGCCGCTCTACTTTACAGACCCGAAGTCCGAGAGGCCCCTCTCGGACTTCGGGTCTATGAGGGCATCGGAACCAATTCGCCTGCCAAGCGTCGTGATTATGGCAATATCCCTCAACGAATCGGCTTGTCAAAGTCTGTTAAGAGCTGGCACAGACTTTTGCAAGCCAGAGAACATGGGCCTACCAATGTTAAGTATTGGACGTAGACGGGCTAATACAATGGGCATGAGGACTAAAAAAATCTATTAAGTCCGTCAGTTATATTACTAAAAAATATTGGAGACGTCACTATTAGGTAAATTGTACCTAATAGTGACGTCACACAAAATTTCAACGCGCTGTATCTCAGTCATTTTTTTGACTTAATAGATTTTTTTAGTCCTCATGCCTATTGCTAATAATAAATAAATCAATAAATGAAATCCGCCATGAAAGTCTAAACTTTCCCTCCACAGTAAAATTTTCGCTATCATAGAAAATAAAACATCGGTGTGCCGATTGTAAAACGAACACAATATCAGTAAGAGTAGCAAAAAGTTTGTTTAAGGGAAAAATCTGATATTTTAAAACATTCTACATTAATGCAGTTCGCTTATAGTCGCGCTGCTGTTGCGGAAAATGATGCTACTTTAAAAAAAGTTGTATTGAATTTATAAATGAATAAATTTATAAGTTTTATCTCGAACGAAAATTGCTTTGGAAAAGTGCGAGATATTTTTCACAAATAATGTTATTTTATTTGAATAGATTTAGAATAGTAGTCATTTATAAGTTAGTTTTATTTTAAATTAGCTACTTTTAGTTGTATATATGTATTTTATTAATGTAATAAATAATATTATTTATTTGAGTAGTCGCTAAGGAAGTCTGTTCGTACAACCTAGATTATAGGTATACAGGTATACATTACTTGAGATAATTTGGCCATGTTAATTTATCAATTTTAGTCTCTTTGATCTGACCATTTTGCATTTTAATAGTACCTAATACTGTATTCAGTATAGATGATAAATAGCTACCGTAGGGTAGCGGTATAGTCAATTTCCGTAGCATAGCGGAATAAGTCTCGCTTTGTGTCGCGGAGGTCGTGGTATCGATACTCGCGCTGGACAAGAAATCTTTATGTAAATTATTTTCTGATCTCGTTGGTTGAGGGAATACCCTCCGTGCCTCGGAAACGTTAAGCCGTTGGTCCCGATTGTTACAACATCATCTATAACAAGAGTATAGCAGGGAACGGTCACCAGCGTTTTCCTGTGTGTTACTACATAATACTGCGGTTACCAACCCGCAAGCCAAGCGTGGTGACTATGGCAAAAACTCTCTCTCTCAGGAGAAGTCCCATGTTCAATAGTGGATATTATACGTACTCGTACTGATGATGATGATGATATATAAATAAAATACAGAAAAAATCGCGGTCTATATACTAAACAAATACAGATTTTGTAAATGTGTTATTCACGTCACTTGCCCATCAGACCATGCAATGTGCATATAAGTACTCGTATCTACATACTATGTAGATATATGCACGTTGTGTGTCAGGTTCGTTAGCTCGGTGTTTTGCGCCGAGCACTCAATTGTATGTGTTGGATACTATTCAGCGAAAATCAAACAGTTAACTACAGGTACAAAGTGCAATGGTTGATTTAAGCTCTTCATTATCTATCTACGTTCTGAATTAAATTACATTGAACGTTTTAACGTTCACCGTGTAGTTTCCGCCTTAAAATAGGCCTGTCCATATCTTCATTATCTTCCTATGAGTGTCGTAAGGGACGTACGCGATGGATGAACAAAAATATCTTACCGCGATCACCAAACAAACTAATAAATGAATAATATTCGTTATAAGTTGGGAACCACGCTTGTGACTTCTAAAATTCTTCAAAAATGGTTGAAATGTAGCGCCACGTTTCCACCATTTTAGAAGACACAAGCGTGGTTCCCAACTTGAAGTTGAAATTTTGTGTGACGTCACTATTAGGTACAATTTTACCTAATAGTGACATCTCCAATATTTTTTAGTAATCTAACTGACGGACTTAATAGATTTTTTTAGTCCTCATGCCCATTGTATAAGCCCGTCTACGTCCAATACTTAACATTGGTAGGCCCATGTTCTCTGGCTTGCAAAAGTCTGTGCCAGCTCTTAACAGACTTTGACAAGCCGATTCGTTGAGGGATATTGCCATAATCACGACGCTTGGCAGGCGAATTGGTTCCGATGCCCTCATAGACCCGAAGTCCGAGAGGCCCGCGAACTGTAAAGTAGAGCAGCAGTTGCACAAAACTCCCCTAAAATACTAAAAGTCATAATCCCTCAATCTCATCACCAGCGACCGCCCTGAGCCGAGGTCCAAGCCTCATAGGGGGCGCCATCTTGCGCAGGTTGCTTAGTTTGGAGTTTTTCAACCATTTTTGAAGAATTTTAGAAGTCACAAGCGTGGTTCCCAACTTATAACGAATATACCACCTATTGATGCAAGCAACAAACTTAGGTACTAATAACATTGGATTGTAGAATAAAAGCTTTATTAGTGAACCATTCCTACTAAAAATAACCAAGTACATTCCATTTATGTATTTATCCTTATACATAAATGGAACTGTGCCAATCCCAATATCACAATAACCTTTTAGAATAATTGAGTTTTGTGGCTCACTGACAATCGAGTAATATAAATCATACCTATGACATTTAAGGTCCACTTTCGTAGGTCGCTTCCTATCAGTTCCTATCAGTATCAACATTACAGTTAAAGAAAAATTATAAAGACGACATTGAAACACATACAAACAATAAATAAATATTACAATGGAAATCATATCGATGCGTTAGGTTGCAGCATCAAGTTCAAGTTTCTTTATTGCACACATATTGTGTAACATAGATGGTCTTATCATAATTCAGTAACAAATATGAACCCTGTTAGGGCGTAGCAATATTTTATCTTAACATAATTTTCTAAAATTTTAATATTACAAAATATATTTTTACAATAATACCTACTCATTATATTTTTAAATTAATAATATTAAATGTATTAAAATAATAATATTTTGTACTAAATTAATGCTTAGTGTCTACAAAATATGTATCTTTTGTGTAATTAAATGTTAAGTTATATAATAATAATATATGTATTTACAATAAATGTCTACAGTTACAATAATTAAATGTTACAATAATTATTAAAATTAGTCAAGGATTCAAAGTTTGTCATAGAGTTGTTAATATTTATCCTCAAAAAACTCTTTCAGTGTGTAGTATGATTTATTTATTAGGAATTTATTCAGTCTAGATTTAAATATATTATAATTTTTTATGTCTTTTATAGTTTTTGGAATTTTATTATAAATTTTCATTGCCATAAAGTAAGGCCCTGAGTGTACTATAGATACCTAAATTAGAAAAAGGGAGCGCATACCTTTGCTTATTATAGAAAATGGAGAACTTGCGGCTGCCGGTTATAACCAGAATCCATGGAAGGGTTCCTAAAAGTAAAGAAGTTGGATCGCGGAAAATTATGAGAATTCCGAGTTATTTGACTTATTCCGAAACTTTTAGTCACCAATCCTATACGTCAAGATGGGTGTTTTGGCAAGAGGGTAATACGTCTTATCATACCTATCTGTAATCACATAACTATCTTACCTACTTCTAATGATTTTACGTACCTATACGAATTCATACATTTACAGTAAATTCAACCAAAGTAAATCCAAATTAACACTCCCACATCCCTGCTCTGAAATCAGAATTCGTTAATTCAGAATAAATGAGCAAGTTCCAGCAACTCAGAAAGTCGTTATTGACTTTTAATGAACGGTAGCTACTAGTGGCAGAAACAAAGTACCTACTTAGGTACTTTCATGAATACAGATCAAATAAAGGTCCCATTCAGAGATTCAGTCATTAATAATTCATTTTCGGCCTCGGGATATTCGATAATTCGTCCCATAATTATGTTACTCTGACGACAGTTGATAGAACACCTTTTGTGGAATTTAGATCACACAAGTTATTTTGGAAGTGTTTGCTGTAACTAAAACGGTAGAAAAGCATTAGATTAGTATATTAAATCTGTACTAATATTATAATGCTGAAGAGTTTTTTTTTTGCATGAACGCTAATCTCAGGAACTTACTTACTGGTCCGATTGGAAAAATTATTTCACTATTAGATCATTACGTTAACCAAGAGTAACTTTAGCTATATGAAACCGCGTTCGGAAAGCTGGTTATATATATTTTTTATTAATGTAATACCTACGTGTTAATAAACAAAATGAACACTAAATCAACTATTTTATTATGTCAAAGTTTTGCTCATTTAAATTTAAAACTAAATCTAGTATTCAAATGAAAGTTATTTAATATTATTATAAACGCTGAATAGAATTTTAAATAGAGGTGCATGAGATATTAAAATAACACTGATTACAGGTACAGCTTGTTCCTTAAATACAAATGAGCCTTATATACAAATAAAAAGAAATGAAAATTGTTTTATTAAAAGGTTTTTTTTTGCAATAAAACTAATTTGTTAGAGATTGTATTAAAGAATGAGTATTCGTTTACAAGATCTCGGCATTTTATGCCTCATTTTATTCGAAGGGTAAAAATCTATCATTATTTTACAAAACCCTTTTTCTAACTGAAAAACTTTCACATTTTTTATCGCTTTACTTTTTGAAGATATTCAGCTTTTGATCTTGGCAATTTAAATTTCCAATTTGAATCTTTTAGTTTATCGAGTCAATGTATTTTTATTGCCAATATGAATAAAGCTTCATAAATATAAACGATGTTATTAACATATTACTATCCCCATTTGGATGATATAGTGTCATATGTTTATAGCCAAATCGTTTTTCGCCACAAGATATCATATTAATAGGTGTTAGGTAAATGGTTGAACATATGATACCTAATGGCGAATCGTATTTACGGGCGAACGATGATGAAATATTAAAATCCTTAATTATTAAAGTCGTATCTATCTATCATCTATCTGCTGGAAAAAAAAGACCCAGGCTCATTGATAAAAAAAACCTTTTTTTATTATCAAAACAGGTTTTTTTTCATTTAGAATATGTAAACTAACATCAAAAAGTATTGGTAAAAGTTATTGTTAAGTGTGAGTGTATTTTATGTTCTTTCATTTGTATTTTTTATTTTTATTATACACTTATTAGCAACCTCCGTAGCGAAGCGATATTTGGCTCGCTTTAAGTCTCGGAGGACGTGGGTTCGATCCCCGCACAGGACAAGAAATCTTTGTGTAAATTCTAAGATTTCTTTCCGGGTCTGGTCGGTTGAGGGACTACCCTCCGTGCCTCGGAAAGCACGTTAAGCCGTTGGTCCTGATTGTTATAACATCATCGATAAGGTAATTTGAAAATAGAAGACTATTCTGTAACTAGCTGGTCCGTATCTGCAGCTTAACTGACAAATTTCACATCGCACATCAAAAGCCTCCGAACAGAAAAGAAAACCAACATTACCATTAACATTACCATTAAACCTACGCTACCTTAGGCTACTGCAATTATTGGCGCCAGTTCCCGACTATTGTATAGGATTTTATTTTTGATGTAGATACCCAACAAAACTGTGTAAATTGACTTAAGTAAGTATATATTATTTTTTATAAAGCGAAGCGTAGCAATAAAATGTTTACAAAAACGAAAAATTATAATTAAAGCTAGAATTTGAATGCACGCGGTAAAAATGTGTTCTATATTCAATACGCGCGCAAATGTAACTTTTTTACAATTTAGCGAATTTTGTAAAGAGGTAGTATATTGTATGTAAAAAAAATCATTAGTTAGGAATCTGCTAAATAAATATCAAAAAATTTCTTGCACAGCATTAAAATATTTCATACTTTTCCTGCTGCATCGGTGTCTGAATGGTTACCATGTATCTCTCTAGTGCAAGTTTAAAGAAAACAATCCAATTACTAATATTGTTTTTTTTTTATCAAAAATTTATAGAAAATTGTGATTGTTACCCAATTGTATTTATTCTGTGTTTACACAGCAAATTTCACCCCATTTATACATTTATTATATTATTCTCTAATTAACTAAATATACCGTAATGCCAACATGACAGACACAAACATTCACAGTGCCAAATTTAGCAAATTAAAACAAACTTTTGCATCAAATAGCATCTAATTTCATGGTAGTTTAAACTCAACGCAACAGTTTGCAAAGCCAAACTATTCTGTACCACGTAAATGATATAGAAACCAGAAACAAAGCACACTTGTTAGCAAATCCTAATTAAAGGAAGAGTTAAAGGAGTGCCAGATACATATCCAGATTTTACCCCGAGGGCGAATAATAGTTATCTTTGGGGATCTTGTTTGGGGGAAAAACCAAACTTTTGGCCCGAGGAGGCGAGCTTTTAGTCCTGGAAGAAAACTAAGGTTTGAGTCCTCGCGATAAAACTGAGCTTTTAGTTCTGGAGTCTTAAATGAGCTTTCAGTTCTGGCGGTAAAACTGAGGAGACAAAAAGAAGTTTTCAGTCTTGACGACAAAACTCAACTTTCGTCTTAGAACGCTTCCCGGAGGGAAGCGTTCTAAGACGGGTTACGTATAATGTAGTTTTTAACCCATTTAATGAGACTGGAGCCACCTCGCCTTTATTCCCGGTAAAGTAACAAAAGCCTGTGGCTAAATATATCTATACTTCACTACATAGTATAAAACAAAGTCGCTTCCCCCTGGAGTCTGTACCTATGTATGCTTAGATCTTTAGAACTACGCAACGGATTCTGATGCGGTTTTTTTTAATAGATTGAGTGATTCGAGAGGAAGTTTTATATGTATAATACATCAGCATTACACCCGTAAGACTCCGGGGCGGGTCGCTAGTATATTATAAGAGATAGAGATATTGAAGAGATTTTCTTTAAACGAGCATATATCAGGAACTTTAGGTTTGATTTGAAAAAAATATTTCACCATTAGAAAACGTAACGTTATCCAGGAGTGACATAGGCTATATTTAAATATGAAGTTCCTACGTGGACAAGACTTACGCTGATGAAACCGGGAAACCGGGAAGCTACATGAGAAAAATAAACCTGCCCCATAGCAATATATATGTTACGGGCAACGTGACTAACTGGGCATTATTAATAAGGACCTGCCATTATTAATAATGCCCAAGAGCGATGGGCAAAGTGATTAATTTATCACTTTGACCGGTCATTATTAATAATGCCCGACGGCCCGTGGTCGATGTAATAATTCAGTGTTCGAGATAGCTTGAATTTATCACTTAGACCGGGCAGTATGAATAATTCCCTACTTGTGCCGGACAATGTGATAAATTGGTTTAGGTTTAGGTTATTTTTTTTTTACTACCCAAAAACCTTTTGCGCTGCTCATTTTGTAAGTTTAAATTCATTTAATAAACAAAAACACTACAGTTCACCTATTTTATTACTTTGCCCAAGATAGGGTGGGCATTATTCATAATGTCCGGGAAAAGTCATTAATCATGCTGTTTTAATCACATTGCCCAATTGAGTCGGGCATTATGTATAATAATAAGGGAGCCGACGGGGCTAAATGGGGATTTACTCGAGCGTCGTAGAGACCTATTGGGATGCAAAGCTTAGATGATAAGAAGAAAAAAATGTTATATGATACCTTTACATCGGTGGGGGAAGCGGCTATAGATTTTTAAATATGTAAAAAAAAACTGTTGCATGGACATCCTCGAGCGCGTCAGATATTGATAGCATCAATGACCTACGTATTTTTAATAATGTACGTATGTTAATCTGATCGTTTGCATGATGCGGGTGGTTGTATTTAAGGGTTGAAAATGAAAAAAAAAATATTTAATCGAGCGCGTCAGATTTTCTAAGGGAGTGTTAAGTACACCAAAAAAAAGCTCTCATTCACTAATCTGACGATTTCGATGGGACGCAAACTCGCGGCCATTTTCATAATGTGCAAAAAAAATTCGCCATTTTGAAATACTCAAGCGTGTCAGATTAAGATATATATGGTTCATCTTTATGTTCTAAACGTACTGTCTCATAATCTGACGATTATCTAGAGGGATTCGCCTGATCTGACAAAAAAAAATTAGAAAAACGGTTCACCTTAAAGGCCATCCCTGCAACTTCCCGCTAATTCCATTCCTGGGCGCTTAAAATTGTACTTATGACATTTTTGAGCTCAAAATATAATTTATGTGATATTTTGAGCTCGCTGAGTTCAAAGAAATAATATTTCTATGCATTTGAGCTCTCCCAGCTCGAAAGTCTGATAGAAGTTTCATAGAACACTATTTTTGGAATTTTCAAACCGCAATAACTTTTGAATGGATCAAGCAATTTTCGCGCGGTTGGCGGCATTCGACGCAGTTTTATCATCCTCATAAGTAATTTTGCAATTTTAATTGATCGAACCACAAATTTCGGAGTAATCCCGAAAAAACACTTTTTCGGGTTTCTTTCGTTCACGATATCTTTCGAACGAATCAACCGCTTTTGACCAGCTTAGTGGCGATCGACGTGGTTTTTCAAGCTCAAAGGCGGATTAGTTTTTGAAATTGATCGATAAAGCCGGTTAAAAGTTATTCCAAAAAAAACACTTTCAAAAAAAATGTTTTTCTTATTTTTTTTGAGATTTTTCACCATTTCTCAAAATCTATCGGTCCGAATCGGTTCAAATTCACAGGAAATCTAATTTTGAGGGACATATTTAGAACGCCGTTTAGTAGATTCCGATCGGTTTAGTCGTTCAAAAGTTATAAGCGAGTAATATTAAATATAGCATAATTATAATTTATAGCACTGTGAGTGATATAAATCATTTAATGATGATTCCATCGACAATTCGAGGTTATCATATGATCCTCGTGACTTTCGGATAACCAGCTTGCTCCGACGATATTCCAAAATATTTACACATTTTTTTAATGTTTCTACCGTAAATTTAATTGTTTTTTGTAAGGTACTTTCACCACAAAATACACATTTCAAATTAATGTCACTCATATTAAATATTTATAAACTTTTATTCACACAACTAATATTAAAATAGCAAAAAAATCATCAGTATCAGTGGTACCACTGGGTCGTGGTCCTAACCCCTTAAGGGTGCCCCCAGGTGTGTGCCACTTAATTGTATGTTTTTTTTCCAATTTTTTCTATATTGATCCATTAAAGTCTAAAATAATTAATATGAACTTAAACTTATTATGAGTAGAGAAATTAATGACCAGCTGACGGACGGACTACTTGTCTGTAATATCCTACAATTTGCTACCGGTTAATTAAGTATCTAGTTTAATTAATATAATAAGAATAATTGTGTAACATTGTGATTCTGACAAGTACAAGTGTATGTTAATACCTAAGTGCTGAATATATTCATTATTTTACATTATTTTAAAAGCCAAAACGTTGGAAACACGTTGTAACAGTATGCCACGAACGAGTCTTTATGATCAGCTGTGATGGAGTCATGGCAACAGAAACCAGAGTGGGGACGGAGTGAGAGAGTAATAGATAGAGAAAGAGTGAGAGAGGAATAGAAACGCGGAGAAGGAAATGTAGGCATAATGCAGCTGCACGCATTTAACTTTATCGACGAATTTTTGTTATTTCGGCTTGCGGAAATCGTCAGATTATATATTTTTCATTATTCTTGAATTATTTCCTTCAAAATAAAAAAAAATTAGCTACGCTCGAGAATGTCGAAATGACGTTTTTTTTTACAACTTTGTTGCCTTCCCCTTTTTTTACGTCACTCTCAAATTGTCAGATTAGTGGAATATACACTTTTTAGGATGTAATTAACTCACCCTACCTTAATCTGACGCGCTCGAGAATTTCTGATGGTCAATTTTTTTTTACTAATCTGATCCTGTATCCTTCACGGGCGGCCTTATATATGGGCCTCATGTTTTGTGGAGGTACTTAACCGGGTACAAGGTATCCCCCTGTATATTAATCTGCCGCGCTTTAGTAAATCCCGAAATCCCCGCATGGGCTCCCCTACTATAAAGAGCGGCCATTATTAATAGTGCCCGGACTTATCAAATTGCCTTTAACATTATATATCACCGGAAAATAATACGAATCATAAGTTGACCAACTTCCGTGCCACTCATATTGTTTTTAGTTGCCATTTTCAGTGAACGCGCATAATGATTGTATTATTTACTTAATTGTTATGATACTTGAACAAACGAGACTAAGCTACTGTTGTAACAAAACAAAATACTTTAACTTCAATAAGTCCTGTTGAATTGGTTAAGGTTTAGGTTATTTTTATATCAACCTGAAACCTCGTTAGTTTATCAACTAACGAGAAAGTTTATCAACTAATTAGTAAGTTGATCTACTCACGACTCTTATTATTTTCCTGTATATATAAATATAATATACGTGGGGCATGATGTGAGGTGGGATACAACTCAGTAGCGCTCAATAGCAACAATGAGCAAACTTTATTAAAGTTAAGCGACTAAGCAGTGCTGCTAACAGGTAATCCAACACTAGAAGTATTAAAATACCAAGTAATAATACTGAAATATGTTTTAATGAGGAAACCATAGTTTGTTATATTAACATATTGTATAACTAATAGTTGTATTTTAATTAAGTTAGTAATAAAAAGGCATAGTTCTGTAATCTATACTAATATAGAAAGCTGAAGAGTTTATTTGTTTGTTTGCTTGAACGCGCTAATCTCAGGGACTATTGGTCCAAATTAAAAAATAGTTCAGTGTAAGATAGCCCATTTATTGAGGAAGGCTTTAACTGCTCTGCAAGGAAACGAATCTTTGGTTGACTCGGCACTCACGAATTTCTCCGCTTATTATAAAAACCAGCGACACAATTTATTTTTGGTTATATTTAGTTATTCTCATGGAAACAGTGTTTACGAAGATGAAACCGCGCACAGGAAGGACCATCACTGTCTTTCCGTGAAATATCCAGAATGCTGAAAAAATATATGTATACTAATTAAGTAATTAAATTTGTTCAGCGCTGTAGATGTTTACAAACACTTTAACTTAACTAATTTACAGATTTTATAGGTACGTCCGTCAGCATGTACCATCTCTGTCATATATCCATGTATCTTTGGAAATATGACAGAGGTTCCTACAATATTATTTAACATTACACTGTCGTAAGATTATGCGAATTATTTGTTTGATAATTATAATAAAAAGTTAAAAATTCCTTAATTTGTGAGTCTGTTGAGCAGTGCAAGGCACGTCTCGACGCGTACTTCGCGCTGGCGATCATTGAGTTCGTGGGGCACCCATTTGTCAAGCTTTTTTACCTTGCCTATTTGACGCAAATGGACCAATATTGTTTTGACGCTAACGTCGAAAGCTGCTGCTTCCACAATCGCCTTTAATTCGTCATTATCGATCAAAGTCTTCGGACGACCGCGAGGTTCATTTTTCAGGTCGAAATTTCCAGAACGGATGCGAGCAAACCAATAACAGGTGGTGCGTTGGTTTGTAGGTAGTGTTAGCTCCGTAAACGTCGTTGATGTTGCGTGCCGCTTGTGCCGCGTTGCTGCCACGACGGTACTCATATTCCATAATTACTCGAATTTTTAACGTATCCATGATGACGAAAAAGATTGAAATGCGATGAAAATGTAACACTAATCAATAAACAAATGACTACCTTTGGAAAAAAAAACCATCACTGTCTTTCCGTGAAATATCCAGAATGCTGAAAAAATATATGTATACTAATTAAGTAATTAAATTTGTTCAGCGCTGTAGATGTTTACAAACACTTTAACTTCACTAATTTACAGATTTTATAGGTACGTCCGTCAGCATGTACCATCTCTGTCATTTATCCATGTATCTTTGGAAATATGACAGAGGTTCCTACAATATTATTTAACATTACACTGTCGTAAGATTATGCGAATTATTTCTCTGATAATTATAATACTAACTTTCGAATGGCATAAATATATATATATATATATATATATATATAGGGTGACTGGTAATTAGTGACCGATACCTAAACACATTATTGTGCTCATGATAAACAACTTTTACTATGGCACCAAACCTGAAATCGCGAAAAAAAATCAGCTGCTCCCTACCATGTTGACGAGTTATGTGAACATGAATGTATGGAACAGCTGATTTTTTTTCTCGATTTCAGGGGTGGTGCCATAGTAAAAGTTGTTTGTTATCATGAGCACAATCATGTGTTAAGATATCGGTCACGAATTACCAGTCACCCTATATATATATACAAAATGGTCATTCCAAGCAACTATTTCTAAGTTAATAAGTAGAAGTTATGTCCAAATAATTGACTACTCTTGTTATCCTATACCGAATTAATATTAGGAACTTTGCTGCGGGTGTTGGATAACTTGGGATGGATGTTAACTAACTAACGTCGTCGCACGTCGTTTCTTTCCTTAAACCCTACTAACTTATATTTCGACGGTGATAGTGCAAAACCGTACGTCTTATTTTTTATTTCTATTATTCCTGTATCCCGCTGGAGGAAATGACAACATTAGTCTTTCTGAGGAGTAATAACTAATCTAATCTCTTTCTATTGGGGGACAACGTAGTCTAATTGGTTTAGACATTAGGGGCTTAACCTAAGATGCCGGTTCGAGTCCTGCCGGTGGTCAAATTTTATAAGTTTTAATATTGAAACATACTTAATCTCTAGCTGATTACATTTTTTGCAGTTCTTAAGACAGTTTAATTTTTCTCCTGGACTTGGTGAGCCTTGGTGCTCACTGCCATTTCTATTGTGTACCACAGTTAATTCTGGCTTACAGGAGTTTCTGTGGTGAGAATGTGGGTTGCATTTATCCTAAAAAGAAGTGCTCATACGAGACAATTGCTAACAAAGTGTAAATTTGTAGTGTAAAACTCCAAGTATCAATTTGCAACATTTGATTTTGAACTTTATCAGCTTAATATTTAGCGTCGATTTGTCATTGTAAGTTAATGATTATTCAACTTTTAAAAAATAAGTTATAAGTTACTGTAATTTTATTTTTTGTTTAAGTTTTATAATAGGAAGTCGAAGAGAGCTAGATCCTTAATGCCTTTGATCAGCTGCTCGACTGTGGAAGTACCTCGTAAAGTCAAGTCTTTTTTTCAAAGAGAAATGCATTAAACATGCCTACCGCTGTCCCTAGCTCCGGGGTATCACCGCTGGCCCTAGTGACGGGATATTACTGCTGTCCCTAGCTCCGGGGTATCACCGTTGTCTCTAGAGACGTGGTATCACCGCTGTCCCTACTGACGGGGTATCACCGCTGTCCCTAGCAGTGGGGTATCACCACTGTCCATAGTGATGGGGTATCACCGCTGTCCCTAGCAGCGGGGTATCACCAGTCACCACTGTCCCTAGTGAAAGCGAACCACTGCTGTCCCTAACGGCGAGGTATTACCGCCATCCCTACGGTGGGCTATGTAGGATTTCCCCTCAACATAGCGATGATATGCCAGTTGTACTCTTCTCGTATTGTGATATCCCTGAAAAAGAAGAATTCTAAACTTTACTACTGAAGGATTCTACAAAATATGAATCCGTTTAAGAAGAATATTCTAACAGACTACAAATCTCTTTTCCTAATAGTACAACAAAATAAATGGACGGTTTTATTTATGCGGATCACACAAGTTTTATTAACGCTTTAGGCTTCATATATTTTCCTTCCAAACCGTAACTTCGGATTATGTATCGAAGTAACAAATAAATAAGTGATTCTTGTGGTAACAAGGTGTTTTTCATGAATATATATAAGGTGTATATGTGAATAATAACGCTACGTGGTTTTTTGTCTGGTGATGTGTGATGATAAAGTACGATACATATAGTGTATGTAAGCAAATAGAGCAAGCACAATTATAATAGGTAAGCTATGAAATTGCCGTTTTATATGAAAAAATTTAAACGATTTTATTTCATGTATTTTTTATTTTGTATTAATCGAAGTAATCACCCATGTAATCAATGCATCTTTGCCAACGCAGAAGCAGTTTAATGATGACCTTCTTAAAGAAATCAGCTGGACGGGAGGCAACAAATTCTTCAAAGGCTGTACTGCCTCTCGGGTATTGAATTTTTTTCCCGCCAAGAAGTTATCCAAATTCTGGAAAAAGTAGTAGTCTGTAGGCGCAAGGTCTGGTGAGTAGGGCGGATGACGGAGAGCTTCCAACCCCAGCTCTTGCAACTTGGAGACCGTCTGCTATGCAGTATGAGGTCGCGCGTTGTCGTGCAGGAGCAGCGGAGACGAGCGATTGACCAATGCTGGTTGGAGATGTGCCAGCTTCTCCATCATGGTGTTCAGTTCTTCACAGTACACATTTGCAGTAATGCTCACCCCGTTTGGTAAGAAGCTGTGATGAATCACACCGGCGCTAGACCACCAAACAGTGACCATCACTTTTCTAGGGGTAAGTTTTCGGTGCTGAACCAGGATCCAACCAACTTGCTGAGCGCTTGCGGTTATCAAACAGAATCCATTTTTCATCGCAGGTAACAATGCGGTTTAAAATTCCTTCATTTGTGTGTCTGTTGAGCAGTGCAAGGCACGTCTATTCTATTATTTTTATTCTATTCTATTTTTTAAAAAGACAACTCCCGCACTAGGGAAATAAATCCCTGTGTCGCGGGGGACTTTACAAACATTCATTTCACGGACACACAGAACACCCAGACTCAGAACAACTATTTCTCGACGCGTACTTCGCGCTGGCGATCATTGAGTTCGTGGGGCACCCATTTGTCAAGCTTTTTTACCTTGCCTATTTCACGCAAATGGACCAATATTGTTTTGACGCTTACGTCGAAAGCTGCTGCTTCCACAATCGCCTTTAATTCGTCATTGTCGAACAAAGTCTTCGGACGACCGCGAGGTTCATTTTTCAGGTCGAAATTTCCAGAACGGATGCGAGCAAACCAATAACAGGTGGTGCGTTGGTTTGTAGGTAGTGTTAGCTCCGTAAACGTCGCGTCGTTGATGTTGCGTGCCGCTTGTGCCGCGTTGCTGCCACGAAACGATAATGATAACGAAAAAGATTGAAATGCGATGAAAATGTAACACTAATCAATAAACAAATGACTACCTTTGGAAAAAAAAATCCATGTTTTTAAAATAAAATTATTTTGAAATTAGAATTCTTAGCCAAACAAAAATGATTTTGATTTGAAATGGCCAGTACTACAGAACGGCAATTTCATAGGTAAAGACCTAATATTTAAACACAAATTATTCAACAATATTGTAGTTAAACTTAACTCCCAAATTAAAACGAACCCTTAATAGGGCAGTAGGTATGTTTAGAATTGATTGGTTTTGATCTTTATTACAAGAACATAAAGTTCAAAATATGGTGGTAACCATATTGCCGCTGCCCGTTTAAGGGTTAACTCCCAAATTAAAACGTAATTTAGAAATGTACTAGATATTAGTGTATGCACCTAATAAGCTTATGTAAATATTTTCTGTTGATTTATTAATATATTTATTTAATATTATACATATTTATTTAATATTATACCTACATAATTGTAGGTATAATATTAAATGAATAAACTTCAATCTAAATAAATCATAATGAAGTATCTATGCTAATTTAACTCATTCCATTTGTCCCAGCGTTCAAAATATGACGCATTTTTCCAATCTGGTGGTATAGCTTATTCGAACATGCTTTTATAATTTAATCAAGAGACAGTAAATCCCTATATCGCGGTTGACTTTACTAACATATTGTAATTCACGAACATAAACTACACCCAGACTCGGACAGTGTTTCAATAGTTATCTTGGTTGGGAATTGAACCCAGGATCCAGATCTTATAAGAAACTACCGTAACCACTAAGCCACCAGTACCTACAGTCAACAATTGCAACCTTCAAATCGAATATATAAAACAATAACTTTCCAGAAATTATCTACAGAAAAGGCTTTTTAGTATTGTTACCCAATTATATGCTTCATTAAACTTTATGTTATTGAATTAAATTAATAGGTGCTTGTGCTTAAAACCCAGAACACATTTCAATAAGCTCGATAAAAACGTCTGTAAATTTAAAACAAAAAAGTATCAGTCACAGACTTTTGATTGTGCAATCATTTTAAAAGAGCACAGATATATTTTTGTGATAAATTTGCGGAACTTTCTCAGCTGGTTTTTACTTTGCACAACAGGTAAGCATTGCCATTCAACGGAGTAATCCTGCCAGCGTTCTAGGTACCTTGCCAAGTAGGATAATCAAGCGGCCGTAGCCTAGGCTAGGGCGTCGGGCTTGTGATCTTGTGGTCGCTGGTTTGATTCCCACTCATTGCACTACCGACGTGAACCCACTCGTAACACAAGCATTTTAAGCACGAGGGGTTAACAAGAATACTAGTAGACTGTAAAACTCTGCTAGTAAACTTTAAAAAAATAACTATATATGTAGTAGTATTTTATAAGTTAGTTTTACTTTAAATAAGCTACTTTTAGTTGTGTATAAGTATTTTATTCATTAGTTTAAAGATTTATTTTTTACCCTTATTTTTGTTATGAAATATCTTGCTTAAAAATGGTAAGATATTTAAATAACCTACAAGCTGAAGCAACTCAATACATTTTCATGATAACTTGTATTAAAACCGATTTAACAACATTTAGATGAGATAAAAGTAATAAAGTTTTCATTTAATCAAAGTTCTATTCACAATCAAATCCGATTTTCGATTGCTAACAACATTTGGGTTCTAACGTCGAACATAACTTAGTAAAGCCGTTGGTCCAACGTCCATACCTAAACGAGTAATCCCAATTCGTTTGGTTGAAATACAATCTCTTCCCATGTAAAATATGGCGCTTCGATTGATGTAATCCTATATGTTTACTATCTCAGCCCCTCTGACTAATGCTAATCCGATTTCTTATTTATCTGTCTCTGACGAATGTAGTAGGGCGTGTTGAGAATTATTATGAGTAATATTTTCTTCTTTACTAATTGTATTAATGTTGCCAATGGTTACAATTATTTAAGGTTTGGTTCGATAACACCTAGTAAAGGTGTCGTTGTCGGCGCGGCGGCGTCGCATCGTAAGTAATCTATTGTTCCGTGAATTTTTTAATTTTTTTCCTTCATAAACATTCATTCTATTACTTATAAAAACACTTTTAATTACTTAATAAAGTGCTTTAAACTTTATACTCGTAAACTATGTAAAACTCATTAAATCGTCGAATGAAGTTTTTCAATTTTAAGTTTATTATAAAAGCCATTTAAGCTATTGGTTTATGGTTACCTATAGATTTGGTTGTTTGTATGTAGTGGTTTATATTTGTACAGTAGTTTCGGCGTGATACGCGTTCAAATAATCACACAGACAGACAGACAAAATGAATGACATGACATTTTTTGTTCAGATCATCGATATTTCAAGACTTTGATCCATTTGATCTCTATCATCCACCAAAAATCTATACATATTGTATCTAATAAAACTTATTAGATACAATATGTATAGATATTTTGTTTTTGAACTTTATAACAAATAAATTGATTTCAGTTTTAGCAACTTTATTATTGTCCAGGTAAATATTAAATCAGATCCTATTTCATCATCATCATCATCATCATCAGCCCGTACAACGTCCACTGCTGAATATGGGCCTCCTCTCGAGGGAGTGTTTTGCCATAGTCACCACGCTTGGCAGGCGGATTGGTGGCCGCAGTATTATGTTGTAATACACAGGGAAACGCTGCTGCCCGCTCCCTGGTATACGCTTGTTATAGATGATGTTATAACAATCGGGACCAACGGCTTAACGTGCTTTTCGAGGCACGGAGTCCCTCAACCAACCAAACCCGGAAAGAAATCTTAGAATTTACAAAGATTTCTTGTCCGGCGTGGGAATCGAACCCACGAACTCCGAGACTTAACGCGAGTCAAATACCGCTACGCTATGGAAGTCCTATTTACCTAATAAAGTTCTAAGAGTAGTGCCTAATTATAGAGGAGATTATAAATTACTCTCTTCCGTAATTAGGCTCTACTCCCATACACTGTGTAATTACACCGTAAATGGTATACAAGAACGTACTGATCCATCAACATTGAAAAGATTGTTTACATCTCATTAGTTGAGCCTTGTTGACATCTCCTCCATACCCTCTCATATTTTGCAACATTTCAATGATAATAACACTTCATTATGCTTACGTTTCCCTTAAAAACCTTTCGACCGTTCAACCTTGCGACCGTTTATTTAAAAATATCTTTAAAAAGTGGCTTCGTAATCTTTTAATCCGACATTTTAATGAGGTTTCCGAGCGACCATTATGCTGGGTAGTCTAATTGAATTGTTTTAAGTCGCTTTCTCAAATTAAAATATAAAATGGCTATGTTTAAAGGATTATAGGTAGTTAAATATATAAGTGAAATAAATATCATGGCATTCATAAAAACATACAAACGTGTCTTTTTTAAACATTTTGAATGATGGCCGGGTAGAGGGAGTTGAATGAAGGTCTATAATAACTAATCTATATCTATACTTATAAATAAAGCTGAAGAGTTTGTTAATAAATAAAGCCGCCAAACTTAAGTGGGACTGGGCTGGACATGTCTGCCACATTTTAGATGACAATTGGGCTTAAAGAACCACCGATTGGGTCCCAATAAACGCACGACGCCATCGCAGCAGACCGGGACGAAGATGGCGGGATGAGCTTGACTCCTACCGTAGGGACTGGCCGGCACTCGCAAAAGATAGAGAGACAACGCAGGCTAGTTAGATTAGATTAGAAGAGTTTGTTTGCTTAAACGCGCTTGTCTCAGAAACTACTAGTCCGATTTGAAAAATTCTTTCAGTGTTAGATAGCCCATTTATCGAGGAAGGTAGCGCGAGAAGAAAGTATTTTAGTAGGTACTAAAACAAATTTCTCTTTTAACTAGCTTCCCGCGCGCGTTTTCGACCGCATATCTCCCGTTCCCGTGGGAACTTCATAATAAAATATATAAGCTATAGGCTTTAGCCTTCCTCGCCTTCCTCCTAACAAGGAATGATATCATTACTTGTTATTTAAAAGCGGCATTAGTAGAACCTGCCAATAAGAGAATATGCAGTACATATAACGTGGTTAAATTTATAAAGAACATGTATGAACCTATTCTTTGATCATAAATGTAACCTGGCTTTGAGACAACAGATATTCATATATGAACATATTATTATTATAGCTAATACACGGTCTTTGTAAGCATGTAATACTATGCTTCAATACACCGGAAAGTCTTTAATGATAAGTACTTATATTTATTATTATAAGCGTCTTCAGTAACTGACATTTGAGAAGAAAATTACCAAATCGATACGGTATATTCTGCTTTGTTACGAGAACTAAGTGGAAAATGAGGTCAATGTACTTACTTATCTTTAACTTTTATGTAGTTTCAAAAAAAAATGTATCTGAAAAGAAAAAAATAAAGATTAGAAATTTAAAAGCCGTAATAATCATTATTTCTTAGGAATTAACAATATGTTTTAAAGTTACAATAAAAACGATGATAATATTCGAAGAAGTAGATACACTGTGTTACAGATCCCAACACGCTACCCCGAATTACAACACAATTCGCAACGTAATAAAATAATATATATATATATATATATATATATATATATATATATATATATATATATATATATATTATGCTTTTAAAACTTTTAAAAATAATGTTATTATTATTTGGGACTACTTTAGTAAAATATCTTGTCTCTTCTGTTCTCTCTCCTTCACAATCCCAATGCCCCTAAATATCTTCGCGAACGTTTTGCGTATTCAATACCTAGAGACAAACCCCGTCGTACTGCCACTTCTCTCCTTTTAAAAAACCCTCCCCATGTCTCAAGCAAATACGACCACTCTTTCACCGTCCGTGCAGTGCGTCTCTGGAATTCACTTCCACATCCTATACGCGCTTGCCAGTCTCTTAATCCTGTAAAATAAGAACAAGGGAGTACTTTTTCTCTCAGTAATTTATTATGTAATATGGACATATAAGTTAGTAGGTATATGTAGTTTATTATAAATAGCAGGCATATTTATTAGTATGTAGTTATATATGTATGTAGTTGTATATGTAACTATTAGTGTGTATGTTTATAGATATGTATTTACGAATTTGGTAACAATTATTTTAAATATGTTGTACACTTGCTATGCACTCATTATCATGTATCTCTTTCCTAAAGGTTTGCTGGAAGAGAATTCATAATTGAATTAAGCTCGCCTTTGTACATGTTGTTTCCAATTTATAAAATTTATTTCATGTAATTTTCTGTGTGCAATAAAGTATAAATAAAAAATAAACATATAAATATAATATTATTTATGTTGCACCTTTAAGGTTTATTTTTAATAAAAACGAACATTTCAGTTAGGCATTGAACATCCATTTTAGTCATGGTAATGAAGATTAGTAGCTTATACTCGGTGACTCTTTTTACCATCTAGAAAATAATAGGGCGTGTATGTATATTATGAAATAGATGTCTAAGGCATAGTTATTTTATCTTTTTTTTTTACTGACATTGAGTGAAAATCATTATTAAAATATGTAATAGGCCAGTAAAAAAAAAAAAAAAATTTAATTATTTTCAAGACGGTAAAAACGTCACCCAGTATATAGCAGTATATATTCCAAAACTATAAACGCTACATGATTTGTTAATAGCTACTAAAACAATAAACTTAAGATAAATAGAAAGGAAGGAACAATTTATAAGGATAGATGGACTGCCTACGATTCTCAAGCCTACAAGTTTTCGGACCCCAATTACTTTTTACACATTAACATTATACTCGTACTTAGATGGTTCTCAATTCTTTTTTTCTTACCCGGTGTTAGCTAACATCGGCTAAATTTTGCAGACTTAACTGTTCAATGCTTGTCTACGAATAAACAATGGGAATGTGTAATTTTTTTTTGTTAAGAACTTAATATGTTATCTACGTTTTTCTACTTCCCCTGGCTCATCGGCTAGCGGGGTTCCAGCCTTATTAAATAAGTTTGTAGTTTTTAACTAACTAGTTACTATAGTTATGTCTAAAAATAAATAAAAATGGAAGCCTGGATAAAAATATTTATTTTTATACCCATAGGCACATAACAACTATGTTTGTATTTACACGTGCTTGCGGCCCCAATTAATGTACTGAATCTTTATTTAATACTAGCTTTCCGCGCGCGGTTTCACCCGCGTAACTCCCGTTCCCATAAAAACTTTGTAATAAAATATAGCCTCGATAAATGGGCTATCTAACATTGAAAGAATTTTTCAAATCGGACCAGTTATAGTTGCTGAGATTAGCGCATTCAAGCAAACAAACTCTTCAGCTTTATCTATTACGGCAAATAACTCTTTATTAGGTACCAATTCCTTGCGTTTTTATACTCGTGATAATTTCTCAACGAAATGTCCGATTGGAATAAAACAAAAAGTATTTTACTTCTACATAAATACCTTTAATAACATTATGCTTAATTTGGATAAGGATTAATATAACGATATACATTTAACGTAGTTTCTTTCTTTAGACGATTTAATATTTTTTTATGAACATAAAAGCGGTTATTGTGACTAAACTATGATAGTTAGATATATGCTCTCGCGGACTTTTTTGTAGATCTTAATAAGACCTACAAACCCGTAGTACATCATTTTGTTCTATTGTCAATAGTTTTTGCAGCGCACGCATAAATAGGTTTTCGCTTTTACACCTTGGGTTACAAAAACGCAATTTTCTTACGGATCCCCAACTTTTTTGAAAATAAAATATAGCCTATAACCTTCCTCGATAAATGGACTATCCAACACTGAAAGAATTTTTTAAATCGGACCAGTAGTCCCTGAGATTAGCGCGTTCAAACAAACAAACAAACAAACTCTGCAGCTTTATAATATTAGTATAGATTTTACTGTGTCAGCTGTTGATCTTCGTGTGTGAGGGTGTATCTGCTTACACATCTTAAATACTTTAGTAAAATTTCTCGATATTCTCTATAGTTAAAATATTCAGATTTTAACTCCGAACAGGCAATCATGATTTCAGTACATATACCTTAAATGTTTTTTTTTTAATAAAAATATAAGGTACTTACGCTTAAGTTGAGAACAAGAATTTCCTCAATTATAAGTACAATTTAAAACGATAGATAGGCTGTCTTCCATTCTCGAACCTTCGAAGTTTCGCACCCCAATAACGATTTACACATTAACATTATAGCGGAGTTTAGATGGTTATCGGCTGTTTCGATTTGGGAACAAAATTGAAGAGTAATTTTAGAGGTGATAATTTTTTATTTGCTTTCAATAACTTTTAATGGATACATTTAGCAGTTAAGTTATCGTGTCTCTTAAAATAGAAGGAAACGTGGCCTTTAAATTGTCTTTTTATTATGTTTATGTTTAACTTGTAAATTGCAGAGAATTTTACGATAACGCTCAGCAATAAAATCCGTCTAAAATTTATAACAAAATTGTACCTACTTGGTGAAAATAACCATGTTTGGAAATTAATTTAAAATTATTAATGATGGTGATCACTATTTACAAAACATAATTTATTACATACATACATACATATAATCACGCCTTTCTTCCATGGGGGCAGGCAGAAACTACAGAACGCCACCTGCTACGATTCTTACACACTCCCTTTGCCTCGTCCACGTTCATACATCTGGTCATACACGCACGCCGGTTGCGAGTACTACGCACCGGACCTTTCTGGAGAACATCACCTATGAGGTCAGTGTATGTCCTTCTAGGGCGTCCTCTCCCGGCGTTTCCACTCACATCTGCCTTGTAAATACCTTTTGTTACTCGCCTTTCATTCATCCTTTCCACATGACCAAACCACCTAAGCATACTCTTTAATTTATTAATATAATAAAATATAATTTATTATGTACTTACTCTTAAGAGACATCATCATCACCCCGTGTAACGTTCATGGAGGCCTCCCTTTGATGGTTGCCATAATCGCCACACTTTTCAGGCGGATTGATAACCGCAGTGTTATGTACAGCATTTACAAAGATAAACGTTGCTGCCCGTTACCTAAACTCCTACCGTAAAGGGACAATTGGGACCAATAGCTTAAGTATAGTAGGTGATTTACAAGGCACGGAGGGAAGTCCCCCTACTAACCATATTCGAAACGATTTTTTTTTATTTACATAAATAATTTATGTTCGGAGCGGGAACCGAACAGACGACCTCCGAGATTTAGAGTCAGGCCTATACCGCTGCGCCACGGAGGCTGTTAGTAAAGTGGTAGCATAAAAACAAACAAACACAGTATGAGTAAGTAGGCACCTACATATATGTATTATTTTTTCCATCGAATATAACGTAATACCTAATAATAAATAATATTGCATAGGTAAAGTATGATTTAAATGATTTGATTTGATGTGACCAATATCTGTTTCATTTCATTAGAATCTTTAAAAAATCATTTAAAGACCTTTGCCTATAGGCAAAGATCAGGGAATTACATATTTTTTCTATTTTCTTTTGGAAGAAAATCTATATCAATATATAATACTAAGATTAATGATATCCAATCACAAACTTTAAAATAAAGTAAACACATAGCCAATAAACCCTTTTTTTATTATCGACACCGTAAATCCTTAAGAAGTTGGTTTAATTGCGTTTCTCTCAACTAATATTCCAATTCTTTGCCTGTACTTTTCATTTCGACGGCACTGTGACTGGTTAGTTTTTATCCTGTAAATATATAGTAGGTAATAAAGCTTTTGTATCTTGTTGATGGATGGCTCAAAAACAGTACAGAACGAATTTTCATCCTCTAAAGGTACAAGTGACTAAATCATGTGGACTAGTCTATTTTCAGCTCGAGACATAAATAATAACCGAAAACCTGCCCCAGATTTGCAGGGGTTGTTATATATGCCTAAATTTTTAATCTTAGTTTCGTATAAACCTTACATACGTGGATTTATTGATATGGTATCATCAACATCTTCAGCCCGTACATCGTCCACTGCTGAACATGGGCCTCCTCCCGAGGGAGGGTTTTGCCATAGTCACCACGCTTGGCAGGCGGATTGGTAACCGCAGTGTTATTCTGTAACACAAAGGGTTGCTGCCTGTTTCCTGGTATACGCTTGTTATACAAGACATTATAATAATCGGGACCAACAACGGCTTAGTCGGCTTATCCGGAAATAAATCTTAGAATTTACACTAAGATTTCTTGTCCTTAGTGGGGATCGAACCCACGACCTCCGAGCTTCAAAGCGAGACTTAAACCGCTACGCCACAAAGGATGATATGGTAGCCACTACCATTTAATTAAGATGTCTTTTAATGATAAATTGATTCCATATGAATCTGTGGTTATTACACTTATGTGTATTTTTAGCCCAGAGGCTTTTGCTACTTCACCGGCCATAAAGGTGAGCAGAGCTCCAGGCTAAGCAGTGCTCCAACCTAAACAGAGCTCCAGCCTAGGTTATTACACAGTAACAGTACCATAAGTATGTCAATATCACCGTGTAGTTTTTGAATTATTGGCAACCCCATATCTCCATATGGATATCGTATCGGATAGACGTAATGGATGGGCATCAGCATCTATCAGCTCGAAGGTACTCCCGTCTGACTGCGATTACTAATCCACCTCCCAAGCTCGGTTATTATGGTTATATCTCTCAGCGATCCTGGCTTGATAATGTCTGTCAAAGAGGGGACTCATGTTTAGCAGTGGAAGTAAACGTACTGATAATGTAAAAAACAGTCAATAAATTTAGACGTTATTAGGCTTGGTAAATTTTTATCGTCACATCGCTCACTTCTTCTATCTATATATAAAAGGGAACCGTTACTAGCTGATATATCAATAAGCAACCAAAACGACTGAACAAATAGCGCTGAAATTTATATATCTATATTTAAAGTATTATCCCTAATTCACCCCAAAAGGATGAAATAGAGATTAAACTTTGTATGGAGAAATTGAAAACTACGCTAACAGTCTCAAAAGCTAGTAGCTTATATAATGTGTCTGCCAATCACCTTTACAAGTAAAATAAACAACCTACTTACTGTTCCAACAGTGTTTCCGATTTTATTGAGCGGATTCGATATTTTATGCACAGACAACCCCTCGGGCCAGCTGCTCTCGACTAGCTAACAATTTCTCCACAATGTTTTTGTCGCGAACCCTTAGGCGTTCCTAACATTGATCGTGATTGAGATTAAAACAACAACAAACTATTATTAATTTTCTCCAAACTGGTGTTCGCCAACACCGGATTATTTCAGCAGATTTTAAACTGTTGATGAAAATGTAAAGCAGGTTGGGTTGCGGATTTTCGAATGAATTTATTTTAAAATCCGCAATGTAGAAAATTTCGGAGCTGCTCGACTGGAGAAGTACCTCCCCATTACAGAATACCACAATCAAATAACAGTGAGCGTGAGTAAGGTCGCCGGAGCTCAAGGGGGGAATGGGATGGGGCCAGTTGTATATATAATTCTATGCATGCCAATTAACATCAGGTTGGGCCATTTATCTGGTCAGGCACAAAACAAGACGTATCGCAGACAACGGAATCTGCGTAAGCGGACATCAAGTGCCCCCTGTCACGTGAGTTATATCCGTGGGCTCCCTCGGGCCCTTTAACCGCAGTTTAAGTAACGTACCGAGAATCAATATGAAAATATCTCAAATTTGCTTACAAGGTAATTTCATGATTTTTGGGAGACAACATACCTATTCCAAAGTCCATAAAATCACATTAAATATTTATTTACCACCAAATTATAGAAATATACCAATCTACATTTTAATACAACATAACACTTATTTAGGTATTACAAAAAAAATTGTAATATTTAAATATCCGTGCATTAACTGATAGGTACTCCGTGAACAAGAAAATTACGGAAATATAGTTGAGAACAATGCAAACCATTTTGCGGAACATCTATTGTTTTCAGAAAATCTTTCCGTCGGGCGCATTTTCACAATAGTCTGATATTGGTTTACAGCTTTTAACGATAAAATATCTTAGCTACATATTTCACTATATTTATAGTCCTAGCTGAAAATACTTTCAGTCAGTCATTGGGTTTTCAACAATTAAGAACTAAAATTCAAAAATGAGTTTATTTATTTTAACCGTTTTATTTACTTTTGTTTCGATAGGTTGGTAATATGAAGTGAATTTGCTAAGGGTTTTCTATGTTTTAAATGCATAATTTTTTTTTTTTTATTTCCAGTTGTATTGCAAAATTATGATGGTCAGGCTTTAGAAGCACGTTACGAGTACGTTCTTCCACCTGACCACAGTGCCTGTTCCAGACGTAGCAACTCAGTAAAAGACCCATTACCATATAAATGGATTGCCGTGAAACGAACAAAACCAATAAACTATGACGACAGTCTTGCTCCCCAATCTTTAACAGAAACAAACCCAAACCAGCACTTTCAAATTGAAAGTAATAACAATTTATTTATAGCGGATCCATTACAAGCGGATTCTTCATTGGATAATAATATTCCTAGCATTCATTCAAAAGAAGGACCAATAAATGACTTAAGTTTTACAAAACCGTTGCTATATGGTGATAATCATGAAGCATTCACTCATCCTAGCACTGAAAAATACGATATACATCTTAGCAGTGAAGAAGTTTTGCTAACAGCTCCAAATGACAACCGACTAGGAAGGGGTAATCGACGGAATAACAATGCTATATTTTCTGTTGCACCCTACCAAGAACTCCAAATTATAAATAGAGCTCCGACTGTTAAATCAGTACATCCTACAACTAACTGTGAAGAAAAAGAGATTAGACCTTCTGGATCAAGACGTTCGATGTCTGGCAATGACGATGATCAAGTTGAACCAAGTATTGATAAGTCTGTGGATCATACTTCCATGCCCCAACGATTGACAGAAAACGAAGATACTATGGAGTCTACGGATGACGTTTCAACTATGAGAAGATCGAAGGGAATATTTCAAGGAAAGAGTCAAGTGTGTTTTGCATGTAGTACTGCGAATAATCCAAATTGTTGGGCACCAGACGGAAAAACTACTATAAAGTATTGCTCCATGGGCCACAATGCTTGCATCACTAAATCTTTTGGAGAAGGCAGTAAGTAATTTTATTTAAGCTTTTTCTATGATAATGAGAAGTTATAACCTTTCAGTTACGTGCAATGAAACATTTCTTTTGCGATTCAAATTCCAGGAGAGCCTTGTACAGTAAATTTGTAAAAATATAACATATAAGTAGAACCTAGCAGAACAAAACTTTTAGGGGCTGTTACATGAGAATGATTCATTTGCATTATAAAATATAAATACCTTAGCCTAAGATGCTCATAATTCATTATTTTGTTATATTACAGTCAAAGTAGGGGAATATAATAAATAACGCCTTTAGGTATACACGTACTGCGTAACTAAGTAAATAAAACTTGATAGCCCTGTGTACGCTATAAAGGTCTTAAAGTAGTACTTAAGACAACATTAGGGTCCCTTTCAATGTGATTAAATTACAGTACATGCCACATTTTCATTAAGTATCAACCCTATGTCGCCTTGTATAGAATAGGCAAAGTAGTAAGTATATTTTAATAACTGTCTTCGCCTTCGGAATCTTTTTAGTCGGTATTGTACATAATGATTACTTCTTAAACGGGCAACAAGAAAACTGTACTAAATGGGTAAGTCATTTATCATTTCTTAGCCACGTTCCAAAATTGCAAGGTGCCAATAAATAATAGATGAACTGATTTGGGTAGTAATATTTTTCCGAAATCCAATTAGACTTTACAGCCAATTATATTAATTACAGGACGTTTTTTACAACCAAAAATCATTAAGATTTCAGTAGCCTACATACATTCTTACTTAAGAGCTACTTTTAAAAATACTTGGCATTGGAATCACTATTTATCATCGTAACTGTTATCCGATAGTTATCGAATAAATGCAATACCTGTTATTAAGTGCGCCACAAGTGGCAATTTTCTTGGCACACTCCATCTAATTTTAAGATATTGTAAGACGTTTTAATTGTATCCGCCGCTAGCTGTAGGCGTATTTGACGCAAACGATGAAACCTTTAGCAAATTAATATTAGACCCTGCATATTAGGTTAGGCACGGATAAACTGAAGTGTAGGTATAATCAAAATTTATTGCATAAACTGAACGTAAAATAATATTTTACACTACATTTTCTTGACTAAATGTTATAAAAATATAAGAACAGAAGACATTTGGTTATTGACATCAACCGTGGTTTTTTTGGTTCGTGGATGGAGAAAATGCCTTTACGCATCCCTTCCACTGCTGCAGCGTTCCCGTACTGGCGGTGGGGTATGTGGGACTCGTCCTCTCCATAGTGTTGGTATGCTAATCATACCACGAGGAGAGGACCCTACCCGCTAAAACCCCCCGGGTATTCTTCCGTGCGACGTTGATCTCGACTGTTATAACGTTATCTATAACAATTGTAGTTTAACCAAGGAACAGGCAGCAGTGTTTCCTTGAGCATTACAACATAATACTGCGCTCAACCCGCCTGTCAAGCGTGGTGACTACGCCAAAAAACCTTCCTTGGGAGAAGTCCCATGCTCAGCAGTGGACGTTAATACAGGCTTATGGTTAAAAATTATTAATGTTATGTTGTTTTACAGGTTCGTTGACCTTAATTCGTGATTGTGGTAAATCCTGTGATGACTCCGAAGTAGGAGGTATTGGACCGAAAGTTAAAGAGTGTTCCGTTTGTCATAGCGACCTATGTAACGCAGCTTATTCGATCAATACTTATAATTTAATGTATTCTATAATTTTCTTATGTGTAGCAAAGTACATATTTAATTAACTTAAGTTGGATTTAAAAATTTATTCAAACATATTTGTTGACTCTGAAATATAGTAAAATTATATAAATTGCACTTTCTTCGTTTTATGCTTTCAACAGAAAGAAATTAAATTGCTAATTCAATTTATGACCTCAAAATCTAAGCTTATGTGAAAGGAAGTGAAAAATCGTATTAAACTCAAGAATCTGTCAGCTCTATGATTGTTTCTTTCATATAATATAAACTTGTATTTAATAAAAGTGTTCTGATTTATACGTTCCTAAAAATATTCGGTAACATAAGGTCTATGAACTCTTGGTTGTACTATTCTTAATCATTCATAGGGTTTCATAAGAAAAATCAAGATGGCCATGCATTATTCTCGATGACGCAGCGCGTGATTAATACGGAATAATTCATCGATTCCAGTTTCTCTAAGAATATCATGGAACCAGAAGTCGATATTAAAATCTATACTAATATTATAAATCTGTAGAGCACTTAATTTAACAGATTAAGTAGGTAAATATTTAATATAAAAAAAAATTTACAACTAAAATTTGCTAATTTAAATTAATACTTACCCATAAGAGATTAGTAGGTACCTATGTATACTTGTATATTATTAGTTTTTATAAAACAATAAGTTACTACCTTCTCAAAAAGAATTGAAAATATAATAAATAAGCTGATTTTTTGAAATGGAAAAGTAATTTAGAACCAATCTATCGAACCGAATAAAAATAAGAAACGTACAACTTTCTCATTTTAATTTCCTCGGTAGATTGACTCCGATACTGAAAGAAAGCATTCTTGTCCTTTCTACTCGATTCAAATCGGACTCAGTAAATTGATCGATATCAATTTACTGAGTTTTATGGAGAGAAACATTCCTGGTTTCAAATTTTGCAGTTCAAATTGGTACACAGATAGTTTTTATATTGTAGGCATATGTTAAGAAAGGATTTTCCAAAATTGACCCATTAGGCAAGAGTACCTACATGGTATCTGTAGAAAAATCTAGATTTAGGAGGATGAAGTGACCGGCAAAAGCTAGTAATGTATATATCACCGGAAAATAATACGAATTGTAAGTTGATCAACTTCCGTGCCACTCATATTGTTAAATTTAGTTGCCAGTTTCAGTGAACGCGCATAATTATTAGTATATTATTTATTTAATTGTTATGACACTTGACCTAACCTAACCAAAAGAGAATATGCTACTGTTGTAACAAAACAAAAAAAACTTTAACTTCAATAAGTCCTGTTGAACCATTGGTTTATGTTTAGGCAATTTTTTTAAACACCTGAAACCTCGTTAATTAACCAATTAACTAGTAAGTTGATCAACTTACGATTCTTATTACTTTCCGGTGACATATATATCAACCACAATTTTTGCCTTTGTCCTTTAAAGACTTTGAAACCATTTAACCGATGTGCTAGGGGTACCAGTTTATTTATTTATTCTTTATTGCACACAGTAAATAAATAACATACAATTAATACAACGGAAACAACATGTACAAAGGCGAGCTTAATTCAATACTGAATTTTCTTCCAGCAAACCTTATCAAAGAAGCATTTGATTAAAAGTGCATAGCTAGTGTACAACGGACGAATCTAATAATATTTTCTACCAGAATGGTAAATAGGTACATATCAATAAACATACACTCTAATAGATACATATACAACTACATACTAATATTTAATCCTATATACATATTGTTAATTATAATATACTACATAAACTAACTTATATGTCCAAATTATGTAATATGATTACTGAGTCAAAAAGTACTCCTTTGTTCTTCTTTTAAATGCGTAATTATTCGTAAATGGTTTTGGACTGTAAATTCAATATATATATTTATTTAATTTAGCGCTGAAGCACATGTCGAGTATCCGCCAGTTTAATATAAAAGTTGCGTTTTAGACAGTAGCCAGTATGGAGTATAAGGTTGTAGTATTTGCTCTTTTCTTGAGGATTTTTATTCATAAGTGGGACACATCATCATCATCAGCCCTCGTAAAGTCCACCGCAGAACATGGGCCTACCTCAAAGGGGGTATTACCATAGGTAATCTGTGGCAAACAAAGTGAAAAGTTGTTGAAGAGCAAACATTATCTTGTCATGTTAAAATGTGTGTTTAATATGTATAATATCTTCAATATAAATATAATCTAGTGTTCTTCTTCCTATGGTTTGAATAACGTACACTTATCTAGAACTCAGTGTCATAAGGACGGATGTACTAAGGTCTTCAGAAGCATTTGGTACCAAGTGCCAGTTTACGGTAAAGGCGCATACGACGAATGTTTCTGAGCTATAGATATTTAATCACAAACACTTACAATAACACAGCCAGTTGGTAATAATATTGACATTTAGATCATTATAGTTGAGTATCACTCGAGCCGTACCCATCAAACTATTCAGATATACACTTTATAACTTGATAAATCGCTTTCATTGGCTACCAGATATATGTAATAGTTTATTTGCAGAGATTTCCATTTCATTATCGTATCGATAAAATATACCTATTGTTATGCTTTCACTCAATTTGTATAGGATTTGTAAACAAGCTAGTTATCAAGTGCTTATACAGTCGTCAGACAGACAAGTTATAGGTACTTTTGCTCATATTTTATCGTTATATCTATTCCGAATGTTATAGATTGATACGCTTTTACAAATGTATTAGTTTAATATTCGTATTTTATTCACTCTTTATTCATCCGAATATGATCCGAATAAATAAATTATAATGATGCCTCAGGTGTATCAAAAATAATTAAAATTAATACACAAAACTTCTATTCAATTTTGAAAATGACCTCAAGTTTTAAACTGGAGAAGGATATTGGCCGTGTGGTATCCGGCTTAAAATTGACCAATTCGTATTCCTATAGGTGTCGTAAGAGACGCCTTAGGGATATTCAGCCGATTACAGCTAATGGATCGGAAGCAACATCAATCAGCTTGAAGGTAGTTACCATCTTACTACGATCACCAATCCGCCTGGCAAGAGTGGTGATTATGGCAATATCCCTTAACCCTTACTTGCCTTGTCTGTTAAGAGTGGGTCCGAAGTCAGCAGTGAATGTATTTGGTCTATTGAATTTAAAGAAGGATATTCTTATAGTTGCCACCGAAAGTTTCAGTTGAATATTTAAAAGTATATTAGTAAAAATACGTTTCATTTTCACGTAGCCCCGGCCGCCTTGAGAGCCGGGGGGAAATTTTTGATATCACTCGTGGCTATTTTTAATACTACGCGAGACTACGAGTCTACGCCTGACAACTACGCGAAATTTCAACTCCATCCTGCCACAACGCAAGTCTACAAAATTACCTACGCCTAAAATACTATTTAATAATTATGGTCCGCCTAAATAATGATAATTATTGTTCTAACACAATATAGACAGAACAAGTTATTAGAAACAATATAGTTAAATAATAAAGTTGTAATTCTAATACTCAATCATTGTTTTGACTATTTGCAAAGTGCGTGTAATAAGTTTACGTAAATAAAAATTATTTTCATTGTATTTATTATTTTATACGGTTTCTTGGTAAAATTAAAAAAACTTTAATATAGACATAACTACTTACGTATACTTAACTTAGCAACAACCTCCGTATCGTAGCGGGATTTGGCTCGCTTTAAATCTCGGAAGTCGTGGGTTCGATCCACACGCCGGACAAGAAATCTTTGTGTAAATTCTAAGATTTCTTTCCGGGTCTGGTTGGTTGAGATTGTTGGTGCCTCGGAAAGCACGTTAAGCCGTTGGTCCCGATTATTATAACATCATCTAATATAATCGTATATCAAGGAACGGGCAGCAGCGTTTCCTTTTGTGGTACAACATACTACTGCGGTCACCAAACCGCCTGCCAAGCGTGTTGACTTCGGCAAATCCTCCCGGGAGGAGGCCCATGTTCAGTAGAGGACGCTATACGGGCATATGATGATACTTAACTTTTAGAATATATGATCACATCTAACTATGCTGGTAGTTAAGCTTAGCTGACTTAACTATAACTTTTTATTTGTTCCTTCTTAAGCGTATTATACCATTAAATAAGACTAAAGCCACCTTACTTAAAGTTACTAGCTTCCCGCGTGCGGTCAAGGTCACCCGCGTAGCTCTCGTTCCCGTGGAAACTTCATAGTCTTTCTCGATAAATGGGCTATCTAATATACAAAACAATTTTTCAAATCGGACTAAGTAGTTCCTCAGATGTGCGCTTCTAAGGATATAAAAAACTCTTTTTAAATATAGCTAAATATATTAGAATAGAAGCCTTGTAGCTAATTACTTTAAACTGCCAGAAAAAAGCCATACCTTACTATGTCGAATAGTTTTCCTACTAAACGACGAAAAACAGGCCATAATTTCCCTTCGCACTTTTCTCTATCTAAACATTTTTAAAGAAGTAAGTAGTTTTTATTAAGGATGCTGAGTTGGCGAGGTGATAAATGTGTTTTTAAGAATCCAATATGGGCCGGAAACAAAATAAGGTTCAGTGTTCCACAGGGAACGGAATATTGTTTATTCATGAATACGGAAAACATTGCGGAACACTCCAATAGAGGATTTATTGTGAAATCTTTTTATAGAGTTACGGTATCAAAAATAACGTAAATTCGTTTCGGTACTAATATTGAGGTGGCGAGCATTTTCAACACAATACTCTTTATTGCACACCATTATCATCATCATCCCGTATAGGGGAGGATATCCCCTGTGGGAGGGTATTTGCCATAGTCACCACGCTTGGCAGGCGGGTTCGTGACCGCAGTATTATGTTTTACCACACAAGGAAACGCTGCTGCCCATTCCTTGATATACGATTGTTATAGATGATGTTATAACAATCGGGACCAACGGCATAACGTGCTTTCCGAGGCACGGAGGGTAGATTTTTACTGTTTTTTATTCTATGTATATTATTTATTTTTTACTTTTGTTGTGCAATGACAACCTCCGTAGCTTAGCGGTATTTGGCTCGCTTTAAATTTCGGAGGTCGTGGATTCGACTCCCACGCCGGAGAAGAAATCTTTGTGTAAATTCCAAGATTTCTTACCGGGTCTGGTTGGTTGAGGGTCCTCCATGCCTCGGAAAGCACGTTAAGCCATTGGTCCCGATTGTTATAACATCAACTATTATCATCGTATATCAATGGTTCTTTTTTTATCAGAAAAGATATAGGTACTTCAAAGGAAGTTTAATCAGAGTTTGAATAGGTTTTGATTATGGGATTTCTTTAATTTTTTGTGCATATTAATTTGTTTTAGAATAGTTATTTTTTTTAAGTCGGTTTTTTATAAATGTTATAATTATTAAATGTGTATCTTTGTCCTATTTCTACATCTATTTCACATCACTAGATAGTATAAAACAAAGTCGCTTTCTCTGTCCCTATATCCCTATGTATGCTTAAATCTTTAAAACTACGCAACAGATTTTGATGCGGTTTTTTTAATAGAGTGATTTAAGAGGAAGGTTTATATGTATAAACCTTCCATACATCAGCATTGCGCCCGTGCAAATGTGTGCAAATTCCTAATGCAAGCAATCTTGTATCTTTGTTTTCTTCAACTCTGAATTATCTTATTAGTAACACAAAACGAACTTACATTCGTTTGTATATTTTATCAGAGTTATCCGAATTTGAATAAGTTGCGGCTGACTCAGCTATTCAGAGGTTTTAACTCCGGCTTTACGACCCCGATCGTTTGATAATGGGCACCAGTAAATTTCAATTCCGCCCTCTTTAATCTCGGGTGCCTATATTTTTGACACTATTAATTGGTTTTGAATGTCCAGAAAGATATATTGGTAATTACAAATGCTTAGATTTATACTAGCTTGCTTAAAAAATCTAAGAAAATATGTGACATATCATAGGATATTAATTTGGAAGAACAAAATGATCATAAAGTCAGTACTTAAAATTTTATTCATAAGTATAAGTATATTTTATTTGTAAGTACATTGTATGTAAAAGTTGTTGTTATATGTAGGTACAGTCAGCATCAAAAGTTGATGACCACATTTAGATTTCCAAAACCGCTGAACACTTTACACCCATAAATCGCTGAACGAAATAGGCGCCAGTATAGAATGAACATCATTAAAGTTCAAAATTAACTGAACACTACTCGTCAAAGGTCACTGAACACCATTTTGTCAAAAATCGCTGATCGTTATAATACCCGAAAATATCATAACATTCAGTTTTACAAAAGTCACTGAACAATATAAAATGCTTGTTTTAGGTATCTAGTATAATCACGGCAATGTCCAAAAATAACTTAACATAATAAAATAACAAAAGTTACTGAACTTTTTTATTTAACTTGCTTTGTATGTAATTTGTTCGGGTGGAATCTTGTAACTAAATTTTGAAGCACATACCCTCAACCGATTGAGCAGAAATTTTGCAAGCATATGTATATCGCGTGACAATGCAATAGTACCATGGAGCTGATTTGATGATGGAGTCGGAAGGTGGCCATAGGAACTCCTGTACCTACTGAATAAGATAGTCGAGTTTGGGCTCGTTTGTTTTGGGTTTATGAGCACTTTCCATTGCACATAATGACGAGGGTCTGATGAGGAGCAGGAACATTACCACTGGTACGCCCTTAATGCAAGCGCTAAGATGTTCGAGTTTGGGCTCGTTTGTTTTGAGTTAGTGAGTATTTTCCATTGCACATGATGACGGGGGTTTGATGAGGAGCAGGAACATCACCACTGGTACGCCCTTTTTTGATCTTCGATTTTTATAAGTCAACAGGAAATGCCCATCAGACCGAAAAACTTTTGCTAAGACGTCATTCCTATATGTTTTATAGTGTATGTGTATATGTATATGCGTAAATGCACTTCCAAAGGATAACAAAAAAAAAATTGCTGAACAACTTGCTAAGACGTCATTCCTATATATGTTATAGTGTAGCTGGGCTCTTGGAGTTCCAAAGCAAGTGTTCCAGATCTTCAATTTTAATACGTCAACAGAGAGTGCTCATCAGTCTGAACAACTCTTGCAAAGAAGTCATTCCTATATATGTTATAGTGTAGCTGGACTCTTGGAGTTCCACATCAGGTGTTCCAGATCTTCAAATTTATTGTCTCAGCAGAAAATGCTCATCACGTGGCACAATTTTTGCTATGTACCATTTTTGTATCTCTTATAGTTTGGCTGGTCAGTTGCGGTTCTGCATCAGGTGTTCAAGTTTCCAAGATAAATGATAGCCTATATGTTACCCAGAATTAATACCTATACAACAAAAAAATCATTCAAATCCGTCGAGTAGTTCCGAAGATTAGCGTGTACAAACAAACAGACAAACAGACAGTTTTTTTTTTCGATTCGTGCTCAATTACTTTTTCTAAACCCCCCTCAATTATTATTTTTTTAATATATTCAATGTATAGACACAGTTTTTTACTGTTTTATTATATGTATAGATATATATAAATTATAAAAGCTTGAGGCGTTCATTACTATATTTCAGTGCCTCAAGCTATTACAATTTATATATTTTGATATTTGAAATTGTATATGAGTACACATTATTTTTTAATAAAAGCCTGTTTTAAAAAATATTTTTTTAAATTTTTATTTAATTTTTGACTTTTTAGACTTAAGCTTGTAACCCTATTTACAGCGGGTCACGCACGGTCGATGCCATCCGGTCATCATATGCAATGGAAAGTAGGTACTCATAAACACAAAACAAACGAGCCCAAACTGGACTATTTTATTCAGTACAGAAGTGAGTTCCTATGACCACCTTCCGACTCCATCATCAGATAAGCTCAAGGTACCATATTATTGCATTGTCACGCAATATACATATGCTTGCAAGATTCCACCCGAACAAATTACATACATACATTGCAAGTTAAATAAAAGCTTGTAAAATACACACTAAAAAATATTTTGTTTTTTCAGTTTGTTCAGGGACTTATGAGATAAACGATGGTATGCTATTTTTGTCAGAAAGTTGTTCAGAGACTTTAGAGACGAAGAATGTTATGCTATTTTTACTATAATTTTGTGTAGCGACTTTTGAAAAGTGATGGTCACCTACTTATGGCCTTTTATGATAATCATTCATTTCTGGCGCTTGTCATGTTGAGCGATTTAGGTATAATACGGTGTTCAGCGGTTTTGGAAATCTAAATGTGGTCATCAACTTTTGATGCTGACTGTACTAGTGGTTGCCCAATGGTCAACCATAATTAAACAAATATTAGCATTCTGTAGGTACTGCTTCTATTATGCACTCCTTCTCTATATAAACTATAAGTATATAGATTAAGATACAACTAATACTTAACTTATTATTTTATTCAATTTCTACGAAATTTAGAGGCCATTTATCCTTGTGGTAAAGAAAGTAATCTCCAAAATAGCGATCTTTACAATCAAAGTGATAGTTCGCACGCACCCTGGTGGGAGCGGACCCTTAATATTTCACTACTAACAATTACGAGTAAATTATTTCTGTCTTTAGCTGTACCATATTATACTTATATTTTATTTATTTATGGTCCTTTACAGCTATGCATTGTTATAGATTTTTTTGGACTGACATAGGTACACAATTGTTTACCTACCTATGTCAGTCTGAAATAACAATGTAACAATGTGTATCTCAAAATCATAATAATCAGGAAAGTAGCAAAAGCCTTGTGGCTAATTAGCCATAAAGCTTTTGCTACTTTACTGAGCGTATAGGGGAGCAGGGCTACCTAGTGAAATTATACGCCAATTACCAAGTACACTTAACAACTTAATTGGATTTTCAGGGTGTAGGTTACAATAACGTTTACGGAGAAAAATTACCAAAGGGCTATGTTTATGAGAGTATGAATGTGTGTTAATGCTAGCCTTACGATTTAAATTAGCAATTATTATTGTGGCAATTACTAATTATTCTTATTCTGAGACAGACTCTTATGTCAAACGGCTACGAATAAACCATGATGTTAATGTATCAAGAAAAGTATTTACGCCAAAAACCATTTGGCAGCTAGAGTGTGAATTAATAAACGTTTTCTTACACATCCGTCTGTGAGTGTACTTATTTATGAGGCATTTATGTTATTACACCTCCAGGGATACCATAAATTGTACTTAACTAGTGTTAGCAATGTATTTTTAATTTAATGGTTGCTGCGAAAATAAGGAGTTACTGTAATTTAAGCTTCTGACACCTCTTGCTGGTAAGCAGCTGTGCTGGAGGAAAATAATAGTTTGTTCTAGACTTATTATGTAAATAATATATAATACGAGACTATGGCAAAACCCTCGGAGGAGGAGGCTAATGTTCAGCTGTGGGCGGTATACGGACTGATAATGAATATTTTCTTTGGATAAACATTTCAATTGCTTTTTTTTTTGTTTTTTTGGGACTGAATCCACCCACACTCCCGCCACTGCAATTCCTGTAAGCCAGGATCAACAGTGGCACACACTGAAAATGGTAAATAAAAGTTAAAGTGGTGTCCTGCAACCCTATCCCGCTCCTTAGGTACTGATGCTCTGTTATAATAAGTTGCCTAACATTTGCAGAGCATTAAACATGCTTAATGTTTAAAAGCTTACATATGATATTAAAAAGTATAATTCTTACCTAGTACCCTAATCATCCTCTCAAATAAAATACAAACGTTATCTAGCGGATGATACGTAGGTTATGGTAGCAACTTTACCATTTGCTAAGTAGACAATGTTATTTATTGGTCTATGTATTTTAGTTAGTTTCATAAGTATCCATAAGATGCATTGATTTTTGATTTACCAACCGATGTCTTCATAAAAATATTTTTTTTTTATTTTAGTTTTTTTCCTTATAAAACTTACAGCTAATTAACAAATAGTTCCTTACACAATAAAAGAAGGCTAACTACAAATATTTACATTTAGAATATGCGTATACAAGCGCAGTAGGCAGACAGATCGATCTTATCGCTTCTTATCTATTCCATTATTACTGTTTAATTAGATAAAATTTATTTTTCGGATGTTAAACGATTTATCGAAGTTTGAAACGGTGACGTTAGATCCGAAGGATAGATAAGAATATATTGCGGATGAGATTTCACTAAAGCCCATGTATCCCGACAGCTCCCTTTAGGTAATTCATTCATATAGTTTATGCTCCATTCAGATTTAAAATCCAGATGCCATGAAATACAAACTACTAAATTCCTCACAACAAACAACAGAATAGAAAATGAAAATAAAATTCATAGTGTAAAATGGAATGAACTCGCTGCATCGGTGCCGCGAGCTTGTCAGTCCATAGTTTTGATATTTTCATGGGAATTACGGACGGAAGGGCCAATTACGTAACGATATCGCCATGTGTTTGTTGCTTTCATTTATATTGTGCCCACGACTTAGTCCGCGTGAATTATATTGGTCTTAGCGTGATGGCATTTAGCCTTTAGCCTTCCTCGATGAATAGGCAGTAGTTCCTAAGATTACCGCGTTAAAGGAAACACAAACTCTTCAGTTTATTAATATTATTATAGATTTAATTCTTCTTGTCGTGTCAAAAAAAGTTCAATTTAATTTGTATTTATATAGCTCACTACGCCTTCGAACAGTTTGGACTCGACAAATAATCGAAAAGTCTCCGACTTGTCGCCTGTCCAGGGATTTCGTTGTATATGGGGAGTGTTCGCATTTGCAATACCTACCTACTTGCTTCTGTCGGAGAAGCCCTACGCAGATTATCCTTGTTACAGCCTGGGCTCGAAGCCTATTCAGGTTATAAATGTCCTTATTTTTGTTACTGAGATATGTAAGCTACCATTTACTTAATAACGTGGCATAATTAAAATACCTTTGAAAGCATAGTCAAACCTGAGTAGATAACAAAGCAATTTTGTGAAGTTACGTAGTTAGGGGCTAGGGGGCAGGTTTAACGCTCACCGCATACCGTGATAGACACACCCCGTTGAACGGATACCTTTACAATTCGCAATTCGTTACATTGGCACTAAAAAAGATGTACAATTCTCATAGCAATATACAAAAAATATAAAGCATATTAGTATATAACGTTTAAAGCCTATTTAAAATTATTGTTTTCACTAACCTCAAGTATTCACGGTGAGTACATTTTTTTTTTATATACCTAACTCCGTCTCCTTATGTCCTCGTTTACGGGAACGCGGGGCGTCGCGCGTCGCGTGCGGCGTGCCGTCTCGCATCTCACTCGCACTCATACAACGCCCGCGCTGCACATCGCGCCGCGCGACTCCCCGCATCTCCGTAAACGAGGCCTGCTTAGGCCTCGTTTACTGTACGTATTTCTGATAATTAGGTAGCTACCTAATTATCAGAAATACGTACAAGTACAGTATTGTTCCACTATCAAAGGCATTCGACTCTTTCATAATTAAAATTGATCTTATCAGATTATTATTTTAATGAATACAGCCTTATAATAATTGTCTACTCTTAGTTCAAACATCAATAATGCCTATATTTAGGGTCTCCACTACTGTCCATTGGATATAAACTTTACATTCACTCTCACAATTGGCTAATGGAAGTAGTTGAATGGCAAAGCAATAGTTTGGATTAAATTTCAATGATAGTTGTAGACCGTTTTTTTTAAAACACAAATTACTAACTCTGACATCTCTATACATATTAGAAGTAGCTATTTTTGTAAAATCGAACTCATATTTGTTTCTTAAACTAATAGACAGTAACAAAAATACCCGTAGCCGTCGTTTCGATGATCTGCAAGACCATCTAATACAGCATTAATGCACAAAAGTGTGTTTTGCATGGCACCTCGTATATTTAATAAATTACCACGGACACTCAAGGAATGTGATGCTAATTTGTTTAAAACTAAGTCTTTTCTTGTTGACAAATGTTATTATAATATTCAAGATTTCATAGAGGATATAAATATAGCAAACTTTTGAATTATAATTTTATAAATAAATGCACCTAAATAATTAATTTTTGAATGACTTGAGTTAACTTTATACTATAGCTACAATGTTTTGAGATAATTTAAATTAAATGTTTTACTTACAATATTATATAACGTAAATACCATTTATAATTACAATGTTTGCTATTTTAAGAGATTAAACTGAACTACCAATCTATTTCAGTATTATGTATTTGCATGCCTATTTAGGGTAAGACACAGTGAACTGTAATTAATGATTACACCTTTGTATTTTTATACCTGTATCTGCAAATAAATAACTTACTTACTTACTTAAAGCTAAGTTCAACAGCGGAAAAATACGGCTTTCAATCTTTTCCCTACTTTTATATTGTAGGAGCGAAAATCGTAAAAATAATCTCTTATCCAAAACAGTTTTACCCTCCTTATAAAACTTTTCATAAGCCGATTTAAATCCTAAATCCAAACAAAGCAGTTCCTTTATTTGAATATTAAGCTTCTCGGTTTATAATTAATTTGTTTAAACTAACCCTCTTGGTGTTTTTATATACCAAAAGGAATGTACAAAAGAAAAGCTCTTGTTAAAGAACAAACATATTTACGTAAACTTTGATTATAAGTCGGTACATTTTCAAAATACTCGCATTAATCAAGAGTATTTGAGTTTTTTGTCCGTGCCGTGCTAGTTTCTCGCATGATACCGGTGGTTCGCAAAACTTCGTCGTCAATGACCAATCCTGAATGCTGATGACTTCACCCCCTCTCGGCTCTTTCGGGCAGGCCTTGAACGGGGCTACTCAGCTCCACGGACCTCACTGATGGGCATCAGTGAGGTCCGTGGAGCTGAGTAGCCCCGTTAGCCAACCCTAAGGCCCCACAGTTAAGTAGGTGCCCTGAGTGCCAATAACGTCACCTTAACGTCGATGGGTCGTCCCTTCACCCATCGTCTGGATCATGTGACCCTCTCGGCTCCGTCAGCCAGATCAACAGGTCCACCATCGCGGTCACGTGACCGTGTCAATTCCGTCAGCTAGGCCCAGCGGCCCATTAATAAATAAATAAAATAAAATAAAAAATAAAATTTCTTAAATGCTATTGAAGATAAAATTAAACAAATAAATCTTTTTTCATTTATTAAATAAATATTAGTATAAAAAACAAACATTGCCATTTGACAAACTGTAGGTACCTACTTTATCAAATACGCGTATATATTGTGTAAAAATATCGTTTTACATCCCCGGGGAAATCACATCACAATCGATTTAGAAGATTCGATGGTGAACCGACAGATCCAACAAAATGTTTTTATTGGCTATATCACAAAACTTTTCAGGAAAATATGTCAAAGTAATAGGAAAAATGCATGTTTGTTTTTATTATAATTTAAGATAAACTAAAAATATGCAATTACTGAAATGAAAACTAATGAAAAAAAAAATGTTCGACCATCTGATTAGGAAATTTTAGTAGTTTTTTCGCACTTTTAAAAGTTTATACTTTATAAATGAATATTTTAAAAATTGTAATACATACTACAAAATGTATAAAAATATTGTCATTATCATCTTCATCAACCTGCTTAACGTCCACTGCTGAACATGGGCCTCTCTGAAGATTTTACTGTACCCACCACACTTGACAGATGGGTTGATGTTATGATTATGTTGTAACACACTCGTACAATAGAGAAGCGCTGCCTTTACCAGGCACGTATACGATTATTGTAGATATATATAACATATAAGAATTGGGACCGACGGTTTAACGCGCTTCTTGATGCACGGACGGTACCTAAATCTTATATTTTACACAAAGATTTCACCAAAGCACCTACAGCATCGTCTCTGCATCACCCTAAGTTCGACTGCTTGAGAGATAATGCTTACGGCATTTAGTCTACCTTGGCATAATTTATTGTGTGTTAAAGTTAAAATGCCATTTATGGTAAGGATTGTTCGTGAGAAGTCTTTTATCTTATCTCGCATAACAATGGAAAAATACCTAAAATTTACATAAGATATGTTCGAGTACCTACCCGCCCACGCCTGCATACATCATCAATCACCTCGAAAAAATATGTAAACAAGCATAAGAACACAAGGTTCAACTATACTTTGCTATAGTACTCAGACTGATTTTGGCTACGAACGTCTACGTCAAAGGAGATTGGCCATCTGCGCAGGATGTATTATAGGACACAGGTGTGTGCGTCAACACAGATGCACTCTCTAGTTTTTTCTCCGACTGGTCAGAGACGCAGGACTGGCAGCCACAGTTGAAACATTACCAACTTTCTGACTTCGGGTTGATACTATTCTCCTAGTATAAGTTTATTTTTTACCTATCCGGATACCGAACCTCTCTAGTTAAGATCGAACATATCACCGCTACACACAAACGATACTGACAACCGTCTTGATAAAAAAGTATACAATTAAAATAAAAGGTACAAAATAATAGTAGGTACTAATTATAATTACTAAGACGTAATCCTCTTTTCCGCGTGTGTTAATCGTTACGGCTAGAGCTATTTACATAAAACTAAAATATCAGCCAGTTAGGTAACGCCAAAATAATAACTCAATTTACACAACTTGTAAGCTATATGTAACACACACAAACACAAACTATCCGTAATAATACGATCCGAACGAAACATAACTGAAAAGGGCAGTATTAATATGCCTAGGTACACTTTGTTTAATTTGATAATATTTTACCAGACCACGATTGAACCGAATCAACCGTATTTATTTTTTACTAGCTGCTCCCTGCAGTTTTACACTTCGTTGGACTGCTACTTTCCTCCAGTGGGTCGTAGGATGATATAGGGTGTAGCTTATATGGTAATCCAGTTTATAAACTATCCTCGTGAAAAATGTAAGCAAAATCCGTTCAGAAGTTTTTGCGTGAAAGAGTATCAAACATTCATCCACACAAACTCACAAATTTTCACGTTTATAATATTAGTAACGATTAATGAACAGGCAAATGACTCCAATCCACCTGATATCAAATGTCATAGGTTCCCAAATGGGTACAGCTTCAGTACAGAAGATGTACCTAACGAACTTTTTTCTTCTATCTTATCTTTGTGGCCTGACTTAAGTCCTGAAAAAGACGCTATGCATCCAAACAACTCATGCCTGAAGAACATTATTTAAGTTAGGAGATCAATATATTACGTAGCTGAATACATTCTGTATAGAACTGCTCAACGTTTAGGTCATGAATTTCACAAGGCAAGTGGGTTTTAACGGACAACAAAAGGTATAGGCACTTAGATACCTCTTTGGATGTCTTTTGGAATAAAGTAGGTAGGTACCTACAGGTAGCATATTTGGTCCTCAAAACCCTCATTGAGGTTTGAAGGATGAATCAGGTAACATATACTAAAAATGTTTAACGGAAATCTTTTCCGATATATTACATTTTTAAGAACGAAATTATTGTGTACTTTGAAAAGAATGCATCCGAACTATTTTTTTGTTGATGTTTCATCAACCCCTAAATTACGTTATTTAAATATAATTGATTTTAAGAAAATTACTTTGCTGCTGAGATAGTATAACGTGCCTGAAATATTTTATGAAAAAGACCAACTACTTATAGAGAACAAAATATCACTTTGTATTTTAAAAGCACAAAAAATCTTAAAATGCCTCCTCAGTAGAATTGCAATAACTGTATTTATGAAATTAACTCACCGAAGGTGCGATGAGTATAAACCAATTCGCAATTCATTAAATAAACATTTTTAACCATTCAATCGTCAATCCATATTTAATTATCAACCGTTATTTTCATTCAGTTCATACGAAACAATTCAATGAGAAGGCTCAATAATAATTACCCGTAATATAAAGACAATGAAGTACCAACATATGAAGTCAATTTCCATCGTAGAGTGGAACCCTTGTCAAAATGGAACAATCTGCAATTTACCGGGAAAGGATCACGAGGCAGGGATAATACAGGGTTGCTAAGTATAATACAATACATTGAAATATTTCAAGAGGCCTTAAGTTGTAGGGTCTTTGTGAAAATCCCCGTAACCTCTTACCGAGGGTTGTGCGTTATTCAGTTGGGAAACTCCATACACGTATTAGATGTAGCGATAATTAAGCCGAATTCTAAATTACCTTGGACATATTACAAAGAAACGTTATGTTAAAAAAAAAAGTTTGTATTTTTGTAAATTTGTTTCGAATAAACTTAAAAACTACGGGACGGATTTCGAAAATTTTTACAACATTAGAATGCTAGTGCACCTGTGTGTAACCATAACGGTATCCGCTAGACTATAATAAACAAATCTGCAATATACCTAATTAAAGACATGCTGTGCTAAACAGGAATTTCATACGCTACTTACGCACTTCTTTAATGCTAAATACATTTCAAACATTTCTTGTTTATTTAACCATTGGGCAACATACAAAGAAACATACGTTTTAGAAGGTGTGTTCAGATAGTTCTGTGCCGTTTAGTTGCATATAGGCATAAATAATGCTGTCTTAATAAACATTGCCATTCATCGTTGCAATGCTGCCAGCATTCTGGGAATGTTACCCAGTGGTACCATTTTAGAATAGTTTTTAATTATAGCTAGGTACTTTTAATACATAGTTAGTTATTTATTATAGACTAGACCAAATAAAAAATATTTGGTAGGTATCTCAAGTTCTAAAACGTACCTATGTTTTAGAAGGTATATTTAGTGAGAAATTCGTGTCCCGGAAAAACTCTAATAAATTATTACTACTAATTTATTAGCGTTTTTCCGAGACACTTTTCCGAGCTCCTCGACCTTGCCCTTTTTGTAACTATTCATTCATTTAAAGGCTCGCTTTTCCTTTTTTGTCAACGAAGTAATAATAGTTACACAAATCTACTATGAATTCTTTCCAAATTTTCCGGGATACGGACCACATTCTTGCCCATTTTTCTATAACTATCATATAAGTTGGCTTAATTAAAAATGATTGATGCATGAAAGTACCTACTATCAACTAACAATGTCAATTATTATATACTTAGTAGGTAAGATTGTACAATATTGATAGAGGTTTAGATATGTTAGTGTCTGATTGCGAAGGTTTAGTTTTTTTTAGTGTTCTGTATGTAATCTTCTTTTAAAAACATGTTTGTACAAAACATATAAATTTTGTCCAAATGTGAATAAGCCCCCAAAAATATCAGTGCCATCTAGGATATACAATAACAACTAACCTATATCCCGCAATAGGAGTTCGCAAGCCAATTCCAACAATTACCAGTTCTGCGCACTCACCAAAGGCCACGGCCGCAGGGTATTCCACCTCACCTGGCAAAATCTTGATTTTCTGTGGAGAACACCACCAACCGATCCTATACAAACTAAGCTCGTTTGGTTTTTGCTCTATTCGCCGCGCCAGTCGCTCGATAAGTACCTACCTACTAGCGCCGCCGTACTGATTGATGCGTCTCATTTAAGTCGCTAAACATTTCTTTTAATTTACTTTAGTCACTAAACTTCGCTATGGTGAATTTCCCGTGGCCAGGCTGCTTGCATAGGTTAAATATTTCAATAATAAAGAAAATTTATTACGACTAGTCATAGTCATACCATTAACCTAAGTATCTATACTTATGAGTAGAATTAACTCATTTTCTCATGGACAGACTCTTCAGTAGTTTTCACTTATCACTAAGTGATAATATTTATTATAGCATAAGCTACTCATCAATTATAATCAATGTTCTTGAAAAATAAACAGGAATTTAACGATGTCCTACGTATATTGATAAGTAGGTAGGTACATTAAACGGATCCAACTAATGAATTTATCTTATCTTTCACTATCACCCAATGACGTTGGGAAAAATGATAGCGTGTCGCTAGAGAGTGTCAAGCCAAGAGAACTGGAAAGCAGAACCCGTGCATAATATGACACGAACATTTGAAGCCATTAAGAAAATAAGTTCAATTTACTTATGATGATGAAATATTGTTTTAAGTGGTTCCGTAGTCCACTACCCTCATAATTTTGACATGTTTTTCTGTCTATCCGTCCGACCGAGTATAATGCGATTCTGATAATTCGAAGGACTAGCAGTCGGAAGTATGCTAAAATTTGGAATTAATTTAATTTTTTTGGAACGCAAGGTACTACTATAGTTGTAAAAAACCCGTTAGCTACCGTTAATTAACCAAATTTATGGTTAGCTACCTATAAAATGCAGTTATTAATGGTAAATTATCCGACTATGACAACGAAAAAGGGTAAATAATGATTTTTTTACAAGCTTTTATTTAACTTGCAATGTATGTATGTAATTTGTTCGGGCGGAATCTTGCAACTCAATTTTGAAGCAGATACCCTCAATCGATTGAGCTGAAATTTTGCAAGCATATGTATATCGCGTGACAATGCAATAATATGGTACCATGAAGTTGATCTGATGATGGATTCGGAAGGTGGCCATAGGAACTCCTGTACCTATTGAACAAGATAGTCGAGTTTGGGGCTCGTTTTTTTTTGTGTTTATGAGTACTTTCCATTGCACAGGATGACGAGGGTCTGATGAGGAGCAGGAACATTACCACTGCTACGCCCATAATGCAAGCTCTAAGATAGTCGAGTTTGGGCTCATTTGTTTTGTGTTAGTGAGTATTTTCCATTGCACATGATCTATCCAAGTAATGAATCCAGTAAATAAGGTTACAAGCTAATGACTAAAAAGTAAAAAAGAAAAAAGCGTTTTTAAAAACAAGCTTTTATTGTAAAATAACGCGTACTAAAAGGTAAAAAATAAGTTCAGCTTGCCTCAACATGAATGCTACAATTTTTTTTTACTATTTATTACTAGCAGTGTTTTGCTAAGCTAAAATGCTTGTGTTACAAGTAGGCTTACGTCGGTAGTGCAATGGGTGGGGTTCGAACCGGCGACCTCAAGATCACAAGTCCGACGCCCTAGCCATTGGGCTACGGCCGCTTCATTAAACGCACGTCGGCTGCCTTACTCGCTCCTTCCCGCTATACAGGCCGCGACGGCTTTTATTTTTTTTTGAGGCTTTTGCTACTTCACCGGGCTTAAAGGCGAGTAGAGCTCCAGCCTAGAAACCGCGACCACGACCGCCTGCCGTATGTCGGCTGGGCACGCGCCACTTCATCCCCCGCCGCCCAACCCCCTTTCCGCCAGTTGAAGCTGGTATCATCGCGCAACTCGCGATACACATTTCAAGCCGCTAGCGGCATTTAGCGGTGGTATTTAACCGTAATAAGCATAAAATGCAGTTAATTAACCGTTAATAACGAAAAATGCATTTTTAACCGCTTGGTTAAAATCGTTAATAACCGGCTTCGCATCTATAGGTACTACTCAAATTTCAATACTAAATCGCATAATACATATGCGATAAATAGTTAGTGGATAACAGGTAGGTACACCTTAGTTAGTCTGTTTACTTTTTGTACTTTTACTAAGGTACATGCATGCGTCGACTGGTGGTCGGTGATGTGTAATATAAAGGTGATACAAATTGTGTTCCCTATTATATTATTACTATATTGCGAACTGGAACGTGTTAAGTCTAAGATTCAGATTCTAAGTAACGCATATAACCATCGGAAAATGTTAGCATTATTAGCATATTCACGATTCACAAATCATAAGGCCTTAGTCTTGACAGCGCTCTTCTCGACATACCTACTTGAATATTTAGTAAAATGCGGGCTTATGTTTGCCTTTCAAAACGTAAAATTCTGCCTAGTTTATTAATGTGATATAAATGAGTGGAAGAAGAAGATAGGTTGTGCGGACCTAGAGTGGGATAAGGGCAGAAAAAAATGCACCTGTTAAGGGTGACGAAAGGCATTGGAAAGCTCTTTGTAAGAACTTTCCGATGCCCTAGTAGTCCGTCGTTGGTCAGGAAAGAGAAGGGGGTATGAATTTAGAGCGACAGCATAAGTTCTCTTTTGGCTCGTTTTTATTTATTTTTCTAAAGCAAGTGATATTTTTTATTAATGCTAGGTATATACATACAAATTCTTTAGTATATAGCTGCATTTTTTTCTATTAATATCGTACTTGACAGCATATCACATTTCTAAAAATATATTTTGGCATACTTTCAATCCACACTTTTCTTGACTTTGACGACTAAAAGTAGTATCGTGTCTACAAAATACTGTTTTTTTTTTTGCTAACTCATTCATAGCAGTATTTACGTTTATTTTGTAAATTGTATTTTATTATTTAACTGTTCCCACCTTGGTTTTGGATGGCATAGAAAGCATGTATAGCACGAAATTTCCTATATCTATCATAATGAAGAACTTTCAAATCTTAGTTTTCTATACAAAATGTACGTAATTATTCAAATTCTAGTTATTTGTACCAGGAATATTACCAAAATAAAGCCAAATATGGCATCTACTACAGCTGCCATCTAGTTAAAGAAAAAAGCATTACCTACGTTTCATCTCGTGGTTCCCAAAGCGGCACCTACTTGGGAAAGTTAAGGTTGCTTTAGCTGTATGTTAAAACAAAGGTTAAACACATTTATCCTTGTATACCAAAAGGTGTCGCGGTTAAGAAAAATTCAAAATATGAGTTGATACTTTAGCTGTTTCTAACATTACTGCCTATTATTAAACATACCCTTTCTTTTCTACTAGATAAAAGACTAGAGGGAGCTAGGCGTCTTTGACACTTAAATGTTAATTAAAGAGATCACATGAGATCAGTATCCATTAATAATATCTTTCTTTTTGAAATGCATTTTCCTAAATTTTTATGAAAATTTGTGATGTTTTGCCCTAACATCGAAGAGTAGGTATATAAATCTGCCTGATCTCTTCCTGCCGCTAAACTCGACAATCTTAGCTAGCATAATGGAGATGATAACAAAATTAATGAGGTCCTTCAGTGACCGTTTAGTTTCAAAATATGATTCTCCTCTAATCTAATAATCTATTAACTGTTATCTGTTTACATTACTTAACATATTTTTTGAAGTGGGCAAAACATCTGAAATGATTAGCATTTTTTTTTTATGTCGCGGGCAAAACAATTTTGTTTTGACTTGCTACATGAAAAAAGTACTAAGGATACTATTTTTAGCCGTGCAAAAATAGATTTACTCGTAGTTCGTACTGTTTTCATTACCACTTATACCTACTCGTTCGTGTCACATGATGTTTTTACAGAAAACTATTACGTGTAGGTCCAACAGTCATCCATCAACGCAAATGTTTTTATATGTGCGTAGACACATTACGACAACTGATGCTTGCTGTCAAAGAAATTAACTTTCGTTCTTACGATTTGCTTAATGGAAATGAGATATAAAGATAACTGCACCGGTAGATTACTGGTTACGATAGTTGCTTGACCTGGTGTACTGGATTCATTTCCCGGAACAATTTGTATGAACCACAGACAGTTTTACTGAGTCTGGGTGTGTTCTGTGTCCGCGGATCAAGTGTTTGTAAAGTCCTCCGCGACAAAAGAATTAGGAGTAAAGTAAAAGTGCAAGAGTTGTCTTCTTTTTAAGATAAACAGTATTAAATAATAGCAAATTTTAATGATACCTTGAGACATTTAGAATTTACATTACAAACTGAAAAGCTGTTGGGCTACACCACGCGAGAACTCGTCCTGGTGAAGGAGGTTAAGGCTGGTAGTCTCTTTTGTTCTGGTAAAAAGTATAAATACGTAGATAAATTCTGAAGGTTGTCATGGGAAAAATATTGTTCTATACTCATTATTACAGCAGTAATAATATTCACGAACAATAGGCACTGTGCTTGGTTTCCGTAGACTGGATGACGGTGGACCAAATGTTATGGCGCACATTAAAGTAGGTCTGTGGCAGGGTAAGGACTGAGTCATGCCTTTCAATATTCCTATGTTAAAAACCATCAAAGTGACACAGACGAATATGAGAACAATTAATACCAGAGCGGTATTACATATCTATTATTATTTTTTGACTCTACAATTTTCAGGTCGTCATCATTAATCATCAACAACCCGTATAATGTCCACTGCAGTACATGAGAACCCGAGGGAGGGTTTGGCAATAGTCACCACGGGTCATAGTCAGGCGGGTTGGTGACTGCAGTATTATATTGTAAACACAAGGAAACGACGCTGCACGTTCCCTGGTATAAGTACGCTTGTTATAGATGATGGTATAACAAACGGGACCAACGGCTTAACGTGCTTTCCTAAGTACGGAGGGTAATTCCTCTCCAGACTACCCAGCGCTATTGACACAAACAAGTTTCCTACTGTTCACTAGGTTTCGAGTTTTAAATCGCATAGTTCTGTTCAATTCTATAATCGATCTCATAGACAACGAATAACAAAGTAGGTACGAACTGTTATTGATCGAGCGAACCGCGGACATGGAGAGATCAATGAAAACTTTGTGGTACACTTCTCAGTAAATAGCACAAGCTGTGCTGCCAGCAATGATGCAAACTTGTTAGTTGTTTGCATATTATTATTACAATATTGTTAAATTGTCTGCTCACCTTGATAATTTTGTTACATCTTTAATTAACTTGGGACTAGGCTTATTCCAACTTTGTAAGTAACTATTTATAACTTTCAATTTACAATATAACTGACAATTTCGCAAACTAATATAAGTACAAAAAATAATAAAATACAAAAGGTATCATTTATTAATAGCTGTCGGCCACCGGGCATACCTACCACTTCGCCTGGCAACGAAGATCTACATTTTCTGTACTGTAGAGGACCACCAACCAACCGTTGCTGTACAAGCGTTGGCTGCCCCAACATTAAAGTGTTCGTTTCTACAGCGTGCGTTCGCGCTGAACACAGCCGCCCGCTGGTGAAACACGGCACTAGCGTCCAACTTACGCTCTATGAAACCCATCCCAACTCCCCCGGTACCATTCCCATGAAAAGGTAACGCACCGTTTTTGAGAAAATCAGATATTTGTAACCTAACCTCAAAACACTAAAATCATGTTAAACATCATCATCATCATCATATTATGGTCGGGAAAAATCATATGCGGGTCTAAATTTGCTTCCAATCAATAGTAACAAAGGCGTCGTTGACGGAGCCCTGCTACTTCTGCATAGTTAAAAAAAGAACCACGAAGGGGATGGCGGGGTCTTGAGGCCCCGCCATCCCCTTCGTGGTTCTTTTTTAACCTAACCTAACCTAACCTATCCAAGTCGGGGTGCCCCAAGCTCCAAGCTCACTCTTGCATACTAAAGAGGAGTAACAGTGTAGTAGACTCCACATCTTTTTATAGGTTGTTATAAAAATAAAACAATAACACAAATGACACATGACGCAAATACCATAGACAGTTTTTTTTTTTGCGTTCCCTTTCTCCAATTTTGTATGACATTGTACACCACAGACACAGACACTAGAACACATTCAGTTGTAAATCGTCCATTTTAACTTTCCGTTTCATTCCCGTAATAACGTTGACAGTTCGCTTTTTATCTGATTTGAGGTTAGAAACTATTTTTGAAATTTTCTCGAAAAATATCCATTACCTTTGAATAAGAGTGGTAGCGTTATAATCGGGGGCCTACCCTCTACCAGATTTAACCACTTTTAACCCCCTCCGCGTGCGACAATATGATAAAGCTAACCCCAATTAATTATTGTTTGAATCGATTTATATTGAAAAAAAATATAATTTAATTTTTTATATTTAATATTAGTGGTGTATTTAATTAATTTACGTTTACGCTGCAAAAACATTCACTTCTATTAAAATATCTCTTTCCGCATGAAATGACGTAAGCTTAACGGTCGCCATTTTTTATGCTTTAGGTTTTGAAAACGCCGCTCATTTTTAGATGGGTCATCGTGAGCTTCGCGTGAGCGTAAGTCATGACGTCATAAGTGACGTTTTCGCCGCGACCGTAACGACCGCGGTCGTTATGTGGAACGACTAAAGGAACATTTTGATCGTTGTGGGCGCTTAGTGGAACGCACCCGATACGTGAATAAAACAATTGACTCAATTAACATTTGCATATACTTACTAATAAAATTATCTTTACAAATCTATGTAATTAACGTGAATGACGACTGAAATTACATAATTCTTGCTCCCCAAAATATTTGATAAGTTTATTAGGTATTTAATTTAATTTAGAGTTTGTTTATTATTTTAAACATAATTTAAAATAAATATGATGTCAAATATAAAGCTAAAACCTAGCAACACTGATTTCAAAAACTAACTCTCACCAACCATAGACATCAACATCACTACGCAACTCACATTCACATCACTAGTTATTTTATTTCATTCATTCGTTGCCGTGTGAGTGTGCACGCGCGGTCAGCTGTCAAATCGTCATTGGAAAATCCGATATTCGAGTGATCGAACGTCGTGCTGTGATTTTATATAGTTTGTCTCAAACACAAAATCGTAAGTAAAATGTTTTTCACTAAATAATAACGTCTATTCATAAACATTAAACGGTTTTTTCAATCAAGAATATAATTTTGTATTGATTAGTTACACCCATCTAGAATAACCTCAAAAAAAACGAAAAGCTTAATTATTGAGTGAAATGTTCGGATTATTCATATTGTTGGTTACTGTTAATGGATGTGTTGATTATTACAACTAGTGTATACTAGATTTTACTGTGAAATTCCTATAATATTTTCTTACGTAACATCGTCATTACGACACCTTGTGCCTTGAAACTCCCAAATGACATTGATCCTGACCTAGTTTGAGAATACCAGAGCAGAAGCTAAACATAAGTCGTGATTCAAATTTTTGCACTTTCGTAACGAAGAAAATTATAGTTAGTGCGTCCTATTGTCTTAGTAATTAATTGTTAAAATTTTATGACTCATACACTTAGTTGTATGAACGTTATTCCCCTTTCAGTTTACCTCATATTCAATATTTCATAAGATTACGTAACAGGCAATTTTGAATAAAATAATTATGATTAACTATACAATTCTATGTACTTTTCCATGTATTTTAAACAAAGTATAACCTTAAAATTATTGAACTGAAACCTTTATGCTTAGTTACTGTTCTAATGGAAAAGATGGATTGCCTAATTTATGTGGCAATTCTGTGAAGTTTTAAGGAAAATTTAGTCATAGGCACTATTAAATGTACTGATTATTTGTTCCTTGATTTGCAACACTTATCTTTCACTCTGAATTGCATCATATATTATCATTCTCGTATTTTATTTTTATTGTTCATATTAAATTATTGTATCAACTCTAAATCTAGATATTATTATATCTTACTCTCGAGTCCTCAATTAAATTAAAAGTTTAATTATTTAAGATTTTCAACCAAGATTGGACAATAGTTATAACACTTATGACATAATAACATTCCATTGTATATGCTTCATATATACACAAATAAATAAATGATTATAACTAGGAACATACTGTTTACCTGACATGACAATATTATATTAATTATTAATTTATATTTTTTAGTTTTTGGCTCTTAAAAATGCTGCAAGTTATCTAATTGTAAATGTTTTTTTTATTATTACAGAAACACAATGGGTATACCTGCTGGAAATGCTGAGAATGGCAAGAAGATCTTCGTACAAAGATGTGCCCAGTGCCACACTGTAAGTATAATAACTTAATTTTTATATTCACCAATAAAACATTGTATTTATAGACCATTCTTTAGGATGCCTGACTGACAGCACTACATTGCATTTTATTTCTTATCAAGGTCATTTTGTCATCCTTATTTCAATAAAATTAGAATTCATATTACTTTACATGTTATGTCATGCTATGCAGTGAAAGTGCCAGCATTTACTTGAGATTTTTATGTTCTAATTCAGAGATAGTTCTTATTGCTCTAGCAATAAATATCACTGGTATTATTGCTATTAAGTAAAAAGACAAAAAAGTCCACTAAAATGACATTTCTCAAGAAAATTCTGTGCCTATAAATTGTTTATTAACTAAGATAGCCAATGCTACAAGCCATGGCACTAACCATGGCCATTCCACATAAGTGTATAAGCTGTGTAGTTCACCTTACATTGTTACTAACTGGAAATGTCTACCATGTAAATTGTCATTACAATGATCTTGAAAGGGATGCATCCTTATATAAACTTTATCAATAAAAAAGACAGATACTGTAGATATCATTCAGCTAATATTTAATATACTATTAATATATTGCTGTGTGGTTTCCGGCTTAGAATAGATCACCCCATGTCCTCCCATGGGTGTCGTAAAAGGCGACTAAGGGACACATGGCTGATGGATGGGCAGCAGCATCTATTAGCTCAAGGTTTACATCCTACTGCGATCACCAATCCGTCTGCCAAGCGTGGTGATTATGGCAATATCCCTCAACAATCCAACAATTTTGCCTAAGTATTTTAAGAGGAGGCCCATGTTCAGCAGTGGACGTAAATGGGCTGTTGAAGAATATTTAATATATTTTATGATGCAATTGCTATATTAATTACACAAATGTATAGCATTTGTGTAAGGGGCCAGAGTTGTGATCTTGTGGTATTTGGTTTGATTCCCACCCATAGCACTACTATGTAGCTTAGCATGAGGGGTTAACAAGAATACTGGTAGACCGCAAAACTCTGCTACTAATCTTTTAATAAAAAAAATAATTGATTTGTATAAAATGCAAATAAAACTTTAATTGTTTACAAATTAGAAAGAAAGAAAAAATGTTCATAATAACATTAACTAACATCAATTATTAGGAAATGTCAATTTTCGAAAGACAATATTGACTAGTTATTAGTGATGTAATATTACAATTGTTTAAACATATATACTTCATTTACATCTTATCTTCTTTAGTGCAAATACTTCAAGTAAATATTGCAAGGTTTTCTAGTCTACACCTACTTGTTAATTAGATGTTGTAGTATAATTGCAGTACTGTATTATTACACCTCCGCATAAATCACTTACATCGTAAAAGTTTAAAACAAATAATTACTTTCTTACAGGTTGAAGCTGGTGGCAAGCACAAAGTTGGCCCCAACCTAAACGGATTCTTCGGCCGTAAGACTGGTCAGGCTGCTGGCTTCTCCTACTCAGATGCCAACAAGGCCAAAGGTTAGTTCATTTTTACTCTTATTTATAAAGATTGATGACTCAATGGAAGTATTGACAATTCTGTATTGGATTCATTAGTCCATTGGTAAATGTGAATGGAATATAAAGTCAAATCAGCATTATATTTATTTCTGAATTAATCATTGTCATTGGAACACAATAATTTCTATAAAAACTTAATAAAATTTGGTTTGACCTTTAATTATTGCCTATTTGAGAGATGCATGCAATATTTTGTTATCTATGAACAACTCATATCCATTATGAGATAAGAAATATCCTTACTTTGAACTGTTTCCAAAATACCTACTGTTACTAAATAATATAATATAAACGATAAAATATAATATAAAAATAGCTATAATGATAAACGATTACTTAAATTGAGAAACTAAAATTAAAATTAATTTAATTATTGTTAAAATTATTAATTTAAGTTATAATTCCTCAACAATATTTTTTGCCTGCAACTAATAATCCTATCTGATTTTGTCAATTTTTATGTTTGGTACTAAAATATTGAAGTAAATAATAGTTAAGCGTCAAAAATATTGTAGGGCAAAAACTGTCGCCATATGAAAATATATCTTTTTTTATTATATTTAAAACGAAATTCATCTCAATAAATTTAGGTTATTGAACCAATGTCCAGAGAATAAAGTCCACAGTGCTACAGTTGTACAGAACATTGCTTTATTACGTCATCTTCAAGGTCAACTTGATACGTATTGTTCCTTATCTTAGTACCTACTAAAATAACACGTGTACGTAACGTCATGCGTTCTTCAAATGTTCTGGCTCGATATCGCGATTTGGTATTTTGATTTTATAAGAAATTTTATCAATCTAGATATACCTAAGTAGATACAAGTAATATTTACTTATAAACTTTGAATAAAAGGTGAGTGTTCCTTTTATAGATGTTTACATTATTTTTCTTTTTATAGGTATCACCTGGAATGAGGACACCCTGTTCGAATACTTGGAGAACCCCAAGAAATACATCCCTGGAACCAAGATGGTGTTCGCCGGTTTAAAGAAGGCCAATGAGCGCGCGGATCTCATTGCTTACCTAAAACAAGCCACTAAGTAATTTACGAGCACATAGGAAAATATTGTTCAAAATAAGAAGCATTTTCCATTTATTTTATTTCTGGAACATACTTCTTATTTTATAGCCCAATCAGTATCATTAATTGTATGTTACAATATAAAGTTGTGAGATACTTTAGTGTAGTACACATGTCATATTCTTAGGTGTTACATTTGTGAGTATGACGTACCATGGAGTATCATTAAGGGATTACTTTTGTGAAAGTTGTGAATGGATCTTCTGTTAGTAAATTATAAATCATGTCCCCCTAAGCTTTCATTGTGAATGTGACTTTAACGATCATTATTTATTATTCTTCTTAATCAGGTAAATTCCAGTAAGTGTTGACTATTCAGGATATTGTTACCAATTAATTAATAGCGGTATGAAATTATTTAATAAATAATTTTTAACCATTTTTGTTTTTTTTTTTTTTTATTATTTATTTTGACACCTCGTGTTTTAACTAGGTACTTGAACTATAATTTGGTTTATGACTATCGGTGCACTTCCTGATTCACTCGAAAAAATTACAAACTTACTTACAAATCACTTGAATGTGTTCAGACTTTGTAACTGTTAAAACGCAATTTAAATAGGCGCACAAATTTCAATGTATCCTTTACTATTAGGGACATTAAAACTTGTTAGCATGCAACATTGTAGTTTTATTTCAATATAAGTTAAGCATATTTATTTAAAAATACATTAGTATCAAATGGTTATGTACAACCGGTATAATTAACAAAAAATAGATAGTATAATGATTCATATAAGACGAGAGAATTCGTTAAATATGATTTGAGTGACACATCGCTGGAGATATTTTACTGTTCAAGAAAGGCAAATGGGGGCTCAAGACGAGAAGTGTAGCTAATTCTACATTTACAATGGATGACTAATCGAGTACGAATAATAGATTTTCTAACTAGCTTTTACCGGCGGCTTCGCTTGCATTGAAGCCAATGTAAGTAACATTGGCTTCAATGCTAGCGAAGCCGCCGGTAATACCTAACCGCTCAAGAATAAGTGTATAAAGTTTCATGTTGATCGGTTAAATAGTTCTCGCGTGAACGCGTAACAAACAAACTTACATTCTCATTTATAATATTAAAAGTATCATTAGAATAAGCCATAGATTTTGTCCGATGAATAGCTGTACGAATGCTTAGGACAAAAATAATTTCTGAACGGAAGTGTTTTATGCCACTGTCAAAACTTATCAGTCAATGTCAACGAGACAGTACCTACGTTCTGTACGTATGTAGTGCAAATTAAATTCTCAAATGCGCTATTATTACGTGAAGATGTCTTAATTTGTGTTATTTGCATAAATAAATTGCAGGACAATTAATAAAAATAACTGTACTAATTATCAGTGAATGCAATAGCTAGTTGGAAATCAAATGTGTAGTCAGTTCATACATGGTAAGTTGACTTACTTGTAACCAGCATGTTTATAAATTATAACATTGTCTCTTCAATTCCGTATTTGTGAGATATATGTTATTTAACAACTTAAGTAATTTGGGAAATATGCATTAAACATTACGCAATTAGGGAGTAGATAGATACCTACCTATATATTTTACCGCCTATTTTATTTCAGTACCGAAGCATATAAATAATAGGCGAGATAACAACTAACCCTTAGTTTAAATGTAATTTTGAAGGCGCGACAATTTTTATAATTTATATAATCAACCCATTATGTTTTTTTAGTTACCTATTTTTTCTTATTTGCCAGATTGTATTTGGATAATTCATAACACAAAGACTTGAATCCCACTGAAGAATATTTATTTAAAAAAAAGGATGGCTGGCCATGCAGTTGCACTAAGTTTCCATGATATACTCCTTCATCAATCAGATATTGAGCTTTTGAGTGGACCATATTGGTTGAATGACACAATTATATCATTTTATTTTGAATACTTAGAAAAAATGATCTTCCGTAATAGTAAAGAATTACTATTTGTGTCACCGGAAGTAACACAGTGTGTAAAGATGGTACAGACTGATGAAATAAAAACCTTTTTAGAACCACTTGGTATTCATAAAAAGCAGTTTGTGTTCTTTCCACTCAATGATAATAATGCACCGGATATGGCAGGCGGCTCACACTGGAGCCTACTTGTTTATTCTAAACCTGAAGCATCCTTTTATCATTTTGATTCATCAAATGTGAGCAATCATGATGCAGCTTGGGATTTTGCTAGTCATATGATGCCCTATTTGACTAAAATGGGTGAGTTAAGAAATTTTATTTTTATTTTACTATTGTCTATGAGGTTTCTTTTACATTAAAAGAAAAAAAAACTTTATAGAAAGTAGTAGAAACCTATCTGACTTTATGAACTATTTATAATTTTTAAATTTGGTTTAAAAATATTTGGTTGTTTTTAGGTAATGGCAACATCTCTTTTGTAGACAAAGACTGTCTTCAGCAGAGCAATGGCTATGATTGTGGAGTCCATGTAATATGTAATGCGGAGAGATTGGCTGAATATGCTCACAGTACAGGAATTATAGGCAACTGTGATATGCTAGTCAAAGTGCATCCTAGTATTAAAAGAAAAGAGATTTTAAAGATCATTAATAACCTGTCTCGATCAAAGTAATATGTGTTTTTGATTACAGAATGTATCATTTTAGTCATGTTTATTTAACTTATTATAATTTGAAATCATTATTAAAAGCTAAATCATTGTTATAAGCTAATTGGTTTTATTTATTACTTTAAATATTTTTTTTTAAGTTGGTTCACTATGAAGGAATTATTCTTTCCTTGGTATTATAATTGATGCATTGGATCTGTATTGTGTACAGACAGGCTATGCTGCAGTCGTCATGTTAAACTGATATTATATACATACCAAAACCACTGCTTGATAAATGAACTCTTGGGGAATTTGAATGTAATAAGGTACAATTTTGAAGTTATAAAATAAGTTCTTGTATAGAGCAGGAGTTCGATATAGTACTATGTGAAAGCTAAAAGCCTAGATAATTCTAACAAAAATGAACACAGTTACTAAGGACGGCGCGACAGAAACAAATGTGTCGCGCCTTCCTTGGTGACTAGCCAAGATGCTATTCATATGACAATATTACTAGCCTTTACTATGCATGCAAAAATTATGAAAAATAACAATTAAGTTTTTTTTTTATATGGCTATCTTCCGGTAGCTTCAGCAATTTCTGCCAGTGTCGTGTATTGGCTATTCATGGGTGAACAAGATTACTGGCTTTATGAACAAACTCTTCAATCTGGAAAAACTTAATGGGCCTGCAACAAACACAAACATGGAATATAGGTATTAAGTTAATATACCTATCTTCAATAATTCAATAACAATAACTTAGGAAATGTGTTAAAATAATCCAACAGTAATGAAGACTCTTTTATCGTAGTCATAGTGATATCATTATGTGATTGGCCTCCATGTACCTATCTAGTTAGGTGAGTCACTCTTAACGCTGTACTCATAAAGAAGCTAGATTTCGTCATGTGACTTTAAAATTCTGCTTTATTATTAGCAGAATGTGAAATATTACAATCGAAAGTTATTTTCAATAGCGAGTCACTGGAGGCGGGAGTCATTTCAAGTTAAGTGGTAGAATTAACGCCAGTTGGCAATATAAACCAATAAAAAATTTCGGTAAGATACGTGGCGACATAAAAGTGTCGAAAATATTATTTTCGACTTTACGTCACTCAATTTGGCCAGATAGCAAGTTTAACTTTAAAAACATATTATTTTTTATGAACTCAAAATATTTGAATAGAAGAGAGACAGAGATTTTGGCGAACCAATCCCTTGGGAACGGCAAGCCAAGTACTTAGGCCTAATCCTTGACCGAAAGCTAAACTTTAGAGCGCATGTAGAAACCGTTCGTGCACGCGCTTTACTTACGCCGACGTCGACTACACTGTCGTCTAAATTCACGCAGCAAATTTTTACTAGATAATAAGGTTAGGATTTACACCACGTGTATACGACTGATTATGACGTACGTGAGCACCGTATTTGCTCATACCGCGTCTAGCAGTTTGTACCGCTTACAAACTGTTCAAAGTAGATTCACTCGACGAGCCACCGGGGCACCGTGGTTCATTCGTAATCGCAACTTACATTCTGATCTCCAACTGCCTTCCATCAAGCAGTGGATGAAAATTCGTCGGAAAGCGCCGCTTGAATCCGCGGCGCAACACCCAAACTCGTGGGTTGTTGCAGTATCTGTCTATAGGACTTTACCCACAAAGCGTCGTAAACACCGTCGGCCTCAGGGCGTCGTAGATGACCCGGACGTCGAGATAACAATCTACCAACTAGCAGTAAAAAGACTGCAAGAAACTAGCACCACTACACTGAGATCACTCTATCCGACCCGCCGGAGAAGAGTGCGCCCGCGAACGCGACGTGTCCCCCCTCGTCCTCCTGACCCTTAGTTTGCAAAGAACCAGCCGATGCCCTCGAATACCCGAAGTCCAAGAGGCCCGCGATCTGTAAAGTAGAGCGACAGTTGCACAAAACACCCCTAAAATACTAAAAGTCATAATCCCTCAATCTCATCGCCAGCGACCGCCCTGAGCCGAGGTCCAAGGGACACCCGCTGTCTTGCGCAGGTTGCTTAGTTTCTAGTTTTTAAACCATTTATTAAGGCTTGAGCTCTGCTCGCCTTTATGACCGGTGAAGTAGCAAAAGACTATTCCGTACCTTCCGTATGTCCATCCGAAAAAAAAGAGACAGAGACCTTTATCTAAGCTGAGTAGTTATTCAATAAAACCAGAAATTGTATGAGAACTTATTTTTATTTAGTTTCTGAAAGAATAAGACTTATTTTATAATTAACAATATACATAGGTATATAAATAAGTAATTGCCAACATACGATCATAACAGACAACGGGTATATTCTGTATCAATAATAAATAGGCCCACTTCTTAAAATCATATTACAAATATTATATAAATGTTTACAAAGATTATTAATACACGTAAATACTTAAGCATTTTTGGCTAGTTATAGGAAAGGAATGTTTAAAAATTAAATATGTAAAAAGTATCGAAATACTGATATTAAATAATATAGTACCTACCTACGCTCGCTCTATGTCATCAAATAAGCATGGTACACATTGTATCGTATCTTTCTTTGTCTATAGTTGAAAATAATCTTTATTATAATCTCAGAACAAATAAAAAGATTATAATATTATCAATATTTTATTGGTTATATTAATAAGTAGTATTTATACATTTAAATTGCATCCATTGCATTCGAAGGTCGAACAAACTCCGGCCAACGTAGTGGAACACGTTAAAAAAATAATACGATCATTTTAGTATCCTTAAGATGCTTTGTAATTACCAAAAATATCGATGCAGTCTTAATGATAATCAAAGCAATTTACCAATTATACACTCATTTATCAAAGCTGGAGCGACGAGACGAGAGAAAGAGAAAATATCACATCAATGCTTATGACTTGTGAGGTTCTACCCAACCTCCAAAGGCTCGATCAAGTTCTTCTGCCACAGCTAAACATAATCTATCTCTATTATGATTTGCTATCACCTGTATTCCAATTGGCAGACCATCTTTACTTAATCCAAGAGGAACAGTGGTCGCTGGAAGACCTAAACAGTTAATGATGGCCGTGTAGCAGAAATTGTATGGGCGAAACAGAGGCTCATTGTGATATGGGGCAGTTGTTGGGTGAGAAGGGAACAAAAACACTCCGTCATCGCCTAACATACTCGTGAATTCTTCCTCCAAATTTTCTCGTAGTTTGAGGTAATCCTCGTACTTCTTACTGCCAAGTTCTACGCCACCGTAGTCTAACAAAGCGGTAACCAAAGCAATGAATGTATTTCCAGATAGTCCAACTATGTTTTTCAGGATTTCTATGAATGTTCCTCCTAAACTCTCCTTTGCCATTATAAATTCGCCGAACTTCGTCTTACTCTTCATGTTGGCAAACCACATAGCCATAGCTTTACGCATCAAAGGGATTTGTTTCTCTTCAGCATCTATTTGGTGTTGTAACTTCAAGAATTCTGTGACTTTTTTCATGGCAGCATGGATCTCTGGGTCTACAGGATCTACTAAAGGATTTTGAATATCGAATTTATAGAAAACCTTCAGTTTTTTAACATCAACGGGTTCATCAAGATTTAGTTTTGTGCTGTTTTGACCAGACATAATTTTCAGAAGCGGTTTTAAATCCACTGCACACCTTGTCATTGGACCAACGCCTGAAAAAGAAAGGGTTTTACGTTAAATAGTACACCCATTTAGTCAGTTCGAATTTAACTTTAACTCAGTTATAACTTATGAAATCTATCAATAAGTGTAGCGTACATATAATACAATTTATCTTGATCCCCGGAATCATTTATTAGTTTTATTACTCAACTCACCTAAAAACGAATTAAGCAACTCCGACTGAGGAACAGGGTATTGACCTCGATTTGATACAATATTCCGTGACGGCTTGTGTCCAAAAATTCCATTGAAATAAGACGGCATCCGTATCGACCCACCGATGTCGGACCCTGAAATAATTAAGTTTATTGAATTATTGGAATTTTGTATTATAAAATTGAACTACGTAAAATATGGCTCAACATTTATTAAATCATTTATGTATGACATCAGACAGATAACTAGAATGTATATATAGAATAATACTATTATAAAGAGGAAAGATTTGATTGTTTGTTTGTATTGACTAGGCTCCAGTATTCAATGCTAATATTAACTTTTGTTAACGGTCGCTTTGTTACTATAATTTATGTCTCGTGACCAGCTGGTCTAGTTGTGTCTTGTCTTGTGAACGTAACTGGTTTTTGGTTATATAATGGGCTTACAAATTAAAGAAAATCTTCTAGGTTTTGAATATTAAAACTATTTTTCTCTATTTATTTATTTTTCTTCATTTTGAATCATTTTGAATATTGCACTCTCTATTTCAAAATGATTTTTTATTGTCTTTATTGCATCTTTCTGTGCATATCTACGTATGTGCCTCGGATTGAATCAAAAGTTATGAGACGTATGTACATAGATGTTTACAAACGGCAATGATACCAAAAAAATGCTAGAATGATACAATATACTTTTCAATTCGGCCACTATACCTATTTACTCATTCTAGTTTTCATTCTTAATATAATAGCGTATATTCGGTATAATGGAGATCTTAACTAAGTTATTGTAGAAATTCTAATATTAAATAGTCATTGTGTAGGTAAGCAATATCTATTGAATAGCCTGGCCTTTAAATACCTTATTAAAATATATTATTTAGCATCGCTTTGATTATAGTAAACAACTGAATTGTTTTATTTAGCAGACATTTTATTATAACTAGCAAACAATGTCGAGTATACATATAATTAAGTAGGTATTATTTTAGCGACCCAATACAAGGAAATAAATAACCCTAAATAAGTGCCGCTACATTAATCATCTCTTTAAACAAGCGTTAGATCAAAATATTGTCTAGACAAGTTATTTACTCGTTTATGTTATATAATACACAATAGGTGTTTAATTAACTATCTCGGTTAATTAAGTCTGAGATCGTAGGATTGAGCAGTCTAGTTTCAAACAGACTTAGGTACCTATTGTATTTGATTGATGTGACCCTTGTACTGAAAACAAAATCTTTATAAGACCAAGCTAGCCCGCGTGTTGCGCGCTAATGAGCTTTAGACCAATCGCTCCAACACGACGCAAACTATAGTGTAGTTCTTTATGGAATCTTGTCCGATTCCTGCTTTATCAGCAATTATTACCTATAGCTTTTTTCTCTGGGGAGTGGTAAATGCATTAGTGGCATTATTATGTATGCTAGTCATACAACAAGTGTGTCTACTTCATCGAAGGCTCTTCCGAACGCTAGACAGTGGCGCGCCGGGAACTGCAAATGAAAATATACCTACCAATGCCGAAGATGCTGCCTGCAGCGCCTTGTAAACAACCTTCACCACCCGAAGAACCTCCCACTATCCGTGTTGTATTGTAAGGGTTGTTCGTTCTTCCGTGTATATGATTGTGAGTCTCCCACCTGAAAATGGCAGTAATTACATTTAACAACACTAAAATTACAAGATTTTACAAGTCTTAGGTGCAAAACACAACTCATTTAGGACCTATTTAATAATACTTCTGATTTTTTGGTAAAATTCTGCGAAAGTCGCAGCCGCCATGTTTTTGTACAAAAGTTACCTACACAATACCTAGAATAAGCACGTGGTCACTTGACCCTCGGTTCTTCCTCAATATTAGATACCAGCGTTCAATAAAACACGTCTAAGAAAACTAAAACACTTACCACATACAAAATTCCGGTACATTGGTGAGACCAATAATAATGGCGCCGTTCTGTCGTAATAATCTTATGACGTCACTATCCTCTTCTGCAATCACGTCCTTTCGTAGAGTTACTCCAGCTGTTTGATGTAGACCTGTAATTATAACATTAACAAGTAATATAGATATACAAATCCTTTGAATAACTTACACTTGTTTAAACAAAATAAGGCATACGTTTAACAATGCAAATATTATAACGAGGTTAAAGGTTGGGAGTTTGTACGAGTAGGTATGTTCCGGGTAATCTTCCGTACTATAGATGCGTATTTGGAAATTCTTTTCCTATGAAATAGCTACTAGGTACTGACGACAATGTGACGTATAGTGATTACATTTATTGAAGAAATTTCTATGAAAAAAATAGTATTAAAATAGATAGGGGAAAACAGGTAGGATTCGTACACTTTGTTTCTAAGCGATTTTAACGATACGATAACGTAACCTAACACAATTTTAAACTAGTTTTGATGCTATTATATAACTTATATATCTAATACCATAACAGCTGTGTTAAGTTTTGATTACATACCAAACTATAGAGCATTTTTCAAATAATGGAAAAATGTACGAAGGCTTACTACAAAGGGGTAGCTTCATACATAGTGTGGGTAACATTCGTACATAATGGGGCGCATTCGTACGCAATAATAAAAATGCATTTAAAAAAAAAATTATATTACAAATAGCACAGAATCAGTCTTAAATGCAATATTGACATTCATCAATTCAAATTTTAATCAACTTGTTAGAAATTATATGCCTTTTTAACTCTTTATATCCGTTGTAGGAACAAAACAATAATCTTAATAATTATCAATTGGGATAACTTAATGAAAAAGACAAAAATGTGCAATAATAAAATTAATTATTGCACATTTTTCATCGAGAAGTCTTTGAACAATCATAAAATATAATAATATTTTGACATATTGTACATTGAAAAGTCTTTCATACAGTACAAATCGTACAGTACGAATCTACCCCACCCCGATATGAACGAATGCTCCAAACGAATGCTCCAAACTATAAAAAATACAATTTAATTAGAAATTAAATTACTGGTTATGTAAGTATTCAAAAAAGACATTAACAACATAAACTAAGATGTACATTCATAAACTTGCAATAATTGCTTAAACATTTTGAGAAAAACCTTTCGATTAAAACGCTTTTGAAAGCAAAGCCAAAAATTATTTACGCGGAGCAAAAACACGTTTTGACTTATATCAGCGAAGATGGCAGCCGCACTGCCACCCGGTCACAATTGTCACAAAGTTTGCCTAATGCGTTCGCGTGCGAGTCACACACACTGATACGGACGTATCAACGTGTTTCGTTGTGTGAATATAACTATTGTATGAATCCTCCTGCTGTACGAATCCTACCTGATCTCCCCTACCTACTAGGTACAAAAAAATTTAATTTCCGGGAGTAGCGATCAGTAAACCTAGTGTTCTCTCTATAATGTTAGTAATCTCTCCATCGAAATTATGTTGCAGCATGAGAAGGATCTTACGTTGCATCTTATTATTGAAAGTATAAAATATTTTTTGTACGAATGACATTTATTATTTCACAAAAAATATTCACTTACATAATCATCACACATGGTACTGTTTACTGCAAAGGGAATAGCATATATTGTGCAAGCACCATATATAAATATACTAGCGACCCGCCCCGGCTTTGCACGGGTGCTATGCTAATGTATTATACATATAAACCTTTCGCTTGAATCATTCTATCTATTAAAAAACCGCATCAAAATCCATTGTGTAGTTTTAAAGATCTATGCATACATAGGGACGGATAGACAGGGAAGTGACTTTGTTTTATACTATGTAGTGATGATGTTGGTAATTATATATTGTTGGTATTTATATACAGTCCAACAAGAACTCAAAGAAAAACCACATTAAAAAACGTCTGTACCTATTGAGGAAAACCTTTTGAATGAGTTATTAACTACTAGGTGAAACCTTATTTTCCAGGCATTATTACTATCAGACAGTTAATTGTAATAAATTCTAAACACTATTATTGCTATCTCTGTCCTGACCTATTTAAAACGACATAAATCAATATGAGCAAATGTCCAATGCGTAGTAGGTATTGCTATCAAAATAACTAAGTAGTATAAAACAAAGTTTATCTGTTTGCACTTATGTATGGTTAGATCTTTATAACTACGCAACGGATATTGATGAGTTTCATACCCAAAGGGTTAAAAGGGGACGTCTTAGTAATAACTAAGACGTCACCAGGCTGTATCTGAAAATCCGCGAATGCTAGACAGTTGACATTTTCACAGATAATGTATTTCTATTGCCGCTATAACAACAAATACAAAAAATAAAATAAAATAAATATTTAAGGGGGACTTGAATACAATAACCTGTTTTATTATTGCTTGAAAAAATAACGGAAACTGGTACGCACTTGGGTACGGAACTCTTCGTGCGCGAGTCCGACTCGCACTTGGCCGGTTTTTTTTAATAGATAGAGTGATTCATCGGTTTATATGTATAAGTTAAATCAACCTATAAAACTGAGAAAAAGAACAGGATAAGTCTTAACTCTTGAATCTCGCGGTCGTCATCAGCATTGCACCCGTGGTTAGCCGAGGCGGGACGCCAGTAAACGTATAAACCAGTCGCTAGATGTGTAGATCTTTACTTCAATTTACTTACTTCTACATCCATGACTCTTCTGTATTTACTACAAGCAAGATGAGATTTAAAATGCATTACTAACGAAATCTAATAATTCATAAGTATTAATAAACCTTTGAAGACTATAGTATCTTTTCACTAACTGCTCCCCGGTTATGATCCGCATAACTTCGACTAATATCTCCAAAGTTGCATTTGGTATTAAATATTAAACGATGACACCGCCCGTATATCACATTTTTAAATGATTTTGAATACTGTACGGAAAAGTTTACCATAAAATATACTATATTTCAAAATTGAGATTTATAAAATTCGACCACACCGGCAGGACTCAAACCTGCACCTTGGGTTAAGCCTACCAATAAGGCTACGGTGGAACCCACTGGTTATCGAAATTGATCAATGTATATTTTCGTAATGAAATGCCTTACCTTTGACACCTATGCAGTCTTTTGTAGTAAAAGGTACACCTAAAAACGGTTTCTCTGTTTCTAGTTGTGCAATGGTCTTTTGACCGCTCTTAATGAGTTCATCGGCCTCCCGCGCTTCTTTCAATGCCAGTTCAAATCGATCTTCAACAAAACAGTTGAGCGCCGAGTTTACATCCTTGATTCGTCTAATGCAAGCTTCTAGAACTTCGACGCTTGTTATCTGAAATAATAAATAGTTTTAAACAATTTTTTATATAAGTATAAGCATATTTTTGGCAAATTGAACGTTGTAAGTAAGTAGGTATAACTGTACATTATGCTATTATGTCGACTAATAGCGTCACTAAGTACATGCTTTTTGCATTAACTTTGAACTGTATGATCCGCTCGTTTTCCTCATTTAGTACAAAGTCTGCTAATCCATTACGAACTTAAATATAAAAAACACAGTTTGTTTTACATTACATATACTTATATAATCTCAACATCTCAACATCCATTACAAAAATGACAAAATTGAGGAAGCAGAGGATACCAAATTTTTTGGGTTGCAAATAAAGCACATATAGACAGATTGTGTAAAAAATTGAGTTCATCCGCATATGTGTTATATAGATTATTCTCCATAGTCGATGTCAAAACACTTCTTACGGCTTACTACGGAATAGTTGAATCGCACTTGCGCTACGGTATGATTTTTTGGGGGAACTCAACTGCTCGCGATATAGCTTTTAAGGCCCAAAACCGATGTCTCCGATCATTGTTAAAACTTAAATCGACAGACAGTTGTTAGCCTTATTTTAAGTTACATCAAATCTTGACACTTCAGTGTATTTATATTTTCGAAAAATCCATCTCGTTTTGAGCACCTGGCTGATGTATTCCCAAGGAATAGGCGTGACGATAGCAAATTAGGTCAAGTATCATGTCGAACCACCTTAATGCGTAAGAGCGTTTCTTGCATGGCCGAGTAGTTGGAAAGCTTTAAATACAGCACAATTTAACAGTAGATTGCGGAAATTTTTGGCAGATAAAATCTACTACAGTGTAACTGAGTTCTTATCGGAGACAAATATTTGTGAATTAGTGACATCCTGATTTTTTGAACTTTTTATGTATAACATTTTTTATTTTTGACATTTTGATCTTTGACATTTTGATTTCTGACATTTTGATTTTGTAATTGTAATAATAATGATATTTGTAATAGTAATAGCATGTTAAATGATGTAATGATAATGGTATGATATTCGTAATAGTAATGACATGATATAATATAATCTAATGCTACTAATTTATATTTACCTTTTAATACAAAAATATATTTTAAATTAAATTGATTATTTTAGAATTTTATAATAGTAATTTATAAATTTGTCTAAATAAGTGTAACAATAATTATATAAATAATTTCAAGTGTTTGCATGCCGATTGGTAAATATGGCTGAGTTAAATGTAATTTTAAGAACGATTATGTATTACTCATATTTGCAAAATAAAAAATCTATTCTATTCTATAAAGCTGAAGGCTTTGTTTGCTTGAGCGTGCTAAACTCAGGAAGATCTGGTCTGATTTGAAAAAATCTTTCAGTATTAGATAGCCCGTTTACCGAGTAAGGTTATATTTAATTATAAAGGTCCTCTGGGAACGGGACTTCTGTGATAAGTGCGCGTGCGGAAAAAATATATTTACTTAAATAATAGTTAAACCCGCTGTGTGATTACGTTCACTTAGCAAACAGCAATCCAGTGGCTAGTTGAAACTTTTGAAATTGTTTTTATATGAATGGTAATACAAAAAAAGGGCTAGAAAGCTATATTATAAATATTTTAATATTGACGTGACATATAGAGACGAAATCGGTGTCAGCCATCTTGGTCTATAGATTCTCTGTGTCGTGAAGTCATGGAGCAATGATGTCAAGAAACAGAAAATCTAATTTTATAGGACAAATTAAGTATTAAAAAATAAAGAAAAAATACAATTAATATCGCGCGATCAACGGAAAGGGATTATTATATTTTATACAAAGAATTAATTATTATTACACCATTACTTAAGTAATATTAATTGTTATGTTAAATTAATTGATGGTTCGTGTTTATGAAGTTACCTGCGACGCCATTAAGTACAAATATAAACTACTTGTATTAGGGTCGTAAATTTTTGTAAAGAAATATTGCGACCTTATTCTATACTAAGGTAGTTTTAGCTGTGCTAGTACATACATACACAAACGTAAACGTATTCATACGTAACTAGCTTGACCATAACCGACCCATAAATTTGACCGTAACCCATAACTTCAATCATCCACTTGACTATACAAAGTTTGATCTCCCATTTCACTTCTATAAGGGTTGAATTTAGAAAAATACCTACTTTGTGTTCTTCTTGGGTAAGTGTTAATCTAGACCTTAAAAATATATTCTTTCTCTTTCAGCTTAAGTTTAACGGTAACCTTAACCGTTGGTCTTAGGAAGGTGAAAGAGAGAGAATATTTAAATTATAATCATTCAGTCAGTCAATCAGTCATAGTATAGTATTTAATATAGAATAGATAAACATTTTTCAACCTGCACCCTATGTTGAAGTAGAATAGATAAGAATATGCATTTATTTTTCTCATCAAAAATTTTAGTACATTTGCTTACTTGTATACATTTCATTCGTGTACATTTTGGCAGTTTGAAATGCGACCAGATTCGAGAGAAACCTGTATTACAGGTCACCAGTGAAGCAGTAAAGTAGTAACACCACTGAAGTAGTAACTTCATGACGTAATTCAATTTCCATGTAAGTAATTCAATAATTACATAGAAATAAACGACATGTGTGCAAATGTAAACTAAATTAGCCCTGTTGTTCCAGAGCTGGTCGCGTGTAAAAAAAAAAGATATCAAACTCTTTTCATTCCTTATTGGTGCCTGTGTTAGTACCTACTTACTGGCGTCCCGCGCGCGGTTTCACCGGCGTAAATCCCGTTCCCGTGAGAACTTCATAATTAAATATAGCCCATGGTACTCCTGGATAACGTAGCTTTCTTTCGGCTTTGCTTTCGGTCCGGAATTTTTGGAGTTTTTTCAATGTAAACCAACAATTTTTTGTTTTCTCTTTATGATATTAGTATAGACTAGCGTAGTTTCCGCGGGGATTTACTCGCGTATATCCCCTTCTCATAGGACCTAGGAAATACTTTAGCTTTCTAGTAGTAAAATAATTTTCAGTTCAGTACGTCTAGAAATTACCCTTTACAAACTCACATAATTTACCTCTTTATATTATTAATATAGATACCAATTACTTTATATGTTAGTAAGTACTTAGTACTTCTTACCTAGATTAGTTGCTTGTACTTTAATAATCGATACGTACCTACTTCATTGGAATATAAAAATGAGTAATTGATTTGAAAGCCATAATATTGAACTTTGAAATGAATAATAAATTGTATTTATTGTGAGTCATATGTAGTGCCAATGTCACTTGGTTGGATATAATATAAGGAAAATTAGTAGGTATAAAAAGCGATAATACCAGAATGTTTTATTTTCTTAAAAGACTACTCCTAAACCCTAGTGCGAGAGTTCTCTATTAAGAAAACAAAACAGGTTTTAATATCCTCAAATTAAGCACACTCAGACTCAGAACCACTTTCTGTGGTTCACAACCCTCAGCCACAGCCACGATTAGAGTAACAGACAGACTGAATATTTTTTATTCTATAAATCGCGTTTTTAAAAAACCTTCCTACATTTTTCTTTATCTGCATTATTAATATTTTTTCGATTTATTCTTATCAAAACTAACTTATTAAATTATTAGTTCACGTCACTTACTAATGTAAGGTAGGTACCTACCTACCTATCAGTTACTGTTTCAAACGTAATAAACATTTTTTTTAACAATTACCTACTGCTATTTGAATGAATAAAACATTTTTATTTATTATTTATTTTTCATACATTTTCTAGAGGATGACATATTGCACCGACTCCCAATTGGTAATTGGAGCAGGGCAGGAATATGATGATAACATTTTCTTCTACGAATGTTTTATTCGTCATTCGTAGACATCATGTTAATGTATAAAACAATATATGAATGGTATTGCAATATGAAATCATTGATTAATCGTTCGTATACCTACCTATTACCTACAATACATACCTACATAGTTTTAAAACATGTTCTAGTTCTACGTATAATAGTCATACCTACTTGATTAATCAAACAGGTAATTAGCAAAGACGGGTAATTGAAAATGTTACGTGCGTGACACTATTATTTATTGTCGCCAAGAAAAGATCACAAAAATCTAAATAGGTACCTAAATGTTGTTGGTTAAACACATGTCCTTGAACTTCATATCCTACCTACCTATCAAACGACATACAAAATACAATGTAGGTACTGGCAATAGTAATATTGAAATTACAAAACACGAAAGTATTACAATTCATGTAAAATATAGGTACCTACGTAAATTGCAATTTCTTGTTACGACGATTACGTTACGTGTGTGTGTTCCTAGTTAAATATTACATCATAACAAAGTAGATAGCTAAAATAGCTCGCTTGCTTCTTTATCTGCGTATAAACTAGTTATTATGACTCAGTTGTTATAATGCGCCGACATAGTTTATTTTATTAATTTTGTACAATGTCTTACCTCTCGGTGTCGTATTTTTCTCGCCACTTCAATGGCCGGTTCCTTCAAAATCGCGTCATATACAGGCGGAATCTTTTCACCTTCCACTCCATAATATAAACTACAAAAAAATCTCATCAAACTCGCTACAGCCCTTCTCACTGCATCAAACACTCTTAGCTGTAAAGGCACTGGTTTCATTTCAACTTCCGAACTCATGTTGCTTACTTGATAATCGATGCTCTATTTATAAACTTTGCATGTAAACAGTTGATGTTTAGTGGCACTGTTGTTGTGGGTTTTATTCGCAAACAAACACTGAAGTTGTGCCGGCTACAACGACGCTTGTGTGCCTCGCGCCACGGACTGTGCCACTCAATGAATGGGCGAAGTAAACTGAGGACACATCACTGCGTTTCTACGCCGGTATAGCCATCTCTTTCTGGCTCGAGGCATGTAAGCGCTAAGCGGCTTTGATTAGGCATCCGGTGGATTCGACCAACAACGGCCACTCACTCTGAGTACATTTTTTATCATAACTTTATTGAAGTCACAATACGTGCTAATCATTAGAAGATAAACATATTGATAATTAGGTATATTTTGAGTTTAATTACCTTTGCCTTTATAGCAGTTACAATTTATATCCATTGCTAATATTTTCAACTGTTCGTTGATAGCAAAACCTATATTGATTAGGATTGCACAATCTACCGATTAAAAACAGAAAGTTAGAGATGTTACATCCTCATGATGCAGTGAGCCGAAAATGTATATAGGTACATATTTTTAATTATTGTTGCTGGTTGTGTCTGGTTCTTGTCTTATCCTAATTTGAGAAAGAGCTGAGGAATAGTGTTTGACCGCCTTAAACTAAATCATTTGAAAACAAACTTTTATGTCGGTTCGGCGCCCGTCTTTTCGGTAATAAAGCCAGTCTGAAACTCCACCCAACTTAGTGGAATACGTTTAATTTAAGTTTTGGAATAAGTGAGGCGTAATTTAATAAATAAAGTCGTTTAACATTCGTCCAAAGTCCAAAGTTTTAGTCCCTTGTGTTTTAGAATTATGTTTGAAGCGTCGTTCAAAGTAGGTCGATGAGATAGGTACCTACTTTGAAAGTTTGCATTGTACTGAAAATATTCTGCTGCTGCATCTGATGTCAAACTAACCTCATCCATTATAATCCATCATAATGATAGCTTGATATTACCGGAACATTGCAGTTGGAAATCCAGTGGTTCAGATGTTCCCAATGTTTGATCGGTGTTACATAATTGAATGAATGCCAGTTTCAAACAGAATATAAATGCTGATTTAAAGTTACAGTATCAGAGTATTGTATAGGTGCTGTCCAATTGTCTTGTTAAGCCAGTTTTTGTGTCTAAACGTGATATTCTAAAGCATATGTGTAGGATCTATACTTTCTGACACAGGTAATGTGTCAGAAAGTATTGACCAAGACCCCTCCAAATCCTTTAAGTATTTTTTAAGCGAGACTAACACACACATGGTATAGGCGTAATGTATACAATCATTCACATATCTGTTTTGATTTTTTTAAGTGTGTTATGGTATGGTACTATAATATAGCGTTAAGCTGTACCAAATATTAATAACACGGTAGGTAATTAATTCTCTTGAATTGGGTGAACAATATTCATGCTGTTTATCAAATAATATGTATTATTCATTATTATGCAGTAATATCTTATGAATTTCAAATAACTGTGAAATTTATATTGAATGGGATCCATTTCTGTAAAAATAATGGCAATACATTTTCCATTTGTATTCTATCTGACGTTATCTTCGCCCACATAACACAATACTTACTTACTTTTGAAGTAGTTGGCTTCGAACATCGATATTAGATACAATACAATATACTTAGGGACTTCAATTACTTTTATTTTCTTGTCTGTATTGTATTTCTATCTAGTAAATGTATCAACAGTATCAACGACAGCCTCCGGGCAAAGCGGTAGGTATATGTCCCGCTTTAAGACTCGGAGGTCGTAGGTTCGATCATCACACAGGTCAAGAAATCTTTGTGTTAGTTCTTAGATTTCTTTCCGGGTATGGTTAGTTGAAGGACTACCCTCCGCGCCTCGGAGAGCACCTTAAGCCGTTGTTCCTGATTGTTATAACATAATCTATTACAATTATATTAAACGGGAGCGGGCAGCAGCGTTTCCCTGTGTATTACGACATAATACTGCGGTCACCAACCCGCCTGCCAAGCGTGGTGACTATGGCAAATACCCTCCCTCGGGAGGAGGCCCATATTCAGCAGTGGACGTTATACGGGCTGATGATGACGATGAAATGTATCAAGTTTAATCATAAATAACTACAATTTTGAATACTATATTGATGTTTTTTTTTATATTGTACTTAAAAATACTCTTAAAAAGGGACACGAGTTTTCGTTTTCAGTCTAAATGCGTTTCGAGTAGTCGTTTTGAATATTTCACTTTTCCTTTCTCTCGGAACTTAATACAATTTATTGGAAATAATATAAATCATGAACTATATTAGGGTCCATATAAATAAACAACACTACAGATCATTCACTACCACGTTTGCATCTATCAACAGACTAGTTAAATTAACAACAAACGCCTTCGCACCATACGGTGTGAGCCACCAAACAGAAATAGACTATATGAATCAGAAACAGAGATTATTTTTAAATCCGCGTATTTTTGTACATATCAATCTACACTACACTCTATGAAATACACTTTGTATATTTGTTTTTTACTGTATTCGTTATTTACTGTATTCGTTTTGTTTCAGAAAAACATGGCAGATTCACCAGAGAATGAAGTTTCAGAAAACCCGCTTAAAATTTCATTGCCAACTGTCCTTTGTACACCTGAGCCGTCAGACGAAACTTCCGATATATCAATTAAAGTTAATTCATTTGTTACTTCCGAATCTAAGTTGTCTCTTCCGTCCGATTTGGGTACTCCTACATCACCATTAAAATTGTCCTCTCCTTTATCTTTACCGTCATCACCATTTGTGAAGACTTCTCCACAATCTTCGGTTAATTCTTTACCGAATCCAACGAAACAAGTGACATCAAATGAAGATTTGTCGAAGAAATCACTAGTAAACAGCGGGTCTGCTACCGGTGAGTGATTTGAAGTATTTTTATTATTTTTTTACGAGGCTATTGCTATTTTAAATCATATAAAAACTGTACCGTGGTTTCTGGCCTAGAATAGACCACCCCATATCTTACCATGGGTGTCCTAAGAAGCGACTAAGGGATGGATGGGCAGCAGCATCTATTAACTTAAGGTTTCCTACTATCTTTCTGTGATCACCAATCCGCCTGCCAAGCGTGGTGATTATTTAATATCCCTTGATGACCCTATCTTGCCAAGGTCTGTTAAGCGGATGCCCATGTTCAGGAGGTGTGTTGTTGAAAGTTTATAAAAAAATACATACCTACATCAATATCTATTTGAATCAGTCCAATTCATGTCACAATTTATTCTCTAAATACAATTTTCCATCAGAACTTAGTAAGACATATAGTATTCTATTCTCGCATTCGCTCGCTTCTATGCAAAAAACGACTGAATAGACGTAAGTTTTTTGAAATACTGTTCCCTCATAGAAATACACTACACCGCAGTATATGCTGAAGAAAATGTAGTTTCTAACTTCATTCCTAATCATAAATGCAGTTATATTTTATGTTATATGAAGCTAAGTGCCTCTTTGGTGTAGCGGTAATGTGTTTGACCGTAAATAGCAAGATAACAGGTTCCATTCCGAGACAAAATTTGTGTTACAAGTAATTTGGTGGTAGGTACTTAGATTTTTTTCTCGGGAGGAAATTCCTAGTAATAGTCTACTAGACATTTTTAGTTGATGGTGTTTTACCCGTGCCGCGAGACAATATGCCACTAAAGCGTGACAAATGTCAAGTTCTATACTTTTGCGTTAGCAATTGTATTGTATTTTTACTCTGCCCTTATTCGGAAGTACCTCTGAACAGATATTTCTGTCCACAGTACGAACAATGTTTTCTATCAACAAAGTTTTCGGCGAAACGTGTCTAGGAATAGAGATTTCTATTAACTTTGCTTTCTGTATATAGTGATATCGTACAACCTCCGTAGCGTAGCGGTATTAGACTCGGAGGTCGTGGGTTCAATCCCCACGCCGGACCGGAAATCTTTGTGTAATTATATGAATTCTTTCCGGGTCTGGTTGGTTGAGGGACTTCCCTCCGTGCCTTGGAAAGCACGTTAAGCCGTTGGTCCCGATTATTGTTAAATATAATCAAGGAACGGGCAGCAGCATTTCCTTGTATTGTACAACATAACATTGCGGTCACTAACCCGCCTGCCAAGCGTGGTGACTATTGCAAATACCCTCCCTCGGGAGGAGGCCCATGTTCAGCAGTAGACGTAATACGGGCTGATGATGATGATATCGTTCAAGCGTGTTTCTGTTTTGTTAAGTTCCACGCTCTTTCCAAAGATAGACAACTTGTAATTTAAAAAGTTTGTAATGGAACATTCGTCCTCCTAAAGGCCGACACCGCACCCTTAAACATGACAGTTAGTATGTCAAGGACTGGTATATTTATGCGTAAACTATGTATGTGGGCCATGAAAAAAACTCTGTGTCTTTTTTACTTCTATGTTTATAGGAAACTAGCTGTCCCGATTTAAATGCCGTTTCATAATTAAATATAGCCTCGATAAATCTGACCGAGTAGTTCCTGATATTCGTGTTCAAACAAACAAACCAACCCTTTAGCTTTATATAGGTTTTTATTTTGTATTAAATATAGGCTTACGTTTGACCATAATCTCGCTTGATGGAAGGCGAAGATAAGGCCTAAGATGATACACGCGTGCCTAGAAAGTGTCTGTTCACTTCAGCCTTAAATAAATAGGTAGGCCTTAAAGAATAAGGTATACTTAGATATAGATTAAGTAGGTGGTTAGGTAGTATTTTATGTATGTAATTTTATAAATAAAGTTATTAGTTTGAATCATTATTTATTAAAGGACAGCTTAATAAACAGTGTTAAATTCTGTTTGTGTGCCTGTCATCTGTTCAAACTATCTGTGTAAATAAACCTTAAAGTCCACATTAATTACCTACTCAATTTCAATTTATTTTATTCAAGACACAATCTTACAATTGTATATATATGAATATGAGTTATAGACTAAAATATAAAATTAAAAAAGTAGGATAAAAAATTATAAAAATTTTAACAAAATATAAAATTTTTGACATAAAACTATTATTTAACTATTTAAATCAACATAATAATATGACTATTTAAATCTTAGTAGGTATATACCACAAACAAAAAACTATAATTCTTCTTTTATAAAACATTTTTGCAGCACAAAGGTTTTTTTTAACTCTTATAAATTAAATCTTTTAATGCCACCGGCAATTGCACAGCCTGATACCGTGAACTATGTTTAACAACATTAGAGCGCGCTTATCGCTGCGGTCTGTTGAAAACGGGTGAAACCGTGCACGAAAGCTGGTTATTTATAAAATATATTAAGTTTACATGTAATATAAATCTTCGAAATTACCTACATACTCAATTTAAGTATTTTTTCAGCTGTAGAATGTTATGATTGAGTTATTACTTCGTGAAATTTCTTTGAATCCTCAGTTACAGTAGCTACGATGCGCGTGGTTGGAGGCTTATCATAATACTGCAAATGCAAATAATTAAGCGACGTTCTCAGTTCATTGTCGATTAGCTCTTGGTCTTCTAAAATATTATCAATTGAGTTATGTAATTATAGATGAACTGTTTCGGATAGTCTGAATGCATACATACGACACAGGCTGTGTGGCTACTAGTGTGGCCTAGTGTGGCCTTCACCGTAAAATGTATTTAAAGTGTAAATTTCCTTTAAATAAAATTATTATTATTATGTCTTACTTGATAGTAATTCTTGCGTTTCTTTTTGAGTTTGTTCGTCGTGGGTTCTATTCCCAGATTTGACTTTTTTGTCTAATGATTCCGGGACTTGTTAGTTGAGAGATTACCCTTAGTGCTTTGTGAAGTACGTCAATTCGGTCCCGATTGTCGTGTCGATAAATTATCGGTAAAAATTGTAGACCAGAAAACGTTCATCAGCATGTACTCTGTATATGATGCTGCGGTCACCGCCCTAGGCCTACTTTTTACCCGACTGCGCCAGAAGGAGGGTTATTAGCAGTGGAAATTATATGGGCTGATGTTGATGATAATTTTACGAAGTATAGTGTGGATCAGCCCTGAGGCTCTAAACTCCGAATAAAGCCGTGATAACACAATCTCCAATAGCAGGAATCTGAAACACAATGCATCATACAATAATCCGATGTCATTGCATTGCATTGTAGTCTGTAGCACGTTATTACGTCGCGGCATCGCTGCTGCTTCCTATGAATACAACTACTAAATACATGTTGGTGTTAATATATAAACAGTGTTTTTTTTAGCCTATGCTAATACTCAGCGAAGTTTAGATTTATGTTTGGTAGTCTAACCATTTATGTATATACTTTTTCAATAACATTAAAAATTACATATTTAAACAACTTTAAAGCTGAATTAGGCGCCCGTACGTCCAACCTAGACTATATTTTATTGCAAGGCACTAGAGGTACATTTACCCACATTATCATTGCCGTCTCCTTGAACTTCTTGCTAAAAATATATGTCTATTTTAATATTTTATTGTTACGTTTCGATATTTACTTATGGCAAATCGTCCTGCCAAAAATGAAAAGCCACGGTGTATATTACTGGTCAAACCCGATTTCTGATTTACTTCAAAATTAATGTAATTGATTGGTTTTCAGAAAAACTTAGGTCTTCAAAAATTTTGACTGACTATCAACTTAAATCTTTGTTTGACTTTTTATTTTACTCATTGATATTGGGAAACAGTTTTATAAGTCTATTTATATTACAGATTTTTCCATTTTACTTTTATGTTATATTGAATCTCATTTAAGCTATACTTATATACACGCTGAAATTTAAATGGTTGTTTTCCCGCAGCGAAAAGGTTTGGTCTTAGTTAAACATTCAATTTATACAAAAACTAAATATTATAAACCAAAAATGGTCGATTAACAATCGTGAAAAACCGAACTCGAAAGTGACATCGAACCGATAGTAATACCTCGCGATACCTAGCGCTCGCGTCGCTCGGTCGCGCGTTCGTTGACCCGGGTGTTAGTCAATCAGCTGATACCTACACCTTAGGTAATGTAACACAGTACCCAATCATAATAATAAGCTTTATCCAATACCTTAACTTACAGAAAACGTAACTTAAAACAAGTTTATTATCTAAGAACAATAATTTTCTGAATTAGATACCTAATAAAGTATTTAAGGCGTATTTAACAAAAATGAAAAATTAAATGAACTCCGCGGAAATGATATGGATGCAGTCCTTCTGAGTTGAGTAGTTTCCAGACGTAGTATTGGCTTACGCCAAACTTAGCTGCCGCCATTCGCTTACTTCGGCGAGGATCGCGTTCGAAGTACTCGATGATCTCCTCGTCGAGCTCTGGCGAAAGAACGGCCGATCGACCTCTGCCCTGTGCATGTGCTGGCACTTGGAACTGCCCATGATCGAGTAGCCGTCGCCGCTACGATCGTCCGGTCCTGTATGACTTGAGGGTTCAGAGCTCCGCGAAGACGGAGTGACGCCAAGTGTTGCAGCTTGGCGTAAAGACGCCAGGCAGTATGGCAATTATAATTAGCCCTAGCGTACAGTTGCACCATAGCGACGTACTCTAAATTACTAAAACTGTAATGTCGATCCATAATACTAATAAAGTAGGTAATTAGATAACGCGTGCTGCGCTTCCGACGTTCACGGGACAACTAAGGAAGGAGGGAGTCGAAGGAGAGCGCGGGGCGTTCCGGCGTCGGCGCCGCGCGGCTTATTACAAAGGAAGCCAGCTCGTTTGTGATTCTTGCGTGCAGGCTATTTTATGCCGTATCAGATAGCTCTTATTTTGCTTTGAACGTTTATGGATCGTTCTTTACTTTGTCAGCAGCGCGTGCGATTCGAGTAGTACCTACAAGGTCCGTTCACTCCGTCTAGTGTTACTACTGTTTATCACGCTTTCGAGTTGTCTAATATTTTTTTAAATAATTTTAAATACAAAACATGTCTAAAACAAAAAAAAATATATATTTCGATAGTAGGTACTACCGACGGCAAGTTTTTCTGCTTCGGGAAAACAACCATTAAAATTTCACGGTGTATAAAGCTGAAGAGTTTGTTTGTTTGCTTGAACAAGCTAATCTCAGGAACTGCTGGTCCGATTTGAATTTTAAAATTATTTCAGTGTTAGATAGCCCATTTATCGAGGAAGACTATAGGTTATAATTAATTTTTAATTTCCTCCGGAAACAGGAGTTACGCGGGTGAAACCGCGCGCGGAAGTTAGTTACAGATATGTCTTTACTGTATCAGCCCGTTTACGTTTACTGTTGAACATGGGCCTTCTCTTAACAGACCTTATAGCAGCTTAGCAGACCTTATGGCAATACTCCTCAGCGACCCTGGCTTGCCACCAGGGATGCTGAGGAGTATTGCCATAACAATCAGGTGTGCTAGGCGGATTGGTGATCGCAATTAGATGGTGAGTAACCTTGAGCTGATAGACTATGCCGCTCATCCATCGATATCCATGGAAAGACATGGAGTGGTATATTCTAAGCCCGAAAACCACACGACAACAAATATAATTGTATCAGATCGCATTAAAATTATAATATGACTGTTGCTGCTGTTGCCCGCCACTTCGTCCGCGTAGATTTCGATCTCTTATTATCAACATTGCCACCCCTTTAAGGGAATTTTTAGGCATGGGAAAAGCCTTCCAAGTTACAGTTCTTTACAATCAGCCTTCTTGACTCTGCGTTAATACGTCAGTCAGGTAGGGCAAAGCATTTTATTAACATAGTTTATATGAATGAGAATTATGGATATTTGTATCGCTATGGTTCCAAAAAATTTAGATTAAATTTAACACATCTATATTTTATTACCTGAATTAAGCTATAGGCATATAGCCTAATTGGCATATCATATCGTTTATTACCTAGCAGTTATCCACCTCAGTTAAAACTACGGCGAGCAGCTAAAATAATTCTAAATTGAACAGTTTCAAAATCTCAAATGTTCCATAGTTAAAGCTCCACGTATAACTTCTTGGCTATAAAATAAGGTTAACGATGGCATTTAAACTTTGAAAGTGATATTAGTCCGCAAAGTTTACCGACATTAATACCAAAGGTATTAATGTCGGTAAAAGTATAAAGTAATACTATAAACTAGCCATGGCTTTGGTTGCATCATCCTATGGCATTTAGCTTACGGATGAATTTTAAATATCATTCATACACATCAGTTTAACAGATAAAAAGAATAGTTCCGAAATACCTACATTATATATTTCCAAACGCGTCGTATGAGGCGACGGAGGGACATGCAGCTGATTTAAGGTGCAAGTTGGAAGCGGGCGACGTGAGGAGGCGGCGGACGACGACGTGTCGCGGCGACACTACTGGTTTGTATGTATTTCTATGAAACGCGTTGCTTCATGTCGCTAACTGCGAAGGGAATTTCATAGAAATACATACAAACCAGTAGTGTCGCTGCGACACGTCGTCTGCTGCTACCTCATGTCGCCCGCTTCCAACTTGCACCTGTATGGGCAGCAGCATCTATCAGCACAGGGATATTGACCATCTTACTGCGATCACCAGTCCGCCTTCCAAGCGAAGTGATTATGTCAATCTTACCTTGACCCTGGCTTGCGAAGGTATGTTAAGAGGAGGCCCATATTCTGCAGCTGATACCGTAAAAAGTAAAGTAACGTTATTTTTATATATCTTCATCAATTAACACTTCAGTACATTTTCAATACACATGATTTTCTCGAATTTTCCAGTATCTATTAGTCTGCAAATAATGTTATAGGAACATCTTTCATATATCGCAGAATAGACGGATGGATTATTTAATCGTAAAATATCAAGAAATTAATACTTTAGATATTATGAACATTAACATTTTGTCAGATTAAATATTATCCATGATGATTCTAAATTACCTACAAATCTAGAGCTCAGAAGCATACGGTCGGATGTGCCATTATACGTCTGAAACATTCGTCGTATGTGTGATCAGGGATAAGGTCTTTTTTTCTTGTCCAGCCTAAAAAAAAAATACTTCGATTTGTAAAGGCATTGTCATTATAAAAACAGAGGTATCAGACTTCACTTTTTGGACGGGCATCCCTTTTGCATACGCAACTGTGGGATTTACGGCCGTGTACCTACATAATATTTCTAGAATTTGATGTGGCAGTTATATTAATTTCTTACACATCGTTTCAAACAAACGATACCTATGTATAATCGAATTATGGATTTTAAAATCAGGGGTTTGGTGAAATTATAAAAATCAAAATCATCTAGACATGACCATCCATCCATCAGAAGAAATGTTTATAAAATTTTACCTACCTACCCGCGCAAAGCTTAGACGGGTTGCTAGTCTTTAATTATGTCATAATTTCTTAAACAAACTTTTAATATTAATCTAAAATCACTTTTTTATAAGTTAATAATTTCTCTTCTCCTTATATTTTACCAACAGAAGAACAGTTTAGTAGAATAATTACTTTTCATTGTTTCTTATTAAATCAATTTTACCCTAAAGATTTTCAATCATCACATACAAATAAATTTTTAATTTAACAGATTCTGTGTATGAAAATTCTGTCTAAATTTAAATGTAGTCTTCTGATAATTTTTATCTGAGGGTCGAAAAATTAGAACTTAAAAAAGGAAATATTGCACGAAAATCCTTATCAAACCCAAACCAAAACACATAAACATTTATAAGAAATGAAGTTTTGCAGACCAGTTCATTTTCCTATCCAGATCTAATCCTACCAATATACTCCATTTAAAATTGCGCTTCTATAAAATGCAGCAGTTCTTGCTTTTATTTTCTTTTGGTATCGTGTCGAAATATACGTAACAACGGACGGAACGCGTTTGGAAGCCTAGATTTATAAATTACTGGTTGTTTGGCGAATTTATCTGCATTGTACTGACCACCTGCAGCTGTTGGCTGTTTATAGTCTGTATATCAAACTAGGTTATGAAATACTGTAGATATTTCACTATCATACATTGCTTCTATTTAGTACATTATTGTTTGAAAGCGCTAATAAAAAAAAATCTAAAGTATGTCTATGGTTTGGAGGTATGTATCACATTTGAGTCTCAGAGGTCGATTGCCGCAACGAAGACATCATTTTTTAGTAAAATCAAAGATTTGTTTCCGAATCTGTTTAATTGAGGGACTGCCTTCCGAGCTGCGAAAAGCACGCTAAGCCAAATAAGTAAATCATCAATAGCAATAGTATTCCACAAAAAAGATCAGTTATGCTTACCTGTGTAGATATTACAAATTATAACAAAATATTGCTAGAATAGAACCTACCTGTCAAACGTGGTGAATGTTATACGGGCTGATAATGATGATGATGATGAATATAAAATTAGTATTCTTTTTGTATTTACGTATCATCAGGTATACATAGTTATGGTTTTAGGGCTATAGGTATCGTGCAATATTCAATAATATCTTCTTACGTCACGACTAGACTGCCTGAAAATGTGGTGTGTTGCGTAGTTCCAAACGAGTTTGCTACGATCTACGGTATAGCAAAGCACATTTAAGTTCCCTATTACTTGATATTGAATCTTGGTTGGGCATTTTGTTATTTAAAAAATATTATATTTGGGAAGTTAAGTTGCAGGTTTAGGAGATTAACCAATAAGCCACTAAATTGAAGGAATGAAAATGAAAATGATGCAGATCGATAGTATATGATGAATGCTAGTCACCTGGCTTCGTAGGCGGGTTGGTGACCGCAGTATTGTTACAACTAATGAATGAATTTTAACAGGAACAGGGAAACGCTTCTGCTTGTTCCCTAGAATGCAATTACTGTAGATGTTATAACAATCGGGAGCAACAGCTCAACGTGCTTTTCGAGGTAAGGAGGGTTGCCTCAACTAATCAGACCCGGAAATAAAGCTTTAATTTTACACACAGGTTTTTTGTTCTGGGATCGAACCCACGACCTCCAAGATTGTCTTGTTGATTAAAGAATATAATAAGAAAATAATATCGTAAAAAAAAACTTTATTTCTTCTATTGGCAATGGAATTAGACTGGAAATCTCATCAAGTTTTTAATGGTAGCGGTTGATGATTAAGTGCCCATAAAACATATTAGAAGGCCGATAAAATGTTTCGATTTTCATTATCGCTTACCCGTTTTTAGATAAACGAACAACCGACAAATTCCATACCTCCCGACCTTGTGAGGTTAAAGTCATTGGCAAATGTTTCGATTAAAGTGATGTAAGCTTGGTGATAACTGGATGTACAGCGTTTTACTGTATAAAATGTAGTCGAACGCCAAAGTATTCTAGTTAATATATTGTCTGAAACTATCGATCGATATCAAGTACTAGACAATTCTTACAAAGTAATCTAACTTAACAACTGCTCGTTCTAATGTCCAATACGTACAATATGTGGCAGAAAATAACGATTTTGTAACATCACTTATCTAAAATTTATTACCACCACTGCATAGAGCTTTGTCAAAAATAGTTGTATTCCATTTTGGGACCGTAGATAACGTATAAAAATGTCCACACGCTCCGCTATAGAGCCTTTGTGCCCTGATGATACCGCTATAAACATGAGGGATTTGGCAATTTTTTCAGGATGTAATGGGAAATTTTCCTCAAGTTCAATTCATATTCCGCAGTCGAGCGCCGAGCGCGGTGGAGGGCGGGCGCCTCGGACCGCTTCTCCCACGATGCCAATACTAACACGCTTTAGTTCCTTATACGTGTGAAGTGAAGTGGCAATTAGTATGTTGGATGCCTGTAAACTATATTGTGAAACATAAACTATTCAATTAAGCACCTCTATCGTTGAATAATAAGCAGTTTAAAGTCTACAAAATTTATACATTATAACATAACTTTTTGTAGGATAAAGTTTGTTATGTTCGCATAAGAAACAGATACTTGTTACGAATTCAAATACAGCGTTGCTGCCTTGTGATTTATCTTTTGATTGTATATGTATAATAGTGGTGTTTGTCGAGTAAACAATGATAGATAAACACTGGGTGTATCAACTCTGTTGAATACTAGTATGAATAGTGTAACTTAGACAATAAGTGGTATATCGGTAGCAGCGGGATGCCTTGTTGTGGGTGCTGGTGGAATGGAAGACAGAGGCATCGACCTCCAGAAGACACTACCGGTTAGAATGCACATTATTTAAATAGAAGTAATTTAATATATTTAGTTTTTAAAAACTAGGTTTAATTGAAGCGGCGCGGCCGTAAAAGAATGGCTAGGGTTCATGTGTAGACTTCCGATCCTGTGGTCGCCAATTCGATTGATCATTATCCTTATGGTGAAGATATTATCCACAAATTTAAGGCTGTGTATTATCTGCTCTATATATATGAGTGCTATCTGAGTCAGTATACTAGTGTATCACGGACCGTTTTCATATTATATATAAGGATGATAAAATTGTAATTTTGATAGTCAGTTAAACTATACATGTTTTATTATATATATCCAGTGATATATCCATAAATTTACGACTGTCAAATGACAGTATTGAAGAGGTAACTGCCCTCTTCAATACTGTCATACAATTTGGCTTTACAAACGGAGTAGCCATACATATATCAGTTTTTTTTCCGACGGGCATATGTTGTTGGCCCCGAGGCTTTTGCTACAGCTTCGGGCATAAAGGCGAGCAGAGCTCCAGCCTAGATAAATGGTTTAAAAACTACAAACTAAGCATCCTGCGCAAGAGTATTTGGACCTCGGCTCAGGTCGGTCCCTGACGGGGATATTGAGATATTTTAGAGAGTTTTGTGCAACTGTTACATATATAAGGCTGTTTTAAATTCAAATAAAGCTTTCTTCGAAATATTTTACGATCACTAAGTTGAGTGAGTTACTTATCATTTGGACCAACTTTTTATCCGCAAAACATCTTCGCAAAGTTTTTGATGAGAAATCGTTAATAAGTTTGTTAATATTCACGATCCGTCACGGTGAAGGTTGTTCAATATAATAATAGCTCTTCTCAAAGTGGGAATAGAACTAATAATGTAATTTAATTACAAGTTCCAAACGCCGCCGGAAGGATTTATAACTAAGTTAGGTCGATCCACATATTGCTTTTCAGTTACACGGCTACTCTACTCCTATTCAGGCTTATTTACCCTTCGATTTTAACAAAAGCCCTTCCTTTGTAGTTTTGGATGTAAGGATTGATCTTTGATAGTGGTAAATTGGAAGGTGGAATTTCAAATATAAATCTTTACAAACCGTTCGAGGTGTTCCAAATTTAAATAAAATATTTTGATAATGATTTAAAACCTATTCTACATATTTTTTGGATCATTTTGTGTGGGATATAAAAAAACCAGGAGCATTTATTGTAATAAGTAATATGATTTAGTACGAATTGTTTTTGAAAATATTAAATATGTACATTGTGTACTACTCCGTAATCGGGTATTTGGTGCAAAATACAACACTAAAGGTAAAGTTTATGTAGAAAATTTTGCATTTTACAAACAAAACAAAAATTTTCGTTACTAAGAATCCAAAACAAAGTATCATGATTTATTTCTGGATTAAAAAATAAAAGGATATTTCGGAACGATCTGGTGGATAGCGACTCTAGTATAATTAATGAATTTCCTGAAACAAAGTGTTAAGCTACAATTTTCTTTTATTTTTCAATGCTTAAACTAGTCCTTATTTGGTCACACACAAGGTTGAGTTTCGATGGCTGTTAAAAACTGTTTATAGCCAAAACCATAAATTAATAAAGCCAGTCACATTTATTTGGCGGTGTGGTTTTATCTCGTAGGCAAAAATAACCTATATTCGGAATTGTAGTTAAAAATCTTCAGTTTTATTCCTTTATGATGTGTATGTGTATGATGTTTGGTTGCTTGAACGCACCACATAGTGGCAGGCACAAGCTAGATGAAGATGGGTTTCATCTAGCTTGTGCCTGCCACTATGACTGCGCGGAATAGTTACCTAGGGCCAACTCCTGTAATGCTAAAGAGTTTTTTTGCGTTCAAGCAACCAAACTCTTCAGCTTTATAATATAGATTGAAATATTCAAACTGATATAAAAAAAATCTAAAAATATTTATTTGTTTACCTAAACTTTATACTAAGTACACTATCTATTTTGTATAATACTAGTCGGGTGCGATAAAACGGAGACAATATTGTACCTAATCAGAATCAGATTTACAACATTCATTACAAAAAAAAAATACTAAACTTATATTATTTATAAAACAACATAACTTATACAATAAATTTAAATGCATATAAGGTTAACAAAAAAATATATACACATTATTAACAAAAGTGACACTACATTAGGTTTTTTTTAATGAAAAACGGTTCATTTGTAGAAATGGTCTTACCTCCTGACAAACAAAATTAAACCTGACGTTTTAGTTTTTAGAAGATTAGTCATGCTTTATGTAAAGGTCGGATATAAACCTACTTATATATTGTTATCCACATGGCCTGTTCCAGTCCTTTAAAGTCAAGAGATATGAACACAAATATTCAGCAAACGATTCAGCTCTTTGACATCAAAAGTAAAAAGTCATATCTTATTTAATAGTGCAAGCGCACTCTGCAAGAGCGGCATTGTATAATTAATTGGTTGAACGGACAGTGAATATAAAATGTTATAGAAAACTTGTTTCCGTACACTTTATGCTGGAATATTAAATGAAATTGGCTCTTCAAATGCAGTGATAATTTTATGGACCACAGGTCATAACGGAGGCACTTATTCATGGACTTTCTACCTCCAGTATATTTTTTCTTTTGACGTCACTGCCTTATATTTTGAAGTACTCTCGTATTAAGCTGTTTTTTTGCTTGTTATTACATACACCAATTTATGCAAAACATTTTTTTTGCTAAAATCTTTGTTTCGAGCGCATTCCATAATAATATGATGCACATATTCTATTATATTACATACTGAACAATTTGGTGAAATGACTATAAAAAGTTTTTCATATTTCATGGTTACCCATGAAATATGAAAAACTATTTAACGGGATATGACCTGAACGAAGTCTCTCAAGCTGTTTTGTCTTTCTTTCTTTCTTAAAATTGTAACAATTAGCTACATTAAGGGCATTTAAAAAAATCTCTGATAAAAATTCGCACAGGAAGTGAATTTTAACAGAACGTCCAAATTCAAGTCCTATGATGATAGAAAAATCAGGTCTTTATGATGATTGCACTTTTATTTAAAAAAAAAAATTTTATGGAGTACTTAATATAAGAAAAATGTTTTATGGTCGCCATCAAACACTGGTTCTGGAAAGAATTTAGACTTGTCTACGTGAATTTAAGCAATCAAGCGGTCTTTTGTTATAAGTAAGAAAAACCTTAATTACAAAAACTCCATGGCCAGAGGAATATGAAATGACACAGTTTATATGAAGAGCATTAGCAGAAAACAGAATTTTAAAGTAAAATGCATTTGAAATACTTCATCTATACTAATATATAAAGCTGAAGGGTTTGTTTGTTAACATAAACGTGCTAAACTCAGAAACTACTGGTCCGATTTGAAAAAATATTTAGGTGGTAGATAGCTCATTCATCGAGGAAGGCTAAATTTAAATATGTAGCTCCCACGGAAACGGGAACGGGAACGGGAATGAGACACCCACACAATTTATACAATTGTGTGGTTGTCTATGGTTAAAGTATTTGACATAAATGTATAGTGTTTGGCTATAAAATCTTAATAACATTCAAATTTAAAAATAAAATTAATTCGAATCGAATGTTAATATCTGGTCGAGCACTATAGTTTATTGAAATAGCCGAAACCGTGAACCGAACACTGAAGAGCTTCATAAAAGCCTACTTAATGATTAACCACAGATTACCCTGAATGCACGCGGTGCGGTGTTTCTATGTAGATAAGTATATGTATTCGTGGCCTGTATGCATTCAAATTATAACGTTAATCAAAGCAGCAATCAAATATTATTTAATTTAAGTAATTGCCTTATTCAATTTCTGCAACATAATTTAAGAAAAACTTGCTATAGAACCAAAATTAGTTATAAATAGTTCCTTTTTTGAACATAAATCGTAGATTAACTGACAATTGACATTAACGGTCCTCAATTGGTGTGATCATGTCAATGGGCTGACTTCAAACGAGTAGCTATAAAAAAATACAAATTTAAATACATATTTATTTTCTGTCAAGGTCCCAGCCCTCCAGGGGCACTCTCTTATATTGCTAAGTGCTATAAGGTTATTCTGAGACCTAATGTCCAGGGTGCGATTCGCACCTATGAACGCGGTTGTTGTTTTGAGGGTTTTTTCTGTGAGTACTGTTTTTAAATTCTATTGCAATACACACATATATATATATAACAGTCTCTCACAAAGATAACATGGTTTTGATAACACTTTATTACTGTAGTCTGCTCCAGTGGGTTAGGGCGTGAAATTTTTAGCCTGAATTTTAATACAGCTTATCTATGCCTATGTTTCAGTCCCGTAGTTTTTGTGAGAGTAACAAACATTAATACTTAACATGTACGTGACAACCTCCGTAGCGTAGCGGTGTTAGGCTCGCTTTAAAATCTCGGAGGTCGTAGGATAGATCCCCACATCGGATAGAATATCTTTGAAATTTATATTCTAAGATTTCTTTCCGGGTCTGGTTGGTTGAGGAACTACCCTTCGTGTCTCGGAAAGCACATTAAGCTGTTGGTCCCGATTATTATAACATCATCTATAATTATCGTATCTCAAGGAAAGGGCAACAGCGTTTCCTTGTGTGCATAACATTATACTGCGGTCACCCGTCTGCCAAGCGTGGTGACTATGGCAAATACCCTACCTCGGGAGGAGGCCCATGTTCAGCAGTGGACGTTATACGGGCTGATGATGATGATTTTGATGTACGTTTATAATATATATTACCCCAGTGCGGCAATAATAATACTACATTTCTTTAATATTATATGGTACGGTAAGGAAAACCATATAATAAAATAAAAATATATTACTATCGTAAATATTTCATATAGTTTCCTCAAGATTTTATCACTCGCAATATAAGGATATCGCATTCACTTCCGATGTAAGAACGCTTCCCATCACTCTTCGATAGTAGAAAACTATAAAAAGGCTTTTGATGGATGGGGTTGTGGGGGTACCTACATAATTGCTAATTGATTTTTTGTAGCTAAGTTGATTCTCGATTCATCGATATTATAATTTCGGTCAGATAAAGTGCACCCACGCTTTGCCGAGTGGTGTCTTAGTATATTAGAGTTGCCGAGTGGTTTCTTAGGTAACCTGGGTTATGTTGCAACCGAAACTTACTTTGATAAGGTAACTATATAACGAACACACCCACATACACCCATGCACATTCCATAATCAAAGAGGCTTTATTTTTTCTACTTGACTTTAATATCTCACCTCCTTCCATAAATATGTATAAATTATAGCATATTAAAATATCCTTGATCTGTAATACAAGTCTACACCGTCATGTGTCTTCGTCCATTGTTTCCTACTGTATCCGTGGCTTTAGACATTTATATCGTTAGCTAACAGCCTTGTTCCCGATTGTAACATCATCTATACTAATATATAAAGCTGAAGACTTAGTTTGTTTACTTGAACGCGCTACTCTTAGGAACTACTGGGTCGATTTGAAAAATTCTTTCAGTTTTATATAGCCCATTTATCGATGAAGGCTATATTATTGGTTTATTATGGATTTCCCACAAGAACGAGAGCTACGTGGGTGTAACCGCTCGCGGGAAGCTAGTCTATGATAATATTGAGTAGGTACCAGGTAACATGCAGCAGCGTTTGCGTTAAGTTGTTACCCTCTAAGCCAGAGGTGTCCAAACTACGGCCCGCCAGTGCCAACAATCCGGCCCGCGACAGCTTAAGACTAGTGTCATCAATCTGGCCCTCGACACCCAACGTCTTATTGTTGTTACTATTCCTATGATAAGTTGCAAAAGAAAACACAAAATGATAACTTCTCGGTCGCACACTTTGCGACTAGTCTAGAAGTAAGAGTATAAGTAAAAGATAGAAAAAATAAAACTGTTTTGGCCCTTCGAACATATTGATATAAATCGTTATGGTCCTAAGGCGTCAAAGTTTGGAGACTCCTGCTCTAAGCAATGGCAACCCCTTTCGAGTGGAAGGTCATGTTCAGTAGTGCACATTATATAATGATACGTAACTTTAATGGAAAAGCTCGTTAATATTTAGAGGTGGGTATATTCAGGCAAAAACCACTTATCCAATAAATTCGATTCCTCCGTTAACGAAGTCTCGACCGATATTAGCTAATAGCATTACCAATATCGATATTGCGAGTTTATAGTACCCACTGGGTTACACTACTTTGGTTTATTGATTTGTTTTTTTTTTTATAGTATTGTTTCTTTTGTAAAAGAACAAGATCATTTCATTTTTTAATCCTTATAATTGGAATGAGATTTATGTTCACATACACTAGAATAGCGGTCGGACTTGTTTTCATGTTCTTCTCGTAACACCAGCGTTTTAGCTTAGTACGAGGGGTTAATAAGAAAATTAGTGGTTAGTGTGAAAAACTGCTAGTAATCTTTACAAAATAATAATATTACAATGATAAATATTAACAATTCAGTAAATTTTATTGTATATGTTAGTTTAATATATTTACTAAGTTGTATTATAAATAAAGTAAACCTTTGTTTTTTGTTGTCCGTGGGTAAATGAATTTACTCATTCCCACCGCCGCGCCGCTGCAGCGTATTCGCGCGCTGGCGGTAGGATATGTGGGACTCGTCCTCTCCATCGAGGACCCTACACCACTAAAACCCCCCGGACACTCCTTCGATCCGCCGTTGGCGGGTGCCGGGTACGTATAAGCAATCCGGCCCAAATAAAGTAAACCTAAGCTTAGCATTATCAGCGGATCGACCGAAAAAAGCAAATGTAAATTGGCACACACAAACCCAAGAGGTTTAAGTGGCAGTAACACTTATATGTAGGTACTTTTTTTTTCTGGTAATAATAATAAAAAATGTAACCGCTTTACAAAACGTATTTAAATACCTACTTGTTACATAGGTATGAACATCTGTAAAATTTAGTTTGCATTGTATAATATGCCAACATAGCTGCAACACAACATTAACCAATTTGCGGTTTACAACGTTCGGAATAGCTGCACGACATCTTTTATGAATTGTTGAATTTGAACATTCCATTTATAGCCAAAGCTTCTATTGTTTCGCTAAATTCGGAAGCCTGCGGTAGAAATGTATTTCTTCAACAAAGAGCTACACGTATCATGCCGTATTGCGTTTTATTGTTGAACATGGGACTCCCACTTTACCTCTCAACAGAATTGGAAACCAGGCTCGTTGCGCGGATTTGTCAGAAAGATAGTGAGTATCCTTGAGCTGATAGACACTGCTGCTCATCTATCAAGTGCATATCACATGGGGTGATCTATTCTAAACTAGAAACCTATTAGAAACGACCATATAGTTATTGTCTAAAATTTTCTATAAGAACTTAGAATAATCTAAGTACAAGGCCGAAGTTTTATTATTGGTGGTTTTAATACCGGTGGTGCCTCAGAGAGCGCGTTAAGCTGTCGATCCTGCGTTTCATCTATAAATAATAATTAGATTTTATGAGTAAACGAATACAGAGTGTAACTGTCTTTGCGCACACACTTGTGCACTATAATAAGCTGCAGACGCAGACGGCTAAAGAATGGATTTTAGGGAACTATTTAATACGTATACTATACATATCCGGCACAGAAGTGATAAAGTCGAGTACTGATAACAAATATCAACGAGAGGTCTGCCAGCTTATTTCATTGAATATTGAATACAGATGCTGATCTCATTCAGCATCTGTACCGAATCGACAGTTATTTCACGAACACTAGGCATTGCGACATTTAAATCAGGGCTCGGAAAACGAAATCTTTTTCGGAACGGTTCTCACTTAAAATACCTAAAGAACGAAATGTTTCGGTTACGTTCGAACGGAACGTTAAAAATAACGTTTTTGAAGAAGATCAAAATTATATCGTTCTTGGTTTTTTTAACGTTTAAAACCGTTTTATTTCATTCATTTCTTATTCTCATTTAGTTAGTAGGTTATTACATATTTAACTGCCACGCTCGTGGTCGAGTGTCTTCGTTTGCTATTGTTTATGTGTAATATACTTAGCTGTTTACATAGGTAAATAAAGTTCAATAATAATCGAGTAAGAGAGAGAACTATGGATAGTTCAGGAAGGACTTACTTGTCAATGTTTTTCTAAATAGTCGAATATTTTTAAATCTTTACTAAATACGCTCTAAATTTCGTATAATTATATTCTGTTAATTGATTTAAATTTTTTTAGATCTTAATAAGACCTACAAACCCGTAGTACATCATTTTGTTCTATTGTCAATAGTTATGCAGCGCACGCACAAATAGGTTTTCGATTTTACACCTTGGGTTACAAAATCGCAATTTTCTTACGGATCCCAATTTTTTTTGAAAATAATGTATAGCCTTATAAGGCTTATCGCTTACTTATTATTATGCCATATCGTTTGTTATGATCCAAAGAAGCCTTGCTCTTTCTATGTATATACCCTTTCCGTTACACCTTGTATAGATTCGAATAATTGCTTTAACAGTCAACAAATCATAGCGGACGTTAATGATGATAAGGTGTATTTAATTTTGAATAATATGATAGGGTTTTAAGTAAATTGAATATTTTAGATGTTAATCCCTTTATAGATTTACCATACAGTCAACCAGTGTTTACTGAAGCAGAGGATGTAAATCCAATTACAGATTTACCAGACAGTCAACCAGTGTATTGTGAAGTAGAGGATGTAAATCCCTTTACAGATTTACGAGACAGCCAACCAGTGTTTACTGAAGTAGAGGATGTAAATCCGATTACCGATTTACCAGATAGTCAACCATTTTTTATTAAAAATGAGTAGGAAATATTGACAAGTAATTACCTAAGAATTTGATTAAGTGCCTTAAATGTAGCAGAGTTTTAATTATAGATACACTACTGTTAAATTTTGCACAAAAATAATGTTCGAAATACTTTAATAGTTTATATTGTATCTACGCCCTCATGCAATAATCCAATAATAGCCAATGCTTGAAGGGTTTTTAAAGTCAAATGGAGGAATACTGTATTACTTGATCTTATTAATATATGACATGTATCTCAATCCCTTTCTTCACAATTACACCAAAAAAACATTTCCAGTGTTGGCTATTATTGGATTATTGCATGGAAGCGTCGATATATTTTATATATATCGACGCTTCCTTATATTTGACATTTATTTTATACTAGCTTCCGCCCGCGACTTCGTACGCGAATCCTGTTGCTTATGCCAGCGACAACGGGATCGTCAAAATCAAAGATCTGAAACGTCTGTTGTCGAATTCAAAGGCCCGGGACAGTTATTCAGAGAATGTCGAAGTCGATCAGAATTCAAACGTTCGTTGCGCTCTTCTTCTGTCTCTTCATGCCGTACTCCAGAAATTCTTTCTCCCTCACTTTCTAACGGATTATGAATATTTTGATGAGTGCGTGTTCGGGACAATGTATGATAATCTCGATCAGCAGTTAGTCGCCTGAAGACTAAAGACCTGTAAATAGATGTGCTAATACGCTAAGAACTCAATAAAGAAATTAAACACTTACACACAGCGTGATTCTGTATCGGTAAACGTTTCCGACTCGCGAGACAATGCGTGACGTTCACGATCAGCGGACAGTCGCACATCACGTTCCACACTTGTCTCTAGAGACCTAGAAGCAGGAGCGTAGATACGCTGAGAACTCAAGCGCAATTCTCTATCCGTGAACGTCTCTGACTCGCGAGACAATGCGTGACGTTCACGATTAGCGGCCAGTCGCGCATCACGTTCCGCACTTGTCTCTAGAGACCTAGAAGCAGATGCGTAGATACGCTGAGATCTCAAGCGCAATTCTCTATCAGCGAACATCTCCGACTCGCGAGACAATGCGTGAAGTTCACGATCAGCGGACAGTTGCGCATCACGTTCCGCACTTGCCTCTAGACACCTAGAAGCAGATGCGTATATACGCTGAGAACTCAAGCGCCATTCTCTATCAGTCAACGTCTCCGACTCGTGAGGACCTAGAAGCAGATACGTAAATACGATGAGAACTCAAGCGCAATTCTCTATCCGTGAACGTCTCCGACTCGCGAGACTATGCGTGACGTTCACGATCAGCGGACAGTCGCGCATCACGTTCCTCACTTGTCTCTAGAGACCTAGAAGCAGATTCGTCGATACGCTGAGAACTCAAGCGCAATTCTCTATCCGTGAACGTCTCCGACTCGCGAGACTATGCGTGACGTTCACGATCAGCGGACAGTCGCGCATCACGTTCCTCACTTGTCTCTAGAGACCTAGAAGCAGATTCGTCGATACGCTGAGAACTCAAGCGCAATTCTCTATCCGTGAACGTCTGCAACTCGCGAGACAATGTATGATGTTCACGATCAGCAGTCAGTCGCCCATTATATTCTTCACTGGTCTCTAGAGACCTGGATATTGATACGTAAATACGCTGAGAACGCAGACGTGCTTTGCGATCCGAAGAGGTTTCCATGGAGCGAGTTGCAGCCTGATGTTTTCGAACAGCATCAAGTCTCTCCTGACGTTCTTCGGGAGATTCTTGGGATCTTGATGATCCTCAATCGTTTAGCTCCTTTGGAACATTGGGAAAAATTTGACCTATTTCTAAGCATGGTTAAAGTTTTATTCTGAAGATACCTGATCAATTAAAATCTAAGTGACTGCTCCCCTGCGTTGCCGGGTAGACTACCGTGTCACGAAGATATATGGAAAAGGAAATTAAACACTCAAATAACATAAGCCCGAAGGCATATTTATTCGACAAAATAAAAAAATGAATGGGAGTTTTGGTCAGAAGAGTCAAATTTTCAATGATTTATCGAAAATCAGTCCTAAACTGTTACCGCCTTCACCGCGTCGAGGTACTCCCAGCTTGTGTTATTTTATAATTATACAGTGAAATTAGTGATAGGTTTGATCTCCTGATGTGGAAATCATGTTTCTGATCTTCGATTTTTATAAGTCAACAGGAAATGCCCATCAGACCAAACAACTTTTGCTAAGACGTCATTCCTATATGTGTTATGGTGTAGCTGGGCGCTTCGAATTCCACAACAGGTGTTCCAGATCTTCAATTTTTATACGTCTACAGAGAGTGCTCATCAGACTGAACAACTCTTGCTAAGACGTCATTCCTATAAATGTTATAGTGTAGCTTGGCGCTTGGAATTCCACAGCAGGTGTTCCAGAACTTCAATTTTTATGCGTCAACAGAGAGTGCTCATCAGGCTGAACAACTCTTGCTAAGACGTCATTCTTATATATGTTATAGTATAGCTCGGCTCTTGGAGTTCAACATCGGGTATTCCAGATCTTCAAATTTATTCTCTCAGCAGAAATTGCTCATCACATGGAACAATTTTTGCTATGGTACCATTTTTGTATCTCTTATAGTTTAGCTGGTCTGTTACGGTTCAGCATCAGGTGCTCAAGCGACCAAGATAAATTATAGCCTATATGTTGCCCAGACTTAATACCTTTTTTTGGATTCGTGCTCTATTACTGTTTCTAAACCCCCCTCAATTTTTTTTTTTTAATATATTCAATGTACAGACACAGTATTTTTACTGTTTTATTTCATTGTTAAATACGCACAAACACAACCAAGGTACTAAAGTATTAACAATATATATCTTTAATATGAAGGAAAGTAAACGAACTTGGCCTAAGCGTCCGGAGTCCTCAGTAAACAAGCGCATCGGGATGAATGATAGAATCAAATCAAATAAGCTTAAATAAACACGTCAACCCAGCGCGTACGCCGCTCGCGGCGCACGCCATACGGCTTGCGCGGGGCGGTGCGGAATAAACCGGTTTTCGATAACGTTCTCATTTCGTTTTCGTTCGAACACAATGTTGTGCAAGTAACGGTTGGAAACGTTTTAAGAACGTTATTTTAAATAACGTTTCCGAGCCCTGATTAAATATACATGATGATGTAAGAAAGATGGTCCATTGCATTTATAACAAGCGACCCGCCCTGGCTTCGCAAGGGTGCAACGCTCATGTTTTATACATATAAACCTTCCCTCCTTCCTCATGAGTCACTCTATCGATAAAAAAATCCGCATCAAAATCCGTTGCGCAGTTTTAAAGATTTAAACATACATATGTACAAACAGACAGCGGGGGGCGAATTTCTTTTATACTATGTATTTACTAGCTTCTTGCGCGTGGTTTTGTTGTCAAAGTCAGTAAAAAATTTCAAATCGGACGAGCAGTTCCTGCGATTAGCGCGTTCAAATAAACAGTCTCTTTAGCTTTATAAATTAGTATAAAGACTAATATATTATGCTTCTCTTCAGGCGACCCGACTCGCTGCGCGGAGGCTGTTTCTGAGGTGATATGTCAGGCTATGGAATATTTCATTCCATTTTCTGACATCTCACTCCAAGACAAAGCCCGTCCATGGTTCAACGCTGAGTGTGATAGTGCTGAAGCACATAAGCACTCTGCTTACCAAGCGTGGGCGGATGCTCGAGCCCGCAAAGCGCCAAATATTCGGAAACTGAAGAAAGCTTACAATAGTGCTGCCAAGTCTTGCAAACGTGCCCTACGGAAGGCCCGCTTTGACCATATTGGCCGCATTGGAGCCAGACTAGCATCTTACCCATCTGGGAGTAAAGCTTTTTGGTCTCTTGCCAAATCGGTCGAAGCCAATTTCTGTCGGTCCTCTTTGCCGCCACTGCAGAAGCCGAACGGTTCATTAGCTCACACCGCCAAAGAGAAAGCAGACTTGTTTGCGTCTCTATTTGCGAAGAATTCACAACTAGATGCTGCTGGTAAAAGTCCACCCAGGCTACCACATTGCACTTCCACTATGCCTGAGGTGTACATTCGGCAAAAAGTGGTACTTAAATTTCTCAGCACTCTAGATGTGAATAAGGCTAGTGGGCCTGACGGCATTCCTGCCATTGTCTTGCGGTCATGTGCGCCTGAGTTGTCTCCTGTTTTGACTCGCCTCTATCGTTTATCCCTGAAGACTGGTCTAGTTCCAGCATCCTGGAAGATTGCCAACGTTCAACCGATCCCCAAGAAAGGTAGTCGTGCCGACCCTGCCAACTACCGACCAATCGCAATCACCTCCATACTCTGTAAGGTTATGGAGCGTGTTTTAAACAACCGTCTCCTGGCATACCTGGAAGACAACGACCTCCTCAGTGACCGTCAATTCGGATTCCGTCGAGGCCGGTCTACTGGGGATCTTCTTGTATATGCTACTCACTTATGGAGCGAAGCCATTGAGAGACACGGTGAGGCTCTTGCCGTGTCTCTTGATATCTCTAAGGCTTTTGACAGGGTTTGGCACGCAAATCTCATTGGTAAGCTTCCGGTTTACGGTATTGCTCCCGTACTTTGCACCTGGATTCAGGATTTCTTGAGGGGAAGGTCGATTCGAGTTGTCATTGATGGCGCCTCGTCCGATCTTCTTGGTATTAATGCCGGTGTCCCTCAGGATCTGTTCTCTCCGCGACTCTTTTTTTGCTGCACATAAACGACCTGCTAGTTACTCCCGGTATCTTTGGGTATGCAGACGACAGCACAGTCTCGGTGAGATACTTGTCTGATGCGAAGTCGGGGTCAATGGTCCAGTCGTTCAGGGAGTCGATGATTGAGGGGGTGAACTCGATCTTGGAGGCTGTTTCCTTATGGGGTGATGCCAACCTGGTTGGGTTTAACCCCTCAAAAACACAGGCATGTCTTTTTTCGGCGAAACGGAGTCCATTCCAACTGACTCCGACTTTCCGGAATGTCTCCGTTCCGATCAGCGACCATCTTGAGCTCCTAGGGCTTGACCTCTCTTCTAATCTAAACTTCGGTCACTACATCGAGTCCATTGCAAACACTGCAGCCAAAAAACTTGGCATTCTCTCCAAGGTGAGGCGGTACTTCACATCGGAGCAGCTCTTAAGTCTTTACAGAGCTCAAGTTCGCTCCTCAATGGAATACTGTTCTCATCTTTGGGATGGGTCTGCTGGATATCAGCTGGATGCTCTGGACTCATTGGAGCGCCGAGCGAAGAGAGTCATAGGCAATAACTCACTGGTGGAGGCAAGTCTTCAGAGCCTCGAACATCGTAGACGAGTGGCCTGCCTATCAGTTTTTTATCGGTTGCATTTCGGGGAGTGTGCGGAGGTTCTACATCACCTGATACCCTCTTCACCCTTCCATCACCGGACGACTAGGCGCGGCGAGCGGTTTCACCCTTTTGTTGTAGACATTCCTTCAATACGCACGAAGCGATTTGCTTCTTCTTTCATAATGCGGACGGCTAAGGAGTGGAATTCTCTGCCGGCGTCAGTTTTTCCGGAACGTTATAATCTGGACTTCTTTAAGGCTAAAGTGAACAGACACTTTCTAGGCAAGCGTGTATCATCTTAGGCCTTATCTTCGCCTTCCATCAAGCGAGATTAAGGTCAAACGTGAGCCTATATGCAGTAAAAAAAAAAAAAAAAAAATAATATAAATATAGAATCTAAATTTAATATGTGGTTTTAATTTTAGGTTCATGATTTTATAAAATATTTTTTTTATAAATACCAGTCATTACAATAAGGTGTACAAAAAACTAGATAGTGTCCATAAAAACCACAATAAAATCTAAAAACAGGCCCTTTTATTGTGTTCGCGGTGACCTAGAACTAGATACTTTTATATGAATTAAGCATTATGTCAGTGTGCGTAACGCTGTGTCATAAAACTCATACAATGATGACGTTAACTCATACATATAAGGATTTCTAACGGTGTCCTGCATTCTAATGAGGCTTTGATTGTTTGTTAATTTGGCCACACTCATTAGTTGAAGTTGAACCGTTGACCACTTATGTGTGCTAATGTTAATAATAATATTAAATCAATATGTTTTGTTGTGCAATCCCCAAAAAAACTCGCAGTGAGTGTTCTTACAGTTTGGACGATTCGAGTAAGTAAAAAAAAACAAAGATGTGTATATGAATGTTAATCATCTGTTAGCTTTTTAAATTACGAAAAGAGGAAAGAAGAGAACATTTTGAGATGGTACTCAAATGAAAATAAAATTGAATAACATTTCATCGTGTGTTGGCACACTGCCATGCTTGATTAGAGGAACTGCAAAATGCCGATTAAATAGACCGGGATTGATGCATTTTAGCCCTCACTCTGTCTGTCTGCCTTCACGCACATTTGCTTGTTGTATATAGACGTTTATAAACAGGAAACTAATATAAATCTATAACTAACTTTATAGTTGTTCCAAGTTGTGTCCAAGAACGTATGTTGTTGTTTGCTTGTATTATGCGGCTTTACCTTTTGAAAAACATATGTAGGTATAGGTACCTATTATATATTTTTTTGTATTTTTTAAATTATTTATTCGTTTGAACAGAGAATGCCTTTAGCAGTTAAGTCAGCCTCTGAACATTTGCGAGAAGTTTAAGATAAATATTAAAGAAATATATTTTACCATTCCAATTTACGAAGATCAATAATACCGCAAATACCGAAACGTTCAAATTTGCAAATTAAAACGTTCTCAATGATAACGTGTATTTACCGAATGCAAATAATAAACAGGAACACGTCGAGAAAATGTATAAAATGATTTTCCTCGTTAGTCTTTTGATACCAATTTCGTTGGAAATGCGAAATGTGTATCCGATGGATTCACGCAGCAGGTGCTCGGTATGTTAAAGAATATTCTCAAGAAACTCTCTTTAATTAAATTAGAATTAGATGAAACCGCAAAATGAGAGGTAGAAGCTCCGCACTTACCTGCTTTTGAAAAACTTTTCTAATATCATGCTTACTTTTGTTGGGATAAGTAATCATAGATATAGTTGAAGGTAAAAAAAAAATAAGAACAAATCAATTCAAAAAAGTTTCAGTAGAGTTTTGCAGTCTTCTCGTAGTACTTGTTAATCCCCCGTGCTTAGCTAAAATGCTTTTGTTACGAGTGGGTTCACGTCGGTAGTACATTCGGTGGGGATCGAATCCTGTCCTGCCTCAATTAGCACGATAAGCTGTCTGTTCCGATGGTCATAACATCATCTATGACAAAACTACCCTATATACCTACTAGGTAACGGGCATTAGCGTTCATCTGTATGTAATATAGAATACTGCGGTTAAAAGTCTGCCAATCGTGGTGACTATATTGATGATGATGATTTGTCTATACTAATATTATAAATTCAAAATATTTAATTGTTTATTAGCATTGAATAGGCTCCGAAACTACTGAACCGATTTCCAAAATTTTTCCACCATTAGGAAGCAACGTCATGGAAGTGTAACATAGGCTTTATTTATTTATAAAGTTCCCTCGGGAGCTTGAGCTATGTGGGTAAAACCGCGCGCGGAAAGCTTGTCCTTGATATAGTAAAATAGATAAATCTTGCTTCCATTAAGCGCATCACAGGAACCGACACCGAACATGGGCTTAAAATATTAAGGCAAAAGCTCGTCGTTAGGGAAATTTAATAACGGCTCTCAAATTTTAGCAAGTTTGTGGCAAACATTTATTTAGGTGTTCGTTGCTGTAATTATTGAAATCGAACGGTTGTTATAAATTTTTGGGCATCGTTTTTGGAGTTTTGGTTTGAGAGCGGCGTTGTTAACTATGCGTGGTATAGAAGGCAGGGTTATGACAGCCCCAAATCATTTAAATGTAGTCGTAAAACTTGGTTTTGGTTTCATCATTAGCCACGTATTTCACTGCTGATTATGGGCCTATCCGAAGAGAGGAATGCCATAGTGGGTTGGCAACCGTAATATGCATGTTTATGCTTAGGTAAAAGCTGATGCCCGTTACATGGTATAAGATTGTCATAGACGTTGTAATCAGGCCCTATGGCTTGCATTCTATAACGTTCCCATTTCACTTTCATGCGACTGAATTATAATAATTTATTTATGTAGTTCTATAAATAAGTACATTCCAAAGTATATATTAAAATATATGAAAAAAAAAACTTGAATTTATAGTACTTATATACTACAATTATAGTGTTCCTGGACTCCACACTAGAATCTTGGTCTACGTCCGTCTTTGTTAGCAGAAGTTCATGTCAAACTAATAGTTAGAAGTAGTAAAGACTGTCACATATAAAAACTGTTTCTAGACATTTTCTTTGCTAAATATTGACATACTGCCAGGCAAAACCTTCTAGTTATTTTTTTCCCGCCCTTCTTGGAACCACTCCTCTTGAATTAAGGAAAATCACATCTGAAATATCGTTTCTAATGTTTGTTCTTGAATGATATTATGTTGGTGACATCACTTGCTTCACCACTTGATGAGAAATAATGTTAGATCCTTTTGGGAGCTTGATTCGATTCATATCCGGCAGCTAAAACCTGGTTTTCTGACTTCAATTCCCACTGAGAACTACTATTTGTGTGAACCTTTACTCGCGCGGTTTTACCCGATTAACTCCCGTTCCTGTAGGAACTTTATAATTCAATAAGTATTTAAGCAATCAAACAAACAAGCTCTTCAGCTTAATATTGGCCCACGCCGGACACTCCACCATAGTGTGCTGCGCCGTATCGTCGGCACAGTCACAGTGGTGACAGCGAGTGTCCGGCTCTCTCTGCGCCACGTTACACAGGTCAAATCATAATAACATTGCAGTGTTGAATAATATATTGGCTTATGTATTCCCGAGGAAATATAAAGGATTCCGTATTCCATGTTCAACACACAAAGGTAGGTGATCTAACTGAAGTGCAGTACAGAATATATTAAAGTTCAAATAGGCTGCGCCAGATTTACGGCCTGTAATCCGATTTCCTTTGTGCTGGCGGCAGCTGTCTTGCACAGGTACTAGTAAATTGTGTACCTATATACTTTTCATCGGTACTAGTAAATTGTTTTGCGTATACATATCAATAATTATATTAAGAGCTCGGAAGCGTAAAGTCGGATGTGTTATATATATAATTATAGGTGAGAAACATTCATCGTATGAGGCTCTATCGTAAACTGGTACCAAATGCTGCTGAAAATAAGTACATCCGTCATTACGCTTCTGAGGTCTCGATAAGTATAATACACTATTTTTACTAAGGGCTACTAAGGATTCTTTTTTATTATAATGATTTATAATAAAAGAAGCGTGTAACGACAACTACAGTTGTCATACACTTCGTTAGTTTTAATTTAAAGTGACTAAATCTTGTATACTCTATAACAGGGGTCTCCAAACTACCGCCATATAGCATACCGCATAGGGCCATAACGATTTTTTAATATGTTCGAAGGGCTAAAACAGCTTTAATTTCTCTATCCTTACTTTACTTTCTATACTCTTATTTCTAGACTAGTCACAAAGTGTGCGACCGAGTAGTTATCATGTTGTTGTTTTCTTTTCAAATTATCAAAGCAATAGTAACAACAATAAGACATTGGGTGTCGCGGTCCAGATTGATGACACTAGTCTTAAGCTGTCGCGGGCCGCATTGCTGTCACTGGCGGCCCGGATTTGGCCCGCGGGCCTTAGTATGGATACCTCTGCTCTAAAAGACACTTTTTAGGTTTAGTTATTATTTATTTATTTATTTATTTTATTTAATAACTTTAGCACTATGAAAGTACATGGCGGACTTAATGCCAGAGGCATTCTCTCCCAGTCAACCATAGGGTGGTGCAGAGATAGCGTGGTAGGTGCACTAAAGTAAGGAGAATTATAAAAGAGAAAAAGATACCATTGAGGTAAATATATTAGTACAATATATTAATATTACATACGAATACATTTAAATAATATATACCATAACCAATAACATACTATATATAATATATATACACATACATATAGCTATATCATTTAGCGTTGTGACGACTCAGTGATATTTCTGGTGAAATGTTCACGCACTTTGTTCTTGAATGAGAGGCGATTCTTTGCCATCCTGATGCTAAGAGGAAGAGCATTCCAAAGTAGAATGGACTGGACAAAAAAAGAGGAATGAATAAAGTCAGTACGGTGGGTAGGACAGTGAAGAAGACGGTTGTGAGAGGAACGCAATGTTTTATCGTGATTAGTAAAACGAAACTGAAACTGAGAAGTGAGATAAGAGGGAGAAAAAGGTGAGTCAAGAATAGAAAAGAGAGTTGTAAGTGCCCTCATCTGTCTACGTTGTCGTATAGACAAGCAGTTGAGTTCGGCACGGTATAAAGAGACATGGTCGTACTTGCGGAGATTGAAAACGAATCGAATGCAGTTATTCAGAAGTCGGTCAAGTTTATTGAGGAGATCTGCATTCAGGTCAAAATAGCACACATCACCATAGTCGATAACAGGGAGTATTAAAGCCTGCACAAGCATTACTTTTGTTTTGGATGGCAGGAAGTGTTTAAGGCGATAAAGAGCTCGTAAGATACCCGTTACTCGGTTACTAACTGTGCTAACTTGTTTTTGCCAGTTTAAAGTGGAGTCAACAAACAAACCGAGATCTTTAACGCTAGGACTAAAAGGAATCACAATATGGTTCAAAGTAACTGATGGCAGCGAGTTAAGGTCTACCCTTGACAGCATCCGTGGACTACCTAATACTATGGCTTGGCACTTAAAAGGGTTGACCATTAGGCCAAACCTTTTGGACCAGTCATCCAGCGCTTCAAGATCCCGATTTATCTTATTGACTACCGAAGGCAAACTATTGACACTCCCTTGAGCGTATAGTTGTAGGTCGTCGGCGTACAGATGGTGCGCACATTGAAGATCTTTCGTGACAAGGTTTATAAAAACTGAGAAAAGAAGTGGAGAGAGAATACCGCCTTGAGGTACCCCAGCGTCTAGGTTACACCAATTAGATGAATAATCGCCAAAGCGAACAGACTGCTGGCGGCACCGAAGATATGTCGAGAACCACTCCAGAGCATTGTCTGAGACCATAAGGTAGGATAAAATGGAAAGAAGGATGTCATGACTGACGGTATTGAAGGCGTTAGAAAAATCGATAAGAACTAGGACCGTTAGATTCGAGTCCTCCATACCCCTTCTAATATCGCCAGTCACTTTCAGGAGAGCGGTTGTGGTACTATGGCCAGGGCGGAAACCGGATTGAAGAGGGCTAATTAAATTTTGGGACAGAATATAGCGAGAGAATTGTTTGTGTACAACTGACTCAGCTATTTTGGATAGGAAAGGAAGGATGGATATGGGACGATAATGGTTAGGGAGGGTAGGTTCTGGTGTCTTAGGAAGTGGGTAGACATAAGCTTTACGCCACAGGGAGGGAAACATTCCGGAGTCTAAGGAAAAGTTAATTATATGGGTGATGGCAGGAAGGATCTGGTTGAGGATAGGGATAATCATGCGACGGCTTATTTACTAGCGACTCATATATCAAACTGTAGGTAAATGTATTTTCTATGTTTTGGTATGTAGGTACTTTAGCTAGTTGTGTGATATAGAATAGATCACCCCTTGTCTTCACATGGTAGTCTTAAGAGACGACTAAGGGAAATACAGCTGATAGACTGGCAGCAGCATATATCAACTCAAGAATACTACTACCCATCCGCCTTTTTTTTTTGGCGGGGGAAATGCATTTACTTATTCCCACCGCCGCTACACCACTAAAACCCCCCGGACACTCCTTCGATACGCCGTTGGCGGAGGCCGGCCACGCATAAGCAATCCGGCCCGACTACTAATCCGCCTGCCGTCGGTTATTATGGCAATATTCCTCGACCACCCTCCCTTGCCAAGGTCCGTTAAGAGGAGGCCCATGTTCAGCAGCCATGTACAGTACAATACGTACTTTTATTACAACTTGTTTACTGAAAAATTAAAATTTAATAAATGTTTTCATTGTAACATTTCAAATAGTGATTTTTTTTTGTTTTTTAACGGTTATGTTTTAATAATATTATTGATCGACTTGTTTACTTATTATAAACTACATTAAAATATAAAAAAAGCAAGTGCGAGTTGAAGCCCCTTGTACGAGCATTAACTCCGTACACTGAGATGTTGTTGTTGTAGTTTGAATCACACAGGATGTGACAGGAAATAAAATCACTGTGTCGTATCCGTTAAATGATTACTGTTTATTGTAAAAACATATTGTTATATAAGGCGAAATGTAGGTTATTTGTGGCTGGTGCGATAGCCTAGTCAGCAAATGTACGCGAGTCATCGGCACTTTATTAATGCTTAGTTAGGTAAAAACTGAAACAATTCATATCATGTGGCGATGCTCGTACACCCCTCTTACTATTCGATACGACGGGAAATGAGGCCAGCGTAGCTAGTACTAATCACTATAGGTGACACTATTTCCTTTTAAAGGGATGGTATGTAAGTATTGAAAGCACTTCATATAATAGGATCGTTTCTTAAACACGATAAACTTTCACAAAGCCAAATATATTAATCCGTATATAAAAAACAGGTTAAAACGTTCCTCTGATGCGATTAATGAAAGCAAGATTCTTTTATTTTACTATATCAAAGACTAGCTTTCCACGCGCGCTTTTATCCACATATAGCTCAAGCCCTCGAGGGAAATAAATAATTAAATATAGCCTATTTTACTCTTGGATGACGTAGCTTTCTAATCATCATCATCAGCCCCTATAGCGTCTTCTGCTGAACGTAGTCCTCCTCCGAAAGGACGGAGTTTGCCATAGTCACCAGATACCACGCTTGGTAGGCGAGTTGGTGACCGCAGTATTATATTGTACCACACAAGGAAACGCTGCTGGCCGTTCTTTGATATATGATAACAATCGGGACCAACGGCTTAATGTGCTTTCCAAGACACAGAAGGTATTCTCTCACCTAACCAGACAGACAGAATATTTTTACGCATTCCTACCGCCGCTGCAGCGTATTCGCGCGCTGGCGGTGGGATATGTGGGACTCGCCCTCTCCATAGCGTGGTATGCTAAACTCATACCACGAGGAGAGGACCCTACACCACTAAAACCTCCCGAACATTCCTTCAATCCGCCGTTGGCGGGGGCCGGGTACGCATGAGCAATCCGGCCTCAACTAACCAGACCCGGAAAGAAATCTTAGAATTTACACAAATATTTCCTGTCCGGCGTGGGAATCGAACCCACAACCTCCGAAATTTCTATTTCGGAGGTTGTGGGTTCGATTCCTCGAGGGGCTAAATACCGCTACGCTAAGAAGGATGTCAGCTTTCTAATGGTAAAAGAATTTTGGAAATCGGTCCTATAGTTTCGTAGCCTATTCAATGCAAATAAACAATAAAATATTTCGACTTTATAATATTAATATAAACAAATCATCATCAATATATAGTATATATAGTCACCACGCTTTTTTAACCGCAGTATTCTGTTTTAATATACAGTTGAACGCTACTGCCCGTTACCTAGTAGTACCTATACTTTTGTCACAGATTATGTTATGACCATCGGGACAAACAGCTTATCGTGCTTTTCGAGGCAGAAGAGGATATCGACTATATTTTTTTCTTACATTTATTCTTTAACAGACGTAATAAAGTTACCCTTTACATGAATAAAAGAGGCCTACTAAAATAAAAGGATTAATGGTTTACAGTGGCCCTCAGCGCTTTTGTCCTTTCCGTTTTGCTAATGCGTATTAAACTTGGGTCTTTATAAATCGTAATATATTATTTACATTACAAAGAAAGCGCGCAGTTTCACCCGCGATCCTTGATTAATGGGCCATAACACCATATTATTATGTTACAAATTATCGTGCTCGCACGTGTAATAAGTGAGCTTATTTAGTATCCATATATATTTCCCTTTCTCTTTGTACACCCTATGCTACCCTATTTCTTTTTCTTTTACTTTTTGGTCCAACCTATGCGTAAGGTTGTAGAAGAGATTGCTTTTAGCGATAAGGTCGCCGATAGCATTTTTTTTTGTGTTTTGTAAAACATTAGGTACCAGCAGAGTTTTGCAGTCTACTAGTATTCTTGTTAACCCCTCGTGCTAAGCTAAAATGCTTGAAAACTATTTAAACTATATAATATCTAAGTCACTGTATTATTTTATATTTTGCAATAAAGTGTACTTCTTCTTCTTCTTCTTCTATCTATTATATACTAATAAAATAATTCTGAAGGGTTTGTTTGTTTGCTTGAACGTGCTAATCTCAGGAACTAAACGTCCTAATTGAAATATACTGTCAATGTTAGATAGCCCATTTATCGAGAACCCTTTAGGCTACATATCATCACGCTAAGACCATTAGGAGCATAGCACCAATGAAGAATGTTTCAAAAGTTTTTTGTTGTTTTGTTTTTAAGATTACTAGCAGAATTTTGCCGTCTATTAATATTCTTGTTAATCTCTCGTGCGCTAAAATGCTTGTGTTACGAGTGGGTTCACGTCGGTTTTGCAATGGGTGGGGATGGAACCGAGTTTCTTATAGGTATGTAGTTTTAAAAAGAATTTAGTTTAGTTTGTTTGCATTGAATCATTTGAAATGGCATTGTTATGAATCGACAAGGGTCTATGAATGAGTCATCTTGACGCGCTGCTATTTCAAAAGTCTGTTTAGTAAGTAGGTCAGAGTGAAGCGGAACCACAGCTTTGCAAGTCATTCTTTTTGTGGCTATCCTATGCAATTTGTATATCACTTTCAATGCAACATCAACCAAGGCAAAATTAGAAACCATAAATTACCTTAAATTCTTATTAATTCTTAATAGCCACGAGGCTTTTGCAACTTCACCGGGCATAAAGGCGAGCAGAGCTCCAGCCTTCATAAATGGTTTAAAAACTGCAAACTAAGCATTAAGCAACCTGCGCAAGAGGGTGCCCCCTGTGGGGCTTGGACCTCGGCTCAGGGCGATCGCTGGCGATGAGATTGAGGGATTATGACTTTAAGTATTTTAGGGGAGTTTTGTGCAACTGTCGCTCTACTTAACAGTTCGCGGGCCTCTCGGACTTCAGGTCTTAGGGCATCGGATGTTTCTTTGCAAAATAAGGGTCAGGAGGATGAAGGGGGACTTAAATTCTATGTATTCTATTCTATTTATATTGATAACTAGTAACAGGTTTTATTCTTTGTCGCGGGAATACTTCACCTGTTTATAACGGGATATAATATAAACAAGTCATAACTAAATGAATATGAAAGAACGAGTAGGTATATAGAGTAGGCATTTACAACAGAAATATCAACGATTCAAATCAATTTGTCAGTTTATTTGTTCCGGCTAACCTAAGTAATGGCTGGACCGATTTTGATTGGCTTTCAGTAGTAGATAGCTAATTATATAGGTAATTTTTATTTTGTTTGTTTCTTTGTATATCCGTGTATCCCGCCTAATCTCCAAAACGGTAGTTTCCGATTTGTTAAATAGCTTATAAAATCCTTATTTTACGCGGATGAATCTTCTACTTATTTAGACTATGGTATCTTAGTGCCAGATTTTGTCCAGTTCCGTTCAGCCATCCATCCATCCACCTGATCCATTTCAAACTTTCGTAAAGACAAATCTTAAGAATTAGTAACATAAACATAAACTATAAAAAAACTTACCTTTTATGTTTTAATAAGCATATATAACATAGTAGGTAGGTATGTTATGTTTAGGCACAGTGTAAATGTTTGACACTGATGTAAACTTGTTTTTGGATGTCAAATATGTACAATTTGTACCTAAGTCTGCACTAATTAAACAGTAGCGTGTTTGTAAATTATATGGGTAAGCCTCAGGAGAAATATCACAGAATGTTGTCAGCGTGTATGTGCAAGCAGTAGGGTTGTTAGACCTGTTTGTGAGTTTTCCCTAATTAAATACATTAATACTACTACTATGTTTTTATTTTGCAAGGTATTAAAATTGCCAATACTTCTTCTAAAAACTTCTGCCGAAGACACTCACTCTTGGCGGAGAATGTATTAGGTACACACATAATTTCATCGTCGTATAACGTCTACTGCTGAACATGGGCTTCCCGAGATAGGATTTTGCCATAATCACCATGTTTAGCAGGCGGGTTGGTGACCACATTATTGTCGTAACACATAGGGAAATGCTTTTACCGGTTCCCTGGTGAACGATTGTTGTAGACAGATGATAGATGATTTTTCAACAATCGATACCAACTTAGCGTGCTTTCGAGGCACGGAGTTTAGTCCCTCAACCTAACAGGCCCGGGAAGAAATCTTAGATTGTACACAAAGATTTCTTGTCCGGCGTGGGTAACAAATACGTAAAATATATACAATATCACGCTTCAAGAACCGTAAAGCAGGCTTATCACTAGGCTACAGATGCTGTCCTAAGTCACTCATATTATTTTGTATTTTGTAATACACTATTTGCGCTATCTCTAAAAATCATGATTTTCCTTTTCGTCAAGGATTTCATTACCTCACAATTTTCCCTTGAAACAATTTACTCCCCAAAATTGGGTAAATTTTCCCAAACTACCATCCATGTAGGAGCCTTCTACATTTACATACGTACACGTGACATTTGTGCGGTTTGACTTCCCGGCGAAATTGCTCGTTAGTTCCGTTTCCTGCTGAGTTCGAGGCTTTGCTTACTTTGCAGGGCCATTTTCTATTTCACTTCCATTTTTATGATCGCCTAGTAGACGCAACTCTTAAATATTGTTATATTACTATAGATTTTGCCTGTAAATTCCTGTAAGCTTTAGATTTCACCATACAAATTGGGTTCTCGTTTCCCCTATAGCGGCACTTACACAAAACTACGCTAAAAAGTCTTATTAGCGGAAAGTGCCTTTAAAAGAATCAATGTTAGTAAGTATATTTCATTACATGCGAGATGAAAGAAAAATGTGGGATCAATACGTGAACTGCAAATATGTAAACGTAGTCATAATACGAACCGCATTCACTCACGAACAGCAATAATTAATAATGCTTTTAACTATGCTTCAACGGAGACATTAATATTTCATTGTACCTACTACAGACAGTCATAAATTTACATATGCTTGCAATTTCAAAATTAACGCAATGTAGCGTAAAGATAAAAAGCTTTTGTCTACGTTTTAAACGAATTGTAACTGTAGATACAGATACTAACATACAACGTTTAAGCTAACCATACGTCGAATCGACGGGTAATTTAAAAAATAGTATTTCGTGTTCATCGCTTTTTCATCATCTTTCAGCCGTAGGACGTCCAATACTGGACATAGGCCTCCCTCATAGATTTCTAGTTACTATGGTTGGACTTACGCTACGCTTGCCGATTCGCGGTCTCCATTCGAGAACTTTTTCGGCCGCAACGGCCATCTGTTCTCCGTGCTATATGGCCTGCTTATTGCCACTTTCGCGAACTAATCCGTTGGGCTTTGTCGGTAACCCGCGTTCTTCTACATATCTCCTCATCTCCTCGTAGAGAAACCCCGAGTATAGCCCTCTCCATAGCTCGTTGAGCGACACTCGCTTTTTGGGGTTGTCTATATATAAAAAAAACCTGTGGAGTATAACTATAGTTACTTAGACATCAATCAATATCAAAATTAAATCGAAATGACAGGCAAAGGTTTCATATGACAATTATATTCTATATTATATATCATGAAACATGCATCAAACGTGCCGTGTGGTTTCCGGCTTAGAATAGACTACCCCATGTCCTCCCATGGGTGTCGTAAAAGGCGAATAAGGGAAATATGGTTGATGGATGGACAGCAGCAACTTTTAGATCAAGGTTTACATCTTACTGCGATCACCAATCCGTCTGCCAAGCGTGGTGATTAAGGCAATATCCCTCAACGATCCTGGCTTGCCAAGGTCTGTTAAGAGGAGGCCCATGTTCAGCAGTGGACGTTAACGGGCTGTTGATGATGATATCATGAAACATATCGGATTCACCATTAATGTCGTAATTTAAACGTCGCAGTGACGCGTCGATTCGATGGAGGTTAGGTATAAGTAGAGAAATTATTTTAAATTAAATATCGCTATTTCAAAAATAAATACACGCACTGAAAATACCACGCGAAAGATTTGTTCCTCATGTTACCTTGTTCGTTATGGGTACCCGAAACCACATCTTGTCTCCATGTTCAGAAACTTGTCATATGAAACCATAATGAACTATAGACAGTTCAACATATGTATGCGATCTACGTGTGGATAATCTTGTATATTAGTGACGCTGTGTGCGTGCTCGTACGACGATTGCCGCGTCACAGCCAAATAGATTAAAGCTACGAGACAAACTGAATACAAAACACATAGTGTCGCGATGGCTGATGACTTCAACTATCTGCACGTATTAAATATAATTACGAGTATTTGAGTTTATTGCCGAATGGAAAATTTTACAACATGGCAATGAACCCAGAGCCAACCCAACCAAAACCCAATTCACGAAGGTTTAAAAAGTCCTTTTTACTCTTTTTTGTATAGAGTCTTAGGGAAGTTGTGTACACTCCAAAAGTAGTTTAACGATAATGAATACATTTTCGTCACAACACTGCGTCTTTCTTGTCAATAAAAAAATTGTGACAGTTACAAAAAGAGGGTTGGTAGCTCGTAAACAAACAAATATGATGGACGGCCGCAGGCGCCAAGTTTCTTGGTGCTAAAATGAACGCCAATGCCAAATGTAAAATAGGTACTGTCTTATTGTGTAAACTGCAGCTTAATTAATGAAATTTATTCAGCAATTAGGTTTTTAGCTACTTAAGATTAAAATTACAATGTGTAACACTAAATCTAACAAAAGTGATACTTTTATTAGATTTAGTCTTACACATTGTAATTTTAATCTTAAGTAGCTAAAAACAATGTTAACATTATTTGATCTAAAAGATTTTATAATCCGTCTGTCCGTCTGTCGTGCGATAAATGACAAATGTAGACTATATGTAAGTTGCCTTAAATGTTACAATTAAGATGACATTTGCCAATTGCACTCAACTTATAGTACAAGTAGTTCAGTATTAGTGTTGTCGTGATGGGGTGGACAAGGCGGATTATGCCGATACATTGATTGAATATAACTAATTATGTATTAGACTGCGTTCATCAGCGGGCCCATTTTACTCTGTCATTTATAATGACAGAGCAAGATGGTCTACTCTGAGCCGTGAGCCCGTGATTCATGACTCAGAATAGACCACCCCATTTCTTCCCATGGATGACGTAATAACAGCATGTATTAGCTCAAGGATACTCACTATTTTATACTATAGGATCACCAATCCGCCTGCCAAGCGTAGTGATTATTGGAAAGAATAGTCAGTGTAAAATGTTATTTATCATAAGTTCATAAGATATTGATGTTGTAACGTAAAATTGTGTGGGACTGATAAAGGAATAATGACCCATACTGTATCTACCAATGTTTGTGTAGCTAACTTGATGTTTTAAAAGTGAAGACTAAAAGTCGTAAAGTTTGCTTAAATGTATACTTTCCATTTTTCACGATTTTGAATCTTATAGTTAACCAAAAATGAATTCCTAAACAGACCTTGTTTATACGTGTTGACGTAAAAATTCTTATCGAATTTCCAAATGAACGATTGAGCGATTATCGAGATTTCCTTTTGTCAAACAAGAACCCTTGATCGGATCTCGGCTATCCAATATTACGAGTGTAGTACCTACTTAGAAATCCTCTGCATAAAACGAGGTACTTAGGTGTGTGTACCTAAGCACCTGGTTTTATGTATAGGGTTTGTACTAATTTATTATATACATATATTTTTTTACAAAAGTATTTTATCAGCAGGTTTATGCCCAATGCCTAACATGGGCCGCTTCTTTAAAAAACCTAAGCAAGCCAGGGTCATTAAGGGATGGGCCGGATTGCTCATGCGTACCCAGCCCCCGCCAACGGCGGATCGAAGGAGTGTCCGGGAGGGTTTAGGTTCATAATGTCCAAATCCCAAAATGTCCAGGGGTTGCAAAACGTCCATATCCCAGAATGTCCATATCCCAGAAAGTCCATATCCCAGAATGTCCATATCCCAAAATGTCCATATCTCAGAATGTCCATATCCCAAAAAATTCGGGATTTGGACATTATTGTTTATTAATTGAACATAAATATAAATATTTCTATATTTGCTTTCTTGTTCTTTTGATTATAATATGTAACATGATTGACAACAGTTGTTTTTTTATCCACCATACAATTCTGTATGAATAAATTTTGACATTTTGGGATATGGACAATTTGGGCCATGGACATTCTGGGATATGGGCATTTTGGGATATGGACATTCTGGGATATGGACTTTTTGGGATATGGAAGTTCTGTGATATGGACGTTTTGCAACCTCTGGACATTTTGGGATTTGGGCATTATGAACCTAAACCTCCGGGAGGTTTTAGTGGTTTAGGGTCCTCTCCTCGTGGTATGAGTTAAGCATACCACGCTATGTAGAGGGCGAGTCCCACATATCCCACCGCCAGCGCGCGAATACGCTGCAGCGGCGGTGGGAATGAGTAAATGCATATCCCCAGGACAAAAAAATTAAAAAAGGGTCATTAAGGGATATTGCTGTAATCACCACGCTTGGCAAGCGGTAAGATAGTAGTATCTTTGAGATGGTACATGCTGCTGCTCATCTACGTGTAGGTACGTACAATATTTTTCTAAGCCAGAAATCACATCAGCGGCATTACAAAAATATCTATAAAAGTGTCTCTATAGAATCATCATCAGCCCGTATAACCTCCATTGCTGAGCATGGGCCTCCTCCCGAGGGACGGTATTTGCCATAGTCACCACGCTTGGCAGGCGGGTTGATCACCGCAGTATTATGTTGTACCACACAAGGAAACGCTGCTGCCCGTTCCTTGATGTACGATTATTATAGAGGATGTTATAAAAATCGGGACCAACGGCTTTACGTGTTTTCCGCGGCACGGATAGTAGTCCCTCAACCAGACCCGGAGATAAATCTTTAGAATTTACACAAAGATTTCCTGGACGGCGTGGGGATCGAACCCACGACCTCCGAGTTTAAAGCGAGCCAAATACCGCTTCGCTACGGAGGTAGTCTATAGGATAGCAATACAAAAATATAATACCTACCATTAATAGATTTCGTTCGAAAATAAATAATCTAAGAATACATTTTACTAAGTAAAATAATATATATTAATCCTTTAACAATTCAGTACGCCAGCAAATGGCCTACTGAATTGTCTGTCTGAAATTCTTACGATTGATGATTAAAATATAACACTAAAAAGATTGAAATAAATAGTTCGCAACAGAGGTCCAAAGTAATGATTGTAATGCATAGTATCATGGCAATATATGCTATGTCGTGTGGTTTCCGGCTTAGAATAGACCGCCCCATATCTTCCCATGGGTGTCGTAAAAGGCGGGCATACAGTTGAAAGATGGGCAGCACTATCTATCAGTTCAAGGTTACTTACCATCTTACTGCGGTCACAAATGTGGCTGTCAAGTGTGTTGCTTACACTTCTTGTACATCCATAATTCCGGATATAGGTATTCAAGTATCACAGTTTTGCTATCGAAATAAAGTAAACATAACAAAGTAAGGACTGAAAATTGGTAACCTAGCTACTTTTAAAGTAGAGCTATCTACTTAAGCCTCATCGTCATCACCAACAGCCCGGTTACGTCCACTGCTGAACATTGGCCTTCTCTTAACAGACCTTGGGAAGCCAGGACCGTTGGGGGATATTGCCATACTCACCACGCTTGGCATACGGATTGGTGATCGCAGTAAGATGTCAACCTTGGGCTCATAGACGCTGCTGCCCATCCATCAGCCACGTTACGACACCCATGGGTAGAAACGGGGTGGTCTATTCTAAGCCGGAAACCACACGGCTACTTAAGTCTAACTTAGGCAAACTTCATCGTATTAAGTTACTAGAAGCTGTAAATTCGTGATTACTTAGAAGACAAAGCGAAGTTCCTCTGTAGCCAGAGTGTTAGCTTATGCATGAGAGATCTGTTCGTAGTTCCTAGTGGACATGAGAAACACATTACTTTGTCTTTATTGAAAACTACTTAGATAAATTGAAATTTTTTGATTAAACTAGTTTTTTATAGTAGTGTTCCACAAATATTTTTCGTATTTACATCTTAACAAAATAATATGTGTTTAACTTTAAGTAGACAGCTGCTTATTTCAAACTTGCGCAGAGATGTATTCTTATGATCATCTTATGTCACTGATCTCTGGTTTAAACTAACCAAAGCCAATTTATACATAACATGTGTAAACAGTTGAGATTCTCCGAACAAAATAAATAAGAACAAAAAAACAATATCATAAAAATCCATCAAATCAAAGTTTTACGTTTCCCTATTTCTTTCCTTACAAACTTTATAAAGAATGGCGCGTCAAAAAATATTGTTAGATTAATTTCTCAAACATTCCGTCAGTTTTTGGAAGATAATTGCTTCAATTTCTACAGTTATTTATTTTAATATAAGAAGGAAACAATAAACTTGATCAAAAATAAATAATTTCTATTCATACTTCTGTAGACATTAACACTTTTTTGTTCCTTTTTCATTTTAAAGTTGGATGGATTTTTAAAACGAATAAAATCTGTAACTCATAGTTATTTTTTACTTCTGGCACTTATATATGTTGCAGTCAAGACTCTTTGCCGGTCAAAAGTACTTTTGACTAGCAAAACCAGTCAAAAGTAGTTTTAGGTTAGGTTAGGTTAGTTATGACTGATTTTGCTAGTTAAAAGTACTTTTGACTGGTTAAGAGTTTTGACTGAAACATATAATAAACATATAAACATATACATACAGCTTCCCGCGCAGTTTCACTCGCATTACTCAAGTTCCCGTAGGACCTTCATAATTCAATATAGCCTATAGCCTTCCTCGATAAATAGGCTGGTAACACTGAAATAATTTTTCAAATATGACCAGTAGTTCCTGAGGTTAGCACGTTAGTAAACAAACACTATACTAAACTTTATATACTAATATAGATATAAGTGCAAGGTATTTTTAAAAGGCTTATCAATGATGAATTCGACGTAACTACTTTAAAACTGTACCTATTCCAACCCCTGGTAACGATAGACAGTAATCAAAACATCAAATTAATCAACCAACTATCCAACTCTATGTAATTAATGTCACAACATACGTAATCCCCAGTTAATCTATCTGTCAATCTAGGGACGTTACGTCTTGTCATAGCCAATTCCATTAACCTCACCACATTAAAGCTGGAATTAATATACCGTAAGTAGTCAACAACTGTTGTTTATACCTAGATATTTTAATGCTTTACTTTACGTCACTGAATTAAAAAAATATGCGTAATAGAAATAAAAACTCTTTATTTCAATCTTTTTAGTTTCATATTTTCTTTTTTTTTACAAATAGAAATTATAAAAAAAGAAAATATAACACTAAAAAGATTGAAATAAAGAGTTCGCAACAGATGTCCAAAGTAATTATTGTAATGCATAGTACCATGGCAATATATGCTATGTTGTGTGGTTTCCGGCTTAGAATAGGTCACCCCCCCATATCTTCCCATGGGTACTCGGCCCCCGCCAACGGCAGATCGAAGAAGTGTCCGGGGGGCTTTAGTGGTGTAGGGTCCTCTACTCGTGGTATGAGTTTAGCATACCACGCTGTAGAGAGGGCGAGGCCCACATATCCCACCGCCAGCGCGCGAATACGCTGCAGCGACGGTGGGAATGCGTAAATGCATTTAACGCAGGACAAAAAAAAAAGAATCTAATCATGGTTATTTATTCTTTTTAGCCTATTATTCAAGTGACTATTTCCTAATATTAAAGGCCAGCTGACCCGTGGTTTCACCAACGTAGCACCTAGTCAAGTTGGAACTCCATCCTTAAATATGTATCGTATTCATCATTAATAACGTAGCTTTATAAAGATGAAAGTGCCGTGTGGTTTCCGGCTTAGAATAGACCACCCCATGTCTTCCCATGGGTGTCGTAAAAGGCGACTAAGGGACATAATGGCTGACGGATGGGCAGCAGCATATATTAGCTCAAGGTTTACATCTTACTGCGATCACCAATGCGTCTGCCAAGCGTGGTGATTATGGCAATATCCCTCAACGATCCTGGCTTGTCAAGGTCTGTTAAGAGGAGGCCCACGTTCAGCAGTGGACGTAAACGGGCTGTTGATGATGATGACAAAGGTGAAAGACTTTTCGAAATTGGCCCATTATTTTCAAAGCATTTTTTTTATTGCAATCAAAAAAACAATCAAATTGTTCCTCTTTATAATATTAGTAAAGATAAAAAGTGAATAAGTTAGTTATAAAAGTGTGTTCGTTAAAAAAATAACCCAAATTTTCACCTGCAGTAAATCACGATTTTTGCTGGAGTAGCTATAAGTTAGCCTCATAAAGAAAATCACCCCCGCTTAAACAAACAAATGCCTAAATAACTTTGTTTACCGGACATAATTCATCTGTAGCGTGATACTTTCACTTCGTTTAGACAATAAATTTATTTATTTCGTTATTGTTAGTTAGGTCGGACACGGACTGCTTGAGCAGTTAACTATGTGATAAATATATACGGACAGCTCTTGTAGTCATACTCAATAGTGACTGCTTGACGTATCTACGAGGAAATTTCACCAAGCTGCCAACCGCCCGAAGTAATTGCAACTGCTCGAGCAGCCCATGTATGAGTACGTAGGAGAATGTAGTTCACTATGCAGTCGCAGCTTGAATCAGTCTATCCTGATTAGTAGCTAGTAGTAATAGCTGCTCAAGCGAGCAGCTAGCCAGTGATCAACATACACGGACCGCTCTAGCACTCATAGGCCACCGCGACTGCTGGACTGCACGATAAAATGTCACCGCGCTGCTAACTGCCCAAACCAGTCGGTTCCATATCCGAAGTAGAATATAGTTTGCTAGGCAGTCGCAGCTTGAAGCAGTTCCGCACTAATGCTTCAAGCGGTCCGTGTATGGCCTGCCCTAGAGATAGGAGAGATATTTCAACAATGTTATAAAATAAACAATGAGCAGAGCACAACGTACTTACATTAACATTTAACTCTTGGGAATATTGTACGGTTTCGTACATACGGTTCGCTCTATGAATCACTTTAATTGAAGTATATTGGAGCAACTAGATGCATAATTTTCGTGGAAGAGTTAGCAATATATCTACAGAAAAATGCAATGTATATAGGTCGGAATTAAAAAAAAAAAAAAAAGTATATATGAGCAAGTTTTAAAGTGCGCTTCACACAGTCTGAACTAGTGGCACGGGAGAACAACACCGTGGGACCAAAATAAACCTGGTAATATTACGTCGGCGAAATATATTTATATGTTTTGTGATAATTATGACATAATCCACAGTAAATCGCACATTTAATTCGCTGAACCGAAATAAAGAAATCGAAATATTTATTTCTATTACGCAACGGACCGCAGCGATATCCCCGCTCAAAAGTTTTATGTATTTATAAAATAACATAACATAACTCTAAGATCTGAATACTTTCAGGGTCACTTAATAAAATATATATTCTCAGCGGCTATATTCAGAGGCGGTGTAAGGCGTGGGCTGTTTGGGCCACCATCTATAGCCTCGCGGTCTGAGGGACGCTCGCCTCAAAGGCTCAACTAACGAACTTACCACTGGCTGTATCACCTTTACACACAGTGACACATCTCTATCCGACCTGAGCATCTAAAGCCGAAAGAAGGGGTCCTCACAAAATGTAACTCGCCCTCGCCACGTACAATTTCAGGTTTATCTCACCACTGGCATATAATATATATATGGATGTTTATTTGTCGTTTAAATAATTATAATAGGTCTTTACCTATGAAATTGCCGTTTTGTATGAAAAAATGTAAACGTCTTTATGTATTTTTTATTTGTATTAATCGAAGTAATCATCCCTGCAATCAATGCATCTTTGCCAACGCAGTGGCAGTTTATTGATGCCCTTCTTAAAGAAATCAGCTGGACGGGAGGCAACAAATTCTTCAAAGGCATTTTGTACTGCCTCTCGAGTATTGAATTTTTTTCCCGCCAAGAAGTTATCAAAATTCTGGAAAAAGTAGTAGTCTGTAGGCGCAAGGTCTGGTGAGTAGGGCGGATGACGGAGAGCTTCCAACCCCAGTTCTTGCAACTTGGAGACCGTCTGCTGTGCAGCATGAGGTCGCGCGTTGTCGTACAGGAGCAGCGGAGACGAGCGATTGACCAATGCCGGTTGGAGATGTGCCAGCTTCTCCATTGATTTCATCATTGTGTTCAGTTCTTCACAGTACACATCTGCAGTAATGCTCACCCCGTTTGGTAAGAAGCTGTGATGAATCACACCGGCGCTAGACCACTAAACAGTGACCATCACTTTTCTAGGCGTAAGTTTTCGTTTAGGGCATTGTTTAGGTGCTGAACCAGGATCCAACCAACTTGCTGAGCGCTTGCGGTTATCAAACAGAATCCATTTTTCATCGCAGGTAACAATGCGGTTCAATATTCCTATATTTGTGTGTCTGTTGAGCAGTGCAAGGCACTTCGCGCTGGCGATCATTGAGTTCGTGGGGCACCTATTTGTCAAGCTATTTTAAATTGCCAATTTGACGCAAATGGACCAATATTGTTTTGACGCTAACGTCGAAAGCTGCTGCTAATTCAGCCGTAGATTGTGTTATCATCAGCTTCCACAATCACCTTTAATTCGTCATTGTCGACCAAAGTCTTCGGACGACCGCGAGGTTCATTTTTCAGGTCGAAATTTCCAGAACGGAAGCGAGCAAACCAATAACAGGTGGTGCGTTGGTTTGTAGTGTGAACGCGGCAAAAGCGGCACGCAACATCAATGACGTTTACGGAGCTAGTAAACGTCATTGATGTTGCGTGCCGCTTTTGCCGCGTTGCTGCCACGACGGTACTCATAATCCATAATTCCTCGGAATTTTTAACGTATCCAGGATGACGAAAAAGATTGAATTGCGATGAAAATGTAACACTAATCAATAAACAAATGACTACCTTTGGAAAAAAAATTCCATGTTTTTAAAATAAAATTAATTTGAAATTAGAATTCTTAGCCAAACAAAAATTATTTTGATTTGAAATGGCCAGTACTGCAGAACGGCAATTTCATAGGTAAAGACCTAATATATTAAATATCTGTAATTCCTATTCCCTTTGAATTGAATATTTGAAATTAAAGCTCTCACTGCCAACTTATAACTGTAGTATGTTACGATAACTTTTCTTATTTATTTTTCCGAAACACCCATACATCAGCCGTTAGCCATATAACATTCGTAATATATTAAATTATCTGTGTACGGGTCACCTCGTGATGTGTGAGAGGTCAGAGGTTGTCCCTGTTTACATAGCATAAGAATAAACCCGGATCTGACCTCGATACGTTTCTGGAAAAGTTAAGCCCAACGCGGCAGTTTCGTAGGCACTATGTATATATAAGTATATATACACCTGCAAATAATGATGTAGGTATAGCAGATTCACAGCCTCCGATTGTGATATTATCGTATCTTATAACAATCGTATACCGCGTAACGGGAAGCAGCGTTCCTCTTTCCTCCGTTAAAAGCTAATAACAATTGCGCTCACTTACCAAGTGTGGTGAGTATTCCAAAAACCCAAGTTTAGCTTTGGACTTTATGTGGGCGGATGAAATATTATTAGACTTGGTAAGAACGGTACTAATTAAATCAAACAAAAACGCCGTAAAGCGAAGATGGGACGCAGCGGAGACGTGATATGGATAAGGGACGGACGTCAGTCCGCTGCTGCTGCTGGCTGCGCCACGCCGTTTGTGTATTATTTTATTTGAACAAAACTAAATAAACTTTATTTAACATTTTTTATGACATACATTTTGAAGCGACATCGTGGACGTCTTCGCCTTACGTTGTTTCTATATAAATCACGCATTAGGCCTATACTATTGATTGTTACATATCATATTCTGACCGTGTATATTTTATAGGATAGGTTTATAGGTCTTTATATTTTATAGGTCTTTTTAAATTAATAATGTTGTGATTATTCAATTGAATCCTAGATGCTTGTTATTCCGGCCCAATTGTTTTGTTATTTTGGAACAAATCAGAAAAATGGTGTTTCAGACAAAGAGTTTCAGTGGGTATTTGGAGTGTGAAGAGATAACAGAAAAAATAAGCCACCAAACACGCTTTTGGAATTAAATAAAAACAACAGGCCCCTGAGTTTTACGTGTATTCCCATACAAAAGACACACCACCAACTGATTTCCAGTTGTGAGTTAATTAATACCAGTGCGACCACTAATATTAATTAACACTGTGGTCGAAATTTGACCATAATTAAAATAAATAATAGCACTCCTCTATACAAGGTGTAACGGAAAGAGTATATACATAAAAAGAGCAAGGCTTCTTTGGATCATGACAAACGATATGGCAAGGGTTTCAACTCAAAATAAAATAAAATAAGTCAGTATTATTTTGCAAACAAAAAATAAAAATGCGGAACCCTTTATTCAGAAATACCAGGAGTAAGAGGTTTATTTTTACTTGCAAATAGTTCGTTGACATTGATCAGCTGATTGAGTGCTAGTGATGTATTTATTTCTATTTGAAAAGTTTGGTTTCTGGTAACTATGAATTTAAAAAAATCATTACTTCCGGACTTGTAGGGATAGGATTAAATAACCCTTGCCATATCGTTTGTTATCATCCAAAAAAGCCTTGCTTTTTCTATGTATATACCCTTTCCGTTACACCTTGTATAAACTACTAGCTTCCCGCGCACGGTTTCATCCGCGTAACTCCCGTTCCCGTAGTAACTTAATCTATACTATAATATTATAAATCTGCAGAGTTTATTTGTTTGTTTGTTTGAACGCGCTAATCTCAGGAACTACTGGTCCGATTTCAAAAATTATTTCAGTGTTGGATAGTCCATTTATCGAGGAAGGTGATACTTTATTTTCAAAAAAATTAGGGATCCGTAAGAAAATTGCGATTTTGTAACCCAAGGTGTAAAATCGAAAACCTATTTTTGCGTGCGTTGCAAAAACTATTGACAATAGAACAAAATGATGTACTACGGATTTGTAGGTCTTATTAAGATCTACAAAAAAGTCCAAGAGAGCACAAGCACAATCGCATCTAACTATCATAGTTTAGTCACAATAACCGCTTTTATGTTCATAAATTTTTTTTAAATCGTCTGACGAAAGAAACTACGTTAAATGTTAGCATTATGTTAACTAGTGCATTTATGTAGAAGTAAAATACTTTTTGTTTTATTCCAATCGGATATTCCGTTGAGAAATTATCACGAGGATAAAAACGCAAAGAATTGGTACTTAATAATGAGTTATTGAACAGTGTGGTTTCCGACTTAGAATAGACCACCCCATGTCTTCCCATGGGTGTCGTAAAAGGTGACTAAGGGACATATGGCTGATGGATGGGCAGCAGCATATATTAGCTCAACATTTGCATCTTACTGCGATCACTAATCCGTCTGCAAAGCGTGGTGATTATGGCAATATCCCTCTACGATCCTGGCTTGCCAAGGTCTGTTGAGAGGAGGCCCATGTTTAGCAGTGGACATCAACGGGCTGTTGTTGTTGTTGTTGTTGATGAATGAGTTATTTGCCATAGTAAATAAAGCGTTTGTTTGCTTGAACGCGCTACTCTCAGCAACTACTGGTCCGATATGAAAAATTATTTCAGTGTTAGATAGCCCATTTATCGAGGAAGACTATAAGCTATATTTTATTGTAAAGTTGCTACGGGAACAGGAATTACGCGGGTGAAACCGCGCGCGAGAAGCTAGTTATTAAATATACCCTTTTTATCAAGCCCAAGGCAATCTAACATGGAAAGAATTTTTCAAATCAGTTTAGTTGTTCTTAATATTAGCACGGTCAAACAAACAATCTCTTCAGGTTTTTATATAAGTATAGATAAATGTGCGAAATTTCATACTGCTCCGTCCGCACAATTTTCGTAAAAAGGGTACAAAGTTGATATGATGGTTAAAGATTTTGATTTAATCTGGTCCTTGACAAAGATGAGACCTTATGCATATTGTTCAACTTAAGTCACCATGGTGGTCAATTTAGCGTTTTTTTTTTAGTTACCATGATAACTAAAAAAAAAAGCTAAATTAATTATAAGAGTACAAGGCTCCTAAAAAGTGCAAATCCATGTAGATTTGACTCAACGTAAATCAGGATTACATAAAGGCTTACAAACTCGTTTCACGATCGATGATACTTACTTAAGCACGTTCTTACTTCACTGAGCTTAATTGAGAAGGATTTCAAGCATAAAGGCTTTTTAGCACACCGGCTTTGTGTTATTGTTACTGAAGTTTTATTGTGTGGTAAGCCTTTTACAGAAGGTATACCTACTACAGTTTGAGCGAATTAAGTAAATAGAAATAGTTTTTTTTTTACTTTGTTTATTAATTTATTAATGTAAGTGGCCCTATGGCTAGGGCTTCGAACTTGCGATCATATTATAGCCGGTTCGATCCCCACCCATTGCATTACCGACATCAACCCTTTCATAACACAATAATTTTAGCTTAGCACGAGAGGTTTGGTATTTGTACACTACACTCTTGTTTATAATCTTAAAAAACTTATTATCATCTTGATTATTCAGCTTTAAAAAACTCAAATTAATAAGTTTTAACTGGTCGACGTTTTAACGAAAAGGTCAAAAAACTAAAAAACAAAAAACTTAAGTAATGGATCATTATGCATTATTCTACTACGGTATAAGGGCAATTTTAGTTTCAGCAATTGATTAAAGAATAACCTTGCTGCTAGCTTTGAGAATGAACTTTCGTTCTTTTATTCTTACATATTCTTTTGTATGCAAATTGAGGCATTATCTCAAACTACTTGCAAGAAAAGGTAACTTAAAGCAGGTACTTTGTCATGATTGTGACTTTGTTCGCTTTATTTTATTCCGACACTTTGTTGGATCACATTCCACATGAATAAATAGCTGTGTGAATTCTGCATTTATCGGTTAGTTTAACACCATAAATATCCAGCATTTGAAATTTATAAACAAACTTTATTATTAGAAAGAAAACAAAATATGATGCGAGATTAATTGTTATAACATACATACATAATACATATATAAGCTCACGCCTGTTTCCCAGCGATGTAGGCAGAGACAATGCACCTCCACTTGCTACGATCCCTACACACATCTTTCGCTTCATTCACTCTCATAACATTCATCATACAAGCACGACGGTTAAGGGTGGATCTTACGTACATTGTAAGCAATTTTAATATTAATATTATTTTTAATTAATAATAAAAAAATATAAAACTTTGATATAACGAATTTGTTTTTGAATTCATTCAAATTATTCGTATCGATCTTTGTCCACTGCTGGACACCGATCTCCCAATCCCAATTTCCGCCATATTGGATTTTTATTAGTGGTTCTTTTGAAAGTCGCCTATCCATACCCATACCCAAAAGGCTAAAAGTTTAGACTTATTCCTAAAACACCGTCCTATGGACACCGATGACACTAAAAGCCAAAGTTAAGCTATTGTAATTGTGGATCAATAATGACCCATAGTTTATTCAGAAAACATCGGGCGGGTGAAAACTGAATTTGCGAGCTCTTATTGACTGGACTAAAATATAAATATTGATGTTCAATTTCTAAGAACAGTTCTTGAAAACAGGACTTAAGTCTTTTAACACAGTTGTCATGGGATTTTGTTACAATGTTTGTGTTTTATCTTACTCTTTCAAAGAAACGTAAAATGGAATCGAAATATCATAGTTATAATAATGGTTTTAAGATAGCAGTGAGAAAAATGATCCAATGTTTAATGTATTGGATTTTCCGTTCTGAGTAGTAAGTCTTATGTAGGTGAAAGAGTAAAGACCTTTTACATATACTTTAACACTAATAATACTAATAATAAAACGAGATATCTAAAGCTTGCCTTTCGATTTCGGTAAAATATTCATGTAATACAGTGTATTGATTCTTTGATCACTCGGTTGTTTTCCCTAAACTTTATTATTTTGTTATTCAACGCGAATGTTTCAAGATTATACAAAGAACCATCATAATAACAGCTGAAACCATTGTCTGAATTACAAATCTGATCTGTTTTGTTGTTGAGTTTGCAGATTATTCAACCTCAATTCATAAACATAATTTGTATTTTAATAAAGTTATATAGCTCGGAACTTTCTACTTCATATTCAAATAACCAGGGTTGAATAAACTAATTTTGAAACGTAAATTGAAACACATCATATCTTAATGAGCAAACATTAAAGTTTTTTAACAGCAGCATCGTTTTATATTTAAAATAAGAAAATTTAAATAAAAAAATACTTTGATAAATTATTTCATTACAGTTTGAGTTTAGGTATAGTCAGATAAAGATATATTTTATCACAATATAATTTTGCAGTTAATACAGGTTTAAAATACCCCTTCAATCGCTAGAAATTGTAACAATAATCATAAATTAAAAAGTAGCTTGATAGTAAAAGTAGGTTTATTTTTTAATTTATGATTGTAGGTATCATCCACAAAATGTAATATTGACGACAAAATATGAGGACATTCTTAGATACTTTTATGGTGATAAAAGTCATGAAAGTGTCTGTATAGTTATACGAATGAACATAACAATGACGTCAGACACGGTTAGTATGAATCATCCTTATCGATTTCTTAGCTTTGCGTGACTTTTCAGGAAGCTCTTAGAGCGTTTGTTGTTTATTTATTTTGTCATTTTTACTGTAGTTTGTGTAAGGCACTATTTTTCAGCTACGTTAGAAGGTAGTTGAAGTTTAAAAAGTTTACTATTTTCGTGTAGCAAAAATTGATAGGATTGAGTATTGATTGGTAAAATATTAGAATTGTGTTTTCAGGGCGAAGTTTGATTGAGGTTATTCCAAAGGGGCTGTGGTAGTAAAGTGAATAATTAACTGACAAAGTTTATTCAGATTTAACGATTTTTCGGATTTCATTTATTTGTTACTAAATTTAGCTCATAAGTTCCACCCGGTTGGTGTATCCATACAGATTTTGCTGCCCCGGTTACGTTAATTGCATTTTATATTTAAAAAAAAACTATTTTTGTGTTCGTATGCTTAAAGAATTTATTCTTATTTGTGTAATAGTTAGTTTAGTAGTCAGTCACTCAGTAACTATGATACTTCATTTTCTTAAATGTGTAAGACGGTTACACATTTAAGAAAATGAAGTATGTATCCACCTACTTACTTATAGTACTGAGTAGGTACCTTCAGCTCTTATAGATTACACAAATTAGTTTGTAATACAAAACATAATTATGTGTAGCTTGAGAACTAGCTTATAATGCTAAACGCAGTACCTAATTGCAGTATCACTGCCATAATATTCAAAAACCGCCACAGATGTGTCTTTAATAATCCCATTTTAATTTGAACTCATATAACGCACATTCGGTATACGCCGATTTCATAAATATTCGACCTGGCGTTCAAAAATAGATTTATACCTTCCATTACGCGAATTCTAATAATACCTGCTGCTGATTTATTTATGAAAGCGTCACCATACAGGTAACGGTTTATGAATATTTGAATTCGCCTGTGTAAGTGTTAGCCGTAGCTCAATGGCTAGCATGTCGGACTTGCCATCATGTGGTCGCCGATTCGATCTCCACCCATTGCACAACCGACGTGAACCCACTCGTAACACAAGCATTTTAGCTTAGCTCGAGGGGTTAACAAGAATACTAGTATATTGCAAAAACTCTGCTAGTAATCTTTAAAAAATAAATAGGTATTTTTATTATCAAGAATACTGTTTAAGTGATTTTAAAAACCACTAGGTTAAGCGTTCCATTAGTAAGCATATCTCTAAATATATCTAGATTTAAAATAAAATTATAATATTTGCTTATGCTTTTGATTGTTTTAAAGATTGAATAATTTATTTCATTACTCAAAAATATAGAAAAGTGTAAATGAAGACCAATTACAATTTGGCACAAATACCAAATATACGTAAAGCAATACCTAAATTAATTTAGACAAATATCTTATTGATCTTAAATGTGTGTTATGTGTTATTTATTATGTGTTTTTCTATGTTATAACTTATAAGCAAAACGTAGAGATAATATGATATTTAATTATTTATCATAAATTGACAGTCACCTGACTTATATAAGTATAATGAAATAATGAATTTTATTCAGCACTTAGGTATTTACATGCACTTGTACTTGACAAAAATTACACTGTATAAGACTAAATCTAACAAAAGTATCACTTAAGTAGCTAAAAACATTGTTATAATTATTTGATCTTACAGAATTTTTAATCAGTCTGTCCGTCTGTCGAGCGATAAATGACAAATGTACACATTAGGTAAGTATAGTAAGATGCCTTAAAGGTAACAGGTCTAAAATTAAAATTAACTTCCAAGAATCCGGCCAAAGTCTAAGCGACATCCACCTGAGGGCACCCTTAAGGGGTTAGGACCAACGCTCAGGGTGCCACTGGAGTAAAGAGTAGATTTACGAACAGTGGTGATGATCGCTGGCACGAGATCACAGTTCGGGGAATAAGCAACAACGCGGTCCTCGGCCATGCCGTTGAGGATCCTACCCTAGCTAACCTGCAACCTTTAACTAGCTACCTAAGTGGACGACCCGGAGAAGAAAGGAAGAAAGAAAGTCCGAGATTATTTTTTTTGTCTCTTTTGCTCTGTTTCTTTTTTTTTCAAGTCAAGTCTTTTATCACAATCATGTAATACTGTACAATGTATTTATGATGTAAGCGAATGCACGCACAGTACCATTTATTACCTGGTCAATTTATACCGACCAGGTGTTCAATAAGACAAGAAAAAAATAATATTAATACAATAATATATGATATCAATTTTATTTCCGTGTTGATTATTATGAAAGAAGAAATAGTGGGAGGACATATTCTTAAGACAGTTAGTGTTAGTTGTTTGTCTACAGAAAAATCCCTCACCTTTATGCCCCGTAAAGAGATGTAGTGGAACTACTTAGTTTAAAAAATATATATTATATTATATTATCTTTGGTCCGCTCATGACAGGTATCGATAAAAATAAATAGTTGTCACTGTGATATAAAACGAAATATATATTTTCCAATTGTGTGTTTGAATTTAAATATTTTATTGCTGTTTACTCCTTCCCTATCTACCCGCAAAAGAAAGATTAAAAAAAGGTTTTAACGTGGTGTATTCCTTATAAATATTATTTAATTAGTTGTTATCCTCTTTCGCTAAAACAATAAAGTTAATGGAGCTTAAATTTTAAATCTTACGTAAGCAATAAGAAACTCTTCTCTCATACATGAATTTATATTACTCGAAAGATAATGAAATTATCATATATATATGCAGTGCAATGCTATTTGCCAGTTTCGTGTATATAATTTAATTCTCCGACGCCATACATTTAGCATAGATAGTGGCTTACCGTATTATTTAACATAAGTTTTGGCTGTCGTGCAACTCGACTGTGTTACTGTCTATTAAAGTCTTATCAATTATTCGTACCAACTGTGCCGCTCGGTTTCAGTCGCGTAGATCCCGTTTCCGTGGAAACATTAACTTAAAAAGTAGCTTATGATTCTCACAAATGACGTGGCTTTCTATTGGTAAAAGAATTTTCAAATTCGGTTAAGTTTATCCAGAGATTACCCCTACAAAGTCACAAACTTACAAACTTTAATATTAGTATAGATAGTTTAGAAGTATAGAATACTAGCTGCGCCCCGCGATTTTACCCGCGTCACTCTACTCCAGTGGGTCGGAGCGTGATATTTTGTAGCCTATGTGTAAACCCAGCTTATAAACTATCCGCGTGCAAACTTTCAGCCAAATCCATCCAATTCGTTCTTTCACGCAAAATCCAAGTAGTTTTTGCGTGAAAGAACACATACAATTTACATTTATAATTTTATTAGGATTTGAGAAATACTTGGAAGCAAACGGGAATATGATGAGGTGTATATAACGTGAACTACGTTATATACACCTTATCATATCTGGAATATGTTTAAAATAAGTAAGCTGTCAGACAATTGTGATTACCCTTTCATTTTCTTTATCTTAATGTTTTGATATTAAACATTAAGATAAAGAGATGAGATATATATATAAATATATAATAAGGGTCTTTTCTCAGACCCTTATTATATGTATACTTATATTGCTAAGTGAAAAGATTCGATTGTTTGTTTGCATTGAATAGGCTCTCTAACAACTTGACCGATTTCTAAAATTATTTCACTATTAGAAAGCTTCATTGTCCAGGTGTAACATAGGTTATATTTATGCATGGAATTCTCACGGGAACAGAAGCTACGAGGGTAAATTTCAAAATTGCGATTAATAAATTTAGACCACCGGCAGTACTGGAATCTTAACCAATTCGGTTACGGTGGTAACCGGTCGTCGAAATTTATCAATATCTTTTAAAACACGTCTCTAAGGAGAAAGTTAGTGCCATCTATCGGTACTAATCAGCATTACTTCGACAAATGTCTCCAAAGTTGCATTTGGAATAAATATTTTAACATCTTAAATATTTAAAAACGAAATGAAATGTTATTTACAAAATATCTACTTGTGTTAGCTAAAATAATCTTACAATACAATACAATAAACTTATATTTCAATGATCAGTATAAATAGCATTCCAGTCCGTATCATTTCGTATTTCGTGTCCCAATTCTGCTTTGAATCACATTAATAATTTATTCCTTAGTCCGCTAGCAGGCGCCGCGCTGCCTCAGTTATTTTCGAATTACTGCTAGTCTAGCTACCGATATAAATGTTTGAAATCATATTTGTAGCCTTAATATATGACATATTATAAACGTATCTGGTATCATGTACCTGTGATACAACAGAGCTCCCACATCCATTACTTAACTTTAAGATTTACAAACAGTCTTTGCTATTATCCTATTTTTGGGTACTGTTTCTAGTACTTTCTAGTGCCCAGTTATATAAGATTAAAGAAACTTAAAGCATCTTTTTTTATTGGCATAGGGATTAATACGGCACTGCTGAAAGGTAACAATAGCTTTCCGAGAGTATTCAGTTATTTTAATCAGTTTAGATTTTCTTGTTGTACTTACTTAGGTTCCTTTTAATTGAAAAGTCTATGGTCTACATATTTTCCGCGTACCTTTCCTAAAAACGGTAGTAAATAAAGCAATCATCAAGCATGCTCATTTTCATTACTAAACTAACAGGAATAATTTACACTATTCAAAGATCCGACTCCGACCAAGTAAAAAGGAGCGCTGCGATTAACGCACTGACGTCGGTAAAATTCTGCCTTGGCGTGTACATAGACAGCTTACGCACACACGCGTACCTAAACTATGCCTTACCACGGCCTTACCTTGTTAGTCGATCAGTCGCTGCATGAGGTGCACGATGTCATTACAAAGTTCATTACTTGTTAACAAAAATGCCGAATTTTGTCGTTAAAGGCTGCACAAATCAAAGCTCAACGTTATATTTATAACGTTAGAGTACTGTGAAAACTCATAGTTACACTTTTACTCGCACTAATGTACAAGAAACCGGTCTCAGTGAATTGTTCGACAGCGCTCTGTCTTTGTTTTTCATATGGTCTGTGGATAAGAAATACTTATATTTTTTTGCATTTCCATCATGTTTGCATTTCCATGTGGTTTAATCTGATAAAACATGGACCTTATTTTTTACAGATGTAATACTGTATCTACTCATAAATATGATATGATATAAACATATACAGGGTGTCCCAAAAGGTTAAGTAGCTGGGAAAGGGGGTGACAGGGGTGGACACAATGGTCACTAGAAAAATAAAAATAAAATCCGCACTGGGTATTAAAAAAAAAAATGGCATTTTTTTTAAAACTTAAAATTTTACACCTTGTTATTTTTGATGTTGATGTTGATGACCTTGTTGTTATTGAAGATTACATAACAGCATTTTTTTTAAATACAGCCATATTTGTAGGTACAGTTAGCACAAGGTGTAAAATTTTTAGTCTTTTAAAAAATGCCATTTATTTTTTTAAACACCCAGAGGGAATTTTTTATATTTTTCTGGTGACCCTTGTGACCATCCCTATCACCCCCCTTCCCAGCTACGTAATCTTTTGGGACACCCTGTATATGTTTTATGTTTTTTGTTGAACACATTCCGAAGTATCACATATAAACGAATTATAATCCAATAACTTAATAACCTAATGGAATTGTGTTGCGTCATTGCTACGATGATGTTCATCGTAGCAATGATGCTACGATGAACATCATTTCATGCGTGATGTAACATATATGATTAAATATAGTTTTATTGTAACTATCCGTCAGTCTGATGCCAACTATAAATCAATTTTATTTAATAGAAAACCTTGCGCCTTAAAAATACACACAATAAATATTTATGATTTAATTTTATGTTTGTTTGAAAAAAGGAACTATTTTTAAAGTAATTGCAAAAACTTGTTTATATCTTAAGCTATGTTTAGTTTAATGGTTTTTAGCGCTAATCATGAAACACAAAAGTGTTTATCGATTATGTTAAGAACAGAAATCCACGTTTAACATAAAAAAAATCTTTATGTCTACAAATCTAAAAAAAACATATTCATTGACTTCTTTTTAACCACCTACATAAATGGAGGAGGTTCTATAACTTTACATTTGATGATGATCCAACTGCTTCAACTCCCGTGTCGTTCATGATCTAGCATATGGCTTAAATATCTTTGTGAAGATCTTCGCGCATTGTGGAAATTGTGTTAATACTCAATAAATGTAGTTAATCAGACGTAAGAGTATTATATTATCAACCCGCGCGTGGTTTAAACTTAAACTTAAATATAGCCTATAGCCTTCCTCAATACTAGGTATATTACCTAATACTGAAAGATTTTTTTAAATATTGGATCAGAAGTTCCTAAGATTAGATTATCCTGAAAACATAGTTGTACCGCGTGAGACTCGAAGAAAACTAGGTCGCTAAAGCAACTAACTGTAACCACTAAATGAAATTTACAGTCAAATCAAATTTTTCCCATTTTTCCGGGAAAAAGGTTTACACATACCTGTGCCGTCGCAGGGAGAGTCACTCGTCGCATCTCTGCGTCAGTAATTGCATATGTGGGATCAGACATCATCCATTAGCAATGGTACGCTATTCATACCACGAGTACTGTTTTCGTCCTACTCCTCCTCCCCCCCTCGTCCTCCTTTTTTTTTTTTTTTTGTTGTCCGGGGGTAAATGCATTGACGCATTCCCACCGCCTCTGCAGCGTATTCGCGCGCTGGCGGCGGGATATGTGGGACTCGCCCTCTCCATAGCGTGGTATGCTTAACTCATACCACGAGGAGAGGACTCTACGCCACTAAAACCTCCCGGACACTCCTTCGATCCGCCGTTAGCGGGGGCCGGGTACGCATGAGCAATCCGGCCCCCCGACGGCACCCGCGGCCAATATGGTACCGCAGGATCTCCAGGGCCACACTTGCAGTGGCCCATTTTCCAAATTATAGGGACGCCCGGAGTGTAGAGGCGTCCCTACTTCTCATGGGTCAGCCTCGAAGGGAACGGGGCCCATGTTCCCCATTCCCCAAGGCCGAGCCTAGGGCGGTAGGCGGCGGGTTTCGGCGCGCCGCCGACGGCCAACACGCCGTCTGCGAAGCGGGTGGGCAGACCCCCCTCGTCCTCCTGACCCAGAGTTTGCAAAGAACCATCCGATTCCCTCGTAGACCCGAAGTCCGAGAGGCCCGCGAACTGTAAAGTAGAGCGACAGTTGCACAAAACTTCCAAAAAATACTAAAAGTCATAATCCCTCGATCTCATCGCCAGCGACTGCCCTGAGCCGAGATCCAAACCTCATAGGGGGCGCCCTCTTGCGCAGGTTGCTTAGTTTTGTAGTTTTTAAACCATTTATTAAGGCTGGAGCGCTGCTCGCCTTTATGCCCGGTGAAGTAGTAGCAGGGCTAACTACAAAAAAAGAAAAAGTTAATGTACATCAGAACCACGGGTATACTTTTCATATCTGCCTAAATTTATTGCAATTATTTGGTACCTTCTGTGTACCTTTACGTACCTCTCTTGAAAATCTGTGTATAACCTGCGCCAATAAAGAAACGAATCTAAAATGGCAGCGGCGATCATGCGCTCTCACTCTAAACTGTTGATGTCTTAGTCACACACGGCGCGTACTGCATGCAAAAAGAAATCCGTAATGAAAGCTAACGGAAAAAAACGACTTACTAGCGAGTGGTTAAGGTAAAAAATGTTAAAGAAAAGTAAGCAAATAAACAGTTCTAATTTTTATGAAAGATTATGTATTTTTTTGTATACGTTACACATTTCAAAACATAAACCTAACAATTGTATTTTACCTACATAAACAATAAACAAACTTTCTTTCTATCTTTCTTTTTATTTGCTGACCCTATCATCTGTCAGTGACATTCAGGGACGCCATTTTAGATTCGTTTCTTTATTGGCGCGGCTTATACCTACACCCGTACAATGATATTTTTAAAATTAGGTACACCCGCCATCCTGATGTCAGAATCGTGCTTACCAATATATGTAGCTAAGTACACTCTATAAGTAGATTTCGTACCTCTTATGTACATGCAAAAGCCTCGTGGCTAAATAAGTATAACATACATCAGAAAAAAAAACTTCTCCTCCACTAAATCCTACGGGTACATCTTCGACTTCTTAGGAAGATTATCAGGAACTGTATTAACATAGCATCCAGTACAATTCAAATTATACCAAAGAAATTCGCCTACCGTTTTAACTCCGGTCAGTAACTATGCTGCGTGGTTTCCGGCTTACTAGATCACTCCTTTTCTTCCCATGGGTGACGTAAGAGGCGATGGCTAAGTGACATACAGCTGACGGATGAGCAGCGGCATCTATCAGTTCAAGATTACTTACCACCACGATCTCCAATACGCCTGCCTAGCGAGGTAATGGGCATAAGGACTAGGGCATCCAGTATCGGAAGGTTTTCAATTCCGGAGTTAATCTACGATATTGGGCTCTCAACTCCGGAATTCCGGAATTCCGGAACTGGATCCGAAATTATTAAAAAAAAAAAACAAAAACACCTCGAGTAACTTTTAATCATTTCTAACATCAGTCTTTAACTCAGTCTTGATACGACATTGCCAGTTAACATTATTATTAAAATTAGGAAAGTCAAAACTTTTTAAAAACTTAAAAATTAACAATTTGAGAGCCTTAAAATATTAGTGAAAAATAACATAATTAAATGAACACAAGAAATATCACGCTTTAGAGTAGTTTAGACATTACTAGGTAGTTAAAATCAAAATATTAAAATGAGCACTTAAGTCTCTCCTCAGATTTATCATGTTTAACAACAATCTTGACATGACATAATCAGTTCACAAATCACATCGCAATCATTAAAATTAAACAAGTCTAACTAAACTTCTTAAAACAAATCAACAAATTAAGAGCTCAACAGCAAATATTATAATTAAAATTATCACAAGAAAGAAACACTTAAATATATGAAACTCACTATCAAGAAAAGCGGTCTACTCTATGTGCTACGCTGTTCTTGATAATGAGTTCTCAAGAGAATTAACGAATCTAACATTTTGTCAGAGAGTGAGCTTCGTATTCGGTTACAAAAGAAACCGGCGCTTGAAAATACCCGTTCACTCTCCACACTCGTAGGAAGTATAATATTTAAATAATTATAAGCTTGTGTCAGATATACACCTCGCTCTCCACCATTATCATACATCGCTTTTTCAAATTTGACAAATCCAGAAAGGTCAAAATGTTTAGTTGTATATTTACGGGGCTTTGTTTGGCATTTATGTAGCTCTTTATCAAGCTGTTCTTGTAGTGTTAAATCATCAACTGCAACGTCAACATCAGAAGCAGAAGACGAAGAGTCATCTTGATTTTCTGCATGCTCAGTGGTAGTTGTAGTGTAGGGCTTGTAATTAAGCTGGCGTAGCAGAGTAACAATAATCTCGCAAATTTCGTCGCTTTTTGGTTTTATAAAAGTTTCATCATCTGCTTGTCTAAAGAAGTCGTTAGAATTGTGCAGATAGTGCAAAACACCTGCAAGTAGAAGTCGCCTTTGCTTGATACGATTTTTCAAGTTTGTAGCCAGCCTAGCACTTAAAAAATTATTTTGTTCGTCGAGTTTTTTAAGCATGAATCGCAAAGCCGTGTCAGCTGTATAAAGAGTCGCATCACGTCGGCACAATGTGAGAACAGACAGTTTTATGACATTCAAGCTATGATGAATGTTGTTCAGTGTTTGAATGTCATCATCTGAAAAGGAAACCTCAGATTTCCAATCTATTAGAGCCTTCAGAACGGAGTCTTTTATTTTCAAAAATACTCCGATCATGTCCGACATGCTTGACCAGCGCGTGCGACAATCTAGCTGCAGTTGTATGTCTTTACCGTGTTCCGCATTGACGTATTGTCGTAACAAATCAGCTTTTAGAGGTGACTTTCTTACAGACCTTACAAGGCGCCGAACTTTTTCTATAAGTTCCTTGTATGTTTTTGGTTCAACCCGAGCAGTGGGAGCTTCAATTTCTAAACGACTGTCATTCGTTGGTGGTGGTGCGGCGGAATCTGCGTCCTCGTCGCTTTCAGATTCGCTGTCTTTATCTGAATCCATTGCCTCGTTAATGGATACCGGCTGGAGTTCTCTTTCTTCGTTCGTATCTTTATATAGCGTGTCAATTACCGCGAGCTGAATACCGTGGGCGAGACATAATTGGTGATAGCCGTTGCAGTATGTCCCCATTTTCGTCATCACGCTCGCACCGTCGGTTGTAAGGCTAACGACGTCCTCATCCAAAGACACGCCGAATTTAGCGAGATGATCTCGCAACATATTATATGCTGCAAAAGCTGACATTGATCCAGTAATTTTGACGAGGCCAAGATTCTTGAAATTGAACCCACCGAAACCGTTGCTGTGCAAATTTATGTTCATGTATCTTTTGTTTCGCAAGGATGTCCACTCGTCCAAAGTCAATGCGAATCTGTGGCCTTCTGTTTTTAACTTCTGTATTTTATTTTTTATGTCTGCTTTGACTTCTTCAGCTTGAGTAAATATTATTTTTGCTATTGTACTCGGCGATTTAGGTAGATCGTGGCCACTTTTTTTGAACATCTTTTGGAGATCTTGACTCTCAACAAAAAAACGGAAAGAACAACCGTCCAGTGCTGCCATTCGCGATATGATCACCTCCATTTTTTCATTAGACTTGGAACTGAAGAAATCTGTCATCATTTTCCTTTTCTTAGTTTCTGTAGTCAGTATCGGTTGTCTTTGGTTTGAAGTTCCTGGAGTAACATCAGTCATGCTCAATGCCGATGTAGAGTTGTCATCTTCACTTTCCTTGAAATCTACATTTATTGCATGTTTTGCTCTCATATGCGTGTGTAAGCCAGTAGTAGCACCACCAACTGTTTTCAAGATCTTTTTGCAAATTTTGCATTTTGCAGATTGACCGTCACTTGCACGAAGAAAATGAGTCCATAAATTGGTCGTTGTCCTTTTATTGGTGAATTCTTTGTACTGACATTCCTTTTTTTTCGACGACGACCTTAAAGTGAAAAAAAAAAAAAACATGTAAATCAGGCACGTTACGCATAATACATACACATTTCTGTGCAATTGTACAGTAGACAGATACTTGCAGATACTCGTATTTATGCAAGTATCTGTCTACTATACTTACCTACTTATCAGTACATACGCAGGAGGTAGATACCTAAGCGTACGTAACAACTGAGGGCGTCCTTATCTCGCACGAAATATTGTCGTTTTTCGTAGTTGCTGAAATTGCCTTAATTTGCTATACATTGTATGCATATATGTACTTTATGTACAGTACAGAATAGACAAACAGCCTCAATTAATTCCTTTTTGCATAATCAGTTGCACTGTGAAACAAAACTCGCGGTAACTTCGTGCGAGACTAGGGAGCTCTCAAGTTTACCATGATATGTTCGAAGATTTGCTGACATAACATAAAAAATAGAGACAAACACGTCTTTTAAACCAGCTAGTCTTACAAATAGCGCGGTGTAGGTAGGTATTGTAAATAGTAGGTTATGAATAAATGGTCCGCTCATCCACTGGCCAGCTTGATGTGATCTATGTGCAATAATCGCAAGAATAAATGTTGACAGTAGTTACTATTACTACATAATATCACAGAATAAGAAATAGTAGAAGTACACATACACACTGAAAACATAACACTTAGATTTAACGCAATTATGTTAAAAACTACTAACATTTTGTCATAAATTGCCTTTTCGTAAATGTGCTCACTGGTGCGCAACTGCGCAGCGCTCTCCTCCCGTCAAACACTCGTGGGCAACTAATCGCGCGACTGACTGGCCGCTGGGGGGAGAGGGATGCGCGGGGGCGGTGCCGGTGCGGTACCATAGGGTAGTCTAGTGACTCGTCTAGTTACTACATGATGATACACGCGCAGGAACAATTGCGCGTAAAACGATGAGTTGAAAAATTAAACACATTCTTAAATTAAAAATAATGAATATCGAAATACGATAAATTGAGCCCAATTCCGGAGTTGAAATATCGAAAAAACCATCCGGAATTCCGGAGTTACGAAATTCCGGAATTCCGGAATGGATGCCCTAATAAGGACTAAAAAAATGAATTTAGTCCGTCAGTTAGATTACTAAAAAATATTAAACACGTATTTTTTTATTTATCAAATAATAAAAATTTACAAAAATACAGAGCAAATCAAACTATAAAGTTCAGGAGAGGGGGGCTTGTGACGTCACTATTAGGTAAAATTGTACCTAATAGTGACGTCACACAAAATTTCAACGCGCTCTATCTTCGACATTTTTTGTTTGAGGAACGAAAAAAAAAATGTCCAATATTTTTTGGTATTTTAATCTAACTGACGGACTAAATAGATTTTTTTAGTCCACATGCCTATTATGGCATTATCTCTCAACAACCTTGGCTTACTTAAGGCTGTTATAAATGTTCAACGGTAGATGTAAAAGGGCTGATGAAGAAGTAAGTAACTATTACCGAAGTCGAGAGTATTTAATGAGATAACTTTATTACAACGTGTCTTGGTAACTTGTTATTCATTCCAACATACCTACCATGTTTGTAAGTTGGTTCGTGTTGTCAACAGAATTGGTTCGTGAACACAACTATTAATTGGATAACGTTTATGTTTAAACTTTGAGGACTGTGCAATTTATGGACTGACTGATTTATATGGCTAGTAGGAAACACTATTTGTATTACTTCAAGTAAGAATTATACAAAAAGAATTCCCTCTCTCTCGGGATCGTTCACTTTTCATATAGATAATTACCGGTTGTGTCAGGGCCGGATTTAGAAGTCCGGAGGCCCCGGGGCAACTAGGAACAAGAGCCCTCTTGGTCCACAACTTAGTTTCCCTCTAAATGTGTAGAAATTTGGAATATATGCATACTTTTCAGAACGATTCGAATTCTGATATTTTACTGATTGTCTAATTAAAGTGAAATAGATGAATAACCGTTATTACAATATTAAAAGACTATTACACTACTCATGATTCTAAAACGCCGAAACAATAAATAAAACTGATAAAAGTAAAGCTGTATAGTTTATTCGTTAGAATTTGAAAGATTTTAAATCTCCATTGTGGGGGGCCCTCTAATGTGGAGGCCCCGGGCAGCTGCCCTGGATGCCCTCCCTTAAATCCGGCCCTGGGTTGTGTGGTTCTTGGCTTAGAATAGACTACGTCATGTCTTCCTATGGGTATCACAAGAGACGACTGAGGGACATACAGCTCATGAATGGGCAGCAGCGTCTATCAACTCAAGATAAGTTACCACCTTACTGCGAACACCAATATGTCTGCCAATTTTTGTTACTGAATGTCAGTTAGCATTTTCATAAACTCATTATGTTTAATTAAGAGTAATATAAAAAGGAATCCCGTAACTCTTGGGATCGTAATAACGGAGAGTAATTTTTTACTTTGACATTAATTGAATTAAAAAGGAATTATGAAATGTCATTATGCCTACTTGTTTATAGGGTTCCGTTTCCAAAAGGTAAAAACGGGTCCTTATTACTAAGACTCTACTGACCTTCTGTCTGTATGTACGTCCGTCCGTCTGTCTGTCACCGTAACCGTAAATGTTAGATAGTTGGAATTTTCACAAATTAAATAAATCTATATAATATATATATATATATATATATATATATATATATATATATATATCTTATATATAAAATTCTCGTGTCACAGTTTTCGTTCCCGTACTCCTCCGTAACGGCTTGACCGATTCTCATGAAATTTTGTGAGCATATTGAGTAGGTCTGAGAATCGGCCAACATCTATTTTTCATATCCCTTAGTGATAAATTATTTATATGGCAAAACAACGTTTGCCGGGTCAGCTAGTAATATATATATATCTATATATATAAAAGAAAGTCGTGTTTGTTACAACACTTATAACTCGAGAACGGCTGGACCGATTGCCATGGTTTTTGATTTGTTGGATTTGTTTCCGTCCCGAATAGCAGAATACATTTTAAAAACAAAAGAAAGTCGTGTTAGTTACACTATTTATAACTCAAGAACGGCTGAACCGATTTGGCTGAAAATTGGTAGGGAGGTAGCTAAGAACTGGGAGAAGGACATAGGATACTTTTGGGTAGGGGTAGGCTAGGGTAGGGTAGGGTAGGGTAGGGTAGGGGTAGGGTAGGGGTAGGGTAGGGGTAGGGTAGGGGTAGGGTAGGGGTAGGGTAGGGGTAGGGTAGGGGTAGGGTAGGGGTAGGGTAGGGGTAGGGTAGGGGTAGGGTAGGGTAGGGGTATGGTAGGGGTAGGGTAGGGTAGGGGTAGGGTAGGGTAGGTGTAGGGTAGGGTTAGGGTAGGGGTAGGGTAGGGCAGGGGTAGGGTATAAAAGTCCACCCGTGCGAAGCCGGGGCGGGCCGCTAGTATAATATATAAAAGAAAGTCGTGTTTGTTACAACACTTATAACTCGAGAACGGCTGGAACGATTGCCATGGTTTTTGATTTGTTGGATTTGTTTCCGTCCCGAATAGCAGAATACATTTTAAAAACAAAAGAAAGTCGTGTTAGTTACACTATTTATAACTCAAGAACGGCTGAACCGATTTGGCTGAAAATTGGTAGGGAGGTAGCTAAGAACTGGGAGAAGGACATAGGATACTTTTGGGTAGGGGTAGGGTAGGGTAGGGGTAGGGTAGGGGTATGGTAGGGGTAGGGTAGGGTAGGGGTAGGGTAGGGTAGGTGTAGGGTAGGGGTAGGGTAGGGGTAGAGGTAGGGGTAGGGTAGGGGTAGGGTAGGAGTAGGGTAGGGTATAAAAGTCCACCCGTGCGAAGCCGGGGCGGGCCGCTAGTATTATATATACACCGTGAAATTTTAATGGTTGTTTTCCCGAAGCAGAACAACTTGCCGTCGGTAGTACTATCGAAACATATTTTTTTTTTTTTTTTTAGACATGTTTTGGATTTAAAATTATTAAAAAAAAATATTAGACAACTCGAAAGCGTGATAAACAGTAGTAACACTAGACGGAGTGAACGGACCTTGTAGGTACTACTCGAATCGCACGCGCTGCTGACAAAGTAAAGAACGATCCATAAACGTTCAAAGCAAAATAAGAGCTCAATGGTAGTTATACGGCATAAAATAGCCTGCACGCAAGAATCACAAACGAGCCGCGCGGCGCGCGGCGCCGACGCCGGAACGCCCCGCGCTCTCCTTCGACTCCCTCCTTCCTTAGTTGTCCCGTGAACGTCGGTAGCGCAACACGCGTTATCTTATTACTTTATTAGTATTATGGATCGACATTACAGTTTTAGTAATTTAGAGTACGTCGCTATGGTGCAACTGTACGCTAGGGCTAATTATAATTCCCATACTGCCTGGCGTCTTTACGCCGAGCTGCAACACTTGGCGTCACTCCGTCTTCGCGGAGTTCTGAACCCTCAAGTCATACAGGACCGGACGATCGTAGCGGCGACGGCTACTCGATCATGGGCAGTTCCAAGTGCCAGCACATGCACAGGGCAGAGGTCGATCGGCCGTTCTTTCGCCAGAGCTCGACGAGGAGATCATCGAGTACTTCGAACGCGATCCTCGCCGAAGTACGCGAATGGCGGCAGCTAAGTTTGGCGTAAGCCAATACTACGTCTGGAAACTACTCAACTCAGAAGGACTGCATCCATATCATTTCCGCGGAGTTCATTTAATTTTTCATTTTTGTTAAATACGCCTTAAATACTTTATTAGGTATCTAATTCAGAAAATTATTGTTCTTAGATAATAAATTTGTTTTAAGTTACGTTTTCTGTAAGTTATAGCTAAAAAGGTATTGGATAAAGCTTATTATTATGATTGGGTACTGTGTTACATTACCTAAGGTGTAGGTATCAGCTGATTGACTAACACCCGGGTCAACGAACGCGCGCCCGATCGACGCGACGCGAGCGCTAGGTATCGCGAGGTATTACTATCGGTTCGATGTCACTTTCGAGTTCAGTTTTTCACGATTGTTAATCGGCCATTTTTGGTTTATAATATTTAGTTTTTGTATAAATTGAATGTTTAACTAAGACCAAACCTTTTCGCTGCGGGAAAACAACCATTTAAATTTCAGCGTGTATATCTGTTGCCGCTATAACAATAAACACTAAAAACATAATAAAATAAATATTTAAGGAAGAGAACAATGTTTTTCTTTTCTCGTTTTTCTTTCGTTTTTCGTTCTTTCGTTTTTCGTTCTGTAAAAAACGGCAAATAAAAAAAACATAATGGCAATAAATAGTCGCTTTAAATGGTTCCTTACTACAAAATCTTAAAATAATATAGTGTCTTCTATTGTATTAATGGTAGGTAACCCGCTGTGCACGACTCGCACTTGGCCGTTTTCCATACTTATTAACGGAAGTAATGTAGACACTGTTTGGTGTTATGAGAAAAATAGAGAAAGGTGCCTGAAATAATATCAATTTTATCATTGTTACACCTACTCAAACTGTGTGAAAAGTAGAATTGAACAGTAGAAAGTTGAATTGAATAGTAGGTATTCAAATACCTACTGTTCAATTCAACTAAACTTGTAGGTCCACAAGCTGATTCGTTCCAAATTGATGCATTTCACATAAATGCTATATCTGCACTGCCACAAACTGCAGTATATTACGTCCAAATTGCATTTAAACTGTTTCATAGTCTGAACTAGCTTTCAAATCCCAAACTTGCAAGTCTCGAACGCTTGGAATATTTTCCGAGCCAATTTCCATACAAACTATGTTCTCGGGGAAGGCTTGATGCTGCTATTATATCAGGTTATGTTATACTACAATGTAGGTTTTACGTGTTAGTAATTTTAGCTTTCCTTTGTGTGTGGAAACTGTAGGTACTGTACTGTATCAGCCCTTTTACATCCACTGCTGAACATGAGCCTCCTCTTAAAGACCTTGACAAACCAGGGTCGTTGAGCCAAATTGTCATAATCATAATGCTTGGCAGGCGGATCGCAGTAAGATGGTTAATATTCTTGAACTGATAGGTACTGCTGCCCATCCATAATTTGAATGTCCTTGAGTCGCTTCTTACGACAATTATGGAAAAACATGGGCTGATCGATTCTAAACCGGACACCGGACAGCTAACCTAATCACAGCTGTGGGAACTGTATAATGCATTTTCTTGGATTTTGTGCATCCATTCGTACTGCCCATTGTATTTCATGAGACAAACAGCAAGTAAGTAGGTATCGATTTTGTGGAGTGTGACTTACATTACTACGAAATTACTAAATGAAAACTGCACGGGTAGTTAGCCACGAGGATTTCCTACTTCTCCGGACATAAAAGCGAGTAGGGCTCCAGCGTTATTAAATGATAGTGCAGATTCAGTACTTACGTTAGTTACTTCCGATATTTGGTGATTTGGGTTTTTCAAATTTTAAATTAAAATTCAATAATATCTTTATTCATATAGAAACAATTCATTATTCATATAGAAAAAAAAATATCATGTTCTTATGATACGTTCATTTCTTTTCCTACCAGTTTTATTTCCATTTGCGACGACTATTTGAACTTCGAATTGTTATAAATAAAGAAAGGTGCATCTATATGTGCTTAATGTATATGAATGAAGCAAAGTCTCTCGCGATACTGAGATTTAAATATGTCTGTAGTGCGTAAGGCAACTTTTTAAGACCAAAAAAACCTAAATGTCAGAATTATTGAATTTTTCTTTATATAATACTTTCCCGTATTCGTTGTTCCCGATTATTACAACATTACCTATAATAATCGTAAATCAAGGAACGGGTAGCAGCCTTTCCTTGTGTGGTACAACATAATAGTTACTAATACCAACCCGCCTGCCAAGCGTTCACCACGCTATCGCAAATACCCTCCCTCGGGAGGAGCCCATGTTCAGCAGTGGAAGTTATACCTAACGGTTAATGATGATGGTGATGATGATATTATATACTAGCTTTATAATAAAATATCCCTATAGCCTTCCTGATAAATGGGCTATCCAACACTGAAATAATTGGGTGAGATTAGCGCGTTTAAGCAAACAAACAAACTTTTCAGATTAGTATATAGACAAGACATAATCCTTAATTTTCCGACACATTAAATTTGTAATTTGTTTCCTTATTGCGATACAATTAACATAATGGGAAAAGTTTGAAACACGTTACACGTTGTTACAAAGACACCGCTCGTTTGTCCCCAGCTATAAATAAGCCTTGCCACAAACTTTTAGAACTTTTTAGAAGTACGTCAATGACAATATATTTACCCATAATTCGTAATTTGTCAACTAAAAAATGTATATATCCGTCTGTCCTTTCTAGGTACGATACTAGACGGAAAGACAATGGACATATTAATTGTTAAGAATTCTTATCATCACTTACTTCAGATTGTGAGATTGTGTTTTATAAATAAATAAAATGTTTTGTTCACAGATGTGAACTCCTAAAGTATCAAATTCAGCAATATCGTTATAATCCAATTACTGAAATAAGCATAAATTTCAATAACTAAAGTAGTACTTACTCATATTTAATGGGCGGCAATAAGTTTTTATCTGGAAATTTATAACAGTTAATGTAACTACGAATTTTGTTTAAATATAATATTATTATAAGTAATTATTTAACAATTGAACGCATTTTGCATTAATCTGCCCATTGCCACATTCCAGTCTAGGAAACGCACCTTTTTATTATTGACTTTAACATAATGCTGCGTAATATCCAGATTGCTTATTTCTCAAATTTAGATTTATTTAAGCTACCAACCCATGTATCGGAACGGTGCGATTAATTAAGTTAAATCTGTGGGTCGCGAAGCCAAACTCGGGAGGTCGCCAGCAAAACTCACGTTTATTCAAAAGAAAAATATTGACGAAGTCTTTTAAATAAGTCGGAAACCATAAGGAAATATTTGTCAGTTATGTCGAAACTTAGGGTCATTATTTACAGAATAAATGAAACATTAACAAGATAGAAGGCCCTTATTTCTATGCAAATTCAGGGTCAGCCAATTTACGTGGACGGTATAACGGAGACAAATCACATATATATAATATATATAGCTCAATTTAGAAACGGAAAAGTATGCAAATTTTACCTTTTATGGAATAACTTGACATGGAAAAATATTTTCTTATATATTTTGTGAGCAAAGCGATTTAGGTTCTTTATTAGTGTTATGTTTAATATAACATCTTTATTTTTGGATGCTTCATCAAGTTAAAATAAATTCTTTTTGAAACTATAATACTTATGTCTTTATATCTATTCACTAAATCGATGATCGATGATGATCAAAATGTAATCGATGGGCAGCGGCATCTATCAATTCGAAGTTACCTCCCATCTTACCGAGATTACCAATCCGCTTGCCAAGCGTGGTGATTATGGCAATATCCCTCAACTGCAGCAGTCCCTTTTCAGCAGAGGACGTTAACGGGCTGATGTAGTGAAAAGACAAAAATTTGTTTTACTAAAACGTTTTTGTTTCCAATCTCGACCTTTCAGGCTTCCAATATTCTCTTTTGGGATAAATTGAATAGCGTCAATCCACTTTTTTAGTCCTGACAATAGAAGCAATTTGTAGCATCAATCACTCTTTAGATTTACGCTATGGCCCTCGTATTTAATTACGGCTACGTTTTTTCCATGTAAATTGAAAATGTCTTTTATCTTTTATATATATTCTCTGGGAAATGTCACGATTGACAATTTAATACGCATGGGAATGCTTTTATTGTTTTCGAAGGTAATAGCTTCCCATTTGTTTTCTTTTTATTTTATTAGAATTGTGGCATTAGCAATGTAAGGGTTACTTTAGCAGTTTCATTTTTGGAATGCAGACTCAATTGTTCAAACATACAAAAGCTCCCACTAATGCTTCGTTAGAATATCAAATAATACCTTTGGTACCTTTTTTATTACCATTTTTTATTACACATTACGACGTATTAAAAGATTATTTTACAAAGAAAATATATCTTGCATTTTTATATTTTCTCTTGACTGGCTTTCTAAGCGAACAATTTTCAAAGAACTCTTCAATATTATTACTGCACGTTTTACGAGCTAGCTCAGAACGGATATGCTATAACGTTGCATTTTAGGTTCTCGTATAACAGCGAGAAGATATTTGACATGAAAAATAGCTTTTCTTGTAAACTCGCAATATGTTTCTGGTAGCCAAGAATGTATTTTAAAACGCAAGCCGCACTCTCTTCACTCTGCTTTAATATTATATAATCAATCTGTTATAGATTCAACCTGCATGGCCTAGCAGTATAAATCTTGCCGTGGGTTCGATTTCGGCACCGGATATAAATATCTTTGTGTCAAATCTAAGATTTCTTTCGAGACAACGGTTACTGCTTATAGACTATATAAATACTGCGGTTACCAATCAGCATGTTAATCTGCCTCGGAGACGGTAGCGTCGTAGCCTTGGCGCTGCTGCGCTCGGCGCTGTGATGAAATTCATAATCATGAGCGAGGGACACCGTCGCCTCCTCCTGCGAGGAGCTTTTGCACGCCAAGAAGGGAAGGAAAGGGAAGCGAACTACTCCCGTCCAGTTCGCATCACAAGGAATGTAGGGCGTATATTGCGTCTAGGCTGCCAAGTATGCGCGAGAAAATATCGTTTCCCGGACAATATGAGACCTAAGAACACCGTAAGCACGGTGCAGTCCTTTAAGCAGAAATATCCGAAAGGATTCTCCTCGAAAAAAACAGGACGGCAAATGGTGCCAAGAATAAATAAACTATCTATCAAATACCAAACGCAATAAAAACCAGATGTTTTTAGTAGACTAGTTCCCGAAATTAACTCGGTCAAACGAACAAGCCCGAGTGTGTGTTAAAATGTAACATGTTTAGCAGATTAATTCAATGAAGTCATAAAACATAATTTAATCAGAATATATTAGCCTCCGACCTAAAGCTCCAGTAATAAATTGTTTATTCACTACCCGACCCCATACTAGTTAATCTGGTTTATCTTAATTGCATTGTCCCCGTAAACTGAAGTGGGCAGTACTGCCCGCTCTAATGTAATAGGAATATTCGGAGCTGGGCAATTTGGACGGCGGACGGCATTTCAGAAATCACACGTCGTTGCGTCACTCTAGCTTATGCTTGTTTGCCTGAAGATGCCTTTAAAGTGAAAAAGAAAATGCTTTCTCCTAGGAAAAACTGCCCTTAAAATTTGACTTGCACATACATGTACAAGGTGTAACGGAAAGTGTATATACATAGAAAGAGCAAGGCTTCTTTGGATCATAACAAACGATAAGGCAAGGGTTTCAACTAAAAATAAAATAAAAAAAAGTCATTATTATTTTGAAAACAAAAAATAAAAATGCGGAACCCTTTATTCAGAAATACCAGGAGAAAGAGGTTTATTTTTACTTGCAAATAGTTCGTTGACATGGATCAGCTGATTGAGTGCTAGTGATGTATTTATTCAATTTAAAAATTTGGTGTCTGGTATCTATAAATTTAAAAAAATCATTACTTCCGGACTTGTAGAGATAGGATTAAATAACCTTTGCCATATCGTTTGTTATGATCCAAAGAAATCTTGCTCTTTCTATGTATATATACCCTTTCCGTTACACCTTGTATACAATTTCTCCAGTCTTCGTAAGAGAATATGCTAGCTAGATATATGACTATGCTATGGACTAAATGTCATAGTCACAATATATACACAATTATACATTGCTTGTGCAACCTCACTCAAGCGTTGTCGCGGATAACAAGAACAGATAGCAAAGTAAACCTCATTTCGACCAACTAGCGACTATCCCACGAGATTTACCGTTTTTATTTAAAAGTCCCATTTCACTTCGTACAGTTTTTATCATAAAAACCCTGAACAAACTCACTCGACAGAAATTCCTCAAATTTCAACAACATTTTTATTAAATTCCCAAAGGTTTATGAATGAATAAAAACGTGTAAATATAAAATATTACAGTGAGAGTTGACTTTGGTACCTAGTTTTTAGGGTTCCGTAGCCAAATGGCAAAAAACGGAACCCTTATAGATTCGTCATGTCTGTCTGTCTGTCTGTCTGTCTGTCCGTCCGTATGTCACAGCCACTTTTTTCCGAAACTATAAGAACTATAATGTTGAAACTTGGCAAGTAGATGTATGTTGTGAACCGCATTAAGATTTTCACACAAAAATAGAAAAAAACAATAAATTTTGGGGTTCCCCATACATAGAACTGAACGTCAAAAATAAGTTTTTCATCGAACCCATACGTGTGGGGTATCTATGAATAGGTCTTCAAAAATGATGTTGAGGTTTCTAATGTAATTTTTTTCTAAACTGAATAGTTTGCGCGAGAGACACTTCCAAAGTGGTAAAATGTGTGTGTAAATAAGAGAATGATAAATCTAAAAAAAATATATGATGTACATTACCATGTAAACTTCCACCGAAAATTGGTTTGAACGAGATCTTGTAAGTAGTTTTTTTTTAATACGTCAAAAATCGTAAACCGCAATTTAGCTTTCATTCAATCAACTCGAATATAAAAATATAAAATAACATTTCATTTCATAAACATACGCTTTTTTATTTATTATTGATAACAAAAATAGGTACGCACTTGTAACTGAAACGGAACCCTTCGTGCGCGAGTCCGACTCGCACTTGGCCGGTTTTTTAAATAAACAATTTTTGCGTTTAATTGAGAAAGTCTCTATATATTATGTTAGTTCCCATTTATATAAAATGTTCAACAAAAAGGTTTATCGCGAAGGTAAGAAAAACACGCTATTAACCATATTACATCCTAGTTCGTGTAATGCGTGTGTGTGAATTTTACCAACTAATTCAATTTATTTAGAGGATTGTAAAAGGATAATGGAATTACCACAATTCTCACTCGTTTTCGTCGTTATTCGACTAGTACGGAGATGTTTTATCTGAACATGGTGACTATACTGTTGATTTAGATAAAGCTTTTTGATTGTTTTTTCTAAGGAATCTTAAGTAAAAAGGTAGAATAAGTCATTCACTGCCAAGGGATGGAACCTTTTGCCTCCATTTTTCTTAAATTGTATTGTGTAATCTGAGTGCACAGTGCACCTTCTACGTGACGGATCCTGCTGCAAATCTTCTCAAATGATGTTACAGAAGCACCCGAGGGGACTTGGTGGGTACGTTTATCGTAGAATTACATGCTATTGCTATTCGAAAGGTCTAGTCCTACATATCTCGCCGGCTATTGCGGACTCCCAAAAACATATAGGCTATCCTCGTCCTCAAGGTTTTTGATAAATATTGTTACTAACTCAGTAGTCGAGTTTTTTATTTTGTCGTACGATACTTCATAAACAATGTCCAAGACATTTGCTTATGAAGTATCTAAATTTAGTTTGTAAATCCGGATACGTTATTAATTTGAGACATTTGCCGATTTTTATTATCTGTAGGTATGGAAGGAAGCGAACTTGGATCCGTTCCAAATAAGATTTACAATTCCGGAGGGTGTTTCGTTAAGTCAACGATAAGGAACAAGGCACCTACATCATGTTGTTATTTTTATCCTTTTACTATTTCAATGACTTGAAATAAATATTTAAGTTTCATACAATCTCTTTTACTTATAAAGTTAATTGAACTTATCAAACAAATCAAGTATATGTCACGTATATGGGTTAACCAATATTTTAGTCATGTACCGCTTTAATCTTAAGGCTTTAAGATAAGATATGTTATATATATATATATCCGTATATCAATAAACAAGATGATTTCCCTTAATTTATACAAAATGGATTAAGCAGTACTTAGAAACCATATAAATTATAACGTCCGTGGCTTAGCGGTATAGCACTCGCTTTTAGTCTGTGAGTTCTTGGGTTCGATTCCTGTGCTGGACAGGAAATTTTTACAGTGTTAATAGTTACAGTGGTGTAGCTAGGTGGGCGAGGGCCCCGGTGCATAGCTTCAAGAGCTGACGAGTTGCTTGACCCGCCCTTATCATAGCTTAGGTTAGAGGGCCCTCTGAGGTCCGGGGCCCTGGTGCACTGCACCACCTGGCCCGACGATAGCTGCGACACTGTTTTTGTATAAAGTCTATCTGAAGATTTTCTTTCGTCTCTAGTTGGTTGAGGGACTACACCCGTGCCTCGGAAAGCACGTTAAGCCGTTGGTCCCAATTGTTCTACCTTCATCGATAGCAATTGTTTATCAAGAGAACGGGCAGCAATGTTTCTCTGTGTAATATTACATAATACTGCGGTCACCAACCCACTGGCCAAGCGTGGTGACTATGGCACAACCCTCCCTCGGAAGGTGGTCCTTAAGCAGTGGAAGTTATACGGGCTGATGATGAAGACGTTGATGATACCTATGTTACTACTGGAAAATGTAGCTCCCTTATAGTGCAATAAATTGAGAAAACGTTCGCAATATTTTTGGGTTTCTATCTTCTATACATTCTCTATACTAATATATAAAGCTGAAGAGTTTGATTATTTGCTTGAACTCGCTTATCTCTAGAACTACTGGGGCCTAAGTCTACTATCGTAATGGTGTGTTGTGGAACTGTCACTGACGTCTCGATGGTCGGTTTACTTTGTCTTTTGGATTAGTAGATAACGAAATGTGCAAAAAACCGACCATCGAGACGTCATTGAAAGTTCCACGACACACTATTAACATAGTAGACTCAGGCCCCTGGTCCGATTTGAAGAATTTTTTCAGTGTTAGATAGACCATTTATCGAGGAGGGCATTATATTAAATTATAAAGTCCTTTCGGGGACACGAGTAACGCGGGTGAAACCGCGTGCGGGAAGCCAGTTTATAATATAAGTAAAGACAAATAAAATCTCTTATTTCGTCTGACGAATTAACAGTCAAGATAAGTACATACCCTGTATCGTAATAAAGAAAGGCGGCAAGGTCAGATACATAATAGACTGTCATACAGGAATACTAATGGAAAATAACGAATTCTCGGGATGTCCCGACTTCAAAGACGATATAGATGAAATTTTAGTACAAGCTTTCATCTTGGCTTACCTTAGCTTTATTTTTACGCCTTTCGTTGAACAAAGGTAATAAAATATTGTGTATCGTAATAAATAATTTAACAATAATATTTTGATGACTACCTACCGTGGGTACCTATATCAGAATCATTTATCTTAAAGTGGGTAATCGCACGAGGTATTTCGGAAAAAAGTAGACACGTCTTCGATCAACAACCTTATAATCACATATTTTTATTTTTTGTCTGAATATAATGTAAAAACCTGATAGATAAATTGGCCGCCATAATTATTAAATTTTCAACTGTATACCTATACATTATTATTGGTACTTTGTATGAAGTCTTTTTTTAGGTTTCCGTAGCCAAAGGGTAAAAACCCTATTACTACGACTACTCTGTCCCTCTGTTTCTCATAAGGCTGTATCTCAAGTAGTTGATATGTTTACAAATGAATAAATGAATGAATGAAAAAATATACTAAAAACAGAATAAAGTATTGTTTTAAGACATTAATAAAGGCAACAGGTAGCCATTTTTTTTCGATATTTATAACTCCTCCTAAAAATATTAAAATAATATAGTCTCTACTGGTACAGAACTATTATTGTGAGTCTGACTCGTACTTGGCTCTTTTTAACATATTCCAATATACCTATCTAAATACATATTTTAACTGTTTAAGTATATTATAATACTAGCTTCCCGCGCGCGGTTTCACCCGCGTAGCTCCCGTGCCCGTGGGAACTTCGTAATAAAATAACCTTCCTTGATAAATGGACTATCCAACACTGAACACAGGACAGATTTTTTGAAATCGGACCACTAGTTACTTAGATTAGCGCGTTCAAACAAACAAACAAACAAACTCTGCAACTTTATATTATTAGTATAGATTTTCTATACCACTTTCATTAGATGTCTATGTCTATTATATTTATACATGTCTAGGTACTTTATCAAGACGTATTCGAAGTATTCAAGTTCTTATTTAGTTACACATACTAGAACTAGGACATCACAACTGGACAACAATGAAAAGGAACGTAGCTTCAATAGCATTAAGAGCATTCCAAATTGGATTGAATAACTTCATTTTGTAAGTTGTTGTCTTTAGTAAGAAAAATAAAATTTATTTTACGACTGTAGATAGTTACTATAACAGTGTCTATAATAATGATTCTGCGCTATATTTCATTCTGGAAATCTATATCTATACTAATATTATAAAGAGGAAAGTTTTGTATTTTTGTATGTTTGTTTCGAATAAACTCAAAAACGACTGGACAGATTTCGATAATTCTTTCAACATTAGAATGACACATAGCTAGTGTATTTTATAAAAAGAAAACACCACATTAAAACGTTAGCATATCGACATTACTTCACACCAAAAACACTTATTCGGGTCCTTCAATAGATGTTATATCAATTTGTAGAAACTGAACATAAAATACACGTTCGTAATAGATATGGGCTTCGGTTCAACAATCATAAGAGTGATTGCATCGGACCCAATGAGCATGCCTCATTTATTGACTGGCTTTTATTTTATTTTCCACTAGCGGCCCGTCCCAGCACATTTCTAGTAATAAAAAATATTCTATATACTCAAGGTTAATATCTATCTTCCCGCTCCCGGCTTCACCCACATATATACCACATATTCACCACATATCGTTCTCGTAGCAACTTCGTAATTTTCATAATTAAGTATAGCCTTTTGCCTTCCTAGATATATGGACTATCTAACACTGAAATTTATTCATTTTTAATCGGACCATAAGATCCCGAGATAAGCGCTTTTAAGCTAACAAACAAACTATTCAGCCTTAGATATTAGTATAGATATACATAGTTTATAATATGAGCCGAAAAGTCGAACGAGCCATTATAAATATTTACGCTATTTTTATTTTGGTAATACTCCATTTTTACTTCGAGTCGTCCGCTGTTCATTAAAACAAAGATGTAGCTAAATCACGAATATAAAAGTTTCGAAGCAATTAAGCACATTTTTAAGATATTCAGTAGGTTTTATGAAAGCTGATTAACCTTGAAAACGGTAGCCCACATTTTCACCAAATCGTTATAATAATCGCTTGAATTTATCAACGTTCTCACAGGAGATTTTGCTACTCGAAGCACTTAATCACAGCAAAAAAGTAATAGTACAGAACTAAATCTGGGTTCCAAAGTAAATGAGTTACTAATTGGATCCTTGTACCTACTAGAGAAACTAAATTAGTGGATTTGGATGCACTAAATACTAGTGAATCCAAATCTACTAATTTAAGTTAAGTTAGAAGTTGGTTGGAAGTTCTTGCACTGGCTAAAAACTAGTTTATTGTTGACCTCTTTAGAGCGAATGTTATAATCTTCTTTATAAATAAAATTATTCGAAGTTATTAAAATATCCACTTGGATATTTCAATAACTTCGAATTATTTTAATAAATTTGTGGACTAGGACTCCCTAGTCCACAAATTTAAGGTAAATAACATGGTTCCAGCGATAATGCATTATGATTTCGTAGTGATACTGACATTATAATATCGATACATAAGTTTTTTGGTATCTTGCTAAAATGGCACTAATAATAAATTGTAACGCTAGAAGGATGAAATTATAAATTTACAACAGTTATTTGACACCAGAATGATTTTTTTGCAATTGTCTTTTTGGTAATATATACAAAAATATCGCTTAAAACCAGCCTCCATATGGACTAAATCAATAGGCATGAAGAATAAAAAAATATATTTAGTCCGTCAGTTAGATTACCAAAATATTAATATATACCTAATAAAGATTTCGGTTGCCACATCACAACGGCCAATGCAGAAAGGGATTAAATCCTCAACCTCCGTACAGTACCTTTTACATACTCATTAATATTTCCAAACAAAACAAAAAAAAATAGATAATTAAACAAAATTATCTTTTTTATTTTTGGGCTATTTTGGTAACAATTTTTTGTCCTAAAATTGTTCCAAAAAGAAAGTTTAAAATCATAAACATTATAGATGTAGAAGTTAGGTAAGGATTTCGTTAGGGGATAAGAGGAGCACCTTTATATCTTTACACAGTAGGTACAAAAGATTCAGACACTTTCACATTTGTCACACAATTTGGATAAAAGAAATAAAAATCATCGAAACGTACAAATAAAATGTATTTTAAGCCAACGATATAAGGTTCATAACAAATTGCCCGCTTTAGTATTTATTGCCTTCTTACAATTTGTCATTCATTTGCAACTTATCTTTTATTCACGGAGGGTCGATTGATAAAAATAGAACGATATCTATGTAGTGTGTAATTGAACTGCTCTAGAATTGTTACGCAAATGCCTTCGAAGGATTTCTTTTCAGGTGTTTGTAAATATTTTAAGGACTTTTTCTATTATATAAGGTCACGGCGGTTGTTTATTATTACTTATTACATTATAGACATCGATATGTCTATAATGTAATAATAATAAACAACAGCCGTGGCTTCATGTCGCTAACTGCGAAGGGAATTTCATAGAAATACATACAAACGAGTAGTGTCGCTGCGACACGTCGTCTGCTGCTGCCTCATGTCGCCCGCTTCCAACTTGCATCTTTAGTGTCGCTAGAGGCGATTAAGGGACATTCAGCTGATGTACAGGCAGCAGAATTAATCAGCTCAAGGAACGCAGTAAGATGGTGAGTACACCATCTTACTGCGATCACCAATTCGCGTGCCAAGCGCGGCGATTCTAGAAATATCCCTCAACTACCCTGGCTTGAGGAGTATTAGGACTAATGAGGAGACCTATATTCAGCTGTGGACCTAAAAGGGCCGATGAATAATAATAAATAGCTTTTTACATTTTTTCAGATAATGTTGCCCACATTTGTTGGTTAAGCACGATACGAATAAAACGAGGCTCTCACTAAATTTAATAGAAACTGCCGCTCTAGTAGTTTTATGTTATCGTCAGCCAATCCCTTCAGTAAACTTTGTACGTACCTCACACAAAGTGAATTTGAGGCCTCGTTCGATTGATCGTGTAGTTTACCTTATTATTGTTTACGTGAACAATCAATGTAAAACAAGTTACCTCAAGTGTTTATATCACCTTAGACACGAGCATAATCAGTCTTTTCCATTTTTTTGTAATGTTTCTGTGTGATAGAGAATATTAAACTATTTTTTTTTTATAAGCACTGAAGTATGTATAAAGACTACCTAATAAACATTAGAAATTTGTTCATTCTAAACCAACATACAAACAAATGAAATACTTATACGTTACACAAGTTTGAGATTTAAAAAAATAATATAACGAATACAATTTCTAATTAATAAAAATCTAAAAACTATTAGAAAATGGCTTTATCCAAAATTAACATAGTCCGTATTTTATTCCAAGAAATACTCAATACTACGGAGTATATTTTTGGAATATTTAGTATCTGTGAAAGATCCCGGGAAGAAAATTCAGGACAGAAAATCTTAAAATCTTCTTTGCCATCTTCGACACAATAGAAGGATATTTTATGTCAAAATTCCAAGAATTTACTGAGTTTGTTTGCTTGAAACGCGCTCATCTCAGGAACTACTGGTCCCAATTGAAAAATACTTTCAGCGTCACATAGTCCATCTATCAAGGAAGGCTATAGGCTATATTTCATTATCAAATTCTCACTGGTACAGCAGTAAGGCGGGAAACCGCGCGCAGGAAGCTAGTCATTAAAAGGCGGAATTAAACTAGAACATGTTTTACTAGCTTTCGGCATCATATTCTAATCGGGAAATCGAATTATATTTGTACTTTCGTTATCGAACTAAGCACCCAGTTCATCGCATTACTCCAATTTATTCATTCATGCCATAAAACTTGTTATCAAAGGGTTCATGTTATTGTATAGATTCTGTAAACATTTACTTTTACTGGTATATCCGTAATAAAGTGCTTCGCCTTTCATATTTATTTCGGATCGCTTTTCTTTTGAAAGACCGTTGAGTCAAGTACCTCTCCTATTAGGCTGTCGGACGAACAGAAGACAAATTAAAATTATATTATTCTTGTAGCTTTGACATATTAAGAGATAATAAATAAGTTTATAAAACTAGTAGCTTTCCGCGTGCGGTTAAAATGGTTTGAAACTAAGCATTAAATTCAGATTATATACACAGACCAGAGACAATTCTGTGCGATCGCGTACTTTTTTTTAAACGTTCTGGTGGTTTAATCGTTTTAGGGCTAAACAAAATTACTTATATTAATCAATCGCTTTTTTATTACGATTAATAATTCAAAATTATCACTGTCGTTGAGAATATCTAAATTAAAAACATCAAAATGTTAACACGCTAAACGAAGGTTTCTGTAATCCGATTTTATAATACTACTAATTTACTAATAACTAATAATACTAATTTTCTGCGATTAAAAAGTTCTCTAATAGTTCGACCCCGTATCAAAACTGCTTAGTTACCTTTATGTGCAATTAGTTTAGATTAGTTTAGAACTTAACAAGACTGTAAACCGTACAATTCATGTAATTAATAATTACAGTGTGTTCTAGTAAAATAAAAATAAAATAGAATCATATTACCTTAATTATCTAAATGTAGGCATATTATTGCAATAAAAAGTAGCGCAAAGTAATTACCATTCTCAATTTCCAAAGTCTTGTCCCCAGAAAACCTGTTTCCTTTACCCTAGCAATTGCAATTTAATAGCAATTTACACGTAACTACGTTTAACTACACAGTGTTCATGAAACGTCATGTGCACACACTGAAGCAATTTGTGGAAAATACGTGTTCATTTCAACGTTAAACCATATGAATATGTAATTTTTCCTGCACATTTTGCTTATTCTGTTACTGAGCCGTGCATGTTAATTACCTGCCGGTGAATAGTAAAACACTGGAAGTATATGTCGATTGCACATAGGAACGAGAGTTTAAATCTGATTCACAAGTTGAATTAGGTTGAATATCTTCATTTCAAATGAGTTAATTTTGATACCGCCGTTTCTATATGAGTTTGTGTGATCAATTAATTTAGGTGTGGTTTCAAATGTTGTGTAATTGAAGCTAATAACAATTTAAAATAATACAAATGCAGAGTAATGGACAATTGTTAGGAAAGAGACGAACAACGCAGTTCAACAATATTTTCCACAGACAGACAGTTCCTTCAAAAATATTTTCAAAATGCTTAAGCTATTTTACTCAGTTGGTTTCTACAGAAGGCGGCAGGCCGTGCCACTCACAACGGCTTAAGAAATAGGTTAGTAAATAGTAGAGAGGCGAATACTTCACTAGCTGCGACGACACTTGAAAGCCTTCGTAACAACGTCTTACTTTTACGTCGAAAGCTGCTCTTGTCAAAGCTTTCTAGTGTTTTCACAGAAAACTTTGCTGATTTCTTATGTTCATAACGACATAAGTAGGTATCTATTTACCGTTACGTACTTGCTGTTATCAATATATTACTTTGAATAAATAAGACACATTAAAGACTTTTTTGTAAATAAACTCCTTTGAATAAAATAGCAAAATATGTTTAGGGGAACTTTTACTGCCAAGTGTTTTAAACGAACACATACGATTTCATCCCGTTATTCAAAATACGTACGCGTACCTACTAGTATCACTTTTTAACGAAATTCAACTTATACCTCATCTCGTCATTCCTTGACTAATAAGTACCTACGTCTACATCAAAGAAAAATCGATTCACCGCGAGAACGAAAAAATGCGGGATCTAATTTGTCTTCATTTTAATATTTTGATGAAAAATTCTTTAATAAAAAACTGTTTTAAGACGATAACAGTCTTAAGAGGAGTCCGCAAAAATAACCTTCACGATTCAGTAGGCCTGAGTAAATAAATGCAAAATGAGTCTTCTCTGCGACCGGAAAATTAACACAGCCCCAGTCTGAGATTAAGTAAGCCCTGGAAAATTTGCTCCCATAAATAATAAGCACTTCGTAAACATATTTCAGTAATTGCTTTCTTATGAATTTAGACATCGTCGCCGCGTCGTCCGTCGTGTCGTTTAAGGAGTTAATTCTCCGAAGTATGCACACCATGGTTTCATATCAGTTGGAATTATTTGGACTACTTAGTTAGTTACTCGAAGCATATTATTGTGTGCGGTATTCTATAGTCTCGCCCTCTACTGGTTAGCCTCTATTACTTAACCTAGTCCAGTCCAAATAAATGGTTAAACAACTACAAGCTAAGCAACCTGCGCAAGAGAGCGCACCCTGTGGGACTTAGACATTGTGGCTAGGGCGTGCAAAACCGGAAGGTCTTCAAAACCGGTTTTGAATTTCGGGTTTGAGGCCCCAAAACCGGAAACCGGTGCTAGCCCCGGTTTTGGCAACAATTTTATATTGTTTTTATAGTATAATTTTAACAAGAAAACAATATTCTTAGATACCCACAAACTCTACAAATAAAACAAATTGTATGATATACCTATTTTTAATAAACCATTTATGCCTAACAATACCAAGTAGACTACATTAATACTTTGAATAACGTAATAATAATAAAATAAAGATGAACTGAGATCAAATCAACAAGTAAGTTTGTGTACCACAAACTTACTTGTTGATTTGATCTCAGTTTAGTAGGTACTTTAGTAGGTAGTAATAATTAGTAGTAACAATTAGTATAGACATTTTTTTTAACATTCGAAACACATTCATCATCTTAAGACACTAAACACAATCTCAATTACTATACGTCTCTTTCTCTCTTTAATTAATAACATTATTAAAGGATTATTAATTGTCTATAAAACGAGATCAAATCAACTGCGTAGTTATACTAATTTAAATAAACAATAATAATTTTTTTCAAGAGACTGCTGTTCTTGGTAATGAATTCTTAAAAAAAAAGTGGATCTAACAGTTTATCGGATAGCGTACTTCTTATTTTGTTACAAAAGTACCCAGCACTCGAAAACGCCCTCTCACTCTTAACACTTGTTGGTAGTACACACATCAAATAGTTGTAAGCTTCTGTGAGATACATACCCCGATGCCCTGCGCTTTCATACATGGCTTGCTCTACCTTTATATACCTTGCAAGGTCGAAATCGGAATCAGACCGATTCTTGGGGGCTTTCCTTCATTTATCCAATTCCTTATCAGGCTGCTCTTGAAGAGTTAGATCATCAGCTACAACTTCAGCGTTAGATGATGACGATAACGTTGGCGCGGACCGCTCGGAAACAACTACGGGGATGGTATCAGAGTTCTTGGGCGTATATTTTAGCTTCTGCAATAAATTTGTAATAGTATCAGATATTTCAGCACCATTGGGTTTGGGAAACGTATCATCGTCATCTTGTGTTGAGAAGTCTTCCCAATCGTGTAAATAGTGCAAGACACCAGGCTAAGACACAGACGCTAACAGGAGACGCCTTTGCTTGATACGACTTCTCAAGTTCATCGCTAGTTTGAAGCTCAAAACACTGTTTTGTTCATCAATTTTCTTGATCATGATCATTGTTCGAAAAAAGTTGTTTAAACCAAAATGTAAATATGTAATTCAAAACCGGGAAAACCGGAGTTAACTCCGGTTTTGTCTTTCAACCCCGGTTTTCAAAAATCGGTAAATTTTGTCCGGTTTCCGGTTTTTAACAAAACCGGAAAACCGGTTTTGCACGCCCTAATTGTGGCTGAAGGCCGTCGCTGGCGGGAATATAGAGCTAGAATGCTGACTTTTCGTTTTTTAGGGGAGTTATGTGCATGTGTTGAAGTTAGATTTATTTAATAAGTACTGATGTAATGAACCAATTATAAAGTCCGAATGAAGATGCATTTTTTTGTTTTTAAACACAACTCCCGCTCTATGGAAATTCATGTGTCCTTTCCAAACTCATAATTTGATGAATACTAAGCACACTCAGACTCAGAACGACTATGTATGGTCCACACTAATAGATATCCGGGATGGAAATTGAACCCAGAACATATGATTGTGTTGTCATCCAGACACACCGTAATCCTTTTAGTAACATAGGAAATTATTAATATTTAGTCAAAATGACAAATAAATAGGTATGCTCGAAAACTAGACCCGGGTTACACGTGTAACAAAATAACATATTGTGAACTGAGTTCTTGCAAGGTTAGGCACGTTTCGAGTTTGTGCAAATAGGCGGGATGTACGTGCCTCAACTAGGCTATCTTTAATCTGTAACAACATTTCAAAGGTCGCTCTAACTATGATAGCGTTTCTGAAATATAATTTAACATTGACTATTCAGCATAATCAAAGAATAGATGCATCCCTGAACTTGATATCATATTAAATATGTTATTCTATGACTGAAGTAAAATGCTATTGCAGTACTAACAGGACTTCGGACTCAGGTTGGCCGGAGCAAGGAAAATATGTTCAGGTGGGGACTCTCGGGAAACCCAAACCTTGACTGTGGAGCGGTGCAGTGCAGCATGGCTCATTTGGTGTCCTGTTCTGCCTGTCCTGTCACCTGTTCGCAGCAAGACTTGATGGACGCCACAAATAGTGCGGTCGAATTAGCAAAGTTCTGGGCCGAGAAGATTTAATGTATCATCGACACGCTAAAAAGAAGAAGTACTAACAAAGTTTGATATTTTAAGAGCTTAGACAATAATGAACTGCTGAACGTATTCTTCCTGAAGGTGGTATTATTGTTATCAAATATGATGAACAAGATATTGAATAATCTCATATAATATCATGTCAGAATCACCATTTATTAATTCTCATGGTTAGATTACACTTTTAAATGATCTGAGTATCGGAGTAACAGTTGTTGTTGATTTGATTTGCATAAATAAATAATGGATTCTTGAATTTACATCGGCAATGGAAAACCAGGTAAAAATTGTTTGTTTCTGCAAAAGAGAATATTTGAAAGAAAGAGATAGCTAACGACATATTTGAAAGAAACTGAATTAATATAGGTAAACCTAGAGTAACACTATGCACATAAAAGTACTCGTAAGACCTCATTTTGAACGACTCTTTAATTGGATGGTGGCACAAAGCCAAATGTGTCAATTTGCGATAATGAGTTTTAGTTACATAATTTAACAGATCAATTCACATTAAATCAAAACCATATTTTGTGCCACTATGAAATCGAAGTAGCGATATAACGTATGGTATCCTTGTTATGATATTTAATAAACAAATGCAGTTAGCCCCGAGGATTTTGCTATTTCACCGGGCATAAAACAAATAACTATGCAGTGGTCATGTAACGTATTGCGAAAAGTTAAAACCCTGAAAGGGATTAAATTTCTTATTTAGAGACATACTTAATTAAAACTTACCTCATTATTTAATTTAAAAGTTGGGGAATTGTCCTAAAAAGTTTTGATTCTAATTGGACTTGCTAATCAAAACGTTACCCAACTACCCAACAATCAGAGAACTTCTTAGGAAATCTCCTCAGTTACGCAAATGGCGCTTTAAATAAATAATAATTGTATAAAACAATATCTTGAATGGGAAATGCGATGAGATGTTCTTGTTTATTCATTTTGAGAGATTCATCTGTATTATAATTACTTTCGGTATCTTCTGGCAACAACATAAATTACTTATGAAGTCTGTCTGTTTTCATAATAACTTTAATTTTAAAAGTTTATATTTCTTAAAGACAGGATTTCGGCCATCTTAGTTTAGTGCCAAAATAATAATGATTTTGATTAATTAAATAATTTCAATCTATGTCGAGTTAAAAATTGAACATACATTTTCAACATTAAAAACTGAACCGAAAATTCAGTGCAAGTCCAGTTCACTTAACTGACCTAATTATTAACAAATAAAGCACATAATATATTTAATGGAATCAGGCGTTACTTTGTGGTAATTCATAGGAATCTAAATTAAAAACTAAATATCTCGTGTAATTCCGAAAAAATTAAACGTGCAAAAATACAATCATCATCAAAGCACGTGTTTTGCTCCTCCATGGAGCATCATCAGGGTGGTGTTGCCTCGTCGAACGCCACCACCTATAACACCACCAAAAATACAATGATGATTATATGTTTGCACGTTTTATTTTTTCGGAATTACACGAGATATTTAGTTTTTAATTTAGATTACTTTGAATTACCGCAAAGTAACGCCTGATTCCATTAAATATATTATGTGCTGTATTTGTTAATAATTAGGTCAGTTAAGTGAACTGGACTCGTACTGAATTTTCGGGGAAATAACCGTTCTACATGATTTTGTATGAAATACTATTCGGTATTTATTCCATTCATCTTGTTGCTCTATAATATTGAAAATGCAAAAACAAAATTGACGAAAACCGCATGAAACAAGCATATAAGAAATTAATTTGCTTTCGACTCTCCAGAGTGATTGTATAAAATTGATCAATAAATGAATTGTATATTTTGTGATTATAATTTAATTCCTACCGGGTATCTTCTGTTAATTGGCTCCTCTGTGTCCTTCCCACTTAATTGGTTCTCACGTTGTCCTGTCAGAGGAATTCCAATTAATAGCATTCCAATATTTGCTTTGAATATTACGAGTTAGATCACATCCCAAATTAGATAGAATAACTTTATGGATATTGGACAATCAGGTACTTTATCGTGACCCACACAAAATATCGCATAAGTATTAATTTATATTCATGCAACATTTTTTTTTTACTTAGATTTCGTTTGTAGTTTTAATGTTTTGTTATTTGTTTCGAATTTTGGGTGATTCATTTAAATAAGTTAGGCAAGGTGTTTCGTGGAAGAGCCAAATCCTAAAAAAAAATTTCATTGTTATAAATTATACAGGGGTGTCGGGGAGACCCCGCGAATTATGCAGTAGCACATTTTGAAGCGATACAAAAGTAGTAAGCGATTTCGTAGATTGTGATACATCGCCCGACAGCATCGGGGCTTACATCGCTTTTACATTTTTATGTCGATGATGAAACGCGTTTGAATCGGCACTGAAGCGCGACAATATCGCGATAGCGATAAAAAATCTAATACCTATATGTCACCGGAAAATAATACGAATCGTAAGAGCGGTTTCGTACTACTTCCGATTGGAATCCGAGCCGAACCCGTGAAAATATGGTCCGTAGTAGCCGCAGAACTATTTCTATGGTAATTTACGCACTAGATCCGAGATCCGTCATCCGATTTCTTTCCAAATTTCTAGACCAATAATTTCACGGGTTCGGATCGGATTCGGATCGGACGTAGTGCCAAACCGCTCTAAGTTGATTTTAACTTTAGTGCCACTCACTTAGACTCCGAGGCAACTCATAATAATATTGTTAAATTTAGTTGCCGGTTTCAGTGAACGCGCATAATTATTATATTATTTACTTATTTATTGACCTAACCTAACCAAACGAGACTATGCTACTGTTGTAACAAAACAAAAAAACATCAACTTCAATAAGCCCTGTTGAACTCCATTGGTGTAGGTTAAGCTATTTTTTTTTAACCATACGCAACCTCGATGGTTTATCGTCTAACTATAAAGTGGATCAACTTACGACTCTTATTAATTTCTGGTGACATATCTATGCGAGCGCCCGACTATTTGCAGCGATGCGATCGGCCGTTAGCATCGCTTCAAAGAGTCGCAAAGCCTGTTGTTGCTATGATTATTGCACACTCATGTTTGTAGGGTCAGTTCTAAATTTATTTTTTTCTGACTGCCTTTATAATTACCCCCTAGGCTTTTGCTTCTTCACCGGGCATAAAGACGAGCACAGCTCTGAGAGAATGGTGGTTCTATATGATATGTCCTGAAATATGTATAAACACGGACATTTAAACTAACCTTTGTGAAAGAGTTCTGATTTATCTATAACTTTATTATTAGGTTGTAGTGTTTTTTTTGCTTCAGAATAATAAAATATAAAATGTATAATAATGGTTATTTACTTCGCTTTTTCTCCAACCTTGTTTAGAGACGTCACTCATTGAAAATGTTTTACGCTAATCTCTTAAAATACCTACAAACGATATCTAAGATACATTTTACTTACTTTATCAGCCCGTTAATGTCCACTCCTGAAGGTGTGCCTACTCTTAACTGACGTTTGCAAGCCAGGATCGTTGAAAGATATTGTAATCACCGCACTTGGCCGTTGGATTGGAGATCGCAGTAAGATAGTGAGTATCCTTGAGCTGTTAGATGCTGCTGTCCATGTATCAGGAGTAGGTCCCTTATTCGACCATGGTAAGATATGGGGTGGTCTATTCTAAGTCGGAAACCACACTTTGAAAACTAGCTCACGTCCCGTGGATATAGTGTTTATATTTAATTTGCATAGATTATTTATGGACTCCTCTAAGTCGTTGGTAGTAGAGCAAACACTCCTTGTATAGATAGATATTGATGACGTTAATCATGTACATACATGATTAACGTCATCAATGTACCAATACAATATTTTACGATATGGTTAACAACATTCTGTATTAACTGAAATATGTCTCTGTGATAATGTCATGCCTCTTTGATACACACTATCATTGATCGTTTGAATTAGTATTAATTTGCATGCCTTACGGTAGAAACACTTGAAACACGTACCTACATTCCATAACAATATAGTAACAGTGTTTTCTGCAAAAATAAATTATTTGATTTGATTTGATTTGATTCGACACAATCTTTGTATTATATCGGAATTAGGCCAAAGTTATTATCGCAACACAATATAATGCTGACTTATCTGAATATCGACTAAATTTTAGACCAATAAAACACATTTAAGTTATGCAGGTCTTTGACATGTTCTGATCATTTACAGTTTTGGGTACTTAATTAAAAAGCTAAAGATGAAAAAGCTGAGTTCGGTACCGTTTTCAAGTGATATTTAATCATTGTTATACGAAGATTATAGTCGGTCCGTCTTCAGTGTTGTCAATAAAAAAGTGTCCTTTAAAGCGGTATATTTGTTCGAAGGCTTATTTGCGGGATTAAAACTGAAAGTAAATAATTATTTTAATTTGCGGGTATATTAACCATGTCGTCATAGGTAGGTTTCAGTTACTACTAGGCTATAAGGCTTCTTAGTTTTACTTTTGTAGCGAAATATACGTATATGTGCTTTTAAATTCTACTTACGGAACCTATATTAAATGCGTTCAAACCGCAATGATGCGGTTTTGCTAATATGTGGTTGCACAATAAATTCAACTACACATTTTCTGTTATGCTATGATGAATAATTCAATAATTAAGACCATAGTTATTTAATTTGGTTATAATAATACCGCAGAATAATAGGTACTCTTGCTGTATATGCTCTATATATTGGTTACGGTGATCGTAAAATAAAATAATAATATAATAACTATTGATTTTCATAAACTGAACCCCTGGTCTCAAAACCGACGGAACTTTAACAAACATTACGAGTGCATCTTTAGTTTTCTTAAAGGCGAAACGTTCCCACTTTAGATACTTAACGGACAATATGTCGGAAAATGACAATTTTTTTCAGTAAAATTAATAGATTACTTATTTTGCGAATGTAAAAGACAAAAACAAGTGTAATGTGATTATACCAAAATACTTTTAGGAATTATTGCAATAAAGGTATTTCACTTCAGTTTAGTTACATGTACATTATTTTCAAATGTCTCTTATTTTGCGTATGGCATTTTGGCAGAATTTGTCGTCTATCTAATCTAGTAGTAATAGTTATTATAATATAATAATAAAAATACTTATGTGTATATTTACAACAAATATTATAATCAGTCATTTTTTTCAATCAGGTTTTCCTTTCCCTATTGCCTTCCTACATAAAATCTTAGTCTTAGAAATAAGCGAAAGCTCCACGTATTGTCGAAAAGTACCATGTTTTTCGAGGTCGAGACAAGAGTGACACAATTGGACCTCATAAAAACATGGAGCTTTGCGTTCAGCTTCTCCGAAACATTATAAATACTTTTAAGAAAAATACGTATGAGCATTTTTGTGAAAATAATAATAATAAAGATGAAAGAAGAGTTACGAAAGAAGTAAATCGAATAGTGTAAACGAAGACCGGCGTCTTCGTTCGAAGAGGATGCCCCAGGTGCAAATATGTCGACCAAATTGGCGACGCATTAAAAAAGGCACAAGTCAAACACCTAGAACTGGCGAGCATGCATGAAAAGTCTAATTAATGTGAAAAAATAAATATGAAAGGATCGCGACAGGTAGCGTTCCTTTGTTTCTGCCTAACGCTATAGGAGAAAGGCGTGCCGATATATATTAGTGTGGCGTCGTTAACGTAACAACGGGAGCTAATTTTCGCATCAGTGCGTTATATGCAACAAAATTGAGTGACAAATTACCTTGGCAAAAACGGCGTCGGCAAAGAAATCTTGTTTTAAATTCTAAGATTTTCTTTTCGGGTCTGGTTGATTGAGGAACTATCCTCAGTACCTGGGAAAGCACGTTCCGATGGTCATAACATCATCTATAACAAGCGTATAACAGGGAAGGAACGGACTGCATCGTTTTCTTGTGTGTTACAACATAAACTGCGCTCACCAAACATGGCAAAAACTCATGTTCAACATTAGACGTTATACGAGGTGAGCTGTAAAGTTATGTTATAAATATATCCAAATTTCACCTAAAAGTCAAATCATTTACAAGGCTATAAATAACCCCAATTTGTTCTGAGGTACTACATAGTTACTTAGCAATTTTCAACAATAACGGAACCCTAATAGAAAACTTCACTCCTAGTTCTTATCCAGCCAGTTCGCTCCAATCAATCCGGTCATTTTAAATTCTTCGATCTATTTGATTTCCGCTCCCAGTTTTCCCAAGAAAACCAACGCAGCTTCAATTTATATAAAGTTTTACTTGGTTTATTTTACTTAGCTAGTTTCTTAAGTACGTAATGGACTGATGCTAGGGTTACCAGACATCAAAATTTTCATCATAATATCGTATTTGGGATATTGTTTGGATTCTTGAGAAGAATTTGAATATTCAACGAGTTATCAAGTTCGGCTAACCCCGACATAAGTTTGTCTAGTTTGACCGACACTTCTATTATACTAACATATACCTTAGTGTTTATAATAGAAGTTTCTAGCTTATATGAAAAGTTTTAATTAAAAAAATAATATTTCATATTCGACGTCGCTCAACATATTATTAAAAACATCTTACACTAACAATGAAGTTCGATTTCAATCTAAAATACGGCCAAATATGGATTATATCACTCAAATTTTATCTTAATCTGCACACATTCACTTAAAATATTATTATTCATATTATAAATCATTTTGAATCACTCACGACGTGAAATAATTGTATACGCAAAAATACCCCTGATACTGAATAATGAATACTTTGCGGTGTTTAGTCTTTATTATTTATTCCTTTTCTGGGTTCCGTACCCTAAGGGTAAAAACGTGACCTTATTACTAAAACTCCACTGTCTGTCACCAAGCTGTATCTCATGAACCGCGATAGCTAGACAGTTGAAATTTTACACATGATGTATTTCTGTTGCCGCTATAACAACAAAAACTAAAAAAATTAAGTGAGGCTCCTACACAACGAATGTTATTTGTTTGCCATTTCTTATCGTTTGTAATAACGGTAACAGGTAGAAGATTAAAATCATATCTACTTTATTTCAAATTCTTAATATTGTACTGGCTTCCGTAGCGTAGCGGTATTTAGCTCGCTTTAAATCTCGGAAGTCGTGGGTTCGATCCCCACACCGGACAAGAAATCTTTGTGTAAATTCTAAGATTTCTTTCCGGGTAATAATCGTATATCAAGGAACGGGCAGCAGCGTTTCCTTGTGTGGTACAACATTATAGTGCGGTCACCAACACGCCTGCCAAGCGTGGTGTCTAATGCAAATACCCTTCCTTGGGAGGAGGCCTATGTTCAGCAGTGGACGTTATACGGGCTGAGGGGATGCATACATAGGTAATGGCACGGAACCCGCATGCTAGTGTAAGGCTACACTAGGCTTTGTTATTCACCCATTTCTATTATTCATTCTGTTTTCGTTTTACACCTAACAAGTAACAACCCTAGCTGTACCTACTTCAATCTCTGTCGTTTGCCAACTAAGCTTCATGTCAGCTCTCAGCCACGTAATAATGCATTCGCTTAGTAATTGTATATAATTACCTACTAAGCTTTTACCTACTACTTTAATATAAAGAGGCAGTCGGTATATTTAGAATTCATTGGCACCTTGAACTTTATTACTAGAATATATAGTTCAAAATGGTACGACTATGTGATCACTGTATGAAATGTGAGATGTGTATGAGATTTGCGCGCGCGGTTTCACCCGCGTAGATCCCATTCTCGTAGGAACTTCATAATTAAATTACAGCTTATGTTCCTGGATAACGTAACTTTTTAACGGTGGAAGAATTGGTGACATCGGTTCAGTAGTTCTAGAGCCTATTCAATGCATACAAACAATCAAATCTTTCCTCTTTATAAACCTTTTTTACTAATATTATAAAAGCGAAAGTTTGTAAGTATGGATACTCTTTCGCGCAAATACTACTGTAGTACGGATTTAGCTGAAAGTCTGCATGCGGATAGTTTGTACTCGTAAGATGGATTAACATATTTTATAGGCTACAAAAAACCACGCTCCGACCCACTGGGGCATTAAAACGCATAGATACGTAACGCTCTCTTTTTAGCTGTCATATTCCGGTTAATATAGACATTTGAAATAACATTAATTCCCGTAAAGCTGAAACTTCGTGGAGACCTTGGGTTTACCATGAGAAAGGAAGTTTTAAAAGTCCACATTAATCCCTTGTGCGCTACAAAAGTTATTCGGGGTCAAAGGCCAAAATTTTAAGTTTTTTAGATTTTATTCGAAAACGCTAAATTTTATCGAAAAAATACTTTAACCAAAGTCTCTCTCTGAATTTTAGGATCTACAATCCTAAAATTATCTACAGAAATGCTCATATAATTTTTTTTCTAAGAGTCACCATTTCTGAGATATATATTATATATTTCTTTTAAGTGTATATTTTTAGAATTGTATAGTTTATAGTATAGTATACATAAAAGAGACACAAATAGGCACTTTTATTTGTGTTAAGTGCCTGGCAATGTACATACGAGGCATATATGTGCATATCATGTATAACGTGACTCGCACCATTTCTGAGATATCGCGATCGTAAAATCGCAATATCTCAGAAATGGTGATTATTAGAAAAAAAATAATGGGCGCATTTTTGTAGATAATTTTAAGATCTACAACTTTGCTTAAAGTATTTTGTCGTATTTTTTCAAATTTTGGCCTTTGACCCCGAATAACTTTTGTAGCGCACATGGGATTAATGGGGGACTTTTAAAACTTCCTCTCTCATGGTAAACCCAAGCTCTCCACGAAGTCTTAGCTTTCCGGGAATGAATGTTATTTGACTACTATTTTTATGTCTAGATTGACCGGACTAACATAATAATAATATCTATCTCCCTTTATTTAATTCTGGATTTTTAACCTGTATCATTCTGTAAAATTTCATAGTTAATTACACTGAAAATTAAATGAATGTTTTATTTTAATCTGCCTACATGTTTATCTGGTCCAGAAAGTGCTTACTTTAGTTAATAGAATTACATAATATATTATGTTCTCCGGCTTTGAAACGTCCACTGGGTGCAATAGGACAATTCATTTAACTTAGGTAAATGGGTTTAATTAGGTTTAATGAGAATTAAAAGTGAATGTGGTATGAAAACGCACTTGTATTTAAGGAAATTCGCATTAAAGTTCTAGTGCCATAAACAGGTGACATGATACAAAAATAGTGTCTTTCTACAGATGCTCAAGAAAAATAGCCAAATACCGCTACGCTACGGAGATTATAATGTATGTATGTATAAGAAATTCAATCCTGGATTTGGCGTTATCTATACTAATATTATAATTTGAATAGGTTCCACAACTACTGAACCAATTCAAAAATTACTTCTTGATATTATGAGAGCAACTTTATCCAGGAGACGGTAACATAGGGTAGGGTAGTATATTTAATTACCTATGGAGTTCTTTCGGGAAAAACAGACAAATCCAACCAAGAGACCAAGAGTTTCAATAAAATTACTAGATACTATTACAGTTTTATCAAGACCAGGCACGTTCTGCAAATAAAATTATCTCTGTTCCATTACGAATATCAAACCAAACTTACCTTATTACGGACCCTATAAAAGGAAAACTTTGTATAAAGGTTTGACTTTTCTGCTTCGATTTATCGATCCTTGGACTGTCTAGTCTACAACATGGCGTGAATTGGCGGTATTCTTGATATCAAGTGATTACACGTACAGTTTGACTTCAGCTCTTTGTACCCAATCATCAAATTCCTCTGGAATTCCTCTGGAATCCTATGGCGGTGTTCCTCCTCAGAAAATTAGAATAATAATAGAATTAGATCTTTGCTGGGCGAGGTGGTATACCCGGCGGCCGTCAGATATTTGTTTATGTTCAGAACTTGTATATGTTTGTATTGGGTTTGTGAACTTGTATTGCGCGATATAGGTTAATTGCGAAGCTGGATGCTAGATGGCGCTGTTAGTCTTCTTGTAGTTTTTGCGGCTAATGTATATGTTGCTACAAGACTTTTGGCTCAATCATTGTTTCATAAAAAAATGAGGAGAGCGTTGTGTTGCACCTACATTAATGATTTTTACTAAGAATTTCACGAATTTACAGTCATCTTAATTAACGTAATGAGAGTTACATTACGTAAATTTAAGCGTTTGAAAATGCAGTATACCATTGCGTTAAAATTGATATTATTTATTATAATTATTTATTTAATACTAACGGACCCGACAGACGTTGTCCTGCATCCTGCATGATAGTATATTATTCATTTGTGAATCTAAACCATACCCCTTGATGGTTTGGCCACCCAAACGCATACAAAAACAAACATTCAAATCGGTCCAGCCGTTTAGGAGGAGTTCAGTGACATACACACGTACAGTAGAATTATATAAATAATGATGTATGATGGTATTTATTTTACATACGTATCTATCGTCGATTACCCTACACACATTTTTTTTCTCTACTTACTCTGTCTTCTTACGGGTCTAGGGGCAGAGATTTCCAATAGAAATACGTCTTACGAGAATTACGTTGTTTCAGTACCCGGTGTCCCCAAAACTGGAGTTTAAAATGCATAGTGGGTAAACCCACTCCTCGTGGTTTGAGTATCATACCATCACGATCAAGATCCCACATCATAGCGAACAGTCGCATATACCCTGCGGCGAAGACAATACGTAATCCATTTCCTCATAGAAGAAAAAATAAAAATACTCGAATGTCAAATCGTAGTTGCGCTACTGTATGTATTGGAAAACTATAAGCTATCTTGGCAGCTAATCTAAGCAGCCATTACTATCAGATGGCGATGTTCAACTTCTTGAAGCATTTTGTGTTGTTGATCAAAAGTTTCGCTCGGTTTCATGGTAAACGTTTATTAACAGACTTAATCATAGTTATGGGATATATAGTTAAGAAATATGTAGATAAGGAATATACATTTAAGGCTATATATAACCTAGTAATTTTTATAGTTACAATAGCCGCAGTGGGATTATGTAATAATGCGACAGCAAATACCGGGCAAACAATCGCAAAACTTAAAAAAAAACTCATATGTCACTGCTGGTCATAGGCCTACCCAAAATTTGCCAAATTGGCGCCATAACACTGTCCTCCGCATCCAGTTCATGGCTCGTTTGTCTCTTTTTTTTTACGTATGTGTTGTTTCGCTCCTCAATCGAAGCTATAAACTTGGACTATTATCAAATGACATTAACGAATTATGATCTCTGAAACTCATCTGATTCTTAGGATGAGTTGTGACAGGTTAATTTCAACGTTGAAATTCTTTCCGAAACTAAATGTTACTTTATCTGAACTGTATTATTATATTAACTGAAGAGTTTGTTTAGGTACGTGAACGCGCTGACCTCAGGAACTAGTCTGTTTGCTTGAGCGCGCAATCGTTATCGCAGGAAAAAAAAAATATTTCAGTGCTTGATAGCCCATTTATGAAGGAAGGCGAGGGGCAATATTTAATTATGAAGATCCTACAGGAACGGAAGTTACGCGGGTGAAACCGCGCGCGGGAAGCTAGTATAAAATAATCTTGTTCAGACAATAGCAATGTATTTAATATCACGTCCTTATTAACTACTACCAACTTAATGAGCGATAAAGTCCTCCCCTATCAACTTGAGACCTTTTTCTGTCTCGGTTGTATTACAAACCAGGCCTGTCTTTCTTTTGTGAATCATTTAGTGTCATTTAGTCATTTAGTGAGAATAACTTATAGATTACATATAAAAAAGAATTTTTAAGCAAATATAAGTCTTACTACCTGGAAGCTAATCACGTAACGATATTACTATGACTTTGATAATATATATAGTATCTACTGTTGCATTAATAATTATAATGGTACAGAACAATTCGTGGGCGAGTTCGATTAACACTTGACCGGGTCGTTTTAGGTACGTACAGCGCCGCGGCGCCGGCAGCCGATTGTGGTATCTGGCCGACTTAAGAGACGCAAAGTTATTTTTAGTTAGACCACACTATTTTTTGCTTATGTCAATGGCTATCCTTAATAACCCAGATTTTTTATTTATTTAAAGATAACTCCCTAACTAGGGCAAATTATCCCTGTGTCGCGAGGATCTTTACAAACACTCAATTCACAGACACAAAGAACACCCAGACTCAGAAAAACTATCTATGGTTCACCGCCCTGAGCCGAGGTCCAAGCCACACAGGGGGCGCCCTCTTGCGCAGGTTGCTGAGTTTGTAGTTTTTAGACCATTTATTAAGGCTGGAGCTCTGCTCGCCTTTATGACCGGTGAAGTAGCAAAAGCCTCGTGGCGTACGTAAGTAAAACAAAAAAACAGAAAAAAAGACTGGTTCACACAAATAATCGAACCCAGAACACTAGGTCTTAGAAGCAACTGCCGCAACCACTATGCCAACGGCGCGGTACTCAAATAATTCTGATAACTTTAAATCTCATTTCTATTCATACTACAGTATCAATGTTTTAATATCATGTACCTACCCTTAAGCAGTGCTTTCTAACTACTGCTTAAGGGGCGATAAACTCCTCCCCTATCTGCTTCAGACCTATTTCTGTCACCGTTGTCAACCGATAACAAACCAGGTCTGTCTTTGTGAGTCATTAGAGAATAACTTAGAGATTAAAACAGAATATTTCAACAAATACTAGCTTAACAATTCGATTTTATTCATGTTTAAATGATTGTGCATTTTTTTAAAAGATTACTTGCAGTGTTTTGCCGATTACCAGAATTCTTGTTAACTCCTCATGCTAAGCTAAAATGCTTGTGTTACGAGTGGATTGATGAGTTAATGTGTGGAGTGCAATGGGTGGGGATTGAACCGGCGGCGACCACAAGAGGACAAGTCCGATGGCTGGTATTGCTATAAAAAAGGGAAAATATGGCTTATTCGATAGGATAATCGGGCAAAGCAAATATCGTCCCTCGAGAGGAGGCCCATTTTCAGCAGTGGGCGTTATACGGGCTGATAGGATAATTAATTTCGTCATTAAATGGCAAAGGTTATCCATGTTGCCAGTGATGATGTTGCAGTTAATGGTGTCAGTACATGTTAAGCTTAGTCATGCATCGGTAGCTTAGTTGTTACGGAAGTTCCTTCTGAAGACTGGTGTATTGGGTTCAATTGCCACCTGAACAGTTTGTGTGAATGATAGTTGTTCTGAATCTGGGTGTTCTTTGTGACTTTGAATTAATGTTTCCAAGTCTGTATTTATCTCGTGACACAGAGATATATTTCACAAGTGCGGGGGTTGTCGTTATTTTTTTTTATTACAAATAGGTAAGCGTTTGACTACACCCTGCCTGATGTTAAGCATCGGAATAGCCTAGGACGCTTAACTAGAAGGAACCGGTTTACTCTTGATTTGAAGAGACCCATATTGTACTTATCGGGAAATATAGACCCCAGCAAGGCAAGGAGTTCCACATCTTCGCAGTACGTACAAAAAACGTGGACTCGAAGCGCTTCGTACGTATTTTGGGAATATCGACCATATATCGAATATCATATTTAAAAGCAAATTATGTTTAGAGCAGCAACTGGAGGGTTGTGTGCTCTTTTTGAGGTGAGTATTAGTGAGTGAAATATGCCGTCGCGGTATTAGTGAGGCATAATGCATTTTCTCACGAAGCAATAAAAGGTATTTTATCAAATAAAGCAACTGGCATGAATATGTCCAAAACTCTCGTTTTAAAACAAAAGTAGAAAGCTTTCATCATCTCGTTATATTTTTTTAACAACCCGAAAGCCAAAACATGTAGCTTTTTGTGAATATGTTTAACTTTCTAGAACTTTATACGGGCTAAAAGCGAACATACATATTAAATATGCGCCCCGCAGTCAACGCGTATATAAACCTCTCCGCAGGGTTTCACTGTACCCATGCCCACGGCTTTACCCACGCCCTATGCCAATGCCCATGCCTTAGCTATGCGTACCTTCAAATTATTCATTAGTTTGACTTCCACTTCTGCTCGTAAAAACAAACTAGTAATTAAGCATTTAAACTACACGCTTAATATATTAAGCTATAAAACAGTTGCAAACTAATTACCTCCCAGCTAAGTACAACTTATTATCTAACAACCCGTATAGCAATTTCTCGAGCGAACGCTTTGTGCTTAACACAAAGTTTTGCGATATAAGGGAAATTAGTTTCTACTATAATTTTAGTTATTGTAAGATGAAGAAAAGTGTAAGAAAAAAAATTGTAATTGTTGTTACGTCATTGGTTTACAGAAATATGGTTGTACCAATAAGTGAGAGCATCCTGTCCTACTAGTATGTTTTTTGTTTAAAAAAAAAGTTTACTAGTAGAGGTTTTTTGCGCACTACATTCTTCTTAACCGCTCGTGCTAAGCTAAAATGCTTGTAAAATGTTACATGTCGGTTCACATCGGTAGTGCAATGAGTGGGGAACGAACCGGCAACCAAGTCGCAAGTCCTACGCCCTGGCCATTGGCCTACAGCCGCTTTAGTTGATCGACTACCTACTATTGATATGCTTACATTGTATACAGATAGATCCGGTACGTGACATGCATGGATGAATCTGGGACGTTATCTAATTTGTATGACTTGTTATAATTCCTTCAAATGTTATATTACCAATTGAGATTGGTAATCTACAAAATTAACAATAAAATCAATAAAAACTCGAGTCTCAGTAGTGCTCGGTCAGCGATCGATATTGTAACCGCAATAAATAGTTATCAGAGAAAAAACCTAACAAGCGATTTTTTTTGTTTCTTAATACCAAATAGTGACAGCTGATAACACAGTAACTACATAATAATTTATGTATTTCGATTAGTTGATTGCCAAATAAGTTAAAAGCATAGATATATGGATTATAGTTCCCCAAAGCACTAATAGGATATTCGACTTAAGCCCCTGAATAATAAGCTGGTTAAGTGGTTACCCTTGTTTAGCAGTACTGCAAATTACGAAATTCTGTGAACGAATTCCGGCCTAAAAGCAAATTATCAGTAATAACCCAGTGTTAGGAACTTGGCAATAGAAAATATGCCTCAGGGAAAATAGATACGGAAAACAATCAGTCATGTCCGACCCATCTCATTCTTGGAATAAGGAAATACAAAGTGCACCTGGGTGTGCACTTGTGTAATATAATTCGAAAATAATATTCTCCATTGATAATACATATCTTAATGAAGAATAAAAAAAATTATTTAGTACGTCAGTTAGATTACCCAATATTGGACACGTATTTTTTTTTGTTCCTCAAACAAAATATGACGAAGACAGATCGTTGACATTTCGTGTGACGTCACTTCTAGGTACAATAATTTTACCTAGTAGTGACGTCACAAGCCCCCCTCCTGAACTTCATAGTTTGTTGTTGCTCTGTATATTTGTCAATTTTTATTGATTTGATTAATTAAAAAATACGTCTCCAATATTTTTAGTAATCTAACTGACGCACTAATTATAATTTTAAGTTTTTATGCCTTTTATAAAATATAAAAATTGCTTATGTAAACTTTGATTAATTAATAAAAAATGTAATAATTTGTGTTTAATCAAAGGTAATACGTGCGGCAAGTAAAATTTGGTCCAGTTAACGTGAAACAACAAACAAACATCCATCCATGCAAACTTTCGCGTTAATACGAATATGTTATAGTAGAGTTTATATTATTAGGGCCGGATTGCTTATGCGTACCCGCCCCCCGCCAACGGCGGATCGAAGGAGTGTCCGGGGGGTTTTAGTGGTTTAGGGTGCTCTCCTCGTGGTATGACTTTAGCATACCACGCTATGGAGAGGGCATGCATTGCCAGCGCGCTGCAATACGCTGCAGCGGGCGGTGGGAATGCGTAAATGCATTTCCACCCGGACAAAAAAAAAAGTGTTTATAATATTAGTAGGATATGTAGTTAGCTGCACTGTCTGTCCGTTACATTTTATGCTTGAACCAATGAATCGAATTTAATACATGATGCCATAGTTGGGATACCTACATTTTCACGCGAAAAAAACAACATACCCAAACTAACTATTCCACGTGGACGATATCTTCAAACCTATTTAAAATAAGATGAACAATAAATTCTATTGAAAAAAAAGGCATATAATAAAAACTTCTTAAGCAAACTATATTTCTTTTTCGTCTATAAAAATATGGAAATTCTCTCAAACTGTTACATTCGAGATTTTGTCCACTCCAGTACAGAGGACAAAGTCTCAACTGTAAACTTCTGTGGGAGAATTAAACATTCAAATAAAACAAGTAAAGTGCACAACTAGATTATAAATATATTAAACTATTTAATTTACAACTTAACAAACATTTTTTAATTTAATTTTGATAAAGTTAATATTTTTTACAATAAATCCCCTAGCCAGCCAGTTTATATTTTAAAGGTAGAACATTATGGGAGTGGGCGGTTGGGATAAAGCCATAACCGTCCAGAGCTTTAATAAATAACTGATAATTAGATAAGTTAAGGATTAAATAGAAGTGGGCGCCAGAGACTAAAACAGTCTCGGATCCGGAGTCCAATCAAGTAGAACAACACATAAATTGTGGTCGCACTCCGAGATCCTGAAGTTGATGATTAATTCAAACAAACTTGGATCAAATTCCATCCAAGTTTGCATTAAGGGTAATGTATAAAAAGAAAAATTAAATAAATGTAAAGAAAGAAAAAACCGTCAACGCCTGCTGTCAAGCGAGGCGGAATCAGCCAGCCGTGCTGCGGTAGACTGTCGCAGGTGGTTCAGGCCCGATGCCTCGAGGAGACGGGCCTCGCGTCCGAGCCTCAGGTTTAATCTAAGTCCCGGCGGCGAGGTGAATCTCCCGAGGTACCTGTCGGTTGTGACCGGGCCTGAAGGCATGAGTCCCTCGCGGCGGCAAATCCACGCCGGCACAAGAAAGCACGGGTAAAAACTTGGATTCTTCAGGACATCAGTCTGGATGTTAGCGGTCTGACGATCGAGTAATGACCCGCCAGAATTCCAACCCGGGCGACAATACCGGAACATGGTTCACCCGGTGAGACCAATTTCTATAATCTGCCCTTAATCGGGGAAATCGATGAAAGTTAGGCTCCAATTTAAATTATTCACCCTCATTGAATTTATTAATTTAGCCAAAAACAACAATGCAAATAAACGTCAAATGTGACATTGACATTTCTAGTTCACAAACTAACCAACTAATAACAAGGTGACTGAATGCAGAGTAAAGTACAATCTAAACGATATCCAGAATCCTTACCAAAATAATTTTAAACAAATATTTCCCACAACCCCTAATTTCCAAAATACTTGCACACAACTTTCTCAATACGAAACTTTATAATTTAAGATACTCCAACCCAATGTCGGGGAAAAATATTCAGGACTAATTAATGGATAATCAAGACTATACTCCTCGCAACCCCAATCCAAAGACTAAATGTAAAGACAAATTAAAACGAAACTTCTAGAAAGAAATTGCAATAACTCCATAATAAAAAAATAGTTGCATTTCCGGTTTAAGTAGATTTCATAATTAATTAGATTTTTATATTTAAATATGAAAGTTGACAATTCTAAAAAGGTTAATCCTATTAATTAAGTATTTTCCAATCACCATCAAAAAACGATGAAGCAATATAATTGACAAATGTATACATGCCCTTTGACAGCAACCTGCGTTTAGTATCTGTCAAGGTGACGTTTGGCAGAAAAAGTTAGGTTAGACAATAACACAAAAAGTTTTTGTTTACTAAAGTTGGAAACTAGTTAAAAAGTGATTTAAAGATGTTTTATCGCTCGAAGGAATTTGTCAAAAGGTTCTGTTACGAGTGTCGATGGAAACTACAAGTTCAAACTACGTGGACAACTCAAAGTTTATCTACAAAGTTCCAAATATCTAATCCACTTGGAAAAACATTAATTACAACAAGGATTTTAAACTATTACCACTGTGATTCTATGTGAGGTTCACAACCACAAGTAAGGACGAAAATTACATTGTGAAACCTAAGTTATCAGTAAGCATAAACTTTTTGGATAGCTAATGTTCAATAAGCTTTCTTGAAATAATATATCGAAGAACTCGCATCTAGAATCATCTTCTCAAATCCTGCATTTACATTACACACTTACGATATTCTGTAAATATATTTCAACAAACAAACGAAACAAAATAATAGCCTTTGTGCTAAGTGATATTTATTTTTATTATTATTATTAATTGTTAAGGCAATAATAACAGCGTATCACTACATAGTATAAAACAAAGTCGTTTCCCGCTGTATGTCCGACGTCCGTCCCTATGTATGCTTAGATCTTTAAAACTACGCAACGGATTTTGATGCGATTTTTTTTATACATAGTGATTCAAGAGGAAGGTTTATTATGTATAATACATCAGCATTGCACCCGTGCGAAGTCGGGTTATATAGTTATTAATATAATCTCATCTAGCCGGATACCAATCAATAATTTTACTTACTTGGGTACGCTTCTACTTCTGCCGTAACTTTATCTAAAAATCTTTCGGCTATGATTGATTGAAATGGTCGATTTCCCGCAGTTTAATAATTTTGTCTTAGTATTAAAATTGATCGGCTTCAGCCTTATAAAATGTTTTACAAACTAGATAACTTGCGCAAGAGCCCTCTGTGAGGTATGAACCTCCACTCAGAGGGCCTTGACAAAATTCCACTACGTCGGGGGTTTATGCAACCGAAATCCGAACGATCGATCGAATAATTCGTTTCAAAGAAGAATCAACCAATTAAAGCCCTTTTTTCACGCGCCCGCTTTATCTCGTGACAAATGTCAAGTACCATATATTAGTGTAAACGATTTTCTGCTAGCGATAGCTGTAGTGCCATTTTGTCTAGGCTCTCAGGGCTTTTGCTGGCTAACATTTCTAAGGCAGTTTTGAGCGCTGTAAATCGTTGCGCCACGAGAAAACAAACAGTAACAATAGGCATAAAAAATTAAAAAAAATATTTGTTCCGTCAGTTAGATTACCAAAAAATATTGGACACGTGTTTTTTTTATTTGTTCTTTGAACAAAATATGATGAAGATACAGCGTGTTGAAATTTCGTGTGATGTCACTTCTAGGTACAATTTTACCTAGTAGTGACGTCACAAGTCCCCCTCTCCTGAACTTTTGATAAATAAAAAGATTGCGTGTCCAATATGTTTTAGTAATCTATCTGCCGGAATAATGGTAATTGTTTAGTCTTCATGCCATTCAATGTTTTAAGCATTACTTACTTGCGTGTGTGTTCTATAATTAACATTTATTTTCATTGTTGCAGGCAATCCTCGTAACAAATGTGCGCTCCAGCCAGGCCACAGCTTGATGGACTGGATCCGCCTGGGTAACTCCGGCAAGGATCTTACAGGAGTAGGAGGCAGGATACGAGCTGTGACACCACAAGAACTCGCCACACATAATACCACAAGTAAGTTGGAGCTTAAAAATAATAATATACGGCCGTATCCGTATAATATATTAGCACGAAGGGCTAATAAGAATACTAGTATACTGCAAAATCTCTGCTAGTAATCTTAAAAAAAATAATACAAATATATAGGAAATAGAACGGTCACCAACCTTTTTTTCCGGGGGGAAATGCATTAGGTATCCCCACCGCCGCAGCAGCAGGGTATGTAGCACTACCTTCTCCATAGCAGTGATATGCTAATCATACCACGACGCGAGAGTTTACCAACTAAAACCCCCTGGGTACTCCTCTAAATACCAATAATGGGGGCACTGGATACTGCTAATGCATGAGATCCCGTGACGGTCACCAAACTGGCCTACCAAATGTTGTGACTATGGCAAAACCCTCCCTCTGATGGAGACCCATGTTCAGCAGTGTACTTTGTACGGGCTGATGATGGTTGAAAAAAGAATCCGAGAGAATATGTTTTAGTATCGTGATGACCTAGTTTTAAGCTCACTATTTTATTATATTTATATCTAAAATCCTTTTGCCGTTTACTAACATTTTTATTTATAAATAAAGCAAGTCCCTTACTAACTGTACGACTAAACCAATCAAAGTGATTGACTTTGACTGCCATATTCACTCGATTTTCAATAGAAACTGGTATGGCCGCAGGGCGACGTAGGTATGATAGAAAAAAAAAATAGTATAGTAAGTTACGTGGTGGTTGTAATGGCGGTTTTCGTATAAAATGTGGAATTTCTGATGCTCATGTTGCGACTTGTAATAATAACAATAATTAACTTTAGAAATATTTAACATTACATTTAAAATTTAATAAGTAGAAAATAACTTTTAAATTGGAATAGGTGTATAATGTGGCAATACTAGAGCTGCTGCGCGACCATGTCCGCGTAAAACGAGGAAAATTATGTAAAAAAATAGCCAGATAAAAAAAACCTGAATTTCTGCTTATAATATCAACTCTCTACCAGCGAAGTCCCGTCTAAATTGGTACTACCATTTTGAAGATTAGGCGGGATACACAGACAATTTTCGGATTTTCATCGTTAATAGAATAGGTTTTGTGGAGAAGTCCATCCGGATTGTCTTCTAGTACAATTCACGTTCGAATAGTAGTCGAAGACAATCCAGATGAAATTCTCAAATACAAACGTCAAAAAATTCTGTGTGATTGCTTAGAATAGACCACGCCGCGTCTTCCCATGGGTGTCGTAAGATTCGATTAAGGAGCATAATAGCTTATGTATGGGTTGCAGCATCTATCAGTTAAAGGTCACTTACTACCTTACTGCAACTATTTTACACATTGGTGTAAGAAAGCAGCAGTAAAAAAGTAAGCAACGTTGGCGGACGGATTGCCACCAAGCGTGGTGGTTATGACAATGGCTTACCCTAAGTTCAGAACGTAAATAGACCGTTGAAGAAAGTACAATTATGCGGCAGTTACAATATTTATATAATTATATTCTTCGTCAACATTTCTATAGCTCAGAACCATAAGGTCGGATGTGCCATTATGTGCCATACTCGCCTACTACTGCTTGAATAATATAGAAGTGTAGCAAAACACTCAAATTACACTATCAAGAACTAAGGCTGCCGCCACATTGTGCATTCACGTTCCTCGAGCGTAGATCTCATGCGGACGACAGCGGGTCGGGAGACCGGTGTACGCGCTGTTCTCACGCTCGAGAACCGTATACAGCTATATTGGTTATTATTGTTTATAAAGGTTATTAGACCCATTAGTGATTAGCGCTAAACATGTTTTAAAATCGCAAAATATCAATGAATGAATACTATTGTAAAGGTAACAAATTATACCTCAGATTATATCAACAATAAAACACAGATAAAATAATCATGCATTATAACCGGCCGTAGCCCAATGCTAGGGCGTCGGACTTGCGATCATGTGGATCGGTTCGATCCCCACCCATTACACTACTGACGTGAACCCACTCGTAACACAAGCAAGTAGAATTGGAATAAAATATTTAGAGAGGTAGAGAGCGGTGTCAATACATACATCGAGTGAGGCAGTACCTCCACTTCACAACCAAATTACACTTTAATATTACAAAAAAAATTCGTAAAATATTGGGTTATTTAAATCCTAATAAAAAGTAAATATTCTTTAGAATGGAAGTATTAATTAGCAGGCATTAATTATTATTTAAACACATTTCTTTTTCTTAGTTAATTTTTGATATAGGTACATTATTGTTATATTATGTTCACTGCCAATTACATCGTAACTTAGTTACTTCTACCTCTTATTATACGAGCTAGCAAAAATGTATATTTAAAAGAAATGTCTGTGAAATAACAAATAATAATTCTTATTTTCCAATCTTTTTGTTTTGCTCTTAATAACTTAAATAGAAACGCGGGCTACGGCCCCTCTAATGCACCAAAAAGGCAGCATAGCTACTATGAAACAACTTTATTAAAAAAAAACATGTAGGTGTTTTAGTAAAGTTTTTTTCAGTACATGACACACTGCTTCACAGAACATCACATTGTTTCTTTCACAAAAATTTCATCACTTACGTAATCACTATACACCTTCTATTGTTATAGAGATAAGATAAAGTGTGTAAGACAAAATTTGACTTACTCACGGCCCTTATAGCCCGGGGCGCTACTGTTACGGCGCAATGCAAAGTGATTTTATAAATGTTCACCTATTTATTGGAAACGAAAAGGAGATGCTTTTTATTGAAACACGATAATTTATTTTTGACAATTTTTGTTCATAGCTTCAACGAACTTGGTTTCGAGTAAATCAGATGGATATCTGTGGATAAAAGCTTTGCTTTTATATACTGCTATTTATATTTATAAAGCTTTCAGTATATGTATTTTTAACGTTGAATAAGTCGCATTATCTCGTCTCGTGGGCGTCAAAAGAAAATATTATGATAGGACGAACAACAACTCCTATGTGAGTATTAAATATGTCGGTATCAACGTACTCACAATATTGACTGAATATTCAGTGTTATCAGTTTTTTTTTGTTATATTTTTAAACATATTTTCTCCAATACAAATCAAAGCAGCAAACGTTACTGAGAACTCAGAATCACTATCATCACTACATAGTATAAAACAAAGTCGCTTGCCGCTGTCTGTCCGTCCCTATGTATGCTTAGATCTTTAAAACTACGCAACGGATTTTGATGCGGTTTTTTTAAATAGATAGAGTGATTTAAGAGAAAGGTTTATATGTATAATACATTATCATTTCACCGTGCGAAGCCGGGTCGCTAGTAAGAGTATAAATTTAAACGCGACCCTTTACTGCTACAATGACATCACCTACTGTACTGTGTCAGCCCGTTTGCGTCCACTTTACAGATCATGGCAAGCCAGAGCTCTTGAGGGATATTGCCATAATCACCACGCTTGGCAGACGCATTGGTGATCGCAGTAAGATGACATCATAACACAGATAAATCAACAGAACAAACTTGCGGACACCACTTTATATATGTTAACTCAATTTTAATATATTTATGTTGGTCTACCATAACCATTCTTAACCGCATAATCAAAAAAGTGCTAACTTGCCTAATGAATGTCTCTTTTTTAATAAAATGAAATTTAAAGAAAACGTTTATTGATAATGTAGACGAATCGATTGTACTTCAAACGATTATAATAAGTCAAATACAATGATAATGAAAAAAAAAGAAAAAAAAAAGAATCTTAACTAATAAATTAGTTTACATTTCAACAATAATGTTATTAAATAAAATTTACCAATATTTTTATGGCATGTGATAATCGCTTATAACGCTTGTAAATTTTATACTTTCATCTCATTCACCATTGATTCCATAATCAATAGCATTCACTATACATTCCATAATAAATGTTGAATTAAATAATCCTGGAATCAAAATTAATCGTAATTCCATTATAATCATTCCTGAATTAGTTATTCTGTCGTAGGCGGCCGTAAATAATTTAGTTGATTAATTCGATGCTTTAAGATTTAATTTAATTCAAAGAGACATTTTGTTTACATGAACGGTTTATTGAACACATTTTATATTACAAAAAGTAAACCACTCACAACTGAATAATTAAATAAGACCCGATACATTAACGTTAAATGAATAATAACAAAAGATTCGTGATCTTTTTCAAGAACTAGCACAACATTTGTAATTTTTCAGTTGAATGATTTTTAGGGTTCCGAGCCTCGAAAGGTGAAAAGGAAACCACTATAGCTTCACTCGTTTGTCCGTCTATCTGTCGATCTACCAAGACTTTATATCTCAGCAACGCGTTGAATCATCATCAGCCCTATAATGAACACTGCTGAAATTGCTGCCTCCTCTCTATTGAATTGTGCCGAATTTGTATTGATCACTTAACCCTGTGACTGTTTAGTAGCTTAAATAGCGACGGCGGATATTGGTCTAAGTACCTACCAAACTTTTTTTACCTTTAAATCAAAATGCCTATCATTGCTTAAAATGTCCAATTATTAAAACAGTGTCAGATAGTTTTCTGGTCAAAATGTCCAGCCAGTTTCAAAAGAAAATACTGTGGTCATATATTAGCCGCTTTAATATAAAATAATTTCCTTGTTTTCGATTAATATTTACAGAAATTTTATTTCTTTGGGGTGGTAATTTGTTCGAAAAACATTTAAATCCCTTCAGAACAGAATGAAGTATGTAGTTCTCATAAATAGGTCTTGAACATTCTGATTCTAAGGATCCCTTAACAAGAAAACGTCGAGCGCCCCCTTTTAAATAATAGTTAATTGTACCAATTTTGAAAGTCTACCTAAATTATTTATTAATCATAAATTAAAAATTATTTTCTTTCTCTAACAACTTCCGGATTTTTGTCTAAATATGTTTAGTAGCAAATTACGTCATTGTTAACTATCATAGACTTGTTACTAACCATCTTTGACCAATCAATTTATTTTTAATTATGATTTTAAAGTGTCGCGTCGGTGCACCAAACAAGTTCGCCGTTGAACGGTTTTTCTTGCAATCAAATTAAAATAGTTGCTAACATATTGGTACACTTTAAGCCTCTGTAGTTTTGTGTTTTATTTATTTGCTATCCCAACTTTACAAATATCTAGTAACAGTTGCACAGAACGGTCTTTCCGACCGTAACAATGAAACATTAGTCCAAATATCTAAAATTGTGGGAATTAATTTATTGTTGCATTTTTTTGGCACATCTTTATTTAATACATAATAGAATATTATGCAATGGACTGTTATATATTCTATTATATATTCAATTATATGGGCATATGTACCTAATTAATTGTTTATTTGAATATATCGCAATAGTCGTCTAGTATTCTAAACGCGAGAGTTTATGAGTAGGCATGTGTTGAATAGATGTGTGTTACTCTTGCACGCAAAAACTACTGAACGGATTAAGGCTACAAAATATCACACGCCGACCCACTGGAGAAGAGTAACGCGGCGGTAAAACCACGAGGCACTGCTAGTGTATAAATAGTAATATAAAGGTCCGACACATATGAATACATACCTATCTCATGACCAACATAAAGTAACGAAGACATAATATATTCATCCTTAGAGTATTCTCCAGAACACAAGAACCCTCGTTAATCTTAATAATGTAAAGCTGTGAAAATCTCTAAAATATATGTACACTTATAAGGCACATTATTTCTGGAGTAGATACATAAAATGTTCCCATCGCAATAAAGTGTTTTATATGTACTTAATTCAGCTTAATGTTTCAGACGACGCCTGGTTAGCGATTCGCGGTCGCGTCTACAACATTACACATTACTTAGCGTACCATCCCGGAGGTAAGATCGTTTCCTTTCTATTTAGAATCAATAATAATATAAAGCTTTGTAATAGATAATAAAGGAACATTATTTTTTAGGACCAGAGGAACTAATGCGTGGAGCAGGAATGGATGCGACACAACTATTCGACAAAGTCCATCCATGGGTCAACTACGACTCTCTTCTAGCAAAATGTCTCGTAGGACCCCTACGATTCGACCTCCCTGACGCAGAAGAGCTCTTCGACAGCTCCACACCTTCACCCAAATCCGACCGCCTCAGAGAACCGTCTAAAGCACAAGAACTAGTTAGGAAATCAATGGAAAACTTAGCTAATTGTATAACGCCAGTCAGGAAAAAGATGGCGTCAAAAAGTGACGATACAAAAGGAACACCGCCCAGCAAAATCATGCAATGTTTAGTTCAATCAGCAGATTTGCCCGTTTCTATAAGTAGGAGAGCTGCGTCTAGCCCGAAAAGATCTGATAAAAGCCCCGAGCCTCCTGTTCCTCTTCGGTTTGATTGGATCCAAACGTCGACGAAGCTCACGATATCTGTGTACACGGGTCAGCTGGCTAACCCCGGCGGTTGCGCCCGGATTACTGAAGGATTTCTCTTGATTGAAGTGGCGGCCGATGGATGGCTCAGGACGCTTAAACTGAAGCCCGAAGCGAAATTAAAAGAACCTTTACAGTTACGGGTGTTTGCTGAGAGCGGCAAAATTGAGGTGAGTGCCACATCTGTTTAGAGAGCTTTTAGGTTAAAGTGCTCATAAATAAAGCTGAGCTATTTATAGTATGTTTGACTCTAGAAATATAATGGTGCGTAGGTTAAACGCTAACGGCTATAAAGGTTTTATAGAAATGAGCTACAATTTACTTAATACTTTCGTAAATATAAGTTGCTCAACATTACAAAGTGATCATAAATAACAAAGTTTCCGCCGCGTCTGTCTATTCGTGATAAGCTCAAAAACTACTTAACGGATTTTCCAGCGGTTTTCAGCGATATATGATGCTTGAAAATGGTTTAAGTTAGTTTAGTTAACACGAATAGACAGACGCGGCGGAAACTTTGTTTGTATATTGTTACTTTATAGGGTTCCTTACTTCCTTACCCGAAGGGTAAAAACAGGACCCCATTACTAAGACTTCGCTGTCTGTCACCAGTCGCAGTTGAAATTTTTACAGATGATGTAATTCTATTGCGGCTATAATAACAAATACTACAAATAAAATAAAATAAATATTTAATTTAAATATTTATTTTATCCCATTCAACAGACGTGTTCTTTTTCTGCCCTTTTTTGCTTGATATCAATATATATATAGCGGTAACAGGTAGGCACTTGAAAATGGCCCGGAACCCTTCGAGCGCAAGTCCGACTCGCACTTGACCAGTTTTAATTAATATGACTAACACACTAACTTCCTGTTCCCGTAGGAATTTCATCATTAAATACAGCCTTTGTTACCCCTGAATAACATAGCATTGTAATGGTGAGAGAATTTAAAAATTGGTCTTTTCAATGCAAACAATAAATTTTTCCTCTATATTATATTAATATACCCTTTTAACATTAAAAATAATCATAAATAATAATCAGTGCGCTTTGCTAACTAAGTACTAGCTAGCTAAGTACCTAACCAAATTAGCAAAGTAAAAAAATGTTCTAATAAAATATCATATCGCAGGTAACAGCACTAAAAACCGAAACCAGCGTGTGGAAAGGTTGTGGAGAAGTTACCCTAGGTGCAGCAACTCGGGTCTCAACTCCTCGTGTGTCGGAGTGTCGTGTGATGCACATGGGCAGGGTATCTCATGATACCACTCTACTCACTGTGGCTCCTTGCGCGGGACCCGTGGTGGTGCCGCTGGGACATCATGTACGTGTGCATAGAAAAGTTGACGGTAAGTCTACAATGACTAGATTGTTTGTATCTATTTAACAGTATAAAAAGCATTATTTTATTGAATTACTGTGCGTAACTTTCAAATAATTGGAGTATTACTGAATACAGGTTTAAAAAATCTTCCTTTCTTGTCATTTACATTGTGTACCACATCAGCCAGAAAGGAGTTTTATAATATTGTTTTTTTTTATTTCAAATCCCTGACTGTGCCAAATGCACATTTCTTATCCTCTCTTACCCTGTATTTGTATTTATATACACTTACTTACTGTGGTGAAAGGTTTCCATTTAAGGTATTTAACGTACAATTTGACCAGGTTAAAAATCAAATTTGAATTTGAATCTGCTAAAAGAGTCAGTCAACCATAGACTTCTGATTAGGTAAACATTATAAAAAGGCCTTTTCAACATCTCCCGCCTAAATTTCTTAGTCTACTACTCAAATTAGCTTTAAGAATTAATGAACATAATGAAGGCCCCTTTTAGCGGGTTATGTTGGCAAATCAAATGTGAATAAAAAACAGACACATTTACAGTAAATAACTTAGATAAGTGTTTAATATAATAATGTAATTTACCGCTAATTATTTATTTTAATAAGATTTTTTAGTTGGTATATGTATCAGTAAGTCTGTAACGGCAGATTCGTGTTGTTTAAAGTAGGAAATACTTCTGGAAAAAACCATAAATTAAAAAAAAATGCATGGAACGCTCAGTCGCCCATGTACTGTTTGCCTACTTAATTAAGCTCCATAATTGAAAGCCTAGGATAATTATGTAGCATGGCATGGGTATCAATTATTGGCTGTCAACCTTCATCAATCTGCCAGTGTTTTCTCGGTCAATATAACAAGAACTCGGCCTTTTCATTAGCGTAATTTTCGTATAACCTACCTTACTTATTACATTTATTAAAATTAACGAATAAAATACTAAATATTTTTACTACTTAGCAAGTTTTTCGGACTGCTGGCAGCATTGCCACATAAAATGGCATGGCAGTACTTATCTGCTGTGCCAAGTAAATACCAGTACTCGGGGAACATGCCGCATCAAAAAGGACCGCTCCGAGGTTTTATTCCGAAGTTATACCCCAAAGTCCAAGAGTCCCACGTTTTTTCTTTTTTCTCTTTTCTATGACAACAAAATATATTGTTCTTGATTTGTGCAGTCAGTTCATTGTACTTTTTTTTTCTTATCGTTAAATACATTTTAATAGTGCGCCGCTACATAATAATTAGTATAAATACCACTCTCCTCACTGCTTGTTTAATCGATCATCCTGCTAATAAGTATTATAAACGCGAAAGTTTGTAAGTATGGATGGATGGATGTTTGTTACTCTTTCACACAAAAACTATTGAATGGATTTGGCTGAAAGTTTGCATGAGGATAGTTTATGAGCTGGATTAACGTATAGGCTACAAAATATTAAGCTCCGACCCACTGGAGCAGAGTGACGCGGGTAAATCCGCGGGGCGCAGCTAGTTGGTTATATTTTTAAATACATAGATTGCCAATCAGACAGACGCTTTAGTAAACACTGCCGTGATATATCTATAATGCCGTTATCCTCCAAGCCCGTAGTGGTAGATAACGGCATTATAGATATATCACGGCAGAACATGAGAGAAGAAGCGTAAATTATTTTGACATTAACATAAAACATCAGCGCGCCTGTGTATTCGTTTCAGAACATCGAAAGATTTATTTGATTTTATTACATCTGATTATCATCAGAGTAATTTAAATATTGCATCATTCTACCTTGTTATCTCGTTAATTAGTGCCATCATCTTCAGCCCGTATAACGTCCACTGCTGAGTATGGGCCTCCTCCTAAGGGAGGGTATTGCCACGCATGGCAAGGTTGGTGACCGTAGTTTTAATGTCATAGGACTCAAATATGATTTGAAAAATATATTACGTATTTATGAAACCTTGAATTTTACATTTTGACATCAACCAAAAGAGTGCTTACGCATTAAGTCATTTGAGTCATATGATATTAAAAATGAAGTAGATTTTTCTAGTGTGACCCGTAATTTTGAATACTTTGGATGCTAAGATACCGATGGCATTTAGCTATTACGTGCTTTCGGTGGCTTGGTTGTAACGAAGTATTAGGAGTTTTGGGTGCTCTGGTATATTTAAACAAGGAGGATGTTCTCATTCCAATATTATTCAGTAACAACATGGCTATGATAAGTGGCCTATCAAAAAGTTTTTAATTTTCATTTCATTAATTTTAAACAATTAAGAAAAAGTAGAGCTTCCGAGGCCAGTGTGATTCAACAGGACACAACATAACACTGCACTATAGTCAATATCTGACCAAGTGCCCATGCTCTTTTACATGTGGCTCACAGAGACTACGTTTGATTATTTAAAAAGTTGTCCTCAAGAGACGTCAATAACAAATATACATGGCAATAGAAGCTCTTGTGTCTACTCTTATATTGCATAAAATATAGTCTAGGTTATATGAACGGACGCAGGATCGAAGTTAATTTTAATGTTATTGAAAAGTATATACAATTATACATAGATCGATTGTACTACCAAAAATCACAAACAGGTATATTACAATATGATACTGCGGTAGCCAACCCTTCAGCCAAGCGTAGTGTTTATGTCAAATGTTCAACAGTGGACATTACATAGGTAGAAGATGAATATGTCACATAATATCGAAGGTTTCATTCGCATTCAACGACCGTAAAAACAATTAGCAGTTACGTAATATCGTTATGTATTGTTAACCCACCATGACGTTGTCTGTGGTAATATTATTTACTTAATGGTAACAGCGTAACAGATCCCTTGAGAAAATCCCTAACTTCATCCGTAATTGTCCAAATAAGGTTTAGAAGTTAATATCGTTAAGTTAGGCTCGTGCCAGACAGTTATTGGTTGTGTTACTAAAATAAATATAAAGTAGAATAGTAGTTACTCTATGAATTAAATTATAGAGGAACTTGTGATGTTGTTACTTAATAATCTTATGGAATACAGATAATAAGTTTGAATTGTAATTTTGAGTTGATATTAAATTTGTCACATTACATTGTAAATTACAACTTTTTTTCTTTGTGAACCAGTAAATAGTATATTAAGAATAAGAAGTATTTACCTACGCTAGCAAAAGAAATTTTAGTGAAACAGTAAATGTTATTTTACAAAAAATACTATTAATAAAAATAACATTACTTAGTTCAAGCGCAAGGTCCTTTCATCCTACGATAGACTGGAAGCACCTCCTTGCCAGTCGCACTGACTAGCAAAACTAGGCGCTAGGGGTACGATATCATTCAAAATAAACATTTTTTTTAATTTCGTTTGAAAAAATAAAAATTATTATTTCAATCTTTCAAAAAAACCTTTACTTATAAAATACGATACGAAACAACCTCAGTAGCGCAGCAGTATTTGGCTCCCTTTAAATTTCAGAGGTCGTAGGTTCGATCCCCACGCCGGACAAGTAATCTTTGTGTAGATTCTAAGATTTCTTTCCGGGTCTGGTTGGCTGAGGGACTACCCTCCGTGCCTCGGAAAGCACGTTAAACCCATTGGTCCCGATTGTTATAACATCATTCATAACAATTGTATACCAGGGAACGGGCAGCAGCGTTTCCTTGTATGTTACAGCATAATACTGCGGTCACCAACCATGTTACAGTTTTGCAATTTAAGCCATTATTGTGCGTATTCAGCTACCGCTTTACGATTGCAAAATACGTAACCGCCGTAAAGACAATTAATGAAATTGTTATGAGGGTCGGACAAAGTGAGGTCATGTAATCGAGCCGGATTGCTCATGCGTACCCGACCCCCGCCAACGGCGGATCGAAGGAGTGTCCGGGGGGTTTTAGTGGTGTAGGGTCCTCTCCTCGTGGTATGACTTTAGCATACCACGCTATGGAGAGGGCGAGTCCCACATATCCCACCGCCAGCGCGCAAATACGCTGCAACGGTGGTGGGAATGCGTCAATGCATTTCCCCCCGGACAACAAAAAAAAAAAAAAAAAAAAAAGGTCATGTAATCGAATAATTCCTAAGCGAAGTCAAATTTCTGTAAACTTTTATTTAATTACAAACAGAATTATGCAAGAAATAACATCAAAAATACAAATTTCGATTAGGTATTTTAAATTTTGAAAACCGTAACTAACTACATACCAAAAAATAAAATAAAATTGGCTGTTCCATACATTTTGTCGAGCCAAGTGATCATAAATGTATGGAACAGCTGTTTTTTTTCGCGATTTCATGGTTGGTCCCATAGTAAAAGTTGCTTATAATGATCATTACTTTCACCCCCTGAAAGGTTGTTAATGTTTTAAAAATAACCCTGTATTTTTAACTTAGACTACCGCCAGCGGTCCAGCATTGTACATCTCACTATAAGCTGCAGAGGTGCCCTTCACGCGGCGGTCAACACTCAATAAAAAAAACAATATTTCTTTCTTTGTCTTATCTCGTTCATTGAGCGAGTGACACTCTTGTACCTTGGAAAACACGTTAAACTGTTGACATTGTATAGCAGAAAACGGGCAGCGGTGTTTATCACTTTATAACTTCAGTATGTTTTACTGCATTACCAAACCTAACAAGCGTCGTGACTAAACAACAGTCCTCCAGCCCACGTTTAGCAGTGGTGATAGTAAAATACACATAATATAATAGTTACTGTACCGTGGGTTGCTACATCTTTATATATATAATTCGACTGTACGTGTGTATGTCACTGAACTCCTCCTTAACGGCTGGATCGATTTGAATGTTTTTTTTTTGTATGTGTTTGGGTGGCGCCCTAGATGGTTTCTTCTTTTTTTTTTAAAAGACAACTCCCGCTCTAGGGAAATAAATCCTGTGTCGCGGGGGACTTTACAAACATTCATATAACGGACACAAAGAACACCCAGACTCAGAACAACTATTTGTGGTTCACACAAACAATTGTCCCGGGTGGGAATCGAACCCAGAACACCAGGTCTCAGAGGCAACTATCATAACCACTGAGCCACCGCTGCAGTCTTAGATTCACAAATCATATATGTATAATATATATATATTATTATATTATCATTCAGGACAACGTCTGTCGGGTCCGTTAATACCTATTAAAAAACTGATCCAAATGGGTTCACCCGTTTCAGAGCTACGGTGCCACGGACAGACACAAACACAGAGTGGTCAAACTTATAATAGTGTTCTTTTGCGACGACAGTTACAGTTATCAATACTTTTCTCAGTTTTTTTGTTTATACACCAAGATAGCGAGATAACAAATAAAAAAATAATTTACGCGCATACCTTCCGTCTCCGTCGGAACATCATAATAGTAACGTAAGATAGGTTAAAAAGTCTGTGGTTTTTATCAACTAGATTTGACGCTCGGTTTCGCCCGCGTTACTTCCGTTCCCATTGGAACTTGTTAATTGAACATATCATATAGCCTTTCATCCATTACAAATCGGACCAGTAGTTTCTGCAATTAATACGTTCAAGCAAACAAAAAAAACTGTTCAGCTTTATATATTAGTACCTATAGATTTACCTATATGTATATGTATTCTCCAAGGACATCTATTTAAATATATCATTGTGTATGATTCAAATAACTTTTTTACGGCTCGCTTCCCATTTTCTTACACTTCAGCTATCACTTTTCTCCTAAAATAGTTTTATTTAATTGCGTTTAAGACACATTTAATTCTGACTCAGTGAACAATGTTTAAATACGCGAATAGACTTATACTTGATCAAAATATTGTTACAAATATTTTCTCTTACAAAATCTAAATCAATAGATTTGAACTGTTTGTGATGGAAAAAATAAATGGTTTTTACTAAATGCAAATGAATGTATATTTTATAAGGTAGGTACTAATAACTAAAAGCATTTTTAATAAACAAAATGGTTTTAGTTGTATGTATGATTTTTTATTAAACTATTAGTAAGTCGAATAGTTTAATAGAAAATCATAATAAAAAAAGTTCCGATTAATATCAATAACGGCTAGAAAAATTTAGTCGTGACTTTTAACATTTAATATATTCTTTTAAAATTTAATAATTTAAACACCGGTTAATCTACCGACTCTTAAACTGTTTTTAAATTGCTGTGCCTTACTCTGTACCTACTGGTTCTATTTTGGTTACACTCATCTGACACATGGTGTGCCATAAATAATTATCAATATACCTATATTTTCCAAATATTGTATATTTCTTGATGGTATATTATTCCTATGATAATATCTTAGATATAACAAAGTGTTTCCTTTGCTAATGGCAATGAGAAGGATACTGCTACGGCGTAGTACATTATTGATCACATATTATGCTACAGCGTAGTAAGGTGTATATTGTTTTAACGCTGCACGGCATTCGAATTATAATTCCGGTTGTCATCCATAAATTCAAAAGCATAACGTGTTTTTTTTTATTCTGTTCAATTGTTTATACTATGTTTAATCTTTCTATCACCGTTCCTCTACGTGACAACTCTGAGAAGAACTGACAAAACATTTGGTTGAGCCGTTTCATTGAATAAACTATTAAGAATAATTCTTGAACAATATTGTCTGTAACATAACCTTATATTTTGGTAACATTATGTTTTTTAAGCCTTAAAACAAACAAACGCCCTAGTACTGGTCCTTATTTCTATAGAAATTTCATTTGTCTTACGAATTTTGTAAACTAATTCATCTATCCTATTCAGGTTCAGAGTGCGTCCGTTCGTATACTCCTGTGGGTGACGGCTGGGGTTCTACAGAAGGGACCGAAGTTTTTTCTGCCCTCCGGCTGGCGGTGAAGAGGTACGAAAGTGGTGCCCTCTCGCCGCACATAACAGGACTGAGCGTAGGCGACATCGTCACGGTTTCTGGTTCCTACGGCAATTTCCTGTTGCAAAAGGTAAAAAAAAAAAATAGTTAATAAAAATAATTTCGCGTTAGAATGCTACTATGCTCGCGTTTTCAAACTAAGTTCTGTAATTTTTGGCAGAAAAATCAACATACAAATATAAAGATAATATGTATGAATAATAATACAGTATTGCACTTACTGAACAGACATATTGTAGCGTTACTTTATATCTGTTCAGTAAGGGCGAAAAAAAGTTCGTTCATATTTTTTTTGCGATTTTTTTGGCGCATAACTAATAGCAGACTAAGATTATTATGGACAAATCCGCTAGATCGAAGATTGCTTCTGCGACTTTCTGATTTTAAGAAAACTTGTCTACTACCTTTAGTACTGTTTACTTACTACTTTTGTTTAGTTTACTGAACTAGCTTCCCGTGTAGTCTGGTTCCCTTAAGAACTTCATAATTAAATTATCCGTTATCCTGGAGTAACATAGGCTATATGTTACTCCCGGATAACGATCAAGCAGTTCCGGAGCTTATTCAATGCCAACAAACAATAAACAAATCTTTCCTCTTTATAATATCAGTATAGTTTAAACCGTCTTTGAAAGCCATTGAGTTAAACAATAAAAATAAGTTCTTTTAGTATTGGAGTAATAAAAGACAAATCCAAGTACTTCTACCATAGTAAAAGGGCCTTAGGGCTTCATATTACCTACAGAATGTTTACTTTCCTACTCTGAAACAGCTGCATCTTACGTTTGCCAGTTTAATTACTTGCGACGAACGGTATTTACTTAAATAAGTTCTTCAGACGAGATACTTTTCCAAGTATTTAGTTTTAATTAAAATTTAGAAGAACTTGATCTACTGTAGCGTTGTTTTTAATTATAGAGTTATATGAAGATTCACGCAGTTAAACTAATTTTTTTTAATAATTACCTACATGATTGATTTTGTTGTCTTCTCAGGATTAGTGCGAGACAGACAGATATGATTCGTTATTTTGTAACTCAAGAACAGTCTGCCGGACTGGCACCCGTTGCTCTGTGGTTACGACAGTGCTTTTGAGGCCTGGCGTTCTGAGTTCATTTCCGGAGAAGAGTGCGCCCGCGAACGCGACGCGTCCCCCCTCGTCCTCCTGACCCTTAGGTCTCGTAGACCCGAACTCCGAGAGGCCCGCGAACTGTAAAGTAGAGTGACAGTTGCACAATACTCTCCAAAAATACTAAAAGTCATAATCCCTCAATCTCATCGCCAGCGACCGCCATGAGCCGAGGTCCTAGCCCCACAGGGGGCGCCCTCTTGCGCAGGTTGCTTAGTTTGTAGTTTTTAAACCATTTATTAAGGCTGGAGCTCGCCTTTATGCCCGGTGAAGTAGCAAAAGCCTCATGGCTACCCACGTAAGTCAAACAGAAAAAACAAACGTATTCATTTCCCAACCGGAACAATTATCAAACAATCACGAATAGTGGTTATTGAATGTAGTGTGTGAATTGTAATGTGTTTGTAAAGTCCCCCACGACACAAGGATTTATGTCACTAGTGCGGGAGTTTACTTAAAAAAGGAGATTATGGGACAAGTAAATTGGCTCCCAGCTTCTTTAGAATGACGCCTCACTAGCTCAGACCTAAATCCGTTTCTAATCTATAATAACTCAGAATATAACCCATGATCACTTCAAATGACCCTCCATCCTATCCTACTAATATTATAAACGCGAAAGTTTGTAAGTATGGATGGATGGATGTTTACTCTTTCACGTAAAATCTACTGAATGGATTTGGCTGAAAGTTTGCACACGGATAATTTGTAAGCTGGATAACCATAAAGGGTACAAAATATTACGCTCCGACCCACTGGAGCTGAGTGTGGCGCAACCCGTGGGGCGCAGCTAGTGTAAAATAAAAATAACAAGAATAAAACTTTGAAGCATTATGATGTACAGTAATACCTCGGACTTACGTGATAGGTGGGACCACGGGATAGCCGTGTAAGTCGAATTCGCGTAAGTCGGGGTTCAACTTTCCCTATAAATACATATAATGTTTGTGTAATCGGGACCAGAGTCTAAAAAAAGCAATAGATCAGAAGAAACATGGTTAATAATACGTTAGATTATAATTGATCTTTACATTATCACACCATAATTCTAACATGGTTTCCATCTAAGCTAGCTATAATACCGTGACGTCTGAATGAAATTGAAAGATTTTCACTTATTATTTGGCTCGATCAAATATCTTTGCTAATTCCTTTTTTTTGTTTTATTCAAAGTCCTCTTAAGGTTATAATGATAATATTAAGTTTACTATCCAAAAGACAGTGATTTTCATTACCTACATGTTAGGTTAGGTAAGCAGTTAGCAGTTTAACTTGCAGTAAACCGAACGGCGTGTTCGGTTTACTGCAAGTTATGCGCGTGGTGATCAAAAATAAAAACCGCGTATCTACGAATTCGCGTAAGTCGGGGTATTACTGTATTCGTATTTTCATTTGTTGCAGCTTAAGCCGGTGAAGACGCTTTACCTAATCGCTGCAGGGACGGGCATCACGCCGATGCTAGGCCTCATCAAGTTTATGCTGTCTAGATCTAACCCTAGATGGTAAGTATTTTTTTGAAATACCCTAATACTAAGATTCCACTGTCTGTCTGCCTGTCACCGAGCTGTATCTCATGAACTAATAGATAGACAATTTGACGACGACGACGGTTTTGTATAGATGATGAAAAAAATTAAGAGGGGTTTCCATACAACAGATTATTTACCGGTTTTCGCTCGATAACGTTTAGGTTTATTAAATATTCAATTCAACACTTGAAACAATTTAAGTTATTCTATTACTCTTTTTATGAAATTGGACATTCACTTTAAAAAGAAATAATGAATTAAAATAAAATAAAACAGTGTCTAGTATTGCATAGATAATAAGGATTAATACGCTGGATTTCGCTGGTTTTTTTATTTGTTACTAGCGGTTCCGCGCTTTTCCGACAAACCGATATTATTACTTTCGTGGATATAAAACAAACGACACATATTTTTATAGAGCCCTTTTGTTTTTAGTAGAAATTAATAAATTAATACAATACACATTAACACAATAATTAATTCAGATCTGTAACCCAGTAGGTAATTTCCAATACCGAAGTAATATGAAAATACCGACTATCCGAGCCGAGGATTGGATTTTGGAGATTGGAATTTGTTGTCCCCAGTGAACCGGGGTAATTACCTACGTTTAATCTTTGGATAATTACCTAAATTAACTTAAGAAGCGAAAAATTACTAAGTAATAATTAATGTACCTACCTACAGTAATCCGCGATTCGGCAATATCCAATTAGAACAAACATCTGGAATACATTTTTTTTGCTGAAGTTATATTTTAATATGTATGTAGGTACCTACTACTATACTACCTATCTTTGGTGATACTGCTATACCGCAATACCGTAAGCAACAATAGTTAATAAGGTTGGAAATCAAATATAGAAATTTGATTGTTTGTTCTTTAAAACATGTATATAAAGAAAATATATATTAAGTTATGAAATTGCACCCTATAAGCAACTGTCTCTTAGGTACGGTGTTGCACTTTCACCGACGCTAAATGTTTGTATTTTTTGCGTGTTGAGTGTAGCAAACCCTTCCTTTGGGGAGGGGCCCTTGTTCAGCAGTAGACGTTATATGGGTTGATGATAATGATTTTTAACTCTCTAGCCAATTACCATGGCAACCAACTTACCTACTTATACATATAGTACATATAGTAGTAGTACATATAGTACTATTATATACACTACCGACTATTATTATTATACTATTTTTACTTTATATTTCAGTCTACGAACACATCTGCTGTTCTTCAATAAAACAGAAGAAGATATTTTATTCTGCGCCAATTTCGAAGAAATGGAGGCAGAGGATGACAGGTATTAAGTCTTTAAAATACAAGTAGTTTCATAAAATTACTAGTTAGTATCTGTATCTATCATAATCTGCTAAAATTAATCCTTACGAAAATGTACTGACCCACAATAGTCACTATACTTAATTTTTAATGAAGACATCGGAAATATTTAAAACCTTCACTCATCACACACCTCACTTCACAGTCATCCACGAATATAATCGTGTTCTGATAACACTACGTTACTGTTAAAGTTTTAGCATTATTTAACTTTTGTGATCAATATATCTTCTTCTATATCTATACCTACATATCTAATAATAAAAATATAGAGGTCGAATATCTGTATGTCCACGGGGATGATAGAAGTATAATAGAACTCATCCAGTTTTATTTTTATTTTTTTGTTTCGTAGTCTGTTTGTACGGGCTAATCTCCGAAACTGTTGCATCGATTTAATTAAATTTTGCATGGTGATACCTTACATCCCCGGTCAACATTTTAAATACTTTTAGTCGCAGTAAATTAATGAGTTCCCGTGAGACAGTACAAAAAACAGCTAGCTTATCTATAGCTATATCAGCTAGTGGTAATAAATAAAATACTTTGATTATTTACCTACTTACAAAATTCAATATTGCGTGCAATTCATAAAACAAGGTTTCAAGCTTCAATTCAAATCGGATCCATTGTTTTATTGATGCTCTATTTTTAACTCAGATAGGGGATTCCGCGAAACTAAAATGGTCAAAAAAGTTAACAGTTTCGATTTCCGTAATTGTACATTATCTATTGTATTACAACACCACGCACAATTCTCAGAAATTAAAAATAATTCTTCTGCTTGTACAAATCAATATTGCCAATTCATTCTTTAATAAGTTTCATATACTATAACTATTAATTTTAATTTTCAGGTTGAAAGTGACTCACATCCTATCAGACCCCAATTCATCCTGGAAAGGCCACAAAGGTCGCATCTCCGCCGATATACTATCTGTAGAATTTGGTGACATCACTTGTGGCACCGATTGTACACACTTTGCGTGCTTGTGTGGCTCCAATGAATTCAGTTACGCAGGCATCGAGTTACTGAAGAAACTTGGATTTAAAGAAAATTGCTTACATGCCTTTATGGGATGAAATGTATACAGTACTTATATGGTTAATTTTAAACAATAGTCAGTTTATTATACATACAATCTACATGCGGATATCTTTGTACCGTAAAAGCCAACCGTCATTTTAATACTCAGTTCAAATTTAGATCTTATTAATTGGTCCATTCGATTTATTATTGAACAGAGTAGTTCATATCTGCAGTAAGATATATTAGTTTCAATACAAGAATAGGGTGGATTTTAATCAAATCATGTAAAAATAGGTAAGTAAAATAAAGATTGTTTTCCTATTTGAAAATACAAATTTAAATACAGTTATTAGAATAAACATCTTATTGTAATATATAGGCATCATCAAAAGTTGGCTGGTACCAACATGCCATATACTATAGACATAATTCAAATGTACAGTTCCGAAAAAGTAATAAATAACTAAATGTAAATTAAAATAACACAAAGTCAAAGGTCTATCAGAATAATTACAAAATAGTTTTACCTTGTAAAAATAGTCCATTTAATAATATAATTAAATATTATATAAGTCATAGAGTCGATGAATGCAAGAGTCTTAACATTTTTTTATCAAATAATAGTAAGAGAGTGAGATTATATTACCTAATAGGTATAATTGTGGTCAAAATTATGTAGAAATCTATTTGAGAGCTGACGGATACCAATAAAATTAAATACACTACACATGAAACTAATAGGTAGGTACTTTAATAACATCATTTTTACTTAGACGAAACCGTTGTTGAGGGGGCGGCTAACACTTACCAGCCCAACTAGCAACACCGCTTACATTATTAACCCTTATTCAAATGTAGGGAAATTATTACCCACCATATTTTGAACTTTATGTACTTGTAATAAAGATCAAAACCAATGAATTCTAAACATACCCTCTGTCCGTTTAAGGGTTAATATGTTTGATTGCCCAACGTATGATACTGTGACATGTATGTACATATATACTATACAGTGTCAGTCTCCATAAAGTGCCCTAAAGTATATGTACCTAATTTAACCAAAAATAAAATTATAAATGATAATCTTGACCTGTTATTAGAGAGATCATAATAAAATTAGATTTAGATATGGCATTAAGCAACAAATAATCATAGGTTCTACGAAACAGAGAAAAATATATTATATTATATGATTTTTTTTAAATATTTTTCCAGTTGCTAAAATTTGGTATATTTTCACCCTTTTCAATAAATGCACTTTATAAAGACTGAGGCTGTGTAAATACTTTTATACAAAAGTTTTTATGTAACAAACACCCAAGCTCCGCGACATCCACACATAATAACATTCTTGCAAAACTTATATTGGCGTCCGCAAATCTCAAATAAATTTCTTAATAGTGTAAATATCAATGTGTATAAATCAACTTTTATTAAAATGACAGTCACGTACCTAAACTAAAATTACCTATATCACAAATTCAATATCTACTTTGATTAGTTTTAAACAAAGTGTGATAAAGTACAAGTCCCAGTAGTTGTTTTAGTACGATATTAATAAAATTGTTTTAATTTTATGATTACTTAAATATTAGCAATTGAGTAATATAGCTCAATGAACAAAAAGACAAAATAGTATACATTATTTTGTACCCTATTCCATCCATTACTCAGTTAGTTTCAATGAATAGAAATAACATTAAGTTTTATCAGTGCAATTGCTTTGACAATACTATTTACCTTTTTACTTCAATTAATTTATTTCGTACCTACTTCAAATAATTTGTTTCGCAGTTTTAATCATTAGTATGATGAAGTAAAAAAAAACGTAGGTATATGTTTATTTTTTTCTGCATATTTTCTAATATCGTGGTGTTAGAGTGTAGGTATTAGTTACGCCATGTGTTTCTTTCCAGTTGCTTTTACTATTAAAGGGACATTAACATGCAGGAAAACGTATGTCGGGTCCGCTAGTATACAACGTTGATATGACAGAGGGGCATTAAATTACGCTACGTTTAATATACGTGTTTTTTATTAATCCGATACGGTATAAAAATAAAAAGCAACCACATTGAGATTTTTTTTCTTTCAAACAAACTAAATAGCTTACAAATCAGAGTAAAACGTAACCACCCTTTGTAAATAAATTTCACTGACCTAGCAAAGCGGCAACGTCGCGCGCGCGCCGCCGGTGCGGGATGTTTTGCAATGATTTGCGTCAGAGCGGCAACAACGCATCATAAGGAAAGAGACGTGTTCAAACTAGGGATGTCGATCTGAGATCGATTAATCGAAGAATCGATTTTTGGAGCCAAAAAGATCGATTTTTTAAATCGATATGTAGTACTGAATCGATTCAGTGAATCGATATTTCACCCTTAAAAATCGACATTCGATTTTATGACAGACTGTTGTTTTTAAAAAGTTTAGAAATTAAGCATTGGGAACTATAAGCTACACTATCTATTTTCTTAACTTTGTAAACCAATACATAAAAAAATAAATGTCTTATTTTATACCTGATCTGATCTTTTGATATGGTAATAAAAATATTTTTTATCATCGAATCACCTGATTTTACTGATAAGAGATCGTTAAATTATAATATGTGTCATGTTTTTAATAAAATAGATTTATTTACAAAAAAATAATTTAATTTAACATTATAAACAAAAACTTGAAGAAAAGATCGATTTTTCAGAAATCGATCTTTTTGGCCTCGATTTTTTTGTGGATCGATTCATTAGGTCACGATTCGAATCGATTTAAAAATCGATCTTTTTTGGAAAGAATCGACATCCCTAGTTCAAACGGCGCAAAAACTTAATACATCATTTGCGACTAAACTACTGCTCCTATTTAATTGATTTTTGGTACAGAGCTTGGAAATGGTACCTAGTATAGGCAGTTTAAAGGAAAGCCCCTCTGTCGTATCAACCCTGTCGTACGACAGAGTGTCGTATCAATATTTGTAGTTTGTTTATTATGTTTTCTTAGTTTTCATCAATTATAGTTTATGTTGTTATCAACTGCCAATTACAAGGCGAATCTACAAAGATGCCAGAATCCAATTTAATAAGTTCTATGACCGCAAACTTTAGCTAAAATTTGTAAAATAGGTATGATAGCAATACTTAGTTAGTCCTAGACTTTTAAATTTATCTGTAAAAACCATTTGGTACGTCATTAACATGTAAAAACGACTTAGTTTTATACTTTCGTAGATATTTACATTGCAGTTTAACTCCAGAAATAAAAATAATTAAATAGTTGCAGTCGCTCGGTCATCATGGTAAAATAATTCATTACAACATATCAAATATTTAGAAAAGTTCACAGTTTTACGGAGCTTATAATTTGTTTTTACTGCTTACCATGGAATTTACATTTAATTTTAATAAACTACTTTATCGTTTGTATTATTTATGGTTTCATGTAGTAAGCCTGCTAGAAAAAATTAATACGAAATATCAGTCAATCAATTTCTGTTGGCAATACCAAAACCTCAATGTTGCCCATATTTATTTTGTTTGTTTTCCTGGCAGGGCTATATGGTGTTGGATACTTAACCTTTAGTAAAAGTGAATGTATTTTAAAAAGTGCCTACATTCCAGGTGGTGTTTTGTTTTAGCGTGTTGTTGATTTCTGGGTTTATAATAAATGACGAAAAGGATTACTTGCCTTTTATTTTTATACCAATTATGATTCGAAATTGCTGTATTTTTTTTATATAATGACACGGAATCTGAAGTCGCTTCAGACTTTTCAATTATTTAATTAGTCCTATTTATCTAGGCATTACAGCAAATGGAAACTACTTTTATGGGCAAATAACTAGTTGCCTTACGGATTTTAGAACTTAATCCTTTAGAGATTTTATACCTTACAGTGTTATTGTACCTACTACAATTACCCACACAATCTAGATTGTACTTTATTGTACCTAGGGCAGGAAAATGACAGGGAATGTGTAAAGAAAATAATAAAACAAATTTGCCTTAGAAGAAACATGACTATAATACAACAAAACAATATAATTCACAGTTATTTTTTGAAATAAATGCTTGTAAATAAAATGATTTGATCCAAAATTGCACCTCATACCACCAGAAATTTAAATTTGCACATTCGTCGACACCAGGAGAGTGAATTCAAACAAAATTTAAGAAATCCAGCAAATAAACTTTTTTTTGTCAGTAACACAATATATAATACCTTACTACTTAATAACCTTTTGATCACCATATCAGCCATAATCGACAAGCGCAAGCATGGCCTGTGTACCAAAGTCGAGAGGAACAGACAGTAACAAGTCCAAATATATACAGAAAACATATTGTATCATTACTTTCATCGGTGTAAATATTATTGGTACAGAATCAATCTGAATCTCCAATTATTACCTCATTGTACACGGAAAACAAAAAAATATATACCTACAAATTATTCAAATATCTGATGATAAAAAATAACATAATAATATACCGATTTTCGGGTTTGGCTTACAGGGCATATGCCGTCAACGCTTGGCGGACAATAGGTTAACAACATTTTTATAATAAAAAAAAATAACGAAAAATATTTGAAGCGAACCTAACTGAAAAGATTGCATACTACCTTATAAAATATAAATCGTCATAATATATGTTACCAACCATTGTATCATACTCCACATTAGTTTTATTTTAAAACTAGTTTTCGTACAAAATGAATAGGTCTTTTCAGATCAAGTCTTAATACAATACTATATACTCTTTTGAGACTTTTTGCGTACCGCTTACATCATTCTTCTATTCTTAACAGTTTCATTTAGTGATGGCTAAAAATAATAATATCTACATCATAGGCAACCACACATGCTAATCAGTGAAGATAATTAAATACTATGGTTGAAACATAACAATAGGACAAAAACTTAGTGTTAACAAATCCATAGAAATACACTACGCAAATGCAATATTGGCGTTGTATATTTGGATACCACTTCGTACAATCAGACGTTAGTTTAAAAATAAAACTAATATTAGTTAGCTAAACTAGTAAAGATCTAAACAGTTAAAATTAACACAGGAACTGATGTATAACATATTTTTTAATTATATCATCTCTTCATAATAAATCTACAACAAATTATTTAAAATTAGATTTTTGACTTAAAACAATTAAAAAAACCATAGACTAACATAAAGAGAATAACATGAAAAATAAAGAGAGTATAACTGAGTATACATGAAAGCAAAAACTTATATTAAAACGCCATTTGAACAAATACTGTGTTCAAATATTGACTGTACATAACCGGTTACACGAATTTCAGTAATGGCTGGTAATCATCTTTCCGAAAAATTTCATTATAAATATATATTTTGTCATAGATATTTACAGAGACTGTGGTGTTTGGCAACTTTAGCATAGGGACTATGATAATAGTAATATGACCTGCATCATATTAATTTTATATTTTTCTTTGCTCTCGAATATTCACCGTGCCAAAAACAACAATCATTCATGCCATTCTATCACAAATACATATACTATGCTGATAAATCGGACACAATTGCATTAATTACCTGTTTTCTGAGGCAAGTCACATTAGTACCGACACAATTTATTACTGCGATAGTTCGTAACCAGAAGTTCACAATTTATTTTGTAAGAGGAATATGTCGGTTGAGCCTTCGAGACACTTCTATACTAAACACAAATATTTAGTAGGTATATATCACATTTCACAATTCAAGAAAAACATCAACTTCCCTAACATACATTGGAAATTTTACATGGAATATTTTACAATTAATTATTATTATACTTAATCAATTTTACGCACTAATTTTTATCAAATTAAACAGTACAATGCGAATGTTTTGAAACATAGGAATATAGAAACATAAATGTTCATTTTTTCGTACAACACCGTAATTGATTCCGTTCCTAACACTATTTATCAGTATGAGTGTATATTATATACAAGAACTTAAGTCTTTTTAGTGTTCTTGATAATGACTTTAGTTGTTACAGTCAGTAGATATTTTCGAATGTGTATAGGGGCCATCCATAAATTACGTCACACGTTAAGGGGGAGGGAGGGGGTCGACGAAGTGTGACATTGTGTGACAAGGGGGTGGGAGGGGTCCTAAATTTCGTGACGTCACATTTTAAAGTCGTCGTCTTACAACTTTTATTGGTTCGAAATTGCAAAATATGTGACGTCACACTAGGGAGGGGGGAGTCTCATAAATGTGACCAGCTGTGACAAAGACGGGGGTGGGGTCAAAAAATCATGAAATTCGTGTGACGTAATTTATGGATGGGCCCAAAAAGAGTAAAAGCATCGATCAGGATGTATCTATTTTAATCATATTAACATGTTTTACAGTTTACATATCTAGAGTTCAGAAGCATAAGGGCGTATGTCTATTATACTCCAGAAGCATTTAGTGGTAAGTGCCAGTTTACGATAAAGGTACATACGATGAATATTTCTGACATATATTGTCACATCCGACCTTATGCTTCTGAGCTCTAGATATATTCAGCTACAGATATATAAAAAGTAATTTAAATTACACTTTCTATATACATCACACATTTTAAGTAGAATTACTGATACTCTCGCCTCATTTTCCAGACATTTTCATATTTACAATTTATTTCATCATTAAGCTTATAGCTTTAGTTACACAGCATATAGCTTACTTTCACGGGCAAATAAAATAGTTTATACAACAGCAAAAAAAAACAAAATGCGAATCAATGTATTAATGATCTCATAACCTTTAAAGACAGTTATTAACAACCGTGTTATTCAATCAAAGCAATAATCAACTAATCAAATTAAGAAAAATATTTCAGTACATCCAAAATTACGTTTATATTTTGATACTATTAGTTAATTCGATTTGATTCGTGTTAGTCGATGGACTAACACGAATCAAATCGAATAAACTAATCGTGATTTCAGGACCTTATTTGACACTTAACTTGATAGCTGATTAGCAAATTGTTAAATATCCTTTAAGAAACTGGTTAAGGTGCGAGCTACTGCGACTGCGATTTCGCTTGGAGTTCCTGCAATGTGGCCGCCGAAATATGTTTATATGAGTTTGTTTTTACGTAATCGGGTCGCAGTCTCGCAGAGAGGTTTTCTTAGCATAAAGACACATAGTTACTCAAAACATGACAAATAACTCATACAAAAATGTCATTTGATTGCAAACATACAGCAATAATAATCATTAACGTATCATATATAGGTACAAAATCAGTGTTACCCTGTGGAGCGTTTAGCAATGTTCAGATTATAATTAAATGCACATCTTTAACGTAATATAATGGATTTGAAAGGTGTTGAAAACCCAATTTGATCGTAACGCAATAATAATTAATAATAACACATCAAATTTAACTGTATCGCTTAGATATTGAATGGTTACGTCAATAACGTCTTTAGAAAAAGCGACATGTTATAAAAATTAACAGTAAAAAGCAAATTTCAAATAAATACGTTTCCAATTAAATTGTACTGTGACCTGATAATACAACTACACTGATTTTAATGACATCACATCTATTTCTGTGCTAAATCATATATTATATAAATTTATAAATATTAGTCCCAAGACAGATATACCTATCATGTTAGGACATGTTATTTTTCAATTTACCTTCATAATATCACGTAAGTATATTACTATGACTTCAATAAAAAAATGTCTTCGCTAGTCAGGGTTTACTATGCATCCGCCAACGGCGGAACGAAGGAGTGACCGGGAGGTTTTACTGGTGTAGGGTCCTCTCCTCGTGGTACGAGTTTAGCATACCACGCTATGGAGAGGGCGAGTCCCACATATCCCACCGCCAGCGCGCGAATACGCTGCAGCGGCGGTGGGAATGCGTAAATGCATTTCCACCCGGACAACAAAAAAAAAAGGTGCATATGCCATATGCATGCAATAAATATTCAAAAAAATGCCAATATATTAAGTTAGTGTTAAACATAGGTTTTTTTAATAACCCTAGAGTAGTGAAAACATTCCTATCAAAGTCATAGTAGTATCGTTACGTAGTTACCCTCCTGATATATCTCAATATAACAGCCACAGTTAACAAACAAAAAAAATGCGCCAATTTTACAAATCGTCAACATTTAGAGTATGAATGTTGTTGAGTGTATTATCAACATGTTTCACTAACACCCGATAACTATAATACGAGCGTTCAAACACTAAGGTACTACTCAGACCAACCGGTTTGTATAGGCCCGGATCGGACCCCATTATACAATGCCGCAAAGGGAAGAAACGTGTAAACTAGAATTATTACTAGAACCGTTCATATTACTGTTACATTCACAATCCGCAACGTCCGTACGGCGACCGACTCCACGAAAGAGATATTCTTTTTAAATTACAAATCCCGCGCTAAAAACGCCGCAAAACTATCAATGGTTCATACAAATACCTGTCACGACTGGGAATCGATCCTAGTACACCGGTTGGTGTAGTAGGATTGATCTCAAAAGCAACTACCGTACAGCCCTTGTGCAGTCAGAAGTAGTCAGAACTGTTACACGTTTCTATTTCCTTACATCGCATTGTAAAACGCCGTCCGGCCGGTCCGATGCGAGCCGATGAGTATAAATGGTAATTCATACTCATCGGCTCGCATCGGCATCGCACTTTCTGTACCTAAGACCACTCTGTACACACTGCATTTTATGCGTTCATGTCATTGACAAACAAAACATCGCGGTCTTTGAGGCCCACCTCCGACAAGTTTGAACTGCCTTTTGAGACCACGCGCTTGGGAAAGTTGGTTGTGATCTCAAACTCTTCAGGGGCTTGGGGGTGGCTGAATACAAAGTCGTATAGATCCTGAAAAGTAAACAGTAGATTATCTATACTAATATCATCAAGCTAAAGTTTGTTTGTGGCTTGAGCTCACTACAGCTCTTACTGGTCCGATTTGAAAATTTATTTAACCATTGGTACGTCATCCAGGAGTGACATAGCTTATGTTATGAGGTAACTATGGGAAGAGGAGTTACGAGGGTGAAGCGCAGGCCACACTGCCAGCGGGCGGGCGAGCGAGCTAGGCGGGCGGGCAAGCGAGAGAAGGAAACTATACAATAGTAGATTGTTTATCTAGGGAGCAAACAACTATTTTAAAGGTGAGAGTGTTTTTTTTAATCCAGAGCGGAGCGAAGGATTCTAGAATAGAATCCCGAGCGGAGCGAGGGATTCTTAACTAGAATCCTGAACGCAGCGAGGGATTAAAAGTATGTTACTCGAGCTTAAAATAGTGTTGCTCCCGAGGTGGACACTACTTTTTATCACCCTCTATGAGAAAATAAGTAAGTGCAACTTATGAACAAGAATTTATTTACGTACAATGAAGAACCATAAGACATAAAATATAATTAATTAGAGGCTGATGTTTATATTTTAACAATTATGGAAGGGTATCGTAACAATTTTATAACAATATCTACACTCCAAATTCAAATCAATTTTGGTCCCTAAGGGATTAATGAGCTATTTTGGTCCCTGTTTACGAGGAATAAACTAGCTCTTTTTGAATAGATGTGATAAAAACAAATATATTAGTCGGTAGCTCGCGGTGTGATCCGAAGTATGTAAAAGAGCTGAAACGATGTTCGCCCGCCTAGCTTGCTCGCCCGCCCACTGGCGGTGTGGCCTGCGCTTGAAACTTCGATGGGAAGCTAGTTGTTAATGTTCTTAATTCTTAAAGTTACTTCTTTCCTTATTGTTGAAATTTTAAAGTACATAACTTTACTGCACACTCAAATTCACAACATTCTTTATTCGTGTAGACACATTTAAAAAATTTTGAATCATTTTATTATGATGCATCCCTTTTATTTATTACCACTCGTTACGGACGTGGCAACTCTAAGAACTGGGAAGAAACTCAAAGGAATCCTTTTTTTAAATAAATGTTTTACAATCTTTATTAATATGATTAAGATTCGTATTTCTGTGTGTATGTTTGTTACTTACGAAAGTAGGTACTTGTAGAAAAAATAGTATTTTAACTAAAAATCCAAAATTGCTCAATCTCTAGTTTATAAATCAGAATGGAATATGTATGGTTATCATGTTAATGTCCTCACCTGCGTGGTATGTGTGACGGTGAACCGTCGCGTGAGTCGCTCGCCGCCCGGCAGACGGATAAGAAGTACCACAGTACCGTTACCCGCTGCTGGTTCAGCAGGCAGCTTCGCAGCCATCGCTGCACGAGCTTCCACCAACTGAATAAACAAATACGATTGAAGACATTGCTCAGTCAAGAGATAAATAGATAAGTTACTTTTCATAGGCACTCGAAAAAGTTTTGCAATCAGTAGCAAGTGACATTGCTACTAATTTCAATATGATACAGCGAAGTGCAGATAGCACAATAACAGAGCATCTCTACCACCGCAGCGACGGGCTATAATGGACTACCCAATCTATAACGATGATATGCTAGCCACATCACGATAAAAAAGTCTGCTAACTTAAACCACTTGAGCGTTATTCTAAAGCAATTAAGAACATCTAGTGAAACAAAACCATAAAAATCTATTAATGCATTTTAATATTGTCAATGGTACACGTGAGTAGTAACTACTCTATATAGGTTCAGATTACAAAAGGTCCTCATACCTCTTGCTTCTGTCTCTCCTCCTGTTCCTTTTGCTGCAACTCTTCATGTTCGCGTTGTTCCTTAGCAGCTCGGTCAGCTGCACGCCGGCGTTCCTTCTCTTGATCTGCCGCTAATGACTCCGCGTAAGCTTCGTCTTGTTGTGCGCGCAGTCGTGCTGTTACTTCACGCTCCACTCTGTTCAATTAAAACGAAATGATATAAGGTAAATAAAAAAAATAAAAAACTCCACTAAAACAAGAAATCTGAAGATAATTTTTTGTTGTATTATGGTTAGTTTATATTATCATAATTTTTTGGGAAAGCTACAGAAAACATTCATATTCGTTAATGATAAATATAAAGGTGGACCAACAGCAGGTACTTATAAGTATACAATATCACAAGTGTACTTTATCCATTTTAATACAAAATAAAAAAAAGTTACCTGTCTGCTCTAGCAGCTGCCAAATGTGGCTCATTATCAGCGACCACGCGTCGCAGGCGCTGTAACAGCTGACCAGCAGAACACGATCCTTCGGACCGGGCGACTACGGTCATGCGGTGCTCTCTCACGCACACGACACACATCAGGGGGTACCGTCGTCCCCCAACCGATTGCGCCACGCGCCAACCTTCCGCCGTCTCCACGGAGCAACCCCAGAATAGGGCATGAGTGTTGATGTATTGGACCACTTCGGGATCTGCTAATGTGGTCCTGTAAATATTGTTTAAAATATTTAACGTTGGAGCTCAGTGGTTGCTTTTGAAACTTTACTTTGAACCTGGGTTTGATTACAAAACACTGATAATTCTTTCAAGTCTGGATGTACTTTGGCTTAGGTATTATGCATTGTGTTGTTGAATTGAAATTACGGATTTATTTGTTGGGAGTGGAAATTGTCATAAAAAAAAAGATTAGAATGTTCAATCAAACAAATAAATAAACTCTTCAGGTAGAAACAGAATGTGATTGACCCTTATTTTTTTATTAGCCTATAACATAGGTCACAAAAAATATTTCTATATGGCTTGAATTATATTCTATAACTTACCTGCAGAAATTCTGAGTCTCAGTAGCTGAGTCCGAGTGCAAATATACAATGAGGAATCTCAACTCATTTTTAGCATCATTTAAGGCTTGTGAATATGTCCCTTGGTAAAACACGGGGTGTGAGTTGTATCTTGATGAGTAACTGTTGATGAAGCCCATAACATCACCTAGTGGGTCAGTCACCACTGAAATAATATATACACACAGTTGTTAAATATCATATTAATAGCTTATGTAGGATAAATAAACATATGTAAGTGGTAAATAGAGGTGGTGGCCATATGACAAAAAAAAATTGGCAGAATGACATTCGCACCATATAATCATAATGGTAAATTAACATAAAGATGCAAAACTAGATTCCTGCAGGCAATTTCACCAACATTATTCACATAGAAACTTTATAATCAAATAAAAACTCTCGATAAATGGGTTTTCTAACAGTGAAAGAATATTCAAGTTGGACCATTATCTCCTGAGATTATAACTTGATTGTAGTGGTGGTAGTAGTTACACATGTAGTAATTTTTTTACATAAAATTTTGTATAAAATAAGATCCTAATTATATAACATTTTCCCAACTTAGTAGGTATATAATTTAAAACTAATTTTAAGGTATTCTTAGCAAGGACTTGTGTTACTACCACCACCACTACAATCAAGTCATATTTAAGTCATAAGAATTACTTTACATACAGTACTTTGAGTGCAATTGAATATATATGTCAAGATTTTTCAACATTGCCATTTATTGACAGGATGAATTGCCATCAGTATTAGTATCAAAAAATACTGTAATTTTTTTTTTATTAAAAATATTTCCCTGTAGGAGATGGTAAGGGTTAATGTTTATGGCAAAATGAGCTCAACTACCTTGCAATACAATCTAGGTTGTATGAATGGGTGACTGTAACTCAGATTGAAAGTAATTTTAATTCTATTAAAAAAGTATATATGTAAATCTATTGTACTACCAAAAATATATCATTTTACCATGAATTAGCAACAAACAACTAAAATGTTACAGTGTATACAAGACTTAGGTACATTGACTTCATAATGAGAAAATTTGTAACTTAACATATTTACGTATTACCCAATTAGGCATATATAAGTCGCGCAAAGTACAAGTTGACCAATAGAACATTTCAATTTATGTTAATACCCATTCATAAAAACATAATGAATAGAGATTACTGCTATTTTTATGAACAGAAAAAGAATAGGTGCCAAATTGAAAGTGAGAGCTTTCTCCAATAAAATATCAAGATAAAATACTCACATCTTCTATCATCATTACGAACAAAGCTTAACAGCAAATTTAAGACCGATGTTATTGTACTGTAACACATTGACACCACTAAATTGACCACGTAACGAAGGACTCCTTGTATACCGCCGGGCCCCTCCGGAGGGTCGTCTGTGAACACTTGTTGTGCTATGTGGTCGTGCACCACAGGAGGGGCCCTAGCTTCTGTCGCAAACACTGACGGTCTACCCTCTCTTATATTTAGTTGCTCCTGAATTGCTACCTATAAACAAAATATATGACGCTTAGACAGACAACTTTTTATTTAATAGGAGCTTTCTCTGGTATTTGTCGAAACGACGGCTTATCAGCGCAATTTTGCAGGATTAAACTGAAGACTTAAGTTTACCTCCAAATCCCACTGGTGCCTTTGTAAAACATCTCTACATATCGACATATCTTCTATTCCTGTTAAATCTTGAAATTGAAGCACTTTATCCGTTTGATCATGGGTTAAACCCATTGCATTGTCTTCCAAATCCATTGCCCTAGTTTCTAAACCTAATTACAATAAAGTAGAAAAATGAAACAATATCTACAACGATATTAACTAAGCTCTTATAAATATTCTTAATTATACATGTTAAAACAAACTTGGAGAACCAAAATTACAAAAATGAAAATGTTTTGCATCAAATTGCTACTCATTGCCTACCAGAACGACATTTCTTATGTCATGTCATGTCATCCATGAAGAAAACATAGACAATAAGAACAGACTAAACAATAACATGATATTTAAGGTGTTTACAAAAATCATCAATTCTCTATGGTTATCAAAATACCAAAGTTTGCAAACATAATTAAATGTAAGTCTTGTAGCAGAGATAATAATAAGGAATGTTTATATTAAAATGAAAATGAAAACGAAAACGTTTATTGATGTAGATGAATCGATCGTACTTATTATAATTCAAATACAATGATAATAAAAAGAAAAAACAATCTTGACTATTAAATTAGTTTACATTTCAAAAATAATATTATTTAATAAAATTTAGCAATGTTGTTATGGCATAGTCGCTTATTATATTATAAATATAATTAGGATCAACCACGCGGGCTGGGGTCTGGACCCTATCCTAGCTTCCTACGAGTATTTTTCTATCTACCTACTACATTATTATGAACCCAACCTGTTTTCTGAAACATTGAGTTGCGAGTTTTTTATAACATGTATTTTAATAAACTAGCCTATTAAAAATCGACTTGCAATATTAACGTCCTTATATCAAAGTCCCTAGGTATATTGCCCGACTCGTCACCTGTTCGCCTTTATACTCGGTGAAGTTGCAAAAGCCTCGTAATTGACTATATGAATGTCCATCTGAAAAATCTGATGGACTAAGTACTCAACGCAAAATTTGAGACTCTCTCGTATTTGTAGTTTCTGAGATTTCACGATGACTGAATAAATGATCTTTCACTTTTATATATAAAGATTTGTATATTTTATTTAAAAAAAATGCGTTTATTTCTTCTTCTTGGATTTTCCTTTAACTGATGGTGGGATAGGCGGAGGTGGAGGTGGTGGTGGAAGAGGAGTAGGTTCATCAATTACGGGTGATGGTAAAGGTGGCACTGAAGGATCTTCGTCAGCATCATTATAGAGGTATTCAGTCTGATAATTAAATACAAGAATATTATTCTTTAGAGTTTTTACCAATACATCGATTACTGATCATTGTGGTCAATCGACTGTCTCATTCATCATAGTAAATATATTTATACCTTATTATTATACAATTCTGGAGCGAGGCTAAACAAGCTTTCTATAAATTCTCCATAAGTTACAATGCCATCACCATGTACATTAGCATCACGCAAAATTTCTATCGTCTCTTCTTCATTAAACGGATCTCCAAACCCTGTTACTATCTGTTTGATTTCTTCTATTTCAAGAAAATTTCTTTTTTCAGTATCAAACACCTGTAAAGAGATAATAATTAATATAAATGTATTATTTATTTTCAAATAATAATGTTTTATTTAATTAGGTACGTTTTACCTGGAAAGCCAACAGTAACTCATGTTTTATGTCAGGTTCAACTGTCCACTGATTCAAAATAAAAATGAACTGATTCTTATTTAACATTCTAGTAGTACCCGCTTGTAATTTTTCTGCTTGTGTCATAATTTCCTGATAATCTGGGTAGCGAAAATTTCTTCTATGAAATCTGTAATGAGGAAATATTTCATTATATTAGCTTATTCACATCCACAGCTAAACATAGGACTTGCTCATCAAGTTGCAGTCTAAGTAGCCTTGAATGTTGAGGCCTATAGGTGCACATTGAACCTCTCTATCTCCCTTAAAATACTTAGCTTACTCGACGTAACTTTTATGTACATCAGAACCGCGGGTGTACTTTTCAGATCTGCCTAGATTAATTGCAATTATTTGGTACCTTCTCTCTCTTCTCTACCTCTCTTGAAAATCTGTTTAGATACACCCGTACAATGATATTTTAAAAATAAGGTACACCCACCATCCTAATGTCGGAACCGCGGGTGTACTGCTAACCAATATATGTAGCTAAGTACACTAAAGTAGATTTGGTACGTCTTGTGTACATTTGTTTTTTTTTTTTTTTTGTCCGGGGGGAAATGCTTTGACTCGGCGGTGGGAACACCGCCGCTACAGCGTATTCGCGCGCTGGCGGTGGGATATGTGGGACTCGGCCTCTCCATAGCGTGGTATGCTTAACTCATACCACGAGGAGAGGAACCTATACCAATAAAACCTCACGGACACTCCTTCGATCCGCCGTTGGCGGGAGCCGGGTACGCATGAGCAATCCGGCCACCCGACAGCACCCGCGGCCAATATGGTACCGCGGGATTTCCAGGGCCACACTGAAAGTGGCCCATTTGCCCAATTATAGGGACGCCCGGAGTGTAGAGGCGTCCCTACTCCTCATGGGTCAGCCTCGAAGGGAGCGGGGCCCATGTCCCCCACTTCCCGAGGCGACGTCTTGTGTACCTGCACTACTTGCAGAAACAACTAATAAATAAACAAAATACTGTCAGGTTGCTGCGAAAAGGTAAAAAAACGATTTTCTTTCTTTGATGTATTATTAAAAAAAATTGAGTATTAATAACTTAAGTTAAATATTTAAAACCTATTAGAAAAACAAACAACAGTTGCCTATTTTAGAATTGTAAAAGATTTATAGATTTGTGTATAGAATTTAAAGGTTGTGAACCGCAGGGCGCAGCTAGTAGTGACTAAATGTTATGCGGAGGTTCTGTATTCGGGATTCCTGGTATGGCCACAATACATGCTTAACGTGGAGGTTCTGGGTTCGATTACCTAAGATTGTTATTTATTCTTTGACTTCGTTATTATTTTATAAAATAGTAAGAAAGTCAAAGAAAGAAAATTGTTTTTTTTTTTACTTTTCGGAGCAACCTGACAGTATTTTGTTTATTAAATACGTGTTTCTGCAGGTACATAAGAGGTACCAAAGCTACTTATAGAGTGTACTCAGCTACATATATTGGTAAGCAGTACACCGGCCGGCGGGTGTCCTCATTTTTCAAATATCATTGTACGGGTGTAGGTACACAGATTTTCCAGAGAGGTACGTAAAGGTACACAGAAGGTACCAAATAATTGCAATAAATTAAGGCAGATATGAAAAATATACCCGCGGTTCTGATGTACATTAACTTTTTTCTTTTTTTCGGACGGACATATGTAGTTAGCCCTGCGGCTTTTGCTACTTCACCGGGCATAAAGGCGAGCAGATCTCCAGCCTAGATAAATGGTTTAAACATTACAAAACTCTTTGTAACTGTCTCATCCTCTTTCTTCAGCTTTGTCAACTATCTTTGTCCAATAGACGCGGCTTCTACGACATCTTCTAAATACGTTTCTTAATCTATCGGCAAATATCGTGTTGCAATAACGTTAAGATCAAAATCGGACATCTAGTGTTTGGAGCGTCATAGTACGTCCTTAAGCTTTGAGGTCCTAGATATGATCGTGAGATCTATTTCTGTGGTGGGTTGAAGTTCTTCAACTCCACCACATGCACAGTGTCTACCAGCCAGAAAAATGTTTACATAACTCTATTTTGATAACTGTAAAATGCACTGCGACAGAGGTTCCCAAAAGTTGTCCACGACGCATTTAAATATAGTCTGTAAATAAGTGTACAATTTCTAACGTTAAAGTTACCGTTCTCTGTTTGTAACTTTTTAATATTCCTGTAATTCTTATTTGTGGTGCAATCTGTATTTCTCAAAGCATAATCCCTGTCCCCTAGAGTAGAGAAATTTATTTTTAAGGATACTCAAAACTAACAGGACTTTCGCAAATCTTAATGTAACTTTTTTGTACAGTGGTGAATACCGTGATCGGTATGTAGTATAATTATTGGTACAATGGTACTCTACTTTTTTAATTCCAAAAATGATATCAACTGTTCGATAGTTACAACAATAATAGGTTCTTCTTCATTTATTACTAGCAATGGTTTTGCATTATCATCAAACCATTGATTAATTTCATCTATCTGTTCTTGCTTAAAACGTGGAGTAATATTTGCTAAAGGATCAAAAACTGCCATTATTTTAATTTATAAATAAAATAGAACGAATATAAAAAATAAAACTGGAGATCACGTTTACTTGACGTTAATAGCGTCTAAAATCTTTATAAATTGAATAAAATACCATAGAGCAGAGATTAATAAAATTCACCAAGAAAGTCGTACATCAAGTGGATATCTAAAAAATCCTTCGTCTACGGTATCCTTACCTTTTCTATTTATTATTATTGTTCGTTCTATTAATCTATTATCTATGCTAGTCTTAAAAGTTTATCTGTCGATGTTGTTTTTACTAAAATTAAAATAATATATTTGCATAAATTCTTTTAAAAATTAAAAATAATATTTTCGTAGTGTAATTTCATAGTAACCAATAAACAATGTTTGAGTCGGATGACTTTGATCAGGTAATATTCTACTAAAATAACATTGTTTTGAAAGTTAACTACAAAGACTATCACAATATAAATATTTTTTTAGGTATTATCACAATTTGAGTTTCCAGAAGAAGTTAATAATTCGAAGCAGGTGGACAGTTCTTCCGATAAATTTAAAAAACCCAATGATAATATTCGTAAACCCGAAGACAAAATAAAAAAAGACCATAGCATAGATCTACTTAGAAAAACTTCTCCACAATTAAATCATGAAGGGGATAAGGACGAAGAAAATGTTTATGTTAAAACAAATGCAAAAGATACATCTCCCAAGCAAATTAAAAGAAAAATAATCCATTCATACTTTGATCACAAAAGTAAGCGGAAGTTTCCAGGGCCTGCAGGGCTCCTAAATGGAAATCTTGAGGAAAGGAAAGATGAGAAATTTTGTCAAATGGAACTCCTCTCTCAGGTATAATATATAACTGTATAGTTGGAACACTTATTTTTTGCTGCCTGAATGAATAACCTTGTTGAAGAAAGTTTGCATTGTTGCAAAGTTGTCATTTTATTAACTAAAATCCGTCCCTAAGACTACCTATTGACCAGTCTTGTATGATGTAAGTTCTAATATTGAACAGCATGTCACTATAATGGTGTATTCATAAAGAAAAATCTCCTGTACTAGGTAGTACCTATGTTTATATAACTTGAAAATAAATTCTATCCATGGAATACCTTCTTATTTTGGATGGCTATGAAATACTGAATAACCCTCAGGAGTTCAATAGCAATAATGTTACAGATTGTACAAATTTTATGTGTATCACATAATTTATTGCTTTGAGATTGAGGTTTCCCATTCATTTCTGGGACATTGAGTTAGCTCCCGAGCTTGGGCGCTGCCTAAATGTTTATGGGCTTTATTTCATTTGCAAATATAAATTTAATGTTGGTGTTATTTTTAGGATGTTGATTTTACCCAAAACAATATGCATGGTGATATCTTTCAATCACCATTGTGGGTCAGATTGTTGGATGATTTGAAATGTTGGAAGTTGGATGATATTGATTCAATAAAGATGATAAAACAGCAGGCATTAAATGGTAGTTCAAGAAGAAGAAAAGCTCACACTATCACTGCTTTTGTTGAAGCAGTTGACAGATCTGCCATAGATCCATTGATCATGATGAGGGATACCACAGGTAAGAAGAAACCTGTTCAATTATGTTATTTTTTTGGGATGGACATATGTAGTTGCCCGCAAGGCTTTTGCTTCTCCACCAGGCATATAGCATATCTCTGGTCTTATTAAATTGTTCTTAAACAACTAAACAACCTATTGAGGTCAACAAGGACACTCCCTGTGCAACTTTGACCTCAGCTTATGGAGGTTGCTGGCAGAAACTAGACAGTCATAATTCTTCAATCCCCATTGAATAATTATGACTGTTAAGTTTCTAGGTGTATTGTACAACTGTCACTCTACATGTTATACATTCCAAAAACCAACAAAAGATTGACTGAAACAGTAGGTAATAGTAGAAGTACTAACACAGTAACTTAGGTTCTCATGCAGTGGGTCAGTTGTCATAATGTCTGTCAATTCACCTATCTAGGCTTCTCTCTTTCCCTCCATGAGTAAATTGAATTTAATCCACAAAGTGGCCTTGCCATACTTTTCTAAGATGCAGTACAGTGGTTAAAGTCAAACTATAGTAGGGAGCCTTTACTGTAATATAATTACTCTTTTTAATTTCCTAGGTAATATAAAAGGAACTCTTCACAGAGATGTCTGGTCTACATTCTCACATTACATAGCTGCTGAATATTGCGCCTTAATATTATGGAAGCCTACAATACTAACAACAGGAGGTGCCTTCAAGAAACATTACCTCAATATTACATTAAGTAATATATTGGCAATTTATAGTTCTACAGTGTTGAAAGATGAGCCTGATGTTCGACCATTACCTGAGGGTTATAATATTGTTTATGATGAAGATTTTACTGTAATAAAAACTGAAACTCTGCCAAGTATAGGTAAGTTTTTTTTTAAATACCTCTTTATTTATCTCACAAACTTTCAAAATATTTTTTATTTTTATGAAATTTAAATATATACATTTTGTGAGAGCTGGTGCCCATTGTAGGCAACAAAAAGAAATAAGATAAATAGTAGTAAGTCTTTTTTACTAAAAAGACTTACCTATTTATCTTATTTTTATTATTACATTATTATTTATGCTTTTGTAAGTGAAGCAAAAGAGTGCTACAAAAAAAGGAAAAAGTGATGGTTAGCTGAATCACTATGGATGGTTGTTTTGATGATTAGCTCTAACTGAAGATCTACAGTTTTTTTTTAATGTAGAGCTATTAAAAGTATTTTATTTAGACACTTCTCTCACCTCATGTAGGCAAACTCCAATATAATATATTAAAATGAAGGATATTTTCATCCACAAAAATCTTAAAACAATTCTACATAATAATTATAAATCTTTGTTTCAGGATTAAGTGATTCAATAACAAATGGACACAATAATGAAACAGAAAATTTATTTGAAGAACTTGATAGTATATTTTCAGATGAAATATTTTGATTATTGGTTTCGACATTTACAAGCAGTTTACAAATATGTATAAGCATCAGTTGCTTGCATCACATTTATGTTTGAATTTAATAACATTTTTCCATATTGTTGGTGATCCTCCCATGTAAGGCTGAGTATCTAATAAGGTATCATTTCCTCCATTAAGAGATATTTTCTTTGTTTAGTAAATAATTAATAAAAAATATTAATATGCAAAATTTTATCTTCAATCTTAGTAGCTACTAATATCCACAATATTATCTGTCATGACATAAAAGAAAAATGCCCAACCCATCTCACATTTTGTTTGCAATCCACAAAAAGTTGCACATTCTACATAATAATATAGTTTTGGAATTAAAATGACATTAATCATAATAAGTAGCCTAAAGTGTGGGTTGAAACCAATGATTTACAAAAAAAAATGTATTATAGGTGGTAATAGCATGGTTATTGTTGAAATAAAAATATTATAAAGTCGATTAAAAATATCTATTCATTTTGCTTTTACCCTAATGTGTCGTGATATAATATGCTTTGATAGTGAGGCAGGATGAAAGTATGTGCTAGGACACATTTTACATTTATATTGTGTTCTATCTTGCTTTTCTGTGTCATCAATTTTCTCAGTAGTTTCGCTTTTTGGTTCATCCTTAATGTTATGAGTATTTACATGTCGCTCACAGTTGCCTAATTTCGTAAATTTTGCCTGCAAACAAAATTACAGTGATAAGTTTTGTGGATCACATTTTATTTTACAAGGTTTTCACTAAAAAGATCTGCATTAGTGAGCTGCGTTTTCAACGCGTAACTACCGTTCCCGTAGGAACTTTATTATAATATAGCCTATAGTCTTCCTCGATAACTGGGATAACACTGAAAGCATTTCTCAAATCGGACCAGTAGTTCCTAAGATTAGCACATTCAAACAAACAAACTTTTCAGTATTATATATTAATATGGATATAGATTTGTAGAGCCTAGGTCTTTATATTAGTGATACAGCGAATGTCTTTATATAAGTAGTTTTGTTGTCCTCTGTGTGATGCACTGATAATCTTAACCAGTTTATTTCTGGGCAGTGTCACTTTAACCCATAAGCAAATTAAGGAATTACTTAGGCCATAACATCGTGGGGATGGGCATTAGAAACTTCACAAAAACAAAAATACCATGAATAGTCTCTTTGAAAATCTCGAATCTATAATTTAACATATTGATAGGGGGCACAGGGGTAGATTGTTTTTTGTATCAAGAAGTCTTTGTCCGGCACTGATTCTGTGTTATTACTTTGCCTTATGAATTTATAAATATCTGTGCTATAGAGATTTTGTTCACAGTGTTATAAACACGAATGTGAATGTTTTGAAAAAAGAATTAAATTATCTGTTCTCAGAAAACTGAACCAAACTGCTTTATTAAAATTTGACTTACATTGCATTGAGTACAGATATAGAACATATCCATGCCCACCTTAAGTGTGGTATATCCATTGGAATTATCTATTAACTGGTCTGTGTCTATTGTTAACATGTTCTCGGAATCTGGTGAATCCATGCATGGGCCCTGAAATGCAAAGGAAGTTTAACTTCAATTTGTACAGTTTAATGCTGTGGGAGGGAGAATACATTCAAATGCATACGTAAAGATATGCATTACGTACATAAATGTTTAAAATTGGACAAATTGAGCCCTGCCGACCGGTAGTTCTTCGTAAACACAAAGAACTTTCCAATGTCCCCGTAGACCCAAAGTCCAAAAGGCCCGCGAAAGTTGCGCAATACCCAAAATAAATTTAAGTCATTATTCCTCAATCCTCCCGCCAGCGAGCCTGCTGCGCCCTGAACTCCGGTCCCACAGAGGGCGCCCTCTTGTGCAGGTTGCTTAGTTTGTAATTTTTAAACCATTTATTTAGGCTAGAGACTATGCGCCTTTACGCGCCGGACGGATATATATTTCCTACTTCACAGTATTTAAATCTAAACCATCCAGGGCGCCACCCAAACGCATACAAAAAAAAATCAAATCGGTCCAGCGGTTTAGGAGGAGTTCAGTGATATTATAATTAAAATAAATCAGTATTCAGACTTGAGATTATTCAATAAACTTATTTAAACACAAAAAACCAAATTTATCATTTACGGTACACAAATACACCTACCTCATCTTGATGTTCTTTTAGTGCATTTTCAGTTTTAAATAAGGTGGCGCATGCACTGCACGCGTACACGCTGGGAGGATACCTTTTCTTCAAATCAAATGACAGGTTTAGTGGAAGAGCTGAAAAAACATTTTTGTCAACTTAGGTAATGTTATAAAATCGATTCTGCTCCTGGATAGGACAAACTAATATTAAGTTTATCTATTGGGGACCGCTTTAGAAACTTCTTGAGGTATGGATGTGGAACTTTGATAATTGTATCGCTTAGAAATGTTTTATAGGATCCCGCCACTTAGTGATCAGACGACGGTGGTATGTCTATTTCATCTTTAACTCCGAAGTATCGATATCACTTCCCATTATTTACCTCCAATTGTTTAGTTACCTACTGAAACTGTGGTTTTAGCTATGTGTTGTCTAGTGTGGTTTTAGCTTGTTGAGTAACTACCCTAACCATGCTAGCATGGTAAGGGCAGTTACTCAAACCACACAACACCATCTGCGGCAATAATTAGGCCCATTGTGCAGTGTGTATTGTATTTTATATTAAGTACAAATGTTTTAATAACCTAATAAATTAGGTATATTAAATTATAAGCGCAAAGATGAAGCCCGTCACACTCTACGATCAACACAGCTAACAATTGGTAGATAGCTATTCAAACGAGACATGTATTTGAAAATCATATTATTTGATGTAAGTATGGATAAATAAAATAAAATAAAGACATCTTTTTTTTATAAATATTTTTACTAGCGTAATCTGCTGTTAAAGGGATAGCATACTATAATTAATATTCATATTTTGGAAGCACTTGTAGCACCTTATAGGGCCATAGCACAATTAACAAAATATGGTTTTGGTGACACTATATGAGAGTAATATTACTAAAGCTATTAATTGCACTTACTGCGTCTGTTCAATGATATTGATACTCTTAAGACGTTATCAGCACATTTGGTTTCAGTAATATGAACATGGTAAATATTGAAGTTCTCCTTGCCTTCATATTCTTCGATGGATTTAATTTGTTTATCTCCTGTATCATTTAATTTTTCTGGAAAATTATAACATAATTATTAATATCAACCAAAAAGTGTAAAAAAATAAGTTTTTTGTATTTGTTTGCCCGCCTGTAATACTTATTTGTTTTATTTTAATTTAATTAATATATACGACTCAATGTGAATATTTCAAAGGTTTAGCTGTTGCCGTAATTATTATAAAGCAAAAACGTCAAAAAAATTGTTGTTGTTTGGAAACCTCCTACTAATATTGATCCTTAAGGGGGAATATAGAAACCACCATATTTTGAACTTTATATCCTTGTAATAAAGATCAAAACCAATGAATTCTTAACATACCTTCTGCCCGTTTAAGGGTTAAAGAGGAAAAGTTTGTATTTTTGTATGTTTGTTTCGAATAAACTCAAAAACTACTGGACGGATTTCGACAATTCTTTCACCGTTAGATTGCTACATTATCCCTAAATGACATAGGCTATATTTTTACTGAACTTTTTTGTTGAAAAATTTCAACTGTCTAGCAATCACGGTTGATGAGATACAGCCTGGCGTCAGTCAGACGGGTATCGGAGTCTTAGTAATAGGGTTCTCTTTTGGGTATGGAAGTCTAGTGTTGTTAGGACCATATTAATTATCTAACGGTGTTTTGTAAAAATATTTCCTGTGGGGTGTGTGTTTCCAAAATATTCTATCACCCAACCATTCCTGATAAATACAAACAATCTTACAAGCTGATGCTGATGGGATAAGGCAATATTGACTAGTAATTCAATTAATATATCTTAATATTGTTACGTTCATACCTGATATCATCCTAATCTTATGTAGCAGATGCGGTACATACTCGAACCTTCCCGTAGAGTCGTCTTCTACCTTCACCCGCCCCGTGACCAGTGACACTTTGCTCTTGTTGTAAATCATACCAAATTCATCTTTAACTTCTGTCACCTGTAGGGAACATATTTAATGTCGGTTAGTAAGCGTAAGAGACAATAGCTAATAAGGTTGAAAATCAAATGCATCAAATTGATTTTGTCCTTTTTAAACATATATAAAGAAAATATTTCATGACAGATAAAATTACACCTTATTATCATTACGACTGACACTTACACGGTATTGCAGTATCACCAACGATAATTAGGCGAAAATGCGTAAATTTATATTCTTTTGAAAGAGTTGTATATATCAATGGCTGACCCCACGTTGCGCGTGCGCATTCTGAAGTAACGACACGAGCGTGGAGTTCACCCCCCTTTTTTTTGTCGGTCGGACAGACATTTTTATGTAGTCAACCACGAGGCTTTCGCTATTTCAGCGGGTATAATCTCGCCCCCCGTCACCTATTCTCTCCCTTGTGCTAAGCTAAAATGCTTGTGTTAAGAGTGGGTACACGTCGATACTGTAATGAATGGGGATCGAACCGGCAACCATATGATCGCAACTATTACCTTCGGTGACACTTGCTCAAGCCACGCACACACCTAATATGGAGTCAACCTATAACTATTTTTATGTATCTATTTGTGAGTTATAATAAAGCTAGAGGCTTCAACTTAAGTATGCTATTTTAGTGTAAACTCATATGGCTTATCTATAGGATTTGTGCCCTTTTCGAAATTGGTCATTCAATTATAATATGTACAAAACTAGTATTCACCTTGGTCACGATTAAATTGTTTCCAATCAAAATATTTCTCAAGTTAGAAACCCTCAGTAACTGGGTGACCATCGTGTCTGCTGAGGCCACATCTTGTTCATTACGTTTCACAGTAAGTCCTGCCTTCAATGTCTCTTGTATTAAGTAAATGAACTCGCTATCGTGAATACCTCCTACAGCTGAAATAGTATTTAGATTAAGCGAATGAGAGAGGAGACGTTTTTTGAACGGAAGGTAGGGGTAGTTTACTCAAGAAAGCTCGACTTTTGTTGCTTATATATATATATAATTTTAAATGATAAATGAGTTTTAGTAATAACGTTAGTAAGCTTAATTCGGCTAATCATGTAAGAATATTATAAAAATGTCTTCGCTACTCAGCGATCACTATGTACGAAAAAATATTTTTAAGATGTCAATTTATTAAGTTAATGTAACTTAAATTATACCCAGGAAAAACATAGGTAATGTGTTACAATAACCCTACAGTAATGAAAACATAGTCGCATCGTTAAGTTATCAATTCCAAAGCATTAAAATCATAGTAAAAATACTAACTTTTGTTTTGTTCATCAGTTACAGTTTTCGCTACATTATTGTCATTTGGTGGATTATGATTGATCTTGCCTTTATGATTATTATCATTATCAGGCTTCAGCACTTTGGCAACTAATCTTTTGCCATTTGCAGTTTTCCCCAATATTATTTTATCCGGAATATCTGTAAGAACAAAATGGATGTGTTAAAATAATGGTCATCATCATCAGCCCGTATAACGCCCATTGCTGAATTCCCGAGGGAAGGTTTTGCCATAGTCACCACGCTTTGCAGGCGGGTTAGTGACCACTGTATTATATTGTAATATACAAGGAAACGCTGCTGTCCGTGTTTAGTAGACGATTGTTATAGCTGATACTATAACAATCGGGATCAACAGCTTAACGTGCTTTCCAAGGCACAGAGTCCCTCAAGCAACTAGACCCGAAAAGAAAATCCTAGAATTTACACAACGATTTACTGTGCAGTGTGGGGATCGAACCCATAACTTCTGAGACTTAAAGAGAGATTTATACTGCTACGCCACAATTTCTGCTGAACTACGTCTAATATATACTAATACATATTATAAAGAGCAAATGACAACCTCCGTAGCGTAGCGGTATTAGGCTCGCTTTAAATCTCGGAGGTCGTGGCTTCGATCCCTACGCCGGACAGGAAATCTTTGTGTAAATTCTTAGATTTCTTTCCGGGTCTGGTTGGTTGAGGGACTACCCTCCGTGCCTCGGAAAGCACGTTAAGCCGTTGTCGGGTTATAACATCATCAATAATAATCGTATATCAAGGAAGGGCAGCATCGTTTCCTTGTGTGGTACAACATAATACTGCGGTCACCAATCCGCCTGCCAAGCGTGGTGACTATGGCAAATACCCTCCCCCGGGAGGGATTATTCCGATCTGTCACCCCGCTTTGTCCCCTTAGGGTGACAGATAGGAAAAAAAAGTTTGATCTGTGCTCCTGTTAGAAATGAGGGGCAGTTCGAACTTTATTCACTCCTTAACGGTTTTATCAAAAGTTTTCATTTGTAACTTTCGTTAATTTATATTTTGAGATTATTTACAACTTTAAGTTTATTATTATTTAAAAGTTTTCATTTGTAACTAGGCTATATGAAGTGAAATCAGAAGACTGATTGTAATATGTACAATACTGTGATTTATCGGACTGTGACTGATTCTATCAATCAATAACAAAACAAAATATTCTTATTATTAGTATATTTTTTATTGTCATTAAGTTAAATGAAGTCAAATCAGAAGACTGATTGTAATTGTATCTACTATACGTACTGTGATTTATGGGACTGTGGCGGATTAATAGAAAAACAAAAGAAATGTTTGTAACTTATTTAAATATAGATGATAATAACCTAAACCACTAGTCTTTAATTTAATGTAATGTTGCAGTATGTGTGGCATTACTTTTAAGAATTAATTCTGTGGGGGGACAAACAGGAATAAAAAGTTTTATTAGGAGTAATAAATTGACATCTTAAAAATATTTTCAAGATATCAATTTATTAAGTTAATGTAACTTTATCTGTCCCCTTATCAGTGATAGGGGGACAGATGAAACCGTTAAGGAGTGAATAAAGTTCGAACTGTCCCTTCATTGCTAACAGCGGGACAGATCAAACTTTTTTTCCTATCTGTCACCCTAAGGGGACAAAGCGGGGTGACAGATCGGAATAATCCCCCGGGAGGAGGCCCATGTTCAGCAGTGGACGGTATACGGGCTGATGATGATGATGATGATTAAAAAGAGGTAAAGTTTGCGAGTTTGTAACGTAGGTGGTAATCTCTGGATCTACTTACCCGATTTAGAAAATTCTTTCACCAATAGAAAGCCACGTCATTTGTGAGTGTAATAGGCTATATTTTAAGTTAAAGTTTCCACTAGGGAACGGGATCTACGCGGATGAAACCGCGCGGGTAGTTGCGAATAACCGCATAACAATACGGATTTGTCTCATCACTTATTAATTAGACTCACCTTTAAAATTATATTTAGTCTTTATTTTAATAGAACTTGTGTCCTTGAATGCATCCTGTGTCAAGTTTTCTAATTTTATAGGAACATCAATATAAGGTAATTCTTGGTCAGTCGTTACTGCTTCTGATAAATTTTCTGCTCCCTGTTGTGGGATTTCTAAGAAAAACAAAAAAGACTATTATTCAAAAACATTTTGAATTAAATTTTCCTTTTGCTTTGTTTTAACTTTATTATAGTTAATATGAATGAATAGATGTTGTCCGCGACTTCGTCCGTATAGATTTCGATTTCTTAATACAAACTTTGCCACCCTTTTTCACCCCGTCAGGGGTTGACTTTTCAGCTGTGTGTTGATCGATCAGTCAGTTACTTTCTTCTTATATATATATAGATAGATTTGATGCAGTTTTATTGGATTGCTACTCTGCTCCAAATGGTCATCATGTGGTAGTCTATGTGTTAAGTACTCCGTTTTTTTATATAATATAGAATAAAATAAAACGGTCTTACATACTACAATAACTTATTTTTACCTTCTGTTTCATTGACTGGGAATTGAAGATTTTCATTATGTTCATGTTCATTGTCCATTACATAGGCCACAGTCTCTGGCTGGTTGTTCAATGCTGGTGTTAAATTTGAGAAATTATTTGAAACCACTTGCGGTGTAATTGTCCTGTTAGATAGGTAAAAATAACATTGTATCAAAATATTTTCATTTTGTACATAATTCTATTTCAATGGTAGAACAAGTACCTAGAATCAATTTCGGTGTTGGTGTCGTTTTGCAACTCATTTCTCAATTTCTGAATCAATTCTGAAATATAGAATTTGGATTACAGATATATGTATAGCTAGGTAAAACTTTATCCAGCGGTTGGCACCACGCGGCCCGTGAATGTATTGTAAATAAGTTACAGATATCAAAATAAATGCACGAACAAATCGCAATAGACCGTATACCGTATAGTGTGGATTCCATCCAGCCTTAAGAACGCGCATCGCTTTGCCCGTGAACGAACAAATGATGATGAAATTTTCCCTTTTCCTATGAGATATGAACAATTATACGTAGGCATCAGATATAATCTAGGGTTAATATCAGAAGTACGACCCGCCTTTAGTTTATTTTGCCACCTTGTGGCCCTTGCTTGCCAAAAGGTTGCCGACCGCTGACTTAATCTATTCTAATTCTTCATTTAAAATAAAAATTATGAAATAGTTAAACAATTCATTAAATATGCACCACTGTCAACCAGTATTAAAAAAAATACATTACTGTCATTGGCTGTGATATCATGAAGACCTAGAGTGTTCAATACATATATTTTTTCATTTGTTTCCAGTAATATCCATCCTTTTTGTTCTAACGTTTGATACTGTTCATCACTCAATGTAATCTACAACAAAAAATATGCATATATTAGATTCATATAGAAATTATTCAATGTTTTGTAAACAGTGAATAATTTATAAAGATTTATTAAAATAAGTTTACTGTCTGTAAAATCTTATCTATATTTATATATATAATAAAACTGTAGAAGTCCAATGTCTGTACATAAAAAACTAAACAATGAGTTGGGGGATGTTAGAAGTAGTTAAAAAAAATTGTTTGTCTGTCTGTTTGTACGGGCTAATCTCTGAAACTGTTGCACCAATTTAAATGAAATTTTGCATGGTGCTACATTCCCAGTCAACATTTTAAATACTTTAAATTACACAATGTATGATTTCCAGTGCCATAGTTAAAAAACCGAAGCAATAACGAACACCATGCGGACTACTAATACAACAGCTGCAGGCTAGTACTAATATATAAAGCTGTAGAGTTTGTTTGCTTGAACGCGCTAATCTACGGAGCTACTGGAATGATTTGAAAAATTCTTTGAGTGTTAGATATCCCATTAATCGGGCTATATATAATAATAATGAAGTTCACACGTGAATGGTAATTGCGCGGGTTAAACCGCGCGCAAAATGATAGTTGTATATATTTTCATCCTTCTTTATAAGTGCACTTTCTACAGACTATCACTATAATCACTACATAGTATAAAACAAAGACGCGTCCCGCTGTCTGTCTGCACCTATGTATGCTTAGTAGATCTTTAGAACTACGCAACGTATTTTGATGGGGTTTTTTAATAGATAGAGGGATTCAATAGAAAGTTTTATATGTATAATAACGAGAGCTAAGCGGGTGAAAACGCGCGCGGGAAGCTAGTTTTTCATAAAGTAAATTATTACCTCAGTAAAGTTGTTTCCTTGCTTGCTATTGTAAGTAACCATGTCAATATCAACATTCTGAGTGTTCTGCTGTTTGAACTGATCCACTATTGCATCTTCTTCCATCTGTATATAAAATCAAAATATTATTAAAATTAAAGTATGCACCTATCTAATTACCTCTATAAATTTGATGATTTTAACTAACAGGTGAACATTTCTAATAAATTAAGCTCAGTGAATGCAAAGTATCAGCTTCCTGTAATTATTTACTATGTAAGTGGTTATTTTATGTATGTTAATTAAATAGTACCTTGATGGTATTTATTTCATTACGAGCACTTACAACTTCAGTGCACATACCACTTTGTCTCTGCACTACCCAATTTTTGACTGGAAGAGAATGCCTTTGGCATTAAGTCCGCCTATGTACAGTATTGTGCTAAAGATTTAAATAAAATAAATAAATAAAACTGTAACTACTGTCTTATTTTTTTTTATTCTATTTAAATGAGAGAAAGCACATTGCTGATTTAATTTGATAAAGGCACAAAACGAATTGTGACACTTTTCGTTAATGAGTTTAGTCCCATAGAGCAATTCGCATTCTATTTTAGCATTATTTTGTGCCAGTTTTTTTTTTTATATTAATTTAAAACAAAGTATTATTTACAGGTTCAGAAGTTGCAGTATTTGAACTTGGTTGAAGTAGATAGCTATTAGTGTACAATCCATTATCTGCGTCAGGCAATATGAACTGATCTGAAATAAGAAAACGGAAACTTGTCTGTAAATTATATTTGCTTTTTTTATTTTAATTGAGGAGTCAGTTTTTCAGAAAGTTATTTTTTTATTTATGTTTACTATATATATGAATAAATATGTGTTGCTATTAATGTTTATTAAATAAAACTGGCAAGTCTTCAAATCTAGAAACATTAAAATATTAGATGATCTAACAATATTTTTTCTGTATACCATTCTTATAATATATTTATAACTTTTTAAACTTAATGTATACTAATATTATAAAGAGGAAAAGTTTGTATTTTTGTATGTTTGATACAAATAAACTCAAAAACTACACAATGGATTTTGATAATTCTTTCACCATTAGAATGCTATATTTTCCCTAAGTAACAGAGGCTAATATAAAAGTGCACTAGTTAAATATAATCAAGTAAGAATCAACACACCAGACACTGATATTAATTCAGCAGTGTTGTCCACATCAACATAGAATTGTTGCGATACTCCATAGACAGCACAAGGCTGGACCTCTTCAAGAACTTCCTTCACATCTTGGACCTGAGCTACATATTGAATTTGCCGGTTTACTGAAAAAAAATAACGAAAGACTCATTAATTCATGGCTATACTGTAGAATAAATTCATACATTTAGCGATTTAATGTATTTGTAATATAATATTTATAATAGAAAAAAAATATTAGCCATGAGCAGTTTTAAACCATGAAATAAATAATATTGGTTTTACATACAAAGAAAAGTGCCGTCATCTTGAACTACGAGGAATTGATCCGTTTCTGCTTCACCATTGTTTCGTGGCATAAACTCATACGTTTCATAAGTATTTTTATCCATTCTTCTTTAAAAACACGAAAGAAAACATAGAACTTTTACAAAAAGTATTGTATAATTCAATCACTAAATTACTATTTAATATGTAAACATTTCACGTAACAAACAACGCTGCAAATATTCCATAATAAATATGTTGACAATAAAAAATGTGCGGTTTAACACTAAATAATAAATTGTAAATAAACAATTTTCGAAAGATATTAACTTTTTCTGACAGTTGACAGTACTTGACAGTGTTGAGTTGAGTGTTGACCACAGATTACTATAATGTAGCTACGTTGACCACTGATATGTTTACTTATTCTGAGGTGTTGACACTTGAATTTATATGCCGTAAAACAGATTAAACAGAATTCCGTTTATTTTTATTGTATTATATGGTAACACTATAGAATTAAGGCTAAGCTTCATAGTTTTAAGGCAGAGTGAAATCAAAAATATAAGTAATGCACGAACTTGCTTCACAATTAATAGTATTTCTAAAAGCAAAAACATAGTCTTTAAGTTCAACAGGGTGCCAACGGGGTGCTTTAATTTTGTCTGTGACTATTAGCCGTACTATGTCGTTCATCATTATTTGTTTGTCAATACATTTTGCTGCTGCATCCCAACATGCTAAACTAAATCTATGTACATTTATATCTCTCCTTGGGTAATATTTATCAATAGGTTCGTCAAATTTATACCCGTAGCAAACAATAGTACCGTCACATTCCAAGAGATTCATCATAACATTTTTATATTTTCCACTAGAGCAATTCAGTGCTAATGCTGGCCGTTTTAATGAGGTATCGAAAGAACATAATTCTTCAGCTTCCTTTAAATTATAGACTGCTGTCGCCCCAATACTCATTAAATATTCTTTAGTGGTTTCATATCCACAATGATCAGCTATTATATTGAAGGTGTTCAAGTCCCAAGCTTTACATAATTGAATTATTGACTGACCGCAGGGACTGTTGGCAAAATTTTGTATCACGGTATCTCCGGGTTTCAAGCGTCTAAAATCTTTTAATAATCGATATGCCGTACACGGCGCAACGGCTAACATGGAGGCTTCAGGAAGTGGTAGATTAGGAGATACAATATGTAATTTTTTTTCACTGTATATTCCGTAATATTGCCAAGTTCCTAACCTTCTAGAGGAGAGTATCACTCTATTTCCAGGCTTTACTCGACATACGAGTTTACCAATTTCTACCACTTCACCAACACCTTCATCGCCAGGAACACAGGGTAAATGTGGTAGCATGGCATCCTTTCCTGAAATTAAAAATAAATAATATTTTGTAATATGGAGGTAGGTGATGGTTATGACTGCGATAAAAATGTGCTATTATTTAGGTACTGTAGGATTATTATTATACCCTACTACTCTCATATGATATTGTTACTGTATTTCCCCCCTTGTCCTAACGACCCTTAGTTTGGAAAGAAACTTCCTATGCACTCGTAGACCCTAAAGTCCAAGAGGCCCGCGAACTGTAACATAGAGCGACGGTTGCACTTAACTCCCCCCTAGAAAAGTTATCGTCATAATCCCTCAATCCCCCTACCAGCGATCGCCTTGAGCCTAGTTCTAAGCCCCACAGGCACAGGCTACCTGCGCCCTCTTGCGCAGGTAGCTTCATTTGTAGTTTTTGAACCATTTATTTATTCTGGAGTTCTGCTGGCCTATAAAGCCGCCTGGTAAAGTAGCAAAAGCCTCCAGCTAACTACATAACATCAGTTCGAAAAAAAAGTTGTAGCTACATTTACTGGACAATTTATTGGAGAGCAAATCCTATATAGCTATAGTTATCGATTTTTAAGAATTTTGAACTGATAATAATGTTGCAGTTTTAATTGTGCCTATAAGAAATATACAATTTGAATTAAATTAAAATCTTATGTAGTCAATCAAAAGGGATAAGTAAACATCACAAAAACTTTAACATATAAACAATATATTTTTAACTATACAAGTTATTAATCGTGTACATTCTTACATACTAATTTAATAATTATTAAGAACTAAAATCTAAAATATATTTACACCCAGTAAACCCTTGAATTGTTAGGGCATTTTCAATGGCCTCCTGAAAGTTGTCAAATTTAACCATTTTATGTACAGGAGCTTTCAGTTTTTGATTGATCATTAACGAAATTATTTCACTCATCATTTTGTCTTTCTCGGCAGGGCTAGCTTTGTTGTTCCAAAGTGTCATCCAAAATCCATAAAAAGCTAAGTTTTTAAAGATAAATGCTGATGTGGGAATAGTAACTGGGTCTCTGGACATTCCACCATAAGTCACCATACATCCTGAGTGTTGTAAATGCCTCAACATTTCAAGAGAACTCTTTCCTCCAACGCAGTTCAGAGCAAGCAATGGTTTTGGCAGTGTTTTGTCTTTAAAAATAGTTGTTCTTCTCAGTTCTTCTTCTGTCAGTACATAAGTAGCTCCCAAGTTACATAAATACTCTTTTACTTCATTTATGTCAGGTCTGTTTCTCACAATGTTAACATTCTTGATGCCCCAAGCTTTGCAGATCTGTATGACATTTTGTCCGCATGCACTGTTGGCTCCGTTCTGGATAACTACAAGACGTTTATCTCTGACTGGTTGGAAATCAGACAGAATTCTGAATGCAGTGCAAGGATTAACGGTCAATGTTGCAGCTTCAACAAGACCCAAATTATTAGGAACAACTTTCAAAACATTTTTATCAAATGTTGCTATATCCCTCCAAGTGCCTTGAACTGGTTTAGTCACTATAACTTTATCTCCTGACTTTATTTCTTTTACTTCTTTGCCAACTTCTTCTACAATTCCAACTCCTTCATTCCCTGGTACACATGGTAAATCCACTTTCACAGGGTATTTGCCTAGAACATAATATTATCAACAGGTAATTACTTTCAGTTGAGTTAATAAGAAAGAAATATAACATACAATTAAAATAATAAAACAATATACCTTGTAAGTATAACAAAATCTTGAATTCAAACAAAACCACTTGTAAAACATTTAATAGTCTGTAAGCAAACATTGTTTCAGAAGCGAACTCTTATGAAAAGTACCTTGTATTGTGTTTATGTCTGCTGGGTTGACAGGAGCTGCTAGCATTCGAACGAGGACATCTTGACTCCCCAGAGGTGGTACTTCAGTCTGTCGCAACTTAACAACCTGCAGAGGATCTCCAAATTGACCGTAATACAGTTGTTTTGATACTAATGTTCGCACAGCGCCTTTCGTGTTTGAGGAACTATGAGCGTAGTGCTTTAGAGCGATAAACAAACTACGCTTACACGGTAAGAACGCCATGATTATTTACAGTGGTCAATTATGTTACTGAAATTTTTTATCAAATATTATCACAATTTTTATTATCCGGCTTTCCAGATTTGAAGATTTGACATTAAATGTACCAGTACCAGAGAGATATGACAATGACAGTGACACTTTAAATAATTTATTTTTTAGGCCATATCATATATTTAACTTTTGAGCCTAGTCATCCAACATGCCAGTGATGGATATGGTGATGAGATATTAATGTGATAATGAGAATACTTTTTGACTTTATTACACATTATTTATTAAAATTTTCAACATCTTTCTATTATATTGATTAAAGCACTTAACTTCTCGTGAAAACTGATAATAAGTAATAATATAATATTTAATTCTTTCGTTTCGGGAAAGGAAAATCAGAGAAGATTGACTTCTCTAATTTTACCGTTAAAAGCTTCATTATTTACTTATTTTTGGGGATCTTTAAGAAATCGGATAATCCGAAAATCTAAATCTTTTCTTGCAAGAGGTGCTGTAATACTTGGCGGGGCTATAGCGTCTGGAGGCAGCATTTGCAATTTCGGAGTTCGGAAGCGACGAGCTCTTGTCAGTTGCCAAGAAGTGCTTGTGTTGCGCATGGATCTATGAATACTCAAACCTTCATCAACTGAAGGTAGTGTAGGACGAGGTACACTGAAATAATATAATAATATTCAGGTCAGGAGAAGACTTTGTAACATACTTACATACGTGTTGAGTAAAATTTATATAACTTTATAGGCCAAAGCCCGGAAATAAATAAAGACGGACGAGAGTCACATAATGTCTAAAATGTGCCTACTTACTATGCTTGCGTAATTTGTGCTCTTAATCTTGCTGGAGCTATCACGGATGGTAGTTCGGCAGTCGAATTTCTTTTTAATCCTAGAAAAATAAAAATTTATCTCCGTATAAAAACTTTTAGTGACTCACTGAATATATCTACTTACCTAAATAGAAAAAAACATTGAAATCGCAATCGCAAGGGCGATAATATCTACATGCAGGAATTTACTAATTTAATGTTTTTGAATCGTCAAACTCAAGCTCAACTTACCAGAATACTTTACATTCTTTATAGAGCTCTTATCCCTCCATTTTTGAGAGCAGACAGGACAAACCCCACGACGTATTGACCATTTTGGTATATCCACAGCTGCTTGTAGATTGTAAAGTTTTTGAAAAGCAGGTATTTCAAGCGGAGGCTGCAAACAAATTTGTTACATTACTTAGTACAAAAAAGTGTTAGTCAATATACAAGTTACCTATTGTGCCATTAACTAACCAACAACGGCATACCGTGCTAATAATAATATATAATAAGCCAATTAGGTAGGTAGGTAATAGCTTTCAGCTTTGTTTTTAAAGTTTAGGAAAATTATTGGTGTAGAAATCTAACCGGCGGAGGTGGAGGATTCGCTTGGAACGCTAATATGGAACAAATATCCATATCTCTTCTTGTAGACATGCGAGAGACTCGTGATCGGGACACGCTGCGATCCGTCATGCGCATACTATACCCGTGAACGCAGGCTTCGCTTGATTGACTGATCGTGGAACAGAGAAACATACCTATTAGGTTCTATGAATTTGCATTGATACCTATGTAGCTCATATTGATTACGTTAAGATTGTAACAGATTAGGTAGCGTAGGGTTTTCAAGTACCCGTGGGTTAATTACTAGAAACTACTTTATTTTAAAACAACTAGCTATGCGTATTGCCCAAAGCTCCGCATATATTAATATGAAAGTAAAAGTTGCCATTAGGCAACTTTAACAAACTTATAGCATTGTTTTAATGTTGTTCAAATTATATTCTGTGTGCCAAATTTCATCAAAAGCCCTAGTAATTTTACTAAATTGTACAGACATTTAAACTATCATATTGATATATTACGAAATGTTAATGCTAAATCTATTTAAAAAAAAATATTGTATGTAATATAAAATCTGTTTAGCGCGGGATTACTGGAGTAGGTAAAGTTCCCATATTAACTTATGTCAGGATAAGGTTTCCATAGGAATCCATAGGGACCTAGTCTATAAATAATAATAGATACCCTTTGTTTATCCTGGATAACGAAACTATATAATTATGAAAGAATTTTCAAAACCGGGTCAGTGATTATATAGGTACTACGAGCATCCAAACTCACAAAATTTACCTCTTTATAAAATTTGTGCTCTATAGCTATCCATTATAAATTTAAATATAAATTATATTTTTAATCAGGCACATTCATATTATATGCTAAAAAAAATATTTCCTATCTGCTTGCCGAATCACCACCATTTTCCTACCTACAAGTCTACCTATATCACGAACAATCTCACAAAAAGGAAGGAAAGTTGATTGATTTACCATGACAATTACAATGAACAAATGCTAAATAATCACCTTTCTATCTCTAATCAGGCCATGGACGGTCTTGGAAGTCCTTTAATATGATGAATGCGGAGGCAAAGAATGGGTATGACAAAGCAATTGTAATACCTACTTAGTGTTTATTGTTTTATTCACCAAAGAAAACTGTGAGAAAGATGTAGTTAATAGACATAATTGTATCGAAAGTGAAAGTTAGGTGGGAAAATATAATTTTTGTTGATGCTTCTTTATCATATTGGACTCCTTGTTAGGTATAGTGTTATTACATCTTAATTATATGTAAGTACCTATATCAAGCATTGACCTTGCTATATAATTATTAGGTACCTGTGTAAATGTAGGTAGATAATATCAACCACTAAGTAGATACCTACTAAGAGAAATCTTCTGACAAAGCTATTGTAGTTCTAGAAAAAAGGCGGATAATTGAAGTAGTAAGTTTTACAATTATTTGCGAAAACCACAAGTAATTGTTTGAGGTGCTGTGTCCGTGAATTTATTTCTCTAGGGCAGGTGTTGTCTTAAAAAAACATCTTTAGATAAGATACAGCAATATATATTTGAATTTGATTCTTTGAGTACTAGGTAGACACTTACTCAGAGATGTCATCCTGTGGCAGTAACAGTGGTTTGTCCAAGGTGTCATCATTGCTTCGGTTACGTGCTCGGACCATATCCAAAAGTAATGTTTCGTTGCGATCAGGAGATGTAGAACTGCATGCAATAAATTAATTCCATCGATCATACTATCAGATTATTGGTCATATGGTTAAACTTCAGAATAGCGTACACCCACTGGTACTGAAAAAACCCACTATATTATAAAAAAACTAGCAATACCTAAAGGTTCTATCGCGTTAGATTGTGGCTCCGCATTAAATTATCTATTATAGAGAGATGAAATAAACTTCGTAGTATTCGAATCTTCGCAATGAATAGGTAGTCTCATTTCGTTTTATTAATTCCATTCTTGGTTGAGCACATTATCATCTTAACCAAATTCAAGATGAACTAACCGGCTAGCATGAAAAAAAGATTCGTATTTACGCGATGGCGTTTGACCAATGAAATGGTTTATACTTTATTCCACTTTGAACACATTTGATATCACCTAGTTGTTCAAGGTGGAATGAACCGATGTCCTCTGACCACCTACGATTCAAATCACCTAGCTAGTATCACCCGGGTGATTCAAGGAGACTAAATTGGTGTCCTCTCATCACCTGGGAAACAAATCACCTAGGTGATCAGAGGAGACCGTTTCCATTATGTGCTGAACCTTGTTCACCCGCATAAATCCTGCTACAAACAAATGAATGAATGAATGATAGAGAAAGGTTATATATATACCGATGGCTGTTCATGTAACTGCCGTACAAATCGCTTCGCTGTGACAGCAACGTTTTGGCTTCGGAGGACGTACTCTCGACTTTGGAGCTGGATCCCATGCTGTCCCGATTAGCACGCATCCTCATGAGAACAGTGTAATAGGGAGTGGAATCCTGGCTCATGAACGAGATGCGATTACTTGATTCTTCTTTTGGCCTGTAGAATATAAATTAGAATGTATTGAGAAGGTTCCTAAGATTTGTCTTAATGCATATCATTTTATTACATTTTTTATTGGACGCTAGCTGTATCCCCTACTTATATTCTAATGCGAAAGAAACTCAGTCTTTTTATCTTCTATGCCTTCATGCCTAAATTACTAAACAGGTTTTGATTAAAAAGTAAGTAAGGAAAAGAAGGAAGGTTGAAGTTGAATGACCAATCTCGAAAAGGGCAACTTCAATAAACTAGCCATATGAGATGCATATATTCAATTATAATGATAGAAAAGCCAGTTACTTCGTACATTTCGTTCAGACACCAACCAACATAATAATTATAAAACGTATAAGTAAGAAGAAAGTAATGGATGAAGAAAGATTGACAAAACAGGTATACATGGCAAGTGTGAGTGGCACAATCGGAAGGGGAAGACTCTGACCAAATCGGAGACATCCTCGCAAAAGGTCAAATAAGATCCACCCTAAACCGACGTGCTTGTATGAAGAATGTTATGAGAGTGAATGAAGCGAAAGATGTGTGTAGGGACCGTAGCAAGTGGAGGTCCATTGTCTCTGCCTACCCCGCTGGGTGAGCTTATGTATGTATAAGTAACAAAACACAACTCTTCCATCGACGCAACATACCTACTTATTTTCTAGATCCTTTTAACGTTATATTTGCCGCTTGAAACTAACACAATAGGAAGTATTGGTGTTTTTCAACGCTTAAATTGGAAAAGGCATAAACAATTGTTCGCTAGCGGTTTACGACAACCGCGACATTTGAGAGGTTAAGATGCACAGAGGCTGTTTGACTTTTTCTTCGTGAGTCATACCGTGAGTCAATTTGTTCTATACTTTGACTGCTGTATAGTCGTCTCTATAACTTGATTGTTTTTAACATATAAAACAAGAGAACAAAACCTATTTTGTTTCAAGATGGCGTGATATTCTTTGTCCTTCAACATTATTGAAAATTACAATGTATTTATTTATAGTCCCCAAAAATATACAACCTAGCAACTACATCCTAGCAATCCAGTTCAATCCAATCTAGGTCCATATATCTCAAAGGGGATACCTACTTGCGCGGTTCGCTTAGTCAGAAAAAGCTGGAGCCCTGTTCGACTCTATTCCCGGTGAATAAGGTCTATTGGATAATTATCTTATATTAATATATAAAGCTGAAGAGTTTATTTTGTTTGTTTGCTTGAGCACACTATTCCTAGGAACTACTGGACCGATTTCAAAACTCTTTCAGTGTTAGATAGCTGATTTATCGAGGAAGGCTAAAGGCTATTTATGAAGTACCTAATTACGGGAACGGGAGTTACGCGGGCAAAACCGCACGAGGAAGCTAGTATTTTATATTAGTTCGTGCGAAAAGTAAAACATCATATTATTATTATAGATACCGTTAACGTTACGTTTATTTACATTATAAGCTGACTGTACATCTTACGTTTTGTTGGTAGCGGTCGAATGCAACATGATTCCTAAGGCCTTGAGTCGAGAGACTTAATAATATGTTTGTGACAAGACAATACTTAGAATTGCAATAAACTGTGGCTTCAAAACAGCTAGGTAGGTTTTTATATTGTTAGCGACAGTTCCATGATATTAGTACCTTCTAGTTTTATTGGAATTCTCTAAAAAAATATCGGTCGTAGGTCTCTAGTGAAGATATTATAATAATATGTATCTGTATTTAATTTGACTTATGGAAATAACAAAAAACCTCTGACATTTTTTTTTGGTGAAAAATGAGAAAAAATATTAATTTGATTGAAGTAAGTTATTCAATGCGTATATTTTTTCATGTTTTTAGAGTCATAACTTGTATATAATTCTCCGATTGATAGATATACAACGATGAGATTTCTGCTATATAATGCCAATGCATTAGCCCATTTGGTTAGTTCCCACAGGTATTCTATGGACAAACGTATATAAAAATATACTCGTTCCCTGATCGTTCTCATCTAAGAATCATTCGTTGACCTGTGACAGTAACTGTGATCCCAGAAATCGCTTTTATTGGTCTTGTTTCACTGTTACACAGACACCCTGTACTCTAGGCAAAGACTGCCTACACCATGAGACTCATTGGATGTTCGATTTACAAGACAATAGGATAATTGGAACATGGAATTTATCTCCAAGGCGTTGTTTGACAAAAGAACTTTACACTAGCAAAATTTTAAATGTTATTCACCGGAGAAGCACACCTGTAAATGCTCTACGACTGCAAAAGGGTTTTTAGCTATGTGACTTTTGCTACTTTATAAGGCTAGAGCTGAGCACACTTATGAAAGCGTAGTAAGCTCCAGCCTTATTAAATGGTTTGAAAATTACTACAAACTAAGAGTGGCAAGAGGTCGCCCCCTGTGGGGCTTGGCTCAGGGCGGTCGCTGGCGATGAGATTTAGAGATTATGACTTTTAGTATTTTAGGGGGTTTTATGCAACTGTCACTCTGCTTTACAGTTCGCGGGCACCTCTCGGACTTCGATGTCTATGAGTGCTCGGAAGCTGCTCTACAACTGCAAAAGGAATTATATTTTTAGGTGGGTACCTACTAAATAATAATCAACCAAGTGTGTGTGTAGTGCTGTATTAGAATTAAACGATTATATTGAGGTATTTATTATTAATTATACAGAAACTGTGGTAACTCACTGGGACAAACGGCGAGAGTAGAGTTGCGAGTATCTTAATTTCCAATCACTATCAGTTTTCCACACGTTTGGTTTTCTGAAATTGTAAAACATTTAATCAACTGGTTGTTACTATAATTTAAATTACACCCAGTGGTCGAAATTAGAGCTTAATTAAATAATATATTAGCATTCTGATCTCCTTCTCTATATAAACTACTAGATTCCCGCGCGCGGTTTCACCCACGTAACTCCCGTTCCCGTGGGAACTTCATTATCAAATATAGCCTATGTCACTCAGGGTGAATGTAGCTTGCCAATGGTGAAAGAATTTTTAAAATCGGTCAACTTTTTGAGCCAATTCGTTACAAAACATACTTACATATAAATCTTTCCTCTTTATAATATTAGTATGGTTAGGTGTGCGTTTAAAACTCCACCGTCCGCGCAATTTTCTTAAAAAGTTACAAAGTACAAAGTTTTTGTTTCACGTATTAATATATAGATTCCTAGCGGCTCACCCTGGCTTCGCACGGGTGGACTTTTATAGCCTATGTTACTCAGGGTAGTATATAATGGTGAAAGAATTATCGGAATCCGTTAAGTAGTTTTTAAGTTTATTCGTAACAAAAATACAAACTGTTCCTCTTTATAATATTAGTACAGATGTATAGATAAGTGGCAATATTCGTTTCAGAGTAGCTAATTCACTCATGTCTAAACTGTGATGATTACAATGTAATGTAAGTGAATCACAATATATCTATTTAACACCAAATAAATACACAACGTCCTGCGATTTAAAAAGTGTTACCCGGGCTTCTTATGGTTCTGGAATAGTGTTCTACAAGCAACATAAAATGGACCTATAAACATTTTGTTAGTTGGAGGTCAGTTGTGCAGTAGGTACGACACCAAACCACTACCGCTCATGAATATATCGTAAAGTTAATTTAGAACCCGCTGTGGTTAATTTACGAGGCCGCCATAAAATCAGATCTTCTCGTTAGCCGATAACTATTTGAAGAGAAAAAAATAAAGTGTAAGTGTACGAATATAGTAAAACCTGACGGGTTTTGTACATAATATCTATTATTGCAAAAACTAAGGCAAATTCACCGCTCTATGGATCAGTATGACATAATTATATGTAAATATACAATTAATTCATAGGACCACTGCTAAAAATGACGATAAAATTAGAAAACTGAAATTATAATGTTGATTAATTCAAGTATTTTCAGTTAATCTATTAGCCATTGCCACAAATATAATAAACCTAAGACATTTGCGCGAAAACGGAATCTTAAAGACGCGAAAAAACTTAAGGACTTTTAAGTAATTAACTTTGATACCAGATTATGAGTTAAAACAAAAATATGCAATTATTAATTTTTAAAACGGTCCTTAGGATGTTACAATTAAAATGTTACCTTCGTCATTATGTGTCCTTCGTAAAACGCTGTCAAAAAGAACCAGCTTTGAGCAGAGAACCCTAAACACTAAATAAATGAATGGAAGATGATGGCACATACCTGGTAAAAAGTGTACTATAAAATCAGCAAATACCTTTTACAAAATGCATCTTAAGTAATCACCTCTGTTCGTTATTCCTAATTGTAATATGTATGTTAAAGCTTTACTTACGCCATTGTGATTTTATGAATTTTTGTAAAAATAATAGCGAAGTTTTTAATGTAAATAATATTTACAAAATTGAATGGTGTAATGAAAGCATGTAAATTTTAAAAAATCTTATTAAGATGTTGTCACTGTAAGTTGTCAGTTTCGACTATAATTTAATAACCAGGATAATAAAAAGTAATTTATGGATGTTATTGAAATCGCGAGCCGAAAGAGAATTACTTTATCTGTTAGCGTCCCTTTCTTAAAAAGTCATGCAAAACGACTGTTCATCATGTTTAAAATTATCTTATTAAATGGCATCGGACATAGCGGTTTTATCTATGATGCAGAAGTGAACACATATTTTTAGTAATTCATTCTATCAATTGATATTAAAATTTCCGAGATGGACTTATATAATTTGTATAATATGGATATCTCAATAATTTAAAGACCATAAAAGTTAATAATAATAATAGATGATGATTTATTCTGCCATGTTTAGTATATATTTTTATATCTTGTGTCTTATTTGAACTATCTGCCCGTACTAGTTTTTGTTAGCAGTGACCTATCCTATGGCCCACATTACACTATCAATCTGGATCGAGATCCGTGATCGAGATCAATGATCTCAATCCAGATTGACTGTTTAATGTGTGTGATTGACGGATCGCGACATCGGATCGCAAATTATCAAATATTTTGAAATCCATGATCTCGATCCGTTTATCGCAATCCAGATTGAGCGTCTAATGTGCAACATATAATTCGAAAGATACTATTAAAATTACTAGTAGTAATAGGTGAATAAAAAAATATATTAAAATTAATTACTACACATGCTTTTTGTTCAGATCCATTTTGCAATTCGTCATCATCAGCCCGTATAACGTCCACTGCTGAACATGGGCCTCCCGGGGAGGGTATTCGCCATAGTCACCACGCTTGGCAGGCGGGTTGATGACCGCAGTATTATGTTGTACCACACAAGGAAAGGCTGCTGCCAGTTCCTTCATATACGATTATTATAGATGATTTTATAACAATCGGCAAACGGGTTAACGTGCTTTCCGAGGCACGGAGGGTAGTCCCTCAATCAACAAGACCCGGAAGGATATCTTAGAATTTACACAAAGATTTACTGCCCGGCGTGGGAATCGAATCCACGACCTCCTAGATTTAAAGTGAGCCAAATACCCCTACGCTACGGAGGCTTTCGCGATTGTGAACACACAATCTTCATATTTTTTTATTAATGGCAATCAGAATCCTCTGAGCACACGTCTTCATGTGATCATTGCGAACAGTGGACTGACGTGATCTGGATTGACTGTGTAATGTGACATCAATCCAAATCAGTTTATATCAATCTACCGCGATCACGGATCTCGATCCAGATTGAGCGTGTAATGTCGGCCTATGAAACAACGTCAGTATCTATTAAAAAAATGATTGTTGTCATGGCAACTGTCTAACTTGACAAATGCTGAGAGGGACAGCGTACGACGATTGAGGACGATTAAATTATCTTTCAGCTCGCTTTGATTTTGATTTTTTACTTTTTTAATATAACAATTGGGAGTAGAAATTAGTATTTACGATACTATAGGTAGGTCCCATGTATGTATGCGTAGTCGTCAGTCCACTCATAGAATCTTTATGATATAGTGTAGATATGTACATACATGCCTACACTCACTCCTATATTTCTTCATTACAGCCCAAGGTTTGCTTATTTTGCGTTCTTCCAAACAGACAGAATACAATAATATCTACATAAATAGTTAAAAAAGTATTACTTGTATAACATTAATCATTTACATTAGTGAATTCGTCTTCAAAGAAAACATACCTACTCTTTGAAGTCGAGTTACTTCGAGGGTAAGTATTTTGTATGACACAGCTCAACGGCTACACTTTAAGCTTATATTACGCGGAAACTTGTTTAATCCATTAATTATCTCAGTTCTCGCAACTATATTAGTCATAAGTACATCTCACTTCCGATTACACATGCCGAATAAAATATTGAAAAAAAAAACAAATGGTTCATTTCTGATCAACAAGACGCTATCAATCTAATAACGATATTACTATGATTTGATAAGATTTTCTTCACTACTTAGCATTTACTAGGTATGCATTCAACAAACATTTTAAATATGTCGATTTCTTAAGTTAAAATAGCTTTAACAGTTATCTATACATTAACAGTGACATATGGAATACGTTACAATAAACCTACTGTATTAAAGACATTTTCTAAGTCATAGTAATATGGTATAGACTCCAGGATGTTTCAACAAAATGTTATCACAAATATTATAAAGAAGTTTAATCTATCAGACACGGCGGTACTTTTATGTTGTCATGGTAGTGGACGCCTGTATGATACAACGACGTTTGCTCTTGCACTGGATACACCTTGGGGGGTCTTCTTGAGTTTCTAAACATAATTATTGTTTGACCAAATAGCCAACATAATAATATATGTCAGTAGTTCATAATATTTCAAGTTACAAACAGTATGGCGAATTGCATAGTTTTTCCCATGCTGATAATGTTTATGATGTGATGTAATAGTTAGGAATATTGTTTATCTTGTTAAAATAATGATGCAAGTATGTACAATTTCCTATAACGTGTACCTAATTGATTTTATGTTATGTAAATCATAAAAAAAACTTGTTTGTTTAAATTTCTTGTTGTTAGTTTTTTAAATACATGCGTATCAACTTCTTAGTTATATTCGATAAAGAGGTTATATTTAAGGTACCTATTAATTATTTCCATCATGAAATTACACCTAAATATAAGATTTCTATTTTATGTAGGCCTATGGGAATCTGCATTGCGCCGTTTAATATGAATGCTTAACTGATTATTAGATTATATATCTTACAACCACTAAAATACCTAGAATAGAGGAACTTTGGTGGTGTTCCTGCATTGAACAAAAAATAAAGACATTTGCTGGCCGAGGTGGTATACCCGGTGGCCATTTGTACTCAGAACTTGAATATGTGCTAATTTGTATTGCGCGATATAGGTTAGTAGGCATTCCAGGTACCTACTAGATGGCGCTGCTAATTTTCGTGGGGTTTATTTGTGGTCAGAAAGCGCTTCACTACTAATCATTAATAAGTGTTACTAAAAAAAATCTCACTCGATCAGAAAACAGAACACATAAACAGCTTAGCAAAACTTGAAGACCAATAAGTTTCCATAACCCCGAAATTTTCCATCTTCCATCCATTTTCATTAATTCAATACGCCGCCGTCATTCTTCGGAATATATGAGCATTTTATTTGTGAATTTAACATTACATTAACGACTCATCTCACTTACCTACTGACTCTTGAAAGGTGTTTCTTTAAGTTAATCGGTGTTAATATGCAAGTTTGATACGCTACATCCATAATAATCCGTTATAGACAATAATGCATTATTTAGGTTCTTTTAGTTCTATGAATTACCAGAATTACATCATCATCAATGATTGTAATGAAGACATTTAAATAAATAGTAACTATGTTTCGTACATCATCGTTTAGGTTTCAATAATTTTTGTCCTAAGGTTGACTGGTAGAAAATGCCTTTGGCATTATGTCCGCTTCTATAAGTTTGTTCTTAATGTGCATAAAGTTATAAGTAAAAACAATTTTTTTTTCTGTGTTAAAAATACCTTGTTAAATGGGGATAACGCTAATCATAAGTCCCAATTCGATATATTTGTATATATGTCACAGGAAAATAATAAAAATCTTAAGTTGATCAACTTTCTAGTTAGTTGATAAAGTAACGAGGTTTCGGGTGGTTGAAAAAAATAACATAAACCAATGGAGTTCAACAGGACTTATTGAAGTTGAAGTTTTTTTAATTTGTTACAACAGTCTGTTGTAACAAGTAGCATAGTCGCGTTTGGTTAGGTTAGGTCAAGTATCATAATAATTAAGTAAATAATATAATAATTTTAATTGTATTATTTATTTAATAAGCTTTGCAATGAAAGTATTTTTGTTATATGAGAAAATTTGGGATTAGGTTTACTTGCCTAAGCTGTAATGATACTCCTTCCTAAGTGCCGGACTTAGATGGGCAGGATACAGAAAGCTTACGTTCATGTATAATGGATTAGAGGAATAAATATACGGAATGTAAAGTTTCGAGAACAACCGTTTTTTTTATTATAATATGCTGTCTGTTCATGCGTTTTAGTTACATAACGAATTTGCGTATATAATGCAATCCAACCAACAACCAATCACCAACAATTATTGTAAGAATGCAGTTGTTTTTAATATATTATGTGGTACTAAAGGCTTAGAGAACATTTCTTAGTATTATGTCTACTGGTGAATATAGGCGTTCTCTTAACAGACCTTGGCAAACCAGGGTCGTTGGAGCCAGGAATGACGATCGCAGTAAGGTGGTACCTGAAGCTGATAGATGCTGCTGCCCACCCATCAGCTGTATATCCCTTAGCCACCTCTTACGACACCCATGGGAAGACATGGGATCGTAAGAGGTGGCATCCAGAATAGACTTATTCTAAGCCGGAAACCACACGGCTTCTGACCTATTCTTCGATATAGTTTGCTGGAATGCTTTACTTGTAGACATTACCTTTAACATTTATCAATCGTTTACTAAAATTGGATGATCCCGGAGCCGGTCATAGTAACACAGAATGGTATTGAACTGACAACAATTTCAAGCCTGTTACATAATGAACATTGGACAATGATCATGAACTCATGTCGGTACCTACTTACAGGATATGACATAACACAATTACATAAACCATGAGATGCAATACCTGACTAGGTATATTTATACACTAAGTTGGAAATTATAAATATGTTCAAACGACAAACAAGTAATCTACAATGAGTTTATTCAGAAACACGATTGCCTTGTGATCTATTGACCTGTAACGAGCGACTAGCGAACCAGTCGTGAAGTTCCACTCATTAGTTTAGATATTATCTTATACAAATAAACGTGGCATCGGACAAAGAACTGAGGAGTTCAATAACAATAGATACCCACAAACATCTTTTAAGAGCAAGTCCCGTTAAGCGAAATCTCAACTCTTCAAAGTCTGCAAACTTATCTGCGGTTAATGTCCTTATTCTTCGTCGTGGGAACACCTACTTGGTCTTTGTCATTCATATAAACATTAGTTTAGTGTCAACGTTTAATGTGTACTTCGTATTAAGCCGCACAATGCAATTTGATAAGTAATTTGATTTAAGATGTTGTGACGCTGATAGCAGCCCCGCCGCCGCCGCTGCAAGCCTGTCTCTTGGCGGCGGCGGTCGCGGCGTAGAATCGCGCACTCGACCTGCCTCTAGTTAGTCGGTCCGACCGCGAACACCCGCGCGCACGTAGCGCCTCCGCGCGCGCTCTTACAACACACTCGTCGATAACGCGCTCTATTTAAACATAACAATCACTCTAACTGCACAGTCGCATCCATTCACACTTACTACGGACCATTATCGCATTACCACGACGTCCCAAATCTGAGGATTATCGGAACGGTATCACAACCGGCTCCGTGACCATATGATCCGCGATTCGGGAACTGTTTAGGTTGGATTATTGGTATCGGTTGCCGGTCACGATGTGCATCGCGCGCTGAGACGCGAGGATTTTTGCGATTTTGACGAACATTGAGGAACATGAAACAGTGACAAAAAACTTGTGATCAGTGGATTAGTGACATGTTTGTGTTGGAAATGTGAATGTTGACGTTGATTTGTTGTTTGTGTAGTTATTGAGATAGTGCAATGGCTGGTGCTAGTGAGGAAGGTGCAAGTGTGGAGGAGGTGGCTCCTGGGACAGTGGTTGCAGGCCGCAGGAAAAGCGGTTTAAGTGGATCCATGTCTCTGCGTACCCGCAAGCTGGGGCGCCGCCTCTCACGGAGCATGTCCATAGTGGCTCTCAAGCTACCTGAGAAGGCGCAAAGCATCACGCGATCGTCATCAAAGCTCATGAAGTCTGGTGGCCGGGATAAGAAGAACAGATCATTTGAACTATCAATAATACTTCCGGATAAAACACAAAGACAGGTAGGTAATGATTTCTTGTCGTGCTAAATGATGTTAATTGATAGCTGACGATAGGCAGGTTATTAATAATTCTGATAGCACAATGCATGAAGTCGTTCTGATATAATTATTATAGGAAAATTATTTATTTATCAATAATTAACAATCGTTATTAACGTGCATAATAAGTAAGGTAGGAATGTTATAGTTGAATTAGTAGAACCAAAGTTAAAAAGTTTGTTGATATCTTTGCATTAGGAAACGATAACATCTGGCAGATAACGATCCAGTATTTAGCAATAAGAAATGGATACGTATTTACAGATATCATTTCTATGACCGAAACCACTATGTATGATGATAACCCTCACTTTTTATGGACATGCGAAAATTAGATTAGATTTTTTTAATAAAATTTTATATAGCTCCAAGCTTTTTTACATGGATGACAATAACAACAATGAAACATGGTTAAATAATTGGGTTATGTCCATAATGTTTTGTTATTAATTTAGAGTATTTTCATAAGCAGGAACTTAATTGAAATTTAATTTTACAATTTTTATTCCTCAAATATTTCATTAAACTTTTCAGACTACCTATTTTCCTACACTCTATAGAATCATAAAATATGTTTGCAAAACAAATGTTTCGATGTAACACCATGTTTTCGTTTGCTCGTGCATTTACGATTTTGGCAGTGTCCGTGTTTCGACAGCACCCGTTTACCGCCATGTAGGTTTAATGCTTGTTTATTGATACTTGCAACTGTTTGTTTCTATATATAGCATACATATATGACATAGGTATGCTGATTTCTCCTTTGATAGAGTAGTGATATGTATGTGACACACGAATACCTATACATATTATGTGTACCTATGCTTTTGAATTCAAAGTTAATTTGTCTTAAACGCTATTGTAGTAATTTACCTCAACTAAATTAATTATGAAATAGGTAGGTACAAGACTCAGAGCAAATAAGTTTTTTATTCTTTTCTACATATTATTTAATCTTCCAATGCGTCTTTTCTGTACGAGGTCGATAACTAAGTACATAATTATAATGATATCATATAACTTTTTTAAGTAGCCTTTTATAAGCCTGGTTGCATAATTGTATGTTGGTGCCTTGAATCTGGTTTTTTTTAATTTTACACATAATCAAGTTATCGATCCGACCAAGAATGCCACCGTGGCAACTTGGCAAGCTTGATTTCTTCATAGATATGACAAAGTAATACCTAATGTTGTAGTGACCGGTTGTAACTATTGTTCGTGTTTGTCATTGAACCACGAAATGGATTTGAAAGCCAAATGTTACCGGACGTTGTCGCTCCTCTGTTTTGCACAAAGCCACACTATGGATGCAGGTAACTACTGTGGACATCGGAACTTATAATACTTTCTGTCCTACGGAAAATAAGTTAGCATCCAAATTATATAGTGAATATAGAAAAATTAATATGTAATCAATAAATTTAAAACTTGATTTTGGTAGTGTAATTGCTATTCGTCAAAATTCGCCAAGAATAAAGAATGTTCAAGAAAAGACGTAATGAAGAATACAATGTAATCTTTTTTTTTGAACTAAGAATATAACTAATTATTATTTTTAAGACGAGACTCTAGTTAGGTACAAACTGCATCTACTCTAACTAAATCGAGATCATTGAAACCTTATCCCTCCATAGTGTCTCTTCTATGAATGCACCAGTACTCGTATTTCCGCACACAAGAACTACGTGTGGTATGTCTTGTGCAGATGGCTGATTTCCATTGCAGATGGCTAATTTCCATTACATATCATCTCATCAGGTGAATAATTACATTATGATTGTTCTCCATCGTGCGATAAGTAGACACAACAAATTGAACTTAACCTAAATTAAAAATAACGCTACATGGCGCGAAAAAGAATGATACATTTCAACAACCGGTTAGGAATCTGACTATATGGGTTTGACATTATAGAGGTTTTATCTTAAGCAGGTATGGATCGTATAGGTCGGTAGTCCATATTCATGATTTTCAAACTACCTGCTTATGTAGGTAGTTTGAAAAATTTGTGTGCGTGCTGTGATCCAAGTTAGGGCGCTGTCTTACGCAGGATACCTACTTAGTTTGTAGTTTTTAAACCATTTATTAATGCTGAACCACTGCTCGCCTTTATGCCCGGTGAAGTAGCAAAAGATTCGTCGTCAACAAAATATCTCCGTCCGATAAAAAAAACTTATACTTGCATGGATTTTTTTTCAAAATGAAAATTTATTCCTCTGATATTTTTTATTTCATCATTAAAAAATTAGCCCTTAACCCAATTGTTATCAGATGGCTGATGTAATTACCTGGTCGGGCTTATTTTAGTAATTGAGACTATCGTGGTTTGTGGTCAGTAGTGTCGTGATTAAAGATCACGGCTCACTAGAGAGAGAGGTAATTATAGTTACTTTTTGTATAATTAACACTTCCTTACGAAAGAAGGACGGATACTGTTCCGGTTCCGATGCCCTCGTAGAGCCGAAGTCCATGAACTGTAAAGACAATTGCACAAAGCTCCCATAAAACTCTAAATTCTATCCTTCCTACCAGTGACCACCATGAGCAGAGGTCCAAGGACCACAGGAGACGCTCTCTAGTGCAGATTGCTAAGTTTGTAGTTTTTAAACCATTTTAATCCTTCCGCGACTTTACGTCCGGTAAGTAGCAAGGGCTACTATATAATGGATCATTAGTTATCTGAATAAATAATAATAATAATAATATTCGTCGTTTACTATACTACATGCGTCGGAAAAAAAAACTGTTCCGGAGTTAAATTGCCTTTTAACGTAATAAATTAATTTGCACAAACATTGAAAACAGTCGTTTAGTATTTTCAATCTTATTACAGTTACGTCATTGTAAAGATTTTACATTCAGTAGATCTTTATTTACCTAAATAGTTCACACAAAGATATTTCAAAGTCGTTCCCATGTTTTTGTCGCCTCGTTAAGGTAGCGTCATCCGCAACACTATATTTGATTCTATTACACGACGAATCTTTAACATGTTATTTAGTTGGCAGTAATTTCATGATAAAAAACTGTAAATTTTCATAGACATAGAGCCAAAAAAGCTATAGTTTGTATGTTAGGAGTAAGCTACGTTAACCAGTATTGACATAGGCTTTATTTTAAGACAAGGTTCTCACGGCAATGGGAGCTACGCGGACAACCTTCGTAGCGTAGCCGTATTTGTCTCGCTTTAAATCTCGGAGGTCGTGGGTTCGATCCCCACGCCGGACAAGAAATCTTTGTGTAAAATTCTAAGATTTCTTTCCGGTTCTGGATAGTTGAGGGACTACCCTCCGTGCCTCGGAAAGCACGTTAGGCCGTTGGTCCCGATTGTTATAACATCATCTATAATTATCGTATATGAGGGAACGGGCAGCAGCGATTCCTTATGTGGTACAACATAACACTGCGGTCCGAATCCGCCTGCCAAGCATGGTGAGTATGGCAAATACGCTTCCTCGGGAGGAGGCCCATGTTCAGCAGTGGACGTTGTACGGGCCGATGATGATGTCTGACAAAACTTGTTTTTATCACAAATGTATTTAGGATAACTTTGTTTTAAACTTAAGTTAAGCTACCTGTGGCATCATAATAATGCAATGAATCAAACACAGAAAACTGAAGAATCAGCAGGAATAATATAATTTGAAAGCTTTATAAAATTATCTTCCAACAACTAATGATAAATTCTAAACAGTCTGTCCTTTCAGTAGATACGTTATCCAAAAACAGATGCATCATGCTCATTTCGTTTATCAACCTGATGAATGTGGGTGGACTGAATTGCAGTATAATAACAAACAATGAAAAGACACTGCCTTTGTTTGTGACACGACTATTCAAAAAGGACATGTTATGTTTTCAGTGCACTTTTATGCTAGAAATTGCAAGGGTTTGTGTTTTTAAATTCAAAATATTTTGTTTGCATACGAGCAATCATTTACCAGGATAGGACAATATAGTATTATTTTCGAATAAATTCATTCAGCATCGCGTTATTATGCAATTCAAAACAATTACCACAAAAAAATCTTGCGAAACAAGTTTGCTTGATGAGCTATTTTTTGTCGAAGAAAAATGAATTGAAACTTCTTTTTATTTTTTCAATATAGTAATAAGAATCCATAAATTTAGCGAATGTCCTAGAAGCTCACTGGGTAAAATTATCTTACTTCATATTCTGAGGCCTGATCCTTGCATAACGGCTAAGTCTTAAGATGCTTTATTGCGTCGCGTCGAGTCAAACACCTAAATAGGTGTTTGACTCGACGCAATAAAGCATCTTACATTACAAGCACAGTATTAATTGATGAATGATTTTTTAAATGCTTGTCAGTCAAAAATATTGCCTGGAGTCGGCACCGAAATTAATCAAAAGATTTTAAAACAGGATTCAGAATTGGGGATTAACGTTTTGACGAACTTCTTTTTATTTCTACATATTGCAAATTTCAGACGAGCTATGTGGCTTTGTGGTATAGGTAGATATTATTATAAAAAAGTATCCGATGATACCGTGGATTTATATTAATAACATGTTTTAAAATGATTTGAACACTTAAATTGTTAATATTATACAGCAATGTAAAATACAATTTATTTTATATTGCTGATAACTTTTAAAAACTAGTTTGTAATTTGTCTACACTTGTAACGCAAGTTTATTTAAATTTAAAGCGATACGACTAACAAATATGATAATTTAAGGCTATTTGTCAAGTGCGTATACATTATACATTTTCTAGAAACAAAATTGATATGTAAAATAGAAATTTAAGAATAGACATCAGCCTACCAACTTTCTAGTCATTGAAAGGAAATTGTTAGTAAGGTTAGGTATCTACGTAATACGTTAAGTGTAATTAAAATAGCTTATTATTTATATTCATCATCATCATCAGCTCGTACAACGTCCTATGATGAACATGGATCTCCTCCCGAGGGAGGATATTGCCATAGTCACCACGCTTGGCAGGCGGATTGGTGACCGCAGTATTATGTTGTAATACTCAGGGAAACGCTGCTGCCCGTTCCCATGATATACGCTTGTTATAGATTATGTTATAACAATCGAGTCCAACGGCTTAACGTGCTTTCTGAGGCACGGAGGTAGTCCATCAGCCAAGCAGACCCGAAAAAAATCTTAGAATGAGTTTAAACAAAGATTTTTTGTCCAGTGTGGTGATCGAACCCACGACCTCCGAGACTTAAAGCGAGCCAAATACCGCTACGCTACGGAGATCGTCATATTTATATTAATTTATTTATATTTACGCTAGAAGCTTGGCTTGGAGAACAAAATAATTTTTTTTCCAAGGAAGAATACCGCAGTATCAATACACACAAATTACATAATGCCGTCACGTCGATCCATCGAAAAAATGAACAAACAAGCAAACACACTTTCACATTTTGATGTAAATTAAAAGGTAAGATTCAATAAATAATACGAAGTCTTAGTGTGACTGTTTTAGAAATTACAAATGTAGCATATGCTTCTTAATATTCCAGCATCGTTATATATAATTTCACTATGTCCCATAAAAGTCTTTACTAATCAAGGACATTTGACCCTATGACCTTCTCCTTAGGTCAAAGAGACGTTTAGTGCACCGTTTCTCTAATCTCAACTCAGACAGTATTTAGTTGCAATGAGGATGGCTACCTACGCAATGCACTGTACACTTTAATGCAACGGAAGTTTGAATCCAGACTTGAGGATGGATTCAATTTAACCTCTTTTAAAGGCAAGATTAAAAGATTAACGTTATTATATAGTCGTAATAGATTTGGAATTTTAGAATGCGTAATACTGCGTAATATAATAGATAATTGTAGGAAAGGAACGTTTTATGAGTAAGAGAATTCTTGTTTGTGCTTTTAATACTTACTTAGTTGGTACTCCTGGTATGTTCAATGATCATATTAAATTATGAATGTACATTTAATACCTAGTAGACTGTTGTTTAGTAAGAATAAGATAACAGAATAAAGATAGCTTTACTTTTGCTTTATCAGTCAGTTTATATCCACTGCTGAATATGGGCCATATGACAAAGCTAGGGTCGTCGAGGAGTATTGCCTTTATGACGCTTGGCGGATTGATGTTCGTAGTAAGATGGTGAGTAACCTTGGGTTGATAGATGCTGCTGCCAATCCATCAGCTGTATGTCCATTAGTCGCCGCTTACGACTCAAACTCAAATTCAAACTCAAATATTTTATTGCATTCCATTCCACGACACCTATGGGAAAAAATGGGGTGGTCTATTTTAAGCTGGAAACCTGACGATCTAGACATGAGGTATCGTGCAAAATTCATATTAGGTATTCAAGTAGGTATTATTCATTAAAAATGTTTAAGATGCACTAAAGTGTTCTTTCATGATAATTAAGTAACGTTGGTCATCGTGTGTGTCAATTACTTAAATAATATTTTCTCAGGGACTAATTGGCTTCTAATTAAAGCTAACTACCTAATTGAAACATCGCGATCATAGATAGGTACTGAGATATGCCACTTTACTGTTACTAAATGATTTATCTGTGCTCCCATGCAAATTAAATATGCTAATACACTTCTTTGCAAGATCCTGATTTGGTTTTATTATGAAATTAACATGCTTATTCTAAAAATGATGGTGCCGTTTTATTAACGACTTAGTCCGCGTAAATTTTGACTTTCCATAAAATCCTTGGACCCTGGTTTCATTCCTTTAGAAGGTGATTTTTGAAAATTTTAGTGGTAGCATTTGTTAAATGTTACTACGCTACGTGGATGGATTGCGAGAGTCAGGTAGTAAATTAAAAAAAAAAATTAAACCTACAAAACCAACGACATTGCAGAACTAAATAACCCTTAAACTAATACATTTAACTACTCTAAATAGAAGATTGTTTATTAATAGCTTATTACATTAGTTGTATTTATACTTAGACTAATAAATAATTAAAAATAAATAAATAATTTTCAGCTTAAAATCTTTCGCAGAAGATTTATTTTGTGTCAATAGCGCGAAAGATTTAATATAGACATGATAGTGCAAATAACTAAGTATACTGTTCACAAGCCTTGTACATGGAGCCATAAAAACAAACATAATTGAGTAACGCAGAATGACAAATTGCTAGAGAAAGTGATGTCGCAACGATATGCGTACGCGCAACTAAGTGGCGATAGCTTCTGCATACGGGCCTCTGGCGGTAGATACCTACTCCACTTAATTAGCGATTCATGACAAAATAATGATACTTTTTAGGTATGTACTTTTGATGATAGACCTAGACCAATTTGTTGTATGTTTGCAAACGTATTTGATACTACATAATTTATTAGTTCTCAGTTTATTGTCTTTAAGTCTACACTACAAGATTATATGTTCCCAAATATTTTTTATTTAATAAACTTGCTTCCCGTTGGTATATTATCACAAAACATAGCGTATGTTACTCCCAGTGGCGAAGCTATCGTAGGGCCAGGTGGTGCAGTGCACCAGGGCCCCGGGGACCCTCTAACCTAAGCCTTGAAAAGAGCGGGTCAGCCAACTCGCTAGCGCCTTGAAGCTATGCACCGGGGCTCTTGCCCACCTAGCTACGCCACTGTTTACTCCTGGATAACGTAGCTGTCTATAGGTGAAAGAATGTTAGTAATCGGTCCATTAGATCCGGAGTCAATTTAATGCAAACAAACAAACAATCTAATATTTCCTCTTTATAATATCAATACGTAGTACGAAAATCTATACGTAGGAAACGTATAGATTTTCGTGTCAAGGTATCTTGTTTTACTTTGATACGAAGAAGATAATTATATTTTTATCAAATGCATTTACATTTTATTAAAAATGAATCGCCAAAATGTATGTAGGCACATAACTTGAGAACAACTTTACCTGGCTCATTTTTGACTGCCGTCGTAATTATGCTATGTTCCGGATGCCTTTAGAGACCGACGGCGGCGGCCGCCCTTACTGGATGTGCCGCGCGCGCGCACCGACCTTCTACAGCGCGCCCGGTCAATCGTGCGCTGCGCGCACTCAATAGCTTAGTAAGTACGGGACAACTGGATCTGTTCTCGTGTACGCTGAGGGAATTCACAAGAGCTATAAATATACTAATAGGCAATAAAGCTTTTTGATATAGGTGTAAGTAGTTATAAGTATAATTTAAGTTTGTTATGTTTAACCTATTTGTCATGTTCCACTATTGCATTGGTTGTATAACTGTAATGATAGTGTGTAATTTGGAGAATAAATAAATAAATGAGGACAAGGTAAAAGAAAAAATGGGAAAAGTCAGAATGTTCTGAGGAGCGACGGCGACGCCAGATACTTACGGTCAGTTATCAATAACTATAATAATTCTTTTCGGAACTCTACACTACTCTTTTCTTTTCGGACGGACATTTCGGTCAAAGGCTTTTGCTACTTCTCTTGGCATACAAGCGAGCAGGGCCCTAATCTTATTAAATGGTTTATAATTTACAAACTGGGCCGCCTGCGTAGGGGACGCAGGTGGCCCAGTTTGTAAATTGTATGGCAGGATTAAGACTCCGACCCAGGGCGGTCGGAATGAGGGATTATTTTGTGCTACTGCCGCTCTACGTTACAGTTCACGGGCCTCTCGGGCTTCGGGTCTACAAGGGCATCGGAAAGTTCATTGCAAACTAAGGTTCGGGAGCTTCGAAATACATGTCGGTACACCTTCATAGTAGTTTGTTCCTACGGTGGTGAAAAAATGATGTATAGAGTTACTCAAATTATATTGTTACGTTTATTATTCAGTTGACTACGCGTGTTATTCATGTTCGTGCGTGATATTGTTGACAAGCAATTAGGCACATAACAATCAATTAAAGATTATATTAGTATCAATCATTTACTAGTCTGATTGATCATCATGTCGCGTGATTGAGATGAGTGATAAAAACAAATGTATTAGCTATCATGCATATTACATATATGTTTTATCTAAATACTTGCTGCAGCCCGCGACTTCGTCCATGTAAAATAAGGATTTTATAAGCTATCTAACAGTGAAAGGCCCGGAAGAATCGATACTACCGTTTTGGATATTAGGCGGAATATACAAACAAAACAAATAGTCAGACTATTAAATAAGCTATCTACCAGTGAAAATCCCATCCAAATCGGTCCCACCGTTACTGAGATATTCGAAACAAATAAACACATAAAAAGACAAACATTCACACGCATTTAGTAAACACGTGTTATTTTAACATTACAAACAGAAAACAAATATATTTGTATAGATGTATCTAGTAAAAATCGTGCCTAATTTTTTATGTTAATATAATAAATGGAGGAATGTTAAATGTACATAATAATTAATTGAGTGAAAACTACGCGGAATATTTTTTTATATAATTATTCCGTGTAGTTAATAAAATAATTAATATTATTTATTAAAGAAATACTTTAATAAATATTATTAATGTATTTCTTTATATTGGTTTAAGTGATATTAAATCGTGTTGTAATCGTATCATTTATATCTTCACTCAGCTTTAGAAATTCACAACATTTCAACGAACATATTGAAACATTTTCTAATACTTTGAAGCTGTATTTTAAAACTATTATTCAACATAAGTAGGTATTACGTCTGTCACTGTCCCGTTTTTCTTAAAGATGTCAGCTTACAGTGCCAAAATATGTAGTAGTTAGTTAATTGTTTTTATCCACAAAAAAAGCTATCGTCGAAGTAAAAGAAAAAACAGACATTCATAAAAAAAAATCCTTATTTTACGATCGATTCTAACTCTAACCTAACCAAGTAGATTGGAGCAGGTTTTTCATGCGACTTTCCAGGTGCCAGGAATTTGAGCCTGGCATCTGTGCCCTGAATGGTCACATCGTTCGCCTTTAGAACACGATGTGATATTTCCGTAATATCCTTAGCTGTTCATTCTATAGTAATAAAAATAATAATATGAGCCTTTATTCACTGACAAAGAATTGATTTACAGTTTAATAATAAAGTATACTTTGATAGAATATAATTTAGAAACTAATTATCGGGAACCAGTTTGCTGACATAGGCCTCCCCTAGTCTCCTCTACTCATTTCTGTCACGAGATATTCGTCTCCTTCTGGTCTCTTCTCTCCTTTGGTTGGTCATCTTCAAATACCTTGAAATTACGGCCTTGTTGTGTCTTTCCTTTTCTAGGATACCATTCTATTACATCTTTCGTCCATTTTTCTATGGTTGTTCTTAGGATATGACCAGTCCAGTTCCATTTCAGTTTTTTGATTTTTAGTTGAACATTTCTAACTTTTGTATTTTTTCTTATTTTTGTAGTCGTCCACCTATACATTCTAAAGACATTCGAAGCATACACCACCATGCCAGATCTATTGGAAATGAATGGCTAATATAGCAAAAAGACAAAAGCAAAAACTTTAATTAACATCAAATTGCGTGTTTAACTTCTTGAATGTTGGTCTCGCATTACAATTACAATTCACACTTCATCAGTTCTATTACGGGATATGGTTGTTATTCCGTTTTGCCAACGAACTAGTTATTATCAACTCTTCGTCTATTTTCATACTTCATTTCAATGTTTGTAAATACCACGATAGTTTGGATTGGTGCCATTTTATTATTGATTGAGACGATAGTATTGTACAGTTAGTACATAATACATGTATGTTTATTGCTACAGGATGTTAGATCATAATTGAACAGAATCTGCGTGGTACTGTAATGACAGTCATGATCATATAGTTGCATAATCAGCCATTTTGAGTAGGTATGTATTTGTGTGGCCATTCTACCATTGTATAGGTAAACCTTTTCTATGGTTGTGTTGTGATAGTGTGTAAAAGCAAAAACCTTGCTAATCTTAATATACATACATAATCATTTGCTTGTAAAAAAAACATTGTAAATACTTAGTATAAGTTCTTCGTTATGTGTTATGTATTTAAATTTTCTTTGCCACATCAAATATTATAAAGTATTTAGTTAAGGTAATGTATGTAATATCTTACTGTAAACCTTAAAATATTTAGTACTGGAAACATGACAAAAGAAAGTAGAACAAATTGGACTTAAATTATCACAGAAGGGCACAGCGAGATATAACAACATAGAGGGAACTTGATGGACAAATTAGAAGGTGAACTGATGATATTAAATGATAGATTGGGGGGAAGGGGGGTCTTTATGGTTACGAAAAACAGAGATAAATGAAAGCAGCTGAAAGAGGCTTAATATTATGTGTCTCATGACCTGTTGAATCGAATGTTAACTTATAATAACTAACACATTTTATGAATTAAATGTCAACATTAAAGGCTTAAATAAATAAACATGATAGTTTATTGAAATATACGATATACATGCAATTGAATGTATCCCCATGTCAAACCAGCAACACGAAAGTACTTAAGCGACACGCGTACCACTAAGCTACCGGTGTAATACATTCCAATACGTTTTATGTGATATGTGGAGTGTTATTGTATGTTATTATGCCGCGTTCTAGTCGGAAGTCTGAGCGCGTATTATAAATTAGTTGATAAATATCCATGTTTACAAATGCGTTTCTAGACAATTTACATAGAAAGTTTTGTTACCAAATACATTAACACCTATTAATATTAAAATGGAATCCTTAATATTGCTTTTTAACGTTATTGTGTAATCTTTATAATAACAATTTATATTATATAAATTATACAATATACATGAAAATGTAAAAAGAATATTTATGTATTATTTTTCCGTAAACTAACGTCAAATATTACTCGGAAATATGTAATTAAGGTCGAACAGGAAATTGTTTTTACTTGGTGCATATGATTCTGAAATATAAATACTGAACAATGATTAGGTATAGTTCACAATTATCATATGTATGTTCGGATCATTTGCTGGAATTATAACAAATGTTGACTCAATCCCAATATCTATATTTTCACAATTTTTGTTCGTACTTAACAGGGAAAAAAAATCCGATTTGCTTGGGTTTTTTTTTGTTGTGTTTTGGAAAAAGTAGAAGAAGATTTATTATGAAAAAAAAACAAAAATTTAACCATTATTATAAACGCGAACTTTTGTAAGAATGTATGTGTCTCTAGCTCGCAAAATCTACGAAACGGATTTGGCTGAAAGTCTGCACGCGGATTGTTTTTAAGCTGGATTAACATATAGGCTATAAAATATCACTCTCCGACCCACGAGGTTCTACACGTAGCGCGGGCAAAACCGCGGTGCGCAGCTAGTCTGAAATAAATGTCAGAATTGTATGAAAAGCGTCATCTAGTAATTTAATTTTGTAATTCTGTTGTTATTTAACATAATTTAGTCAATCGTTTTGAAATCCAATATTAATTTCCAAGGTTCCAATTTTGTATTGGCATTTAATCTCGCTCGTATAAATACAAACACTGCCGATTAAGAAAGCTGTCTCAATCGAGTTAAGGTCGGCCCGCTCGGACCTACGATGTCTATCATTTTTTGTATCTGAAGCAGCCGTTGGACCGGTCCGAAGGCCTACGTATGCGAACTGGACATGTTCAGGGCTTCCAACACGGAATTTATTTCCGGATGTAATTCTCTCAAAATGAAAAAATAATCCATAGTAAATAAATGGGGAAAATTGATTATGATATTACTATATTTCTAATTATTTTTAGATTAGGTGTTTGGTCATTAATATTGATATCAGACTGCGTTTAGAAAGCAATTTCATTTTATTGTTGTGATATCGAAAAGTGATGAAATTGTTTCTATATAAAAGTAAGTTAGACGTTAAACAAAGTTTAATTTTGTAATGTGCACTTGCAAAACACAATTTCAAATAAAAACACTATAAGGTTTTGTTAAGAAATGGACGGTATTATTAATCAAATCAAGTAAAATATATTATTAATATTATCATTGCAACTAAGTTTATAATTAATAGTGCAAGAGTCAGTCGTTGCTAAAAATAGCTCAAGTATCTGCATTCGATGTGTTGGCGCACTCCATGCAATACTCATCATTCACTATCAAGCGCACTTTATCTTGTAAGGAACTTTAATAATAATTTGTAAGACATTTCTGAATAGTTTGGTATCACGTATGATCTACTTGTGTATAGCTATTGCACTTTGAATCGAATGCTGTGTTAATTGTAAAGTAAAAAACTCATAATTCCATAATCCCCCCACCAGCACCCGCCCTGAGCCGAGGTCCAAGTATCATAGGGAACACCCTCCTATAAGCCCTGTGAAGTAGCAAAAAAGAAGAAGAAGCTGTGTTATATTGTAAATTAATATTAAAAATTAATTAAGCATAATCTTGTGGCTCATGCTAGCCGTCTCCGCAAAATAAGTAACTCTTTTATGGGGCAATGTATACGGTTCTACAACAATCTTCCCAATAGTAAAAGAGAATTCTCTATAAATAAGTTTAAAATTACTATTAAAGCCAAATTGTGCAGCAGGGCTTATTATAAATTTTCTGATTATATTTGTGACAAAAATGCTTGGGATTAAATTGCTCAATGTAAAATAAAGTATATTGTAATTAGGTTAATCAAATATTGTGATATAATATTATTTTTTTTAAAGAGGGTTCTACTGAGTTTTTTGGCAGTGTTTCTCGGTAGTCGCCACGTCACACACTGCACGGTAGGGAAAAAATATGACGATTCCAAACAAATGTAACCATTTTTACGGAATAAATGTGTTTTGAATTTAAATTAATTCTCTAATATCTGATCTAGTGACTCTAATATAACTCTCTGAATAAAACTAGTGTAGTTTAATTAATTATTGATTTCGACAATATTGACAGCCTCACAAATAAATAAAGTTAATGGTGGTATCGCAAACTTTTACAAATATGGTAAAAGAAGAGTCAATATTGTTGGGAACTGGAAAGACAGATTAGGTATTATAACTTTCAAACACGCATTAGAATTACTGAGTCGTAGGTGACAAAAAATCTAGACGCGAGGCTTGGTCTATACCAAGCCTCGCGTAGTACTACGAAGACATTTAGTTTCGTTATGCTAATCTAGTGAAAGGATGCGATCGAGTGATTTTTATACTACGATATTATATGTGAAAGTGAAGCTATAAACTCTTAGAACTTTTAAGATGGCTTTTAATGTGAAAATTATAGTCAGTTCTTTCATAACTATTATAGTTATTTCAGATACATTTGATTCTACGACGTTAATAATTTTATAAGTAATTTAAAAATTAATAATAATATTTACATATTTTCATATCTATTCAAAGTTAAAGTTCTCTTTACAACATACAAGTATAAAAAGAAATAAATTTCAACGCATTGAAACAGTTCAAAATAAAACAAGAAAGAGTATTCACCGGTGCATCTCTAAATATAGAGTTCTTAGAGCTATGCTGGTTAAATTATGTTTATATCATAAATATTGTGAAGCGCCTAGGCATAGGCTATCATCATTCAACATTAATATTGCTTGGCTCCTGTCCAAATCTTCCGACAAGTGTCTATTAGGTAATGCTCAATGAAATGTGTTAAATATTAGCCGGATCATAGACTAGACTAGACGATCGAGTAAATAATATTAATGTTTGTTTGTTCAATTTCCACGAGTTTTATGTTTATTGTTCATGCTATAGTACTTTGGTAGCTACTTTTTGTGTGCGCACCGACCATGTTTGTTGTGATAATATTGGTGTAGGTACTCGTATCTATTACTTTTTTACTGTATGTACGTGCACTGCTGTAATTAGTCTCTAACTGTCGTGATCTCTATTACTATGGTAATAGAAATAATAAAAGTGACACCTAACCTGTCTCAAGTGTTGTAATTGCGTACGGGAGTTCTGCTCTGCTATTTGTACTTGCAGTAATCGTCATTTTTAGGATTTTCCTTTTTGTTGCGAAGATGACATTTCAGGACCCTAATCTATAGATTAGGGTACATAAAGATAGTTTTTTTCTTATTTTTTAGGTTCACTTTAAAAGTCATGTAATATAGACTGCTTGTCACAAAAATGTGTTAACAGTTTATCTCGAAATCGCGATTTTGCAAGTACTGCTTTTGCATTAAGGAGGGCAGAGTTAATCTCCAAAGCGATTGCGCCAATTTAGTTTCAATTTAGTATGCGCCGAACTTAGCGCGATAATATAACGATTTAATATTATAGATTTTATTTGCAAACAACTGTATTTTAATATTTGCATTAAATTTATCTGGTAATTTAAATGCTAAAACATTTAAACGATGCATAAGTAGTACGAAATATATCGAAATATATCTAATAATATAGTATTAAACGTGTACAATAGAATTAAACAGCAGTTTAGCAGTTTATGGTTTGCCAAGTAATGTTATCCCTTGTTGTGAAATTTGGCATCAAACAGTTCCGTATGACAGTTCATAAAAGCCTACAAAAGCTACTTGGCAAATCTACTAAGTACATGTTTGGCATTGTTCGGGTTTAATTGGCAGTTATGAGGTATCGGCGAAAGTGGTTGTACCACGGAAATATCAACGCTTACCTTTTAATTCCGGATTAGTCAACAAGTTACTTAGTAAGTGTTTATTTTTAGCTTTTATTGGCGATGACTACTATTTTATTAATCTTTATTTTGCTATTTGCCTATTTATATTAGTTTATGAAACATTTAGGCCTTCGGCTTCAGACGGGAGGACTGTTACACCGACCGGCAGTTTCTATATATTGATTGATTCGTATAGCAAGAATTCTACTAAAACTCTTTCTTTTTTTTTACCGTTTTTTTATTTTAGTAAAAATAAACAAAAAAATAAAAATTCTCTAACATATCTTGAAACATGACGTTCCCTCCTATATTTAATTACTATAATACTTAAATGAGCCTTGGTTTTCGTAAGCTAGTTTCTAAAAATAATGAGAAAGTATTATGAAATAAACGGTAGTCTTTAAATTACAGTTTCAGTTACATCTGCAACGAATAAACATCACAATTTATTTTCGAACCTCTTAAAGTACGACACGCAGGTTGATATAAAGTCATTATTGGGAGTCATGATTGTTTTATAGGGAAGAATTACGTGTTAACATGACCTCAATTACCATCTGAAGACTTGACGTCACTGTATGTTTACCGCCTTTGTCAGCTTGTAACAAAGCGAATTGTCTCTTCACAGTAGAGATAAATTGCGAAATGTGATGAACAACCATCATTTTGTATTAAGTATCTGGTCGGTTGAGGACCTATCTTCCGCGCCTCGGAAAGCACGTTAAGCCGTTGATCGCAATATCTCTGTCTTTTTGCCGTGTACTGTATAAAAGTCAAAATTATTATATTATACACCGTGATTTATTATTGGTAGTAGGTGCAATCGATATAATTTAGGTGTATACTTTATTAATAATATTGAAAATTACGTATTAAAATGACTGACTGACGAACCTGTGTTAGGGGCGCCCGATTGTACTATCTAGATGATCTTGTATTGTAAGGCACTAGAGGCAACTTTATTTAGTAAAAACAATTTAGTCTATTTTCAAAATTTTAATTGCATGCTCATCGTCGTGCCAATTATTAGCAAGGAATAATTATTGTGTATATAAACTACTAGCTTCCCGCGCGCGGTGTCACCCGCGCAGTGGCGGATTTACCAGCAGGCTCAGTAGGCTGGAGCCTAGGGCGGCAGATTTTAGGGGGCGGCAAATTTGGCCCACATTTTTTTCTTACTGGAAAATAAAATGTATAGGTACGTCTAAAATTTTCTAGATTCAAACATTTGAGACATTACATTATTGTAGTATTTTTAGTACTAAGTAGGCAGGCTATATAATATTGAACAGAATACTCCAACGTCTGAAGAGTGCATCTGTCACAACGTGAATCTGACCCGCTGGTCAGCTTTTGGAATGAATTACCGCGTGCAGCGCCCCTTCCTTATACCAAATACTTGGAAAAATAAAGTTTGGTATGGGTAACTATAGGTAACTAGGTTAAGGTCTGTAGGGGGCGGCAAAAATAGCCTACTGGCGGCAAATGTGTAAGTCCGCCACTGCACCCGCGTAACTCCCGTTCTCTATGGAACTTCATAATTAAATATAGCCTATGTCACTCAGGGAGAATGTAGCTTTCCAATGGTGAAAGAATTTTGAAATCGGCACAGTAGTTTTTGAGTTTATTCATTACAAATAAACTTTATAATATTAGTATAGTAAAAAAAAGCTAGTAAAAAATATGGTGAAATACCGCATAAACTTGAAAATATTGGTTTCCATTTGATTTTTAAATAGGCACTTTTTATGTAATAAATTCAAAGGTAAACTTGAACGTAATGACGCAATCATGTAAACAAAAATAAGGTATAGGGACATAATCGATTATCGAAGTAATCGAGGGAAAACGTTGACGGTTAACAAAGCAGAAAATCTGTGTGATCTACCGAACGATGTTCAAGGACAACACGTTTCTATTATAATATTATAGCTTACTTTAAAACTGCAAGTAATAGGAAGTGATAGGTGTGACATTGAACTGCAACACAGAAGTAGACTAAACGGATTTAGGTGTTTGAAATTTGGAACAGCATTGGCTTTGGTTATTCGTACAATTTAAAAATAACCTTTGAATAACGGTAGTGTATAGGTATGGTTGAGAAATCTCTTTTAAACTGTTAGTACCTACGAATAATTTGCGATTTTGAGATTACATTGCATTTTATTTTTCTTCTATCCTCTACTACTATTTTAAAGTAGCGTAGTTTAAAGGTTGTTTTATACCGTATCGTGTTTACGCATACCGCTGAAGCTAAAAGTAGCAACTCCTTTCTGCCATTTGTGGATCGGTTCGATAATCTTCGTTCGACTTTATGTCTGTGCAAAAGGTTACTTGTATAATGGCCGTATAATATTGCTATGGATGCAATACGTGATACGATTATGTAGCAGCGTATGTGTTATATCTGCAAATGTCATTGGCCACCGTAACTTTTGCTCTATATGCAGTAAGTACCTAGCATCAAGGTACTGTACAGTAAGTTAAACCAAGAAAGAACTTAAAATTTAACTTAACTTCTTTCTTGATTTAACTTTAAAATGGTTAATCGTAGGTTTCGAGTCCCGGTTCAGATAATGAAATGCATTACTGATTTTCTTTTTATACAAAAAAATACAGTAGTTGCTCAAAGTCGGGAAGCTGGTGGTTTTTCACCCTCGGCGAGAACGTAAACCTGTCGTCTAGACGTTAAGTTATAGATGAACTAGTCTGGCGTATACGAAATAAGGTCGGTAAACTGGCGCCACTTTATCTTCTAGATGTTCGGAAGGGATCTAACAAATTTATTACGTACATCAGCATGGGGTTTTCTTAGTTCAAAACGTCCGAATCCTGTTGAACTATTTTTGAACGCCTGCTTTCATAGAAGATTTTACAAAAATGTTTAAAACATTTACTCTATGAACATCTTATCTATTCGTTTATTTTATTCAATGTGTGATGAGTATGACAGTTTATCCTTCCCAATACAGTGTATGACGGTGTGTGATTGTGTGAAAGTTGTTTCTCGCAAATTATTTTCTCATCACTCCTCAGTCAATAAACTGCAAACCGTCAGCGTTCGCGTTTTACTAATGCCTCGTAAAATTTCATTACCTCATATAACGTCACAGAATAGTTGTTTGGGTTTTATGTGGCGTCATAGATCTATTTAGACAATAGAATTTTCCCATATGCCGGCGTCAACGGGATGATTAAAAAAATGATGCCACGGGACTGAAATAGAATGCCGGGGAGAAAGTTGACACGAACGTGTGTTACTCTCATTTTGACATGATGAAAACTCGTCGAGGCAGTTTTGGGTCACACTCGTAGTCCCGCATACCGAACAATAAATAAAGATTCACCGCAAATATTTACGCGAAATTTTTCCTTGGAGTTGTCATAAATTCGTTACGAATCAACTCGTTTCTGTTGCATTCAATTTGAGAGACGTGTTAATTTTGGAAGGAATGCGTTTTTTAGGGTTCTGGAAGCTGGTCTTAAAAATGGTAACCTAAAACCAATTTGTAGCTCATTTTATTCTCTGTTGGAAATATTATGTCATGTTTTTCTGATTATTGTATCTAAAGAGTTATCGTACGTCAATTGTACCAACAGCAGTCACTTAAATAAGTGAAGCGTCATTGCAGTCTGATATTGTTGAATATCCGCTTCTACTCCACTAAACACTATCCACTGAGATGTAATGCGTCATCAAATATGTATTAATTATAACGGCGATGTGCAATTTTCTGTTGTTAAGTTATAACTATTGTACGCGTTGAAAAGGACACGTAGTTAAATTGCGAACCTCTAAACGCATCAATATTCTACAATTACACAAATGCTAGTAGCTGCGCTCCAAATCTATTTGTTCATTTATTCCAAACATGCTCGTTAAAAGTGACACAGATGTTCGCGTCAATATGAACGTACAGAACTATACTATTAACAGTTATGCAATTAACTTAGAGAGTAGCATACAGTAGTGTCCTTCTCGGTCAACGGGCTGTGTTACTTACATCGCAATTAGCATAAACTACAAATGTAATAAAGCAAGGTTAGCACTTTGAATTCGGCCAGGGGTACTCGCATCATATTTTACAACCAAATTTTAATGAATAACACTTGTAAAGTCGGACTATTTTCAACAATGACATTGAATTTGCTGTTTGATCTAAATCATAGTTTAACTTTGATCTAAATACACGTTTCATTAAACGACAATTTCTGTGTTATTTAAAATCAGACAACATATTTAATATAATTTGTTGGAATTTTATCGTATAGGTCGTGTCACTGAAACTATGTCTGTGAATGAGTGTATCACGATTCTTAAATTGATTCTCACTAGCCAGATACAAAAAATGATAGATAGATATACCTACCGGTGTTGGCAAGATTATTCGTCTACTAGTAATAATAATATTAATGCAATGCAATATAAGCTTTTTTATTTTTATCCTTTGGCGAAGGACCTGAATTTAAGTCAATGTTGAAGTAAAATATGATGGCACGCTTTCTTTCCACAAAGAGATTAATGTTAATTTACTGCTTAATAAAACGTCATTTGCATGACGAAATCATAACGTGGACATGTCTGCTATAGATTACGATGTCGGTTTTTATACTGATTGGTGATTGATATCTTTAATATACTTATTGGCGTAATCAGAATATGATGCAGCATGCATTATTCCCTAATTTAGTAGCGCAATGACCGTCCAAAAGCTTTGAGTTTTGTGTGTCAATGATACAGGAGCCGGCAAGGCGAGGCGTGTAACGATTAGCCGGTAATATATTTAATATACACCTACTAATTGAAGAAATCATAATATGGACATGCTCCATTATTCCCCAGTTTAGTAGCGCAATGACCGTCCAAAAGATACGCTCAACAACAAATCACTTACGCGTCTCTAGTGTTATTGGTCAGTACCGCGTCTGCCGACCTATATGTATTTGTTTTACGTTGTGTATGCCAAGACACACACGTGTCCAATGACACAGGAGCCGGCAAGGCGAGGCGTGTATCCATTAGCCGACAGTAATTAGGCTGCTGTGCCTAATAGCTAGAAAGTGAAACTCGAACGCATTGCAATGTGGGAATGTTTCCCATAGTGTTCGCCAATGATTCTTATAAGTTCAATATACTCGCTGTGTGTTGTGTTATAGGTAATGCAACTTTAATGCAATATATTATTACTGTAGTTATGTTTGGTGTGTTATGCCGTAGTCGTTTTATTCATAAAAGTTTAAGTATTTTTTTAGAATAATTTATAAGTTAAGGTTAAGTGGAGGCAGTGAATGTCAAAGGGCTAATACTGTATATTCATTAAAAATAATACAATTATAATAGTGTAAGTAGGGTAAAACATGATTTCTTTATCGTTAATATGAAAGCTTATTTTTTGCATGACAAACAATACAATAATGATTCCTAAATCATTATTATGTAGGTAGGTAGATCGGTCTAGTTGCATTTAAAACAATGAAATACTTAGATACTTACAGATTTCTTACAATTACGTTTTTATTATTAACTAGCTTCCTGCGCGCGGTTTCATGTGCATAGATTCCGTGCCCGTGAGAACTTCATAATTAAATATGGTTTATTCCACTTTGAACACCCAGGTGATATCACCCATGTGTTCAAGGTGGAATTAACCGGTGTCCGTAAATCACCTACTAAACAAATCACCCAGCGAGTATCACCCAGGTGATTCAAGGAGACTAAATTGGTGTCCTTTGATTCAGGGCTAATGTTGTATTCTAATGGTGAAAAAATTTACTATATTGTTATACTAGCGACCCGCCCCGGCTCCGCACGGGTGCAATGCTGGTGTATTATACATATAAAAATCCTCTTGAATCATTCTATCTATTAAAAAAAATCAAAATCCGTTGCGTAGTTTTAAAGATTTAAGCATACCTACATAGGGATATAGGGATATAGGGACAGAGAAAGCGACTTTGTTTTATACTATGTAGTGATATTATATGTATGTACAAACAAAAATACAAATCTTTCCTATTTATAATATAAGTATAGATATAGATTCCATAACAAAGAGATTTTTTAATTTTGCTGCATGTTTTGTGTTGTTGCTTTACTGTATAAGTGTGTGGTAATTTTACTGTAACTTGTAAGATTTATTTTACTATATATATGTAATTATCGAATAATCATAATTAATATTACAACTCGTCTAGAATATTCTACTTTCGTGTAGAATTAGAGGAATAAGCCGTAATCGTATCATTGGCACGATCTATAAAAATTGCGGATGCAATTAACGTTTGAGGAATTTTGATTAAAGAAAAGTATACTTAACTAATATAACGCAATATAGTTTACTACATTGTAGTTAGAGGTACTTAAAAAATGTTATAATATTAGCGTGCAGCTCGTTAGGTACGAGTTAAAATTCTTGTGCACTTTCCTTATATCTAGGTATCGTCGGTGCGCGTCCCAAATTCCATATTATGTACATTTTTTTATTAGATATGTGCAATTTTTACATTCAAAAAACAGCTTCTCAAATCTCAAATCACAATGTGTAGCAAATTTGTGGTGGTTAAGTATACCTATAATTTCCTAATTTTCCACGCAATATTCTAAAATTTTTCTTTCATAAAAACCTTCTCCTGACAATGAGAAACTATAAAAATTTAATTAGTGAAATAGTTCCACCCGTTGACGGGTGATGCCGTGACCAAGGGAAATATTTTTATATAATTAATTAACACGAAACAATGACTGTCTATCTTTCTGTCTATATATCCAGGAATGCAATAGTTGAATAATGTTAAAAATAAAGCTTTTTGCTTGAATTATGTTATACCTACCTGTTTAGGTAGGTATAACATAATTCAACTGTAAAATTCCATACATTACTTATAGTTATTTATATGATTATCGCATATAGGTATTACTAAAATCTTATCAACAACCCAGAAATTATGCCAATATGTACATATATAATCTAGGTAAGCCAATCTATGTATATCATTAAAAATAATATCTAATCTAAAAGCTAAATCGAGAAATGTTGCCAAAATGATAATGTTTGCATGCTTTGTTTGTTCAACCTCATTTGTGAAATTTATGCACACTAATATGTTACAAACCATATTTTAGGTGAACCTAGTCTACTTTTATTCATTAACGACGTAATAACTCTAAAATAGAGCTAAATGCTCATTAAAATATTCTAGGTAGAAAACGATGTATGTCACAGAACTAAATCCGAAGAAACCTGTACATACGACTAAGAAATTTCCTTACCCCACCATAAAGAAATAAGGCTAAATATCATACATAGTATAAAACAAAGTCCCTACCCGCTGTCTGTCTGTCCCTATGTATGTTTCATCTTTAAAACTACTCAACGGATTTTGATGCGGCGTTGACTTTATAATTAAATATCTCGATAAATGGACTATCTAACACTGAAAGAACTTATCAAATCGGACCAGTAGTCAGGTACTACAGGCACTTATGCATAGCGCGCGCAAGCAAACATTCATAGCTTGATATTTAGTCAGAAACGTATTATACCTACATGACTATCTGAACTTAGTAACTACAGTTCTATTATTGATATGTTTCGTATTTCCATACTTACTAATATTCCGTCCACTAGATTTCCTTGAAAACGTTACGGCTTAGAGCCGATATTGTAAATGATATTTTATTACTAGAATGTTGATCTAACGCTAACTTTACACTTCTACGATTACACATATCTATGAGTAATTGACTAGGTTTGTAAACTAATCCATTGTTATATTATTTATACTGTCGTAGTATTGTAAGACAATACTTTTGATATTATGGCATTGTTTATAATAGGTTAGGTACCTAATGTTTTTATAATTCAGTCATAATCATAAATATTAACGACAATTTGTTCCTAATTTCAGGAGGCAAATGCCAAATAATGCAAATATCCAAGAACTTAATTCGGGAGTAACTTAAATAAAATTGGAGGTAGATTTTTGAAACTCAAAGAGACTCAAACTGTTTTGGGAAAGGTTAGAGCCCATTTTCTTTATTTTAAATCCACTACTGCGTATAAGTTTTTTATCGGTATTCTGGTACCAAAATGAGGACATAATATTGAAATACCAGGCGATAGTGATAAGATTGTCATGAATATAATTATTTTGATTGATATATAATAAGTTCATTACAAAATTTTATTCTTTCCTGCGCGAATTGGCAGTTTGGTGCCGACACCAAACTGCCAATTCGCGTGTATGCGGCTATATGAAACTGCTGAAATACGTCACAACTTCAAATAATACTGCAGTAGGCAAATATAGTGTCCGAACGAATGAGCAGCATCGATTTTAAGAACATAATACTGCAGTCACTAACCTACTTGCAAGATGGGCTATCTACTTACGTCTAACAGGAATATAATTACGGGATAACTAAGACTAGACATTCAATAAACACAAAAAATAAATATAAGTATTGAAATTAATAAATTGAGACCACCGGCAGGAGGAACCCGCATCTTAGGTGTATATAAATCCCCGAATTCTTAGAGCGATCACGGTGGATCGCCAACTGGTCGAGGTCGTCAAAATTTATCCATATCCCTATATATTCTTATCTTTTATGTAAAGTGTTCTTAAATAAAAATAAAAAATATGTTATTATGCAAGGGTTACACCGTTTAATTATTAAAGTAAGGCCATGTACTAGTTTATAATGCCTTTAGACGTACTTATTTTTTGTGATGGTTAATTAAAACAAAGATAGCAATGACAAAATAACTGCATATCGACGGCTGACTCATGTGCGAGCAAGTACTTAGTATGGTAACAAAATAAACACTCATTCGACACATTTTGCTTATTACAATAAATATCTACTTACTTAGTATTCTGAAAGGAAAATTAAATGAAAACAGATATATTAAAAACATTGTAGCTAATTTACATGTTTTCGGTTTTTGTTACTGTGTTGTGTTGGTATGCCCAGAATTTAAATATAGGGATAGTAGGTACAAATTATATGCTTTTGATAACCATATAATTTGTACTATAAGGAGAATGTGGGTGGATTGACAGCTAATTTGATATCAACCTACTAATATTATGTGGGATATTGTACCTACGTTTTCTTCTTTCTAGTTAACTAATCATAATTTATTATGTAGAAGCAAGTAGGCGATCAGAATTCTAAGAGAAAATGTAGATGTGAATGAACTTTTTATGATAAATGTACCTATAGTGAAAAATGTGTAAGTAAAAACCTAAATTATCTACTATACTTAAGGAGCTACGCGGGTCCCCTAGGATTCTCTTCATCTAAACATAATGTAACTTGGTAAATGTGAAGAATTTTTGTAATCTGTCCCGTATTATTTGACATTCATTACAAAAAAAAACCAAAAGTCCAAACACAAAATACAACTCTTCTCTTTTTATAATAAAATAAAATTGAAAAAAAATGTGTTATGCCCGATGAAGTAGCAAAAGCCTTCTAGCCTTCTGGCTAACTAAATATATGTTCAACGAAAAAAAATGTGCTTAGAAAACTATCTTATCTGTCACTACTAAACCATCATAGACTACAGTTCAGCGAGAGCAAATTACATAGATCTACTCTCCGTTCTATCAGTAATTAACACGTACATCGTACGTGTGATAAGGGTATGTACAAGGTATGGAGCCAATAATAAATCTTAGTTAAAAAAGATAATACCATATTAACTGCAAAACTGACATAGTTGCATGCATTAGTGTTATCGCGAGAATATAAAAGTAGGCATGGTAAGTAATAATAGTATTTTTTTAGCTTGTAGGCTAAAGCTATATTCATTACTACGCGTAACTCCAGTTCCTGAAGTTTCTAAGAACTTCATAATTAAATAAAACGTTCCTCAATATCGAACGAATTTTTCAAATCGGACCAGTAGCCTAGCATCCAAACAAACAACACATGTATAGATTATCTTAAACTAAATAAGCACATACATTACTAACTTCTATAATAGATGGCGTTAAATTAAAACTTTTTTATTATATTTAACATGCTTATTAAGATTAAAAAGAAACGCATTCCACCGAAAATAAATAGTCAATTTGTCTGGAATTAGGATTATTTTCCCACTAAACATCAAATTTATAGAATGTTCTGTTTGCTACAAGTAAAAAATACACACTAATGAATAGACTAAGTAATAATTATTTGTGAACATGCAAAGAAATTCTCAGCTTAATCCCGCTAGCTGTAAAATAATTAGTTGTTGGCTTCAGTCATAGGTATTGTCTAGTAAATGGAGGTTGGCGGAAATTCGAGGTCAGCCATTAATGAACATTTACCTAGTGATTGTCATGCAACTTGAAGTAAATCCTACGCGCTAGTTTTTTAATCATCCTATTCAGCCTTTAGTCTGCCCACAGATTCTTTGGTTCGCCATTTTGTAACTACGGTATGGCATAAAAGGTCGACATAAAAAAAGTCGACACATAAAACTTGTTTGTTGTTATTTTTTGTTGCAGCATGATACGCTGAATTCGTTGGACTTGGATTACCTAGAGGCAGGTTACTTACTAGTTTGTTACGTTATTAATTATAATTGGAATACGCTACCAAATGCGAATGCGATGTGTTTTTATACACCTACTAGGGTCCCGCGCGCTGTTTCTGAACAAAGCATAGTTTTTTAAGTGTGTGAGCCTTTTCTTTTAAGTTAAAAAAATATATATATTAGAAATAATGCAGGTACAAAATCTCGTCTCAATTATCACAATTGGGTACCTAATATTGTCGATCAATGTCTATTGGATCGAATTTAATATCGGTTTTATTATGTGTACTTATTTTTGTTACTACCTACTTATATATTTCTTGCGTGTGTTAATTGCTAACCAAAATACAAGTCAGGTAAATACAAAAACTGAAACCATAAAGATATTTACGGTAATGACTAAGTTGAAATTACTTAACTGAGTACCTACATGGTAAATTTGTTTGGCTGATACATTAATAAATACATTTATTTTAAACTTATATTGTATAGTAATGTTAGTGGCTTCTGTTCTAAGACCACAAATTAGACCCATAAATAGTAAACAAGTAAGTCAATCAATTATTCTATGAACATTATTCATCTTCGGTTCGCATCGCTAAATAATAGCCTTGAACTAAATCACAATCTTACTGCCATAAATCGAAATGTTGTCATATTTAATGAATTAATGAATCATATTACCGTCATATCACTTTAATGAATTTATAATTTTTAGTGGAACTGACCACCTATTAGGCCTTTAATTAATAAACCTCATCTAAGACACGTTCGATTACAATTGTAAAATGACTAGGTACTTTTGGTTTTAGAGGAGTCCTACGTTATTTCTTTTGACATTATTATAACCTATGATTTTATTATTAGAATTTACTTTATTAGGTATTTATATAAATATTATTCTGAATAATTGATTGTTTTTTTTGTTTGTATTGAATATGCCCGGAAGAACTGGGACCAAAAAAAAACATCGTTTCATTTGTTATCCAGAGCCTCCTTTCTAACTACATAATGTTAGTTCGAAAAAAAACCTTATCCAGGAGTAACATAGGCTGTATTTAATTATGAAGTTGCCACGGGACGTGAGCTAAGCGCGCGGGAAGCTAGTTAAATATTAAAATTGTAATAACAGTAATAACATATATTTGCTTGCAATAGAAAACTATTATTTAAAAGTTCCATTCAATATGTCAGAAATCCGCTATTAACAGTGAAACCATAATGGTACCTACCTATGTTATAATTAGAAAACCGTTTGCTCTCAGACAAAATATTTATGTCAAGCTTTAACTAAGAAAATAGTATAAAATATTAACTGTCACTGTCACAGTTTATTGCATTTTAAAGTGAAAAATAAAATAATTATAACTATAAATTTTCTCCCTGTTACTTAATGCCACATACCTTTTTACTACTAAAAAGATAATAGACAATTAGCTATAGTTTTTTTTTTATATAATGTTAAATTTTCAAGGACTAACCTAAGCTTTATTTTTTAGTAATATTTCTATGCAAGCTACCATCACTCCAGCTACTTATAAGAGCCATTAGAACGAAAATATCCTTATACAACTTGCCTAATTGCTTATTCTCAGCCACATCTGTCAGCTTTGTCGTTCCATCTAGTTTAGTACATATTTAACTAGTGCATTAACCTGGATTACCACATCTGCGACAACATTGTACATTCATCAGCTGTTCATCAGTTTCTGCAAACGGTTACAAGACATTCTTGCTGCCAAATGATAAAATTATAAAAGATCGAAGAATTATTATATTACTAGATCCATGGTTTAGATATCTATATAACAATTAACTTAATGCAAGCATATAGGTACCTTCTGTTAAGTGCCACTGACATGGAATTTGAAAGAAAGATTTTAATTTCCACTTGCAATTATTGTTTTATCTCTTTCGTCTCGTCTTTTCTCTGAGATCATATTGAATGTTAAATATTGAACTAAGTTATTTTAACTCGGCAAGTTTTGTTTTGTTTATACCACAGTTTAATACTAAGCAAGGCGTAGATATATATAAGCGCTCTCCTAGAATCCGACTCGGCTAGTAATTTAAAAGCGGAAGGATTCAGATGGGAGGCGATCGTACTATGCAGTACTTTCGGGATATTGCGAGACGTGCCTATACCTAGTTCTGGGTAATTTATTTTCCTGCATATCCACCAGCTAGTAATAGAAATTCACTTATGGTCATTAATATTATTGAAAAAAATGAAACATTCATTGTATAACAGTTGTCTTAAATAGTTCCGTGAGAATGATCTTTTTGGGAACCAATTAAAGATTAACCTATGTTATGAGTAAGTGATATGGTACCCATACTATTCTAAATCTTGACTTTTTTACTTGAAAATTAAATACAGGTCACGTTTTGGAATTATATAAAATAAAATACACAAGTTATCAATATTTTTCTTTTATGTTCAAGGGACTGATCTTTTTAATGTGTTACTTTTTTACAGTGGTACAATAGTCTTTGTACCTATAGTAATTTTGCGACTGATAATAATTTCTGGCTCTAGTGTTATATTTGGCGTAACTTAAAATAATAATGGTATATTAAGCACCGGTAGCACAACGTATAATAACAACAAAAACGGCATTTGTTCATTGTCCGGTCGAGAGTCGCACGTTGAACTCTTTTTTTTTTCGCAAAATTCTCATCCGACAATCGTGTAATGTTTAGGTATTGTTTATTTTACAGTTCCCATATTAAAGTTGAGAATTGTCAAATTAATGAGGTAGTTAGTTATTACTATTTTCCATATGAGGAACATTGTCTGGGGAAAATTTAAAGGTAAAAAAATATATTTGACGCGGTTCAGACATTTACTTGATAAATCATGAACTCTGATTTATTAAGTAAATTATCTATTAGGAACCGTTTCATGGTTAAAGTTATGAGCTAGTATAAAAAAATGGTATAGGATCAAACTGGATCTTTAAGAAGGCCATAGATTACATTATATCGCGAAAAGTTTCATGTAGCATTTCAAAACCACGGTGAGGTAGACGAATGTGAAATGTAAAGCTGGAGGCTAATCACGTAAATATATTACAAGGACTTTCATAAAAATGTATTCGCTACTCAGCAATTACTATGCATCCGAAAATGTTTTAATATACGTCAATTTATTAAGTTAATGCAACTCAAATAATACAGCAACGCATTTCCCATGTTATTGTAGGTACATGGAATAAATAAGTTATAATAATTCTCCAGTAATTAAGACTTTTTTATCGAAGTCATAGTCGTATAACAATACGACTATGACTTCGATAAATACGACTATGACTTCGATAAAAAAGTCTAGTGATAAGCCTTCTACTTTTCACGGCGCTATATTGCAATCCTATTCAACGTTCTACTTCTACTATTGATTCTTAATTAACATTATACAGACATTAAACTTCCAATAGCGGGCTATTTATCAAAGACCACACTCAGACAACAAAGGCGGTTCAAACAACTCCAGGTTACTTGCAACAGTTCTAATTTACAAGTGACCTTATCGACTAGACAGATACTGCTAAGGCAGTTAGTCCCCTGTCAGTAGCTGAATTGTTACATTATTTTAATACGATCAGATAGTAGTAGTAGGTGGTATTGGCACATCTTCCTTTGTGACATAAGAGATACTACATAGATTACACATCAATTACTTACGACAGAAAATAATTAAAATCAGCAGTCATATAATTACTCATTTGTGTTGTTAGAGGTGTAATAATAATATACAACAATATATTTATCTTGGACTCAATTCGTTAGTATACATTGATACTTAACCTAAGTTAGCTTATGTTTCACTGCATTTGTAAATTTTTCCTATATAATTGTTTGCAGACATCCCGTAGATAGGAAATGTCGCAAACAGATCTTATTTTATTAAGATAAACTGGTATTGGGACTTCTTAGTTTGTGTCCAAATAGACGACTAGACACTAGACAGAACTTTGAAATTAAACAAGCGGTTTGTCACACAGTGTCTGGAGAATTGTGAACCTATCCTAAATTGTACACATTCCTTAATTTGGTAAAATTATTATGTATATCTTAGGCAACTATTTATACATATTACACATATGAAATGCCATTAAAATTGAATTAAGAATAGATAAATACAAAATGTAGAATATCATATAAATTAACATCAAAACCAAACAAGAATAGAAAAATGTAAAAATATGTGGAATATCCAGCTCAGTTCTGAAATGGAAATCGGGGCTTGGCGTTTAGCGTGTTAAAGATACAGTGGTACTATAATTGCTTATAATTAGATGTGTAATATTTACTTAAATGATTTAAAAGCGGTTGTTGATGGTGTTCTGTCCGAATTTCAAGCAACTTTCAATTTGTTGTTGTTGACCATATTATTTTTTTGATTTTTGTATAAGACTCAATTATGTGATGTGTCTTATTATTTATCATCCTGTTTAAAGTACAGTGCTAAGCATAGGTCTACTCCGAGGGTCTTACCATAGTGTTTATTGGTATGTTATAAGGTCCCCGTCCAAAAAATGTGTAGCTGTAATAAAGTTACTTTGAAACTTAACATTTCGCATGAATGATGTATAAAACGTAGGTGTATAATTTTATAAATCATATTCCATTACACTTGTAAGTCCGATAATTATAGAACAACAGTAACAGTATTCGATACTTGTATGCAAGAGTAACTTATAAGTATTAATTTTGCAATCGTAAGTAGCAGTTACGTCTTCGTAATTGAGCTGCCTTAACTATTGTTTATTACACTCTAGTTACATCATAGGCTTATTTCCTCGAATCATATTTATTCGATAGATAGGTACACATAAAAATAATTTATAACTTTATAACTTTTTTTCCGGTCGGACATACGTAGATAGCCACGAGGCTTTTGCTCTCCTCGCTGGACTTTTGCGGACCTCGCATCATGGCGTTCACTGGCAGGGGGATTGAGGAATGAGCCGGATTGCTTATGCGTGCCCGGCCCCCGCCAACGGCGGATCGAAGGAGTGTCCGGGGAGTTTTAGTGGTGTAGGGTCCTCTCCTCGTGGTATGAGTTAGCATACCACGCTATGGAGATGGCAAGTCCCACATATCCCACCGCCAGCTCGCGAATACGTTGCAGCGGCTGTGGGAATGTGTAAATGCATTTCCCCCCGGACAAAAAAAAAAAGGGCGATTGAGGAATAGACGACTAAACTTCCTCATTTGGAGATGGTGCACATTTGTCATTTAGATGATATTATGACAATTGTTTCCAAGTCTTGTGTACCTTCTCGACTAACCAGAAATAAATATTTGATTTTTACACAGGATAACCCAGGATTAATGCATGAATCGAATCAACGCACCACTTCAAAACCTCCGTAGGTTATGACCATTTTAATACGTATTTAATGTAATGGCATTATTGGTCGTATGTACACTTGAGAGCAATAAAATCGCACACGTTGACTTTTTGTTGTTAAAGCAGTTTTTTTCATGAATGTGAATACATATTAAAATAAAACTTACACTATTTGAATGTTTACTTCAGTACCTTTCTAATGATATCAAATACAGTGTAAAAAAAGTACCCATAGGGAGTTTTAGGGCACTAAACCCAACATACGGATAAAATTACCCAATTTAGCAATTACCCAAATTAGCAAATTTAGAATTTAGATTTAAAATAAAACTCAAAATGCTTGATCAAATTGTTTTTTAATAAGGTGTATTCCCTCCCCTAGCCTTGATTACAGCTCTTAATCGGTTTTTCATGGACCGTATTAATTTCACCATGAAATCTTGTGGTATGGCGTTCCACTCCTCTTCAATGGCAAGTTGAAGCTCTTGGAGGCGCGTAGGAGCAGGGCTTCTTGCTCGAACTCTTCTTTTTAGCTCATCCCAGACATGCTCAATCGGATTGAGATCAGGACTACGAGCTGGCCACTCCATCGCGGTGATTCCAACGTCTTCCATGTAGTCGCAAACTGTTCTAGCGACATGCGGTCTGGCGTTGTCGTGCATTAAGAGAAAATCTTCTCCCATAAGCCACGCAAGCGGCCTCACATGTTCTTCGAGCACTTCTTCGACGTATCGTGCAGCCGTCAAACTTCTCGATCTCGGGCCGGTATTCGCCGTAGTGATGAATACAATGTCAGTTTTAGTGTCCAACATTATGCCACCCCAAAACATACACGATCCACCTCCAAAAGCCACACGTTCGCTTATGCAGCATTGTGAAAATCGCTCTGATGACCTTCTGTAGACCCTAGAGCGTCCATCATGACCATGTAAAGTCATTCTGCACTCATCAGAGAACATAACAGCCCGCCATTGGTCATACGTCCAATTTAAATGTTCCCTAGCAAATTGTAGCCGGGCTTGTCGGTGAGCTGTGGTCAATTTGGGACCATTTGCTGGGCGATGTGAAGTCATTCCTGCTTCACCTAGTCTTCTTCGAACTGTCCACCGACTTATACTGACATTGCGAACTTCTCGAAGCTGTTGTCCCAGTTGAACCGCGTTCAGTTGCCGATTTCTCAAAGACCTTGTCACAAGAAAGCGGTCATCACGCTCTGATGTTGTGCGTCGCCGGCCAGATCCTGGTCGCCGAATGTAGCCACCGGTCTCTTGGAACCTCTGGTATACACGACGAACAGAGTAGCGGCTCAAATTTAGCCGTCGAGCAACTTCACTTTGGTTATGGCCTGCTTCGAGCAAGGCAATAACTTGAGCGGCTTCTGCGGGCGTGGTATCCATATTTTTCCAGTAAATCCGTATGCTTCCAGTAGAGATGTTATCACGTTGACCTTCGGTATGCAACTGATTAAAAATTCCAATAAACCGACCTTTTTATACCTGCGGCTAAGGGTGCAAGTAGTGACAACGCAAACGCGTGAATTTGGGGAATTCGGTGTACGGTCGGTTTTTGTAAGTTACGTAAAGGTCAATGATTTTAATTTTATGTTTTTGTAAAGCTAAGCTTGTATGCTTTAATTTTGTCTAATGATTTTTACTCAATATCTTTAGATTTTAGAAAACAATCAGTAATAAACCAAATTACAAGGGGTGTGCGATTTTATTGCTCTCAAGTGTATTAACAAAGGAATAAACGTCTCGAAAATACGATCATTTTGACAATCCGTGTCCTTCACAGAGTGATAAAATAGATTGGATTCGATCAGTTAAATGGAAACCTTTAAAACGGTCACTCAGAACACTTATGATTTGGCATAAAGCGATAAAAGGTAATGGCGAAAGTATGTGATTGCGTAATATTTCAATTTAAAAAGAATTGCGTGCATGTGGTGACTGAGTTTTATGAAAAGAATTTAGAAATAAAACTCATAATGTATGAGCCTTAAGTGCAATTAAGTATTAACATTAGAAATTGAATCATAACCTGATTTTCTAGTTAGCTTCCGAGGCTTAATAGAATTCCGGTCTGATTTTCATGTCTAAATACTAACTTATGTACTAAATAAAAACCATTTGCGTAGTCATTGAATTAAAGATTGTATAAGCATATTTTATTTCAATATGAATTAGTCTAATATGAATACTAAGATCACTGCCATTTTGTAAGTGTTCAAGGGCATTAGAAATGAGGTAGTCGACTTTATATTATAGAATAGTATGTATCACCTATTGTTATAGTTTGTAAATAATATCATTTTGCAGATATGTTTTAGCGCAATTTATTTTACGTAGAACAATATTTTAAAAGACAGCAAACGTATTATTAAAAACATTTAAAATGTCGGTGGCTAAGGAATTTTTGTCAAAAGTTGATTAAAGTGCTTCGAGTCTTCATTCTAATTATTACAAAAATGTGTTCTACACTCATCCTATTACGAATTAAATTCCCATAACAAACAAATAGGCGTAGTTGTAGGCAGGCTCGTGCCAAAAGCGCGAGTGTAACCTAGTTAACACGGTGGAACAAAGGTTTTAGCACATTTCTCATTCATTCACTTCCACTTTCATAGTAAATGTCGTTTGATAAATGAAGCGAGCATTCACGGCAAAAAGCGAGACTGGTTTATGTCTTTATATTCGTGCCTAGTTGTGATTGCATAGTGCTTTTCAAGATTGAATTTTAATTTAAGTTATTTAAGTACTATTATTCCAGAAGACATCTCTAATCATTAAATTGATAATAATTATTATTTGTTTGGAATAAAAAACATGGATAATAAAGAAGTAATTTAACTGTGTTAACTCCCTCACTCTATTTTTTTAGCTATGTATGTAACACTAGCTCCTGTTAACGGAATGACATATGTTATGAAAGCACATTATATACAATACAGTGATTAATGTGACTTCTCGGTTTCAATTGAACATCGTAAAGTAATGATAACTTATTGTTTACTTCATGTGCGATTGTTTTGTTTCGGTATCGTGTCATCAATAATGAACTAATTGGCAATTTCATTCAGCAAATATTATTATTTGTATGTGCCTGTGTATTGAGTATTCATTGTTCTTATGAATGAATGTTCGCATAAGAGCATGCTTATATAACACCTCAGTATTTTTCCTTTAAAATATTTTGACTGCTATTATTTTAATAACTAGTAACCTTTTGTACGGAACAATTGTTAATATTACCAGAGACTATATATTATATAGTCTCTGATATTACATAAAATTAACCTAGATTCGATCTTGGTTCATTTTATGAAATAGACAATATTTCTGTAAGTTTTCTGTCCTTGGGGAGAAACGTGAATAATATTTGATACCATCCCTAAGCGTAAATAAATACCGAGTAGGTACTGTGAGAAGCCAATATATAATCTGAGAATATAATGGTTTCCTTTAAAAGTTATTCTTTATTTGTATCTTGGATTTGTTATATTTTATTAAATAATATTACTTTGCGCCGACCCAAAGAGCTTATTAACTGCTTAATATATTTTCTCCTGTATTTAGCTTCTTACCAGTGAAAAGCAGTTTTTCTATTGTCATTATTAAAATATGTAAACAGTTAAACACGCATATATTAGACACGCATATATCATTGTAGATTTCTGTAATTAGTTCACATACAATCGTTCATAAAAGTCATCTCATTGGCAAACAGCATTGTTCGAGTTTTTGTACAGTTTCGTAGGTGGTATCATTCACAATGAGCCGGTATGTTACATGCTTGCTCATATACTTGTAAACAATGGCGCCGGCTGTGCCAACTACATCAAACTTTTCCTATTGCAATAATAGTGAATACTTTCCATTTCTTAACACGAAAACGATTAAACGCTCGTTACGCCAGATTACAGGGAACTAAGAATAGAAGTCATTTTTGGTTTGTGACGTAATGAAATAACGTAACGTATTCATAACTCTCATGGGTCTATTGAACAGCGACTTGGGATCATTATCAGCCTGTATAAAGTCCACATCCAATGGTGCTACCTTAGTCACCACGCTTAACAGGCGGGACACTGATAAACACTGCTGCACGTCACCGATTATAACAGCCTCCGTAGCGTACCGGTATTTGATTCGCTTTAAATCTTGGAGGTCGTGGGTTCGATTCCCACGCCGGGCAGCCAATCTTTGTGTAAATTCCAAGATTTCTTTCCGGGTCTGGTTGGTTGAGGGACTACCCTCCGTGCCTCGAAAAGCACGTTAAGCCGTTGGTCCCGATTGGTTAATAATCGTATATCAAGGAACGGGCAGCGTGCAGCAAACGTGGTGACTATGGAAAATATCGACGGTATTTGCCATAGTCACCCCATGTTCAGCAGTGGACGTTATACGGGCTGATGATGATGATGATGATGAGGTGATATTAAAGCAATGGAGACCAAATGCATTACCTTTGATTTTACACAAAGATTGTTAGTGCCATATTTATCTGGATTTTATTCCTTGATTTCCTGTATGTTTCCGAAAAAAGTTTAAACTGTACCAAAAATATATTAAAAAATAAAAATTTAAACTATAGCTTAGCTTGAATGTTAGGTTTCTTTTTTCAGATATCTGTAGTTCAAAATGAGAGTTGAAAGTTGAATCATATTTGTGCACTAACCAAATTGAGCATTAGCTTAGGTGAAAGCGGACCATTTTTGTTTATACCCAACAAATGTTGCTTTCACGTCATTTAAATGGTTTGGAATCGTTTATTAATATCTACAACTCTTGTCTATATTAAAATTAAAGTAACTTCTTTCGACGTTTAATAATTTGCCTAATTAATTTAAAAGTAGATTATAATGATACAAAATCATGGTTTTATAATAACTAGCTTTAAAAAGTATGTGAGCGTCTATGTAAAATAATCTGAAACTGGATTATTTTACATAAACCATATAAATATTATATAATAATATGAATATCATATTAGTGCAAATGTGAGCTTATTTAACATGTCGTAACGTTACATCATATCAGAAAGTTCTAGATGCTGTTATCAAAATTCAATTTCTTATGTGGCTGGTATTTAAAGTACTAAATTTATTTATTTTTATTAATTCTGCGCTATAAGTAATGTTTATTTATATAATATTTGCCGGAAGTTCTGACCCCTATTCATAATAATTTACTGAGACTCGTCAATAATCTAATACTTAGGAATTAGATGATAGACGAGTTTTAACAAATGTAGATACTTTTTAGGTAGAGCATAGCGTTTTTAATACTACAGCCAAATAACATTATTCATTAATATTGTGTTCGTGTGCATGATTGGTTCGGTAGATTACACTAGGGAGATCCTGCCGGCCCGCAGGATAAGGGTGGCTAGTGTTATACCTAGACGTCGGTAGTGCAATGGGTGGGGTTCGAACCGGCGAACTCAAGATCACAAGTCCGACGCCCTAACCATTGGGATACGGCCGCTACCGCTGCCGCCTATACCTATGTACATGCTGTACATAATACTAAGGTCACTAACTCAACCGTCAAGCGTGGTGACTAAAGCAATAGCACCTTTGTGGGAGGCCTAACTTAAGTTCAGCAGAAGACGCTAAACAAAATGCTATCATCGATTCAAGTTTATGGTTTCATTCTCGATTCCTTTTAATCATCTGTCAGCCGTTCGTTCGATTTTAGATGAATTCTTCGGAATTCCAAAGGTTGTTGCAATACCGAGAAAGTAATAAGGTTTTTGTTACAACGTTTATTTATACCAAGTCATTTGTTCAGTATGATCATCATTCAACTGTCAATCAAAAACTTTCTTTTATTTACATATTGACATTCGGAACTACCGATTTGCTATGCTGCTTAAGTGTTAGATACGGGTATTAATTTGTTGAACTAGTATTTATGTACAAAGCAAAGCTTAAGAATTGAGTCTTTAAGATTATGGGTTTTGTCAGACTAACATATGTTGTAAGCCAAGAGGCTTATGCTACTCCACCAGATATAAAGACGAGCAGGGCTCCAGTACTTAAAACTACAAACTAAGCAACAGTGGCGTAGCTAGGCGTGGGCGACGTGGGCCCTCGTCCACGGCCTTTCGCCCCCAGGAGCCTCATACTTTGTCACTTTAAATGAATGACAAAAAAAACTTAAGAACCGTCTTCGTAATCACAAACAATCGTTACATTGTGAAATATCATACGAACTTATTTTAAATATACTTACATATTTAAAATAAGTCCAAATTATATTTTTTATTATGCAATTAATTATTTCTTGCGCACTTCACTATTATGAATGTCAACAACCAAAAACTCAAAAGGTATGATTTTGTGGTTCTTAGGTTTAAAATACTGTTATACGGACTAGCTAATGCGACTCGCCCTCGTATAGATTTGCCCTCGCTACGCCACTGCTAAGCAAACTGCGCAAGTCTTGAATCCTGGCTCAGGGCGTTCGCTAGCGTTCATACGTTAGAATTAAGATAATTTTAGAAATAAAATAATGTATATTCATACTTTAGAATTAAGATAATTCTAAAGTATGAATATACATTGTGTAATTATTCATATTATTAGATATGTATACCGCCAAAGCGATATCGCTTTGGCTATAAACAATCTAGGAATAAAACAGATTCTCAAAAATTACAGTATACATCCAAGTAGGAATCACTCAGTCATTATTATTTATCCGTCCCTAGAGGGCGCTCATTTACACAGTTTACTTAGTTTGTAGTTTATAAACCATTGAATGGGTTTAGAGCCCTGTTCACTTTTATGCCGGGTGAAGTATCAAAAGCTTTGTGGCTAACTATATAAATATCGCGCGCTTGAGACCCGTGTCTGGTATACATTCAGGGTGGAATAATCCTGCTTTAATTTTATTTTCTATTAATGATAGCTTATTTTTTTAGGTATTTATATTTTCCATTGTTTTATTGTGTTAATTGGTCTTAAATATGAAACATTTAATTTAATAACTAGTGTAAAATCTTTAATTAATGACTCGGATCACATTTTTTTTTCAAGTTTAATGGAGTAAGGTTACGAAATGGTACTTCATTAAATTTGTAACTAATTAATTACGTAAAAATACGAAATAAAATAAAATGAAGTGTTGTAAAAATATTGAGTACCTACATATAGTACGTTTAAAGTTTATCAATCTAACAATGTTACATATTGATCGCATTTTCAATAATAATGTAGTTATATTGTTCTAATAGTTTATTATCGTGCAATATATTTCCTATTGGGTATTTTTGTATAGCAGTGGTTTCCGGCTTAGAATGCACCCCATGTGTTCCCAAGGGTGTCGTAAGGTCTAAAGGACAGCTGATGGATAGGCAGCAGCATCTATCAGTTCAAGGATACTTAACATCTTACTACGGTCACCAATCCGCGTGCTAAGCGTGGTGATTATGGCAATATCCCTCAACGACCTTGGCTGGCCAAGGTCTGTAAAGTAAAATGTAAAATATTAAGGTATGCTACTCAATGAAGGCTCATCCACAAAAACCCCTAGGTGCTTACCATACGCTAGCGTTGGAGACACCGGGAACTCATGTAATTAGTGCCACTAAAGAAGGTACCTACTGAACAAAATAGCACATCACAGTGGATTGAACAAATTGCTCGATAATCGCGATATCGCTTCAATGACGACAGCAGGCTGCTGCAGTATTGTTACCATATAATTGAGTTGATCATTGAAATATTTTACTAGAAATGACATTCAGAATAACTAGAATTTGATAACATTGTGATATCTTCGGATAACATGTCCATGGCTATTTTGAGAATACTCTCTTTATTGGGAAACTAGATTCGCGCACGCGCACCTGCGTAAGTCCCGTTCCCGTAAGAACTTAATAATTAAAAATATTCTAAAGCCTTCCTAAATCTATCTTAAGCTGAAAGGATTTTTAAATCGGACCCATAGTTCCTAAACTTAGTGCGTTCAAGGAAACAAACTCTTTGTAATATTGGTAGGTATAGATAACAAACAAGAGCGAGGAGACCTTATTATAATATAACTAAAAACTCAGTTATTGAAACAGTTTAAACATTGTTCTACTAAAGGTTTAATATTAATAGACTTGTAGATATCCCCACTTTAGTTCGTCATGCTCCCATTGTCTGTCATTGCTTGCGGTGGCGGTGTGGGGCGGGTCGCCACCTTCCCTCTAATATGGCGAGGGAGGCGATGGCTGCGTCACACGTCATACTCGTGAACGGGTGCTGCTTGTGGTGACTGGTCGGCTGTTGTCGGGGATATGTTATGTTAATTTTTATTTTATATCTTGTTAATTCATTCTTGCTATTGTTTATAATTATTATTATAGGTATATCCTTTGTTTGAACTTGTGTAAATTGTCATATTGTAAATGTGTGTGAATGCATCCGCCATTAGGTTTCTTTGTAGGAAATTGTCTGTGCCTGAGTAAACTTTAATATCTACATTATAGTATTTACTGTATTAATATATTTTTCTTGTCTTATTGAACACCTGGTCGGTATAAATTGACCAGGTAATAAATGGTACTGTGCGTGCATTCGCTTACATCATATATACATTGTACAATATTACATGAATGTGAAAAAAGACTTGAGATAAAAAAAAAACAGAGCAAAAGAGACAAAAAAAGTAATCTCGGAGTTTCTTTCTTCCTTTCTTCTCCGGATCGTCCACTTAGGTAGCTAGTGAAAGGTTGCAGGTTAGCTAGGGTAGGATCCTCGACGGCATGGCCGAGGACCGCGTTGTTGCTTATTCCCCGAACTGTGATCTCGTGCCAGCGATCATCACCACTGTTCGTAAATCTACTCTTTACTCCAGTGGCACACTGAGCGTTGGTCCTTAAGGGTGCCCTCAGGTGGATGTCGCTTAGACTTTGGCCGGATTCTTGGAAGTTAATTTTAGACCTGTTACCTTTAAGGCATCTTACTATTAGTCCATTGAAATGTTACATTTTTTAGGCCTAACCTTGCATTTTTTAGAGGACGCAATTTTATTTTTTTGATGTGTAGGGGGGGTCAGTGTAAAGCTAAAACCAAGTTTGTGGGGTCGCCACCCTCGTCCCACGGCCGCCATCTTGAAAATAGGGGTTGAAATGGTTTTTACGACGTATCTCTTAAACTATTTATCTGATAAAAAAAATTTATTAACATTTTTTGTTGCAAATCAAATACTCTACAACTTTGGTCAAGTAACTTTTTGTCGTAGAACTATAAATAAAAAAGTTATAAGCGAAAATGTTTAGAAATTCGAAAAAATAATTTATATTTTTTGATATAACTTTTTTTTTTATCATTTTACGAAAAAATAATATCACACCATTTTTGTAGATCGTTTTTTGAGGAACAACTTTTATAAGCAACATTTTTGTTTGTTATAATTTTATAAATGAACCCTTTAAAACAGACTATACAATCGTGACCGGATTCGTTGAAAAATACAATTTCATCTTTGTACTTTACTTTCAATCGTTCAATGATTGTACGCTTCTGGGGAATGTACTCTCCTGTAATCGATTTCATTAAATCCGTCATTAAGAATTGACACTCTTCACTATTTTCATGCAAGTAAGAAAAAACATCTGCCATTGCTGCGTCAATATTATTTTTACGTTCATCCTTTTTATTTGTGACCGACCATTTTTTGGAATATAATTGCTTGCTGCAGTTGTTATGATACTTTGCTCCAACTTCCACTAAGCTGGGAATATTAGCTATTCGATTAGTAATATTCATTGCAACGTCATCGGAACGTCTGTTTATAAGGTCCATAATACTTGTTTTTGTACTCTCATTACGTACAACACAAACCCTTTTTTTTTTTTTTTTTTTTTTTTTTTTTTTTTTTTTTTTTTTTTCGGACGGACATATGTAGTTAGCCCTGAGGCTTTTGCTACTTCACCGGGCACAAAGGCGAGCAGAGCTCCAGCCTAGATAAATGGTTTAAACACTACAAACTAAGCAACCTGCGCAAGAGGGCGTCCCCTGTGGGACTTGGACCTCGGCTCAGGGCGGTCGCTGACGGGGAGATTGAGGGATTATGGCTTTTAGTTTAGGGGAGTTTTGTGCAACTGTCGCTCTACTTTACAGTTCGCGGGCCTCTCGGACTTCGGGTCTACGAGGGCATCGGAAGGTTCTTAGCAAACTAAGGGTCGGGAGGGCGAGGGGGGACGCGTCGCGTTCGCGGGCGCACTCTTCTCCGGCGGGTCGGATAGAGTGGTCTCTGTGTAGTGGTGCTAGTTTCTTGCAGTCTCTGTACTGCTAGTTGGTAAGTTGTGATTTCGTCGTCCGGGTCGTCAAGGACGCCCCGAGGCCGACGGTGTTTACGACGCTTTGTGGGCAAAGGCCTATAGTCAGATGCTGCAACAACCAACGGGTTTGGGTGCTGAGCCGCGGATTCAAAGAAGCGCTCCGACGCCTCTTTCATCCACTGCTTGATGGAGGGCAGTTGGAGATCAGAATGCAAGTTGCGATTTCGAATGAACCACGGTGCCCCGGTGGCACTTCGAGTGAATCTACTTTGAACAGTTTGTAAGCGGTACAAACTGCTAGACGCTGTATGAGCAAATACGGTGCTCGCGTACGTCATAATCGGCCTTATACACGTGGTATAAATCCTAACCTTGTTATCAAGTGATAGTTTACTGCGTGAATTTAAAAGACAGTGTAGTCGACTAAGCGTAAGTAAAGCCCGTGCACGAACGGTTTCTACATGCGCTCTGAAGTTTAGCTTTCGGTCAAGGATTACGCCTAAATATTTGGCTTGCCGTTCCCAAGGGATTGGTTCGCCGAACATTTTGACCGGTGGAATGATCGGTGGACTGTTGAATCGCGAGAAGAGTACAGCGGCACTCTTTGTCGGATTGACTTCGATTCTCCATTTTCTGAACCATTTGCCTAGGGCATTTGATGCGGATTGTAGAGCGTCGTGAATTGCGGTAGGACTGCGGCCCGAGTAGTATAAAGCGGTATCGTCCGCGAAGAGTGCCAGATGGGCTTTCTTGGGTTTCGGGATGTCACTTGTGTAAAGCGAGAACAGGAGTGGCGAAAGTACTGAGCCTTGTGGCACTCCTGCTTGGATCGGATGAGGGGAAGAGTAATCTCCTTCTACACGATACCTAAAGGTTCTCCCCGAGAGGTAGTCTCGTATGATGTGCACGAGACGGTCCGGTACTTTGAGTTGGTAGAGCTTATAAATTAAGCCATTGTGCCAGACTTTGTCGAACGCTTTAGCTACGTCAAAGAAGAGTGCTCCCGTATGACATTTGTGTTTGCCAGATTTAACAAGGATGTGTTCGACAATGCGGTGCACTTGGTGAACACAGGAGTGTTTGGCTCGAAAGCCAAACTGCTCATCTGGAAGAAGGTTATTATTCATTGTGAATGTTAGTAGTCGGGCATATATTATGCGCTCGTAAAGTTTTCCCAATGATTTGAGAAGACTTATCGGGCGATAAGAAGTGGGATCCTGCTTTGGCTTGCCAGGCTTCGGAATACCAATCACGGTGGCTTCTTTCCACTGGTGTGGAAATATGTTATTTGCTAGAGCCGCGTTAAAAATTGCGGTCAAGAGGCACAGCAGAGGGATCGAGAATTGCTGAAGCACTCGATTGGTAATTCCGTCGGGACCTGGGGCCTTTCTAGGATGTAAGTCCTTGATTAAAGATTTAACTTCGTCTAGGGTAACTGCCGGTAGCGCGTCATTGTCGTCGTCCTCCCTATTGTCGGGGGTCTCGTCGGCGGCACGGAAACAAATCGCGGGTATGGGCATTGCTGCTCTACGTTCGACCTCGGCGTCGACCTCTGCGAGGTGGACTGGGTCTACAGGTAGAGTACTAGGCGTACATTGGGTTTCTAGACTATTAGCTAGGCATTCGGCCTTCTCATCGTCGTCAAACGCAGGGCGTTGATTTGGGCGATTGAGAGGGGGCATGGAGGAACAGGTAATGGATTTGAGCTTCTTACAAAGATCCCAAAAGGCCAAATGTGACGGTTTAAGGTCACTCAACATTGTATCCCATCTGGAGTTTCGCATTTCGTTGATACGATCTCTTACAGCGCGCTGAAGGGATCGCATGCGCAAGCGGTTTTCCTCGGTGTGATACGAGTCGTAGGCTCTGATGGCCGCATTCTTCTCGGTCATCAGCGCACGCACATCATCAGGGAGTTTCCATCGATCAAGGTTATCGATTGTTGGTACCTCCCGTGAACATTCATTCACCTGACAATGGACGTGAGCTGTGAGAGAGTCGATAGCGTTAAGCGTTTGCTCGGGAGTTTGAATATGAGAGGGTATGGAGTCAAGATATTCTGAGGAAGCAGACTCGAGTCGGGACTCGAGCTTTTTCCAGTCAGTAACAGTCTTGGTCTGAGAAGGATCTGAGTGACCACTGGGAGACAGTAGTTCTATGATGACGGGCCTGTGGTCCGAATATAGCTCGTGGTGCACCTGTACAGAAGATAAACGTAAGTTTATGTTCTTTACAAGTGCAAAGTCGAGTATGTCCGGTCGGTGGCCATGAGTATGTGGGAAATGAGTAGGTTCGAATGGAATGATAGGATCAAAAGGAATTAATTCCAAGCATTGTGACAGTGAGGTGCCTCTCGAGTTGTTCGAGTTGCAGCTCCATGTCACATGCTTAGCATTAAGGTCGCCGGCGACGATAACTGCTCCCCCTAAATCATGAAGGATTTGGATATCTCTCCGAAGCAACTCCTTGTCAGGAGGAAGGTAAGCCGAAACGATGGTGATTGGCTGATGACCTGTCATGCCTAGCCGACAGACGGAAACTTCTATATTTACAAGATCGACTGGCGGGTCCAACGGGATGCAATGTAGTGACCTTTTGAAATATATCAAAGTGCCGCCTTTTGCAGAATGAGTCCTGTCATTTCTAACTACTCGATAATTCGCGATTCCAGGACTTCTCCGATTGGACGGCTTGAGGAATGTCTCTTGAACTAAAAACAAGTCTAATTGATGGTCACGGAGAAATTCTCCGATTTCATCTCGCTGCTTTAGTATACCGTCCGCGTTAAAGAACCCTATCCGGAGGGATCTAGGTTTAATCCTACTAGAGACTTTACTCATTCCTATTTGCCTAACACTATCCATAGTTAATTATTATTGGAAAGAGAGCGAACGACCTTGGCTGTTTGTAGCGTAGTCTGAAGTCCGAGTATGATGTCATGAGGGTTCTTTTTTGACCTCTCAATGAGATCAGCAAGTTCCATAATGACATCAAGATCGATAGAAGCTAAGTAATCCGCAATTACGTCGATGTTGTGGTTCGCGGTACGTGATTTGAGCGGAAGCTGTTTGGGCTTTTGGGCCCGGACCATTATAGGTTGGGCCTCGGAGGGCTTCAAGACATGAGGGGTCCTAGCTTTTTGTGACTGAGCGGCCGGAGAGACCTGAGGGGTCCTGGCCTTTTGGGCCTGAGGGGCCTGAGTGACCTGAAGGGTCCTGGCCTTTTGGGCCTGGAAGGCCTGCGAGGCTTTAGAGACCGGAGTGATGGAAGCGGCAGTTTTCCCTGGGGCCAACACCTGCGATGTCTTAGTGACTTCGTTGGTGGATTGTGAATTATGCCATATTGGGAGCGGCCACACCGGTCCTAGGCTATTACCCCGGACTTGGGTGGAGTCGATATGAGGGATGCTAGGGCTGGGTTCGGGGACTGGGACAGAAACAGAGGGGTTCCGAGCGACCTTGGACCTGCCTCGGGTGCTCCTGGATCTCCTTTTAATATTACGTCCTTTGTTCGGGGCTTTAGGACACCCCCGATAGTTGGCTGGGTGCCCTATTTCCTGGCAGTTTACACAGCCAGGCGGATCAGAACTATCGTTTCGGTCCTTGGGCCGACTGCATTCTGACGTGTGGTGACCGGGGGTGAGGCATTTCACGCACCTCGGTTCGATATGACAATACCTAGATGAGTGCCCAAATTGCTGGCAATTGTGACACTGTCCTATCGTAGCGTTGCGCCTGGGAGGTTCAACGATCAGTCCATCTGAATCACAGATGGATTTGATAGCGAAGATCTTTTGACCTTCTGCAGATTTGTCAAGATGGACAAGAATCATGTCGAATGATTCCCCATTTGCTTTGCGCATACGGTGCACTTCGCGCACAGGGAATCCTTGGGCAGAGATCGATGCCTTAATATCATCAATCTCAAGGTGACGTGGGACACGGCGAATAACTACACGCAAGGGTTGCTCGCCCGGGAGTCCGTAAGTAAAGTATTTCACTTTTTCGTTGTCTAAAAGTGAAGTTATTGAGCGAAAATGATGTGATGATTTGAGCTGGAGGCGGATTACGCCTTGTCTTTGAATAGACGTCGCCCTAAAATCATCAACGGTTAAGCCCTTAGCCGGAAAGTACGATTTAATTTGCATCCATCTCGGGATGTCTTGGATCATAATCGGTGGCGGTCTTTTCTCTTTGATCAAAGACGATTGAGGGCGAACTTGCGAGTTTGTCGATGCACCTGGTAGAGGGGAAGGTGATTTAGCTTCTGAGGCGAGAAGCTTTTTTGGCTGAGGAGATCTTGACTCCGAATCCGAACCAGACTCAGATTTCCTCTTTACCTTACCCCCTTTACCTGCCACTTGCCATGGAGCTCCCGTACCATTGTCATCCGAGTCTGAAAACTCAGACGGCCGGGAGCTTCCTCCGCAAGGGAGTTCGTCCGTTGACATAACGGACGAAGCGGAAGGTGAGGGTGACCGTGAATATGTTCTTCGCGTTTTCGGCGAGCGATCGCGGTCGCTACCTGATGTCGGCCGCGATTGGACCCGTTTGGCAGATTTGCGCGCGGCTTTTGTTCTCGCGGTCTCTTTGTTCGTGATTGACTCGGCGGCGGTCGATCGTGAACAAAGGGTTTTAGACCCATTGTTTGTTTTACTACTTGCAGGTGCAAGTAACGAACAATGGTTGTCGGAATTAGTCTTGTTCATTTCCTTATCAGGCAATGAACAAAGGACCGTATTTATTGTGCCGAGCCTTTCATCGGAGGACAATGTGTAGTCACTTTCACCTGGTTTCGGCAATCCGTACTTCTCGCATAGCTCCAGCCAAAGTATTGGATCTCGCGATCCAATAATTTGGCCTGCACGTGAGAAGTAGTCTACCGACCCTTGGGAGGAGTGTTCCGACATCATGGACGTCCAATGTCAGGTTGACTAAGACGAACTTACGAGGGTTCCTCGCGTAGCGTTCCGAGAAGAAGAACCCACAACAAACTCCTCGGCTGTAGCTCCTATCTTGGTATGTTGCCTAGTCCCCGAGTTGGATGGGCCCGGGGATGTGTAAAAATGTGTAACCCTCCTCGCTGGGTATAAGCGAGGAGGTTTGAGTGCCTATGGGTGAGCCCTAAGCTTGTAATCCCTTCGCCAATCTTAATGTGCTAAGGGTTCCTAACAGCTTAAGTGCAGAGGATGATATGGGCCGAAGCCGTCAGCACCCAAACAACACTTAAGGATGGGATTTATAGGGAAAGGGTAGGGTGGGAATGAGGAGATAACTAGCGTCGACTAGGGGAGCCCCCAAGGCCGGTGGTTCTAGTCCCTTCCAATTTACTGCGTTGTCCTGATGGGACAAAGCCGGGTGTATCGGGTCAACACCCCACTTGGCTTCGTTGGCACGGTTACGTTTCCACCAAGGACCACAAAGTGGCTTTTCCCTGAAGGGGCAAAGAGTCTAGAAACAGAATTTTCAGAGAGATGCTGTCTTTAAAAAGACGCCACCCCTCTGATGTAATAATAGTCGCAAGCGACTGAAACGCACGGCAAGCGTACGTAGGCTTGTAAATTGGCGGAGCGCACACGGAACACGTCCGCACGCGCCGAGGGCCAAAATGCAAGTCCAACACAAACCCGCGCTTGTCGGCTTGTACGCGAATTACTTGAATCCTGAACCGCTTTGGCACAGATGAAACAATTGTTCGCAAAATCGAAGTCTGGCTCTGGAGCTTCTGAAACTGACGATAAACTACTGGAGCTGCTGCTGCGACGACGAACAACATTATCGGTTCGATTGTCCACGTAATAACAATAACACGCAATATGTACAGTAACTTCCGAAACAGTTCGTAAAAATTGTTCATTAGCCTCATCATTTTTTGCTACAGCTCGGTCTAGTAAAGTTTTTACACCTTTTGCCTTTACAGTTCTTATTTTATTTTCACCTAAAGGTTTCTTACAAATAAAGCAATCACTCATTATGAAATAATGTAAAAAGCACGTTTAAAAAGTCTAAATGCTAGTCTAAAAAAATATAGTTTTCACTGAAGTTAAAAACGTATATAAAATCATTCGAAATCGTCTTCACAATTAAAAACAGAATAAAATACATCCGCACGTGGAGAAATATGTAGCACAACTAAAAGGTATAAGTTGAACGACAACTTCAACACAATATCATCAGCTATTCTTTCAATACGAAAGGTTAGAAATAATAATAATAATAATGGCCGGCAGATGTTCTTTTGTTCCCTGATGGTCGCTTGGGTATTTTCTACCTGGACAGAAATCTCGGTAACGGCTATCAGATTACAATTATTTTAAAAATCAATAATTGTCAAATTCTGTTATGGAGTGGAAAAGAGTCAATAATTAATTATTAATAATTAAAAATATTATAATAACAAAAAAAAAACAATTACTAATGACACATTATTAGTACACACGTATAATATAAGTCTAGTTACGAGTACTGAAAAATAGTACTCACTTCGGAGCGCTGTAAAAACTTAAATATTGACTTAATGAAAAAATGTTGCTTATAAAAGTTGTTCCTCAAAAAACGATCTACAAAAATGGTGTGATATTATTTTTTCGTAAAATGATAAAAAAAAAGTTATATCAAAAAATATAAATTATTTTTTCGAATTTCTAAACATTTTCGCTTATAACTTTTTTATTTATAGTTCTACGACAAAAAGTTACTTGACTAAAGTTGTAGAGTATTTGATTTGCAACAAAAAATGTTAATAAATTTTTTTTATCAGATAAATAGTTTAAGAGATACGTCGTAAAAACCATTTCAACCCCTATTTTCAAGATGGCGGCCGTGGGACGAGGGTGGCGACCCCACAAACTTGGTTTTAGCTTTACACTGACCCCCCCTACACATCAAAAAAATAAAATTGCGTCCTCTAAAAAACGCAACCCTAAATGTAACTTTTCAATGGACTATATACCTAATGTGTACATTTGTCATTTATCGCTCGACAGTCGGACAGACTGATTAAAAATTCTGTAAGATCAAATAATTATAACAATGTTTTTAGCTACTTAAGTGATACTTTTGTTACATTTAGTCTTATACAGTGTAATTTTGACAAGTACAAGTGTATGTAAATACCTAAGTGCTGAATAAATTTCATTATTTCATTATTTCATTATATCTGCGTCACCTGGTAATTTATTAAGCTACCGTCTTTACATATAATTCAGGGTGTGCGTTTCACGCGAGCACCGCGGTCCTAGAAGGCAACATGGGCTAGAGGCTACTGGCGGACGGAATAGTGTCCCCAAGCCTGAGAGGGCCCTAAAACCTTATTAGTAATCCTCATTTTTTTAATATACCTATATACATTGATAAAACCTTAACAGTTTAAGGGCAGCAGTTTTATTGCCCCAGGGCCAGAGGATTATCCATAATGCAAACTAGGCACGTGCCTAGGGGTGCGAATGTACACAGGGGCGCGCGGGCGGCACAGACACAAACAGTAGTTGTAGTTGAGGCTCCTGCAAGTCGGAATAAAGAAATGCCAGCTTCAAATTGGAGTAACCTCTACCACAAATGTAGTAACGCCAATTTCAGTGATCAAATTATTGCTAGTACTAATAATTTACAAAATACGGGCGCCGATGAGATTAATCCGGATAAAACGCTGGGGCCCTGGCTCTTGATAAGCTAGCTATTCCACTAGAAACGCCTCTGTCGCGTCGGTATGTCTTTTCTAGCGGTTTATATCAATGTCACAGAATATACTAGTAAAAATTTCTAACCACGAGATAAATTATCTGAAGGCCAACGACAAACGTAATGTGGTTTACGTGTGCCTATTATGTACTGATGGACGCTGAAAGTAATCATTTCAGTTGTGACGCCAGTATTAATGATGATGAGTCTAATAAGGTGGTGATCATACACATTATATTACCTTGATAATTGGCTGATGTCCTCAAGATCACAAGTCCGATGCCCTGGCCATTGGGCTAGAGCCGCTTTCGATATATTTAATAATCAAGTTCCTTCGTAACGGGTGTTACACGGATGGAATCGCACACGTGAATCTAGTATATTATATAACTGGCATCCTGCACGCGGTTTCGCCCGCGTTACTCTCGTTCCTGTAGGAGCTCTATAAATAAAATATTAGTCTTTTGCCTTCCTCGATAAATGGACTATCTAACACTTAAACTTGAATTGGATTTAAAATTGAATTGGATTAGCGCTTTCCAGCAAACAAAGTCTTAAGCTTTATATATTAACTAGCGACCCGCCCCGGCTCCGCACGGGTACAAAGCTGATGTATTATACATATAAACCTTCCTCTTGAATTCTTCTATCTATTAAAAAAAACCGCATCAAAATCCGTTGCGTAGTTTTAAAGATTTAAGCATAATTATATAGGGATATAGGGACAGAGAAAGCGACTTTGTTTCATACTATTTAGTGATATACCTATAGATTAATAAATTAACATTTGTTTTATCAATCGTATCTCTATATCATGTTTAAATATACATATATCATTTCGGTTTCGATACTGTAATACATCATTACACTACAACATAATATCACACTATTGACCTTACTTGCCATAAATGTAGGTAACAACGCGCATCGTGCTCCGTACTGACCTACTAAATGCAGACATTGGCAACTTCCAATACACAGTAACTATGAATTACAATACAATATCTAAATATTATTCATATGAGACTTAGCTGTGTGTCGGTGACCTGTAAAAGGTAGATATAATTATATAACAATGCGTTATTGTTTACTTTCGATTTCCATAAAACTTTTATACCTACCTTTATCGTGTAAATATGTCGTATAGAGTAAGGCAGACTACGTAGTGTTGGCATATCTTTATCCGGTCCGCTCGTTTCGCTGGTAGGGCCAGCATAAACATTTACAATGTACGATTTTAATAACGATACGATGTCGTAATGTCGTTACTTTTGCTTTTGTTTTACTAGATGAGAAATAAGGATATCTAGTAATCGAACAGAAGGATAGAGAAGTGTGTGCAAAGATAACGACAGTGCTGCAGTGCTGAAACAGAGAGATAGTGCTGAAAGTTTATTACGCATATTTTTTGCGGACTTTAAGCAGTGTTGTTGTCTGTGGGTGTTAGATATATACTTTAAAATCCTTTAGATTACAAACAAAAACTGGCTATGGAAAATCATAAAAACAATAGCAGTTTTATTTATTGTAAGGTAAATTTTGGTATCAAGAAGGACAAAAAACATAACAAACAATAATTTGCCGGACAATAACCGCCGTACAATATATATTTTGCACGTAATTCTATAATTGAAATAAGTACAAGGTGTGTTTTAACGGGTATTTTGAACTCAGTTTCGTAATTCAGTGATAACGAATTGAGCCGCTTTCCAACAATTATTTCATGCTGTTATCAATATTGTATTATCATTGCGCAAAAATACTTAATTTACATAGTTATCAGCTGTCCTTGTTTTATAACAGCTTCATAAAAGTAAAATTAAGGAAGTCAGTTATTTTAACACAATTAAACTCTTATCATCTATACCCGTTGTCGTCAAACTGCGGCCCGCGGGCCGCATGAGCCCGTGGATGATATTAGTGCGGCCAGCGGGCTAACGGTTTCTGTAATGCAACTGAAGCAGCACGCGGTAAACAATAACACATTGCCGGCCCGCTCTGATACCCTACATTATTATATATGGCCCCTGAACAAAAAAGTGTGACAACCACTGATCTATACTATCAATACTCTATACTAATATGTATAAAGCTTAAGAGTTTATTTGCTTGAACGCCGCCGAATTGTCCGCCGATTTGAATAATTCTTTCAGTGTTACATAGCCCATTCATTCAGGAAGGCTATAATTAATTCTGAAACTCCCACGAGAACTGGGGCTACGCGGGTGAGATCACGCGCTGGAAGCTACTTGTTCTAATAATTTTGTGAAAACACATTACTACACATTACAACCTCCGTAGCGTAGCGGTATTTCTCGGTGGTCGTGGGTTCCATCCCCACAACGGACAAGAAATCGTTGTGTAAATTCTAAGATTTCTTTCCGGGTCTGGTTGGTTGAGGGACTACCCTCAGTGCCTCGGAAAGCACGTTAAGCCGTTGGTCCCGATTGTTATAACATCATCTATAACAAGCGTATACCAGGGAACGGGCAGCAGCGTTTCCCTGTATATTACAACATAATACTGCGGTCACCAATCCGCCTACCAAGCGTGGTGACTATGGCAAAAAACCTTCCCTCGGAAGGAGGCCCATGTTCAGCAGTGGACGTTGTACGGGCTGATGGTGATAATGACATATTACAGGAAATCTTTATAAAGTAACATGTTGTTACTATGTAATGATTATTTAATTTATCTGTACTTATTACGTTTAATATTTGTACGTAATTATAATTTTACTTAACTGTCCAATATTATCAATAAACTATATGTTACCTAGTCAATATTGAGTTGGTAAATTACATTATCTATGCACGTGTGTGTATAATAATCATGTTGTTTCAATCAAATATAAATAAATACTTTGATAAACTAGACTAGACTTATATTGGTTATTAGCAGCTGGTTGCGATTTCCTTCCCATTTCTATATTGTATTAGGAAAATGTAGATTTTCGGAAAAAATGCCAGATTGAAAAAACGCGCTACTCCTGTATTTATAATAGGTATCAGCTTAGCAGAATTTAGGAAATTATTATAACTAAATAAAAAGTAGCCTAAGTATACCTTATAAAATGAGCTATTTACCAGTGAAAGTGAAGAGAGCTATTACCCGCCGAAACCGGTCCAGGCGTTATTGAGATAAGCCGTAACAATCAGACGCACATTCAGACATTTTATTTTGTTTATGTTATTAGTATCCTATATACATTCATATGCATTTAGTAAAAACCTGTTATTTTACATTTACATACAGACACTCTAATTTTCGATGTATACGTATTTTATTTAGATACGAGGCATGATCGCCTTAATCAATTTATTCAATGGTTCTTATTGAACTTATTCACAAATCGGTACTTACCATTAATTTAGTCAGTCAGTAGCAGTAACAGTATGTGTTACTTGGTCATGTTATTATTCCAACATTCCATATGCTGTTGGATTGGACTTCCATATTATTAAATGAAATAGTTTGAAGAAGACAAAGTATATACCTTATTAACAACATACATTGCTAGTTATGGTTTGTATATGACTGTTTAATTAGTCGGTATCGAGACAAGGACTTTGTAGTGATATCTTCAAGAACAGCAAAGGTACAAGTGGATGTTAAACGTCAAATGACGTAACGAGTCCTACATCGCGCAATAAAAGTTCGCACCTCACTTGAGAGTATAATTAGATTTTTCAACTGAAAACGGTTGTTTGTCGCAGGGCATACAGTCCCAGCTGGCCAGGTTAGTTAGTTAGTTGTAGACGAACACCTTCGGACGGACATATGTAGTTAGCCACGAGGCTTTTGCTAATCCACCGGGCATAAAGGTAAGGAGAGCTCCAGCCTTATTAAATGGACGAACACCAACCCGTCGTCCCTCGTATACTTAATATGCCGATTTTCCTTTCAACGTCGGTAACTTATTACAATAATTATAAACGTATTTACTTAGTTGTTATCAAATGACTAATATTTTTCTTCATAATGTTTGCATTATGCAAGATTCTTTATAAGAAAGTATTTTCTTATAATATTATGTCGAGGTAATAATTTTTCCCGTAAGTTAAACCTTGTAATTGTGATCGTATAAAGAATGCAAGGTTCTTTACACGATTACAATCACAAGGTTTAACTTACTTTAAAAATGCAACTTCAGCTATCTGTTGAAGAGAGATAGCTGCTAACAGGTAAGGTAACAAAATCGGGCCATCCTTTCATAGGAGGTTTTCAGGGTTTTCCCGTTCCTACATAATTATTAGTGTTAGTATCTCATATTAACATTAAAGTATTTCTTAGCCAAGTCCCTTGGAATTCTGGCTTATAGCTTCAAAGATTCATTACGTCATTTGAAATTTAGTTCCCGCGGGAAAATTATAAGCAACCTCAATGACATACTTTGGTTTTTTTTTTTTGGGACGGACGTATGTAGTTAGCCAGGAGGCTTTTGCTACTTCACCGGGCATAAAGGCGAGCAGAGCTCCAGCCTAGATAAATGGTTTAAAAACTATAAACTAAGCAACCTGCGCAAGAGGGCGTCCCCTGTGGGGCTTGGACCTCGGCTCAGGACGGTCGCTGACGGGAAGATTGAGGGATTATGGCTTTAAGTTTAGGGGAGTTTTGTGCAACTGTCGCTCTACTTTACAGCTCGCGGGCCTCTCGGACTTCGGGTCTACGAGGGCATCGGAAGGTTCTTAGCAAACTAAGGGTCAGGAGGGGACATACTTTGGTATTTCACTAATATAGTATGAGGTACTTATTTTTTATACAATGTTTAGTTATTATAGCAATAAATTACTGAGAAAGTAATTAATTTAGTTTATATAAAGAACTCGCAAATGTGACATGCTCCCAGAATGCTGGTATACTTTGCCCAACAAATAAGCATTGCCATTCAGTGTGGCAATGCTGCCAGCATTCTGGAAACGCGTGTTTCAGGCCAGTGGCGCCATTTTAGAAAAAAAATTAGTTATGCGTTAGATTTTACTTTTTGTAGTTTTTAATTCTTAGTTAGTTTTAATTAAAGGTTATTTTTATTTGGTAGGTTTAAGTTAGTTTTTAGTTAAAAAAGAGTGGTCTAAATTCTATTTTTAAATAATTATATTTATTTATATTATTTTTTATTTTCTTAAAGGTTTTTACTTATTTTGGTATAGAAAGAGACAATACATATGTATAGAACATTTGACCTGCTTCATATTTCACGATTGAGGTCAATACTATTTTCACAGTTATTCTTGTGAAAACGCGTAGGATATAACCATTAATGGTAAAACGAATTATCTATGCATCGTTGTGCTTATGGTTCGTTTGATATTAATCAAGGCCGAATATGTATAGTAAAGCTACTTTCTTCTCGTTTAAATGCACTTAACGTTGTACACATATGAAATTAAGTCTAAGTTTATGTTCCATTATATATCTTGGAATAGGATCCTGCACTTTCTACGATGATGACTTTCAAATATACTATAAAAGAATATGAGTTTATATTTATTGGAAAATCTAAACGAATGTAAGGTATATAACTGAGGTATATAAGATATAATAATATTATTGGTCTCTTGCGCTCTACTAGATGCGGCAACTCAATATTGCAGTGTGTAGACACTGTACCTACCGCTGGTATGTGATCCCGATGTCCTTATTTCTTGTAGTGTTATTTTACACCGTTGTAATACGCATACTGGCATATTAATTTTATTTAACTATTAAAACCAAAATTTATTACAACTATAGACACGTATTCCTGGCGCAGAGCTTGACTTAGGTATCATTTATCTAAGATAGATTCTATTTAGATTAAGTAATATGGTAGACAAAATTATAGTAGAAGGTCGAATCCTGCCGATTGTCTACATTAACTATTCTCAATAATGAAATAAAGTACCCGTCTGAAAAGGCATAAAGAGGATTTATAATAATTTTACAAAATCAATGCCTATTGACGTATCTTTTACCATTAAACAAGATAACAGTTCGACTACAATGTCTTACTCGGCTAAGTAGGTTAATTCTGTTGGTTAAAGAAATTTACGGTGATGTCATTGAAAACATATGTAGGTGAAATATTGATATACGTTTCCATTGCGATGCCATGTGCATATGCGCAGATGGTGAAAAGTTCAATGAACGTTATCAAGGCATCGAGTGAAAAGTCAACAATTTAAGAAAAATACGTAGAATTCGTGTAAATATGTACAACACGAAGTGAGATACAGGAATATTTGCTGATTGTAACTATAGTTTTCTATACGAAGCAATCTGAACAACTTCTTATATAATTGTCACGTTATATATGGAATAATATTAGCTTTTTATGGATATAAGTTGACTGATTTCCACTGACGGCGAGGACTCAGATTACGGTCGTTATGCTTCTGAAAAATGGTGTTCTGAGTTCGATTCCCACCTAGATATGCTTTGTGTCCATGAATTATATGTTAGTTTGTCCCCCGCGAAACAGATATTTGTTTAGATAGTGCGGGAGTTATCTTAAAAAAATAAGATTTAGATACGACTGAATTTGAAAGTGGATATAATAATATATAAAGTTGTCTTTAAGCTATTTTGAATATTACCCTCCTAATGAGTCCTTGCTGATAAATAATCAGAAACCTATGCGTGTTCAAGCAACGATTAAGTTATTTTGGTTAATTTGATTTAAGTATTAACATAATTAACACTAAGAAGTCATGAAATCCTGCTTCTCTTAATACCTACCTAATTGCCAATGAAATTAAATGAAATGTGAACCATAGTATTCAGTTGAACTTGTCTAAACTGACACGCAAATATTTTTTACATGGTTTAATACTATCTCCAATATTTATAATAACGATTCCTAAATTGTTTTCTTAAGAAAAGTCACTAAGATTTCGCGAAGTTATCTATTTTAGATGTTACCTAATAAAAAGTACCCATTACTGTAATATAAAAAAGATTGGTTGCTAGCGACAATTCAGTCAGGAAAAAAAGCAAAAAAGTATTCCATTCACTGGTTTAAACATCGCAGTAAAACTATTGTTTTACATTGAATAACAGTAATACACAAAACCGTAGGTAAGCACTTAAAATTCAAGAGTTAGCTACATTTAACACCTACACTGCTTTTATATTGGTCACCTACATGTGAATGTTCTAAGCCTTATACGTGCAGTCGGCGCACAGAAAGTAGAACAGTTTTTTGAGTAGGAGTAAATAAATGTCCTTTGGTAATTTTTGCCTATAAAAAGAAATATACTTTTTAGGAATATAACTGTTAAAATAATTAATTGGATCGTTTGGTGTTTTTTTTTACTTCTGAAGGGCGGTACCCCGTAAAAGTTTGGAAGCCTCCGATCTATACCTACTAATACCTATTATAAAGAGGTAAAGGATGTTTGGGGTAATCTCCGGTACTTCTGACCCAATTCAAAAAAATCTTTCAACATTTTACAAGGTGCAACGGAAAGGGTATCATCATCAGCCCGTATAACGTCCACTGCTGAACATGGGCGTCCTCCCGAGGAAGGGTATTTGCCATAGTCACCACGCTTGGCAGGCGGGTTGGTGACCGCAGTAATATGTTGTTCCACACAAGGAAACGCTGCTGCCCGTTCCTTGATATACGATTATTATAGATGATGTTATAACAATCGGGACCAACGGCTTAACGTCCTTTCCGAGGCACGGAGGGTAGTCCCTCAACCAACCAGGGCCGCAAAGAAATCTTAGAATTTACACAAAGATTTCCTGTCCGGCGTGGGGCCGACACCCACGACCTCCGAGATTTAAAGCGAGCCAAATACCGCTACGCTATGGAGGTTGTCACGGAAAGGGTATATACATAGAAAGTGCAAGGCTTTTTTGGATGATAACAAACGATATGGCATGGATGATAACCCTTTCCGTTACACCTTGTATATATCTACGTCATTCAAGAGTAACTTCGATCTATGCTTATATTATAAAGAATATAAGTTTGAATTTTTGCATTTTTATATTGTGTACCTAACATACACAATATAAAAATACAAATTTTTACTCTTTCGTATAATATCAAAAACTCAAAAACTACTGAACGGATTTCGATAATTCTTTCGTAATTAGAATGCTACTTTATCTCTGAGTAAAAGTGACTATAAAAGTCCATCCGTGCGAAGCCGGGGCGGGCCGCTAGTAGGTTATATTTTAAGACGAGTTACCCACGGAGACAACTTTCGTTGTTTCTGTATAATTTGAAGCGGTCGTAGCCGTAGGTCGTAGCAATGGCTAGAGCGTCGGACTTGTGATCTTGTGGTCGCCGGTTCGAACCCCACCCATTGCACTACCGACGTGAACCCACTCGTAACACAAGCGTTTTAGCTTGGCACGAGGGGTTAACAAGAATACTAGTAGACTGCTAAACTCTGCTAGTAAACGTATAAAACAAAAATACGCCTAAACTATTTCCTTTTATTAGTAAGAAAACGCATAAAACTTAAAAATATAATGTACCATGGGCGCTTGATCCCCTAGTTTTCTATTTATGATTGGTCAATTCCAGAATGCGGTATTTGGTTCATGTCTGGATACAATGTATTTTAATGCAATAAAAACATCTTACTTTGCATAATTATACTAATTGATGTATTATTTGTTTCAGGTAAGCGTTAAATTCTGCGCTAATGAAAACAGGAACTTCGTTAATTGAGTAGGTAAATGCTTCCTCTTCGCTGTCTGATGGATTCTTGCGATATAACTAAAGACAATTACCGACAACATACCACAAAATGTAGATTTCAAAATATTTAAGATTTTTTTATATTTGTTTTTGAAATCTATAAGAAATTTAAGACGACCGTAATACTTATATTACTTGGTAGCCGATTGGTAGCTCGGTAGTAGAGGTAGGTACCTATATTCTTTTAAAGTTATACATCAAAGCTATTTCAACAACACGTAGGTAATCTCCATAACTTTTTCTTTTGATAAAATTCATGAATTTCTAAACTTCTGAAGATATTCTAAAATTAATACTTGCCTCGTTTATTATTCTAGTCATTTCCGCAACACAGGAATTTAACTTTCTCTGCAAAATTACTGTTATATTTATATATCTCTACGTGGTTACAAGCCCGTTTCCTTTTAATATTCTTCAAAGTCAATACCGCAAATAAGTTTAATTTCATTTATTCAAACTTGACAGTTTTGACATTTTTTTGTTGTTACGGCTACGACCTCAGAATAAGAGTACTATATCAGTGGCTACGACGTAACACCGAGTGCAGCCGTGCAGTCGTGTGACAACAAATCATAGAGAATATATCAAAGGTCAATGCAGAATACTAATAAATTGCGTGTGCATGAAGCATCATACAATTACTTTTATCTCAGGCCAACGTCTCATCAGACCAACTACCTATTTCATTCCATCATCACTGTCCAGTGTCCACGCCCTGAGCTCAAGTAATTATGTTCGAAATTATAAGGACAGTGTTTGTTTATGAGAACATTAAGAAAAACTCTACGAGAAGTGTCAGAATTTATGATGGAAACGAACGGCTACTCTATACTAATATTATAAAGAGGAAAGATTTGATTGTTTGTTTGTATTAAATAGGCTCCGAAACTACTTGACCGATTCTTTCACCGTTGGAAAGCTATACTATCCACGGATGACATGTTACGCGGGTGAAACCGCGTGCGGGAAGCTAGTAAACTATTATAATGCAACTTAAGTCATATTTAGTCAATATTTTATTAATTGTAGTATTTTCTTCGAAATCCATCTATGCTAATCATGTTCAGTAATCTTTTGTCGGAATAGATAACAATATGTGGAAAAAAATGTCACGCAGTTATTTGTACCGGTTGTACATTTTGTCGTTATCTAGTAAAGTATGTACAACCAAATAATGTAATATATTGAACAATAGTTTCAAACACCGTATCCAAAATATTCCAAGGATTATGTCTTTGTGTATAGTCCGTTACCCGTTATATTTAAAATCGGCAGATGAACCAAAAACCGTAAAATTTTATACTATAAAGAAATACCTAAATATACATTCCAAATTAGATAAACATAAGTATCTTGACGTTTAAAACCCGTGGAGAAACGTAACATCATCATATATATCCAGTGAAATTATTTACTTGAGATAGTAGATCAATGGCCGCAAGCGCATGCGAAGTCTTACACACAGTATGCAGTAGGCACATCGGGTAAATGCAAATCAATTACGCGAATCCAGTCACTGCGCCTGTTGGTTCGCCCACGTATCTGCGTATCAGTACCGTTGTTTATATTTATTACTAAATATTACATGTTGAGCCAACTCCGTCCACGCCTTTTAATAAATAATATCGATATTTGTATTGTTATTTTAGTCATGTGTAAAAAGAATACAGTTTGTACAGTCAGAGTTGGTCCGAAGGTTAAAGTTGGTGCGGTTTAAATACGAATTGAATTTCCTAACCCATTTGTAGGTGTTCGAAGAACACCGTAGGGTTTTAATGGCGAAATCGCAACGCAGGTTTGCATCGCAACGATGGCATGGCGTAGTACGTTTCTTCAGGAAATTATTAGCGACTAGCTTCCCGCACGCGGTTTCACCCACATAGCTCCCGACCCCGTGGGATCTTCATAATTAGATATAGCTTATTATATCATCCGGAGATAGTATAGAATTTTTCAAATCGGTCAAGTATTTTCGGGGCCTATTCAATACAAACAATCAAATCTTTCCTCTTTATAATATTAGTATAGAAAAATTAGGAGAGAAAAATTATTTAGGTTCACAGTACATCTACTGTGTAACAGATACTCGTTGTCATAGCATTAAGACTATTTCCACTTAACAGTAAATGTGGAAACAAATAAACCTTAAAACTTTATTAGCTACTAGAAAACTGGATTGTCCTTCCATTTCATGATCCTGGCATATATTCGATTACTATTCAATAGATTTATTTAATTCTATTCAGAGTGTTAAACAAGCTGTTAAATTCAAATGAGTACATTGATTGCATGCTATGTAGCTCGTTGTATGCTGTACAATTATAATCAATGCAGTAGGTGATTGTTTAGTATTAATAGATTTTACGATTCGATGTTGCGGTTACCGCGTCTATAAATGTTACAATTGACACATCTTGACTGATTTATTAAATGTTTCGGAACTTTCCTCAGTGAATGACCTGGTTTCTTGTCTAAGTAAAATTAAAATTTGTACTTATATGTAATACTGAAGAGTTTTTGTTTGATTGTTTATTTGTTTACTGGTCCGGGTTGAGAAAATTATTTTAGCGTTAGATAGCCCATTTGTCGAGGAGGGCTAATTTAAATTACGAATTCCTATTTTGAATGATAGACCATCCTTATAATCATCAGCGTACAGGCCCACTATTGGACAAATTTTTAATATGCTTATAACTATCACAATAACAAGATATGTAAGTTGTTTTTTTATTTCATGTCTGGTCGGATTTATTTAGTTAGCTACTAGGCTTTTGGTACTTCTCCGGGCAAAAAGGCGAGCAGTACTCCGACCTTATTTAATGGTTTAAAAACTACAAAGTAACCTGCGCAAATGGGCACCCCCAGTAGTGGGCCTTGGACCGCGGCTCAGGGTAGTCGCTGTAGGGGGATTAAGGAATTATGACTTTGGATGCGTATTCTATCAACAAGTAGAATACATCCATACCTACAATTAAAAATAATAAATGTAACCTATTACTAAAGCCTGTTATTATTTCATTATAAACAGACACTTTATTTATTTTTACAAAGATATATTTATGGATATGATAGCATAAAAATAATATTTATTTTAGTGCGCAGGTAAGTAGGTTCTGTGCTTTACGCGCAAACGAATCTGTAAGTCGTTAGCATGATTTCTCGTATACCTCGTTAGTGTCGAGTGTTTGGAAGAGTGAGAGATGAAGACAGATGATCACATTATCACAGTAATGGAGTTGAAAGTGTAATATTTTGTAAACTTTTTCAATGAATTTAACAGACATCAAACACATTTCACCTCCATCGGGTTATATATAAGGTGCTTCCAAAATATGCCAAGCGACGGGAAAACAACTACTCTGTAAGGGTGTTTTTAGTTATTTTTTTCGGACGGATATATGTAGCTAGGCACGAGGCTTTTGCTACTTCATCGGGCCATACATAGGGGTGATGGGTTAAAAATTCTATTTGGTCCGTGTCAATTAGATTACACTCTGCCACTCCTATTTAAAATTGTACCTAGAAGTGATGTCACACGAAATTTCAACGCGCAGTATCTTCGTGATTGTAAGTTTACAGAACGAAAAATGAAATATCTGTCCAATATTTTTTGTTAAAGGAGTTGAAAGAGTACACCAAGCCTGCCAAGCGTGAAGAATATGGCAAAACCCTCCCTCGGAATGAGTCCCAGGTTCAGCAGTGAACGTTATACGGGCTGATGATGATGATAATCTTCTTTTAAAAGGATAACATATATTTTTAAAGTTCCTTATATACAACTTAAAGTTTTACTACCGAAAGTGATTGTGCAACAAGGAAGTAATCCAAAGCAACATTTTTCGATGATATCGTTCGAGTTTACACGATGCTTGGATGCTTCGACACGCGATAATTGTAAACTACCGCAAACTCTAACTGTTGCATGTGATATTGAAGCTAATAACTGGGTACCTTCGGTAAAACGCTTACGAATAAAAGCTGTTCGTGGCTACTTGCTATGCGGAACTAAAGCAGCTCACAATAGGGAGATAAGGAACTATGGTGATTGATTATATAGCGACATACTTTCTTAGCTGTTTTGCGTTCTGAGTTTTTTTTAAAGCAATAGGTACTTCTTGCAACCTAATACTCCTATAAATTTTATTTAAATTTTCTTCATGTCCTGAGACGAAGGTTCGTTGCAAAATATGTAGTAACTACACACTAATCTTCGCATAGCATTACACATTTTTTTTTGAAAATTGCAGGAATTAACGAAATATTGCGATAAATTGTATGTTACTAGATACAATTTATCGCAATATTTCGTTAATTCCTGCAATTTTCAAAAAAAAATGTGTAATGCTATGCGAAGATTCTCATGAAAAGTGTTTATTGTCAAACCTTATCTATGTAGCTTTAATTAAATGAATTTAATGACTTATAATTAGATATTTAATTAGATTTTACTTAGAACTTATCATCTAGGTTTATTTTATTTCCGTAAACAGTAGTTTAATCGCTGGCTAACCAAACTTTTACCTTCTAAGTACGGAACAAATTCATATACATATTTGGATAGATCAAATATAGAAATAATTATTAAGTGCATTCGGTACCATGTAGAGTCTACATGGTGCCAAATATAGCCGACATTGTGGACAACATTTTACCACCTGTATGAAACAGAGAACACGAAAAACTATTTCGTATTTGAATGTTATTTTGGTATACTTTATGATACTCTTCGTTTGTGACGTGCCGCGAATTACTAATGATCTAAACACGATGCATCGATGTCGGTTACTGACACCTATCATATAATTTATTAAGTTTCCAATTTTCTTTTAATATAAATATTTGCTTTCACTACAAATCATATTTTATTTTATATTACAATTGCATGTTCAATGTTAAGTAAACTTGAATGAACATAATTTTACTAACTTTCATTATGTTGTTGTATGTCATTCGATTTTGATAAAACCTTGAGGTAGTCACAATATTTTGTCACGTCTTATTTGGCGAACAAAGCCATTGTTAGATGCAATAATAAAATTGTGTGAATTGATATAATCGGTTGCCTTACTGTTGAACTTAAGTTCATGGTAGAGAGAGTAGTTATAATCATAATTTTGTTTAATTACAAAAACTGTGTTTCGTCACCATGTTTTGTTTTACTGTAGTTTATCAAAAACAGAAAGTAAATGAATGCCTCACCAAGCTTCTTGTAACGAGATACGATTTGGACCACGGCGACCGATCTCTAAGGTAATATTATAATGCACAAGCGTATGCGCAATCAAAGGTACTATCTATTTAGTTACCTACTTTCAAAATCTGGTGGGACGGTTCTACCGATTCGAGCAGCAAAATATCAGGCAGGACCGACAGCTTAACGTTCTTTTCGAGACATGGGTGGTACGAGGTACTAAAATTTGTCTTAATTTGTAGTTAAACAATTTTTTGCCCGACTCAAACCCGTGACACTGGTAATGATGGTCGACCATGTAACTAATTCAAGTGCATCGGGTCTCAAAAATTTGTTTGGCAGCTATTCGTGAATTGTCACGAAGATTAAAATTTAAAGTATAGCCTCTTTACTGTTTCATTTTTAGAACCGAAAATGTAACAAACCAAACTTTAAAGTTTACAAAGTATAGTTTCAACCAAAACCTAAATACTGATTTAATTTAAAATCGACATTTCCCATTATTAGAGAAAATAAGAGGCTAAAAATATATTAAATTATTATGAACACTAGGTAGTGTTCATAATAATTTAATGTTCTACAATACATACATTTTCCAACATTGTCACTTATTGTTTGCAGAACAAAGTTACAACGCATTCAAACGAACTCAAGGTGAGATTATGCTTTGCATTTTTTATTAGCGCTGCCTTGTCCTGAAATGCTTTGTGACGTGATACAGCGAGTGACAGCGATATGGCTTTCTACATCTTATGATTTATCTCTATAATTTTACGCTGCATATAAATAGTCGCCGACTCAAGGCATTGTAGGCCAGAGAACTATCTTCTTAGATGAAAATACGTAACTTTCTGACATCAATGAAATCCTGTGAATTACCAACATGTCTTGGATTAAATTAATTTTATAGGCTTGTCTCATTGGTGGGAATACTGGACTTTTCCTTTAGGGTTTTTTTAATCTATATATCTACTATTTCGTAGTATCTTCAAGGTTAATGTTACTATCTCTTTGTTATGGATTTGATTCCCATTTTTAATGTGATCCACACGTCAAGAAGTAGTGTTGAACGGTAGTGTCAACATAGGTACTTAAGTAGCTACTCAACAGCATCGTTATCATAGATTCTGATCCACCCCTGATAATTATCATCATAAGCCCGATTATATAACGTCCACTGATAATCATTTTGAGGCACGGAAGATGGTCCCTCAACCAACCGGAGACCGAAAGAAATCTTATAATTTATACAAAAGTATAATATGTTGTCCGGCGTGGGGCTCTAAACCCACGACCCCCGACACTAAGTCTACGCTACGGTACAGAGGTTGTCAAAACTATGCTATGAATGACTATAGTTCTTTCGTTCATATCTATGTATCTATGTCCTCCTCTTCAACATTCTTTTACAAATGAATTTAATTTGATGATTTTGTGTACCTGTAGTTGAGTAAGTTCAACCTCAACACAGGACAACCTCCGTAGCGTAGCGGTATTTCGCTCGCTTTAAGTCTCGGAGGTCGTGGGTTCGATCCCCACACCGGAGAAGAAATCTTTTGTAAATTCTAAGATTTCTTTCCGTGTCTGGTTGGTTGAGGGACTACCCTCCGTGCCTCGGAAAGCACGTTAAGCCGTTGGTCCCGATGGTTATAACATCATCTAAAACAAGCGTATACCCGGGAACGGGCAGCAGCGTTTACCTGTGTATTACAACATAATACTGCGGTCACCAATCCGCCTGCCAAGCGTGGTGACTATGGCAAAAACCCTCCCTCGGGAGGAGGCCCATGTTCAGCAGTGGACGTTGTACGGGCTGATGATGATGATGATGATGAGTAAGTTCTTGGCACTTGGGTCCGTAACGTGACGGTAAGCAGTGTCATGTAATTTTGCTAGTTTCATGCAATATTAATACAAATATGCAGAATCCAAAATGTATTTAATATTTCACCACCCAAGAAGTAAAAAGGCGTGTAATGTTGCGGCAATAGTATTAAATACAAGTTTATTGTTGCTTATTATGATTCATATGATACAAAAAGCAATGAGTCCATGTTTGAAGGATATTTCAACATGACCTCGATCCAACTTTGTATTACCATCTCCTATTTGAGACGTTTTGCGCACGACAACATTTAGACACTTTGATTGCTCATTAACATGACATTACCTAACGCCACTGAAAAGGACCACTTAGTACGTACTCGTAGGTATAAACACGGAATGACGTGTGCATTCTCGTGTCTTTTACCGGAATCCTCATGTTGACATGCTGCTTATAAAGTTGCATGTGAACATTAATTAATAAGTGTATTTTAAATATTTGTACGCTATTCTGTAGTATAGGTACTAAGTTATGTAAACTACAACAGTTGCCGGTCGATTTAACTAGGACACTTCCCAATCTATACTAATTTTATAAAGAGGAAATATTTGTTTGTTTGTATTGAATAGGCTCCGAAACTGCTGGACCGATGTGAAAAATTATTTCACCGTTGGAAAGCTACACTATCCCCGGATGACATAGGCTATATTTAATTATGAAGTTCCCACGAGAATGGGAGTTACGCAGGTGAAACCGGGCGTGGGAAAATAGTAAGATATAATTTCATGTGTCAATTATTTTCTATATATTTCTCTTAATGGACGAACAATTGATTTACTTCTTTTGATTTTCAACCTTATTAGCTATGCTTACGCGGTATTGCGGTATTACCGACGATATGTTAGTGTCATGCTTATTTTCATTATGATATTTTAACTATATTTGGGTAGTGAACAGAGATGTCTTTAATATGTAGAGCATGGCAAGAAAACCTGTTTTTCGTTTTAAATTAACATCTTGCCACGCAATCATGTTCAGGTACTTATTTTACGTATGGTAGCGATGCGATGTCGTAAGATAATGTTAATATATTAATTTGTTGGAAGGTACTACCGTTTCCATAACTATGTATGTATATATGATCTATACAAATAAATGAAATCAAAGTGTAATGAAAATATAACAGGTTGATTTTGAAAACTGGATAGACTAGTTGAAATATAAACTAATTAGTCTGGTAACCCCTTCAAAGACTAAAATAATGTCGATGGCAAGCAGTAACACACCTTGCCATCGAAATTTCTTATTTTACATTTTCATCAAACAATCAAGCAGATTGTTTTTTATTTTTAGACAATGTGCTCTAACGAGGTGACATACAGGAAAATTACATTACTCAAGTAATATTCTACATTTCTTCAAGTGTACTAGTTGTGTGCTTTATCCTAGCAACATTGTGTGTTCTAGCTGTGGAACTAAAGCTGTGTAGTGCCGATTAGCCGCATGCCTAATGCAGGTCGGCTGATAGCGAGGTTAGAGCTTGCATCTACTATAATTATAGGTTAATAATAATAAACACGCTTTTAAAAAAAACCGGCCAAGTGCGAGTCGGACTCTCGCACGAAGGGTTCCGTACCTACTAGTTGCAAGTGCCTACCTATTTTTGATATCAAGAATACAACAAGTAACATAGTATAAACGTTCTTGTAGCTCGTTGTAACTCTGATCGATGTTAATAATAGTTGATTGAATGAAAGGTAAATTGCGGTTTACGGTTTATGACGTATTAAAAAAAACTACTTACTTGATCTCGTTCAAACCAATTTTCGGTGGAAGTTTGCATGCCTATGTACATCATATATTTTTTTTAGATTTATCATTCTCTCATTTTAGAAGATACAGGGGGGGGGACACACATTTTACCACTTTGGAAGTGTCTCTCGCGCAAACTATTCAGTTTAGAAAAAAATGACATCAGAAACCTCAACATCATTTTTGAAGACCTATTCATAGATACCCCACACGTATGGGTTCGACGAAAAAATTTTTTTTGAGTTCCAGTTCTATGTATGGGGAACCCCAAAATTTATTGTTTTTTTTCTATTTTTGTGTGAAAATCTTAATGCGGTTCACAAAATACATCTACTAACCAAGTTTCACCATTATAGTTCATATAGTTTCGGAAAAAAGTGACTGTGACATACGGACGGACAGACAGACAGACAGACATGACGAATCTATAAGGGTTCCGTTTATTGCCATTTGGCTACGGAACCCTAAAAATGACTGTATGTCTGTGTATTTCGCATTGACATTATAATAACATAGTCTACCCAACCAAGTGAGTAGGCGTATGTTTAAAGTTAGTACTTCGGTATACCTACTACTCTATCCCACACATGACGCCCAATTTCTCAAATGTCAGTCAAATCAAAAATCAACTATAGGTTAGTTGCTGTTAACTTAACTTATCGCTGTTTAATCAAATTCATTTATTTAATTACGAAAATCTGTTTCCAAGCCAAATTTAATGTCTTTCAACCTGCCTAATAAGTAGGTGGCTTGGAACTACGAGTAAGCAAGCTAAGCATTCTTCTCCCACTGCCATCACAGTTAACTACAAAAGTCATTGTTTTATGAGATAATCTCGTTATTGTTACAACTAACCATGTTGTAATATAACAAGTCATAATGATTTAATATCTTCACGTTAATTTCTTAACGTGTAATTATATATTACCTTACCCATTCATGTTACCGTAACTTAACGCGCTTCCGTAGTCTGACAGATCATTTTAAGCGTTTTTTCAGTATAGGATATTTCAAAATTGAGATAATAAATGTAGACTGCTGGAAGAATTCGAACCTGCATCTTAGCCTCCTTATCCCAACCAGTCGTGTAATTTCTTTTAAGGCAAAGTCATCTTCGTGGGGACATTATCTGGGGTCGGTGCAGTATATCATATTTCTGTTTTTGCTATTAGACATCTCTTCCATACTCACACCTGTCTTGCATATATTTTATTTGACCTTCCCCTTCCAACATAATCTGCACTCTTCCTGTCACATGAGCACGCATAACGTTATTTTTATTTGTATTTTCTTTTATTAAAAATACTAGTTCTTATATAACTAGTCGAATTTTGCAGTCTCCTGGTATTCTTGTTAAACCCTCGTGCAAATTGCCAGTTTGTGCAATGGGTGGGAATCAAACAGGCGCGGCGGCGCGGCGATCAGAAGATGACAAGTCCGACCCTAGCCATTGGGCTACGGCCACTTCGCTTATTCCTTTTAAAGCCAAGTATTGAATGTGACTTGGACGTTAGGTCATGATATGACATATTTGTCAAAACATGACCTAACGTCGACTTTAGTTCCAAGTGAAAGTAAAATTTCGTCTATAGGATGTATTATGCTTATGTCATTTTCAAGATCAATCTTCATCAATCATGAAACGGGCAAGTCATTTTAAACTCTCTAAGGAGACCGGTTTCCTAATCGAATCATCGTTTAAGGGAAACCTTAAAAACGAAAAGGACGGCTTGAGGATAAACTCCGCGGTATTTATAAACACTTCAATTTGGATTAACTCACTACCGTAATTTTTATGTAACATAAGGAAATTGGAGCATTGCTAATTAAGTTTTACGAACCTATACAGTTTATTATCGGTGTATTTGTTAGGGAAGTAATTAATTGAATAGCCAATGAGGATTATTGGCAGTAAGCAATATGTTATTGGCTAAACACATTGCCACGGGATTTATTGCCTTGTATACCAACTTCCTAATTAAACGTTTTTTGTAGTGTTGTTATGACAGGAAGAAATTATAAATAAATAGTAATATAACAGAAGTCCAATAAGTAGGTACACTTACTTACTTACAAGATGTATGAATAAACATAATAATAATAATAATAACATTTATTTCAGAATCAAGTTCCATATTTTGTTAGTAACAGTATAAAAAGCCTTATATCTAGTATTAGTAAATAAATAAACTAATCTTACGGGTAATTAAATAAATTTAAAACTAAGTACATCCGCTAGAGACTTTCCCATCCTAATCTACTTCACTGCATGGAGTCGTATCCAGCGTCCTAGAATCGGAGAGTCAAAGCGGTCTGCCAACGTCCTCAGGATAGTGTTGGGGCTGGCGCGAAACCGATATAATAATATGAAATAATTATGAACCTAATACTTTAGAGACCTATACCGCTACGCCACGGATGTTGTGAAAAACACATGAATTGTGCTTCTATTATGTATTTATACTAAAGTCCCATGTTTAAACATGTTTCATGGTATCATAGGTTTTTACTACATGTATGCAGTGGCGTAGCATAGGTCACTAGCACCCGGTGCGGAATTTGGCCAAATTTGCCGCCCTCTTATTTTTGTAATCCATTATTTAGCTATTAACCCCCCCCCCCCGCTTGGTGTATTTATTAATTTAAAAGTTACATTCAAAACATTGTAATTTTTAATGCCATCATTTTATTATTCATTTCTTCATACTTTTTCTCTGTCATTTGTTCGCTGTCAATTTTCAAACTTCAAATGACTTTTTTTACCAGTAGCTTTTAGCTCAAAAGGCCGTTTACCAACTATTATATTAATATATACTGCCTAAGTATTCATCAAAGGATTTATACTGCAAACTAGATACGCAGAATATCAATATGTACGTAGTTTCATACGAGAAGCTGCGAAATCGACAAATTGGGGCAACAATCCGCAAGCTTGTTTTTATATCTTGCTTTTTACTCAAAGTCATCAATGCCTTGTGAAACGACGGTCTGTCATTACCGTATTACGGTGAAGTACAACGAAATAAGTTTCCTAAATAATAGTTATTGAGAAACCTTGCGCTTGCATCACCCATGCATAGAACCTGCATAGGTACCTGGGTATTTGGTAACATAAAAAAGATAAAAAAAAAACACTGAAAGAAATTAACTTTTTTTTTTTTTTTTCTAACTGCTACCTCCGCATTGCCGCCCCCGGCAAAGTGCCGCCCAGTGCGGACCGTACCCTCCGCCCCCCCCATGCTACGCCACTGCATGTATGTCTTTAACTGCGTTATGTCTGTCTGACGTCAGTTATATTGTTTAGTTGTAATAGAAGCCCAGTCACTATGTTTGTGCAAACCGCCAGAACGACGTATTGCGTTCTTGTCATTGTGTTCTGTATTTTATTATCCAATTTGAGACCCTTATACACCTTCAGCCTTAAGAAAATGAATTGGAAAAGAATATCAGTTACCTACAGGTTTAAATTAAGCCCCATAAAAGATGATCTATGGGACCTTTAATTTGATTTGCATAGTTTTAATAGGCCGGATTGCATATATTTCTTGTTTTATTGTTTATTATTTAATTAAGATCGTATCCTTTGATATGTATGATATGATATCAACAATTCTAATGTTTGGGAGGATATATTATATATTAGCTGGTGAAGTAGCAAAAGCCTCGGGGCTAACTACATATGTCCGTCCGAAAAAATAAGCATTGATATAGAGCAACTACATAGCTCCGGCCATACATGGACAGCTTGATTCAATCAGGGTGGAATACTTCAAGTCTGGATAGTGAACTACAGTCACATTGAACCGCTCGAGAAGTTTCGAGTGCTTCGGGCAGTTGTCAGCGCGGTGAAATTTCATCATCCAGTCAAGATGTTGGTCAAACAGTTGCTGTTGACTATGACTGCAAAAGCGGTCCGTATATGTTGAACTCGTCTAACTGCTCAAACTGCCTGTGTGGTTGACCTAACTCTGCCAAATGGGGAGCAAGTAGTAGCTATACCGATTCTAAAATCCCTCCTCACCTTTTTTTAATTATGAAAGGAAATGTTTAATGCATGCCGTCCACCACTGCAGCGGCGCGGTACGTTGGACCTCTCGACGGAGATGGCCTACCCACGCTCTCAGGTTGCTCCTCCAAAACCATTTAAGGTTTGCATCAGCATAACATGTTGTACCAAAACCCTACTCACCTGCAATTTTAAATTACCCAAAAATCTATCACAACCTTGTAGATTTAATTACGCGAGTGATATGCAGGCTCCAAGTAGGTATTGTGTCATTGGTCGGTTTTCGGAATTCGCTGGTTCGATATACGTGCTATTATTATCTAGAAACGACATTCACAGAAACCGGTAAACAGGTTTCCCAAGTGGGTCCTGTGTAGCGAGATCTATCTACACTGCCAACGACGCAATCTACGGATTAACATACTGATGCATTTAAACAGATTGCCTGTTTATATTAAGGTGTTTCCTAAATATATGCCATCCCTTTACCAAGAGTTAGTTTCATGAATTTCGGTGATTAATTTTGTAGGGATTTCGGTGTAATTACTTAAATTATTTTTCATTTAAAAAAAGGTAAGATTAAAATACATACCTAATACCAACGTAAAATGAGGGTCCTCTCACTCCGCTATATACCTACTGGTGAAGGTGCAGCCAGCGCAGCTAGTATATAGAATGAAATGTATTATTTCAATGAAATTTCTTCACTAACGTAATTACTATACGTGGCACTATCTCCTGTTAAAGGGATGGCACATATTTCGGAAGAATATAACAACTTTAATAAATTGGCATATAATTGTAATTTTACGTACCTACCTAAGTACCTACATTAGGTAGCGGAATAGTCTCGCATTAAGTTTTGGAGGTCGTAGATTCCGGTAATCGAATTTCAAATAGAAATCAAAGATTTCTTTCCGTGTCTGATTGGTTGATGGATTATCCTTCGTTCCTCGGTAAGCACATGGTCCCGATTACTATAACATCATCTATGATATTCTGGCTGCTGCCTGGCATATGAATGTTATAGATGAGTTAACATCATACCAGTTAAGTACCATACTGCAGTCGACAACCTATCTGCCAATCGTGGTGGTTAGAGCAAACTCCATACGGTTCGATGATAATGATGATGACCCCAAGAAGAAAAGATATAGGAAGAGTTAGCAAAAACAATAATAACTCAAGCTGCAAGACCAATTTAGTTTATAAATTGCACATCTGTGAAGAAACAAAAGTATATCGAATAAATTCTGGATCGATCAGTAGATTGCCCTACTAAGTTACTAAAGTTACAATTGATTATACGTTGTACACTGTCGATCTACTGCGTTTGTATGTATACACTTGTAATTGGCCTTCTTTTATTGTGTAAGGAACTATTTGTTAATGCTACTTACAGCTTTGTAAGTAAGTTTTCTTATGAAATTTAAAATAAAGAATTCAACATTAAATATCATAAAGAATCCATAAAGTTCTTATTGCACTCCGTTGGTTGTTATATGTCTAATAGCTAAGTTAATAATATATTCTTGTGCTAGTAGGAATGGCGGCTAGCTTCTAAGTCAGACTTAATAAGTATCCGTCGATCGATAATGAACTAAACCGCTCTTAGAGCGGTTTCGCACTATGTCCGATCCGAACCCGTGAAAATATTGGTCTAGAAATTTGGAAATAAATCAGATGACGGAGATCGGATCTAGTGCGTAAATTACCATGGAAATATAAACTTTTAAACTTTCGCGTATCATAATTATAATATATAGCACACAGGTATTAACGCGATATATTACCTTTTTATATTACCCGACGTTTCGATCAATGTAACTTGATCGAAACGTCGGGTAATATAAAAAGGTAATATATCGCGTTAATACCTGTGTGCTATATATTATTACCATGGAAATAGTTCTACGGCTACTACGGACCATATTTTCACGGGTCAAGATCGGATTCGGATCGGACGTAGTGCGAAACCGCTGTTAGACACGTGAAGATCGTGTCTTCATTCCGTACTCGTTTATTTATGGTGTAGACGCAATATGGTAGTAAGACTTAGTACACACCGAAACGAATTCAAACTTATACGAATCGAACTCTCGATTAACTGAAGCTCGAATCGTGAATTTGAATCATATTGTATCAATTCGTTTTATCGTTTTCACTATACTATAAAGAGAAACTATTAGTATGTTTGTTTAATAACATTATACAGTAAGTCGAATTCGCGTAAGTCGGGGTTCAACTGTCCCTATAAATACATATTTTATAATGTTTGTGTAATCGGACCAGAGTCTAAAAAACCATGTTTATTAATACCTACGTAAAATTATAAATGATCTTTACATTAAGTACCACACCATTATTCTAACATGGTTTCCATCTAAGCGATAATACCGCGACGTTTGAATTCACAGAGAAAGATTTTCACATATTATGTCGGTCGATGAAATATCTTTGCTAATTCTTCTTGATAATATATTCTTTAATAATATTTAGTTTACACTCCTAAAGACAGTGTTTTTCGTTTCATGTTAGGTTAGGTTAGCAGTTAGCAGTTTAACTTGCAGTAAACCGAACACGCCCATATATTTGATCACCACGCGCAAAAACCGCGTATCTCCGAATTCGCGTAAAACGGGATAGCGTAAGTCGGGGTATTAATGTATATATTTTTTGAAAATTTCTCCCCGGAACGGGGGATAGACGGGTGAAAGCCGTGCAGGAGATCTCGAGATGACTCATCTCGTGTGCCCAAAACATTTTGTAATGTTAATTCTAGACACGAAAGGCTAAGGTCTTATGCTTAAAGTTCTTGGTGTCGCCACTTGATAACAATTTTAATACAAATTACAGGCAACCAGTGGCGTAGATAGGATATCAAGGGCCCTGGAGCAACCTCACGAGCACGACCTCCGAGATTTAAAGCGAGTCAAATATCGCTACACTACGGAGGTTGTCTCAACTCAAACTGTTTAGGTTTTATCAATACATATACATACTTTAAAAAGGCAATAATAGAATTGCTAAAAAGGTTTTGGGGCCCCTCTGAGCTCTGGGGCCCCGGGGCACTGCCCCATCCAGCCCTTCAGTAGCTACGCCAGTGCCGGCGACTATTGCACTAGAATTAAAGATTCATTAAGTTACAGGATTATTTCAGCCGGTGTATCCTTAGTATACATGGCGGCTGTGACTTTTACAGATTGTTAACAAAAAATACATTTTTCTGGCTGCCGTGTTAAGAATTAAAGTTAAGTTTTTACCTATTATGCGACGCTAAGCTCATACTCTAATCAAAAATTACGTTACACAAATTACATTTTTTTAATAAAATCAGCTTTAAATTCGCATTGAAGTACCTATTCATTTTGTATGTCAGTTGAATTAATGTACATGTAAAAAAAATACCTATTTAAGATTATTCCTAAATATTGAATACTAAGTACGCTACACTATTATATATTATTTTATATATCCTGCTTAGATATATATATATATATATATTACCATAATAAATAGAAACGGATAATATGATATCGTGTATTTCCTTAAAATTGTATATTTTAATAGGTTTTTCCGTTCCTAATAATGCGTATTTCGTGGTTGTACACTACCGTATTTTTTGTTTATATGGCTAATTTGGCCGCCATGTCTGAAGTCTATCGGACGCTCTAATATCTATTATATAAGATAGATTGTAAAATGAAATAGGCAATGTTAATGTCGCTGCTTTGCGGGAAGAACGACACAATTCAAAAATTATATCTTTGGAAAAACGGCTATTAATTTTTTCACATTTCTTTTGGAATTGTGCCTTTATTATCACAAAACAGCGTTCTGTGTATCAATAATGGTGTTAGATCCACTTAAAGCAAACATCTGACTATCCATAAAATACCTACCTTCTTATTTTTGTTGGTGAAACGACAGAGAATAACGCCTCGGATACCTGTTGATTAATAGTAATATTCAATACCTACTTCTTATAAGATTATATTAGACATATTTTTTGCCAATGTTTATCACGATAATTGGTCTAGGTGTGCCAAAACACGTTTCATTACGTTTTTATTAGCCTCGAAAATTACATAAATAAGACAAAACCAGAATCAGGCAATGAACTCTGATATAACTACGAATCGGCCATAATAAGTATAGTTATGACATGGAAAGCGAAAAAACGGTTAGGTGTATAGATATACATAGATGATTTAAATATACGCAGCTACTTCCATATATGTTGTCTTTGTTATTTAAATAAGATATTACATTTGTGTAGATGAAACAAAATATTAGTTAGTAACATCACTCAATAGTTGAACTTTTTATGGTGTGGTTAAGGTTCATGTTTTATCTATACTAATATATAAAGCTAAAGAGTTTGTTTGTTTATTTTGAACGCGCCAATCTAAGAGAAACTACTGGTCGGAATTGAAAAATTATTTGATTGTGTTAGATAGCCCATTTATCGAGGAAGGCTATACGACATATTGATTAATTATGAAGTTCTTACGGGAACGGTAGCTATGCGGGTGTAACCGCTCGTGGGAAGTATACTTTCATATAGTAGTTAGTTAGTTAGTTTAGATTTCCGCACTTAGCCTCCTAAGTGGGCCTTTGTTCGTGATCGTCTGAATAACTATTTAAACACCCTAAATTCTCTCTGAACAACAACTACAATCTCTATCAGCAACGCTTTTGCAGTCAAGATTTAAGTACGTGTGCCGGTGTTTCGAGAGCTTCAATGCATCCTCTGCATAGTGGGCTGTCCGTTATTCCTATGTTGGCCAGATTTCTTATAGTATTAAAAATATTTTTTTAAGTGCTATTTGCAGTTTTAGATACAAGGCACCTTATAATTTTTGTTGAAACATTTAAGCTCTATATATTAAAATACAAGAAAAAAGTCCTACATTACAAAAGGTTGAAAATATGGTATCGACGGTCGTTATCTTTAGACTTTCAATGGTAAATTAACTAGAGCATTGGATCCACCTCGTTGATTAGTTCCAACGGTGACGCGACAGTTGCCACCTATATTTCTGGTCAACTCTTGTTTTGTGTTATGAACAATTGGTTTTTATTCTTCAAATTGGCACCTCAGCTGTGTCATTCAGCCTGATTTCTCTAACATTGCTAACTGCAATTGACATTTTACTTAATTTCGCTTTTAGTTAACTACTTCCTTCTTTTTCCGCGATTTCGCTGCGTGAAATAGTTAGTTTAGGCAGTTTCTTCTATAAAATGTTGCGATCCTTTATTGTACAGTTAATACAGTAGCAGCGAAAGACGTTCTGAAGAACATTTAATGAAAATTGATTTTGTCGTATTCATAATATTAGTAGCGAATTACTTCATAAAGGCCATAATAGGATAGGATAGATAGGATAGCTAATAGCGGCGTCAAAATTCCTTTTTTGACGCCACTTTAAATGAAGTTTATTTTATCATCAAAAACTTTAATTAACGAACTCAATGATAATAAGGTGTTCTATCTAGTTAGGTCGCTGAAATAACGGCAAGATTTAATGGCTCATGGTGGGTTAATACTCAGGTGTAGTCCAAAGTGGGTTAAAAGTTCGTAGTTAAAGATTCCGACATTATTGTAGTTCTGTTAAAATATTAGTTTCACATTACAAATAGTGTTTAATTGTTATGATCAGTGCACGGAACAAATATTATATTGGGTACCCATATAATGTCTGCACAAAATTCACACCTACAATACAATTAAGTTAAAATAACTTTATTTGATTCTAGTTAAAGTTATACAGTAAAAATATACTGAATCTGACTATAACTGTTTTTAATGTTATTAATATAATTTTACAAAACCCAAAAAATCACCGTTCATGCCCTGTCCCGTGGCAACTTCGGCTTCAAATATAGTCTACACAAATAAGGTAGCTTATTATTGGTGAAAGAATTTTCAAAATAAGTTTAGTAGATCTCGAACCTCCTCTGTATTATATTAGTAAAGATCAATACGTTTTCTCATATCAAGAAGAAATTAATTCAACTTATATAATGTAGGTAACCACATAGTAGCTGCATTGCTTTACGTAATCATTTTAACTATTGAAATAATTATTGAATGTCGTAAAAGTAAATTAAAGATGCAAAGTACAATAGCGTAAAATGATAAAATTCCTGACTTCAACAACAAAAATCTAGATATCGTCAATCATACTGCAATATCGCATACCAGTAGCTAATTAGATGTAATTTCATTTGTCAAGAAATATTTTTGTTATATATTTGTGTTTTAAGGGGCAAAAATAAAGTGTGTTGAAAATCAAATGTCGCTATATTTGATTTTTAAACCTAATTAGCTATTGTCCATACCTGATATCCGAAAAAAAAATTAAAAACTACTTAATTATTTGCTTCTATTCTGAAATCATTCATAATGATTTCAGAACAGAAATTAATAATTAGAGAGTCTGGGTCGCTGACTTCGAACTTATTATATAAGTTCGAAGTCATTTTAATGTGAATTGTTGCACTACCAAAAATAAATTGTTTCGCTTAGTACCTACCATTAGAATATCAAAACGACTGGAAAATCAAGGTGTATAATACATGTAGGTACAATACATATACCCTCTACTCAATTAAAGTTCTATTACTTAAAGTGGAGTTTAGATACGGGTTGAGTAAAAAGTAATAGTTGTGCTCATGGTTAATTGTGGAGTACCAATCAAATTGTCGATGAATGGAAGTTATTTCTATATTTAGACTGGCGGCTCAGAAGTTTTTTTTTTAACTATATACTGGCTTACGTTTGGTTATAATCTCGCTTGATGGAAGGCGAAGATAAGGCCTAAGATGATACACGCTTGCCTAGAAAGTGTCTGTTCACTTTAGTTTTAAAGATGTCTAGATTATAGCGTTCCGGAAAAATTGATCCCGGCAGAGAATTCCACTCCTTGCTAGTTGCTTCTGAGAACTGATATTATGGGTTCGATTCTCATCCGGTACAACTATTTGTATGAATGACCCACAGATCCTGAGTACCTGAGTCTGGCTGTGCTTTGTGTAAGTTAATGTATTTGTCATTTTTAAGATAGTCAAAAAACAACCTGAATTCCCTATAATCAATACAGCGAGTCCCTATAATCTGATAAATAACTTTTATTTATCAGATTGTAGGGACTGTCACTGACTGTTCAAATGCGGGTACAAAACTTTGGCACCGGTGTAGAATCAGTTGATTTGTATTCTTATAGCACCTATACCTAAGCAAGATACTCACGTTATGACGCAGGTACCTTTTAAAAACTTATATTTGAAAATACAGAAAACATATATTAGGTCTTATTTAATTTGTTTTTAATACATAGCTGGCTAGAGCAATGGCCAAGATTACCAAGCATATTCCTAAACACAAAGAAACGACCACGCCGCAGTCTCAGAAGGAAATGGCGGAAATAACTGGAATCCGGAAAGAAGTAGAAGAAGGGAATAGAGACTTTCGCCCTACAGTGGGACAATACAGACATCAAATAAATAAATAACATATTATCAAACATATGATTTGACTGAAAAAAACAACAGAATAACCGATCAAAATGATTTTTTATTTAAAAATTGCTTACTAATTGAATTAGGCGTTGTGAACCTACAAAAACACGCTAGAATTTAAAACCAAAGTAATGAAACCACGAGACGGATTACGAGACTTATAAGCATGTTAGTTTTTAACAATATTTAGCGGAACCGTGTCGATTGCAGGAGTTCACATGCGAGTATAAGCGCAATATTATTTGCTAACCATGACTGATTCTGACATTACTAAGATCTATGTAACCGCGCAATCAATGACCGATCACGGAACTGACTTACGAAACTTTTTGAACATATTAATAGCTTGTTTAGGGGAACAAATTATATTATAAGTAAGGCAGATTCATGCCTTCTGGATTCCGGCTTAGAATAGGCTATCCCTTGTCATCCCATCTGTATCGTTAGAGGCGAGTGAAGGACATACAGCTGACGGATGGGCAGCATTTATCAACTCAAGGATATTTACCATCTTACTACGATCACTATACGGCTGCCGAGCTTGGTGACTAAGGCAATATTATTCATGACCAGGAGATGAGATATATCTCAATACGTTTCCAATGTTGTTCCGCTATTAAGAGAATTGAATGATTGAAAGGGAAAACATAATTTCCTTTGCATTTCCCTTTTGTTTTTTTGTTTGCGGTATGCTGGTACCTTCTTACATTATAGGGTTTTCAACAAGAACGTTTGGTAATTATGAATGTAAAACGAATGAATATAACAAAACCAAAAAATAATCCCGCGGCGTCACAAGGCAGAGCTGGTCAGTTAACAACAGAATCAAATAAACGTTAACTTGTATGTCAGAATCGACACCTTTAACCGTGTTCCGAGTAGAAATTGATCAGACATCATTTTTCACGCATAAATGAGAAAAAAAGCTTTCGTAATTTTGTCATAATATTCCCATCTTAATAATATCGACTACCACCACATAAAAACTTTGTACCCCTTTTTATATTACTTTTGAAATTTCTCACACTCATCATTTGTGTAGAGAGGGCAAAATGCTAATATTTATTTGACTTTATGGTTGAACATTTTTAAGTTACATTTAATTTTGAACATGATGTAATCATTGTGTTTTGAATATTTCATGTAAATAATGCACATAACACAGAAAGATAACATCTACTTATTCGTATGCCATTTGTCATACCAATTTACTTTACAGAGTCCTCATATTTGATTTTCGTCCTACTGCTACAACAATTAAAGTGCAAAATGTACATAAACAATTTATTATGATGATTAATTCATGTCTGTATGCCTGTCATCACTTCTATTCTCCTATCAGACGTTTGATATTATGTCTAGTAACAGCTGTGCGTGTAAGTTTATTACGAAATTCTCATTTAACAAAGCTAGAAAACTGTTTCATTAGATATGCCTATTGTTAATTGTGTTACAGTAGGCGGTAAATACCTTTCATTTTGAGAAGATGATATGAGTATATTAGGTACTTCACTTATCTTGGTACTTATTCGTGATTATTTGTGATATCGGGAGAACGCGCGACGTTTAGACGAAATGGCGAGGTTTCGCTTAACATGTCGCCGACATGTTGTGGGACATTTGTCGCATAATGAACATGGAAACTATTTAAATATTTTTGTTGCTGAGTGTATCAATCATGTTAATAAGCGAAGCTTTAGAGGTAACGGAATCCTTTCGAAATTCCAATTTGGAATCAAATTATATTTTCTTATGTGGCAATTCTGCGGACAATATTTTTTTAAATTTTATAGTTCGCTGTGTCCAGTAAAATACTGCCTGTATATTCTAAATTAAATTTGAATTTACAAGGAAACTATATTTTTGAATTATACCCAACACTTGACTATGCTCTGTAAAATACTGCCTGTTGAGCTGTAAGCTTAGCAGAGCTAAAGTGATGCGGATAAAACTGACATAAACCTAGATAGGTAACCGTACTCCGGTTTACTCAAGACTGGTGTTATTATCACGGCATCTACTTACTAAAGCATAATCGGCATAACTAGCCTGGCAACATAATAATTAATCTAATCTCATTTCTAGCACATCTAAGTAAGATGTAAGTCCAACATAACAAGTTAATTACAATAATAATGATGGAGCAATCATGCATAGAGACCGTTCCGACTGAATGACTCAGACTAGAGCCGTTTCCTAGTACAAAATGTATAACGAAACGTTTATTATACCGTATAGAATACTCATGTGATTCGTCATTTAGGTTTGTTGTGTATCAAAAGGTGTAGGGAACAGTTTATTGAAAATTAAACTTTATGTTTACCACATAAAGTCTACTTATACTTGATGTTAAACTGTCAACAACGAGAATGTTAAATGCGTAAACCAGGGCCCGGATCAAGCTAATTTAAAGACGCTTCTAAGGGAACGCAGTTGAGTGTTATCAGATTGTTGTTGCGCTATTTGGTATACTAATTAGGTAATTATTCCTGATGTCAAATAAACACATTAGAGCACAGCGTTAGTACGATCGCCTGGGGAAACACCTCCACCTTACAGAATACTACAGGCAATTAACATTATTGATTATTAATGTTGTGTGTGTGTGTATTTACTGTACTGGCACTAGCTGTCCATATTTTTGGACCCCTGTGCCACTTAACGTCAGGTGGATCATATTATGTATTGGTTTGAGTACTTACTTATTGTCTCTGTGTTCTCATTATTATTCACTTTGGACAAGAGTGCGAACGCTACGCATCCACCCTTACCCCTACGAACCTTCCAATGCCGTAGGCCCAAAGTTCGAGAGAGTACATTATGGCCTTTTGAAAAACCCTTAAGACACTATAAGCGTTATGGAATGTTGAATAGCGAAATAATTGTCTTGTGACTTTATAAACACACAATTCACGGACATAAAGTACACCCAGACTCAGAACAACTATCTATGGTTCACACAAATAATTGTCCGGGGTGGGAATTGAATCCAGGACACCAGTTCTCATAGGCCACTGCCGTAACCACTGAGCGACCGGTGCAGTCTGATATATGAATTACAATGACATACCACAATTATACTTAAATAAGCAGAATTGAGCCAGAAATCACAACAAAATATCTACTTCTAAATATATGTACAAAGGTTATTCGTCATACTTGCTAAACCTTTTGGAATTTGACCACAAGTTCTTGTTATGTTAGATAAGTCGTTTGATATTGTATGACTGTCAGATATTACAACACGAATGGTAAATGGCTATCGGTTATAGGGTTCGGCTAAAGTAGAGTGTTAAAGATAACGAAGTTAAAAATTACAGCGTTTATCTATACTAATATATAAAGCTAAAGAGTTTGTTTGCTTAAACGCGCTAATCTCTGGAACTACTGGTCCAATTTTAAAATTCATTTCAGTGTTAGGTAGCTTATTTATCGATATAAATAAATATATACAAGATATAAATCTGGCTTGTATACCTTCTCCGGACAAAAATTCTTTATGGAAAATAAAACATTTCTTCCGGTGTGAGGAACAAGAGGGACACCTCTTCGTGCTTTGGAAATCACGTTAAATCGATGGCCGATTAACACTTTTTTTTTTGTTTGGGTATATGGGACTCACCTTATCCATTGCGAGGTATGGTAGACATGACATGAGGAGAGGACTCTACACCACTAAAACCCCCCGGACACTTCTACGTCTGCCGTTGGTGAGGGCCGGGTACGCGAAGTAATCCGGCCCTGGTCGATTACCCTGATAATAATAATGTTCTAAAAATCGAGATCAGTCAATCGTGTTTCACAACTTGAAATTACGGCGGCTTTCCAAGCGTGGTCACTATGGCAAAACCCCTTTGAGCAAGGCCTTTGTTCATCGGCCTTTATTTAAAAATATTGGTAATTGATAAATCTCGCTTAAAATCTGTTTCTTTTACGCTGCTTTGTTGACAGTTTTACAGGTAAATTATTCCATTTCACCTTATGTTAAATGGCAGAGAAGTTTAAACGCAAAGGTAGAGCTTGTGCACTGAGCAACTGATGCTTTTCATTTTTAATAACCAAAAGTTAAAGGAAATAATTTTTATTTGTAAGTAGTATTACAAACTAATATCAATTTGTTAAACTTGAGATTTCGAATACAATATCTATTAGTTAAATTGAACAAAGTAGTGTCTGTACACTTATGCCACACAACGTAGTTACTGGCTATTTAAAAAATAATAAATTATTTTTATCATTATCTACCTCATTACCAACTGTGTTGAATATTTTATTGTATTTAAAGTAAACTGAATTGTAATGTTTTCACACATCTAAGTTATTCCTCTACCGAGATTTGTAACTGTAATGTTTTATGGACGAGAATGAGAAAAGATTCTGATTAATTTAATGAGTTTTGTAAGAGCTTAGTAATGATAATCTAAAAGAAACGAAACGGTTATCTGAAGTGGTTTGAATAAGTGAATGTGTGACTGAACCAGAGGTAATGCTCGCTTGGGTAATAAAGCATTGGAAGCCCCTTGGCCACAAATTGTTTTCCAAATATGATTTTTAACCGAGATTTATTATTACGTCGTATTTTATTATATAAATGTAATCTAAAAATCGTATTTCTACAAAGGTAACAAAACGAAAATCAAAATAATGGTGTAATGGTATTTAAGAAAGTCATTTAACATCGTCATTTTATCAGGCGGGAAATGTCACAGTGGTTTATAGCACTGTTGTACGTACACTGCTTTGACAAAGTGAACATGCACTTTTGGTTGCTCCCTCCGGCAGCGACCGCCCTGAGCCGAGGACCTAGTCCCACAGGGCGCGAACTTTTGCGTAGATTGCTTAGTTTGTAATTAACAAGCCATTTAATAAAGCAGGAGCTCTGCTCGCCTTTATGCCCGGTGTAGTAGCAAAAGACTTGTGGCCGATTACATAAATTTCCGTCTTATAAAAAAGAAAATAAAATCCTAGGTTGCAACTAAATTGTTTATTTTCATTGCCGCTTGAGAAAGTGTAAGTGTACTTCTGGCGCACCGGGTGAATGCAATGTAGGACTTAGCACCAATAAACACGTTCGATAGCTGTCATCCATGTTTGTTGTCACCATAACTTGATTAATTTCACTTTCTCATGATCGTCTTCATTTCCAATCGTTAGCAATGAACTTTAGTTTAATAGTTCATTGTTCGCTGATGTAAGAAAGTGGGCGATTATAACGTAAACGTAGTTCAATTCAATTTCCTACCATTAGCTAGAAATTATATTTCTTTAAGTTTGTTTTGCGTGAATAAAGAGAAAACAATATTTATTACAATTACACAATAAAAAACGATGACGAAAGTAATTATTTGATTGTTATATTATATTTTAAAAACAAAACGTTTACTAGTGTTTGTAGTCGTAGTCGAAAAAGAACTTGATTTTTTTCGAAATCTATTATGTAGGCTCTGGGGCTGTAATAATTCTTGATTTACCATTAATGTTTTACAGAGCTCTCTTATAATCTGAATAAAAGGTTTTCATTAATGACCGTAAGTACTAATATACATAAATCGTATGGTCTAAATATTGTTTAGTGGGAAACTGAATCAATATATATAGCCATTCCATCTTAATATTGTGACATTGAATTTGGATAGATGAAGTAAAAATACTGAGATATACATAATTTGAAATATAATAATCATTTTGTAGCCACAGTGTGGATCAAAATTCATCCAGATATGTAGGTACAAACATTAAGTAAGATAAACATTTCAAAACAATTTATACTTGTCCCATTCAGAGCTTGTTTGCGCGGTCGTTAAATGGAACGCAATTGTTACAGAAATACATATTTGTAGAGCATTTGTAGAGCAGTGGCGACGCAAAGAGAGCGCGACAGTTGCCAAACTCATAGAAAGTGACCTGTCACAAAGGTCGGAAGTGATTTCCAATAGAGATGGTAACGACCCTTGACGAGACGTGCAAGAAAGTTCGTGCAGAGAGATTTGGAGGTACGCCCCGTGGTTTTATCCAAGTTGTATAGTTACTCCGCTCCAGTGGATCGAAACGTCTTTAAAGTCTTTATCTTTCTTTACTTCAACAGCTCTTATACGTCCACTGCTGAACATGGGCACCCTTTACTGATCTTGGTAAGCCAGGGTCTTTGAGGGATTTTACCATAATCTAGAGCTGATAGGTATTGATGCTTGTCCATCAACTGTATGTCGTAGGAGAGTCATGGGTTGGTCTATTCTTAGGCGGAAACCATACGGTGATTTTATATTTATAGCTTTTATGCTCTCAAAATCGAATTTATGGTAAATGTTACTATTTGGATACGAAAGATAATATATTATATAGTACGGGTGGCAACCCTACTAGGAGGTCGTGGGTTCGATCCCCACGCCGGACAGGACATCTTTGTGTAAATTCTAAGATTTCATTCCGGGTCTGGTTGGTTGAGAGACTGCTGTTCGTGCCTCGGAAAGTACGTTAAGCCGCTGGTCCCGATTGTTATATAACATCATCTATAATAATCGTATATCAAGGAACGGGCAGCAGCGTTTCCTTGTGTGGTACAACATAATACTGCGGTCACCAACCCGCTTGCCAAGCGTGGTGACTATGGCAAATACCCTCCCTCGGGAGGAGGCCCATGTTCAGCAGTGGTTATACGGGCTGACGATGATGATGAAAATACTGAGGGTACTATTAATTTCGTACAAAACATCACTAAATAATGTATTTTTCAATTCGATAGAGTCATGGTATTTTTACAACACATACGTATAAAATACCTATGTGTTGTGAAAACACAGATTTATGGGAAAAACACTTATGTCACGGCGACACACTTTCTTAGTTATTTTGCAGCTGTATATTCTATGCTAAACAAACAACATTTTGTAAGTAATTCAAGGCTAAGTAACATTATTTTATTACATTCGTTATAATGACTTCATTATCAAGGTCGATTCACACATTTCATAATGGACAAGAAAGTTTCACATGAATCGGTGTCATTGTAAATAAAAGTGAAAATGTATGAATAAATATAAGAATTAATTATTATTTAATGATATTTTCTAAGTTATTAATAGAATATTTTACAGTTGACGATAATGTTTTAGTATCGATAAATGTAATTATATTTATAACACAGTAGTGTTTAAAAGTGTGTCAACTGACGACCCGGCACGGCGGCGGCGCGGCGGCTTGTTTGGATTTTGTGACTGCTATACGCGATATTTGAGAGAAATGCAGTCAAATTTTATTACTTCTCATATAAATAGAAACTCTCATATAAGTAAGAATATGGTTGTTTCTACTAATAGTATCTAATTTTAATAGCGTTATAAATAAGGTAAGCAGTAAGCATAGTACCTACATACGATTATGGGCAATAAATTAATTAGTGAAATGACCCTAAAATCTTTGATTTCCCCGCTAAGATCTTTAACGTTTTTATTACATTTTAAACCGCACTAATAACATAGCGATTTATATCATTTTATAATATTATGCTTGTTTAATGGCTAATGCTTGCTTAATGCTTTAACACTTTATTGCAGGATAAAAACATTAATACTTACATATAAAAATTGGTAAATAAATGACTAAGTATAAACACTTGTAGTAGTTATGACTTTTTTGCAAATTACAAATATTAAATTTCTTTAATCTAATCAATTCTAAGAAAAATAACATGAACTGTATGTTGTTTATCAAAAGGATATTTAATAAGGGTTATTTGTTCTATAATGTCTTCAAAAACATCCTATTTTCCTTTGACATACTTGTTGTCCAGCCACGGCGTAATATAATAGTCATTTAATTTCTCAATATTACAATGTTTTGGACAATCTTGTACAATCAACCATCACTTTTGACTATAGATGGGAGCAATGCCAATGTTGAGCATAGAGCGATATGCTTTTTGAAGATTCTTTTTTTATTAACTTTGAAAGATTTTGCTCTTTTTCAAATAGCTTGCGTAAAATGGAAGTAGCATCCTTTGCCTATTACGTCTGGAAAGATATTCCGGATGGCATTCATTTCTGCCTTTTCATAGTCCGTTCTAAACGTAATCGGATACTCAGGAATATCAGGAATATGCTATTTGATTAGAGCGAATACAGTTTCATAGGTAGACTCGGCTTTCACCATTAAAAATATATAATATATTTAACTTAAGTTTTCATAACTCTTTTTGGTTGGCAGTACCAAAATGTAGGTACTTACTAAAAATAGAAATTAATTTATACTTATGAAGACTTGGCCGTATCAGGAATAGCGATCGGGACAAACTAGGAAAAATAATAGAAATATAAATTTAGGGACAATCGGGGAATTTTTTGGTGGGACAGAACGCAGTGGGCCTTTAGAGGAACAAATCTATTAGAGATACCTATCACTTTTAGCTAATAGGTAATGATAAAAATTTCAAGCCAAAACTTTGATTTACTGCGAGCTTCATTAATTGTTACATAAATAATCATTCATTAAAATAATATACCTACTGCTAAAGTCGTTGTATACATACAAAACTAAGTTTAAAAGGTCCGGCAATATTTGTAAACATTAAAACCGTATTTTTAATTTTGAGTTGAGTTACGTGAGCATACCGGCAAACACATAGTAGGGGAGCGAGGGGCTTGTTGTAACAGTTTTCATTAAAACTAATATATCTTGAGATCTATTGATTAAAATTCTACGAAATAAAGATGGATGGATACTGTAACCCTTCCTCTACCAAATTAAGTAAAAATAATACCATAAATATTGGTCATTATTTTATATCTTAGGTATGCTTCGTAATTATCTCTTCTTAATATCTATCTAACAAAGTATTATGCTTAGATATGTAGGAATCAGCATTTGGTGGGTTTCATTATAATTAAATTCAGTCTTCATCTGAGCTACAATTAATGCAAATAAAAGATATAGTGTCTCCTTTAACACATCCTACATGTGCCCACATCTTACAAATGATACACTCTATCCAATCTTCTTTATTTGAATCTGTGTAAGCTTCACCACATACCAGAGAATACCACTCTTCTGATTCAGATTCTGAATCTGAACATACAATCATTTTTTTAGCTCTACTCACTCCGGTTTTATTATTTGTTGTTTTACCTTTGGCTTTCCCCTTCCCCTTCCCTTTTCCTTTAATTCTGTCATCTTTTTTCTGTTTTTTCATCGTATTTTCCTCATATTCCTTTGGCAAAGCTTTCTTTTCAGGAGTGTCCGTCAATACTGTAGATTTTCATTATTCTTCTTTTTCTTTATGTATCTATAAAGACAGACGTGACATAATACGAAAGTCTGACTAGCTTTCCGAATACTGCATTTTTTTTCTAAAACTTCAGCTGCCGCTAACTTGTAAACTTCTTGGCTTTGTGTTGCCCGCTCTAACTTTCTTTTATACACCCTCATTCTTAAACAAAGGAAAAAAAGTAGGTACCTACATCATAACTTGGGGCATGTTGTAACACGTTACAACAAGCCCCGGGATTTTGTTACAACTAACCCTATGGTATGATTTTTAAAATTTATCAAGATAATTATTTAAACAATTTAGCAATCATAAAAACTGTTACACCTTATCAGAGATAGATAAATTTGAATGGGAATAAGATATAGTAAATTTGAAATTAGTCGATATTAGAAACGCAAACCGAAATTTTACGACAGTACAATTTTATATTACCTGAGAAATATGAAGGGCGGGCACACTTCCACTCACTGCGCCGGGCGGCGGGACACTGGCTATGGCGGCGTTGTGGTCTTGCGCGGAGACTATGGTGAGCTCCGGGGAAACTGGTCAGGCCATAGGCCTCTACAGTGGGTTCGTCCGCCACCTGTAACGACAGGTGGGTCATTGGGTGGGGGCCCGGGGGCCCTCGTGGTCTCGTCCTTTTTCCTAGTTGGCGCCGCTAGCGAGGTCAAGCCCCTACAGACGAGTCCGAAGGGGCGACCAACATGCTAGCGGCGCTTGCGTCAGGTCCGGTTGTCTTCGCTCCCTTCCGTGCGGGCGAGGTTGAGCCCGCCAGGGAAATGTCCCCGGGGGCGACCGTCAGCCGGCAGGTGAAGGGAGCGGTCGTCATGTCTGGGGGGTGCAGGAGACTGCTCCGCGTTATTGGTACGCCTCAAGGAGGCACTGCAGGATCAGCTGGGTGGGGTCCCGCTGCTCCTGGAGCGCGATCAGCACCTTCTGGAGGGTACCAATAACGCTGGTCATCCTGGGGTCACGTGCCGGCTGCTGCTTCGCCTTCGTCCCCTCCGATGGGGCGGCGACCACAGCAGTCGACGGCTTTGTGGGCTTCTGCGCTTGGGCCTTCGCCTTGCGCTTCCGCTGGCGTTTCCTCTTCGTCGTACGCCCCCCCGGGGCGTTGGCGGCAGCCATCAGGGAGGTCGGGGCGTTCCCCTCCTCAACATGACGGTGGGCAACAGGCTTACCGCCTGTGGTGGTCCTGGCGACGGTCCCGGCCTTCCTATTGCGAGTTTCTCGCCGGAAGACCGGGCACTGGGCGTTGTTGGCCGTGTGCGGCCCACCACAGTTGGCGCACGTCGGCGGCTCCTCCCGGGGGCGCGTACAGTCCCGGGCGTTGTGATGCTCGCATAGTGGCCCTCCCCCGCTCCTGGTGGTGATGCCTGCGACTCCGGCAGGGGCGATTCGGGCGGCGTGGTCCGGTGGGTCGCCCGATCGGCGGCCACCGCTCGGTCCATCATGGACCTAACGGCGGCCGGCGTCGACCGGGGGAACACCCGCCGTCTCACGCCGGACGTAGGGGGGGGGGGTGCGCAGCGCATGCCTCGGGGAGTGCCCCGGCTACGGAGCACCCACTGCACCGAACCTCCGGGGCTTGCCGCTGGTGGCAGACCGGAGGCCGATACAGCAGTGTGCCCCGCTTTCCGGGGGGCCGAAGCAACGCGGTGAGGTGCGCAGGGGGGCGGGGCTCTTCAGCCCGCGGGATTCGGGGGGGCGCGCGTCACGCGACCGCTACCCGACGCTCCCGGCACTGTTGTGGCGGGTTGTCGGGGAACTTCCAATTTCCGCCGGTAGGCGGCAGAGGTGCGGTCCGAGCGTAGACGTGTTGTTGTGTCGACGGCGCGGCGATCGATGATCCTGGCTATGGCAACATAGTGCGGCGCGGTTTATAGGTTAAATCGAGTCAAAGAAATACGTTAATACCGTTTAAGATCCTAGTGAAATGAGCCTGTTACTACTTACCCCTGTTACAACAAGCCCCTCGCTCCCCTACCGTAAAAAAAACATTTTAAGAAAATTGCAATGAAAACCAGTTTCCAAAATCGATTAAACCCGGGCGTTAAACTCTCATTACATGACTTCACTGTAACATATATGATTCACCCAGGAAACGTATCCCCGTAACCTAAATAAATAACTTTCATCCGAAAGTATTATAATTACGAAATTCATGTTTGTGTTACGAATTTAAAATATGCAGCAACACGAAATATAAACAACATTTTATTATGAAATATGAGATCAAAACATTAAAAAAGAAACAACTTCTTGAATGAAAAAAATAAATTAATTCACGCGAAGAAATGATGAATGATTGTTTTTGGAATTCGAACCCGTTTGTAGAGGAACGTTACGAAAAAATGTGTGGTGTGGGTATGGCGAAACCTAGTTGGTGCCTACGTTTCATTCTGCAGGTTTCGTTATTTATTACCTTAATCCTCCAAAAATATCTACCGTATAATAATAGGTAGGTACATATAAATATAATTTGCGTTAGGATACAATGCTGTATTTCAATGGAAGGTGTTTAAAATATTGTCATGGTATTCTCTAAGTAATTCTGTATAGTTAGTGCACGAGATTATTTTATTTCAACTAATGTAGGTACCTAATATGAAGGTAAATATTGTCGTCACAATTCTGCAGAATACTAAAGAAGATAGACGTCAAAAGCTAAAAGGAACGTGTTACAATAAGATTCTCTATCCTAGCGAATACTCTTTTTTACGGAATGTTAGTTACTTTTCTATTTTTTTTTTAAATACCCTCTAGAAGTTCGCTGCTAGATTTTGACTAACGCTACTCTAGCCTATAATGATTTACCTCCACACAATCCTTCCAAATAATAATATAATAAAGGTCGTAATGAACCTTATTGTAGGTAATAACATTATCCTTGTACTGTTGTGATCAATGAAGAGTATCGGATCGTGACAGACAAGCCCATACTATCCGTACAACACAATACACGCCGATAAATAGAAAGAAAAAGTGATATTTATATTTAGAAACTCGGTCGAATGCTTTTTCGTTTTACATACGACGACGTTCTGTCAACAAAGGATACAACTGTGGAGGTGAAACTGCAAGTATATATATGTATGTAGTAGGTTTATATGTTAGTACCTACTCAGGTAGTTTCAGTTACTATACCTACTTTTATCCTTTCGTAAATACCTAATAATATTTATATGTAAAGCGTCAAGAGCTGGTAGGTAGGTACATTATACCGAAATAATTACGAGAACTGGTTATTAACGATCAGTTTTATATCAAGTTTTCGTTTCAGCAGATATTTAATATTTTTATCGTTTTGACATTTTCTTTTTTTTACTTCACCTTTTTCCCCTTTTAATTTTATTTGTTTCATTTAAAACATTACCCTACGTTGTAAAACACTGCCATCTATGTACTGCGCGTTTACTCTCTGATATATGAAACGAGATTGTGATAGAACACTTTCAACGTGTACGTGCTAGATGGCGCTGTACAACCAACCACAGAGATGTTGCGTAACAATACTAGGTGGCGCTACTGGTAGTACTAATTACGAAAAGGTAGTGTAAATGTTTATTAGATAATTTTACTACTGCCGCGACAATTTTATTCATCTTAAAATTCTTACGATTACACATTGTTCATTAATATCGAAATATTCGATGACATGTTGACTGACATTTGATATTGACATAAAAAATAGAACCAGAACTTTGGTTTTATTTTTATATTCAGACGTTAAGTCAACATTACGGGATCCTCTGAATCAGATCAGATCTTTAGAGGATCCAGTAATGTTGATTTATCGGTCATCTTATACAAAAAATATAATTGTACGTCATTTTGAAAGCACAGGCTAAGTATTTTTCAATTTGGTAATAATTAATTTCTTCGAAAGGGTTGTAAGATGATCATATAGGTCAGGGGTGGCCAACCGGTCGATCGCGATCGACTGGTCGATCCCGGCAGCTATTACAGTCGATCGATATAGTAAAAAGTAATATTTTAGTCTACAAATACGTGCCCCAGACGCACAAAGTTAGTGTTTACCATATAATACCTAATCTAAAAATATAGGTATTTATCATTCGATTGACTTAAACGATACGTGATTCAACGTTATGTATGCCATACAGTCGATCGCACACAGTAAAAAGTCGATCTTAAGTCGTATTAAGTTGGCCACCCCTGATATAGGTCATTCTGCCTCTAATTCTTACTCGTGGACTGTAGAAGGTAATAACTTACTGTGTTTTGTTTTCTTTTAGTATTTTGCTAAAACTTCGAGAAAATAAACTATTCAAAAAATAGTAAATATGAAACGCAATGAGAGGATGTTATGTTATTATGAGGTATGTTCTTAGTATTTCGTAGCGAAATGATAATGTCCGTTCGTACGTTTGAATGTCACTACCATTTAATTCGGAGACTTGAACTGATTGGGTTGCCACCTTTTTTTGATGCTACAATAGTATTTTTCAAAACATAGTACTATTGGGAAATTCAAGAAAAAAAATTGTACACATTTATTTTTTGTAATCACAAATAGTCACAATGTCTGAAATAATGTTTATAGGCGTGTCAACGACGCCTCTAATATATTGTACGTTTTCGCTTTTGGTAAAGGAAACGAAGCCCAATACTGCCAAAAAGTTGACGTTTACTTGACGTCGCGCGAAAACTGAAATCCCGATGAAAATAAATTATTATTCGTACTGTACTAAATTATTTTTCTATAACATAATTATACTATAATTAACCTACAATGGTCTGAAATATAGCACATACATACATACGTACACATAATCATGCCTTTCTCCCATGGGGGTAGACAGAAACTACAGAACGCTACCTGCTACGATCCTTACACCCTTTGCCTCGTCCACGTTCATACATCTCATACACGCACTGACCTTTCTGAAGAACATCACCTATGAGGTCAGTGCATGTCCTTCTAGGGCGTCCCCTGCCGGCGTTTCCACTCACATCTGCCTTGTAAATACCTTTTGTTACTCGCCTTTCATTCATCCTTTCCACATGAGCAGACCACCTAAGCATACCGTGAAATATAGCACGATTCTATAAAATATAGTATAGGTGACAACCCTAGTTACTGGATAAAATTTGGTAGGTTCTTAGATAATTATATCTACTTAATTTATTAAATAACTATATATTTATGAAGTAACATTAAAACGAAAATAGCTTCACTTTTCTTAAATATCTATTTTATGATCATTTCACGTGATATCTGCTTCTAAAAATGTTAAATTGCTGTCAACGATTAACGTGGGATGCAATAAACCATTGCACACCACCTATACCTACGTTGTGCAATGTTTATAGCTTCCCACGCATCTAATAGTGAAATAATCTGAAAATATATTGCCATGTCAAGATGTGGGATTTTTCAACAACAAATTAAAGTATTCAATAAAAAGTTTATTAACAAGGTTTTAGGTTTAAGAATAACTTTATTTCTCTTAAGAATTGCATACATAATTCACTTTCTGAGAAACAATGTTTAAAACTAAGATTAATAATCAAAGCGCACAGAGGTCATAGACATATATAAAATAACAAAACAAAATAGCAAAATAAAAAGACAAAATGTGGGTAAACAGATAACTTCCTCGTTCTTAGTTAGACAAGCACAACATGGATGAATGAATTTGATTTTTACTAGAAAATATTGTTATCCGTTGTTTTTTTTTTAACTATACTTTTATAGAAACCGTCTCTTGACAATTAGGTAACTATGTACTAACAAAAAAAAACAGTCATGTATTGCACATAGTACTTGCGTATTAAGCCATTCTTAGAATAAGTAATTACCTACTTCAAATTACCATGTGTAAATTAAGCAGAATTTATTGCTCTTGCAATAGAGATCAGAAAAATTACAGAATATGATGTTCGGCAAATAACTACTAAGACTAAGGGCTAATTTTTAAATAGTCAGATAAAAAATATAAGACGAATAAATTTCCATTTTGAAAGATATTTCTTAAGAAATCTATAAAAAAATATTTTTTATCTGATGATTGATAAAATGGAGTGCGTACAGTCCATGAATAGGTAACCTAAGTGATTACATGAAATGTGTAATACAGCGGAATAAAAAATTAAATAGAACCAGAACTTTGTTTTTATTTTTTATATTCAGATCTGTATCAGTAATGATGATTTTAGACGGTCGCCTGTCTTCTATAAAAAATTAAACGTCATTTTGAAAACACAACAACACAACATAACTTTTACTTTTTACTTTTTATTTTTAAATTTATTTAAATATTTTTATTGTTTTAAAAAGAAATAGGTGAAAGGAAACCTCTCAGAAATCAGAAATTAATTAACCTATTTTAATTAATTTCTGATTTTGAATGTGAGGGATTACTAATTGTATTATTTATTTAACTTTTCTAAATAATACTAGTAAAGGAATTACTCCTTTTATTTTTGGTTTACCTTAAAAAATATCAGGGGACTTAAAAAATATGTAGGTATTTTACAGCGATTCCATCTTCTCCTCCTTTCGACACAGGTAATATCTAGGTACATATTATGACTGTTAAGTTACCATGTAGATAAAACGAGACAGACATACATTCAAGTGTGCCAATTAGCTTAGTTTCGTGGTGTCATTTTTGAAGCCCAGGTAACGTATCTACTTATTTTTTACTATAACATCATTGTACACATAGATTCCAGTTTAGTACCCAAGTAAATACCCAACAACCAACTGGGGTAGTAATTGCATGAGTCATCTATAGTAATAACACTTTTAATGTTTTGTTATTTATTGCAATGCGATATAACTACAAGAAACCCGTCTCAGATGAGTCAAGAACTTGTATGGTTAGGTTCAGAGTTAGGACAGTATCAGAATGACTTCAAAGTGTAGATTATTGAATCTCCTCAATATTATCATTTGAAACGAAATAGTGCTTACAAATTCTTCTGTTTTTTCCTCCGTGGCGTAGTGGTAGAAGACTGGCGACGTTAAGTCAATGGCCGTGATTGTCATAATTGTTATTTGTACGGCTACTGTAGATCGTCAATGACGAACGCATACAATTAAGGTAACGCAGCGGCGTTTCCCTATACATATTATGTACGGTCACCAACCCGATCGTCAAGCGTGGTGGTTGTGGCAACAACCCCTATCGAGGGAGGCCCATGTACAGCAGTGTTGATACTGGCTGATGATGATGTATTTGAAGTTAAAATAATAAATATATACGTAATTTCCTTGAACACATTTTGGGCACACTGTGGTAATTAAAGACGGCGCATTGTTTCTAATGAAGCGCTTCTTCGCACATTTTATACTTACTTATCTATATAAAATTATAAAGAGGTAAAGTTGGTGAGTATGTAAGGTTGAAGAGGGTAATCGCTGGAGCTACTGAACCGATTGTGAACGTTATTTTATAATTAGAAAGCTATTTGTGAGTGACATAGGGATCTACCTATGCGGCTGAAGAGTAGCCAGTCCTTAATACAATGTGAGTTTAACTATTCTTATGTGTATATATTCTTACATCTAGTTAATTTCATTTGATTCCAAATAAAACGTCAGCCATATTGGATAAATTCAATTAAAATCGAAGATGATGACATCTATCTGCGTGCATCTACAACACGCACGGCCAGAAATAAATTATAATCAAGAACCATCCATCTTTGGTTTTGTAAGACCAAAAACGCGTCGGCCGTGTAAAATCGACTGCCCCTTGTTGGTTGGATCTTGTTTCGTTTTTTTCTCGTTGAAGATGTATCAGACGCATCAGGCGCATTATCCTGGAGGCTGGAGGGAGGGGAGGGGCAGGGTATTGCGCCCGTGCGCGTGCGCATAACTCGAGCGTGACGTCACGAGGGCTCGGTAAAAAACACCATGAACCCGGCCGTCAAGGTCTCCGAGACTCCAGCATTTACATGTTATTATACTTACATACTAATGCGATTGCTCACGTTTTGGTTCAAACCAACAGCAAAGCCTAAGAATTAAATGCGTACCTACTTCAAAATCTATCTCGTTTTTTTTTCAAACTACCTATTCATTATTTTAAACATAATATAAGTTACTTGCCATGTACAGTGTTAGGTACTTAAAATTTAAACGACGTTTATGGAACTAAAGACTATGTTACATGGCTATGTTATGTGTGTATACTTTGGCTTACTTTGTTACAAATTACTTTGTAATAAAAGTCTAATATGATTTAAGAAATGAGCAACCCGTCCGTTAGCTGCACGAGATCAATTTCCTTATATCACGAACCGGGACAGACCTTATACATTTATATGATATATACGTAGATCACTATCAGTCAATTTAGTTATCGATACGATAGTAATACAGAAATAATGCACGTTTTTTAGTACTGCCCGTTAGATAAACGGCGATTTGATTGAGAATCCGACGTCAATAGCAATTTTTTCTACCGTTCTACCGTTTTTCCTGCTCGTAGATTTGTTTCATAGATGTTAACTATACCCTATTTTAGAATTGAATAGGGTATATTAATCTTCATTTTCTAATAATGTTAATTCAAACAATAAGTATTAGATTAACAACATTAAGCGCAATTTTTTTCAATTATTAAAAAAAAATATTTGAGGGAAAAAATATTGAAAAATGAAAATGTCCTACGATATTTGTTATCTAAGAATTGAAAAAGTAGCGCCAACAATATAACTAAATTAACTGATATTTTTAATCAGTGAACATGGATAGTTCAATGCTTACAAAAAGCGTTCATTCCTATATTAACCTAACGCAATATATTACGAGATATTAATTATAGCTAACAATCGAAATATTTGTCTTTTCAGGTGACAGTGTGGGGGAACAACACGGTGGCAGAAATAGTCTCGGAGCCATTGAATGAAATTGGAGTACTGCCTCCAGGACTTCCGAGTGGACCCCTGTCGGCTCCTTTATCACTACCCATAAGTGGTGATCTCCCTCTGCCTAACGCTCTTACTTCTCAACCTCCTGCCCCACCCGTGGCTTTGCTTTTCCTTGGAGGATCTAAAGCTCCAGTGGAGCCAAGAGCATCTGCTTCAGTACTCGAGGGCGAAGTTCTGGTGGTCGAATATCAACCACCACAATGGGACGGCCGTGATTTGGAGTCCTTCATCGCATGGGAAAAGATTTATGGTAATTATATATCCTTATTAAATGAATAGAAGTTTCACAATGCATTTTCTAAACATGAGATAGCGGATGTCATAAAAGTAAATCGACATTATTTCATTCATAACGTCCCTTTTTATCGCAGTTTATTGAACATTAACTTTCTTCACCGAACCCTGTGGTAGTGCTTTATATCAATAAACTGTAAGCGAATCACATTCATTCAGTATTCCGCTGGCAGACACACGATGTTTGTAGAAAGCGGTTTGGCAATAAGACCCATACGCATGGTATTGTCCGGTAATCTTTCCTAGAAGGGGCTTTATGCATTAGCTATGCAGTCGCCGTGACTGCCATATTATAAAAGTTTAACTCGGTATTACTTAGTGATTAGAGGGAGTTCTATACCAGCTATATTTAGTATCAGTAATCAAAGCGAGAGTAATTACTTAAAGGAAATCGCCGATAAAAAATCTGTAATTCTGATTATTTAACGATTATTATTTAATCAAGATAATAATAAAAATTCAATAATTATCAATTTCTAATTACTGTGATTGATTTATCAATGCATAACATAAGACTAACAACGTGACATACACTTTAAGTAGTAATCGGTTCAAGGAACGTAAAGGTCTAGGTTATTTGTAAGATGAACTTTAAATGTAAGGTGAATCATTTTACCGAAGTGCAACGTGACCTTACAAACGCCCACGTACATTTCGTAGGAACTTTGCACAGTGGTTATGCAGATGTTTCATTAAGTAATGCGGTCAATAACCGTTTATTATATCAAAGTGGTGCACATAAACGTAATACGTTATATGACAAGTACTTTTTCTTTGATTACAGCTGCAACTCTGTTTTCGGCGGTGGAGCTTTATGGGAAGCCACTGTTACGTGCTGCTGTTATCACCAAGGAGGAATATCATCTATTATTCTACTATCTAGAATCTGTATCTGAAGCCAGCGAAGCTCTTACAGAACGTATGAGAAAATACATAGACTCTGGTTTGTTGAAAAATGAATGCAAAAAGGAAGAAAACGATATGAACGTATTGGAACAAAAATCTATTAGTCTTGAAGTGGAATCCAAGAGTATACTTACTGAATTAATACAAGAAGGTGTACTAACTCAACAAGATGTCGATGCTTCCTCTGTTATAACGAATTCAGAATTTAATGACTCCAATACAAGTAATATTCGTAAAGTAGAAGATGACAGTAATTCTATTATTTCATCTCTTAGTCTACGTAAAGTAATTGTCGATATACCAATTGAATGTGAAGAATCGGTCGGAGATAATCCTACTAATGAAACTAGTGATAATCTTACGAATGTAACTATCCGTAGCGGCGGACAATGTTGTGCTGATCATAGAATATCGGCCGATGTTACAGATAATGTTTGGGCTAACGTTCGGTGGGATTTCCTCAACCCATCCGACTTTGGGTACGATCAAGTCCGTAGTGTAAAAAGAAGTCGATCCGAATCAGCAATCACTCCAGTTTGTCAGAGAAAAAACGACGATGTCTATGAAAGGCTTCATGAACATAATATTGAAGCCGAATCTTGCGGAAGTATTACACCTTACGAATCGATCGAAGATTTATACGATTGTATAAAAAATGCTCAATATAGTAGCGCAGCCGCCGAAGAATCATCGCCATCGACCGAGAGTCAATCGGAACCTCAATATCCGGACTACTATGAAAAGTCGAGCACTGCCCGCCAGAGTTCTGCGAGTAGTGAAAAAAGCGGTGTCTCATCCGCCTTTCCGTTTTCGAAATGCGGTTCGAGCGATTCTACGGATGCGTTCGCATCGTGCGAGTCGACCAGTGGGATAAGTACTTTTGCTACGAAAAGTATTCCGGAGTCACTAAAGTGTCGAGAGTTGCCCCCCACGCCGACCGATGGAAACTCTCATGAAAGTGCTATACTTTTGAAGCAATTGTTTAGTGGTGAACTGATGGATGCGTATGGCGAGTTCCTATCGGCTTACCCCTACGCTCGAGCTTTGCTGCGTCGGAAGGTGCGTCGAGACGAGCACTTCGCAGCGCTGGCGGACATACGTCGGGGAGCTGCCAAGTATACCATTAGCGACTACCTCGAATTACCGGTAAGTGCCTAGTTGTATTAACATTACATACATTTGAATTAATGACTCACGTACTGTATGTATAGTGAGCAGTGACACGTATTACGAAAGTTAATTCGAGTAGAATAGTGTTTCCTCACTGCACTTGACCTTTCTTATGGAGAGTTCATATCTATGTATGTGCAATGAGTGTATCAAATCTAATCATTATGTTTAATTGGAGAAGAAAACGAGAACAATGTGGCGTATACGTCGCTAGATGTAGATTAATTTAGATGGAGAGAAGGTTTAATCGCGGGCAAAGCGACAATTGATCCGTGCGACATGCGCACGCGCTGGGCATTCAATGCTAATGGGGCGGAAGAGCACACGTGTAGCTCTCTCTCGAGATGATAATACATTATACTTCGAACACTCGATGCTGCAACACTCTCATTTAAACAAGGATCGGCATTGCATTTCAATTAGAATCAAAATCGTTTCAATATTTCTCAAATACGTAGGTATGATACTTCGTGGGTAGATATGTAGATATAAAGATACACGTTATTCACTTTCTCGTAAAGTCAATGGAAAGCTCGATGCTTTATAAGCTGCATAGAACAGCAAAACTTCTAAAGTTGTTAGGCGTTTATCCTTTTGTAGGCACGTATGTGTAAACTGCATTCGTGATTCTGATTCTATCGACGCGTCTCGCACATTGAATGATACAAAACGCTCTATTCTGAGGTTCAAGCTTTAGACGTTTTATTTGTTATAAAAGCTTGGTCTTGTTAGTAACTTAAGACATCTTTGTACATCATGATAATATTCGAAAACTAGATGTTCGTGCATGGGGTTGCCGCTTGGGATTTTATAAAAAAAACCTGTCATACAAAACTTGCTCTGACAATTACGAACATAACAAAGAAGAAATCAACTAAAAGGGCCGTTCTTGAGTTTTGTTCTTAACAACATATTTAGGGAATCATTTTTTTTAGGCATGGAGATAAAACTCAAGCGTCCAGCTTTTTTGTGAGTGTAAAAATAAAAATACCAAATTGTGGCTCTCTTATAAAAGTTTTATACATATTTCCTATATCATATTTTAATAAAATTCTAATATTAAGGACGTTTGCTTAGTCACTGTGTTCTTTTTGTGGTACAGATAGAGTTTAGACCTTTGTAGTACGATAGTATTGACAATTATATTGGTTTCCATGTTCACATCAAAAGGTATTTTAAGACAAACTAATTAAGTAATTAAAATTCAACCACAATGCTAAATATAAAGCCTGTATAAGAACATTCATTATCGACCCATCCACAGTGATAAAAATATTTTTGCAGACTTTTTTTACTATATTTAATGATACTATGGTCTCTGCACTGTGTCACGCATTGAAAAAGCTCATCATAATATTCTCGTGACGGCCACTACAAAAAGATACCTGCAAACACAGACTTGCGAAAACCTGTAGTAATACAAAAAGCCGCAAATGATTTTAAATTGGCGAACAGCGTAGTAAAAATAACCAGTAATGAGCCATGTATACTGTAGTTTAATACTGTAAAAGTCTTTAGTTATAGACTGAGCCAGTTAGTAATATTTTTTAATGCTTAGCTTTTAATTTATCCCCAGTAAAGGTAACAATCTATTGGTCTGATTGCATGCGTGCTTTGAATAATTTACAATTTTATATATCCCGTGTGAGGAGGGCTTAGAATACAGAACTTATTAACCACATGCTCAAGGAAAATAAGTGTTGATGATGTAGAGGAAATCTAATGCTCTTGGTAATAAAATCTAATGAACCACTTGTGTAATTGCAGCCGTTTTGCCGTTTTGCAGCATTTACGTTTTAGCCCTAGGTTAACTAATTCAAATGTTTTGTCGGTGAGCATAAATCCTAAAAGGAATTTACTATATTGGTTTAAATCGTAGAAGCAGTTACGCTTGTAGAGGAATGGTGTGCCTCCACAGAAAATTAGGATCTTCTTTCCTGGGTGAGGTGGTATACCTGGCGGGCGTGGTTATTGTTTAGGGCTCCGTACTTGTATATGTTTGAACTAGCTTTCGAAATTCGTATTGCGCGATATAGGTTGGTTGCTATTCCAGGTTCTAGATGGCGCTGTTCTTAGTGTGGTTTATTGTGCGACTACTACACATAATTACTTATTAAATCTTTATAAACGCTGGTTATCGCTACGCTACGCTTTATATAATATGGTTATAAGGTTTTCAGACAATAAATAATATAAAGAAGAAAGATTTGATTGTTAGATTGCATTGAACAGGCAGAGGAATTACGGGATCGATTTGAAAAATTCTTTCTCCATTATACAAGGTTGCGTTATCCAAGAATAATGTAGGCTATATTTAGTGATGAAGTTCCCACGGGAACAGAAGCTACGCGGGTGAATAATCAAATAATTTCAAGATTATTTACTGACATCATAAACCATTTCTTCAAGGATCAGAAAATCATTCTTTACATATAAAATTACGGCTTGACGCAACTTTATAAATAGAAAACTAGTGGGTATCTACTTTATTAGTTGGATTGTGAGGCTTATTATACTTATGGCAACAAATATCATAAGCTCTGTAGTTTACAAGCAAGCGGCGCGAACACACTATTGAAATCATATCTATAAGATCTTATTTATCGACCACTTCCCCTCTTATATGGTATCTAATAACCAACGCTTGTTCTATGCAGATGTGAATTAAAGTTAAAAGTAGTTTAACTAGGTTTTATATTGAAACGTTTCGAACATTGTCTTCAAGCCTAGCAATATAGTTTTTTATGCATCATAAGATTCTTTAGGCCTGTGTGGTATTCCTTGACTGGTTTATATAGAACAAGAACTACAATAACTTGTAGGCAGTGAATGCAACTCCTTGTAGCAATGTCGATAGTCGAGTTGATGATTGTGGTTTAAATAATTACAATTTATCGGAACAAATAAGTTGCACGTGTATTTAATTGAATAGAATATCTTTGTTTTGCTTGAACTGGTATGAATGCAGGCTAACCTTTTCCGCCTACGCTGTAGTTTACAAATTACCGCACTTGACCGTCTCCAGCGAACAGACCACAGATTATGAGACTTTAAAACGTGCGGCACGGAACTGGGATAGTGTTCTACAAACAAAATACAAGCAAATATTATTATCTTGATTATGTTTGAAACAAAGTTGCCTAAAGAGAATTTAAAACGATTAGAGATAGTTAATTGAATGTTTTAGGTATCTAAGTAAGCACAACATATTATTATCCATAGAATCCGAAATTTCTCATTGTTGTATACACGTTTCTAGTAAAAGTTTCTGCCTATGTTCATGCATTTTAAATTAGCAAAAGCCTTTAATAACATAACGTCCGTCTGAAAAAATAGGTATATGATTCATCATAACTATGGCGAATACCATTTGGGAGTGACCCCATGTTCACATGGGCTCACTCCCAAATGGTGGTATTCGCCATAGTTACCACTATTATCAGGCTGTTGTCGATCGCAAATTGTGTTATACCTAATACAGGGAAACGCAGTTATAACACTTGACGTGATTACCAAAGCACGAAGGGTAGTGCCTCAATGTAAGGATATCTTGTTCCACGTGGGGATCGATTCTGCGACCTCCGAAATTTAAAATGCGACTTAAACCGCTACGCACCGAAGGTTGTCAGCAATCATAACCTTGTAACTACTATGACAGTTAGTTCCTTCTTGTCGCTGTTGTATCTGGTAATCTAACCTATTCCCGTAATCTAAGTATCAAACGAACCACCGCATTTGATACACCGCCAAGTACTGAACCAAGAAATATTTACTTCATAAATATGTTGTTGCGAATATTATATGTTTTCCCATTTGCATCCAGCAGAGATGCAAATGTAGAGATTGTTAATTTTATTACACCCGAGCGGGCCTTACAATAAATATTGTTAGTGTTAATGTGAAGAATGTAGTAGGTAGTATCCGTTTGTGTGATAATGAGGAACTTAAGCGAAGAACTATTTGCATTAGCCATGTTAATTTGAAGGCAACTTAGATTATAAAGTACCAGTAATTACCCAATGGTATTCGCAGTAGCGTCAGCGTGGAATTTGGATTCGTGCCCAAGAGATGGCAACAGCCTTGTTTGATTATAGGATTTATTAATGCATTAGGGGAAGAGGCAAACTAGAGTGATTATGTACCAAAAGTTTTCGACGTTATACTCTGTGTGCCATTGACAGCGTTGTATAACTGCAGTAATCGAACGGAATTTGATTATATCTATATTCAAAATTGTTACCGTCCCAAAGTTGCAGAGTTCTCTGACTGTTCGCAACTGCAGATGAGTCCGTCAGCCAGCTTTTGTACCTTATACTTTTATATTCCGCTACATTCTGCAGGTAATAATTGATTAAGGAAAACGCGACTGCATCAATATTCTTAGAGCCATAGAAGATAAGTACGAATTACACACCATATTCAGTCGTTGCTCTATGTAAATACTTTTTAAATTGCATTAAAAATTTCAAATTAATGTGACTATGAACCGGTGCTCGTTTGTAATACCTACATTATGTTTTATTACAAGGAGACATTGAGGGTATATATGATTGCAGTCTCCTTGGTTGCTCCTTATCTCTTGTCGGAATAAATATATGCAGTCAATATTTTTTTAATATTACCTTTAGATAGCAGTCACAAAAGCTAATCGTCTAAATTAAAAAATCACGGTGTATGTCCGCTAAATATCAGAGTATCTCACCATACCATATTAATAATAAGACACAAATTAAATTATCCGTTCCTCATTAAAGTTTTCAAAAAACAAAATAACAAACAAATTTTGCGCCAAAAATAAATTCGAAGTTTAGTTTTCTGTAAAGTCACAGTTCCAAAAAGATGAAACCACGACACAGTTATATCTTGAAACACGCGAATAATATAAAAAACGTAGAGAAACGGCTCTCATCTAAATAAACATGTAATCATAAACATGTACTGACAATCGGGGAATTCATATCTCAAGTGTGAACAGAGAAGGCGAGGCGTCTCGCTCCGTGGCTGGAATGCTAACATAATGCTAAGCGATTATGTATGTGAGCTTTGAAATCTAGATAGACGGTAGATAGAACTGAAAGCTTATTGTATGCCGACAAATGACTACTAGTTTTCATTCATTGTATCGCTGGCATTTCTCAGTGTGCAATTAGTTTTATATAAAAGCTATACTTGTAATAGGAAATGCGAGACTTGATAGCGCTTTTAGTTTAATGCTAGTATGTAGTACTTCTTTTCATAGCGACCGACATGAGCCGAGGTCCAAGTCCTCTTGCGCAGGTTGCTAAGTTTGTAGTTTATAAATCTCTAGCGGCTAGCGTCCCGGCTTCGCATGGGTACACATTTCTAGTCAAAAATATAGGCGATGTTACTCAGTGATAATGTAGTATTCTAATGATGAAAGAATGATCGAAATCCGTCCAGTAGTTTTTGCGTGAGAGAAACATACAAAAATGCAAACTTTTCCTCTTTATAATATGTATTAGTATAGATTTATGCTCGGTGAAGTAGCAAAAGCCTCGTGACTGACTTCTAGTCAGCCACGAGGCTTGTAATGTATGTCTTATAATGTCCAGCCAAAAACTTATTTTTATATTTGTTGACCGCTGACTGTGAATATATACACTACACTGATAATATTCTTTGTTAATAATGTGTATTCGACGGTAGGTTTACTAATGTTGTAAATAAATAAATAGCTTACATATTTTCACAACAAAAGAGGAAAATATACTGTGGAAAGTTAATAGACAATAATACAAAAATCAAAACACTAAAATTATAAATGAAATCATTTTATAATGGAACATTTTCAAAATTAACGGTGATTTCCCATAGAAAATGACAGCGATTTTTACTTGATACGATTGCCGCACACTTATTTTTCTTTAAGAGATATTTCTAATTAAAAGGTTGGTACTGAACTATTGGTACTAGTATGCTACTAGACTGGATGGAGAGATTATTTCGGTTGGGTCTGGTTGGTTTCATTTTCCAAACAGAATTTAGGTAAGTTCTAGTTGCGTCAACCAATTTACATTCTTCATACACGCCCTTCAGTTTAGGATAGCGTATTTCTAAATAAATGTAGCTGGCTTTACATATTAAAAAAAATGTGTAAGTAAAATTATAAAACTTTAAAAAAATCTCAGAAGACACTACGGCATAGGTAGGTAGGTATATACAGAGCAAACAACAGATAACCACAAAATAAATACGATCTTGCTGCCAAGTATTTTACTATAAAATTGTAAAACAATGTAAACATCCAGTTGATGAAGACGAGATACCAAGGTCGCTATATGTTTTGGAAGACTGGATCGATTATTATTCTACACAGCGTCAGTTTCGTTCGATTTCTCATGAGTCCAGTCACGGTAACATACTTTGTTCAAAAGTTATACTAAATGATAGTGATCTTGATTACCTATATATTTTTTACTTTATTCACATAGATTTAAATAAATGTTAAACAATGTTCCTATGATGCGTTCTTTTTTCTACTTTTTTCTACCATTTGCAAATTTGGTGAACCATTTAGAAATACTTTTTTTTAAGTTTACTTCATAATGTTACAAATATATGAAAGAGAGCTGGGTCTAAAATCGAATACATTTGCCGATTAAAACCTACAACTAACCGCTTAGTAGATGATGAAACAAACATAATTATGATGTGGGTTTTAAGGAATGAATATGCCTTTTAGGATCACGATTTTGAAATACGTACAATTTATACAAGGATCAAGCATCTGAAGAATCTCAGTATAGGTACCGTTCAACGATACAGATCCATAAAGACCGCTTCTGAGTCATAACTATGTTTACCAGTGAACTAAAACTGACATTATAAAGGAAGTATACATATGATGAGAATGCAACTCATTAAGTAAGTTAAATAATGACTTTTAATATCTAGTCCTGGCTATCCGCTGCATCGCCATCGAGGCCACCGCCCAGCATTCCTATTCCATACTTAACCATGTACCAACCATCTTAGATTGAGCTGATTACCTTACAACTTGCAAACTGGTCGGATTGAGGACATTAGGATACGATCTCGATTATATACGTACGAACATCGCTTTTAAATACGGCGTCAATGACATTCTAACGCTGTATTAGCTATTTTTAGATCTTATCTAGATTGTAATTATCTTTGATCGTGTGTTTACGTAATCAACGTTCAGTTTTTATTTTTAATTCTAAGACAGACAATGAATGAATTAGCGTTCTTCACTAGAGTCATACATTCACGTAATAATACAGAAAACGGACCCTGTGCAATCTACATTGGTGTTTCTAGTTCCTTAGTATAATTGTTAGAGTGACAGATGCACAAAACTCCCCTAAAACTGTAAAAGAGATAATTCCTCAATCTTGCCTTTCCTGACTTGAGCCGAGGTTTATATCTCACACGAAGCGCCCTTGTAGTGCGCGTTTGAAGTGTTTAACCATTTAGAAATGTTGGAGCCCTGCTGATATTAAAAATACTTAATAGTTCGAAAATACTAAAAAAAATCAGTTTTATCAACCTCCTGAGACATTTTTTTGATTGGTTTTATAATATCAAAATTATTTCTTTATTAATTCATGTTACAAGCATGTAACATGCTTGGAGTGGTATTGGAGTGTAATTAATTGATGGTCAATATTATTCAAAGCTTTAACTATGCAGTTCCTTTAAAAAAACAATTCATCAAACCAATCAAAATTTGTATGCAAATCTAAGCCGACCGTTGAATTGAAATGTTAAATACTGTAATTAATGGGTCTTAAATTCTAAATCTATATGCCGTTAACCTTGAAAGTAAGATTTCAATATATTATTGACGTTATCATATTTTTATTAGGTTTATTAACAATTCATAGAGCTAATAGATGCAGTAGATATATTACCGGTATATAATACACTTGACATAAATATTAAGACGTATACAAAACTGCCTAATAAATTCTGACAGTAATCTGCGTATGTTTTGTATAGAAAATATCTCAAGGCTACGAAAATACACCTACACAGTACGTTCATACAAAATATATTATGATCTTCATATTTATTCGCTTTGCAATCAATCGTATTTGTTATTGACTTAATGAAAACACTAAACTCAGCTATACACCTACGTAAGATACGCTTGTCAATGAAACTATTTCATTACATTACTTATCTATACTTATATACTCCTCTTTATAATATTAGTGTAGATTAGTAGCTTTCCTTAATTAATAGTATTATTTGTATTTTTCCTTTTATATAAGTAAATAATTTAAATACACGTTAGGTTAGGTACGGGTAAAAATAAGTTGGTATACGCACCAACCTAAATGTTATAACTAACAGAATTAGGATAAAAATATAATTAAAGTTTTTGAGATTGTGATGAAATTTAAATTTGTATACCTACCTATGTAAAAATTAGATTAAGATGAAAGGCGACAACAGAAATTGTTCTTATCACGTAAGTGGCAATTTCTCTTTTGATAATAAATATATTTAAACCTAAATATACTAATAGATATATACCTACTTAACTGAGGAGTTTGGTTGTTTGCTTGCTAATCTCAGGAACGACAGGATCTATTAGAAACATTCTTCCAGTGTTAGATAGCCTCTTTATTGAGGAAGGCTATGGACTACATTTAATTATGAAGTTCTTACGGGAACAGGAGTTACGTGAGTGTAAATACTCGCGGGAAGCTAGTCGATCAAAAAGTTTCGAATTACAAAGCTTCTAATAACAAAGTGATAATTCTACAATTGTGGAACTTATGCCAAATTCTTGCATTCTCCAGTGTGTCTAGTAAACTTAATATGAGACAAAAATATGAATACTAACAAATATTTATTAATAACTAACTTCCAATATAGCAATTTCATCCGGGAATAGTGTAGCTTTCCCACGGTGAAAGCTTTTTTTCAAATCGGTACAGTAGTTTCGGAGCCTATTTAATACAAGCAAACAATCAAATCTTTCCTCTTTATAACATTAGTAAAGATATAGAGTTTTATCTTTCTGAACTTTTATAACATGAAAGTACCACTGCGTTATAAATTTTTCGTTGCTTTGAAGCTAGTTTTATGACTTTAGAATGTCAGTTCTGCAATTTAACGGTCATTTTGTTTCGTAGAAAGACGTGAAGTCGGTGTCCAGGCAACTTCTGTATGTCATCTGATACAATCTTTGACACATGTTTTATAACACCTTGGGGAAACCAGTAGCACTATGTATAAATATAAATTCAGAGTACTACGAATACCATGGCCGGGAAAACTTATAATAAATTAGCTTCGCGCGCGCTGTTTCAACCGTGTAGCCCTAGTTCCCTTGGGAACTGTGTAATATAAAATATAGCTTTTCTCGATAAATGGGCTATAAAACATAAATTTAACACTAAAAGAATTTTTCAAATTCAACCAGTAGTTTCTGAGATTAGCGTATTCAAGTAAACAAACTCTTCAGCTTTATTATATTAGTATAGATTCTTAGATAATAAAACATTCTTAGATCTGTCACATCGTGAGTGTATTGTAAGAAAAGTTGACACTATGAAAAGTCTTCAAACATTTTCTTTAATAAGTATGTCCAATGAAACTTTTGACTCCCTCTTATAACTTCGAGTTATAATAACTAATAATTGGGCACAGATAAATGAAATTAATAATAAACTGGTCAAGTTACTTAACTAATGTAAGCGATCGATAATAACAGTATACATAAAAGGAATACATTAAAATATATTATAAAAAGGCTCGTCATCCAGCCAGTCGCCAACAAATATCATCATTAGGATTTCTCATTCGTAATGTTACCTTTAACTAGTATCCCGCGCGCGGTGTCACGCGGGTCCCGTAAGAACTTCATCATAAAATATAACTTTTATTACTCCGGGATAATGTAGCAATTTAATGGTGAAAGAATGATCGAAATCCGTCCATTCGTTTTTGAGTTTATTCGTAATAAACAAATGTACAAAAATACAAATCTTAGCTCTTTATAATATGAGTATTCTTGTACTTAAAGTAGCGTTTTAGTAAACAACGTGAGTCGAAGGTTATGATATTCCTTTTAAATACCATAAGTATTATTAATTACAACGTTGTCATTGAAGTATCTATCCAATATTCTGATTTTGAAATCATTATACCTATTTTACTATCTAAATTGATACATTTTATTAGTCTCTAAAACTCAAGGAAAACAACAAGATTTTTATTTCATTCAACGCAGACTTGCTATATAAATTTACTTTTACCTCCGGTCCGGACGTTCTTCACATACTGAAACATCGTTGAAATTAGTTTTCGCAATAACCTTTCTTATAACAACGGAATAAAGCATTAAATCCAATACAATCGACTTATAAAAATACTATTTTAAGCGATGAAAACAGAATAACAATGATCGCAGATAGGAATTTAAGAAAAAAATTGCATACTTATGTGAAAAGTGTCCTTGCCAGCGAAATCTATAAGGAAATAACGAAATATTTTTACAATATTTTGACTATGTTTTCCAATAATGATGATGTGGGCTATATGGGGCTAGGGAAATTAATTTGTCGCATTTGAAATAGCTATCATCTGAATAATAATTTTCGTAGTAAGTATCCTAAGAAGGTACCCCCAGTTGTTACTGAAACTTATTTTTATCTCGTATCACAGTATTTTTAGTAGGTATTATTTATCCGCTCGTTATTATTTTTAAATTGAGGGTATTTCCTATACGAATTTTTGGTCTTTTTAACGATTGGTCGTTGTGAATGGGATAATTCCCTATTTCACGTTTTCAAAACAATACGATATAATTATCCTGTAAGAGTCTTAAACCTATTAACATAAAAATTATGATTAAGGGCATTGTTGCGCAAACTTCCGTAATACACATAGTCGTATTATAGGAACACCAAAACGTGTCACATTTTTGAGTTTATTAAATAAAGAATGTCTTAGGATTCAAATCTTAACTATACCCCACGGAAATAGATATTACGAAATAGTTTCAAACCAATTAGATTTTATTGGTTTACGCCTTGCCCAAAACCACATCACCTTTTTGGGACGGATTTACGTTGTAAGGAGCCAAGCCTAAAAATATGCTAATCTTCTTAAACAATATAGGAAGCTTGTTACATAATCAGTCAAAATGCCTATATGAGGGAGACAACTAAATAAAAGTGAAACATTTAAAAATATAAAACTAAATATTTTGTTACTGTTGACATTTGAATGACGTAATTCACTGGATAAAGATTTATAATGCATCCAGTAAATATATATGTAGTCAATAAAACAAGATAAATCTTTGTTTAATGTTACATCGGACTTCCGATATTCCTATAAAGCTTGTAAATTTAGCTCTCATCCACAGCAACGATTAACACAGTTCCTAATTTTTATTCTTGTGCCAAATTATTTATAGTTTAGATGTTTGCAGCAGATCAGCTATCTAACTGGCAATATCTAACAATAAGCTTTTAGTATTCTTTATATAGTTAGTTCGAGAAAAAGGTCTTGGTAGGTCGATCATAAAAATGCCTATAATAAAAAATAAAATGAATAATACAAGTAATTATTCAAATGATAATTTACATAATTATATACACTATACTATCTATTAACAACGTTGTCACTTTTGAATATACGTCTTTGGCGACTTAACGTCTGCTTGATAATATTTCAACATCAGCAATGTCGTAATACCTCGCGGTAATAAAGTAGGTATATAATATTATTCAATAAGATATGAATAAATTTATTGAAATGTTAAATGCTCAATAGTCGTTCACATTGAAGTCGCATCTTGAATTGATTTGCGCAATAAAATCACTCGTTTTATTTTACGATTTGTTATGTTGAAAGAAGGAGACTAAGATTTATAAACAAAAAATTGAACCCTGCTTGTGTTTTTATATCTGGTCCCATGATATACAATACTTTCTTAATAACTTTGATTTTTGAAACCAGTGCAACCTTCGTATGAAATTGCTTGTCAAGTCATTTACACGAGTATTGGTATAGGTACAATATATTGTAAGAATTCTTATATTTAACTTTTATTAACTTTTAGTAAATAAATAAAGCCTTCAATAATCATATTTACATAAACAATACGATATTCGCATACAATACAAAGGCAGCCATGCATAAAATGTTTTTTAAATAATAAAGCTACGTCCTGTTATTGGAATTCTAAAAAAATATCTAAGTATCTAAAAAGATTTTAAATAGCTAAAAGCTCAGAAATCTGATCTGTGGAACGCAGACTGTCGCCAACTTATCAAGTTGTGATAAGCACCTGATAGGTAGTTGAATCTTGTTCTTTTTAAATCGTAAAAGCCTTTGTCAAAGACCTGATAAGCATTGGCTGCCAACCTGTCGAGACTTACGCAATTCGGTTTTAAAAGCTATTTGGAATGCCCCTATTTTTAGACCTTATTCCATGAACAAATCTCAAACACTAAAAAGCTTTTGTTGTTTTTTGTTTAAATCCTTGGAAACTTTAAGACGCACTAAATCTTTAATTCAAAAAAACAACAACAAAACTGATGTTCTTTTAAGGTTTTAAAAGCCGTAGGAGATGTTATATTATTATGCTGTTTAATATTCGGTATGTTGTTGTGTTATTTTATGACCAAATTTGAATGGTTGCTATTTAATAAATTACAAGACTGTCTATAAAACTTCGTATATTTGTGCCTTGGTTTATTACATAGGAGTAAAAGAATGCAAGACCACCAAACTTGCGAACTTATTTCATTCTTATGGCATTTAGAATAAAATACTATATTATAGTAAAACAAAATGAAAATAATAATAAAATGTATTTTAATATTATTCTTATCATGCTCATAAAGAAACACACAAGAATCTGTCAGTTAAAATGTATACAATCATAAATATGATAAGATCCGCGGTTACACAATTTGGCTTTAATTTTGGTTTATTTTCATACAAACTTTTAGTAATTGTCCTTTTTTCACTTAAATTGATAACTTTATTATGTAGTCATAATAATGACAATTATGTGACATAAATAAACCCTGAAAAGATAGTATTCCTTTTAAGGAAGTCATACAAAAAATACCTTTAGTGGACAGCGTACGCACAGTGGTAGCTTGGCGGTACTAACTACGTGTGGCGAATAAAAATGTGAATTTTGGCAAAGGTATGCCTACTAAGTGCATTTAAGTGAGCACGTTTACAAGTACCGATATACTATTGTCTATATATATTACAACTGATAAAATCAAACGTATTCCGTGCTACGCTCAATGTCTCTTTCTGAGTTATTTGGTCATTAAAAGTAGACCAATCCATAAGTTAGCTTGATATGTTGACGTTAATCTACAACTTTTCACCAATCAAATCGCCTATTTTACTATTATTTTGTCAGTTTAAGATTTTGTTGAGTCATGAGTCTACATCGCTGCTTTGCTAACTCTAATATAATTTTACCTTTAGCTAATTCTTTGTTGTGATTTTTGAGCTTGGAAGGGTTAATAAAACGGTTGCATCAAGACGCCATGAGTTGCTAATTACTCTAACACTAGTTAGAGTCATTTTTGCTCTTGGTATAACACTAGTAAGTATTACTTTGGTAAGGTTAGTAATACTTTTCAAACAAAAATCAATTTGCACTAATATCCATCGATAAGTCGGACATGGTCCGGCAAGCCCTGGTCGACATTATTGCTGTAGATAAAGCAACTTTCGAATTGTCCCCGCTACGGGGATACATTTCACTTTAAAATATGTGAAAACACCTTAAAAGGCACCCAAAAGAAATAAAGTCAACGGTAAAAAAGTTAATTAACGTAAAACAACCCAATGGTTTATTACATAATTGATGTTGACAGCGGTCGAATGCTTAATTTGTTAATGGAGCCAGTTCCACCATCAGAGTACCTTCTTGGTAATGGCAGAACTTCTAACGGTATAGATGTATCTACCACCAAAAGTAAGGAACTACTTGATGGATGAACTTTTATTAGTGTCACCATTCCTAATGTTTACAACTGCACTTACCTCATAATAAGTCGCGGTATCGTTATCGTGTCCCGTATTAACTGCCTTAAGTACTTGTATACCTAATATATTTTTATCATAGTTAAAAGGCTTTTTACTCAGCTCCAGGCTCTGTATCAGCTCAGGTAGATTATACAGTTCAGGTTAAGTCATATAACTAAGATAATATCCTGTATAATTGCGGCAATGATTGATCTTTCGCGTAGCCACAGTCTATTGATAATATCGTTTAAGCTGTTTGAAGGGCTCGGTAGAAAAAGGAGACCACCGCAGTTGCTTATTATATGCACTAACCTGATGGATAGTGAGACTAATATAAACAAACAATAACTGTGAAAAATGATTAATAAAATCTTACTTCGCAGAATGCTGATAAAATCAGCTTCCCCGATGTTGCTCAGTCGTACATAGGTGTCTGGTTCGGACATAGAAATGAGGAAGGAGATAATAAATCAAAACGTTTATAAGAACTGTTACGTATGTTTACAAATAGAGTTTCGAATTTTCATAGCTGTACTATAGTATACGTTGGTATGAACAATATTATACCTACTGTAACAAATGAAGATATAAATGCAGTATCAATAGCCCCTGTAAAGCGGTGTACAGTATTATCGGTGCGTGTGCGCCAGTCGCCCCTCCCAGTTCTGCTTTCTACACGCGCGATTTCACTGACGGCGCCCGCTTCATCGACAATCCCAACTGCTTTTTGTATAAACACATGCGATTTTTCGCAAATATTAACTATAGGTACACATTATTTTCAGAGTTGGTTAATTTAATTTGTTACTAACATTTGTGCTATTATATATGTATAATAGCACCAATGTTACTGTATGCAGTTACTAATCGACGATTTTTATGTTTTAACATTAATTATATAACTCAAAAACTTATTAAACTTATTTGAATAGAGAACTAAAATATTTAAAATCTATACAAGCGTCGAAATGACTCGATACTAGAATACCCAGACGTGCATTCTTTATAAGGAATTTCGAAACAATGAACAACATTTTATCTACTCAGGCTCAGCTTTGCCCAGTAGTATCAATGTATTAGATAAGGCAATAAATTCTGCGGTCCCCACAATAGGATTCTTCGTACATTGGTTGCGTGCGTTTGCAGAGTGCTATCAAGTTCACTAAGGCTTTCATTGTGGCGCCGTGACTCAAATCTGAGTCAACGCAGATGATCTGACTTGCTCAAAACCATTACTTACCATATTAATCTTATTGTTTGTTTTCTTATACTGCTTCGGTATGTAATATATTATCTTGAAAATATTTTTGCTCTTGGTATAATCTTCGATCTTGGTTTTGCTCTTCAATTACGCGTGGACCTTTTTATTTAAGTAAGAACGTATATAATTTATTTCAAACATCTTAATGATTATGAGTATTAATTATAAGTCGTGCTAAAACTTGTGTTCAATCCATTTCTGGTTCCATATTTACATATGAGTCATCTCTCAAACATTACATTCGAGAGAGGTTGTAAGTTTATAGTTCAATAATAATTTTACGCTTAAGTTATATTTTTATATAATAAGAAACACTAGCGACCCGCCCCGGCTTTGCATGGATGCGATTCTGAGATATTATAAATATAAACCTTCTCTTACCTCTATTTATTTAAAATAAAACGCATGAAATCCGTAGTTTCAAAGATATAGGTAACATAGAGGCAGACAGACATCGGGAAACGACTTTGTTTTATACTTGGTAGTGTTATGCATTTTTTTTAATTAACTTTTTTTCTTGGTTATTCTTTTTTTTATTATAAAAATAGAATTTGCTATGTTTTTGTATTGATTCATCAAAGTCATAATACCAACAACAAATATAATTTTAACTAAATTGTTATGGCTTATGTTTAACTTACCACCAAAAAAATTGAAAATGATCAAAAAATAAAACCCGCATTTTAATGTAAAATGGTAACCAAAGTTTTAACATTTCGCTATCGTATTTAAGCAAAATGACTCCAAATAAATCATTGTTAACCCAAAAGTAGTAAATGATCACCAAAAGTAGTAAATGATCACCAAAAGTACCTAAATGTTTTACTAATTTACTATTCGGTTCTGGCACTCGCCGGCCGCTGCCGCGGCACCGCTCGCTACGCTCGCTCGGCTCGTGCGTTGTATGGCCGCAGCTCTAACCTAACCTAACCGATTGTCATTTTTCATTGATTTTATTAAGGTAGAAATAGCGCAATAATTTGCTCGCTAAGATTTGGTGATCATTTACTACATTTGGTGATCATTTACTACATTTGGTGTTCGAATACAATTTGAAGTGCAGTCATGACTAAAATAGTCACAGTATAATTTTAGACTTTATTTTTCTGGTGTCAAGTATATATTTTTGGTGGTCATTATATTTTATCCCAATTGTTATTACACTAAACGTAGTAATGTAATAATCAAGTAACTAATTTTGTTTACTAAAAATTGAAATGTCTAAGTTCGGAGTTTATAAAACAGGTTACATGTTAATGAGTCATCCTAAATTAGAACTTGTGATTTTAGCAGCTATAAAATATAAAATTCCTTGAAATAAATAGAATTACGCATATAGATGAACCATCACAATACAGCACTACCTATTTAGCTCATCGAACCTTAAGTATATTAAAATGTTAACATTGGCCACCTTCTTTTGTGATATTTACTATGAATTATGCTATTGAAGTAAACATCTCTGTAGCGCGACGGAAGCGCACATGTTCCGGTAATGTTATGTGCAACATCCGTTCTATTGTAGCCATTCATTTCGTTGCCGAGGTAAATGCACGCAAGCCTAAACATAATGTGGCGTACTTAATTCAACGGTAGAAACAAAATTTACGTTTATTTTTTGGAAACCACTTTAATTATTTAAATTTAACGAACTACACGTGTTTACTGAAGAAGATTTATGAAGTGTTAGAGCAAAAGATATCGAATTAAAAAAAAACAATTGCCCACAAACGACCACATGTTTTTGTGGATACAGCGGGATCTTTGAAGTAAACGAAAAAGTAAATACACACAAAATGAAGGACGACCGACACACGTGTCTGCAAACATTTTTGGGCTCTGTTTGTACAAAACTGAGATCTTAATGACCTTTGTTGATCTATGGTCTACCCTCATGCTTTTGACTAAATTTTTTGACCATTATGAATTATATTTTTGCAGTTTGACTTTGTTGGAGGCCATTTTTTGACCAGTATTTGTAGCGTAGGCGGTTGATGCGTCAATGACCTGCAAAACTTGCGAATCCGCATTCAGCAGGTAGCCCCACGACTTAGTTTTAACTCAAAAAACTTATTGTTTGAGAGAATCCTATCAATTCGGTTGCTACTTGAGTCATCGGTTGCAGTGCAATGATAGACTCACAATCCAGGTTGTTTGATTGGTTGAAACTTTTTGGTATGTTGTTTCTTGGTTATGGGGAGTTTCTTTTATCGGAACTTCGGAAGTGTTGGACTCCAGTTATATTTTACTAACTGGGTTATAATTCCAGCAATTCTCGTATTGCTCGTCGGAAGGCTTGTCATTTACAACTAGTTCCGTGACCTCGCTCACGCATTCCCGCGCCTGCACCTAACTGTACTTTCCCGTTGACTTAATGCCGACTTTGGACAGAACCTGATCTTAGGCAAGTGTACATTATAACGCCGAGATGGCGATCGGCTGTTGCAATTTAATTATATTTTGTGTATGCGAAGCAAAGCAGGCGTTGCGTTGCGTAGATCCCAACGGACCAGCCGAAGCCATAGCCCCTGGGCCCGCGTGCCGCGCATTCCATCCGAGCGGTGCCGAGGCAGGCCGAAGCAGCCCGAGCGCGGCACTGCCCGTAGCCGACTTCACACCGGAGTATGCGCGAGCGTCGCGAGAACGTCTCGTCTGTCTGCACACGCTATCTGTCAACAAACTTCTCCGTCGAAAATAGTTGGCAGTCAACTTTCGTGTGATCCTGTTAAATATTGACTGGTTAATTGTGTAGTGTAAAATCTCAGCAGAAAGCTCATACTATAAGTTGGCATTGACTTTTGACAGTGGAAGAACCGTGTTATTTTTTCTTTTGGATTGCGTGCAACGCTCGCCGCGGGCTGGAAGCCGTGGACGTGTGTGAGTGACTGTTCCGTCTACCTACATGGAAAGTAGCCCTTGAAGCTAGTGCTCCAAACCTTCTATCGGATTTTGTGATGTCTTATGATATACGGTAAATACATTTATTTTGTGATAAGTGATTTTTGTGTTATACTTACCAGCGGTAGACGATTCTTTGGCCTCAATATTATTATACATTTAGAGTATTCCGTTAACTTCGTTGTTTTTTTATTTGTATATTCTGCGAAATTTAAATTGATTAATAAATCTAAGCATGCGATCACAGTTGACAAGTTATGCGTACCAGATTACCGTGAGCGAATTGCGTGTACCATATTGAATGATGTTGAGAAATTGACTATTCTAGTAGGTAGATTACCTTAAGTTACAAACATGATAAATCTTTATGTTAGTAGTTTGAATTTCTATGAATTGTTTGACAATACAAAATAAATGTAAATAGAGTTTTATGTAACCAGATGTTTATAGGTAGGTAGGTACTGTATTTACAGACAGAGTTAAGTTAGGTAAGGTAGGTACTGCAAAGTTCACAATTTACGTAGGTAACCTACCTACATTAGTTTATTACCATTGCATATTGTAACCTCCATCAAAGCGTGACCAATCTTGAACTAATCATTATCCTCTTCGTAACCAAAATCAATTAAATCATCTATATTTATCAAAGTATCATCATCGTTAGGTTATAATTTTATTAGTAATCTCCATCCAACAGGTTTTAGCGCGCCAATCATCAAAATGTTAAAACGTTCACCAACGGAAATATTTAACGTTATAGGTACCTACATGCTCAGAGTTGTGGCAAACAACCGGTATTACCATATAGGTAAAAGGTTACTCAGCAATTCTTCAGACTTCAGGTAGAAGATGTTGATGGACATCTACTAGAAATATTTTTCTCTTCCAGTTTTATACCTACCTATATTAATTTTATAACAATAAATTATAATTATCGACTTCGTTTATCCTTTACTGGTTTATTTCTTGGCAAAACAACGCCTGAATTAATTAACTAAAATCAGTACAATTAGAATAATTGGTAGCTCTAATTAAATATTAAGTAACATCTCTTGTAATCTATGACATAATCAAAGTACCAACCTACCTACCTACCTGCCATAAGCAAGTAATAGCAATACTTAAATAGATAAACAACTACTTACCAACAATATTGTAATTGGATAAACTTTTCGACTGGAATATTTTAAGAGACTAAAATGGGTGCCTTTTGGAAAATAGGTAACAAATATTTTAAAGAAAAAGCACCGACTTAAATATCACTGATTTATTCATTTTGTTTTTAATTATTGTCATCAGTCCATACCTATAACGTCCACTGCTAAACATGAGCCTTCTGCTTGTCGAAAGCAGGAGGCTCATGTTTAGCAGTGCCCCTTGCCAAGCGTGGTGCCATAGTCACCACGCGTAGCGTGGCAGTCGGGATTATGACTGCAAATGCAGTATTATGGACGATGATACACAAGGAACGCTGCTCCACGTTCGTTCGATTGTTATAGATGACGTTATTACGATTCGGCTTCGGTTGTAATCCTAATCCCTCAACCCGGAAATAAATCTTATAATTTACAAGAGTTTTGTCCGGCATGGGGATCAAACCCACTACCTCCGATACTTAAACCGTTACGCTATAGACGTTGTCTTGGTTTGTTTTGCATATGTCTAGTTAATCTGGTTTATTATCTAGGACAACGTTCCGTAGATAGTTTAAAACCTTATAAAATATTAATATATGCAAGTAAAAAAAATAAAATCGATGCGATAGAAAAATACTAAACATAGACTAGCATACATACTTGTAGCATACCTACATGGTGTAACCCATTTCGACACTTCGGATAAATAAAAATATATGATTTGCCTTAAATTTGTACCATTATTGAGACCCGTGTCTACTGTAAGTAATGTGTACAACTCGTGAATGTTTAAAGACATGAATACTCCGTACTTTTCAAATTGATAAATAAACAAAGGCAATAAAACAATTAGGTTACTAAGACTTAAAATCACTAAGCTCGTAAATAACTCATTTAAGCAAGGTAGCCAATTAAACGTCTACCTTGCGTAATCTTGGACAATAATCTCTTCAATGAATGTTACAAAATTACATAGTCGGCCAACATACTATTGAACCAGTTCTATTATCTTTATTTCCGGAATTTGTTTATATACTTTAGTCAACAACCACATTGTTACTGTTAATATCTTACCGTTACCACTTGTTAGTGTAGTTACTGATTTCTATACCTAACGCAAACATCCGCAACCGCCTGCAGGGCTAGTTTGGCAACTAAAGCTTTCTACTCCCGGAGAACCGACGGAACCGAAAGAATTCTGATTATAATCTCGTTAAGGTCTACTATCACATCACTGTGTATTTAAATTTTCTACTTTATTTGAAATGTATCGTAAGGCGTCATTATATTGTAGTTAGCGTTACTGTTATTTCATACATGCATAATAGGTAGGTATTCAGAATAGAAACGTGTGCACTTTCCTTCAATGTTTTCGATAAACATAAAATAGTTAGCGCAAGCAATAAAAATTCACGAATGCAAAATTATTTTTTGCAGAATTTCAATCTTTATTCCAAAACTTAATTGCGACACGTTCTTTCAATAGCGTGTTCTATTTGTGTGCATTTTACAGTCTATTACTGTGTATAGGCAAGTTGTTAATTTCCGAAGTGAAGCTGTCACTTTCATCGCATGCATCGGTTTTCTAAGTTTCATTTATTGGATTTAAATTTAATTATCATTTAATGAATTACTTTTCAATCACAATTTTGATATTTATCCTTAGATATTTTATTGTAAATGTTTCACATTCAGTTAAAGAGCATCTTGAAATATTTCATAAAATTAAACTGTTAAAAAATCTAATTAAAGAAAGAACCTGCAAAGTTGTATTTATACAGGTGCAAAGGACTCGTAGAAATCCCGACGGGTAGCCTCAAAAGGTGTATGAATGGATTTAGGTCGTACTACCAGGTCTAGTAAATAGGGTTAGTGAAGTAGGGCTTCACAGTTGCACGTGAGTGGATGCCTTGGTCAACGATACTCTCGCAATGTTTACTCACGCGTGAACGTTGTCACCCTTTACCGGATTACGAGTATATAGGATTTCTTCTTGTTAATCTAATCCATTAAATCTCTTGTAAACAGGGTTAGTCATAGTCCAGTGCAAAATAATTTCCTTTATTTGGTTATCTGCTAATCTAACATCAACAAGTTACGTCGGCTTTATGCGGAAGTGGCTTATGTAGCTATAGTTATTCTTAATGAATGTTCTTTAGACGAACATAAAGTCTACTGACGGCTTATTAATTCAACTCATTATGAATAGGAACAATGATATTAATAAGGCAACATATATTAAAACAGTTATTTAAATACAATCAACCAATTAACTTCTCGCATAATTTGCGGTTCATTTAAGGTTAAAACTTTCTCTGTTTGTAATTTTGTTAATAAAATGGATTGCAGATTTATTAAGAAGTGGTTGTTAAGAAAATGCTTATTTACAAAACTTCATTAAGTACTTTATACATGAATATAACTAACAGTTCTATAAATATGTAGCTGTTTCTCATTACAATTTCAGAATTAAAATTAATTCATTATCACAAGTTCTAATGATAAAATTACGTATATATAATATATCTAAAATAATAAGGATCATTTTCATGATCCTTTTAGATGTTTGTCTTTCGTACCTTTGTGCCCTTTGAGACCTTTTTTTTGACGGACATAATGTAATCACGGGACTTTTGCTACTTCACCGGGCATAACTTTAAGACCATTCGTCTATTTTCCCATTAAAACGTACAAGTAATGATGTCTATATAATATAAATACAGATTTTAATAATGATTGTGTAGTTAATAAAAATGGTACCAATGCTACACGCGATTTCTTTTTGGGTACAGCCAAGTTTGTATGTGGCCATTTATGGAACATTTTAAAATAAAAGGGCACGTCTCTTCCTCAGTAGTCGGCACTGCGTCAAAACATTTTGTATTGAGTTTGTCATTGACAAAGTGATTTCTCTAATTTACATAGAGGTCATACTAATTGTTCAATTATAGTTAAATTGTCTTAAGCTTGGGTAGATATTTCTTGCTATATCTGTACCTACTTGTTCATTATATCCATTATAAAGTAATCTAGAATAGAAAAGACGTCAGTAACTCCAAAAGGAGTATTTTATTAACATTCTAAAGTAACACCACTGGATAACTACAATTTCGGCGGGCTTTTTAAACCACAAATCTTTATAACATATGTTACGTCACTTACTATACTCACAGAATTAGTAATTGTAAGTGGTGTCGACTCTGACACGTTGTTAACAGTAATTGTTCAAATTACGTTATTTTTCATCTTCTCTAATTCACGCCTCGAACGGTAATGGACGAACATCTTTACTTGACAAGTCATGGCATTGACGCCACTTTTGATGCCGGTTTTTTAAAATATATCGATACCATTTTTTAGAAACGAAGATTTTAAGTTTTTGTTTGTCGAGTTTTGTCCATTGGATTCAAGTTACGATAAAGTTTGTAAAAACTGATGCATTCCTGATTGTATCACATATTAGTTAGGCTTACCTACTTTTTAGCTTTTTGATTTGAAACAAAAGTGTTCCTAAAACTAAAACATGTATGGTATAGCGTTTAAAAATACGTAGTACCTCCATGTGAATTTAAGTGGGCGGTGTTAATGATACAAGATAAGATATAAATTGGCCTCAGTAATTACTATCAAATTTCACGCATCTGTCGCTATTAATCACAGAATAAACATTGCTAGCCTTATTTTACCGTTTAACACACACCAGTTTCATTACAAACTTCAACATCATAACTATGGAAACAGCTTGTGAGAATAGGCACAACATCATATAGGATGTATCTATCGACATAACAGAAGAAGGTCAAAATACGTTGTTAATAGTGTTTTTGTATCTTCAAATGGATTAACATCACATGACAAACTCGGACTGCATTAGAACGTAGTTAAAAGCGGACAGAAAGAATTTTTATTACTCTCCGAAAGGGGTCATAAAATTTTATTATTTTGGAAGAAAGACATTATAATTAACGGCCATCTGGATTGAAGTAAAGAGAAGATCGTTAGAAATGTGTTGTGTATGCTTTATGTTTATAGTGGCATTAGCAGTAGGTTTATACAAAGATATGGACGTATAGTAAACAAACAAAGTCAAGAGTAAATCTCAAATTAACGGTTTCCTTTTGAGAATTGGGAATTTGAAAAACAAAAATTGTTTATTTTTTTTATGTATTTTAAAACTTTATTATTAATAATATTGATATTTAATGCGAAAAACTGAAAAATAAAATTTTTCTAATTATTTATAAGCAATTAAAAATTGATAAAGTTTAAAAAATAATCACGTGACTATAAACGCGCCATGATTGGTCACCATGGTTGTGACGTCATAATGTTAAAGCTATTTTATAACAGTACAGCGTTTACGGCAATTACACGTGACTTGACAATATTAATAATTTCCTGCTAAAAAACGAATTGTTAGTTAATAATTCCAATATTAGCTATGTGCGATAATGGATTTATAAAAGCAAAGTCGGACAATATTCCTGACGTTGATATATTTATGATAACGACTTTTTTTTAAAATGACGTTCGGTTCAATTCTGCTGAAGTTCGAGGTGCCAAGGCATCAAGGTAAGTTTGTTAAAGAATAATATTATAAAAGAAAATATCTAAGTATTTATTCTCCATCATATCAAATATAATTATTTATTTTATTAATTATAGATCATCACGCGAGAGTTACGGTGACAAAGCTATAGGTTATGTTCAACTGAGTCGTAAAAATAATATTTGCACTGTAAAAGGACGGGTATGTCCAGAACATCGAGTTCGGAGTAAAGCTTATTCAGTTACTTTAACTATTAATGAAAAGTTAAACTTGTGTGGTACCACATCAATTTTAATCTTTGCTTTACCTCCCATTGTTGTGTAATAAATATAATTTTCCATGTCATCTTTTAGCTAGAAAAAAAGGAGAAATCATAAGAATTATTTAAATGTTATTAGAACAACAGAAAAACCATAATAACATAAACTTAAAAATTTTATAATCTCTTCAAATATATAATTTAGAACGTAATAAAATTATAAAAACATCAAAATGAATCCTAATCATTAGATACATAAATTTATTATTTAAGCACTTTGAATTATCAATAAATTCTTTAATGTTATGATTTTAAAGGTTATGATTTGGAGCCTAGTTAAAAACAAATATTGACTGAACTCTACTTATTTATTTGTCCTCTTAGATAAATAATAATTAATAAAAATGATCTTGAGAAGTACTTACATCAAAATGATCGTCACAACAAAAAAAATTTGATTTTGTTTTGGGGTTTTCACGACGCACTGCTTGAAACCATTTATTTCGACGTTTTTCATCTTGAGGAACATTTAAAAACATTTTGTCAGGAGTTTTTTTTGTAGTATTCGTACATAATGGTACAAAACAAGAACGATAACTTCTGAGGTTCGACATTTTCAATATATATTCGAGTATTTCACAATGACAACAAAATAAATAGATCAAAACACTACATATTATCACTGCATATAAACTGCAATGAGTGAAAACTAACATTATGACGTCACAAGTGCTCGAGTTTGTTCGGGAGCTGTCGGCGTATCTTCGGTACTGAATTCAAAAATAAATTTTTATTTTGATGTAACTTTTGAATTATAGCGAAAAAAAAAAAAAAAAAATAGTTTTGTTATATAACTTATATATAATCTTTCCATTTATTACAAAAAAAAATTTTTTTCAAAAACCCAATTGGTAAAGTGGGATATAATAAGATGTTTTCCCTTTAGCGGAGTACATTGGCAATAGAATTTAACGAGCACATGACAAAGTTTAACTTCGTACGACTTACAATATGTTATACTCCCGTTACAAATAGTTACAAGTGACCTGCATTGCAATTCAACTGAAGTATCAATGGAGTTTTATTATATGATTTAGCGATGATGCAGAATAACTCCTTGACCTCATCGGTAAAAGGCCACGCGCAAATAATTGCTGATTGCCAATTAAGTTTTTCTCTTTACATCTGTTATTGAATAGTTAAAGTAGTATATAAAAACTCGAAAAATCCTCAAAAAATAAGGAAGGAAGAAGGATAGATAAGGATCTAGAGTATATTTCGGATCGTTCCTAAGAATCATATTGGGGTTGCGATAAGATTAATTCTCAGTATAAGAGTAGAGTCGTTGCATTAATTTCGTGATTTCATCCCATATATATGTTTGGCGTCCGAGCCTCAAGTGTTGTCCTTATCTATGTACTTATTTTATTTTTTTTAATGACTGTAATTTACTATTTTGTTTTCATTTTGTGTGTTCATTAAATGTTTTTCCTTCTTTCTTTCTTTCTTTCTTTCTTTCCATAGATCGAAGATGAAGGAAACCTGACGGTCCTATTTTAACAACCTGATCAAGCATATGTGGTAACCATACATCTTGAATATTTCATATTGCTACAATCCCACGATAAAACTAAGCAAACCATTTAACAAAACCAAGTATAAAATCGCCCAATTATATTTATAGACATATAAAGAAAGAATGCAATAGAAGTGCGTATCAGAGGCAGCGACCGGGTTATGGGGCTCTCATCGCCGCTGCGGAGGCAACAGTTAGAAACATTCAAATAACTCTGTCACGGCTAATGTATACGAGTAGCAACTAACGGGCCCGCGCCCTTCATATCATCTTGAAACTCAAGTGAACTGGCTATACTTGTCTCCTAACGTTTGACACTCCATAAACAGTATGCTTGTTTAAAAAACCCAAAGTACCTTTTATCTTAAAAACACAAAACTCACACTCTTTTGAATAAATATTCAATTTTTTTAGTATCTATGAAACTTTTTTGGCAGTTTTTCTTAATTCATGTTTCCGAAACTAAATTTAATTTGGAAGCGATCATTCAGAACATGAATTTGATTTGAAAGCGAATTTAACTTAATTAACAGCTGCTAGTATGACAGTTGATTGTTGCTTCGATGTAATTTTTAAAAACCAGTTGTCATTAAACTCCAAGTTTGATTATTAACTTAACATATATAAATAGCTCAGATAGACGTATCTACATCACCCAATGTACTTATAAATTTAATAGGAACAATGATTTCAGATATATTCCATAAATAATAAGAAGCTACAATAAAGGATGTTATAACCACAGTACCAATATTAAGTATATTAATAATTACAATTGAATACTTTAAAATAGTTTACCACCAATAGGTATTAGGTACCCACTACGTTAAATAACTACATGGCCTACTACATCATCCTTAATAAATACACGCCTAGATAATAAAATCAACAGAAACGAAAACGGTAGGTTTATTAAAATCTCATGAGTTGTGTAGTAAATTGGTCATCTACTAACTAAACTATATATTTATAGCATAAAGCTATCAAAATATGCTTCCGTGGGCGTATATTTATATTGCGTCGTGTGTATTTACGTAAATACGATTATTTTGATTATATTAATGTAAAGAAACTATAAAATTGTCTTGAAGGGATAGGCTTTCACTCACGTCTCGTCATTAGAGTAAACGATTCCGTGGTTTCTCGTTTAGTAGCACAAATTTGCTAAAAATAAAATAAAATAAAAATTGTACACAAAAAGCAACGATTTAAAGAAGAAACAGAAATGTGCCTGCCTATTTCTTTCAATTTTTTCTTATTAAACTTAAAAACTATAACAGAAAATACAACTTTTTTATTGTAAGTTCCATTGCGCTTGTCCAAGACTGCGTAGGTTTCATGTTCCGTAACACTCACACAGTAAATACTTGTTGCCGGATTTACATAAATGGTAGTGAAGCAGGTGGATTATTAGAACACCTTGGATTTTGTTTATTTTCCCTTAACGTATTTTTACGTAATATGATTCATTTTCGTTATTCGCAAATACTTATTTTGTAATATCATTGCGTTGACTTTATAAAGAGTTTTGGGATGTTATTGTCATGTGTAGAGCAGACACTGTATAATGTCTGGCAGCTGGCACTCAGCACCGCTTGGCACGGGTCAACGAGAGCCAAGCGGAGCGCCGAGCGTGACGCTTGCCACCCGATAGCCCATCTCACGAGCGACCCACTTCCATCTCAAGGTCACCGCCTGACCTCCTAACTACATTACTTCCTATATTAACTTGATCAAACTTTTTGGGATTATTTTCTTTTAGTTCATAAAGAAATTTTAATGCTGTCTAATCTAGTTTTTTGAAGGTGTTAGTTTCAGATCAAACAAATGAACAGAACATTGTTTACCTTTATATTAAATGAGATTAATTACGAATTGGTCGAAACGAATTAGTCGACTAATAATACAATAATGGTACTGGGAAAAATAAAGCTAACATCGAAATATGAATGGTCTTAATATCAATACCAATGTGAAATAATATATCATCTTGATTAAGATATGTGCCCGCAATCCCCATTATATATAACATCTATACCATTGCCTAGATGTGTAAATAAATTATAATTATAAACATGGTCGTGCAGCGGCGTGACACAAGCACATGGCGCATGGCGGGTAGCTCGGGTCCGCGACAGATCTGCAGATAGGGCGCTAATCAGAGCGTGTGCGCGGGGTATCACGGCCTCTCTGATACACAACACAACACACTTTCTAATCTACGCCTTTGTCACTGCGCTCGACTATTGGCTAACTTGTCTTTATAACCACACTTTCGCCAATTGTTTTCACACTACATTAGATTTCTTCACGGTTTTCTTGTCTACAAACATCCGATATGTTATTTTGGTCTGTTACATAATACATATACGTATCACTAAGTTCACTAGTTGTCACCGTGAATTGTTTTTGGTGGATTCATTAGCTTCACTTTCCAGGTTTGGAAAATGTATACAATGATTGTTGATATCAAGAGTTAGTTAAATCTATTCTGCGGTTAACCAGAATCGAGCGCGGTTATTATGACTGCTTACGCGGCGTTACGTTTCCAGCGACGAATTCGATCCGAGCATCCTCAATCCCTCACGATCCGTGAAATAGGAGATCGGATTGACAAGAAGCTCAGCCGCAGCGGCTCTCGTGATAAGGTGACGTGTATGCGTGTAGTTTAGAAGTGCGCGGGGATGTGGTGATGTGCGCGGGAGGGTGGCGTGCAGGACCGGTCCGCGTACCGGTTTGCGTCGACGTCGCCGAGTTAGGACTAACCGTTTTATTAGCTGAGCCATGCTCCACAAACGATAGCTACCGACCGGAGTTAGCAGCAATGACAACCCAAGAACTGCCAACAACTTCATATTTACATATCATTAGAATACATTCTAGAACCATCTTTAATCACGCCACATAGTAGGTATGAACTTGAAAAGGCGCCTGATCTAACAATTGTGCACGTTTATACTTTCGGTTACAATGTGAGTTGGCCTACTTAGTTGCCTTGTATAGAGGTAGCGCATTCACAATCGTCATAAAAAGAAGAAAACAATTGTCTTGACACAGGTGTAAAAGTGAAAATACTGCCATAATATTTCGTTTATGACTTGGAGTGAACTCGTGCGAGTTTTCGCAATCGTTTGTAACATTCATAAGTCAGTACATTTTAAGCCCTTCGTAGAATAGTGTCACCGCCAGTAATCTCATTAGTGTTCGTTCCACGGTTGTTGACTAATACTACAATATTTCATCCACCGAGAGTGTTATTTTTAACATCTACTGCGCTCTTATTTGTAAATATGTACTTCTTTGAGTTTTTTTTTGTTTATTACGTCAAACTTCAGTGTGATTTGTTTTTCTTAAATTATTATTTAAATTATACGAAAAGAATTATCTGCTTTTCTGTCTAATGGTGTCTTGTTACTATTGGTGGAATACACATTCTTAAAATAAATCCCAACACGGAAACCGTGTATGCCTACTGTAAAAGCTTGGCTATGACAGGAGTCTTAGGGATCGATACTATTTTCGCTTTCTGTTATGGCCTTGTGTTTCTATTTCGATGTCTCAATGGCAAACTGCCACGTCAATATTTTGGGCGGTTGACATGGACAGTGGCATACTTTCGACTACACCTAACGTCATCGCATCGTGTGATCAAGTCTCAGCTTCATTTAATTACAATATTAACTCGGTAACTGGGTTAACGAACTTAAATAGTAGTACATATTATAAATCGTGTGAATATTATAAACAGTCTGAACTTCTTTCAACATCCATTCTTCCTATGGCTACTAGAGTACTATAAATGGGTTATTTGCATGCATGTTTTGAGAGGACAGAGATAGTTGAATGCAAATGTGGACGCGTTTTGCCATTTCCGTCCGTCACGGTACGAACACTGTGTGAATGAATCACAAACAAAGCTATTTCGAGAGTCACTATCGTTCAGTCGAATTACAACAATACCAACGCAGATCGGTCAACGATCCAAATTAAGTACCTGCACCTGAGCGTATGCTGAACTGTGATCGCATGTAGTTTAATAAATGGTAATCGTGTCGAGAGGCCATCGAGTCGCCCCCGCTGTGACTGAAATATTTGCGTCACAGAAAGTAATGTTTGGTTGTAGGCGCTCCACGATTCGAAACAAATCGAGCCACCGCACAATATGGGTTTATTTGAGGGTGGCGTAAACGCCGCTCGCGACTGGTCATCACAGTACCACAGTGGATAACGAAAAACGATAATGTTCGAATCGCTGGTTTCCCGTCTGACGTCACCGCCCGTGTCACGTCGCCGCCATACGGTGCACGCCTCGCGGGAAGTATGCAGCGAGCCCGAGGAGGACGCTGCTCCCGTGCAAAGGCGCTCGCGCACCGCCAAGCAGCTCTTGGACAAGCGGCGCAAGGCGCGCCTCTCCTGCGCCGACCTCACCGCTGCCACCAATGCCGAGCCAGAGCGAACCTCGCGCATGGATGCACTCAAAGCCTTCTTGCCACTGCGACAGTCTAAATCCCTAGGTCGTCTCGATGGCCTTAAAGAGGTGAGTCTTTTATTGTTACCTTAAGCAACATTGATATTTTTTTTTCTATATTTACGTGTAACAAACTGTGTGATTTACATGTGTTTTTTAACAAATAGGAAAGTTGTACGTACTTACTCAATAAATAGAATAGAACGTGATTGATAATTTCACGTTTAATTTAAAATGCATAAAGTAAACAGTGCACAATTTGTTCTCAACTTTTTATAACATTGGGCGGAATTATGGAGTTACAGTAATCATAGAAAACTTGCAACACTCGAGAACGCCACCTTTAGCTGTGGCCTTCGCGTCGCTCCCATGCGCGTGCGCTGAGGGCCTTGCACACCTGTTACTAGTCTCTCCCCGCAAAATCCCCTGCATTTCTTGCACAACAAATAACACCAAGTATCGCAACTTGACCATTTTGTAAACATCACAACACGTAAAAGTTATGTTAAGTACCTACAAATTTCTCAATACAAGGAGTTTACAATTGTGAGACGTGTCCGATGAGCATCCATTGGGTTGTGAAACTGACAGTTGGGGGCGTTCCTCTGAACTATGACATCACATCGACTCTGGGAAGACAATACAAACAATGCAAGACTCGACATTTTACTTCATAACCTGATGAATCTCTGACATAAATCATAATGCAATATTTCTATAATAACACATGCCACAGACTTAGTTCTCAAGATAAGAAGTACGCAACAGGATTGTATTTCTTAAATTTGAACAAGTACTTACTTTCTTTGAATACTTCCATTAATTTCGATTTGTCGGGGTCATGTAGATTATTCTCGAGCTAATACATTTTATTTGTAAAGCAGATTCGGAAACGGATTTGTTTTGCAATGTTAATTTCACCTAACCTGATTTACGTTTCCTTAAAAAGGTTTTGAGGTTGATGGTCCATGACCTACAAGCGTAAGAATCGAGGACATGACTAAATTACAATAAATCAATGAATACTTTGACACTTCGACATCTTCCTAATACCTAGCTAATGTTGATAAATTAAAAAATACCACAATACAATTGTAACAATTTGTTGATAAATGATTTCGACTCCTAACAATAAATTCAGTTTTTGTTGCTAAAGCTCTCTAATTCAAACGTTGATGGCATTCAAGCATTTGAATCGATTATAAAATCAACTATGTATCTTTTTAGTCTCGGTAGAAAATTATAAATGTGAAAGTTTATAAGTTTCGATGTTTGTTAATGTAACGCAAAAATCGAATAACGATTTTAGATGAAAATTTGATAAAACATATAAAAAACGCGCTATTATTTCACGTCCATATTAAGCTTGATAATACAGTAGCTGTTTAACAGATTGTGTGTCTAGTAACTTAATAAATTCACAAACGTCGAATGCTGAAGGTCTGACAAATAACATTACCATAATTATAATTGCATTGTCAATCAGTACGAACGGGCAAAGATTAGAGTGATTTGTCGAGGACAGGCGCGAGTAAGGCTGCTTTTGAGAAGCAAGCACGCGGGCACCGTTACGACATACGAGCCGCGAGCCTTCCGATACTTCGCAGATAGTACAAGAATGCGAGATAGGCAGGTAGACGCAGGTATACAGCGCAGCCTTGATAGCAGGTACACTCACACACACAACACTATTGCCACGAGCTGCGGTGTTTGTGTGCGTGTTGTTTACCCATGTGATTTACAGACAAATGCTACGACTACCCGCGCATCTGTTGGTCCGTCTCTTTGTGAGGGAATCTCTATTGCGTTAACGCCTTTTGTCTGGTGCACATCGGAACATCTGCGTTCAAAAAACTTTTTTAATAAGACGGTTCTTTCTTGTGCTTGTACCTGAATCGGGGGATAATTATAGCATGTTCTCACCACGCTGTGCGTTGGCGTCGGCTTTGTTTATGAGTTCTATCAATCAGACTCTTACAACGGCAATTACGATTCCAAAATATGTTAGGACATGTGTCTTATTATACTAAATATTTCAAGACGCCTCAACTTTACGCAGAATATGTATATATTTTTTAGCTTGTACCCAGAAACAAGAAAAAATATGACTATGTATTAAATGAATGTGGTGTGAATATTTTGCAATAACGTAACTTTTAATGATCCTACGTTTAAAACGAGTACATAATAAAACATTGTTCTTAATGAAGGTCATTCGTGTCGCAAAATTGTCTAATGTACTAATAATCATGATAAGTTATGATTAATGACGATAACTATTCAAATAGACGTTATATGATAACATGCTCTAACGCACACCACAGTATACATGTAACACCTTTCATAAAATATGCACTTGAAAATGCAGTTCTTTAAACTAGAAACAAATTATTCGAACATAAATTAACTTTAATATAAAAAACTCTTAGTTAATTATGATTATAACGGTAGCATAACGTCTTATGTGAATTCATAGCAGATTACTGAATAATAATCATTATTTCAGGTGTACAATAGAATCATAATAGGCAGTATATTTTTGCATTACTTATAGTAGGGATTGGTAGTTAAGATCAACAGCCATAATATCAGCAGTTAAAACAGCAACACCGTAAGACCAACCATTCAGAATCTTAACACTTCAGAATATCAGTACCTTAATAAGTCACCAGCTCATCAGACCAAAGTTTAAAATCTCAACTACCTATTAGATTCTAGCTTTACATTTAAAAACTCGCGGAAATAAACTAAATAGTTAAGTAGATATAAAACCTTTTTTTTTTTTAATTGTTATAATATCATATACAACAACCAGGAATCGAGTAGCACATCAGCGATTTCCTGTCTCTTACAACATAATTTGAACTGCTGTCACCACGCTGCAAATCGTGGTGACTATGGCAATGACCCTCCTCGGGGGAAGCCCATGTTCAGCATTAGAGGTTACACGATGATAAGGTTTAACACTCTACGAGTATTAAAAAAGGGTTTACTCAAAACTGAGATGCAACGAGGTTTATTATGTTAAATCAAATGTACGGTCTATTATCTGATCGAGGAAGTTAGAAGTAAACTGATTTCGAATTACTAATGCTTAATCTCATTACGAAATACTTTCTAAACAATAATTTTCAGCTTTGTTACATTATTAATAGCTACGTTCTTTTATGTTATTTATTTCTGAAAATATAACGATTTAATAATCAAATCTATCTAGGTGAAATATTTGGTACTTTAATGCAATTACACCCATTTCGTAGAGCAGCGGTAAATAAATCCGGTAGCAAGAGCCAGTCTTTTTGCAAGTATGATGTCAGATCGTTCATGCTGATTGGCATTTTCTCGAGGCAGAGGTAACGGAACACTAAGTACTTGTCACAAGACGAGATCAATTAAGCGATTGCGGACGATAGACAGAGATTGTGCGAAGTACCGCCAACTGCCTAAGCCTTAATAGATTCTCTAACCTCACCATAAAAGGAATAGCTTGTACTGTAGTCATCTATAAATCGTTGACTGTTATTATTTACATATAAATAACTCATCATAATCGCTCAGCTCAACTCTAAGAATTATGCGCAGTTAAGAAAAAAGAAAATGACATTTAAGTTTTTGTACTTGACATCAACATGCAAATTATAAATGTCAGCCTAATAGAATTTTTAAGACGACAATTTTTAACGACGTGACGGTCTATATTTTTTGCGAACATTCATTTTGATCATAATAAAGGAATATTAAGTATTTTTTCCGTCGTTACACTAACGACCTATTCACAATATTTTTGATTCTTTAGTTATTCACGTTTAACTGTCATTTTGCTGTGTATAGACTTGAAAATTTCGCACGTGTTCTCATAGTAATTATCATGTATTTAGCGTGCCACTTATAAGCATAATTACTTCTAATCATATGAGTATTGAGTGAGTGATGGACACCATAACTCATTTGTAAAACAAATGTAGGTCTTCCAAATACTCTGTGTTGTTTGAGATACGGCTATTGACCGTGGCTTAGGTAGAAAATATCTTAAGATCGATTGTCTCTCCGTTTGTTAATAATGCCATTCGATTCGCATGAAATCTGCAGTAATAAGTGGACCGACGCCATTTAGCTTCATTACTTTCTGTTTAATTGTCGATATACCCGTTAATATTTAATGGAACTATTGTCGATGTACGAGGGAAAGTAACATTCTATTAATGATTCCAGAATGTTTACGGCTCTTAAGTTTTTGATTAATAAAAATAAATCCCCTACAGCGACTCCGTGCTCCAGAGCTTTAACGCGGCCTAATTGAAAGCACTTAAGTGCTTTGTTTCACATCAACCTGATTATTTTTGTATGGGTTCTATAAAATAAATACTTTAGTAATAAAATCTTGTTAGCATCATCATCATCTTTATGCAAAAAAATGTCCATAAACTTGTACCTATACTTACCTAAGGCATTTCTAAAAAGATATCAATGGAACAAGTTTAAAAAAACTCTTTATCAAATACTAATTCGAGCTCAATAAAAGATTCTTAGCAATATATTCACAAGGGTCTATATGACCATAGTAGGTGTATAATTTTGAAATCGTTTCGGTCCGCGCCGGGAATTGTCATAATTTGTCAGCCCCGGACAAATCTTGGTCTTCGAAGAATTGCCTCATCTGCAATACGTGTCTTGTTTTACATGTTGTTTATTTTTATCTGTTACATCGTTAGTGGGTTGTTTTGTTTCTCAACATAATGCGCCAATATTATATTATGGCTTCGATATATCTTGTCGATTAGATTTATTTCCACCGCACCTCTGTTACTCAGAGTAAACCGGATTGGAGTTACTATGGCATTCATTCTTATACGAGGCTATATTCAAAATTAAAAGGCTATCGTTCGTTGAGTATTTATCGTTGGTTTGTTGAACAATTATGAGCCCAGTGGGGTCCTTAACTTATCTCTCGGTACTCTCTCCGTTTTAAATCCTGATGAGATATTTAACGTGATTGCCTTTTAATAAGAAGCCAAGTGGTTGTTCGTATTATGGTTGGTATCGGCGACAGGCTGGATCACGGTGGCCTTTTGTGGTATTATATATATTTTTTATGTATTCCTTTTTATTAATACTATTATGTCGACACCAGCAATTTATACTACGCTAACTCGAAATTTAGGTAAATTATATTTTTAACTTTACATACTTTTTAGAAAATTTAAGAAGTTTTGCTCAAAGCCCGTGTATACTACGCTAACTCACAGTTAGCGTAGTATATAAGCGGTCGTGTATTCCTTGTTTAATTAACAACTTTGCATTAAAAATATAATTTACCTAAATTTCGAGTTAGCGTAGTATAAATTGCTGGTGTCGATGTGATTGTTGATTGTCAATTTCTGTTGTGCTTTTATGTTGTGATTTGGTTTTATAAAATAATTGTAGTAATTCAAGCAAACCATCATCTTTTTATTTCTTCACTCTTCAAATACAGTCTATACTCTCTCACTTACAGTTGGACTGCGGCCAAAGTTTGAGTGTGCAGATTATTTCTACCTTGAATTAAGACGGTTGATTTACTGAGGCTATTACGCGAATGCCAAAACGTTAGACATGAATTTATCATTGTGTACGTGGGAAGCAATGTAGTCTACTGTTTGTGTTGCAGTTGTTTGTTTTTAATTACAATGCAGATATGTTAATGGTGTATATAACTGAACTGACTACATGCAGTAACTTATAATATCGAAGTGATAGCAAGTAATGAGCATGACTGTGAGAAACACGGGTAAAAGGCTATTTATTTTGTTGGTAGTCATATATCAGTGTAAGGATAAAGGCCTGATATTGTTTGTTAATATTGTGGTTGTTATGAATTACGAATGGTTTAGATGTATGATTTTTCACATAAAGATAAACTATTCAAAACCTTATAGGTACTAAAACTTATAGTTTAGGCTGCCCCCTTTCCCCATCGGGCGTGTGTCTACACTATGCGGACGGTGGACGGCGAGGGTTTGGGGCGCGTCGTTGACATGCTAGAGTCACAATCCCAATGTGGGGTCAATCCTTATAACTATGTCAACTATCTAGAACACATTCAATATTATTTATGTTTACCAAATGGTATTAAGTCTGCTAAATTGAAAAGTGTCATCAGGACGATGCGTAAGTTTCTCGTTTCGTGGGCATTTTGAAATTAATACCATAACCAGCCAAATCGATCTAATTTACATAGTGCTGTCTACTGCCGACCCCGTTAAAAACGACCATTTACTCACAAAAATTTACATGTCTTTATACAAATCATAATGTTCAACATTTTAGTAAGACGTGGTGATTAAAACGCACTCTTAATATGAGGACCTTCCTATATTTAATAGTATAGTGACTGGTTTTATTCAAGGTAAATCTTTTTATGAATGCCATTAAAAAACATCTATATAATTTAAAATACATCCTTAAAGCATTGTAGTCCAACCATTCGACCTCCTAACCTGTTTATATTTTATGTACTGCACAATAAAATGATGTTTATTGGTCCAGACAATTACTTTTGCTCGGCAGAATTAAAGTTTATACTCTTGAATTTGATCTACAAATCAACTTTGGGTGTTCATTTATTTATAGGTATGTAAGATATTTCAAGGACAAAACAAGTTTTAAAGTAAATTTTAAACGAAACAAGACTTTAAATGTTATTTATAGCAACAGAGTTTGGTACACTACTAGTATTCTTGTTAACCCCTCGTGCTAAACTAAAATGCTTGTATTACGGGTGGGTTCAAGTCGGTAGTGCAAATAGGTGGAGATCGGAACGGCGCGGCGGCGCGGCGCAGCGACCACATGATCGCAAGTCCGACGTTCTAAAATTTGGATAACGGCCGCTTCAAATAGCTTCAACAGCTTAGTTTTTATTAGCTACATATTGTTTCCGTAATCCATTAAAATATTTACTAACAAGTTTTAATTTCTTATAAGTTTCACCTCTTTATCAAGACAACTAACAGCCATTGTTTATTTTGTGAAATCTCTGTCGCATTGTTCCAATAGGGTTTTACATTCACATAAAACTTTACATACTTAGTGTCTCATACAGCCTATCACTCCACAGCTGCGACATACATTAGCGAGGTTATTACACTCTATGCCCGTAATCCATCTTGCTGCGCACGCGCATGCTTAACGTTGCGTACCGTAACCTCAGTACCTAAACATTGACTTAATCATGACACGAAAATTGTGAGAAACGATGTCTCCTATATATTAGTACTCAAAAAGGCAATTATTTAAAACAACGCGTTGCTAATTGAAATGTAATTTAAAGATCATTAGGTACATCTATTTATGTCAACGTTGGTACAAAAAGGACAGCAATCATAATTGAACGGACGCTTTAACCGTATTTTCAACTACATCATCTTACCTCCCGGGGTCTCATGACATACTTTTCACATATAATATTATAGAAAAACATACTACCGTTAAACGATGACATTTCATTGAACTTTTAATTTTATTTCTCATCGTCTTGGAATAAAATAAAAATAAAGAATGGAATAGAATAAAATAACTATAGAGTACATATTATAGGTCCAAGAAAGATCTTGAAAATAATTAAACTTTTACACGAAGAAGTGGTTAATATGTTCTTGTGATATGATTAGCATACCTTTGCTATAGAGATTCCTACATACCCTGCTGCTGTGGCAGTAGGGATGCCTAATACATTTTCCACCGGAAAAGATGAATTCAAATACATAATATGTATGTAATATATAATTACATTAAGAGATGTTAGATGTTTTTTTAACTATAGTAGTTCTTAAACGTGCAAGTAAACACCTAAGGACATTCTTATCCAAAGTGTCCTGGATTGGATTGAATTCAAAACTTACATTTCTTTAAATAACTTCTTTGAAATATAAAACCTACCTACTGCATTATAATTTTATAAAACATCAATTGATAATTTATTACAACAAACGTATTTATCTTAAATCGAACTGATGTAAAATGCAATTTTATGTTTATATAAGTCATTACATTAGTTTAACATAAACATAATAAAATAAACTGCAAACCTATCAATTTAATTGTATCCACCACTTACGAACATGACAGGCCATATTTTCTTAATGATTTATAATCAAAACTTGCTTACACAATATTGCAGAATGCTAAGAAATATTAAACACCTAGTATAAAAAGCGATTATCTAATACCAGTAACTATTTGCGTAAAACACGATCGATAAATAACATTCTGGATTCCAAAAAGCGGTGTCATGGCACTAGGCATGCAACTTTCTATTGTTTTATATCCTACGTAACAATTTGGTGTGAACTGTGGTCAGAAAACCACTTGTAATTAAATAATAGTAGGTGTTGAGTTAATAGATAGTTGCGGTGGTGAGGTAACAACTAGGCGAAAAGGTGTTATTGGCTCATCTTCGTGATGTTTATCGAATAAGTTTGTTTGTAACATTGCTAAATGTACAACTTCAGCAGGAACTAAAATGATGAATGACAAAGATGACCAGTGGTACCTACTGCATGCTGCCGACTTTATCCCATTTGTTTCTACTGTTCGTTATAACGCCCATGGTCATTTTTTTTCCAGAAAAAAAATTTTTTTTTAACACTTTTGGTTTTTTTTGTTGCAACATCACAAGGTTCTTAATTCAATTGTCAGTTTTGGTAGTATCAGGGTTAAGTATGTAAGTGTCTCCCTCTACTTGGTTCTTTAACCATACCACTAAACCCGATGGCTATTGTTGAATGTTACATATTATATTTAATTATTTTACAATTATGTAATCCTATAATTATTCAACTGTTGGATTAGAGTCGTATTTTTACCACCGGCAGGATTGGATCCCGCATCTAAGTGCCTAATGTCTAGACCATTTGGGACGGTAGATCCGCTCCTCTTAGACTTTTTGTAACTTGTCTCTAAGGGGAACAAAGATGTCTTCTATCGACAATGGTTAATATTACTGTACAACTTATCACTGCAGGAGTTACCGACGTAAAAAAAGCGCTACAAAATTCATCTATAAATAATGCTACAATTTTCAAATGAAATTGTCTATCATTTTTATTCATTTCCACAAATGAAATCGAATACATTTCCCTCACGTAAACTGTATCCGGAAGAATAGTAAACACCAGTAGCAAATTAAATTTCCACGCACCGATGAGGCCTTTAATCATAGCTAATGAGGACTGCTGTCATTAGAAAATCAGTAATCATTTGCCGGAAGGCAGCGAGATTGGCTAGCATATATAATATATATTTAATCTCCAGCCTAAGTAAAGGGAAGTGCATGATCACGTAATACCTACATTTATCGGAGACTAAGAATCTTGTTACGAAGTTGCCGTAAGCTAGTTTTCCTATAATAATAATACTTAATAATATTCATTTTCAGAAACAAATACTACATATTTTTTCAATAAAATCAAAAATTACAGATAAAAATCACTTCGAACCTGTGTTAGGCATTCGTAAAACCTAGATATTTTTTTATTGCAAGGCACTTGAGCTTTTTGCCATGACTACTGCTCCGATTAAAAAAATCTTTTAGTATAATATGCGTATAATATTTAAGTCGTCCCTATTTATCCCAATTTAGTGACGTAAACATCTCAATATGTTATTTTTCGTTAGTAGCCAAAAGTAGGTTAACTTTTTTTTTATTACGTAGGTCGTATATATATATGAAGTCTTTGATACTAAACTGTTAGTATCCTATTTAGATTTAACGTAGGTAATGCGCATACCTAGTTGCGATCCTGTAATGCATCTCAGAATACATTGGGCGTTAAATTTCAGCGTTGCTTGGGTGTTCGTTCAACAACAGAGGCAGTGCAGTCTGTGTGAGGTGTAAAATGACTAAATAAGCGTTCATGTTTCATCTCCATTGAATAGGTAAAAACAGGTGGATAATATTTTATTTCCTAGACTGACATCTAAAATTTTTTGTTTTATTGTTACGTCCACTGGGGATAGTGGACCATTTACAGATTTTCACAAACACGAACACTGCTGTATTATTACATAAATATATTCAAAGAATAATACTCTTCGCTCATCTAATTAATTAAACTAGTGGTCGTCACTGTGTTCGAATTTCGACCATTAAGTCGAAACTAGCGTTTGAAATTCGTTACTCCTCCGTCGGCGCAATTTTCGCAAAAAGGGGTACGAAGGTTTTCTTCACGTATTAACAAATGATCAAGAAACAAATATTATACAAACTGTGCACGTTGCACTGTTTGACCAATATTCGGTAACCGTACAGGTAAAATAGTTAACAGGCACAGGTAAAACCACGCTCATTTAACATCTCGTCTCACATGTCCCTTGCAGGTGTTGACTACCACAATGTAATACACGTAGTAATTAACATATAATTTATTCATACAAGAGTATAACAAATTTATATAGGTACCTGCAAATACATATTATTTGTTCAGATATTTCAGTATCTGATCAAATTCATTTGAGCTCATTACAATGATTGACTATGTTGTTTACAAACATATAGAGCGTAGATAAAACGTTAACAAACATCCATGCTAACTTTCGCGTTAATATTTTAGTAGAGAGTAGGAAATAGTTAAGAGTGTTTGCTTTAACATAAGAACTGTCAGATATAGGAAAACAATATTAATATGGAATTAGGAAAACAATTTTATTGTTTTTCCATATTTCTCATGTTACATGGCTTATGACAAAAAATGTCGTTTCCATAACTGTCTATGATTGACAATCTGACTTGATCAAAAATATTTCATGTGACGAACGAGTGATGGACTGAGAGTTTACTGTTTAAATCAGATAAGTCAGATCATTGAATTCATGGCGTACCTACCATTAAAATTATAACATGGCCGTTGTTAATGATCTGTGATGTTAATAAATTACATTCCAAGCTGTCTTTAAATCTGATATCATCAATTATGTCAACATTTGTAACGGTTATTTAATATCACAATGATCTAATTACTGTAATTCGAAGCTCAATTGAAGACCCATTTCGTATGAATAAACGATGTTTAAACCGATGGTAATCTCTTTGCGTGTTATAAAATATTTATCTACATTATCTAATACTTAGTGTATTGGTGGTATAGTGGTTGCGGTAGTTCCTTCTGAGACCCGTTTTTGGGTACCATTCCCGTACGGGACAACTACTTGTATGTTCCACACATTTAGTTCTGAGTGACTGTATTTTTTGTCCGTGAATTATTTTGGTATAGTCAGTGATACAGGGACTAATTTTATGGGAGAGGGAGTAGGCTTTAAAAAAATTTTGACAATTTCTTACATTATATCTTACATATATATGAAGAGACATGACTCGATGTGCCCTTTCCCATAATTTGAGGTAAAAGACTTCTTAACGCTTCTCAAGATAAAGCATTTATTTATCTTTACTTTATAAGGTAGAAGGTTTTTCAGTTATATAAATAGTTTTAAGTTAACGGATATTTGCAAGGAAACTTTAGTATACACTTGCTCAACATGTGGATCTTATTCTGAACGAATTTTTCTATTCGAACTCTAGAGTTCGAATTGAAAAGTAAGTATATATAGAATTTGACATAAAGTGATCACGCGATTTGAAACCTTGGCATTTGTCCAAATTGCTACTACAACAACAACAACGCCATTAATCGGAAGAATTTAGAAAACTAGCATTTGAAATTTGAATCTTTACAAATAGACCATTCATTCCTTTACTCGTACATAATAAATTAATAATTGTATATAATTAGGTATATTGCTACGCGACGTTATTGAAAAAGAATGGTAGAAAAATTAATATCTTAATTATTATAAATTAATATTTATTCTAAACATTAATTGTTATTTAATCAATCTTACAATGTTTTGGTATAACTATGTTGGTATGACTTAATATCCAATTAAATTCAGCCTTATCTCCGATTTAAAAAGTAGGGTGACGACAAATTACAATTTTTATATCATAATATATTATTATATTTAATTTCTTTACAGGATTTACTAATGAACTAAAAAACTGTGAGGTGATTAATCTTAAAATCCCGACCGTTTAAATCCTAACAAAAACACAATCTACCGGTCAGTTCTTAGTATACTGTCGGTAATTTAATTTCATATGAACGCTGTTTTTTTCCAGTCTCATATTAATAAAACGGCCATGGTTTATTAAAGACATTTCTGAGTAACATCAAACTTTCCTCATTGGTTAAGCAAAAGCTTGTTTACTTACACAACTTTTCCTTTACGTAATGGAGGCGGGTGGAAAAGCGACGATTTTCATCTCATTGCGTAACTTGGACAAGAAGTAGGAAGTCCATGGTTGCTACTTTCATTGTGGTCAAATAAATATCGTCGTTTAGTGATGCTTAATTTACATTCATGACTTCGAAAACTTTTTCTTTGCTGTAAATACTGCGTATTTTTTATAATCGTTGCTAGCGAAACTTTTTCAATAGCATAAAAAATACAGATTAAAATGACCGACGAACCTGTGTTAGGGAGGCACCCTACAACAATCTAGGTTGTATCTTATTCTTAAATGGGCTCTAGAGCTTTATTGCAAGGTACAACAGCTTATAATGCCGTGTACATCTGTACATAATTGCCGTTTGATTGAGGCAAACGTTTTAAACTTTTTTCTAGTTTCACCAACAAATGGCTGATGCAGTAGCATCTGAGTTTAAATAATCCAGTAGGATTATTTAAAGTTGAATGCAGTTTATGCAAATGCAGTTTATGGTGTAAAATACCTACAAAAAACTTCAAAAGTTACGTTATACGTTCAATGATTTATTGAAACGTATTGCGTTAGCGTATTGTCAAAGCAAACGGCCGAGGATGCTTACATACATCTAATAGGTACATTCTTTGAAATACGATCGAGTGTTATTCAATCCACAGTAAGCAATTACATATCTAATTACTTTTTCTATTTTCTGCTTCATGATAGCGTTACCTTTTACCGTGTCTCGTGTCGCATGTTTGTGGCTATTCTTTTATCACGTGACATACCGCGGCAGCCCTGCGAGTGGCATGACGTGGGTGGGACACGTGCGCGTGAGTTGCGTTGCGTCAACCGAGGAAGTACAGTACAATATCGACAAGTTGCCTACAACTATGGCTTTTTGTGAGACACTAATATGCAGTTCGCAGCAAGACAATTATTATACGTTTTGCACAGATTACGTTGTTATACCTATTGCAATAGAAATACTGTTATTTAACTTTCATAGTCCTATAAGTAATCTGACACTACTGTGGAGGCCACAGCTTCACGTGATTTACAGGATGTATTAAAACCACGAACTCACTGACTTCAGTCCGAAGTTAGAAGCTACGGACATTCTAAACTAACATTTAGGGCATCTTAAATAGGTATCTCAGGCCTTCATGAAATCGGCGGACTCGGACGAGCACACGGGCGTTTTAGTGCATAGACTCGTGGTATGAATAGCATACCTACCATCGCTAAAGGAGATAGATATAGTCCTACATCCTACACCTTAACAGGAGAAGATGCGTAATGTATATCCCTCCGGATTAAAAAATAAAGGAAGATACCATTAGTTTACCTATTTGGATTTGGAAGCACGAAATAGTTTTATCTAAATTGGTTCACAGACTACTATATCGACATTTCTAAACCCGGTTACTTATCACCTCGTAAATTAAAATATGATTCTACTGTCGACTGTTATTTGTTTTTAACGAAGTGAAACAACATCATATTCGTTCTGTGCCGCCCATACTATTATCTTAATGCGACCAGCAACAATCATTATTGTTAAACAACATTGTTGCCACTCACGCACTATAAACAATAGCCGTGCATATTAGCAAGAACTCTAACAACGCCTAGGAACGCCTGCCTACTGTGAAAAAGACACCCATATTCCCACCGACCAGTTTTCCCGTACTTTCCGTTACGCTGTGTGTTTTCACATGTAAGGTGAATTACTTTCTAATGATTGACAAGTCAAGCCTCCTCGGGACCCGTTTAAATGATTCGGTTGCACCTTGTCGCCTTATTAGTATTTACCAGTGTACCAGCAATAACGCAGTGAAAGTGTTTTAAAAACTTATCTCACGTCAATCTGTTTAAGCTTACGCATATACTTGGTTTATAGTAGGCGTCACTCTTATAATTATCGTTTGAGACGCTCATTACGAACCGATTACTCGTATTGCTGTAAACGTCAAGTAATAGAACGGCGACGGTTCGATAAGGCATTGCCTATTACCTAAAGGGAACCGCGATGTGATTACAGACATTTTCCAGTATTATCTCAACGAAGATCGTTGTACATTCAATTTGTTATCAAGCATTAATAGGATGGTGGTTGGACAGTGGTGGATCTAAGTGCGTCGTAATCGTAGCAGTACCGTGAAGTTAATTCCCATTAGTTAACCGATAACGCTAGAATACTACTCATAATGCGAGTAATTATAATTGTAATGCGGAAGAGACGGCTTTCTGGAAAAGCTTAACATTAAACGGAACCCTTTATGAGTTGGATGACTGGTTTGTTCAACTATTGGTTCTATAGGTGTTTTATAAAAATGAAAGTTGATATTATCGGAGAAATGCATTTATGCGTTTAAATTTAATTGCTGTTCAATTAGCAATTGCACGCAACGCTTAAAACTAGTTTGGTTACGAATTTTGTTTACTTTCGCTTTAGACAATTGAGAGCTTCACCAAAGAGACAGCTCTGAGATTTTTACTCAAGCGGAAATTTTTAAGGTGAAATTATCGAGAACATTTTCTTATTACATGACGAATCATACTAAACCAATGAGTAAACAATCTCTTTTCACGTACCTTCTGTTCCGTTACCGACCAGAATGAAGGATGCCAGTCTTATTGAAAACCATATCCACGAAGTATACACAGATACCATGCTTCTTTAATTTATAATTGAAATTTAAAAAGTCTATAATTCTATTATTATTTTTTCCGTAAAAATGGTTACTTACATTTACTTGGAATCCTAATAATTTTCCCTTTTATGCGGTGCGTGACTACTGAGAAAAATGGCCAAAAAACTCAGTAGAACCTTTTTTTTTAATAATATTTTATTGACTTACTCTACATATTTTTATATTTTACGTTGATTGAAGCGGCATAATCCCAATCATTTTCATCACAAAGAAAATCTGAAATTTTATATTAAAAAAATCAAGCATGTAACATTCTATAACTCTTACACAATATTTTTTTATCGGTTTTTCAGTGTAGCAAGCCTTTGTTACTGTGTATACGATTTATCATGCCCGGTGTATCTCTCAGTTATGAATTTGCATGTTTACGACCTTCCTCAGCTGGTGGTCTCCTACCATTTGTCCCGCCAAATGGTAACCTGACAACGTATTTCCTTGTCATTAGGCGCATATCCACTGCAAAGCGAAATCATTTCGTATATGTTACTGTATGAGAATTAATAGTTGATAGTATCATATAGTGATTAAATGTACCTAAGTAAAGACATTACTTTGACATAATGAGATTTATAAAAAAAATCTTAACAAAAATAATAAAGGTACCTATATCAAGATAACTGAGATTTCGTGATGATTGAGTAAGTGAATGACCTTTCGCTTTTATATATATAGATATATTATTTTTGTCATACAAGTATGTGTTGTAGGACTCCCCTCACGATACCCTGTAGGTTGCTACGGGCACAACGAGTATTGGACCATTGAAATTTGTGATAAATTTGTTTTTTGTTAGGAAAAATAAAATATATATCACAGAAATCTCTTCACTAGCATAATAACATAACTACGTTAAAGAAATAGCATATTATGTTGGAATCACCTGATACATTACATGCATACTATATTCTACAGGGTTATATGTAGCCGAAAACGACAATAATTCAGCGGCTATCGTTACGATACTGTCAATACCTACTTAATACTTCTAAATAATATATTTCCACGATGAGTTAGTAACACGCATTCTCGTTTAATAATATCGCATAATATCATGATATCATATTAGCTGTGTCATTTTAATATACTATGTTACGCCACGCGCCACTTATACTAGCACTTTTAATGCGTGCTAATCATAATTAACACAGTTGGGCAGTCTCAGGGTGTTGGCATTGATGTCGTAAACACATTAATTTAGAAACACCTCAGTTGAGAAGTCATTTCATTTATATTTATATTCTGGACCAGATAGGTAACAGTAATCTGCCTAAAGGTAAATAAAGTCCGATGCCTTCATAGACTAAAAAGGCGAGAGACCCGCAAAAATAAAAAAAAAACCACGCCAGCATTCTTCCTGCCCCGAGGTCCGTCCCACAGGGGACACTTTACGTAGGTTATAAATTGAACAAGGCCGGAGACCTGCTCACTTTTATGGCTGATGAAGTAACAAAAGCATTGTAGACATAAATGTCCGTTCAAAGAAAAAAAGAGAGAGGAGGTCTAGAAAGAGATGGCAGGATGAACTGAACTCCTTTTCAAAAGAATGACCCAAAATTGCCGAAGACCGCGAAAAGTCGAAAGCGGGAAGGGAGGCCTTTGCAGATGGACAAGACCAGCTCTAAATATATAAGAAGTAGTAAATAAGTAAGAATAAAGTTCATACGTAGAAACAAGTAGTGTAATTAAAGAAAATTGCGACCTAAACGCTGTTTTGCTTTAAAATTTGCTTAGTTCACTGGACGTCTTACCTAAACGTTTAGCCAGGCGGGATCAAATAATTTTAAAATCTAAAGCCTTGTATATATAAAGTTAAAAATCTATGAATTTTAAACATAACTTCAGCCTGTCTGAGGATTATCCAAAGCGCTGGCCACTATTAATACCACAACACGTACATATGGAATGTATTTTATCATCGAGTAATCCCGCCCGGTGCGCAAGAGTTATCTTTACCCTATCAGAATGTTTGAAACATAATAGTGTTGCGTATTTTATTCGCCTCCGGTATCAATGAACTTGCTTATTCAATCAATTTAAACGTCAATGTAGAGTTATTTAGTTTACGTTGCGGAAACTGAATGCATAAACAGAGTATTCAGAATATTGTAGGCATAGTCGCCGACGGTATTAGAATATGCATTGAAAATCAAAAAGGAAGAGCGTGAACCTAGGACCTAGTTTGAGTAACATTTAAATATTAAATACGTATTAGAAAATATTTTTTTTGCGTGTATATACAGGGTGTCCCAAAAGATTACGTAGCTGGGAAGGGGGGTGATAGGGATGGTCACAAGGGTCACCAGAAAAATATAAAAAATTCCCTCTGGGTGTTTAAAAAAATAAATGGCATTTTTTAAAAGACTAAAAATTTTACACCTTGTGCTAACTGTACCTACAAATGTATGGCTGTATTTAAAAAAAATGCTGTTATGTAATCTTCAATAACAACAAGGTCATCAACATCAACATCAAAAATAACAAGGTGTAAAATTTAAGTTTTTAAAAAAATGCCATTTTTTTTTAAATACCCAGAGCGGATTTTTTTTTATTTTTCTAGTGACCATTGTGTCCACCCCTGTCACCCCCTTTCCCAGCTACTTAACCTTTTGGGACACCCTGTATATTGATCTTGAATTTACAAATTTTGATGAATTAGAAACTTTAAATGAACATTTGATTTTGATTTGTAATGAATAACATATAAAACGTAATGCTACTTCTACATAAGTTGGCAAGACGTAGTTTTTTTTTCAAACCCCAATCAGTAGGAATTTATGCAATAACGTTAAGCCACCTTACAACCGTAACTTAACACTAAATTATCTTTCAAAACCAATAGCTGATTGTGGATCAATTATCGGCAATGCATCTAATCAAGATGCAGTATTGCGCAGAGGTCGTGGGTCGAGTTGCATCAATGCTGCACTTTCGATGCGGAGTGAAAGGCTGATCGAGGATGAGTCGCAGGTGCATACAGCCTCAATAACACGGTCGACCCAACCGTTATGCGGTCATGCTAGTGCAATAGCATTTATCTGTCCCACGCCGTAGTTTTTGCACAAATATAAATAGCAAATGCTAAATAGAAGCATTGAACGTGTTTATGCATTTGTGTTGCATGTTTATTGTTTTTGTGAGCATTAATAAGGAGAAAAGCATCAATATCAAGTGTCATTGTCATTTGTATTGAAACACCTTTGGTATATAAATTATACTTAGTAGTACTTTCGATTGAAATAATGACTATAATAATTATAGCTGGCATTAGCTGGTCTGATGTGAATTTTTATACTTATTAGGGGCCGTCCATTAATCACGTGAGGCTTGAAAGGGGGGGGAGGGGTTTGACAAAAATCACGAAATGACATAAGGCGGGAGGGGGGTGTAGTAGGATATCACGTGTATTTATTTTTGGGAAATTATAAGTCCAGCCACACATTTCTTTATTGGCCACGTGATCAAACTTCTCATTTTATAACTAAGCAACGGGAAAATGATATTTAAGATAATATTCTAAAATATACAAAAAAAATAAGATTTTTTGTAGATACTAAAAATACACGTGATGTTGGGTGGGGGGTTAGTCTTAAACCTCACCATGTATCACCAAGGGGGGGGGGGTTACAAAAATGCTTTAAAAAATCACGTGATTAATGGACGGCCCCTTATAACTTATAAAATGGTAAGAAGCAACAATGAAAATCAAGTTTTATCAATCCAAAAATTATTTCTTACATGCTTCCCGCACGCGGTTTAACCCACGTATCTCTCTTTCCCGTGGGAACTTCATCTTTCTTTCTTTCTAGTAATCTGTTACTCCCAGCTAACGTAGATTTTATAGATAAAAGTCCTTGTTCTATACTAACATTTTATAGTGTAAATTAAAACACAAGATGACAGAGTATCTAATGTCGTAGACATTATTATAATGACAGCTATTACTCTACATTCTTATATTCTTACCAATGTAATGATTATACCTCAATATATTACTTAAAAGCTTCTTACGGAATAGCTATATTTATTTTGTAATTTAGACTAGACAGATAATAAACTCGTCGTCCGTTATAATTGTATGAATGTAGCTGTAATTATTATTTACTACATCACGTAAAGTGTTACTTGCATTTTGTCTTGAGGCGATAAAACTTTTATGGAACAACAGGAATATCCTGTAAATGTAATACGAAAGTAATTAGGAGTTTGAATTATACCAGTAAATAATATTTAAAAATTTGTAAATTTGTAGCAAACTTTAAATAAAGTTAGTATCTTAGGCTGCAACATCAAGGACAACATTAAAGCCAAACGTAAGCTAAACAAAAATACGGCTTCTCACATAACGTTTCTAAGAATTTCTAATTATAATAAGTAAACAATATATATGCCACCCTGGATATTATATTATTGCCTTCTTCAAAGGCACCCGAAAGGTACTCAGTGTTTGTTTAGATAATATTGCTCTTTTAACGTTGCGGTTTAGTACTGAGCTTGCATGCCGCCCGCTGCTCAATTGCTTTAGTACCTAACCGACTTGGTATTCGTGCCTGTTGTCTCTTATTACACAGGAAGTTTATTATTGGCTGTCTGTTGTTTCATTAGTGCCGTTCTGTCATTACAAGCCGTATCTGAGGTGCAACATGGAAAATTGTCACGGCCGAACGCGGCGTGAGTAACGGGAAATGCACCGCACAAATTATAACGTCCGCGTTGATTCCACTTTCATATTCAGGGCTAGAAAGACCGTCCTTGTGCATTTTTGCTGCATAACTATGCATTAGATTGCACGATTACATCGCCTAAGCTCTCAACATCGTTTTCTCTTCGCGGAATGTATTTTTGATGTTAACTCGGTGCCGCTTTTCCATTCAAATGCACTTGATCGGTTGATACCGCTGATAGTTCGCGTTCGCGTCGAGTCATGATTTCGATTTTGCTTTCAAGATGCGATTTGTGATGTATAACTGTACTATTCGTTACATCTTTACTACAATCTATTACACAATAACTTTTACTTCGTTGTCTACGTAATTTTCAATGAATGCCGTTTGTTAGTTTTGTGATAAAAATAACTCGATAAACGTAGACATAATAAATGAAGTTTTATTTCTATTGGCACTCCGGAGCGAAGTATTTTTAATCTGATGGCGCCATCTTACTTGAATAGACAGCGCAAAAATTTTACATGCGGCCTAAACAACATATTCTGTGTTTAAAGTGCTAACATTTAGACATGTTCAGGTGGTGATTAGATCTTGATGAGTAGTTCTACACTTCCCAGGCTCGTTAAAGTGTAGATTGTGTGAACTGGTTCCGTAGACAAATGTCAGTCATTTGAACAATAGCACTTCTGTACAAGGAGCCGCTACTACGGCTACAAAGGTATATGGAAAGTCGCAGATAACACGATGCTGGAAATGATTATCATTTCTTGTACCTACGATAAATAATGAAAAACGATTTACACTGTATGACATATAAATAAAACTTAGTGGGATATTTAAGAGACAAAATAAGACAGATAAGACTTTATAGCTATCACGACATTCCGCTTTAAAATGTTAAAATAAATATAGATAGATAAGCGAAAATAAAATGATCCTTTAAAGAATCCCATTTCACTTTTTATGTAACCATATAAATAAACTTGAAATAAAGTACATACATACATAAGCTCACGCCTGTTTCCCAGCGGGGTAGGCAGAGACAATGGACCGCCACCTGCTACGATCCCTACACACATCTTTCGCTTCATTCACTCTCATAACATTCTTCATACAAGCACGTCGGTTTAGGGTGGATCTTATTTGACCTTTTGCGAGGATGTCTCCGATTTGGTCAGAGAACGTTCGTCGAGGGCTTCCCCTTCCGACTGTGCCACTCACACTTGCCATGTATACCTGTTTTGTCAATCTTTCTTCATCCATTCTTTCCACGTGACCAAACCATCTCAACATTCCCGAAATAAAGTAAATTATATATAATATAAAAAGAAATTATGTATGTACTTATTAATAATATTAACTGTCAAAGTTTGTTAAAAAGATACAATAGTTTCATCCAGTGCGCAAACGATGTCTCATAGTTTTAAATAAATCAGTCTATTTTAGCACAGCAACTACCACACGTACGATTTTTTGTGTTTATTTATGTCTGTGCTACGTCATATTTAGTTTGCAGAAGTATAAATATTGGAATAAAAAGGTTAGTAAGCTATTATATAATTATTATATATTCTTATATAAATGGCAATAAAAATGATTAAGATTGACGAAATGTCTTATTAACAGTGCATATATTAAAACTATTTAACTTTGTTATGGAAGCTTACTCAATGAACTAGCATATTATGTTATCAGCATTAGGTACACATCTCTCGTCTAAATTTGACACAACCGTTAAAATTGTATTCACTGGCAGAAATTGCTGAATAAGTCGGCAAATTGCCATATATAATATAAAAAAAAATATATTGGTATTCTTTAGGGCTTAGTCGACCGTTATGTTAGTATGAGCTATTGGGAATTAAATCAATGTTAACAGATAAAAAATGCCAATTTCGGTCACATTGTATTCTCTTCTAGTGCAAACTTTTCACTTTAATGTATTTTATACATTACTAATAGGTATATAAAACAACAGAGTTTGTTTCATTGCTTGAACGCCCCGTCTCAGGAACTGCTGGTCTATAAGCCTATATACCAGTAGTTACTGAGGTAAGCGCGTAAGAACTTTATAATTGAATAAAGCCATAGGCTTCCTACGGAAACGGGAGGTACGCAAGTGAAACCGCGCGCGGAAGCTAGTCTTGTATAACATGCCTGGCCATGCGGATCTCTGATTAAGTTCTAGGGACTACTAACATATTTCTACGGCTTTATTGACTCATCTAATCATACCATCTGTAAAGAGCGGTACTACAAAAGCATTGGTATACAAGTCTTGTAAGTAAACTACATTTGTATTAAGCCCGTAATCTGTTAAGCTTGCAAGCTAATCAGATGCTTTATAGGTATTTAACGATAACCGATCGTGTTAGAAGAATGCTAATATGAAGATACTTAGCAAGTCAACAATATAGTGCGCAAATTTACATAACACAATTTACAAATATGATTATTTGTTGACGTTCTTGTTTAACTTGCAAATTTGACAAGCTATAAATCTATTCTTATTTATTGTGACTGTGAGGTGTGTTTTGTTATCATGATTCATCTTCAAAATTTGATTGCGCCGTTTGTTTTTTATGACAATAGGTATGTAAGTTGACACACATATATTTTTTCCATTGTTTACATTCGACAAATTTGAATATTTCATAATATGTATAATATAACTTATAATAGATCCCTTTATAAAAAGCGCACCAACTGTAATATTCAGGTTATGAAAATAACAAATAAAATAAACACATAAATCAACTTTTATTGCATCATAAAAAAAATGATGATTGACACGCACACAGCACTTGTATATCAATCAACAAATGTTTTATGCAGTTACTGTACTTACAGACTTGATCCGAAGCATGTTTCTGTAGTCGTACGACAGTTGTCATGGACACCTATCAAAGCATTATCGCATAGAAAGCAATCAAGTTACAATTGAATATCGCGTAAAGCGTGAAAGAATCGTCACACGTGCCGTGTGATCGGCCGATCAAACCGCTTTCACGTTTCAAGCAGCTTGACGAATGGTTGAGGAAAGTCTATGATTGTTAGTATCCCGTGCTGACTGTAATTGGATCTAAACTAGACAGACATGGCCGCGTTGGGGATTACTGCCTATTTGCAAGATCTGCAATAACGTTTCTATCTTTACACAGTAACGTAGAATTATCGGCGATGGAAAATACATGCTAAGAAGGAAATGAGCGCGTGAGGTGATTTGGCGAGCTCGCTCGAAGATGACAGGTAAAGTGTAAACAACTGACAGTCATAACTCACAACTATCATTTTGTTTCTAAAACATTGCATCAGTTGGAACAGATGCAGCATATAAACAAAGCTGACTTAGTAAGTGCTAATATTGTCCGTTTGTTATCATAATATCCCATCTAATTAAAGATTATATATCCAGTGTACACGATTAATTAATTAAGAACATATCTGTCTTCCCAGATGATTCATTAGAATTTCAAATTTATACTTCCCATTTAAACCTGATTCCTTAGTAACTACAACACTATAATACTTAATATTCATTTACCTTATAGGGCTTTACAGATTATAAAGTTCTAATCTGATAAAAGTGATATATCTCCCAAGAAAAAACTCTTAGCCATTCGATTACAAGAACATACGATAAATTTTCGCTTACACTTAATAGCAGAGGCTGAAATACAGGACTTAATGCATCTATCAGATATGTAGAAATATTCACGTTTTATTTTACATCGCAGGGCCGAGATACAGTCGGCGAGCAATATTTCAGGAGAGGTTTAAACAGAGGCTAGTAATTAGCAGTAATCGATCTCCGAGTTTACGCCTGCTCGTATATGGTATGGGCGGGGCGCGACCGAGGTACTGGAGTGCATTCACTCGCGCACTCCTGCAGCTAATTTCTCTATCTTTAGCACGGTGTAACTGACCGCCAGCCCTGCTACCGACCAAAGAGAAACTGCATTAGATGCGTCCGGTTTCTATGTACTCGTCAAATAGCCAATACTTCCTTTAAACTGCCTACAAAACGTACCCATATTAACACGCTGTTGGAACACGACAGCTCTAGAGATAGTGCAAATTCCTGCATTGACTTCTAGAGAGATCGAAAGTAGATCTGGTAATAACATACCTGCGATTATCTCGGTTACCGTTAGATAGTATTAAACGGGGGGAATTTCCTTTAAAACTAGATGTTGCAATTTTGCTGCAACGTAACGGTTCCCGCACGATGACGTACGTTATACTCGGCTAATTTTCTACAAGATTATATCCGTTTCAGTTAAAGTAACAAAAACAGCTAAACATACATTCTAAAAGCTGACTCATCGAATGACTACTGTCTGTAATACTACTGCCATAAACATTTCCACGTCAATTTATAGTTATAGTAATATTAATTAAGTGCAGGTACACGTTTATAAATGTTGAGAATAAACTTACTAAGTACAAACTTGACGAATTTCACAACCATAGTGTGTATGAGAATTGTCAAACAACATGTTCACATAAGTTGTACTTTCGCTTAGTGAGAGTTTCTAGTAAATACTGTCTTCATGCACAATATATAATCGCAGGCTACAATATTTACCTGTTTAATGCATAAAGCACGGACTTTTCCTTCATTAACTCGACTCAATCGATTTCTATTTGTTGGGCCAAGGAAAACTTTTCTATCGATTATGGAAGTAATAAGTTGTCGTTAATGTCGTTCTACCGACTTCTTCAATATCTATGATTACTTATTGATACTTTTTAACCTGAATTTAACATAATTCTGATAATTATGTTTCTTGATGACTTTATCTAAACTCATTTATCTTTTTATTCCGTATTTTATGTCTATAACTATGTAGCCTGTAGACAAATATCTTTAACAAGGCTTAATACCATTATAATAGCGTATATTGTAAACAGACATAAAATTAGCCTTACCTTTTTATTGAATTACTAGCTTCCCGCCCGCGGTTTCACCCGCGTAACTCCCGTTCCCGTGGGATCTTCATAATTACACATAAATTAATATAGTCTTCCTTGATATATGAGCTATCTACCACTGAAAGATTTTTCAAATCGGGCCAGTAGTTTCTGAGATTAGCGAGTTCAAGCAAGCAAACAAACTCTCAGCTTTATATATTAGTATAAGATTGTTTTATTTATTTAATTATGAAGCGACCAAACTGATTTGAACATTTTATACTCTCGTTTTGTTACTTCTTATACCGATTTGGTGGTCTATTACGAGGTTTAGAATTCCACTTTAATTAACATTAAATTTCAAACTTCAATTTAAAATTCATAATTTTATTGTCAGTGAAAGTTTAGGTTATTTTATCTGCGACCGTAAGTTGCATGGTCAGTGTATTTGTGTGATATAGTTCAAACACGTAAAAATATTACATCACCTACCGTTTCACGCTCTCTCTACTCTTATTTAAATAGAAGTTTATTGAAATATCTCGGTTTAAATTAAATAATCGCGCAACGTCTGTCGATGACGACTCGTCAAAATATACGTAAACTATCAAACTATGCAGTTAAGGGAGACTCCATTATTGGCGTTTGGTTGATCACCCGGAGAGTTTTAGTGGGTAAAATCACTCATCCTCCTACGATAAGCATACTATAAGTATGTGAGGGAAGTCCTACGTACCTAATACGATACTATAGTGGGGAAAAAGCGTATACATCGTGATTTTTAGTCGTTTAACGAAACGGTTTCAAATAAACTATGTGTTTTTAAGTTTCCCTCAATAAGATGGCAATGATTAACGTGCAATGTAAAATGAACTCTACTGCCTTTCAGTACGAAATAACTTAGGGTATACCAACGGGCGCCGCTAATACTGAGTCTAAAGCATTTAAATCTGTAGTTTTATGCTATTGAAAAAGTACATACATGATCTTTTTTACTACTAAAAATAAATTATTTCGCTTAGTATTACCAACGACTAAAAACCATGGTCTATTGTCATATTATTTAAAGAAATACTAATATGTTTAATTTTAATAACCTATATTCTAACAAGCTTGAATAGAATATTAGAATGTTATTATATACTTAGTTTGCATTATATAGTTGAGTAATAGGAAAATTTCTCGATGGATTAGCAATGTAGTGAAAACGGAAACCCTGTTGTAACTGTTAAGGCATGGTGCAAGATAGTCGGTATCTATTTCAAGTTTGGTAAGGTTACTCATACAGTTGGGTATTTTAATGTAACGAGTGTGAAATTAGTAGCATTGATGAGATACTTACTCGTATAAAGTCATCGACATTCTAAAGAAAACCATCTTATCTCTTAGCCAGGCAGTCAATATTTTACATAGCATCAGTTATTTTATATATACAAGCCTTCAAGAGTTCAAAATATTGTGGTCGCTATTTGATCACAGCCTGGCTAAAGGTTAACGTTAGTTACTATAAGTTTACTTACCCGGTGACAAATAATATGATTTCCGATGCCCCCGTAGACCCGGAGTCCGCGAACTGTTAAGTAGAGCGTTGGACAAAACTCCCATAAAAAAATAAAATTCATAATTGGGGCCGAGGTCCAAGTAAAACAGAATGTGTTTATTAAGGCTAGAGCACTGCTCGCCCTTATGCCCGGTGAAGTAGCAAAAGCGTGGCAAACTGGGTCCCTCCGAAATTTCTCCCCATACATTAGCCCTCCATCCTACCATATAAAAGTTGTGGCTGTTTTTTTTATTAAAACCGTTTTCCATCCGAGATTTATAACAAAAACAATCTTGTCGAATATTTATTAAAGTGACAAATGAAGCTAATAAAAACGTGTTGACACAAATATATACCCAAAAAATACAATGTGGGAACAGCACTAATGTGATCAGAAAAAGAAAAACATTCCCAAACAACAGTGTTATCACGCTCAATTCATCACTCAACGACGATTTCTTACAACCATAATTCTATCAGGAAATCTTTCACTTGTGCAATAAATGAGATGTGTCACGTGGGGTGAGGTGCTTGATATTTATATAACAAAGATTGATATGATTTTATTTCACTGCACATGTTAGCGGGTCAATTAATGGGACGGCACGCGAACGGATGTTGCCGCAATGTAGCACCGTTGCGTTGTCGCAACATCACGTTGATTGCCGCACGATAATTGCTTACCAGATGAAATAATTGCTAATCAGCTACCATGTGGATCGAGGTTGATATTTATAAAATATGAGTCTACTACCTCTTGGTCCAGTGACTTATATAGGTACAATAATTACATACAGAGCCTTGGGATAGTAGCTCTTAAACTAGAGTTTAATTATTAGTGTAATTGAATATCACTGGTTATTTCCTACTACAAACATCTGTTAACACAGAAATCTTAATAATGTCACATAAGTTTCCATTTGTAAAAGGGTAGAAAATCTATCAGATCCTACAATAAAGAACTTTATATTTAATGAATAATTTGCCATTCATGTTAAATGTATGTGAATTTTATGCCAACTGAATGTGTTAATTTAACACTTATTTATAATACTATTAATTCTGTTTCAGGTAAGTTCCCAGTTCGATGACTTCTATCCAAACGGCTATTTGGAGTAAGCGATAAAGTTTTATAGCACATCTATTTTATAAGTTAATGTAGGCAATATAATAAACACACCATAATTTTGTAATAAAAATAGCCCGGATATTGCCGACCTATGCTGCCGAAGCTTATTTCTTTCTTTTATTATATTTATTTATCTAGAATCCGTGCTTTGAAAAAATAAATGACTTGAACCAAAAAAATGAAATTTATCATCTAAGAATTTGAAAAAATAACATATAATAACTTCAGATTATAATTTACGTATGTGACAGACCTTTGTTAATTGTTTACGGCCCTTTTTATCTGTGGGTAGTTTTTTTTAATATATTATCGATCCTCAGCCAATCTTAAAAGGAAATTGGCTACGGTCGTAAAACTTTAATGCATTTTGTATCGTTTTTTTAGCATATATACGGCAGCTTCAATATTTTTTGGGTGTGGAAGCTAATCTTTACTAATAAACGTAAAGTTTGTGAGTGTGGATGGATGGATAGATGGATGTTTGTTACTCTTTTACGCAAAAGGTACTGAACGGATTTCGCTGGATTATTTAATGGGGATAGTTTATAAACTCGATTAACATATAGGCTATAATCACATAGGCGTCACGCTACGACTGATGACGCAGAGTAGCAGTCCAAAGTCAAAGTCAAAAATTCTTTTTTCATATATAGACACATTTAAAATATTTTAAATCATGTTCTTATGATGCGCCCCTTTTTTTTACTACCAACAACGCGGGTAAAACCGCGGAATGCATTTTAAATGTTATATTAACAATATTTATTCTTACTACAGTTACCATGTAGGTAATATACAATAACATACTTAGCTAAAGAGTTTAATGGAAAACCTTAATAACAAAAAAAGAAAGTTAAATTATAAACTTCAATTTGCTAATTACCAATTAGAGAGAAACTTTACTAAGGAAAATAATATATATTATGTGGCACAACCGGGAAGAATTAAAAATTGGATTTAATAACAGAAGTGTTAATAAGAATTGTTACAAGTTCCTCATTTGCCTCAATATGAACTTTACTTATGTTAACTTTGCTTTTTATATTAACGTATATGAATATGATAGAAAATGAATAAAAAAGCAAAGTTAACTTGAGCTTTAAAATAAAAAGAAATTTAATTTCGTGAAATATAAATTTCTTGAATAAATCTTGAAAGCACGTAGGAAATCCTTATTTTGTAGAAATTCTAAATTTAAAGTTATAGAAAAATTACTTAAATTGGAGTTTTTGTGTGGTATGTATTAGATACTTAATTGCTTTTACTCAATAAACGTTGAGTTTTAAAAGCATTTAAATACTGAATCCTAATAGAAATGCTTCGCTGTCCCCTTGATCAACCTATAAGAACTGATATCGGATTTGTCCATTTAGGTCCAGGCCTCCATTCAGGCGAAGTGGAGTCATTGAACTAAAAAGTAATTAGTGTATCAACACGTTCTTAATGTCATTCTATAATGGTAAGGTTAACAAAAAAGAACGAATTTAGAAGACGTTCGCAATGTTAAAATCCGAAAATATTGTAATTTGACAACAACTGTAACCTATTTTTAAATTTCTTAAAAAAAGGACATAATAGGTCTTACTGATCCAATTTAAATAAATAATGAAAATATCAAGAAGTACGGGAAATATATGTATTGTATATATAATAAATTTAAACATCGTGACATTAAACTAAAATATATCTACTAGTACTAAGTAAATTCATTTTACGGTTTATTATTATTCCTTTAAACAGTTATTCAAGCCATTTCTCTCCAAGGGCAGACCGTTAAATTTTATTACCTTAGCTGCGTTAAAATATTTTATTACAATAAATCTCACCATTACAATAAATTATACTTGTTGCAAGATCAGTTTTCAATCAGCAAATAATTTTCTTAGATTACTGAATAAAAGTTCAAGATCTCTTCATTAAGAGTTTAAAGTGAACGAACCATACCACTGCGTTTTCTTTCTCTAATTCACTCTTCTGACTTTTCCCTTATCTTCTTTCTCTACTCTTTATTATAGAGAATCCAATCGTAATTTTTTAAATCGCTTACAGTGCGTACTCAGTATGTTCTTCTGCAAAAATCAAATTCTTTGCTTATACTTGTTTGTAACTAACCCTTTGATATAACCCAGCGTAGCTCAAATTCGATAACTCCAAGATACCACCGCAGCGTCCTAACAGTAAATCCCGGTAAAGTAGCAAAAGCCTCGGGGCTAACTACAAATGTCCGTCCGGAAAAAAAACTAACAGTAAACGATTAAGTATTTAAAATAGGTTCAGTTCTTTTTTTTAACTGAAAAATAGAAATATCTATAAAGAAAATACAAACCTCTTCATAACATTGTAAGTAAAAAATGAAAAACTTACGGCTCGTAATAATGATAATCATTATTAATAGATTATTACAGTGTATATTTTGAGAGGATTAGATTGGAATTATTTTGGTACCGATGTAGCCGGCACCCATTTCATAAGATGTAATAATAATTTTCTAAGCAGGCGCCGCTCATTATCAGAGAAAGTTTAAAGGGAATGCTCGATAAACATTTTTAGAATAAGTACCCAAGAAAGGTTTACTTACCTCCGCATTTCTATCTGTGCAACCCATTCAAGTATTCAATCGTATAGCTGCTTTAAAAAATGTTTCCTATTTAAAGTTGTTTGTCGATAGTTGCCACACCTTGGCATAAGGCATTCTATTGAACAATCTGAGCTACAGTCACATTCTAACCACATAAAAATAATGTGAAAAATTGCAATGTTAAAATGGTTCTTCAAATTATATTGATTTCTCAATTGGGTCCTTCTAATATAATTTAATTGATTTGTAAGTAATCTCACAAAATGTAGACTTCATTGCCTATACGTACCTACAGATTTTGTAAAAGATTTCGAAACGCAATTTCAACTCGGTAGCTCACGAATCAAAATTTGTGCAAGCTTCAAATGATTCATTTAATGCAGTGGTTCCCAACCGGTGGTCCGCGGACCACTGGTGGTCCCTGGAAGCACTAGAAATGGACCTGAAGCTGCCCAAAAAATATTGCGACGCAGCAAAATATCTATTCACTGAACATAAGATTTTCTAACACCCAGAAGTTATTGTAATAGTGTTCATTTTAGGGTGATTACGCAAAACAGGTGGTCCGTAACGACATAAACATTTTGTAAAATTTTCTTTCAGTGCTTAAAGGTTGGGAACCACTGATTTAATGGGATAACAACCTCTCGCGTCAGTACAACGAACGCATTTAGACAATTTAAAAAATTAAAAGCGTAGTAACCCGAAGTAATTACAAAGTTACGAATTATTACAAAATTACTTGAAATGTGCGTGGTTTTTGCAACGGGCGGCAATGAGCGGTGAGACATGTCACCTATGCCGCCGCGGCATGCCGGCTAAGGTTTAGCAACAAAACACTTGGCTAATTAACTGAATCGCAATCAACTGTCTCCCTGAGTGATGAAATGTTTGTAAAAAATATATTACGTAACACACCATTTTATTCTCTTTGTCATAATCTTTTTGTCGATTACTCTTAATTGAAGTAAAGTAATTTATGTAATAAAATGCTTTATTTATGTAAACAACGATGTAAGTTTAATGTAAATAAGAGTTCAGTAAAATTGTCAATTAGTATGGGATTTTACGCCCTCTTCGTTAACAAACCTTGGCAATCCAAACTCGTTGACGGATATTGCCGTAATCACCACACTTGGCAGGTGAATTAGTGATCGCAATAAGATGGGAATATCTTTGAGTTGATAGATGCTGCTGCCCATCAAACAGCTGTTAGTAGATACATAATATGTCTTAGTCGGTTCTTACGACACCCATAGGAAGATATGGGGTGGTCTATTCTTACTTAACTTAACTCATATAGTTGCGACATAAGTACAATTAGGTTGAATTATCTAATTAATATTATAATTACCCTAATACCATTGCCGCAGCCTTCCGCGGTTGTCATTAGCCCAGATTTTGATAAATATTCATAATAATTAGTCGAAATCGTTTGGAACTACGAAATGCGTAAGCGGTGTCAGAACTCGTTCTATTACGAAAGGGACTGCATATCGAAAAATAAATAATTGGGCCCTAAAAGTGAAAGCTTTGAGTTACGAGCATTAATACTCTTATCTAATTCGTCCCACTCAATCACCAGCCGATACTCGAGACTCGAGAATCGAGACAAAACGACGCGAGATACTCAGTACCTAATATATTTTAAATATCACTTATCATTAGTATTATGCATTATCTATTACCGAAGTTATGTAACAATCGTGAGACTCATTATGCCCTCTAGCACTCACTTATAGTTCACTCAATATATGCAGACGTCAATGTTATTATTCCTATAAATAAACATTCATTGTAATCTAACCCTTACACATAACACAATAAAGCTGATGTCTGTATGCTAGACGTGTATAGTGATGTACCTATTGTGCTATTTAACATAATAGTAGCAAATGACTCGTGATTTCAGTTTCTGTTCGCTATTGTTATGTAATTATGTGTATTTAATTTATTTTCTGTTACACTGATGTACCTATTTAGTTAATTGCAACCCATTAAGTGTTCATTTACTTTTTATACTAAGTGATTTTTCATTATATTATTATTTAATTGCAATTATGCAATTTTAGTATGCACTTAACCATACCAGCACGTAAATTAATCTCTTACTTTTTTATATGTAATCAATTTAACATTGTAATAATTCTTTGGTGTGACTAAATAGTAATCATATAATAGGTCGATTAACAATAATTCATAGAAATACGTATAGAAGAGAATTATTACAATAAAATCGAAGAGCAAAATTACGAAAGTTAAATTCCATTACTTATAAAGCTTTAGGTAATATGGATGACAAGTTGACTGTGATTTATTAACCGATGCTTCATAAATATAAGAATTTTAATACCAACTCCTACTTATTCATAGATAAAGAGTAATTTACTCATACATTAGTTCTATAAACACAATATTTCTTTCGTATCAGTAAGAGATTAGTGGTAATAATTTATAATTCAAATATTTTAATGCAATTGCGTCAGAAATAAGTATGGAATCAATTTGGTGGGAGGCGTGACGTCATTCGTTCCGACCCATCTTAGAGCTAATGATAACCCGATGGTAACCGAGCCACATTAATCTCGGTGCAGTCAAAGGGAAAAAAATCACTTTCACTTTGTTTCACATATCGAGTGCGGACTCGATAAATGAAACAAAAGTTCAACAACTTTTATAATTAAGTGAAACGTTACACTATAAGTAAACATGTTCACTGTACACTCGTATGTGAGTGAACACGGCTCGGTAATTTTATTTCATAGGAAATTTATGGAGCTGATAAGTAAAGCTAAATTAATTTAAAGTGATATAAATGGATATGTAGATCGTGTGAACAGTTTTCCTTTTATGATTGTAACGGATAAAGAACCATCATCATCAATTACTATACAAACAGTGGAATCAAATAATTTTATAAGTAACTCTTATATATAAAAAAAAATGTTTTTTTTCTCAACTGGGTAGACAGAGACAGCTAATCAGTAATAACATATATTATGCTCATTAGCTAAAGAAGATTCTGGGCTTGCTTGATACCATGATAATTCTAACACACATAACACAACATCCGACTTTTTATCATCGACATCCGACGGTTACTTCACTCAAACACTGAACAATACTTAAAAATAATTGTTAATTATAATTCTTGCTACATTTTAATATTGTCATATAATCTCAGTAATTTTTGACGCCGATTTTACTACAATAAATATATGAATATTATGTCAATGGTGTGTCGGTGTCATTGAAATGATATTAATTATAATTAACACACGCGCTGCCTTATAATTGGTTTGCGCAATAAAGAAGTGCCCACATAATCACGTCGGTCAACGTGTGAAACAATATTATGGACAATTTTAAATGGATTTTAAGTGACCTTTATATAATAAAAAAAGCAAGTTACACATGATTTACGGGGACGTCGTATGTATATGTGATACGTATGAGTAAATTTATATTATGGGAAATGTATTGTTGATTTAATTAAAGTCTGAATAGGTATCCCTTAAGTAGTTAATAGATAACAAAAAAAATTGTAATTATAATTGACTTACTAATCACGGATAATAACGAAATATGTACCTACATAAATAAAACAAAATTTGTTAATCACTTTTAATTTGAATTCATTTATCAATATGTAATTTATACATTCAATTTGTAATTGTAAAACATGTTAAAATTCCCACTCTTGTTTAATAACTGGCACTGGCCTCTTAATCGTTCGTGCGTCGATAAATTGAAAATTAAATTACAAAAGACTTCCTTACGTAATTCATTATTGGAACATGCGTAGTATCAGATAAATTGATCACATTCGAGGAATCGCTAATGACTGAGATGTCGGAAGCGATTCGATTCAAAGTAAAGGCGATATTATGTAAGTGATGGTAAGTATTATTTTATCAAAGAGTTTATTGGCTATTGCATCTTAAATTGTATAAAAAAATGTTTATACGATATTGTCATGGAAGTCTTGTAATATCTTCTTATTTTATATGAAGTTCTAAACTAATAATGATTTTGTTTGTGTTTTTTTTAACAAATGGGCATCGGTCTTGGAAAAGTAAAGTTTACACGCACTTTAACTAGTTTGCCCTGCTAAACCTGGAGCTCTGCTTGCCTTAATGTCCGGCGACACAAAAGCCTCGTGGCTAATTACATTGCTCGACCGCACAATCTATCATCATCATCGTTTCAATGCAAATTTTAATATTTTCTCACAGCATTATATCTCTTCCCCTCAAAAAAATACTTTAGTTTTAAATCTGAATGTTGGCTCAGTGGTTAAAATCGCTTCAGAGATCTGGTATTCTTAATTCGACTTCCACACGAGACATCTATGAGTGTATTATTGATACTTGTTCTTTTATTTTAATTTTAATATCACTTGTTATAATCTGGATGTGCTCTATGTTAAGTCCTACGAGACAGGGAGAAACTTTATTAGCGCAGAAGTTAATGCATAACCCTCTTAAAAAACCTTAAAAGCTTCTATAAAAATGATAATACTTCATACAATACTAGCTTCCCGAGTGCGGTTTCAAATGCGTAGCTCCTATCCTGAGAACTTCATTATTAAATAAAGCCTATGTTACTTTTAGATAACATAGCTTTCTAATGGTAAAATAATTTTTGAAATCAGTCTAGTAGTTACAGAGCCTATTCAATGCAAACAAACCGGCGTATCGAAAAAGCGCTCACTCGCACGTGCTTATCAACCAACCAGCAACTAACATAAACTAAAACATTGCCAATTATCTTGCGAGATGAACAGGATAACATGTAATCTGTAAAATGCTTTCGTGTAATAGCTCTAACGGCAATCGTGACACGTCATTTCACATATTAAGAGGCAATTGTTATTAAATATGACCTGGAGTCTTAACTATCCGCCATGTAAGGGTATTCAACGCAATAGTAAAATAGATAAACTTTATTGCAGTGTTTTATTTGCGTTAGAGTAATAAAAGTTTCTCTAAGCACAGTTTTATGTAATTGTTTTAGTGTCGTGTTTAACTATGTACCTACTTCTTTCTGTAATTAATGTTAGTGTAATTTGTGGAACTTATTATTAAAGCTTTCAGCAATGTTATTTGTTTGCTATAATTAGAAAATTTAAAACTATTGTAACAGAATAAATATTATAACTTTTGCGTTGAAAAAGATTACCCAGATAATTCTGAAACTATTAAGCATTTCAGAATTTTATGATGATGAAAAAAATCCATCATGACCATGGGCGTAAGAAAGCCTTTTTTTGTCCGGGGGGAAATCCATGCTGCGGCGTTACCGTGACGGCGTAGTGGTATGTGGGACTCGTCCTATCCAAAGCGGTGGTATGCTAATCATACCACGAGGAGAGGGCCCTACCTATTAAAACCCCCCGGGGTACTATATATATGGGAAGTAATATACATTTCGTGGCGTCATAATGCCCGATAGGAGCAAATAGGCTAAGGTAATTTTGCTCATAATTAGAATGTGGAATTAATGGTTTAGGACTGTCGTACATTTTTTTCTCTGACTTAACGGTTAGACGTTACCGTTCCTAATCTAATGTTCATATCACAATCTACCTACGTACGTAACTTGTCGTTACATCCATTCTCTAATGATGTATAGTAAGCATGTACAGTTATTTATAAAACTCATATAATAATTCAATGTAGGTACGTCTTTTTGTTAGTGTCTCAGTTCGTTAACCTGACAATTGAAGCAGTTATGAAAATGTTATGATTCCAACAACGTTGACTTATATAATTCTGATTATTATAATTGAAAACTTTTACGTTTATCTCGCATTCAGTTCAACCTGATCGACTTGATAATGTTTTATTTAACTAACAATGTTTGTCTACAATGTAGATAAAAATCGTAAACTCCTTTTTAGTTCAACTGAATGACATAAAAGTTATCCGTTTCAATCAACACGCAGATTCATGCGGTTGTTAACGTCTGATTTAAGTGTTATCTAACCACTGTTTGAGTATTTAACTACTCTTGTTTATGCACGTATTATCACAATATGTCAAGATCAAATTACCTCCTGTTTCATAGTACTCGTATTTTTCATAGCCTATTATTATTTATATACATATTAAAATACAATAAACGGTAAGCGACCCACGGAGCGACCACATTCTTCTGACAAACAATAGAATCAACCATTAGTAATTTCTTCAGCGGACTTCTTATTCGCTTTGTGTATTCATGAGCTAATAACCCTATTCAAAGTTATTCCAACGTCATAACCATCGGTCAACGTCGATATCCCTTCTAAAGTGTCGTGCTAGAGTGCGTATGATCGTGACCAAACTCCTGAAATGGTCATATCAGTCGCTGCCCGTGTGGCCGTCGGCGACAGTATTCGATACTATCCTTATTACAATAGTAGTAGAATATAATTTCGGGTAACACTTGACCTTGGGAGTAACGATATATGCGTGTATGTGTAAACAATCGGTAGTAGGTACCGGCGCAGAGGCGCACCGCGCATGGCTAATGCGCGCGCGCCACCACGCCGCATAGCGATGAGGGTGCGATACGGGTTAAACTCTACGACAATCAAATTTTATTTGCCGCAGCGCTTTATTACCTAATTTGTATTCAATACTTCCTTTATTAAAACACAAAATCTGTTGAACAACAACGCTGTACTATCCCTAAGCTATAAGTAGGAAATGTAATAACAATAATATTAGAGGAACATTCCCAGACGGTAAATCATAATAACTCAAGAGTACTCGCGGTCGTAGTGTAATTCGTATTTATAGGAGAAAGTAATATCTATACGACTGGTTCACATGAACACGCAGTATACAGCTAAGTAAATCACCAATTTTCCACGTGAGAAAGATTTTAGGAGATAAAGAGTATTTTATGTAGACGCCTAGCTGTGTTACGCAATCTTCGTTATGAAACGTAGTAAACTGGCTCATAAGTTTTGACAACATATTTTTGTTAATTTGGTCTTCACACACTTAAAAAAACTCTAATTCGGGTTTGATTTGCTTTCGGTGAGTTGATAAAAATATAATTATTTAATTGGACGGAAAATTTATGTGCCTACCAACACCCACGCGATTAGAGCCAAATCTCGAAAGGTTATTTGGATGTCACTATGTCAACAAACCGGTAAATATCAATAAACATAAGGTCAAAAACAATAGCTGACTCGTTCGAAAGAAAGGAGCGGCTCGTACATTGTAATTGTGTCTCATGAAAGGTATCTCAAAACTTATTAAGGTACTTGAGATCTTCCTTTGTTCAATAACAAAAAGAACAGTGCAAATTTTCTATTAGGTCACTGGAACAGTACTTAAAAAGTATGATAATTACGATTTAGATTGTCAATGATGACTCATCGATAATCTTTAAAGGAAGTAAGCGAAACAGAGTAATTTAACTGAGTTAGGAACAATGGAGTAAAAGTAGACGATAGAAGCATCTGAGTACTGGCCAGGCATGATAATACTGTAGTAATATATAGCCATAAACAAATGTTTAGAGCAAACACAGGGTCAATTTATATAATCTCGCATATTATGCGAGAGATAACCTACTATGCTTACATAAAGGAATACCTTCAATACTACTCAATCTATTCTCTATATTATTTATATATAATTAATGCTAAAGAGTTAGTTTGTTTGCTTGAACGCGCTAATCCCAGGAAAGAGTGGTCCGACTTGAAAAATCCATTAACTCTTGAATACTAATGGTATACCTACTATCAGTATTGTAGAAACTCTAAAAATCAGTAGTTTCTTGAATCCTACTAGGCTGTATCGCGTGCATATCTCAGCCTACTGATCACGCACGCGCAAAATAGAAGGCTCATATAATAGATCTCGAATGGAAAATTGGATAATGCTTCAAATAACAGCACCAGTCTCATTAGACTGGCCGACCTATTTACTGGAATACTAACAATGAAGTAGATTATAGTAATATAATGTAGAAACATTAAACATCAAGGCCAATTCTTACAATGGAAATACCATAATTTTTCTTACTGATCGTAAAGGGTATAAAGGTACTTTAGTTTGATATATTTCGTATTGTTTTTGTTAAGAAATTCGACATCAATAACTTATAGCTATTAATATTTCGAGGGATACGCTGTGTAAGGCTGCCAATAGATGTGTACAAAAATACTGAAATAATAGTAAAGATAGAAAATATTTTACACAGAATATACATATCGTCAGGGATAATGACGTGATACGCGTAAGTGAGAAAAGATAATAAGGTTGAAGATCGAATGTAGCAAATTGATATTTCACTCTTTACGACACAAGTAAAAAAAATATTTTTTGGTTATGAAACTATACCGTATTTGCCATTGTCACGGTATCACACTTTCACATTGTTATTTCTACATATTATAAAATGATCTTGTTATCATTATTTTTATCGAATAAGTCTCATAATTAAGATCTTATTTATTTAATTATTTGTTTTGTATTTTTAAATTGTTCTTTTAATAATTAATTAATTTTATATTATTATTTTAATTTTTAGGTAAAAATTCATATTATTATTTTCCATTGTCCAAAATTTATTGATTGATTTATTTTTGTTTGTTTATAACGTGGCGTCATTAATGGGGCCAACTAGAATACCAGCGCTACATTCATACACAAATGTGTGGATGTAGCATAAAGCTGAAGTTGGTGCCTATTTATGGTGCACATGAATGTCTATTACCCGTAAATTTGATATTGTAATTTTTCAACAGTGCATTATGAATAAATATTTTTCTTCTTTCTATCACCGACGATATTGAAAGAGCGTGTATACCATCGTTTTTTATATTAACAAAACTCTAAAACTCGAGATGTATTTGCATCATAACTTGTAAATGATATACCGGTAGTAGCAATAACATTTTTTAGAGATTAAAATACCGAAAAGTTTCCCAAGAAGCAATAAATTGTTCCCTAAAATAATATTATCTTTGCCAGCTTACAATGCCGTTGTCCGGTCAAACGTAATCTTAAAATATAGCTACTGTTAAACATGGTTGCTGTTCAGTTGCCAGTGTTGAATTTGTTTAATGTCTAGGTTGACATCCCAACAATTCTCTTGATAATAACCATTTCTTAACTGTCGTGACAGGCGGGCCGTTTCGTAGCTCCATTGCATTGCTGTGGAGGCAATATTTGGTGATGTCGAAAATTACCGCTGACACTTTTACTATCGCTGTAAGTAGTCTTATGGGTGCCACTATTGCTGTAGTCTTAAATAATAATTGTAGAGTTTTATGAGTGAATTTAATGGTTGACAATACGTTTAGATTTTCGCAGCTTCTTATTTACAATAAGTTAAACTTTCGGGTATTAACGCGGCTACATTTACCTTTATTAAGCTTAAGTTTCGCCTGTGACGTCGCTTATCTTATGAGAATATTTGTTTTTAAGCAAAAACAGACGGTTCCAATCCGCCATATATTGGATTAGGTTACATAGTAAATTAAGTTTCTGTTTAAGAACGATACGTCATTATGAATAAATATTTAAATCGGGTGTCATCAAATCGTAGCAGGAGAGCAGTGACTATTTTAATATTAAGATGTTAAAAATATTTTATGCGTAAATTTAAACTAGCAATGTTGTATTGATAGTTCTGAAAACTAAAAGTCCCTTAGCGGTATGGTTCCCTCTATCCCATGGGTATCGTAAGAGATTGATGAACAACAGCAAATATTAGGTAGGTACTTTAAGGTTACCTACCATCTTACTGCGATCATCAATTCGGCCTGCCAAGCATAGGGATTATTACAATGTTCTTTAACGACCTGGTTTACCAAGGTTAAATGGGGCTGTTGAATTGAAGTGAAAACTAGAGAACTGACCTATTTCTGGTTCAATGCCTTTGCTCTCCAGCGAAGTAAATTGACCACTCATTACAGTGCCGATACGAAGGATTTTCGGTACTTATGTATAGAAAATGTTTTATTGCTCAATTAACTAACCCATTTTACACATCTACTACGTGGTTAATAGGAAATATTCTTGATATTGCATTTAAGATATTTTGAAGGTACGTAATTTATGCCAAGTAATTGATTTATGTGCAAGCGCAATATTTTAAGCATTCTATTTATATACGTCCTTATCTTACTCGACAACTTTTCATAAAGCCAATAAATTACACAAACAACAAGTATGTATATTCTTTATTCTTTATTTTGTATGCGCTGGACATTTTAATTTTCGTAATCCTCTTTATAAATGTAACTAGAGTAGTACAAGGGAAAGTGTGACATATTTAAACCGGTTCTAAAACATAACACTTTATGGCTGAAATGTTGCCAAAAGTCCAATTTTGTATTAATTAATTTTACTTCGCACCTTAATAATACTAAGTATAGAATATAAACATGGACTGAATAATATTGGTGTATCTTACATTGTAATAGTTAGCAAGTCAGGAAACGTACCTAAGTTTTGAATTAATGCAAACGTTTTTTTAGGTTAGTACTAATGTACAGTTTCAGAAGAAAAAAAAAACTATACACTCAATGATCTCATTTTAGCTTACTCTAAAATTAGAGAATTGAAGAATGATAATGTCAGATTGAGTTTTACATATTATATATGGTTGGTGACCGCAGTATTATTGTAATAACACCCACAACGACATGCTGCTGCCCGTTGCCTAGTATACAATTGCTATAGATGATGTTATAACAATCAGGATCATCGGATTAACGTACTTTCCTAAGCACGGGAAAGGGAGGGAAAAATCTTAGAGTTTACATAAAGATTTCTAATCCAGCGTGGGATCAAACCCCGGACCTCCGAGACTTAAAGTGAAACTTATACCTCTTCGCCACGGAGTAGTGAGGGACAATTATTTGTGTAAACCAATAGCTGAGTCTGAGCCTGTGTATGTGTGTGTGTGTACTTTTTATGTATGTGATACGCGACACAGAAATTAATTTCCTTAGTGCGCTAGTTGTATTTTATAAACATTTACAGTTAATCCACTATACGAACCTGATTATAATATATATTGTACCTGATAACAATATACATTATAGAAGAGCATGGGTGACAAAATATGTTCATATAAGTGAATTTGCATTAATAGGCAATTGTCGATTCAGCACGTTCGTACGCGGCGAAGCACTACACTCGACGGCTTTGGATATGACACATGTATGAGTGCATATATGTGAGTGAATATGTACGAGAATAGAATTTTAATACTCGCCCTATGTGCAGATATGCGGCGAACATTCATATTAAAATGTTATAAGCGGGGACCTTCTCCAGGATATAAGATGTAATAGTTTCGTTTGATTCGATTTCCCCAAGAAAAACATTTGAAATTTTTACTAGAATTTAGTTTACAAAACTACTTCAAAATGAATAATGTATAAGTAAAAAACACACACTCGGTGATATATACAGCACACTGTTATTTGTTTAAAATTGAGTATTAAAAACACACATTTTTTAAACAAAATATCATTCAAACGTCTAAAAAAGTTACGGAACAGTCAGTATTCAAGCTTGAATCGGACTTGACCAACTCACAATCGGTTTTTCAATTATCTATTTTATATTTATTCATAACTTCCTACACCTCTGGTTGTATCCAATTAAAGCACTCGTTTAATAGTTGGATAATATCGAAAATATAATTTTATAACTATTTTTAATTGTTTAAAATTGATAGGAGAAAATAAAATGCTATTAAATGGTTCCCCATCGGAGCGTGGTTAGCGGCAGTTAATCGAATTACAGAGGACAGACAGACGGGCAATGATATAATTTAACTGGTTTAATTCAATCGGACACAGTCGGGGTCGATGAATTCAGGTTACTCTGTCAGATACACGACTCCTGCGCATTGTTTCTGTTTATTTAGGTCGGATGTCATAGCCGAAATTAAATAATTGCGTTATTACAAACGCAATTACCGCGGCACTAAAGTGTTCGTAATTTAAGAAAAACGCGTGTCCTCAATACAATAAATTGGTTATATTATTACACGCTATTATCTTGGCGTCGAATATAATGTTTCTTGATTTGAACTGTCATCCCACTTGTATGCTTTTTTGAATATTGGATTAACTATTTAAATTCGGTTACCCAATATGTTATTTAACTTGATAAGGCGACAATCGAATAGCAATCGATACCTACGGCCGTTGCGACACAACGGAAGTTTCAACATGGCGATTATTGGTCGTATTATGATAAACATCGGAGTTATGTCAATAAGCCACTCAAGTTATAATTCGGCTAATTGGTACATGGGTTTCCTGCCGTGATATAAATTAATTTGACCCCGTGTCACTGACAGCCGTAAATATAGTGCCGCCAATTTAATGAGATACATAACATGTATTATGCATTCTTTTAGTTAAATACTTACGTGAAGAGGTACACTATAATTAACATTATAGAATGTTTAAAAGTTATCTAATCTTCGTTTACAAAATTCTACTTCTTTTGATGAAACAAATAAAGTCATTTTAAAATATGTAATTTAAGGTTTAGTGAGGCTTAAATGCTTATGGGCGTTATTGTACAATACCTCAGTAAACAAGAGTCTGACTGATCTCTAACCTGGGGGTAAATTAATATTTATATATAAATGTATATTTTCTGCTCACAGGACATTAAACATAAAACTCTAATCTGAATATCAATTATACGAATGAGGAAAAGGTCAACTTTAAAGCGGCAGTTAGCTACGAGTAGTTAAACTTGCCTTTAAGTGTATGTTATTATTTTACTTTTATAACGTGCGATTATTTCTAGCTTGTAAACTAATTAGGTCGTGCTATCTCCTCACTGTAGTTATATTTACTTAGAACTTGCCATTTAAATGCAATTTGTAATCATCAATTGAATTATTCTGCATCTCTTAGCCTCCCTGACCGGGACCTAGTTGTGAAACCGGGACGCAAACTACCTAGTCAGTATATTGATTACTTGATAATCTAGTTAGTGTCGCCGCTAATACATGTGGTTATGATTGATTACTTGTGTGGCATACTCTACTTTGCAGGGCCTCGGACGAAGTGAATCCTATACGCTGCATTCAGACTGTATTTAAATTGAAAAGCTTAACATAACTTATGTTTCTCAGACGGAAATTAAAAGGTTACATAAGTATTTATGCACTTTTATTGACTAGAATTAATAGTTTGTGTAAATAAATATTTATATTGAATATAATTTCCATAAATAATTTAGTGCTTGCTTAATAGTTGGGTACAATAGGGTTCCTTACAAGAAATCGTATTTTACGTGCTGTAATGAAATTTTGTTAAAGTTTAATTAATTTTTTGTCATTAAAATGAGTTAAAGTAACGTAATGCATCAAGCATAAATATGGCATGGAAGGTTACATGTAGCTATGCCAAATACACTTGAACATATTAACCAATAGAGCAATAAGTAATTGGCTTGTTTCATCAAAGCTGATTAAGCTCGTTTGTGCCCAATACAGTATCAACTATGATTGAACGCGTGACGCGTGCGCGCTGCCTTGTCATCATCACGATTCGCTTTTATTATAACTCTTACATTAATATTGCATTGATATGTTACACGAATGATTTATATCTGTTCTGTCACTCGTAAATAATTGTGACCTACTACTGCAACTATTGTATCGTGTGTAGTTTTTGAGTAGGCCGTATTTTTGCAATGACCGGTTTAGGATAGAAACTGAGATGATTCAAAAGATAATCTAATGTTAACTGATATTAATATGGTTGTTGTGAAAACGCTATTGTTTTTGTACGAACAAGTATTGAACAGATATTAATAATGTGCCCCCTGTGTGTGGTAAACATGTCGCAAGCTCTGTAAGTTCTTATTTGTCTTATTGAAGTGAGTATACGGTTTACGACTAAAAAAAAGTTTATCTGAGCAAGTTAGATAATAGGTCCAATTATTTTGGTTGGTAGGTTACTCATCTAACTCACTCCAATGTGCGGTAGCTATATGACCAACTTAAGATGATATACATGATAAGTGTCATTATGTAAACTTGAGCGGATAAATGTATGTGTATTATAGCAAATGCGCTAAAAGAGTTGACTATGATTGGACCGAAGAAAGAAATGATCCGCAATTTGGTTTTGTAGTTTCGTCTCCATAGAAATTGGTGAGTAAAATAAAAAACCTTATTGCTGTTTCCCTAGATTAGTGCTCTATAATTTGTCTCGGATATGTTATTTTTTTCTGCTGATTTCGTTTTTTGTGAACAAGTGTCAACCGGAGCATTTTTTTTTGTTAGTTATTACAAAAAACTAAGAAGTTACTTAAATTCATTAAACTTTGAAAACTTATACAATAAATAATAAATAAGTCTGTAGTGAAGGTATTTTCTACATGAACGTAACTCGTATCCATCTATACTTATCTATAACATCTATTCGACTAAAATACAATCTATTAATTGATTTAGTTTGCTTTTTAAATATAAAAACAAGTGCATTAACTCATAAAATTTCTAAATTGAAAATCAATTAACATTATTTTTAATTACAAAAAAATATCCCTTACATTAGGCGGGCGATCCGCCCAAGCGCTATACAATGCGCCGGCGCAGCGGGCGTAGTTAAGCGTTGTCAGTCAGTCCTTACCGCGCCGCGCTACACAACGCACGACCCGACGACAGTCGTATCCCTAATAGTTTTACTATTGGAACTTTGAAGTTATTAACAGTGTACTACAAGTTTGAGGGTCTACGTGACCCGCTTTGTGATGTTCCCGTGTTAGTGACAACGCTGCCTGGCTACTCAAAGGCTGTTAAGAACTTATGATGCATGTGAGTTTAAAGTGCTTCCAATGCTACTGTATATTAAAGGATTAATTGATTTTTTTTCTCATGACAAGTTTAAAGTTTATTACGTTCTTCATTATTATTATTTATGATGTATGTTTTGTGGTACTAAGTTATTTAGTTGTATAAAAAAACGAATATTTTTAAGTAAACAGTTTTTACTTTTTGGCTTTAGATTTGAGGTAATAACAGTTTTACAATTTATATAGTTTCATCGAGAATTTCTATTCATTAATAGATTACGCTTAACGATCAATCATTAAGAACTATGTAATTATTATAATTAGCGGTATACTAAATTTAATTCTTATTAAGTGAAACTAAACTGGACTAAGACTATTGTTATAATAATGATTATATACATATCTTAGGTAGGGTTTTTCAACTATAAAATAAAATTACATAGTTGGATTGTGAACGTTTCGCTTATATTTTTATCGTATTAACATTCTATGGGACACCTTATTGTCAACGAAACAATAGCGGTTAGAACCAAACTATTTATCCAAGGCCAGTCACCATTTATTTTAACTACAATATTTCAATAGATAATCGACAATGATAGATTGCCTAAGCATCCTGTTTTTTAAACATCTGGTGACCTGAATGACCTTTATAGGAAAGACTATAATTTCAGTTATTTAGTTCCTACAAGTTATTTTCCTTTAGGGATCTAGTTAAGGCATTATTTTCCTATTATGGACATGAAGACTAAAAAAAATCTATTAAGTCCGTCAGTTAGATTATTAAAAAAAGATTGGACCCGTATTTTTTTTAGTTCCTCAATCAAAACATAATGAAGATACAGCTAGTTGAAATTTCTTGTGACGTAAATTTTATTTACAATTTTACCTAATAGTGACATCACAAACCTCCCTCTCCTGAACTTTATAGTTTGTTGTTGCTCTGTATTTTTATTGACTTGATAAATAAAAAATACGTGTCCAATATTTTTTAGTAATCTAGCTGACGGACTAAATAGTTTTTTTTAGTCTTCATACACATTTCAGCTATTTAGCTCCTACAAGGCATTTTCCTGTCTTGATCTTCATATATGTTCACCGTTTGATTAATTGACATACAAGTTTTAAATGGTATAATATTCTCAATGTTGACATACCTATTAAGATTCTTGTATAATTGTTTTTTAATTATATGACTTCGCTACAAGTTCTAATGCCTTACGTGCCTACATAATGTTTACCATTGCATTGCAACCTAATTTAGCTGGCGTATGTTTATTTTTCTTATAACAACGACTATTCAACTTCAAAACACAATTGTTTAGTATTTATAAATATAAAGGTACCTACTTACGTACTTGTGTTTGACGTAACGTAGCGCTCTTGTATCGTGAATAAAAATTCAAGAGTATTTACATCAGGTACGAAGCATACGATTAATATTGTGGAATACAATACTCCCAACAATACGGCCATAATTCATTTGAAGTTATGAATATAAGGACTCGGCCTTTAAATATACCCTTTGTACGGGATCACATTTCATTGCTCGTATAACAGCAATATAAAGATTTTATTTAAAAATCTTTAAGTCAACTAAAAATATCTTATTTAAGTCATAAAATAACACTACTAACTTTTTATATGTTAAGTGTTGCGTTTTTTTTAAGTCTGTGTTCTAATTGAGAACGGTCAGACGGATTCAATTTACAACTTCATTCTAAAATCTATCTTATCTATGGATCTCTAAAAAACAAAACATTATATCCACCGTTGCTTGTAAACACATTTTTAAGTGTAAACAAACTCCCGAAGGATAACAAAACCGATTGATGTCTTCCTTGTTTAGTAGAACGCTAATAAACAAAACACCATTCAAAGGGAGCGGTCTTTCTTACCTGAGATAACCTGACTCAAATATACGTAATTACCTAATGAATAGACCCAGCATCAGCTCGCGGCAAATTGGAGCCGTTTGTTCGACTTAAGGCGAGTACTCACTGCCAGTGGCTACATTGTTTCTATAACATTTCTAATGATTCAAGACATGAATCATATTGGCTGTTGCCATCCTGAATACAAGCAATCGATTTTATAGGTATGCTACTTTTTTTTTGTGTAGCTACTGACTACGCGGCACCGTAGCGCAGGATGTATAATATCGCGTAGTAATTTTATTGTATACGTACCTTTACTTAGTATTTTTATTACATAAAGTAATTGGAAAGGTCTTTACCACGCAAGTCATCGATGATACGATAGATTTCATAATTATTCCGCCATTATCCAGTTCGAACCAGATTTATAGGTAACCCAAAACTCCACTTAATGAGTACGCAACCGTGATTGATTGATAATCATATTTTGATTTATTTACTTGCTTGCTTAACCGCAACGAATTTAAATGTTTGATTAGTGCCAATGTTTTTTTTTTGTTTTGAAAATTTACTGTGTACTACGGTTTATATTTCTGCTACATAATGCTGCAATGTTTACTTGTTAAGTACTGAGTAATAGACAATGGTGTGTACAATACTAGGAGTGGTGTCAAGGGGCTTGCTCACCAAAGTAAAGACGTGGACAAGGTTCACATGAATTATTCATCGTCCAAATACATCTCATTTTAAATGCTCATAATTTCTTCGAAAGCGCATCTAATTATACCTTACATTGGTAACTAGGGTAGTTAACAAATACTATAATTATCATGATTAATTGCGCCAACTGTTTGAGAGAGTGCAGGTGTGTGTATCAAACAGTTGCCCTTCCATATCGACTATTTACAGCCACAAGATTTGGCTAGCAGGCTGCAAGTGTATCTCACTCATACACCTTTATTTTTTGCATGACTTCACTGACATACTCGTCGCGTCAACAACTTATTGTCTAGTCTTAATAGGTCTTTATAAATATTGATAAACGAACGAACTAGTTAGCTGTGCACCTGTCAATTACAAACACACCTGAACACTCGAACTTGGCCTTTTTTAGCTACCAGAATAGCCAGTCCAACAAAATTACTCAACAAAACATGATCGAATGTATTTAATTGGTCGTTTTAAATAGCAAAGACGCGATAGTTATTAGCGGATGGCGCAAAAACTGACCGTACGCGTGCCGCAGGACTTGTATGGCAATACAAATTTTTGAAACAACATGTGCAAGACCAGACTGTAAGACAGGATCTCCCAAAGATAAATTTAGCACAAGAACAACCTGAGCTTTTGTTTACCGCTATACAACAATTATATGTATGACCTTTGTTTTACAATGTTAACAAATGAAAGTTCAATCCAGTGGGTTAAGTAGGCTATATATATGTAATTTCAATAGTGACACAGTTTCCTATTGATCTTAGTACCTACGAATAATGATTATTAAAATTTGATACGACTTCCTGTCCTTCATCTCTGCTAATGTTTCCTTTTTAGATTTTTTCATCGATTACAAACTTCAAGAAATATTAAGTAAGTAAGATGTAATTAAAATGCAAACGTCGCACCGTAAGATTTAAATTGAAAATAAACAATTGTAGTATATGAATAATAATGATAGGAATATATAGGAGCCTTTATACTTATGTGCGTTGCGTCATGCATGGTAATAAGCACACATTACAAAATAACCCACCATTGTTCAGTGTTCGCGGAACATACGAGCTATCGGCGTGTAATAGGGCTCGCATCATTGTGCATCTCCGTCAGTTCCCACAAGCACTCAACAACTACAACCGATACTATGCGGATTTCTATGAAACAGTTTTGTTTAGGAAGTGTACCGTCACGTAATTCGATTACTATTACGCTCCAGGACCGGTCACGTACGCTGCGTTCCCAAAGGACTCTAAAAATATAATTTTCCCACTGCAATCTGTGCTGCATCCCAATCTAAAGATAACATTGGTTGCAACACGTGTTGGTGGTGTCGGCACTATAAGTTTAGTGACCCCCCCGACGCGTGACGTGACGTCAGGACCCGCCGCAGTCATTAGTCGACGTCCTGCGGTGATCTGCTCGTTCTTTGTACCCTCCACACTGCATTATACAAATGCTTAGGTAATTGTAAAATAATGTAACGACGGCATAAACAATACCAGGAGTCATTTTAAATCTATTGTGAATAGAATTGAAAGATCTACGAATTTTAACCTTAGTCGCAACGCGGAATTGTATTTTTTATTATTTTTGTGGAAACGCGTTGGCTCAATTATGTAAATTGCATACGAGAAGGAAGGAAGGGAACGACGTTATCGGTGTAATTATTTTGTGAACGATTCTCGGAGAATCGTGTAAATGATACATGTGAATGAGGAGCGAGACGTGACGGTCTGAAAGGAAGACAGTCGGTGGTCGCTGCCCATTGGTCACTGATGTACATCAGCAATGAGACACGTCCGTCGCCCGTGCCCGCTTCCAACTTTACGTGACCATGAATAAAAACTTTCCAACAAGTGTATTTAAAAAAAACGTGGAAACTACCTCTGAGAGATGGAATTTGAAAGAAATTCCTCGTTTAGATGACTCATTCATTACTTTTTTTTTTTTTAATAAAGAGGATTCCTGTCCCCATAGTGATATATGTCACAATATTAACTATGTTTTTGTTTCAATAAAACCTAATTATTAAAGTTACTTTTTCAAACGGATAGTTTTTTAAAGAGTTCTGACAGATATTCGCGTTTTGCCATCGCTTTCATAGTTTCGGTTGATTCAACTTTTTTTATGTTTTAGTAGAAAGTATCCAAAATGGTCACCATTGAACTTAGTTAATTCATAAAGTCCCTTGAAACGTCCATTCTTAAAAAACTGTTACTTTGACTTAACGTAATAAAATGGTTGTAATAAATGTTTCCAAACGTAAAGAACCATTGATATTTTTACTACACTTGGGCTTTTTTACTTTTCACGGCACGTGTTTTTTCTAACTCGGAATGGTATAATTTAGTCCCCGAAACACTAAGTCGTTAAAATTGTAACCGTTACTGGCAGGTACACTAAAAAATAGACTTTCCGTTACTTAAAACGCATTTACTTAAAAAATAACAGTAGAAATAAAACTTATAGTTGACTGACTTTAACAAATGGATATAAAAATAATTAACACTACTTTTGAATTTGGAATATAAAATTCTTAATACCCAACTAAACTACCTAGTTTTCTGTCCTATTAAAGTTTTCAAAGAAGGTATTCTTGTCAAATTATTCGTTTATAAAAAAAACTGTCTTTACTTAACACATGAATTTTTATAAGATACTAGCTTCCCGTAACTCCCGTTCCCGTGGGAAATTCATTATAAAATATAGCCTATGTTCTTTCTCAGGCTCTAGACTATATCTGTACCAAATTTCATTTAAATCGCTTCAGTAGTTAAGGCGTGATTGCGTAACAGACAGACAGAGTTACTTTCACATTTATAATATTAGTAAGGATTAGTAAGGATATTAGTAAGGATAATATAGGCTACTATATATTAATTCTGTCTGTCTGTTTTTTGTGACCGTGTATTTGGCGTAATCTCCAAAATCGTAGCACCTACTGATTTAGAGTATCGTTGTTAGTTAGTTTATAAAATACTTATTTCAGGCGGACTAAGCGGCAGCAAGTAGTTTACAATAAAACACAATCGACTTTACTAAATGGACAGAAGCATGTTATGGACACACAGCCTCAACATAGTTTCGACTATAACTATGCCAGAAATGCCGATCTTCGGCCTTCTGTATACAAGCCACACCGGCTACCATATAAAGCAAGAATAAGATAAAATAAAATTATCAGCTTTTTAAGTAATTTCTAGAGCTTAATAAGCGCGTACATATTTTCAACGAGTAGAATAAAAAAGTGATGCTCCATCATGTTGCCTCGGTGAGTTAATTGGTAGTTTCGCCCTGTTGCGTGTGCGCAGCATTTAAATCGTATTCCGGGAACCATGCCCGGTGCTTCTGGGCACCCCAGCGCGTCCTTGGGGATAGCCACTCGTATTTTAAAAACAGGTTTATTACAAATTATTCCGACAGCCATTCTAGAAATCACAAAGCGATTTCAATAGCAATTTTAATAACAAAATTAACGTACGTGTTGTAACAGAAATAAGATTAGCACATGCCTTTTGTTTTAAGAGATCTTTTCAGTTACGGCAAATGTCAATGTCACTCTGAACAATTCGACAGCCATGTTAGTCATGGGAAAAAATATTTCAAATACATTAAAGACAAGATCTACAAAGTACGAATCTTGATAGGTTGGTTGTTGTTTGTGTTAGCTAGCATATATATAAATATATATATACTAGCTGCGCCCTTCAGTTTTACCCGCGTAACTCTGCTCCAGTGGGTCGGAGCGTGATATTTTGTAGTCAATATGTTAATCCAGCTTATAAACTTTCCGCGTGCATACAGCCAAATCCATTCTGTAGTTTTTGCGTGAAAGAGTAACAAACATACATACATCCTCACATACAAACTTTCGTTTTATAATATTAATTTAGGTACATAACAACAAATTCGTGCATATAAATATGTACGAGAAGTTAAACTTCTTGTACATATTTTTATGCACGAATTTATATACACACAATAACTATAATTATAATAAATATTTATGCGCATTTAATCTATGATTTGCAACTATTTTTTTCACAATAATACACTACCTTATGTTGTAGTATTTTTTACTCATTCATGGCAAAATATCTTGTATCGATCGTGATAGATCCATCTTGTAATTGAAAATAATTATTGGTATTTTATTCAAGGTGATGTCGGCCTTATTCGGTGTGTTTGCCTGTTGTGCGAGCCATGGATAATTTATAATAACGTAACAGTATAACGAATAATGTGACTACTAGACACGACTAATCGTATACAGTGACTAAGGTTTAGAAAAAAATAAAGACAGGCAGTTTCGATATGGATCATTAATTTCAATTAATTACTAAAAATTGAGGGTTTCTTATATTTTATGATTAAAATAAGTCGCTGATATTAGTATAGGTCATTAGATAAGATAAATGATATACGGTATATCTATACATATAGTAACATAATATACTCGTAATTTAAAAAATAATCTTAAATATTGAGGTCATTGAAATTACAAAGAGGTCAACTTAGAAGTGTGGTAAAACGTACATATTATTTAATACATTATGTTACAATTTAGTATCAACAATGCAATTAAAAAAATAAATCTTGCCATTGTTTTGTAATCAAAATAGTAACGTATCATTAATAATGAAGCTACTAGTGCGGTGTGTCATTCATCATAGTTACCGACTAATCTACATTTTAAGTTGGCCTTTCTTATATAATGTGCCATGAAAAGTGGCACATTGGTTTTAATATTGACACACCATGATTCCACTTCCCGAGTTCAATACTTTCTCAAACTATAAAGTTTATTAAAACTACTACTTTATATAAAACTATATAGTTTTGTATAAACAAGGTGCTTTAAAAATGTAACCTTTAACTCAAGCTATTGTCACTTATAAGTATTTAATTAGTGAAGCAATTAAAAACCAACATATATTATAATATATATTCATGTTATTATTTTTTTATTATATCACTAGCTGTGTTGGCCGCATTCCCTAATGTCTCGCGAACTCAATTCCTACATGGTGCTTGAACAGTTTTTTTTTCATAGACGACTTAACTGAAGTTATCATTACACATGATACTAACTACTGTTAAAAGTATGGTATACAATAGGAGTGCCTTATATAATTTCAGTACCAATATAACAATTATATTACCTATCCGCAAACTAAGCAGTGCCAACATCAATATACAGAAAGGTAACCACAGCTAAATCAAAAGTTTCAATTTGGCTGTGACCTCAATATAAACCAAAAGAAAAGGTGAGTTTGACTACCAAAAGATTGCTTTAATTTATTTGTAAATAGATTAGCACACTTCAATTGAGTATATCAATTTTCAGTGTTGAGATTAAACTTAGATTGCAATCGATTTAAGATGAACCTATTATAAAATTGACGAAAGATATTTTCAAATGCCGACTGTGTAGGTAATAACGATTATGGTTATACTGAATTAACCTTATCTTTATAAGGTTGTTAATGTTTTAAAAATAACCCTGTATTATTAACTTAAAAAACAAACGCTAACAGGTAGGTAACCAAGTATTTATAAATGTGCCGTAGTTCAGAAAATACGGATAATTACTGACTCAGAGCAAAACAATAACGGATCGATAAGAGCAATCATAGCTCTTTTATCTAACATAAGTAATTAACAAATTGACAGTATATAAAAGTTTTATATGAACATAGAATATACAATGATATAATGTAGGCAGCAATAATATAATTATATTTTTTGCACAATGACAGTAGGTACGTGGCAGACTTTGTGCCATACGCATTTCCTACCAGTCCACCATAGCGTGGTGCAGAGAAAAACTGGTAGGTTCACAGAAGTAGTAGATAACTAATTAAATTTACTACCGTACTTTGGTCAGTGGGTAGTCTTAGGTATCTATCTTGTTCCATTCTTTACAAAGAGTTGGGAAAAAAAACTTATTGACTTATAAACAGTTGCATAAAGAGAAAGCTAAACAGCGAATTACCATCAGTTCCTTAGATTTGCGGTAGTAAGTAGGTGGTAATCAGTGTGGGCAACGCTGTCCATTGGTTCATCGGAACTCAGCACTTATCGAGGCCACAGGGTGTACTGAATGATGTAACAGATCCACCGTTCGACTAGCTATTCGTTTGCTAATCTAACAAGTAAATAAAGAATAGTTATCATTAACATACTAATAACTTCCACTTAAAAGAATCCGTTCTGAAAAAAATAAAAAAAATAAACAAATAATTTAAAAAGGTAGCAGGTAAAAACTGTCAACTCGCGTCTACCCAATGTATCATAACTTGACATAAATCCGATCAAATATTTAACGGGTTCTCAACTTAAACTTAACCCTATCGGATTTTCGGTTATAAATTTATACCTGTCTAATGCGATTATTACGTAAAATAATATTTTTTCTTTTATGCTCACAATTTTTATGCGTGTTAGTTAACATGCAGTAAACGTCGCTTAGTCGCATAAGCATACATGAATAAATCTTTGACGTTAAAGTATTGTTGCATGACGTCGATTCTTTGGGAAAATGTTTAGCTACATACGGGTTTACGAATGACCTTGCAAGAATTCTCTCGAAGATAATTCTTTAATTGTCAATCATTGCATGCAATGTATACGTATGTATAACTAATACTTACATGGTTAGACCAATCATGCGTTGCCTTGTATTAGTGTAGAGGAATAAATCTGACGGATGGGTCAGCGCAGTGACCCGCGGGGGCGCTCGCCTCAATTAACTGGCCTATACACGTTCACCAAAAGTGGTCGACATACATCAAATGAAGCATCGCTTTACATAGCTTCTTATATTTTGATTCGACTATTTAAATTTGCTTTTTGAATTATTAATCTATTAGACGCCACACCATAACGATAATGCCGATTCTGTTGTTTTTATCATTAAATATTTGAATATATTTTGTGTATTTTTGTTGACTGTGTTTATAATTGGAGATTTATTGTTTGAGTTGTATCAAATAAGATATAAAAGATATAATACAATATGTTTATTGTATATATTTTGTATGGGTTTCTGTGAATTGCTTATTGTCGAGTATAGCCGACGTTGGCGCGCAGGACACGCTATAGGGTTTGTTGAATATGACCGACATTGCCGTTCAAAAGGTTTAAAAGTATTTTATTAAGCATACTATGTGAACTCAATTTCTGCAATCTATATTTTTATTTTTTATTACAATGATTCCACGGAGTTTAAATGTTTTTTTTATTGTAAGCATTTAAAGAAAACTAGAAAAAATCTTCAAAAGCTTCGGGCCTTCTTCTCTAGGTTTTGCAAGTCTAACGCTGCTGATTATTTTATAATTACAGCTACTGGCCATTACATTATATTATGTATAATCGCATTGTAATTAAGATTTCTGAATACTTAGTTACTCATCAAAATACCAAATGTTACTACAATATAATAAATACCAAATATATATACATAGCGTCACCGTGTTGCTTTTATTATGTAGTAGACATATAATTATCAATAATCATTTTACCAACTAAAGTATATCATAAAACTAAAGGAACATAATGATAAAGTTAAAGTAAAAAAACAAAAAAGCTAACACTAAAATAATTAACTTAAAACTCCAAATTTATATAGACTGAATTATTGTTCTGTCTATTTGCAAGTGCCTGTAATATGTTTACGTAAATAAAAATGAATTTTATTTCATCACCAACTTACTTAACATCAAAACATAAGTCGGTTTACGCATAGCGTAGCTTGTTATAGTGTGTATGCGACCCCATGGTTCACCTAACCGGCCTAAGGCTGCACTTTCTCCCATGGACTTATTTAAAAAAGTCTCCAACTTGATTGACAGCTTTGTTAACGTAGATGATGTAACTTCTTCTATACCAAGTGTATAAAAAAGATGGTTTAATGTGTAATGATGCCCATTCTTTGAGCTTGCCATTTAATAGTTGAGCAATAATATATGGGTCTTTACTATGTGCACCTGATATTAGGTAAACATGCTGTTCGAAAATAGACCTTATTATGTTCATCTTAAGGTGGGTTAGTATTACGATTATTTTGCAGATGTTAGCAAATATTGTGTTAGTGATTTGTGTGAATTTCACGCACCGTCAATAAGCTGTCGTTTAGAGGAGGTGCAATAGTATTGATATGCTTGGTATTTTAGAGAATTAAGAGTGTTGTAATTGTATTGTGAAATGTTTTAATTGTGAATTTGAAATGGCTTTTACTGTTCAATCTTTAACAGCCTGTTATGTCCACTGCTAAACATGGGCCCCCTTTAAACAGATCTTGGTTAGTTGTTATTAAGAGTATTATTGCCATGATCACTACGCTTGGCAGGCGGATTGGTGATTGCAGCATAACCTTGAGCTCATAAATGCTTCTGCCCATCTATCAGCAGTATGTCCCATAGTCGCACTTTACGGCGCCCATAGGCAGATATGGAGTGATCTATTCTTAGCCGGAAACCACACGGCAAGTGGCATTCCTTACGTTATATTTGAGTTTACAAGAATTTAAAAATATATTTTATATAGAGATAAAATGTAGTGATATTTATTTATCTAGTTCAAAGGAACGAAATATGAATACCAAATAAGATTAAAACAGACTACTTACTTACTAGGTTATATGTTCACAAGAATATAATATTACTCGTATTTTATATTATTAAATGCTAATTACAAGCCACATTTGTATTCAGAAACATTCTAAAAAAACATACAAAAGGTCGTTTTAAATTACCGAGAGCTCGCGAATAATGTTTTATCGTTCTCATTAATTGTTCAGTTCGAACGCAATCCAAGTTGGCATCTCATTTGAGACATTGTTGAGTTTCATGCGTTTTTTTCCCGTCCCTGTTTTAAAAATGTATGTTGAGTGTTGAGTTCGGGGGTGTATGAAGGTTGCTGACCTCAATCCCGCACCGTGATTCGGCCCAGAATGCATTATTTCGAATCACAGTCCTACATCATTCCCAATCGAGAATTCCACGCTTGATGTCTTCTTTGGTACCGCTGCTTTCGTTATGATTTATTATCATTCGCTCACGTAATTACCTGACATTATTCTCTTGTGCATACCTTGTTCATATACTCGCGTTTGTGTTCTATTTTACTGCGGTAAAGAAAGATTAGTCTATCAAAATTACGACACCGATAACACGATTATCATGTCAATTTTGTCTGCGTACAAAAGACTTCAACGCGCTCACATGTATACATAACAAGAATTGAGTGTATTCCGTAACCTGCCCTAGTAATAACTTAGCACTTTAATTAACCGAATTAACAGATCTATACGAAACAAACACAAGCTCTATGTTCTAGTTACTACTTATTCTATTAGCTTCATTAAACAAGATACACAGCCACTAACTACTTATTTGGGTCAGCCAAACGTTATAATGGAGTAACTGAGAAAATAAATCCTACAATACATCTCAAAGATAGTTTTTTTTTTCGGAGGATTATTTGTAGTAAGCCACGAGGCTTTTGCTACATCTCCGGGCATAAATTGTTATTCGCGAAAAATACTTATAATAACCATTACATTAGTATCTTTTATTATTTTTATTAGTATCCATTTACAATAATAGATTCACATCGTTTAACTTTGACAAAAATTGATTACCTCCAAACTCGAATTATACTTATCTATATATCTTAATACGTGAATAAATATCGGGTTTTCTTTGACCTTTGATTAGAAATAGAGAAATTAAATTCACTTTTACTCGGCGGTATTTTATTTAAAAAGTGAAACGTATAGATTTGATCTTGCTTTGAATTGTTTTGAATGGGGATGAGTAGGCAAATGGCAATATGAGAACAATAGTTGTCATCGCACGCGGTCGCGCGACCCGCCGCGACCCGCGCGACGTCGCGCGATAACAAACGTTCCGCATGAACTTTGCGATGTGGACCAACGAGCTATTGTAAATCTTGATACGGAATACAGTAATGAATGTTTACGACCTCTTACTAAATGTGCGGAATAAGAATCACTTATATGTTACGTTTATTCCTTGTTTTATATTATGTTTATGTAAATTTTGGTTTTGTAAAAATAACATAAATGGCGAGGCCTAGCACTTTGATTCAATTTCAAGCTTTATTTAAAACGAAAATTGCATGTTTGAAGTCAATTTTGAACCTTCAGATTGTTGTGTGGGAATTCTAATTTACATAGCCTTTGTAAAAATGTCTACCCTTAATTGTACACGCACACTATTTTATAAATTCAAATTACCTCGATATACATATAATAACAAAATATATAAATTACTCACGACCCTATTCAGTATTGCACATCCTTGTTCCGATCTCTCGGTGAATCACGCGCATTCCACGAATCAGCGCATGCGCATACCACATTACCGTTAATAACATTTGTGGCTAAAAGACTTGAAATCCACTGTCAAGCCATCATTTGGACATAATTATGGCGCCTCAGAGTAATTCGGTAGCCTTATGGGAAGTGAAAATCGCGAGTGTCTTCATTTATGACCGAATTGTCGCATTAAAAAGTCATTTTATGCCAACATTTATATAGAGACTGGCTGTTGCCTGTGACTTCTTTTTCTCCATACATTTTGCCACCCCTTTATTTAATAATACTTAATGGTGGATTTTTTAAATCCTTTTTTATCCGATTCCTTATCCTCCGAAGTATCAGATCTCTATGATTATTGATTTGAGCTGTGCGTTGATCCGTCTGTCAGTCATAATTTTATCAATCTATCTATATCATTAATTTAGAAAGATTGATAAAATAACTTTCATACAATGACTTTGGTAATCTTGTGTTGTTTCTTGATAGAGAGTTAAATTTTTTATTAGATATTTTTAATGGAATTTAATAATTAATGTAAAATAATTATACAATTTCTAATCATTCAATAATGTCGATTGCTTAACCAACATTATTGATCTCCATACATGTTGGAAATCATAATAAATCTGAAAGACCTAGAAAAAATCTGGCATCTTAAAAACCCTGCACATAAATAATACTAGTAGTAAAGGATAATATAAGATTCACCATTAACTACTGGTAGCTATAAATCAAGTTAACTACACCTTTATCTTTTGCGTAGATCTCAATTACATAAATACATCGTTTACTTAACTGGACGTAAAGTAATTGCTTTGCCTGAGTTTATATGATAGCTTTAATCAAGAACCTACATACGGGTAGCAATATAAGCAAGGTGAATAATAAAATAACAAGAAATAATTCTATCACACAGTTCTGTAGAATACTATTTAATATTACGTTTATTTTGTATACATTTAATGAATAAATGAAATTAATCTTAGAACTACGTACAGAACAAAGATAAAATATAATACCAAATATGAATAAAAAAATAATAGTTATAATAGTATTAAATTAAAAGTACATTATGATGAAACAAAATATCATATATCATACTATCTGGGTAGATAGATGGGCTCTTGAGCAACAGCTATGTATATGGGTGAACCTGTATAAATAAAATAATACTCCGGACACAAAATAAAAGTTAAGAATTTAATTCAGTATGAGACATTAACTAACTGAAAGAAAAAATCACATAAGTTTAAATAAAATAAATTTAAGTTTTTATAATCTTCCAATATTTCTTAACAACCTAGGCTTACCAAGGTATGTTAAAAGGAGACCCATATTCAGCTGTGAACGTATACATAAGGGCCGTGAAAGAAGTAAGCTCCAGTACTATTCTGGATTGTACGGTTGCGTTGTCACTACGCTTTTCACCTCATTAGATGGTATTCCAACGTATTAAAAAGAAACTTGCTATCACTGCCATTAAAACATAAACTTGCCCTTACCACAGATAAACACAAAACTCGATTTCAACAGGTAATCTTGCGATCAAAATATCACCAAATGCGGCCATAAAACTATGTGCAATATAATTAACAGCTTAATTAATAGTGTAAACATTATGTATGTTCGTCTTAAAGAGCAGTAAACATTTTCTAATGACATATCGATACGTGGTAGTGGTTACATAACCTCTAGGTATACCACGATGACAACTTTCGACTTCCGTGGCGCAATACTGACTGATTTGTTATGTAAAGACGAGACGCCAACATACCAATTGACGAACGTAGAAAAATGTTACCAACTAGCTTACACCCACGGTATTAACTATGAATTTCTGTGTTAATTATAAATTGATGGCTGTATTTCATTACTCATTAGGATTTTAGATAAAACCCTTGATCAAACAAATGGAAATCTACAGTTCGGATTTCCATTCCTCATCCTTCAATCCGTAGAAATTTATATAAGATTTGTAACTTGAATCTATCAATAATATTAATATAATATCATTTTAAATCCATAGATGAAACAAATGCAAAGGCTCATATTTTATCAGTTTCATCTACGGATTGAAGAGTGCACTATACTCTTCAAACCGTGGATGAAACAAATCAAATTATGAACTGAAATAAATATAGTGCACTCTTCATACCGTTGATGAAACAAACGAAAATCGGAACTGTGTTCATATAGCGCATACTTCAATTATCACTGCCTTGATATCGTGGAAAATCCTTAATGAGTTGACGATAAGGTTAATACACTTTTTTAATAGACAGATAGTAAAGAAAGTACTTGAGTAACGATATCACTTGACCCATATTATTAACTTTTACGACACAAACACAAAAAAGTAGGACATATTTCAAAATTTTAAATATTAACGGCTAGAAGGTGTGCCCGTAAAACAGAACGTAGAGTATGTAAACTCAGAGATAAAGATTAGTTTGTTAAAGCATGACGTGCCTTACGAGAATCCACAAGAATATGTTTTCTACAGAATGAAAACCACCAATGGAATCTAATCCATTTTCGTAGCAGGTCATTTGATATTGTATTTATTTAGGTATAATTTGAGTGTTTGCATGTGAATATTTAAACAACACGACGACGTGTTGTCAGTAGTTCTAATACTACCGTTGCGCGGTGGTTTTTTATTCATATAACTATTAAATATGAATTTTTTTTTTGATACATTATGTCGGCTAATTTACATGAAAGATACAAAACTAGGCACGACTTTAGACAAGCAATTGCGACGTTGCAAACACAGTAACGAATTTTAAATGTATAATACAACGGAGACAGAAGTACCTTCAAGTATGTAGGTGTGTAGTTTGGAACACTGGCCAAAAGTTTTACTTCTGGTAGATTATTAGGTTTGTGGCGCCACTCCACTCTGCGCACGCGCAGGTTATCTTTTAGGATAGTTGACTTGTTATCTAAAAACTTACGCTCGTAACCACTTACTCTAAAATAAACATTTGACTTAGAAAGTGCAGTTCCGTGTAACACGTCCAGATAAAACTCCAGTGTTTGTTGAGTTCTGGATCCGTGGAACTTGAAAATAAAAATCCAAATCAAATTATTTGTTCATTGAAAAAAAAAGGAGATTAATGAACGTTTAAAATTCTGTTTGATTTTGGGCTCGCACACAAAAACTTAATCTGTACTTAAGTCTGTAGTCTGATTGTAAAAACCTTATTGAATACATTTCCTACAATTGCCATCAACAATTGTAGGGTCCTTTGTTGTACAGGTTATTATTGAACGTCAAGCTTCGAATACATTCTCAGAAATATTTTGTTCTTCAGCCGCACTTATCTTTTCTTAAAGGAGAAAGGCATTATTTTTTTGTTTAAAAGTGTGCCCCTAAATAGTATAGTACTACATATTTAATTAATATTTACTAATTATTCAAACAATCCAGATATTGCTTATATAGTAGGTATTCTTGTGCAATAAAATAAATAGCTACCTTTGCCTGCGGCTTCACTTGAGTGCTATAATAATCGGGACCCTAAACAGACCATATTCGGAAAAAAATCTTAGTATTTACACAAATATTTCTTGCCCGGTGTGGTTATCGAACCACGTTACAAATCCTAATAAATATTACTGTATCTTTGATACACCAATATGAGAAGCTGCTTGTTTGAAATTGCTTAGCTGTATGAACAAACAACGATATGTAAAGTGATTATGAATCATTCTCTATTATGTTATAGTATTTCGTATGCAGTTATGGCTATTATTGAGGAAGCGGTGAGGTCATGGAATGGAATTCTTAAATTTGATGTGTCAGCATGGTTCCCTAGCTTAACGGTTAAAGATATACTGCTGTGATTAGGGTTTTATTCGTAAATACAATATTAAAAAAACACAGAGATATCATATGATATTGGTTAAATTATACACATTAGGTTTTATCTGAACTACAAATAGTAGAACAAACCGAAACTCAAACTTAAGCTAGTGGGAATAGGGTCTATTGTTGAACATTACATGATAGAAGTAGCTCTTCTAAAACGCTTTGTTATTACCGTTTGGCCATCATACAGTTCGTAATCATTAGGAACATGTTTACAATAATTTGCGTGGCTTTGTACCGTGTACCGGTACCGTGTCAGTCTGTTCATTCAGATGAAAATCACTGTGATCGCGTCACCTCGCGGTTGTGCGCACTTTAACATGTAATTATTAACAGTACAGTAACTCCGTCGATTGTGAATACTTATAGTCTGTACGCGGCCTTAATGGTGCTGTCAATAATTATTTATTATTTTTTTATATTCTTAAATATTCTGTTACTTAAAACAAAAAAAGGAAAAGAAAAAATACTTAAAGAAAAAATATCTCATCTTTTTTTTCTGTTCTATTCTATAGTCAATGCTCAAAGTGACTGGCCACAAAAAAAGAACGCACGCTTTTTTGCATGACTCTTAATTATTCCAATTACTTTTTTAGCTTCAGATTATAATAATTATTATTGTTAGTATTTTATTAATAAAATAGGTAGGTACGTCAAATAAAGCTTAAGTTTTCAAATGTTTTTTTTTAAAGACTAGGGAAATTAATCTGTATATCCTACGACATTTACAAACGCTAAATTTACGGACACAAAACACACCCAAACTCAGAATCTATCTGTGACTCATACTAATTATTGTCACGAATCGAACCCAGAACTCCAGAACTCTGAAGCTACTAAGCACTGAGCCATCGGTGTAGTCAATTTATAATCGAGTTGGTTCGAAATAATCTTTGGTAAACATCTCTATCATTACCCGAGTACACTTTGAACTGCTTATTTTTTATAATTATGTTTGATACAAATTATAATAAACCGCTAGAGAGGGGCCGCTACGATTTCTCATAATGGAAGCATCACTTAAATGTGACCATAAATATGAAAATGCATAGATAAACCCTTACCTACTCAATCAAACAATTCCTTTATTAAATAGACTAGGTAATCAAAACATACTAGTAATCTTCATACCGCCATTATAAAAATATTAATGTAGGTAATGTAAGATTTTGTAATTATTATTTATTTTCTTTAGCTGTCTGTAGCTGTTATCTTTGTTATTATCAAAAGGTTTCCATTTTCTTGATGCTCGGTAAAACTCGAAGAAATTTATGTATAGAAATAAGTATTTTGAATGTTTTTACAGATAAAATAAAATAAATGTATTGAAGCCTGGAAAACGTATGTGTATTTAAAAATGTATATTTTGTTTATAACGTTTCCTTAGTCTATGGAAGTGCATTAATGTTGGTCATCGAAAGCATAATTTTACGTTTCACTGAACACTTCAGAATATTATTTGTTCGAATGAGAAATTCGAGTATTAGTGTCTTAGCACTAAATACAAGTATTCTTTGACTATTTTTACAATGTGATTATATAAAATTCGCATAATGTTTCATTTATTCGGTTTGACTTCTAAACAAAAGTTACTTGGTACTTTTTAGATATTATGTCAGGTTTTCTAATGGGTTTCAAAATATTATATACATTCATGTAAAAACAAGATTAAATGCTATTATGAAGACAACAATATTTTTTAGATGGCGCCATAACCGTAATACAGTTGATACTGGAAACAGGGAGAATCAGTTTACAAACAACCAAAAATATAAAATAAACAGAATAACCAAAATCTTTGTAAAAAGACATTGTTACTTTGAACTTTAGAATTGTTGAAGATGTATATAGCTTTAAGGTTGTTTGTAGTAATATTGAATTGGAAATAAAAATTGTAGATTGTTTATCTCTAGGGAGCAAACAACTATTTTAAGGGCGAGAGTGTTTTTTTTAATCCAGAGCGGAGCGAAGGATTCTAGTGTAGAATCCCGAGCGGAGCGAGGGATTCTTAACAAGAATCCTGAGCGCAGCGAGGGATTAAAAGTATGTCACTCGAGCTTAAAATAGTGTTGCTCCCGAGGTGGACACTCTACTTTTTATCACCCTCTATGAGAAAATAAGTAAGTGCAACTTATGAATAAGATATATTAATTAATAAGAATTTATTTACGTACAATGAAGAACCATAAGACAAAATATAATTTTCATCAACTTTTTTTAAATTTGTCGCGCTCGCAGTTTTTCAGCCAGTCACATATTCAATACATTGTTCCCGCATGGTTTGTGATTCACCTCTTTGCTGATTGAAAAATTATTAACAATATCCACATTCCAAATTCAAATCAATTTTGGTCCCTAAGGGATTAATGAGCTATTTTGGTCCCTGTTTACGAGGAATAAACTAGCTCTTTTTGAATAGATGTGATAAAAACATATTTTTTATAACAAATTGAAAAAGACGCTTAGACCATATTTATGGTTACTTGCAGATAACTACAATATTTAATTGAAAAGGGTATTTTTTCTAAAGCCAAAAAAACAAATAACTTGTTTAACAAATAACTTGTTTAACAAATAACTAAATTTTAAACTTTTGGTTTTTGGCTTTAAGGCGATAACTTAAAGTTAAAAATCGAATTAATGCCTCAAATTCCTGTCAAATATTATATACGAGTAACCTCTATGACCGGTGTGAACGTATTAAAGACGTTTCGCTTAAGGTTGCGTGATAACTTACAATGCGATGTACTTCTCACGGTCCTTTGTCCTGTTATAATAAGCTATCATTGTCGTGGACACGGTTCAGAGAGTTGTCGTGAGGAAGCACCCTAGGGACCCTTCCACGACGCGATGGGAAATTAGATTGGCTTGTACTGTAGATGGTCTCAATAACTATAGTACTTATTGAAGCGTGATGAGAATTAACATATAGATTGAATGGGTACAAGGTACCTACCTACCTTAAAACGTATGCGTGAAAGTATTTTAATTTATTTTATTTTTAACTTGCTGCTGCAATGTCGGTTATGTAAAATAAGGATTTTATAAGCTATGTAACAATGACTGCCCCGTCTAAATCGGTACTACCGTTTTGAAGATTAGGCGGAATACACGGACAAACAATCACAAAAACAAAATAAAATATGGCCTATATTATACCTTATTAAATTGACTATCTAATAATAATATTCCTGTCAAAATCTATCTAGCCGTTACTGAGATTACATGGAGCAAACAGAAAGATATACAATTGTTACTTACGGGCTTTACGAGGCACGAAGGGCAGTTCCTCATCTAACCAGACAGGAAAAGAAATATAAGATTATACACGACCTCCGAGAAAGCCTTTGACCGCTACTCCGCGGAGGACAGGTTAAATTTTTATACTAATACAATTTTGAAACATTCTACAAGGCCATGTCACTTATTAACAGTACACTCGAAGTATCAGTTTCACTGGTTAATTAAAATACTTTTGAACTTGTCAACCATTAATTGTGGAATACTGTAACATTAACCCATTTCGGTACAACTTGTAAGATTAATTTAATTAAAAATGTTGGTCAGATAAACTCGTATGTTACACAACGTCTATTGCAATACTTATGATTTGGAATATTAATGTCTTCGTCTACTTACAGCTAGTATGTGCCTATAAACACGTAGCTTATATGATTATATAGTGTACCTACTTATTTGTTGATTTATTAGGTACATAAGTATGGACTTATGTTCACGGAGTCGAGAGTTTAGGTGTTTTATTTACAATCGGTTCACCTCTCCCTACACTCGTTACATTATAATTATTGAGCGCTGTTAATAGATAGCCTTCCTCGATAAATGGGCTATCTTACACTGAAAGATATTTTTACTATTATTTATTTTTATTATTTATTATTGTTATTTATTATTATTATTATTATTTATTTGCTCAAACAAACTCTTCAGCTTTATATCTTTTACTAAGAGTTTGTTTGTTTGAACCCTGAAATTCTTTCAGTGTTATATAGCGCAATGCCTGATAGAAAGGCTATATTTAATGGGCGTGCGCAACCGCGCGCGGGCATCTAGTTTAAGTATAAATTAAAGAATCTAACATTGTACCTCCTACTGTTTATTTGTAAAGGGCAGTAATTAACGTCGTACCTCTTCTTGTTACAGATCGAACGGCTGGCGCAGTATGAGCGTCTGGTGGGCGGCGGGTGCGCGCGGCGCCGCGCGGCCCGACTGTCGGACCTGGAGCGAGTGCAGGAGATGTTCCCGCACGACTACCTCGCACTGCATGACGCCGACGCGCCAGCGGCACTCGCCTCGCACCATGCTCAGGTAATTTACAGTCATATGTGAATTGACCGTAGTCCAATGGCTAGGGTGTCGGACTTGTGATCTTGGGGTCGCTAGTTCGAACCACACTTATTGCAAATATCGCAAATAGGCTGCAGCGGATGATTGTCAATTTATTTACTGTGTACTCTACTTGTTTTGTTATAATTGAATCTTCTCTTCCAGAAACAGAAAAGCCTCCGCAAGCGTCCATCGCTGGACATTGGCGGCACGATCAGTGCAAGCAGCACCTCCTTGTCACCACGGACCTTCATTATGGAGGCGCCCGTACAGCTTAGCCCTCTGGGCACCTCCTCCCCACCGTTAGACCGCCATCTCTTCCTCTTCAGTGACCTGCTACTCGTCGGCAAGTCCAGAGGAACCTCCTGCTTTAAACTGAAAGAGAGTGTGAGACTTGCCGAACTATGGATATCGTTATCGGAAGGTGATGATACAGGATTCTTCATCGGATGGCCGACACCCACTGGTGTTGCCAACTATCTAGCTACTTACCCCACACAAGCTACGAGAGATAGCTGGTATAGGTAGGTTCATAAAAACAATTAACTTTACAATATAAAAGTATCTAGCACGTTAATTCATGTGATTAATACTATTTTTGTCTTTACAGGAAAATTCAAAATACATTAACGGCTCAACTGGCCACAGAACCAAAGTCTACAAATATCCAGATCTTTTATAAAGACGCAATTAGCTCAATAGAATTTGTAAGTATATGTTCGTTTATTGTTTTAAGAAACATTTCCTAAGCACCTGTTGTTTTATCGTGGTTAGCACCACGGTATTGCTGTGGTAGAAACGATCATGGGAATAATTCAATACCGATAACTTCTTCAATACTTAAAAAAAATGAATCAACAAGTCACGTTTTGAAACAGTTTTAGCTGTTCTAGAGACGGTATAACAAACAGTACTAACCTCTTAACCGCAACCAAGAAAACATCAACGAAATTGCTTTATGGGATGTACATTGTACTCAAGGCCATTTTTTTTTGTAAAAAAATATCGATTTCTGCCTAATTTATAAGCTATTTATAATTTATTAACATATGGGGTATGTTTATTAAATAGTGCTAATTGTATTGTTAATATTAAATATCTTTTACAGTGCAAGACAGTGTCTGTGAGTCCAGAAATGAGCGCCCGCTGCGTTGTGCGCCAGGCGCTCCACGTGATGCAGGGTGGGAGTGAAGGAGATGGAGATGGAGAAGGAGAGGGAGATCACGAGACCGAAGGGAGGTGGGGGGCGGTTAGTGATTTCACGCTTTGTGTGCGCACCGGCCGAGATGCTCCACTCACTCCACTGAAAGGCATTGAAAGACCCCATGCTGTACAGGTAAATGTCCTTTAATATTCGTCTTTCATTCAAACCCTTTTAATCTTCTACTTTCTTATGACTACTGGCATACACATTATTTTTCTAAATAAAAGCAACACTTGATTTTAAACCTTCAGTTGGTAATCCTTCTTGCTGACATAAATATGTTGGTTTGGGGCTAAAAAACGGCGACATTGCCTAATAATTAGGTTTCCTAACTATGTTCAGTCACTTTATTCGCTTAGATATTTTAGTTAGATTTTATCAAATCTTCATTATATCAATTATAAAATTGGAGTCGGACCAAACGCAATAGTATTTAACTACAAAAAACACTAACTAGGTACCTAGATGTTAACATTCTGGTAAATTTTCAGATGTCAAGGATACGACAAACTTTATCGAATGAAGATGGTTTTGATCTTGAGCACGTGAATGCGAAGAATAATCCTTGTGGACTGGTCTTCGAATTAAGGAAGAAGAACCAAGGATTAAAAAAGTAAGTTCCTATCAACAAGATATAGAAATCTTTATAATATACTTACTAGGTAATCATGTTGATGACCGTGTCGTAAGGACGTACGTGGAATGTAATTTGGAAGGTATCTCAATTAAATAAATAGGTATTATTTTAAAACCATTAGGCACCTCAAATTATTATTTTTATTTTCTATACTAATAAATAGGTTTGTGAGGTTAAGGTAATCTTTGTATATACCTATTGAACCGATTATGAACATTAGTATACCAATAGAAAACCAAATTATTTGAGAGCGTCATAGACTATATTATAAAACAGGCGGGTTTCCATGGCAACTCGATCTACGCGGATAAAACTGCAGGACAAAATAGTCTAAACATTAATCGTGTTTATTTTTCTCCAGCGGCAACACAACGGCCGGGCGTGGTTTGAGGCTCCTGCGCCGCGGCGGGCGTCTGTTCGGCGTCGCATTGACGCGGCTGTGTGGAGGCGCGCCACCGCCGGCGCTTTTATTAGCGTTACGACGACTCCGGGCGCTCGCACCGCTCACACACGGCGTTTTTAGAAGGAGTGCCAACGCTAAAGCTCTCAGGCTACTCAGAGATAAGGTATGTGATATATACAAAATTACTCTACTAGGAAGTTTCTTCAATTCTTTTAAATCTATGGAAAGCTTGTAGTTCCCAATATTAGCCAGATTTAACTAAAATGTATGTTATTCGAATATCTCTTTAGATACTTTATTCACCTACATGTTACTTTGTATTAAAACTAACCTAGCTAACTAGTTTCTTTTTTGGATGACATTACAAAAAGAATAATCATACCGAAAACAAATTATGGTTTAGCACATCAATCATAACAAAAAGTACTTTGATACAAAATAAAAACCTCCGAAACAGGTATTTGACGGTCAAAAGAGTTAAACATCATTTTAATGCTGATCCATCACTATATCCTGTCTTTTTTAAACATATATCTCTTAACCTTTTAAACATAAAACATTCTTGTCCAGTGATGTCAGAGGGATTCGACAAAAAATATGGAACAACACCAAAATATTCGACGAATGCCGTGACCTTAGTGTCAAACTGGCATTGACATGACAGTCCTGACATAAACGTCAAAACGAACGTGTGATGAATGATTAATTTGAATCATTTCGTATATTGATTGTTTTACTTGTTATTGAATACAACAACAAATGTTGGCGTTGATGTACTTAATTAAATACCACATGCACGACTTCGTGGCATTTTCATGCCAAATGTTGGTAGTATTCATTATTAGGTACGTAGGTTTATTATAAAAATAAAATAAAACATACCAAAAAGTCATTCATATGTTTTTCTATGGTTAAATAAGTATGTAAGAAAAAAACATAAGCCACTCCCATATACCTAACCCATAAACTAAGAATACCTAATAATCTAATAGATTTTCCTTGAGTAGGTATTAAACATATTGTTTTGTTTATACAGTTGGACACGCTGGGCCCATGGGCAGAGGGCTGCCCAGAGCTAGAACGGGCACCAGTTCTGCTCCTAGCCGCACTCGTCAAAGAATTCTTCAGAGCGTTACCACAACCTCTGCTGTCTGCTGAACTATACCCTGCCTGGCTCCAAGTTCTAAGTAAGTATATCACTTTGAAATACTTTGATTAAATAATACTAAAGAAATAATAAAACGAATAAATATAAGATCATCGTCTAACATTAACTTGTTCCTTGTTCCAGCATTATCACAAAATGAGAAGGTGGCAGCGGTACGTTCATTGCTGCTGAAGTTGCCAAAGTCACACTACACCATGCTGACATACTTCATTTGTTTGCTGCAAGCCATCGCCAAGAAATCCAACATAAACCTCATGTGTCCTATGAACCTCGGCGTGTGCGTCGGCCCCAGTCTGTTGTGGCCAAATACTCCATGTGATAAAGCTCCTAAAGCAGTGCCATTGGTAGTAGAACTCCTAATTGTTAAAGCGGAAGCCCTTTTCGGACCTCAAATCTCAAGTCTTCTAGGCAATGGCACCCCTGAAAACTCGAACGCGTTATTAGATTCTGGTGCAGAAGAAAGTGACAGTCTCCATTCTGTAGGAATATCCTTAGATTCTATGGAACTATCGACACCCCGCAAAGAAAAACTATCTCTAAGCCGAGATTCAGGTCTGACATTATCAGAAGATGATTCAAACAGCAATGGTGGAAATAGTCCTGCGCCAAGAAATATCTTGCATAGCCTATCAGCACCCACCTGTAATGTGCAGCAAGAGTCGAAGTTAGTAGTGCGTTCTTACAACACCGATAATCATAATGTAAGTGGCCTTCCTCAAATCAATCAGAGGCAGACTATTTATTCTAATAAAGCAGATATTTACAGTACGGTAAACGATGAATTGTATACGTCACCATACATGAGCGAGCGCTACGTACATAATTCTATAAATGTTGGAATCTCAAATGGTATTGATGAAAGAAATTATGTATCAAAAGCGGCTCTTCAGCGGTCGACGGCGGAAATCTATGAACAGAGTCCAGCTAAATATATAACAGGATTAGAGCCACAAAAACCACCGAGAAGTAATGTATCAAAGGCGGCTCGTACATCCAAAGTATACAGCATGTTCTCCGAAACTCAAGAATCTGACAAGAACATTTCTAATAAAAACTTTAACAGAGCGAAAAGCTCAGACAATCTTTTAGAATCGAAACATGAAAATATCGACAATAAACGCGACCTGGTTTCTAGTCAAGAAAATATAGTATACAGTAACATACACGATCTAGCTATGTTCACAGAGAACATCCAACGACAAAATCAGTATCAAAGCCATTCTGAAACTGTAGCGAATACAAATTACTCCCGTGTGTATACAGGTTGGGAGAAGAAAAGTGCCAATTATAATAGTAAATCGAATTCAGAAAATATATACGGTCAAATGATGAAAAAACAGGGAGAAGCCTCGCAAAGTAGAACAGATGGGAATGTAACACCGGCAGCCACCATTTTTACAAGAAATGACTGGACTCGTCAAGCAGCGAGGACAAAAAGCTTAGAAGTAAGTGAGGAACTAAACGGCAGCTCAGAGAAGATGCGTAATACTAACTATGAAATTAATGTAACCAACTGTTGCCGGAAAAGACGATTCGATCCCGCACACATGTGCACCAAGAGTTGCAGTGTACCGGCGTCCACCAATAGGGAGCCAGAGAAACACATGAATCCCCTTCAAAATTCTTATTCTTATGTCGAGAATATCCATAATAGCAATTCTGAGGACAACAAAAAGTCACGACTGCGTAATTACAACACTAACAAATTAAACCAATCCAAATCATTGGCGAATATCATTTTACACAGTGATTCCAGTAGCAACGATACTCTATATCAGCCACAAAACTCGTACAACAGTCGATCAACTGACTCACCGGCTAGCGAGAATTCTTACGACAATTGTTATACCTCACAATATATCGATCCCTTATACACATCTGTGTATAACCGCCGAAGGGATATATTCCATGACATGAAATCGTCGAACCTGTTCCCTTCAGATATTTACAAAGCGACGCCAACAGCCGTCCAACCCGAATACAACACGGAGAATGAACAGAACAATAATAGCAAGAAACCTCCACACATGCCTCCGCCGGTCCCTCCGAGAAAAATGGTGTACCAGAGAGTCCTAAAGAAATTTCAACCGGTGCACGTAAACAAAGATGACAAGAACTCCCGTTCTAAATCTGTGCCGAGGTTGTACAGGGAGCCTTCGAACGCCGACAAAAATGGACAAAACAATATGCTAGCTTTGGACGGCTCCGACTCAGATACAGAATCTGAATCGTACGTATAAACGGCGCAACGCACAAACTGAAAGGCATACGTTTAAAATTGAGTTACAATTAAATTATTAGTAGATAATACTATGTGTCAAAGTAGGTAATTATCATCTGTGTTGAACAAAATTTGTTATTAACTTTAATTTTATTAATCTCGATGTTAGTAACGGTAATATCTTTGAACCAGTTTGTATACTACTTACTAAATTTAAGATGCTATGGTGTCCATAGTAATAATGTAAGGAATATCTTGTGAATCCCGCCTTAAAATTATAATATGTGACCATAACCAGAGTTGTTTTGGTGATGTAATTCCAAAGACGTAAGGATAGTTTCAAACTTAATGGTATTATATAGATGGATGTATTAATGGGATATAAATTGTATTCCTTCAATAATATGATTAGATGTAAGAATGTGAAATTGTAATTAATCATAGATAATTATTATTTGCCGTAGTACCTAATACTAAACCCGTGTAGCGCTGGTATTATTTAAAATGTTTGAATGTTAAAGAAACCAATAAAATATGTTAAATAATTGTATAATTATTAAATTATGAATGTGAAGATTTTATAAACATTAGTAATGTTTTTATGTAATTTTAACTTTGAACAAAATGTTTATAAATATATATTATAACTTAATCTTTTATCTATGTTTCATTTGACTGGCGCTGTTTGAAATAAATAATGACTGTATGTGTCGTTTATGTATGAAATATCAAAACATATTTATGATATGATTATGAAATGCCTGTGTATATAATGTATGATATACTGTACCTACATTTATATTAAAATATATTAAATGGTTTTAATGATAATTATTGTAGTTTTAAATAATTTCCCTAAACCTGCGCTAAGAATTGATAAATTCAATATGCTTTTAAGTTTATGATAATTCATTAAGTACATAGTTTAACCCTGAGACCAAATAAAAATCATAGACGGCACTGCGAGTAACGCACCGAAGCCGTAAAAGCTCCGCCTTGGCATGTATGTACACAGTTTACGCACACAAACGCTTACCGTAACTATGCCTTACTTTGTCAGTCGATTTGTCGCAGGGTCAGGTGCTTGATGTCATAACTAAGTACATTATTTGTTAACAAAAAGTGAAAGTGTGTACAAATCAAAGCTCAACGTTATTTTTATAACATGAACTACTATGAAAATCATAGCAACAATTTTACCCACTCTAATGCACAAAAGAAACCGGCTTCAGTGCATTGTTTGACAGCGCTTTGTCTTGCCTTTTTATTTGGTCTCAGGTTTAACTTATGCTGATATTAATTAATGTTTAAATTCATAAACAAAATATATACAATGGAGATTTATTTTCTTTGTGAATTTAAACATTAGCTAGCGTAAACAAATTAAAATCTGCTCAAAAAATATGATAAAATGGTGCATCACATCGTAATGTCCTCAAAAATGAAAATGCAGAAGTGGAAAACCCTGACGAAATTTACTATTACTGTTGGCAACTGGTCGAGGTTCGACGTATTTTTTTATAAACTTTATCTGTTGTAAATTCTTTTATACAACAAGAAAATATACTAATTGTTTTTATTAATGTTCGGATCAGTGGTCATCGAGATTGTACCTACACAATTATTATTTATTATCATTTAAATAAATGTAGGTATTAATTCGTAACGCATTCTTATTTATTTAATATAACTACAGTCCACTGATACATTACAATTACAAATACGGACATGTATGTGTATAGTTGCAGATTCAAATGTTGGTAGGTACCTACTGTCCTACTGTTAAACAATTCGCTTCGGCTCTTGCCGAAATTTAAATTTGCCATGTGTAAGCTTTATCATACTTTGGAGCTTAAACATAAATCACTCGAGTAATTAAATCACTTATTATTTTAATAAGTATAGATACCTGCTATTCAATTCCACACCAACTTTTTTCGGTCTTGACATTGACATTCCTCCTTTTTCCCTCCAATCTTTATCTGTGTTACCAACGCCAATTTAGTGCTGCGTACACATTGATGACATCAATGATATAGTGTCGGACGGCAGCTGTTGTTAAACGGCTAGGATTGCCGTCAACATGCCAACGGCGCATCGATTAAGATATTTGGGACCCAGTGATTTTGGATAATGTTCTTCATCTGTAAGTCAGAGCGTGCTCTATGTCGATTTAATTCATCTGTAGGTATATGATAAAAATTAGCTTTCCGCCCACAGTTTCAAGCGCGTAGCTCCGGTACCTGCGTAAGTTGCAAAATGACTACATGTGTATAGTATAAAACAAAGTCGCTTTCTCTGTCCCTATATCCCTGTCCCTATGTATGCTTAAATCTTTAAAACTACGCAACGGATTTTGATGCGGTTTTTTTTAATAGAGTGAGGAAGGTTTATATGTATGATACATCAGCATTGCACCCGTGCGAAGATGGGGCGGGTCGCAAGTAAGTTAAAAATGGTGGCCCTATTTTATTAATGGACTAATAGGTACTTATCTATCATATCATAAGTATCAGTGAAAGAATTTCAAATCGGACCTGTAATTAAATCGTAATTCCTGAGATAAGCGCTTTCAAGCTAATAAACAAACTCTTCAGCTTAACATATCAGTAGATATAATTAAACAAAATGCTATGAAAAAGAACATGTCGTGGAAAACACAATTGACTATGGATAGGCTTTAAATAAATGAAACTACAAATAAAATTATTGTTTTGAATAATTTAATCTATCTACTTTTATAAAATCCTCATAACTCATTCGTATCAACATCATCACAGTCACAAAACATATAGATAATAATACAAAAATATATAATACAGTCCTATAACTTATAAATAGACGTTATTTTAAATATTTTTTAAGTACCTACATAGTTTTAGATATTTACAAAAAAATATGAAACCTTAGGCTCAATTTACACCGCCGCGGAATGGAATGGAAGCGACTTCTTGCAACGAAACTGTATATAGCATTATGAACTTTATATCAACGGTATAACACACAAATTAAATACGAGCCAAAAAAATGGACCTGCATCTTCCGCGGTATCCACGCGCATTCTCTAGAATTGTCCGGTGCCGATTCCCGCGTCATGAGGCGAAATTAACGCTTCCATTCCGTTCCACTACGCGGCGGTGTAAATTGAGCCTTAGGTAAGCTACTAGGTATTGAATGTGCAATGTTTGTAAATCTCATACTCATATGTAGCGACATACAATAGCCGCACAAAAACTACAAGAAGACGAGCAGCGCCATCTACCACCTAGCATCCCAACTAACCTGTATCACGCAATACAAGTTCGCAAGCCAATTCGAACAATAACATTTGTTGTGGAACTTGTTGTGACACTTTGCCCGGCAAAAGAAGGTATTCATTTTTTATGGAAGAACACCACTATCGTTCCTCTACACATAAGTACATACCATTTAAAATACAGAATTGACCCAACCAAAACCATTTTCGAAAATAATACAGATTTAACTCAGATCATATTTCTTGTTTACAAAACGTGAAAGTATCAATCTTAAGTATATTATTACTACTATTTATTTTAATACCCCACAGAAATTGCTTTTGCAATTAAAATATTGTTTTTCAATGTACCTAATATGTAAACAGCACATGCATATCTACATTTAGTTGTGGTTGAAAATAAGTTCCGGTTTGGAAGTAAAAGTACTTGCAGTTAAAGGTATACGTAATAGATTTTATCGTGCATTCAAAACGATGATAAAAATAAGACGTAAATAAAAACATTGCACATACAAGATTTAAAATTGAATAAAACTACAATAAAATTCTAGAATCATTAAATTACTTGACCGAGTGCTATACAGCTAATAGCTAGGTATAGCAGTCGTCATGGTCTAGCAATATTAATAACAACTTACTATTATGTATACTGAAAAACATTATAATTTTAAATATCTACCTTTATTGATGAGTTTTAACGCAATATGCAACCACTGCAACAAGTTATTAAGTCGAACTGAAACACTTATTTGCTTTCAAGATCTATTTTGTGAATTTCCTTACTTTAAATTCAAAGTAAGTTAACTAAAGAAGACATGTTGCACTGTTTCGAGCATTGTAATTCTATGTAAATACCACATTTAGACAGAGATTGATTTAATAAAAATGATTCTACGTTTATAATAAGTACACTTATACGTATGACCCTATACCAGAACAAAAGTAACAAAAGTATTTTCGCGCCTTAGGAAAGCGCGGCAAGGTGGGGACCGGGGAGGAGAAAGCATTACGTGGGCGTTAACGACATACTGACTTCACGGAGCGCCCAATACTCGATCCGCGGCTGTTGCAACTTCACCGGGCATATAGGCGAGCAGGGCTCCAGCCTTATTAAATGGTTTAAAACCTAACTAAGAAACTTGCGCAAGAGGGCGTCTGCTGTTGAAATTGGACCTCGGCTTAGGGCGGTTGCTAGATTGAGGAATTATGTATTTTTATGTTTTGTGCAACTGTCTGTGATTTACAGCTCGTGGGTCTTTACACTACTACTGTACAAGGGCATCATCGGAAGGTTATTTTTCTAATTTAGGGACGGGATGGTCCCCTCGACACGTGCATTCCTAAGATGCGGTTTACAGCGGTTTTAATCAAACTACGTATTTCTCAATTTCATCTAATTAGATTTTACAATACATATGACTACTCTATACTGGTAAAAACAATGCGGATCTGTTTAATAAGTAATGCTAAAACAATAATTAAATAAATTCGGTTTTAAGTAATCTATAAATACGTAGATATCTAGTAAATTATAAACATTTCTACAGTAAATTCCATAAAATGTTAATATTATAATATGAATAAGGAACATAATATAATTATAATTAATGATTGAACTGATCCAGAAATACGGATTAAATTAGGCAAAAGCTTATATACATAATACAATTTTAATCTAACGTTATTAACCGTCTAAAATGTTTAATATGGCGATTTGATACAAACTTAATACTACAAGTACATTTTCGTCAAAGGACCTCTTATAAAATTATTAGAAACAAAGTCAGAATTCTAACTAGTAGCTTCAGATTGTTATAATAAAGTAATCAGTTGAGCAATCAACTGAACACCAAAATGTCACAAGCTAATAAAGAATAATAAAAGTTCACTACTTTGATAATTAATAAGTAATCATTGTGCGAAATCATAAACTTTGATCTGGTTGGTTGAGGTACAAACCTCAGTGCCTTGAAAGCACATTAAGTTCCGATTGTCATAACATCATCTATAACAATCATATACGAGGGAACAGGCAGCATCATTTCCCTGTGTTAACACATAATACTGTGGTCACCAACCCACCAGGCATAATGACTACGGCAAAACCCCTCCCATGTTCAGCAGTCGGGTTATGCGGGCTGATCATGATGATATTATATTTGAGTTTGTTTCGCTTACGTTTCTGTCTTCTTTCATTTAGCTGTAACTTTTATATATGTCTGTTTTTTTTTTCAAATTACGTTCTATGCTCCAAATATCACATTACACATATAGTTTCAGTAGATGTGGCGTGAATAGCGAACAAACTAACAAATAAATTTACACAGTTTCGGATTCACATAAAAGAAACGCGAAATATTCTAATGTATAAAATATGCGCAGGAGCATATACAATGAAAAATACATAGAATACTTTTAATGTCGAACAGCGAAAGAAACTCATCGTCTGTGTGATTTTTCATAATTTCACAATAAAATCAATTAGTTATACATATAAGAGTTCCTTCAAACTAATTTATTTATTTTTTGGAATCTAGATCTATCTTGGTTTATGTTTTGGGTGCTATCGTAATGGTAGTTTCCGTGGTGCCAGTACTTTCACTAGGTCTCTTGTCTTCGTCATCTTCATCAACTGGAGCTACGTAGTTCCATGACTGCGTTTCACCGGTTCCAAACAGTATGAAGTAGCAAGCCGCCGCAATGTACACGGAGGCGCCTGTTATAAACACTGGACGCCATTCTGCAAATCCGTTCTGAAATAGATAAGGTAATGTTAGATACCAACAATACACGATTTTGGAGAATAAACGGGAATACTTAACAAATCACTATAATGTCTGGTTCGACCAGGTTACGTTATGTTATCTACTCATCATATCTAATGTAATGTAAAGAAATTAAACATAAAGCTTAAAATTTACATATCTGCGTTCTTTGTAAAAAATATTCTAATTTACAATGGTCATAGGGGCCCCATTATCCTAATGTGCCCAGGGCCTCTAATAGGCGAAAGACGGCCCCTGACTATGACTTGACTTGGTTGGCTGAGGGACTCACAGAACATCATCTATAACAATCGTATTCCCAAGAACGAGCAGCGTTTCCTTGTGTGATACAACATAATACTGCGATCACCAACCCGCCTGCTAATCATGGTGAATATGGTGAAACCCTTCCCCGAGAGGAGGCCTTTGTTCAGTACTTTGATAAAATTGTCTTTGCTACTCTGCGTTTAATATGCATGCATAAAAATATTTCAAATATAAGTGTAAATGGGTGAATTTCAACAAATGCAATTGTTTTCCACCGATATGACAAACCGGCACCGATATTTTTTTCTGTACACCGATATGATAAGTTTATCCACCGAAATGATATACATATCCAGCGATATGATAATCTATCCACCTTTGAACATCAAAAAGGAAATCGTTAGTAGGTACCTACATATTTTTACAACTTGTACCTTTATATTTTTTGACTTAGATCTGAAGAAGAAGATTTTGACTTTGAACTGAGGGTCTTATGTAAGTAGATCACATCCAACGAGAACTGAGTACTTTTAAAATCCAAAAGAATTTTTGTTTTTATTTTATACCTATTTTATTATATTTACTTTCTTATTTTCTTTTTTTATTATATTTACTATAGGTAAGTACTTAGAATAAAAACATAATATACATAATGACTTACTTGTAGGTAAGTATTTAGGTATATATGTATGTGTATGTATGTATGTTTGTATGTTCCTTTGTTTTTTTGTATACTTAACGAAATGACACGGGATCTACCGATATGATAAAGCAATCCACCGATGTGACAAAACTGCGCGTTGATCATGAATCAAAACACCGATATTAGATGTAAGACACCGATTATTTTTGGAATGAAGTTCCTTACGGCAGGCTTGGAGGAGATAGGGATTTTGCTGCGCGACCGAACTGAAAAAAATGTGATAGTAAAACAGTAAGAAAAAGTCCGTGGAATAAAACCGTTAAATGAGACCTGAATAGGAAATTGACCCGTTTCTTCGCGCTAATCTCAGGAACAACTGGTCCGATTTCAAAAATTCTTTCAGTGTTGGATAGTCCATTTATCGAGGAAGGTTATAGGCTATATTTTATTTTCAAAAAAAATAGGGATCCGTAAGAAAATTGCGATTTTGTAACCCAAGGTGTAAAAGCGAAAACCTATGTATGCGTGCGCTGCAAAAATTATTGACAATAGAACAAAATGATGTACTACGGGTTTGTAGGTCTTATTAAGATCTACTAAAAAATCCGCGAGAGCATATATCTAACTATCATAGTTAAGTCACAATAACCGCTTTTATGTTCATAAAAAAATATTAAATCGTCTGAAGAAAGAAACTACGTTAAATGTATATCATAATATTAATCCTTATCCAAATTAAGTATTATGTTATCGAGGGTATTTATGTAGAAGTAAAATACTTTTTGTTTTATTCCAATCGGACATTTCTACAAATTATTTAAAGTTAAGTGGATATAGTGATGCTCTTAGTAGATTTCCATCAATCCATGAAAAATCAGCAAAAAAAGGAATATCAGAAAACGAGTTAATGTGTTTCTATGGTTTTTTGGATATTTCTCGATTTTCTAAATTTCTCTTAAACTTTAATAGATAAAATCAGGGGAGTTTTAATAGGAGTTTTGTTTGAAATGTATCTCTAGAAAAAATACATAAAACGAGGACGACCGCAACTAAGGTCAAATCCCACACTGTGTATCGTAGCGAGACCTGCCCGGCCGCCCGAACGTGGCCGAACCTTCCCGAGGTGGGCCGACGGACGCGCGACGGCGAGCGAGACCCGGTTGAGTGTCGAGCCCCGGCGGAGCGCGTGCGAGTAGTCGTATAAAATACTTTAAAGAATATTTTTTTGTAATTTGTAATTATTTCTATGTAATTTTATGTTGTCAAACAAATTAAAGAGACATATTTTGTTATTTTAGTTGATAATTTGAATTACGTTTTTTTTTTATTTTACGTATTTTATTATTTCCTAAAATAGGTACTGAATTTCCTAACTACTTTCCTGTACTTAAATAAAAACTAATCAGCAAAATTTAAGAGAAAAATCAAGAAAACCTACATAAAATTGAGCACGATTTTTTTTTTGCAAATTGTGTCGATTCTACATTAGCCGAAGGAACTTCGTTCCTACCTGGTGTCCCACGACACCATTAAGTTTTTTCATTTTCTTATAATTTCGGTGTAAATTAACATCGGTGGTAATAAAGACCACCGATTACAGCGATATGAGAGTCACTTTGGGAAATTCACCCAAATACACAATGGGGTACAGCGGCGCTTAATGGTTTTTTTTAAATAAGGCATGTAATTTAATTAAAGGAAAGTAAAATATAAACAATTAAAACAAATATACTTAATAAGCTAATAATCAAACTCAAATAAGAAAAAAAAGTTAGAAAAATATTAAGTTAATTTAGTTTATGTACTTATTACTGTAACCCTAGTTCAATAACCCTATAGTAATGAAGACATTTTCATCGAAGTCACAGTCTATTTGTTACGTGATTACCCATCTTAGGGTAATCTCATAACAATATCACTGTGACTGGCTGACTACTTACACTAAGTAACTAATATGGCTATAAATCTTTTCCATTTTTTAATATTTTTTCGTAAGTGTATTAACTTCCTTACTTTCAAATGTTTCAAGCGAGTGCAAGTGAGAGTTCTTTATAGTTTCATACAAATTCCGTCTCATTAATTAAATATTTCCATGCAATTTTCAATAGATTTATATATCTTTAAGTACTTACTTAATGACCTGACGAATTAAAAAAAATGAATAAAAATGTTGCGCCCATGCTATAAAGGTGGTGATGCCAAAATAGAATAACAAGTACACAAGAAAGTATGACTAGATTTTTCTATACTTATATATAAAGCTGAAGAGTTTATCTCTCTGCCTGAATTATAGAAATCCTACGGAAACCTCCCTCCTCGCATATATATTAAACTCAAATACAATGAAAGTCAACTCACTCCATTCTTTGTAAAGTAGGCGGTAACCAAGGGAGTTACAAATCCAGCAGTATTTCCGATTCCATTGGCAATTCCGTAAAGTGTACCAGCGAAGTTCGGGGCCAAATCCTGATGGTTCACTAAGTTTGTCAGCGTAGCCGCGCCATTGCTTCCCATGGAGAAGGTGATCAAGGCCACGGATAGAATAGGTGCGCATCCCGTGTATCCCAAAGCTATGAGCAATAGGCCGGGGAGTACGTGTGAGAATAAGCAGAAGAATTTCCTCATGAATGTGGTTGATACCGTGTTCTGCTTCACGATCCTGAAAAATGATTGAGCGTGCAATATTTAAACAGCTCTGAGAAATAGTAAATAAACAAGGTATATACACAACCATTTAATCCTCCCGACCGATTTCTGTGGCACGGTGGCCATTTTCAAAATAAATTAGCCATCTGCGCAAGACATAAGTATTATAATGCACTCATGGTTCTACCGACTCCAATGGGTGTACTACGCCAAATCGAATGCCAAATAATAGTGAGAGATCAGGCGCAGGACCCACAGTTAAACATGTTTTCCAAGGCACAAGGGAAACACCACAAATTTCCACAATTCGGGTTAGTACTAAGAATATTGTCGAGAGAAAATTTTGAGTAACACACTTTTCTACCCGACCTCGGAATTGAACCCAGGGCACTGGTAGTTACGGTCAAACATTACCGCTAGACCAACGAGGCACCCTTATAAATATTCTGTAGTTACAAATTTGATTATATAAAAAAATAACATTGTTTTATACATATTGCACAAAATAATATTTTACAAATTGTACAGCATAAAACGAACATTGAACTCTGTGTATATTGTAAACTATTTATATGTAGGTATTAAATAATAAAAGAAATCGACAATTAGACATTTACTTCTGTCTAAATTTAAACAACACTAGCTAATTATATTTTTACACATAATAAACAGTTAAATCATAAATAAACACGTAATAACAATCTAGTGGAAGATTCCACAAACATAATTATGTTTAAATGTCCCCAGTGGCGAGTGGAGTCATTGCTATTAAATTTATTAATAAAATTGCATAATTATCACGCTTTTAAAACGCAACATCTAATTATTCTCATACCGTCTTATTACAGTGCTGCATGGTATTAAAAGAATGATGCACTCATGTCTTTTAAACATCCGACAATCATCATTGTGCTGTCTAATGTACAATGTGAAACGAACCGTTAAAGTACATAACAAATGTTCTCGCCACGGTCAAAGCAACAAAGCGTACGTTTAAATAAGCTTTGCTGCATAACAATAGCGGTACAATACCTATAACATGCTAATTTAAATAAATATAATCCGGTTCCGTACCTGTCACCGATGGCTCCGAATATGAGAGAGAATATCATGCGGGCTAGATACGGCAGTGAGGCTAGCGTGCCCGTCGAAGTCAGGTTGAAACCCAAAGCACTGGACACGAACTTAGGGGCTGCTGTCATCACGAAATACAACCCCCAGTTACTACCATAGTGGAGTACTACCATAGCAAGGAATGAAAAGGACGTAAATATCTGCTTGAAGGGTGGTACGATCTGAAATAGAAAGCGTAGTAAGAATGATATTTTTATGTCGCCGGAATAACTTCTTATATTACATTGTGTGCTAAAAAACTCAACTAACTCGTTTTGGATCTGCGATACCTACTTTCAAATTAAAGCTGACCTGATCTGAAATTCGTACTAACTTTGTATTATTATAAAGTGTGTTTGACCCCTGAGACGATCATGTATTTTATAATGTCTCTTCCAATATTTACGGGAAACCGATTCAAAAATATTGTAAGACAATAATATCTTTAATTTATAAGTCAATTTGAATTGATGCTTATCCTGGAAAACAATTATGAACTTTTATGAATTATTTTTAGTTTATTCAGAATTATTTTTACATTGTTTATTATAAATACTTTCGGTTAATAGTCCCAATCAGATTCCAAAGCAATTTCCCTTCAGCAAACGCTCTGAGCCGAGGTCCCACAGGGATTTTAAAACTTTTTTTTAATACACTTCTGATTGAACTCTGCTCACAATGTCCGTACAACAAAAAGGATGATAAAAATTGTACTAAAATATATTTTCCGTCAAATATCATAGTGTAGATTAATGTGAAATAAACAAATAAATAAGAAAAATATAATTGAATTTACCGACTGCATCTAATGGTCAATAGCTGAGTGAGAGAGTTTATTTTTGTAAAATAAAATTTATAATTTACCAAAATTGATTAACTGACGTAATTACATTTACGTCAGTTAATTTAAAAACTATTAAAAAGACGCCATTTATTTTGAAAATACCTTACATATAAAATCTTAATATCATATTCAACCTTCAATCATAATGACCTGCATCAGGTACCTAGATAAGTTAAAAATCGTCACGATTTGGTTTCGCAAATAACAACCCGTACTACATCGAGGTCAGCTTTAAATAAGGTTGTTTATATTACACGACGCATCTCAGGTACATCTCTTCTATCAAGGATGCTAATTAAATTAGAATGAATAGCTGCTACTTTAAAGAACTGGTCGGCTCTATCGAGTTTGCTATCTTTTGGTATAATCAGATGTGCCAACACAGGTAACAAGAAATAATTAAAATAAATTTGTCAGAAATATCGCAACAAATTTGCTTAGGACAAAGTAACAAGGAAAGGAGGAGTATTCTAAAACGACATATATATGTATTTAGCGACGAAGGTTTTGCAAGTAAACCTGGGACAAAGACGAGCAGGGCTCCAGCCTTGTTAAATGGGCTAAGTAGGTACTACAAATTATAGAACTTGCGCAAGAGGACGCCCTTAAGCTTGGACCTCAGCTACACTAAATAGTATTTTTATGAAAATGTGTTTTATCAACACTAGAGGCCTCAAGAAGCCACGAAACGAGACTTCTATGAGGGCATCAGAGGGTACTTTAAATAAATTTATCCACTACTTAACTTAGAATATTTGAAATGGATTTAGTATTGCATTAAATCTTGTCAAATACCACAGTTTTTTTTTAATGTAAATAATTAATTGGTCCTTAGTTAACTTCGATATCAATAATTATCGCTCTCCTCATGTACTATCACAAACATAATTGACAACACACTTACCTTGGAATCAGAGGAACTCTGCTGCACCTTGTCACCGATAGCTTCCAAGATGTATTTCTTCTCGGTGTCAGATATACGAGGATGTTGTACGGGAGAATCATACACCAAGTACCACCACAACATACACCATGCTAAACCGATCGCTCCTGGAAATTGTTAAATGTTAATGTGACAGTTACAGTGATAAAAAGTCCGCAATTAAGTACCTATAACTATTGTATATTTCTTTTCGTTATTATATGCTTCATCGCGCTAATCTCAGGAACTACTGACCCGATTTGAAAAACCTTTCAGTATGGACCATTTATCAAAGAAGATTATATTATGCTTTATTTAATAATGAAGTTTCTACGGGAACGGTGTAGCAGTCTAATATAATAGTGGTCTGTGAAAACACAGAAGTAATCCGTAAAACCACAGTAAAACCGATCAAAAAATATACCGCTGTAGCAAAGTATGCATTCACCGAATATGCGATTCAGAAGTTATAGCATACCTATACATTCATTTTTAAATTGATTACGAATAACTGGTACTCCATAGTGAAACGTAAAAAGTAAAATGGCTACTCATCGCATAAAAGGAACCGCTGGAGTATGCTGACTGGATAAATTGAACAGACCAGACAAACTTCAATATAGCACAAATTGCATACTTAATTTTTAATCAACACGTGCTCGAAAAACTTTAGAATCGGATGTAAACATTCGATAACAACTTTTACACACAATAGGTTCTACCTTGTAATAAATTTAAACATAATTATTTCCGATCATTTGCTACGTAATTTCTAGCATTGGCCCAGAATACTCAACTATTTTGATAACGTGTACCTATTTAAATTTTCCTGGGCATAAAAATAAATTATTTCCATCTTATCTCTCTTTAAGATTAATTGAGATTAAAATTAGAAAAACTAAAATTAATTGTATAAAGTAATTGTAAAATTGTATTCTTTTAAAATTAGACATATAATAATAATAATAATAATAATAAAGCTTTATTTGATTCCATGCAAAACAATTATTCTAATAACAATAAATATAAAAAACAAAAATATAAAATATAAAATCACACAATTCATTATAAATCTAAATAAATTACTTTTTTTCTCATTCAATTAATTAGTTACAAAGATTTAAAAAAAATACTTAAACATAAACAAGCAAATTACTTATGTTCAATAATACAATATCAAAATAAATTAAACATTATTATTTTTTATTTTATCTATTTTATTGTTTTGTATGGACCCCTTTCGGGTAAAAGCCTCCTCCAAAGTATTCCACATTTGTCTGTCCTTTGAAGACTCTATCCAGCCGCGGCCCGCCACTGCCTCTATTTCGTCTGACCATCTAGCGTAAGGCCTGCCTCTCGTTCTGGTGCCTTGAGGGCCTGCCCATTTCATTATTCTTTTTGTCCATCTGTCATCGGTGTATCTACCTAAGTGTCCTGCCCATTTCCATTTACTTTTCAGCGCGAAAGTTAGTGCATCTATTACTTTTGTTCTATTTCGAATGTCAGAATTCCTCACTTTGTATTTTAGTTTTATACCTAGGCAACTTCTCTCCATTCTTCTTTGAGTAGTTAGGATTTTGTTACTTGTTTTGCTGCCGAATGTCCAGGTTTGGCAGCCGTAGGTTAGACATGGTAGTATATCGGAATCTAAAACTATTTTCTTGGTGGTTATTGGTAGCTGTGATTTAAATATTTCTTTATTCGCCCAGTACTTTTTCCTAGTGGTCGCTACTCTTCTGTCTACTTCTTTTGTGTTTCTGTCTTTGTTAAAGGAGATCTGTTTGCCTAGGTAGATGTAGTTTCCTACGAATTCCAGAGGGGTGGTATTTATAGAGATAATTGTCTCATGATGATTAGTCATGACTTTCGTTTTGTCGAGGTTCATTTCCAGACCAACTCTAGTACTGGCATGTTGAAGATCCTTTAACATGTTATTTAATTCATTTGAACATTTCGAAAAGATAATTATGTCGTCGGCGAACCTAAGGTGGCTTAGAAATTTCCCGTTAATATTGATACCTCGCCTTGACCATGGTAAGTTATTCATTAAATTCTGCTAAAACTAGACATATAGTTACTACTATATGTCTGTACTATATGTATAGATATTATAAAGAGGAAAAATTTGATTGTTTCTTTGTTTGTTTGTATTGAATAGACTCTAGAACAACGGGACTAAAACATTCTTTAAATATTAGAAAGTTGCACTATCTAGGAATACCATTGGCTTTATTTAATTATGAAATTCGCACTGGTACGGGAACTACATGGGTAAAACAGCGCGAGAAGTTTGTTAGTTGCGTAGCGTAGCGGTATTTGGCTCGCTTTAAATCTCGGAGGTCGTGGCTTCGATCCCCACTCCGGACAAAGAATCTTTGAGTAAATTCTAAGATTTCTTTCCGGGTCTTGTTGGTTGAGGGACTACCCTCCGTGCCTCGGAAAGCACGTTAAGCCGTTGGTGCCGATTATTATACCATCATCTATAATAATCGTATATCAAGGAACGGGCAGCAGCGTTTCGTTGTGTAGTACAATATAATACTGCGGTCACCAACCCGTCTGCCAAGCGTAGTGACTATGGCAAATACCCTCCCTAGGGAGGAGGCCCATGTTCAGCAGAGGACATTATACGGGCTGATGATGATGATGACAAGAAACTAAACTAAGCTAGAACCACACCCTGAAGTTTGATTGGGCTCAAATTCAGTTAATAATATTGTATCATAGAGCTGGTCTGATGATGGAATCGGTCGGTGGCCTAAATCCTAAACCAAGCATGAAAATTCAACAGTGTTTCGATTCATTTCCTTTTACATAGTTGTTTTTTAATAATAATAAAAATTATTTGGAGATATTCTTAAATCAGCACAAACGAAAGTTGCGATGGCGCTGGCATATCTAAACTATTAGTTATAATGGGTATGCTCCATATAGATAACAAATTATGCTAGCTACTGTGCTAAGAATAGCAATTAATGTTAATGAAGCTGCGGGCGGATGCTAATAATTATTAATTAGTTTGTTGAATAAATTACTATAAGTGTAAACATATAAAAGACAAACTCCCTCTTTTCAATTTAAATGTGTTAGATTACTATAAACAGTACCGGATTGAGATTAGGTATTTGACGCCCTAAGCAACCACTGTCGCCCCTTTTCATAAATAAGCTTCGAGATTTCCAAACAGCCATGACTTTCATGTGCTACATGTTTATTGTTTTCCTTCATGCCCCCAAGACGTGATGTTCTAAGCAAAAGCTTTATGGGCTTATCACTCGCTATGCTTTTCTAATAGACGGACCTATTTATTTTGCCACGAGGCTTTTGTTTTAGAGCATAAAGGCGATCAGGGCTCCAATCTTAATAATTGGTTTATAAACTACAAACTGTACGGCACTGGCTACCAAGTAATCGATAAATAAGATCATTATCATTTTACTACAAAAAAAATACCTACCTTATTTTATACCCACTAACATAATATTTATTAACTATTCAACAACATTTAAATTTATTTAAATAATAATACCTGTTATTCAGACTGAAATAATATGTACACCGATATATTTTTAGTTCTTTACACAAATGTGGGTAAATGTTCTTAACTCATAACTAGGGATTTTACTAAAATAATGTGCCTACCTAGCTCATAGGTATTTAAACGTACTCATAGACCTTATAAGATACCTATTTTATATCCATGATAGTAAAAATATTGAGGTAATGTTATGATTCATCGCAAACGACTAAGTAATGTATGTTAATTTGCTGGTTTCCTTCTTATAGAATTATCTTCACAATATTAAAATAAATAGCTATTTACATGCATTCATAATACTTGTAGGTACTTGTCCATTTGGTCTAGTTGCTGCGTGAAAGAGTAACAAACAATACATACAATCTATAAAAAAATCCCTTTAATCCTGAATTTCCCGCAATGTTTAGATTACCCCACACTTAAGTGTCATCCTTTTAGGTGAAATGAACTAAATTTTGAGCCCCTAATTATGTAGTGAAAGCGTTAACTTGCCAATTAGTTCGTGATGGTGTAATTAGAGTTAACCTATAAGGGTTTACTAGCTACACTTCAACACTCAAGCAAGTATTTTATTAAAATATATCTTAGTGTAAGCAAATGGTGGTGAACCAAATAAATGAATAAATCAATCAGTTAGTGAAACCTTTATTTCCTTCCTTCCTTCTTAGTGTGTATATTTCTATTAAATACGCTAGATCAAAAGTCGTTTTATCAATCAGTCATGCGATAGATTTTACAAATATTTTGCAACTGATATTACCTTAATATTGTGAGGAAAGAAACTAATCACAATTAATAAAACATTACGAAATATCCTCTCCCTATTATGAATATAAAATATAGTTATAGTTTAACTTCTAGGCAGACTAATATCAATTTTAAAGTATTCTAAAACACGTCACGCCTCAATTACCTATGTAGAAATCAGTACAAACCGACTTGGAATTTAAATAGAGGTAATAAGAAAGCCAATTTTGTCACAAGTACTTAATACCTTGTGGTCGCTTCTAAGAGCCTTGAGGTCTAGAAATAATTATGTACTACGTTAAGTTACCAAACGTACGGAAAATGTAATATTGTAATTAAATATAAAAAAAGTATTCATTTAATCATCATCATCACCAGCGTATAACGTCCACTGTTGAACATAGGTCTCCTCCCGAGGAGGGTTTTTTGCCATAGGTGGTAAATGGTGGCCGCAGTATTATGTTGTAACACACAAGGAAACGCTGCTACCCACTCCCTGGTATTCAATAGATATAGATTATGTTATAAAAATCGGGTAAACAAAAGGGACTATAGTCCCTCAACTAACCAGACCCCGAAAGAAATCTTAGAATTTACACAAATGTCCGGCGGGGTCCACAACGTCAAAATTTAAAGTTTTGTATAAGACTACCTTAGTAAGGTAAGGAAGAAAAGTAATTGAGAGATCAATAGTTTTATATAACTATGGAGATAGCTTTCAATTTATAGATAAAATCAGAATAAATCTTTTGTAATTGTACCTAAATATAATTAAATAGTACCTATACAAAGCATAAGGTGAAGGTCGTTTATTGGCAACGGTACACGCACTTTTAAAGAGTTCAATCACCTCACAAAGAAAGATTGCCATGATACATTACGCATGCATTTTTAAACATGCAACAGGTGATGTATTGCTAATTTGTGCGCAGGCGCCGCGAGAGATAAGCGATCGAGATTGCATTGAGTTCAATAGCTTACTTTACTCTTATGCCATGTGTATGTATTTATATAGCTGTTTTTTTTGTGGCTTAAACTATTGTGTGTACTTCGAAATATAGAAAACTATTGTACTTATTTATATGACTAAAAGATAAAAGAATACATAAATAAAATAACAATTTAATCTTCTATAATATAAAAATGAATCGCAAAATGTGTTGGTAAGCGCATAACTCTACAAAGCCTGGACCAATTTGGCTAATTCTTTTTTTCTAATGTTCGTGAAAGTTCAAGGATGGTTTTTACGGCGAGAAAAATTCGAATAATTGCCTGAAAACCCCTTAAAACAGCCTTTTTCTTTTTCCCTTTTTTTTTTTTTTTAGGGGTAGTGTAGGGTAGGGGTAGTGTAGGGTAGGGGTAGTTTAGGGTAGGGGTAGTGTAGGGTAGGGGTAGTGTAGGGTAGGGGTAGTGTAGGGTAGGGGTAGTGTAGGGTAGGGGTAGTGTAGGGTAGGGGTAGTGTAGGGTAGGGGTAGGGTAGGGGTAGTGTAGGGGTAGGAGTACCGCATAAACGAAGTCTCTACGGCCCAGTTTATTTTATACAAATGTTTAGGTCTTTTATGTATCGATTGAGGCAGTACGAAGTCTGCCGGGTCAGCTAGTGTACCTATAAAAAATATGAATTATTTGACAATCATGAGGATTTAATTTAAAACTTCGTCAATTAATACATGAAACCAGAAAACTATCTAATTCCAAAATGATAATGTAAGGAATGAATAGCTTATCAATTACACGAATCGGTTTTTTTTCTTTCACATTTTATTACGATTTCCTTAATATTAAATACACAAATTATGCACAAAAAATCATTACTACAAACTCCGCAATTATACGGGAAATAGTAAAATATATTTTTGTTTATTTTTGAATCGGATATTTTGCTTAATCGGATATTATTTGTAGTATAGTAGTGTGTAAAATTATTAATTTAGTTAATAATTTTACACACTACTATACTACAAATTAAATATTCATGTTATAACCTCCTTGGAAAATGTTAGATTAAATACTTAAATAATATTAAATTATGAATTAAATAATATGAATTTGTAATCAGCAACTATGGAATCTTACACTGCGCGTGGCTCAACACCCGCTTTGCCTGCCACATATTTAATAATACAGTGTCATTTTCCTTAAACAAAATTATTGTATTAAAAGTTACAAACTTATTGTTTATATAACAGCGTTACCGTAACAGGAAAATGTAAAAAGTATTTTTTATTAAAGTATTATAAACTTCAAGAGGAAATATTTTAAGACGCGTAGTGTATTTTTAACAGCTTCACTTTAAAATGAACCTATTCTTTTAAAGATTTTTGTATAATCTTCTACTTTTCGACTTGATAATTTTTATATACATGTTTATGATTTTACCTGTCGTTAAAGTGCCTTATGTTAAATTTTTGATAAATTATTTATATTAGGTTAGAACTGCGATATCTATTCCTAAATATAATTCTACTTAATTTGTCTACTTGGTTAGAGCAAAAAAACTTTTTGTAACGCGAAAATACTACAAAGAAATTTGAGAAACTGAAAATGACCTAAACATACTGCGGTCACAATAGAAATTGAGCGAAATAAAAGAATGAAAAAATAATCATTCCAAGATACATCCCTAATCTAAATGGACGGATCAATAAAAGGACATTGCGATACTATAAGGGTATTTACGACTACAGAACCCTAATAAGGATAATATCATTAAAAAATATTAAGCTGAGATCAAAATAAATTGAACAAGAATCGGCAATTACTATCGCAAGTCGTAAATGTCAGAATGATGGAGGGCCTATCCCGTTCGTACCGACGGGATTAATAAATAATTATATAATCGTAATATCGTATTTGAGCGACCAAAAGAGTTCAACGAGCTCTCTCAAATATTAAATTGTGCCGTATATTATAATACGAGCTTCCCGCTCGCGGTTTCACCGGCGTAACTCCCGATCCAGTAACAACTTCATGATTAAATATAGCCTATGTCACTTTTGGATAACGTAGCTTTCTAATGGTGAAAGAATTTTTTAAATCGGACCAGAAGGTACAATTTGATGAGATAAGCCCGTTCAAGTAAACAAACTCTTTAGCTTTCAAATATTCGTATAGTTATGATTGATATATTATTATGTACTTGCGATAAAGTTATTTTGTTTCTTTTCGGACGGACATATGTAGTTATTTTACAGAGCAAATAGACGAGCAGGACTCCAGCCTTATTAAAATGGTTTAAAAACTACAAACTAACCAACCTGCATAAGAAGGCACCCCCTGTGGGACTTCGACTTTACTTGGGCGGTCACTGGATAAAGTTAGCATTTGTGAATACGAAACCTTCCTATCCATATACCTTAAACTCGATAAGGCTGTGCGCCATGTAATAAAATATTTAAATTAAATTTAGTTTTGCGGACCCTATTTATTTATACCCGACACAATTACCTATACAAGAATACAACTTGAGACTATGTGTTTACTTGCAATTGTCATATCTCAACTTAATGGTTCTTATTACCATAGTAGTAGAGACCACGACAATGAGGTACTACATACTCAAGTATTGTTCCAGCATAGATACCACTGTAAGAAACGAAACTCATTCATCATCGTTCAACAGTCCATTTACGTCCCCTGCTGAACACGGGCCTCCTCTTGACAGACCTTGGCAATAATTCCTTAATGCATATTGCCATACTCACCACGCTCGGCAGGTGGTACGGTAATCGCAGTAATATGGTAAGGAATCGCTGGTAGATGCTGCTGCTCATCCAGCAGCTGTATTTTCCTTAGTCGCCTCTTACGACATGGACGACAAGCCAACGGCATGTATAATTGGTATAATAATAACAATCACTTACCAGGTACGTAAAACGCATAATCCCACCCGAAGTTCTCAATGAGAGGTCCAGACAATGACCAGGTGACGACAGTTCCGATGGCGCCACCTAGCAGTGCGCTCACGAACTTGCCTTTCTCAGCCGGGGGCGCCCAGTGAGCTACCAGCGCGTGTAACGCTGGGAAGAGGAAGCCCTACAACAAATATATGTATTAATGACTAGCCAATGACTACCGTATCTGAGAAAGCAAGTACCCGTGGGAGCTCCGTTGAAAAAAAACGACCAAAGTAATAAAAGTTAAGGTAAAGGTAAAAGGTAAGATAACTATAACAAATAACAGGAAATTACTCCGAATCGCATGCAATGCTAACGGTACTTCAGGACGACAGCGGGGACCGCGCGGGGTAACGGGAGGAGCTAGGAAATTTTCAGATGTCATGTTAATTCGCAATAGTAATTTAAGCGTGTAGGTTGAAAATTATGAAAATAATTCATTCTCAATACATGCAGCGTAGGTAATTAAAATTATTAATCTAACCCTGTACCTATATCTACATATTGAGCTTTAAAAATAATTTTAATTACTCTGAAATTATAAAAGTCGTTAGCAATAAAAGCTGTTTTATGATTGCACATGTGATTTACATACCTACAATAATTATTTTATTAGATAATCATAACATGATGGGAAAAAATGAACACAAACCACTAATTGTTATAACGAGTTAACGCGAATCATTAACCACTTACTCGTAACTCATCTAAGAATGATTTATTAGTATTAAAAAGTTTTTTTTTCGGACGGACATTTTGTAGTCAACCACGAGGCTTTTGCTACTTCACCGGGCATGAAGGCGAGTAGCACTCAAGCCTTATTCTTAATCTATCAACATTATCAGCCCGTACAACGTCTACTGCTGAACATGGGCCTCCTCCCGGGGAGGGTATTCACCATAGTCACCACGCTTGGCAGGCGGGTTGGTGACCGCAGTATTATGTTGTAAAACACAAGGAAACGCTGCTGTCCGTTGGTATACGATTATGATAGATGATGTTATAACAATCGCGACCAACGGCTTAATATGCTTTCCGAGGATCGAAGGGTAGTCCGTCAACCAACCAGACCCAGAAAGAAATCTTAGAACTTACACAAATATTTCTTGTCAGGCGTGGAGACCGAACCCACTACCTCCGAGATTTAAAGCGAGCCAAATACCGCTACGCTACGGAGTTTGTATTAATTTATACTTATATTATAAAGAGGAAAGATTTTTGAACAGGCTCCAGAACTACGATACCGAATTCAAAATTTCTTTCTTAAACGATTTCTTGTCCGGCATGGAGATCAAACCCACGACATCCGAAACTCAATACGAGACATATATACCACGAGGCCAAAACAAAATAAAAGATCAGAAATATCTGGTAAGATCTGCTGCTTAAGAATCAGATCAAATTTGGATTTTTCTTTATCCAAGTGTCGATAGGACTAATGAGCTGCTAAGAGCAACCTTCTTTCTCTATCTCTTTTCTTTCCTACAGAAGGTTGCTAGGTAGCAACCTTCTTCGCGCAAGCACCTGTTCATCAAGCTAGGTAGGTACATTACATTCATAGATTTATATATGTGCAATAATATTTCCTTCCGTAATATTCCATGTGTACATAAAAATATGAAACTATCAATATAAAATAATTAATTGCTCACACATTTATAGCAATGTAACGTCAAACGTTCTACTTTGTGTTAATATATGCGAAAAAACTCCATCGTTTAAAATTGTTTTATGATGTTTAAAGTATTCTTCGTAATTCTTTGAAGATATAGTTTTTCTGGTGTATTAAAAAATATAATGATCGTGAGAAATATTATGGCTAAGATTACATCATTGTTACTTTGCATTGGTGTTATTAAATGTGCTCTTTTTTTAACTGTTTTCCAAAACTAGGCATCTCTGTTTAAATCGTCATCCGAATTTCATACATACTGTAGTGATAATGAGGTTGACTTTGGTCATTATGTAATGTCTATTCAAAAAATAAATTAGTTGTCAACCGAACTCGTCTTTGACTACAACACATACAAAGAACTCTGTTGTACAAACTAACTTAAAAAAAAAAACGCTTAGACGTTAACACCAATCAAAGTGTTTTCGTATAAATAAAATAGGTATGCATGTAAATAATTAAAAAACTTTACCCTTACATATATACCATATATACATGTAAATTACCTATTGAAATAGAGAAGATTTTAGTATCGATAAAAAAACAATGAAATGAATGAATTAATGAAGTACACTTTATTGCAAAATAAAATAGTAACACAAACAATAAATAATTATAACAATTATACATATTTTGCAATTGGCGGCCTTATCGCTAAATGCAATCTCTTCCAGGCAACCGTATGCCGTGGATGGATCAAAGAGTAGAAGGAATGGGGTAGCAAAAGGTGTACGTAAGGATAGAATATAATATATATGTGCAGACTTACTCCGCGCAAAAGTACGCATTATAAGTCTGGACTTAAATTACTTAAAGTGGCTGTATATCTACATATCGCACCCCTAGATGAAGACTCCGGCAACTCAAAAAACCTAATTTTTCAGAAATGACGAAAAACTGTTTTTAGAGTATATAAGAAATATATCAAAGCTACTAACTCAAAACTCGTACTTTTTTGAGTTAGCGGAGTCTTCATCTAGGTGTGCGATATATAAGGACTATGTTATACAATATTTACATATATATAAATACATAAAATATATATCTACATACATATAAAATTAAAAACCTACATAATAATATATAATATAAATAATAATATGTAACGCGATAGCTCTAGTGACCATTCTGAGTTAGAAAGTATTCTCTTACCATATTTTTAAAAATATATAACGTTCGCCTATCTAATCTTTAAGGGTAAAGGAAGTATGGAGATAGGACGATATTCAGATTAAGACTCAGGGTGTGATTTTTTGGGTAATGGAATTATTTCAGCGTCTTTCCATGAAGAGGGAAACTCGCCGCTATTGATGGAAAAATTAAGGATGTGACAGATAATAGGAAGGATTGCATCGTGGAAAGGAAGAATCATGTTACGGCTAATACTATCACTACCAATAGCATTTGATGCTATTGATAAAACGCTCTTCTTAACATCACAAGCCGAGAATTGACTAAAAACAAAATTGGAATGGTTTTGCATTGCATTAATAATTATATAAAGCTGAAGAATTGGTTGGTTTGCTTAAGCGCGCCAAACTCAGGAACGACTGGTCCGATAAAAAAAAATCTTTCAGCGTCGTTATCGAGGAAGGCTATAGGATATATTTAATTAAGAAATTACCACGGGAACGAGAGCTACCTGGGTAAAGCTATATTTAATACACCTAGGATATATATGTATTAAATATGCGTCATCTTTGATCTAATGAATGTAATAAAAATAAAATGAATATGTAATTTCAGGAAATACGTCAGAAGATTAAAATGGTGTGTTACTCACACAGTTATTGTTAGGTGTGAATATATAAAATTATACGTATAACAAAGTCTACGTAATAAAACAAAGTAATAAAACAAAGTCGCTTGCCGCTGTCTATCCATCCATATGTATGCTTAGATCTTGAAAACTACGCAACAGATGTTAGATTCGGTTTTTTTTAATAGATAGAGTGATTCAAGAGGAAGGTTTATATGTATGATACATCAGCATTGCACCCGTGTAAAGCCGAGCGGGTCGCTAGTATGCACATAAACCGTAATGAGTGGGTTTTATTATGTTGTGTGTTTGTACGATAATAAACCAAGTACTTACGTCCTTCAACTAGATAACATTAGAATTTGTTCTTTAACGTTATATTACCAATGTTCATAACAATTAGTTTTTTTTTGTCTTTAGAAAGCATATTTTAATCTACTCAGTAAAATTGAAATATAAGACCGTGTGTGTGTGTAACGACCACGACATTATACAAATTTGGACCACTTATACAAAATCATCATTAGTTTTTGAAATAGTTACCACGCTTGGCAGGCGAGTTGGTGACCGCAGTATTATGTTGTAATACTCAATACTCAATAGGTTATTGCACAGGGAAAAGCTGCTGCCCCTTCTTTTGTTATAAATAATGGAATAACAATTGGGACCAACGGTTTAACGTGCTTCGCGAAGCTCGGAGGGTAGTCCTCATCTAAACAGACCCGGACGGAAATGTTAGATTTTAGATAAGACTTCTTGTCCAGTGCGGGAATCTAATCAAATCAAACTAAAGTGCGCCTGTTGCGCGACGGAGGCTCTAATCTAATCCAAAATATATCTACATAAAATACTACGAAGAGTTACCAAACGAAAAAGGTTCCAATCCATTAGTAATCATAAACGGATATATAAAAGAATCCAGTGTATCTCATACATTTTATGAAACACCCTCATATAATATGTACACAACTAATATCAGGCCCTTCTTTCCCATTGGGCACACTAGGCACATGCCCAGGGCCGCGCGATGGTTTAGGGCCCCCTAGTCCATACTCTAAACGATAAACGATAGCCATTTTAAGGACTAATCGTAGATGCGCGTTACTTAGTGTAGATTACATTATTTATTTATTTAAGGCTTACAAATTATAAAATATTATCTACTTATCATATATAATGTCATCGTAAAGAAGTAAAAATAAAGCTACAACTTTCGTATCTGGGTGATCTGAACAAAATAAAAAATTACTATGGTCATAGGGGCCCCATTATCCTAAGGTGCCCAGGGCCTCTAAATAGGTGTAAGACGGCCCTGACTAATCTACAGTAAGTCTCAAGTCGAACTAAAAATTATAGACGTGACGAGTACCAATTTTTCAGTCAATCAATTGACGTCTTAAAATTCTTAAAAAAGGTATATATTTATTCCTCAATCCATTAGTAATGGTAGCATTAGTGTGACTGACTGTACTCTAACGAGGCACCAAAAACAAAGCGTGACTAAATAAAAATAGTGACACGAATCTGTCTGTGTCATATCTGCTTATGCACCTTGAGTCATTACTTCACGACCAACAAAATGCGCAAAACAGACATTTTACAACTATGACAAATTGCAACTGATGTTTATGGTTAAGACTTTTTAGAATTGGACATAATGATTATGTGGTCAAGTAGAAAATATGTAAGTAGGTACCTATGCATATATTTTTCCGTTTATATTAGCGGACTCGACGGACATTGCCTGCATGATAATAAATTAATATATATAGTAATATGATTTGTGAGTCTAAACCATCCAGAGTGCCACACAAACGCATACAAGAAGAAACATTCAAATCGGTCCAGCCGTTTAGGAGGAGTGCAGTGACATACGTGTGTATGTACAGTAGATATATATATATTACTATATTATTAATATAAACGATTAGCTGCTACCCGCAACGTTGTAACTTTCATTGTTAGATACAATATAAGTTCCGTCTAAATCGATATTACAGTTTTGTGAAATATATGGACAAACAAACAGACTAATATAATAAAAGTCCCGTCCAATCGGTCAGGTCAGGTCAGGGTGGTTAGATTAGCCGGAACTTACAGACAGACTAACAGATTTTTTTAATTGTGTTTTTGTTATAAATACGCATTTATACACTGCTGTTATTATGTACATTCATATGCATGTAAAAATTTGTTATTTTTACAAACATCTCTTCAATTGAATTTATTTGTAAAGATAATTTATAAATCGAGGGGCCCATAGATCGTTTTTGATATACATCGCCAACGTTCAGTATGATACTTACGAGTAAATTACGTAGTTATAAAATTATCAATTTATTTCCAATAAACAAGAAATATTTGTATAAATCTATGCTTACAATGAGTTTTGTAAACATGATTTTATAATAAAAATAATTAATTATATTGCCACGTAATTTTAAAGATTCATACTGAAACTTGATAAAACTTAAAATAAGATTTTGCCTACACACTATAACCCAACACATCACTTACAGACTAAAAAGACCAAAACTCAGATAATAAAAAGTTTATTGTAAAATAATTATCGCTTTATAGCCAGTACTTACTCAAGGAACATTTAATTCGCTTTTTTGTTGCTTCGATGGAGGTATGAACTCATTTATTAGACCATTGACTCATTTATTGGCCTTAGAGATTTATTTAAGTATGATTGATTTAAATTAAGCGGCTGAAGCCCAATGGCTAAGGCGTCAGACTTGAGATCTTGAGGTCGCCGGTTCAAACCTCACCCATTGCACTACCGGCGCGAAGTGAACCCACTCGTAACACAAGCATATTAGCTTAGCACGAGGGGTTAACAAGAATACTAGTAGACTGCAAAGCTCTGCTAGTAATCTTTTATGATAAAAAAAGAAAAAAAATGTTTATGTATTTGTATGCAGGTAAATTATTTTTTTATTTATATATATTTTTTAATCTTCATAGTCTATATTATTTAATGTTTATTAATATCTCCTAAACCTACGCACTAAACACAAAAAAACAAAGAGAGAATAATAATTCTCTGTTTTATTTTTTTCCTATAGTGAGTCTGCTGGAAGATTGTTTAGGAATAAGAGTATTTCTTCTATTTTCATAAACTTTCTTTACGTTAAATGTGTACATAAATTAAATAAATAATAAAATAAAACCTTCGTTAGCTACTAAGTTGATAGATAGTTTTTTTTTTGTAAGTTCCCTATCATGTGCCTACGTACTCATATATGTATTTTATTTTAATAACAGATATAATAATAATTATGCAGATTTGTAAGTATGTACACTTCCTCTTTAAACATTTAAAAGGTCAAACCAAATACCATTTATACAGTTTATTTTGGGAATAATTAGGTACAATTATTTTTAAATACTTGAGGTAGTAGTTAACCAATTATACTTATTAGACAAATAAGTAAGATTTTATTTCAGGTACGACTCCTGGTGGACGATTAAATTAATTATCTACATAAGGAATTAATTATTGACAGACAGATACTCATTTTTTTTTTATTGAAGAATCAAATCGTGTCTCTGATCTCCAATTGCGTCTTAGGTTAAATAAAAGAAAATTTGTGTGCCAATCAAAACAGTTTAATTTGTTGAAACAGTAGGTATTATTTGCCGCGTAGGACCCATCGAGTACCACTTACCTCTTTATTTTATACATAAAAGCTTGGTAGTGAAACGAAAGGGGTTGTTTATGACTATGCAATTTCATGTCGATTACGTATCAATAAAAGACCAGTCGTGCATTTTATGTGAGATTTTATAGCAAAAAAAATACAGATATAAAATTACGTTAAAACAATTAATATTTGCATTGTTTATTCAAAACTAGCAACCTATTACAATGCTAATGTATTATACAAACCTGAAACCTTCCTCTTGAATTATTTTATCTATTAAAAAACCGCATTAAAATCCGTTGTGTAGTTTTAAAGATCTAAGTGTACATAGGGACAGACAGAAAACGGGAGAAGACTTTGTTTTATACCTACTATGTAGTGATTCTTTGTAGTGATTCTAGTTTGTAGGTTAGATTTAAATTCGAGGAATTTCGTCTACATTCGGTACATTTTTTATTTAACCGCTAATCTGACATGTGACGCACCATTTGACTTATATTTATATCATGGATTATACCTGACCCACAAAAAAAAATTGTATACTAGAGAAATTGCAAGTTTAGTTACGATTTAAATGTATCCTCTACGCGTCTAATAAATTTGCGGATTATTAATCAAATATTTCTATACTAGCTGACCCGACAGACGCTGTCCTGTCTTAACTAAATTGAACTTTTAATATTAAGGTGATCTCTGAACTAACTGTGGTGTGCACTTATAGCAGCACGCATTCTGTCAATGTTATGTCAATTCCATAAGATTACATTTAAAAGTTTATATTGACAAAAGCGCTAAGGAAATATAGAAAATGTAATATTGTGGTTAAGTATTCTTAAATTTTCAAATTTTTCGCGCAATTTTCTAAATGTTTTCTTTCATTAAAATCTTCTCCCGATAATAACAAACACAACAAAAAAAGAATAAGTGAAATCGGTCGAACCGTTCACCCGTGATGCCGTGACCAAGGGAAATAGGGATAAATTTTGATGTATATAGATTATATTTTTAATTAAGCTTGTAGCCACGATTTCATCCTCGTAAATCTTGAATGTAGCCTATAGCCTTCGTAGATACATGGGCAAAAATATCGTTATTTTTTCATCGGACTCCAAATTTGATAAATTATTATCGTTTCGTATGTTTCTTTTCATAAAAATAATTTCGAATATTTTACTTACCGCTGCAAGACCGCTAATAAATCTGGCTACCACTAACACCATATAGTGTAGCCTCGCTGCCTGAGGGCTGAGTATCGTGAGAATGGCGCTCAGTAACATGGTGATAAACACCAGCTTCCTCGGACCCCAAAACTCGGCCGCTGTACCCGCCACCAAGCTCGTGATGGCATATCCCCAGAAATATCCTGATAACACATATGCCTGCTGCTGTGCTGTCCATGTGAATGTAACTACGCCGTCCGGCTGCAATAAAAAAATCAGTTGAAAAGATATATACATAGGTGTAGATGTATACATAACTACTCGGAAGTGGAAGCGGTTTCATACAATATTTAGCCTTCAAATTATGACAATTATCGTGGGAATTATATTTTATATTCTACGGCAATTTCCATAATAGACGAAACCTAATTAAGACATAAATATGTACCTATTAAATTACTTTGAATTTGGTAATGTTTTAATGATCTCATAATAAGTGTGGATTAGTATGCCCTCTACTGCAATTGCACTTGTGGATGTTCACACAACTTTTTACCATACCGCAGATCATATTGTTAAGAATTTATTCGGAACTAAATTAACCGTGTCTTCGCCTTCTTATACATTCCGACCTTTGATAATACATATCCGATATTTGATATTTGTATTTGTAAAACACTATTCTGTTTTACAAATACAAATAGTCTATTGTGGTACTTAGGTAACAAAATAGATGTTATTTACAGAGTAGTCATTCCAACTAAGACGGCATACAGGCATACAATATTGGGTTAAAAGTAATATATTATATCACTCACATCAAATCACTATACTATGTAGTGTTGTGATTTCTTTCTGATCTTGCAATAATTTTTATAAAAAGTACAAAACAACATAATTTAAAAAACTCTTCTAATCTTGACAGCCTCCGTAGCGTAGCGGTATTTGGCTCACTTAAAATCTCGGAGGTCGTGGGTTGTATTCCCACGCCGGACAGGAAATCTTTGTGTTAATTCTAAGATTTCTTTCCGGGTCTGGTTGGTTGAGGGACTACCCTTGGAAAGCACGTCAAGCCGTTGGTCCCTATTGTTATACTATCAACTATAATAATCGTATATCAAGGAACGGGTAGCAGTGTTTCGTTGTGTGGTACAACATAATACTGCGGTCACCAACCCGCCTGCCAAGCGTGATGGCTAAGGCAAATACCCTTCTGCGGGAGACCCATGTTCAGCAGTCGATTTTATACGGGCTGATGATGAAAAAAAATCTTGGCCTATGAATTAATTTGAGAATGTCATTCGTCATTTTTGTGTTCTTTATTGCTACGGCAATAAAAATATTAAGTTTAGAATGATATCTAATACCTATATAGATACTACCCATTAACTAAAAGAACGGTTGGCATTCTTATGCATTATGAATAATGTATTATTTCAACTTATAGTTAACATGTCATTCAGGTTATAGAGATACACTGTTTGTATCTATATAACTTGAATGACATGTTAGTTAGTTAGTTCTTATATCTACAATGTGGCTTGAATGTGGTGCGCAGATTATGTATACATACATACCTACATTCACGCCTTCCCATCTCCACATTCATTAATCTCCTTCTTTCAGTTTATGGTATTTCTAACCTCGCCTTTCAGAACGTCCCCGATTTAAACGTGATTACTTCTACATACCTATATGTTCCTATTGCTACTTATACACTTTACAGTAATGTTTGTAGGTATACAACAATCGTTTTATGGCTTTACACTAAGTATTTATTTACAATTAACCCATCGGTTTTAATCTTGTCGGACTACTACTGTTTATTTTAAGTTAATCCAGCTTATTAACCATGCCAAAGCAAAATTCCTAATTTGTCGGTTAGCGCCTGTAAAATATCATAAATTTAAACGCCTTTATTTATGATAATAAAATTAAATTCACGGTAAACTACGTACGTACGTATGTGTAACTGTTTACATTATATGTTTCTCGGGACGTCTATATCAAAGCACACATACTCTACCTAAATCATCCTAACAACGTGTCTATTGTTATTGTTAATTATACTCTAAACTGTTACAATAAAGTGCTATTCAGTATGATATTTGGTCGTCTATTACGACTTTTTGTTAATTGTATGGTAGATTTGCAGGTCTATACAATAGAAACTACAGCTAGTATAAAATGCTATATACATATGTAGATACTTCTTCATAACAATAGACATAACCATTATATGCGGAAAGCAGTTAGGTAAAGACTTTATTGCGAATAGCTGCTGCCCGCCCCTTCGTCCGTGTAAACTGTAAAATAAGGATTTTATACGCTGTCTATCACTGCTACAGTTTCTGAGATAAGGCGGAAGACACGGACAAATAAAGAGACACGACAAAATAAAAAGTAGTCTATATCATATCTTATAAAAGTCACATCAAAACTTTTTTTCGGACGGACATAATATGTAGTTAGCCACGAGGATATTGGGTCATTCGAGGCAACATTTTGTCAAACTTTTTTTTCAAGTGAAACAGCAACTAGGAGTGAGTACTACATCCACTTTAATTCTATATGTGTGCCTCATCCAAATCCATTCAGTACCTATGCGTGATTGATTATCCAACATTCCTGCTCACAAACTTTCACATTTAAAAAATATAATATGTATAGGAAGTAATAGTTGTTACCTGTCTAAGTTCCCGCTTGATGATCACGGTGTCATTGTACAAAGACGTGTCGTTTGTCACGATGGCCTTGCATTCACTTTTCACCCTGTAAATTATAATTAAATCACTATAATGTACAAACATTTTAATCAAAAAATATTATTATGTTACTCAGAAAGGGACGTGATGTTAATTTATTTGACTTTATTTATTAGATCTAGCGGCCCGCCCCGAGTCAAGCTTCGCGCTGGGTAGTCAAGCATAACTAAAGAAAACCTTGACAAATTAAATAAATAAACCTTCCTCATAAACCACTCTTTCTGTAGTGAAAAGCGCATGACAATCCGTAGATAAGCAATGCTTTTTGAGGTTATCTATAACTGATAGACAGACTCGGCGAAAGTAGTACATTTCAAAGTTATTTTAAGTTAGTTTAGCACATAGATGTAACAAAATCAATATTAAGCGTATTATAAAATCATATATTTCTTCTCGTATTAATAATATTTATTTGATTATTGTCTATTAGATATATATTTGTAATCATATATTATATATATTTATAGTCCGTATTTTTGACCGACTTCAAACACAAGAGATAGTGAATGTAATAGGGACACAATTATGCTTTCTTAGTCGTATTTAACATGTTTATAGACAATCCCCCGATTGCTGAAGTTTCTTATAGAATCTAATACGTTGCCTCATACAATATAGGCTGGAGCTCTGCTCGCGTTTACTCCCGGTGAAGGAGATAAAGCTTCGCTGCTAACTACATATTATTTCCGTCCTTAATAAAATCATAAAAGAGATTATTTTGCTTGTTTTCCTACAGAAAATTTACGACTTATCCGTTGTTTAATTTGTTCGTAATATATTAACGATCTATTTTAAAACGGCGAAGTTGTCATTGTATGCCAATAAAACTTCGTTAACTCCAACTCTTATTGTTTATTTCCCAACTACAACTGTTTTGCTCTAATTGTACATGGATAAATGCATTTATTCTACTTTCGTTATTTTATCGGCACCTGTTTACATGAAAACAAGTGATAATATCAGACAAGTTTACGAGTACAACGTCGTGTCGTTTGTCTTTGCTATCTTTTACATATATTTTAAAATATGGGTACATACCGCTCGTATTTTTTTAAATTTTACTGAAATATTTATAATTTTAATTAAATAGATTATAGGTATTTTATGATCGGGTGATATCCAGTGCAACTGCTTTGATTTATAAAATTCGTTCACGATTCAATCTACGTTATCTATTTAGGTACATAGGCTATGTTTTAAGACGAGGTTACAACGGGAACTCTAGTAGATAGCTAATAAGTTATAAAATACTCGATTCAGGTACAATTACGATTATATGTTTGCATTGATATCAAAACCTACTGAGCAGATTTCTATACGGTTTTAATTGATGTATACAATAATTAACGAGGAAGGTAAAATAATTAAAATATTTTTATATAGCAACCATCTCGGTGGTTCAGTGGCAAGGTAGTTGCTTCTGAGCCTAATTAAAACCTTATTAAAAATAAATTGAATTAGCTGACACTTAAGACGAATCGATATTGTGGCGTTATATGGTTGATACATTTCAAAATATAAAACCTGACCTTAAGCTTTTTCAACGTCAAAATCAGATGTGCTCTTTAATAATCTAAAGTCAAGGTGAAGGCCAGAGGTCAAGAGCCATCCGATGCATTGAATATTTTACAATAGAATTTAAAAGCTACGCTACCTTAATGGGTAACTTAAAGTAACTTTGCTTTACTATTAGTAATTCTCTATCGACATAACTATACCTACCGTCAAAAATCTTTATTAAAATTATTACAAAAAAAAAATTGTAACACGGGCAGTAGGTATATAATATAAAAGACGTCACGTATCTACATGGATACTATATACATTTATAAACATCAAACTTACGAAGACAATATACCTAATACCTACATTAATATTTAGTGCAAAATATACTCTATTGTAAATCAGCAATTACCTACTTTACTCAACAAAAGTACAATATAACAGTACTATAGTAGATAAAATTTAAATTAAATCATTCGGTAAATACAATCATTTAAAATTTCAGCTTAGCCTTCGTATTGAAATTATCTATATTTCAATCCATCCTGAACAATGACTAAGTCGGATGTCGCGACGCCGCGTGGACATCAGTCAAATATAAATATAGCCTATAAATTACTGAGTCAATTACTTATAGTGTAAATTAATACGTGAATGGAGATGCGGGTTATTATTTCCGCAGATCGTGAGAACATCGGGTCAGCAGCACGTGCGCACGCACGCGTGGCGTTGAGGCTGCGCCAGCGCGTTTCGATTTCATGGGCGTCGCTCTCAATTCTCTTTGTACAAGGTTATGCATTTAATTTACATATATGTAAACATTCAAAAATAGTTTGTCAATAATAAGGTTTTACCAATAAGGTAAGTGATTTGTTCTGGAAAACTTATATGTCTTTGAGAACTGTGTGGAACTTCCTCGTGGCCGTTTTTTCACGAAGGAAATCCCACGTATCATAGATATTTGGGTAAAAGGAAATTGTATTATGGATTTTCCGTATGTAGGTATCAGTAAATAATCATAAATGTTTGAATCGTCGTCAAAGATTGGCAGTTAGTCTAGTTTTTCATAGGCTCTAATAACAGAAGACTGAAATTGTTCTGGTATGCATGCAGGTATGCACTTTGTCAATGAGTTGAGAAACTGTGATAAAATATTATTATTATAGATCTAGACCAGTAGGTCTAGGTAGTAACCTATGCACGTAATTATGTTCACATCTTATTTATTTGAAGACAATCATTTATCTTGGAGTTTCCAACCGTTCTGTTTTACCAAGACATATCCTGGTTTTATTAATGTCCTAGGAAGTCCTGGGTAGTTTTAAAGCAGCGTCCTGGGTTTTTAAAGCGCCCTGATAACGTAATGTTTTTTAAATACAATCAGTTATTCATAACTTCATAGTAAACTACATAATATACAACTAAATGTAGCTAATTTAAAATAATACTACTATTCTATATTTATTCTACTTGGCAAGGTTCCCAGAATGCTGGCAGCATTAACCCGTAAAATGGCAATGCTTACCTGCTATGCAAAGTAAAAACCAGCACTCGGAGAATGTGCCGCACTAAAGAGGGCCGGTGCGAGGTATTTATAAATTAATTTGGCTCCCGCTCCCCACGGCCCTAATGTTTCGACACAAAAAAGATCAAATACATAACCACTATCAAGGGTACTACTACTATATTTGCACCTCTTGAGATTTTCCGCGGATTCAGCCGCCATGCCAGCCCTACTCTAAGTCCCGGATAGATGAGATGGCGCGAGGGTGTCGACGCACGAAGCGTCCCACACTAAAGGCCGTCCCATCCTGCAGGGCACCAGAGTCATTCCGTCGGGCCTCTTACCGTCTTCGCGCAAAAGGCCATTAGGCTCTAGAACAGCTGGCATATTTGCCGAGCTGAAGGCCCGACGAATTATATAATTAATAGTGGCATGACGGGACAGACGTCCAGCACTTTTGCTACAACACAGGCCGTGGTGATTGAGTTGGGTCACATTGGCGCCATACTCACAGCGGTGGGGAGCACAGCACTTTTTTTTTGTTTTCTTTCGGACATATGAAGTTAGCCCTGAGGCTTTTGCTACTTCACCGGGCATAAAAGCGAGCACAGCTCCAGCCTAGATAAATGGTTTAATAGGTGGTTTAATGGTTAGATAATGGTTACAAACTAAGCAACCTGCGCAAGAGGGCGTCCCCTGTGGGACTTGGACCTCGGATCAGGGCGGTCGCTGACGGTGAGATTGAGGGATTATGGCTTTAAGTTTCTTTAGGGGAGTTTTGTGCAACTATCGGAGCACAGCACGGCACCAGTATTCTTATTACTAGAATACAATTTACTTAACCTAATTTTTATAAATATTTATTGAAATTTTAAATGATAAAATAATATTTATTAATTATAATTGGTTAATGATGCATAATAAAATCTCCCTGATAAACACTTAAATTACCATTAATAAGTACAAATATTATACATTAAGCCGAGAGCTCCTGTTTCTAAAAGGAATGGTCGTGGTTTTTCCTACTTTAGGTCCTAGTTTTTTGAAATTGTGGCTGGCAACCCTACTGTAACTCAATTTATGTCATCCATTTGCAAAGTAACACAAATGCCAATCTATACAAACATTTATTTAATAGACAAACAGTTAGAAGGTGTGTCTATTTATGTCATATGCGACGTTCTTATTTGTGAGTCGCGGCCGCATACTTTGTATTCAAATCCAATCTGATACCTACTTTACATCTTCTTACACAATAAAGGTACTTCGAATGTGAACTAAATCTTAATTAGGTATTATGTATATTATCTCAAAATATTGTTTTATTATTGCATCATATATTTACTTGGCTAAATGAGTTTATATTATTTATTTATAAGTTTAACTCTACGAAAGTACATTGTAAACATAATGTCTGATGCATTTTGTCCCAGTAAGGTGGCGCAGAGACATTGTGGCAAAAGCACTAACGTAGTGAAAAGAGATAAGATATAAGATATGTAAAGTGTATTTTATTTATTTTAATTTTTTTGAGCACGATCACTTCACACGCGTGCAAATAACGCGTTGAATTCTTAGGCTCACAACGACAAGAGAAGAGTATGAGATAATATCACATTTCCTATAATAATTCTGTAATGTTCACCACATTACAGAAAAAATTCAAGTCCGAGTCGGACTCGCGTACGAAGGGTTCCGTACCATTTTCAAGCGTCTATCTGTTGCGGTTACTGATATAGATCAAAAAGAGGCAAAAGAAAAAAAAATGTAGTATGGGAGTGCCACTTAAATATGTATTTTATGTTATTTGTTGTTATAGCGGTAATAGAAATCTGTGAAAATTTCAAGTGTCTTGCTATCGCGGTTCTTGAGATACAGCCTGGTGACAGACATACTGCGAAGTCTTAGTAATAGGGTCCCGTTTTTACCCTTCGGGTACGGAACCCTAATTAGTATCGAAAATGTCTTGTAAAAAAAAGCGTGACAAGATCATTAAGAAATGGAAAATGCTTCTAAGGAGACATAAGTATAGGTCTTTTTATTCCTGTACCTATTAGGCTATACCGTTTGAGGAATTTCCCCTCGCTTTTTATACTCATGAACATATTATTTTACTTAACTCATATGTACCAATCCACCTTATCACATGAATTAATGGATATAAGCGGAATTACGTTGCTGTGCTTTTATCTTTTTTGCAATATCGGTAATTATATCAACGCTATTAAGTTAATGCCGATTACCTTACAAAATAACAGCCAATATAAGAAGAATTACAATGTAAAACTATTGAAGTAATTATGACATGACCGGTGAGAGACAAAACGCTGGACCGACAACTTCACGTGTTCTCTGAGGCACGGGTGTAACACCACAAAATTCCTGACTTCAGACTGTCACAAGACTGGTAACTTACTCAAAATCATTTTGAGAGAAAATTTCGTAATTCTACCATTAATAAAATATTAAGAAACCACAATGTTATCAATATTTAGCAACTCAAAGAGCATACTTATCGTTTTCTGCTGAAAACTGATGGCATATTTTTATTTTTTATTGAACCTACTTTGTTCTTTTGCAATTAATCAGTTAATGAGTTGTTGATGTCGAAGTAGATATTTATTGTAATGACACCTAATTCGTTCTTATGGTAAACAAATAATAATATGTAGGCAGATAAGTTGGACTGCATTAATTTATTTGACCAGCAAGTGCAAGACCCAATTGAGCCAATTTTTGATGCAGTATTTGTTTGCAGAATTTGTCAAAATTTATTCCTCTGATCATTTATATCTGAAGATTGCAAAATATGGTAATAAGTCTGCAACTTAGGCTATTAACAGAATGGGTTGTAAACTGTGACCTAATGCAATTGGATACACTTATCAGGTTTATTTTATATAGTTTACATCACAATACACTCCACACACTATTCCTTCACGCACCAACGATGATGTTATTGGCAATACCTTTGTAGATACGGGTACTTATTACATGTTCAGTGTCATATACATTTATTGTGACATTCACTGCTGTGACCAATGGATTACACATCATCATGATAAAAGCAAAACTATTAGTTGCGCAAGCTTGTTTGATGCTTGGTTTGATGTTCAAAGGCTAGGATCATAGATATTGTTTAGAATTAATATGAAGTATTGATACCATAAAGCTATGTCATGAACATAGCATAATATGAATAATTATAAAAATATGGATTATGGATAACCTCCGTGACGTAGCGGTTAAAGGTGCGCTTTAAAACTCAAGAAATCTTTAGGTGAATTAAAGAGCGGTGGAAAGATTTACAATTTTTCTACCATTTTCTATAATATCATACAATAAATATTTTTTGCCATAAATTAAAAATAATTATGCAGTAACTACATAATTTATTAGCAGCAACGGCTACATACATAAATATGTTATATGACGTTAGAAAAAAACAATATAATTAACTTAATAAGGCAAAAAAAGACGAAGCGTTTAATACTATGAAGGTTAAGGTCGGCTAAAGGCAATGGTGACCTTAATTTTGTGATATTAATTGAATTATTAGCGGAGCTAACACTACAAAGGATTGAGAAGGAAGTGAACGTTTATCATTAGTTGCATAGAAAAGATGGCTATAGGATTCTCTTCTATCTTTGACCGCATATTCCTAAAAACAAAATAAAATAAAAATATCTAGACCTCAGAAGCATAAAGACGGATGTATGATGAAGATAATAGATCTTCAGAAGCATTTGGTCATAAGTGCTAGTTTACGATAAAGGCACATACGACGAATGTTTCTGACGTATAATGGCACATCGGATCTTATGCTTCTGAGCTCTAGATATATGTCCCAATGATTGAATAGACCTTCCGATTGCACTACAGATATTGTCAGTCATATTATTATTATTCCGCCTACAGATAGACTAACTTAGGTCTCCTTTTTAACAATTAAATGGCAAAATGATTTCATCCAAAATCGACTATTAATTTAATTAACTCCTAGGTTGCTAGTTATAATATGATCAATTTTGCCGTATTAATTCTATCAGAAGAGGTTTGTTTTACTTACGATGTAGCTGCAGAATCGTCGGGCACCATAGCAATGATGTTGACGCTCATGTTAGCTCTCATCATGTAGTTGACCCAGCAAGCGAAAAACATCATCACGGCGACGTTCAACCGCGCCGGGATCAAATCTGTTCACAACAAAAATGAATTAATTCTCATGAATTAAAAAAATACCCAAAGAAAAGCCTGCAACTGCAATCAAAGATAATTTAGCTTATACATATACGGAATAAAATATGAATAGTGTAGTATTTCAGCTTGTTAGCTCATAAACTCGATTGCTCTAAGTCTTAAACTATTGGCGATCAGGTTATAATTTTTTTTGTGAATAATTAGTACATTTTAAGCTTTAATTCAAGTTAAACAAATAAAAATATTGCGAAGTTACTTAAAAATAGATTTGAAATTTTCACTTCCGGTTTACTATACGTAAAAAACAAATTTAGAATTCGACAAAAACATTAAAAACTTTACTATAAGTAACAATACTTTTTAGTTATTTCTACAAATTAATTGATACAGATAAAAAGCATCCAAAAATTCATAATTTCTTTCTTAGTGATTTTTTAAAAGCTCATAAGTCAGCAAAAAAGCTTCAAACGAGAAAAAATCGTCGTCGAGAGTGGTATAACTGACCACAAGAAATAAACATAATTCACGACCTTATTTTTTTGGTTGTCCGCTTGACGTGAAATGCCCCATATTTGAGTGTTTAAATCAGAGATTTAAATTAACGTTTTGTATATGATTGTATTAGGTATAGGTAGGTATTTCGTTTAGAAGAAATACCTTCCTTCTGTTAGCAAAACTAAGATTATATTAAGAAATCTAAAATGCAATATATAATGTTTTAATCTAAAATTAAATCTTTCTTTAATTAAATCTCTCTTTTGAAACATTTAGCCGCATGTGATGACGCTCAGCACCAATAAATATATTATGCTACAAGCAGCATTTAGATTCGTATCGATTCGATTATACTCAAAAATTATTATAACACTCGTCTTAAAATATAGCCCTTGACACACACAAATAATGTGTCTCTCTATTGGTAAAATTATATTCATGATTTTACCTTTACAATATTAGTATACTTAGATAAAAGAATATTGTAATAATTGAAACACAATAGGTATAAATATCGCTGTATTACAAGGACTATTATCTCGTCAACGGTACTTATACATAATTTAATTTCATTCCAATGTAAATGAATTAGATAATGCTAAGGAAGGAAGGTTATTTCGTAGAACCCGCGTATTTTTATCGAAGCAAACCAATATCAATTTTCCTTATGTGTGGTACAAACACGTTAATTTATTTGTAAACATTGTGATGCAACAGTGTAACATACGCGTATTCTAGGGTTGCCATTAGTCCCGGTACGCCCGGACATGTCCCGCTTTCAAACGTCATGTTCCGATGTCCTGGTCAACGGCAATTGTCCTGGGGTGGGTGCGCTTACCAAAAACAAAGACAAACCCTACTTCGCAATACCCATGTCCATGTGAAGCGGATGTTTCCCTTATTTCGGCGCAGGTTGTAAGGATAATTTTCTATGTGTTTTTCAAACTGTAAATGTTGTTTCTCTTAGTATGTCTCTGAGAAATTGTGTACTAACTGTAACCCCCCCCCCCCCCCCACACCACTGTCCTGGTCAGCGCCGAAAGATTTATGGCAGCCCTAGCGTAATCTAACCTTGCTTATTAATTCATGATATCTTAAATAGTTTGCAAACTTAAAGGTCTACGATGAGATCAGTGTTTTGTCCTTACATGAATGCGGAAATAAATACTAGTTTTCGAGCTGAGCAAATGCCCATCCAGCAAGAATGTATTCAAAGTAGGTACTACTGCGAAAGATAAACTTTCCAATACATTGTCAATATCAGTCGGACACTGCTTGGTTAATATGTACCTGCCAACTAAGTTCATTGCACCGAATGTATAACGAGATAAGTATCATAAAATGCTTCAGTTAAAAACAACAAAAAAACAGGCGAAAGCGATGTATGTATTTTTGACACATTTGGCACATGGACTAGTTTTACGTTGCGCTTATTTGACATGATTAGTGAAATTAATTGATTAGTAAGCTCATAATAAAAAATAAATATATATATGTCACCGGAAATAATAAGAATCGTAAGTTAGTTGATTAACTTTCTAGTTAGTTCTTAGTTGTTAAGCTAACGAGATTTCGGATGGATTAAAAAATTTAGATTTGTCTACTAGATAGGTACTCTACTACAACATGGTTAATTAAAAAAAATAATTAAGTCAATAATTTTATCTCTTTATCTTTTGTTTTTTCGGACCGACATGTGTCAGCCATGAGGTTCTCTAACCTTATTAAATACTAGGTTTCATCCGCGTAGCTCCCGTTCCTAAGACAATTTATTAATTAACTATAGCCTAATTACTCCCGTAGTTTTGTAAAATATTCTAAACAAACATACAAAAAAAAATGTAAATCTTTCCTCTTAACCCATTACTTTTTCTTAAAATTAGATTTTAGGGTTTTCTCCTACTGGCCGTTATGGTATTTAAATTGTTCAAGATGAATTTCCAAATTTTGACATTTTAAATAGTTTCAGGAGTGTCTGGGTTAAGATACAAACTTGTGTAAGAGGGCCTCTCTATGGGACTTACAATTAAATCCGCATATTAAGGACCTTCGTAAATGCTAAAAACATTTGCAGAAATTAAATAATTTATACAGGTGTACCAATTATCTGTAATACCATCATCGGTTTCCATAGCGTGTTTTTCTTTGGCCATGGCCTCAAAGTTAGTTTAATAGAGTTGCGTGATGAGCTGATGATAAATAAAAGTACCTAACTAAACACTTGAAGTAAGAATAAATTAACACAAAGTAGCAGTTTCGAGAATTAATCTAATTTCAAATAAAGAATTATTTTTTTAGACCTTATCAATAAATCTATTTTCTTATACCTACAAATAAATAAAATTGGAGTGTGTGTTTGTAATATTAAAATAACCGCTTTTTACTAGATGTTTAGGAAGGTAGGTACATATTATGCCAAAATAACATTGTTTTACTATTTTAGTCGGTCTGTTTGTTCCGGATGATCATTGGAATGGCTGTACCGATTTTGACGGGACTGATGTAATAAGGAGTAACTTAGCCAACTTCTATTTTGGAAAATTTTAAATAAAAAAAAACAAAGTAAATAGACTAAATAACTTTTTTCTTCAATTCCACGCGGAGGAAGTCGCGGGCAGCACAAGTAATAGGAATTAGGCATCACTTAGCGCGCTCGAAATCTACTTGTATCTGCGACTTAAAAAACAATTTAATGTTTAAATTGCTACGTCATTTTTTAGAAAATAATAATCCCAGTTCTTTTTAGAAACTTAGAATTATTAATCGGCTGATTTTTACTGCTACTTTGGGTCGGAGCGTTATGTTTTGTAGCCTATATGTTAATCCAGCGTATAACCTATCCCGGTGCAAAATTTTAGCCAATTCCGTTCAGTAGTTTTTACGTGAAATAGTAATAAACATCCATCCATCCATACTTACAAACTTTCGCGTTTATAATATTAATAGGAAGTATCGCAAGGCTTAAAAAAAGTCTTCATGGCACAGATACAGTGTAACTTAGCAAACAAAAAAATAGACTAATCCATAATTACTTATGATTTCATTTTAGGTATAGGTATTAGGTTTAGGTATTAGGTTTAGGTATTTTTCAAAACTTAAGCAGCAATCCTAAGTAACATTGTCCTAGTTTACCGTAGTCATTAAGTTATGCCCCATTAATAATAATTTGAAATATTTTTAATGAATAAGATGATGGTTTTTCATTGAAGTAAGTATACCTACGTATTTAATTGACTTCAATGAGTAACAACCATATTTTTTCCTATCTAAGTACCTCTGAAATGTTTTGTATTTTGAACGTGACTTATATACTTTAATTTACAAAAACTTTGCGGAACTGGCGTAGATAATCCGAACTTCTGGGGAAATCCACAACCCCAATAATTACATTGTTTGTTACGCTATGGGCGTGTTGTTATGACATTTGTGTGTACAGGTACATACATAAACAGCACGTACATATTTCTTAAATAGCACTAACATTGTTATGTTAGCCTATTGTTGTTCGGTGTTTTCATTATTGACCATTCTAGGTGGAGGTGACAGTGTAACGAAACGTAAGTTAAACACTGTTACAGATTACAACGTTACCGGTTTAGTATATTTGGCTGCTAGTAGAAATATAAAGCATTGGTTTAACAAGATTGACACGATAATAACATCACATTTATAGTACATAGAAATATGTTTTTATTTTTATTTTAAAAAGACAACTCACGCCCCCTTTTTCGAGTAGGTATATAAATATTAAAACAATAATAATAATATGTTATCTCGAATGTATTGCCGTAAAGGTCGGACCTCAGCATTGGGTAGGAAAACACCTAGCGCTGGTTCTCAGTTAGTAACCCACGGACGAAGGATACCCTTAAAACAATATTATAAATTAAATGTATAATCGACGTGTATATTTTAGAATGAAAAGGAATAGAAGGAAATGAGTGACATATTATTATGGGCGTGGGTGTGTGGGTGTAGAATAACCTACACCCACAATTCTATAATTGCAACTCCTTTAAACCAGGAGGATAAACACGTAACGATGCGTTTATGATTTCAATAATAATGGCTACTACAAAATTCATGCATAACTTAATAATAAGTTAATGTGGTTCAATTGGCATATTCGTTTAACACCCATAACACACACAAGTTTGGCCTTAGCTTGGGCTTCCAAACTGTCCTACAATTTTTAATAGAAAACTATACAACCGAAAGATTTTTATGTAAACAAAATTGTAAGTTTTGGAAATTAATACATTAATAATAATTTTAAAGTAAAGAAGACATTTTTGGATCTGGCAAACATTTCTGCCATCAGTGCTGCACACAAAGTGTCTGTAACCCGCAAAGAATTTAATCATAAATTCATTAGGAGTAGTAAGATAAGTCTTATGTATGCACTTCTACTGACAAATGAATAGACACATCCCACAGGCGGGTTTGTCCTTATTACTCCTTATATTTAGTTTCGTATTTTTATTTCAGCCTTAAGAAGACACATATATAAATAAAATCAAATGCACAACGTTTAGATTCTAGCATAGTACGGCACACACAGTTTTAACTGGAACCGGTTGAGCTAAAAGTCCTTTGGTTATTCAGAGCAGTTTATCAAGGACAGAGTATTTTTTAAATATATTTTTAAACTACTTAACTACTATATGTCTTTGAACGTAGCGTGCTAAAAGTACGGATGCATGATTATGGTTTTTTTCTTAATACCGTTAACGCACGAGCTCTCAAAGACGCATTAATTAGAACTGGGCGATGTAATAATTTGGCGACCGGCCACAAAAGCCGCATTGAAATTATATCAGCTATATAAATATTGGTTAATACATATTAAAATGTAATTTAAACGTATATTAATCTGCATTTTGTTAATTAAATTGTATTAATAATAAAAATTAAAGCAATTATATTTGATTAACAAACCAAAACATTCTGAGAAAGTCGACTGTAACAAAAGAAGAATATTATTGAGAAGAATATGTTTTGAATTTAATTCTAGTCAGTTTTCATTAAGCCATTCCTTACACCTTGTAAATACGGCCCTTGAAGCATGTCATTTACCTAATTGATGTGAATAACAAGTTATTAAGTACTAATTCACAGGAGTACAAGCATCGTATCAGCCACATCGTGGTACCGCAGCTTTACCGCCTAATGATCTTAAGCTTAATAGCAATTACTTTGCTGACCCGCCATTAATCAAATTCGAATAGGTACCTACTTATGTACCCATGGCCGGTTCTAAAACATCCATTCCAAGAAAACTCAGATACAAGTTCTCAATGTCAAAGTTCATATTTAGCTGCGTACGCGCAAGTTGGCATATAACATCGACAGCTTTATAAGTTTTCAAATAAATAAATAGATATAATGCAAACTTTGATTGAATGAATGAAATTTATTCAATCTCCAGATGCTTGTTAACTTTAATGAGTGGAAAGGTGGCATTAATGATTTGCGTAACGGTGTGGTGTCTTTACTAAGCTTGCATTCTGGAAGATTCTGAGTGTCGTGTAGCGGTGAAAGTGTAAGAATGCAGGGTCTGCCAAGAGGCGCCGTAGCGCCGCGCCGCGTCGCCGTCCGGCAATGCTTCACGCGGCGCCACTAGCCGCACTAATGACTGCTCATCCCGTTTCTGCCCCATTACACTTTACTGCCCTCCTTTATTCAGAGTATTTTTATTGTAATGTAGACACACATTAAAATCCTTGCTCTTCTTATATCTGGAATGCTATGCTCCAGTCCTTTGACATTCTTTAGGTGAACACTCGTCTTATAGGCGTATTAATTTTAATGTTTGTTTTAACATAATAATTTATAATATTACCTTACCAATTTGTATCTATGCTATTATTAAAACAAAGGAAGGTCTTATTTCTATGTCTGTTTGTTTATAATTGATAGGAAACCTAAACTGGAAGAAGAAAGTGACCTAAGCCATGAGATATTCCTATGGGTACCGAAGATACACAGCTACGTTAATATCATGACACATATCTGGACAATTGTAGAGAAACTAGTTTAGTTCGTTTATTAAAAGTATTCCACCGCTGGACATATACATAAATATCATTAGGAAGATACCTACACTCAATTAGTATGATTACTTTTTGATCAAGACCATTCCTAGCTTTCACTTAAGGATCATATTTTGTTATTAATCTCTTAAATCTTCTAATACAAGGCACTTTCAAAATCAAATGGAAAGCAGCTACTAACAACCAATCCAACAGCTAAATGACAGATATCGAACATAGAAGTCTGCAGGTGATTAAACTCTCGTTGCAGGACACATACTGAGATAACGGGCTGGCCTACTTACTTATATTAAAAAGGTTTATGATTCATATTTGCAAAGCAATGAACAGTTGAAAGAATACATAAGTATTCTTTTGACTGAGATGTATGCACGAATAAACAAGGTCGAATGCATCAACAGCAATCTAAAAGTAAATATTTCTGGTGCATGAATCTCATACTAGTGGCACAATAACATATTTTGTTTCAAACGGTTGGTCAATAAATGAGAAGTTATAAGATATCGAGTAGAAAAACTAGTATGATAAAAATTACTCTAAACTAGGTAACTGTATGCCAGTAAAGTCAAATATTGAATAGTGCCAATACACCACTGAATACGATACTTCCCAAAACTTGGCCTTTGTTACCAGGGCGCCTACATTGTCTGGGTGTTGGAGAGATAGCTTTGTTCGGGTAAAGAGTATTCACTAATAGATAGTATGGACTACTTTATAAGGTCATAAAAACTTCTTTATTATATTCCTCAAAAATCTCAGCAGGATTCTGTCTTATTTCGAGCCCTTGGAAATGTTTTGTTTATCTTTGATAAACTCCTATCTTACAGAGAATACATGAAGACTTTGCTTTTTTTTTCTTCTTCAATTATGGCTGCCACCGCATTCAGCGGTGATTTTTCCAATGTCAGAGTGTTTAAATGTTAAAATATCTTGTAACATGTTATCAAAAATGTTAATGAACAAAAAAGTTCACACCATCTTCAAATGCGATGTTTTTGTTCTCGCGTTTTATTGTTATATTACAACTAAGTTATAAGTGAAGTTTATTATATTGTGTGTTCTTCTGAAATAAAAGTATTTTTTAAGACATTACCTACATAATATGTTCCTACCAGAGTGCCTAGACAAAATATAAATTAAAATAAACATAAACTTGCTGCTCCAGGTTTTGAGTTAGCAAAACGAATAAATCATTTATGGGAAATTGTATTAGGTTCTATAATAAACTCCCTAATTATATTACAGACTTGCCTGATACAAGATTTAAATCACATGTTAAAACTGTTCTCATGTCAAAAGGTTACTACAGTATTCAGGACTATATTGAAGATAAAGACGTTTGTTTGGGTTTCGGTACCATCTTTGCACCTACCTCACTGAAGACCATAATAATATAGCCAAGTACAATAGTTGTGACTAGAACTGTGCCTTATCCTGTGAACTGTCTGTAATTGACTTCTTTACATACCTTAACTATTAATACCGCTAGTTCTGTCTCAATATCATTCAATCTTATTGAGCAAAAATAAACAAATAATAACAAGACAACCGTTAGGGCAATAAATGTGTGTGCCTACTAAAATATAAATTAAAATAACTGGACCTAAACCCCGCGTAATTGCCCATTTGAGTATGTTTCGCCGGACCGCCTCATGTGGGCCGTGTTGAAACCGGTGGTAGAGTAACCCACTGAGTTTGTTTCGCCGGATCTTCTCAGTTGGGGCGCATTGGATCCGGTGGTAGCATTAAAGCGCGTCCGTCGTTATATGCTCATGGTCCACCCAAATAATGACAATTGTTTTGGCATAATATAGACAGAACAAGCATTTTGCCTCCTAGCGACAATATACATCCTTACTATCCTTACTTAATATTATAAATGTGAAAGTAACTCTGTCTGTCTGTCTGTCTGTCTGTCTGTTACGCAATCACGCCTTAACTACTGAAGCGATTTAAATGAAATTTGGTACAGATATAGTCTAGAGCCTGAGAAAGAACATAGGCTATATTTTATTATGAATTTCCCACGGGAACGGGAGTTACGCGGGTGAAACCGCGTGCGGGAAGGTAGTTAATTATAATAATTAATTTAATTATAAATAAGTAATTTGAATAGGTTTATAAATAAACAGCAAATGTAATTGAAGATAAATAATAATTATTTTCAAATAATGTTTGACGATTTACAAGTGCCTGTAATTGGTTTACGTAAATAAAAATGATTTTTATTTTATTTATTTTATTTATTAATGCCAATACAGCGGAGGTACTTGACAGTTGTCACGTGCTTAAAGAATATTTAAAAATTTACATTGTTAATAAATGATTTTGAAATGAGTGAGTCGATCGTTCGGATTTCAGTTTCATAAACCTTGACAGACACATGAGTTTGCCAGATCTTCGTAATTCATGCCAGCTCCCAGTATCTCCTTAGAACTTATGGAGAAAAATTTAAAAAACCAGCATTGTTATAAAAGATCTAAGTAGTCTTAAATTTTAAGTATGTGATGTGTTTAAACAAGAACATAATAATATTTAAAATTTAAACATGAAGATAATATTATGTAGAATATATTATGCTTGTTAGGTACATAATAAAAGAGTTGGTTGCATAATAAAAGAGTTTTTAACAGACTTTCAACTAAATTAGATTAGAATTAGCCCTGAATTAGAACTCTCATGATTTACAAAAGAAAAGAAAATAATTTAGGATCCCGACGAGAAATTATAACATTGGCATTTGAATTTTAGAATTTGGTTATACACTGTTTATATCAAAGTTACATCTCTCAGTAGGTAACTAGGTAGGTCCTTGTCATCACATTATCTACAAACCTAATTTAGGTGTTTATGTCTACCTAAATTAAAATACCCTTTGAGAGAATAATAATCAACAAACAACACATTACTTCCTTCAGCTTAAGCTTGAATTAATTGAGGTTACATTAAGCATATATTTTACTATCTTCTTTGAAGCGCAAAGGATACAAATTTTAACAATATGTAGGTACGCTTTGCGCTTCATCATCAGCCCGTATAACGTTCACTGCTGAACATGGGAGGGTATTTGCCATAGTCACCACGCTTGGCAGGCGGATTGGTGACCCGCCTGCCATTCCTGATACCAGGAATGGTATCATGTTGTACCAAACAAGGAAACGCTGCTGCCCGTTCCTTGATATACGATTGTTATAGATGATGTTATAACAATCGGGACCAACGGCTTAACGTGCTTTCCGAGGCACGGGGGGAGTCAAAGTCAAAGTCAATAATATCTTTATTCATATAGACACAATTCAAAAATAATTAAATCATGTTCTTATGATGCGTCCATTTCTTTTCCTACCACCAGTTCAAAGACGTGGCAACTCTGAGAAGAACTGGCAAGAAACTCAGAGGAATCCTTTTTTAAATAATCAAATCATCATTTTACTTTACAATATTGTTAAGCAGCAGTGTCATTCCAGAGCAAGTTACTCCCAAGCCATTCTGTCATTTACATAATCTGATATTTTATAATATGCCTTTTTACATAGTTTAGCTTTGACAGTGGCTTTAAATTTATTAACAGATAATTCTCTAATATTATTTGGGAGTTTGTTATAGAAGCGAATGCATTGCCCCATAAAAGAGTTGCTTATTCTATGGAGACGAGTTGCAAGTACTACTAAGTCATGCTTATGTCTAGTATTCATATTATGTATATCACTTTTTTTCTGAAACTTATCTATATTCTTATGTACGTATAACAAATTTTCATAAACATATTGCGAAGCTAGAGTAAGAATTTTAATGTCTTTGAACTTCTCCCGTAGGGAAACCCGCGGTCCAAGTTTGTATATGGCTCTTACAGCGCGTTTCTGCAGCACAAATATAGTATCAATGTCCGCACAGTTTCCCCATAGAAGAATTCCATAGGACATAATGCTATGAAAATAACTAAAATATACTAGTCTGGCCGTGTCTACATCAGTAAGCCGTCTTATTGTCTTAACTGCGTATGCCGCAGAACTAAGTTTACCAGATAGATTTTTAATTTGTGGTCCCCATTGCAATTTGGAGTCGACAGTTATACCAAGAAAAACTGTTGACTCCACAGGCTCCAATCTCGTTCCGTTAATTAGTAAGTTGGTGGCGACCTGTTTGACATTAGGGGTAGAAAATTTGATAAGCTTGGTTTTTTTCTCATTTAGAACGAGATTGTTTACATTAAACCAATGCACGACCTTCGAGAGGGCATTGTTTACGTCGTCATAGTTAAGTAATTTTCTACTAATTTTAAATGTCAAAGAAGTATCATCGGCAAACAATACAATCTCATGGTCATTCCCTATGTGGTAAGGCAAGTCGTTTATATATACAAGAAACAGGAACGGTCCCAGGATAGAACCCTGTGGTACGCCTATATTAACAACGGACCCTGGAGATATTTTACCGTTTATACCGACCCTCTGAGTTCTATTACCCAAATATGAACTCAGAAGATCGAGAGCCGTGTTCCTAATACCGTAGTGGTGTAATTTCCTGACTAGCGTATCATGGTGTACACAATCAAATGCCTTAGATAAATCACAGAATATACCCAAAGCATCCTGTGATTCCTCCCAGGCCGCGAATATGTTCTTCAATAATTCGATTCCAGCGTCTACGGTTGAGCAACCCCTCGTAAATCCGAACTGTTTGGTGTGAAGGAGTTTATGTTTTGTAAAATGCCTAAGCAGTTGACTAAGAATAACTTTTTCAAAGATTTTACTCAGTGTGGGCAAAATAGAGACAGGTCGGAAATTCGAGGGATCAGAAGTATCACCTGACTTAAACAATGGAATAACTTTACTATGCTTCATTAAGTCAGGAAACACTCCACTACTTACACAACTATTAAATATATTTGCTAGGGTGGGTGCAATTATTTCTACAATATTAGCTATGAATTTTACTGAATGCCCCCACAAATCTTTTGATTTTTTCATCTCCATAGTTTTAAAAGTTTTTATTATATCTATATAGTTAATAAAAGTAAAAGTAAAGTCAGTATCACATTTACAAACATTTTCTTTCAAAAGTAATTCAGCTTCTATGGAAGACGAGTTGAGAAGTTCAGTTGTTACTAAAGGTATTTTTGTAAAAAAATATTCAAACTCAGTCGCGACATCCATATCAGCTTTAATATCTACATTATTAATATTTAAATTGAATTCTTTAATAACATTTTTAGCCCTACCTGTTTCATTATTAATTATGTTCCATATTTCTTTAATTTTGTTTGTTGAGTTTTTTATCTTATTTTTCAAATACAAAGCTTTAGCAGCATAACAGGTTTGTTTAAAAACTTTTGAATATTTACTTACATGATTTTTAAAAGTCGGACAATGATTATATGTCTTTTCATAATACAATTCAAACAGTTTATTGCGACTTTTGTAGATACCAGTAGTTGCCCATTCACTGAAACTAAAACCTTCACTGATCATCTTAGTTTTGAGTTTAAATATCCTATTATGCTCAGTTATAATTGTGTTAAAAAGAGAATTATAAAGTTGATCTGGATCATTGTGAGGGGGCAACTCCGATAGTTTGCGAAACAAACTTATTTTAAATTCATCAATCCGATGCTTACTAATAGGAATAAAACTTATATGTTTTCTCTGAGCCTTATTGTCTCTCTTAGGAAATGAGATTAACTGGCCACAATGGTCAGAGGGTAGACTATTGATTACTGACTTATGACTTGGTATTATGTTAGTAAAAATATTGTCAATGCAAGTTGCAGTAGAAGCAGTAATCCTCGTAGGTTCACAGAAAACATTATATAAGTTAAATGATTTAAATAGATTTAAAAAGTTAAGTGACACTGAATTATTCTCTAGTATATTTACATTGAAGTCTCCACAAATGACAACTGTTTTATGGCTATTGGTTACTTTAAATAAGGCATCCTCCATAATTTTAAAAAAAGCCTCATTAGGCGCACAAGGAGGCTTGTAAACACTCATAACTATGACTTGCTCCAGTTCAACGCATGCTATCTCTAATACTCTTTCAATAGAGAGGCTCACTATATCATTCCTTTCTTTAGATTTTAGACAATTCTTAATAATTATTAAAGAGCCACCTCTGATAAATCGGTCCCTATTGAAAGAGCTCACAATATGGTGGTTATTGGAACTGAAAATGACCTGGTGACTTTTGAGCCAAGATTCAGTTATACATAAAATGTCAATATTGTTACAGTTCAAAAACAGTTCCAATTCTAACTCCTTTCCTATCATCCCCTGAATATTTTGATGTACCAGATGGATACATTTTTTTGACAATACAGAAGATGGGGATATCATATTATAATCATTTTTTCCTTTATTTCTTATACTAATACTGGTTTCTATAGCATTACCAGTAACTACATAGCCAGAGTTCAACTCTATTGTCCTAATATCTAATTTAAAGAATTTGGAACATATTCCAAATTATCATTCAATGTCAACTGCTCAATAGAGTCAGTATTGTCAGCCAACATATTGGCTGAATGTTTAAAAAAAAATGATAGCGAATCTGCTATTGGTCTTTTATATAAAAATGGAAGATAATAATTATCTTCTGTTCTAAAATTAAAATCTTTAATAAATATATTAATGTCAAATATTTGAAATTTATTATTGTACAATGTCAAAGTGTGCAATCTATCATTTAATTTATATCTATAATTATTTTCCGTCTCCAGCAACAAATTACTATATGGAAAAGCAAGGAAAATTATCTTTTTTACATTTAATTTTGATAATAAATCAAAGTACTTGTTTAACATATATGAGTTAGTGTTACCTCTCCTCCCGATAAAGATCATTATTGTTGAGTTAGGATGGTGGCTATTTTTAACTACTCTATTTAATATTTGTGTAAAAGTAGCACCTGGCATACAACAGTTGGTTACTAATTGACCAGATGACTCTAATAATAATTGACCCATGTTTTTACCTATTTCATCGCTGTACATTATAAACTTTGGTTGATTTGTAATGCTGTCTGTACCTGATGACAATTTCTGGAAGCGACTATCACTATTATCCTCAGACAAGTTCTGAGATTGTATTGGATCAGATAATAATACTGGAGAAGCCGCTGTCTGAAGGTGGCTCACACTGGATAATGATGTCCTGGTGATGTCATAGCGATTATAATAATTGGCAAGGGACACCAGCTTTTGCTCATTTTCCTTCATGTCAGCCACCAAGCCATCCATACCAACAGAGTACTCGTGTATTTGAGTTTGAGCTTCCTCATATTGAAGTTTAATTTTATTAAAATTACTTTCTAAAGATATTATGTCAGACTGTAACTTATTAATTAAAGTTTCATATTTAGATTTTTCATTATTAAATAAACATTTACATTTGGAACATATTCTAAGTACATCAGCCTGATTAACCTGTGGGTGGGTTATAACATTCTCATCACAGGTTAAGTCAATTGTCACAACAGACTGGTTGCTTTTTTTTGAGGTAGGAGATACTGCAACCAACTCAGGTGCACTACTAATCAGTTCCTCAAACAGAGACTGTGAATGCACGGCCATGGAGTCCTGGTTTTTACTCTCTAAATCATTTATTGTGTCATTAGCTTCCCTAAGTTGTATTTTCAATGCAGTGTTATGCTTGAGAGTTGTTTCAAATTGAACTCTGCATTGGTCAAAGCTAGACACTATTGACTGTAAGTTATCCCGGTCCTCTATGACGTTATCAAGTTGTAAACTCATTTCAGACAACTTACTTTTGAGTACTGAGTTATTTTTTAAAATAGAAAGTACCTCCAACTCATTGTCAGCTCGTTCCCTCTGCAAATTCTCACACAAATCCCTATATTTTTTATGTTCTTGTAATAATAATATAAATTTTGAGTTAAACGGGAAGTCCCTCAACCAACCAGACCCGGAAAGAAATCCTAGAAATTACACAAAGATTTTATGTCCGGTGTGGGGATCGAACCCACGACCTCCGAGATTCAAGGCGAGCCAAATACCGCTACGCTACGGAGGTTGCGCTTCGCGCTTCAATGGAAGATAATATAAACATTAATCTATCTTCTATCTTAATATCTTACTACGAAAGCTACTTTATTCGGGAGTAACATAGAATATATTTCATGATGAAGTTCTCTCTGAAACGGGACATAAGCAGACGAAACAGCGCGCGTAAAGCTAGTTGCAGATAGTTTTTTTTTTTCATTAAGGATCTTTTATCGATACTGAAACGAAAAATGTAATTGAATGTCTCTTTGTCGATGCCACAAACTATGGAAAGGTATGATTATAATTAATTCTATGGAATAGGATTTTACAAATATTTAATACCAAACTTGTGCATGGTGCCCTTGGGAAACAGGATGACAGTCGAAATGTTACCTTGACGCCTAGTCCAATTACTTTAATTATTTTTCTGTAAAAAAGGTAAGTATAATAGGGAAGTAAAACTTATAACGTCGTTAGTGATGTGGTTTTAAGTTTCATAAATTATTCTGCACATTTGGCACAGCGATAGTTATTGTAACTTACTAACGGCTAGACAGGCTTCTTCAAAAATCGCCCTCTAAAGGGATGAAGCGAAGATGCACGGTTTATATGAAGAAATCTAAATGTATGTAGACAAAGTCGTAGGCGACAGCTAGTATATAATAAGCAGAGATTACTGATCCACACAAATGATCGTTTTGCGATCAACGGAAATCAGTGACAAAAGGTGCTCACCCAAGCACCGGAACCAAGCGTTTTAAAACGCTACTGTCAAGGGCAAATTAAATGAAATAGGTGCACTTATCTACTTATATTACTATAAGTGTGAAAGGATCATAATTTTCTGTCTTTATTGACGTATAATCTATACATTAATTTGAGGCAAATACTTTGTACCTACCCCTTTATACGAAAATTGCACGGAAGGAGGCTTATTATAGAAATTTCACACACTTCTATAGGTTTACCTACTAATGTTTAAAACTGAAGAGATTTTTTGTTTATTTCTTATAATAGTAATAATAAATCGTTTACTTGCGTAAATAAGGTACAGAAAGTTGATACATCAAATTAAATTAAACTCTTATTCTGCCTTTAATTTCGGCGTGCAAATATGAAACATAGTAATTCAAATTAAATTAATTATTGATTAAAATTATGCACTCATTATACAGATTTCCATTCCATTAAAAATGTGTTATAATATAACAATGAAAGCCAATAAAAATAATAATCATAAAAGTCAATAATTTAACGGTTACCTGCTAAAATTAAGTTAAGACACATTTCGTCCACATGCCTACAATACATGCCTGCTCATTAGTTAGGTATATCGTTGATGATGGTGTAATACCGCATAAGTGACATTACCTAGCCAATAAGGTGTAGTTTCGTCCGCCAAATAAGTATATTTTCTTTATTTGTGTAATAAATTACGAAATGTCAATTTGTTTCATTTGATCTTGAACCTTATTCTTAAATATTACTAACATAGTATTGCACACTCCCCTCCGATATGTCACATTCCATTATTTTATTATATTAGGTATGTAATTCGGCAAAATTCAATTAATTTGAAATTATGATTTTAATTATTTCGTATTCTTTCTTTCATTTTGTTATGTAAGTCTCACCGAATTATATATCTACGTATTAGTGACTAAAATTGCATAATACATAAGCCACGGCAACAGAACATCGAGTAACCTTAAATGTTATTTGGTTAATGCTTAGTTATTAAGAAATAAATTACTATGGTACCTAATTAATAACTTGTAAAAGTTTTGGTCCATATAAACTAAGAAAAATCTTAGAGTAACGTTACTAGTCCTAGACGGGCCCCATATCAAAACTTGTTGGAGAGACATCACACACTTTAGGGGTCTTTGTAGCCCGGAACCTTCGTAGCCTATAAGTCTGGAGCTTAGCTTATGCCCGGTGAAGTAGCAAAAGCCTCGTGGATAACTGTGGATAACTATATGAACTACTAGCGGCCCGCCCCGGCTTCGCACGGGCGGACTTTTATACTCTACCCTTAAAATGAAAAAAGTTGTTGTAGTGACATATCTACAATAGTTGGACATATGCTACCGCGGAGTTTTTTGTAGACATTATGATGTTCTTCAATATTGTTGTACATTATTTTGTTCTATCGCTAATAGTTTCGGCAGCGCATTCGACGAAAGACATTTTAAGACTCATTTTTCTACACCTTCGGCCTTCGGTTACATTGTTCAAATTTTACCAAGGATCCCTATTTTTTTTCAAAATTAAATGTAACCTATGTCAAATTGGCAAAATGTAGCATTCTATTGGTGAAAGATTTTTTTAAATCGGCCCAGTTCTTTTTGAGCCTATTCATTACAAACATACAAACATACAAAAATAGGTACAAATCTTTCCTCTTTATAATATTAGTGTAGATATGTCCGTCCGAAAAAACAACAAAATAAAAACCGTAGCTCTGAACCCGTGTCTTTGACTAGTTTCCTGCGCGCGGTTTCACGCGTGTAACTCCATTTTCTATAGGAACTTCAAAATTAAATATAGCCTATAGCCTTCCTTGATAAACGGGCTATCTAGCACTCAAATAATTTTTCAAATCAGTCCAGTTATTCCTGAAATTTGCGCGTTCAAGCAAACAAAGAGGCAAACTCTTCAGCTTTATAAATATAGATATAAGTATACAGCTACTACTTTAATGCACTACATATCAGTCGATTTCGCCAAAACGTAGGTACTTAATACAAATGTTCAAATAATTATAAACTCTAAAATACGAGCAATTAAATCAAGCACTGATAGTTCATAACAGTCCAATGACTGCAATTTTCTTTTTCATACATCGCAAGGTAAGTGACCTGCTCAAATTAAAAACGGTAAAGAAGTAATTTTAAGTGAAAAAAAAATAGTGCCATGTTACCTACTAAAATTACTAGGTATAAAGTATGATGGAATTGTTAAAACTATTTGTCGGTGTTGTTGTTTCAGGTGTTTCTAGCTAGAAACAATTTACACAAACCTCCCAAAGTCTCGGCTTGTGATATATGTAAAGCAACTGTATCTATCAAGTAGGTACGTATTTTTGAAGTTACTGAAAACGGCGAATGCCAGAAGCGACTTTAGGGCGTTTCTTCCATCAATAATGATGATGATTCAAAGAAGTACTTTCCATGGAATAACATTTTGTTAAAACGTTTAAATTTTATTTATGCTTTTAAATATTGTGCCGATTCATTTATAATTGGTTTCATTTTAAACTGTCTTCAATTGCTGATTCTGTTGACAATTCAATACAAGAAAGTGCATTGATTTTACATATTATTATACTTCATTATACTGTTCATTAGCTTAAGACAATTACAGTGCTCAATCTGCCTTGATGTTGACCATCAAGGATATGCACTAACATCAGTAGTTACAATACAATCTAATTGTGTAAAAATGATTCAATTCCACATCATGTCTTAAGATGTGTTTAAACCTTTAAGCCATAAAAATACATAGTAAATGTTAATACATAACAATGAAGCGAAGCTATGTCTGCTATCTCTATTATGTGTAATAACAAAGCAATGTTTTTATGGGCTCAAGTCGATAGTTCTTGATTACACTTTTTGCCTTTTAATGGTAAACAATCACCGAACACGAGTCAATCAAAAACCAAGTCTTCAACGTAGAAGGAAATTGGTTGACCTTTCGTAGATTTTTTAAATTATTTAAAACCTTGATAGTTACGTTTCATACGGTCATTGAATAGTTTATCTATCTATAAACTCAATGTACAAGAATAAACATTTAATAATTACTTACTGTTTATTGTTTTAGAATAATACCTACCTTCGTGTAGACGATTAATTATGCCGTAAACATTAAAAAAAACCTACATCCTTACGAATGATACTTACCAAAAAATTTAATATGGAATTTCATATTGTATTATTGATTTATATTCACGAAACACGTATAGGATACACAGCAGCACTGCAACACATATGCGGCACTACAAAACGCGCGCGCGCCCGTGCGTTGTTGCGAATTATGCGAGTTGCGCGCACGCTTGTCTTTCCGCGACTGCTGTAACTGACTGGCTTTTAGATCGGCTGTACATTGATGAAGGCCTCGCCTCGCGTGCCACTTCATCCGACACTCTGATACTAGCGATAGTCAATGGCCAACGGAAATACTAAGCTACAACTTACGCGATATGTCGAATTGTCGACTATGGTATGGTACCTACCTATCTACCTTCGACGAACCAACTAGTTATGGAAAATTAATAGTTTGTTTACTTTCAAATCAGATCAGTTCTCGTACATTCCTCAGCATGAGTCATGAGTAGATAACTACAAACTTATTCTGACGACTTGCATTTTGGTTATGCCAAAGCCTTTTATATTTTCCTAGATTTACATCTTACTAACAACCGACTTAGGTAGGTACCTACTTAAGAGTTATAACCATTGAGTTGTACTTGTACCACGAGTGTACAAGAATCAGGAAATTTTACTGAATACAAGTCAGTTCCATATACGTACCAACTTATTTTTATGACCTTCGCCTTCACTTCTCGCTTCTCAATTAGGTAAGTAAATAGATGGGTTCATAATATGTGAGTGAACATTTCACATTGATATTCATGCTCGATTTATCGCACTGAAATCAACACGAATACCTACCTACCTAGTTACATAAACTTGACACTTATTTGTACAACTACTTGTAGATACTTCTACTTATTAGCCCTAATTTTATAAATACATATTTAAATTAATTGGTACACTTTATTTTATTGCTGTCGCATGAAAAAGCTTGATAACAACAGACTATTCATTTTGTTTTTAAACTTTCGCGATTTGTACACATAATTTATGGTTTGGGTTACACCAGTCGTGGTCACCGATAGTCTATCCGTGATTACACCATGGAGTAACCCATATCGAAAAATTGTACCGCGAATGACCGCGATTGAGACCCGCGTCTACTATAAACTATATTCTTTTTGTTTTTAATAGCAAGTATTTTAACACAATATTTTCATTTTTATATGAAGAAAATACCTACTTAGTAGTTTTATAACAGAAACCAGTTTGTATCGACTAATATTAGGCACCACAAATGTCATATGAAAATGAAATCATTTAAATACCAGCTAACAAATAGTTATAATCTCTTCTTAATTATTCCTATTTTTTTATAAGTATAAACTAGATATGCGCGCGCGCTTTCACCCCGTTCTCTGGGAACTTCATAATTATCTGAGCAAATAACGAGACAAATTAGATAATATGATAATCATCATTAGCCCGTACAACGTCCACTGCTGAACAAAGACCTTCTCCCGAGGGAGGGCTTTTTGTCACCACGCTTGGCAGGCGGATTGGTGATTGGTGGATGGTGGATATTATGTTGTAACGGTTCGGTTCGGTGTGGGGATCGAACCCACGTCCTAGTCTATGCTCAAAGCGAGACTCATACCGCTACGCCACGGAGGAAGTCCATGGGTAGGATATGATAATGATAACACTGAATTTTTTTATTTAATCGGATCAATACTTCCTGAGATGAGCGCGTTCAAGCAAACAAATATATAAACACTTATTTTCTCTTCTTTATATATCAAGTATAAGATATATAGGTAAGATTTTCTTATTTAAAACTTATACTCTTATGTCCTTCACACCCATGTCGCATTCATGTTGGCTTAGGTACCTATTATTATTATGAGCCTACGTTGTCCCACTGCAGGGCAAAGGCCTCCCTTCCCTATGGTCGAGTTATTTTTGTGAACCTTCTAGGGAGCTAGGGATGCTTTAATTAAATGTCTAGTCAGTTAATTACTGCCTTCATAAATAAACGTCGTCGCGTCGTCCGTCGCGTCGTCAGTAACTTAGAGCAGTGCCTTATAGGGAATCTTGTTGCTTCATCTTACATTCTATCTATTCCCAGTTGCCAATGATATTAATAAATACTGTAGTCAATAGGTAGTAGCAAGTTAATTGAAAAATAACTATTTCATAACGCTTTCCAATAACTATGTTTCACAGCGGAAATTCCGGCGTCTTATTAGGTACCAGATGACTTATGCTTTTACTACTTACACCACGCATTATAAGCCGCCTGTTCTATTCGCTTAAAATTTTACTTAGATGGAGGAACAATGTGAGAAATGGATAAATTAATGAACTTAGATGCATTTAACGTATGTAGAACAGCCAATTTTTCTCTCTCTCTCTCTCTCTCTCTGTCAATTATTACTTACATTTAGGTACCATTTCATATAATCTACCTACCATCTAAACTGTAAATCATAATTGGATTTATTACCTACATAAAAAAATGTACTGGCTACTGCCTCCTAGATAAAAATATATACCTAATTAGATATAATTTATTTACGCGGGGTGTTTCATGGCTACATAACTACATATACTTAGCGCGGGCAACGGGATTTGCTCTCGCATTCACCACGGGCTGAGTGTTTGTCCTCTTCCTTAACTAATACTGCGATATCTGGATCCAGCCTTACATTTGCAAAGTGAGGACAATAAAAATTATTATTATTATTATTCTTTTTTTTTGACTTCACGTCAAGCCAAACGTTCGACATAGTTATTCATTTTAATAATATTAATCAGATATTTACTCAGCTTTTTTATTTTTGTTGTCCAGTGTGAAATGCATTGACGCATTCCGACCGCCGCGCCGCGCCGCTGCGCTGCAGCGTATTCGCGCGCTGGCGCATGGCGGTGGGATATGTGGGGCTCGCCCTCTCCATAGCGTGGTATGCTAAACTCATACCACGAGGAGAGGACCCTACACCACTAAAACACCCCGGACATTCCTTCGATCCGCCGTTGGCGGCAATCCGGTCCAGATATTTACTCACCTGCATTTTCTTAGTTGGTATTAAAATAAGCTAAGTGTGAGAAAAAAGCGAGCTGTAGATATTGATATTGTAGCGACATCTACAGTAGCCAGACAAACTACAAGAAGACGAGCAGCGCTATCTAACACATCCCAATTAACCTGTATCGCGCAACACAAATTCGCAAGCCAATTCGAACAAATACAAGTTGTAAACAGTAACAAATGGCCAGCGACCGCCGGACGAAGCTGTACCAACCGGTTACCTATCTTAATACCGAATTTTAATATTCCGAATATCATAATCCCGAAAACGTTTGGCCATTTTTTCATAATCCCGTTTTTTCAATTTCCGAAGTTTTATTTGCCATATAATCGCAACTCCGAATTTCATTTGCCCATTTTTTCATTTGTACGACGTTTTATAATCCAGACGAACGAGTTCCAGACACACAAAATCTAAATGCACAAAATCCAGATGACCGTAATCCATATGCACGAAAGCCGAATTTTTAAAACACAAATTTCTGAAATGCAACCAATAAAAACCAAGATTTTTTAAATTAAAATAAACGATATCCAGAAAAACTAAATCCTTTTATTTTAAATAAATTGTATATTAACCTGTCTGTAATGGGCAAGTAAAACAATAGCGAGTAGGTTCGTGCGGGGGTCGCAGTTCTAACCTAACCTAACCTACTGAGTCGAATTTGACACTTAAACCTATCTGTAATAGGCAACTAAAACAATAAATTTACTGACTGGCAATTTTTATTTTCCACATTATTTCCATAAACTATTGGAAAAATTACAAGGTAGGTACTTAACCTTAACCTGTCTGTAATGGGCAAGTAAAACAATAGCGAGTAGGTTCTGGCAGAGTGGGAGTCTGTTCTGGTTCGGGGGTCGCAGTTCTAACCTAACCTAACGTATATAGTTTAGTTGGAACACAAAATTGTATGGGAACCTAATAAAAATATAATAAAAATTTGGTAATAGTTTATTTAGAAAATGGTACGATGGGAAACAAAAAAAAATTATCTAAGAATCTGGTATAACTATATTTGGATTATGACAATATGGGAAACAAAAAAATACTATTTGAAAATTTGGTTTTAGTGCACCTGTAAATTGATTCATCTGGGAAATTAAAAACGGAATTATACAAAGTTGTCATCCATTACATCTGTCTTTTAAAAGTTCTACCAACCGTTTTCGTGGTTTATAAGATTCGGGTAACTGAAATTCGATATTTCAATAGGTAACCGTACCAACCACCTCAACCGGCAAACATCTTCAGTTTCTGTGGAGGAACACCAACCGTTCCTCTACAATTTGAGACTTCTTTTTTTTAATCGATGAACGTTAATTTTCAATAAAATATACCTAATTAATGCCACAAACTAATAACAAAACTTTTCACCGACACTAAATTAATTAGAGCTCCACATTGCTTTTGGTTTTCAGAAAAAAAACTAAATAGAATTTATGGTAGGTTTTCTGTTGCATCTTGCATTTTTATTATATAGTACCTACACTTCTTTAACCATCAAAAACTTATTTAACCAACCCATACAAAGGAAAAATGAAGTAGGTATGTAACCATTGTTCTTAATTAAGTAGTTGACAGAGTAGCTATATTCTACTTAGATTTTTTGTAAATTATCTTCACTAACCGAGTCATACCCTGCGTTACAAGTACAAGACCAGTTCTAGATGCGGGGCAAGATCCTGATGTAAAAACGAAGATATGATACGTTGGTAGACAAAAAACAAAGTACAGAATTAGCCACATCTCCACGGTAGCGCGATTCATCCGCCGTACTATTTTATGCCTGTACTTAATTTAAATAGGTACCTAGGTAAATTTAACACATTTCGTGTTTATACATAACAATTATTTTGTTACAGATATACCTACGTAGTACGTATGCAATTTATAGACTAAGATTTAATTCTAATCCTTACTAATATTATAAATGTGAAAGTAACTCTGTCTGTCTGTCTGTTACGCAATCACGCCTTAACTACTGAAGCGATTTAAATGAAATTTGGTACAGATATAGTCTAGAGCCTAAGAAAGAACATAGGCTATATTTTATTATGAATTTCCCACGGGAACGGGAGTTACGCGGGTGAAACCGCGCGCGGGAAGCTAGTGGTTAATAAAAAAGCATTAGTCAATGGGATATTTTATAGTACAAACGCGATTAGTTATTCTCTTAGATTAATGATTGGTGGATACCGCCGTCGTACTAGACAAATGTGGGAAAAAGCGAAATCGGCGTACCAGTCACGCTCTGTGCGAGGATAATGATAGGAAACCTATATAGTACCTACTGTTAATTTTTTATCGTAGTCATAGTCATATTACCTTCTCGTTTTTTGTTTTCGAGTTTTGCGCTTAGCATCTCATCTTCATTATATTTAGGTACCTATTTAAGTATTACGTACTTAACGCAAATTAGGGGGGAGGGGGGGGTCTTGTAAAACGTTACGGTGCGTTACTAGGGCGGGAGAGGGTATTTACACAAAGTGTTACGTAACATTTTTTTATTTTAATAAAAAACTAGGGAATTAAAATCTTCCATCGGCAACCCTTTTCGTTTATGTTTTACGGAGATTCCCTCGATTATATTGTAAAATAGGTACTTACGAAAACAGCTAAAAACTGACTGTTGATAAAGATTTAGACAAAAAATATAATTTTCAGCACGCTCGACAGTTACTTGCCACGGTCTGAAGTGAAATGAAAATTGACAGCTTCGATGTTTCGGCGGAATATAGAAAGCCTGAAAATAGCTTGCAGGATCCAGAAGAACCTAATCTGGCGTGGTATAGCGCTCACGCGTTACGTACACGGCAAGACTGCCCAAAACCCTCGTAATAGTAGAGTACGGTCACAGTGACTTGCTGCCAGAAGGGCAAATTAGCTGCTCTGCATTGTGCGCCATAGTGAAGCATTGTCTGAGGATTCCGATTGGCTTGATGAAGACGAAGTTGATGCTAGAGGTTTAACGATTTCGGAACCTTCTTCGTCTGCTCTCCAAATACCAATAGGTAATGAAAGAGTCTGAGTGGCTGGCAAACCCGTGGACAGAGGAGCAATAATTGTAATTGAATTGTTTTTTTACGTACCTACCTTGATTTAGGGCTAAAGAAAAGCATTTAACTTAAAAATCTCTTCTTTTGTTTATTACTACACAAACACAATTAACAACAATAACAACCACAAACAATAACAAAGTTAAATAGTTTGTTTAACATAATTGTGAGTTTAGGGAGGGGGGGGGTACCTAAAAACGTTACGGTGCGTTACATGGGGGGGAGGGAGGGTCCGCTCCCTTAACAGTAGATAGTGTCACATATTTATAGCTATATTTTTCTTTAATTGTAGTCGAATTTCGACGATTGAGCGACCCCTAGTGGTCGGATATACTTCGCTACATTGGAAAAAATCTATACCATCGCAAAAATACAAAATAAAACAAAACCATCGTTGTTTCATCTAATGTAATTAAGACTAAACATACAGAAATAAGAGAATGATAACATGTATTGGTATCATAATACAATTAAAACAATAATGTTTTAAGTACATTCAAATCTATAATATTGCTTCTTGGCTATCAATGTAGGTGGGAATACCAATAAAAAAAAATTGCACACACTTAAGCAAAGCAAAATTGATACTAAGATAATTGATAATAGGACAACACTCATAATATTGAAACAACATTGCATTTGTAAATTACATACATAATGAACGACTAAAATTAGCTACTTTATTTAAATAGTACTTTTTTTTATTGTAGCCACCTTATTATTTCTTATTTTATTGTCAGTGCTGGATAAGCAAATTAAGCAATTGCTTAGGACTTTTGGGGCACAAGTAACAGACCGGAATCAAACATACTATCGCAAAAAAGGCAACAGCTGTTTGAAAATCATGTTGCTTTTATACTTCAGAATCATTTGGTCGTAAGTGCCAGTTTACGATAAAGGCACATACGACCTTATACTTCGGAGCTAGACAAAAGACAACAGAAAAGAAAAATGAATGAAAATTCTTTGTTAGAACTTTTATTACTATACTGAAAATTATACTAAGAGCAAGCAGTAAAATACGATAGTACGTAACTAATATATAATATTTAATACCGTTCAAAATATTACCGAATACAATTTGTAAGTTTGGACGACACACAAACAAGTAATCATGCATTATTTACTAATTAAACGTAGTGTGATGAACAGAATAGTGTTAAAATATTATTGTAAAAACTGAATTTAAGAGAAAATTGTATAAACATTGACTTATTAATTTATTTAACTAGTATCAAACTTTTAGCCGTTTTAGCGCCGACCAAGCGCATATACTCTATGAGATCGTTGTTTATACTTTGTTCGTTGCCATCCTTCTTGTCATTGCGCTTTTTATAAGCTGTATACGACATTACAGCACCATTTGACCAAATCATTATACTATTCAAATCATTCTCTTTAGGGAAATTATCATCTACACTATCAATGTTGTGGTTTAACCTCGAATAAGGAGCCGCTTCGAGTTTAGGAATACTATCTAGTAAAGGAAACCATTTATATGTCTCGGGACATAGGAGATCTGACGGACTGAAGTTGCCCTTGTATCGCATTTTGGGACAAGAATGAATGTAGTAGCCCATGTAGTAATACTCAATTTGTGGACACTCCAAATGTATTTTTCTTGTAAATTCGATCTCCCTGGAACAAAAAGAAAAATGTGTAAAATGTCAGGCATGGAACATAAAGATATAATGTGTACATAAGCGCTATAATATAATTTTGCGCTGACCGACCCAAATGTCAAGCGTGGTAACTATTACAACACCTACCCTCGGGGGAAGCCCATCACCCGTGGATGTTATACGGGCTGATGAAGCGGACGGATGTACTATAATCTTCAGAAGCATTTGTTCGTAAGTGGCAGTTTACGATAAAGGCACATACGACGAATGATTCTGACATATAATGGCACATCCGACCTTCTGATTCTGAGCTCTAGATTTATGAACTTTATCATCATCAGCCCGTATAACATCCACAGCTGATGGGCTTCCCCTGAGGGTAGGTATTGCCATAGTTACCACGCTTGACATTTGGGTCGGTCAGCGCAAAATTATATTATAGCGCTTACCTGTGGAATGCAAATGCTGCTACCAGTTCATATTATAAGTATAGTATATAGATATAGACAATAAGCATTTAGTGATAATTGAAGACGTGTGTTTGAGATCTGCACCATAGGAAATATGTTTGTGTAAAATCAAAGATCTACCTAACCTTAGCCACGCAATTTTTGCCACCATTCAAATACACATTAAATATAATTAATTGAACGCGGAAATCGAAACGACGACCTCCCACACTTAAGGAAGTCGTTTAGATATCAAAATAGACTATTATGAACACACATACTTTTCAAACATATTAATACTTATACATACAAACTCCATTCAGATGATAAATCGGAAACGTATCTGGAATATATTTTAATCTATACTTCTATACTAATATTAAAAATGTTTTTTTTTTTTTGTATGTTTGTTTCGAATAAACTCAATCGGTACACGTCGGTAGTGCAATGGGTGGGGATCAAACCGACGACCACATGATCGCAAGTCCGACGGCATCGACATTGGGCTACGGCCGCTACAAATTAATATACAAAAACTAATTTATAATAGTAATTATACCTTAGTGCCCCATAAGTGCCTAAACCAAGGGCCATGTATTTCGGATCGTAGAAGAAATACACGGAAGATATACATTTAGGTAGAATGTCGATCACACCGACGGCAATCAACTTTGAGTCGAGCCAATACTGTTGGTGGAACGACCCGTAGCCACAAGCGGGACCATCGTCCGAGTACTCTTCCTGGAAATAAAAAAAACATAATTATTTTCAGCCTACAATTACTTTTATACATGCCACCGGATAATAATACGAATGTTAAGTTGATGAACCTTCGTGCCACTCATAGTGTTAAATTTAGTTGCCAATTTGAGTGAACGCGCATAATTATTATATAGTTTACTTCATTGTTATGACACTTGTTGTAACAAAACAAAAAAACTTCAACATCAATAAGTTCTATTGAACCCCATTGGTTTAGGTTTAGGTTATTTTTTTTTACCACCCAAATCGTCTTTACTTTATCGACTAACTAGAAAGTAGATCAACTTACATACAATTCTTATTATCTTCCGGTGACATATACATATTTACTATAGCTCCCAGCGCAGCTCCTGTTCTAGTGTAAATACCATAATCAAATATAACCTATATCCTTCCTCAATAAAGGGGATAGGAGCTATTTGAACGCTGACATATTTTTTCAAATCGGACCTGTAGTTCCTGAGACGGTTCCTTTCACGGTATTGCAGTCACCGACGATATTACTTTATCTATGAGACTAAATGACGATCATGATATTACCGACGATTCAATTTCCCAAATATTCAACGTAATTTCATAGTTGGCACAAAATAGGTAAGCAACTTTTATGAAATAATAAAATTTGTTCAGCACTTAGGTATTTACATACACTTGTACTTGTCAAAATTACACTGTAATGACTAAATCTAACAAAAGTATCACTTAAGTAGATAAAAAAATTGCTAAAATTATTTGTTCTACTGTATTTTTAATCAGTATGTCCGTCTGTCGTGCAATAAATGACGAATGTACACATTATAGTAAGATGCCTTAAAGGTGACAGGTCTAAAATTAACGACATCCATCTGAGGGCACCCTTAAGGGGTTAGGATCAACGCTCAGGGTGCCACTGGAGTAGAGTAGATTTACGAACAATGGTGGTGATCGCTGGCACGAGATCACAGTTCGGGGAATAGCAACAACGCGGTCCCCGGTCATGCCGTCGAGGTAGGAACCCTAGCTAACCTGCAACCTTTCACTAGCTACCTAAGTGGACCCGGAGAAGAAAGGAAGAAAGAAACTCTGAGATTTTTTCTTTTGTCTCTTTTGCTATTTTATTAAAGAAGTCTTTGTGAGCCCACTATAATCTACAACGCCTTACACTCTTAGCAAATTTGTTTTTCGGATGGACATTTAATCCGATTCCCCCGTAGACCCGAAGACCGAAAGGCCGCGAACTGTGAAGTAGAGCGACAGTTGCCCAAAATTCCCCTAAAAATCTTAAGCCATCATTTCTCAAACCCCGCCAGCGACCGCCCTGACCCGAGGTCCAAGTCCCACAAAGGGCGCCCTCTTGCGCAGGTGGCTTAGTTTGTAATATTTAAACCATTTATTGAGGCTGGAGCTCTGCTCGACTTTAGAAGTAGCAAATGCCTCCTGCCCAGCTAGCATAGGCACCGTAGACACGACTCGAGAGACTTCTTGTCGAGCAAGTCTGTTCTGTCAAAGTTCTCTATATCGCGATCATGGCCACGACCCTCGACAGCTTGTCGCATCGCGACTTGGGAGGTTCGGCTAGTTCAATCCTCCCGATCTTCTATATATTTACGGTTTTCTTTATGGTCGAAAAAAAGTAATTTTATTGTCTCTCACAAATGTCAGTAGGGATGACCATAATACATAGCTTCGAAAATATCGACAATCTATTAGTGGTCACGTCCCCGTGGGAATATTTTCATAAGATATATCTAGATTACTCGTTGAATTAAAAATAAAACACAATAAAAGTTTCTGAGTTTATCCGTTGCTGACAAATATATATTTTTTCTTCATAATCCATGCATTAAATATGTGTTATTAGATATTTCATTTCAGCATAATATGAAATTATTATGTTTGTAATTTTTACTAATATTATAGTAGTTTGTAAATTGTTTGTGAGGTTGTAGGGAGTAATTTCTGGAGCTACTGACACGATTTTGAAAATTCTTTTACCAATAGAAAACCATATTATTTGTGAGTCATAATATGCTATATTTTCGAGTCGAAGTTTTCCACGGGAACGGGATTTAAGTGGGTGAAACTGCGCGGGACAGCTAGTTTTCAATGCATTTAAAAGTCTGTATGATGCTATAATCTATCTATATATATAAAAGAAAGTCGTGTTTGTTACAACACTTATAACTCGAGAACGGCTGGACCGATTGCCATGGTTTTTGATTTGTTGGATTTGTTTCCGTCCCGAATAGCAGAATACATTTTAAAAACAAAAGAAAGTCGTGTTAGTTACACTTTTTATAACTCAAGAACGGCTGAACCGATTTGGCTGAAAATTGGTAGGGAGGTAGCTAAGAACTGGGAGAAGGACAAAGGATACTTTTGGGTAGGGGTAGGGTAGGGTAGGGTAGGGTAGGGTAGGGGTAGGGTAGGGGTAGGGTAGGGGTAGGGGTAGGGGTAGGGTAGGGGTAGGGGTAGGGTAGGGGTAGGGTAGGGGTAGGGTAGGGGTAGGGTAGGGGTAGTGTAGGGGTAGGGTAGGGTAGGGGTAGGGTAGGGGTAGGGTAGGGGTAGGGTAGGGGTAGGGTAGGGGTAGGGTTAGGGTAGGGGTAGGGTAGCGCAGGGGTAGGGTATAAAAGTCCACCCGTGCGAAGCCGGGGCGGGCCGCTAGTAATATATAATTATGATATTATATAATGTTACGAGTTGTAATGTTGAAATTATTTTTATAAGAACCGCCACCTCATAATAAATATAAATAACTCCCTTATAAAAAAATTAAGTGTTTAGGCTGTGGTCACGAAATCCAATCCGGGCATATCAAAGTCAGCCTAATAGGAATATTGCGGATTTAAAATATAATTAAACGAAATTACTAATTAATTAATTATGTTTGTATTGTATGTATTGATATATCGCATGCAAATCAAAGATATTTATCGTACCTATATATTGTTACTATAGTAAAGTTTCGATATTTTTTATCGATAACAGTAGCTATGCACTACGGAGTAGTTGACATAACTGACAAAACTTTGATCAAAACAAACAAAACAGCAAAATATTTTCTTAGATAACTTTTTTTTAATTATACTCTATTTTACAACTGAAAAGTAGTTTGAACGGGTATATTAAACGGATAGAAACATATCCTTTTTAATACAAACAATGTATTACCGCTACATAACGTTTACAAATGAATATAACCTCAGTAAGTAAATAACTAAAATTCTTCATTGATTTTATGCAGGCACTGTGAAATGATATAGTTTGCCTATTAACGGTCTCTTTTATGTACATATTGTTCTAGATCTCCTGAAATTGTGACAAACTAGCTGCTTAACAATAATTATAGTATGGAGCCGACAAGAATTGAAGGAACTTAGTGATTACATCTAAAGAATGGATTTGAAATCGATCGGAAGTTTATAAATCTATATCAAAATCAATACATGTTTATCTTATGCTTCAAATGATTTGTGTAAGTATTAAGGTATTTATTACTACTCATAATAAATCTGTCAGAATCTCAAATATCCTCATTGGCGAAAAAGTATAGATCATTTCTATTGCGAAATAAATATTTAACCTCATGCCAGAACTCACTGAAACAGAGGTCCAATATGGGTAGGTAATTGCAACTATGGATGATAGTGTTAATATTTGTCACAATAGTGTTAATATGTGTCATAAAGGAAACTATCTCGGGAAGGGAAGGAAAAATAAAAGAATATTATCATTATTTGTATTTATTAACATAATGATATTGCTAACATCTTCTTGCAATTTCTCCAATAATCATTAAATGCAGATCCAAATAAAAAGTTTTCAAAACCATTCCATTTGTCTCATATTAGATAACTCGCAATTCCAAATTATATCCGCAGCCTCTAGAAAAATAACAAAGTTACTTTATACCTATTAACTACATTATTTCTTTTTTACAGATTGAATCTACAAATAGGAAGTGCTGTACTTGAGAAATATATTCACAAATCATAAAAAGTGATAGTTTGTTTTTAATAAATTAGTTGTTACTATTCTGTGTCAATTGTTTCATTCCTTATTATATTTATTTTCTCATATTACTTTATATAAACTGCATCTATTAACTAACATAATACCTCTTGTTCTTATAATATATTGGGTAAGGCAAAAATGCATGATTGCACTAGTAACTCAGTGGTATTAATGCAATTACTAGAGACATAGTTTTATTGTTAGATTGATCCCCACTGAATAATATCAGTGTAAGTCCTTGGTTTTGAGTGTGATGTGTAAATATTTTATTTGTAAAGCCCCCTGCGATAGGGATTTATATTTACCTAGTGCAACTGTAATTAATCATGAACACACAAACATGCACAGACTAATAGGTATAGGAAGGTACTAGATATCTCATCAATGACCAAATTGATATGTTAAAGTGTAGTTGGTTACTATTACGCTATACGGCAAATAACTTTTTATCATTAGTATAAAAATCAACTAGATCGAACTATGTGTGAATATTTTCAAAGGCAGATTTATTTCCCTAGATTGTGTGATATAACATCATGAATTCAATGTTTTAGATAAATAATTAGCTTGTTATTTAAACTAAACAAACATACAAAACTTCATAGTATAACTGTTTCATGTAATGTGTAAGGTCTAACACAATATCAATGTTATTTGTATTAGCTCCATAATATTTCATCAATCAACAACTTGATAGCAGTTTAGGCTTAGCCAGTTACTACTAAAGTTAATAGTAAAAAACTAATAATAATGTGCACAGTGGTGTCATATATTTACTTTAATGTTATAATATATAACAGATATTTACTGCAAACTCCATAAATGCAGGATTAGTACCTTAATTAAACTTTGAGACATTATTTAAGACGTTTTTTTACTGCTCCAAAAATGGGTTAATTATGTCTCGTGATATTCGAATGGGTGTATTTCTTTTTCTATCTTACGGCGAAATGTTTATCGACTCTCATTTTCATCTCCAACAATTTATTTGGGTATTGTATATCAATCACGTATCACTGCATATTATCCACAAAATTTGGTAAATATAGTTTCTTTCGTACACAACAAAAGAGTTAACGATGATATATTTTAGTTTCTAAGCTGAAAAATAGTTTTGTCTTCAAAATAAAACTTTGTCGGCATCTTGTTTGGCCGCGAGATGTAGTCTACAACAAATGTCAAAAATAGAGAGGGAAATAGTCTATTTATGGAGCTTAGGCTCGCAGTTTTAGACTTGAGTCGCGAATAGTTCATTCATTTAGCTGTCATGGACTCTTTGTCGGAGACAAAATGTAATCCCATGCTCGCGACGGTAGACTCAAGTCGAGGTGTGTCACGTGACAGTGCGTTTCTGCAATGTGATTGGTCGGCCTCCGTAGAGTAGACTCAAGTCGTCTCAAGTCACGTTGCCTATGCTAGCCGGGCTGGTTAAGACCATAACGTCCGTCCGAAAAAAAAAAAAGAACATACCTATGTGTATGAGACGAGACCAGAGCTCTGGTCCGCCTCTGCAGAGGCGGATTATGCAGAAGGCCAACTAAGCACATGCCTAGGGGTGCGAAAACGACGCTGGAACACTACCAATATATAAAGCTGAAGAGATTTTTTTTTCTCAGGATCTAGTGGCCCTTCGGCGCGGAATGCTATCTTTTCTATACTAATATTATAAAGAGGAAAGATTTGACTGTTTGTTTGTATTGAAAGCTCCGAAACTAATGGACCGATTTGAAAAATCCTTTTAGTTAGAAAGGCTATATTTAATTAAGAAGTTCCCACGGGTACGGGAGTTACGCGGGTGAAACCGCGCGCGGAAAGCTATTTTTTTATTTTTATAAAAAAAAACAGACTCACCTCTAAAGGACTTGTAAGTAAAAATTCTGCAAACTTGGACTGTGTAACTCTATGGGGCTTATCGTCGTGTATCACCGTTTGGTACTTCAGGTACACTTCGTGAGTTTGTTTAGCCGTCGCCAGCCACTCGACGCTTGGCGGTGAAGTTCTCACCAATTTTATCTGTAAAAAAGCAGACAATTTAAGGACTTGAACCTCGGCTCAGGGCGGTCGCTGGCCTAGATAGGCCTTAGATTGAGGAATTACATCCGATTTTTAGTGGAATTTTGTGGTCGCTCTACTTTACTGTTCGCGGGCCTCTCGGACTTCGGGTCTACGAGGGCATTGGAAGCTTCTTCGCAAACTAAGGGTCGGGAGGGCGAGGGGGGACACGTCGCGTTGGTGGGCGCACTGTCACTTCACGGTCGAACCTGGAGTGCAGCCGCCAACATATTTATATGAGTTTATTTTCACGAAGTCGTCGTCCCTTAATGCGGCCTCGGAATAAGGGAAAATGCATTATGCATCGGTATGCTTCTTAAACCGCGAGAAGAGTTTTAACCACTAAAACTCTCCCGGGTACTCTTCTTGACGCCACCGGGAACTACATCAGCATGATTTACAGCCCTTAGTCTAATTAGTATTTATATTTATATCATACCAGTAGCATATAGAAAGATAAGTCCATAATGCTGCATAGCATTGTAGACTAAAATGGTTCTATACACCTATCAAATAAATAATCAGGTATTTATGACGCAATGTTTCTTATTTTCATACACATCAAATTTACCAAAGAGTACTATACAAAAGTGTGTAGAAATCACGATCCCCATAAGTTGATCAATGTATTAAATTGACACTTAAAACATTGGATGAATAAAACACAAAAAAATAAGAAACAACGCATCGCAAAAACCGTAGTAACATTGTTAATTACCTCTAGTTTGTGCTTGAGATCATCCGGCAATTCTTTTATAAAATCTTCTAATTGTTTTTCCTTGTTTTTACAAGTGTTTGATGTAGGTACTGCGTCAATACCCTTCTTTTTGAGTTTTTCGAACTTCCTCTCTATTCTTAATTGTTTCGCTTTTTTGCACGGCGGTTTATTAGGATCCGGGCCAACGTCTGCCAAATGATTGATATACCTACATTCTCACAAGCACAACGTCTTAACTCTCTCAAGTCTCAAGTCAATAAAATAAGCAAATAAATTAAACGCTGGTTAATTACTTATTCATTTGAGTTTACAAATCATGTATGAGTCATTAATCAGCAAAACTAATTTGGTTATTAGGACATTGCTCTAAATGGTTACCTATTTAATTTATATAAGTAAGATTAATCATTGGATTCTGCCACAAACTATTAATAAAGCAAACCTTAAATAATAAATATAAAAACTTTAAATAAAATAAATGATTGGTCTCGCGCGCTCAATAATGTATTTAAGGTATAAAATAAATTAATACTGATATTATAAATGCGAAAGTTTTGAAGTAAAGATGAATGTTTGTAACTCAATCACACTAAATCGCTTAATAGACAAGTTTCTGAAACAGCACAACGGCTGTTTTTTTTTTCCAAAGAAGTCTATTGTTTCTGTAGAATAGATAAACAACTTTTATCGCCTTTGAAACCATGGGGAAAAGCTAGTCCATAGGTTCCCAACGGAGGAGGTACCGCCCTCCAAGCTAAAGTTCCTTGAGGGGGCGGTAGCAGGTGATTCCATATATTTTGGGTACCTAGTAGTAATAGAGCAGAATAAAAGTGTTTCTATATGTAGACTTGAATAAATGTAAAAAAGGTTACCTACTCTTTTAATTACGGTTAACTGATTTAAATATCTACCATAAATAGCAATTGGCGATCTAATTGGAATTTAAATATTATTATGACCCTGCAAAGTATAAAGAAATAAATTTTTTTAGTGACAAATATTGGCATTTAAAAAAAATTGTATTCTTTAACGAAATGTTTACCGCATACTAAATTTCAAAATTGAAATTAATAAATTTTGACCACCGGCAGGTCTCTAATCTGCGTCTTAGGTTTAGCCCGTAAATGTTAGCATAATGTTACATAAGGCAATGGTAGGTACATTCATGATTTAAATTCCCTTATACTGACGGAAAATGTTAACAAACATTTAAACTTTAGACATCAACTCATCAATGGGGGGAGAGTGAGCCTACCTGCATAGTTGGGCCTTGGACAAATGTTTAATTTAAATTTAACATGAAAATATAGCTAATTTGATACATGTAGTTATGTACTTCATATTGTTCATATATATGTACTTCCTATTGTTCCATAGTGGACTATCAACTTTAAGTAAAGTATTGAAACAAACAAAAAAATATATTCTGCTTTCTTGTAATGCTTCTATGCATAGTGATCATTTGATCAAATATTTACTAATGATTGCAAACATTGTTAACAGCTGTGAGAGAAGCTTTACAAGAAAACAAAATATTTTTTTTTGTTTGTTTTAATACTTACATGGAACAATATGAAGTAGGTACATAATATGAACAATATGAAGCACATAACTACATGTATCAAATTAAGATGGTCTTGAATTGAATAACACTTTAAATCAAACCTTTCTGTGATTCTTTCTCTCGTGATACTCCAGGTCCCTCTTGTGTCTTTGTAATAGTAGTAATTTTATTTGCAATGTCAACTGTAAACAAGTAACTGATTACTTTTGTATCTTACTAAGGAATTAATATATGAATTACTTTACTGGTTTATACTATGTTCTTCAGCAGCCCATTTACGTCCACTGCTGACCATGGCCCTCCTCTTAACAGACTTTGGCAGGCCAATGTTTCTGAAAGACATTGTCATAATCACCACATTTGGCAGGTGGATTGGTAATCGCAAGATTTAAGGTAGCCTTGAGGCAATAGATGCTGCTGCCCATCCATCAGGTAGTCCTTTAGTCTTAGTCTTATTCTAAGACAGAAACCACACAGGCAATACTATGTTCACTTTTGTGCAATTAGGTAAATATTCATAAGAAATTAAGCTATGAAAGCTATAAGTTCTTAATAATCATCATGATATGTACGTGACTATAGCAGAATGACTACATGACATGTTGCACACCACCATTTTTTGCATAATAAATTTGTATATAATTTTGTAGCAATCTTTAAAATATTCAATTAATTAGCAAAGTGGTTGATAGAACACTTATGACCTTGACATGAAGAATATTTATAATAGAGTTGAAAATATTGTCACTCTGGGATTACAGCTCTTTCTATTTAAAACTATGATCAGCTTAAGCCAATCCAAAAATATATCGAGGGGTGAAAGGCTATTTGTTTGAAGCGACATTTTACGAACTTTACAGGAGAGCCATTTAAAGATTCAAAATTTGGAAAAAAAATCGTTATGAAAAAACTAGTGCTCTTTCTATAATGGGGATCGCAAATTTTTATTGAAAAAAAATCCCTTAATGTTTTGGTATAATTTTCAATTAAAAAACAGTTATGAGTATAAGATAAATTGTCGCTTAATTCAAAATGATCTGTATCGCCTTATTTTTAGAGTAAAGAAAAATGATTCAACTTCCAACATTGTCACTAATCAGCAGCAGGCAAAATGATTTAAGTGACTTTACAGTACTTATGCAGGAGAAAGCAAAATGATTGAATCGACGTTACTCAATAATAATAGGAATAGGCTATTTTGTTTAACTACCAATTTGGGTTTGGGTTTTGGGTTTTGTTAACGATTCAGGAAAGTTGGCTTAAGCAACGATGAACATTCTTAAAGAGTTGTTTGATGTCTCAGATTTTGAAAGGAGTTATATAACTTGGTTGTTCTAAACAGAGTGAAAAACAGTTGTAGCGAAAGGGTTGAACCGACAACATGTCTTAATGAATTTGGCTGACGGCAAATTGGTTGAAGCGACATTGCACAGAGTAAGTAGTCGTAAGCAAAATGTTTGAAGGGACTTTTCATCTAAAGATAGCTACATCGAAAAACGATTTATCTGCCATCGAACTAAAATTTTAGGCTAGGGGAATAACGGCTTATGATCCGATTCTCTGTTTTTGTATACAGCTTAAATGATATACTAAAAAAATATGGCAAATTTGAAGTCTGATCATACATCATGTTTGAGAATTATGCACTAAAATGGCATTGTTTTAAGCCCCATAAAAGTGCTCAGAATTGTACGAAACCCGGCTCAGACGACGCAGAAAAATTCGCTGAATCCGAATATGTATATAACTCCATATCGTCCAAAATGTCGCTTCAAACAAATAGCCTTTCACCCCTCGATATGTTTATCCCAAAATGTTTTAAATAAAAGTGGTGGGCCACTAGTCTATAAATAAAATAATATGCAATACCTTTAACTTTTTCCCCATCTCCTTGTTTGAAATCCTGATTTTGTCTTACAATTTCTAAATTAATGTCCTGATGTTCCTTCATAGTTTCAACAAATTGCTCTACTCCTTCATCAAAGCCCTCTGCGAGGTCATCACTACTGCAAGTCGACATTTTCCTTTTAAATTCTGCTAGATTGTCTTCACCCATCAGGAATCTGTTGAACCGCTTTAGAACCTTTTTTTGAGACTTTGTAGCTTTGAACTCTAATGCCCTGCATCTAAAAGCAAATAACTATGTTTTAACAAGAATCAGTACTCAACTCTTTCCATTATATTTTTCCAGATGTTATAATATTATTGTCTGCTTTAGAATAGACCATCCCATTTCTTACTATGGGTGCTGTTAGATGTGGCTAAGGGATGTACACCTGATGGATGGGCATCCATCAGGTGTACACCCCTTAACCACATCTAACAGCTTCAGGTTATTTACCATTTTACCACAATTAACAATCCACCTGCCAAGCATGATGTTTATAGAAAAATCCCATGATGAACTTTTGGCTAGCTAACATCTATAAAGAGGAGGCTGGTGAGGAGAAAAGACGAAATACAAACCCTATTAGGCACAAAAACATATTAGTAAAGCTCCTACTTAAATAATATGTTGTTGTGCCTAATAGGAGGCTGTTTACAATATTATTATGTTTATAAATTTGACCATTACCTTCTTTGACCATACCTGTTAATTAAAATTAAAAGAAACCTTTGACCAAAGTTTAAGTCCAAAAAATTTAAAACAATTTTAATCATTAGACAATAATGTATCAAACAAAAATACTCTACTCCAGTGCTGTGATATGGATACATAAATAATAATAATAAAAATAAATTAGATATTTACTTTAAGCATAAATTTAATATGTTATTAGCAACAAAAGATATGAGACTAATACAATAACCTTGGTATAAATTTCGATTAAAGTATATGTGAACCAATACTGTAAGTTAATCATATAAATACCTATTTTCTTACCGAATAGTATACATTGGACAGCAGGTTACATCCATAGTTGGTTTGTAGCAATATTTTCCTGACCTTCTCCATCCTCTGTCAATTAAATCCTGGTAGTCCTTAACAGTCAATACATGAGCCCACATACCTATCATAGTTAACAAATAAAATATATTAAAAAAAGGTTTTTTTTGTTTGAAAAAAAAAGGTATCTAATTAAGAGAATGTATACAATTACCGTTTTGGTAATCAATAACTGTTTAATAAATAAAAAAATATATTATGATCATATTCAAACCGTACTTAATCAATTTATTATGCATTGGAAACAACTAGCACAACACAAAGGGGTGGATATTTTAGATTGTGGACATTGTGAAATTAAAAGTATATGGATAAGTATAGTAAGTATAGTATATGGATGGCAATATTACACAGAAATCAATTACTTAATGCTTTCGAAACCTCTATACCTATAAAAATGAAAAGAGACATGTTATTACCATGGCTAAAATTAGTATCAATGCTTTTACAGTAGCCACATCTGTAGCTCTCGTGTTCAGCATAATATTCTACTACACTACGTATCATTATTAACTCTTTCACCAATTCAATAATGGGTTTAAAGATTTTTGTATCTATAATTCAGGTAATAGTAACAATACAAATTTGTAATTTTCATTCCATCCGAATTAGACGAAAATCTAATTTGACGTTGTTTACCTAACGCCAATAGAAATGACAATTGACAATTGATTGAACACTCAGATTGTCTCAGATTGGACACAGTGAAACAGACAATTAATGACATGCCTGCTTAGGTGTTTTGAGCCGTATAAGATGCGGATAGATATGAACGTTCGTTCTTCAAAGTCAGTTATAAATATGATAGAAATAATACTCTTATGTCTTTTTATATTTTTGGAGACAACATTCATTTTAACAATTCTACTGCAGCTAGAGATAATATATCGCTATTTTCATTATCAACTTCTGCAATATTGGACATAGTCCTGGGCACAGTTCTTGTGTAAAGTTTTTGCTGAGGTCTGAAAGGTAAATATATTTGTTTTAATAAACTTGGACTATTTAAGCTTGATTTATTTAACTTTTAGAAACTGTATTTTCTATTCTTCAATACAAAACAATAATTAGCAGTGCCGGATCAAGGAAAGAGTGAAAGTTACTTTGAATGGCAAAAGGTACCAAAACTACGATGCACTGACTGCAGACCCGATCAAGAAGATGACAAAGCAATTTTCAAGTACCTATCTTTTCGTACATAGTTCCATGGTTGAATTTCAGATTCACCCCATATCAAGAATATAACTCCGGTAAATAATAAAATTGCACCATGAAAGCACCAAATATGTTTCCAAATAATTGCTGTGTCCTGTAAAAATATAATAAGGATTGGTAAAATACGAACTACTAGGTAATTCTCTGAAACAATGCAAAATAATTTATACCCGTGTCATGAAGTCTATGATGGGCTGCATCTAACTGCTAGTCTGAAATAGGGCACACGCCACCAAATCTTTTTTATGTTTGAGAAAACTATGATTAGTTTTCTACCCCACCCTACCTATCCACCTGATGCTGAACGATAAAGGCGTTCAAATTTCTACATCCTATCGAACTAAATATATAGGCAATTAGGTAAAAAATAATTTTATGAAAAAAGGTCTGCTTAAAATTGCTTGCAAACAGTCGGACTATTACTATTTTAAAGTCACAATTGCATAGTAAACAACACCGTCAGCTCCGGCTTAGTGTGTTGTAGTGAAGTGGTTGTTCTAAGCGACAGATATCAAAGGGTGCCAAAAGAGCTTATGCAAAAAATGTATACACACATATAGATCATGGCTCATAAAAAAGATACAATTGGCGACGTCATACACCACGAATTCACGGGTAACTAAATCGTGATAGTAATAGGTATAGTTACTTTATATTGCTGCGTAATGTGTCCGACGCTGAGCGATACTATTATACCAGCCGTGTTTCCGATCAATTTTACTACTATGTTGATAGAATTCATATAAGTTGGACTCAGTTCCTAAAATAACAGATGTACTTGATAAAAAAATATTGTAAAATACTAATAACTTATATCTGTATCAACTTATGATTAATATTTAATCCTTTGTGGGTTTGTAGGTCCAGAAAACAAACGTACAACTAACTACTTTACCTACCTACTTACCAAAGCAAATATATGTTCAAAATTTAGAAAAAAAATAACTAAGTTTAATATATTATTAGTGACCTGAAGTCTTGATAGCACAAATACTTACGTAACAAAGGTCCAAGGTAAGATCCATTCCAGCAGCAGTCAAAGCCAAAACGAATGTCAATGTTATGGGTCCAGGAAAAATCGGTGTTAACCATAACACAACCAATACGAGCCCAGGGAGCACGTGAGCTAAATATAATAATAATCTTATAAGAACCATCTTCAATCAATGCTATAAAGGCATATATATTTTTAATATGCAACATTTTTGAATAAGTCATAGATAGAAAGATACCGCGACGTCCACGACTCAATGCATTTTTCCATGTTTCATCCTCAACTTGATGTGTGACGACTTTCTGCTTCACTCGATTCTCTAAATCTCTACTAGTGTTATCTCAGGACTTTAATATAAACAAATAGGCATGTTCGTATTAGGTTAAACTAGAATAATAATAGACTGACTTACACACGACTATGAAGTATTTTCTTATATGTTTTATTTGGCTAATTTGAGATTTATTTTTATAATGCTGAAATAAATGTATCATAGCTGTACCCAATACAAGACGAAAGAAAAATGGGAGCGCTGTAAGTATGGATGCCTGAAACAGAGAGAATAATGCCTCGAGTAGGTACCTATAGGCCTATAGCTATACTAAATTAGGTACTATGTTGATAACTCGAGAAATGACATTGCAATTTTAATATTATTTACATGGCTATCAATAAAACTTACCATATGTATTCGATATCTGCCCACATTATTGTAAAATAGAGGGCCATGTATTGCCATAGATATAATCATCCATGAATACCCAAAGTTTAAAATACACAGGGCCCAAAATGGTATTGATTTTATAATCATCAGCCATGGAGCAGCAGCATTCGTTAACTAAACATGCCAAAGAGTTTAAGATAACGTAGCCAATTATGTTTTTTGCGATACAAGTAAAAGAGTCACAAATTCTTACTTTTATTGAGAAGATATTTCCAATAGCATTTACCAAGTAGGTCAATTCTTTTTGTGATATTAAGGGATGATCTCTTGGATAGTCAGTGACAGTAAGGACCCACATTACTGACCAAAATACTTGGAAAGCTCCTGATATGTAAAATCCTACATACCATTGAGAATAATATTCAATTGCACCGCAAAGAAGAAAGGTACAAAATGTTCCTGTAGTAATACCTGGTGATAAATATACCAAGGAAGTCAATTTTATTTTATCTACCTACTCTGACTCTGGGAAGTTTTAGTTTCTTCATGGTAGTAAAATATTTAATATTATAAACTTATTGCTCACCACAATACGCCCACATAAAGTGATGTCTTTCCACAGGTGGTACCCAATGCCTTAAAACTTGAACCATATTAGGTAAAATTGCTCCCTGTTTAATTAATAAACAAATGCATAAAGCTACTTAATCAATACAAAAATTATCATAAATGTATTATATGCCATGACACGAACTTACAGCACAAAAACCTTGGATCATTCTTATCACAAAAATTAGCCAAAACTGTAAATACGCAGCTGATGGAACGACACAACTCATAACACCTGATATTGTACCAGCAATTCCCACGACCCACGTTATGCCCAATCTGTGGACATAAGTTAGTTAGCAAAATCGTCAGCAATTTTCAAGGAAATGATTCAGGACAGTATGGCAGCAGGAAAAATGAAGAGGGCAGCTAGTACTGGCCTTGTCCTTAATCAATCGTAGCTTGTGAGCAATGAGAGTCCTAATAAATAAAACTCATTCACCTACCTATCTCCTAAGGTAAGAAATATTGGAAAGCATACGCAATATCCTATATGATACGCAGAGAATAATTGGCCCATTCTCATGCTATCCCAAGTTACTCCTTCAAGCATCTGAAACAAAATTGATAAAGGTATTGGCTGCTCTTATGGTATTTTACATTATTGAATTATTCATACAATCGGATGTGATTTAGATTTCTAAGCAAATCTCAATCTATACAAATTAATAAAATTGAAGTGTCTGTTTGTTATGGAAAAATAACAGGCTTAAACTTAATGCGTATAAATGTCTATTAGAGTAATTAGCAAAGCACAATTTAAAAAAAAAACCTGTTTGTCAAATTTCGAAAACATGTTATTTTTATTTTGTCTATCTATCTGTTTGTTTGTGTATTCCGCCAAATTTCAAAATTTAATCATCGATTTCGGCGGAACTTTCGTTGTTAAAAACTTATAAAACCCTTATTTTACGCGAATGAAATCCCAATCAGCAGCTAGTTATTTAGTGAGGCTGGAGCCCCGCTCGCATATATGCCTGGCGATGTAGCAAAAGCCTATTGGCGAATTAGGTTATGACCTAATTCGCCACCTACAAAATTAAATTATGATTGTCCAAAAAAAAATATTTTGTACATAACCCTATGTACAAAATAAGCTTAGGTACCTATACAAAACGAGACAAAACCTGACATTTTTAACCTCGACGTAAAAATATGGGTGTTATTGAAAATTCAATAGAAAGCAACCAAGTTTTTCTGTTTGTTTATGTTTTTTTTTTTGTTTTCTTGCTAAAAACTAAATACCTAATTACTCTTAATCTATGTCCAGTTCAAATAAACAATAAATAATCGTTTGAATTATTTCTAAAAGTAGTCAACTGGTATATTCCTTGCACATTCAACACGACAATATTTCTCTTAGGTTTATAACAACAAAGGTACACTTACTCGAACCATTTTTGGTTGAAACTCTACAATACCATCCAGAACATAGTCAGCCTCATATCGTGAAAGCATTGTTTGTTCTTTCTTGGACACCAAAACCATATCAACGATATGAACACTCAGTCCATATCTTACTATATACATTAAAAAATAACCGAAAAATATCATTATTCCCACCTGAAACGTAATAAAATGTAATTACCAGGGCCGGCTCTAGCGTAATGCTTATGGAGCACTGCACTTTAGGCACCAGGAGATCAAGAGGCGCCATCACGCTATTTTTCATATCATTATAATGTTTCTAAGTTTTATTTAAAAAGTATGTATCTAAATAACTATCAAAGCCCTTAGATACAGAGCTTGTTTACTGAAATTCCCCGGAGTATAATTATGCAATAACTTACAAATACTCGAATCCTGATTTTAAACATTGTTTGTTGTTTTAAATTATTCTATAGTATTTTACTCAATTTAAATAAAATGAACCTAAATATAAATAAAAAAACGCTCGCCATGGCCAGACTGAATAATATCAAGATCATTCCGTAATGACAGGCCGTGTCGGGCGCAATTTATGTATAAGATATGAGCAAAAATATTTTTGATATAATTCTTCAATGTATGCATAGCGCTGCAGTTAACATAAGTTTAAATGCTCACAATTTTTCTAAATTCATATGCACACTCTATTCTTACTCTACGACAATAGCAGTCTCTTTACATATTCATTCTCCGTTCCATTTCGATAAAATGTGACATATCTTATCTATGGACTATGGACATACCTAATCTGTCAATTTTGATAAAGCATATAGAGGATGGGTCGGTTCCGTTTAAATATCAGATTATGTGATTGAAGATTAACTTCGTGCAATTTGTAGTCATAAATTCTATTTTGTTTTTGAGATAAAAAAAACTTTATCTTACCGGTTTAACAGGTTGATGTTTGTTGTTAGGTAAGGTTTGTTCATTGCATTATTTGTAAGTGACTGCAGGTCTTGTAGATTACATTTTATAGATAAAATAGTCGTGTGTAGGTTTTCGAACAAAACTCCGAAGTTTACTTTATTTTTTATTTTGATAAAAATTTAATACTTTCTGAAATGTTATTAGGGCGAGTTAGTCAATTCCTAATCAGACGTTCCATTCACATATCGCCAAAGTTTAACCAAGCCATGGGGATCGACGGGAATACTATTTTAGCTGAGAGTTTGAAGAAACAAGTAAGTTGACTACCTTGATCTGTTTGTGAACATTACAAGTATAAGTACTTAAATAGTACATACTTTAGTACTTTTTTTTTATTATAATTTTATTTTATAAATAATATAATAAATTCATCCATGACTACCAAAATTTATGGATTCAGTTCATGAATGCTGACAAATTACAAATATAAATAATAATGCAATAAAAAAATAACTGTGCAGTATCAAGATTTTGTGGTTGTAAATTATAAAAAAATAGATCAATAAATTGGTCAGTGGGTATTCTTAGGGGACTTATTTGGCAAAACTGGTAAGCTTTGTACTCTGGTAGCCTTGCACCTCTACAAATACTATTTTCTTTTTAAATTCAATGGTATACAAATTGTCTGAAAATCACATAGCAACAAGAATAGGCACTTCTTTTCGTCACACAGTGCTATGGGCATTGTTTATTCAAAAGAAGACACATTCCTTAATTTGGTAATATCAGTACACATTTCTAGGCAAACTTTCACATGTATCAAAACAGATAAAATTCCAATAAAAAATATAATTAAGTGAAAGTTTCAATAAAGACAACCTCTATAGCGTAGCGGTATTTGGCTCGCTTTAAATCTTGGAGGTTGTGGGTTGCCTTCCCATGTCGGACAGGAAATCTTTGTGTAGATTCTAAGATTTCTTTCCGGGTCTAGTAGGCCGATGGACTTCCCTCCATGCCTCGGAAAGCAGATATTAAGCCTTTGGTCCTGATTGTTATAACATCATCTATAACAATTGTATACCAGGAAACGGGCAGCAGCATTTCCTTGTATGTTACAACATAACACTGCGGTCACCAACCCGCCTGCCAAGTGTGGTGACTATGGAAAAACCCTCCCTCAGAGGAGGCCCATGTTCAGCAGTGGACATCATACGGGCTGATGATGATGATGATGTAAGTTTCAATAAAAAATGTTAACAATATTAGTAGAAAAGAAAAAAATTAAAAAATGTGGAATTTCGTGATATAGTCCAGAGTGGAAATATCCAACAAGGTTTGGCACTGTGATTGTGTTAAATATCTGATGGATTGTTATTACATGTTATATAAATCATTGACATTTCATACTTAAAAAAAAAAGTGTAGGTTCTATTCAAAATATATTATATTTATTTTACAGGGAGTGGAATATGTCTTTGGAATTGTTGGAATACCAGTTATTGAAACTGCATTGGCTTTTCAAATGGCTGGTCTAAAATATGTGGGGATGCGCAATGAACAAGCAGCTTGCTATGCTGCACAAGCTGTTGGCTATCTCACAGGTAATTTATTATAGTTTATTTGTGAATAACCATACTAAATTATCATGTTAGGTATCCTCTTGGAAAGAGACAATTTGTGTTATTAATTAAAAGTTTTGATTTTATCATTATGGTTTAACTTGAATTTCAGCAGCAGTTTTAGCCTTTGACTAAAGTAAGACTTACAATACTTTTTTTAGTTTATTTTGATTTATGAATCTGGTAAGGTGCCTTATCTAAGTTCCATAATCAATTTATCATATTTAGTTGATAATGTTTCACTTACACTATTATTATTTTATTATTAATGAGTGTTATCTCCCTAATTATAGAATTAAATGATTAATAACATTACAACACTACCAACAATTTCACTTACATACTATTTGTTTAAGTTTTAGTCCCTCTAAATTTACACTTAAGTAATATTTCATGATGTCCAATACATTATAACATATTACTGTCATACCAATTCAAAACACTGCAAGTTTTGAAAACCATTTTATCATTTATTTTAACATAATACAGTGTGTTTAGGTTGCCTTATCTTGCTATAAATATACATTCAAATAAAAAAAATGGTAAGGGGTACTAATAAGAACTAAAAAAACCGATTGGGTGTTCTAATGTTTAAACACTAAGGCAAATTACAGTCTTTAGGATTGGCACAGCAAAGTACTTATAAATAAATCAAAGCCACTTTGTTTGCCTAGAAATAATGCTTCAGATGAGGCAATATCATTGTAAACATTGTTTCAACAAGTACTGACGCTTTTATACAATAAAAGTCAAATTGGGTGTCCAAGTCAAGTGTCAAAGTCTGAATTGATTATGATACTGCTATTGTAATCCATTATTTATAAACATAAGGTCACGACCAACATATAATTGGCACACAGTTAAACAGAGTTTAAATTAAAGTTATAACTTTTATATTCCTCTTCTTATTTAATCTCCTTGAATTCTTTTTTAATAATTGTATTAAATTAATTTTATATCAATTATTTTAATAATGAAAAACAAACACATTTGCTTTAAAAACCTCCTGTATTTCGAATCTCTTAAATTTAATGAATCATTACATAGTTTAACAAGCATGGGTCCCCTTCATATCAAAACCAATGGGATATCAGCTTTAGGTTCAATGCTGTACATAGGTACAAAAAACATCTTTTAGTAGTTAACTAGTACTAGCTTCCCGAGCGCAATTTCACCTGCTTAACACCCGTTCCCGTAGGAATTTCATAATTAAATATTAAAATTGCCTATGTAAGTTCTGAGTACATAATAAAATGTAGAATGCGTTCTAATAATGAAATATTTTTTCAAATTGGACCAGTGGTTTCTGAGTTTGAGTTCAAGCAAACAAACTCTTCAGCTATTAGTATAGATGGTATTATAAAATTTGTAAATACATTTTGCATCTACATAAATGTTAATGGATATTTCAGGTAAACCAGGAGTATGCCTTGCTGTATCTGGCCCTGGTCTTCTCCACTGCATCGGAGGCATGGCAAATGCTCAAGTCAACTGTTGGCCGCTTATTGTTATTGCTGGATCTTGCCCTCAGGATCATGAAGGCATTGGAGGATTCCAAGAGTGGCCTCAGGTATAATTGTCATACTATTTGAATATTACATAGGTTCAAAGGTCAAATTTATTTTCGCAGAGAAATTTAAAATTCATGAAATTTAAATTCTGATTACCATATTTTTAAAATATGAATATAAACTCATTAAAAATTGCATACTATTATTTTGACTATAAAAACAGCACGTTTGCATAAATAATCAAGTGTTTTTCAAACTGTGGGTCGCAGCCTTCAGAGGTGTCGCGAAGCCAGACTCGGTGGGGTCGCCAGCAAAAAGCTTTGTCGTTATTATTTTCAAAACTTAACTTATTAAAAATAAAAACATTTACGTATTCTTTAAAATAATTTATTTGTTTATCTATAGTACAAGGAGGTCGACAGAATTTTTCAACCAGTAAAGGGGTCGCGAGCTGAAAATGTTCGAAAAACATTGATATTGTCGAATGTTAAACGTGTAAAATACGTAAGGTCGTAACAATTTGCTATGCTGCTACTTAATTGTTTTATCCACCTTTTGTCAAAACACACCGTCATAATCAAAGGTTAATCCATTGTTGCTATCTTCAACCAAGCGATTAGATATTCCACACGTTATCACCGCAAAAAACGAGCTGTGATAAAATAAAATAAATATTTTTCATGTAGACATTTGTACCTACATACGTATGAAGGACGATTAAAGTTAAAATGATTTAATACGCTTTTAATGTATGCATAAACCTCTGTGGAGTAGCGCAGCGGTATCAGGCTCACTCTTAAAATCTCGGAGGTCGTGAGTTCGATCCCCAAGCGAAACAAAAAATCTTTGTGTAGGTTCTAAGATTTCTTTCCTAGTCTGGGTGGTTGAGAGACCTCCCCTTTGTGCTTGGGAAAGCACGTTACGCCTTTGTTTTTCGGTCGGACATTATGTACTTAGCCTAGGGTTGCCATACGTCCCGCAACGCCGGGACATGTCGCGGTTTTAAACATCATGTTCCGGTGTCCTTGTCCCGGTGGGCGCGCTAACCAAAAACAAAGACGAACCCTACTTCGCAATATCCATGCCCATGTGGAGCGGTTGTTTTCCCTTATTTGGGCGCGGGTTGCAAGGGTAATTTTCTTATTAAATATGTAATTTATTTGTGTTGTTGCTTGTTGTATATTGATGTTAACTCTTCAAAATGTAAAATGTAGTTTCTCTTAGCAAATACGTAATTGATGATGTATTATGTATAATTCATACATTTATTTAATGGGAGAACTTAAAACGTGTACATATACAGCATATTATTATGATGTATTTTTATGTTCTTTTAAGGGCCCAAAGTCTATATAGTAATTTGAAATTTTCATATACAATTTTATACCACCATTATCGTTTTTTCGTACTAACCTTGCCTACTTACACTACTTATTTTTTGAAACACGACAATTATCGGTGGTTCCCGGCTTAGAATAGACCACCCTGACTTCCTATGGGTGCCGTAAGAGGCGACTAAGGGATGTACAGCAGCATCTATCAGTTCAAGGCTAGTTACCGTACTGCGATCACCAATACGGCTGTCTCGCGCGGTCAATATGGCAATATACCTCAACGAGCATGGCATGCCAAGGTCTGGTAAGAGGAGGCTTATGTTCAGCAGTGGAGGTAAACGGGATGTTCACTTAACACTTAACTTTTGTACTTGTTAGATATAATAATTATTATCTATATAATTAAATTTAATTCGCATATTTTTATATTAATAAGGGTAAATCTTCTTATCTAGGCATACATAGTAGTGGTTGGCTAGTGGTCGAAATTCGAACAAAATTAAAGAAAATTAAAGCATTCTGCACTCCTCTCTACATAGAATATAAGTGTGCGAAATGTTATAGTCCTCCAATGGCGCAATTTTCGTAACAAAGGGTGCAAAAGTTTTTGCTTCACGTATTAATATAATATAGATAAATCCAAAAAACAAACTTGTAACTTGAATATTATTGTCAGGTGGAGTCCAGTCGGCTTTACTGCAAGTATGCGGCAAGGCCTCCGTCCCCAAGGCTTATTCCTCTGCACGTAGAAAAGGCCGTCCGACTCGCCGCTTCAGGACGCCCTGGCGTTTCATACTTGGACATGCCAGGAACTTTGCTTTTGGTAAGATCAAGAAATTTATACTGAAAGCTATTAGAATTACTCCTACTTTTCAGGAGACAAAACCTTAATAAGTTATTTTTTTTGTATCTATATAGGTAATTGAAAATTTGCATGTGAGAAAGTTAAAGTACCTACTTCCATATTAATGTGTAATGCTTGATTTTGTTGTAACTGTTATATATTATAACAGCCCGCAATATTGTTCTTTTTTATAAGCCCCTTTGATTTGACGCTTGCCATAATGTATATTTATCAATATGATTATCACTACATAGTATAAAACAAAGTCGCTTGCCGTTGTCTGTCCGTCCCTATGTATGCTTAGATCTTTAAAACTACGCAACAGATTTGGATGCGGTTTTTTTAATGGATAGTGAATCAAGAGGAAGGTTTATATGTATGATACATCAGCAGTGCGAAGCCGGGCGGGTCGCTAGTCTTAATAATAAAACCTAGTTTTATGTTATACTATTTTGCCGGTGTTTATTTTTTTTTAATACGTGTTCAGGCCGAAGCCGATGAAGACAAAGTACCATTGGACTTTTACCACGCGGAGACAGTGAGGCTCGCTCACCCCGACCCCGCCCTAGTGGCTGAAGCAGCAGAGTTACTGGCTAAAGCTGAGCGACCGCTAGTTATTGTGGGCAAAGGAGCGGCTTCTGCACGCGCAGAAGATTCTATCAATAAACTAGTCGGGAGTACTAAAATACCGTTTTTGCCGACGCCTATGGGTAAGTGTTAACAATTATTCATTTTTTTATATTTTTAAAAGATTATAGCAGACTTTTGCAGTCTACTATTATTCTTGTTAACCCCCCGTGCTAAGCTAAAATGCTTGTGTTACGAGTGGGTTCACGTTGTGCATGTGGGTGGGCGGGGATCGAACCGGCGACCACAAGATCACAAGTACTAGTATTCTTGTTAAGCCCCCGTGCTAAGCTAAAATGCTTGTGTTACGTACGAGTGGGTTCAAGTTGTGCAATGGGTGCGGATCGAACTGGCGACCACAAGATCGCAAGTCCGACGCCCTAGCCATTGGGCTACGCCCGCTTATTTATTCTATATATTTAGACCTCAGAAGCATAAGGATGGACTAGAAGGGAGTACTAAAATACCGGTCTTACCAACGCCTAAGGGTAAGTGTAAACAATTTTTTTTAACCCATGAAGCAATAGTGGAGTGTAATTAATTTGATCTCTCTGTATGTTGGTTTGTTCGTAGCATTGTAGCTCTGGAACGGGTGAAGCTATTTGTGTGTGGTTTTTAGTATAACCAAAAGTTTGAGAGGCATTTGAATTGTAAAGTATGAGCAATAATCACACAAAACTTTCCTAAATATCTTGTTGACGTCTAATGCTGAACATGGGAGTCCTCTTCAAGAGACCTTGGCAAGCGAGGGTCGATGTGGTATATGGCTGTAATCACCACGCTTGGCTCTCGGAGTAAGATGGGAGTATATTTGAGCTGATAGATACTGCTGCCTGTCCATCAGGTGTATGTCCCTTAGTCTATTCTAAGCTGTGTGGTATCAAGCTTAGACTAGACTTTTTTTTTTGTTGCCCGGGGGATATTTCATTTACGCATTCCCACCGCCGCCGCTGCATGCGGTGGGATATTTGGGACTCGCCCTCTCCATAGCGTGGTATGCTAAACTCATACCACGAGGAGAGGATCCTACACCACTAAAACCCCCCGGATACTCCTTCGATACGCCGTTGGCGGGGGCCGGCACCGCGGGATCTCCTGGGCCACACTTACAGTGTCCCATTTGCCTAACGGACATGAGGACTAAAAAAATCTATTTAGTCCGTCAGTTAGATTACAAAAAAATATTGGACACGTATTTTTTTATTTATCAAATCAATAAAAATTTACAAAGATACAGAGCAAAAACAAACTATAAAGTTCAGGAGAGGGCTTGTGGCGTCACTATTAGGTAAAATTGTACCTAATAGTGGCGTCACACAAAATTTCAACGCGCTTTATCTTCGTCATTTTTTGTTTGGGGAACGAAAAAAAATAATACGTGTCCAATATTTTTTGGTAATCTAACTGACGGACTAAAGTTTTTTTTAGTCCTCATGCCTATTATAGGGACGCCCGGAGTGTAGAGGCGTCCCTACTCCTCATGGGTCAGCCTCGAAGGGAGCGGGGCCCATGTGCCCCACTCCCCGAGGCCGAGCCGATAGGCGGCGGGGCCTTTATGACCCCTCAAGATGGCAATATCCTCGTCTCTTAACTACATAAGCGTGTATAAAAAAAAACGGCCAAGTGCGAGTTGGACTCGCGCACAAAGGGTTCCATTACCATTTTCAATTGCCTACCTGTTGACATTATTGAAATCGAACAAAAAAGGGGAAAAAAAAAAGTTTGTTGTATTGGATCCCCCCTTAAAAAATATTTTATTTTATTTTTAGTATTTGTTGTTATAGCGGCAATAGAAATACATCATCTGTAAAAATTTCAACTATCTAGCTATCGCGGTTCTTGAGATGCAGTCTGGTGACCGACAGACAGACAGCGAAGTCTTAGTAATAGGGTTCCGTTTTAACCCTTCGGGTACGGAATTTTAAAAAGAATTACAAATAAACAGACTTCTTAAAGAGCGAAGTTCTCAATATGGTTCCGAATTTTAAGGGTTCCGTAGTCCACAAGGAACCCTTATAGTTTCGTCAAGTCCTTCTGTCCGTTCGTTCGTCCGGGCTCGTACTCCGCCGTTACTGCACCGATTGTCACGGAACTTGGTGGAGAGATGTAGGCATATTGAAGATCCAAAACTTGGTTTTTAAAATAATAGAAAAATATTATTTTTTTCCGTCCCCCTCCTTGAACCTTCTTAAAACTGCCTTGGAACTATGTAGATCCAACCCCCCCAGTCTCGAGGTAACCTAATACAAAGTTAAAATTAGAGCGTCCCCCCCTGTTAACTTTTAAAATATAACTAAAATAATTCTGAAAAAATGTGATATACACCTCTATAGTTGAAAGTACTTACTAAAATAATTCTGAAAAAAATGTGATATACAGGGTATTGTAAAACACCGGAAACCTCTCAGGACTATATTACTAACATCATAAACAACAACTTTTGTTCTACGACTTTTTACAAAACATAATACATTTACCAAAAACAAACCTTCAATATTTCGTTGTCCTATCTAACACATTTCAACTCGGTATTCCCCGCTCCCCTCGCTATTGTCGGTACTATCGCTTTCTTTTGCTTCGCATAGACTTCGTAACATTTAGAGCAGGGGTGGCCAACCGGTCGATCGCGATCGACTGGTCGATCCCGGCAACTATTACAGTCAATCCACATAAACAATAAATAGTGATATTTAAGTCCATGTTTGAATGAATGTTAGTCTACAAACACGTGCCACAGATGCACTAAGTTCGTGATTGTAGTATAATAATCTGAAAAAATACCTATTTATAATTTGATTGAGTTACACAATACGTAATTCAACGTTATGTATGCCATGTGGTCGATCACACACAGTAGATGGTCGATCTTAGGTCTTATTAAGTTGGCCACCCCTGATTTAGAGCGTTGAATTTAAATATTTTTATTTTTGTATGTAAAAGTCATAGAACAAAAGTTGTTGATTATGATGTTAGTAACGTAGTCCTGAGAGGTTACCGGTGTTTTACATATAACCCTGTATACCTCTAAGTAAGTACTTTTATCTAAAACTATAGCGGACTCGGTATCTAAGATAGTCATTTTTATACAACTCGACCAACTTATGTCGTTACGACCGCAAAATTAAATTTAACTTCATTAATAAAAAAAATAGGCATTTTAGATATGCATGGCTACGGAACCCTTTCATGTGCGTGCCCGACACGCTCTTGGCCGGTTTTAAACTTTTTTATTGATTTGGATAAGTTTTGCAGTTTGGTTTTTAAATATTCCAATAACTGAGATAAGTTACAAAATGTATTTTCTTGGTACTGTGTGATGTTCAAAGTAATCCATAAACTCGCACAAGGAGCCGCGTCTCGGTGAATCGATAAAGTCCGATGTAAAATGTGTCAAGGACAACAGACAGTGCACAAGTTACAAGTGCATATTACAGTAGTTGATTTATAGGTAACTAGCGGGCGCAATGCTGATGTATTATACATATAAACTTTCTCTTGAATCACTCTATCTATTAAAAAAAACCGCATCAAAATCCGTTGCGTAGTTTGAAAGATTTAAGCATACATAGGGATATAGGGACAGAGAAAGCGACTTTGTTTTATACTATGTAGTGAAGTCGCTTATAAGAGTGAAATAATTTTTGAAACCGGCCCAGTAGTTTCCGAGCCTATTCAATTTAATGCAAACAATCAAACCTTTCGTCTTTATAATAAACTAGCTGCACCCCGCGGTTTTACCCGCGTCACTCTGCTCCTGTGGATCGGAGCGTGGTATTTTGTAGCCTATATGTTAATCCAGCTTATTATGTTAGCCAACTATCCGCGTGCAAACTTTCCGCCAAAACCATTCAGTAGTTTTTGCGTGAAAAAGTAACAAACATACATACATTCACACATACAAACTTTCGCATTTATAATATTAGTTGGACTAGCTGACCCAGTGAACTATGTCCCGCCTTAGGCCCTATGCACACCACGCTTTTTAAACGCGCCGATGAAGCGCATTTTTAGCGATACAGACGCGATACGCACGCGAGTCAGACGTATCTAGTAGACCTTTGCACACCTGCACGCGTTTGAATAGATACAAACGCGCGTGTGTAGCGATACAGACGCGATGCAGACGCCACCAAATTGCTCAATTGCAGCTAACGTAGATTCAAACCTCCCTCGTTGCGGGGGAAACCCTGCCTGTAGGGTAGGCGCGCACGCTAGTGACGCACCAGTGTCTCGCGTTTGAATCGATACAAACGCGATGCTAACACGCATGTGTATTGATACAAACGACAACAAACTGCTCTGTAGGATAAAAGCGCGCCGTCGACGGCGCGTTTAAAAAACGTGGTGTGCATAGGCCCTTAGAGGCAATAAATGAGCAGATTGTAGATTTCATGAAGTTCAATTTTTTCTAGATTCAGACCACAAATATTCAAGAATTTGGCCTTGTTTGTTAATGGTCATGGGGAATGCGGATCTGAAATTGAAGTCGTTTAAACTCAAACGGCATAACGGTTGGGATCATCGGGATCCTCGGAATGAGACCTTCCTCACCTTCGAATTTCCTTTGAGTTACGTCGCGTAAACTACATTTTTTATCAATTTGCTTGCCACCAAACGCGTTCCGTTTATGGTTCGAAGCATGATTACTACGCTAAGCTAACCTTTAGTCGTAAATTGTACGATGGTAAGCCAGGCACATCCAAGAAATTTAAAAAATCGATTACATAGTTGGTGGCTTCATCTTTCAATACCGTACCATTGATCTCATACTGAATGATGTAGTTGAAACATCTACATCCTTATTCTTACCCGCTAAAATTGCTCGCTGACTCAACCATTCATTTTTGTGGTTAGTTTGGGAATACTTTGTTGATTTAAATCAGTACTTGATAATTCAGGCAGAGTTCTACCGTCAAATGGTGAGACTATGGTTGAAGTAGGTTTCCATTCAGAGTTGCCATTACTAAGTACCTTTCTGCTCATCCTTCTTATTTTTAGAATATTGCCAATTCCTTGTGTAGTTGTCAAATTATCCAAAACTTCTTCAATGGACCACCCCTCACTATTTGCATTCTAGTAATATTGTAAGTGGGAATTGATAATTATATCCCTCGACTTCATCTGATCATTGTCAAGGAAACAATTAGCGTCTTCTGGTGTTTTACATTCAACATACATTTTTATGTTTAGTCCCATAAGAATTTGGCCAAATTTAATGGGGTGGATGGAGGTTCCAGCATTGGGTTCGACTTCTTGACGGGACGCATGAACTTCAATAATGCTACATCGCTGGTAGAGTACTTAAAACGAGCATAAGGGGCAGGAGTAGCGGACCTGTCACGTCTATTTACAACACGTATCATTGCTTACATCATCGCTATAGTCTTATTCAAAATGCGCTCGCGGTGTTGGTCAGCTTCTACTGACTCAAAGCTGGATAACGGCGCAGTTAAATTATTTGTTTGTGGAAATAGGTCTTGGGAGTTAGGAGTATCTGGCGGGCGACCAGGAGGCACGTTATCAACCATAGACGTTCGTCATGCGCCACACGAAAAACATTTAAAATATGATCCTGGTTCTAAGATCCTAACCTCCCTATCAATTCTATCGCTATTCCCTTTCTATCGGCCGTTCTTGAGTTATAAATAGTACTAACACGACTTTATTTTAAATATATCGCCCCTAGATGAAGACTCTGGCAACTCAAAAAACCTCATTTTTCAGAAATGACGAAAAACTGTTTTTAGAGTATATAAGAAATATATCAAAGCTACTAACTCAAAACTCATACTTTTTGAGTTAGCGGAGTCTTCATCTAGGTGTGCGATATATATATATTCGTACATATAATATAGAGGCTTTTCGGGATCCTACCGTGGGACGTATAATAAAAAGAGCGGACTGTATTTTTACACGATATAATCCGAAAGGAGAAACAATATGTAATAAGTACATAATGTGTCATGAGAGGGGGCGCGTCGCGAAGAGTCTAAGTACTTGTTCACGTAGGAGCGTAACGGCGGGTACGAGCGCGGAGACGTGGCGAGTTCGTGTTCACATTGGCCGCCAGACGATTGCGCGAGTGTGACGTGTTGGCAGAGGTTGCCAAATCGGAGTTCTAGCCTGAACAGCACTAATAAACTCTTCTCATTTTCAATAGAAAGACATGATGAAAACGTTCTACCGTTTCTAGCGTCATGTTCATACTGGTTGATCTTACCTGACGTCGCGATTGAATCGCGCGCTCTGCCACTAGTTGGACGTAAACACATACAAACATGTTCCGCGATTGATATTGCAGCCAGCATCGGCGCGCCCGTCGCTACATACACCGCACGTGCGTTTCGTACGTGAACACTTTGATATTACGCCATATGTTTGATATTTCGTGTCCGCGCTCGAAATCGCGCCCGCGATTCAACGTGAATGAGTACTTATGCGATGAGTGCCGCGCGAGGGCGGCCCCTTCCCGCGCCTCGCGCCGCCGTCCATCCGCCGCGCTGTTTGGAGCGATTACACCAACAGAGACAGATCGTATTTTTAGCACGCATTATACTCTTGCAAAATCTATCTTATCTATCTTATCTTAGATATCTTGATTGTATTTATATTCTAAGCTATCAAGCTTTTGCTACTTTATCGGGAAAACAGCTGAGGAGGACTCCAGTCTTAATAAATGGTTTAAAATTACAAACTAAGTAACCTGCGCAGCTGCTAAGTAAAGTGGCCCCCGTGAGGCTTGGACCTCGGCTCAGGGCCGTCATTGGTGGCGGGAATGCGTATAGTGGTTTTAGGGAAGTTTCGTGCAGCAGTCGTATTTGATTCATTCAATGAAGCACAATTGGTGCACAAATCTCGTATCCATATTGACCAGATATTGTTTGATAGGTGTACGCTATTGTACCCACTTATCTACTTCGATAAGCACATTGTTATCGAGATTTATTATTGGATATAGCCGGGTTATATTAGGTACTAAAGCCTTATATTATTATATACACGTTACATTAGCAAAATTTTACTTGAACTCCAAAGTTCAATTCTACTTGCACTGCATCTCATTTACTTAATTACTATACGACATGAACCTAATGAAAAAAATATGGTGTATCAATATCATTTTAATATTTTACTAGCTTTGGCATTAGCACAGTTTTTTTTTAATATATATAATTTTTCCGATAAATATATATGTATAGTAGATATAGACTGGCCGTGTTACGTAACATCAACAATTAATGTCTTCTCGTGAGAGTTTGGTATCGTAAGAGACCTCCAGATGATGTGTAGCAGCATCTACTAGCTCAAGGTTACTTACCATCTTACTGCGATCACCAATCCGTGTACCAAACATGGTGATTATGGCAATTACCCTCATCAACCCTAACTCGCCAAGATTTGTAAAGAGGAGGCTCATCAGTGGACGTAAAAGGACTGCTTAAGTCAAACAAACAGATTAGTTTCAAATTCGCTATAAAAGGTTATCTATATATTTTCCTAAGGTCAATTTCAACAACATCAGTTCAGTGATTTAGGCATGACAGCGTAACAGAAAGGCTGAAAATATTATAAATCCTAAAGTAACTCCTTTAATTAAGATGTAGGTATTGGGGGCTTGACAGTAGACATGGGTAGCTCGCGAATGAGAGATACAATTGAACTAGCTCTTCTATCACAATCTAGCTCCCAGTAGCTCAGTCGTTCACAGAATAGCTCACTAGTTCATTTAGCTCAACGGCTCACTGACTCGGCTCTAGTAACGAGTGATACCGACGAAACGCCGACAGCGGCCCGACAATGCCCGAACTTCCCCGACGAACAGGTGAACTATTTCGCATGACGCTCACTGACCGACTATTCGGCTCAATACGTCATAGTAAAATAACTCTTATCATAGTTGTTTTAAAAGTAAAAATACTTTAGCACTTTTACATAAGTATGAAAAACCTTAGGGAATAAGTTTGTGATTTTGTCAACAAAACATACATCGTTGTTTTCTTTTTACTTAAATAGTTTCGGCGGATTATCGTCTCATTCGTGTCGCATATTGCTAAGCGCAGTTTAGTTTTGGTTTCTTATCATCATCATCATCATCATCATCAGCCCGTATAACGTCCACTGCTGAACATGGGCCTCCTCTCGAGGGAGGGTATTTGCCATAGTTAACACGCTTGGCCTGTTCAAGTATAAAGGAAAATCATTGGCTTTCATTTTGTAATAAAAACAAAACAACCCAATGAATCTAATTTTATCTATAGCTCGCAAATAAGTTAAATGAACTAAAGAACTACCTACATAGATTTCATAGAGCCACTGAGCTGAGTCTCGTTTGACTTGCGTAAAGTAGCGCGGCTCAATTTGATCTGTAGCTCGCCAATAACTCAATTGAGATAAAGAGTTAAAAGAGTTATTCGGTGAGCTAAAAACCTAAAGAGCTAGTTGTCTCGTGCGGATCTGTAGCTCGCCAATAACTCAATTGAGATAAAGAGTTAAAAGAGTTATTCGGTGAGCTAAAGAGCTAAAAGAGCTAGTTGTCTCGTGCGGCTCAATTTGATCTGTAGCTCGCAAGTAACTCAATTGAGCTAAAGAGTTAAAAGAGTTATTCGGTGAGCTAAAGAGCTAAAAGAGTGATATAGTTCTTTTGATCAAAAGAGCTATATCTCTCTTTTCTTTTCAGTGAGCTACATTTCGCATGTCTACTTGACAGTGAAAGATAATAGCCTACAGTCAATATTAAAAATCCAAAGGTAACTCTTTTGGGACGTAGATATTGGGGACTTGACAGCGAAACAGAAATACAGACAACAGAAATACAGAGAAATCTTATAAATCCGAAAATAACTGGGACGTAGATGAGAGGAACTTGTCAGCGAAACAGAAAGATATTCAATATTATAAATCTGAAAGTAACTCAGACGTAGGTATTGGGGACTTGCCATCGAAACAGAAATATAGTCAGTATTATAAATACGAAAGTGACCCCTTGGGACGTACATATTGGGGACTTGATTTTTCTTCTTCGGGTCACTCTTGACGGAGCGGTCGTGTAGGTCATCATTGTAGGTCACTCCTTGTGACACATTTGACGGCTCGCTGCCATTCCTCCCTGACGGTTGCTCGTTTAGCGCACTCGTGCAAATGGCCATCCATTTGCCACTTTTATTTGATCCGTCCACCTCGACCTCGTGGGAGACCTTCCTCGCAATTGGGTACCCTCCACTCTGCCCTGCACCACCAGTCGCTCTATGGACACATCTCCACGTCGAGAAAGGTGCCCAAAAAAGGTGAGGATGCGAGTTTGGACGATGGAGGATAGACGCTGCTTGATCTGGAGTTCTTGGAGTAAAGAGGCGTTGGTACGGTGTTCAGTCCATGATACTCCAAGCATTCTTCGCCAGCACCACATTTCCAGGGCATCTACCCTCATTCTCGCACTTTCCCGTAGGGTCCACGTCTCAGCGACGTAGAAAAATATGGAGAATACAAGCGCTCTAACGAGCCGGATTTTGATGTTACGATTCCGCCATATTTTCCATAGCTTCGCCATCGCCATACGACGTGGGACTTGACAATGAAACAGAAATACGGACAATATTATAAATCCGAAAGTGACTGGGACGTAGGTATTGGGGACTTGTCAGCGAAACAGAAATATAGTCAGTATTATAAATACAAAAGTAACTCCTTTGGGGCGTAGGCATTGGGGACTTAAAAGCGAAACAGAAAGTAACTCCTTTGGCTATCAAGTCCCCTATATTGGGGACAGACTATATAATAAATCCGAAACTAACTGGGTCGTTGGTATTGGGGACTTCACGGCGAAACAAAAATATAGGCAATATTATAAATCCGGCAGTAACTCCTTTGGGGCGTAGGCATTGGGGACTTGAAAGCGAAACAGAAATACAGACAATATTACAAATCCGAACTAACTAGGTCGTAGGTATTGCGGACTTGACAGCGAAACAGAAATACGGATTATAAATCCGAAAGTAACTCCATTGGGAAGTAGGTATTGGAAACTTGAAAGCGAAACAAAAATATAGGCAATATTATAAATCCTAAAGCAACTCATAGCTCAGCATCAGAATTAGTTGACAATACGTCCCAAGACGTATTGTCAACTAATTCTCGCTAAAAATGTTCAACAAAACAGGTAAAGGCGTAGTACCAGACGAGTCTGAATACTGCGTGTCGACTGCCCGTACCCTGGCGCTGCAGAAGGCCGACGTTATCTTACTACTGGGCGCTCGCCTCAACTGGATGTTACACTTCGGACAAACGCCAAGATTTGCACCAGATGTTAAAGTTATACAGGTATATTAAAAAATATATTGAACTAACTGACCCGACAGACATTGTTCTGTCTTCAACTAAAATTGAACTTTTAATATTAGTCGTGATAGCCCTGAACTAACCGTGATGTGCAATAAGAGGAGCACGCATTCTAACAATGTTATGTCAAACGCCTTAAGATAACATTAAAAAGTTTATATTGTCGAAAGCGCTAATGTTACATTAGAAAATTGAAAATGGTTGTTGGGTATTCTTAAATTTTCCAATTTTTCGGCCAATTTTCTTAATTTTTTTTTTCATGACCCGCATCATGCCGTGGTACCAAGATAAATAGGGATTTATTTTTATATATACTATATTGCAGTGTATATATTTACTACAAAGTCGCAAAAACATAAAATCAGCATGCATAACATCTGTACAAAGACATGTATGTCATATATTCACTTCTTTGTTTTAATCCAGGTGGACATAGTACCGGAAGAGTTCCACAACAGCATTAAATCCACAGTGGCCGTGCACTCAGACATCAAACCGTTCACCGATGCTCTTACACAGAAGTTTGCAGAGAAGAAATTCTCCCTGCAACCGTCGAGTCATGCTTGGTGGAAAGGGCTAAAGGAGAAGCAAAAGGCTAACACTGAGTTCGTTAAGGTAATAAAGGTTTTGATGCCTAATAATAGGTCTTTACCTATGAAATTGCCGTTTTGTATGAAAAAATTTAAACGAATTTTTTCATGTATTTTTTATTTGTATTAATCGAAGTAGTCACCCATGCAATCAATGCATCTTTGCCAACGCAGTGGCAGTTTATTGATGCACTTCTTAAAGAAATCAGCTGGACGGGAGGCAACAAATTCTTCAAAGGCATTTTGTACTGCCTCTCGGGTATTGAATTTTTTCCCGCCAAGAAGTTATATAGTAATATATAAGTTATCAAAAGGAAAAAGTAGTAGTCTGTTGGCGCAAGGTCTGGTGAGTTGGGCGGATGACGGAGACCTTCCAACCCCAGTTCTTGCAACTTGGAGACCGTCTGCTGTGCAGTATGAGGTCGCGCGTTGTCGTGCAGGAGCAGCGGAGACGAGCGATTGACCAATGCTGGTTGGAGATGTGCCAGCTTCTTCATCATTGTGTTCAGTTCTTCACAGCACACATCAGCAGTAATGCTCACCCCGTTTGGTATGAAGCTGTGATGAATCACACCGGCGCTAGACCACCAAACAGTGACCATCACTTTTCTAGGGGTAAGTTTTCGTTTAGGGCATTGTTTGTGAACCAGGATCCAACCAACTTGCTGAGCGCTTGCGGTTATCAAACAGAATCCATTTTTCATCGCAGGTAACAATGCGGTTCAAAATTCCTTCATTTGTGTGTCTGTTGAGCCAGTGCAAGGCACGTCTCGACGCGTACTTCGCGCTGGCGATCATTGAGTTCGTGGGGCACCCATTTGTCAAGCTTTTTTACCTTGCCAATTTGACACAAATGGACCAATATTGTTTTGACGCTAACGTCGAAAGCTGCTTCTAATTTAGCCGTAGATTGTGTACCATCAGCTTTAATTCGTCATTGTTGACCAGTCTTCGGACGACCGCGAGGTTAATTTTTCAGGTCGAAATTTCCAGAACGGAAGCTAGCAAACCAATAACAGGTGGTGCGTTGGTTTGTAGTGTTAGCTCCGTAAACGTCGTTGATGTTGCGTGCCGATTGTGCCGCTTTGCTGCCACGACAGTACTCATATTTCATAATTACTCGAATTTTCAACGTATCCATGATGACGAAAAAGATTGAAATGCGATGAAAATGTAATACTAATTAATAAACAAATGACTACTATCCATGTTTTTAAAATAAAATAAATTTGAAATTAGAATTCTTCGCCAAACAAAAATTATTTTGATTTGAAATGGCCAGTACTGAAGAACGGCTATTTCGTAGGTAAAGACCTAATATAATGATTCTAGCTTCCGCGCACGGTTTTACCCGTGTACTCCCGTAAAAACTTCATAATGAAACCTTCCTCGATAAATGGGCTGTCTAACACTAAAAGAATTTCTCAAATCCGACCAGTAGTTCCTGAGATTAGCGCGTTCAAGCAAACAAACTCTACAGCTTTATATTATCTTATACTAATATTAGTATAAGATAATGGTTTATCTACTTTTCTATTTACATAGGTACATCACACTCTCACACTTTTAAATATTCTTATCATCATCTGCATCAGCCCGTATAACGTCTACTGCTGAACATGAGCCTCCTCCTGAGGGAGGGTTTTGCCAGTCAACACGCTTGGCAGGAGACTTAAAGCAAGACTTTCACCGCTACATCGCATAGGTTGTCGATATTCTCGTGAAGTTATATTTTATTCTCTTTACAATTCTAGAACTCAGAAGCATAAGGTCGGATGTGCCATTATACGTCAGAAACATTCGTTGTATGTACCTTTATCGTAAATTGGCACTTAAGGCCAAATGATTCTGAAGTATATAGTAGTAGGTCTAGAATTCTATTTGCAATTGATACAAGACCGATTAGGGTCATGTGTTTATATTTTAGTATGCACATGACCCTAATCTGTCTTAAATCGATTGTAGATAAATAGAGAGAATAAAGAGAATGCTTTCCACAATTGCAATGTTTGTCAACATCGAAGTTCTCTTTATTGATTTCTAATCAAATATACATACATTATTACATATATTATTGTAACCTACATGAAGTTTACAGTCATCGCTTGAGAAAAATGATTTTATCAATGATTTTGTCGAATAACTAAAAATGGGACAATTACAGAAACTAGGCAACTAATTATGTTTGACAATTAAATTACTATTTTCGACACTTTTAAGCTGCGATAACTTTTTTTTAAACACAGGGTTTACTTTTTTCTTTTTTTTTAACCAGGCCCAATCAAGCAACACAGCCGTGCCTCTTAACTACTTTGCCGTATTCAAGACTGTTCAAGAAAACATTCCTAAGGATTCCATCATAGTTAGCGAAGGAGCTAACACTATGGATATTGGACGTGGGTTATTGATGAACAACAAGCCTAGGCACAGACTAGACGCTGGCACTTTCGGAACTATGGGGGTTAGTATAAGTAGCTAATTAACCGATTCTGCCACCACAAATGCGCCATAGATATCATGTCTTAAAAACAAAGCGAGAACAAAAAAAAGCGATGATGATGCGGATGGTACTCCAGAGACCATCGAAGTTCCTAGCGTTAGACGCCATTAAGGAGCAAAAAAATTGTTCGCCTTCAGGCACAAAAGTTTGCTAAATAGACTTCCGCATATATTATGTTTAACTAGTGTTTTTTAACCTTTCTCATGACCAGACGGGGTCATAAAAAAACAAACAGTGAACGATTGGGAAAATTTAGATTTTGCGACTGTTTCTTTTTTTTTTATAGATTCTGTATGAGCTATACAGAATATGTCAAAATTGAAATATATTAACCTGATCATTTTTACCTGCTGTTTGAAAAAAAGTCATTAATTAACATTGTCCTGAATAAGTCTAGAGTCATAATGTTCCTTTAGGTGGGTCCTGGCTTCGCCGTGGCCGCTGCCATGTGGTGTCGCGACTATGCTCCAGGAAAGCGGGTCATTTGCGTCGAAGGCGACTCGGCATTCGGTTTCTCCGGTAAGTCATTTACAGAAAATGTTTTTAAATACATCACTCTTGTTTTAATTTCTTATCAATAACATTCACTGAAGAATGTCAACAATTGTACAGGATTTATTATGTACATATGAAGTCATTTATCTGAGTCATTTGTTTTAAAAATACAACTCGCTCAACTGAGAAATAAACCCCTGTGTCATGGGGGACATCACCATCATTTACAACTTGAATAACGACCACTTTTCAACATGGGCCAACCTCAAAGGGGGTGTTGCTTTAGGCATCACGCTTGGCAGATTGTGACTGCATTATTAGTAGGTAAACAGAGAAACGCGGCTGTCTGTTATTTGGTAAACGATTGTCATATATAATGTTATGACTATCGGCACCAACTTAACTTGCTTTCCGAAGCACGGCGTGTAGTTCCGCAACTAACCAAACCCGGAAAGATATCTCTGATTTTACACAACGATTTTAGTTCGGAGTGGAAATTTAACCCGCCATCTCCGAAAAGGCCAACCCACTACAGGACAGAAGTTGTCACGCCACGGGGGGAAACTTAACATACACTTATTTCACAAACCACACCCATACTCAGAGCAACTATCAACCACTGGAGCAATATAATAATATATAATTATATATTGCTTTTTATTTTTTTATCATCAGGTATGGAAATTGAAACCATGTTCCGCTACAAGTTGCCAGTAATCATTGTTATTGTCAATAACAATGGTATATACAGCGGCTTCAACAAAGAGGTTATGGAGGACATTCAATCAGGCGGCGATATTGCTCAATGGTAATAAATTTCGATGATTTTATAGGTGGTCTATTGTTTTTTTTGGATTTATATGTTAATTATTAATGAAACCATTTGCCAAGATTAAAAGCAAAATTTTATTTTTTTAAACCCTTTATAGAGGATCTAAGATTTAACAATTTATTCTTTCATCAATTGTTTCATATCTGTATGCAGATAAAAATAAATCAGTTTTTATCCATTTACTCTTTTTTAAGATTCACTTCCTAGAACAAAAGACAAATGTCTTCAGCATCAACAAAAGCTGATGAAATTAATTAAGTTAATAAAACCTATGATTTTTAAGTGTGAATCATACTCAACCATAACTATATATTTACTTTTTTTTAGTACTCCACCAACGGCACTAAGTGTTGAAGTCAGATACGAAAAAATGATGGAAATTTTCGGCGAAACTGGCCATATATGTCGCACAGTTGAAGAAATTGCGGTTGCCCTCAAGAAATCCCTGACCGTCACAGACAAGCCTAGCATCATCAATATCCTAATTGACCCACAGTCTAACAGAAAACCACAGACATTTAACTGGTTAACTGAATCAAAACTGTAAATTATATTCTATAATAATAAAACTTTTTATTTAAATTAAGTTGTAAACTTAATGTGGTGCTATGTTTTATAACAGGGTGATGGGATGAAAAGTATAACAAATGTTTTCATTTCAACTTGCATTCCAAATGTGTTCAAGGCAATAAAAAAACGTTTAACTTTGATATTGTCTGTAATTGAGTCATATTTATTTATGGTCACATTGTTGTAATTTGTATATAATAATGAACTTAAAAATATATATTTAATAAAATTTTCATTATAAACTAAATCCCTGTATTATCATTTAGCTCCTGGAGGCAAATGAATCTGCTGTCTTGGTTGTCCAAAGCAACATAAGATGAGCAGTTGTCTATATATTCACATTTTGCTGAGGCATCCAATCAAAAAATTTTCTATCACAGTTTGTGCTGAAAATAAAAACAATAGGTTAGAATCCAAACTAAAAACTAAAACACAGCCTACTTTTTGATAATAACAAAATCAGTTTATTATGACAAATGCATTTGTATGTTACAAAGAATTGATATTAAATTATTACCAAAACCGATGAACATATTTCATCAATATTGGATTATGGAAAAACTTGATATTTCATTTTCTAATACTACAGGCAAATGTTCCCATTATTTATATATAAATGCAACAAAAAGATATGAAAATAGCTTTTGTTTTGATATATTGTTGGTGATACTGTAATACTGCATAAGTGATGGTTACTAATAAGGTGTAATTTCATGTAATATATTTTCTTTTAAAGGCTGACAAATTAATATGTAGCATTTGATATTTAACATTATTGGCTTTTGTCACTGAAGCAGTATTGCAATATAAAATCTTATGTCATTTGCATATCTAAATTCAATAAAATAATACACTTACCCAGTTTGCAGTTATTAGTTGTGGTCAATGTGTAAGCATCTTGGTCATAATCATTAGTAAGGGTTAGATCGGCTCCTCTGACGAGAAGCTCATTGCAAGTGTACGGAAAATCGGCTGATGCTGCATACATCAGAGCTGTGCTACCAGACTGAAACAAACCATGTTGTCAAAAATAATCAAATTAATTTCTATGTCTACTCTTTTAAATAATATATTACTAATACAATAATGAATGTTGAAGTATCATATTGTTTTATTTGTTTAATTTGTCTTGATGTTTTCAAATAAGATCTTTTTTATTATATTGGTAATTAAAAATATGCCTATGTTATTTTGAAATAAAACATTCAGATTGAACTAAACTATTTTGAGCATAGTATTGAAATTGGTCATGAAAGTTTTTATTTCTGACGCAATCAATGGTAACTGGTGCAAATATGTTGACAATACTTTACAAGAAATGTATTATACTTATACAGTTAGACACTCACTAAATCCCACTTTGATATGGATCTATAGAAAAAAATGCATTGAAAAATATAGAAGACAAAGGAAACCTGTTGTCACAATAGTAACTTACATCATCCTGTATGTCAGCATCAGCCCCTTCATTCAGAAGAAACTTCACAACCTCATGGTGTCCCCCCGCAGCTGCCAAGTGTAGTGCTGTCTCCCCCTCGGGGCCCCGCATATTAACATTAGCACCACACCTAATATCAAAAAATCGTCTTCATTAATTATTTGCAGTTTAAAAAATGTACAGAGATTACTTCTAGATGACTTAGGATACAATAAACATGATATATATAAATAATGCAATATTAGGCAACATGAAATATTTTTCTATGAAAGACAAAGAACAAAGGACTATGCTGAAGGGTTCACAAAGAACTCACCACACTAGATCTTGGCAACTGTTTAACTGCCCATAGCTTGCTGCCCAATGGAGGGCAGTAAGTCCATGCTCATCAGTGATGTCAACATACTGCTCCAGTTTCACGTCTTCACGGGTTATTTCGCCGCGGCCTGCTTTCGAGTGTAAGCTAGAATCTGGCTGGGGCAACTCCGGGACTCGCGCCTGCGTATTACCTACAACAACGACCTTGAACGTTTCACTTACCTACTTTAAACCCACAAAGATATTCCTAGAAATCAATAGATCTAGCTCTCGTAACCCGAGCGCAGCGAACAAAGGAAACTACGTACCTCTTTGTAAATTCGTCAGCGCAGTGCACTGCACGGACTTGTACGGCGTAAATGCACTCTTCCTGACGCCGTTTAAATTAGGCGCCCATCGTTGATATCCTCCGCTGCCACTTTTACTACTATCCTGACTTCCCGAGTCGAATTCAAACTTATATGTTTCTAAAGTTTCCAGTTTCTCCTGCTTTATTTCAACGTTCTTGCCGTCGTGCATGATGGTAACTGTTTCTTCCATTTTTCAGTTTTTTGTCAACAAACAAATCAAAAACGCAATATGAGAATTATGACGTCCACAGACACTGTGAAGTGTGATGTGACGAGTGAAGACAAGTGACAGTTGTGAGATATAAGAAAGATTGGAAAGATTTGACAGAGAATGTCACTGTCAACCATAGATGTTACCATAGATTGTCTAGAGTGTTTTTTTCCAGTGGGATGCCACAGTTATAAGATTTTCCTCCACGTAAGGTAAATTTGAATTCTTAGTAAAAATTCTTCTTAGTAATAAAAGTGATTCATTCTTAAGATTTTTTTAACGGCCTACATTTTACTTTCATCTCATTGTACCGAGTTTTGATAATTCGAATACCTGAGAATGACCTATTCTAATAAATAATTATAAAAAAATATATTCATCTTATGCAAAACGTTAATCAGAATTGTCTGTATGTAGCAGTACATAAATATTTCACCAAATTATTTTTGAGCAACAACCCTTTGATTGATATTAATTATAGTTTTTATTATTGCAACTTGTGCTAGCTATTATAAATTAAAATGTAATGACTAAAACAATTTTAAATATAAGTTAGTTTTATTTTTAATTAGTTAGTTTTAGTTTGTATTTTATTCATGTTTGTTAAATATTTCAAATAATGAATCATAATATTAACATAATTATTATAATAATTTTTAGGGGTTTTGATTTAGTTTAAGTGGATAAAGCTGTTTGGAGTTGGTATCTCTATTAGGCTAGGCTCAAAAAGCCAAATACACCAGGGTCTGTAAACGTTGTAAATGTATCTCCATTCTCCATTTGAAATTTTGAATTGAAACTTCAAAACAATTCAAAATATTATTATAGTTTGTTACGATTTTCGGTAGTGTTAGTAATAATTCCCCTGAAATCAAGCATTTATTTAATAAATACTACGTGTACTGTAGATCTTAACAATGAGCCAAACACCTGCACAATTACAACAAGAGCTACAAAACGAACTAAGCACTGCAAATCAGTTACTCAGGTTAATGTAAGTTGAATCTAAATTTATTTGCGTATTGAAAAACATTATTGGAAATCTAAATATTTGAACTAAGTTTTTAACAATTTAGGAACAGTGGGTAGTCTTAGAGGGGGATAGTAGGAGTTGGGAGTATAGGTCAGTGGGTAGCTTAGGGCATAAAATTATGTTTCAATTAAAACTTGGGAATTGTATGTTTATTTTTTGTTCCACTGAAAAGAATAACAAAACTAACAAGTAACGTTTGAAATTATTTGTTATTTGATTCACCTATTTTAATTTTATTTAGCTGAATTTACACATTTTGCTCTACTAACAGTTTGTAATCCCTTGAACAGTTATAATACTTTTTCATCATAATAGTTTTAAATAATATTAATTACCATAATTGTGCACTTTTTTGATATCATATCATCTGCATTTGATCACTCATTGACTATAAGCAACTAAGATGTGTGCAGTTTGTCTTAAAGGATGCATCTCCCTATGAAGATAGTTACACATTGACATCATATCAAATTGATGTTATGTTGCAGTATAATGAGCCCCTCAAGTCAGATTTTAGACAAGACATTCATTAGCTGATTGAGCTAATGTAATTATATTAAAACTAATTTGTAGGCCCAAGGCCTTTATCTTTGATAAAGATGATATGGCTATGTAGCTACACCCTGCTGATGTTAACAGTTTATTTATTTTATATATAAAATGGGATTACTGTTTTTTATATAACATTACTCATTATTGTTTTTCAGATCTGTGGAATTACAACAAATTGCTCATTTTACTAATCAAGGGGGAGATTTTGAAGCCAATATTAAACAGGTAATATTTTTTCAATTGAATTTGTAAACATATGGTTCATGTATGCTCATAAACCATATGGTTTTGTCTTTGTAACAACTTATTATACATATGGTGTGCAATAAATGAATAAAAGGTAAATTTGGCAGTATTCCCACCCAAACACTCACCACTGCACTTTTATGTAAAGTAGAGGCAACTGTTGCACTAAATTCCACTAAGTATCTAAAAGTCATCATTTCTCAATCCCTACCAGTGACCACCCTGTGTTCAGGTCCAAAGTCTGAAGATCTTCATAGGTTGTTTAGTTTTTTTACTAACAATTAACTTGGGCTAGAGCACTGCTTGCCTTCATGCCTGGAGAAGTAGCAAAAGTGTCATGGCTAACTACATATATCATGTCCATATTAAGTAATTTTATTATATGTCTGTAGCCAATTTCATCTTATCAATTTTTTTTTATTGATTTGCTTAAAAAAACAATTTATCATCAAATAATATCAATGTATTATTTTTATTGTAGAATGCATCTTTAATGAAAACTTTGGCCGATATGCAACAGATTGACTTAAATAATATTCCACCATTCACAAGAAAACATATAGATATGAGCATGGATGTTAGTCAAAATGCTTATGAAGAACACAATACATTCAGAGAGGATTCTCAGATGGAAGACAGTCAATAGCTATTCAAGTAATAAAATGGATGAAAAATGACTAAAAATGTTGTAAAGAAAGTACCTGCTATATTAAGCCACCAACCCAAACTTTGTTTGTTGAGTTAAACTAAGTAAGTATGATAATATGTGGACAGTCAAGTTGTTTGAACATACCCAGTGTGTAATGACATTTACTATAACCTCCTGAGTCCGAGGATATGATATTGTGGTTTATGGCCTTGATTTTTGCATCATTGTATATTCTCATGATATAGATGGAAGGAAAAATAAAATAAAAATTATCACATTATGTATAACTGTTTTTTGCGATGTCCTAAATTTCGGACATCAGTTTCATACAACTAAGATCATGAATTTTTGATGTTCCTAATTTAGGATATTCGTTGGTTGGAGGACTATACTTAGGAGGATAAGGGTACTATCCAGAATATAACAACAGTCTATTTAATGTAATAAAATAAAAGTCTATTTGGATGCTATTATGCGAACCCACAACTTTGGTCAAATTGAGTTAGTGCATGGTAAAGTTCAAAATCATGTGTAATAAATAAACAATATATTGCAGCACTTAAGTATTTATATACAATTGTACCTTCTTGTCAAGAAAATTTACAATGCATATAAAATTAATTATAAATAGGTAACATTTACTTTTACATTATGTTTCAATTTATTTACCAACCAATTAGCACATGCCTAGAAGCAGTCCATTGTAACCCTTTGAAGTGTTTCTAAATTAGCAGAACTGTAAGTAGGGCCCAGTAATTAGAATAATGAGATTAGAATTTGGCTGCTTATTATTTTCATATTCCGAATATTCATTGATCTGGTTATTTTATATTGTGCTATGTGTTAGTGTGATATCGTATTAGTGAGAGTGCCTAATAAGATGTCACTTCGTCCACCAAGAAATAGATTCTTTACATGTGTAGTAAAGGGCGAAATATAAATTTGCTACATTCAATCTTCAACCTAATTATTAGCTATTGTCACTTATTAAGCAGTATTACACTATCGCTGACAATATGAAATTGAATAGATAAACACTATTTCATGGATCAATTACATGGCTAGACCATGATTATATAAATAATGCTGATCATGTTTAAACAAGAAACGTTTTCATTGTATAAATAAATACTAATATAAAGATGTGAAGAAGTTTGTGAGGTTGTTACGGTGAATATCACGAAGGCCAGATTATTTGTCTATGGGACCAGGATCTATGCGGGAGAAGTCACTTTTGTTGTAAAAATGTAAGAAATAAGGATTTTAAAAAGGAAAATACAGCTCTTATAACTTGTACAATAGGTAAGAAATAATCTTAATTATGATGGATGACATGTATGAAAAATAAGAATGTTGTTATTATTATAAATAAAAGTCAATTTCATATAAATTCTATAATTTCTTTGTGACTAATTAATAGTGTTTAAATCACAATTAAGTATAAAATCTGTTAACAAAATAACATATTCAAGGCAACATGCATACTTGAGCTTTACTTTAGGCATTAAATAATTTTAGTATTTGATAAATATGCCTAGTTTTGAACTATTGATTTAAATCTCCGAAATTATCTAACAATAAAAGCAACAAAGTTAGGCCTTACATGATAAACGTATAAGTAAAAATATTATTATATATCTAAGATTCCATAGACTATTAATATTTTATTTTAAATATTCACATCCACTCACTTTCTTTCAAGCTCTTTCCATACTTGTTTCAAATATTAATTCATCTTACACACATTTCTTTACTTAGGCATTTTTTTTTATATTAAGTTAGTTTCTCTTGTGAGGAGAAAACCAAACCGGTATTTCCCACAAGAAAGGAAAATATTGATTATTTATATTTAACTCCATATTTCTACCTATCTACAAAGCCATGGTAACAGCTTAAGACTAGATAAACTACAAATAACAATATATCTTATGAATGTTGAAATAGAGCAGCTTTTTCTTTAAATTGTTGTCTTCTTAACGCCTTTTCTTCGGCTTCCCGGCGTTTTTCCTCTTGTTCTTGAATGATTTCATTGTGGAATTTATTGCTTTTAGCGAGCTCTTCAATTTTTGCTTCAAAAAAGTTTTTAGCGCCGTTGACTCCCACTTGGTCGACATTTATTTCTGTTAACCTCGCGAAAGCGTCTAATCCGGAATCAGTCTCGAGTTCTCCTGCTCGGGCTTTCCTGCAAATAGAAAAATACGAAACTTGAATATCACAAAAATTTTAATAAAAACACAAAAATTAAATAATTGTGTAAAAAAACTTTTTCGTGTCTTTGTTCTTTTGCGAATAATCTTCGAATACCTAGTTTTCATTATAAGAATAATTAAATAAAAACTTTGTCGTGGAATTATGTAATAACAAGGATAAATTAATTGTCAAAATTAGAATAGTGTAAATTTATCGGAGTTGTTGATAGCCATAATTTACCAGACTAACATGTTAGTCGCAAAAATATTTAGTCATAGACTGCATAAAATATGGCGCTTTGCACCTAAAGCCTCCTAATCCGCGAGGCAGTTGACGGTAGCCCACGCTAGCAGTTTCGTAACGTATGGGGCCTTGCGGCCTTGATGGCAACATAGCTGAGTACAGGGACCTCCGACTCTCAATGGCCAATCGGGCCAATATTTTTCTCGCCCGCATACAATTTTAAAATCTTCCACCGCCGCTATAGATTATTTATTTTCGAACGGACATATGTAGTTAGCCACTAGGCTTTTGCTACTACACCGGGGATAAAGGCGAGCATAGCTCCAGCCTGGATTAATAGTTAAAAAACTACAAACTAAGCAACCTGCTCAAGAGGGTCCCTGTGGGACTTGGACCTCGGCTCAGGGCTGTCGATGGCGAGGAGATTAAGGGATTATGGCTTTCGCCACTATAGAATACTATTCGAACCCCTTTAAATCGATACGTAGATAGGTACTGGGTTATGCATGCAATGATTACCTATCGATTCCACAGTTTACTTTAATATTATACCTAGGTAGGTACTCACCTATAAATAAGCAAGAATTCTCTGAAGCTAATCTTATTATCGCCATCTTCGTCGACTTCTGAGATCATAGCTTTTAGACCGAGATGTGTTTGCGGGGCACCCAGCCTCTCCATCATACGCTTTACTTCTGTCAGATCCAGATACCCATCGCGACCTTCGTCGAATCTGAAATAAAAAAAGTCCATGTTATTTAAATGCTCACTCGGCACATACTCGGGTAGATTAGGTCCACCCACACAAGAAACAAACCTAAATGCTTGCAGGTTTGTGATAATAAAATATAATACGTGTGGGTCGCTAAATAAAATGTATGGGGTATTTCATAGCTCTGTTTGGTGTGATAAAAAACTGTTAGAAAGTTGTTAATGACAACATATTGACTATACAGTATCCAAACTAAAGTAAGGTTACCTACCTACCTACTGATAACTAGTTGTAAATTACTTACACCTATTTCGTATAGTATGCTGTAGTATATACGCGATAAAAAAGCTAGAAAGCTCAAAAATACAACTCCTTAAAAGTACATCGCTAAAAATCGTTACAATCTATTAGAAAGAAGAAACAAGTGGACAACTATTATAGCTGTAGGTATTGTAAGCAGACAATAATGGCACAAAGTTGAACGAAAAACAGTTACGTTATCGACTGTCATATTATGTTGTATGGAATGCTAATTATTATTAGGTACGTTTAAATATGCCACTTTCACTCACAGTTAAGTATAACTTGGTAGGTATAACTGAGACTACAACACAAACCAAACATACATAGGTAACCGTGTGTTTTTGGATATATTCATTTCATAGTTATAAGAAATCTTTAGTTATTGAGGTTACAATATTATAGTCATTAATCAATGAATCGTTGCATCTTTAATGAGAGGAAGTTATGCATTTTTTAAATAAGTATTTAAATGTTACGTTACCAAAGTTGTATCACTAATTTAATAGCGTAATAAGTAGGATTGCCAAATGGTAGGGATTCGTCTGGATTGTCCCGACATTTCATGCTTATTGTAAATTTAAAATGCCATCAAAAACAACTTGCATGAAAGCTAAGTCACGCAACTTAGTTCTACTACAACAAGTTATGAAATCTTTGATTTATTTATCCCGACCATAGTCCTAAAACCCCGACTTTACGAAATTTTGCCCCGATATTTAAAATTTTTCATCTGGCATCCTTAGTAATAAGGCCCTAAAGGGACTTACGTGAGCATGATTACCGTTAAGTTTGAAAATGCTGCATATTTATTCTGTCCCAGTAAACAAAGTGTTATGGGTCCTTTATAAATTTGTGTAAGTGACATTAATATTTAATTCCTGGTAAAATAGCAACAACCTCATGGCAAACTAGGCATGTCTGCCCGAAAAAAGCATAAATGGTTCATTCTTTTACTTTCATAAGTTTCCAAATTTAATACAGGTACACAACCTAGATATCTGCAGGTATATGGGTACCTACACAGTGCTGTGTGCTAATGTTATTAAATAATATAAGAACATAGTTATGCATAACTTGTAATATACTAAGATATTCATTCGTAATACACCTATTATGAACTTTTGGAAACGATATGTCTAAATAGTACTGCCCTAAATGGCTCAGCACGGTAACCAATCGTTTTGTCAAACCAAGCACCGCGCGACCCACACATGACTAAACCTTGTTTATATGCTAAGCACGTGCCTATGTGTTTCGCGTATTTCACCTAGTTACATTAAATAAGTGGCGATGTCTTATATGGTTGTTGGAACTCCTAATTACACTGCGGCAAAGTGGTTGCGGTCACTACCTTTGTAACTTGTGGCGATCCGAGTAAATAAAGTTTAAGTCTTTCATTGTAGTAGACAAACTTAACTTAATTTTTGCAACTAGCCATTATGAAAAATACAGGTTTGGCTGCTATGGCTCGTGTCTCCAATAACCAATCAATGTTTTGTTTTCTACTGGTCAATAACTTCTATGAACCATTGATTCCTTATTAGGGCTGTTAGTTTCCATCCACGACATTTTGTTTCAACAGAAAAGACGAAGGTCTTAGCATGGCAGCCGGGCCAGCCCTATTAAATCCCAATGAATAATGCAAGCGAACATCGCAAGTCTTTCACTAATTATTCTTACGCAATTAAATCGGTATTTAGATTTAAATATTTATTGATGTGTACACACACGTTATGTGTTATGATATAACGTGAACATGACACAGTTTCCTATACCGTTCCATCATTATGTAGGCACCAATCTGTCTAGGTGTATAGAATGATGTCATGTAATTTTTAGGTCAGTCGATTTCCGCTATTGATAACGTGCTATATACAATGCGATCTATGGTACCTGATCTAAATACATACCTATGTAGTATATCACCTAAATAAGTAAATGAGGATCTAAGGACCTACTTATATACCTACTAAATTATATTGAAACTAAACTGCACATGTGTCTAACGTGAGCCATTAAAATCTAAAGTACCTGTATAATTTAGAGCTAGACAAAATGAAAACTATCCTATATCTATTAAAAATAAATAAACTATTTACTTTTCTAGAGGTATTTTGTATACGTATGACCTTAAAATTATTAAAATAATAATATACACGTGTTTGAAAATAAATTCAAGCTCTCAAAGAATTAAAAAAGATATCTAATTAATCATCAAATTACTCTTAAACGAGAAACAGCGCGTTAAATTGTTATAATATGAAAATATTGTACGAGCATAAATTACTTTTATCTCGTTCTTAATCTGTTCGTAGGTATGTAACCATCATTAATTATAACAGCAGTGGTATCTGTTTTACTATTCAATTCCTTGACCTGTGGGTATTATGTCACTTTAATGCTAATTTTAACATACAAATACGTACATTTATATTTATGCCTGCCTACTTATTATATACCTACCTACGTACACAACATTATTAATTCATGTATTTATTCGCATGGATTTTTTTATTTTATTTTACCAGCTAAAAGCAAAAAAAACCGTTTGTAGTTTTGTAACAATTATTAACATTGTACGTCTAGCATCCGGAGTTTCTCTGTATCCTGAATAAGCCCGGGAATTTGTTTTTTATCCTTACTTATGTTAAGCATTTCATAAATTAATTATAAAACCACTTAGTTTTTTTTAAATCAATAATCTCAGCAAATATAGTTATTCTTGATAATATAGAAGTTACATATACCTTCCTATTTTATGGGTGCGCACAAAACAAATGTGTAACCGAGAAGACAATAAGAAGGTCAAACGTCCCCTTATCATTATCATAGGTACACGGGATGTGGGGAACTATGATTTATCATATCCTCCCATCTGAAGACGTATCTACATAGATAATCTAGTTATACCTGGATGAATATAAGGATGCTTTTACCTACATGATTACTTGGGGCCACGTGTTGGGGAGGGAATAGACGTGGAACTAAATATATTTTAAGTAACGAATATAGGAATGAATTATATTCTATTACTTAATGTTTATGTACCTATACATATGTACATTGTCTTATTGGGTGGAATAGACTCCAATATCGTTGTTGAAGTTCTAACACCACGTAAATATATTTTTGGCGGTTTGTTATTTTGACGTAATTTGCCAGAAAATTGATGGACACGTCATTTCAGCCAATGGGAATAACATCACCCAAAAGAAACTATCAAAATAAAATCGTGTTGGACTGGTGTCTATATAAAATTATGTGGCTTTTCACTCTAGTAAAAAGATAATGATACCCTGACACACGTGGTGTAAGAAATTAAGCGGAGATATACAATAAAAAACATATATAATCATTCTATATATTCGTATTTTCTGGAATAAGTAACTCACTTGCTGACAACATACCATCATACCTTCTACAAAATGGCTATTAGCGCTGAAATAGGTGAGATTTTGAGTAGGTACCTACTGGTATTCTATTTTAATGATTGTAGATAAGTAAGCAGGTATTTTTTTCAACTACAATAAAAACGTAATATGATTCAAGAATAACCGCTATGTACCCACTTATCTGAGTTTCACTAACTAATACATTTCGAAGGTAAAAGGAGATCATGTTTCGTATTTGTAATGCATTTAGAGTAATCGTAATACCATCCACTTTTGCAAAATGCTGTAAACTCACATTATCAACATTCTAAAGCGGGTAGGTATAATATAATTTGACGACTAAAAACAGAGTTGATAATTCACGTAATCATTTTACGTGCTCGACTATATTCTTATACCGCAGTCGTACTTGAAAAATGCGACAAAAAATAGTACGCCGAAATCGGCGTATCCGAGCCAGTCACGCTCTTTTTAGGAGGAATACGTGTCGAAATTTTGATTAAATATTGGTTATTATAAAGTAGGTAACATGCCAGTTTGCGTAGTAAACTGTGTAAAAATAACACTACCTACAAGAAATAAGAAAGACATTGGGATATCGGTAGTGTCTTATGCACACTACAATATTTCGTTGCCGCATTTACGGAGCATGGTTTTTAAAGTTGCCGACCAAAACTAAAATAATAGAATAGGTAACACGGGGGAAATGCTGCGAGCGAGCATTCTGGGAACTATTTAGAATAGTTTTTAATTAATTAAGTAGTTAGTAAGTATTAGTTATACTTTGGTTACATGTAATTTTAAGTTGCACAATAAGAGCAAATTAATCAGTTAGACTATCTTCTTGGAATACATATACAGTGCAACCTTAATATAACGTACCTCAATATAACGACTTCCTCGATTTACCAAATTCTTCGTAATTGTCCATAAGAGTCAATATAAAATATACCTTTACATTGCGAACATTTTTGCGAACAAACTCTTTATAACGAATTTTCAACTATCAAGAAAAAGTATAATTACCTCTAATTAACGAGTTTTGTCAACCCAAAACCTTTATATAAAGTTCCCACCAAAGTACGACTCTTAATCACATAGTATGTGATTCATGTCGCGACATGTTTCGACACGCTTTTGTTCGTAAAACAATCATCAACCTCTTAATAACGAATTTTAGACCAACCTAACCTCAACATAACAAACCTCAGTTCAACGAATTACTTGATATAACGAATATTTTCTTGTTCCCCTCCGATTTGTTATATCGAGGTTGCACTGTATAAGGTTTAATATCCATTAATAATAACCATTAGGTCACGAAAACGAAATACCCAGCACGTAGCTGTATAAATTACAATTACTTCGTAGTCATAATGGAGTAGTGGTTACAAATCGCATTGTCTTAAAAGTAGTTTCAAGGTAAGCGAAGGCTTACCTAGATGTATTTACCCACTCTTACTCGACAGACTTAGTTTAACAGATAGATATGCGATGCATATCTACCTGTTAAACTAAGTTGCTGTGAGGTGCCGGCATAGAATGTTACCCCCCCATATCTATTCGTGGGTTTCGTAAAAGGCGACTAAGATCAGGGAACCGGCAGCAGCGTTTCCTGTGATAATCAAATCCAAAAAGAACTGCACTGCGCTCGCCAACCCGCCTGCCAAGCGTGGCGAGAATTGGCAAACACACCCCTCATGGTGACACACACCAGGATCAGGCCCCTAGGCCACCCCGCTAGTCCAGGCCACGGTATGGTATATAGGTTGTGCCTGCGATATAGTCCGTGTGGATTCTATACTAATATATAAAGATGAAGAATTTGTTTGTTTACTTGAACGCGCTAATGTCAAATATATCAGCAACTACTGGTCCGATTTGAAAAAAATATTCAGTTAGATAGCCCATTTATTTTGAGGGTGGCTATAGGCTATATTTTATTATGAAATTCCCACGCGAGCGGGAGCTATGATGAAACCGCGCGCGGGAAGCTAGTAATGATAATAAACTTCCATACAAACTTTTATCCTCTGTTTCAATTAATTTCAAGCCTCGATGGACAAAATTTCATAAAAAATCGGATCAGTGGTTTAAGCGTATAAAGTAACTTGTATTTGTCTGTAATGATTTCATAATAGACAGACACGAGTTACTTTCAAATTTATTTATTACTGGTAGAGGGATAGAGCGCACGTATTAGGTAACTTTATCCTTTACGTACGTACTAGTACCGACGTAATTAATACTTCGTACAAAATGGTAAAACACAGTTAAAAGTAAATTAAAACAATATCCGACAAGTTTCCCTCCGCTCTTCATCAAAACGATTTCATTCTGGAACGACCGATGTTTTTCCGCACTTATGTAAGTAGGTATAATAACATATATGGGTAAAGCTGAAGAGTTTCATTTGTTTCTTGAACGCACTATCTCAGGTCTGATTTGAAAAATTCTTTCAGTGTTCAATAACCCATTTATCGACGAAGGCTTTATTTTATTATGAATTGCCCGTGGAAACGGTAGCTAGTTAAGGTATAATTGTGACGCAGACCTTATATTATCATTCACAATTTTATATAAAAGCAGGTACATTATTGCTCCCCGCCGCCTACCGCCCTAGGCTCGGCCTCGGGGAGTGGGGGACATGGGCCCCGCTCCCTTCGAGGCTGACCCATGAGGAGTAGGGACGCCTCCACACTCCGGGCGTCCATATAATTGGGCAAATGGGGCACTGTAAGAGTGGCCCTGGAGATCCCGCGGTACCATATTGGCGTCGGGGGGCCGGATTGCTCATGCGTACCCGACCCCCGCCAACGGCGGATCGAAGGAGTGTCCGAGAGGTTTTAGTGAGTAATTCCACTTTGCCCCACCAAGCCCGCCACCCTGGTGTGGCAAAGTGGACTGCCTAAAATTTTGCAGTGGAATATGCCCCACTATTCTGATTTGATGGGGCGGATAACACTAGCATAAACACTTTGTGGATTCTGCCCCACTAGGGTTGGCACCTCAGGATTTGTGTATGAAGGTTAACATGTATTTTTACATTTGTTTGTAAAAAAAATAAATGTATACCTATATCTGTAAGTAAAACGTTATTAGTGCTGGAAGCTTAGATTTAATACGTAGCGAAGTGGTTTAAATAAAAGTAAAAAATAAATAAATAATTTTAATGTACTATTTATTTCTGGAAGGAATCGGTTTATAAATCACAGATTAATTACCTTTTACAAATAAAATTTTACTAACTAAGATAAATCTTGATAATCACAAATTAAACAATGATTTGTTCTTATGATATTATGTTCTTAAAACGAAACATATTTACTACATAACTATTCAAAATCACAGATTCTTCATCATTTGGTATACCTTTTACAAATAAAATCTTACTAACTAAGATAAATCTTGATAATCACAAATTAAACAATGATTTGTTCTTATGATATGTTCTTAAAACGAAACATATTTACTACATAACTATTCAAAATCACAGATTCGTCATCATTTTGTATGGTTTGTGTAGATATAGGTAAATACTTGTAATTATAAGCTCATAAAATTAGCTACGAGTCGTATGGTTACATCACTAATTACGCCGCGAACACAAATGTCAAAATAGGTCTATTATTTTGAGGTCCTTTACGTACAAACATCATGGCTTCATTTGTTTGTTAGTATTTTTTTATTTAATCTGAGATTAAAACATGCTGTTGGAGTAAAAATGACTAAACCGGTTATGGTTCACCACTGCCTCGCCCACCGCGACTTATCGGTTGTCCTTGTCTGACATTTTTTGTTTCATTCTGTTTGTTTACAAAATAGACGGACATTTGCATTTGTGGAGTGGTGGTGAGTGGTATTGAGTTTATTGTAAGTATTTTCGTATTTATTTTTCATGGATGCTGATGATTTGTGTAGATTTTTTTTAATAAGATATTTTTTGTGTTTTTCAGCTTTACAAAAATGGCAGAAGACTCTGTAGCAGGAAGTTCTAGTGGGCAAACTGGCCTTGAATTTATAAATGATGGAAAATGTATTATTAGAGCTGGGCATCAATACTATTTCACAAATTAAACAAATCATTGTTTAATTTGTGATTATCAAGATTTATCTTAGTTAGTAAAATTTTATTTGTAAAAGGTAATTAATCTGTGATTTATAAACCGATTCCTTCCAGAAATAAATAGTACATTAAAATTATTTATTTATTTTTTACTTTTATTTAAACCACTTCGCTACGTATTAAATCTAAGCTTCCAGCACTAATAACGTTTTACTTACAGATATAGGTATACATTTATTTTTTTTACAAACAAATGTAAAAATACATGTTAACCTTCATACACAAATCCTGAGGTGCCAACCCAAGTGGGGCAGAATCCACAAAGTGTTTATGCTAGTGTTATCCGCCCCATCAAATCAGAATAGTGGGGCATATTCCACTGCAAAATTTTAGGCAGTCCACTTTGCCACACCAGGGTGGCGGGCTTGGTGGGGCAAAGTGGAATTACTCGTTTTAGTGGTGTAGGGTCCTCTCCTCGTGGTATGACTTTAGCATACCACGCTATGGAGAGGGCGAGTCCCACATATCCCACCGCCAGCGCGCGAATACGCTGCAGCGGTGGTAGGAATGCGTCAATGCATTTCCCCCCGGACAACAAAAAAAAAAGGTACATTATTGCTCATGTAGATACTACTAGGTACAATATAATTTATAATATTAGTTATTGTGGATAACCTAACCCGACCAACCTTAATATTATCTTATCAAATATCGATTACCATTAGGTGTTAAGATAGTTACCGAATGGCTTCCGAGTATTGTGTGAACGAATATTTACGAAATGCGGAAATTCCTTCAAAAAATACAGTGATATAGCGTCGTTCAATTTCCAAAATCACGTGGTCAAACCGCAAGAAAATGACTTAGGTTTTGTCATTTTTATGCTATTCGCTAGAGAATGGTATGTCACCGGAAAATAATAAGAATCGTAAGTTGATCAACTTGTTAGTTAGTTGACAAATTAACAAGGTTTTGGGTGGTAAAAAAAATACCATAACCAACGGAGTTCAACAGGACTTATTGAAGTTTCTGACTACGGCAAAGATTTATTTATATTTAATATAAAGGAATCCACGTTTAGTTTTTAATACAACTAAAAGAAGTTAATTTAAAATAAAACTTACTTATAAAATACTACTATTCTAAATCTATTCTACTTGGCTAGGTTCCCAGAATGCTGGCAGTAATACATGCAACGGGCATGTTGAACGGCAATGCTTACTAGCATTGCCATTCAACGTGCTGTGCAAAGTAAAAACCAGCACTCGGAGAACGTGCCGCACTAAAGAGGGTCGCTGCGAAGTATTTATAAATTAATTTGGCTCCCGGTCCCCACGGCCCCAATCTGTCGGTCTGTCGGCCTTTCACGCTATAGCTACTGAACCGATTTCAATGAAATTTGGTACTCAGATAGTTTAGAACCTGAGAAAGAACAGACTACTTTTTATAGTAGGTTGAAAAGAGGTGTGGAATAAAGATTATATTGTGTGGAAGTATCGTCATTTTTAAGCCTAAATAAGTAAAACTGCTACTTAAAGTCACTATTACACGCGGACAAAGCTAGTGCATCATTAACGTAACAATATACAAAAATAAATCTAGTAGATATACTGCGATGTAAGTATAGTTTAGTACCTATTTAAAAAAGCGAGCGCTTACATTTCATAAAGATATTTTAAAACAATAGTAGATAATTTTACGAAAAATGTCTTAATAATAATTTGCCTGTTACAATAGACTGACAATTAAATAATGAGCGTATTAAGAAGCGTGAGAGATACATTACGAGGTATTTTTATTCTATTGTGTTGATGTATGAACCGATCCTGCAGCTATGCTAATCTTGTTAGACTTGTTTATCTGCACTACATGCGTATAAAAACATAGCATTACTATTATACTGCAACTGACTTTTATGCAGTACGTAGGTAGGTGTCTAGGTCTACAATGATTAATGTCGTTAATCGGCCATTTTTTTCGATCGGATATTTCTTGTTAGCCATGAGCCTTTTGCTACTTCACCGGGCGTAAAGTAGATTAAACACAACCTTTGAAAAGCTTAGGCGTCCACTTTGGGGCTTAAAAATGGACCTCAACATGGGTCGATGACGGGCTATCATTTTTTTTAGACACACATTTATGTATTAACTCACGAGGCTTTTGCTACTTCAGCGGGCATAAAGGCGAGCAGAGATACAGTCGGTGAAACGGTCTATCACAATGTGTTTTGTGGTAAGAAGTTCAAGCGTGGAGACAACTACTGGTAGTACAGAAGATCAGTTCAATTCTCATTAGTATCTTCTGGTTGGTAAAAAATATGATCCATTCACTGTCGCTGCAATAATCTCTTTCTATCGTAATACATTTGATGCAAGTTCTAGATTTGATGACTTAAATATGTATTACAATTTACAAGTAAGTAGGTAGGTAGGTACGTTGTAGGTAATATCGCGACTGCTCATGACAGCATAAAAAGCAATTATGTGTCGTGACTTCATCATTGTAATATGTAGTTATTGTCATATAAAGTTATTAATTGTGTTGTTTATTGCACAAAGAAAAAAATATAACTTATAGAGATACAGTGAGACTATTATTGTGTGATGTTTTAAGGTAAGGGTCATCTCTTTACCTTATTAATCACCATCATCATAATTAGCCTGAATAACGTCCACAGCCGAAAAGATGCTTCCTCCTGAAGGAGGGGTTTTGCCATCATTACCACGCTTGGCAGACGGATTGGTAATCGGATGTAGGTACCCTGGTATACCACACCACCTGGTATAACAAACTAGCTATGCCGTGCTTTAGGCAAAGTTAGTAAGTCATTCATGGGAAATTGCATTCGATTTTACAACAAGCTTCCTTCTTATATTACTGACATGCCTGATTCATTATTTAAGACGCACGTCAAACGAATCCTAATGACTAGAGGCTACTATAGTATTAAAGAGTATGTAGATGATAAAGATGTATGGGAAGTTATACCTCCTTGCACTAGATCGTAACCCTATAGCTGTTGAAGCATTGAAAGACCAAGATAAGGTATTCTGTATAAAGCTATTCTGTGTACTATCTGTAATAATAAAAATAATACTACACAACAAACAGTTCTGTCTTTAAATAAATTAGTTAATCTGTTTTTTAATGAAAATGTAAATAAAATTCGTATAAAGACAACCGATTGGTAAATTGTGAATGCCAACTAAATAATAAAAGTAACTGGACCTAAACTTCTTGGACATGCCCATCTGAGTATGTTTCGCCGGATCGTCTCGATGAGGCCGCGCTGAAACCGGCAGTAAAATAACCCCACTGAGTTTGTTTCGCCGGATCTTCTCAGTTGGGGCGTATTGGATCCGGTGGTAGCACTAAAGCGCGTTCGTCGAGATACTTATGGTCCTTCTAAATAATAACATACTCAAAGGACAGAACTTAGATTTAATCATAGATATAAAATAATACAATAATAATGTACTTTCATACCTGACAGCTTTTAGGCTAAAGTTATATAAACTATTATTATACGTAGCAATAAACTAATAAAATTAATTAATTAATTCAAAAATAAGCCAAATATGTTTTGACTATTTACAAATACCTGTAATAGGTTTACGTGAATAAAAACTTTTTTTATTTTATTTTATTTATTTTATACAATTGCTATCTATCTTTATATAATTATAAAAATGAATGTTGGTCTGTGTGTCCTTTATAGAATCGTAAACAGTTGGACCGATTTGTTTTTTTTTTGTATGCGTTTGGATGGCGCCCCTTGATGGTTTTAGGCTATAAAAAATCACGCTCCGACCCATCGGAGCAGAGTAACGCGGGTAAAACCGCGGACCGCAGCTAGTAGATTATAAAAATCAAGACCAACGGCTTAACGTGTTTCCGAGGCACGAAGGGTAGTCCTTCAACCAACCAGACCCTGAAATCTTACATTTTACACAAATATTTCTAGTTCGACGTGGAGATCAAACCCATGACCTCCGAGACTTAAAGCGAGAATTATACCGGTACGTTTCGGTGGTTGCCCTTATTAATAGTACGACGTAAACAGAAAGGTACGGTTTATTTTTAATTCAGTTACTGTAGTTTACCTCTCTGGGAGTTCCCGAAGCACTCACGAAGCATGCGTTGCGGGAGACATTCAACTAATTTGACTCATTCTTGTTGTGTATGTATGCGCCCGCATTACTCATAGCCGTCACACCATTGTGGTTTTAATAGGTAATTACAATATGAAGATATTATTAATAATTAAATAACACTTGGACGTTTAAAAGTTTATTATTGAATGTGTCACGAAGTAATAACAATGGTTACAACCAATCTATTTGCTTCGTAAAATACTTTTATGTTGTATGTTTTGTAACTAATTAATTTATCATTTTTATTAACCATTTATTTTTTAACACACAGTTAATTTGTAAATAAAAAGTTTATGAGATAGATAGATAAACTCTTTTACTAATATTAAAAAATATATATATATGTAGAAAAGTAATTAGTAGCCTCATCAGTAAGTATGATCTAATTCAGGCAACCGTGGAAAGAGTCGAACTAAGGAGTTTAAAACTAAGGTTTATTTTAAGGTTATAGACTTTATTCACTTCACTATTGTTTTTTTTAAATATTCTGATAGGTATCTATCATACTCATTGATAATTACACGAAAACAGTAAAATATATAAACTTATAGCTTTGCCGGCGACTTCGTCCGCGTGAAATGGTAAATTATGGACTTCCTTACAAACTCTCATCCCCTTAAAGCAGGGTTTCTTAAAGTGGGGTCCACGGACCCCACTTTAAGAAATTAATTAGTAGGTCAGTAGGTCAATCTTGTCGAAGACAATCTCACAATTTATTCGTTCTCATTGAGGCCAAACAGCAGCACCCTTCTCATTAACTAAGTAGTAATATTCAGGGGTCCATGGAATTTTTTTAATTGTGAAAGTGGTCCGTGACTGCTAAAAGTTTAAGAAACCCTGCCTTAAAGCCTTTTTTTTGGGATAAAAGGTACTTTTGCTCAAGGTCTAGATTGGGGGTGGAAACATAACACACAGACGGAGCTACTTTCGCATTTATAATATTAAATAATAATAGGCATAAACAACTAAATTGACGACGCATTTAGGTAAACTACCTTAATGTGTCGTCCTTATTGTCTTTCCAGCCGTACCCGATTATCGATCCACGGTGCATGACGTTACCTAATAAAACATCAATGTCTTGGAAACATCCCATAAACGCCTATGAATGAGGCCAGTGATAATCAAATGCTATATTACTGCGCCCTACTCAGATATAGACGGCAATAATAAATTCCGCAATCTCTGTGAACCGTTTTATCTTTTAAATTAGGTATTTTTAATACCAATATTATATGCAGTGTGGTTTCCGCTTAGAATAGACGACCCCATGTCTTCCCATGGGTGTCATATCGTAAGACTAAGAGACATACATTTGATAGATGGGCACTAATGGGCAACCGATTCTATCAGCTCAAGAATACTTATCATCTTATTGCGATCGCCAATCCGCCTGCCAAGCATGGTGATTATGGCAATATCCCTTAACAACCGTGCATTGCCAAGGTCTGTTAAGCGGAGGCATATGGAAAACAGTGGACGTAAACGCTGATATAGTTGGTATATAGTCATTCCAATATTTCCATGTTTATTAATCCACTTGTGGCTCGGAGAGCACTTTTACCTGTTGTTCCAGCGTCTGATCTTTACCAATCGTGTCATTAAAACCGTTCCTAAATTAATGAGAGTAAAGGAATAGAGATTGTACCAGAGTGTGGCAGCCGTTGCGGAAAACGTTAGAGAGGATTACCTATGGCCAGGGCAGTCTTTCGCCTTTTAGAGACCCTGGGCACATTAGGATAATGGGGCCCCTATGACCATAGTACCTAAATGAGAATATTTTTTTTTATAAGGAACGCAGATATTAAGGCAGATTATGCTTTATTTTTACTTCCTTACGGTGACATTAGATATGATGAGTAGCAAGCATCTACGATTAGTCCTTAGTAGCTATCGGTTATCGTTTGGAGTAGGGACTAGGGGGACCTAAACCATCGCGGGGCCCTGGGCACGTGCCCCGTGTGCCCAGTGGGAAAGAGGGGCTTACCTATGGCCAGCTAACAGTACCTACGGTTGCTACGGTGTACCTTACATATTGGCGGTGATACCGAATAAGTGACAATAGCTAATAAGGTTGAAAATCAAATGTAGCAAATAGACATTTTGCCCTTTACTACATATATACAGAAAATATTTCTTGACATATGTAATTAGTATACCTTGTTAGCAACTGACACATACCTACGCGGTATTGCAGTAACCGACGATATAGCAAAGTGCTTTTATCACCCAACCCGACCTATATTTCTGCTACCTTTGTTTTTTACAGACGACCTGAAACTCGTTAAAAGGTTATGAATTAGGTCAGCGTTCTTTTGTGCGAAAATAAATGTCTATTAAAACTTGTTATGATAGGTCAATTGGGACTGAGAACCACATACTATAGGCACCCATTTGCGAATTGTCTTAATGTCATGTGACATACTTTTTACGTGGTCACGGCGCGACGGTTAGGATGTAATGAGCCCAGCTTCATATAAGTAATAATATCTACTTAGGCTCAATTAAAACGAAATAAAAATTTACATATGCCGCAAATAGGTACACTTAACTTTTACTTAAAGATATTTTCACCTTGGTAGTAAGCCGGTAAACTAGCATCAGTAAAAGCCTCTAAACAGTTATTACATGTCATTCAAATATTTTTACTGAGCAATTTTTGTATAAAATTGGTTTTATAGCATTTGTGACCTAATTTCCAAACTAGAGGTTACGTAAACACGTAAAAAAATTCATTTGGCAAATATCCAAATAGAATTCATGCTGCATTGAGTTTAAATGGAATAGGTCCATTAGTAGACCCTTCCTCGTCTGGTAGTAGGTAGGTAAGTACCTAGACGTATTAGCTTACCAAAGAATTCGGATTTTCGGGAAAATCTGCGCTGGCTTGATAACTTTGTTCCTGAAAAGCATTTTACTATTACGTATTCGAATGGTTGAAAACCGTTTCAGAGAGTGAATTCATGTGCATCTGGATATATGGGAAGTAATTCAATAATTTTCTGAGTTGATATACATATTTTGCTTATTCAGCTGCATTTTCTTTCCCATTGTTGACCATTATTCAGACAAAAGGATACATTCATAAAGCGACGCGATTTAAATTTACAAATTTAGCAAAATGGACTAATCAATGCTATGGTTATTGCATTTCATCAAATTCTACAAATACGTTACAATAATATAATAATAAAATGGAACTCATTAAGCTTGAAAAGCTCTTACAAGAACTAATTATGAATTTTCATTACAACAACTTACACTATAGTACAGATATAGTAGGATAAATCTTTATTCATCAAATTTCCAAATAGGTACAAGGAACATATTATTATACTCCATTTATTATGACATTAGACAAAAGAGACTCGCAGAAGCAGGAGTACAAAACCTTTTATTTACAAGTCAAGTTCGAACAATTTCAATAAATAATGTATGGCAAAAGCGTATTCAGCAATAACAACGAGAAAAGGCGTATCATTCACAAGTATCCAAAAGCGAATACAGCGAATAACAGTATGACAATTGACAATTACTGCAGATAGATGACATCATAAACCGACAAAATTAAAAATACGTGCTGCTACAACTTATGAAGCGAGTAGGTAACATTTTAGATTTGGCTGAGTTATAGTGATATGAAAAACAGTGGAAACACGTTTTCGGGACTATCCGCCCCTGCTTCTTTTAGATTTTAAACATTGACACGACATTATTTTATGTATAAACTAAATAATATTAAGTTAAATAATTTAATTTAATTTCAGAAGGTAGATAGGTTAAATAAGTACAATTAAGTTCATTGATATCCGTCAAAGCAGTGTGGCAGTGTGTAGACTTATCTCATCCTACCTACATAGTACTATTGTTTATCATTAACAAACAAAAAAAGATAACTACAAATACATTGTTTTCAAAAGATAACTAAAAAGCAACCGCCTGAAAACCGTATAGATTACGACCATTGAGTAAACTACCTACTAAAGATGATAGTGTAAGTATACAGGGTGTCCCAAAAGATTACGTAGCTGGGAAGGGGGGTGATAGGGATGGTCACAAGGGTCACCAGAAAAATATAAAAAATTCCCTGTGGGTGTTTAAAAAAATAAATGGCATTTTTTAAAAGACTAAAAATTTTACACCTTGTGCTAACTGTACCTACAAATATGGCTGTATTTAAAAAAAATGCTGTTATGTAATCTTCAATAACAACAAGGTCATCAACATCAACATCAAAAATAACAAGGTGTAAAATTTTAAGTTTTTAAAAAAATGCCATTTTTTTTTTTAATACCCACACCGGATTTTTTTTTATTTTTCTAGTGACCATTGTGTCCACCCCTGTCACCCCCTTTCCCAGCTACTTAACCTTTTGGGACACCCTGTATATCTTATTTATAAAAACTAGGTATACTGTGAAGTGGATATTAATTAGCCTATTTATAAATTAAAATTTTATAATAACAACTCCTTCAACAACAACGATGATAGATAAATGTTAAACTCCTTTCTTAAATTATGTATGCATACTCATAATTTTAAAAAGGAGTAATTGGGATATGAATAAATTTAAATAATCCCATGTGAGTTTTCGTTTACGTACCGAAAAGAAAGACTTTCGATCGAATCTTTTAATCGATTTTCTCGAAAAAACATAGGTAATTTCAACAACTCCCGCACTAGGGAAATTAATCCCTGTGTCGCGGGGGACTTTACAAACATTCATTTCACGGACACAAAGAACACCCAGACTCAGAACAACTATTTGTGGTTCACACAAATAATTGTCCCGGGTGGGAATCGAACCCAGAACACCAGGTCTCAGAAGCAATTTCCGTAACCACTGAGCCACCGGTGCATGTAGATCCGTAAAATATGAAAAACAATGACCGGATGAAAAAATATGAAAGAAAAAGAGATGAACTTATAAGGAATGGTAAGAAATTCATAGTAGGTAGGTACTGTAATACTGTTTAACAGAGGGTAGTCCTAGTAGTACATACCCTCTGTCAAACAAGACTAAGTGTAAGTTGTGTTTATTTTTGTATGCTTAACAAATGATGAAAGTTTAACATGAAAAACGTTTAAAATGATTACCTATCTGTGATACATATTAACCTAGTTTGTTACTATGTATAAAACTAGAATAGTGTAATCACGAAGAAAAAAATAATGCGTCAACTACTACCAGATCAGATACCAGTTTTAACTCAGCGGCTAACCCAACTTAAATGATTGATGTTTTTACTCTCAATTTAAGCAATCCATTCAATTGGCGGTACTTCCTTTTTTTCTGTGAATGTATTCGAATCTATAGTGCAGTTGTTGCATTTCTATTGCAACCACAAAATGTTATATTGTTGCGACACAGAATGTAAATTGGCTGTGAAACGAAACTCTGTCTCAACAATGTGATCATATTGTGATTGTTATTGTTTGAAACGAATTTTCTTTACCAACACTTTTTCTGACTCACGACATGGTTGAGCTTGTAAATTATGCTATGGAAACAATTGAATAGTGTAAAAACAATATCTTTAGATACATAATAATTATAATAGGTATAAATTAAGTACCATGCCTAATGTTTTTAAAATAATAGCGTTTAAAACATATTTTAACATCATTCAAAAAACGTTCGTTTCTCAAACAAAAAATGACGAAGATACAGCGCGTTGAAATTTCATGTAACTTCTCCTGAACTTTATAGTTTGTTGTTGCTCTGTATCATTGTTATTTTTTATAAATAAAAAAATACGTGTCCAAATTTTTTTGTAATCTAACAGCTGACGCACTAAATATATATTTTAGTCTTCATGGCTATTATTATTCAAAACTATACTAAATTAATATTAGGTTGTCAGAAAGTTTTTTTAGTAATTATGTACCTATTTGAATCAAGATGCTTACCTGCTTCAACTAAAAATAAGTCATACATGGTTCATATTATTATAGTAAAAATAATGATATCTTTGACTATGTTATAATAACCAACATAGTTTGAATAACATGCTTTCGCTATCGAAGTGTACGATCTTATAAAATTTCTTCATGTATCGTACCTAAATAAGTATAGGCGATTTTTCAGGACTGACAACCTTTTTTACCTTAAAAATATTAAAATTTATTTAATCTTTAATCTAAAATCACAATTTTAGATTAAGTAGGTACCTATAGATAAAATAAAGTGGTATCGAAATGGTATAGCGAATTAAATTTATCAGAACTTCTTAAGGATAAACCTGAATTCAATTCTATATTTATCAATAATTAAATTCTGTATAGAATATTTATGAAGATGACATTGACATTCCGCGTTTAATATATTTTTAATTTAAAATATGATGAGCTTCATTATGTCGAATTTGCCTTTATTGACTGACTCGTGGTATTGTAATAACAATTTTACAACGATATCGTGTTACTGTTATATTGTATCCTGCAACAGAACTCCGTGTACGTATATTATTCCTATAAAAATGTGTCGACACTATATTGGGATTTAACCCTTGACAGACAGTAACCATATTTTGAACAGTATTGGCTTGCAATATAATACAAAACCAATGAATTCAAAACATACGTACTGGCTGAGGTGCAAAGTTAATAAACAATGATAATTAAACTATTGGGAAGTTTATTTTGAATAAATTAATAAATGCATTATTAATACATAAACAAAACGAAATGGACCCTTGAGAGACACCTCAAATTTATTTTTTGGTCGCTCGTTTTTTATGAGCAGTCTAATGTAAATACATTAATTAAGTTAAATTGTTTTGTATGTATATACTTGGACTAAGACTTAAATTTTTATACATTTTTTTATATCTCAATTTTGTGACCATTTTGTATAAGTATAGGTATAATTACGTTTTCTCGTGTAGTTACTTTCAATTAGCCTTTTATTCGTGTATCGTAAAGCGTTTCATGTTAGTCTGCAATTAAAGTGTTTATTTAAATATCATGATCGCTAGGTGTTAAATGGATCATTCATTTCTTACAATACGAGTTTACTATTCAAGGTCAACGAATTAATTGCCCTAATCACTTAAGTTTACTATTACGTTTTTATTTTTTATTATTTCCAATTTAGTGAAATCCGTCTTATAAAATGTACAACAGTTACATAAGTAGGTAGACTAAGGTATATATTTATTTCCACGAGCACACTATCTGCCCAATGATTAAAATTTGCTACGATTCAATGCAGATGTAAAGAAAATATGTTTAATATCCACAAAATACAAATCATGATCACTTTCTCATTAAATATGTAACCTCTTACTTTTCTAACAGAGACAGTTAATAACATTATTGATTTAACTCTACGATACTACCGTGAATCAGTATTCCGTAAGATTTATAATAATTATACAGGAAGTATGTAGTCGCAGTCATCAGGTGTCCACTCACTGCTTATAAACGCGAAGTCGTAATGCCTCAGTGTTAACAACTTTACTCAGCAAGTGAATCATGATTAATGACCTGTTACTCTGTTACTATTACGTATTGATAAATATACTGTACCGGAAACACATAAAAGGTTGAATACTATAAATGAGTAAAGGCAATTGATTAAGCAATCGGTTGTAGGTGTGACTCATAGCGGACATTGATTTTGTCGCGTCGAGCTACATCTCAATTGCATTATAAATGCATACAGTTTTGACAACGCCCTCCATTTTTATTTCATGTATCAAGTTTAATAAAAAAATATCAGAAATATATTATGCAAAAGTAAATAAACAAATAAAAAAGTATTTAATAACTCCGTTCATAAAAGGTTGCAATGAATTTTCGAGATCAATCCTATGTCAGGGTTTTCAAATCAAAAACCAAACTTGTTCTATTTATTTTGACCTTCTATCAAAGATTTTGACGTAGGTAGATCTAGACCTCTACATGCAACGCCTCAAGGTATTTTTCTTATCCTGGCGGCCTTTACGAAGTCACGAACAGCCACTTTATTTATTTTTAAATATCAGACTTTTATCGTAGGATTGCGTGGGTTAAATCTCTAAAGAGGATCTTTTGTCTTGAAATAACCTTTTGAAGTACAAAATGTTTGAAGGTGTTGTAGATGTTAATATGTTTAGCACGTGGTGGCACGTTACTGTGAATGAGTGATTCACTATTGTCAACAGCTTTTTCTCCAAGAAATATGACTAATTTACTCCATGCGTGAAATTTGAATGACCTAACAATACTTGTTTATGATCTACGTCAAATATATATTCAGTATAATCAAATGACCACAATGGATTGTACCTATAACACTGATTGATTGTTTTAAACATCAAAATGTTTGAAATAATGAGTTTGTATAAGTCATTGTTTTATGAACAGACAAGTTAGTGAGTTGTTAGATATGTTCACAAACAATATTTGTTTATGATATACTAATTGTGGCACAGATAAAGTGACATGCGGGTGGTTCCTGCGAGGCTTGGGTTTCATTGTTTGTGGGCCTTATATTAATTTCCGTTCCCTTTATGGCAGTCTGTTCAATTTATTTCTACACGCCGAATACAAACTGTTTTTGTTATCAATATGTTGCCGATGTTGTTCATTTCACTAAAGTCGTATTTAATATTTATGAGATTGCTTTCATGTTTTTGATGCAGGTATGAGTGCACTGTAGGGCAAAGACCTGTCTTTCCTTTACACCGACTTGATTTTACACGACAACGTGTTAGTACGTAACGAGAATTTATTTAGATAAAACAACGAAAACATAAATTGGATACGACAGTTTGAAATGGTTCTATTGTTAAGTTAACTTTTGATACTAAATATATTATTATTATGTTTTCAAATTTTAGATTGTTAAGATTCTTCACTCGGTATTTTTAACTGCATGGAAATATTTAAAAAAGTCGAACTTTTCTATTTTTTTGCCTTTATACTTACTATACTTACTTTTCTATTCTTTATTATGGAGTTATAAGTGCTAAAATAAATGTCTGTTTTCATAAATAAACTTTAATATGAATCCCGTGTGAATAACTCCAGTATGCAAAGTAAACCAGCTAGATTTACTTTGTTGAATGAAAGTGGCTATGATGTAAATTATTATTCCGTGGATGGCGTGACGTAGTTCTATTCACTCTCGTCTCCCACGAAGATGTCTTGTTACAGTTAATAAATTACTCTTTTAACAAATGCTACGTTTTAATTTGAACCCAATTTATGTAATTTTATTTGACTTTCCTTTCTCACTTTATAATGGGTGATAAAATATTTGATTTTTAACTTTATTATTACGCTGTCAATAAAAAATACAGAAATGACATTTAATAATTATTTTATGACTCTTTACTTGTATATTTTAAGTCAGTTTGAAAATTTATTATATTAATTAGATTTATGTTATCCAAACAAGCCAAAGAATGATTGAAAGACGCTGATATAAATACCAATAACCGTAAAAACGTAATCTTAATATTATTACTAATTACCATACATCATAGATTCTGCATATTGTCTAATTTAATTTCAATCCAGATTTATTTATACCTAAAAAAATAACATCTTTATTAGTGCATGCACCAAAACTATTACACCTACTCAATTTTACCAAATATTCAGATTTAACCATGTATTTGTGTCAATGTTACGTATTGAAATATATTTTTATTCAGTAGTTATTGATCTTTCAAAAGTTTCATAAACATTTATAAAGGTCACCCACCTTAAGATTCATTGACATTTATTTGAATGAAAGATGCGATCAATTCAAAAGCCGGCGAATAACATTTGCAATACATGAATTTATTGCTTAAAATGGGAGGGAAGGTTCTGCCCTGATTTTGCATAATAGCTATTGGTATCATCTCACTTTTTTTCTTATTGTGGGTAAGTACCTAATTTTTTTAGTAATAATATAATCAATTATTTGCAAGCCAATAATAATGTATAGGTATTATAAAACTAAACTTAAAATTGTTCTAGACTAATAAAAGAAACAGCAAATTCAAATTTACCTACCTTCACTTTTAATTCAAATTGTTTCTTTATTGCTTATTAATGGATGAGCTAGGTATCTTACAATAATCAAAGAGTAATGAGCTTCGCATTAAGAGAAAATGATATATCTCGATTACTTTACTTGTAATTATTAAAGCAATAAAGGTCAGGTGACGCCGGTCGTATTGCGGCTTTCTGCAAAGATGCGCTTAAGCTCCGTCTCCAGAATCGGGTTTGATAAAACAAAAAAGCCCACTTACTTGTTGAAGGTCTGCTCGTATTGTTTTATTTCCTTCCTGGAGAACTCGTGAAATTCCGTATAAACATTCACGAATTTATATTTCGGCTTAACCTCTAGGCCCTCTTCAAGTTTATCGTTGATCTCCTGCCTCCTGGTGAGAATTCCACTGAGTTCGTCGGTAGCGGACATCGTGATTTTCGCGCCAAATAAAGGATTAAAAAATAAATGTGCGTTTTTGATAAGGAGAAGTGTGTTTAACGTCGCGAATGGCTGCCTGCGGCTACGACCTTACAAACACTGGTAGTACGGGCCGGCGCGCTGCCAGTCTCTGCCCCGCACTCGCTCCCTCGTACTACTCGTATAATCAAGTCGCGGGGGACGGACCGACGCACTTATGTGCCGCGCACTGCTCTACGATCTGCCTAATCTTGTTGAAATCGTTTGTAAACTCACTGACGAGGTAATGACACACGCTTGCTTACTATCACGTCAAAAATCAACACACATAACATTTCGCTTAATTCGACTACCTAATCGATAAAGGTGTGGTTAGTCAACATTTTGTCAATATAATGTGTTTACTTAATATGTTTTTCCTTTAACATTAAGCAAGTTTTTTTTGCTTTTTTCGAGGATGAAACATGCCGTCTATATACCTACTCTCTGAAAATGCTGATCCAAAGTTCCCAAGATAATCTTTAGATACCTACATTAAAAAAAAAATAGATTAGGTAGATACCTACTAAAACTGGGACGCATATAAAAATACCTTACAGGAAATACGTAGGTACAATGGTAAATCCAATTTAAGAGAAACATTCAGTAAATTGAAAACCTGTATATCTCTACTAATATTATAAAGAGGTAAATTTGTGAATTGTTTGTGATGTTGTAGGAATAAACCTCTGGATGTAATAAACCGATTTTTGAAAATTCTGTTACCAATGGAAAGCCGCACTATTTGCGAGTGTCATTGTTACGACGGGTAGGTACATTGGTAATTATTGTAAATTGTCTTAACTAACTAACTAATTTTAATAACTAACTTATGTTCTGCGAGCATTATTGAAAGCATGAAAAACTTGGAGTTATCCGAATGTATTTTTATTATATTATAAGTGGCACTAAGAGTAGAGACCCACAACCCCTAGGCCATTTTTGTTGTCCTTTTGGGTCCTGTGGTTAGGTTCCTAGATCTAACATAAAACTATACAGGTAAGTTTTGTTTGTTTGTAGTAAAAATATTAATTTATACATGCAGATTTTAACTTTTTGACACAATGATTTTTTTTTCTATTACTTCCTACCAAATTATGAAATGACCTCTTTTTTCTTGCACAAATTTGTACAGCGGCGTACTTAATGCCAACCAATGGGTGATGCAGAGAACAACATAGGAGGTGCACTTCTGTGGAGAATATTTATCCTTTTTTTATACTTAAGCTTAAGGTTATTTTTCAATACCGGCAAAATTATTTTACAAATAAAAAAACTTTTTGACGACTCACACGAAAATTGATGAAGCTCAAAAGGAAATGCAAATCTTTGTTTTGTCTAAACGTGAGTAGCAGTTTGGTTACCGAAACAGAAATTCAACTGGAGGTTGCTTAGCTATTTTACATAATAATAAATACCAGAGTATTAGGCAATCCTTCAGCGACACATGTACAATATATGCAAATGGGTACAAAGAGACGACACAGCAAAAAAAAATTTCATTATATTGACGCGACGCGACGTCGCGTCATCAAGACTCATTGCGGACATTACACAATGAAACATTTATTTTTCTTGTTTTCCTTACTAGTCTGCATTAAATAATTTACCTATGTTGCGGTCATCATAATTTGTTAAATGTTCATAAAATTCGTTTATTCGAAGTACCATAAGGTGATGTAACCCACATCAGAAATGTCAGTCGCGGATTTGATGTTTTGGTTGAACAGAAGCTTGAACCCCGATGAAAGACTCTAATTTTTGGCAATTTATCGATAGCTTTGTTGGGTATTAATTCCTAACATTTATTATGGGATATCACAAATGATTTTGCCATTCTAAGGATAATTACGTAACCATATGACTTTAATTTTGATAATAATGTCTAATTACTGTAGGGTTATTGTAATCTATTTATTATGTAACTCTATTATTGAAGCTTAGATTAACCTAATAAATTGACATATTTTTGAATAGGGAAGACATTTTATCAAAGTCATAGTAGGTAATATCGTTACGTGATTAGCCTCTTAGATATACTACTAGATGCTGATAACCAGAGCTGCGTCGCGCCGCCACCAATGAGCCAAAAACTTAACTAAAATTAAAAAACTTATTTTGGCCCCTTAAACAACGTCTATTTTTTTAGGGTCCCGTAGTCCACAAGGAACCCTTATAGTTTCGTCATGTCCGTCCGTCTGTCCGTCCGGGCTCGTTGTCCGCCGTTACTGCACCGATTGTCACAAAAATTGGTGAAGAGATATTGAAGATCCAAAACTTGGTTTTTTAAAATTATGGATAAATTTATTTTTTTCTGATTATCGCATACGACCGAAAGTTAATTAAAAAAAATCGAAATCTTATCGTGTAGGGCAGGAGTGGCCAACTTAATAAGAGCTAAGATCGACTGTATATTGTGTACGATCGACTAATGGCATACATAACGTTAAATTACGTATTTTAGAAGTCCATCAAATTATAAATAGGTTTTTTTCTGATTATTATACGACAATCACAAACTTAGTGCATCTGTGGCCCGTGTTTGTAGATTAACATAGACTAAAATATCAATTTTTACTGTTTATGGGGATCGACTGCAATAGCTGCCGGGGTCGACCAGTCGATCGCGATCGACCGGTTGGCCACCCCTGGTGTAGGGTATCGTTCGAAAGGTCAACAAAACGCAGTTTTTGTTCTTGAAATGCAACAAAAACTGCGTTAGAACTATGTAGATGAAACCCTCCAATCTCGAGATAACCTAATACGAAGTTAAAATTGCAATTGTAGAGCGTCCCCGCCCCCTTAAATTCTGAAAATAATGTGATATTTTAACTAAGTACTTTCAACTAAAACTATAGCTGACTCTAGAGATGGGTCGTATTTACTAGAACAGATCCGAAGAACAGGTATATTTCGATACTAGGCGGCACCTATTCTCACTTTGACAGTACCTAGTATCATGAAGTATTGCGAAATCACATTCACTCAACTAGTTATAAATCTGCTTTACCGCTCATTCATGTTTGTCAAAATTATTCGTTTGTCAGTCACTTGAATTTCAACCTTAATTCAAAGTACATAAAAGTAACGCGACGCGCACGCTTACTCTATTCCGTAGTCTTCCCATCTTTATCTTTTAATACTCGAGACTAGTCAGTAATCATTCGATCCGAGAATACTCGATGCGAATGAGTACCAACTAGTCTCGACGAGACTAAGTATTACGAAGTATACTTAGTATGAAGTCCAATTACGTTACCTAATAGTCTTATCACTGATTGCTGGTGCTGACAAAAGCCTGTGAAAGTATGAAGGGAAGATATCAATTTCTCACATAACAAAATTGAGCCATCATTAGAAGTAGAAAATTAAAAAAAAAAAAAAAAAAAAAACTACGTACATTACATACCAAAAAAATCGTAAATAAATGATCTTATTAATTATTATTAGAGATGGGCCGACTATAGTATTTGCCGACTAACCGACTAGCCGACTACTCGGTTTTCAAAATGCCGATTAGTCGGCCGACTAGTCGGCAATGCCGATCATTCTAATACCTACTTGTCGGAGGTGTTCGGGCTTTTTCATCATCACTCGGCTTAGTCATCGCGCGGCCGCTGAGCTTAATTACTGACTGATTAATACGTTCCTATGTTGTAAAGACTGTAACTTTTGATAACTACTCTAAGTATGTTTAGAAATTATAAAACAAGTACAAATTATTTGTTTTATTTCATTTGTTATACGCCGATCATAATCGGCATATTTTGCCGAATAATCGCCGACTAGTCGCCGACTACAAACAATGCCGAATAGTCGGCTTTCCCGACTAGTCGGCGGCTAGTCGGCCATCTCTAATCAGCCCATCTCTAATTATTATATATTATGTCGAGTCGAGTCATAGTATGGATTAAAGGACGTGCATCATAACCACATTCGATAAGTAATAATAGATACTAGGTGGACTAGGTGGAACAGGTATCTGGATCACGTATTTTTAAATACTAAGAATAGGTGCACCTAGTCCCAAATTCACCTAGTACTTACAACCCATCTCTAGCTGACTCTGTATCATAAATAGTTATTTTTATACAACTCGACCAACTTATGTAGTCGTCCTAATAAAATGTATGGAGTCGACCGCAAAATGAAATAACTATAACTTTATTCATTTTAAAATAGGCATTTTAGATATGCATGACTACGGAACCCTTGTTCTTACCTATGCTCCGTGCCCGACAAGCCCTGGGCCGGTTGTATAATTTAAAAATCTACCAATGTGTTTATTCCCGGTGTCCGCTCCTTTAACCATTTTGTTATACTCACAGTACTCAGCAGTTTTTTTTTTAAATAAAAACTTTGTCCTTCTAATTAGAAACACACAAGAAAAAGAATCTGTTACCTACGTCATTCTCATGTTATTGCATGACCAAAGGGACTACGGATTCACTATTATATGTAGTGATTTTACTAATGTTACCTTAGGTATATGTAACTTTTATATAATATAACTTTAAGTGTCACTGACATCGTCAATAAGGAAAATATATACTAAAGTAAGTATTCATTTAAAACAAATAGTCAATTATAGTTTAATGTGATGTTTATTTCCTTTTAATTATTTTAGACATCGCGTCGTGCCATCAAGTTTTGGTGGTGGTTTAAAATTATTAATAGAAGAATGAATAAATTTAATATTAATTACTAGCTGACCCGGCAGACTTGGTACTGCCTCAATCGATAAATAAAAGACCTAAAGTTTTGTATAAAATATTGTATTGAAAAAGTATTCAAATATTAACTATTTAGATATTACCGTTCATCTTCACTTCTGCGCCGTTTACTGTTGAACATGGGCCTCCTATTAACAGACCTTGACGATAAGGGATATTGCCATAATCATCACGTTTACCTGCCAAGGCTCACTCGCTTGCCTGGATAGGTGATCGCAATCACGATCGAATCCGATCACCTATCGAAGATCGAAGTAATCTTCGATCGATCGATCGATGCTATGCTGAGATATATACCTTATTCGCCTCGTACGACACATCAAACATAATTAATAAATATTTAATACTCATTATATTGTTATTGGGTAGGTTCTTCCTATGCCATGTAATGGGATTTTCATCTCGGCAGATTGTTGGTATGACTTTCCTCAATTGTTTCTATTTTTATTTTGGTTCAATGCAGACTTTCCTATTAATAGCGATGGTATATTTTCTTCAATCAACCAGAACTACTAGAATATTTCTGATTTTACTCATATTTCCCTGCATTGAAATCGAACCTCACAATTCAGAGTCCCTCCGGCACAAGGTTACACTAATATGCAACGGTTTAATTTAATTTACTAATCAAATAGGTAAGTTTTGTATTCCCTTTGGTGGATAAATTGTAAATACTTACATATTTTAATCCTGTCATGGAATAAGTATGTCGTATAACTCCTAGATAACTATACACAGTCACTAAGTACTTTAATGATAATTAATTGTAAATGTAAACAAAAAATAATAATTTGGTATATGGTATTTATATCGCCTGGGAATTATTATGGACATTTGACATGTTACTGTTATACAATAAGTACCTATCAACGTAGGTAAAATAATTATAACAAAGCTTTTACAACAAATATAATGAAAACTCACTAGTATATCATAAAATAACAGTAGGTATTAAAATTATCAACACAAAACAATTGTGCACCTAATTTAAGATAAGTATACCTATTTAGAACTTTATAATACCTAGCTAGATATTACATATAGATAGGTAGGTGTACCTAATAAAACCTGAAACTTGAAACGTATTACACAGACTATATTAATATTTGAAAATAGTGGAGTAGCAGATCCACATGGATGCAAATAAATTTAACCATGAAATGTGCTGTTTCGATATAACTTCTTAACTATAACGATCGAAGCAACAAAGTCCAGCTAGTAAAACGTTAGTGAATCGCGTACCTACCGTACGCGATTCACTAACGTTTTTGTTACTTTCGACTGTCAAAATAAAAGTACTCTCTTAATATCAATCTTATGACTTTAAAATAAGGTTCAAAATATTTGGTTAATTTCCAAGTTGTAGAAATTAATTTCAGATGGGAGATACAGGGGAGATCCACGGATTACAGAAAATTTCATAAACGTATCATGTGATTTGCCGACTAAGATCTACATGTCAAATACTGCCTTCACAACATAGCATAACATTGCGTGTTATAGCGTCGTGGCTACAGTACTACACGCCGTAAGTATAGTAAGAGACGTAGTTTTGTGGAACAATGATATATGGGTGCTTAAAAATAAGAATTGCTGTTAACAAACTTTGATGAAAAGCACTAGAGGTAGAGCTAAAGAAATAACTGTGAGACCACATGTTTTTAGAATTAGACAAAGAATAATAGGTAAGTTATGGGACTTGGAATGGGGTGAATTATATAGGTTGTAATTACATATGACATTGCATTCTATTGCATATTCAAACATAACCTATTAACCTAACCAAGGACAGAAAAATATTATAACTTAGGTAGGTACCTACTCGGAATTGTATAATGTTTTAATTAAATAATTGACTCACATGTGCCTCTTGGGATAACTATTATGACGTCTCATACCAAGCCCAAATTAATATTACGAATTCATTCGATGGGCCCTCAGTCGTTCCTCAACATCATGAAGAGACACTCGAGGTATTATTTCATATCAGTAGATAAACTAAGTAAAATAATATGTTTAACATTTTTATGACCAATTCTTTGAGAAACTTTTACTTATACTTAGATCATTTTATCTCTATAGAACTGAAAGTACAGCAGGCTCCGTCGTCGATGTGGAAGATGTCGACCGCAACAAGAAACCTCCAAAAAGGGGGAAAAGAAGTATAATTAAAGATTACCTAATTGACTACACGGCAAACTCCAATCTCCATGGACTCAAATATATTGGAGAAAAAGAACGAAATTCTGTTGAAAAGTACGAAAAAAAGGTATTGTTTTTTTATGTTTTTATTAATGACGATTGAACTCATTTTTGCTGTATATTTTAGGATATTTTGGCTCTTCATGTTTATTTGCTGTGTAATACTTTGCTCCTGTTTAATCTGGAAAGTATGGATAAAGTGGAACGAAAGTCCAGTTATTGTGAGTTTTGCTGAAAATCCTACACCGGTCTGGCAGGTGAGATTTCCATAAAATAAAATAAAAATCATTTTTATTTACGTAAACCAATTAAAGGCACTTAGTCTTGTCAAACATTAATTGGAAAAAATATTTTATACCATAACACTTTTTTATTATTATTGTCCTATGTTGTGGATAATTTACTATGAAAATTAACATTTTAGATACCGTATCCTGCTGTGACGGTATGCTTCGAGACAAAAGCAATGCAAAGGAAATTTAACTTTACAGCATATTTCAACAAATATACAACGGATCGCGAAAACCTTACAGAATCTGAGTGAGTTAATAAATCAATCTTATAGTTACGAAACGAAATAAAATTATTTTAAGATCGACTGTTTCTGTTTTAGGCAACATCTATATCAAGACGTTTCCATGGTGTGTGATGATCATCTCTCCCCTGTGGATGGTCGAACAAACTCATCTGGATACGAAACTGTGGAAAACATTAAATCGGTTACAAAAAATTGTGTTTTGTCCATTTTCAATAATGAGATATAATAAAATTCAATAATTATTATTCTTCTTTTACAGGTGTCTCCAAATCTTACTGAATTTTTCTTCGGCTGCAAATGGAAAGATAGTCCTAGTGAAAATTGTACGGAATTATTCTCTCCTATTCTCACAGAAGAAGGACTTTGCTACACATTTAATACTTTAGGAGCTGAAGAAATGTTTAGGGTGGACAAGTAATACAAATTTATATATTTTTTATACTATTTCCGGCTGATTATTTAAAAAATAATGTACTTTCTAGCTTGCATCATGATTATCCATACTTGGAACATGAATATGTGGCCGAATCATGGACCCTGGAAGAAGGGTATGCACCGGATACACCAATAGAAACTTATCCACATAGGGGCTCTGTAAGTAAACCATTACGTAGGTACTTATTGACATATTATAGAATTAAATATTTCACTTTGGTATTACGGTCTATAATATCAAAAAGACCCTAAAGACACACCAAAACTATGGGGATATTTAGTGCCGTTGTTTTCTGTCGATTGTTCTATAAGGCAGCAGGTAATCTCATGTATAGAGATTGCGTTAGTGAAGAAATTTTTGTGAAATTGTCCTAAGAATAAAATCGTCGTAAGTTTTTCAGTGTATAGTGTGGTAACTTTGCTCTTGTATTTCTTTTATAACAATAACAATTTTCTCTTAATCTTAATTAATTTCTTTAATCTTTAACTTTACTAACGCGACTAATTACACAACACATTATACAACCTACTTTTAAGAAGGTTGTATATATATATTTTGTGAATTGTCGTTTTTTAAGTGCATAATAACTAAGAACTTACTTGATACTTGATGAATTTTGCAATACAAGCTGTATACGAACATATTATATTTTATCACAGGGATATGGCGTTAAATCTGGACTGACATTTTTATTGAAATCCAAAGAAATCGATTTAGACTACCTTTGCAGAGGTCCGGTGCAAGGCTTCAAGGTGAGTCGAATTATATTCGCATCAATAAAACATTCGAATAGTTTCACATAAACATTTCCTTGCATTCTTGTAGATATTATTGCACAATCCGGCAGAGCTGCCTAGGCTTTCGCAACAGTACTTCCGATCGCCACTATCGCAAGAGGTAGTCGTTGCGGTGAAACCTAAAATGATGACTACTTCCAAAGGCCTTCGGCCTTATAACCCTTCTCGGTAAGTGATACCTACCTGTTACCTAGGCTATATACACTGTAATGTTTAGTGTTTAAAAATGACTAATCAAAATGACCTATTTTAAGAGCACGGTTGTAAAAGAAATTTCCCGGTGTTAAATTGTCAGTAGTAGGTAGTGGAAGTAGACATTCTTTTCCTATATCTATATACCTAGTTCAAAAATTACTAAGATAGTTGCTTCTACTTTACAATATGATTTCCTCCGATTATGCTCTACCGTAATCCGTTTTATTAGTCTATGTTATATAATATGGATACAACATTAATTACTCGATTCGCCAACATTAAATTTATAAATAAATTAAATGGAAACTATGCTCAAATCGAATAATCTATTTGGGAGTTACATAGCCATAATAAACTAATAAACATAATTATATTCTAATGACAAAAATGAAATATTAATTATATTATTTCACCTTAACTAACTTAATTCGCTTCATAAGGAAGATACATTACAGTAAGGAAAATTATATTGTACGAAATTAAGTATGTCTTTATTTATAATGTTCCGCTTTGTTTACCTACACATTATGAAATCGAAAATATAACACATTGTGCTCGATGCGTGGTAGGAGAACATAAATCAAGATTTTCTAGCAAAAAGTGTCTTGTAATTTTATTTGTTCACAGACGACAATGCTATTTTCCAAGCGAACGCTATCTCCAATACTTCAAAGTATACACTCAGGCCAATTGTGAGATGGAATGCTTGTCGAACTTCACATACACGAGGTGTGGTTGCGTACATTTTGGTATGCCGTGTAAGTACTAAACTTATCAAGTCTACTATTTCATCATCATCAGCCCGTACAACGTCCACTGCTAAACAAGGGTCTCCTCTCGAGACAGGATTTTGCCATAGCCACCACGCTTGGCAGGCGGGTTAGTGACCGCAGTATTGTGTTGTATTACACAAGGAAACGCTGCTGCCCGTTCGACGTTTTACGATTGGTATAGATGATGTTTATAACAATCGTTACCAACGGCTTAACGTGCTTTCCGAGGCACGGAGTATTGCCCCTCAACCGACCAGACCCGGAAAGAAATCTTACAATTTACACAAAGATTTTTGTTCGTCCGAAGATTCCTCCTCCGAGATTTAATGCGAGCCAAATTACTATATCGTAGCATATGAATACAGAGTCTTACAGATATGTATCTATGAATAATGTTTCTTCGCTATATGGGAAATTTACTGCCAGGTTCTTTAGTGGGTACTCAATAACTTCGTGGACGTGTAAGCGTAAACTTTATGCAATTAGTCTCTAGTACCTAAAGGTACCTAACATTTTCAAAATTATTTATAGGTAGTTATATCAATTAAAAGTTGGATGATTTATTTTAGCGATGGTACTTAAGTTTTCATTAATATTCATCGAACCATCGATGTATCTTTGTTTCAGATGGACCAAACATGGCGGTGTGCAATGCTGGCAAACGAAGTTGTATAAAAGAAGCTCAAAGTAAGCTCAATGATCAGTTGCACATTTAATATTTCACTTAAATTTTTCAGAAAAGCCTTACTTTCATTTCCACACATACAAGCGATACGCTTAGCAAGTTCACGTGAATTCATAATATTTACCAAAACAATTCTTTTTTTTTGTTCACTCCAATCGGGAAACCAGTAAAATATTAAAATTCCAAATCATGCTGATAGTACCTACCTGCCTACTTCGAATTTATTACTCATCTTGAAAAAAACAATTGAAAGTATATTAATAAAGTGCATATAATAAAAATAAGGAATACTGTAGGTAAAAAAACAGCGAAACAATCGAACGAAAAGTTTACTCGTCGAATCTGATTGATTTTTATGTAGTCCCGAATGGCCTCCCTTAAATCCGGCTCTGAATACCGCCCCAATAGTAGGGATGTAATAAAGACCTTAAAGTGATGCCACCTTTTATCTAGGAATATACCTATTACAATATAGCATCATAACTTCCCTACAAAACAGTCACGGTGACAAAGTGCCCGTGCGTCGCTTTACTGATTAAATAGATAAAGCAAACTCGTACAAATTGAGGTACCAGGTTGGTAACGACCTTTATAGCGACAGTAACATGTGTGCCTGATATGCCACTCCAAGCAGCATACCTTTCGCTTACCTAATGACAATGGAGTCCCAATTCTAGTGCAAAGAGTTACATTTTCAATAAACTTTTATATGGGACAGTAGAAAAAAAATGTGATCTATCTTACTATAACAACAAAATATAGGAATAAATAGAAAATTACCTAATCAAATATTAGGGGATCTATAAGAATAATTACACAGTGCACTGGTAACTCTTTATCGTCTTAACTTTTTTTTCACCTAAACCCTTGACATCCGGTGCATGTCGTCTAAACTCCTACCGATTTTATGCGCTATCGTTGTTATAAATAGGCTTTTATAAAACTACCTACTCGAAGACACCTTCAAAACCCTTCTAGTGAGAATCTTCACTTAATTTCTGTAGGATTTTAAATTTCTGAGCACATTTTAAACACTCTTCTTTGTTGACCGTAACTAAGCGTCCTCAGTAAAATATAACTCAAATATAACTATAGCCATTGTATTTCTCAGTGGAACTGGTAACTATAGAAATCGAAGCAGGATTGAACAGACAGAACAAAAACAATGACTCTGAAACGGACGACCTCGGAGAAGCTTTGAAAGTATCATCGAGGTGTCAATGCCTTCCTGCGTGTACCTCCATAGAATATGAAGCAGAAACATCACAGGCTGATTACGACTGGCAAGCTATATATAGAGCCTACGGGCTAAATATATCTGATGAGGATAAAGAGTGAGTAGCTGTATGTTATTTTTTGTAAGTAGGTACAGCCAAAGAAAGCATGAAGATAGCAGACACGAAATGAAGGTAGGTACATACATAAGTATCACCAGTGTTGCCATATATACAGATTTATCTGTATTGGTACAGATTTTTAGCTCCTGATACAGATGACAGATTTCACTTGAGGTTTATACAGATTTTTTAAATTCAAATTTTCATGTGAGAATACAAGAAAGAATATAAGTAAATGGCTCAAACATTAATACATTTTAGTCCTAAAGACTTATTTGTCCTTTAAACTAGATGCTACAATTACTTTTGCTATGGCAACCCAATTGATAGATATTATATTACTATAATATTACTGGACTAATTTCTTAATAAAGATTATTTTCTTCAATTAATTTGATAAAAACGAAAACTCGCAGCCATTTAGGTACAGACACTACGGAGGAATTACTCTTGACCAAACAATTATTAAAAAACGATCCATGTTTCAAGCTAAATGTTAGTAAAAATATGATTAATAAAATGAATAAAAGGATGTAATAACTACAATAAATATGTTTTTCACTTGTCTACTACTTTATTAAAATTTTAATTAATACAGATTTTATGCAGATTTTAGCTTTTTCATCGTATACAGATAGAATACAGATTTTCAGACATAGCTATTCAGATTTCGAGGTTTAAGATATGGCAGCACTGAGTATCACTATTACTATGTGGTAGATAGGTACCTATGTTACTCTAAACCATTTAGAGCGATTCCCAAAGTGGTCCAAATGGACCCCCGGGGGCCAACGGGGACTCGGTGGGGATCTACGTTGGCGTCACAGATATCTATATCCGTGGCTGGCGTAAAAACCCCGGTTTACTAGTTGTAAGTCGTAAAATGATAGAAATGGGGCAACAGAGAATCCACCGAAATCTATTAAGTGTTTAAAGGGGTCTACAAGAAAATAAATTTGGGAGCCCCTGCTCTAAACTTTAGAGTAGGTATTCCACTGCTCTTTAGAGCGATAAGAACAATGGAATTACCTGAGTGGAATAGTGTTATAAACTATATAAATAAGTAAAACTTATTTCTTTAAATACGGCATGGTATAGGGGTTTTATGTTTACTTTCTGAATCTGTTGATTACCAAACATAACTCGTTTCTAAGTATTTAGGTATAATTCCGACTATAGTACCTACGTGAGGTTGTAAAGATGTAACTTGTAACTTCCGAAAGACACATAAAAAGAACATTTTTCAAATTATTCTATTCTCAATATAATTATTTTAAATGAATTGTAAACTGTTATTAAATATCAACGATCATATTAAATTGTGATAAATTTACGAGTATTGCGATTAAAAAAAACCCCAGCTTTTAAACTAATGGGAATATTGATTAATTGATTATAATATTATTAACAGTGTTACTCACAATGTTAGTAGCTTTTTTGGCGTAAGTTTTCAGAAAGAGATTTCCCTAACCAAGTTGTGTTGTAATTCTTAAATGGGCCAAGTATTGCATTTCTGTTTATTTTTCCTTATTTTAATTATTATTATAAGTAGCAATGGAAGATTCCTATATTTATATTAGGTAAGTAGGGTAGACTGGGTACGATTGTGACAATTTAGGTTTGACCGCCAATAGTTTTGTTAATTTACTAGTTAGTTGAGACAAAAATTACTTAAATCGTATAGTTTGTACATTTGTCTACATAAAAATACTGAAATTTAAAAACTCCGTATTAGTTATAGCATTAAAATTGAAAAAAAAGGGAAAGTGTCACAACCGACCACACCCCAAGGGCGGTTGTGACAGTGGTTATAAAACACCATGCCTAACCTAAATAATCTACGTAAAAAGTAATCATTTGTCATTAGAAACTAATATTCAATTCACAACAAAAAAATGTATACCAATAAAAGTAAATATTAAAAGAATTTGAACATAAAAACTTTCTTTTCGCTGTTGAAAAGCAATGTGCCCTTCTGCTTTTGTTTACGTCGCGCATCGGCTTACGCAATACTGGGCAACATGTGTACACTGCATCGCGCTTCTTTTTCCCCTAACACTCTTCCCCGTATTCCGTATAGTTTCGCGATTATAATGACTGTCACTACCGTACCCTGGCACACCGTACGTACCAAAGAGTTGATCTATCCCAAAGGTTCAAACTTATCTTCCTTTCATATGTAGGTAGGAATATACTTCAGATGCTTTTATTATTCTACAGCACATTTCATAAAAAAAACCGGCCAAGAGCGTGTCGGGCATGCCCATAAAGGGTTCCGTATCCATGGATATCTAAAATGCCTATTTTTAAATAAATAAAGTTAAATTTCATTTTGCGGTCATACTAGTCCATACATTTTGTTAGGACGACTGTAACTACATATAGGTACCTAATAAGTTGTTCGAGTTGTATAATAATGACTGTCTATGATACCGAGTCCGCTATAGTTTTAGCTGAAAATAGTTCCTTAGAGGTATATCACATTTTTTTTAGAATTATTTTAGTACCTAATATTGCAAGGAGTTAAGGGGTGGGGGCGCTCTAATTTTAACTTTGATTTAGGTTATCTCGAGACTGGGGGGTTTGATCGACATAGTTCCAAGGCAGTTTTTGTTGCATTTGAAGACGCCTATCACGATGGAGTAAGTCGATTTTTTTTTAAATTCTCTTTTCGTTCTATGGGAAGAGAGCTGGAAAAAAAACCATAATTTTTTAACCCAAAACCAAGTTTTGAATCTATATACCTACTTACATCTCACCACCAATTTTCGGTGCAGTAACGGCGGAGTACGAGCCCGGACGGACAGACAGACGGACGGACATGACGAAACTATAATGGTTCCTTGTGGACTACAGAAACCTAAAAATGGTAAGTGCGATGATTTCATACGGTTATAGCAAACCATTGAAGAACCAATGTTACTGTATTTGTAGAAGAAAATATACCACTTACGAGTGATGATGGTACAATTAAAAATCTTAACATGACAATCTTATATTAGTGTTTCTATGTACCTAATATTAACTTTCTTTCTTTGATTTGCCTTATATTTTTGACAACTTAATTAGCCATTATTACAGTTGAACCAAATTACAGTAGGCAAAAGTATTTTGCCGTTGCTCACGCGTCTAATATATAAAGTTAAACGACCTCTCAAAAATAAACTTTCCGGTCAATAACTTGTGCGATATTGTACGTAATTCAAAGTTACTTGGCTTTAAGACGCGTTTTATGTTATATATTGTAAACCTGGTTGGAAGACCAGGTAAGTAAGACCGGGGGAATTATTTATCATCAATTCGCATAACGAATAGTCACGATGCTTGGCAGGCAGGTTGGTGACCGCAGTATCTATTATGTAGAACATATAAATAGGTAAATGATGAACCGCTGAACGTGCTTTCTGAGATACGGAGGGTTGTCCCTCAACTTGCGCAGGATATAGTACCTATAATGCACAAGTGTAAGCACAAACTCATATCACATCTCAGGACTAGGGATGTCGATCTGAGATCGATTAATCGAAGAATCGATTTTTGGAGCCAAAAAGATCGATTTTTTAAATCGATATGTAGTACTGAATCGATTCAGTGAATCGATATTTCACCCTTAAAAATCGACATTCGATTTTATGACAGACTGTTGTTTTTAAAAAGTTTAGAAATTAAGCATTGGGAACTATAAGCTACACTATCTATTTTCTTAACTTTGTAAACCAATACATAAAAAAATAAATGTCTTATTTTATACCTGATCTGATCTTTTGATATGGTAATAAAAATATTTTTTATCATCGAATCACCTGATTTTACTGATAAGAGATCGTTATATTATAATATGTGTCATGTTTTTAATAAAATAGATTTATTTACAAAAAAATAATTTAATTTAACATTATAAACAAAAACTTGAAGAAAAGATCGATTTTTCAGAAATCGATCTTTTTGGCCTCGATTTTTTTGTGGATCGATTCATTAGGTCACGATTCGAATCGATTTAAAAATCGATCTTTTTTGGAAAGAATCGACATCCCTACTCAGGACCGGTAAGAGATCACGAGCAGCACCGACATATTAATGTGCTCTCCGAGGCACTGGTGAAACATAACCAGCTTCCAAATTTCGGGCTGGTTAGTACATACTGAAAATTTTCAAATAAAAAATATCGAGTTACACAATTTGTTAACAGACCCCGATCGAACATATGATCTAAAGACCTAAGAAGACGAGTAAGCTCATCTAATACCCAATAATGATATAGTCATGACGCCGAACAATATACCTTTGCAATAAGTATAAGTATACTTAATAATGATCCTAATTTCAGTCTTCTCTATTCCCGAGTGATGGTTTTCTTCAAAGAAGCACAATTCATTACGTCGCGTCGCTCAGAACTATATGGGCAGACAGATTTTCTTGCCAATTGCGGAGGTCTGCTTGGACTCTTCATGGGTTTTTCAATACTTAGCGTGGCTGAAATAGTGTACTTCCTTACATTAAGGTACCTATTCATAGTTAATTTGCTACTTTATTGATTTAAATTAAATGTACCTAAACTGTTTACAAACTTCCGTAATTCAGTTTGTAGGTTTAATTTGAAAAATAAAATACAATGTTGCCACAGAATTATAACTGCACGTTCAACGATCATATAACATTGCGATAAATTTATTTACGGCGATTAAAAAACACCAGGCATGAAAGATTTTATTCAACTAATTTTATCGACAGCTTTTAATCTGATGGCAATATTGATTTATTTATTGTAATATTACTAAAAAAAACTAAGACAGTGTTATTCACAATGTTTTAGTTTATATTGGCGTGCTTTTTTTTAACTATTCATTTTTAAATCGTAGCAACATACTGCGCCGTAATGTGCGCTGTGTGTGCCAGTCCAAAAGAAATACTCCCTTCTATATTCAGTGTTATGATGACAAATCTTTTTTCAGACTCTGCAGCGTTTTAATGCGTCACCGAAGGCACCAACGAGAGAAGTTGGCAAAACAGCAAAATCCTACAGGACCAAGTCCAATTCAAGTGAAGCATTCGTATGATTAAAAAAAAATTAAAATTCAAGATCTCAGAAACATTTAATTAAAAAAAAACTTATTAATAACATACTATATCTTAACTACTTTTAATAATTTTGAATGACAGCAGTGGCGCTATGGATGACTCAAACCAAATTCATAGCATGATAATTTTTTACATTACTTATATAGTTATTCGAAGCTGCTGTTTATGATGTTAACTAATAATACCTACAACATCGATTTGAGCCTTGTCAAAAGCATAATGTGCCATAAAAAAATGAGATAAGATATGGCGTAGTACCTATGCGTAACAACTATCTAGTCAAAGTTTAATACTGTTCCGGTGAAGCAGTGTAATACATAAATCATTTTTAACTGCGGCAAGGTTCAAATAGATATGGTTTTTGTAATCCTTAAATTATTCTTGAAATTCTTTATAAATGCATGTACCCTTATTGCAATTAAATGTCTAATTCACTGTGCGTACATTTTTTATACCGTACTCGGACCGCTTGGTTTTTTCTTTGGAGCATAACCAATACGGTTATGGATCTCCTCAGTAGTTTTGGGCCCTCCGACTAATGCTTTTGGTGTGTCTTCTTGCATCTCGTTAGCTACAGAAGAATTGTTTCCCTGGTCCCTGCGAAATGCTTCATATTCTTGCAAATCGTCTAGTTTTAAGGTAATCTCAGTCAAGGGCCTTCGTATCATTGTAAAATCTGAAAAAAAAAACATGAAAGCTGAAGCAACCAAAGAAATAGAAGGTTTGACTGTTGAGAGATAATAAATAGAATGAGAACACAAATAGAAATTCGTGTGACGTGTGACGAATTTCAAAAGCAACGATGCACCGGTAAATTTTGTTCAATAGGTAGGTAGATACAGTCAACCAAGGAGATAGGTTGACACCGTTAGTATCAAATAATGTAAATAAATATGTTTATGTCAGTAGGAAAGCTGGTAATTCTTTATGGGTGAAAAGTTCGCTGCTAGCTGTGTTCAAATACACATAATAGTAAACTCTTCTCATCAACGTGTGCTTATAAAATTCAAAGGCGTTTCATAATGTACAAACCTATTTCTTTTGTTGACTGTACCTGATATTTTTTTATATGTAGGCTGATAAGCTTAGTAGGTAAAGGTTTATTTCGATCTGATAAGGTAATGTTAATACGAGTAGGTACATCTCACTCTAGCCGTAATAAAGTTATCGTCAGAACCCATGGACCAAGTGTGATATTTTATGTTTGGAAACTATCTAATTTCAGTACCTTTTTGATACTATTTGATACCTTAATTAAATTATTTAGTACCTCTACGACGAATAGTGAAAAAATATGAAAAGAAAGTGGCCAGACATTCTGACGTCAGGTTGTCTGGACCACATTTTTTTGAAATAGTTGGATACAGTATAACTTAATAATTTCTTTGTAAATATTTAGTACCTTTTTAGTACCTTTACATACTTTTTTCACAAAACTTTAATCGTTCCAGAAAAAAAACTACAGAGGTATGAAAATTTTATAGGAACAAAATTTATTTGCAGCATACATAATATACTACTGGTAGAACTGGATGAAGATAACTCAGGGTGGGGTTCGTTGGTGAGTTTTGGGAGAGGCCTATGTCCAACTATGAACACTGTACAGGATGATGATCATATTTAAATTATGTAGTTTGGAATATAGTCTCCATCAGGATGGACGGTCACTAGGCGTATTTAGCGTTGAATTAATGCCCAAGAATTGCTTCCCTATTGCTTCCATTTGCTTCCTATTCTCAAATAATTGCTTCCATCGTAATAGAGAAGAAAAACTACATTTTAACGGTGACTGTCCATTCTGATATCAGGTCGGCCAGTCACCGCGTCGTGGTGTCCCTGATAAATAAAATTATTGAAATTCACGGTGGCCATTAATTACTTCCCATTTGCTTCTCTCAATGTTTTATAACGATAATACTAAAACTATCACGGCAATGAAGACATCGACTAAGGTGTTGTTTATCAATATTCATAGCGCCTGATAAAAAAATAAAGCAAATCTCATATTTAATATTGCAGTTATGCTTGAGTAGGCGATAAATCTATCATATTGTACCGATGGCCTACAGCTAAGTATTTTGTTAATAAAATCAAATGCCTGTTGTATATAGCGACAAAAAATCATGCAAATGTTATTTTTTTTTTTAAAGATTGCAAAGTTTCGCAGTCTACTAGTATTCTTGTTAACCGCTCGTGCTAAGCTAAAGCGCTTGTGTTACGAGTGGGTTCACGTCGGTAGTGCAATGGGTGGGGTTCGAACCGGCGACCTCACGATCACAAGTCCGACGCCCTAGCCATTGGGCTACGGCCGCTTCTACGTAGTAAACACCTGTAAAGATAATATTTCAGCTCTAATGGGAGTGTCTAACACTTTAACAGCTATACATTTTTTACTTTCATAAGAATCTTCTCCTGACAATAACAAACATAAAAAAAAGAATAAATGAAATCGGTCCAGCCGTTCAGGCGTGATGCCGTGACCAAGGGAAATAGGGATTCATCTTTATATTTACTTAGTCTAGCCAAAGAATTGAGCACCTATAAGAAGACTCCCTAGGAAGTAAAGAATTGAAATATTATCTTAACAGTTATTTACTACATTTGTTTGATTTTTAGTCGCTAAATACGATAGGCACTTGATTTTAATAACACAATACTAAGCTGTAGGCCATCGGTACATTATGATAGATTTTCGCCTACTCAAGCATAACTGCAATGTTAAATGAGATTTGCTTTTTTTTTTTTATCAGGCGCTAAAAATATTGATAAACAACACTTTAGTCTATATCTTTATTGCCGTGATAGTTTTAGTATTATCGTTGTAAAACATTGAGAGAAGCAAAAGGGAAGTAATTAATGGCCACCGGGAATTACAATAATTCTATTTATCAGGGACACTACGACGCGGTGACCGGCCGACCTGATATCAGAATGGACGGTCACCCTTAAAATGTAGTTTTTCTTCTATATTTCGATGGAAGCAATTATTTGAGAATAGGAAGCAAATAGAAGCAATTGGGAAGCAATTCTTAGGCATAAATTCAACGCTAAATACTCCTAGTGACCGTCCATCCTGATGGAGACGGAATATACAGGGTGTTAGTGTAAACACCGTTATCCTTGAAACCAGTGGTTTGGGTTCACTTTTAGAACGCAAATTTAATGAAAAAAACATTTTTTTTAATACATTCGCTGCCGCCGCCCGCGTGCTCTGTAGTGTGTAATGATTATGTCGTACACAAACGTACAGTGGACCGATATGGTTCGGGCATATGCCGCGGCTGGTGATAACCTGAACGAGGCTCGCTGTAAATAAATTTTGTTCCTATAAAATTTTCATACCTCAGTAGTTTTTTTTCTGGAACGATTAAAGTTTTGTAAAAAGTATGTAAAGGTACTAAAAAGGTACTAAATATTTACAAAGAAATTATTAAGTTATACTGTATCTAACTATTTCAAAAAAATGTGGTCCAGACAACCTGACGTCAGAATGTCTGGCCACTTTCTTTTCATGTTTTTTCACTATTCGTAGAGGTACTAAATAATTTAATTAAGGTATCAAATAGTATCAAAAGGGTACTGAAATTAGATAGTTTCCAAACATAAAATATCACACTAGGTCCAGGGGTTCTGACGATAACGTAATAAAGAAGTATAAGAAATAGACAGAGAGGTATAGCTCAGTTCAGAGTTACTCGACTACGAAAATAACCTTACAGAATATCATAGTCAAATAATATCATAATGTAGTTAGGGTTCCTGTGCTTGAAAAATTACTAAGTCAGGATATGTAAGACCCCCCTCTTCATAGCAATAAAATGCTAATCATCATAATATGAGGACAGGGTCTACCCATAAAAAAAACTCCAAATTCACTCCGAGGGCACTGAAAACTATATGTGCATAACATACGGTGCCCCTCGGTAGTGCCCGCAACCAGTTTATCACGCTCTTTTTATCCACTTACCATCAGGCAAACTTGCGACTTCGTGATACGATTAAAAACATTTTTTTTCCAAATTGACAAAAGGGTTCTCATTACCTTAAAAATCTCAAAACTTTTGCTTTGAAATTTTACCTTTATACACCCTTTTTTAACATTAGGTTCATTTTTCTACTTTATTTATAAGATACAACAAAAAACAACTCACGCAATTTTTTTTCTGAACGTGTTTGTGTATATTTTTGTGAACGCATTGCTAAAATATATTTAATGTTGGTAGCACTGTACACAACGAGGATTTATAGTGACGTCCATACATTTATAGTTTATCGAAATGAGAAAATAACAATTTGTTAATTAAATTAAATAAATTGATATTAAATGACAAATGAAGCCTAAGTATCCTTATGTCTCGCATTATTAATTAATATACCTATTACTAACCCTTCAAATTAAAAAAAAACAAATTTGTGGGCTTCAGTTACTAGCTACCTACTTAATAATACAATTTTGCTAATTTGCAACCTAAAATACCTTTATATTTACCGTAATATATTTTTTCATATAAAATAATGTCACAGTATTACACACGGATTCAAGGAGGAAATCTATTTCATACTCAATAAGACATAGAATATTATCCGTTGCCGCATTGTCGTAGTAGCGAGGGACGAGGCGATTACGCGAGTCAAATATAAATCGATAACGTCTAAACATACGTAGTACGGCACTAGTAATAATAATTTTCGTTGCTTGACGTGACGTCGAAAAGGTGGACACGTCAATATTGCATATCCTCAATTGAAAATTGTAATTGTTTTCGTGGTGATTTGTTATAATTGTAAACTATTACAAGTAATTATTAATAAGAGCAGTGAATAAAACTTACCAAAATGCTGTATCTTGAAGATTACTTGGAAAGTAAGATGTTCTTTGTTCTTTTATGATGATGCAACCACTTTTTGTTATATTGGTAGCAACGTGGCTTGGGTTGGTGCTAAAGGCGCGGTTTTTTGAAATAGATGATGACATGTTGTTAAACAAACTTTTTTACAAATATATTTTTTTTTACAGTGATTGAACATCTCCCGCAGGAGCTGAGAGATAGATTTACTGAAATGCGTGAAATGGATTTATCTGTTCAAAGTAATTACTTTAAATTAAATATTTTAAATTTATTTCACAAATTACATACTGCAGAGAAAATAAATATCAATTAAAACTTACAGATAACATGGATACGCTAGAGAAAAGGGTGAGAACTCTTTTCGGTGGATGTCGTCGTGGTGATATTAACAATGATCAAGCCAACACAGAATTTTCGGACATAAAAAGGGGTTACAATAAGACTTTAGAGGAGGCTGATGAAAAAATGGCACTAGCAAATCAGATGTATGACTTAGTTGATAGATATCTGCGGAGACTTGGTAAGTATTTTGTAATAATTATAAATCTACTATTAAAAAAATGTTTCCAGTGTGCACTTTAGTATTATTGTCATCAGGCTATATAACATGTAATTTCTGTTAATACACTCTACCAATGTTACTATGCATGTTTAAGCATAGTAACATTGGTTTCCAATACTGGTTACCTCAGTATTGTGTGATTATACACCTATAATGCTGCTGCCTATTCCCTGGTATACCATTTTATTGTTATAGCAATTTGGATTAACAGTTTAGTGTTCTTTCTGGTGATAAAGATTGTAATGACAATTGTTGTCACTAAGCAGGGTGGGCATCAGCCTATCTCGTTCAATGACTATACTATAGCAAACAAACACACATCTTTATTATATCTATGAGAGCAAAGGCAGAAGATCTTGTCTTCTGCCTTTCGCTAATCTATGACCTGCTCTATGAGGAAATGCATTAAGTATCCCGCCATAGTAAGAGATAGGTATGAAGGACTCCTCTCACATTACCACAAGGAGAGAGTTTACCCAATAAAACCCCCAAAACCGCCTGGGCCTGCTCCAAATGCCAGCAATGGGGACACTGAATTGCAGATGCTTGAAATGCAACAACGGGGATGTCCCATGCATCCCTAAAACTATGTTGTTGGATTTCACTAGTCCATCCCTACTTCTCATGGGTCAGCCTTCAAATGGGAAGTGGGGCCATGTTCCTACTCCTCAATGTAGCTATATAAATCTGTTATAACTAAGGGGTCAACCTGTACCATTGTCAGAAACAACTGTTTCCTAACAGACCATCTGCAAATTCACCTTATAAACATATTTGATAAACTACTATTCACTATAATTATCTCTATTTACAGATACTGAGCTACATAAGTTCAAGTGTGAGTTGGAGGCTGACAACAAAGGAATAACTGAACTCCTAGAGAAGAGATCCTTGTCTTTAGATGTTAATACCAACCACAACAGTACATCTAACAACAATCATTACAAAGAAAACAGGTACAGTTATTATTCAGTAAATTAATGGGGCCCAAATCAGTCAGGAAGACATTAGTTCTACTAACTGACTGGTTTTGGTCTAGGCAGCCAAACTCAAAAGAGTTTAGCTAAGTTCAAAAGAGATAAGCCCTACGCATAGTTTCCCAGAGGCAATTGAATCAACCGAATATGAATTTGATCTTTTAATTTGATTAATTTCTAATTACACAAGTTTTTTTAATTACACAAATAAAAAGTTCAAAAGCAATTAATGAAGCCTGTGGTATCACAGGCTTCATTAATTGCTTTTGAACTTTTTATTTACAGGTTAATTTTGGTTTTATCAGTACTTTATTTGGTTAAAATTAATTATGTTTTGCAGATACCGTATCCGTGCTGAGAAGCGTCGTGAGAGTTGGGGTAACCGCGAGTCGCGAGGTCATACTTCTGGCAACATGTCTAGAACTGATTCTGCTATACAAGTAAGAATTGCTTTAACATTATACTATCGTTTTTCTAGGATAAATGTATTACGCATTTCCTCTACTGGTACAGCGCTACACCTTAAAGAATACCACAACCAAATAACATCTATATCTACAGCTAAATAATCAGTAACTTCTTGTCTGATTAGAAAAAAAAAATCACTGATAGCTCATGTATTGAGGAAGGCTATGGGCTATATTTAATTATTGATAAATGTTATGTTCTTGTGCTCGAGTTCACAGTGGGTAATGAGAATGGGCCGGTAGGATACGAGTTGCTAGTGCTCTACATATCTACTATACTGGCACTAGGTCTAGGTTTCTTTGAATTTAAATTTATGCCACTTAACATCAGATGGATAGGATGGCATTTACTGGTTAAGGAATAAAAACAGATGATTAAGCTCATTAACCAGAACGTGTATAATTCCAGGCCGCATTAGGCAGAGACTCGTATTCGCTGGGACACGCCGGCAGCGCCATCGCTGCAGCCGCCAGCCAGGCCATCGCTGCCACACAGCAGGTTACACTTAAACCTTATTCATCATCATCATTATCTTCATCTTCAGCCTGTATGAAACCTACACTGCTGAACATGGGCTTTCTCCCGATCGACGGTTTTGCCATAGTCACCACGCTTAGCAAGCGGGTTGATGAATGTTATAGATGATGTTATAACAATCGGGATCAAAGGCTTAACATACTTTCCGAGTCATGGAGGGTAGTCTCTCTACCAACCCGAACTGGAAAAAATCTTATATTTTACACAAAGATTTCTTGCCCAGTACCGCACCCACGACCTCCGAGACTTGTAGCCGTTACGCTAATTATTGCCTAATTTAAATAATCTGGATTCTGTCAATATTGTAGTCTCTGGCCCATTAAGGACCTTGTGTTTTAAACAGCCTATCTATGGATCTGTCTGCTTCATCTATGGATATATATCCCTATTATTATTATTTTTGGATTAATAAACTGGTGTACTCTGCTGGTCTTTTTTAGGTTTCATTTCTACTGAGACTGAGTTGATATCAAGATGAGATCATACAAGATATAAAACGATAATTAAATACATGTGGGACCTGTTCCATAGTGATTATGATTATTTTGCATATTTTTGATACCAACAGATGCAACACGGTCGTCGCACGGCATCGTTGAAAGCGTCGTACGAAGCAGTCGCGGGAGAACTGGCTCACCATACACTGCAGACACACCACACACATCATGACCATGGTAAACTTATTAGCAAAGTATAAAGTTTAACTTTATGAATTCTGAACATAATATGAATAAGGTCGCCAAAATATATTTTTTTAAATGTTATTATATCAAATGTTAGCTGGTACCTATATAAATTTCGTTCCTGTATCAAATAAATAATTATCAAAGTTAATGACGATATTTGCATAGGACATGGCATGTCTTCGAGCCACGCTCAGAGCAACAGCGTTCACGGCCATCACACTACGGCTCATGGACACAACAGCAGTTCAACCTCATCATCTAATAAACGAAACAAGCAAAAGTAAGTAATTGAAGTTAACTGATTACAATTAAAATCATTACATTAGTGATTCCAAACTGTGTGTGTATATAGGTTACTGGGGTCGATTGGAGATTTTAGAGATAGAGTGTACATTTTATTCGTAAAATCATGCGTTTAAATTTAAAAAATATATTTCTATTCGAAACAGTTGAAAAACAGATCAAAGTTGAAAATTTATTTATTTGCATTGTTTGCAATGACGATATTTTATAACCGAAACGATTATGAGAAATACAAAAAATCCTTTTTTCTTGATTATGAAAAGCCGAATACTTTACAAATTACTGTCACTGTGTTACGCACTAGTTGCGCCCCGCGGTTTCACCTTGTTAGACCGCTACTCTACTCCAGTTGGTCATGTTTGTAGAATATGTATAATTATGTTAACCCAGCTTATAAATGACAAGCATCCATTCAAACTTGCGTTAGTATAATATTAGTTAGATAAAATATAATTTATATTACTTTTGGAACGAAGTTCCTTATCGCGCGTTGTGAACGGGGGCTAGACGGAAAAAATTCTTACGAAAAGTTGTCACGACACTTTTTGCTATAGCCACTCAAACGTTCAAGCCGTTTAATGTTTGTTTGAACGCGCTAATCTCAGGAACTACTGGTCCGATTTCAAAAATTCTTTCAGTGTTGGATAGTCCATTTATCGAGGAAGGTTACAGGCTATATTTTATTTTCAAAAAAATTAGGGATCCGTAAGAAAATTGCGATTTTGTAACCCAAGGTGTAAAAGCCAAAACCTATTAATGCGTGCGCTGCAAAAAATATTGACAATAGAACAAAATGATGTACTACGGGTTTGTAGGTCTTATTAAGATCTACAAAAAAGTCCGCGAGAGCATATATCTAACTATCATAGTTTAGTCACAATAACCGCTTTTATGTTCATAAAAAAATATTAAATCGTCTGAAGAAAGAAACTACGTTAAATGTATATAATAATATTAATCCTTATCCAAATTAAGCATTTTGTTATCAAGGGTATTTATGTAGAAGTAAAATACTTTTTGTTTTATTCCAATCGGACATTTCGTTGAGAAATTATCACGAGTATAAAAACGCAAAGAATTGGTACCTAATAATGAGTTATTTGCCATAATAGATAAAGCTGAAGAGTTTGTTTGCTTGAACGCGCTAATCTCAGCAACTACTGGTCCGATTTGAAAAATTCTTTCAATGTTAGATAGCCCATTTATCGAGGAAGGTTATAAGCTATATTTTATTATAAAGTTTCAATGGGAACGGGAGTTACGCGGGTGAAACCGCGCGCGGAAAGCTAGTAAATAATAAGGGGCACAATCGTGGTTACAAACAAATACTTTCGATGGAACTTCGTTCCTACCTTGTGTCCCACGACACCACACGAGTTTTTTTTTTCTATATTTATCTAATGTGTGTTTGTTCGTAGGAAAAGCAACAGCTACAGCGCATCGAGTGTGTCGGTCCACAGTCAACAGACCGTGGCTTCAGCTGCGAGCCGCTCGTCCTCGCCTACTGTTGTGTATGTATTATTTATTATATCGTCGGTGATATTGCAATACAGCGTATGTGACAGTTGCTACTAAGGTGTAATTTCATATGTCAAGAAATATGTTTTTTCTTTATCTTTTAGGGCAAAAAATATAATTTGCTATATTTGATTTCAACCTTATAAGCTATTGTCACTTACGCCGTATTGCAATATCACCGACGATATGCTAAATTGAACTTTTTTATTTAACCATGGTAAACTCTTCGATGGTTAATACCAGAAAATTATGTGCTGGTATTTTGATATGTTAATCTAGAGTCCATTCTATTTGTTCGTAATTTTTTTATAAAAATCCGTTCATCAAACGACATTAAAACTTTCATATTTATTATATCAGTAAGATGTAAAATAGATAGAAATACCCCAAAACCTTTTTACCTTCCATACTTTAAATAATTTTTATCTTAAAACCTTTAACATTTGATTTTATTTGTATTGTCGACGTGTAGGTTTTGTAAATGTAAAGACGTCTTTAAAAAATAAGGTTCTTATTAATATTTATAATCAATTGTCATGCGTTTGTTGTAGGGCTTTGAACAATGTGGTAAACAACGTGGCTATTGAGGAGCCGATGGAAGAAGAATGGACTTACGATCCCAACGAGCCGCGCTACTGCATCTGCAACCAGGTGTCTTACGGAGACATGGTGGCGTGTGATAATCAAGACGTGAGGATCTTATTTTTATATCTTACTTCTGCACCCACATAAAGACATAAAAATCCAGAAAGTTCGATTGTTCGATCTATATACCTAATAATTAGGTATATAGATCGTACAATCGAACTTGTAGCTATGAAATGAAATATTTGTATGTTTGTTTTTAAGAATCAAACTAAAAACTACTGCACTTGACAGAGTTCAAGAAAGCAACAATTTTCAGGCCAAGATACATACTTTCTCCAGCTTACGTACTACGGAAATCAATCTTAGTGCCGCGATCATAGGTACACTAGCTTTGATTTTCGTAGAATATTTTGGCCAAGGTCTTCACAAATATTTATCCTGAGTGGAGATGAAACCTACAACACTGGGTCTGAACATGGGCCTCCTCTTAACAGACCTTGACAAGCCAGAGTTGTTGAGGGATAATGCCATATTCACGCTTGGCAGGCGGTTCGGTGATCGCAATAAGATGTTGAGTATCCTTGAGCTGATAGATGCTGCTGCCCATCAATCTGATGTATGTCCCTTAGTCGCTTCTTACTACATTGGAAGCCATGGGGTGGTCAATTGTAAGCCGGACTCCACACCTCAGGTTATTAACTATTGCTTTTTATTTTCAGTGTCCTTACGAATGGTTCCACTACCCGTGTGTTGGCATCACGGCCCCACCAAAGGGCAAATGGTACTGTCCTCAATGTCAAACCAACATGCGTCGCAATCGTGCCCACCGGAAGAACTAGAACGTGATTTATAGTTAGACAAGAACTAGAAGGAACTATCAAATAATTTTGAAGTTTAAATTTAAAATTGCTATTTGTCGCATGCTTTTGTCAGTATTCTATACAAATATGACATAAAATTAATTTTATTATGTGTTTAGTGAATCTTAAGAACAAATAATTGGCTTTTTTAAGCTGGCGTTATAGTTTTTGCTCTCCAAGGATGTCTAATTTTCTTTGATTAGCATTGGTTCAATAAGTACGCAAATTGCTTACAACATCAACCTTAACGGTCAAACTTAAAATAGTAGACATTGGCCAACTCATTCCTAATACTATGGAGGCCATTTTAGGTTAAGTTAAAAAGAGGAGTGAAGAGTACTGAGTTTTGTTCACGACACAATATCTTCGTACTTTTTAAATGCCTATGAGTAAAAGAAACTGTTATGATGTTTTAGGTTAAGGTTTAACTTTGTTAAAAAGTTGACAAAGGGTGATTGTCAACCAAGTTAAATTATCGCATAACTGAAAGCCTAGTAATGGCTTTTCCTTCATGTGTTTACTGCATGGTTATCGATGTTTGTTCTAATCCTTGTCCTAACTGATGTATTCTTAATAATCATGGTCTAGCTTGTTTTATGCCTGTACCCATAATTTAAGTAATAAATAAATAAATATGGAAATTTATTTTGTTTTATTATATACCTACGTGAGCAAAACTAAGGGTGCGTTACTTCCTTGGGTAGGTACCTACTAGGATTACGTAAGTGAAGAAATTTCAGTGAAATAATAAATGTTGGTTTTCCATATAAAAATAAAATGATATTAAATGTTTCTCATATATTACAAAGCCATTAGACCATTCGTTTGCAAATATCCGAAGTCCGAGAGGCCCGCGTGCTGTAACGTAGAGGAAAGTAGCATGAAACGCTCCTTAAAATATTACCGAGTCATCATTCTTCAATTGCTGATAGTCGAGTTGGGACTGATAGCTGAACCGAGGTCCACGTCCCATAGCGGGCGCTCGTTTGCACAGGTGGCTTAAAATGTCGTTTTCTCAAGCAAATAGCAAGGCTGGAAGCCCGCTCGCCTTTACTAAGTAGCACATGCCGCGTGTTCATGTAGTTGTTCTTGTCTGGATCATCTAGAACGCGCAAACGGAACCTATGATGACACATTTTTCCTTAATTGCTTTGTAGAAAAATGTATCATGTATACTTTGCAAATTTTCCATTATTGGGCATAGGATGTAATTTTGATCTGATTAGTAGAATTGATAGATTGTGCTTTAATTAGTTACAGTCTACATGGCTGTACGGACAAATTCCTCAAAAAAATGTTAAGCATTTCTTAATATTATATTTCGTTATTATTATTATTATTATACTTCAATTACTCGACAACCGCGACGCGACGCCGCGCCGCGCCGTTAATATTAATTTATAAAACCTATTATAATCTTTAATAATCTGGCCTACGAAGCATCTTTGTTAATTTTAAAATATAGAAATTATAATACTAAATTTTATTTTATATTTATTTTTAAAAAATTTCCATTGCTTGCTTATTTTTGAATGATGGTAACATTATTAAATAAATGTCAAAATCTACGAGGTGATTCCAGAAAAAGCGACAAGCGTGAGTTGATTGATATTCAATTATATAGTTTATTACGTATAACCGGCAACTCGTTTTCTGTATTCCATCCAATATAATATAATATTAAATAAAAACAGCCACTCACAATGTCCGAAGCAAAGATGAAAGAGGTACGTATTTTTTTATAATATAGGTAGGTTCATTTATTGCTTTCTATGTTTTATCACCACTGATCTTAATGAAACTTTGTTTTTATTTTATTTCTATCTATATTAGTTACGCAGTGATATAGATGAGCTCAATGAGCTATTAAAGCAAGCTAAAAGAAAAAGGGTACAAGATTTATTGTCTTTGGAAATCCGGAAATTGGAAACAGAATGGATTAACCTGAAAGACGCAGTTTCTAAGGCTAAAGAACAGGCAAATGCGCCGGCTACTTCAACAGCGTCCACTGCTACACCGAAGAGATATCAAATAAAGCTGAATGGCTATGGTAAGTCTGTTCTTAAAATTAAGTAGACAGACAACAACAACACTAAACAATTGAATCCCTGTGTTGCGGGAACTTTACAAACACATCGTTCACAGGCACAAAGCACATTCAGACACATAACAATCTGTGCTTACACACAAATAGTTGTCCTGTAAAAATCATACTCAGGACTAGCAACTAATGCAACCACTGCACCACAAATATAATACAATAAATTAACCTATAAATATTTATTTTTAATTTGTTAGTTACACATTTCTAGGTATATTAATCTTAGAAGTGTGCTTAAGGTTGGTTTAAGAATCATGCATCATCATGCAAAGTATTGATTCATCTTGTTGCAATTATTTATGGAAGTTAAAACAATTTGTTTTGATATTAGCCTAATGAATTCATAATGGTATTGCTGATATATAGCTATAAAGTTAAATCTTATGTTATTATTAGATATTTAACTATCTTTTCTATGTTATCAAATTGGTGTTAAATTCTTCTGATTTATTCTTTAACAGACTTGAGACTATTGTAACATACTGTTACAATAGTCTCAAGTCTGTTAAAGAATTAATTTAGTTTACCTTCTTATACTAGATGTAAATCACTTTAATGATTATGCAAGGAAGATACACCTATTGAAGTGGCTATAGCTCTGAAAAATAAAATGTTTCAGAACCACTTAGAATTAAAAATATGTATATTTTCTCTTCAGGTTGGGACCAATCAGATAAATACATTAAAATTTTCGTAACCCTGAAGGATGTTCAATCAGTACCTAAAGAACAAGTATATTGCAAGCTGACGGACCGTTCAATGGCACTGCACGTTGATAACTTGGAAAATAAAGACTATCTGTTGGTTATCAACAAACTACTGGAACCTATCAACATTGAGGAGAGCCACTGGAAGCAGAAGACGGGTAAGAATTTAAGTAACTAAAATAGTGTGTAATCTTTTTTTATAGGTGAATATATTTTACTAAAATGAACAGTAGGTATGTATGCTAGAGATAAGTATCATTCACAGTCTTTTATGTATAAAATGTTAAAGAAAATTTACTTAAAATGGAATGAAAAATAATATAAATTAAATTGTTATCACATTTCTTTTGGTTGTGTAAATTATGATAATTATGAATTATATTTAATTATTATAGGTATATTCAAAATGTATGTTTTTGTGGCTTAATTGAATTGTCATATTCTTAATACTTAAACGTCATTATGAGTATGAGAATCTCAGAAACAGTTATACACTTTCAACAATTAACAATTAATTTTGTTTAACAAATTATTTTTATCAAATTATTTGTTCTCTTGCAGACATGGTTGTCGTCTTCCTGGCTAAATCTAATCCAGGCTCTAAATGGTCCCACATGACAGAACTGGAAAAGAAGTTTGAAGACCAGCGTAATAATCGGTTCAAGCCACCAAATGCCGATATAGATGATAAGAATAAGGATCCCCAGGAGTCCATCATGGGTTTGATGAAGAATATGTATGTTGCATAATTCAATTCCATTCTACTAAGTTTTCGTTATGTCATGTCTCATCATCATTCTTACATAACTTTAAACACCAACACATATTTTTATGTCAATGATGATTTAAAAAAAATATTATTTACTATTTTGGAGATCGAAAAATCAATATAATAGTTAATATTTCAATACCATTTTACTTTTCAATTTAATTTAATTGTTTCTAATAGGCGTCAGTTAGATAATCAAAAAATATTGAACACGTATTTTTTTTACGTTCCTCAAACTAAAAATTACGACATTTCTTGTAACATCACTTCTAGGTACAATTTTACCTTGTAGTGGTATCACAAAGCCGCCTCTCCTAAACTTTGGAGTTTGTTGTTGCTCTGTATCTTTGTAATTTTTTATAGATTTGATAAATACAAAAATATGTGTCCAATATTTTTTAGTAATCTAACTGACGGACTAAATATATCTTTATTTTTAGTCTTCTTGCCTATTAGCTGAAACATCACACATCTTCTGTTTTTTTAAATATCTTGTTATTATATTCAAAACTATATAGCTCATAAAAATACTTAAAATATTTTCTTTTTATTTTCTAGGTATGAAACTGGTGATGACGAAATGAAAAGAATGATCTCAAAGGCTTGGTATGAAGGACAGCATAAGAAGAAAACTGACACATTGGATCTGTAAAATGAATTTAACCCAAACCTAGTTTTATGTCACATATTTTTAAGAATAATTACATCCAATTTCGTTTCTATAGCTTTCCTTTTATTTAGAAACCCTTTTAATTTAATTAAAATAGTACTTTCTGTTTTCCCTCCCTCTAACTTATTCTTATGAAATCTATGGATAGGTATTAGGCATATGAATCTAATTATGGATTAAATAATAAAACTATGAATAACATTGAATATTAATTTATTTAGAATACATTAGAATAGATATCATAATATAACATCAAATCTACATTTACTACAAGAGAATTTAATTAGTCAATTTTTTTATATCTTTTACATCCGATATAAGTATCTATTATAATTTTACATCTAATCCATTTTGATGAGCTTTGCAGGAGTTGTCCACCACTGCAGATTCCTGTAAAGAAGCAAATTAATAATAAATGGAATTATTGTAAATGTCCGTAATTCTGGGATATTCATTGTAAAAATTTAATAGGGGGTCCTTACACTAGTTTGTCATGGAATATTAAGTCTGGTGGGATGTTTAAACTTACATAGATTTTCCCATTTCAGTGCGTTTTGGTGTCAGCATTTGCATGAAAAGGCCGCACAAATATGCAGCTTGCAACGTGTAGAACGAAAACGCCCAGGACCAAACAGCGGATTCATTTTCTTGTACATTTTTATTTATAGCCACTATTTTCTCTTGATTGCTGGCAATATCGCGGAAACGGCTGTTAATTTGGCGTTCTCTATTGTCATGCTGTTCGGCATTGAAGGAATATCGCTCTCGCATTGAATCCATATTTCGGTCATTACGCTGTTTAGCAGCCGAAAATTGTCGTTTTGTCGCTATGTTGTCAATGGAGTTGGCGATAATTATCATCCTTTTAAGTTCGTGTGGGTATTGATTTTCACGAGTATTTCTTTGGCTCTCCTTGGGATCATTTCGAATTATGTCGCCAATGCTTCGTATTCTTCTATTGTTGTGCTCTCGAATATTTCTGTCCTCGATAGACTGACTTCTTCGTTCCTGCCTGTGTTCTATTCCGCGAATATCCCTTTCATTTCCTCTGGAATATTTGCGAGTTACATCTTGAGAAGCACGAATTTCTCTACCGCGAATATTCCTGTCTTCAACTGACCGAGATCGTCGTTCAGAATCCTTGCGCGTTAGTTCTCGATCGCCACGGACTTCTCCATCATTGAGATCTCTATTTTTACGAATAATCCTATGCTCGACTAACCAAGCCCGTCGTTCATAATTGTATTGATTTTCACGACCGTCCCTGGCATTGTCCCTAGAATCTGTAACAACCCCAGTTACATCTCGAACGACACTGATTTCTCTATTATTGCGAATAATTCTATCCTCGACCAATCGAGTACGTTGTTCCCGCGCGTATTGTCTTCCACGAGCGTCCCTTTCATTATTCATGGAATCCTTTCGATTTAAGTCTCGAACGGCATGAATTTCTCTATCATTGTGTTCTCTATTATCACGAATACTCCTGTCCTCGACGGACCGAGCTCGTCTTTCGTACAAATACTGATTTTCACGAGCATCAATTTTGTTGTCCCTGGAATCCTTACGAGTTGTGTCTCGAACGACACGGATTACACGATTGTTATTTTCTCTACTATTGCGAATATTCCTCTGCACAACTACCCGAGATAGTCGTTCACGTCTATTTTCATTTTCGCGAGCATCTCTTTCATTGTCCCTGGAATCCTTTCGAGTCGAGTCTCGAACCACACGGATTACATGATTATAATCTTTAGTATTGCGGATATTACTATCTTCGCTGGACCGAGATCGTTGTTCCTGTCGATGTTGAATTCTACGGGTGGCGCTTTCACTTTCCCTAGAATCCTTTCGAATTACGTCGCGATCAGTACGGATTTCTCTATTATTATCTCTAGTATCGCGAATATTTATTTTTTCGATAGACCGAGTTCGTAGTTCTTGCCTATATTGTATTCTAAGTGTGTCCCTTTCATTATCCCTGGAATCCTTTCGGATGAGATCTCGATGAGCACTGATATCTCTTTCATTATCTCTAGTATCGCGAATATTGCTGTTTTCGATAGACCGACTTCGTTGTTCCTGCCTATATTGTATTCCACCCATGTCCCTTTTATTATCCCTGGAATCCTTTCGAATGAGATCTCGATCAGGACTGATATCTCTTTCATTATCTCTAGTATAGCGAATATTTCTGTTTTCGATAGACCGAGTTCGTTGTTCTTGCCTATATTGTATTCTACGTGTGTCCCTTTCACTTTCCCTGGATTCCTTTCGAATGACGTCTCGATCAGCACTACTTACTCTTTCATTATCTCTAGCGTCGCGAATAATTCTACTTTCGATAGACCGAGGTCGTTGTTCCTGCCTATTTTGTATTCCACGAGTCTCCCTTTTACTGTCCCTAGAATCCTTTCGAATGACATCTCGGTTAGCTCGGTTTTCTCTGGTATCGCGAATATTTCTATTTTCGATTGACACAGTTTGTTGTTCTTGCCGATATTGTATTCCACGAATATCCCTTTCATTGTCCCTGGAATCTCTTCGGCTTACAACTCGATCGGCACGAATTTCTCTGTTATTATTATCATTAGTATTGCGAATATTTCTGTCTTGGACTGACCGAGTTCGTTGTTCCTGCCGATATTGTATTCCACGGACGTCCTTTCCATTTTCCCTGGAATCCTTTCGGATTATGTCTCGATCTGCACGGTTTTCTATATTATTATTATCTCTAGTATCGCGAATATATGTGTCTTGGCGCGACCGAGATCGTTGTTCCTGTCTATATTGCATTCCACGGATGTCCCTTTCACTGCCCCTGGAATTCTTTCGTATAACGTCTCGATTATCACGGAGTTCACTAGCATCGTGAATAGTTCTGTCTTCGACGGATCGAGTTCTTTGTTCTTCTCTATATTGATTTTCACGAGTATCCCTCTCATTGTCCCTTGAATCTCTTCGAGTTACATCTCTTTTATAGCGAATTTCTTGATCCATCCTGGCTTCACGGTGACTTGCAGCTCGTTCAGAATACCTTCGCTGGTCAGTCATTTCTTGATCATTTTGTCGCCTTTCTTGACGGGAGTCCAATCGAATTTGCATACCATGTACTCGACCATCCAATCTGGAATATCCAGTTACAAATCGCCTCTGGTCTCTAAGTACATCACGACGTTCATTATCGACCTGCCTCCTATCAGATCGCACTAGAAAGTCACGTCGATCCATTTCAATCCTTACTAGGCGCTGACCACCATTATCATTACGAGAAGAAACTACGCGTACTAAGTCTTCCGCTGTTTGCTTCTTACCATCTCGTCTTTCGTATAGCCGTTCTGTATAACGGTAACCGTTGAATGATTTTTTGGACGTTTCACGACGGCTATTCGGATCTTGGGATAAATTGAAGCGAGCGATTTTAACGTCATTCTTCTCATTCTGATGAACATCTCTAGAGATCGGGGACTTAGAAAGTTCAATGTTTCTGAAAGATCTTCCTTTGGCATCTGTGTCGCGTCCTTCACCGCTCTTGTCATTTGAATGAACTCTTTCAAAGCGGGCAATAGGTGACCGGTCAGAAAATCTTATACCTTTTCCACGAGTATCCTTAAAAGACCTCTCAGTTGAAAAACTTTCACGTTCCCTTAATTCCTGGTGGCGCTGATCATCACGCACATCATAGCGATCGGTTAATGGTCGTGGTGGAGGAATAGCTTCGTTGTCCCGGTATTTTCCATGCGGAAAGTACCTTGACTCTTTGGAACCAGTTGGACTTTGACGATCGCAGCACTGATACCTTCCATCAACGAGGCTGCGCTCACTGAACGAAGTTATAGGTTTAATAACCGCGAGTAACGCAAATAGCAGTAAACGCCAGTTATTCATAGTCACAGTGCTCTTGTTGTGAGTTTTCCTTCCTTCTGCGTTGAGTGTGTTGGAAGTGTCCCGTTGGTGGTCGCTTCCGAACTGAATTTTGAAGCGCTGAGACCGTCTTTTATATGACTTCGAGGACTGTTTTCATCCTACGCGTATTAGGCGCTAGAATGCATTCAATTTTCAGCTTCGTACACGCATTCCTAGTTTCATGTGGATCGACTCATCTTCATATTTAAAGCATTTTCTAGACTGACCTCGCGCTGTCACGCTTATAACTCCTGTTCCTACTGTTTTTTTTCATAAAGTAGGTACCTATAGCTTTGTTACTCGCTGATAATGTAATATACATTATCAATGAGTAACAAAACCTATAATTCGACAGAGGAAATCATTTTTAAAAAACCTGTTTAGCAGTTTTTTTTTCGTTACGTAACGTATTTGTCTACGCAATTTTATGATTTTACTAAGTGATATGAATAACACCTAGTTACCTTCCTAAATATGAATAGTTCCCGATCATCTATCACGCCGTAGCGACTTAACCAAATTAGAAGGCTGCTAATTGATTTTAAAATGTTATAGGTTACCTAATTATGCTGTTTTAATAATTTTGAGACCAAAATGGTAATAACATTTTTTGTTGGCATTACATTACCTGTCACTCCTCATAGTGAAACTTACCACCATTCAGAGGCGGATTAAACGTTGAGAGCGCCGTAGGCAAGCATCTCATCGGCGCCCCTATTTTATAAATAACTAGTAAGTACTAGTAAAAATGTGATCACTATAGTTGGCGTTACTACATGTGTGGTAGAGGTTACCCTAATTTGGAGCTGACATTTCTTTATTCCGACTTGTAGTAGCTTCAACTACAGTTGCTGTTCCAGCGTCTATTCTGCCCGCTCGCCCCTTTGTACCTTCGCGCCCCTAAGCACGTGCCTAGTTTGCCTTATGGATAATCCGCTTCTGCCACCATTTTGTAATAAGCCGTGATTGTTTTGTGTTTTACAAAATATACCTATCACTTAGACGAGGAAGTGATAAAGATTTAAGATAAATGTAGGTCTGTACCTGGCAAAAAGAACTCTAGTGCCTTGCAATGCAAGATAATTAAGGTTTTACGAACAGACGCCCATAACACAGATTGAAAATAATTTTAATCTGTAAATGATATTGAAACACGATATATATTTCGATAAGTAAGAAAAAAATATCAATATCACACCTGCTAGTATCAAAAAGGTCGCAGTACAATACATGATCCATGGGTATTATCTAAGGACACAGCTGCACAAGAAAATTTGTCCCCGCGCGTAAAATAATTATCTGATCGAATCCATTGGAGCAATAAATGGAAACTGTAACGAAATAGATTTCCTATGACGTCAATGGATGGGGTATATTTTTAAATAACACTGGTATATGTAGCTACTTAGTTATATATTTCTATAGGGCTTTACAAAATAGTACAAAAGTTAAAAAGAAATTACGGATCGATTACCATGGCGGATATTGAAAATCGAAAGATTTCTTTCCGGGTCTGAATAATAGTAGAACCTCCCGACTACCTACCTATCTAATAGGCATCAGCGTTTTCCTGGAAATAAACTGGTACCTAGGTAGATAACTTTTTTTTTTTTTTGTTGTCCGGGGGGAAATGCAGAAACGCGTATTCGCGCGCTGGCGGTGGGATATGTGGGACTCGCCCACTCCATAGCGTGGTATGCTAAACTCATACCACGAGGAGAGGACCCTACCAACCACTAAAACCTCCCGGACACTCCTTCGATCCGCCGTTGGTGGGGGCCGGGTACGCATGAGCAATCCGGCCCGTACCTAGATACCTACCTATAGGTACCTATATTTAATACCGCACTCGCCAACCTGCTTGCCAAGCGTGGTAAGTATGGCTCGTCTATCAATAGTCGCCCAAGTTCAGCTGCCCATAGGTTGATGATGATGATACCTATTCCATAAATTTATAAAATATTAGATAGGTTAACTAATAAGGTAAGTTGAATTGAAACTGAATTGAATTTGAATGCCCATCTACATTGGCCGGTCTAACGGCTGTATTCGATTTACAAATCGCCAAAACGTACCTATGTGAAAACGACTTGAACAATTTGGTTAATTATTTTTTTATTGTAGGTATTCTTTTATATTCGTGATTATGGGGGTTTGTATGAAAGAATATTTTGACAAATCCATGGGACGGACGATCAGAGGGCGACGCCGAGGAGGAACAGCTAGATACCTACTAGCTGTAACTACTGTACTAGCTAAAATTATATGTAAGTATTTTAAAAATAAGTACATATAATTTTTACAGTTGGAAATTTACATAAAATAAAAATCATTTTAATTTACGTAAACCTATATTACAGGCACTTGCAAATAGTCAAAACAATAATTTATTATTAATCTACGTATAATTTTAACATTTATAAATATGAGCATATTAAGCAGGTATTTTAGTTATTGATTTTAATAATTTTAGTTTTAACACTATTATTTTACTATATTGTTTCCAATAGCTTGTTCTGTCTATATTAAATTATATTAAGAACAATATTGTAAAATGACTTACAACCTCCGTAGCGTAGCGGCTCGCTTCAAATCTCGGAGGTCGTGCGTTCGATCCCAACGCCGCGGCCGCCGGACAGGAAATCTTTGTGTAAATACTAAGATTTCTTTCCGGGTCTGGTTGGTTCAGGGACTACCCTCCGTGCCGCAGAAAGCACGTTAAGCCGTTGGTCCCGATTGACATAACAGCATCTATAAATAATCGTATATCAAAGAACGGGCAGCAGCGTATCCTTGTGTGGTCCAACATAATATTGAGGTCACCAACCCGCCTGTCAAGTGTGGTGACTATGGCAAATACCCTCCCCGAGAGGAGCCCATGTTTATCCGTGGATATTATACGGGCTGATGATGATGATACTTACAAAGAACTTGAAGAAATTCTACCTATTGATTTTATACCTAAAGATGAAATCTTTGTTACTCAATCACGTAAAATTAACGGATTTGGATTAAATTTTTACGGAATTAACGTATAATATACTACAAATAAACTTTCATTATATGTAATAGATTACCAACCTATCACGAGTGCAATCTCTTTGCTAGTCTAAAAGTATGACAATATTTGCTATAGTTGAACCAATTGCTAAAATTCTTTCACAGTAAGTAAGCTACGTTATCCTGGAGTAAATAGGCTATATTCCATTATGCGTTTCCCAGGAAAACGAAAGATATCCTTACGTACAGGTGAAACCGCGCGGAGAGGCTATTGGTCAGTAGGTATTTTGTGTACATATCCCAAGTACAGAAATAAAGACTTCATAATTTAGGACTTATCCTCAGTTTTATTAACTCGTAAAATATTCAATCCATTTTGATGTACAAAATGGATTGAAACGTTCACACCATTGTTATTCTCCAGCGCGTCGCGAGATCTCGGTGACCTACTGATGACGTTAAGCTATACGAGTAGATAAGTCGGTATCACTTGATTGTTTTGGTTTCTGTTATTTTGAGGTGATTACTATTACTCTTGGCTCCCATTACTCACTTCTCCCCTAATACCAAACTTACCTAAATTATTGAACCTAAGTATAATTCATATAAGTAATAATTTGTAATGATAGTTACACATCTCGGCGACTGATACTTCTGTAGGTAGTAGGTAGGTATCTACATTTATTTATTCAGCATAAAAGTTAGATATCTCTACTTCTTAACAATCCCAGCACTACCTACGTTTCTAAATGTGGACAGTTTAATCTGCAAATTCCTCCTTCTACGGCAAATAAGTACATTGGTATAATAATATTAATATATAATGCTGAAGAGTTTGTTTGCTTGTGCACGCTAATCTTAGTAACTAAGTACTGGTCTGATTTGAAAAATGAACATTTCTGATTTGTCTGTTATGAACAATCTAAATACCAGCCCAATGAAAGGAGGTTGATTGTGTTTAACCTCTGCTTTGAAGAGCACTTAAAGATCCTGCGTTGGAATTTTCATCTTTTAATTTGGCACTTGGCAGTTTTAGCTGATTTTCTAAGGCCGAGACTCCACCAAAGCGGAGACGAGACGAGCGGAGAGATGTTTTTTAAACAATCAATAGAATTGCGTTATTGAGACATCTCCTTTCCGCTCAGCTTCAGTGGAGATCGCTGTGCGGAGATATGTAAATAATATTTGTATGGCGCGATGGAAGCGGAGATGTGAGCTGTGCCCGGACGACGCACGGCGGAGACGAGAGATGTGAGCGGCGTGCAGTGATCGATGTCACCCTTCGCCGTTCCGCCTCTACGGAGAATGCGTACTGAGCACTCAATGCCTCGCACACTCGCAAGGCTAGCCAGCACACATCTCTGCCACTCATTTCCGCACAGCTTCGGTGGATTGAAAAACAGTTTCCGAACTGAAAAACATCTATTCTCGCACAGCACACATCTCCGCTTTGGTGGAGTCCCGGCCTTAGTCAAGGAAGTGTAAACAAATTGGCTTTCGCCCTTACCCTCTTTACGAGTAAAAAATACGAACACGCTAAAATACTGGGTATACATATTGTAATCACAAATACTTAATAATTTTCTCTCTAATCTTGCTCGTTGTGGTCGCCACGTAACTAGGTACCTACTGTCGTTTATAGTAAAAAATGTTGGTGGCTCCAATTTTATGTAGAATATATTATGTTTTTTCATGATACTTATGTAACAAAATAAAAAATTATAACCACTTTTATAATGAATGGCAAGTAGTTCCTACTTGCATTCAGCACGTAGGTTCCTACTTGGTATTTTTTACTCACATTGGTTCAGTAATCTATATTATTATAAAGAGGAAAATTTTGTGTTTTTGTTTAGTAAAAACGCAAAAACTACCAGACGGATTTCGATGACTTTCACAATAACGATGCTGCATTATCCATGAGTAACAGGCTATATTTTTACGAGAATAAATTGAGGATCCCTACTAAAACTCCAATAAAGTAATCCAATATATGAATCATCGCATGCGTTGCTGAAGAAACTATGAATGATAGAAAAAAATATATGTTCTACAACAGGGTTTCTCAAACTTTCGGCTCCACGAACCCCTGTTAAAATTTCCAGATCATAGCGAACCCCTAACTAAGTAATTAAATACCCCAGAGAAAATAATAAAATTGACTGTTGAAGAAAACGCCTGTCAGTTATCAAGCCACCACTACGTAAATCTTGTCGCGAACCCCCTGCCATCGCATGGCGAACCCCTAGGGGTTCGCGTACCCCACTTTGAGAAACCCTGTTCTACAATATTAAAAAATATATGAATATCTTAAAACGTCGCGGCACCATTTATTTTACTACGGTAGTTATGTAACTATAGCTACTTTTTTTAAAGAAACGTTAACAAAAAACATCATGCCTTAAATACCACGTTATTCATGTATTCGTGTTAATCCTTATCCAAATAATTTATACTTAAGACTGTTTCAGTACCTGTAGATTACTTTTTGTATTATTAAAATCGGCCATTGTCTTAAAAATATACTACGAGTTTAAAAATACACTGCAACAAGACATTTCTTACTGTAAGATTCTCGATTTAGGGTTAGATGATGGCTTCAAGATTCTCAAGAATGTGATCAGTTTGAGCCAATGTTTATAAAAAATGTCCACCCGTGCGAAGCCAGGACGGGCCGCTATTTGTGTAAGGTAGAGGTACGTTGCATAGAAAAAGCATGCCTAAAAAACAGTCTCAGCTATTATTGGGCTTCATAGTTTTATCAATTTTCTTTTATCCCTTTATAGTTATTGCTAAATTTGAACACAAACAGTGTATGTCACTTTTACTCTCTTTTTCAAGTGTTTCTCGACTTTATCATCCATTCCTGATCACCTCAAGTTGGAGGCTGATGGTAGTCCACATTCTGGAGAGTCTAAGAAGCTTGGGTTAAATCTCTCCAGAATGTTCTGATAGATTATCCTATCTATAAATTTTTGTTAGATTGTTAGTAAATTTAATTACGATATTGAATAAAAAAACTGAGTGGGCAACCAGTGGTTTATTTTCTTAAATTCTCTTAATCCTAATTGTATCCATAGGATTGGATGATTGTGGTGAACGGCACCGTCGCCTTCGCGACCTTCTCGCCGGATTCCTTGGTGATTTTCTGTTGACAAAAAATAAAACCAAAATTAATTGTTTGAAGTACTAAAAAACTTAAAATGAGAATTCAAATTAAATAAGTATCAGTAAAAGGTTATTTTCATATGCTATCAAATAATGTAGGTAAGAAGTAATATTCATCATTTAGTTTAAGATTTTTTTTATCTGGTTATAGAAGAAATTTGTGCAATCAATTGTAAAATTTGAATTACCTTAAGCTTCTTCTCGAAGGCAACTCGCTTGATGGAGTTGACCTTCCTCTTGTTCTCAAGCTTGCGAACAACGTCGCGGTACTTCCAGCCGACCTCATGAGACAGGCGACCAACGTGACAGTACTGAAATAGAGAAAAACATTTTTGAATAATCACCCTTAGTATCCCATGTTCAATTAGGGTAAAAGAATTCTCAGACAATATAAAAATTGCAACATAATTTTATTCTGTCGCAAATTACCCAAATGAAACATCACTGAATTATGACTTTTAGATATGCTTATGGCAGCTGACTAAAATGTTTTGACAATTACAATTTAATGCAATTCAGTATTGAAATATTAACAAATGTGTCAATCTGTAACACATGCATTTGTGAACACTTAAATCTAGGATTAAAAAAAAAAACTATGTATAAAAACTACAGTTTGTGAGTTTATTAAACACATTTTATGTCACTGTCCTGCAAAAGTGAAGATAAGACTAACATAGCAATCTCCAAAATTCCTTTCCATTTGTAGTGAGTTTTGTAACAATTGCAATTATTATTATATTGTAACATCTATTAGCAAATAAGAGTTTTAGTTATTAATCAAAAAGCAGTCTCAAACACAAAGTGATTTGATTTTTCTGTAGCTATAAACGAATTGTTATTATAAGTGTAACCAGAATAACAATAAGAAAATGTTGAATAGATAACATACCTTACGGCCGGGCTTCAGGCAGAACACACGGAGTGCAGCGGGTACAACCACACGGCGGCGGCTGTCGTAGGGTGGTGGGCAGCCGTCGTAGGCGCGGAGCCTCTTCAGCGCGCTCTTTCCACGCTCAGTCTTGTGTGGGATCATGCCTTCAAATAAAATTATTGATTTAATTGTTGCCCCAACGTACATTGCTTATGTTTTAATGTATGTGGAGCTTCATAAATTGTTTTTATATCATAAACATCAAATAATGTAGGTAAAAGTAGATAATAATCATTAGAACCTTAAGTACTAACAATGAGCTTCCATATATATGTTAATTACTTAGTCCGATATCTTATAGAGTAAGAATTATCTGTTAGTTATAGTTTTTTATTATTTATTATTTTATCTTCTTACATTGTAATTCTGACAAGTACAATTGTATGTAAATACCTAAGTGCTGAATAAAATTCATTAATTCATATGAAAGATTAAGCTATAATAATTATTGTTACAGGCAAAACTGTTCAAAACAACTGCACTTAAATCAACACACTATTCATTGTGACAATAATTGAGGTCCCAAAATTTCTTATTGATGCAATGTATTGATTAAAAACTACCAGCTGTAATAACTACAATCGTAAATCTCTTCTGAATTAGATATAAATAGTTTTCACTGTTAATGCTAGAATTCAAATCTCACTATAATGGTTAAATACACACCACACATAGTGAAAATGGCAGTATCATTCTTTTATAAAAATTGGTGACCGCAATTTGGCAGATTAATCAAACTTTACAATGATGAATATTACCAGTTGAGATTATTTTATAGTATATATTATGTACTTTATTATAGTATTAAAGTCTATGATAACCACAACTAAAGACCATAACATTAGATATTACCTACAGATTTCTTAATATTAAAAAATAATTTGTATGTTTTTGTTCATAAATATTACTTATTTATTTTAGGGAAATCTAAGTATGTATGTAAGAAGCCATGTTTCTTATAAATATTGGTCATAAGTGTGGATTGAAACCATAATACTAGCATAAACATAAGCATAAACAGTTTCTTAACATCAATCAAAGCAATATAGCTATTAACTAAACCCAACTGGTGCTCTGCGGACTACTGGAGCTGCCCAAAAAATATTGTGCTGCAGCTAAATTTCTCTTCGCTCAACATAGTATATACCATTCAAAAGTTATTCAAATATTGTTCATTTTAGTGTGATTACACAAAACAGGTAGTCCGTAAAAAGATAAACATTTTGTAAAATGGTCTTTCATCACTTATTGGTTGGGAACCACTAAACTAAACTATGCTGACAAATAAAATTAAGTTTCCTTTGCTTAGCTTTACTTTCTAAACTCATAACATGTACATTCATTTTGATACCAGATAAATTAACATGGATAGGGATGATTAAAAACTAGTTCTTCTGGCTACTTGTAAGCAACTATCAATAACACTAAGAAAGCTAAAATGGGATAACTTCCTAATATCCCATGGCTACTTGTGGATTCCAAACAAATTTGTTCCTCTGCATACCCCTACTCATTTATGTAAGTTGCAGTATTAACACAATTATATAATAATTCTAAATCTACCATACAAAATCAACTGTATGGGACATGGAATATTTACAAGACAGACCCAAACTACATCTAACATGTCATCGGGGATAGTGCAATACCACGAAAGAGACAGTTACTAATAAGGTGTAATTTCATCCGTCAGTAAATATTTTCTTTATTGTGTAGTAAAGGACGAAATATCAATGTGCTACATTTGATCTTTAACCATATTAGCTTTTGTTACTTACGCGGTATTGCACTATCTCCGAGAATGTGTAAACGTTTAACAAAATTGAGTAAACAATATCTACTTGTTGAATATTCATGTTAAGAATTTGTACTTGATTTCTAATAGAACAACATAAGATTTTACATAAGCATTCTAAACTGCAATTAAAATGGGAGAATACTAATTTCAAAAAAAAAGGAGAACAAAAATTGTAAATGATTCGCTGAAAGTAAAGCATGCCGACTATTCATAAATAATTTAAAATATTGAACAAATATGTAATATTCTATATGCTTTATAATGATCTGCAGAATAACTTTTATGAAGTTACTGTAGTAAAGATAACTAACCTCTAACGGTCTTCCATAAGATTTTGGAAGGAGCCCTGAAGTGGAAAGGTCCTCGCGCTGGGTTCACATTGCACCTTTTGCGCAAGAATGACATGAACTTCAGTTTGTTCCTGTAAACATCAAATTAAATTACAACTATGTTTACAATGTGATAAATTAACACGAAGGCGTAATATAAATCAGATAACACTAGTTAGCAACATGTATTAAGAATATTCAGTCGCAAATTACCCAAGTAATAACATCATTTAACATAAATTTAAGTTAGTCAAAGATTGTGAAGGCATGGTATTTTATAATGAAAAAAAAACGGCACGGTAAATCCATGGTAATATTTTGATCTTTTACACTTTTATGAAGAGGTTAAGTAAATTTAGAAACGACTAGAACATGATGAATGTGAATTTTTTTTTTAAGAAATGTTAAGAGAAGATCTTACCTAAAGAAGTTACCGGAGATGTTGATCTGCTCGCATCGCACGACCACAACTTTGTTACCTTCCAAGAGAACCTTGGCAATAACTGCGGCCAGGCGGCCGAGCAGATGGCCACGGCCATCGATCACTATGGCCTGGAAACAAGCAATCACACTGGTTATCCACTGTAGGTGACGTACCGCATAACCTCAAAATACGTTAGCACTTTTCGTCTTCCAGTTCTTAAACCTTAACAATTATCACTTGAAAAACGGCAATTTTAAGAAAAAAATAATGAATCATGTTAAATATAATATCAATGAAGGTAACCAAACCCTAAACACCAGTAAGCACGTGTGATGCACACAATGTGCATGTTGTTAAAATTTTATCACACAACGAATGGTTAAATCCGGCTTGTATTCCATTAATTAAGATCTTGCTTTAAATAAGGTTCACTTTGAATAAATTTAACACGTAATTTTTAATTTTTCTTCTCACCTTATTGCTAAAGCCCGTCATTTTAGCGACAACAAAACGGAAAAGGATTACTTTTTAAAACAACATGGCTACCGGACGTTCAAATTAATGTTGCCATATGTAAGAAAATTGTCTATGGCATTCGTTTAGTCGATTTTTCAATTAAGTGCAATGGTCTTTCAAAAGTCAGAATCATAATTATACAGAATCGGTAGGGATGTCCAAGGTCAGCTGCATGTCATTTTCAATAATTTGGTTTGACATTTTGGCTCGAATCCAAAACAAAATTACCAAGTTTTCGAAATTACGTGTCTGTAAGATATTGGTATAACATAATTGCACTACCAGGAATTCATATTAGACTCCTTGGGATTAGATGAAAATGATATTATTGTTTAAATGTCCCATTAGATAACAACTAGTGCAACAGAAATGGATATTCCATATAGAAAGATAATGATATATTTGTTAACATTCGTAGCCTATGCTTATACTGGCATGGGCTCTAGTATGTTAAGGAATTTAAAAGATGCTGTTCTATCAGCAGAATCAGTATTCGGCGACATGTTTCGTAACGTGATAACTGTTGCTGAGAAGTTCAAATCTCTACACGAGGTATTTGACGCAGCTGTGGAAGAGGACTGTATATTTTCATGCCCTGAAGGTAATTTCTTATCAAAATATTGAACGATTCAACTAAACTCATTGTAATACTTACTGACATTTGTATTTGATATAACTAGCTGTTCATGCCCGGCGTCGCCCGTGCCCGTGGGACTTATTTCCCGTCGATTTTCTAAAATTTTCTTTCATACAAACCTTGTCCCAATGAATACAATAATCAACCAAATTGGTTAGGTCATTATTAAGTTATACATTTTTAAAGAACTTTCACAAATAAATAGTACAACTTGATATTATATCTTTTGTAAAATAAAATAACATACAAGTTAATTTAACCTGCTCAGATCATAATTCTGATTGTTATTGAACATACTATTTTAATTTCAGGGTACAAACCGGTTCGCAACAGAAACCATATACCTAAATCAGATGGCTGTGGTTCTCTTGGCTTTGATATTGCATCAGAATATCTGCCTCTTGAACAGATGACAAAGTGTTGTGATTCACATGACATTTGTTATGATACTTGTAATACTGGGAAAGAAGCCTGTGATTTGGATTTTAAAAGATGTCTCTATAATTACTGTGATTCATACAAATCTGTGAATGTAGCTGGAGAAACAATTGCCAAAGGTAATTATGGTTTTCAAATAACATTAATATATTCAAAGATGATGATGACACATTACACAATCTATCTTATATTTGTGTAATGCAGATAAATAAAAAGATAGAAAAAGGTGGCATCTTTGACAGTATTCATATTATTATGAAATTGAATTAAAATTTGTAAATAATCAATTTAGACCCTAATGCCTTGACCATGGTACCTTGACTAATGTCAACCACAGTATATTGTATCCAGTTGTTGAAATGTATCATTGTTTTCTAGCTGTTTTACATAAACTAGTGTTTTCCTAGTGATCATAATTCAACCATAATAAAAAAAAATATTAGCATTCTGCACTCCTTCTCTACATGTAAACTATAAAGTATGTTATGTGCAAAATTTTATAGTCTTTGCAATGTTCATTAAAAGGGGTACAAAATTTTTGCTTAATGTATTATAGATAATTAATTATAGGTACAGCAGACACATCTGTTGAATTTCATGTAATATGTACCTTTTGTGTTTTTTGTTACAGGTTGTAAAGCTGGAGCTAAATTATTATTCACCGGTACTTTAACACTTGGTTGTAAATCTTATTTGGATGCACAGAAAAATGCATGCTACTGTCCACCTGTCAAAAACAACAAATATAAGAAATATCCAGGAAGTGGGGATTTATAGTTTTAAATTACAATTAAAATATGGTTGATTGTTATTTAGTTTTGATAATACCTACTTTTAATATTATTAATGCTTTTATATCTAAACTACTGCACCAATTTTAATGAAAATTGGTAGAGAAAGACCAGATCTCGGGAAAATACTAAAACCTGCCCAAAGTGGTGGGGTAAAAGTTAGTCCTTTGTAATTTCGTTTATTATTTAATATGTTAATTGTTTTTCAGGTTAAGTATTTCCTACTCTATGGTATTTATGAATTAATTAATTTTGCTGTTGTAAAGCAAGTACCTTGCCAAATTTTACCCTAATTTCTATTTATTTAATAACTAAATGTTTATACTGTATGAAATAAAAGGGTGATATTATTTTTAAATCATTTTTTATTTTAGCGATAAAAATTACATTTTATTTGTTGGAATTATACTTAATATTAAATAATTTATTTGCTAAATTTAGATTATGGGGCTTCTTATAAGTTTCATGCAAGCACTAAACATCTCAGTTTGAGTGACTGCCAAGCCCCTACATGGGGTCAGGCCTCTATAAATACACATGCTACTAAATGGACGCACAATCAAATACATATTTCATATTTCAATATGTTGAGCATATAAAAATAATTCATTATAATGTAAATAAATGCATGTAAAAATATTTTATAATGGATTTATTGTTTGCTCTTAGTGGTTTTGCCTTAGCATCAAACATAAATACGAGCCATTACTTGTTATAGTTGTGATATTCTTATGATTTCTATGTAAGAAGTTCTTTGATCTCATCTTTTTCTGCTGCTTCGAGATATGGAATACCATCTGGGGTTTTTCCATCTTTAGATGCACCCTGAAAGACAATAATACGACATAAATTAGCTTAGGTAAATGCATCATCACTACATAGTATAAAACAAAGTCGCTTCCTTGTCTGTCTGTCCCAATGTATTCTTAGATCTCTTAAACTACGCAACGGATTTTGATGCGGTTTTTTTAATAGATAGAGTGATTCAAGAGGAAGGTTTATATGTATAATAAATCAGTGTTGCACCCGTGCGGAGCTGGGGCGGGTCGCTAGTTTATGATAAAATAATTATAAGGGTAGTCACTGATGTATGTGTTGAATAATTAAATACTAATATAAAAATTAGATAATCTGCGATAATAGACACAGATTAAAATAGGATCACTATACCTAGTGAACGTTGAAGCTAATTTTATCTATATAATTAATTTATACAAAGATTTATTACTAACCTATAGGACACTATCCCCGTAATGGCATCTACATGCCATTTACACCAATACCAAAAATCAATATACTGTACTGTGCGACTTTTTTAACCGTCTTGAAAATAATAGGGTGTGATACGTATATGAAATAGATGTCTAAGGCATCGTTATTTTATCATTCATTTTTTTTACTTACAAAGAGTGAAAATGGTAATGATAGAAATGCATACCTAAGTAGGTAGTTACACTATTTCTCTCACTCTTTTCATTCATGCGTAATTGTGGCCTAGGTATTATAGACACCTATTTTATTACTATGCACACTCTATGTAGGGTGTATTTCTTTTAAGTACTTTATGATAATAAACTCTAATTACTGAAATACTAGTACAAATATATTGTGGTATATAGATTCTATTCCTCTTACACAACACACCATATTATTATCAAGACGGCCAAAAAAGTCACCCAGTATAATTTATGTTGTTTTAGTTATCAAATATTTTAATAACATGACTCATTAGTATAATCAAGTGAAATCTGCAGGATTTTTATTTCTATAGATGAGTTAGTAGAACAAAAAGATTTTTGAGCTGTACCAATTGGCCGTAGTTATGCTGAAAGGACTCAATCCACAAAAAGGCCAAAATTCAGTTAATTATGCTGCTGTACTCCTGAGAGTGGAATTTTTCATTAAGTGAAAACCTCATATTAAAACGTCTACTAAAATCTGTTTTTTTCGCTATCCCGATTCAACCCATTCTACGAAAAGTAACTTCAGCTCGAAAATTCAAACGCTGTAACTCTAAAGTGACTTTGTGTAGATTGAGTCCTTTCTGCTTAACAACATCCAATTAAAAACAAGAAAGTAATGAATGTTTATAGTATACTAGCTTCCTCACCCAGTTTCACCCGTTCCTGTGGGATCTTTATAGTCAAATATACCCTAAATTACTCAAGGATTATGTAAAATTTCAAAGGTGAAAGAATTATTGAAATCCGTCCTAGTTTTTGAGTTTATTCATCAGAAACATACATCCAAAAGTACAAATCTTTCCTCTTTATAATATTAGTATATGTTGACATATTTACTGTTGAGTATAGCTGATGTAAGTGTACAATACATTCTTGCATTTGTCAAGTAGGGATGACATTGGTTTTCAAAAGATTAAGAATAATCTTTAACATTATTTATATGTTTATAACATATTTACTTATCATTCATATTATAACACTATAACATAGTTGTGATTGAGATAAAACCATTTTATTTGGTAAAGAAAAACAAATGGTTATTTTATAGTAGAAAATGCAAGTCATGCATGGTAACTTAATATAAAAAGGGTATTCTTTAACATATCAGTACTTACATTTTTAAGTAATGTCTGAACACAGTCTGTGTGGCCTTCCCATATAGCTGCTAACAGTACTGAGATACCATGCTTGTCCAACATCTGTAAAGAAGTATTTTTATTTATCTTTACTATTTATAAACACCATTATTTATTTTCATTCATCAGTTTTCAATCATTATTTCACTGCATATACTGATAATTGAATTTATATTTCATAAATCTTACTTATTTACTGACCATGACTTATGTTAACTCATGCAGGACTGTAGTTTTAGGACATCAGAATGTTGTAATAAATATACTTATATATATTTATTGCTGTCTACTTACATTAGGATCTGCTCCTTTGTCCAGCAAATAGTTCAGAACAACTGTCTGGCCATAATCTGCGGCATAATGGAGAGGAACCCTTCCATCTATCAGAGCATTGACATCAATTTTCTGCACAAAAAAATATCAATGTTGTATTTCTAAATGAGGGGCAATGAGTGTGATACTATTTCTATTAACAGAAACCATTTAGTTAATCTTTTAAATGGCTATCGAAATTCTCTAAAAGCGGCTAATTAATCACAGAGTGACTCGCATATATCTATTATTATTATGGAAAGGTGCGCACATGATTAAATGCAGTTGCATCAAGTAAATCGTTATGTATGGGTGAGGAATTCTGATATGCAATGCAATATTATATAGACTTTGTGTTAATATTAATTTTGATCTGTCATTGGATTGAAAATAATGAGAAACATCGCTTTCTCCTGCCAACAACGAAAATTCTCATACGAAAATGTTAACCAATTCGGAATAGCCGAGACACTTACCTTGTTTTCTACAATGTCTTTTACTTGATCTATATCACCGTTCTTAATACCCCAAACTAATTCGCTCATTTTTCCGTACTTTCTAATACGTTTCAAATATAATATTTTCTTGATTTATTCCGGATTCGAAACATCAATGGTGGCGTTCTTGACATGACATGTGTCAAAGTTAAGGAACTATTCCACGAACACAATACAAACCGTAATGTAAAGTTTTTCCATGTACCTACTGTAAATCTGGGTGAAAGGAAACTGACAAATCCAAACATTCTATATTTATTGCAATATTTATTAATACTTTGTTTTGCTTATCGAGGTAAATAAGAAAGCTGAAGTTAAAATGAATTAAGCCGAAGATGATTTTATGAGTGCTTTCTTTTCTAAAATACATTTTTACTAACTACGTTATCACAACCATAGTAAACAATTTTGCTTAGTGGTAATCCTAGTTTTTTGACCATGTTAATAATTATATACCATGTTAATTATTAATAACAGAATTTATGTAATAAACATAAATAAGGTAAAATATCCCCCTGATTGACTATTTCTATATATATATAAATAATTTGTAAGCAAAAAATATTGAAATTAAACAAATTGTGCACTATAGCATCTGTCCTAGAAGACTTTAATTTCGACCGTTATCAATCACTGATACTTTAAAATAGCATTTTATGACACCTTAACAATAATTTTGAATTCTAGTTCTGAAACTCATTTTTCAGCTTTATTGACGTAAAATTCCATTTTAGTATGTCAATCGCAAGTGAACTCCATTTTTTTCAGAATAGGCACTGAACTGCCGTGTATTTTGTTTTATATATTATCTCGTCTCACAGGTGAGACGAGAGATGTGCCATAGCGTTATGGTACAGTTACACAATGACATGTTTATAAAATGGCATGCTTAATATTACATCCCGAAACCCAAGAAAGCCCATCAGGCTCTATTCGCGGACGATACCGCTTTATACTACTCGGGCCGCAGCCCTGCCGCCATTCACGACGCTCTACAATCCGCATCAAATGCTTTAAGCAAATGGTTCAGAAAGTGGAGAATCGAAGTAAATCCGACAAAGAGTACCGCGGTACTCTTCTCGCGATTTAACAGTCCACCGGACATTCCACCGGTCAAGATGTTTGGCGAACCAATCCCTTGGAAACGGCAAGCCAAGTAGGTACTTAGGCGTAATTCTTAACCGAAAGCTAAACTTTAGAGCGTATGTAGAAACCGTTCGTGCAATTGCTTTACTTAAGCTTAGTCGGCTCCACTGTCTTCTAAATTCACGCAGCAAATTATCACTAGATAATAAGGTTAGGATTTACACCACGTGTATACGACCGACTATGACATACGCGAGCACCGTATTTGCTCATACCGCGTCTAGCAGTTTGTACCGCTTACAGACTGTTCAAAGTAGATTCACTCGACGGGCCACCGGGGCACCGTGGTTCATTCGTAATCGCAATTTAAATTCTGATCCCCAACTGCCTTTCATCAAGCAGTTGATGAAAGAGGCGTCGGAACGCTTCTTCGAATACTAGAGAGCAAGAAACTAGCACCACTACACAGAGACTACTCTATCCGACCCGCCGGAGAAGAGTACGCCCACGAACGCGACGCGTCCCCCCTCGTCCTCCTGACCATTAGTTTGCAAAGAACCATCCGATGCCCTCGTAGACCCGAAGTCCGAGAGGCCCGCGAACTGGAAAGTAGAGCGACAGTTGCACAAAACTCCCCTAAAATACTAAACGTCATAATCCCTCAATCTCATCGCCAGCGACCGCCCTGAGCCGAGGTCCAAGCCCCACAAGGGGCGCCCTCTTGCGCAGATTGCTTAGTTTGTAGTTTTTAAACCATTTATTAAGGCTGGAGCTCTGTTCGCCTTTATGCCCGGTGAAGTAGCAAAAGTCTAGTGGCTAACTACGTATGACAATCCGAAAAAAAAGCTTATTATTATGCTTAAAACGAGCATGCTCTTTAAACTGACACATTTGCTTTTGTTTATCATGCTTTCTTTAGCGCTGGTACCCGTGCGTCATCTAGCATGCCCAAATTTTGCACGCCTGACGATTTTTGAGCAAACTCGAAAACATTATACTCATTATTAGCAATGGTCTCACATACATGCTACTAAGTAGCAATTGTTCAATAGGAGCATGCTTTAATGCTAGTAATGAGCAAGTGTAACTGTAGCTTTATAACTATATATACAAAACCTATACTCCACGATCAAAACGCAATGCCATCTCTAAAAATGCTTACTCTAATCGCGCATACATAATAAATAAATCTGTCTGTCTATGCTTTCAAGTTTCAATCAACTTCGAAACGTTTCAAATATTTGTAACGGATTGAAATCATTTTCCATGTAAAAGTTAAACTTACATATTTTAAATAAAGGCTAACATGGATCTGAGCTTTGTTAATCTTTTAGTATTGCCTGAAGATGCCCGTTTGGCGACGAAACATGTCTTGGTTAGTGTTTCTAAACCTTTTTTAAAATTTTCATTAAGTAAAAGTTTTTTAAATAACGCACACGAAATGTTCTGTTTCAGAGCTTATTATTAGATAAAATTCATCCATTAATGCTTCGTTTGCGGCAGAAATTGTCGCTCAGTGACAATGAAGACAATAGTAATATGAAAAGTTTGAGAGAAGTGTACACTTTATGTTCAAGTCAAATAAACAAATGTTTTATACATTTATTTGAAATTTTTAAATTAGAGGTGCATCAACATACTCTACTACTGGTAATTTATTTAAATCTATTTTCAAATTTATAGTTTGCTTACTGTGTACAATGTGTTTTACTACTACGTACTAGTACTTCTATGTTAAATTGATCATGGCATTAAATCTCTAAACCTAAATTAATCCGTCCCTAACTGACCATTTTCTTTAAATAATATTTTGCAGGAAGGCAGACAATTTGTTTTGGAGAGATTATCATGGTGCATCAACAAACTAATTTCGATTGATAACTACTTGGAAAAATCATCCATTTCATCAGATTTCGATGAAAGTGCAGACAATTCCTTAATTGTCACCACCATGTATTTTGTCAACTGGATTGATCATACATTTGAGGTTCTAGAAAAATTGGCACAAGTTATATACAAAACAGATTATAAAGAGTCTGATATTCTTTATGAACAATGGAAATGTGATGTGAGTACCAAGTTTCATTCTAATATTATTATTGGCGTAAAAAACCGAAAATGAGAAAGTATGTGATATTGATTGTACAAACATAATATTACCAAGGCACCATCTATTTCTGATAATAGTTTTAGTGTAACTTTTGATTATAATAATATTTTTTATCACCTACTTTGGTACTGGTGCAATGCTTTTCATATGAGAAAACCTTAAAATTTATTCTATAGCTAAATGGCTTGCGGTTAACTTCATACATGTGCGTAACCACAAGACTTGCTACTTTACCAGGCTCACAATAAATAGAATCATTCTCTACAATGATGCTGCTATAGTTGTGATAACGTAATATTGTTTGTAAACATAAAATTGTTTATAGGTATTCATATGAAATTCGATATCTTAAAAATTCCTCATAAGTTAACCAAAACTAGTTACACTCAGATGGCTCTAAATGGAAGTATTGTTAGAAGAGACACCCCCTCAATTTCAACCTACTTGAACAGGAGGAGGTTCATAATTAAACTGTTTTTTTAATGTTTGTTAGCTCATAACTTTTGACAGGGTGAACCTTCAATGAATTATTCTTTTTTTATTTAAAATCTAGTGCTACCCATGTGGTCCCATTTTAATTTGGTCTAGTTCTGACAATGATATCCATGTGAAAACCAAATAAGTCTTAAATTTGCGTGATATTGAGGTATTTGTGACAAATAATTCAATATCATTTTTTAATTGATCAGAAAATACTGAAATATTATTATGAATGTTTCCAGATGGTTGAATGTGTGAGTGAGCTTCATGTGACAATTGATGAGCTTTTACTATCGGCAATGACCCTCTGCAGGTACTGTTTGGATGATGACCAACATATTGTTAAGGCTCGCTGTCAAGTTGTAAGTTTTTTTTATATCAAGTTTTACTTTAATTTGACCACCTCCATGGCGTACCAGTAAATAACTTATTTTCTGGGATGCTGGGTTTGATCTCCATGCCAGACATAAAATCTTTGTGTAAAATCTAACATTTCTTTCTGAAAAATTAAACAGGCTGATATGCTATTTATTTAAAATATTATCATAATTGCTGCTAGGTAAAAAAATACTGAAAAGTATTATAGAATTATAACTGGACTCAGTTTTGAAAATAACAAAGATAAGGATTTAAGTAAACAATTACTAAAATCTTTTTCCAGCCAAAAGCAGAAGTTGGCTGTATTGCCTTGAAAATTTCCAACAAAAATTATGATAAATCAACCTCTTTCAACTGTTTGACATGACTGCACCGGCGGCTCAGTGGTTACGTTAGTTGCTTCTGAGTCCTGGTGTTTTAGGTTTGATTCCCACCCGGGACAATTATTTGTGTGAAGTTTTATTTATAAATGTTATTTTTCATTTCCAGGTCTTAAGAGAAACAAAGTCCCTCCTAAGTGAGCTAATAGAAGGTGACTTAAGTTCAGCAATCAAGGCATCAGTAGAGACTTTAAAGCTACCTATAATGCCATCCAATGTCAATGTACTCATAGATGTATTAAAAGATGTTCTTTACGCCCTAGAGACTAACACAAATACAGCACTACTGGCCTTAGTAGTTAACTGTTTTAGCTACAGTAAGTCTCCTATACAGGTGTTAAAAGACCATTTCAATAATGATAAACAAGGCAGCTGTTCTTGCATAGTAAAGAGTGTAGAAGAAATTACAGAAGACTGCTCTTTTGTCAAAGAATTTGATTTGTATAATGAGAGATTGCTGCAAATTGGGAATTTTGCTGTGTCATGTTCATCAGATCAGGGTAGTAAGTATTTTTTGTTGTTTTTTTTATTAGGGTATAGTTATCCTAAGTTGATTATCATACTGCGCGTCATATACTATTTATTTATTTTATTTTAACATAAAAATGGCCCATGGCCAATTACATTAGTTAAAGATAAAGAATTAACTATTAAAAGAACTATAGTGCACATATGTGAGTGCACAGGTGTACTCTCAATTTTTTTACTTTCCAAATACAGTGGGATGGTTCTACCGACTTGACTGGTAAGTGAACTGACATTTAACATGCTCTGCTTACTTAATAAGACATGAATGTTTGTCAATCATGTAAAACTTCTTCAACAATTTCAGTACAATGTTGTACACATATTGAATACTAGCCATCCCTGGGGGGTTTAACTCAATAATGCCATATTTACAGCAATGCCTACGCCCATGCCTACGTCCATGCCTACGTCCATGCCTACGTCCATGCCTACGTCCATGCCTACGTCCATGCGTACGCCAATGCATACGCCTATGCCTACGCCCATACCTACGCCCATAGTTACGCCAATGCATACCCCCATGCTTACGTCCATGCCTACGCCAGTGCATACGCCCATGCCTACGCCCATAGTTACGCCAATGCATACGCCCATGCCTACGCCCATACTTACCCAGATGCATACGCCCATGCCTACGCCCATAGTTAAGCCAATGCATACGCCCGTGCCTACGCCCATGCCTACGCTCATGCCTACGCCAATGTATACGCCCATGCCTACACCCATATTTACGCCAATGCATACGACCATGCCTACGTCCATACTTACCCAGATGTATACGCCCATGCCTACGCCCATAGTTACGCCAATGCATACGCCTATGCCTACGCCTATGCCTACGTCCATGCCTACGCCAATGCATACGCCTATGCCTACGCCCATAGTTACGCCAATGCATACTCCCATGCCTACGCCCATACTTACCCAGATGCATACGCCCATGCCTACGCCCATAGTTACGCCAATGCATACGTCCATGCCTGCGCCCATACTTACGGAGATGAATACGCCCATGCCTACGCCCATAGTTACGCCAATGCATACGCCAATGCCTACGCCCATACTTACGCAGATGCATACGCCCATGCCTACGCCCATGCCTACGCCCATGCCTACGCCCATGCCTACGCCCATGCCTACGCCCATCCCTAGGCCCATGCCTACGCCCATGCCTACGCCCATGCCTACGCCCATGCCTACGCCCATGCCTACGCCCATGCCTACGCCCATGCCTACGCCCATGCCTACGCCCATGCCTACGCCCATGCCTACGCCCATACTTACACCAAATAATAAGCCCATACTTACGCCCATGATATTCCCATGCATATGTATCCACTGAAGTCATTAAACAACACAAAAAATTAAGAGGCATCAATTGATCACATAGTATTTTTAAATTTATTTTTGAAAATACTAATGGTTACTTTTCATATTTTCAGGAATTCTAACTGTTCGCAGTGGTCTAGCAAGCTTAGAGGCACTTGACCCTCACCTAGTGCCAGCCTTGATGATTTCATCTGATAGTTATCATGCTACACTCTTGATGGATTCTTGGAGTCAAGAAGTTAACGATATTCGAGATAGCATATTCTTGATTGTAGACCCTACTGCATTTGCTGAGGTAAGTGGAGTACTAAAAAAACGTTAGAAGTTTAATAGATTACATCCAGAATTCTTTTTATTATTTTGTTTCTCTGTCTGTTTGTACGGGCTAACATCCGAAACTGTTGCACTGTTTCAACCGGTGCACGTAAACAAAGATGACAAGAACTCCCGTTCTAAATCTGTGCCGAGGTTGTACAGGGAGCCTTCGAACGCCGACAAAATGGACAAAATAAAATTTTAAATACTTTTAATCATCATCATCATCATCATCATCATCAACAGCCCGTTGACGTCCACTGCTGAACATGGGCCTCCTCTTAACAGACTTTGGCAAGCCAGGATCGTAGAGGGATATTGCCATAATCACCACGCTTGGCAGATGGATTGGTGATCGCAGTAAGATGCAAATGTTGAGCTAATAGATGCTGCTGCCCATCCATCAGCCATATGTCCCTTAGTCGCCTTTTACGACACCCATGGGAAGACATGGGGTGGTCTATTCTAAGCCGGAAACCACACAGCAAATTTTAATCACAGAAAATTAATGAGTTCCCGTGTTAGTTAAAAAACCGAAGGAACAAACAGCACGCGGACGAAGTCGCGGGCATCAGCTAGTTTAATAAAGAAACCATCTAGGTTCAAACAAATAATTGTGTCGGATGGAAATCGAACTCAGAACACTAGGTATTAGAAGCAACTACCATCACCAATGAGCCATTGTAACAGTTACACTGTTACAATGGCTCATTGGCGCTGCAGCGTCATAAATTTACTACCTTTATTTTTTATTATTACAGAAATCAAAACAAATGATGCACCAGATGCTGGTAGCCATATTACAACAGAACTCTTACAATAACAGTGATGTGTGTGCTGTCATCAACATAGGATGTGTGGTCCATAAGTTCTTCATGGTGTATGACAAATATGAACCTGACGCCCTGAGCCACCATGAAAAGTTATTGCTTTTAATAGCTGATTTGGATAAAGGTATGTTTAAATTTATTATAACACTACTTCATACATAAAACTGAAAAAACAGACTACCTGTAGTCAGGAATTTGGCTCGCTTTAAATCATGGAGGTGGTGGGTTCGATCCCCACGCCGGACAAGAAATCTATGTAGATTCTTAGATTTGTTTTTGGTCTGGTTGGCTGATGGACATATATAGAGTATATTGTATACGATTTTTATAACAATCGGGACACGGTCACCATCACACCTGCTAAGTGTGGTGACTGTGGCAAAACCCTACCGCGGGAGGAGGCCTTATTCAGCAGTGGATGTTATACGGGCTGTTATAAGTTCCCACGGGTACGGGAGCTACGCGCTTGAAACCCAATAATAAATAAATTTTCTATTTCTTGTTTTCAGTACAAAAAGAATGCAAAATTGTGAGTAATCTTCTCAGCTCCACTGCAGATTTCAAATTCGATATAAAAATGCCGAAAAATAATAAACAAGTTTCTTTCGACCAACTTATTAAGCGGCTCAAACTTCTTTATACATTGGTCATTAGACTACACAGTTTACTGCAACCCAAAGACAATGATGATCAACTTTTCGATTTAGAAATGGCGGAAGAGGAACCACAGATGGCTTGTAAAAACATCACACATACTGTTCTGAAGAATTCCGAAACTTACGTTAATTCGCCGAAAAATAATCATAATTTATCAAGAAGCATATTCGCTAGAACAAACATACGATCTTCAACAAGAAATGTTCCTATATCTAAATTAACTAAGCGATTGAAATCTAAAATGTGTACTGAACTCAGTTTTTCAGTACAATTGGAACGGTTGTTTGACTCAGAGAATGAAAAAGAAGCAGAGAATGAACAAGAAACGATATTTCATGATAAACAATTGGATAAAGTGAGAGATAGATCGATGTCGGTGTTGTACAATTTTTCGCCTATTAGGAACCGAATGTCGCTAAGGAAAGCGGTCCTAAGTAAACACTGCATTATAGCTAAAAAGGAATTTCCAGCTGATATTAATATGACATATGATAAAGAAAGTCTTATGGATGAAACTACTAACTTACAAATTACAGGTATGTAAAATAACCTGTGATCTGAGAAAGTAGACCTATTTTTGGGACTCCTAGTACTATGGACAGGAATACATGGTAATAATATGGACATGCCTGGAATCCTGTTATTTAAAATATACATTAACGAAATTGATCGCACCCATTTAATAATCATTAACTTAAAATCTGTTGTAAGGTTGGTCTGTATTAATATCAAATATTGAATTACTCGTTATCATGTTTTTAATACTTTTAATTTTTATAGGTACATATTTAAGACATTCAAAGGCATTAAAATAAGATGAATTTACATAGGACATTCCTTTTGTAACTATTACTGTATCTGTCTCTGAATTATTTCTGCCACATGAAATAAGTGTAGCAAGATAAGAAGTTATTTTGATAATGTAGTGTTCCTGCCTCCACTCACTTACCTATTCAAATATAGTCGTCATATAAGAAATCTAAGTCTTTTACTAGTGATGACCCACGGCCAAAATGGGTACAAATTAAGCTTGATACTCAGATAATGATCAAAGTGTGAACCTATATCAACATCTTGATAACTATTTTCTATTAGCTATGTTAATATTATCTTCTATTACAGATATATTGAATCAAATGAACGATATGACAAACATGCTGTCAACTACAAAGCCATCACACAATGCCATCCACCAAGTAAATAAAAACAAAACCCAACTCAACGATACACCGAATGTACTACGAATAAACGTAAACAATCAGAATACAACGATTTCTAAGCATATATGGAACATTCCAGTCAATGCCAGTGTTGTAGAAGTACCTATGGAAGATAGTACATCTAATATTACTCAGCCTTCTAATGTGAATACGCTGGAAAGGCTTCATGATCTTGATTATGTTGAGAGCAAACTCAATAGTTTGAAATGTCAATTAGAAACTAGCTTGTAAGATATATGCCATAGCCACGTTTTATTACAATTTGTACTAGGAGAGACGAGTTGAAATCTTTTACACAAGTAACATCTGTTATATTAAATAGTCTATAACAAAAACTCACTCTATGAACATTTAATAATCCTTGGAGACTTCAACACTTGTTTACTTAAAGATGACGCACGAAGCCGACGCCTTATATCCCTTGTTTCTTCCGTTAACATGCATATTCTTCCTCTCGGTTCTACTCACCATGCCCCTCATTGTAAACCCTCTCTTCTAGACCTCATTATTGTCTCCGATTCCTCTAAAGTTTTAACTCACGGGCAGCTACCCGCCTCCTTTTCTTACCACGACCTTATTTTCATCTCTTATAAAATCTGCTGCCCTCGCCGTAAGTCAAAAATTACTTTCCTTCGAAGCTTTAAAAATATTTCTCTGGATCTTTTGAGGGCGGAAGCGGCCAGTATTGATTGGTCTCCTGTTTACAACTGCAATGACATTGACTCAAAGGTGGCCATGTTTAATAATATAATTATAAGACTATATGACAAGCATGCCCCACTCAAAAAAGTTCGAATTAAACATGCCCCGGCTCCGTGGATAACGGAAGAAATTAAATATGTTATGTCTCAAAGAGATAAGGCAAAGAGAAAATTTAAAAAGTCAGCTACGGACGAAAACTGGGTCCTATATAAAAAGCTGCGTAATCGTTGTAGTCGCATGTGTAGAGATGCCAAAAGACGCCACATTCACCATTCTATCAGTCACCTCAATACTGCACAAGTATGGCGATTCCTGAAATCTCTTGGTATTGGCAAGAGCACTACTGATGGGGAAGTATTAATGGATATTAACACGCTTAATACCCACTTTTCAACGCCACCACTTAGCTTGGATGCCGATACCAAAACTTCTACTCTTAATTATCTTTTAAATCTTTCTAAGCCATTGTGTAATTCATTCTCATTCTCAGCAGTTACTGAAAGAGACATTTCGAAATCCCTCAATTCCATTTCCACTAAAGCGGTAGGTAGTGACGAATTACAGCTCCAGATGTTCAAATTGTTACTGGAGGAACTGACGCCTATTATCACTCATATGATAAATTTCTCTCTTGAGTCATGTTCCTTCCCAGCATCCTGGAAAAAAGCTCACGTCCTACCGCTTCCCAAAACCTCAAATCCCTCGTCAGTATCTCAATACCGGCCAATTTCCATCCTTCCAATCCTATCTAAGGTCCTTGAGAGTGTTGTACACACGCAATTTATGCACTTCCTTTCCTCTAATAACCTCTTAAGCCCTTTCCAATCCGGTTTCCGTCCTGGCCACAGCACTGTCACTGCACTCATCAAAATTACAGACGATATTCGCCTGGCAATGGAAAATAGGCAGCTCACTGTCTTAGTTTTGCTGGATTTTAGCAGTGCCTTTAATTCAGTGGACTTCGACATACTAATTGGCATCCTTTCATCTTTGAATGTCTCTGGACCAGTGATTGCTTGGTTTAATTCTTATCTTAGAGGGCGCTCGCAGGCTGTTCATGCCAATGAGACTTTTTCTCGGTGGTGTGATCTAACTGCGGGTGTACCTCAGGGTGGCGTCCTCTCTCCTCTTCTTTTCTCCGTTTTTATTAACGCTATCACTAATATATTATCTTCAAGATACCATCTCTACGCAGATGACTTGCAACTATATAGGCACTTTAAGGTTGAAGATGCAACGGAAGCTATCGCTGCTATCAATAGTGATCTTGGAAACGTTAGCAATTGGGCGAAATCTTTTGGCCTTCTGATCAACCCATCTAAATCACAAGCTCTCATTATTGGTAGCAGACACATGTTAAATTTAGTTACCCTCAATGCTGTACCTCCAGTTATTTTTAATAATGAACCAATTGCTTTTGCACCGTATGCCAAAAATCTAGGTGTTCTCATCAATTCAAATTTATCCTGGTGCAGTCATGTTGCAGAGGTAAGCAGGAGAGTGTACTGTTCATTTCAGTCCCTTAAGCGTCTCCAGAAGTTCTTACCATTTCAGACCAAAGTCACTCTCGCTCAATCGCTTCTTCTTCCTCTTTTAGACTACGCTGATGTTTGTTTTCTAGATGCGACTGAAGAACTTCTTGATAAGCTCGAACGCCTGCAGAATTTATGTATCCGCTTCATTTTTGGCCTCCGGAAGTATGACCATGTGTCGCAATTTCGGTTGCAATTGAAGTGGCTGCCAATTCGACGGCGTCGGGACTGTCATATTCTATCTGTCCTCTACTCTATCCTTCATGACTCTAATGCTCCCTCCTATCTCCGTGAGCGCTTTGAGTATTTGATACCTAGAGGCAAACCATGTCGCACCGCTACTTCTCTTCTGCTAAAAAATCCACCACATGTCTCCAGTAGATATGATGGTTCTTTCACTGTGCAGGCAGTGCGTTTATGGAATTCACTTCCACATCTCATTCGGACTAGTCCATCTTCACACATTTTTAAGAGAAGAACTAAAGAATATTTTCTGTCTCTCTAACATTATATTAATAGATATGTATGTTTATGTAGTATATTATATATATATATATATACATATATATTATATGTATATGGTATGTATTTTGTATAAGTATTGTGTGTAAATAATAGCATGTAAGTATATTAGCTCATAGTGGTTTACCAGATCGGTAAACTAGTTTTTGTTGTGCACTAGCTACCTTTTTATTATATATCTCTGTCCTTGGAAGGTTTGCTGGAAGATAATTCATAATTGAATTAAGCTCGCCTTTGTACATGTTGTTTCTTTGTCAAAAATGTATTGTTACTTGTTTTTCTGTGTGTACAATAAAAAGAATATAATAATAAAAAAAGACAACAATCCCAAAACGTCATAAAAAGTGGTATTTTGCTAAAATCGTAGCTATTGACCAACGAGCGACAATTAATATCTCTTTTGTCAATTGTCGTTTTGCTTTCGATTGATCGCTTGTTAGCTCCTACGTAATCGCTGTCGATCTTTATACGTAACAAGAATGGCGATAAAAAAATATGTTTGGTCCGTCAGTTAGATTATCAAAAAAAAATTGTCAATTTTTTTCCTTCAGTGTACATAAAATGAAGATATGGCTCGTTGAGTTTTCATGTCAGGTCACTTTCAGGTCACGTCAGGTCAACTACGGCCCGCGGGCCAAATCCGGCCCGCTAGCGCCAACAATCCGGCCCGCGACAACTTAAAGACTAGTGTCATCGATCTAGCCCGCGCATCTAATGTCTTATTGTAGTTACTATTGCTGTGATAAGTTGAAAAAGACAACACAAATGATAATTACTCGGTCGCGTACTTTGCGACTAGTCTAGAAATAAACCAAAACTGTTTTAATAGAAAAATTAAAACAGTTTTGGCCCTTCGAACATATTAAAAAAATCGTTATGACCCTAAGGCGTCAAAGTTTGGAGAGGGGCTTTGTTGCACTGTATAATTGACTAAGATACAGAGTCTTAGTTAATTGACTAAGACTAACTATTATTTTGATAAATTATATATTTTTTGATAATGTAACTGTCGAACCAAAAAGATGTGGGTTTTCTTTCCCGTTGAAGAAGTCTGAATTCAGATATGTATTTTGCGCGTAATTTATATACAAATTAAGAGACGAATAATCTAACAAATGTTATGTGTTCTGATAATAATTGTGAATGATTCTAAGACTATCCTAAATCATTTCTATAACTTCCAGTAGAGACTAAACTATATTTTATGTATAAATTATGATAAGCAATGATTCCGTCCGAAAATATTATGTAAAAATTATCTATTTAGTTTTGTTATGAATTTAAAACTTTTATAATATCTCTTACAGATATTATGTCTTATATAATATCTGTAAGATTTTTTTCTACACAATACGAATAATTTTGAAAATAAAATATGTATTAGGAATGTGTTTTTTGAGTTTATCTACTAAAGTCATCATCGGGCCCGTATAGCATTCACTGCTGCACATGGGCCTGCTCCTGAGGGTTTTGCTATAATCACTATCTTCGGCAGGGGCTTTGGGACCGCAGTATTATGTTATAACACACAAGGAAACGCTGCTGCCCGTTCCTTGGTATACGCTTGTTATATGTGTTTTCCGAAATAAATTAAGAATTGACTCCGGGGTGGGGATCGAACCTTGGACGTCTGAGACTTAAAGCGAGAGTTATACCGCTACGCCATATATGTTGTCGTTTGTAACGGACAACCTGCAAAGCTTTCTTCCTTTAAATTATATCAATCAGTCACTATACAGTATGTTAACTAACAGAGGGCGTTCCCGTTAACCCGCAACAGTATGGTACAACCCGCTCGGCATGGTGCGCAGGCGACGTTGCCGGTTTGGGCAATACCAGTACTACTCAAGGTACTTAGGTACTATTCCGCGCTATTATTTTGATTTTAAACAGGAGGTTTCGAATTTATTGCCAATTAATTATTTTTTTGAATTCGGATTATTTTATGCTTATTTTTCTTTGCTGATATTTTTGTTTTAATCTATTAATGATATAGATTAACGAGTTTAAGGGAACGCCCTCTGTTATTTAACATACTGTATATATCTAAGAAGGTAATAATTTTCTAGATAGCAGCGAAAACTACTAGGTATACAGTTCAGATTTTCATATAGATCACATCAGAAACAGTCGTCTGCTTATAAGTAGAACGATGTCTTTTAATAACTTGTAGACACACATGAGAATCTGTCATAAATAATAGGCTTCGATTAAACTCAACACTTGACCTTGAAGTTTCATCACATTTCAGTGTCTTGAGAGTTGAGAGTAAATCCAAAAAGGTTTTTTTTTCGGGTGGACAAACTTAGTTGGCCACGAGGCTTTTGCTACTTCACCGGGCATAAAGGCGAGCAGAGCTCCAGCCTTAATAAATGGTTTAAAACCTACAAACTAAGCAACCTGCGCAAAGGGCGCCCCTTGTGGGGCCTTGGACCTCGGATCAGGGCGGTCGCTGCAGATGACAATGATTATGACTTTATGTATTTTAGGGGGTTTTGTGCAACTGTTGCTTTACTCGCGGGCCTCTCAGACTTTGGGTCTACGAGGGCATCGGATGGTTCTTTGCAAACTAAGGGTCGGGAGGAAAAGGGGGGACGCGTCGCGGGCGCACTCTTCTCCGACGGGTCGGATGGATAGAGTGGTCTCTGTGTAGTGGTGCTAGTTTCTTGCAGTCTTTTTACTGCTAGTTGGTTTGGTAGATTGTTATCTCGCCGTCCGGGTCATCTAGAACGCCCCGAGGCCGACGGTGTTTACGACGCTTTGTGGGCAAAGGCCTATAGTCGGAAGCTGAAAGAACCATCGGGATTGGGTGTTGTGACGCGGAATCGAAGAAGCAGTTCGACGCCTCTTTCATCCTCTGTTTGGTGGAAGGCAGTTGGAGATCAGAATGTAAGTTGCGATTACGAATGAAACACGGTGTCCCGGTGGCTCGTCGAGTGAATCTACTTTGAACAGTTTGTAAGCGGTACAAGCTGCTAGACGCGGTATGAGCAAATACCTACGGTGCTCGCGTACGGCATAATCGGTCGTAACGAAAAAGGTGTCCTATTATATAATATTTGCGAGATGTGATGAGAAATACGTTCCTACTGTATAAATTATATTATTAATAAACGATATTAGCGCCACCTAAAGTAGATTAATGTACAATTCAACCAGCAGTGCTGTCTAGAAAATACGAAAACCCATCATATATTCCACTATAGAAGTTTGCACAAGTGAATCATACTACCGCTGTCATCCTATAACAAATTTGCTGGATTAATGTTGAAATTAGGACTATTAGGAATTAAATCATAATAAAGGCTATATATAGGTCCTAAGATACTTTCTTGGGGAACATGAGCTCATATAGTTGAGTTGGTAAACAGTAGGTATATGTTTTTAGTGTTTTGTAGTTATGCATTAACTACAGAAAAATATATTTTTCATCCCACCATCTCGGAAAGAGTATTTCTAATCTTCAATATCTGAGTGGAAAAGCCGTTTTTATTCTCTAGAGGATAAAGTAAATTGAATTTAGAACATCGTGTGCACTAAGTTTGTGAATTAAAAAAAACATTAAACCTATTTACTGCTACCTCTATGGTGCCGAATATATCATACAACTTTTTTTTAATTAGTTAAAAACTCAGACTCGGAACCTTCTTGGTGTTCTTTTTTCAATTTGCTTTGTACGCGGTTCTTTACGCGGCATTTTTTCACGTCATTGTTAAACCTTATATTAAAAACAAGAAACTTGAAAACAAGTGAAAAAACTAAAATGAGTGATTCTAGCGACGAGGAAGTTTGTTTGACGCCAACAGAATTGACTGAAACTGTTAATAATGCGCATTTCCTCGCTGAGGTGGAATGAAAAGTTACGTGTTGCACTCGGGTGCAAAGATTTTTAACCTCGTGCTCTTTTGATTCCCTCGCTAACGCTCAGGATTCTAATTTTTAATCCTTCGCTTGCTCGGTCATCAAAATTGAACACGCGGTTAAAAAGCAACTTTGCACTCTTGTATAACAAATAACTATTATTCATGTTTCTTACTGTTATACTAAGTATTATATAAAGCTGAACAGTTGGTTAGTTTGCTTGAACGCGCTAATCTCCATAACCACTGGTCCCATTTGAAAAATTTCAGTGTAGGTATAGCCCTTTTTTTTCCGACGGACTTTCGTTGTTTCCCCACGAGGCTTTTGCTACTTCACCGGGCATAAAGGCGAGCAGAGCTCCAGCCTTAAATAGATAGTCCTTTTATCGAAGAAAGCTTGCTATATTTTATTATGAAGTTCCTACGGGAACGGGAGCTGTGCGGGTAAAACCGCGCGCGGGAAGCTAGTATTTTATAGGTTCTTTATACATACTAGCTTCATTCGCGTGGTTTTACCCGCGTAAATTGCATTTCCCAGAGAAACTCGTAAAAAAAATACAAATAGTCTTTATACCTAATACCATTGACGAAAAAAAAAACATGCCCGGTGACGTAGCAAAAGCCTCGTGGTTAACTACGTAAGTCTTTCCGAAAAAAGAAAATAAAAAACGCTACGGTATTTAGTTGTATAGATTTACGTCTATTGTTTAACTAATCATGAAGCGTAGAATTTTAACTCCATTATTTAAACAGATGACACAACAGGAAAGTGATGATAATTAATTAATTTTTTATACATGCCGCGTGCGAGCATTTTTTCTAGTATAAAATTTATTCGGTCATCACCCGCACATAACCACATGCGATATTACTAAGATATTAATTTGCATTGATTAAAAATACCTACTCATTGACATCGCAGCTGTAAATTGTCTTTTAGTTTGTTTGTTTTAGTGCAACGAAGGAGGGCGACTGATTGATGGCATCGGTAGGCCCCCGCAGTCCCCTGAAGTTCGAGAGGCCCACGAACTTTAAAATAGGGCTTTACTGGACAGTTTAACAAAACTCCAAACTTTTTTTTTGTCCGGGTGGAAATGTATTTACGTTCCCTTTCCGCCGCTGCAGCGTTCCCATGCCGGCGGAGGGGTATGTGGGACTCGTCCTCTCCATAGCGGTGGTATGCTATCCACGAGGAGAGAACCCTACCCACTAAACCCCCCGGGTACACCTCCGTCCGCCGTTGGGGAGGGGCCCGCTTACATTGCGGCTGTCTGGGACACCCTCCGGCGGCTTACAAAACTCCCCTAAAAATCATAAAAGTCACAGTTCACAGTTCCCCAGCCACTGCCCTGAGTCCCAGTCTAAGTAGGGCTTAGATCTTGACTCAGGGCGGTGGCGGCGGGCGCTCTTTTTTTGTACTGACTAAACTATTTAATATGCTGGAACCCTGCTCGCCTTTATACCCGGTGAAGCCTTTTGCGTCGTGGCTATCGATACATGTCTAATTGAAAAAAAAGGTAGGTATATGCTGCCGTATATAAATGAGGACTGGTTTGATTTCATCATTCATTTATTAGTGGCTTCGGGGCTGAAACAAACGTTTAAAGTTGCAGTAGCTTAAAAATGGTCTTGGCTCTATTTATTATTACGGTAGGTCATATCAATTCACAATATTTTTTCTCGAATTATATTCTAAATCTTATGTTGAATGTCTTTACTATTAAATTATTGTGTATGATATTATTTCTAACAAGCCAAATAAAACTACAATGAAGGAAATTAAAAAATGACAAGCCAAAACTAGCTAAACTTTAATGATGGAAATTAAAAATTAATATATAATAAAATTTACTAATACCTAGAGAGAAGTACTGAATTAGAAAATTGATTATAATTAATAATTGCGTTTTTCAGGTAACCCTCAATATCGACTTGGGGAGAACTGAAATGGGTACGAGTTTTTTGTAATTTAATTAAGTATATTTTGTTTACGTTATAATTACTGAATCTTAATTAAATTATTTATAGGTCATCGTCAAAAGCAAATAAAGACGTGTGTTCATATATTTATTTTTGATTTTATACTATTTTGCAGCACCTGAAACTACTATTCGATCAGACAACCACACTTATTTAGATGTTTACTCCAGTGCTATATCAAAGGCTCATTACAGCCCTTGGTCCTGTATTTATCGAATAGAAGTAAGTCAATAATTTAAGTTGATTCATGTTAAATTTAACAACAATAAATTTTAGATTCGTGCTGTGAATTGTAGCTAACTGACGCGACGACGTCATGATTGGAGTTGTTTATTTTCAATTTTTGTGTTTATTTTCAATTTATGTGTTTTAAATAAAGCCATTTAATTAGATACGGAAATTATTGTGACGTAGTGCAGTAAGATGTTGAATCTTTATAATGGCTAGCTTCCGCACACAGTTTCAACATCGTTACTCCCGTTCTCGTGGGAACTTCACCTATATCTTATAACCTTCCTCGATAAATGGGCTATCTAACACTGAAATAATTTTTCAAATCGGTCCATTAGTTGTTGAGATTAGCGCGATCAAGCAAACTCTTCAGCTTTATATTAATGTAAGTATAAAGCTGAAGAGTTTATTTGTTTGCTGTATATATTTCCTTACATAATTATATTCATATCGTAGACTAATCTATTTATTCACAGTAGGTATTTATTATGATGCTTTTATTTCAGCCAGGATATAGATGTCTCAGCTGCAAGTCGGCGCTCCACTGTTTTCCCGGAAACTTTGCACTTTTGATACAATGTGCTGGTCTGTTTCCATTTTGCCGCAACGGCTATTGCTCTCGATCACAGGAAGATGGATGCAATGAGAATGTGAATGCGCTCTCCTTGGATGATGGACATGAGGCGACAGTGCCATCGTATGTTTCCAACACAAATTATGTTAAAAATAAAACTGAAGATTTAGCTAATGGCACGTTGTCACCAAAGACTGTAATAACAGAAGTCAATGAGCCGGGTCCTAAAGAACTTTTTAAAAAGGTCGCCCTTGTTGGCAATGGCGAAGATAACATTTGAAGAAAAAACTGAACAAAGTAGTATTATATTGAATCATGAGTAATATTATTATATTGAAAGACGAAAATGTATATTAAACATTTAATTTATTAGTAAATATAATAAATAATTTATATAATGTATGTGCGATCCACTCGCAATTCACAACTGTGCGTATGTGGGATCCACTCTGTCGTATGGGTATATATTGGGGAAACTCGACTGATAAAGAAATTGCATTCAAAGCCCAAAAAAAGTGTATTAGGTCTATATGTGGGTTACGCCAAACGGATTCATGTAAACCACATTTCGTAAATCTCAAGATTTTAACACTCCCTGCTCTATTTATCTACCTGGCCTCAATTTTAGTTAAATCAAACATTACAAGCTATGATACGTTAAAAAGCAGAAGACTTAAACATACCTTAAGAGATAAAACGTCCCACACTAGAGCGTACAGTAATAGTGTTTTCAGTATGAGCACAAAGATTTATAACAAGCTACCTATGGACATTAAGATTATAAATTCAATTATTATTTTTAAAAGAATGCTGAAAATGTTCTTAATTAAAAAGGCCTATTACTCAATAGCAGAATTTCTTGAGGAAAAATAATTTTGTTCAATAAAGTACCTATCACTAAAGTGAATATAATTCAGTAAAATATTTTTAAAAGGATTATGATAATTAATATTAAATGATTACAATACTGTGACATAAATGAACTAATGAATAATGATAATTTTTAAATCAGGTAACTCATGACATGTGTATTTTTATTTAGGTATGACTTTAATAATTTATAATTAATATGGTGTAAATGATATAATTATATAATGTAATTAAAACGATGTCCTATATAAAATTTAATATTTATAACTTTTTCTTTTTAGTTAATGAATATAAATAATGCATGTTCAACTGTTACTGTTACAATTATAGCATATATGCATGATGAAATTGCAATGCCCTAACAGGGCCACTATGTTCTAAGAACTGATATCCTCTATTAAGAACTTTATTTATGTACACATAGTTAGCAATAAAGAATTTGAATTTGAATTTGAATAAAATTAGTTTCACTACATAATGCATATTATATTTATTAATTCTTATATTTAAAACATTATACCTGTATACTGCTTATACCACATTGAAGAAAGGTAATCCGGAAATATTCCATTATGATAATAAGTAGGTACTATACGAACTTATAAAATAACAGATCCTAATACGAACAAAATAACAGTCCTGAAAAATGTGTTTTCTATGCATAGTTATATCAAGCCTAAAAAACCTTTAAAATATACGGATTAGTACTTCAAATATATTACACAGTTCCATAAAATTGTGTTTTTGTTCAATATTAAATGTCAGTCTGTAAGCGTAGGCGGGGTCAGACAGACGAGAAGGATGACTAAGAAAAAAGTTTGTTTTAATATTCAGTTTGGCTTTGTGAATTTCCTAATATCTCGAGTGAAACGAAAGAAGTGACAAATTATGTATGTAATTTGCGTGACTTTTCTTTTAGTGCGAACATTTATTCGGTCATCACTCCGATCGCGCCACATGCAACGTAGCTGAAATGTTGAATAATGACAACTTAATTTTGCCAATATACATACTTACTATTTAATATATTGGTTTCGAAGAATTAACACTTTAATGAGTAATAAAAAAAATAGGTACCTATATCATTTTATTTTAATGAATACTAACTCCCTCCGTCTTTGAGAGCTATGTGGTGTCCGGCGTAGAATGGTCACCCTATATCTTCCCATGGATGTCATAAGAGGCGGCTAAGGAACATAATAATATGGTGATTATCCATCAAGACCCTGGTTTGACAAAGTCTGTTAAGAGGAGCCCCATGTTCAGCAGTGGACGAAAACGGGCTGATACAATACGTCTTTAAAAAAATAAACGCACGAATTATCAGAGAATCATCATTACCATCATAACCTAATTAAGGCTGTTCCCACATTGGGCGTACGCGTTCCTCGAGCGATGCGGACACGGCAATTGGCATGAGTAGCGGGTAACGGCAAGCTCGGCGTTCACACGTTCAAGCCTATGGACTGGACTAATCTATATGCCAAGAATCTTGACGGTAAAACAAAATGCCTCGGTATATTTTTGGACTTATCTAAAGCTTTCGACACAGTTTCAATTCCCAAACTTATTTCTAAGCTAGAACTCCTCGGTATAAGAGGCATAGCTTTGGATATCTTCAGAGACTATCTCAAAAACCGCACCCAGAGGGTTAAAATTGGTAACAACCTTAGCGATGAAGAATGTCTTACATATGGAGTCCCACAGGGTAGTATTTTGGGTCCCATATTATTCCAAATTTATGTTAACGACCTCTGCAACATGGCCCTTTCCAACTGCAAAATATATGCCTATGCAGATGACACGGCGATAATAGTCTCTGGATCTACATGGGAGAGAGTCAAAACGTCAGCAGAACAGGCTCTCAGAAGTATAATGAAGTGGCTCAAAATAAACTTATTGACACTTAATGTACAAAAAACAGTATACGTACCATTTGCAATCCGACGCATCAATAAACCTCCACCAACATTCACAATAACAGCACACACTTGCTCAAATCAACACACTCCACACCCATGTCAATGTCAAACAATTACACAGACGAAAGAGGTAAAATACTTAGGTGTACACATTGACGAAGGACTAAACTGGGACAAACAACTTCACACACTCGTTACTAAGACACTACGCCTCATACATATTTTTAAACGCCTTAGACAATCAGCAAACACACACACACTGACAATGGTTTATTACGCATTATGCCAATCGGTGCTAGGTTACTGCATTACAGCTTGGGGAGGAGCATATAAAACCAACCTTCTAAAGGTAGAGAGAGCCCAAAGAACCATTCTTAAGGTTATGCTGAAAAAAACCATACAGATACGCAACAACACAGCTATACTCCGATTGCAAGGTACTTTCCGTCCGCCAACTTTACGTGCTGAAAGTTATATTAAGAAAACACACTGCATTACCACCATATGACCCAAAAAAACGCAATTACCTGTTTCCAAGTGCTCCACATAAGAGTTCTTTTGCTGAACATCAATATTTTATACTTAGTAACAATATATACAAAAAAGTGAATAAACAGCTAAATATAAAATGCCTAAATCTACTAAAAATTAAGACAAAAGTGACTGAATGGCTTTTGCTGAAGGACTATGCCTACACAGAAACTATTATTGCCTACATCGCTTAACAATAACACACACATAAACACATACACACACACGCACGCACGCACTCACACATACACACGCACACCCACATACACACGCACACCCACATACACACATCCACACGCATACACACACCCACACAGATTAAAATAGCTTATAGATACTTACCTATTAAGTAAGGTTTTCATTTCACTTGTACTTCAACAAAGATTGTCGACAGAGTGCACAACAATGTAACACGTTTGTACGAACCTAACTGGCCGAACACTGTACTCTTAAGATACAGGGTCCGCCCTAGTTTAAGAGAACAGAGTTCCACTTATTATGCACAGATTACAAACCAACGAAAATTAATCATTGTAACTTGAACGATTTTGTAAATGTTTTTGTAACTGTAATTTTTTGGTGAAATAAAGTTATTATTATTATTATTATTATCTTATCATATATCAATGACGTCTGTAACTATTTAGGTTAAATTTGTTGTTTGTTTTTGGAATACTAATAAGTTATCATGACTTTGGTAAATTTCGCTTCGGTATGCTACGGTACCCTACTATTGATTTCAGTCAAGGAAAGTTTTTTTACGATTCTTATCGTGAAGAATATCGCGAGCATTAACATTTTAATTTATGTCTGGGTATATAAGCCCGAGTTATTTTGTCTGCCACGCAAACTACTTGCTTCGGTATAAGAATCAAACGTTGAATTGGGCTCTGAAGTTTAAGGAATAAGTGCATAGGATATAGAGCAAAGATGGCTGTAGCTTTGCTCTTTACGTTAATGGTAATTTTTCGAAATAAATACAAACATAGGGACACTTGTCTATCTAACCTTAGTTTTAATTATTACTTGTGACATATGATACAAAAATGGCATAGTCTAAGTCGTTGTGTAAATGACATGTTTATTATTGTTTTAGATTAATTTCGTATTTGTACTTGGAGGAGTTGAAGTTGGTAAGTCTATTGATTTATAATATTATCGCACTTATGATGAAAATAATCTGAAGTAGCTAACTACTTGGTACTTGAAAATAAGAGATACTTGTAAATATCACCTGGCAATACTTCTACTTGGTAACTACTTAGGCACCTACTTGGAAACCTAGCCCATATTGAATGCTAATTCATCTTATTCTATATGATCGAGAACATTTAATGGAAAATTTAAGTAATCAAATTATTGTATTACATCGAGTAGGTATTAAAAACATCGACCGTTATCATATTGGATATTTTAGCATTCGATATGGGGATAGGTAATTAAGCCTCCTATCGAGAGAGGGTATTTGCCATAGTCACCACGCTTGGTAGCCGGGTTGGTGACCGCAGTATTATGTTATAACAAACAAGGAAGCGCTGCTGCCCGTTCCCTGATATACGATTTTTATAGATGATGGTATAACAATCGGGAACACGGCTTAACGTGCTTTCCGAGGCACGGAGAGTAGTTCCTCAACCAGACCCGGAAAGATATCTTAGAATTTACGCAAAGATTTCTTGTTCGGCGTGGGGGTCGAACCCACGACTTATACCGCTTCGCCATGGAGGTTGTTATCATCATCATCAGCCTGTTGTAGTCCACTGCTGAACATAGGCCTCCCCCATCGATATCCAGCGGGAAAGATCGCTAGCGGCCTGCATCCACCGACTCCCCGCGACCTTTATGAGGTCGTTGGTCCATCGTGCAGGCGGTCGTCCTACGCTGCGCTTGCAAGTTCGTGGTCTCCACTCGAGAACCTTTTTGCTCCATCGGCCGTCAGTTCTTCGAGCTATGTGTACTGCCCGTTGCCACTTTAGCTTGCTAATCCGTTGAGCTATGTCAGTGATCTTCGTTCTCCTGCGGATCTCTTTATTTCTGATTCGATCACGCTGTTATATAACTTTTATATATTAATTTATTGTTATTTCAGTATCAGAGCCTGCTTCCCGGGCAGATGACCACACTTATTTAGATGTCTACGCCAACGCCATTAGCAAAGCACATTACAATCCTTGGGCCTGTAATTACTTTAGAGAAGTAAGTGCAATTTTCTCTTCTTGCTCATCTCTTAATATAAAAATTAATAGAAATTGGTTGTCTCGTTAAAACTCGAAAACGGCTTGACGTTATTTTGTAGGGAAGAGTAATTTAAAAAAAAGCAAAATTTTAATGAACTCCATGCACGAACAGCTCGTGTATAATATATAAGTACACTTAATTATCTTTGAGTATCTTACTTTAATACAAAATCATCCATTTTTAATGAATAAAACTCTGTTTCAATCACTATGGTTGGTGCATAAACCAGAACTAGGTACTTACCTACTTAATATTTATAGATGTATAAAAGAAACGGCTGATTTTTTTACCTGTATCATGTTGATTATCTTATATGAAATAATATATAAAGTAACTACTCCTAATAAAAATAATTAATGGGTTCTTAATTACCAGCCTTAATATTCACTACTTCTATTGTTGTTTTTATTCAATACTTCCCGCGTTTCACCCGCGTTTCACCCGCGTAACTCCAGTTCCCTTGGGAACTTCATAATTAAATAAAGCCTATGTATCCGGGGATAGTGTAGCTTTCCAACGGTCAAAGAATTTTTCAAATCGGTCCAGTAGTTTCGGAGCCTATTCAATTCAAACAAACAAACAATCACATCTTTCCTCTTTATAATATTAACTAAAGACTTGTTTCCAAATTTTCTTTCATACACGTCTTTTTCTTCATTTCTCGCTAATATATTCCTCCGTTTTCAAGTTACGCAAATAGTCTATAGTTATCTTTATCGATATTACGACTAATTGCCAGCATATTGTCTTTGCATTAATATTTTTTATTAAATTACAGCCCGGTTATAGATGCCTTAGCTGCAAATCAGCTCTTCACTGCTACCCCGGTAACTTTGCTCTGCTAGTGCAGTGTGCCGGCCTCTTCCCATTCTGCCGTAACGGTTACTGTTCAAGGTACAAAGAGGGCGGATGCGTCGAAGATGAAGGTTCAGAAACACAAGTACACCATGCCGCGAGTACTATGCCGCCATATGTCGCGGGCAGTTCTACCAATAATAAAAACAAGACAGATAATGTATATGGTGGCAATAAACCAGCATTCATAGATCTGATAGATCCTGCTCCTGAAGATATCGCCCCTCATGCCGGTGATGATACACAAGATTTTGAAGATCCGTTAGGTGAAACAAGTTCTGTGGTTTAGTGTGTTAGATATTAAGGCGGTCAGCCAACGTTAATAAAGATAGGTATGTTTTTATACTATATTTTACTGTGAAAAGTATTGCAGCTAAATGATTAGATGGGAATTTGATATTAATTTAATATTTATTAAATAAATTTATTTCTGAAATCGTTAGTGTTTTATTTGTCTGTTAAAAAAATACTTATCGTAGTGGATAGTGCAATAATTTTTCCGTCCTCGTAATAATTGACATACTCCAAGAAATATTTTCTTTGTTGTGTTGTAAAGGGCAAAATATCAATTTGCAACATTTGATCTTCAACCTTATTGAGCTAATATTAGCTTTCATTTACGCGGCAGCGTAGCGGTATTTGGCTCGCTTTACATTTCGGAGGTCGTGGGTTCGATCCCCAGGCCAGACAAGAAATCTTTGTGTACAATTCTAAAATTTCTTTCCGGGTCTGGTTGGTTGAGGGACTACCCTCCGTGCCTCGAAAAGCACGTTAAGCCGTTGGTCCCGATTGTTATAACATCATCTATATCAATCGTATACAAGGGAACAGGCAACAGCGTTTCCTTGTGTGTTATATCATAATACTGCGGTCACGAACCCGCCTGCCTATGGCAAATACCCTGGGCAGTGGACGTTATACGGGCTGATGATAATGATGATGATTTACGCGGCATTTCTAAATCCCCTACGTTTTGTTATGTTATACCTAATATACAGTGGCAAATAATACTAATAGTGTTTAAAATCGGAAGTAGGTACTTAACAAAACTATGCCTATGACCTAGCAGTCATGGACTCTCCTGGGTCCATTCAATGCACCTTTTGGGGGCCCACGGAGCACAACTACAACTCTAAGCATCATGGGTCGGCCTCTAAAAGAAATTAGGACTATGTTCCCTACTCCTCGAAGCCAAGGCTCGGGGGACAGCTGTCTGTGCGCCTTCGGTGAAATGGGTAGGAGAGATCTTTCTCCTGAAAACACTCCGCGGACTTCTACTGAACGGGCAATGGTCGGTAGCAAGAGGACGGATCCCAATACTCTCGCTCCACCGCCCAAGCCGGAAACTCCTCGCACCAATGTACCGTGCGCTGTCGCTGTGATGACTGATGACATTAAGTTTCCGGATCACCCTCCCTCTTTTCTTTCAGAACATTCTAGCATTTTGGGCTAGATCGCTTGAACCAGTTTTTGAAGTTTTTTTTCATAACTAATAGTCGGTAGGTGATACGAAGTGCATCGATGAACTTCGTATCACCCTACTTAACATTAGTTATTAAAAATCAGTGGCATATCATAGATCATGGATCGAGTACATTATTTTATTTTTTTTAATTGTAATCTTATGGCGTTTGACATAACATTGACCGAATGCATGCTACTCTTAGTGCACATTACGGTTAGCTCAGTGCTATCACGCCTTATATTAAAAGTTCAATTTAATTTAGAGTTTTAGCTAAGATAGTACAAGGTCTGTCGGGTCAGCTACATTGATCCAATCTTCAAAAACTGGAAAATCCCAAAATAATGGAATCGCCTAAAAGAAAAAAAAGGAGGGTGATTCGAGAGGGGTCGGATTGTTCCCTTCTTCCTCGTCGTTCCACCAACTTGTTCCACCAGTGGCACGAGAAGAAATTGTCATTCCTCGTCGTGCCACTGAATGCAGATACATGCAGGGATGGTAGCTCTACTTAATTTCTCTTTAGATATTACTCAATAAATAATTTTTGTCTTTAACACAATTTTCCTGTAACTGCAACTTTAGTATTATGGATAGTAAAATAGAACAGTAAAATCAATAGGACTATCAATAAAAATAATGTGTAATTGACCAGGCTGTTAAATGCATTGTTAAATGATGCCGCCTGTTCAAATTTCAAAAAAATGTAGTTTGGACTAAATATTTCTACTGACAGACTCGCACTGCACCAAAACAAAAAAATGAATTTGTTTTACATACGCTAATGGAATTAGTAAACCACGTAAAGTATCAGTACTTTTTTGGAAAAATTAGTATAACTTTATTTTGATTTTGTTGTTTGTTATAGTATGTAGGACCGGGATTGATTAGAACTAAATTTATGTTTTTAGATTTTTTTATTACTAGTAGAGCAACAATCATTCAATAATCATTCAGTGGTACGACGAGGAATGACAATTCCTTATTGTGCCACTGGTGGAACAAGTTGGTGGCACGACGAGGATAAAGGGGGATTGTTCATGCGTACCCGGCCCCCGCCAACGGCGGATCGAAGGAGTGTCCGGGGGGTTTTTAGTGGTGTAGGGTCCTCTCGTCGTGGTATGAGTTTAGCATACCACGCTATAGAGAGGGCGAGTCTCATATATCCCGTCGGTAGCGCGCGAATACGCTGCAGCGCGGTAGGAATGCGTAACTGCATTTCACCCCGGACAACAAAAAAAAAGTGATTCGAGAGCCGGAAACTCAATTTCATCAGTCATCACGCGGCAGCACACTGCACACTGGTCGAGGAGTGTCCGGTTTGGGCAATTGAGCGAGAGTCATGGTATCAGTCCTCTTGCTACCGACCATTGTCCAGTTTGTAGAAGACCCCGGAGCGTGCTTAGTAGAAAGATCTCTTCTACCCATTTCACCGAAGGCGCAGAAATCGTAGGCTGTCCCCGGAGCCTCGGCTTTGAGGAGTGGGGAGCATAGCCCCACTTTTTTTTAGAGCCTGGCCCGTGATATGTAGAGACGTAGTGGTGCTCCGTGTGCCCGCAAACGATGCATTTAATGAACCCTAAAATAAAATCCTCGGGAGAGTCCATGACAGCTAGGTCATAGGCATAGGACGGTAACGGATGTACCGTGTATGGATTAGCTTTTACCGGTGCTCCATTTACTGGCATTTAGGGGAACACCCTGGGTTCAAGTGGGTAAACCATCTTATCGTGACATAATTGGCATATCATCGATCATGAATAGAGTAATTTTTTAATCTTATTTATTGTAATATTATGGCGTTTGACATAACATTGACAGAATGCGTGCTACTCTTAGTGCACATCACGGTTAGTTCATTGCTATCACGCCTTATATTAAAAGTTCAATTCAATTTATAGTTTTAGCTAAGACTGTACAACGTCTGTCGGGTCAGCTAGTAATAAAATATAGCCTTCCTTGCAAAATGGGCTATGTAAAACTAAAAGAATTATTCAAATCGGACCAGTAAGTACTTCCTGTGATTAGCACGTTCAAGCAAAGAGACAAATAAAGAAACAAACTCTTCAGCTTTATATATTAGTATAAGTAAATTAGATAAACGATTTTGTCCGTCATTATAAGTGAAAAGATCACAGTTATGTACGCAGTTTGGATTTAAATTTCAGAATATAGCTCTTGGATATCAAATTTTTCCGATGCGTATGATTCGGTATTGCGAATCAGATTAAATATCGCTTAAATCATGGTAGACGGTAACTGGATAGCGAGGTCGAGAGTAGTGGTCCCGATGCGGCCAATCAGTAGTAATACGATTCTAAAGTTCTCGGAAGTCTCTCAAGGATTGGTAAGCATATTTATCAGCATCTTCTCTGAATTGTCAATTATTACGTAACCTACGCCGTGATTTTTTAATGGTTGCTAATAATTAGCGAAATTATAAATTCTTAGCAGTAAAATCGGTGTATGTCTACACTTTTTAATAAAAGAACCATACCAAAAACCTGTTTTTTTGCTGTTTTTGCTCGAACAGCAACAAGTAGTGTTCAAGTGTTTCAAGTGTACTTATACACTTGAAATATACACAGAACGGGTAGGCTCAGCGTACCTTCCCTATGTCAATATAATTATAATATAATAATAATTGGCCATGGGCCGTTTTTATGTTAAAGTAAAATAAATAAATAAATAACTGCGGCCACCAACTTGCTTGCCAAGCCTGATGATTATGGAAAAACCCATGGTTGTCAATGTTCAGCAATAGATGTCATAAGATCTAATGATGATGATTCCTACCGTAGTAATAGGTCGTCAGATTGAAAAAAAAAATATAGTAAAACTAAGTTCGTTTGAATTGATTGCTAGTTGCTGAGGACTTGGGGCTGTTTTCATATTAAGCCACATTTGCTTACGACCGATCCTAAAAAAATATTGCGGACATACATATAGCTACAATTACGATTCTGTGACAACATTTGTTGTTTATACTTGGAAGGGAGATTTAAAACATCAGTATTACTATCTAATAAATACTGAAGATAAAAAACTGACGTCTATACCTACTCTATACTAATATTATAAAGTGGAAAGAAACCGAAACTACTGGAGCGATTTAAAAAAATCTTTCACCGTTTCAAAGCTACGCTATCCCCGGATGACAAAGGCTATATTTAATTATGAAGTTCCCACGGGAATGGGAGTTACGCGGGTGAAACCGTGCATGGGAAGCTAGTATTATAATAAACATGTTTTGTAAAAATAGGTACGCTCTTAATAACCTCAAAAAGACTGCAATTTATAAATGTACAGGGCAATATTAACTCTAGGGTGCTTAGTTTACACATAGGTTGTACAAACGGATTCCCCTAATTACCGTTAACTACTAATTTTTATTGCTATTAATTTTTTATCGATTTTCTTACCAAAAAAGAATGGTTTCTATGAGCATTAACAACCAGTAAAACTACGATTGACAACCTCCGTAGCGTAACGGTATTTGGCTTGCTTTAAATCTTGGAGGTCGTGGGTTCGATCCCTACTCCGGACAGGAAATCTTTGTGTAAATTCTAAGATTTTTTTCCGGGTCTGGTTGGTTGAGGGACTACCCTCCGTGCCTCGGAAAGCACCTTATTCCGTTGGTCCGATTATTATAACATCATCTTTAATAATCGTATATCAAGGAACGGGCAACAGCGTTTCCTTGTGTGGTACAACATAATACTGCGGTCACCAACCCGCCTGCCAAGCGTGGTGACTATGGCAAATACCCTCCCTCGGGAGGAGGCCCATGTTCAGCAGTGGACGTTATGTGGGCTGATGATGATGATGAAAAATACGGTTTATAAAGAAATATTAAATACAGAGATTCATATAGTTTATATTATATCGATAGATTTTACCTAAACCGGCATACTGCAATACACATTGTCAATATTATCAAAGATCTCATTTTTTTTTTTCGTTATTTCACAACGTTCCAGTCCATTAATTTATTAAATGGCACTACTGCTGGATTTCAATAAGGCTGGAGCTCTCGCCTTTATGTCCGGTGAAGTAGCAAAAGCCTCGTGGCTGAATAAATAAATGTCCGTCCAAAAAAACACTGCTGCTGGATGTAGATACCCATTGTTACTGCGCTTTTATTGCTACTGTATGATACGTAAGACAAAATTGTTGGGTCGGATTGCTTATGCGTACCCGGCCCCCGCCAACGGCGGATCGAAGGAGTGTCCGGGGGGTGTTAGTAGTGTAGGGTCCTTTCCTCGTGGTATGAGTTTAGCACACCACGCTATGGAGAGGGCGAGTCCCACATATCCCACCGCCAGCGCCCGAATACGCGGCAGCGGCGGTGGGAATGCGTAAACGCATTTCCCCCGGGACAACAAAATCGACAAAATCGTTAAAAATGCCGTTGTTTGTTTAGAGCGCAAATCTTTCTTCTTTGCATAAAAGTTTTGTAGTTTTGTGTAGCAACTAGCTTCCCACGCGCGATCTGACCCACGTAGATCCCATTACCGTGGGAGCTTCATAATGAAATATGGCGTATAGTACCTAGATAACGAAGCTTTATAATGGTAAAAAAATGTTTGAAATCGGTATTCAATGCAGACAAACAAAATTCAATAGAAACAAACAATCAAATTTTTCCTCTTTATAATATTCTTATAGATCAGCGGTCGGCAACCTTTTGTTAGACAAGGGCCTCAAAGTGGCAAAATAAACTAAAGGACCGTACTTGTCATATTAAGGTGGTCACATCACATCGAAAAAATTACAATTTCATCCTTATTTGTTCGTTCTTGGGCAGAGTGAAGCGCGTTCTTGAGGCTGGGTCAAAATTATACGTAAGTATACGGTCGATCGCGGTATGGTTACTAAACATTAACGGGCCGCAAATAAGAAGTCTAAGAGCCGCATGCGGCCCGGGGGCCGCGTGTTGCCGACCGCTGTTATAGATAATAAATTAACAACAACTTGTGTATAAATATACATGTCAAAAAACTATTTGTAAAATGCTCTTCCTTGTAGGAATCATTAGATACTCGTAATAGTCGATAGTCGTAATTTTAATATACAGCTAATTCAACCTAGAACCCATTAGTAGATTCAATTTGAAAACATTGAATGTGAACTTAATTAGCAGGTATTGTTTTATGCAGTTTACTGTGTTTATTCTATTTTTGGCTTGGTGGCCTTAACGCTCTGGGAAGCACACAGGATGTTAACGACGGCTAGATGAAAATGATCCATGTATTAATATGCATTTTCTGGGCTAGTGTGTTTGAATCTAGTGATAGCAATTACAAAAACGCAAATTTTAGGTCCAAAATACAAATTTCACAATTCACTCGATTGCAAATATAAAACTTGTTTTTTTTCGGACGGTCATATGTATAGTTGGCTCCGAGGCTTTTGCCACTTCACCGGGCACAAAGGCGAGCAGAGATTAGTCTAGGCTGGAGCCTAGACTAATGGTTCAAAAACTACAAACTAAGCAACCTGCTTAAGAGGGCGTCCCCTGAGGGATTTGGACCTCGACTCAGGGCGGTCGCTGACGGGAAGGTTGAGGGATTATTATATCAAACTTGACTCGATTGGCAGGCTAGCTTCGTAACCATCCTACTCACTACTACTAATTAGATATTTTAGGATCACGTGTCATCAGGGATTTTTTCCCTGGCATAGTTCATAAGATGATAGGCTACGAATAATTGAGCAGTCGTAGCCCAATGGCTAGGGTGTCGGGCTTGCAATTATGTTAGTGTGCCAAAACCCTGCTTGGAACCATTAAAAAAAAAAAACATACAAAAAATTTCCAGAACTAGGTGGATAAAAGGAGAAGGTAGAGAATGTCAGAAATATAAATGTTATTGCGTGTCGACTATATTAAAATTTCTAGTATTGCTTTGCGTTATTTTATTCCATACACTCTATACGAAGGCACTAAGCTCCTCCTACAAGCAAGCGCATGCGCGACTTCGAGCTGTAGTGTATAAAAGCTTGGAGGCTACCATCAGTCCAGCATTCCCGCCAACAAGCCGAATTAAACTAACAACTAGCGGTAACCAGTTTTAGTTGCATAAAGTTTACAAAGTGCACTGTGGCTGGGATACGAAGCCTACAAAGTAAGTAGTAAATGTATAACGAAATTAAAAACAAAACTCGGGTTAAGATGATAAGTTTCTCAAGACTTTTTGCCTTTTTTTTAAGGAAATAGTTTATTTGAACGCTAAAAAAATAGTAGGAAGGAATTATATTTTATTTTATATCTTATAGTATGTAAGTAAACGAACGACTTCCTCTGCGTGATTTAATATAAAATATTATTAAAATTAGTATTTAATCAAAAGGAAATTTATTCTGTGTAGTAATTTTTGAGATTTGCCCGATCAAACAATTAGTAAATCAAAAAATGTATGCCGAAAACATTATATCAAAATCAATGGAATTGCAATAGTTTTTAACAAAAAGTTCTCGTGAGCTCAGGTAGAAACTTTATGCTGGCAAAACAACGGTGCTCATTATGAAATAATTAAATTTATATAGCACTTAGGTTATTTATACGCTTGTACTTGTCAGAATCATAAAGTTAACAATGTAAAGAAAAAAAAACTAAATATAAAATAGATATAGATTATCTATACTATTACTAATCTATACTAATATATTAAGCTGATGAGTTTGTTTGTTTGTTTGCTTCACATTAATACTGGTATGATTAGAAAAAAAATATATAATTCAGTGTTGGATAGCCCATTTATTAAGAAAGGTTATCGGCTATATTTAATCATCAAGGTCCCACGGGAACGGGAGTTACGCGGGTGAAACCGCGCGCGGGATTCGAGTGTATCATACTTATTTGTAGTTAGCAATCATTAATTAATAAATGTTTAATTAATAAGACATGATAAAACGTTATTATCAAATAATAATGGGGTCTATCGTTTTCTATTTAGTATTTTACAAAACGGTAACGGTTTAACTTTAAGTCTTAGTAAGGCCTAGTATGTTCGGGTTCCGGCAGTGGAACTTAGTGTTAAATCGTAGATAAGGACTAAATCTTGTCTTTTTAACTTATTACAATGATCTCTTTTAAAATGAATATGTTGAATTTATTTTTAGGCGGCTAAAACTTGAAAATATAGGTTATTAATATACAGTAACAGTGACAGTTTTACTTTGAAAATTCAATGTATTTTTCATAATACTGAACATACAGTTTTTATAATAAGGGCACTTATCTTTAATGAATAAAAAGCAACACTTTCAAACTTGATTCTTCCCAACCGGATTTTAAAACAGTAAATTAATACAATTTAGTCCCAGTAAACAGCTAATATTTTATCACAAAAAAAAAAATGAAAACTATTTTTAAAAGTATTCTACTTGTGTTCTGTATTTAAATTTAAAAATTCACAAGTTAGCCGTATTCATTAAAAAGGCGTTATAACGTTTAGAGGAGACATTAGCCAGTGCGTTTGTAGAAGTCTGTTTCAAAGAGTCTCATCATTGTTTCATCCGTCACAAGTTGCTTTTATCCTTCCAGAGCTTTTGTACAAAGAAATTGCTTCCCATTTCTTATGAGATTTTCTTAAGGACAACTGGGTTTAAAATGGATAATTTTCTGTTTGTAAAACCTTTTGAGAAACTAAACTTTATTAGCAGTGATTAGTAAAACATTGTTTTACTAATCTAAATAATAGGTTCAGATTTTAGTGAAAGACGCAAATGTTAAGACTGGAAAAAACTAATGGAAGACTATTTTCTTAATCCTTTTATTTATTTTATAGGATTTAATCTAATAATGCATGTATTTTACTAATCTTCCATTTTGTTGAGAAGTATTTTTTTTAACTTTAATTATGTTATTATTATAATCATGTTAATCCAACTGGACATTGGTCTCTATTATACATATAAATTATACACATATAGTTTGATACCTAAGTTCAAATATTGATGATGGACCGGCCCCTGAATGTGAAATTGGTAGAAGTGGCCTGAATCAACTGGAACTGAACGAAATTTTGAATTATAAATAAGGATATTGGAACTATTAGAATAATAACTTTTATTTATATTGCCAACCACACTACGTTGCTCCCAAGGTAGAAAAAAGGAAGAGAGGTTCTCTTATTGAGAAGAAATGAAGATGCAAGGCTAAGAAGTTAGTAAATTAAATTAATCTCTGGCCGCACCAGTCAGTCAGTGATAATTAATTTGAAAAATAAAAAGATTATAAATATTGTGATGGACTAGAACCGAATCCCAGTGCCCTTCTTATGCTTATCCGCTGCTAGTAGCCATTCATATGTAATACAAAGAAGAATAAATAAATAATAACATAAACGACTTGTACCTTTAAATTGATAATAACAAAACTTTGGATACGACTGACTGAATGTATCGGATAACTATTGAAACGTTTTAACAACATTACATAGTATAAAACAAAGTCGCTTCCCGCTGTCTGTCTGTACCTATGTATGCTTAGATCTTTAAACTAACGGAAACGGATTTTGATGCGTTTTTTTTAGTATATAGAGTGATTCACGAGGAAGGTTTATATGTACATATAATACATCAGCGTTACACCCGTGCAAAGCAGGGGCGGGTCGCTAGTAAAGAATACGTTAGATATAAGTTTGACCTTATTCTTTAAGAACGTTAAAGAGTCTATTGAACACGAACGTGTCGTTAAAACGCACTTACTGATATGGACATGAAAGTAGAAAAGCATTTAAATAGAATCCATTTTACGGCTTGCTGCTCAGGTGCGGAATAATAACTGAGTTTCCGCGTAATTGAATCTGCCAAGTTTATATCCGTTCGGGTGACAGTCTATTATCTGTTTTCTGTAATTCTGTTCCAACTGCAAATTGTGCGAGCCAATACTACGAAGTTAATTAAAGTCGGAAGTCCGGTCAACTTGTTGATTTCAATTTGATTAACAATCTGAGTGTTCTGTTGGAACTTGATCGGATTGGGGCATACCTATATTTAGTGGCATTTGTGGGGGACAAATGATTTATGGGTAATAAACGAAACACGTATTTGGTTTTAAACCTAGTTTAGGCTCCAGTTCACCACTAATGGTCCATAGAAAGTCTGGCATCATTATTTGCACCCAACTTCTTGTTGTAAAATAAAGTTATTTTTATTATTATTATTTGACCGTTACTGGTTACGAAACAAAATTGTTGAAGAGGGCGGAACGATTCGTTTAATATTCACATTTTTTCATTAATTTTTTTATCACACTCATTTCCCTTTATCTTATATCCCGTAACAAATTTAAGCCTTACTGATAAACCGCCTTTTTATATTATGACTTATTTTCACTCCTTTTGTTGTGACTCTCTCCAAAAACTTTGGCTTGCAGTACTCCTGGCGGTATTGAGAATTAGCGTTTTCACGTTCTAATGCAAGTCTTTAGAACTTTGAGATGATTCTGAACAAGTTTGTCCCCGATAATTGATCTCACATCACAAGTATATTTTGATATGACCGAAATATAGAGTAGGTACACATTTGTCTATTTATACATAGGTATAATAATAGATTCCCCCGCGGGGTTTATCGCACATAACTCCCGTTCCTGTAAGAGTTTTATAATTAATTGCCCCCCATTTTCACTGCCTTGAGGGGTTGAATTTTACAAAATCCTTTCTTAGTAGAACGTCACAAAAGGAAGCCACGGTCCAAATATCATGTGTTCAGTTGTTGTAGCTTCAGTAGTTTTCGTTTAAGTCGTCGACGACGCTTTTGTTACTATTGATTGGAAGCAAATTTAGAACCGCACATGATTTTTCCCGACCATAATAGGTGATTTTAGTGTTTTGAGGTTAGGTTACAAATATCTGATTTTCTCAAAAACGGTGCGTTACCTTTTCATGGGAGTGGTACCGGGGGAGAGGGGATACCCGCACCCTCCCCCGTCCCCCCTCCCACATAGGAATGTGAAATTTTATTCTAAATTTTTCCCATAAGCATTGCTCGAGGTGTGGTTTTAATCACAAGAGATTCGAATGTCCAGCTTATGGCCGACAGTGTAACAAATGTCAGCGGATGAACCATTTTGCGAAAGTATGCAGAGTGTTTGAAGTTCAAGTCAGTCCGTTAGGACATGTTACTTCATATATACAGATAGATTAGCTAGGGCGTCGGACTTGTGATCTTGAGGTCGCCGGTTCGAACCCCACCCATTGCACTACCGACGTGAACCCACTCGTAACACAAGCAATTTAGCTTAGCACGAGGGCTTAACAAGAATACTAGTAGACTGCAAAACTCTGCTAGTAATCTTTTTTTTTTTTAAAAGAAATAAATAAGATTGACTGAGTATATTTTATTATTTAGATGATCGGCACTCGGATGACTTCGGGGAGGCATCGAGGGTACCTGTTGCTCTTCGCTGCTTTAGCTGTTGGGTTCTCGTGTTACGTTGAACAGGTTTGTAACAAAATATAAACTCTTACGTTTGTGCTTGATTACTAATTTATCATATTTAATTATTATATTTTATTCTTACTGAAATTTTAAGTTTATGTAGCATCCCATGTTAGTTATTTGTGAAACTGAAAATATTATGAAAAGTTACTCAAATAATTTATTAGATTCTTAATACAGAAGCTAGCCAATTCGGAAAACTCATTCAATATTTGCGCAGCGTGTTGGCATGATATTAAAAGTACTATATGTATCAATATTAATATACTCAATGTATCAAGTTTTTATTGACTTAATGCGAAATATTTATCAGGTCCTTCCAATAATTAATACAAGCGAAAATTATTATGAGCTTACAACATTATTATTATAGCTAGCTGTAGTCTGCGCAATGTTGTAAGTGTATTATATATTTTTACAATTAGGCTAATTATTTTTAGGTGGTTAGCTTGCCGGCTGATCCCATCAGTCAATGGCCTTCGTTTAATAGAAGAAACATTGCTGCATTAGCAAGGGAGGGTTACTTGAGAACTGCTGGTAAATCATACAAGCGAGGAATTTCTACACTTGCCAAGAATGGATTATTGCCTACTTATAGATCTCCATACGTTGACAGTGACAAACAAGAGCAATCTTCAGAAGAGTCTCAAGAAAAGCGAAATATGGCATCTATTGCTCGTATGCGCAGTTACACAGCTATGAAGAGAAATATTCAGGCGCTTGCCAGAGATGGTTACCGTGTTGGCAGAGGCCAATACAATCCCGCGAATGATAAACGGAACATTGCTGCACTGGCTCGAAATGGTTTGATTCACAAAAAAGATGAAGCTAATGAAGAGGAATACTATTATCCGTTTTATCAAAACCCAATTGCGCCACTATCTGAAATAGATCATCCATTTGACATGAATGAAATCTATGATTACCAACAATCTGTTAATCCTGATATGTTTCCACCCATGTCCCAGATGTTTAAAAGGAACCCGTATGATCCGTACTACGAATATATAAATCAAAATGATGTGGATGGTCGGAACTACTACAAGAAAAGTTTTGCTGGCTCTCCAGTTCATGGGTTATATAGACCAAATTATGCTGAGACCCCTAGGACCAAGAGATATATAATGAATTATCCTGATGTTATGGAAGCCGATGAAATGCTCGATAATAATGATATTGATGAAGGCAAGAGATCCGTAGGTGAGTATTTCATAATACGTTTAACTAAACTTATACAATGATGAAGGAGGTAACTGATATTATTTTGGCTTGTGTTTAAAAGCCTACCAGAAAAGTACCTATTTTACTACCAAACAATTCATTCGAAATACTTGCCATAATGGATTAATGCTCACCAAATTGTGTTTCGTAAAGTGCTGTAGAAATGAACCTATTTCTCTTTTTTTTCTATGCCATAAACATTTATAAATGCCTTTAAAGTTAATTTCAGACCAAATATTTTATCTTATCGCCACATGGATGTTACTAATATTTTATTTCACCACTTCAAATTTAGTCAGTTTTGCTGGGACAAAAAGTCACAATTCGGTTTCAGCACGCGCCAGCCGCTGCCGCGGCACGCCGCGAATCGCCCGTGCGTTGTATGGCCGCAGTTCAAACTAAACTTTTTTTTATTTTTGTTGTCCGGGGGGTATACATTTACGCATTCCCACCGCCGCTGCAGCGTATTCGTGCGCTGGCGGTGGGATATGTGAGACTCGCCCTCTCCATAGCGTGGTATGCTAATCTCATACCACGAGGAGAGGACCCTATACCACTAAAACCCCCCGGACACTCCTTCGATCCGCCGTTGGCGGGGGCCGGGTACGCGTAAGCAACCCGGCCTCCGACGGCACCCGCGGCCAATATGGCACCGCGGGATCTCCTGGGCCGCATTTAAAGTGGCCCATTTGCCCAATTATAGGGACGCCCGGAGTGTAGAGGCGTCCCTACTCCTCATGGGTCAGCATCGAAGAGAGCGGGGTCCATGTGCCCCACACCCCGAAGCCGAGCCGAGAGCGGTAGACGGCCAACACGCCGTCTGCGGAGCGGGTGGGCGGAGGGATCTTCTTCCCTCTCCCGCTCGGCGGCATTCTTCTGTGACGTTACTTGTCTACAGAAAGAGGCGCCTCCCACGTCCTCTCGCTTTGGACCATCTTTGAAATGATGGTCGGCAGCAAGAGGTCGTCTCACTCCACCACCGTGTGCTGCGCCGTATTGTCGGCACAGTCACACAGTGCACAGGTAGTAGCCGAAACAGCCATGGCAGGTACTACCTGTACAACGTGGTAGGTGACGTCGCCGTGACGGCTTCCGGCCTACCTTTTTAGATGGGGCCGAATCGCACCGTACGCAATCCGCTCCGCGGCTCAGTCTCTAGCCACTCCTGCCATTTCCGGAGGGTTTTGCGACGGATCTCAGTCCGCCACCGTGCAACACCCTCCGGGAAGGGGTCGCGGCAAGAACGCGCCCCCTCACACCTCCGCCGGTACGCAGCGGCCAAAGCCTCTGCCTCCAGGTCCCACGGCGGGGACCCCGCAAGGAGGCAGGCAGTTTTAACTTTAACTAAACGATTGTCATTTTCCCACAATTAGGTTTTGGCACTCGCCGGCCGCAGCTGCGAATACTAAACGAACTTTTTAACTGTAATTTTTGGTATTAAATGTTACTATTTCAGGGAAACAAGATTTGGTGAGCATTCATCCAAAAATAATATAAATACAACACGTACAATTATTCGGATAAGTTTATATTTATTTTGGAACATAAAACGTTGTTTTTTAGGGTACCTCGTTATAGAGTGAGTTTATTTTATTTGAAGTTAACATATTTTACTTGGTACTAAGTCTTAGGGTCTAAAAAATATTTTAAATTTGTTACAGATGATGAAATCCGGGAGAATTTTGAGAAACGTCATATTGGTTCTCTTGCTCGATTAGGTTTATTGCCTTCATTTAGATTCTCTGGTGGACGTTATAGTAGGTCCGGACGGGCTCGATTGTTATTGCCTAGCCAGGAATTATACAGGTCTCGTAATGGTTGATTGTTCAAAATTTCATGTGCTAGTAGAAAAAAGATATGCTACCTATGTGTTTAGATGTATGATTAGGAGATCGCGTAGAACGTGGATGAAGTAAAGAATAGCGGCATGATAAATGTTAGTGCATTTGTGATAAATGTTTTGATGTTTAGAGTGGAAGGTCTATCGATATAACGCTGTAGTTTGCTTCAGAGTAGGTCGTGAAGGTTTTAATGTTCAGCAATGTTCATAGAAGTCGTCGTATGGCATGTTTTCAATGTTTAGTCCTAATATAGGCCTATCGGAATGGTATGAATACAATCGGATTCGATTGAAATTGTTGTCATAGAAAGTCAAGATTAGATCTTGTGTTTAAGATGTAAGAAAAAATGCAAGTATTAACTCTTAATTTTGTTTTATAGGAAGCATTCCGTTGACGAGAATTTCGGAATTAGGTAAGTGACACATGATGACTATAAAATTGTTTGAACTGAAAAATAAAAGAGAATTTAAGGATATGTGATAAAAGCCACAACAGACATTACGTTTATTGAAATTAACAATATTACCGACTAAAGCCCTTCTCGTTACGCCAATTCCACGAATTGGCGTAATGTACTCAATTCCGGGAAAGGAACTGTATCATATATTTATTCTATTACGTGCGGTTTTTAGAAACTTTGTTGTTCATGTTGATGCTGCAAACTAAAATACAAGAGAATATGACTTATTAGTTAGATAAAATTATAAAAAAAATCGTTCTACGTATTCATAATTTTATATACTTTTTACATTGAATATGCTTCTAACAGATTCCAAGTAACGTTTATTATAATGTCTGCAGGCAATATTTCTCTAGTCCCGAAGCTGACTCAACAGGGGATTCAGACCACACCGACCTATCGCCGCCGCCAGTATTTGCTCACTCGCACCCGACCGGCAGGCTCCTCCACCGACCGTTGAACGATGATTTCGCAACCTCTAACCCCCTGCCGTCTCCACCGCTCTTACCTTCTAACTACATAGACAACTTCACAAAAAATCATTGGCAAGCTAGCACAAAAGAAACCCCCAAATTTTATTATTTTCGATCGTTGAAAGTCCCGTACCATCAGTCAGGAAAAAGGTATTTACTGCTTCCAGCAGTCGATAACGTCTTGCTGAGGAAAACTTACCGTAACAGCAGTTTACCAAGTCGTCGTAAGAATCAGTAGCTGTGCCAATGCCCGCTAGATGATGCTATGCAGTTTCGGTCATTCGGGCGTCAATAAACTCTAAGGTGTAAATGAAATCAGGACCTTTAATAATTTTAACTTATTTCAACAACTATTTAAACAATATCTAACATAATAACTAAAGAGATACTTTCAATTTCGCAATAAAACTGTATCTAATTAGTTGTTGAAATACGACTATATTTTTAGACCTTATCCCAAATCGGTGACAAGACGTAGGGAATACGGATAACCAAAGATAAAATTACAGTAATTAGACAATAATTTCGAACGATATACTAACACGTTCTATTCTTATTAATGTTGTGATTATTACGATCATTGGTTTTAATGAAGTAATGTAAGAAGTAATTTTAAGGTGATCTCATTTTTACTAAACGACTTTGGCCAGCTTAAGACAATATTGTATTGTATTATAACAATAACTTAATATAAGATGTCAATCGCAAATATAGTTGTAATTACATTTTTATTAATTTAATTAGAATTAAAGCCAGAATTAAATTTGAAATATTCAATGTCGTTACTAAATTTCTCATTGTATTATTTTTGCAATTATTTAAGAGTAATTCTGTATAACATTGGTAGAATATATTGATTGTGGTATTTTATGAATGATTGATAATAATCTAAAAATATTATTTGTAACAATTTCAATATCAATAATATTTTTTTAGAATAATTGAGCTGTGTCTGACAAATAAAATATGAAATGCCCAGATGGTTTCCTACCCTTGGTCAAGCTTGAGCTTTAAAACGAATGGAACAATAATATTTTAAATATTTTAGCGTAAATTAGATAATTATTTAAAAAAATATATCCTTAGACCTGAAATTATAATGTCTTGGAAAATATAGACAATAAAAAAACGATTGACCACAATGATAATAATTTTGAAAATATATAGTGTGTAGGGTAATTAATTCTTCAAGTTTTCTGTCTATGATCAAAATATTTTTAATGATATAATAGTGATAGTATTGAACATTGTATTGTCTTATTGTAAATAAATAAAACCGTGCCAATTGTTTGTTTTATTTCAATATCAGGATTAAGTATAAATAACAAGTCTTTAACAAGTGTGTGTTGCCAGTGATGACCTATGAATCCGAAACGTGGTCCTTCACTATAGGCCTTATAAACAGGCTCAGAGTCGTTCAACTATCTATGAAGAGGGCTATGCTCGGGGTATCTCTACGAGATCGAATCAGAAATGTAGAGATACGTAGAAGAAAGCGAGTTACCGGCATAGCCCAACGGATTAGTTCGTTGAAGTGGCAATGGGCAGGCCATAGCCATACATAGCATAGCTCGGAGAACTGATGGCCGTTGGGGCCGAAAAGTTCTCGAATGGAGACCGCCGATCGGCAAGCGTAGCGTAGGACGACCACCTACGAGATGGATGGATGATCTGGTTAAGGCCGCGGGATCACGGTGGATGCAGGCCGCTTCTAACTGCAACAATTGGAGATTATGAGGGAGGCCTATGTCTAGCAGTAGACGTCTGAAATGATGATGAACAGCATGACAATTTGAAGCTACAGGTTACTTCCACACACCTGAAGAAGCTGAGGTCATATTTAAATGTTTCTTGTTGCTACTTACGCAAAATCCTAGCCTTGAAAATAAAAATAAATCTTTACTTTGTATATATTTCAAGAATAGGATTTTTCTGACTAAGATTCTTACGCCTAATACAAATTAATATTCAATCTTTATGTTCGAGTCACTGAAGGACGCAGATCCATGCAATTTATATTATTAAACGTTTAGGCCTGTATTCTACTTGAAACATGTTATTTAGAATTTATAATAATGTCTGTCGATAAATAAAATTAGGTATTTATTGTCTACGCATCTTACTCGAACGGAAATCAGATGTGTAGATTATTAAAGCTGTTTGTACTGGTATAATACACAGTGCTAAAATTTAGCCTTCATTCTAATTAAATCATTCAAATACAATGAAGATCGGCATTAAAGTCAAAATCAGAGTGAAAGGAAACAAATATGCAGTTTGGAAAATCCGACAAATGACTGATGTAGAAACAGCTATATTAGTTTAGGATTTTGTTTTTGCTCTGCTGCAATGAACTGAGTTACGAGGTTGGGAGATAAGTGAGTATGAAGATTAGAGTATGTATAAAGTAAAAATAATAATAACGACATGGCCATTAAATCTCATTCATATCCAATGAATATATGTAGTAAGATTATGCTAGGATATAATATATTATATATTACCTAACCCTGATTAAAATAACCCTATTATAAATAACCTAACGCAGGGTCGAGCAAGCATTCTATAGTTGTGACGAATGTACGACTATACCACAATATGTTTGTTTAACACAAATGTTTTTTTGCTGTAATCCATATAAATAAAAATGAATCGCCAAAATGTAAGTATTAAACTTGATAACGACTTTCTTTTTTTATTGTATTCGTAATTACGTGGACAAGGTATGTATAAAATCTTTTTTTGGAAAATCCAAGGGAAATGTCTGACGGGCGTGAACAGTTAGTTCACGCCCGTCAGTTTATAAATAAATTAATAACTTACAAATGAAAAAGTATATTCGTGATAAAATTAATTTTAAGTAATTGTTTCCTAAGGGAAAACATAGGGTGAAACTACAAAAGAGTATGTACGTAATAATATGAAGTTTAAAATTGAAAAGTGATACTGTTTATTGGCAATGTGCCCAAAATAGCAGACGTAAATTTAGCATTAGAACTATGATAAGCAAGAGTTGTGAACAATATGTATACTACTAATTAGCTTAAATAAACGAAAGTAGATAAATAGTCAGATTAATAACGCTTTGCCCAATAAAATTCATAGCATTCAATTCGCGAGCACTGAATGGAATGCAAACAATATTTTGAGCTCGCAATAAAAAAGGAATGTAGCGAAATCCTACCATCAAACAATCGTTCACTTAAATTGAAGGCTTAAAATATTCACATCCGATTTTCGGCATCGCTCCAATCAAATCCATTACAAATACGGCGACCTGAATTTCAGTAGACTTCATTTAAACGCGGACAATCTATAATTAAATGTTATTTGTTAAATACTAGATTCTCGAGCGCGATTTCACCCGCGTAACTCCCGTTCCCGTGGGAACTTCTTAATTAAATAGCCTATATTAATCAGTGATATGCATTCAAATGGTGAAAAAATTTTTGAAATAGGTCCAGTACTTTTGAGCCAATTCGTTACAAACATACTTACATACAAATCTTTCCTCTTTATAATATTATATTATTAGTATAGATATATAGTGGCCATAGTGGTTGTATATGGATGCCTAAGAAAAAGCCAATCAAGATCGTCATGTCCAGTTATCTAACTGCTTGTTTGTTACTCATTTTGAAGGATAATCTAGAATATAGATAGCGATATGAAGCATAATAACGAAGACTAATACAAATACCTATATAAATAAATAATGATATAATCAAAAATATCTTTATCTTCAAGTATCATATTGAAGCGAAAATACCCAGTGATAGAAAAGTAAACATCTTGATGCGCATCTAGATGCGCGGGAGCGCGTGAAGCCAAGATCAAGCCAAGAAAACAGGCGAGAAATACGCATATGTAATATGTGAACTATTTGGAGCCACTTTTGACTCCTTCATAACTCGAACCATTCAATTGAAACAGCAATTTGGCAATATAATGTATTGGTTTTAGTAGATCCCCAGAAAAAACAGAATTCCAATGAATGTTGCCATGTTTATGTTTAAAAATTAATTGTAGGTATTTACATTCTGGATGAAATCATACGTCTTTTTAATTTTAATTAACGTTTCGGTAACATTACATTAAATTGAGTTAATACCAACGGAAGTAACCAAAAACGCGCAAACGGACCCATTTGACCACAAAATATTAATCATAATCAAGAACTTGGCTCCTATTTATTGTTTTGGTGTGAGAGAAAGTGTTTACTAGTAATAAGAACAGGATTTTCCCACGCCGAAGGAAAATTTCATATTTCCTTATTTAAAGAGGATGATAATAGATAAGTGATAGGTATAAAAGGTATTGTATTGAGGCGAACACACAAATCGGACTTGAAAGCGAACAATGGCCTACTCTCAACAGACCCTCGTCTTCCTAGCACTGGTAAGGATTCACATAAACAAAAATATTATATACATATAACAACTAGATATTAATAAAGCCTAGATATTATTCATCATTAATAAAACGCTTTGCCCTGACTGACGGATCAACGTACAGCTTAAGCCACTGGTAGTAGATATCTGAAACTTGGCGAGTTAATTCTCCATTTGACCTATGCATCCAATAAATTTTTTTTTTATTAAATTCCTCGCCTTAGTGTGTGAAAAGTTTGTATGGAAAAATCGAAATCTCCGCGTTAATCATGTTTTTTTTTCGGACGGACACATTTGTTTTGCCCCGAGGCTTTTCCGAGCTGCAGCCTAGATAAATGGTTTAAACACTACAAACTAAGCAACTGCGTAAGAGGGCGTCCCCTGTGGGACTAAAACCTCGGCTCAGGGCGTTCGCTGGCGGGGAGATTGAGGGATTATGGCTTTTAGTTTTTTTAGGGGTGTTTTGTGCAACTGTCGCTCTACTTTACTGTTCGCGGACCTCTCGGACTTCGGGTCTAAGAGGGCATCAGAAGGTTCTTAGCAAACTAGGTCGGGAGGGCGTAAATCATAGCCAATAGTATATGAGTATGGGTCTTTGAAACTTAATATATATAGATTTGAATAACCGGTTCGGTTCATTTAAATTATGTCTATCAATCATGTGTGTATATAATAATGTTGTCCTTAACATGTTTAATGTTCTTAATAATAAAGCTAATGTTTTTATTCAGGGCGCTTTAATAGCTCTGGCTCTTGCGCAATCACCACAAGGTGGACCGCATTCTAGCCAAGGAGGTTCTCCAGCACCACAAGGTGGTCCTCACGAAAACCAGGGTCGATCCAAGAGACAAGTTAAACAAACTGCCGCACAAGCTGACGAAGATGGCGAAGATAGTAACAACGAATTGAAATCTTACGCTGGCCCCCCCATTTGGACCACCTGCGACTACTCCGTGATACCGAGAATATCATGCGTTGACTGCAATACTAGACTCATTTGCAAACAAGTTGGAGGCTTGGTCAAAGCTTGCCTCAATCCTTCCAAACCGCATTGCAACAACGGTATTTGTTCTGCAGTACCAAGCGCGAATTGTAGCGCCTAATTTGTAACAAAACTATAAGCGCATTATCTAGGTACAGTGTAATTATAACATTTATAACAGTTTATGGGTTTCTGAAAATAAAATAGAATGAACATTACTTTTGTGTTAAGTTTCATATGCTACTATGATAATTTCCATAAGGTTTGTGAATTCCATGACACTCCTTAGGCTGGCACTATATTGTGCGTGCGCCTTCCTCGGGCGTCTTTACGAAGCAAGATCGTCTCTTTTATCCTTTATTATGCCCGCTTTCCCCCGAACCCGCAGACCCAAGTGAGGTCAGCTTTTATGCCTTGATATTTTATCCCATACGTTTACATGTGTCTTAACTATTTTTTTAGATTATAATTTGATGTTTAAAAACTAATTCATGATGATAGCAGATTAAAATACACTTTTATAGTGAATATAGTATAAAATATAGTACTTATAAAGCTTTACATTGGCTTTTGATTTCGTTAGTTTTAACCAAACAATTATAGCGATGTTTTTTTCGACCGTGCATGCCATTATGCCTGGCCTTATTAAACACGAAATGTTAAAACACATTACTATTGTTTGGATGCCTGTAATATTGGTAAGTATACAATACAGATATTGAACAAAGCCACTATCGCATTTGTTTCATTCAATATGTAAACAATAGGACAAAATAGTGCATGAAGTCGTGACATCAACAAACGTGGCCAACGTGAACTTTTGTGAACAATTAGTTGATCACTGTTATTTGAAATCGTATCTACATACACTCACGTTTGTTAGCATGCTCACGCTTCAGTTAAATGAAAGCGCAGTCGACGGAATATTCAAATGTCACAAATTGCTACTTACTGGCTACTTATGTGAGTACCAATGTTTTGCCGGACCGTCGAGTGTGGGTCGTGTTAAAACTGGCAGTAGAATAATCCACTGAGTTTGTTTCGCCGGGTCTTCTCAGTTAGGACACATCGGATTCGGTGGTAGCGTTATATGCTCATGATCCACACAATGACAATTGTTTTAACATAATATAGTTATAGTAAAGGTAAGACTAAAATATTATTAAATAATAAACTCAAACGAGTGCTTTGCTGTACATTTATAAAATGTCATTCAATTATAGATACATTAATTTTCAAATAATCGAAAATTATTTTTTGCAAATGCAAGTAACAACAAAGATTTTTAGTTTTTATTTTATTGCTGGTATTGGAAATGCTAGAAACAGTTCCAGCCATGCTTGGGAACCATGGGGTTTTGCACGGTTCCTAGGCATTGGTTGGAACGACAGATTTATTTAGAAATGTTGTGGAATCAATGCCGTGATTTTATCCGGATAAGAAAATCATGATGTACAAAGTAAAATCTACAAATAAAATTAAAACAACTTTATTCTTTAACAATAAAAACCGTCTTCTTTTTGAAAATGGGATCGAAGCCTTTCCGAGTGATTTCACCTGAATTCCTGCCGTTCCCACATCAACAATCGATCTGATCGTTATAACTCATTACAGCCTTTGATTTAAATTAGCACAAAACTGTACTATAGAAATAACCAAACAAGGTACTTTAAGTCCGAATTTCATTACAGGAAACATATTTGTCGCTTTTACTTTTGTAGTGACTCTATTTCACATTCGTAGGGTTTAATAAAAAAAAAAAATCTTTTTAAAATAACGTCTTGGGGTGCAGTGGAATAAGCCGTCGTAACAAATGGGATAAGTTAATGGTTTTTTAACTTTTATCTAAGCAAGTATTTACACGAAGGTTGCTCCTCATTACGACGCTTATGGTAATCTCGGGTGAATTTCATGACTTCTATTACTATAGAAATAGAGTTCACGACATGCGATAATTAGGCACTGTACCCTCAAGTGAATACATAAATCCAAGTATTGTACTTGCATACCACTGTTAGGATCAGCTAGAACGCTATGTAACAACCACTATCGAGGAGATTGTTACGGGTTGGAGTAAATTATTATCATACTATTTAATTTTTAATGTATGTATTGTTATGTTACTGCTATACTTATGTGAAGACACAAGACTTCACAATTCTGTCAGTAATAAATATTTATATTTCATTTTATAGAAAATGCCGATGTTGGTTGAGAATATTGAAAACATAGGCAGTCATTTAATATTTCAATAGGAAAAGTTATGAAATTTGTTGTACTGTACAATGATTTGACCAAAAAGTTGCCGGAGCTTGTAATTTATTTTCAAAGGATTCCTAAGTTTAGGAAGCCTTTGAAAATAAACAAATAAAATTTAGTGAAGTGCTTTGATTGATTGGCGTCATCGTTTTAACTTTTTTCTTTTCTTATAATAATTAATTGCCAATCTCACATTTGAAGGAATCGAGCATTAACTGAAAATGCTTATTGATTGATTGTTTGTTTGTTTGTATTGATTTGAAAAATGCTTTCACCGTTGGGAAGCTACACTATCCGCAAATGAAAAAGGCTATATTATGTTTCCAAAAAAATTTGGCATCTTTTCTAAAACTCCAATAATGTAAAAAAAAACCTTAATTCGCGTGGGCTGAGAAAAGGCGTCTATCATGGGCGATGGGATAATTTGGCATGGAGATACTTTGAACCATGAGGGTTGACAAAGGCTACTTTTGGTCGCAATGACAGACAACCATGCAGTCGAAGCCTTTTTTACTCCTCCTGTTTTCTATCTGATGAAATCTTTTAGTTTAACTTTTTTCCGGGATTTGGTGAGTCTCGCTGCTCATTGCCTTTTCCAGTGTTTGCCACTATTGATCATGGCTTACAGGAGTTGCAGTGGTGGGAGCACTCCCAGCAGTTTAATTTTGTATTAAAATGAAAAAAAGAAAGACATTAAAGACGAATATTTATTTGAATAAAATAAAACATACAATTGCAGTTAAATTTTGGAATCAAAACATTGGGTACATAACAAAATGGGAACTTGATATTAAGGTTAAAATTATTTTCAAAAGTTATCCAGATGTCGAATTACCAGTGGTGGTAGTAGTAGAAGAAGTAGTAGAGGTAGGGCACAGGGCACCCTCAGTAGCTGAGCACCTTCCATACCTGCAGTATGGGGCCGAACCACTGCAGGTACTTGTTATTCCGATGCCGAAGGGGTAGCAGGTACGGACGGTGTTGCAACTGATACAGCTTAAATAACCCTGAAAACATGATTAGATTTTTGATCTATTAAAAGACCAATTGCATCACTAGACCTTTACAGTATTGACCGACAATGCGCTAAGTATTACTTAGTTAGAACTAAGTAGATTTTAGCATCCAATAAAATTTTAAGAATTTACATACCACATGTCCAAAGTTACACGTAATAACTGCTCTCCTTTGTCGTGAATGAGCAGGATAACTCAAATCATCGAAAGTATCAGTATCAAATTCTGCTTCCTGACTTTGGGCCAAGACGATGGTCAACGGCGTCTGTAAGTTTCAAGTAATTATTATTAAACACGTTGAACTAAAAGAAAGGGAATTGTTAACTAACAAACTACAAAACATATTACCAATACAGCTAAAACAAAGATAAATAACTTGAAGTGAGCCATTTTAGTTTCGTATGTCCGTTAACTTATGCCAATCGAGGATTTTGATTTACTGACTAACACTTGAGGTAATGTATCTTATATACTATATTTAAATAATAACTATGCTAATGCTTTCATCTATCAATAGATATACAACCCTATTGACCCTATTGATAAATCTACAATAATGAATAGAATTTGCAATTGAATATGATTGTAATGATGATTGGATTTTGTATTTTGATTTTGTATACTTTTATAAACATCATAATGGTATAATTTTATTGTTTTACTTTAATATATTTCTTTAAGATGATATTGGTATTGGTATCACGACATGAACTCTAACGTTGAACTATTAGGACACGTTCTAGATCTATGATTTTTTGAACCGGGACACCGCTGGATAGAGAAGACTCCTGCTACTATCAAAGTGGCAGGAGTCTTCTTTTTCCTTCCTCTTTTGTGGTAGGTGGTTTTTTGTTGCTGTGGTGATTAAAACACTCTTTATATTCTGAGTCTTGTTATGACTATTTAAATGTTTTGAACTCTTTATGGCAAAGATTACCTTATACTATATTTCAACATTGAGATTAATAAAATTCGACCACCGGCAGGATTCGAACCTGCATCCTTGGGTAAAGCCCCCAATGCCTTAACCAATTAGGTTACGGTGGAACCCTACCGATCATCAAAATTTATAAATCTCTTTGTAACACGTCTCTAAGGGGGACGGTAGTGCCATCTATCCTAATTGGTTATTTATTGAAGTAATGCGGAACATAACAAGGCACGGTGGCATTTCTGGTGAAATGCCACCGCAAGTTAGACGGAAAATAACGAGGTAAAAGATCCTCGTTAATTTCCGTCTAAAGGTGGTTTTGTATTCAATGGCTAGGATCGCAAGATAAGTGCCCTATAAACGTTGCTGAGTGATAGTTAAAGCAGATGGGTGCTCATTATTTTCAGTGTGTCTTGTTCAAAACTACCAGATGTGACCGGTAATGTGCTGGTAAATGATGGTAACAATTAAGCTATACTAACAATAGGAAACGCTTGCTAGATGTTGTACGCGGTTGTTATGCGGATTGACTATAAAACCCTGGCAACCCTGGCTAATGTAAACATTGGCTCCGTAATCAAAAAATAATAAAAATCTATAAACTAAGTTATTACTGGTGAAAATACCATCTATAAAGACTTAACAACTTATTTATCAAGTGACATCATTTTCTTGTGTTATTATCGGGTTCTAAGACAGTTACAGAAAAATACAAGTGAATACCAAAACCAACTAAAAACTGTGAAAGAGTGATATATTGGACTTATATCAATACTCTTGGTGCATTATATGAAGAAACAACCAACTATAAATAGTGAATAAAACGCTTGTTATCGTCAAGTAAGACTTTACCTTTTTTTTTTTTTAACTCGTTAAAATTTTATAAAACATTACTACTTACCATTATCAGGGTAGTTAAAAACAACAACTAGCGCCAAAACTGCTCAAGTGGTGAATGGACGGACTAAAGTGACTTAACAGGCTTACCAACCTTACAGCAATTCAAGACGACTACTAGCGCCATAACATCGTACGAAACAGTTCAGGTGCTAGAAAAGTGAACTAAAATAATAACGCTACTGCCCATCAGAGGGCGAATGGTAGTTATTGGGGATACCAGTACATAAAATAATTTACCGATGGTAGAAAAATTAAATTGAAAGGAGACCACTGGACATATGTAAAGATTATTTTTTTTGTAATTTATAATAACATAATACTCTATAGAAATGGATCCAAATAGCTCTAATGATAATATTACACAACGTAGACCGCTTAAAGTGAACTCATTACCTGATTTATCTTCGATAATGAACGAAAAAAGTATGTTTGACACAACTATGATGAGCGTACCAGATAGTTTAAATGACGACAGTTACACTACAAATAACTTGATTGAACAGAATAAAAAGCTTACTATGGAGTTGTTAAGCGCACATCAAGAGATTGAAAATTTAAATAATGAAAACTTTAGACTAAAAAGTGATCTTCAAGAGATGATAAAAAAATCAAACACGTATAAGAAAATATGCTCGACGCCTAGTAAAAAATGTACACCATCTCGCAAACAAAAGATATTAAACCTTAATCGTGATATTAGTATAGACATCTGTGAAAGGGCTGATAGCAAGCATGATAAAGAAACTCAAACAACAAACACAAGTAATCAAGTACAAAATATTTTAGCTTCAGAATACTCACATATCTCTACATCAGTTAATAACCAAAACAGTAACACAAAAAAACAAAATAAAAATATTCCCATGAAGACCAAAGAAAGAAATAAACTGTGCATTCTTAGTAACGAAAAAATCAGTGGATCTTTATCTGTAATGGAAGATGTTTTTTCCAATCATTTAGATTTTTGCCATTATATTATGCCTAATTGTAATGTTAAGCAAATAACAAGTGATATAGAGCAAAAACTAAAGGGATTCACAATTAAGGACTACTGTCTCCTTTTTATAGGACAGAATGATGTTAGAGATGAGAGCGAACACATTAACGTCATCAATGCAATAAAAGATTCACTTCAGAAAATTAAGCACACCAATGTAGTTATCTGTGCTCCTACATATATCAGGGGGGCTCCGATATACAACTTTAAGGCAGAAATGTTTGGAAAACTACTTTATTTTGACTTACAAAACAATGACTACGCGTATCTGTTTGACACCAATTATGATCTAAGCCTTGAAATGTTCTCCAACATAACTGGAAAAATTAACAAAAGTGGACTAATGAATATTTATAACCGAATAATGGATAACATATTACTTGATTGGAGTTTCTTGGACAAAGGTTACACTGGACAAACTAATGATAACATGAAACACAAAGTCTCAGACGCCTGCCAGCAAATGATCAACTGCAGTGAAACCTCGGACTTTTTTCGTCTGCAATAACATCTATATTCTGCACCAAAACATCGCTGGTCTCTTGAACAAATCTGACGCATTATCCATATGTTTGGAGGAACTTGCTGAAATGAATATTCAAGTAGAAATAATATGCATCACTGAGCACTTTATTATGGACGGCTATGAAGACCACTTAGTAATTCCAAACTACACACTAGCAGCGCTTTATAGTAGGAGCCACTGCAAACGGGGAGGTGCCTGCATTCTCGTAAAGAATGGGATTCAGTGGAAGGAGTTACCAGAAATAAAAAGCCTATCGATTTCAGGTCTATATGAATGCTGCGCAATAGAACTTACTAGTTATAGTATAGTTATTGTATGTGTTTACAGGGTGCCCAAAACAGAGAATTTGAATTCATTTTTCAGTAAATTAGAAACTACATTACAACGATTGAATAAAAAAGCCTATAAATATTGTATAATTGCGGGTGATTTTAATATTGACTTGTTAAAACAAAACAGTGTAACATGCGATTTTGTGAACTTATTATTAGCGTACAATATGACTTTAGCTGTAAGAGAACCGACTAGATTGATAAGTAAAACTTGTATCGATAACTTTGCTCACAACTTCAAAAAACCATGTAAGACGGAAGTGTTAGAATTGGCTTTGTCAGATCATACGGCGCAGCTGATGATGTTCCCTATTAGGAGGGTGCCTGTAATTAGGATATGGAGGAAACGAACTCGAGATTTTTGTAAGGAAAACATTGAGAAATTTCTTGAGTGTCTTAGTAATTACTCATTTTCTGAGATATATGCAGAAACTAACGCCAACAGGGCATTCAACAATTTTCACGAGCATTTCAAACTTTTTTACAACCTTTGTTTTCCATTCAAAACTATCACTATACATGTGAATAGTAAACAAAAATGGATATCACGTGGATTAAAGAAATGTAGTTTCAGGAAGCGGCAGCTATTATGGAAGTACAGATTAAAGCCATCAATTAAAACAAAAAACAGATTTATTACCTATTCAAAATTACTGAAAAAAATTATTAGTCTTACTAAACGCTCACAAAACAATTATAAAATTAAATCCTCTGATAATAAATGTAAAGCTACGTGGCAAATAATAAATGATTTAAGATTAAATATCCCACATGACATTATTAATAAAATTAATTTGAATAATAATATAGTTTCTGATTCAAACGTTATAGCCAATGCCTTTAATAATTACTTTATTGATAAAATAAAGCCCATATCAAGTCGTGGCAAAAATGTAACATCGAGGATTAAAGGCACGATGAATTCTATTTTCATGGCTCCATGTATGCCAAACGATATACATAAAATTATTTCAGAACTGAATAAAACTAACAGCGTAGGTTTTGATGACATTTCAACTAAAATTATAAAAATTTGTAATGACCATATTTGTGGACACTTGATAACTTGAAAGTAACTATTACAAAACCGCTGTTCAAAAAGGGTGATAAAGAATTATTACAATCTTATAGACCCATTGCACTATTATCAATTTTTTCAAAAATTTTTGAAAAGTATATTTATAACCAACTCTATGCCTACTTAGAATCTAATAAACTACTATGTCATGAGCAAAAAGGTTTCAGAAAAAACAAAAATATTAATTTAGCTATATATGATTTTTACAAAACAGTACTCACAAACGTTGATAAAAGGACTCCAGTGTGTGCCATATACTGTGATATGACCCAGGCTTTTGATTATGTGGACCACCAAATACTATTAAATAAATTAGAATCTTACGGAATACGAGGCAATATTCTGGATTTACTGAAATCATATCTCTCTGATAGATCTCAGATGACAACTATATCTAGAATTAATACTGAGACTAAGCATCATGAATCTTATTTATCTGAGTCGCGTAACATTACTTTTGGTGTACCACAAGGCAGCATACTGGGCCCGCTTTTATTCATCATTTATATAAATGATCTGCCTAAATTTACCACCCACCCCATGTCCCTATTTGCAGACGATAGTACTGTATCTATACAATGCAGGGCAAAAGAACGCTATCAAGACGACATTAACAATTGCTTGCAGTCGGTTATTAACTGGCTAGATAATAATAACCTCAAAATAAATTTATCTAAAACTCAAGTCATGCACTTCAGCCAGAGAGCTCAACCTCCTAATCTAAATATAAATTATGACAATAACCCTATACACGATGTAGAATCAGCGAAATTTTTAGGACTTACCATCGATAGGCAACTGAATTGGAAGGCGCATATATCAAAATTATGCAAGAAAGTCAGTAGTTCTGCATATGCTATTTACAGATTGGCTCCAATAGTGAACATCGATGCTTCACTGACGGCCTACCACGGCCTTGTTGCCTCTATCTTACGGTATGGGATAATCTTTTGGGGAAACTCAACAGATAATGCGATGGTCTTTAAGGCCCAAAAGCGTTGTATACGAGCCATGTTTCGCTTGGCCTCCACTGACTCTTGTAAACCGTTATTTATAGCACATAAAATTTTAACACTTCCTTAACTATACATATTAGAGATAGCACTATTTGTTCATAAAAATCCTCATCTATTTGATCAATTATCTGATGTGGTAAAAAGAAACAGGCGCAAATTTAATAGTAATAGACTGTGTCTACATAGTGTAAAAACAACTATGGCCGGAAAAAGCGTATTATGTATGGCGCCAAAAATATATAATAAAATCCCTGATGACATTAAAAATTGTAATGGAAAAGTATTTAAAAATAAATTGAAAATAATTCTGGCCAATAAATGTTATTATAGTATTCATGAATTCCTCAATGACAATAATTTTAATATTTAATTTTTTTTGACTTGATTAGGTATATTGATTATGTTTTTATTTTATCTTATTTAATATTATTTTGCGCGCCGTGTGCCACGGCAAAACATGTTGTACACATATTTTATTGAACATCTTGTTACCTACCATGTTTTATGCAAATAAATTGATTTGATTTTGATTTTTGATTTTGTAACAGTATAAATGCTCTTGATATTTCATTATTTTCGGTTACTACCTGCTTGAATACAATTTTGCAAAATTCTCGCTCCATTATTCAGTCGACATAAGTATTTCATAAAAATAAAGCCACTGAAGAAGGCAGTACACTCTTTTCGATCTCAACCCTTTTTTCTATTTCTTTAAACATTACTACTTTATTACACTACTACTACTTTTATATTTTTTGGGAAATATCCTAGTCGGATCTATCATCTTTGACTCGTCCTCGTTAATTTCGTTGGGTTGCTTTTCCTTTTAGGATTTTTTTCGGGAGATTATTTTTAAGGACTGGCTCGATTTTTCTGACACAAAAAAAAAACCAATGTTTAAATATTATTATTTTTATTTTATTTTTGTTACCCCTAGTTTGCGGCCAACTCAACCTCGGAATACGCTTCAAAGTAGTTGTTACTCCAACTTGACCCCTGCATCTACGTAAATAACAATTAACCTTCGATTTTAAGTTTAATAAATGCTGTTCCAGAAGCTATAAATAGATACAATATAAAAATTAATTACTCTAATAAGCCTGTAGTTACGAAGATAGAAATAGGTTTTAATAATATCCGCTAATTAGGTTATCTTAAGGGTTGTTCTTAAATAATAATATTAAAGTAGCTTAATTAACACCGAAACATGACATACGAATGTATCACAGGAATCCTACCGCAATTAAAAACATTGAATAGAAGTGTAGGTTACAGTTCAGTAATAGGCGTGAATACTTAAACAATGTATTTAGTCCGACAGTTTGATTTCCAAAAATATTGGACACGTATTTTTTCATTTATCAAATCAATAATAATTGACAAAGATACAGAGCAACGACAAACTATAAAGTTCAGGAGACAGGAGGTTTTTGACGTCACTACTAGGTAAAATTGTACCTAGAAGTGACGTCACATGAAATTTCAACGGACTTAATAACATTTTTTAGTCTTCATGCCTATTTCACCCATAACATAGTTGACTTCAAATATTGTGTTCTATCTCACCTCTAAAAGGGTTATTTTGGATATAATGAAAATTCTTTACCGACATGTACTAAAGTGGCTACACAGTATTTCACAATATCTTTCTACCCGTGTCAAAACAAAATCGTAAGTAGTAAAGTATTGTACAGGTGATTCATAGGCCTTTTATCTCATTGTTATCAGTTCTATAAATACCTTATACCAAAAAACGTTTTCTGAAGTTAACATAATAGGTATTTGATGTTCATTTCTTTATCTATCTATTCCGCGATATGTTTATAGATGTACATGATTGATATACCGTATCAATTATGAACCCTTATGAATTATAAACTTAATTTAGTAGCCATAGATTTCATTAGTTACTTTAAATCTATTGCTTAGGAATGATAATAATGTACAGTGATTTTTCTAAATAATAATAATAATAATAAAAAAATTATTTCCATCTCCACAAATTACATTTTTGAAACATAATACTGTCACAATTTTAAAAGCTAGTATGCAATTTGTGGGAGATCTGGAGTCCAAACTAAGCCTAGGCCTGTATCTTAGATCTCCAGGCCCCCCTTTCCATGAGTGCAAGTTATTTGAATGTGAACAAGTAAGGGTTTCTTGTCAAGTGTGGATTAAGACACATGTTTGTAAGTGTGTGTGTGTGTGTGTATGTATGTGCGTGTGTGTAAGTATGTATATATGTATATATATATATATATATATATATATATATATATATCGCACCCCTAGATGAAGACTCCAGCAACTCAAAAAAAACTCATTTTTCAGAAATGACGAAAAACTGTTTTTAGATTATATAAGAAATATATCATAGCTACTAACTCAAAACTCGTAATTTTTGAGTTAGCGGAGTCTTCATCTAGGTGTGCGATATATATATATATATATATATATATATAAGTATATACATATAATCATAGGTACATATATGGGAATTGGGTTAAATTATATCTAAATAATTTATATGTGAACATGTTAAAGTGCAATAATGTGCATGTTTGATACTAAATATCATGAAAAATATGTGTTTAAAGTATTTAATAGTATTTTATTATTTATTTGTTTATTTTTATCACATTACTAAGTCTAAGATGCTTTCGGTTTCCGCGTAGTTTAAGTTTGTTAAGTATTTATGTATGATTTCTTTACAGTCGTTCTTGCTGTAATTATCTATTGAAGCTATTTTATTTAGACGATTATACAGATGGTTTCCTCGACAAGGATAGAATCTTTGTGCAAAAGAAGTATTGGCAACCGTTTTCTCACATATTGCATGGTTTCTTCTGGTTTGTGCAATACGGGTTCTTCTATCTTGGCATATGTTGGAATGTTTATAAAGCACTGTCAACATTATATATAGCTGGCGTACTGATAGAACGCCACTTTCCCTATAAAGCTCCTCTATGGAAAATAACCGCGGTTTTGATAAACTAACCTTTAATATCATTCTTTGAGCCCTTTCTACCTGTAGCATGTTAGTTTTGCATGCTCCTCCCCATGTAGTGATACAATAACTCAAGATAGACTGCACCAAAGACTCATAGACTATTTTCATTATTTGTTTCTCGGCAACATCTCGGAGTTCTTTAAATATAAAAGCAAATTTGCGTATCTTTTGGGATAAAGCCTGTATGTGATTTGAGAAATTTAATTTATAATCTATTTCAATACCAAGATATTTGATGCAGCTTGTTTTGTTAAGAGCAGGACATCTACAATCAGCGTTTGGGGGGAAGTTGCATTTATGCGCAAGTATATTGAGTGTATGGTCGGGTATGTGGCCTCTGTTTTGTATTGAGAAAACCATGTATTTTGTCTTATTTTCATTAAGAGTGAGTGAATTTGATGATAGCCAGTGACACACAGAATTTAAACCATTTTGTGCAGTGAGAATCAGTTCATTCCATGAATCAGCAAAAAAGGTTAGTGAAGTGTCATCGGCATATGCCGATATGCGGCAATTTGAAATATTTAAGGAGCATAACTCGTTGATATAGCAGAGAAACAATGTGGGGCCAAGGATGCTACCTTGTGGCACGCCGAAATTAATTGGTAATGCATCACTAAGGTGTTCTCCAATTTTTACACATTGAGTTCTATTTGACAGATAGTTAGACAACAATGCTAAAGGTGCGCCTCTAATGCCGTAGTCCTCCAATGTTTGCACTAGACGAGGAACAGAGACAGTGTCGAAGGCTTTTGCAAGGTCTATAAATATGGTTAAGCATTTGTTTTTATTGTCTAATTTATCCACCAGAAAGTTCACAAGATCAAGTACTGCACTATCAGTTGAACGGCCCGAACGAAAACCATACTGTTGAGTGGAAAGAAAATTAAATTCTTCTAGATATTTTATTAGCCTGTTGTTTATTGTGCGCTCAAATAATTTAGATACAGTTGTTAATATTGCAATTGGTCTATAATTGCCGACACTGCCTCTGTCACCAGCCTTGTGTATTGGATGAACTATAGCTCGCTTAAGAGCATCGGGGAAAACTCCCTTCTCAAACAGCGGTTTATTAAGTCTGAAAGTACAGGTGATATAAATTTAGAAATAAGTTTTAGAGACTCGGCACCATTATCTGGTCCCAACCCGGAGAACAGTCACTTTTTAAAAGTTGAATAGCAATTTCATCACTGTCCGTTGGTAGCAGAACAAAAGATTTTAATGGAGGGTTAACAGTTTTTTTGAAGTTAGGAATATGCGACGGAATAAGGTCTGATAGGCTTTTCCCTATGTTAGTGAAATATTCATTTATTTTATTAATAGTGCTTTTAGGGTTTGCGTCATCTAGTAGTTGTAGAGGAATTTGCGGTTTTTTACGATTATTTGTAATCGTTTTTATTGCTGACCATGTTTTTTTAGTATTATTTTTGGAGGCTATAAGTTAGTCTCTCTCGTATTGTTTTCTACGTTTTTTTAATAAATTGTTGCAATAGTTTCGGTATCTTATGTATGAAATTTTAAGTATGACATCATTTTGGTTTAATTTTAATTTTTTGTGCATTCTGTCCCTAGTGCGGATGCACCGCAACATGCCAAGAGTGAGCCAAGGTTTAATTAGACAATTTCTCAAAATAAACTCGTAAAAGATAAATTTCGCCTATTGACCTACTGTATTACATATGACAACTCACATTTGCGTTATAATCCTAGAAACGCAAATGTGAGTTGTCACTCTATCCGAATTCTTGTGTAGTTAATGATTACAGAATGGTGTCTGACCGTGACACTTAGGTATACTGTCAAATTCCGCTAATTTAGGTATAATTGACGTTCGAGTGACATTTTATTACAATTAATTGACACCAGAGTCGTGTAACATAGATTGAAACATATTGGATTCCATTTTTTATTTCATTCTATCGTCAAGTCAATTAAGAAGTTTTAGAATTTATATTTAGAATCCACTCGAGGAAAATTACCTTCTTCTATTTTATAAGCCTATTTGATAATACGGAACAAGTTTTAGAACCATCGAGATAAGGATGTGAAGTACCAATTTCATTTAAACATTTCAATATATAATAATTATTATTTTGCAAGTATCGTTATAATGCCAAAATAAAACTGGAAAACAATGCTACAAGATGGGCAGTGACTTTGTAACATAAGAATTTTATTTTAAAATTTAAACATCTGTCCACTTCAAAAGATTTTAAATACAAAGATATCAAAATCTAATTTCGAGTACAAGCTGTAAAGTAGGTTCAAGATATTTGAAAATCCATAAAAAGGAAAAAGATGACAGTTCAATGTAATTCCCACGTCTATGGTTGTTTTTAAGTAAGTATTAATCAGAAAAATCATTTGAGAAATAAAAGTAGATAAAACCGGCCAAGTGCGAGTCGGACTCGCGCACGAAGGGTTCCGTTTCAGTTACAAGTGCGTACCTATTTTTGATATCAAGAATAAATAAAAAAGCGTATGTTTATGAAATGAAATGTTATTTTATATTTTTATATTCGAGTACATTGAATGAAAGCTAAGTGGCGGTTTACGATTTTTGACGTATTAAAAAAAAACTACTTACAAGATCTCGTTCAAACCAATTTTCGGTGAAAGTTTGCATGGTAATGTACATTATATATTTTTTTTAGATTTATCATTCTCTTATTTTAGAAGTTACAGGGGGGGGACACACATTTTACCACTTTGGAAGTGTCTCTCGCGCAAACTATTCAGTTTAGAAAAAAATGACATTAGAAACCTCAACATCATTTTTGAAGACCTATTCATAGATACCCCACACGTATGGGTTCGACGAAAATTTTTTTTTTGAGTTTCTGTTCTATGTATGGGGAACCACAAAATTTATTGTATTTTTTAAATTTTTGTGTGAAAATCTTAATGCGGTTCACAACATACATCTACTTGCCAAGTTTCAACATTATAGTTCTTATAGTTTCGGAAAAAAGTGGCTGTGACATACGGACGGACAGACAGACAGACAGACAGACAGACAGACATGACGAATCTATAAGGGTTCCGTTTTTTGCCATTTGGCTACGGAACCCTAAAAAAGTAAAGTCAAGACCAGGAAAGATGAGCAATGGTCCAGGCTTGTTAAATCGTTTAAAAACTACAAACTAAGCAACCTGCACAAGAGACTACAGTTCGCGGGCCTCGCGGACGTCGGGTGCACGAGGGCATCTAAAACTTATTAACAGTAAAAAAAAAAAACTATCGCCAAATTCCTATTCTATAGATTAATTATTGTAACTCTTGAATAAAAATGTAACCATAGAATCCGGGCGATCACCGTACAAACTAAACTACGTAAACAAATACTAACATACATATTTCAATAATGTATATTAAGAGTGGCATAGTTATACAGTCCATGGTTTTTGCGGACAAAAATTTACTGACATATAGAATATCAGTAAATTTCATTCCCCTTACATATCGGAGAGCCCACACACAGGTCGAGCGCCCGTCCTACCGCCATGTTACAAATTACATACTATATACATTACTATACACATTCACTACAACATACCATGTGAAACTTTTCCATTTGCATCGTGAAATTACAATCTATTCTATTATTTCTAGGCCTTTCGACATATGTCGGCTCATATTGCATTGCAATAGAAGTATAAAACTGATAAAACTTTGCATACTGTAAACTTTGACTGTTAGCGCTAACTGAAACAATATGCATCCACATAGTTCAGTTGAAATAGAATTACGTAGCTTGTGTGTGTGTAGGATTTAAGTAGTAATTTTTCAGACATTTTGTTAGACTATTTGTTTTTTTCGAACGGACTTTTATGTATATAGCCGCGAGGCTTTTGCTTCTTCACCGGGCATAAAGGCGAGCAGGGACCCAGCCTTATTATATTGTTTATTAACTATAAACTAAGCCTGCGCAAGAGGTGGGGCTTAGATCTTGGCTAAGGACGGTCACTGGGTATTGAGCCTGAATTATGACTTTTCGTGTAATAGGGGTGTTTTGTGTAACTGTCGCTCTACGTCACAGTTCGCGGGCTCTCGGACTTCGGGTCTATGAGGGCATTGACAAGTTTTTTTTATTGTTTTGAGCTCAATATGAGTCAGTCTCTAACACAGGTTCTATGCTAGGGCGTCGGACTTGTGATATTTAGGTCGCCGGTTCGAACCCCACTAATTGCACTACCGACGCGACGTGAACCCACTGGTAACACAAGCATTTATCTTAGTACGAGGGGTTAACAAGAATACTAGAAAACTGCAAAAGTGTGCTAGGAATGAATTTAAAAAAAAAACTTTTATTTTTAATGTTGTAGAAAAAGTATATACCTAACATAGATCAATGTAAAACCAAAAATAAATGATTTCGCATAATAATTTATTGTTACAAAATAAAATTTTTATCCTAGTGTGCGTAGATAAAAATAACGAGGATGAGTTAAACATTCAACTTTTTTTTTATTGGTTTTTATAGCCATGAAATAAATTTAATCTAATTATAGGCTTTTGCTACTTCACCTGGCATAACGGCAGCAGAGCAGAGCTTCAGCCTTAATAAATGGTTAAAAAACTACAAACTAAAAAACCTGCGCAAGAGGGCGCCACCTGTGGGGCTTGGACCTCGGCTCAGGGCGGTCGCTGGCGATGAGATTTAGGGATTATGACTTTTAGTATTTTAGGCGAGTATTGCGCAACTGTCACTCTACTTTACAGTTCGCGGCCATCTCGGACTTCGGGTCTACGAGGGCATCGGATGGTTCTTTGCAATCTAAGGGTCAGGAGGACGAGGGGGGACGCGTCGCGTTCGCGGGCGCACTCTTCTCCGGCGGGTCGGATAGTGGTCTCTGTATAGTGGTGTTAGTTTCTTGCAGTCTTTTTACTGCTAGTTGGTAAATTGTTATCTCGACGTCCGGGTCATCTAGGACGCCCCGAAGCCGACGGTGTTTACGACGCTTTGTGGGCAAAGGCTTATAGTCGGATGCTGCAACAACCAACGGGTTTGGGTGTTGTGCCGCGGATTCGAAGAAGCGTTCCGACGCCTCTTTCATCTACTGCTTGATGGAAGACAGTTGGAGATCAGAATGTAAGTTGCGATTACGAATGAACCACGGGTGGCCCTTCGAGTGAACAGAAGCGGTACAAACTGCTAGACGCGGTATGAGCAAAACATTCAACATTAAACATTTCAACATTCTAAAAACGAATAGCGCATCATTGTGTCCTGACGTTTTATAATGCATGAGCAAATGTAGGTAGTTGATTTATAAAGAAAATCTTTCTTGTGTCGCGACATTTTTCTTTTGTAGTTCGTAGATACACGAACGCTTTTCCTCTAGATATATTTCATTCCTGGATATCATAAGCGGTACAAGACAGAATTGCATTATGTATTTCCATCATTCAATGTCGAGTCGTGCATTGTACAGTGGATATTGGAATATCCTGTTCCATACCGGAAAGTAGACTTTTGGACATGCCCGATAATTATGATCCTTTGTGATGAAAGGTAGTTATTTTCAGTGAAAAACCTATAGCAGGGCTTTAGAACTAATAATTATTTACATGGAACATGAAATCAATTGTGAATGTTGCCGAAATATCGTTTTTTTTAGAATGGCGCCCAGGGCCCCGAGTCTACTAGCGCAATGGCGTGTCCATGAACTGTCAATGACAGTTCAGTGGTCGGTTTTTTTCCCATTTGGTAATCTACTATTCCAAATGATTCATAACGGTGTCACTATGATGCCACGATGACATTAGCGTAGTTGAATATAATAACAAATGATACATTTATAAGTTTTGGAATCGCCTAAATAAATATTACAATCTCCCTAACCATCTCCCCTGCTACTTCTGTTGACGGCCTTTTTCTGCGATAGCAACACCGACTGCCATTCCAGCGCCGACACTATAGTGAGATTAGTAGATTACCGTTTTTGGCATAATGATATCATGATGGCACTACGGTGGCAAAATACTCAAAATATAGCAGACTCGGCCCACAGGAAACCAGATCTCTATTGGACACTTCCACTCCATATCGATATATAGCTCATCGACAAGGGTCAAGGGGTCGGTTCCTGGCTTCTCTAGTTGTAAATTACCCCTGAAGACTACTTAAGTCTTATTTTATATTTCCTTTTTTTTGTACTGTCTCCGCTTTGTAATGGAGGAAAGTGAAAACTTAAGTCTTTCTTACTCCTCCTATTCGTTTTATAATTACATTCATTGCGAGTCCCAAGGCAGTTTAACTGTTTCCTGGGGCTTGGTGAGCCTCGGTGCGCCTCGGTGCTCATTGCCATTTCCAGTGTGTGCCACCGTTGATCCTGGCTTACAGGAGTTGCAGTAGTGGGAATGTGGGTGGGACAAGTCCTATAAAAAAAAGATAACAGTTCCTCCCTGACTCACTGTAATTCTGATGGTGTTAGCCACATCTTTTATTCGTCTATGTATAAATATATTCTCCTTATTAGTCTAAAGTTATGTTAGTGTGACCGCAATTGGTCGGACGCACGTTTTATAAATACAACGTGAAGCTAACATTATTGGGTTCTTCCGGCAAATGGACAAAATACAAACGTTTCCGAAATAAATAAATAAATGTTTAGGAACAAAAAACACGTACAAATATATTAAGTAGAAAAGTAGCAGCAGCAGTAGCAACTGTGTCACGCTTATCCAGATACAAATACAAAATCAAATCCAGATCCAGATACAAAATAATAAGAAACGCAAACGTGAATAATAATAATAATAATAAGTAGAGACTTAAATATACTACTTTACAGACTTTAATAACAATTATGAATAATTCACCGTAAGTATATTAGTTCGGGTTGAGAAGTCGATGTTGTGTATTAGAGATATGTACGTACTTCTAATACGCAACATCCACTCACACACAAGCATACATACATGTGTATGCTTGTGTGTGTGGACGTGTCTACTCGGTGCCAAAAATAAAGGGTAACCCGAATATCTCCCGAACTACGTATGTCATCCTAATGAAACGAAGACTGTCACTTGAGAATTTAATTATACAGATAAAAAATAAAATAAAACTTAGTTGCACCCACAATATTAATCTCTAAATTAAAAAAAAACTTAAGTAGTCATATTTTTCTTAAGATAAAATTTTTTTTATGATTGTTTTTTTGCTGTTTTTCATCACTTTCTTCATTTAATACTTTGTATTGCCTCCACGAGCTCTTCTGACAGCTTCCAGGCGATTAGGCATGCTGTACACCAAATTTCGGAGCCGGTGCTGAGGAATACCTTCCCATTCCTCCACCAGTGCTTGTTTGAGCTCGGGAAGCGTGATTGGTGGGGGGTTTCGACCTTTCACGCATCTCTGAAGCTCGTCCCAGGCGTGCTCAATGGGGTTTAAGTCCGGGCTTCGCGCTGGCCACTGCATGAGTTCGATACCGACCTCTTCAAGGTAGTCATGTACAATTCTGGCGGTATGGGGACGCGCATTATCATACATTAATATGCCATGCCGGTCCATCCTGGCCATGAAAGGACCTACATGTTCATTGAGGATCTCTTCCACGTACCTCTCTGCATTTAGAGTTCCATTTTGAATGAGTACCAGCTCGGTGCGGGCCTCAGCAGAAATCCAAACTTGTACGGAGCCTCCACCGTACGCCACTTTTTCCTCCACACACGCTTGATGGAAGCGCTCCCCTGGTCTTCTGTACACCAGCTGCCTACCATCATGCTTATAAAGCATGAATTTAGACTCGTCCGTGAACATTACCCTAGACCAATCGTCTAGTGTCCAGTTTAGGTGCTCGCGCACGTATCTCTGTCTTGCAATTCGATGTCCCCGTTCCAGTTTGGGGCCAATTGCGGGCCTCAATGGTTTCAAATTTGCTTCAGCAAGACGTCTTCTTACTGTTTGAGCGCTTAAATTGCCACCTCCAAAGCGAATAAAGTGAGTTTTTAGACCAACAGCAGTTTGAAAACGATTTCGGAGCATTGTAGCCACCATTTGTCTGTCTTCCCTGGCCGTTGTGCATCTTGGTCTGCCATTTCCTGGTCTTCTAAGGTGTGATCCGGTCTCTTGGTACCGCTGGACTACCCGCTGAACAGTCGACAAAGATACACCAATGTTTCTGGCTGTTTCACGCTGGCTCCGCCCAAGTTCCAAAAAAGTTAGGATTCTGGTACATTCCTCTAGCGTGACTGCCACGCTTCACCACACAGAATAATAAATATGCACGTGGAAGACGTTCACGATATTTTTTTTTGTGACAGAATAGAAATACAGCAAAAAAACAATCATAAAAAAAATGTAATCTTAAGAAAAATATGACGACTTTCGTTTTTTTTTAATTTAGAGATTAATATTGTGGGTGCAACTAAGTTTTATTTTATTTTTTATCTGTATAATTAAATTCTCAATATGAACAGTCTTCGTTTCATTAGGATGGCATACGTAGTTCGGGAGATATTCGGGTTTACGTGACTGACCCGTTATATTTGGAACCGAGTGTATGTAAGGACTATGGATTGTGTAAGTTACACTTCCAAAAATTATTTTATAATTATTGAATTGTAATACGTAGTATACACATTAGTATGTTTACGTTTGCCTATTAAAATAACATGTTTGTATCATAGAATTCTAAAGCGAGCATCTCAACAAGTGCTATCTTATCTTTATATACAAATCTTTCATATTTATCACGTATGTTTTGTTTCAATTATATGTCACGATCTCCACTTGACTGTCTCGCAGTGGTTTTGTGAAACATTTATTACAAAAGATATTTATGACGTCACATATATTACGTCATGGAATGATAGACGTTTTCATAATTGTATTATCAGCTCTTGTCTCTAGGGAATGTACCTGTTGTTCATTGTTTGCTTGTGGCCTTTGCTTGCGGCTTAACTATGTGATAATTATTTGCCAGAGATTATTTTTGGCATAATTTTAAGATTATAATCCAAATCCAAGGAACTTAATAAACTGACTTTTTGTTATGTACAATAGCGTCCACGAATAAACCCGGCTCTTTACCGATATAATTATAATATAATGATAAGAGTTTTGCATATAAAGCTGTTACTACGTAATCAGACTTCAGTGTTTATGTTTCTAAATTTATCCCCGAAAAAAGTAAATACTTAACGTTTTATTTATAATTTTGCATACTTATACTATCCGTCGTCTCTTGTAGATGCTTAAACTTTTTAAACTTAATACGTATTAAGGTTAGTTTCGAACCCAGAGTAGCAGTGTCTAAAACTAACATTCATGAGTATTGTGATTTAGAATGTGAGTTAATTTGTATTAAATTTTATTATCTTAAAGTCCAAATTAAAGAGATTTATTTAAGTTGAGAGGGAATCGTCGTTCAAACTTAGGAACTACTCGTGTTATCATAAAATATAATTAATTATCTAAGAGCCTATGAAATCACACGATTATCCGAAATCTTATCCATATCGGATAAAAATATATAATCAAACACCACTATTTGCATCGACACATATTAAAATAGATGGAACGTTCAAATAAATTTGGTTTAATCGTGTTATTTATTACATGTGTGTCCTTTATTATAGCTCAGCAAACAGTTGTGTTTTATGGCATTTATAACTGATATTAATGATAATCCAAAAATCCTTAGTTTATAATTGATTAAAATATATTATGTTATGAACATAGATAGTTCTTTCTTTCTTTTCTTCTTTTAAAATATTACTAACAGAGTTTTGCATTCTACTAGTATTCTTGTTAACCCCTCGTGCTAAGCTAAAAATGCTTGTGTTACGAGTGACTTCACGTCGGTAGTGCAATGGGTGGGGATCGAACCGGCGACCATAAGATCACAAGTCCGACGCCCTAGCCATTGGGCTACGGCCGCTTAGTTAGATACATTATATAAAATTGTAATTACAATTAAGGTACTTGGGAAATTACGCAAATTGCCTGCAACACGTAGTAATTGCGCTCTCTTTCTAGAATAACAATGATAAGTATACACAATACGAATAGCATCTGTAAACTCATTTATGGAATTAGTAAATCTATTCAAACAGTGGAGTTATTAACATAATCTTTATGAAGACATTGTATATAAGGCAAGTTCTGTTATCCACTGACCATCACTTGATCTTCATTTATCATCTGAATAAGTCGGGAACTAAATAACCAAAAATGGAGCAAATCAAAATGTTTCTATTTTTATTTGCCTTACTAGTAAGATTGTTTTTTAACCTTTGTATCATAAAACGAACTCTGTTGGCTCTGTAATTTAAAAAATGTATCCAAATATGCATGCAGGCTAACTAGATTTCATAACCATCTCACAGATTGCAGTAATACTTTTACTTTTGTCTCTTTGCAGGTTCCAAGTTTAATTTTGGCCCAAAACTCGACGGATGAACCAGATCCGTCTTCTTCTTCAGCACCTTCAGATCATAGCGATCCACCAATGGCCTCGTCAGCACCTTCCTTGCCAAATCCTTTCAGCTTCGATTTCAGTAAATTCAGTTTACCATCGTTCCCTGGTGCCGATTTTTTTAGAGGTCCTCCCCAGTCGAGGTCTCCCCCTGATCAGCCTCCAGATGCAGAACACACTGCTCAAGATCACGATTTCTTCCTTCGCGTAATCAGATGTAACTTCACCGAAGTGGTATGTAAAGAATATCAGTAATTTTACGTTTATTTTTTCATAATTGCGTTGTTATGCATTTGTGTTTCTAAATATTTCCTTGATGATAATTGTATATTAAAAATCTAACTGCTAACTGATGGTATGTTTTATTGAAGCAAAATAAAGACGGCCGATGTGAGATCGAATAACGCTCGGAGCAAATCCTTGTTAAAATCAAAGATTGCTTGATAAAAGACCAAAAATGGTACCGCGTCATCATGGCGTCGAACTATTATTCTTATTCTTTCTCGTTTTAGAAAAAGAAAATCTCCTAATTTATAGTCACAATTTCCAGTCACGGTACAATTTCTAGGAAAATCATTACTTTCGGATCTAATATACAAATACAAATCATAAGGAAAATCTCTTCATATTACTCTGCATTCCACGAAATTTTACTCGACTTGTTTCCACATATTACTTTGAGCTTATTGTGATTTCTTGTTTATAATACATTTCTAGGGCTTGCTGAGTTGCGCCAACTGTAATACAGTACGTCGCTGCTACCCCTTCGACATCGGAACAGTCACCACGTGCTGGGGTTGGTTCCCTTACTGCAGGAATGGCATGTGCTCTTCCATCCAGAGCGATCAATGTGCCGCCACTTCCTCTAGTACCTCTCCTACATCCACTACATCCGGATAAGTTATGGAAGGTGTTAATAACGAGCCCTATTATTATGTCACTTGTAATTCTGCTTAAATCATAATGTTGATGTTTTCTTATTATAACCAGTGTTTTAGATTCGTTTATCTTCGGTTATCATTGGCTTCATGTGTTATGATTGATTCTTGAGGAAGATTTAGATACATAATTTGTCAAGGTTGCTTCGCATAATATAATTATATAGACTCCGATCCTAATAGAACATTAGATAAAGATAATATGATTTGTAAATTAAGTTTACCCAATAAATAATATGTCTTCAGTTTTTCTTTTATTATACATAGATATAATTATATTACTTATAGTTTTTTAGGGAAAATGTCGCTGTAACTTACTATTTATAAAAATAGTAGAACATAAACAGTTGTAATAATCCCCTATTAATTTATGTGAATTCTTCATCCTTCTTCCTTTTATGGTGTCTGAAATAGAAAACGCAGTACCAACAAAACGTAATACGATTAAATCCCAACAAAATTTTACCGCACGTCTATCGAGCGGTGGAATAAAATATATTATTTAAATTTTCTGAGATACACATCCTTTTTTTACCTTTGACAATATTCTCATCGAAATATTTTAATTGTTGATTGTAAATGTTTAATGCATTGCAAACTGCATCTGCTGAGATAACTATTATACATTGCAAAGGGTTTTTTCTACTACGGAACATCAGCAACCGAAAACGATTTAGGTATATTTTTATTTCAGGCAATTTATTATATAGGTGTACTAGCTTCCTTCGGGCGGTTTCATTAACAAAGCTCCGTTTCCGTGGGAACATCATAATTAAATATAGCCTATGGTGCTCCTGGATAACGTCGCTTTCTAATGGTGTAAGATTGTTTTAAATCGGTCCGGTAGTTCCGTTGCCTGTTCAATGCAAATAAACAAATATTTCCTACCGACTAACATGTGCAATACTTTTAGCTTGTATTGACAAAAAAAAAAACAGTTTTAATACAGTTTCACGACAGCTGAAAAACCATAGTCTAGCTTCGTCATAGTGATGCTTCAACGCTTTTTCATTATAAGTAGTGATCGAGAAAACACGAACAAATTTATTGATTTTATCAATATACATGTAAAAACAAAAACTCAACAATGAATAGAAAAAGTGCAAATTTTTTTCCTTAATTGATGAATCAGAATCAGAAAAAACCATACAGAGTCAGTGAAATGTGATGATAACTATTGTAGGTAGTAGTATATTCCAGAATTCAATTTCGAATACAATGCCACTGAAATGTTTCTGAAATGTTAGAACAATAAGGGGGCTTTATAGATTTCAACCGCCAAATCTCGGAATAGGAAAGATAATACTAGGAGCGTGGGTCGTATTCAACAACAGTGCTCGTTATATAAAATGAACATGTGATGTTTTAGCTACATAATGGGAAGCATCAGTGCACGATGTGGGCTGAAACCTACACGTTTTAGAATGATACTTGGAAACAGCACAATATGGTCAAATTATTAATTAATACTTAGTTCAAAAGGCGCTTGCAACAATAAACACTATTTTATCGCAATCTAGTGAATTGGAGAAGTTTAATATTATCATGGATTATGGATTTGATTCATCATAAAGCAAGTATGCAAGTAGTTATATTTTGGGATGGATTTGGATATTTTAATATTACTAGCAGAGTTTTTGCACACACTAGTTAGTACACTAGTAGTCGTTTTTGTTAACACAAATGGCAAAAATGCTTGTGTTACGAATGGGTTCACGTTGGTAATGCAATGGTCGGCGTCCACATGATTACAAATCCGACACCCTAACCATGGGCTACGCCCGACGTATTGCTTACCCGATTATGAATCCCTAAAGGCTGGTCGCGGTTACCAAGAACTTTCACAATGGAACAACGAGTATATTTTGAACGGGCACATGCGGGATCAATTAGAGGAACCTAATGTTTGGGTAGTTGGTAAATAGGTAGGAAAAATAGTAAATAGATATTAAACTCTTTATTCAAAATACAAAAATGTATTAAATATTTTTTCAACTATCCAGAATGATTAAAGGCCAATTTACAATTACAGTAGTTAAATAACAAAAACTATTTCGAGTATTGTCAATTAAAAAATATTATCTTCTATATATACACAAATCATTATTGAGCAGCACCGTCTGCGGGCGTAGGGGCAGCACAACCCTCAGCAGGAGTAGCGGAGCATTCACCAGCATTGCAGTACGGGAGGGTAGGGTCAGTACAGGCGCGAGCAAGGCCACCGACCTTCGTGCAAACCATCTTGGTAGTACAATCCTGGCATGAGCTTCCAACGACTGTGCAGGGAACCCATTGTGGGAACCAAGGAGCAGCAGCAAGCCAAGGTGGGATCCATGGGTTCACGCCTCCGGCCCCCCAAGCTCCACCTGCAGCGCCCCAAGCACCGACTCCACCACCAGGCTGAGCGGGCACAGCTGAAGCTACCGCCACCTATTGGTAGATGTTTGTATTTAGTTCATAGATATTTTATTATATTATCAATATATAATGCGAGATGTAATAAATATATTGTACAGTTAAGAAGGGTTATGCCCAAATTATACCTTAGTTATTTATTTATACAAAACTATTTCGTAATACAGATTTTATAAAAATCTGTATTACGAAATAGTTTACAATAACATACAACAGGCACCAGCTTTTAGTTGGATTAACTATATTCAGCTTTATTAACAATTTTGCTATTTATGTGTCTACTCTTTGAGATAAATAACATAAAATCAGCAGTCTCAAATGATATTTTACTAATGTTGATACAGACTACAAAACATAGAAAAGAAAAATAAAGATTTTCGAATTAGGGTAAGCTTTCTCGGCTTAGACTATTTTAACAACAGAATTCTATATAAATTCTTTACTAAAGCTGAACTGTTTAGGACCTTTTACTATTTTCTTAAATGTTATATAATTTTGAACGTACACTTTACTTACCAGAACACAAACGGCTAATACGATTTTGGAAAACATGGTAGAAGGAATGTTACGTTTATATTTCGAGTTCGTCGTTACACAAGTTCGTCGTTTCTATTCTAATACAGATTCTGTATCTCGTTTTATACTTTCCATGTTTGCTGAATAATGCCACCTGTACTTCTTAAGTACATAAAGGTTTTCCCAAGTGGAAACAGTTAGTTGCCATAAAGTGATAAGGTTTTCTGCAAAATGTAATAAACAATAACATATTTATCTCTAGTGTACATAAGGTGTAATATTAAGCAAACTCTGCAATACGTTCTAATTAAAGATAAATGTTTCGCAACACGTAAATAGCTATGATTAAGAAGTAAGCGTTAGAGTATATTCCTCAATGTAATGGTTATCATTAGTTAAAAGTAACTTATGGATTTAAGAAAAATTTAAACCCATTCTGTTTTCAAAAAAATAACTATGTACTTTAAATTAATTAAAAAGGAAACTTATTTTTATACATTAAAAGAAGTTTCCTATGCTGAATATCACAAAAAGTGGTAACGCATGAAATATTTGAATTTGCTTATTTTACTAAGTAGATAAGTATTAGATATCTAAGTAAATATTATTCATAATGTTGTTAAACAAGTTTAAAATTAAGTAAAAACATTATGGAAATGTACTACACTTTTTTTTTCTTTCAAATATTAGTTTATTGATAATGAACACGTGTTGATAAAAAGCAAATTATATAACATTTCTTTTACTAATTCGTCTATTACAATTTTAGTTATTTACTTTAATTATACTCATTCTTACGTATTAGTATCTTAACTAAAAGGTGGGGTTTTATTGTTGTGTAGTTACTATACCAATAATAATTAATACCTAACTTTTATACTGAGGCCTAAATAGTTATTATAATTCATCAACCTACGGATTTTTTTTATTTACAAGAAGATTTAGGAAGATAGATAGATTTAATCTGTAATTTTTAATTCAATCGGGAATTGCCCCACGACTTCCGAGATTTAAGGCGTGCCTTTAACCGCTACGCCACGTGGGTTACATACAATTATCTCTTTAAGAGATAGTGAAATTTTAGTCGCGTGATTGATGACGTTCATTTGTCTGTGATAGTTAACTATTTAATTGACTATCATATCTATTAAATCTTTATGTTTACAATAGGTATACTGTCTTAATTTAAACCATTTAAAGTATATAATTCTGTTAAATAATAAAGGTAGGTACTGATTATGTCGCCAACGAGCGGGAGGAGCTTGTTGGCGTGGTGGGAGACGACCTCTCGCTGCCGACCATCATTTCGAAGATGGTCCAAAGCGAGAGGTCGTGGAAGGCGGTTGCCTCCTTCTGTAGACAAGTAATGTCACAGAAGGAGGCCGCGGAGCGGGAGAGGGAAGTAGATCCCTCCGCCCACCCGCTTCGCAGACAGCGTGTTGGCCGTCGGCGGCGGGCTGAAACCCGCCGCCTACCACCCTAGGCTCGGCCTCGGGGAGTGGGGGACATGGGCCCCGCTCCCTTCGAGGCTGACCCATGAGGAGTAGGGACGCCTCTACACTCCGGGCGTCCCTATAATTGGGCAAATGGGCCACTGTAAGTGTGGCCCTGGAGATCCCGCGGTACCATATTGGCCGTGGGTGCCGTCGGGGGGCCGGATTGCTCATGCGTACCCGGCCCCCACCAACGGCGGATCGAAGGAGTGTCCGGGAGGTTTTAGTGGTTGGTAGGGTCCTCTCCTCGTGGTATGAGTTTAGCATACCACGCTATGAAGAGGGCGAGTCCCACATATCCCACCGTCAGCGCGCGAATACGCTGCAGCGGCGGTGGGAATGCGTAAACGCATTTCCCCCCGGACAACAAAAAAAAAAACAAAAAAAAAAAGGTACTGATTATGTCAACACATGTTTTTTTCCGGACGGACATATTATGTAGTTAGCCACGAGGCTTTACTACTTCACCGGGCATTAAGGCGAGCAGGTCCAACCTTACTGAATGTTAACATAAAGGCCATGCTGAAGAAAGTTTGGTCATAGTTATTGCCCGTAACAGGTCTTTGGGCGGCAGTATCAGATTCTAGTTTCTAGTAAGTATCCTTACATAGGACACACGGACGGACTACGCAGTCTGTAGATTTGTATGATTTGCTATTGCCTACCTCCTACTGCTAGTTACCTAGTCGGATATTTTATAGAGTAAGAATTATCTGTTAGTTATGGTTTTTTTTATTAATCTAAGTTCTTACATTGTAATTCTGACAAGTACAAGTGTTGAAGTTAAGTGCTGAATAAAATTTATTATTAATTCATTTCATTATTTACACTTCTGCTAAGGACCAGGAGATTAGTTACGTAACGATTGCCAATGGAGCAGAAAGGTTCTCGAGTGGAAACCACGCACTGGAAGCGCAACGTGGAACGACCGCCTGCACGATGGGCCGACGATCTAATAAAGGTTGCAGGAGTCAGTCAGTGGACGAAAACAGGTTGGTATAATGATGATGACTTCCAAACAAACATGTCGTCACTATTGTAGGCTTATAGTATTACATTTCTAATGTTTCCTACTGTAATATTTAAGCTACATCAACTTAATAAATGAGCATATTATATAAAATGAGCATTTTGACGAAGTCATGGTTAGGTATATCGATTCTTGATCGCCCACGCCTCCTTTTCCAACACGAAAACAATATATGAATGCCCTTAAATTTGCCCATTTGCCTTTGTCCCCAAAGATTGCGGGAATTAAATCCACGGCGTCCAAGATTTAACGCTAGGCTTTTACCTCAAGGTTACGGAGGTTGCACCTAATAGAATTGAATAATATCAATAGATTTTATGATAATCATCGCGACAATATACCTCGTTGTAATTATTTCATATTATTATACAAAATAGAATGAGATCAAATTAAACCCATTATTTAAAAAAGGAAGTTAGAACACAATCATACACCTAACGAAATAGTATTAAACTCAGTGTATTATGTGAATTGCTATAACATTATCTAAAGGCACTAGTTAATAAAAATGCTCTTACTTTATTTTTGGTTTAATTAAATAATATTTATATGTGAAGGGAAAATATTAAATATAATTTAAAACTTTTTTGCGATGTTGTTAGAAGGCATTTTTTTTAGAATATAATTCGGAAATGTTCAGTAATGTCAAATAAATTCTTGCTCGCTGTAATTAAATTGTAGTTTGTACCGCAATTGCATTTATTTCAGTTTTATTAACCTTTTATTTATATGATATATATATTTTATATCAAATCATTAAAACTTACAAAAGAAATTTATGAAAACACTAGCAGTCCTCCGCGGTATCCCCCCGCGTGGCTCAAATTATGTATGTTTTCGTGGTAGTTTGTTTACATATAGTGGTACCTATACCTCATGAATTCCTCTATCTGTTGAGGATCGAAAATTCGACACTAGTTTGGTCATAAATACAGACAGACCGACGCTTTTGATACTTTTTTGTTTTATAATATGAACCTAGTGGTTGTAAAAACAGAGATGGTTGCTGTTAAAATCTAGCTGAAAATCATCATTTTATTTAGAAGGATTACTAAGATACCGTCTTGAAATACAGGTACAGGTACTTGTACATGTATCAAGCCTGGAAATGCATTTGTTATACAATTTATGTGTATGCAGTTTTCTTCATTGCTCACTGTCACGCATAGACAGTGTTTAATATCATACAATAACTAGAATTGTCATGTCATGTAGTAATAATCTTTCAGTATTGTAGTCGACTCCATGTCATAATATTTATACAACTATAATGTATAGGATGCGTATTTATAGTTGTATATTTATTGTGTATATTTTATAGACATTTTACTGCAATGGGCCGTTAGTAGTAAAATGTAATCAGGTCCCTATGGGGGAACCCGGTCATTTGAAAGGCACTCATGGGACTGATAAAATGATGGAAGACGCATTTAGTACCTTTAAAAATAAAAGTGCGATAGCTGTATCTATTAAGGTCTATGCATTGCTATACCATTGAGATATACTAATGAACCTTCACAGATAGGCAACGATTGCTGGAAAAGAAGAGACTTGGTTTGGCCTATGTGGATGGGATGTTAATTGGAAAATGTTACTGGAGTAAGTTCGGACAACTGTTTCAATTTTTGTTTAGTTGATTAGCAAATTTCGCCAATTTGCTAATCAACTAAACAAAAATTGAGTTCAGTATTAAAGAAGGGGCAAATCAAAAGTACCTATAACCGGTGAGCATGCAAGCAAAGACAAATTGCCAGTGCCAGTATCGAGACAGGTTCCTTCCTTTCCTTCGTTTGTCTCTGCTTATCCCTGTGGATCAAAAGCGTGACGATATGTATGATACTATGCTTATCTTAGTTTCAAAATGATATGAAAATATATATCATTGTATGTTTTGCAAAGTTTCTGGCGTAACGTTTTAAAACAACAACATTAGGTACGGTATCCATACGTTAGCACGATGGAAGCAATAAACCTATAAGACAATAATTATTTATGTTAAATCTTATCTTCTAAGTCAAGAAACTCGGCGAACAGTACAAGGAATTTTAATACACAATTTCCGACAGTCGTTTAGCTTACAATAGTTGAAGCATGCAAACAATGTGTAATCTCCAAGATAATTTGGGACAGCAAGGACACGTGACTGTAGTAATAGTTTTGTAATATTTAGTTTTAAATGACCCTGGCAATGATTTTATGATGATTTTCTGTATGCATACAAAAGTCTCCCTTTAATAGCCCATGTATGTCACTGCTGAACATGGTCCTCTTCTTTACAGAGTTTGGCAAGTCAGCGACAGTGGCTACTTACGCATAGGAATTCATAATTAATCGATAATATTATTTGATTATTAGCCTCCGTAAGGTGAAAGTACTTGACTAATCGATCTCATCATGACAAGATGACACCCTTAGACGTCACTTGCTTCAAAAGTCTGTGGTGCCCCTCAACAAAACCGTTTTCAAAGACTGCGCCACCCCCGGGCTTCTAACTCATTGTAGAAGGCTAGACCATCGCTGTTCTCTTGTATCTTTCTTTTCTCACGCCAACTCGAATCAGTTCTCAAGATCATCGGGCCATCATTGGGGCGCCGTCCTTCGTTTGGCACCTTGAATTGAACTTTAATCAATGTTAATTAGGTTAATTGAAAGACTACCCTCCGTGCCTCAGATAGCTCGTTATGTTGGTCCCAATTGGTAAAACATCATCTATGATACGGGCAGCAGTGTTTATCTGTGTATATGCTGCAACCTGCCTGGTAAATGTGTTGATTATGGCAACAACCCCTTCGAGAGAGGCTCATGTCCAGCTGTGGACGTTATACGGGCCGATGACTAAGATTCGTGAGCTATTATGTTTTATATTATGTTACGATAGTAATACTAAATGCCGTCTCGTATAAATACTTATTGCAGGTGTCCATAACACTTGGTCTCGGGAACAACTACTAAACCAACGGTGCATTCAAAACGATTACTAATCATCATAACTTTACTTTTCTCCAGTGTAGACCGTCTCGTGTTGATGGTGTCCCGCAAACGTTGCTTGCCACTGCTGCAGCTCGCGGGATGGAACCCGCTAGCTGCAGCCTAATAGAATAGAACCTAGTCATATTCCTTGACAGCAGGAAGAATTTTGGAGCCCACTTTGGTAGATGATCCCGAAACTGGTTGCGACGGCAGGCTTTTACTTAATTAAGGCAGGCCAGGTAGCACTAGCAGCCACTTATAAGGTAAATATGAGTCCGCTCCATGGTTTTGTAACACGCCTACATTTGAACAGGCGAAATGTGGCCCTGCAGCGAAGTCTAGCTTAGTAAAATTTTGAATCTAATTGATAAAAATGACAACATCCATAGCGTAGCAGTATTTGGCAAACCCACGACCTCCGAGACTCGGAGGTCGTTGGTTTGGGTGGATTCGAACCCTTACGCTGGACAAGAAATCTTTGTGTAAATTCTAAGATTTCTGCCCGGGTCTGCCGTTGGTCCCTATTGTTATTTATTTATTTATTAATAAGGCACGTCAACAACATGAACACAAACATTATCTGATGACATTATTTAGCTTAGGTCTAGTGTATACATAACAGACATGCACATCATTCTTAAAATATAAAAAACAACTCACAAGGAATACAATAAAGTAAAATATTAAATACTAAAATTACTTAAAACTAAGTTTACTATATTTAGCTATTAATTAAATAAAAATATGATGTTGAGTAGGTATGATCTGAGTGCAAACTGAGAGTTATGTTATCATTTACAAATTTTCAATATTTTTTCTTAAATTTAATGTGATTATCATGAAATATATCCAAGTTTCGAAGTATATTCCAATTATTATATGTTGAAGTTAACCTGGCTAAAGGAGCATTTTGTCCTAGGTTGGTTTTATGCTTTGGTACTTGAAAATAGACCTTGGTTGTTCTTCTAGCATTAATTCTAGGCACACATATAGCAATTCTATCTAAAAGTTCTGAAAGTCCTAATGTTCCTGTCACCCATTTTTTTAGAAATACCAAATGATGTTATAGCATCATCTATAATTATCGTATATCAAGGAACGGGCAGCAGCGTTTCCTTGTTTTGAATAATACTGGGTCAACAACCCGCCATTTTTTGGAAGGATTTACGTAGTTAGCCATTAGGCTTTTGCTACTTCACCGGGCATATCAACAACCCGCCAGCCAAGCGTGGTGACTATGGCAAATACCCTTCCTCGGGACAAGGCCCTTGTTCAGCAATGGACGTTATGAATACGGGCTGAAGATGATGTATTTAACAGTCAATACTTAACAAGCGTTACTACGAAAATATCTTCTGATTGATGACGTATGTGGAACAGCTGTATTGTTTTGGCAACGTTAGGTATGCTACAGTGAACAAAGGGGGAACATTAATCTACAGCTTGAGTATGCCAAATGTCACAGACTTTAAATATCGCGTGCAATCTTTGCTTTTCAATATAGTGTATATAAAGGAGAAATATAAAACAGGCAAATGCATTTAAAAATATAAATTATGGAAGGGTTCTAGTGGGGTTTGGAGGTGCCTTTCTGTTGTTTATTTAGTATTGATGTACATAGTTATCGAAGCTAAATTGAGATGGATATTATTCAAAACTTATAGTTTCTAAGTGGAAGTAGATATTTAGTTAGGAAACTAGTGATGTTGGTTTATATATTAAGATACGTACATAATTTAACGTTAAAAATAAATACCAAAGATGAAGCCTGAAGTTAATTGGCTGAATAGTAGCGGAAACCTAGGAGCATTGTGACAGAGGAGAGTTGTTACAAAGACGATTGCTCGGAACCTAACCGTTAACGAGCTGGTAAAAACCTACAATAGTCTTTTTAGTGACGCGCTACATGACGCAATAAGTGCCAGAAGTGCATGGCAAGCGAGGGCGTGGGTACGGCATCCGCATGAAAAAAAAACGAAAAGTAACTTTTTTAGACTAGGTCACGATATTTGGCACATAGGCGAGTTGTGACTGCGTGTCATAACTCTCCTATTTTAGTATATTTTCTAGTGAGTTTATTTAACATGCTTTTAGCTAAGTTTTAATGCACGCGTCATTATTATTTTTCCGATTAGATTCACATTAATTGATTTGAAAACGATTGATCTCATAATAATGATATAATTACTCATAAAAGATCAAAAAGTTATGTTAATGTTAAATATTATTTTTGTCCCTTTAATAAAGTACTTTAATAATCAATCAGATCAGAAAGTACTTTTATGCAAAACAACGTGGTTTCGTTTTTAATTCATATGAAATTATGTTTATCTATTAAATATACTCAAGATACAAGGTAAATTGTGTCAGGTACCAAGGTAAGTTGTGACAACAACTTACCTTGTCCGGAGAGTTGTGACAAAAGGAGTGCTTTCAGTTTACGTGGAATTTCTCAGAAACTGTATAATTTTTATTGATTTTGATGACTGATTTTAAAAGAGTAAGAATTGAGCTATACTATGGTATAGAGTTCATAATCGACATTGAGATATGTCCGTTTAAGTAAAAATTGTCACAACTCTTTTAGGTCTCCCCCTATATAGTTAATGGGATCAGGCTTTACTTTGCGGGAATCCATAGTAATCTAAATTAAAAACCAAATATACATAAACGCTACTGCGCAAGATTTTGCGAGGTAACATCACCCTGATGATGCTCCGTGGAGGGGCGAAACACGTGTCGGATCTTCGGCTGGTGATTGTATTTTTGCACGTTTTATTTTTCCTTCTTGCATGTATTGTATAATTTTTGCGGACAGGAGGGCGGTGCATAAAACTCATCCCAGCATTTTGACACATTTACATTAAAGTAAAAGTTTTAAATTGCATGTTTATACTTTGTCTTGAACTAAATGAAATGAAAACGTTTATTGATAATGTAGACGAATCGATCGATAAGTCAAATACAATGATAAAAATATACAAAGAAAAAATAATAATAATCTTGACTACCTAATTAATTAGTATACATTTTAATAGTAATGTTATTAAATAGAATTTAAATCTACCAATGTGGCATGTGATAGTCGCGTAATTTAAATATAATTAGACCAGCGCGGACTGTGATTAGGTCAGAAGCATAGAACGCGTCGCGAGCCTCGCCTTGCAAGGACGACCGGACCCTATCCTAGCTTCCTACGAGTCTTTCTCTATCTACCTACGTTGTGACACCCGGAGAAGAAAGACTATAAGAAAATAGCTCCGAGATCATTCTTTTTGTCATCTTCTTCTTCTTCTTCCTGCCCTTGTCCCATGTTACTTGGGGTCGGCGCAACACGTTTTTTTCTTCCATTCTCCTCTGTCAGCCGTCACGCTATCATTTACTTCTTTATCTTTCATATCATTCCTCACACAGTCCATCCATCGTTTCTTTGGTCTTCCTCTCCCTCTCCATCCATCAACGTTTATATTCATCACTCTTTTAGTCACATGCGATTCGTCCCTCCTCATGACATGTCAATACCAAGACAGTCGATTCCCTTTCAACTTTTCTGCAACTGGCGCAACTTTTAAACTTCCTCTAATATACTCGTTCCTTACCTTATCCATTCTTGTCACGCCACACATCCACCTCAACATTCTCATCTCCGCTACGTGCAATCTTTTTTCATCCATCTTCTTCAAAGCCCAGCATTCCGATCCATACAGTACGACAGGTCTAATCACGGATTTGTAAATTTTCCCCTTTAACTTGAGTGGCATCCGTGGGTCGCAAGTTGTTCCAGTGACCTGTCGCCATTTCATCCATCCTGAGTTGATCCGATGCGTTATGTCTCGGTCTACTTCGCCATCCCCTTGGACAAGCGACCCGAGGTACCGAAAATCGGAACAGATTGGTATGGGCGTTCCAGCAAGAGTTATGGGCACAGGACTGGAGAGACCGCCGAAATCACAGAATAAGTATTCTGTTTTAGTCCTACTGACTTTCAGGCCAACATTCTCCAGTCTTTGCCACCACACCTCCAATCTGCTCTGGACCTCTAGGCCACTCTCGGCAACCAACACAATATCGTCGGCAAACAGCATACACCAGGGAGCCTCTTCCTGGATGTCCGACGTAAGTGCGTCCATTATCACCAGGAAGAGGTAGGGGCTTAGAGCCGACCCTTGGTGCAAGCCAACAGCCACATTGAAGCTGCCGGTAGTGCCCGCTGTAGACCGGACTTGGGTACTACATCGACTGTACATCGCTCGGATCAACTGCACATACTTCCCAGGCATACCTTTCTCTTTCAGGGCCCACCACAAAACCTCACGAGGTACCCGGTCGTATGCCTTTTCGAGGTCGATGAACACCATGTGCAAGTTTTTGTGCGCACTTCTGTATTTCTCGCACAGCTGGCGGATGGCAAAAATGGCATCCGTCGTTCCCCGACCAGGCATAAAACCGAATTGATTTCGTGAAATTTCACTCTCTTCTCTCAGTCGTCTCTCAATAACTTTCTCCCAAACTTTCATACTATGCGCCATTAGCTTTATTCCTCTATAGTTATTGCACTCCAGCACATCACCTTTATTTTTAAAGATGGGCACCAGCGAACTGTTGCACCATTCGTCAGGTATGGCTTCTTCCAGTAACAACTTATTGAAAAATAAAGCTAACCACGTCCATCCATCCACACGTAACAACTTCCAAACTTCAACTGGTATAACATCAGGTCCTAACGCTTTACCATTCTTCATTCCATTTACTGCTATTCTCACTTCATCCATACTAACCTTTCTCACTAACCCCTCATTCACTGGTTTATTGTCCAGCACACCGTTTCAGTCATTCTCCTCATTCATCAGTTTTGCAAAGTACCCCTTCCACCTATCCTTAATTTCCTCATCATCCGAAAGAACCATTCCGGCTTCATCTTTTACGCATTTAATCTGACATACATCCCTCGCTTTTCTCTCTCTAGCTCTAGCAAGCCGATATAGTTGTTTTTGGCCTGCTGTACTATCCAAACTGTCATAAAGCTTGTCTTGGGCCTTTGCTCTAGCTACGGCCACAGCTTTCTTGGCTTTTTTCTTGAGAGCATCATACTCACTCTTCCTTTCAGCTTTCATACTAACACTTGCAACTTCAACACTCTGCCATTCCTTGAATTTTCTCTTTTTTTCCTTCAACACATTCTGGATTTCTGTCAACCACCACCATGTATCCCTATCCATCGTACCCCTTCCTTTCGTCTCTCCTAAGACATGTTTTGCTACACTCCTAATACACCCAGCCATCTCACTCCAACATTCATTTACACTTCGCTCGTTCATGTCTCCCATCTCTACCATTTTATCCACCACTCGTTCTTTAAATTCTTTCGCACAGTCATCCTTCTCTAACATATACCATTTTATTCGAGGGGGAGGTCGGTCTTTGTTTTAATTTACTTTTATTTCTATAACTATTTCCAAAACTAGGAGTCTGTGCTGTGTAACCAAGTCTTCTCCCGGTAAGACTTTACAGTCTTTGATGTACTTCAATTTGTTTCTTCGGACTAGGAAGTAGTCTATTTGTGTTTTGTGGTTACCACTCTTATATATAATAAGGTGTTCGTCGTTCTTCTGGAACCAAGTATCAGCTACTGCCAGATCAAATGCGGTAGCGGATTGCAGTAGAGTCTCTCCCTCATTATTTAGATTTCCGATTCCCCAGCCCCCATGCACTCTTTCATAAGTACCTCTCATTCTTCCCACGTGTCCATTGAAATCACCCCCAACTATCAAATCTTCATGCACCGGGATGTTCATCAAAACGGTGTCAAAATCCTCCCAAAACTTTTCCTTCACTCTTTCATCACATCCCACCTGCGGCGCATACACACTAACTACGTTCAGCATTACGTTTTCGAACATAACTTTCAAAACTATCAATCTATCATTAACTCTTTTAACCTCCATCACGCTTTCCTTTAAATTACTATCCAATACTATTCCCACGCCATTCCTTTTCCCGTCACTTCCACAGTAGAAAAACTTGTATCCCTCACCTATTTCCCTCGCTTTAGTACCCTTCCATTTCGTTTCTTGTAAACACGCCACATTTATTCGTCTTCTTTTGAATACATCCGCTAACTCTCTGGCTCTTCCAGTCATCGTTCCAACATTCCAACAAGCATACCTCAATCTCACTTCCCGAACTTGCTTCTTACGTCGCACCCGCCCGGGGTGGTGCAACAACCCTTGTCCACTTCCCGCAGGAGCCGGGTGCTGCCCCTGCGCGTCGCCTGCGGGGTACGCCCTAGTCCTATCGCACATCATTTCATTTTCACTCATGTTGCAAAAGGTTTTGGCTTGGATTTTACAGTCGGCCGCCTGCCAGACACTAACCCTCTTTGGGGCCTCCCTCAATAACATGAGGGGTAAATGCCATACTCACCACGCTTGGCAGACGGGTTGGTGAGGGTTTGGTATAAATTGCAGAGTTTTCCCTCTCTAAGTGCTGGTGACCATGCATGCAAGATACCTTAGTCGCCTTTTACGACACCTCGGTAAGAATGAGGGTGGCCTATTCTATTCTGCCGGGACCACGCGTACATCTAAGATGAAAATGTTTACTTTGCGTTGATGCTTTAATAATTTTGTACAATCTCCATCAGCTTCAGAGGACATGGGGACACAAATATACATGAATTAATTTGAGATATTTAACCTCAAAAAGTGACAAAATTTGTAACACAAAAAGTTTCCAATTATCCTAATGAATTGACTTTTAAACCTGTCCACCGTTATTAGTTTGATACCTGAACAATTTGCGCACAGATGGCGCATTTCTATGTTTGAGATTGTCGTTAACATTATCACAGATGAGAACAAACAGGAAGCAAAAGTAGTAGGTAGTAATAAAGAACATGTTATTTTAAATATTGCATACACACATATAATGATAGAGTCTTGTAATTCAATGTTTAATTATTTAATTTACGCTATATGTCTAGCTGAATCGATTTATCGTCGCTTATCCTAGTTCAAATATAATTTGCCGTGAATTTTCCAAACAAACAAAAACATCAAATACTTTTCATGATAAAACCTGGTAAATCCGGAGAGTTGTGACAAAAGGAGTGCTTTCAGTTTATGTAAAATTTCTCAGAAACCGTATAATTTTTATTGATTTTGATGACTGATTTTATAAGAATAAGAATTGAGCTATACTATGGTATAAAGTTCATAATCGTGGTATAATTCTACATTGAGATAATATGTCCGTTTAAAAATATATAAAATAGCCTATTTATTCTCAGTTCAGCATGTTTTCAGTATTCAAAATGGTTTCTAAATTCATCGTCCGTTATCCTAAGCCGAAAATATATAAAAATGAATAACTTCATTCTTATCTTATTCTTTTCATCATAAGACCTAGTAAACAAAGGCAGATATAATGTAGTAAATCGTATCTTAGTTTCGCTTATTTCTAACCTTTTAGAATATTCAAAAAGGTTAGAAACATGAACCATATGAAAACATAATTATATTTTCTAAATTAACATTAAATTACTACGATCTCAATCGACAACCTCCGTAGCGTAGCGGTATTTGGCTCGCTTTAAAACTTGGAGGTCGTGGTTCGATTCCCACGCTGGACAGGAAATATTTTTCCGGTTCTGGTTGGTTTAGGGACTACCCTCCGTGCCTTGGAAAGCACGTTAAGCCGTTGGTCCCGATTGTTACAACATCATCTATAATAATCGTTTACCAAGGAACGGACAGCAGCGTTTCCTTGTGTGGCACAACATAATACTGCGGTCGCCAATCCACCTGCCTAGCGTGGTGACTATGCCAAATACCCTCCCCCGGGAGGAGGCCCATGTTCAGCAGTGGACGTTATACGGGCTGATGATGATGATGATGGCCGTGAGATCTCATGAGCAGCTTAATGTTGTGACACATATAATAAATTGCATCTGTGTATAAAGTTGACATCTAACAACTTATAAAGAAACAATCATGAAGAAGAAAGTTGAAGTAAAAAATAAAATCAGTCATGTTTACACTGTTCAATATTTCCTCCAGTATAAAAAATATGTATTATACTCTCTACAGGAGTTTCTGGGAAACCAATATAAAAGTAATTTAATCAATGCTTGTCGATAAAATTAAAGAGCAAAACCTTAAACTATACCTACTTCTAATAACAATACTTTTTACAGTGTTTGTAGAACCCTGTAAAAGGTATATTCTATTGGGCTTAGATCTGTTTCCGTTTTAAATTACATTTAATGATATCAAACATCCGGTTGTTGGTTTAAAATATTTAATTAAGACTCTATACCGCATTGATACTAACAACGCGTCATTAAATTATATCACTTGTTAGTATTGAGTCAGACTTGGGTAAAAACATTTTGTTTGGTTAAGATCTTACTAGACCAGATAACTCGGCAGAAGCCATATTATCTAACGTTATCTCTGCTAATTACTCAACCGTGTATAAAAGGACTTGTCTCACAAATATTCACACAAATTATAACGAACGAGTTCTAACGACACACAAGTTTACAGTAGTTTATTTGTGAAACGAACGAATTTTGCGTCCAATGAAATTATACCAATATACAAAATGAGGATCATTTATTTATTATGCCTTGTAAGTACAATCATAATATTAAATATGTCTTAATTAAGAAGTAATATTATTAGGCTGTCGTTGTTAACTTGCATGTTTTATAAATCTACATGTGATGTGACTTCGGAAAAAGATGCCATTAACAATCTAGAAATGTATTCCTTATCTTTGTTTCGCATTCATTAATTATTATATTAATTAAGCTTCAAAATTAAAGTATCTTTGAAATTGAACCTTAGTTTAAATAAGAATAATGGAAGAAAATATCTTCAAAAATTATTAATACATTTTTTTGTTTTTCTATTAGAGGTTTTATTGATGTGGAATTTGTCCAGAAATGTCCGACTTCGTTGTACGTAATATATCGGAAATCAGTTAGGCTGTGGATCAGACAGAACATATTAATACATATTTAAATACGAGTATCTTTTTAACTTGTGTACATTATACATACCATCGTTTGAGTATTTAACATTATTTAATAAATTAGTAATATCTCTTTTTCGTTGTCAGAAGTAAAACAGATTGTGTTTCATTGACACCTGCTTTGTTGTATGATTTTATAAATCCTAAACTATTCAAATTATAAATTTCTTAAAATTATAAAAATACATATTTATTCATTTTCTAAAATATTGATATATATATATATATTGTTGTATTGGAAAAAAGATGCCGTAAAACTGGAATTTAGGTATACTTTTCAATTTTAATACCTTCATGAAATATTTGTTGTGTTATTGTTGTGTGTTCAACTTACTTCACTTTATTAATAAATATATTTTTTTAGGTGTCCTTGTTCTGTTTTGCGACTGCGAAATATTTGCGAGATGATAGTGATTCCAAAGATCTGTGGAAACATCGACGGTCTATAGAAGAACACAGTGAACAATCAAATACTGATGAAAATAGTAGTAATGACAGCAGTGATAATGATAATGATGACGACGACAATGATTTGGATGGTCAAAATCGCAAGATAATAGAAAAAGAACTGGAAATACAACGTAAGCATGAAAAACGGCAACGTAAATTAGAAGAGAAACGGGAAAAAGAAGAAAGAAAACTTAAAGAACGAGAACTTAAACAACAACAAAAGATTCAAGAAGAACAACTTAAATTGCAACATAGATTAGAAGAACAACAACGTAAGTTACAGGAAAAAATTGCAAAAGATGAACGTAAGCATCAAGAAAAAGCTGAGAAAGAAGAGCGAAAACGACAACAATTGATAGCTAAGGAAGAACGTAAGCGTCAAGAAAAAATCCAAAAAGACCTTGAAGAAATACAAAAAGATGTTCTAGAATCTGGGAAAGCTATTGCTATCGATGATATTGTTGATATTTCCGCAGAGTCTCAAGAAACTGACTTAGAAGATATGTGGCACAATTACGTGTATACAAAGTACAATTTATCTGTCAGCAGCACCAAGTTAGAAAAACATGCAGCGGTAGTTAAGTATTTACAAGAAGAGCTTAAATTAAATGCCACTAGTACTAAAAATGAATACCAACAAGCTGTATTACAACTAATACAAAATAGACTTCTAAACGATTCTACACAGGATGGTTTTCATAATTATGTTATTAGTCACGTTAATGCTGTTAATATACAAAAACTTAGAACAGAAATAGAAAATGATATTATTGGATTAGAAAACAAAACAGCCTTATTACAAAATTTAAATGTCGTAAATATTACAGAGGCGCAACAAAACATTGACCAAAGAAAAACAATTCTTCAGTCCATTGCTCAGTTTCTCTCAAATACATTGCCTAGTTGGATAACAGGAACTCAATCTACCTCTGCACCGGACACATCCGTATCAGGCTTTCCCATTAACAATGGAGGAAATACGACTGCAACTGTCTCTAGCGCAGATGCATTTGTAGCTGCTTCTAATTCTGATTTATCTGGGGCTGTAACTACTGGTACTGATGTATCTGTTGTTATACCTGCATCAAGCCTTCCTAATGACATTTCTGGTAATGCTAATGCATGGCCCGCTATTTCTGGTGTTGCTGGAGCCGATGCCGAGACTATAAACAACCCATCTGCTTCGGAATCTAAACCAACTAGTGGAGACTCTGCATCGACATCTGAGTCTAGCTTATCTGCAAGTGGGCTTGGTGACGTAGTGCCCGCTAGTTCTAATCTTGACGTAACTTCCACTGACATAGAGTTTGGTACGTCTCTACATGTAACTGAAACCGACGTGTCATCTGCTGCAGCTGTAAGTACATCAGCTGGATCGAATAGTGTATCTGGCAATGGCGTTGACACGGTTCCGTCAAGTCCTGTTTCCGATCCGTTAAGCAATGTTCAGGATTCTCACGTAGTTAATGAATCAGCTGCACCTACTCCAATTTCTAATATCGATATACCTGCCACTGCCGTCGGATCTATTACATCTTCCAATGCACCTGTTATTGACTCTACTTTAATAATATCTGATGCTGTTCCATCTGTCAGTGTATCGGGAACTTTAACAGAAACTGTATCGTCTGCCACTATTAATGAAATTAACACAGATTCTTCTGTGAGTGGTTCTTCCATATCTAATACGCCTGAATCTATCTTAACAGATCAGTCAGGATCAGATGCTAATTTAATCCCTGTTCCCATTGCCGATGGGGGATCTCTTGCCGTTTCTGGTGCAGATACATCTAGCGTCGTGGCCATAGCTAGCCCATCTGGGTCTGACTCAACAGTTATTGATGAAGCTTCAGGATCCATCACAACATCTGAACCTAGCTTATCTATCAATGAATCAGTCTTTGTAACTGCTACTGACGAATCTGGTGTATCTGGCACTGCGTCTGGTAGCACATATGTGCCTCCGTCTATGCCTATTGTTACCGATGGATCTTCCGTATCCGTACCTCAATCAAACATAATTGTTGGTCAATCTGGCGATAACACTGCATCCTCAAGTTCTGGCATGGATGATTCTACATCTATTTTGGGTACAAATCAGTCTACTAATACTGGTGAATCTAGTGCACCTATCTCTATTAATGAGTTTACACCAGCTGCAAGTTTATCTGGTAGTTCTGAAAGTGATCCGTCCGTTGGTACTATTATACCTGGCGCATCTCAATCTGACTTATCTCTATCTGCATCAAATACTAGCCCTTCTGCTCAAGTTTATGATACAACTTCCGCTGTTTCTGGTGCTGCTGAACCTAACACTGCACCTTCTAGTGACTCATCTTCTCTTGCCTCTACATCAATCGATTCTGCCAATGAACTTTCCACGTCTAATAGTTCCGTATCTGTCCCTCAGTCAAGCATAATTGTTGGTCAATCTGGCGATAACACTGTATCCTCAAGTTCTGGCATGGATGATTCTACATCTGTTTTGGCGACAAATGAGTCTACTAATACTGGTGAGTCTAGTGCACCTATCTCTATTAATGAAGTTACACCAGCTGCAAGTTTATCTGGTAGTTCTGAAAGTGCTCCGTCCGTTGGTACTATTATACCTGGCGCATCTCAATCTGACTTATCTGCATCAAATACTAGCCCTTCTGCCCCAGTTTATGATACAACTTCCGCTGTTTCTGGTGCAACTGAACCTAACACTGCACCTTCTAGTGACTCTTCTTCTCTTGCCTCTACATCAATCGACTCTGCCAATGAACTTTCTACGTCTAATAGTTCACCTGAGTCAAGTTTAACTTCTAGTGATCCTGCTGTTAACATAGTATCCGCAAGCAATAATACTGATGCATCTGGTGTTGTTCTAAACATTGCTGAATCTTCTACTGTATCTGAGCCTTCTAATTCTACTTCAGTTACCGAGGCTCAAGACACAGTCCCTGCTGCAGGTTCTAACTTATCTGAATCATCCGTCACTGCATCGGAACCAAGCGGAATCGGTGGTGTTGATGCGTCACTAACAACCATCAATCCCATCCCATCTATCGCAGTACTTAATGAACTAACTTCAACGGAATCTCTTGCGCCTACCACCACTTCATCTTTAGTGTCTAGTAATCAAGCTACTACAGAAATAAGTGCAACTGATACCAATATATCTGGCGCGGCACCCACAAGTGCTGATTTACCTGTTATTTCTGATGTTCATTCAAGTGCAACTTCTGTCGTTTCTGATGGATCTGTTGCAACATCTATATCTGAAGACCTTGTCGTTACAAACGTTAATGATGCGTCTGTCCCAGAACCTGTATCTTCTGTAGCGAATTTAGGGTCCGACAGTATCACTGATGGTGTAACTGACCAACCTGCCATTGTGATTACACTTGATGAGTCATCTTTTTCTAACACTAATGCTAGCATTAGCACAACTGTTTCTATTGATGATATTATCACCACTACAGAATCTCTTTCAATCAACTCTGGAGTTGACGTTTCTACTAGATCTGACGTGGTTGCTACTACTCCTTCAGTTGTTTCTGCCTCTGATTTGGTTGTTTTGTCAGAAGAACCAAATAGTTCCCCTACTACTGAAACATTGAATGCTACTGAATCTCAAAATTCCATACAAAATGAAACAAGTTTGGATGGGGCAGTAACTGAAATATCAGAAATAGTATCAAATACACCTGTAGAAGTTCCCACTAGTACTCCATCACTTATTAAACCAGACACTGAATCTGTTGTAGATCCAGCCGGAGAAGTGTCTGAAACTTCCTCTGTCACTAATTCACCTATAAATAATTCAGCTAGCACAGAACAACCTGCTCCGATTGAAACCAATACTCTTGATACAGTTGCAGTAGGAATCGAAACAACAATTGCTCCAATTCAAGATAGTGTAAATACACCCGATGTTGTATATTCAGTAGATGGCGAACCACTAAATCTCGCGTCAATCAATGAAACAGGTGCATCCGTATTGGATGCACAAATACAGTAATGACGAATTAATATCTATATTTATTGTATGAAATTTGTATTATATTTTGATAATTTTTGTGTTTATTGTATAACACGAAATAAGTAATTATGGCAATGCACTCTTAGTTTTATTGTTTTTTTCCTTTAGTTCAAATAAATTTGTATTGCAGAAATGAGTTGCGTATTTATTTTTTGTCTTTTATAGATTTCTCACAAATATGTATGTTATAATTTGCCCTAAGGTACCGTATCATTTGGACAGGTTCAAACTGCTGAAACATTAATGGTATTTAAAAGGTGGATCCAAAATATATGCCTCTTTCCCTTATTGGTCCTTTAGTAAATAGTTTAATATGCAGTTATTATGTTAGTGAAGCTATTTATGTGAAACAATAAAAAATATTTTACTTTCTTCTTACTATAAACAAAGTCACAATACAATACAGTGTGGGTGATGAGCCGGGGATTCGAAGGAGAATTTCGACGCTTCTTTTTGTTTCACTGCTTGATGGAAAGCAGTTAGTGATCGGAGCGTATGTTGCGATTACGAATAAAACGGTGCCCCGGTTGCACGTTGAGTGAACTACTTCGAACAGTGTGTAAGCGGTACGAACTTATAGATGCGGTTTGAGTGATACAATAGGAAGATTGGTCAGCACAACTAGCATAAGATTTTAAGAAGTAGATACTAAAAAGCTTTCACCATTAGGAAGCTACGTAATCCAGGAGCAACATAGTCCACATACCGATGGTTATATATTGACACGCAAAACAATAATAAATGTAAAATGTTATCGTTGACAATTATTTAAATTGGGCATAATGCAGTTACGTGTTGTGTAGCAACGGCCATCGATATTATGATGAGATTCTACGCAGGTAAATTTAAAATGACAGATCATATCCCGCACGTTTTTAGCGAGTTAGTAAACATATTGGACAAGAGAAAATACGATTACTTGAAATTGTCTTTTTTGCAATTCCTGATAAACTACATTTATTTAAGAAAAATAAATAGGGGTTCACACAAAATATAAATAAAAATACGCGGGTGAATCGGTTGGATAGCTTATAATGATAGTTTACAATAAACAAGTAATTTATATTTACTTTGGGTTGTTAAACAATAATTAATTTGTAATAAATGATCAAAAAAAATCTAGACCATTACAAATTTAAGAATCGTTATAGGATAAATTACATGGGAAAGGGATTTGGTTAAAGAAATGCGAGAAAATAATATTTAACCCTTTATTATCTAATGACTCTTAGTAACAATTTACAATGTTTGGTTTTATTATAGGTATCATTAAATGGAATGTAAAATAGAGGTAATTTCTCACAAAAGTTCCTTATTATTTTAATAACATTATTCTAAGATATAATTTAAATTAAGTTAAAATATTACATATTGCCTAAAGTAAAGGTTTATGCTAACAGTGTAGCGATGTCAAATCCAATATTTGTTTGCTGCATTTGGAGGATTTGGATAATTGTGATGAGCTAGCGGATCAGACACATTCGGAAATGAGTATGAATCGTTCATATATTTGTATTCACTTGAAAGACCTGCAAGACTCATATTTAATGAATTATGAGAAGGGCTCCAGTTAGTCGTGGTGGATGGATCTGCAGCAACTTTAGAATAATCAGCAGGAACTTTTGGATATTCACTATTTGGCAATGCTTTACTGTAATCATCTCCAGCAGGTTTATCAAAAGTATTGTCTCTTGGCTCAATTACTTCATCACTGTTCACTTTTTCATCACCTTCTGCCTCTTTGGGTAAATAATGGATGGGTTTATTATAAATATCACTATTATGGTAGCGTACGTAATCATTTCTTGGTATACCACTATCCAATATTTGGCTATGGGTTGGCCCATTGGCACCGGTAACTAAATGTCCGAATGTTGAACTAGAGGTGCTAGGAAATGCTGCGTTTTGGAAGGCTTGATTTAAATGTTGAGATTGAGCCATAAGTTGATTGTAATTAGCATATTTTTGATGATGCCATGCTTCTGGATGCTGTGGGTGATGTTGAGATAAAGAAGGTATCTCTCCAGTTGGGTAGGGGCATGGTATCTGAGGCATTGGCAATGGGGAATAGCCAGCAATCCCAGGGCTTGGGTTTGATCCAGTATGTTTCCGTAGACGGGCACGGCGGTTAGAAAACCAAACCTGAAGGTAAACAGAAAAAATAAATTGTAAACGAAAGATGGCCATTGAGTTAATTATAAATATAGTATTCAATAAATTACTTCGTCAGTCGCCGTAAATACAAAATATGTGTATATTTGATCATGACAGTTTACATAAGCCAAGTTTTTATCAGTTTTCTTGTGACTTGTTTATTTTTGTAGCAGTATCAGTATCAATAAATATTTGTTTTGAAACAAACATTTGGTATTAGTATTTTATGAGGTACAAAAAATAATATTATTTTAATTAACACGATATATATATATATATATAGTCCCCACTAATACACCTTAAGTTAAATTAACCAATCTAAAAGTTGAGATATAATGCTGGAGGATTAAAGAACACAGCAAGTACACATTTTTTGTTGTTACCTATTTAATTAGAATATATATAAAGCTCAAGAGTTTATTTGTTTGCTTGAATCTCAGGACCTACTAATTCGTTTTGAAATTTTTTGTTGGACCTTTATCGCCTATGTTACTCAGGGATAATGAAGCATTCTAATGGTGAAAGAATTATCGAAATCCGTTCCGTTTTTGAGTTTATTCGAAAGAAACATACAACATTACAAACTTTTCCTCTTTATAATTATATTAGTATAGATAGTTAAGGCCTAAGGGGTGTGAATGTTGCCTTAAGTCTCGAAGGTCGTGGGTTTAATTCCCGCGCCTAATTATGTTTATGGGAGCAGACCAATTATGTTAGAATGAAAAGCAAGAGGAGGGGAGATTATTAATTGATTTTGTTGCAAAAAAATATTCCAAAATTAAAATTAAATTAGGTTTTGATTTAAATTTTAAATAGGTGCCTTACCTATTTAATTTATTTAGCTGGATTAAAAATAGGACTAGATTCCCGCGCGTGGTTTTACCTGCATAGCTCCCGTTCCCGTGGCAGCTTCATAATAAAATATAGCTTTCCGATATAAATCGGCTACCTAATGAAATATTTTTTCAAATCGGACCAGTAGTTCCTAAGATTAGCGCGTTAAAGCAAACAAACTGTTATTCAGATGTAGGTATGTTTGTACTAGCTTGCCGCACGCGGTTTTACCCGTGTAGCTCCCGTTATCGTGGAAACTTCATATTAAAATGTAGCCCATAGGCTTCCTTATAAATGAGCCTGAGGTTAGCACGTTCAAGAAAACAAATATAAAAACTTTTTTTTTTATAGATTTCTGGCAGCGTTTTGCAGTCTACTAGTATTTTTGTTAACCCCTCCTACTAAGCTAAAATGCTCGTGTTACGAGTGGGTTCACAACAGACATGGGTGGGGTTCGTACCGGCGACCACAAGATCACAAGTCCGACACCCTAGCCATTGTGCTAAGGCCGCTTACTCAACTCTCCAGCTTTATTTATTAATATAGATAATATAGTACAAAACGGTAACAACTACTTACTTGTATTCTAGCTTCAGTGAGTCCCGTCTGCAGGGCTAACTCCTCCCGGGTGTACACATCAGGGTACTGCGTCCGGTGGAAGGCTCTCTCTAAGGCATCTAACTGTTCCCCCGTGAAGGTAGTCCGCGATCTTCTCTGCTTTCTCTTCAGCGTCAGACCAGGTTCTGAGTCAATATCGGATGAGTCAGATCCTCGACCTGGAGTAATTTATAAGAAAATATACTGAATGAACTTTCAGACAGTTTCATTCGAGACGCAACTCTTAATGATTTTAATAGACACTGGTTGTATATTACCACCACCAGACAACCTCCGTAACGTAGCGGTATTTGGCTAGCTTTAAATCTCGGAGGTCGTGGGTTAGATCCCCACGCCGAACAGAAAATATTTGTGTAAATTCTAAGATTTCTTTCCAGGTCTGGCTGGTTGAGGGACTACTCTCAGTGCCTCGGAAAGCACGTTAAGCCGTTGGTCCCGATTGTTATAATTATAACATCATCTATGTACAATAATCATATATCAAGGAACGGGCCGTGTGGTTTCCGACTTAGAACAGACCACCCCATGTCTTCCCATGGGTGTCGTAAAAGGCGACTAAGGGACGTTTGGCTGATGGATGGGCAGCAGCATCTATTAGCTCAAGGTTTACAACTGTCGAAACTTTATATGGGCAGCAGAGTTAGCAGTTACCTGATAATAAGATAAACACAACTTTCCAGTCTCAGATTTTTACTTCGATATTTATTTGACAGTACAATCGAATATATATTTACAATAATTCATATGTGACGGATTACAATTGTGTATGGCCAGTATGGCTCATAATACAACCTCCAACAACATCTTACTGCGATCAACAATCCGTCTGCCAAGCGTGGTGATTATGGCAATATCCCTCAACGATCCTGGCTTGCCAAGGTCAGTTAAGAGGAGGCCCATGTTCAGCAGTGGACGTAAACGGGCTGTTGATGAAGGAAAGGGCAGCAGCGTTTTCTTGTGTGGTACATTATACTGCGGTCACCAACCCGCCTGCCAAGCATGGTAAATATGGCAACTACCCTCTCTCGGGGGAGGCCCATGTTCATCAGTGGACGTTATGCGGGCTGATGATGATGATGATATATTACCAAAAGTATCTTAGCCTAAACTGGAGATAAAAAGTTATACATAGTTAAGGTTTTGCTTGACTGAAGTGTTAACTGTAATGGTACAGTTAACACTTCGACTCAAGTTTCGCAAATGACTAACGCATCTGAAATTTTTGACATATTCACTAAGAACAATCCCATGTTTGTTCTCAGTGAATATGTCAAAAATTTCAGACGCGTCAGTCATTTGCCAAACTTGATTTAAAAAGTTACTTTTTTAATATAATTTGTAAAATTTTTATCACCATGTTTTGAAACAAGCCCTTAATGTATTAATTATTCATTAGGTACCTAATCTTTTGTTTATCGTAGACTTGATGTACCGGTTATGATTAAGAAGATAAAATGTCATGTTCCTGGGGCGATCTTATAATATATGATATTATATTACGGCAATTTGTCTTCATCTCTTTTTTTGAAACACGCGTTATTTATTAACAGAATGTTTTTTTGTGTTACCCACATCATATTTTAATTCGCCTAAATCAAGAACGGCCGGGTTCGCGGGTCGATCTCATTTATAAATCGGTAGCGGTATCCTACGGAAACAGATTAAAAAACGGCCACAACAATACACGGCTTTGGCCTTAAAACTGATTTCAAAAAATGCGGCTTATATTAATAGCCTTTTGAAAGAAGTCAAAATTGAATGAGATGAAAAAATAGGGGCTCAGCGTGGCGTGGAATAAGGAACACCCAGCGTGGCGGTCCCTTTGTCGGCCTCTTTGCTGTTCGGGTGACATTTTGGCACCATTCAATATTTTGGTGTTGCGAGCTGGATTTATGGCGTGTAAGTCGAAAGCACGAGTTTAATGTGACACCTACAGAATTCAATTAGAAGGTGCGACCAATCACTGGGAATACCCATCATATATCGCAACTGGTTACGTAAGTGAACGCAATGTAAATAGGTAATATAACGACTCGGTAGTTTATATAATTAATATGGATGTTTGAAGTTACATCCCGAAAATAAAGTATTATTTTTTGTGGCAAATTAAATTAATTTAATATGAATAAGTTATAAGATACAGCTTATTTATTTCTAAGTTGTTTGTATACATATTATATTATTATAACTAAATACTCTTAATATTCCGTATTGATTTACCAGTGTGATTTCTCCCGTTAATGAAATGACGTATCGGTATAATTAAAAGCCCGAGGTAACTCTCAAAGCACAAAGGCTGCGCCAAATAAAAAAAACAACGCATTGTAATAAAATGATTTACATTGCTCAAATTCTTAGGCTGGCTCGCGAGACAGGGACAGATTTATTTAGCCTTTTTTGTTCCGAGTCCGATCATAACGTATGCGGCTAAATACAAATCAAAAATACGAAATAATCCAGGGCGATTTAAAACTTTATGGCCACGGTCATAAAGTCGACTCGAGTCGTTTTCATTATGGTGAAGTACTAAAGTCACAGTAAAGCAAAACTAGGGGTTTTATATTCAAAGAAAGGCGAGAGGTTTATGGGCAAATGGTACGTGGGAGAGGGCAAGAGCGACTTTGGCGATTGCCGAAATTTGACCCCGTGAAGAGGCGCGCGCGGCTCCGCTCAAAAGTCATAATTTGGAAGTTGAAAGAGCGGCGGCGAAGGTTTAACACCTTCATAATCTGGGTTCATTAAAACGGTCGGGGCGGCCTTTGTTTCAGCGGGTTGTTTCAATGTTAACAGATGGCCGGATTAGCACGTCTGCGTTTTGTGGGCGTGCTTGCTTGTTTCTTGCCACACGTTTACGAGCTTCTTGGTTTTAAAATAACATAACTAACAATTTGACGACGGATGTAAAGTTTCTGTCTCTATGCATCCTTGTTATGTTTCAGAAGCTGCTAGACAAACGGTTTCTATTCGTATTCATTTTGAATTTACTTATCAGAGGTAAATTGATTAGCACATTATATTATAATGCATTTACTTGAACTTAAAACCAACTGATCCAATTATTACCCGCAGAGAGGATTTGCACAGTCAGATCAAATACGATGTTCCTTCATTGTGGTCAACTATTCAGTGTAGTGACACTTAGCATTAATTGGTTTAGAAATACTCTCAAAGGATTAATCTATTCCAAACCAAACCGTCGCAAACATTTACATTGTGACATTTAGATTAAATTTATTGTATTGTATTAGAATAACACTTTATTGAATTCGATGGTTTAGATTAATGTATTTATGCTTCTATTTAGCCGCACATAATATTTATAGCATTGCACAAGTACAATATATTTATTAAAATAAATTCTGTAACGTCATAAAGTAACACTATAAAGCTATGATGTAAGCTTGTTAATGCTCATTCAAGAACTCTCCGCCTCCTCTTTGTCGGTGGCCCTCAGTCACTTCCGGAGATCATCGAGGCACTTCGTGTCTTTCTGGGAGGGCTTTTGGTCTCTTATTGAATAAAGCGATGAGACAAAATTGTCTTGAGCACAACGCAACGTAATAAATGCCCACTAAATAATTGTGAGGCGCATGTTAACTCGTCGTGCTCATCTCGGCTTATATGGATGTTCCAGTGAAAGTTGTCGCATTAGAATAAAACTAATTTAATGCTCCAAATTGCCTGTACAAATTGTGAATGCCGCTGTCGTTATTCAATTTTATTAACACTTGATTTACATAATTCAAGCTATTGAACTGTTATTTGACAGATGATTAAAAAAAATGCGAAGATTTTACGATTTTTAAATAAATTAAATGACATGGTTGTTATACTGCAATGTGATTTAAATTCGAAAGTGTCATCTAATTGGAAAATTTACACTATTAGAATTAGAAATAGAATGTACATATTATGCCGCTTTGTACCTGAACATGTACACAAATATATTTAAATTCCACATGTTTCCATAGAGAAAGTACTTTAACTGTTTTAGTCGAGATGATTTTTGTTTAATATGTATTTAAAGGCTTTCTTTGGTATTTTGGAACTGGTTGGCTTGGTTCATTTACAGTATTTCAAAGTGTTTGTAATCAAATACGTTCCTTTAAATGTCCTACACAGGTACAAAACATGAATGTCGTCTTAACTATCTTGCTAAAGAAAGCAATAGGTTTTATTATTCATAATTATATATTATTAATATCTAGCCGTGGATCTGTATTTTTGCACGTTGCGCTCCTTTTATAGCTTAGTGTTATTTTACTATCTGCTACAAATGACTCGAGTGCCAAATGTTATTCTAATTAAACCAAGAACTAAAATTGCCCTTTAGGTGCATGGTGTTCTATATATTGAGTCAATGGTTTTCTCGAGATGGGACTATTCGATAGCTTCAAAACGATTTATATTATGCCGTTGTTTCTACACTCAAAAATGTTTCTACACTTCAAAAGAAATTCATTGAATATTTAGTTTCTCTTACTTTGACGGCGCGTATTATTTTAATTTAGAATTGTATCGAGGGAACCTTCCAATACCATTAATTGATTAGTTTGTTCAGTATTTGTAGATTGCGCGCATTGAAGTAAAATGAGACCTAAAATAAGTTATAGAATTATAAAAATAAATTCTAATCGGTACAATGTCATCGAATTTTTCAAGTATTGAAGCAAATATGGCTTCAAAAGTGACTAGAGTCATCAATGAATTTAGCCAATTAGTTTTAATATTGTATATAACTGTCATAGTTGAGTGGCAGTTTAATAATGTGATGATTTTTTATTTTTTTTGTTATAAACAATTTGATAAACTAGCAAAACAAAATTCTACTGAGAAACTGACAAGAATATTAAACTACGAGATTTAGGGAAACGCGCGTTTAACCCGCGTAACTCCCGTTCCCTAGGGAACTTCATAATTAAATGTAGCCTGCCTTCCTCGATTAATGGGCTATCTAACACTGAAATATTTTTTCGAATCGGTCCAGCAGCTCCTAAGATTAAAGCATTCAAGCAAACAAACACACAATCAAACAAACAAATAAACTCTTTAGCTTTTTATATTAGTTTAGATTATAGCTTTCTAAATAGCATAAAACCATTTATTATGTCTTAAAACTTCAGAAATATTTTTAAAAGTAGGAATTTGAAGAAATAAGTAACAACATGTAAGCCCAACTTACAGTGCATAAGTACACTGATTGCTTTACTCGTCGCGCGTCGCGGAGGTTCGATAATAGTCGGGCCACCGCGCGACCAACATTAGTTGAATCTAACGACCAATGTTATTAAACAAATGCGAGATTTTATCGCCCTCGCGCGTCTTTTGTTTTGCTTTGATGTGACTGTGAAAGCGGATTGTTCGCTTTTATGTCATCGTCGTTTGTAGATAATGTCTGTCTGGTGTACCTACGCTTCATATAATAACTAGCAATAAGACTGAAAGTTTGTTATGACATTTGCAAGAAGGTCTGAAGATTGTAGGTATTCTTATTTTTTCTATAGGTATTCTATTTGCATAACTGTTTTTATTTGGTGGGCGTAATTAATTCCCATTGTTTGGATACGCCTTTCAGTATAAAAATAACCTGCGACGAATCTGTTCATAATCTTTATTAATAAAACGCTTTGTCCTGAATGATCAACACACAGCCAATGAAACTTGGAAGGTACTATTTTATATTTGACATCCGATAAGAAAGGTTTTCAAAAAATTCCAACTCTGAAATGAAGAAAAGGGACAGCAATGCTGGTACGGAGCTATCAAAATCTATGTGGACGAAGTCGCGGGCAACAGCTAGTGACAAACTATCTATACCTACCTAATATTATGAAGAGGAAAGATTTGATTGTTTGTTTTTTCTCCGGATCTACAGGACTGATTTCATAAGTTCTTTCACCGTTACACAGCTACGTTGTCCTAGAGTAACATTGGCTATATTTAATAATACATTTTTCACAAAAACGGGAGCCACGTGATATCGCGCTTGGGAAACTAGAGTGCTTAAATAAAAAAATCCCAATATGGGCGTGGTGTGATTAGCGCGTAACTTTTGCTGTGACTTTTTATTTTCTGGTTACTCGCCTCTTTTTTCTCTGTCTAAGTGTCAATTTATTGAATCATCCATACTTCTATAGCTCGCCCGAACATTTCATTACAGTTGAATTTTACAGAAATAGGTATCTATTTCCTACAAAGTAATTTCTAAAGCAATCTAATAGTCGAAGAGGAAATAAATCGTTATTACATATTCACTTGTAGCTTAAGTAGCTATGATGAGTTCTTTTAATAAGTTAATAGAATACGGTAAAACGAGCGCCACTATTTCCAATAAAAATAATTTCAATTACGGAACATCCAATCTCGCATAAAAAGTTGCATAACATTAAAATCGACGGACGTAGGCGGCGAGATAAAATAGGACATCCCGGCGGCAACAGGTACAGCGACATTATGTCGGTGAGATTCAAAGCACAATTACACTTGGCGACATACAGCAACAGAAATAGAGCAACAATGATATTACAACCAAAACATGTTACGTGAATTGTTCGTATTTCAGCACTATCGTACGCACGGCAGGCGTCCGCGGTACACTTTGGCGGTCACCTTTTCGCCCATCCGCCAAAGCTCAGCCGCCCTTCAAAGTGTCGAGAACAAACTTCAATATTTCAAATAGCAACAATGACGACGTAAGATTTGTGTGCGGAAATTGATTTTTTGAAGGCGACTCGTGAGAAAGCTTTGACAGGTTGCGCCTGTTAACGTCGCAAAATAACCTTTGTCAATAGGTGGAAGTTGTGCAATTTAGTGGTTAAATATTTTGTATTATTGTCATTTTATGTCTTAGATGTTTAACCGTCCAATTCATTTCGATTTCAACTGTTAACTTGATGGACTGTATTTAAAAGAGCGTCTATGGACCGCAGGTATTGTAATAACATCAAAGGATAAAGGATTTGAAATTCTATTTCAGGCTGGGGTAATATCATAAGCCGCTGAAGCTAGTCTTTAAGCGAAACCTTATAAGCTTCTTTAGTTCAGTGAAAACTATAATTTCATTTTACTTGAAAAATCTTGACATAATACAGCATTTTCAAGAACTTTATAGAGTTGCTACAAATATACACGTAGGTATGTATGTAATGTAGTTAAAATGTTCTTTTAAATCTTTTGTGGGTTTTTAATAGTTATTAGTATTCCACTGAATTTTAGTAGGTATTTCATAAACTTCATTGTATTCATTTAAGAATGAATACAATGAAGTTTATGAAATACCTACTAAAATTCAGTGGAATACTAATAACTATTAAAAACCAGTATTGCATCCCTCCTGAACAATGTGAAGATTGGAAAAAATTCACAATGTCTTTCAAGTATTTTTTTAACGCAAAGCAATTTTTGTTACTTTGCAGTTATTTGTTGCTATCCAATATGCAAAACGTATCTTTAATCATATTTTAAACCTATCCTAAGTAATAAAAATATGTGATTAATCTAAATTAAGCATGATTAGTAAAACGTCCTTACCTCCAAGTATGCCATCGATGCTGTAATCCTTTTTCCCATCTGGGTCTCGAGCTCCGCCGCGGAGCAGTCTTGAGATAGATGAGATGCTGGGAGGGTCCGACACGCCCTCCTGTAAACGAGCAGAGCTCTCACTGACTCATTATACCATAAATAAGGGTCAAGAGTTTATTTGTGGTATCTATAAATTGGTTGTTAATAAGATAATGGTGAAATGTGGTCTACATTTCACACATTTCAGTAAAGTTTTACACTATTTTGCTGTGTTTGTAAAAGACGTTCGTTTATTTATGTTTGAATTATAGTGTTTAAGGTAAATCTGAACTACGATCGAATATGGAAGATGAAGACACGTTTAGAAACTACTAATAATATCTTGGAAAAAATATAATTTTAAGTAGAACATATTTGGATCACAAGTATTGGGAGTAAAGTTCAGTTATTACCCATAGTAGATATTTGTCGAACCTATTTGGATCATTGTCTATTGAACATTTTAGTATACTTGTCACTTATTTTACAATTTTTTTATTGACAATTTTCATATAAATATTATATGCCCTAGTTCTTTTTAAACCTGTTTCTTTCTTCATTAGCCACTTTACGTCCACTGCTGAACATGGGCCTTCTTTTTAACAGACCTTGGCAAACCAGGCTTGTTGAGGGATATTGCCGTAATCACCAAGCCTGGCCTATATTGGTGATCGCAGTAAGACGGGAGTATATTTGAGCTGATAGATGCTGCTGTCCATCCATCAGTTGTATTTATATATGGGGTGGTCTATTACAATAGACCACCCTATATATAAATACAACTGATTTCCACTACACTACTGAACTACATGGCCAGCGTTTTCTTAGACCAGCATCTTTTATTCCAAATACGAGTAAATAATATCAGTGCATAACAGATATGTCAGAGTTTTCAAGCACTGATAAATGTTGTAAAGATAAAGCTATAAAGTAAACAGTGCTCGGTTTTATACACTCTAAAGATTATTCATGCCAAAAAATATTCCAATAAAATGGCCCTTTTATCGGATTTGCAATTCAAGAGCTTACCGTGGGACGTGGAACAATTATTAAAATGGACATTTCTATTTTTATGAATGTTGGTATTGTAAATTTTTTAGTTTCTATTTGATAATTAAACTGCCTATGTTTTATGTTTAAAACTTTCAGGTAGGTATCACTAACTTCAAAAAATTGGTGTTACTTCGCCATTCAAGAGATTTTTAAAAAGATTTCTGTTAGAAATAAATTACAAAGGTTTCTTACCTTAATCAATTTTTCTCTTATTTCCCATGAAAAGATTCCAGGATTTTGTCTTTTGAGGTCTTCGATTCTTGCTTCCACTTCAGGCGTAGCAACCCTCGGTTTTGAGCCCCCAATCACGCCTGGTCTAATGGAACCCGTCTCCTAGGCGAAAGAGATTGTTTAATATAATTATATTAATCAAAACTGAACGTTAAAATAATATGTCGATTGAAGGAGGTAGGGTAGGTAATCAGCCACTTTTTGAATTAGACTTAGAATTATGAATAAGAGCTTGTTTTTGTAAGATTGAATGATTAATGTTGTAATTCTTGTGTGTAAACGTAGCGTCAGACATTTTATTGTGTCTAATCACGTACTAGTGAGTGTAGTAGGTACAAGGGCATTGCTTAAATTTGCGTCAGCCATTGTCTGCTTATCATTAGGTAAGATTAACATTTAACACATTTGCGCAGCCTTAGAAGGATTTAATAAATTGCAAACTTTTAAAGAAATCCTTTATTGATAAATAATGTACACGATTTTAAATATCACTGGGTGTGTTATGAAGTCAAGTTTAAAAATAAATAGTTATAAAATCAAGCATTTGTATACTATCATGGCATTATTAAACTTATATTATCCAATTTACGTCTGAATTTTGATGAAGCTGAATAAATAAGAGATTCATTATAAAAAATAAACAAGTTGCTATCAATATTTATTAAACCAAAGCACCTTTAAATTGAAATTGGGGTTGTATTTTATTTCGACGTTAATGTCCGCACAGTTTGTTTTGTTAATAAATTTCAATGGAGCAAAGCAATGTGGGCAGCTTTCCCAGTATATGAATATAACAGTAATGATATTTGTAGAGAAGAATTGTTTTAAATTTTAATTGTAATATTTTTAAATAAATGCTTCAATGTGACAATTTGTATGATTGATTATTTGTTACTTTATCATTTAAATGTTTTTTTTGGATTGACCTTTACATTTACGCTTGTTACTTCACTAGGCATAAAGGGAGGCACTGAAACTCTCATGAAATGTTTTAAAAACCACTAACTGATCAACCTGAGCGGTAGCTCTCTGTGGATCTTGGACCTCCGATCAGAGTGGTTGCTGGCGAGGGTTCACTTAAATATACTGCAGAACACACTAATCGGAATCGAACTCGGTGTGCTTTACAATGGGCAGTTTCATACGAAGAATATTAAACGACTCCAGTTGATACAGTTACGATACCTTTCCGAGTTGCTGTGTGATAACCTTAAATTTGGAAATAAGTTGCATTTGAAGCAGACGTAAGCGGTCTGGTTGCCCAGAATAGACTATCCCATGATTTCCCATGGGTGTCATAAGGGGCGACTAAGGGATATACATCTGATGGATGAGCAGCTAAAGGTTAATTACCGTCTTACTGCGATCACGAATCCGCATGCCAAGCGTGGTGATTATGGCAAAACCCTTCAAAGAAGCTGGCATGCCAAGGTCTGTTAAGAGGAGGCTCATGTTCAGCAGTGGACATAAACGGACTGCTGAAGAAGCAGTGGCTCGAAGCTGGTGACTTTGGGGTCCGGGGCAAAGCTCAGACAGCAGCTCAGGATAAATATCTCATTTAAATATAATGCTATTTTTGCTCCTATTTTACAAATACCTCGAAAAGAAATGTTACAACACGTGTTAATGTCTTCAAAGGACCTTTTACAGGATTCAATTCAATTTCCGGCTGTCAACAATATTTCCAGAATTGAAGATTTCATAGCGCTTTTCAATAAAGTATATACTATTTTCTACGTGAACGAGATCTTTAATAAAATTGAATTGAAAAAAAAAATATAATAAGGAGAAATGAAAAATATTTTTAGACTGTAGATTTTACATAACTGAAGACTTTTATTGAAGTAAGTTTATGATTGAATCTATAAAAGATTTTACTGATCACCGATTGTAGCAAATTTATTACATTTATAACCCATTGCATATTTATTTTAATTTATTTATAAAGTTGAATTCGTTTTATATTTATTTACCTTTTTAAATTCTCTTTGTAAATGTATTGTCGTAGTTTTCTATATGATGTAACTTTTAGACTGTGTCGCCAGCAAAATCTCAATAAAATCTCATTCAAATAATACCATTTTCACTACTTTTCATTAGTAACAGCCCTCAACTAACTTGATTGCTTAAATAGAAATTCCTTGTTTGTTTTCGTTATCATTTTGCACCGGAAAAATAATACGAATCGTAAGCTGATCAACTTTTGTGCCACTCATATTGTTCAATTTAGTTGCCAGTTTCAGTCAACGCGCATGATTATTATATTATTTACTTAATTATTATGACACTTGACCTAACCTAACCAAACGAGACTATGCTACAGTTGTCACAAAACAAAAGACACTGTATTTGGCATAAGTCCTGTTGAACTCCATTGGTTTAGGTTTTGTTTTTTTTACCACCCGAATCCTCGTTAGTTTATCAATTAACTAAAAATTTGATCAACTTACGATTCTTATTATTTCCAGTGACATATATACATGTACGAGGGCAGGTAGTTATAGAGGTCGTTCCCTACTGGCGGAGCGTGGCGAAACGTTTCCTGGGCGAAACAATTGCTATTATTACGGTGTATAGTGGATATAGCCGCGGTGGTGAAAACGAACCTTCAGGCTCGGTTGGGCAGCAGATCAATGGCAATTGTTTGCCGGGTGACCAGTCGATATGCGTTGGCGGTAACAAAAAAATTACAAAGGGTATATTTTGTATAACTAACAGTTGATCGGTCAACATGACTATGATATATCAAATTTCGTTGGATTGAAACATATGGTAGAAGGAACGCGATAAGTAGGTAGTGTGTTTGATTATAATATTTTTTTATTATAGATTTGTAGTATTACTGTTTTTAGTATCAATGGCAACTGATTGGAATATTCGTTCACGGTATATGACTTAGTATAACAATGAATTTATCAAATGGAATGGAAAAGTACTACATATTTATAGAGCTTAATATTTTAGGGTTAAGCCCATTAGAGTTGTGTTGATTTACTTATAAAAAAGATAATGGTTGATGATTGAATTCAAATGTCTTATTTACAGTTATATTTCATAAAGAATATAACGATTTACTGTAATTTTTATCAGAAAATACCAAATGAAAATGGACCGACGGTAGTTTTAACCTGAAACTATATTTAATGTTCTGCATTTTTTTACTTGGAATAATTTCTAAAAGTAAATTGACTAAATAAAATTTTATTGTCATAAGTATTTAAATGGATAAAGATTAAAAAAATATGGATTTAAATAATAAAATTATTATTTAAGGAACTAAAAACAATATTGATTTTAATAAATGTTCAATAGAAAATTATGTTTAAGTACAGATTTTTAAACAAAATATTTCATTATTGAAATAATTACTTATAAAATGCTAATGTATAATTTTCTTAGAGTTATTGCTGATTAAATGGAATATTATACAATTCTTATATTGGTCTTAGTGTTTTCCGGTTGTTTTAACTTGTTGAAAACTTGTCGTCACAAATTTTACTGATCCGTTTATTGAAGTAAGTCCTACATCAGGCGCCTATTGGAAACAATTAATTGCCTAAATTAATTTAGTTTCTATTTAAAGATGTAAACGTTTTGAACTTGAATAAATAAATTGAGAACGCTTACATGAGTTTGAGAATAACTTAGACGTGAGTTATATAACATTTGACAGTAGAGAAATTAGAGGAAATTTTAATAAGTTTTTGGATAAGAGTTACACTGTTTAACAGTATGCTTGTCACAAAATGTCGCTAAGGTTTTTGAGGAATAAGGAAAAGTCGAATAACTGAACCTGACGATTATTTGCAAGATGACAGAATGTTATCTTAGAAACTAAAAGTTGGTTTTTGTATCTAATGTTTTTGCTGTAAAGTTTACTATAGATAAATTTTTTTTTCTCAGTCTAGACCGAGTGAATGAATCTAGATATCAAGTTTTTGTGAAGTTGTCACCTACCTGGTATCTGTTGAGTATCTTGGAGACGCAGCCGTGCGAGACGCGCAGCTGGCGCGAGATGACGCAGGGCCTCACACCCGCTGCTGCCATCTCCACGATCTTCAGTCTGATGTGGTTCGGCAGGGGACGACCGTTGATGAAGAGACCACCCAGTTGATTGACTCGTCCTTGCCCTAAAGAAGGATTTGTGTAAATAGTTGAATAATACTTAAACCTTTCAAACATGATGAACATATTATTCAACTACACGTCTTCTAGCGCAACAGCGCTAGACGTGTAAAAAAGAAGGTTAAGTTGAAGCGCTATATTGAACTTTGTTGGAGGGAATATTTTCGAGTCAATTCTGACAGGAAAATATTTTTGTTAATTTAACTATTGTGTATTTATGGTTAAACGTAAAATATTTATGTCATAAGAATCAGCGTTTTGAAGATAAATAAAAATAGAATTAGTTTCTTGTTAGTATTTTACAACATAATAGGTACCAGTTTCTTATTAGACTGTAACATTTAAATAACGGTCAGGTATTTAAGTTGCGATTTAACTTAATTATTTGATAGCTTTTGGTTAATTGGTTAATACTATAATTGTGTGATTAATCAAATTGTTAACTTCAGTTTAATAAAAATAAATCATATAGACCCTTACCTACCCACACATCCATACCATTTTGGTGACGTTCCATAATGGTATGAGATTAGGAGAGGTCCATCAAGCCAGCCGCGAACACAAAGTTAATATCACTGCCGAAGTTCGTACATCCTACACTAGTAACAAGTTTAAACTGAGAAACATCGCGAGCTTTATATTAATCAAGCGTTAACACCGTAAAAACGTCACTAATAATGATAAATATATGTTTACATTAAATTAAGGCGAACGAGATCAAAACACATAATTTAAATTGACTATCACCCATTTGTATTTACATAATTAAAAAGACATGTTTAATTAATTACGATGTCATAAATTATCGTGATCGAAATGAATGCGTCGGGTCTACGGACGCGTTCGGTTTTAGACGTCAGGTCTATTCGACTATATTCATGAAGGCTATCTGGCGACGTCGTTTTTTGGATTTGGAAAAAGATCGATAGATCGCGTTATCTTTTTTTAGTGCGCGTGAGTGCAGTAGAGGAGGTTGTGTAAAGAACTGAGAGTGCCTGTGTACGTACGGACACGCCGGGGTTTCGTAGTGTGCGTGCCGCAGGAGGCAGTGTTGAGAGCTTCGTCTATGTGTTAGTGAGTGCATGGTACACTCCCACTACACGAGTGTGAGACCTGTAGTTGATCCATGCGGTGGGGGACGCATGTTTTGCAAAAAAGTCTTGCTAACCCTGTGAAGGCGTTAAACCGGAAAATATTCAAAACGAAGGTTAAAAATTGTTAGCGATCCGTTGATAAACACTGAATTTATAATCTTATTTGAAATCGAACATTTTGTGATAACGTATTCTAATAATATTCATAGTAAATATATTTTTTTTGTGTATAAAATTTATGTATAAAACTCTTTTATTTTGAAATAAGTCCAATTGAAAATGTTTGTCACCCGACTGTAGTATCAAAGTGGCGCTCGCGCCGGTGGAGGGGGCCGAGTTCTGCCCACTGAGTTGCTGTAGAATGACAGAAATATATTTGTCCTGCTCTAATAAACTATGCCCGGCATCTGAATGGTTTTTTATTTCAGTATTGAATATTTGAATGTGAACTAATACTATTAGTTGGAATAGCTGTGATGGATACTTGTCAAATAGAGGTGACGAATTTAATAAGGCCGCCAAAGTCTTTTGTGTATTAATATAGGTATATTTATGTAAATACATTTAATTGTATTCATTTAACATAACGTTTACAATTAAGCATACTTATCAGGTGAATAACTATTTAAGTTAATATAAGAAAAAAGAATTCATACGTTTTTAGACACCGTATATATTATAGGTATACGATATTGCTTTAAGCTTATTTATTAAAACCGATAAAGTGCATGTCGGGCCGTGTGATTTCTCAAGTGAATAAATTATCAGTTATCACATTGAAATTAATGTGTGTCAATTCATATAAAGTATGTTAGGTTTAACTTTATTTAAGTAATTTTCATGGAAATTAGTAGAAAATTCGCACATCTATAAGTGCAGATCTATGTAGGTAGACGTGACAGATTTTAATAAATATAATTATCATATCTAAACCAAGTTGCGAGCCGACAGCAGGTCTGACGAAATAATAAGGGTTCTTTTAAACTAAGGAATCTTAAATAGTATTAAAAAGTCGAGCAAAATGAGACTAGGTTTATTAATAATACGTAGGTATATTCTATTTTCAAGACATTTACATATCAGAAGTCACTTCTAGATACCTATTTAGTTACTTTTAGAATCTATAAGTCTAGCTGGTAATTAAATCTGGATATAAGATAGAAACATTTAACATTATTTGAAATACATACATACTAAACAAATAAAAAAATAATAAAAAAATATGTAGTTTTTTGTTATTTAAATTACAATCTCACTAATATTATAAACGCAAAATAGTTACAAGCTTAAATGTACGGATGTATAACACATCCATATAAACATTTCCATACATGATGTCCGCCGAATCCGTTCAGTAGATTTTAGGTGAATGAGCAATAAACATCCACATAAATGTTACTCTACCAAGCAAACACGGACACAGACTTGGTTTAAATTTTGCAAGGGAATATAAGCTAAGTTATAACATCACACTTCAACCCACTGGAGCAGTGGAGCAGAGTGGCCGCTTGGCACTGCTAGTCATCAAATAAATCCACAACCCGGTTTCTTAAACGAAAGTCAAAGTAATAATTAATCCTAATAGGTAATTATTAGTTTGACCGTTAACTTTACTCCGTTAGTGAAATTCAGTTTCTGAAACATTCATTAGGTAAGAAAAACTTGTACTACATCCATAATGATTGCATCGATGGCCCTCCCGACCTTCAGTTTGGAAATAACCTTACGATGCCCTCGTGTAGACCCGAAGTCTGAGCGGCCCGCGAATTGTAACGTAGAGTGACAGTTGCTCACAAAACTCCCCTAAATAACTAAAAGTCATAATCCGTCAATCTCAGTGACTGCCCTGAGCCGAGGTCCAACGCCCTCTTGCGCAGGTTACTTAGTTTGTAGTTTTTAAACCATTTATTAAGGCTGGAGCTCTGCTCGCCTTTATGTCCGGTGAAGAAGCAAAGGCCTCGAAGATAACTAGATAAGCCCGTCCAAAAAAAAATGACTTAGTGGTTACTGCCGAGCCGAGCTAACGGGGAAGTTTATTCTTCCCCGTTAGCTGTGATGACCTTAGAATAACACTTAGAGTAGAGGAAATTTTTGTGTCTGTACCTCGGAAAGTACGTTAAGCCTTTGGTCCCGATTGTTATAGCATCATGTATAATAATCGTATATCAAGGAACGGGCAGCAGCGTTTCTTTGTGTGGTAAAACATAATACTGCGGTCACCAACCCGCCTGCCAAGCGTGGTGACTATGGTGGCCAATACCCTTCCTCGGGAGGAGGCCCATGTTCAGCAGTGGACGTTATACTGGGTGATGATGAAGGTGATGATGATGACCTGAGTACATGTCCCAAATCTCTCTCTCACTGAGTATACTAACGCTATTTTCTATCTCTCTAGCGTCTATTTAGGAGCTTACAATACAAGTCGAGAATGTATCATTATCCATTACTCCGTGTATTGTAAGGTCCTAAATAAACAGAAGTAAGTAATTTGTTTTGATATTTAGGTACGATATTACAAATAAAAGTATTGAGTGTACTCAAATACTAGAGTTATCTTAAGAACACTATCTTTAAAGTAAATATGTGCGATGTGCACTCGAATCCCTCGTGAATATGTTCTTACTTTCTTTTACTTGTTTTTCTTTCTAAAATTTCGACAAACTGTTTCGATAGTCCTTTAGGATCTGTGACTCGCTCATTATTACATATTATTCTAGTGAAATGTGGGAAAACCTTAGCCGAATTCTTGTGAGAATATGTTTGTCTATATATCTATTAGTCTGTACATATTTTACGTATTAGAAGCTCAATGAGGCTTTCCCTCAATCTCGCAGAAAAATGTTATATTTTCTGCTTTTATTGTACGATCATTAATTGCCAGTCCCTATTAAAGATGTCAGATTTGCAAATCAGTAATTTTACAGGAAAGTGCTCCAAAGTTTATATCATCATCATCATCATCATCAGCCCGTATAACGTTGACTGCTGAACATGGGCCTCCTCCCGAGAGGGAGGGTATTTGCCATAGTCACCACGCTTGGCAGGCGGGTTGGTGACCGCAATATTATGTTGTACCACACAAGAAACGCTGCTGCCCGTTCCTTGACATACGATTATTATAGATGATGTTATAACAATGTTATAACGGCTTAACGTGCTTTCCGAGGCACGGAGGGTAGTCCCTCAACCAACCAGACCCGGAAAGAAATCTTAGAATTTACACAAAGATTTTCTGTCCGGTGTGGGGATCGAACCCACGACCTCCGAGATTCAAGGCGAGCCAAATACCGCTACGCTACGGAGGTTGTCAAAGTTTATATGCCTTACTTTTAATATAAAATATATTATAATGTATATTTATTTCTTTTTCATATATCCAGAGCTCAGAAACATAAGGTCGGATGTGCCTTTATCATAAACTGGCACTTACGATACGACCAAATGCTACTGAAGTATAATAGTCATCCGTCCTTTTGCTTCTGAGATCTAAATATCAACCATGCTATTATTGTAAAGTTGACTCATTTAATAGTTTGTATTGGCGTAGTAGGCGTCACAACTACTAGACGGATTACAAAATTTATTTCAATATTAAAAAGCTATATTTTAGTGTGAAGTTCCCACGGGGACGGGAGCTTCGCGGATGAAACCAAGCACGGGAAGCTAGTAAAAAATATACCGAAGCCATTTTAACTGAAAATGCTTCAATCCTGTGAAATTAGTGATTTTCAGATCTGACACTGTTTATGATAATTGGAATAGACGATATCATCATCATCATCATCAGCCCGTATAATTTCCACAGCCGAATATGGGCCTCCTCCCAAGGAAAGGTTTGCCATAGTCACCACGCTTGGCAGGCTGCCGCTGCCGCCGTGCGTTCCTTGTTATATATGTTGTTAAAACTATCAGGACCAACGGTTTATCGAGCTTTGCGAGGCACGGAGGGTAGTCCCTCAACCAACCAGTGCCGAAAAGAAATCTTAAAATTTACGCAAATACTCCAGGGCTTAAAGCGAGAATACACCGCTACACCTCAGATGATATGAGACTTTTATAACCAATAACCAATTTCTTCGAATATATCAAACTATTAATTGCACTAATCCGTGAGACTAATGAGTTTTACCCCAACATAGGAAGGCAATTGAAAAAACCTCTTCAAAGAAAACCCATGATCAGTAGAGGACGATATACGGAATATCGTCCTCTGGGTGGGTAATTCGGTGCAGTCTTACCATTACCCATTACATACTTCATAGATGTACATGGATAGATGGAAAATTTATAATAGAGGAAAAGCTTTAAATCTTCGTGGTAAAACTGAGAAATTTCTAGCATAAGAAAGCTTCATTAAGCTTCTTTTTCTTTTTTTTTTGGATGGACTTACGTTGGTAGCCACGAGGCTTTTGCTACTTCATCTTAATAAATGGTTTGAAAACAACAAACTAAGCAACCTGCGCAAGATGGCGCACCTGTGGGGTTTGACCTCGGCTTAGGGCGGCCGCTGGCAACGAGATTGAGAGAAAGCCTCATTGAGCTTCTAATACGTAAAATATGTACAGACTAATAGATATATAGACAAACATATTCTCACAAGAATTCGGCTAAGGTAGTCCACCCACATTTCACTAGAATAATATGTAATAATGAGCGAGTCACAGATTGATACCGTCCTGGTTTATTATTGACGTCAAAACCAGTAATTACAAGGATCTAATTGCTTCCCACTAATGGTTATTAAAATCAAGTAAATACTATAATAATTATTAAATAAGCCTCAACTATAATATATTTACTTCAATAGTCCGTTTGCGTCCATCGCAGATGATTTGCCTACTTTTAAAATACTCGACAAGCCAGGTTAGTTGGGGGATATTGCCATTATCACCACTCTTGATCGATGACGGAGATAGAGTACAGCATTACTGAATGTCTTACTCTGATGAAAACATATATCCAAGATATTAGCCGCCAGCCAAATAGATTATAGTTCAACGAACAGAACTCTATGTTATAGGGTATAATAAAAATATCACCACTCTTGGTAGGCATAAGTAACCTTATGCTGATAGATGGTGCTGTCTATCCAGCATCTTTATATCCCTTAGATGTCTTTTATAATACTCATTAGAAGATATGGGGTGGTCCACACTGAGCCGGAAAATACAATTATAAAAATTTCATAATATTTAAAATTGGTACAAAAAACCAGCCGGTACTAAATATAACATATCTATTAAAAAGGTTGGAAAATCTTTAAAATAAGAAGGTACTGCAACTACAACAATGACTTCTGAAATATGGTAGAAGCGACTGTTAGCATTGAACTACCAGGTTTGGAATTCATTGCTCCATTAAGTCCACTGCTGAATATGGGCCTCCTTTGGAAGAGAGTCTATGGTCACCACGCTGTGCAGGCGGTTAACTGACTGATGTAAAAAATATACAAAGTTATGACAATCGTAAAAAAAACGGCTTTGCATCCTCTTCACAATTCCCCCCTCGTCCTCCCGACCCTTAGTTTGCAAAGAATCATCCGATGCCCTTGTAGACCCAAAGTCCGAGAGGCCCGCGAGTAGAGCAACAGTTGCACAAAACCCCCTTAAATACTAAAAGTCATAATGCCTCAATCTCATCGCCAGCGAACACCCTGAGCTGAGGTCCAAGTCCCACAGGGGGCGCCCTATTGCGCAAGTTGCTGACTTTGTAGTTTTTAAACCATTTATTAAGACTGGACCTCTGCTCGCCTTTATGACTGGTAAAGTAGCAAAAGCCTCGTGGCCAACAAAGATTTTCAAGACATGAACGGTAGTCTCTAACCAACCAGACCCAGAAAGAGATTTGCCATAAAGATTTCTCTGTAATTTAGTATTTTACATCTAATTTATCCCGATCCCATACAAAACAAACATCACACACGTATTGCACGTCTAGCTAGAATTTGTAATAACACAGTGTATTACAAATTCTAGCTATTTATGGCTGCACTATTCTCTGTCGCATATATTTGTCACAAGTGAAGCTTGATTTTACCCTTTCAAGCTTCGAATTTAAATTTAAACCTAGATTTTAAATCATGTTTCATTCTCAGTTGTTTATCTACTAGATATGAGAACGCTATGGTTCTGGTTTTCATATTTTATTCTGTAAAGATATTCTAGAAGAGTTCAGAGTATAATTAACGTTACAATTTTCAGCACTCTTTTAATATATAAATTAGAATCATAGTGAGGTTAAAAGGCTTTACAATATCAACATTAAACCTTCATATCTAAAATATTGAAGATAAACCAAACAACCATGAGCAACTGAACTACAAAATTGTAATTTTAACGGTGGCGGCTGGTAACGTTGAAAAATCGACTTAAATTGCCATAATTAATTTATTCCAAACAAAATCGGCCCCACAAAGTGTTCAATTTTGCATTGAATTTGTAATTTTCACGGCACAATAATTTATAACAGTAACATTTTAGCTTACGGTTTTTTTTCTCATCGAAGTACCTGAAAGTTCAGAGGAGAACGTTTTCTCACGGTATTGGAAAGCAAATAGTTTAATCTAGCTTTCTTTTTGATGCTAAGAAATTTCTTCATTACGTTGGAATAACTTTATTTTCTACGTCACGCTTTAACAAACCTGACAAAAGGGATCAAATTTTTGATTATTACCCAACGTATGATAATTTGTTGCGTTATCTGAATTTTAAAAGTTGGCCTGAAATTTACTGTTATTAAAAATTTGATAAAATAAATACGCATATGATTTATTCCCAGTTAAGGTAACTAAGTAAATGCGAGAAAATATATTATATTTCCAAAATGTGTTCTTTTCTGCAGGTTTCAGATTTAAATTAAAAAGCCTTAAATCTGAATTCTTATTAAGAACGAAACTTTATTCGGGAAGGTAAAATAAAAATGAAGTTTTATAGTTCTTACTTTGAATTCTAGCTTTTGTGACATAACTACATTTTGTTTTTCTTGATGATAATAAAAATACCTGATAATGATAATACAAAAAAGCTAATAAAATGTTATTAAAAAACTTTTGGATAAGGATAGTATCCAATATGCAGTTGTTGCTCGTGAGCTCATCTTGTAACACTGGTAGCATCCGATTTATCAATGGATTCCACGGAATGAAATGCTATTGTAAACGATCTTTCATTCCAAAACGAACCAGTGAATTCTTATCTAGTCGTAAAATTATAACTTTTATTACATTACATCAAGGATGACATTCGTCTGGCAAACTGTGTAAGTTTTTATGCTCTCAAACCTACGTCAGAGGCTATCAATGAAGTCCACTATGGTGTTTGTGTTAAGTCATCGTATTTTAATGAACCGTCGATGACATGCTATACGAGTAATAGACTCACGGTGTTATTCTTTTTAGCGCCGAATTTTTTTAATCTGTCTTTTTGGGAATTGAAACAAAAATAAAAAGAATCCGGCATGATTTTTTTGAAGTTTTTCTTTGACCGTTCCTGGGTTGTCCTGTTTCGTTTTATTAGCTTCCTCGTTTTGATTAGTTCGTGCAGTCATTAGTCATCATTATGTTTGGCGGGTTGAGGCAGTATATTATTGTCATATTTAACATGAAGCATATTATGATACGTCCAAAAGTATTAAGTCTAGTCGGAATTTTATTTATGGAATTTATATTAAAATTTGATGCTTTATACTTAAATATACTTACATTTTTAATTGAATATAAGATAATACCTTTTTTATATTATGACAGTGTTTACCCATTTTTATGTTTGATGAGATCTGGCCATATTACAGTTTAGTTGTTTTCAGTTGTGTAGCTTCCAGCCTAGAATACAACCTGGGTGTCGTAATAGTCGCCTATTACGACACCCAGGAGGTATTCTATGTGGTATGGCATGGTATTCTAAGGGACATGCAACTGACGGATGGCCAGCAATACCTATCTGATCAAGGATATTCACCATCTTACTGCGATCACCAACCCGCCTGCCTAGCGTGGTGATTATGGCAATATCTCTCAACGCTTGTCAAGGGTTGTCAAGAGGAGGCCTATTTTCAGCAGTGAGCGTAACCGAGCTGAAAAAGTCATTACAGTTCATAACGGCTGTCACATTTCCAACTATAGCCCAAGAACAATCCCTTTTTAAGTAACTACGAAAAACGCAACAGGTGTACTTGCCCAAACTTCATTTCCATCGGCCACCGGAAGCTTTACTATGGTCATTGGAGCGATGCGATCTCGTTACCGACCCCTATTAGATCCCTTCTGACTCATTTCCTCACTTTTTTCCCGAATTTTTAAAGCCATCTCATCGAGAAACAACGATTCTCACAGTCACTGTAAGATTATTACTCTGGGAACCAATTATTTGTCTCTAACTAGTGAAGTCAATTATGTAAATTGCGATCTTAAAGTCACAAGTGTTTTATTTTATAGGTATCTACCTACTTCGTGATAGTTTGACGTAGGTATATATATATGTAGTCAATTATATTTAATTGCAATGTTGTTTACTTAATAATAAGAAGTTAATTCTATGATGTCGGGAAAATTGGTACTATTTACTTTAGTGGGCGTAATGGTAGATAACTGGATCGTTTAGACCAATGTTTAAGTTGTGAATTATAATTAACATTAAACTTAGGTACAGATTGAGAGGAAAATGAAAAATGTAACTTTCCTTAGGTTTAAGGAACCCAATGAGAGTCTTTTTGAAGTGTGTATAAAACTTTCAGTTTTGTGACGTTTTATACATGTATAAATTGTACGTAACTTAAGGGAAAATTAAATCAAAACACAATTATTTAAAACGAATAACCTAACAAGATTCGAATAGACGATTTAAAAGTACCTTTCTTTTTGTAATGAAATTTACTTTAGATTTCAATCTAGTGAGCCAAACTAGTTTCTGAAATATTATATTTGTCAACTTCTTCTTCCGTTAGTGTATGTTTATTTAGAGTTTATGAAACTAGATATCTATACAATAATAGATATAGTTACTAGAGAAAACATTTTTGAAAGTGTATTTCTTTTATTTTCCATCTACTTAGTACAAAGTTAAAGTTGAAGTATATCTTAAGTTGCAAAAGTAGAAAACATGTAGCACTAATATTAATTTGGCTTTTGGAAGAATTCATTTCAGGGAAGCTCACGTTGAGATTTCTTAACTCGGTCTGATAATAAACACAGAAGTTTACAAAACATAAATTTATAAAATAGCATAAAGCCGTAATCTGCAGCACATTTAGTATACTGCAGTAGTGAATTGATCGAATACCAATAAACTTGCTGCTTTTTACGACCTTTTCGATACCCGCGTTTATTTTCTTTCATTTTAGAATGGGAACAAGTAAATAGTTAAATATATATCATAGAATTCATTTGTTAGAACAATCAAAATAGCCTATTCATGGACCTATCTACATATTACACTTACACACAAATACTGTATCAATATTTGTGTGTGATATATATGTGTAGGTAAATTTATCCCTTATAGTAAAGTGAGTTTTGTCATGACATTTTAACCTTTATATTTAATGGACTAATTTCTTTAATTGCGATCTCAAAGTGACAATACGGGAAACAATCAAGCAATTGTGTCAAACCATAATAGTATAAACTCCTCCAGAATTAATTTCACTCCACGTTACATTGTTTGTCATAAAAAAGATAACGTTTTTATGTCATTCGTCTCAAGAATTTCTAATTTCCGGTCAAATTTAATTGTTACGTTTCTTAGAATGTCGGTTTTAGGTGTTCTAATGGAGTTATCGTCCATTCTGACAACTAATATTAAACTTTGTGGTTGCACAGTAGAAATTCGTAATTAATTAACTATTTTTTATTTTATCTACATAACCTATTGACGATTTCATACACAGCAATTAAACCCTTTAAGAATTCTATCAATAATTATTTCAATAATTGTCATAAATGCGAAACACAACTCTAAACTAACTCTTCATATGAAAAAATATCTGAAAGCAAAAAACGGCTTGTTGTGATAAGTTAAATAGTACAAGAACGGTTATATGATATATATATATATATATATATATATATATAACATTAGTTATACATTATTTTAAAAATTTATAATTATATCAGGATATTTATGTACAAAGGTAAATAATAGCAGCTTTTATAAACTGTGACTTAATAGCAAAAATTAAACACTGTAAGCCACACATTCTCATTGCTTGCGTCCTTTTATTTTCTCTGCAATTTAAATTATCTTGAGACCAGATTTAATCTCTTGCGATGTTAACAAAACAGTATTAGTTGATACATATACATGTATATGTGTGTTTGGATGTAATGATGTGTTTGTACACGCATAAAAAGTGCTCTATCGGTCGGTTCGTCCTTTGTTAAATAAATTAGTTTCGGTGTCTACCAAATTACGCTTCGGACCTATCTATATGTACATCGCATTTGGATCTCGGTACGAAAATATGCTCTACCTATTATTCTACACAGAATAAATTAACATACATGAGACTTCGAAACAAAACGGGAGCTGAGACAATAGCAGATCATACATCATTGAAAAAACTTTTAGGAACACTAGTAGCCGAATACTATTTGTTTTCATTGATTTATTCATGGTCAGAATCTATGTACAAGGTGCCGACAAACACGGTGCTTTTGAAATAACTACTTTTCGAATTGGTAATGAGAGTTTCTGTCGTTACAAAACAACAAGTCACGTACTGCCTACCTCAGTGAAGTGAAACTGAACAATTGTTTAAAGGGATAGAAGAATTTGGAAAACAAATAAGCCTTAGTACTAGTCATGTCATCATATGGTCAATGCAACACGTAGCTTAGCGTAGGTAGTTAGGCGTAGGAATAATAACTATTGTTTGTTTAAGTTTCTTCTCATATAAATTTTATCAGTGCATTCTGTGATAAGGCCACATGTGATAAATTGCCTGTTTCATAAGGCGTTCATTAGAAGCGTGCAAAATGCGCTCCGTTGCGCAGCGATAACTTCACTGATAACGGTTTTATTGCCTCAAAATATTATAACCTATTTGCATTATAAAGCTGGTTTCTGCTTATAAAATAAAGTGACAACGTATATAAAAATATAAGTTAAATCTTATTCAAATGCATGTTTCATATTAAATTTAACATATTATTATATCAAGTATATGGTCATAAACTTATTTACCTTTGATTGTAAGGAAAATATCAAATATATTCGTTGGTAGAGCTAACTTCCAGAATATTATTATGAGCTCTATATAAATCCAAAGCAAAGTCTCTATTTACGAGAGCATATCGTCGATATAAAAGTTAGAACGAATCGCACCCCAACTAATAATCAAATTGGAAGTCAACTTTTGCCGTGTATTTGAATTGAAGGTGAGCTATTTTTAACGGTACGATTTGCATAACACAAAATTTGATTAACCATCGTACCTTCCATCACTCAATTTTATTTTATTTCCTTAAAATCTGCATAAACATCGAAAAAAATATTTTAACGACAAATATGACTCATGCATCAATAATAATACAGGAAAATAAAAACGCCAAATTGATGTGAGCCGTCAAGAGATAAACAGAAGAGGTGGTATTAACCGCTCAAGGAAATCGGTGGACAATGACGAAGATTGCAGCTGACTTGCATTGCCGCATGTTATTCCCTTCTTTAATTAACTATCAAACCGGAGGCACTCTCGATTATAAGACGCGGCTACTCGGCTTTGTGCCCGCTGTGCTTACCTGCCACTGTACCATGCATAATACAATGTCATCTAATCAACCGAAATTATACCCTACGCTATTGTAATAAAGCCTCCAAACAAATTATTAAGACCCACTGGCGACTGGATGTCTCGACTTTGATATTGTTTTTTGTATGTGGATATTAGGAGTCGGTTGTATGAATATGATCATTAAAGTCAGATTTGGTTGTGTAAAACGTTAAAATGTAGTTTGTCAGGTATCCTCTCGCCTTTTAATTTTGCAGATAGTTGGACAATTAGTATAATGAAGTGTTTGATACTGTGTTGTTAGTTTTATGGTTTGATACAATGTGTGGTTTGATGACTGTAATTGGTAAATGTGAAAGATCAATTTCATACTACTAGTAAACTTGTTTGCATTTCATACTAGTTAAATTTTATGTAATAATTATATGTTGAGACATTTATGTTTCGAAGCGGGAAATTTTGTGATTATTGTACAATAATTAGCAACAGATGTATAGTTAATAATAATGTCAATATGGGAAATCTGTTACAATTGAGTAATACTATTGCATACATAATATTGCACATATTTTATTATTTCATTATTTGAATATGTCATATAAAGTAACAATTATTTGTTCTCATTAAAAACCCAGTTTACATTTATAATTTAACAGAGGCGAGCGTCACATAAGTATCGTACCGCGTAATATATTTATTTGTTAAATTGTTAAGTGGATGTTTATAGGCATACAAATATATTTTATAAGACTAATCCAACATTAAGCCAATAACACCAACAAACAAAAGGCTGTCACCATATCGTCGAAGACCATCAGAAATATTAACAAAAAGGTTCATATATCAGAGGTGACAAATCAAAATAAACAAGACATGCATTCCGGCCTCTCGACAAGAAGCACAAATCTGCGAGATCGACATTGAGTGCCTAATGTATATTAAATATGAGTAGACGCCTTACCACATGGCATTCAAGTGAAAAACAGTGCAAAAACAGAATGGAATTGCCATTATAGCTTATAACTCAATCAGTCGCATTGCTATCGCCCTTGACGTGGCAGCCGGACGGTGGCTCGATAGGAATTTTATACTTTTTCAACCATTATCTACATTCTTGACGACAGACAATATATCGGGCAAATAGACACTTTGACAAGTGAGCACTTTAGAAAATAGAGAAAATTGAACATGGTGTTGAAATTATTCGCATTCTTTACTAGTTTCTAGTGTCATAGTCTAGATTTATGTTGCATCTCCTTTAAGCTCTTTGAATTATCGAAGTTTACTTTTTAAATGACATTGCGCGGCGCCACAAAAAAAAAAACGAAAGGACTTCAAACTCATTTAAATGTCTACCTTGATTTGATTTCGAAGGTCGTAATTAATTAACATTATAATTAAAGTTCATTCATTAAGATTTATTGTTTGTGAACTTAAATTCTTTTTACATGTACAAAAATAACTAAATGATTCCACTGGAGCAATTAAAAGATACCTTACAATCATTTGTAAGCTTTGGTAAAACTTATATTGATTTCATAAGTAGATTTAGGCTGTGTCGCTATGAAAATTCTGTCTTTTGAAGTCAGCCATAATGTCTTTTATATTAATCTAATATTATCGACCTCTATAGAAAGTAATTAAGATACCCTAGAAACTTCGTAAATTACAGTCGCTGCGCTGAAGGTAATGATTACCGAAAGGGGTTCTTTGAATAAGCCTAACCTATTTAGTCCCATAAAAATGTTTAAATGAATTAATTACCCAAACTTAATTTTACAAAAAAAAAATAATTAAGTATATTTATACCTATATTTTTTGCATATATTTTTTATTTAAAACATTACCTAAATGAAAATATTTTTTGCATCATTAGAAATTATATATAAGAAAGCTGTATTTCGAACTTTTTTTTCTGAAGCTACTGGGGTGAAATTGCGTAGGTTGTTTAGTATCGTATTATATAATACAATATAGCTTCTCTGTTTTAGAATAAATGGAAGCTAGTCACAAATAAAATTCATAAAAACATATTGATCACATTTACTCGCTTTACTTTTACTCGTAATACAAAACTCTGTCGCTAGCCTCTTGCAGTGGTCTCGATGAACAGAAAATAAACAACAACAACGAACATGTAATTAATCATATGAGCCTCAACATTTCTCTGTCATTACTATTGTGTTTCTCTCAATGGAGCACCGTGAGTTGATCATACCAGCTCCCGATTTAATTCCAAATCACAATCATCGTGTCTTTTTGCTTCTACTTATTACACTCGATTTAATGAATCTCAGTTTAATGGAGAGAACTCAATAGTTCATCCGGCCTCCAGATACCATACTAATAAATTCAAGCAATCAAGTTTCAAATAGTTTTCGCATACAACTACGAGTATAATTATGTAATTTATTCAGTCTGAATGCTACCTTAATTAGACTGCTTTATATAGTTTTTTAAAAAGGGGACTGATTTTATATCTCATTTCTCATTGTCGTGCGCACATCAGCGCGAATTTTATCAGATGCGGCAAAAAGTACTTTGGGTGAAAAAAACATTGCCGACATACGCATGTAATCTGCTTTTGCGTACGTTGAGACAGTTTTGACGGCATTGTGAAGTGATGGACGGTCATTATGATGTCATTGACTTCATTTGTTTTTCGTACTCCTTTAACACGACGTTAATAAACAACAACCGCAGTGATTCGATTTGACTAGTGTATGTCGATTAAACACGGTGATTTTATAATGTTTATGTTCAGTTTTATTAAAGTGGAACTTTCTGGCCATTCATTATGTGTTCTGTCACCAATTATGTTATACAAAATAACAAGAGGGTTATTTTTAAAAATATTATAAAGTTTACGAGTAGATATTTTATACTCTTGTAGCTTGGTAAAGAAGGTTGGTATTAATTTTGTATTTATAATTAAAATATACTGTACTTTGATACACGCCACCAGATAACATGGATTTCACAAGCTAATCTACAAGCAAAGCGTTGGATTCGTCCAATTTCAGATCAGTTACTCGGCTGTGCTGCATCATCGGTGATCTAATCATGTATCAGTGGAGATTAAAACAGGCCGGCCGCATCGCATCAAAGGCGGTATCACACTGTTATTTTGACTGATTGATCTCTACCAACAAAAAAAGGTTGCATCGCTACCGAGATCGACAGTAGCCGAGAAAAAACAAATTAGTTGGCTAAACCTTTTCATAAAGCATTGTTATTATCACCACCTACCCCGTCTTTGCCCGACCGAAGACGTATAATACAATAGTAAAGTGTTCTCTCTGATGTTAGAAATTGGGTTTAGATAAATTTTTTGACGCCATGTATCGGCACGACTTGTAATCGCGGTTGTCCAAAGGCGAAAATCATGCTGCGTTTGCGACCTTGCGTTCATTACAAAAAACACGATTTATTTTTTGAAGAAATGTTTTTCGGTGTCAGATGTAGCGGCTCGAGCTTTGATTGTTGAGATTCTCATATTTAGTTTTAATTGGTGGCTTTATCGAGTTTACATTTTACGGTCGAAGTTGATGAGAGGTTAATAAGCGGCACTTTGAAAGGTATCTTCGTTTTTTAGAGCTCCGCGTTAATAGGTAGGTAATAGAAATATGACTGTGTCTGCATCGGCGTTTAGATTTTTATTAGGGTTAAGCGAGTTTATATTATTACGATTAGTATCGGGAAATATTATGATCAGTTTTGTAATCGATCGAGTGTTACAGTTTAAGTTGTATTATCATTTTTGTACAACGTATAATCACCCTTGATAATAAGTAAACCAACAATCGGCATGGCAACAACTAGAAAGACATTTCGATTCACAAAATCTCATGAGTGTGTGAGAGGAATGTTATAACAATTCTTTACGGAACCGTTCATGGAAAATAAATGTAATGTGCTGTGCCCAATTTTTTATTGTTTAGGCAATAGTCGATATTGATTTCGGGTCTTTGATTCCGACGTATTATTGCTTGTTTTATTGGTACCTGGGAACATCGTAATTAACCATATCGGGACTTTTTTCTCATAATCTTTCTGGATCCTATCGTGTCTATGGACAATAATAATTCGATGCTCACCTTGAAAGGCGTACGCGCCGAAAATTGGTCTCATATTGTTCATCGAAGACGTAGTTCCTGTTGAGTAATCCATTTTTATGTTTTTAATTACAATTTAGTGTAATTCACTTCACTATTTCCTTTTAATTTTCTTATGCTTGAACATCACAAAAGGATATAAAAGTTCGATTTAATTATCACTATATTATTGTCTATATTTACACGAGTTTTCCTTGTTCGGGCCGTGTGTAAGCAAAACTTTTAATAGTCTCATAACTTATGTAAAACTTATACCACTAACTAAACTAGGTTTAGTGACTATGTTTGTATATTGCACTGCGGGTACAAACTGAATTAAACTATGACAGAGCTGATGCATGGGACATAAGTGAATCAATTACAAAGTCGATGGTGGTGTATGCATTATCTTTGGGACCCTACTCGTATCGTGTGTTACAATAGCATTTCGCTCCACCTCTTTGCACCCCTACTACTTTTTATTTACTGGTAATAATAGTAAATCATGAGGAACAAAGTTGAAAGCGCGTATGTATTAGTGCAACTAAGGGCGATTTTGAATGGGGTGTAAATTTATGTACTAAACTACGTTTTAAAGCTAGAAGTATTTACACATGAATTAGATACTACTGTTTGTAAAAAATGCTAAAATGAAATTAAAAAATTAATTGTAGTGTAACATGATTTATTTTACCTTGTTATAGTTAATATGTAGTAGGTATATAATAAAGTCATGAATTAATATGGTTTAGCTTATTGTTAGCTAGCTGTGGCAAAGATTTAATTCTATACAGGCACCATATTGTATTACCTAGATTATTTAAATGTATTGTACCTACTGTATAAATTTGTGCACCAATGAAAATAAATAAATAAATAATATATATTATGGAAATGTCATATATAACTTTAAAGTTATATATCAATAGTTACATTGTTGTTGAAAACAGTAATTTGAAAGTACAGAAAGCTGTAGCGTATTATATAAAATAGAAGCTGAAGTTATATTTAAAATACAATGAGTTAAAGACGATACCAAATAGTCTACGTAAGATCTCTGGGAAAATAAAAAATATAATTTTTAAATTCAATGAAAAATGTATAGACAAGTAGAGTTACTTAAGAATTTGTTACCTTTTAAATAAATTATATTTGTTTAAACTGTCAAGCAACACCGAAAATTGACTGTTACATAATTTCTGAAATCTAATTTAAAATTTCTGAACAAATTTCTATCGAACGAATTTTCTATTCTATCGCTAAGCGCCTTGTCTCTAATGCAGCTGCCAACGGATAGTCGACAAAGTATCGATAAAAAACCGTCATGCAAATTATCGACTATTGTGTAGCTGTATTGTACGTTCAGCGCTCTAAACGCATACGACTGTCCTATGGATGTATAGTACTATTCACATAGTAAGTCTCACTGGCTGACCGTGGAACGTCCTTTATTTACGAAGTTAGCCATTCAATCGTTATGTTCACGAGAGTAATCTTACTTACGAGGCAATACTTAGTAAGTTACATTAAATTAATATTCACTTTACAAATGATAAACGAATGTGATGATGTGGTAGAAATAGCGAAACTAAAATGAAGCCACTACAGTTTACGGCTCCAAAAAAGTAAAGTACAATACCTACTAGTTACTAGATATTATAGATATTTTATTATGTTTTGAGTAATGTGCACTTTATGAAAAATACGGAATTATTAGTAAACGTTATTTTTTAAAACTATCAATTTCGAAGTAGAGGGGTGGATTTTCAAGAGTGAATACTTGTATAAATCGCGATTCGATCCGCGCTTCGTTTTTTGGGGAATCTCAGTATTTCTAAAAGCAGCTGGAACCTGTATGATGTTACGTCCATCTGCCTGTTAAGTACAGCATTTACTAATAAATATTTCGGACTTCGCCTGTTGTCGAGATTTTCCTTAATCATATAAACAAATAATATTACAGTTTATTATCTAACCATTTACGTCTGTATCGATTGATAAAGTTTTTAAATTTATTTTACCCTATCATTAATTCCATAATGTAGGTACAGCACTAGAAAGTATTAGTAAGGATAATTAATTTGTTTTTATAATTTCTTTATAATAAGATTACGTGCTATAGATGTGGATCATTGTATCTATCGATGGTGACTACCGCAGTGACCAAAACTTTAATCAAAATTGTAAGGATAATTTCTTGAATTCCTTTACACCACCAAAAGTGCTGTTTCATGTTTAGTTATTATTAGTTTTCATTCACACTTGAAATAAAAAAAATGGGTTGAATGAGGATTTAGATTTGGTTTTTGTTAGTTTTGTTACCGAATGATGTATCTAGATGTGCAGTGGCAGGATTGTTCATGACGTTTTGAAGTGTGTCAAAACAAAATCGAGTGGCGTCTAGGGATTATTCGAACGCAGAATCGCCTACTGTGATGTACAATGCGTAGTGTACTTCGCAAAATGTTTTGTAAGCTTCTATTTTTGAAACTCGAGTATTTTATCGGAATTTGATTGTCAATGAATTTTACCTTACTAGAAAAAAATCATAATTTTGTTTGCATGCATGAAGAAGAAGAAGTCAATTTCAAACTGCGAACATATTCGATTTCGATTCAAAAGGATTGTTCGCAAGTATTAACTGCGTAGTGTACGCACATATAGAAATATATCGGATTGTGTTCTACAATGAAGTTAACTGTAAGAGGCATTAGTATGTAGGTGCAGTTTGCTGGGCTCTTGGCAAACAACCAGTTCCCATTGTTCTTCTACAGGCATTTGAAAGCTGGGGACCACTTTCACCGGCTCACATGCAAATCGCCTGGACGTTGCTTGCATTACAGACATTAAGTACTGTCACACTAAATATACGTCGCGGTTATTTAAAAAGGTACGAAAAGGGACACTTTACATATTAGCTTTGTTTCTTTTAATAGTAATGTTGGTAGATCGTGTATAAGAAGTCAATATATATATGATAAAGTAGATGATTGATTCAGTAACAACAATTTTATTTATACTTTTGAAATGCAGTCATCATTGAAAATATAGATAGACCAAAAATTGTCGATAAACTTTACAACATTTTGTTATTGAGGTTAAAAAATGGTAATTGTCAAATAAATCTACAATTCAAATTGGTTTCACCTCGGTTTCATCAATACTCAACTCATTTTAGCTTTTCTAAACATTTACAATGAGATTGTAAATAGCGACCTAACCTGAAATCTATTTCAGAATCAATGGATGATAGTCATCACTTCGATAATTGCATGTTTTATTATACGTAATTGATTAGTTGTCATTGTTATCGTTTTATCTAATTCCGTATCGGGTCGATCTGTAGTCTGTAGTTTTCTTTTTATTTTGGCTGATTCTATTAACCTTTGATTTTGTGGGTCTTAAAATATCAAACGCCTATCTGTAGGTTGTTTTCATGACGCTTTCCGATACGATAAGGAGGAAAAGTAATGAAAAGTTATATGGTTACTTCTAGTTCCCTTAGCTTCTCATGTTTCCATTTAGAAAAATAGGATCTTAACTTTTTTTCTACGAAAGCTTTCATAGTCGTCATAGCTTCATATTCGATTATACACAATACATTTGCAGACACAATGGCGGCACGGACGGGTTTTAGGGATCAATTTATACGACTTTAGCTACAAATTTTCTTCCATATACTTAATCTATAATATTGTTATTCTTTCTTTAAGCATATTTATTTTTTTGTAATACCAACTACAATTTCTAAGTTTTTGTACTTTTGTCGTATTAAATCTTCATCTGTTACAGTATTAATACTATTCATATATAATTACTATTCCAATTACGAATAGTTCATAGCTGTCATAACATATTAATTGTTTGTCTCACGGCCTTTCCACTTAAATGTCAGCTTTACAGAAAATTAATAAAATATCTGAATGTTAATTTTAGTCATTAGACAAGAGAAGTTGTGAGAATGCCGACAAATAAAAAATGTTGTAAGAAATGTGTGATGCCGCCGCCGGCGCACGCCGCAACCGCTGTGTTTGAGGAAACGAGTCAAATGTGTTAAATATGGAACATTGGACCATGGAACTGTGTCGCCAGATACTGGAAGTGGTGTAGTACAATGATTGTAATTTTTGAATGTGCTCGTCAGCATTTACCGCTTATTGATGCTACTAAGATACAAGCTTAAACATTTTAGGTGATAGACCTTGACCAATTGATATGTAAACACCTATGAGAAACTTTTACAGGAAAAATCTATATTTTGTACATTTTTTAAATTATTATTTTAATTTATACTAAAAAAGACAAATTCACTCTATATCTATTGCAATTTTTTTTGAATATTAATATTGAAAGATTATTAACAAAAAGAGAATTGACTTCAAATTTGTTATTAATTTGGGGTCTTTTTCTGGAAGCATATTATACATAGGTAACTCTGGTAAAAACTTAAAGGACTAAAATAAAAGTCAAATTATAAAAAAATACAACAGTTATTCTGCACTGCAAAACTTCCGGGATCAATATGGCGGAGCTTCAAACAGCTAACAACAATACACAGATTTTAAAAATTAACAACGCTAAATTTATGCAACACTCATCAACTGACGACATAACCAGTTTGCCACAACAAATATGACGTGACTACGTCGTAAAATACATTTTTTGTTTATAAATAGTTTAAAAAATCGCAAATTGGTCGTGGTAAGTTTTTATTGACATTATCCAATTACTCAATTACCTAGAGGCGTTGATGTGTATGAACAGGTAAGCTTGAAATTAACATTTATGTCGCTTCTATAGTTTTGTTTCTGTGTGTGGCCCATTAGCTTATTCAATTCGCCCTGAGTGAATTACATTTTCCTTCCTATAATGGTTCGTATTCCACATGTCTTCAAGGGCGGTCTAATGCTGTGGTCGCATGAGACACTATTACTGTTTTTCGTAACGGTCCATTACAATATCTCATAGTGACGTAGAAAAATTTAACGTGTCATTTGGAAATATTTTTACGAGTGTTTGTTTTTCACGTGGGGCGGGCCCATTTCACACGGTTGTGTGCTCCGCCTGTATCGCTACATTAGTTTGAACGTAGATTTAGATCTTTTACATTATTAACGCCGCTAGTTAGTTGCTTTTATATACAGTTGAAGCTTTATTATTTATGGCTTAGCGTGAACTTTATCTATCAAATCTATCACCCAAGTTTGTAGTACTTTACTACAACTTACATGACTTTCTTTAAACATGCCGACTTCCTGCGTGCAACTAGATTGATGTCCATTATTACGATCAAAGCCACCTCACAAATCAAATAAACATATATGCTTAATTAATTACACGATCATAGTCAATATGCATACTCAATCATTAAAGAATAGAATATCAATGCATAACATCAAACATTAATTAAATTTAAATTAGACAACAATGTATTCATAATTGGGTTACTATGAAATATACATAGTATAAGTCTATGAATTATATTCCCGGAACAGCAGAGAGCATGTCGAATGGGACTAATTACCAACCGGGCCGAACCTGTGACATGTGGCCCATATTACGACACACGACATTTCATTCCGACTTATAAGCGTTACACTAATTTTCTACTAATACTTTTTTGTCACAAACATTAAGTGGTTTTGAAGGGGTGAATCATAGAAATGTTTTAGTTTTAATTTAATTGAGGAAGTGAATATTTGAGCTATAGTAGACGTAATATTCATTTTATGATTATGTTATTATATTTTATTTATTTGTTTAAGACCATGTGCTATAGTGGTTAGTAGTCTGGCAATTCTTTATCTAATTGTACTAATGCGCTCAATTACACATTGCGGTACATTTACGCCAAAAATATCATCTCGTGGCGACAATCAGAATAATTTCCTTAACAGTAGTCTATTCTGCACCAGTGACCATCCAAACCTCACTCAGAAATATTTCACTTCAGTTTCGACTGGAGAAGAAGAATCAGGCGCTTTGCGGAAATCCATACTAATCTAAATTAAAAACCAAATATCTAGTGTAAATTCCGCTACATATTTTTTGCGGAATTACCACTATATATTTGGTTTTTTAATTCAGAGAAGAAGAGTAAATATATGATATTTTTATTTTTCTCTAGACGAAAGATCCTAAAGAGACCAAGGAGTACCTATCTTCACTAGCAGCTCCAATAGTCCCTCTTGAAGCCGTGATAAATAACAAGAGAGAGTTAACATACTTTAAATCATAATAAGTAAAAATATTAGAATTGTGAAAATATGTTTATATTTTCACAATTCTTCGTGATATTTGTTTGCTGTAATTAGCAGATCGTCATACAGTCATCAACACATCCGCGTTGTAATTTATAGCTTTGGACCACCAACCGCCCCCATTAGTTGTCACAAAACGTGACTAAATCAAGAAATTAACATCTGAGTGTATTCAACCACCAGTTCTATATTTAAGCATTGGTAAAGGTATATTTTTAATTTCACATATCAACTGCAAATCTCCCATTTTTACCGCATCTCGTAAAACTTCGGTATATCCGAATTTGTTTTGTCAAACACAAAAATCCTAATTGGATTTGCATCTTCAAATGATTTTTCAATGTTATAGTCAAGTAAGTATACTCATGCCTTCCTAGTTTGCTTGTTATCATCGAAAACATACCCTTAATTCAAAAATTACGTGACAATACCCCTTGCTTAAACTGTTCAAAAATACCTATTAGTTGATTTTAATGACTAGAACGAGTGTTCTCATCTGATCCAACGAGGCAAAAAGTAAGTATGAGTCACTCGGGTTCAAAACTACACCGTCTCAAAACTATAGCGAACCAAATAATTGATCTGGACTCACGCTTTGATAAGCTGTGAGAGATTTGATACACCATTTAGTAATTAGAGCTTTATGATCTTTGATTTCTTGAGCAGAGGATATTTCACTGAGGGTTTTTTTAATTTGTAGTTCTTACATACGCATTGAAATTCATTGTGTCTGTACCTATAATATACATTCGTTAATACATCTACTTCGTCTTCTTGGCCTTATTATATTAAGGACGTTCTCTTTAAAACTTTATTAGAGAGTTCCAGTAATTTCGATTCAATACCCACCCATCTTCGCAAATCAATTACGTCTTTTGATTCAATAATCTATTTCTAGGGTTACTCGGTAAAGTTAAACATCGCCTCGTTAATAAATATTGTTGAAGTGATTTCTCTAATATAATTACAGAAGAAGATTCATAAAATTAATTTCAATTTATTCTGAGGGATTGAAATCTCTACAAATAGTAAGCACTGCGTATTTATATTAAGTAGTCTCCATTTCAGCCTTCAAAATAAAATAAATAAAACATGATATATATATATATAACGTAACATTATATAATTACTATTATAAAAGAAATATTGTGCTGACTCAAGAGGCTAGTAAGACTTTAGAGGGAGGTGACATTTGTTTAGACGTAGTAGTCTACAATCGTATTAGAGTACTATGCTTGTCAGAAAGTTTTTATACGCCCATAAGGTGATGCGAAGACAGACTCAAACATCGCTTATTTTGTAATAAAAAGTCTAATACAAATAAACATGGTTGCAACGTGTGAGGCCCATCAGTGCAGACTTTCAGCGGCTTCTTTGGAACGCAATGAGCCCTGAAGCGTAGGCGCACCGATTTCAGCGCATTTCACGCCTTTTTTGTGCACCGCGCATGCGACGCGTCACTCCTATGAAGATTCTTAATAACCCATGAAGTGACAAGCGGGTTAATTACAACGACGCGCAACTGTTAGAAGTTTGCAAACTTATGTTCACACATTTTAAGGTATGTTATACTGGTATAATGTGTAAAGCTGGAATTTAAAGCGAAGCTAATACAAGTGTAATCCAGACAGTTTGTAGTACTAAGTAAGTTAACATAGTAGTAAATAGTTTATAATTAGTAATGGTAACTTAAGAAAATAGTAAATATATACTATTTACTACTATCTTAAGTTACCATTACCATATTACAATTCTGTGTTAACACGCATATGGTAACACCTATAGTATAGGTAATATAGCTCGCTTAAATTGGGGAAGTGGCGAATATTGGTTAAAATATGCAAAATTAGAATATACCACTTACATGACAAAACTCCCAGGTTTTCAATTTACTTATAGAATAATATAATATTACTATAAATAATATAAGTAGTAAAACATTACACGGCATTATAAGTAAGAGTAGATCAACGAATTCAAATTGTAATTCAAGATGTCGATTGCAAGGCAGTGATGTGGTTGGTAGTCTGTGGTGGCGATATAATATGCACCAATAAAAACGTTTTGTTTCGATTAAGAATGTGCTCGTATAGGTATGGTTTTCGTTTCATTTCATCAACTTATATTATAGGTACGACTGTACTATATCTATTTGTGAGACATTTTTCAAACTGGTTTCATTTAAACTATATGTTTATTCTTCGGAAAAAGAGAGAAACCGTCGCACAATCTATTATTATTATTAGTATCAGCCAAAAATCAAAACATTCTTCATTCATAATGTTAAAAAATTCGATTCTCTATTTTGATCTTTTATCATAATATTCTTCATTCATGTTTAAAATATTTTTAAATATGTTCTTATGATGTTTAACTTTAACAATCTATGAAGTTTGTGGTAAATCTTTGTTATGATTATAGTACAAATTTAAGTTGGCAATAATTATTTCTATTTATTTTACCAACAATGTTATTATAAACGTTGGATTAATAATAATTAACAGTAGTACTTCTAAGCCATTAAATTGCAAATAGGGCAATCACAAATTAAGGGTTTTGTAAACCGCAAGAGCGATGAAGCGTTGGTTGATTTTTAATTAAAATGTTGGTAACTTAAGTCAAGGCTGTGTTAATGACTAGATGATTTCTGTTCGTTTCTGTATTGCATTGTTTCCTGTCTTATTTAAAGGGCTTGTATCTATTTTGATCGAGTTGTTTACTTGGTAGGTATTTTGACGTTAACATTTTGAATTCTATAGTCTAAATTGTCTAAAGAATAGATGGTACCTAACTACACAGAAAGATTATGAGTGTTAAATACATGTCAATAAGGTTTTACATTTTAATGTAACAGTTGACAAAAAAATTAGAGCCGTTTTTAATTCAAACTTGGCAGTTTCGGTATTTACCTTAAAATAGCATGTTACAGGTTATTTTTCATATTGTTTAATTTTAAATACTAATCAATGACTTAAGCTCGCCTTTAAACACTTTATTATTTTTTAATCTAATAATAATTATTATAGTTTTAAAATATATTTTTAATGTTGCTTTCATCAAAACGTATTATTTTGTAGGTATGAAAGAATTACCGTTTCCTATTTTAACTTTCTTCCTTTTTCTATTCTATTCTTTGTTGTAGAATTTCATGAATAATTAATTCAATGTTGATTAGATGAAGTTCAAAATGTTTTATTTTGACTTGTCATAAAAAAAAGAAGTGTAAAGTGGGGTTAATGAGGCTTACGCCACAATAGCCTTGACGATTGCATAGGTACCTATCAGTAATTAAAACAACAGTAATCAGTTACTTCTCAATGTCACGAGTTTCAATAAAATTTTAAGTAATTTCAGCAATTACGTATAATCGGCATTTAGTTAGGTATACACGTACTTACTAATAAAGGTATTATATAAAGATTAATTTTGGAATCAGAGCTTTTTTTTATATTTTATAATTAGGTATAATAACTTCAGAAATTAAAAAAAAAAACAATTATATGTTATGTAAGTGTCCATTAGTACAATTTTAGTTAAAATAAAACTATAAATCATAATTGTAATGATAGCCTTTGTTGACTTTATTGTTACTTGCTAGGCTATAATGCAGGATTAAAAAATGTAGCTACACGCAACAATAAATTACAAAAAAAAGCAATATATAGAAAATGTACTAAGTTCAATATTATTAAATGTCAATCATATCTTAATCTCATCAAGCCAAAGCGCTACAATAAAATACTGAAAATTCCTACACAATCAAACAAAATGTGGCTTGTGCACGAACACAGATCAACATTGCAATTAACACACACAAACATGCATTGATATTTTCATGGTGTGCCATAAACTCCGCCCAAAACAAAATTCGACCAATCCGAGAGCAGCATAGGCATAGATCGCTGTGGCAACACGCCTCAAGTTTTTCGTCACGGAACAGCGACTCAGGCGCGACTCACACATTGTTAATGTAAGCGTTCTTCGCTTTGAAGATACCGGATCCCGAGCTTCGTGCTGTCTCGTATCCTCACCGGATTAATATAGTTCGACATTGCGGCCAGAATATTTTAGAAAATACTATTATAAAACCTAATTTTGAAATGCTGCTTGTTTTCATTAATAGCCAATATGCTAAATATCATTAACTTAAATTATATATAACAAATTAAATGTTTTTCTTTGACAATTTCGACTTCGGCTCACCGGTAACCATTCAAAACAATCGGGTGATAGAAAGAGACAAAGGATCGAGTGAAGTAGTTTCAAAGGCTGTGGAGGCGGCGAGTTTGACCATTTTTTGTTGGTCCGTTGATTGTGAAAGATTACACTTGAGAGTCGAAATACATCTTTACATCACACGTCAGTGGGCACTGAGCTGTCTTCAAAGTAACACGGATTAGACACACGCAGTTTGCTTTACGTAATTATGTCTACGTTTATGCTGTGATAGTGAAAGACTGAAATAGTGATCTTTTGGGACTTTTGCATGTGTTTGGACCGATTCGGTGTTTAGTATTACTTGATATCTTCGAATAGATTCTGAATTAACAACGTCGATGGCAGTATCAACATTAAACATGACTCCATACTTCACCGGATACTCTTTTCAAGGTAAGCCTTCAGTTACTGTATAATCACTTCCGACATGTTATTTTGAATAACTACCCTTTCCATTTAAGTTTTTCTTTCCACCTTTTATTTACTTGAATTCTATTTTGTATTGATTTATTTTTGTACATTCATCTTCTTTATATATCGGTCTGCCAGCTTGTAAACATCTTTATTTATTTTTATCAATGTTAGAAATATTTAAGCGTTGTAGAAGCTTTTCGTCTAAATATCTTTATTATCTGTAAAAAATAAAGTTGTAAAATATATTTACAACTTTATTTTTTATCTAGTATGTAACTATTGTAAAAATCGAATCATGTATATGTAATAGCGTAGGCCTTTCTTGAAGGTATATTTTCATAGATTATGTTTTTTATTGTGAACAAAACTTTATAGGTACTTATATTTCATATTCAATAAACTTATTTTTTCATCTGACTCAACATCAATAAAACCACAAATGATAGAAATGGAATCGTTAAGTTGTAAATAAAATACGTTGTTTTTACTCATGATTAGTTGATCGATTAGCAGCTGATTATTATGTATCACTTTATACCTGTTAAATTATAATTATGCCATAAACTTGACCACTCTTCCAACTAAAGGATCCGAAACGATCATAAAACTATAAAATCATGAGAAATTACAAAGTGCCTTTACAACTACCCATATAACAATATTTCATCTTCGCGCGTCGGGCACAAGACAGACGAATAAAATGGACCTAACTTTTTTCTTATTTATAACTGAACCTTGTTTAGACTACACTTTCTGGAATGGTCAAGGACCGTAAGCTATAGAAAGTGATTTGTCTCTGTTTTAATAAAGCATTTCTGTCACGACTGATCTATTGTCATATTCGAGTCATTGTCCGAATGATCTTGATCTTAATTGAAGAAGAATAATAGACGGAATTGATTATATTTTCAAATTAAGCAACATCATAGCTATAAACGGTATAGCACCTTTTGGTTGGTCAAATCATAAAACTTGTAGTTCTTTTCTTAAAATAAAAAGATTGCAAATAAGTTACATAAAATTTTTGTACACAATACTAACGCTTTAAATTTATTTTTAACTTAAATTTAATATCATCTTTATCCCTAGATTGTTATTATAAAGACTCCAAATACGTGAACTAAGTTTTTAAAACTTATAATTAAACTTACCCGTTGTTAAATTACTAGACAGCAATTGTTTTGTCAACGTTCTTTAGTTTTTGTGTAATGTAATTTTATTACTGGTGACAGTTTTTATGAGTATTTAAAGTTTCATGGACAAATGCCCGTAAATAGATATTCTGTGTTTCTGTGTTGGTTTCAACATTTTTTATTTACAATATATTGGTTCCTTGAACTATTTAAATTTTGTGTTCATGCAAAAAAATTTAAATGAGTGGCAACATAATAGAAAAGTACAACCTTCATAATAAATGTATTAGGAATTTCAACAATTTTCAAAATAAGTATTATAAGGAAATAGTCATTTCTTTAAACCAGTATCTGTTAAAATTAATATTTTATAATGTCAGAATAATCTGTACTTTAACATACTCAGGTACTGTAGTAAATATAAAACTCAGAAATGATCAAAATTAGATACTTCATTGTCTTTCGAGCGGTTAAACTTTAAGATAATTTGAACTTTGAATGGCTTAGCGGGTATAAATAACAACGGATTTTGCTCTAAAAAGCTCTCGCACGGTCGGTTTTACTCATAAATCATTACCATACGAAAACATTTCGGCTGCATTGTTAAAAATGTCACTTCGACTTATGACCTGTTTCATCTTAGGAAAATTAAAAAGAAAGAGACAAATATTATTGAAAAGGGTTGAGAGAAGAGTACGGCCACATTAAAGAATGCCGCCGAATGGTGTGGATACTCTGTCATAATTTATTATTATTAAAATTAAAGTATAGCGGTTATTTAAGTTAGTATACCAGCATACCGTGTCGATTACTCGTAGAATGTAATTTTGCAGATAAATATGAAGATGCTAATAATCATCATCAGATTGAAACTACGTTCACATAGATCGAAAAGCAAAAATGTAGAATGGTTTACATTTGTGGAGCTAACAAGAAGTTATTAAACTATAATTAGAACATATGAAATTTAATATGAAATGAACTTCTTATTCATTAATTTTATATTAACGAACTATTCGGTCGTGTTAGTCATGTCAGCAGCCTCTCACATCGTAGTCAAGTGAGTCAGCTCGAAGACCCTCTTGAATAAATGACTCGATTTTTAATTCGACTTCAAATTATAAGACTTTTTGAAGTATAAATCAGGATTAGTGTCTTTTAAGTTTATCTGATACGCTCGCTAACATTACAAAACGTTTGTCCAACGTTTAAGCGGGTGGAAGATTATTTACAAATACGAATCCTTTGGTAATTTGTAGGATTTAAATAATTCTTGTTTTGTTTTGGCTGATGTGACATGCGAATCAATATTCAGATTATATTACATGGCTATCATAAGAGTTAATATAGGTACCTATATATACGTGCGACTTTCTACAGATTACATCTTAAACAACGTGCACCGTACTTGTCTAATACTTAATGTGCATAATGAAGTACTTTCGTATAGCCTAAGTATGTAAGCGAATGTCGATATTAGTTAGTATAATATCATGGCAGCGATGAGAGGTGCAGGCGATCAGATTTGCCCGGGGCTAGGTGACGGGCCGCGATGAAGCGCGATACTGATCGCCAGCTTGGCTTGCACCTTGTAATTTTCTTCGCGAACCAGCGAACTGTGATTTAAATATTGAGAAACATACCGATTTGTTGGTCATATCGTTTGTTTTAAATAATTTGGATGTATCATCATAAACTCTTCTTTCAATTAGACCCAAAGCTGCATCCAATTATAAAGGGAATACTTACATTGGATTTTTGACCTTTATATAGAGTTCAGTACCATAATCAAGGTTTAGTCACATTCATATCACGGGCCGACAAGCGGTGCACATCTCTGCGCACGCACACAACTCGGTGCGGCGCGCTCGCTCAGATCAAAGGCACCGACAGGCTCTTTTAGCCGCATAATATGACGCGCCCCCCGCCTCCGCCCGCGGCCGGCGAAATGCCTCGCCGCCTGATCAACCTTCAGGGCGCTTACTTGCCATTACTTATGCCGATCTATTAATAAACAAATTGATATAACGGATATGTAAAGCGGGATCTTTGATGATCGTAATGTCATTTTAATCAAAATCTGTATATTACATAATCTGCTACATCTGCAGCCGATAGATTAATACAGATAAAATGTATTATTGGTTTAAGAAGTTTGTAATTGTATTTTCTATAAAACGGTTTGCGTTGAGCATGTTATCTCGTTATCATCCGAACAATTGAAGTGACGAAATTAAAAATGATTATCAGATTTAGCGTGATTGGGATCTAAGCCCGAAGCTTTGCTTTCACGACAATGAAAACCTCTCTCTTTTTCTCTTTTACAATACTTGCTTTTAATGATTACAGTTCCAATTTGTTTCAATGTTTAATATTTTCATACGTGCTTATTGTATGTATAATATGCAATGTACCCTAAATACATTTGTAACTGTATATTATATATTATGTTGAGCCTACTTTCGACCATTTTATAATCATGAAAATATTTTATTCAGCATATGAGAAAAGTAACTTCAGTTAGATAAGGTGTCGTATCGCAGACGTGTATTCATTGTAAAATAAAATAATAGTCTACAATTGCTCTACAAATATTATTTATTACCTACAATAGTAATAACAACACTGCACTACTGACTTACAGTAGTGGTTTTTCTTGTATTAAATATGTTGAATATAAACAAATCTTATTTTATTTTTATAATAGCTTAGTGAACCAAACAATGTGAGTTATTTAGGCTTTTTCAACGCGGTAAATAATGCGGGTTGTATTTATTAGTTTCTTGGCTAAAACGTATTGTTCAAGCGGCAAGTGTCGACGTCAAAGAGTCCATTTCGTGCAAGAAAAGAAAAGAATCCGTCAAATTAGTACATAACGCGTTATGAATACCGAATGAGGTCAAACAGGGCACTCTCAAACATAGCCTATTATATTAAAATAAAATATTCAGTTCCATTCATTACTTACGTAGGTACCTACATTATATTCAGCTCTGACATGCCGAAAGGCGTTGCCTCAGTTTGAACAGTTGGCAACTTGTTCAATGGGGAGACGCGTGTTTTAACAAATTATTAGAAACAGGCTTTATTTTCCCTGCAGCTGTAGTTCCGCTTCGGGATTACAAAATATCAAATTAATAGGTATTTACCACTTGCATCAAGTCTAGACTTTATTCTTGCGGCGACTCTTTGATGAAACCATTTGTTTGTAGGAACTAATCGATCTAATTACAGTTGCAAGAAATACTTTTCATGCCCAGTCAATGTAAACACAGAAATGTTGAGATTTCTTTAATCCTATTCTCCGAGAGAATGATCCGTCACAAGTATCTATGTTAACCCACATGGAAGTATAATAGAATTCATTTGATATTCGATTGGTACATTTAGAGACTGCGGCAAGCCACGCGACCATGGGCCACACAGAATAGTTTGAAGAGTTGAAGAAGGCTTAATGGAATGACACAGCCTTTGTAAACGCCGCCCAATTCTAATACGTATTCAGATGGCATTTCACCTCTCATTGTTACTTGATTTCGGTCAGTAATAGTTTATTTTATTAGCGTATAGATGAAATTTTAACGAGAAAAGAAATCACAGGCGATGTAAATTGAAACATTGTTATACGTTATCATTTTGATTCATTGAAATGAATTTGCCTACTTCAATGTTTAGCATGTAGGTATTGTTAAAACTTCTCCTTGTAAACCGAATTAGATTTAATATGCTTCGTAGACGATTCGCTAATATATTTCTCTTAGCATGGTGTAGTTCTTATACATTTATTTTTAAAGATTATTTTTCCAATTTTGTTGGTAAGATCTTTTTGATTGAAGAGACAGTCATTGTGCTAAGTCATTTCTATACAAAGCATGATAAAGCATTCGAAGTCATCCACGCCTATAAACCTTCTCGTCACAAGAAAATTGAAACAAGCATTTCTGGACATATTCTGATTATAACTGATCGATTATCAATCGAGTATTCAAGAAAACTATATTTATATTAAACTAAGTTATACGCTGTTTTGTATATCGATATAGATACACAAAACAGCGTTTACATTTCTAGAAGTTAATATTGTATTTGAAACTGGTTGCAGTTTCATAATGTCTAAAGCAAAAACACCTGGAACATTAATTAGGTTTTGTGAACTATGACCAGGTTTCTGCGAACTGACTAGTCGTACAGTTATCGGTGGTATACAACTCATATGCAAGGAAAGCGGTGTGGCATGTGACGTAAATCCCCATATAAATTTTACTATAGGCACATTAATGTCGCTACGTGAAATTGATTTGCAAGCAGAAACATATTATGATTGTGAAAACGGGGTTTACGATTTATTTACACAATACAATCTACTGAAAACGTTATGGACTATCTTTTATTTTACAATCTACATAAAAAATATAAAAAAATCGTAAAAATAATTTGAATATGTGGATTTAAAAATATGTAAGTTGAACAAACAGAGTATAAAGAAAAAAAATATTTGATCATAAATAGGTTCGATATTGTTATATTCTTAAAAAAATGCTTAAATAGAGGAGTATAGTTGGGAGTGAAACCTTGTTGTGCGTTGAGGCACTGGTACGAGGTCGAGAAATCTTAATGCCTTTTGCACTCATAACTTTTATTGGACGCCATTCCAGAGTTGAACCCGTAACTTGTACAACCGTAGCAACTAATGACATAAAACGTTTTTATCAAATAACAACTTTTAGTATGAACAATTTTGCAACCCGGATTATAGAGTGACAAAGCGCAATATACTTTTTACGCAATATTAGATTGTTTATGAAGAAATAAGAAATTTGAGTATAGATTGAAAATGAGTTTCGTTGATGCAAAATTCAATAGAACTACACAGAAGTACTACAAAGTTTGATGAAAATATGATTGCTAATTAAAGTTGACACAGAAATGCGAATGGAGAATTCAGAATCTTCATTTATTTAGTCACGGTTTACCTCTTACGTTTAGCGTTAAATGAATGACTCTGTTTCAATTTCATTTAACATGAACGCAGCCGTTGAACGAATTGGTACATGATTATGTGATTGTGAGAAAATTTTATACTTCAACGGTGCAGCGGTATCTATGCCTACTTTAGTATGTGATTATGTTTCGAGTAGTGGAGACTTGCAATTGATATGAATAAAACGCGTGAGTAAAAAAATATTGACAGCTAAAGTACAATAAATTCAGCTACCGAGTATACAATTTCGACCTAGTGACTGATATTTTTTTGCAAATTCTGTGTTATACTCAGGAGTTTATAATAGTGTGCCACCCTGGTAGCTGTATTGTTGAGCTCAACTTGCGCATGATCCAAAAGCACTTCCGGACGATTAGCTATCAATGAATGTTTAAATTTGTTGTTAGCTTTACCTCCTTTTGCGTTAATAGTGTTACAATGTTTGCGAATTCTATTACGCATTGTGAATTTTGAGATCCCTATTATGAATCTATTGTACATTTTTCACCATTGCGTGTTTGACTGATCTTTTTAGTTCAATCTGCAGCTACAAAGAAATTCTTCAAAAGGTAAAGTGAGTACCTTATTGCAAGAAAATTAAATAATCGATTGCAGTTTTTAGGGTTTAAATATAATATGTTGAACGACTAGTTCACACGATATGACGTGTTTTTTGTTAGAGTAATTAGCCATCAGAGACATCGTTAGATATTTTAATCGTCGTATATTTATTATTGTTTAATAAATAGTGGCTATAAAATAATGGTATAATATACATGATGTAGTTATAAAATATCGCGTCGAAATTTATTACAAATATTTTAATGAAGTGATACATTACATAAAAGCCACCCACATTTGTATAGCGGGGTTGTTATGGACACGTTATGCATCATAAATATTTCGTGAACATAAAATTAACACTCAAAACGAGGCACCACAACGTCTACGGGCTCCTACAAAAAATATAGGGCTCGCTTGCAGAACCGCATCATAACTCCGAACTCCACAAAACCATACATATTTTAACCAAAAATAAATGTTGTTAATATGGAGATAGAGTTCAAAATTTCAAGAAAAGCTAAACTTTTATAGTGGCTTCATTTTTCTACTGTATGGACCAATTTTAACCTTAACGTGATTAAGTTATGGTCTTATTTTAATAGTGCCGTCTCAACCGATCTCGGTTTCTTGTCTTATCAAAGGACATACTTGTTGACATGTTGTCTAATTGATTGGTGGTTCTCAGCAGGGGTCTAGGGCGACACCAGCAATTTATACTACGCTAACTCGAAATTTAGGTAAATTATATTTTTAACTTTACATACTTTTTAGAAAATTTAAGAAGTTTTGCTCAAAGCCCGTGTATACTACGCTAACTCACAGTTAGCGTAGTATATAAGCGGTCGTGTATTCCTTGTTTAATTAACAACTTTGCATTAAAAATATAATTTACCTAAATTTCGAGTTAGCGTAGTATAAATTGCTGGTGTCGAGGGGTCTTATATGGGGCGGAATCTTTGAGGAATTATTTGAAATTGATAAACTATAAATGCCTTCACAAGTGGAACATGCCACTGTTGTTTTTTATACATGTTAGAATATGCGGTTACATTTTGGTATGCGAGATTAAATAGCAACTAATTAGTTTTATGTAGGTACCGTATTCGTCCGTTTAAAAAAGGATCCAGTTTTTTTTATCTTTTGAAAATAAAAAGATTAATAAAACCCGGATAGACTTGTAATGTTGGTTGAATTTTTAATCTAGTTTAATTATGGGCTAATAAACGCGATTTAATCATCTTCTACATAATTAATAAAATGCGTATAAATATAATGACATAAATATTTCAGAAATCGTTTCCTAATAATTAAAACTGTAACAATTTGCAGAAAAATCAGTAAAAATCATATTCATTAATCAGTGTTGCATAGTTATGAGTCAATTTTATAATATTTTACGTCCAATAGAAACTGACTTGAATGCACAAAGGCGTTGCAAAAATTGAGAAACGGCGGCTTCCTTTATCGTTAGGTGGTCCTTACCGCTGCTTGCACGAGTGATGTGATTATAATAGCGACACTTTACGCACACATAACCACATTAATATATACAGAAATAATAGAAGTTATTATAACTTAGATTTTAACAGAGCCTGTATTGAATAATTTAATTGATGATGGTCAAAAAGGATTCATGGATAAAAACAGTAGCGTTTTGAAATGTTATCCATGAATTGGATACATTCATGGATAACATTACATAATCATTTTTTGTCAAGTAAACAGAGGCTGATACTCGTAAATGTAACAAGTCAACCTAACAAAGGCCAGAAATAGTTTAAGTGTTATCGTTTCTGCTTGACCGCACTCCTCTAAAAGAAATTGGATACTCTTGCTTGAGAACACTAGCAATGAATCGTAAAATTACGAGGTGATCGAGGCCTACCGAAGACGTAGGTACATGTTTTGGACTATTATGGAACAGATATATTCAGTAGACGTGCAATACTGTATCATTGTGATCCCAGTGTATTGTTATCATTGATCGTTTACTCGTTATTTGAATTTAATATAACTATTCATCTGTATACATATTAACTAATATCCAATACAAATACAAAACTGATTTATTCACGCGATTGCTTTACAATCGTTATTCGAATTTTAATATTGTAGCTATCTATTTCGAGATATTAAATCCATTGCTCTATAGAAACATTATGTTTCGAGAAATCTTATAAAGAATACAAGAATATTCTTTAGACGTAGAATACACACAATCAGAGGGCTTAACTTTAATAGCAAAGTCGATTTACGACTGGTTTCCCCATACACAGAATGTAGGTAGCATTATGTTTGTGAGCTAGAAATGTGTGTGTACAATGGTACATTAGCGAGTATAGAACTTATTAACAATGTTTCCCGCTTTTGCAGGTCAGGGTCGAATGAACCAGCTTGGAGGGGTATTCATCAACGGCCGTCCCCTGCCGAATCACATCAGGCTGAAGATCGTGGAGATGGCAGCAGCGGGTGTGAGGCCCTGCGTAATCTCGCGCCAGTTGCGCGTCTCGCATGGCTGCGTCTCCAAGATTCTCAACAGATACCAGGTAGGATATTGTCATGGTGACATAGAAGCCTCTTAAATATATTTCAATGGTATATCGCTTATAATAAGCCAATCGGGTAAATCTATTAGCTTAACAGATTATTAATGAAAGGTTTTTGTCTTACTAGGAAACTGGTTCCATCCGCCCCGGTGTGATTGGAGGATCGAAGCCGAGAGTTGCAACTCCAGAAGTAGAAAACAGGATTGAAGAATTGAAGAGACAAAACCCAGGTATATTTTCCTGGGAAATTAGAGATAAACTAATTAAAGAAGGCATTTGTGATAAAAACACTGCGCCGTCAGTCAGTTCGATTTCGAGACTAATAAGAGGAGGCAAAAGGGATGAATCAGATCCTAGAAGAAATCACAGCATTGATGGTATTCTAGGTAAGTTATACTTACCTCGGATTATACAAATTAATTGCCTTTATCAATTCTAGTTACATTTAGTATTGCGGGAAAGAGATTTATTCATAATATTCAGAAAAATGTTGCCATTGCTTGAGGCGCATACCGCAAGCATGCACTATTCTAGCATAGTTTGTAGGAGCACTTTAAAGCTTGAAAAGTAATATCGGGTTGTGTTTGCATAAAACTTTATATTGCCCTAGTTTATTGTGCTCGTTTGATAAAGGATTAACTATGCTGTGGTTTATTCTGAGTCTATTACTTGTTTAATAAGGACAAGGTCATTGTAGGTAGGCAGACATTAAAATATATTAAGCAATACTTCAAAATCCTTGACGAATGGTATTCAATAAATTAAAAAGTTTCTGACGAAATCTTTGGTTTAATGACGCGTAAATAACTCGGCGTGTCATCGTAGTCCTTAACGCTGATTCGAGACCATAATCACTTAATTTAGTTCAAAGTATACTATTATTATAAATTTATTCCTATAATGAGACTGTCGGAACGTTTGCAAACTTCACAAAATGGCGTATAAAGTTAATAAACCACGTAAAAGTGATGCAGGCGCGGCGCGCGCGCACGCCACGGCAGCGCCCCTTGTGTCGGCTTCGAAATTGTAGGTTATAAAAATGAAATTAGTATCCAAAGGTGTTATTATCCCATCGCGTTTGGCCGCGGGGCTTGCATTACGACAATCTGTCCGTACTGCACGTCTTGTGCCGTATAGCTATCCAATATAAAATGGCGCTCCTAATATCCCGGTTCAGTGACGGAGCGCGGTTTTGCCGGCAAGATTCTGCGCACCGATAAGATTATGCATATTAAGTTGTGCGCGGCCGAAGTAATATCTACACTGGAAAAGCGGCCCCTTTACCGCTAAAGCTCGCGTATTGAAAATTTGCTGTTCGTGCCTGTCCTGTGACGGCGTGGCGGCGGTTAACGGGGCATTTCGGTCGCGTCTTTTTCGTAGAAATATTTGCATACGCATAAAAATTCGGTACCATCGGCTGCTTGATTACTATTTCAGGACTCACTGATAAACAACCTGAAAACACGACATGGAAACAATAAACTATGCATAATTTGTTGACGACGAGGTATTTTACCATAATTTAACAAAATGGTGACGGTCGTAAAACCGCGTTATGAACGAGCGACTTCTTAATAACCTTATTCCATTTACTATCAACAAGTACAAAGTAGTATTTATTAAGACCCCGAAGAATCCATTTGAGCTACTATAAGCGTAGTGTAATGTGGTTACGTTTAATTTAATCGAGACCGCGTGTGGTCCGTGCAGTAGTTCAATATAATTGACGTATGTAAAACAAAACGAAATGAAGATTTAGAAAGTCGCATTAACAATTATGATGACGACAGAATAACGTAATGCCATATTCAGCCTTCAATGTGATTTTTGTTAATGATAACATATATTTTGTATATGAAATGGTAGATTTAGAAATCTTTATAAAAGCTTTTCATTGTTTCAAAAGGTCCATCATCTTGTGAAGACTCAGACACGGAGTCGGAGCCAGGAATCACTTTGAAGAGAAAACAAAGGAGGTCGAGGACTACGTTCTCTGGAGATCAATTAGAAGCACTAGAGCGCGCATTTACGAGGACCCAATATCCAGATGTCTACACGAGGGAGGAACTTGCACAGAAAACGAAACTCACCGAAGCAAGGGTTCAGGTATGTAAAAACTTGGGTGTATCAATGATAGATGAATGTAATCAAACAAACCCATTGTTGGCCTACGCTCACTTACCGCCCCTACAAAAGCGTGGCATTAAAAAAACATAATAACCTTTATAATTAATTATAACAATACTATGAATGCTACCATATGTTGTTTACCGCTACCGTGGTTTTATCAGTTTTTTGTTCTAATAAGCCCCTGTAATTGCATGAGGAGTGTAACCGACTCTCTCTATAATTATGCATTGATGAGTTATTTTTTTAAATTACTGTATCTATCTGAGTGACTGTCAGCATACATATTTTAGTTGAAATACTTAAAAGTAAAAATCTATTTTAATGAAACTTTTCTTTTTGTTTAGGTTTGGTTCTCAAACCGAAGAGCTCGCCTTCGCAAACAACTCAATTCTCAACAACTGAGCGCGTTTAATACAATGTCTCTTCAGTCTGCGTTCCCTTCAGTCCATCAACAATACGAACCTCCATCAACTTTCAACGCACAGTGCGCATCTTGGCAACAATCTTACTCGTCCGCTCTCGGCACAAGTTCCGTTCTAAACTCGGCTCTAGCACCATCTCTACATCAATCTGCATTAACTGCTCCATCTGTTTGTCAATCAGCACTTGCTGCTTCATCTTTACACCCTCCTACGTCTAGTTCTTTCTCATCCGGAAATCTTACACCTCTGTCTCACTCTTCCGAATTGGCTACTCCTTTACAACCTCCTACTGACGCGACTCCACCAAGCTCAAGTCCCACCACGTCGAGTCCTGTAGCAAATCACAGTAGCGCTATCACTTACCAACACTCGACATACGCTAATAGCGACCCCGTGTCTCACCCCTACGCCTACGGAGATTACTCGAAACAGGAACATGCCATGTCCGCCCACAACCACTGGACAACCCGACAACTGAGTGGACACGCACAAAATAAGCTTGCCGAAGTCAGCGCTTGGCCAGAAAATTATAGGTAAGTTTTGTATTTACGTACATACCTACATTTTTGAAGTTCCTTATTATTTTAAGTGTACTTTAAAGCAAACACGAATTTAAGCATCTCAATAATCCCCGGCGGCAATAAGTAGCGCTATGAATTATTGATGTCGGGCTACTCATCTGACTTAGCTTATGCAGATGAATACGCAATTACAATAAAGATGACCTTTGTCAAGAACAATTTAAATAACTATCTATTATGTGAATAACAGACATGAGTCTTGCAGTAATAGTAGGTTTAGGGTTTACGTTTACTATGACATCATTTGGGTAGTGAGTTGGTACGCAATGTTTTATGACGTGGTCCATGAGTTGTTGTGCTCCATGCGTGTAATGCAGCGTCCGGTGGCTATCGTGCGGGCGTGGGTTTCGATCGCAAATCGGGGTGCGTACGTTTTATTTCTTTTCACCTTCCTTTATCATTAGCCGATGCGGCCGCTAATCAATTAAGAGTGTAAGAAGTCGGCCATTATACAGCGCGCGGGTGGTTATTACGCGCGCGCCTCGTAATACGCCGATCCGATCGTGAATGCAATAGGGCTGCGAATTTTATAGTGATTTTCGATCGATTTTTAATTAACTTTAAGCCAGTTTTTTGAATTTTGATGCTGTATCATATATTATATCGTTTTTTATGCGCCTTATTGTTACAACAGAAAGAAGGTCGTAGAAAACATTTCACTCGTGGTTGTGTCGATAGTATGTGTAACTACCAAAGTGAATTTGTCGAATGACAATGTGACAAATACATTGTCGCTTTGTACTCTATACGGCGACGACATTTATCTGTGTTATCGAGACAAAGCACGTCTATAAACCTCACATTGGACCACACACAATATATCGTGTTGCACAATAGCAGACCGACTAATAATATATGAGTTAGCTACATTTATGTGCCGGCCAGTCCTATCTAGTCCTTTACGCGCTCTTGATTGACGTAACACCTCGTTTCAACTCTATTTGTTATTTTTGTCTGCCAAAAATATTGTATTGTATTCAAAATGTGTGGCTAATGTGTGTTTCATATTATTATCTTTTAACCGTATAAGAATAATGAAAAGGAATTCTATTGCCATCAAGGTTTGTAGTGGCCGCTCCGTACGATATTTCTTCAGCCGGAAAAGCTATAACTTATACAATGTCTATGAGTCATAATAAATCAGATAGCTGCCTATCTATTAGTGGTGAGGTATTACGTAGGTATCTCTATAATTAACATGAACAGTCATTGGCCGTAAATAGTGATTGCGATTGTCACACCGTACCCTATTTTATTTGTCATAGTGAACGTTGCTGTAGCACATATAATTAGTTCAACATTATTGAATATCAATTTATAGTCCATATTTTGACGCAAAATATGAATTGTTCCGATTTACTAGTTTGAACTTAATATTATGTTAATTGTGGGTTGGAGTTGCCGCATATGCTACAGTTATTACTAAGATTTTTCAAAAACCAAATCAAATAGCCGTGTTTACACCATCAGCTTTCTTTACTATATTTTTTCCTTTCACAATATACTTTAATACGATCAAACCATGAAAAAATTAAAATGAAAAGTGAATGGCGATCTTAATTGAAATCTACAACAAACGGAAGTCGGTATAAAAAATAGAGAAATATTATGATCCTGCTAATATTACTTACTCATCCGTTACCCGCACTAGCTTCGAAACAACAAAGTTTGTTTAGTCTCATAGCTGAGTTGAACCGATCATTTATTGATATTAGAAATCAGCAACACAATACATGGATAAGAGATAAACACACGTTGCTTTGTAGCCAGCTGGCAATTAATGAGAGGCCGAACGTGACATTAGTGCAGTGAACCTAAGCATTATGTTAACTCGAACCGAGTATTAAAACTTATCTGCAGCTATTAACATTCGACTTCCTAACTTCGGGCTCGCGTGTAGTGCAACCACCTTGCGAACACTTTCCGCGGCAGCGGTTATCGTTTTCGCACGTGTTTCTTAAGTAAAAGTTTATACGCTTTTATGTGTGATAGAATTTTACCAAATATCGGGCATTTGAACTTTAACTAGTATACATTTTTTTTATGAATCATCATCAGCCCGTATAACGTCCACTGCTGAACATGGGCCTCCTTCCGAGGGAGGGTTTGGCAAGGTAGTTGGTGACCGCAGTATTATGTTGTAATACACAAGGACAAGCTGCTGACTGTTCCCTAGTATACAATATTTATAGATGATATATTTTATTTTATCCTTTTTTCTACGGAATATTACTATAAGCTTAAGAAATGTAAATCGTGTTGGTAGCGTCTATTATACTAATGTATATGCTCCAAATTTAGTCAGAAATACCATGCTTTAAGATACTTATGCTACTTATATTAATCTTGATACATTAGATTCAATGATTCACTTTGAACTTTGAGTCGACCTCCAAGTTTATGACCGAAATATAACAATAATGTACCTTAATAATGTATTAGCCACTGTTCTATGTATAAATTAAAAATTTATTGCACGCCTTAGTCACGAAATGCTTCCGAAAATTCCTTTTGAATGCACATAGAGACTTTAAACAAAATTATGTAGTTCGGTAGGCTATTATTAGTAACAATTACAAGGCATTAAAGCCTGTACCGTGTTATTACTTAATTATTTTCAGTATTACTCGTACAAATAGGTTCTTGGTATAATGTGTATTATATATTCTTTAGTTATATGAAGCTATTGAGGTCTCCCACGTTTAAAATTGAATTATTTCATCAGTATTTTAATTAAAATCGAATGATTTAATGGCGAGCAACTACAATTTAGTTAGTTCAAAAAAAATATAGATCTACCGTCGAACCCCTGCGTTTTATTAGATGCTATGTTTAATTAGTTAATACTTGTCTAACCTTAAAGCCTTTTTTAACTTACTTATTAATTACAGATTATTGTGCAGCAAAATGCTTATATTTTTTTCTTTTGTTACAGTTCCTTCTTCGGCACAAATGCATCTCACTACGCTTCTCATGCGCATTCGCCCACAGAAGCTAAGTCCGGATACCCCTATATAGGACAACTGGGAGGCATGGATATGGGTAGAGTACATTAGTAAACGAAAACAATTAATAAAAAAAAACTAATTTGTTCTATATGTATATAATAACCAGTACAAGGACATATCAAGGCGTGCCTTTCAATACAGATTGTAAAATTTGAAATATTTCTTTATACAAATTTTTGATATTTTGTATATTATGTCCATATTTACACTATTAAGAAATGATATCGTGTTTTCACTTTGTAGAAATAGTGGGATTTTCTCACCTTTCACTGTATTATAATTTTAATATTGTAGTTATATATGGTTATAGTACATTTGAATGGTGTCTGATTGCTATCGAAATGCACATTTAATACAAGTTATCCATAGGTCTAATTGCCTAGTATTGCTCGTTACTACATTTTGTAAGTTGTTATACATATTAATGTAATTTAGATGTAAAAATGTTTGTAAGCAATTTAGTATTAAGATATTGAATAAACAATATTATAAGTAGACGAAATGTTAAAAGATTAATTACTGGATATAAAAAAGTAAGTACAATGTAATTTTTCTTTTAGCATTCCTCGAAAACTTGGTCCTACAATTGCCTTGAATGAAGTTGTGATTTAATAATTATAAAAATGTATTTATTTATAGGTATATATTTGTATTTTAGTTTATTTTTAGAGTAAGCACTTTGTAAATTAACCGTTTATCCAGAATAAATGAATAATATTGAAAATATTTTATTTGTTTTCTTTTGGTACGCAATCTAAACCTGTGCATCATTATGCTTATTATATATGTCTCTGAATATATATTTCTATATGAGAAAACTACTAAATAAGCCAAGTATCTATCTTAATAGGTATGTGCAGCCATAGTATTTGAATCAACCTAGTAAATAAAGAGGTGATAAATTTAATTATTAAAACTTTTCTTATCTGGCACTGATGGCCCCCGTCTGTGCCGAGATCCAAGTCCGACAGGGGACGCCCTAAGCAACCTGGCAGGTTGCTTAGTTTGTAGTTTTAAACTATTTGATAAGGCTAAGGCTCTGCTGTATCTCTGCCCCGTGAAGTAATAAAAGCCTCGTGGCTAAATTCATATTTCAGACCGAAAAAAAGCCGACACTGATCTTTCGCCACCTATATAATGAATTATAAATTTTCAACAAACATTATTACACTGTTGATGACTTATGACATGACATGAGACAAGATCCTACTAACGTACCTATTGAATCAGATCAACAGCTTTGATCAAAAAGATAACAAAGTATTTCAGTCTCTATATAAAGAGAAGCAGAAGCCGCCGGCTACGATATTATATGGCAAAAAAATCATAAAACTTGATGTAATAAATATGGAAGTTAAAAAACTTTTAAATCCAAGACATAGTTAAATCAAATGCAAGAATCCCTGATTGAGAATAGTTCCAGTCAAGGGATTCTTTGCATTTGATTTTATATGCTAGGCTGTTTGAGGCGCTAAGAGCATAGCAGTTGAGCACAAACATAGCTGTACCACAGATTAATAAATAGTTACTACGTAAGCTGTACCGCGCTATTACATATGAGTAATTCATTTTGCCGAAAATTATTTACTTTTCTAAAATAATTGTAAATACGAGTAAGAAATAAATTACTTTTTAATGTAAGTTTCACAAGGAGAAAATTCTCCCATTAAAATTCACGCCAAAAATGGCAGCTAGCGTACGAGAGGCGTGCGTGTCTATGAATGCGCTGTGCATGAGCTGTGAATTTCAAAATACAGAAGAGTTTAAGACTTAATAAAAAAAAAACGTAGTTTTCCCGCGAGATTACACCTGCGTAGATTCCATTCTTGTAGGATTGTTGTATGATGAGGTACATATGTTACTCTTGGTTAACGTAGCTTTCTAATGGTACAAGAAAAAATATCAAACGATATTTGATAATAATTTCTGAGTTCAGTTTGATTCTACTCTATAGTACAAGTATAAATTGGAAGATCTCAATACACTGCGTCAAATTTAGCCGTAGGTATAATTGCCGGCGGCTATTTGTTTCGATGACAATGAATCTACAAAGGATACCCGCATAGGCTTTCCATACTATGAACGTCAATTCAATTTAGGCTATCGGCTTGATGACGTCAAATGCAGATTACTTCTATTGAAAGGGTACGGCACTGATAGCTTAGACCAATTATGTGTTTGTCATAGAACCTGTTCCGGAGCAGGTTGATATGTAATCTCGTGGATAGATGTGAATGTAATGTTAGGTACCACTTTCAGTAAACTTTGGTAAGTATTAGTAAAGCAAGACTATTTAAAATTTGCAGCACACTTTCTACTTAAACGCGCTTGTATCTAAATAAGTTATTTAATAAACACTACCCAAGTGTGAGATGTGCTTTCGTTGTTGTGTAGTGAGTTATCCATGGCAGGTTTCAAAATAATCGATTGGGTTAAATAGCGCGTAGGAATATAATTTACAAATTCATGAAGTACCTTTTCATCTCGGAGCTTTATTTCTTTTCCAGAAGACGAAAAGGGCGAATTTATACAAAAAGTTATTTAAACCATGAGGTAGGTTTATTGTAAATGAGGAAGTGTGTATGTTTGTTTCACATCCGTGATTTTATTACTAACGTAGTATTAACGCGTACCAAAACCGGAGAAGCGAAAGGTCTTATATATTGCACAAGCATTCCTTGGGTGATGAAGGCAACCGCTAAGAAAGGAATTTGGGAAATCCTTGTCCAATGGAAGGCACCGTATATAAACTTAGGGGTGTAAGTTTGTATGGAAATTTGATATAAGAATAAAAAAACGAGTGTTGATGAATTTAGAAAACTTTGCTGATTAGAGATAATAGGCATGTATACTAAAAAAATATAATTAGTCCGGCAGTTAGATAACTAAAAAATATTGGACACGTATTTTTTTATTTATCAAATCAATATAAATTGATGAACATACAGAGCAACAACAAACTATAAAGTTCAGGAAAGGAGGGCTTGTGACGTCACTACTAGGTTGTAAATTGTTCCTGTAAGTGACGTCACACGAAATTTCATCGAGCTGTATGTTCGTTATTTTTTTGTTTGAGGAACGAATAACCAGTACGGGTCCGACTAAATAGATTTTTTTAGTGTTCATGCCTATTGTTAGATGTTGATATTTAGATTTGGCACCAATAAGTATGAGAGCCCTCATACCACAAGTTAAATGTTACTTTGGGTGTCAGAGGTCTACAAAATGTATAACTTTGTACATGTTAAGATTGTTATAACTATAACTCGAGTTATTATTTTGTATATATTTTTTGTTATAATTAATTTAGCTAATTATAATATTTGACAGTGAATCTGGAAGGAATAATATAAAGTAATTTAGATTCCCTTGTGTGGCATTTAACAATTATCTGGAAAATTATTGTCATGCGTGAAGTGTCTTCTCTTCTCATCTTTTTATTTAAAAGTTGCTAGCTGTCCCGCGCGGTTGCAACTGCGTAGATCCCGTTCCCGCGGGAATCTCGTCTTTAAAATACAGCCTGCGACAAATAATGTGGCTTCCTGTCAATCGTTGACAGTTATTTCAAACGACTGACAGTAATGTTGATATTATTAGAAAAATAATATAGCAGTAATTTTTATTAAAATTTCTAATATTCCGCTCAACTTTATTTTTTTTTCTTTGATATGAACTTTCTACCGGCAATAATAAACACAATCAAAGATAAAAAAACGAAATTGGACCATCCGTTATCCGAAAAAGGGAAGGGGTATATTTTATGGTATATATTATTTCCGTTATTAAGCGAAAAATAGTTATCAGAAAATGATTTACATGAACGTATTGTGCCTACTAGGCTAAACTCAAAGCCTAATAAATTATGAATTATTGTAATTATGGCAAGGATATATAAGATAATCTTTAATAAGTGCTTTGTTTTAAACCGTTGAATTCAAAAGTTGTGAGAAGGCAAATTGAAGAGATTTCTGAAGTTCTATAGAGATAGTTGTACAAAAGTTTAACTAAGCGGTTTAAGCGCTACGGCGCGACCGCAACGCCCAAAAGTTGGAAACGCTTGATACTGCAAAAAGTTATATGGAACACAAAATGATATCACGTATTTGCACATTCTAGCGCAAATTTACTGTAAGTATTTAGAAAGCCTTGTGTAAACTTAAGTATCATCATCATCATCATCAGCCCGTATAACGTCCACTGCTGAACATGGGCCTCCTCCCGAGGGAGGGTATTTGCCATAGTCACCACGCTTGACAGGCGGGTTGGTGACTGCAGTATTATGTTGTACCACACAAGGAAACCCTGTTGCCCGTTCCTTGATATACGATTATTATACCAACGGCTTAACGTGCTTTCCGAGGCACGGAGGGTAGTCCCTCAGCCAACCAGACCCGGAAAGAAATCTAAGAATTTCACACAGATTTCCTGTCCGGCGTAGGGATCGAACCCACGACCTCCGAGATTTAAAGCGATCCAAATACCGCTACGCTACGGAGGTTGTCTTAAGTATACATACAATTAATTGAAGTTTGTACTTTTAGATAACATACTACAGTTACTGTTAGGAGCTGTGGTATGTGTTCTAAGGACGGAGCTTAAATAGATGATGAAGTCCTACATTCAAATTACATTCAGTTTAAGAAAGGATAGATATAAAAGTATTTGCTATAAAATTACTTAATTTAATAAAAAAAAGTTTAGCTTTAATAAAATTATTTAGCTTTTGTAATAATCTATACTTACTAATTTTATCTTATCACTTCATAGTATAAAACAAAGTAGCTTCCCGCTGTCTGTCCGTCCCTATGTATGCTTAGATCTTTAAACTACGCAACAGATTTTGATGCGGCTTTTTTGAATAGATAGAGTGATTCAAGAGGAAGGTTTATAAATATGATACATTAGCATTGCGCCCGTGCGAAGCCGGGCGGGTCGCTAGTACTAATATATAAAGCTGAAGAGTTAGCGTATTTCTTTACTTGACTGCGCTAATCTCAGGAACTACAGGTCCGATTTGAAAAATTATTTCAGTGTTAGATAGCCCATTTATTAAGGAAGGCTATGGGACTAATTACACTTATTCAGCTCAATTCAGCTTGTGTCCATAGAAAACGCCAGTTTTGTACGGGATGCGTACGCGTCTGTTCAGCTGAACGCGTGCGTACGCGTCCCCTACAAAACTGGCGTTTTCTATGGACATAAGCTGAATTGAACTGAATAAGTGTAATTAGTCCCTATAGGTTATATTTTATTTTATGTAAGTTCCCAAGAAACCGCGCGTATTTCCTGGTTGTATTACCATATATCTTCTCTTCTCTCAACTTATCTTTGACACAATTAAGTTGATCATCAGATTGGCTAATTCAGTTAAGTTGAGTAGGTAGTTGTTCGAATGATTCAATTATGAATGTTGTATTAATAACTTAATTAAGCCTTGTTATGTTAATCAAGTTTCACAATTAACTACATGAAATTACCGAACCATTTTAATGAAGGAATTTGGCAAGATTATCTGTAAAATTTAATTTGATGTTTAAAATTGTGGAAAATGGTATGTTAATAAAATTATATTTATGAATTCTGCATATCTTTATTGTTTTAAAGGTTATTAACAGACTAGTCAAATATACTGTCATCACCAACCTCCCTCTATAGCTTTGCGGTATGATAATTGCCTTATTGCGCGCGAGGCCACAAGATCGATTCTCGTGTCGCGAAAAAGCTTAATAACATAACGCTGGATTTGTGGATGTTTAAGGTTTGAGGGACATAATCTTGGATGAAATATTAATTGGTAAAACGCTAATTATCATCATCAGCTTTCCAAGGGAGGGTTTTTGCCATAGTCACCACGCTTGGCAGGCGGGTTGGTGACCGCAGTATTATATTGTACAACACAAGGAAACGCTGCTGCCCGTTCCTTGATATATGACTATTACAGATGATGTTATAAAATTTATAAAATCGGGACAAATGGCGTAACGTGCTTTCCGAGGCACGGACGGTAGTCCCTCAACCAAGCAGACCCGGAATTGTGAATTAGAATTTTCACAAAGATTTCCTGTCCAGCGTGGGGATCGAACCCACGACCTCCGAGATTTAAAGCGAGCCAAACACCGCTACGCTACGGAGGTGGCCGCTACGCTCATTATCACTACATACCTAGTAGGTATAAAACAAAGTCGCTTTATCTGTCCCTATATCCCTATGTCCCTATGTAATGTATGCTTAAATCTTTAAAACTTCGCAACGGATTTTGATGCGGTTTTTTTAATAGATAGAGGGATTCAAGAGGAAGGTTTATATGTATAATACATCAGCATTGTACCCGTGCGGAGCCGGGGCAGGTCGCTAGTAATAGATATAAAAAGATAAAAAAAAATTGTGGCTCTTATTATAGTGATTTTTACGACAAGTGTGTGTGTATATAGAAGCATAAGGATAGATGTACTATTATCTTCGCAAGCGTTTGGTCGTAAGTGCCAGTTAATGATAAAGGCACATACGATGAATGTTTCTGACGTATAATGGCACAGACGATACGATGAACATTCCTTACTTATAATGGCACATCCGACCTTATGCTTCTGAGCTCTAGATATGTATGTACGTCTTATTTGTACAGTTTAGACATTATTTCTCATAATATATAAAAAGATACAAATAGGTATAGATTATAGAAGTTAAGCACGAAGGTGGTCACATTGTCAAATCTTCCGCGTTCAGTCAACGGCAGTTAGGTACATAGTAAGGTTTTTGAATAGAAAACGTGATTTCAGTCAGGTTTTTATCACAAAAACGGATAGTTGAACACAAAAAGTATTCGGTAAGGCACACGCGTGGGAACCGTAGTTGACGTTGATGTTCGTCTATGGCTTAGATTCGTTAGCTATGGATAAGACAATGCGGAAACAACAAAACAACACCAGTAAAGTCAGTATAACAGCTACACCTTAAGCCCGTCAATACTTCTCATGATAAGATAAAGATTAAGCAAGTAGTGATGTTTACTTTACACAATGAATCTATTTTTATAATAAGGAATATAAATTAAAATTATCATGCGTGTATTTAGAAACAATTACTTTTTTTTCGGGCAGACAATTATGTAGTTAGCCACGAGGATTTTGCTACTTCCCGAGCATAAAAGCGAGCTGAGCTCCAGCCTTATTAAATTCATACATACTACGCAACCTGCGCAAGAGTAACAATAACTTATTTACGCCATGTCTTCAAAACCAATTAGTGTTACCATACTTAGGTGTTGTTATTATAATTCAAAGGTAATAATTCTTATCCAAATCATGATAATCCGAACATTCAAGCGTCGATGAGAAAAATCGTGGCTCGGTTTTAATTGGACATGACGAATCAAGTTTGTCGGAAAAACTGGGCGGGGACGTACAAGCGGATGTGGGTTTTTGTTACCAAAGCCTCTACGGCTTGACTACTGTGTGTCAACGAACAACATCAACATAAATATGAATTAAAACATAAATATTTCACGCTAGTCAAACGTGTTTATAAACTACGGCTTATTGGTATCACAAACATTAAATAAAACAGCTTTATAAAGCATATCAAGATTCAAAGTTATTAGATCTTTAAATAAATATTCATAAAATCAAATTTATGTTACGAATGCTTAATGTATTTAATATATGTATGTATGTATTTAATAGAAGCTACTTCAGCATATATAAATGAAACGTTCACAATGAATGGTAACAATAATCGAATTAGTACCGTGGTACAGAATAATAGTTATGTGAACTGCGTTTTCAGTTTCCGGTATGTTATAAATACATACCAATCTTGTATTTGCGTATCGGACAGCGGTAATCGTGTCTAACGACTACTAAAACATGTAAAACTCTCTCGATGATTGTTCTCACACTGCGCGTGAGAACGAAAGATCAGAAAATTGAATTACGGGCTAACTGTTCGGCAATTAAACATTCAAAAATATCAGCGACAGTTATAGCGGGTTGGGTTCGCAGGTGCTTCGTGGGTTTCGGATTAGGGGTGGGGATCGTCACGTCGGTAATCGGACGTCGGCTTTGGTTTTTCGGAAAAATGTTATCGGTTTGGGATCGATTTTCACAGCGGATAGTTCACGCACGTGTCGCGATCTGAACCGTCTGCCATTGGACACACTGTCGCTACCTGATTGAGCTGTTTTATACGACAGGTTGTTTGCTAAAAAGTGTCTCTGTACCCTTTCAAATTGAATGTAATTATTTTTTGCTTTTCATTGCGGTTTAGGCTGCAATTCGGTTGTTTACTTAGAATCTGGAGATATTCAATCTATTAGCAAAATGACTGAGTATTATAATTATATCTGACATAATTTAATTAGCAAATTTTAATTAGCACGTGGCTTATAGTATACTTACTTACATCCTTTTGGTTTGAAAATAAATTATTCTCAGTGCTTTTTGGTAAACATATAATATAAAAGAAATCCTAAAATAGTACAAGGCTAGATATTTAGTGTTTAGATGAAAAGCTATCTACAAACACTCGTGGTAACAATTTATATAAATACAATTTTTTCCTTAGAAAGAGAGGCTTTATGTTAATTTTGGTAAATTATTAGATAATACATTACACAATGTCACAATGTCTAATCTAAAGTTGACACAATTCCCAGGATGTCCGAAATATGAAATCACATTTAACATTTCGGTAGACATTTGAAATATTCTCAAGAAAGCTATTTAGTAGCGTGACGAAAGCATTTGTTTAGCAAAAATTTACAATCACCCAAAAATATTTGTCGACGGCACTTGTTAGTAGTCAGTCGTTTATCGGTTCCCAGTTCTTCGGTTCTCACGATAAATGATTCGGCGGCATTCCACTGTCCAAGAGGTATCAAATGCGAAAGTCGTGCATGTCCGTTGATCAATCGACCAAAAAAGTCAACACAGATTTTTAGTTTTTGTGGAATATTGACTAAAATAAAAATGTATTTTACGTTCCAAATTGACGCTTAGGCTTTAGCGTGTTGCGTGATTCTTTTAAGTTTTTACATTATGCGATCAATTGCTATGTAGCGGCATTTGAGTTAAACTTTAGGCTGGCAAATCACAATTTTCCAACCTGCTACTATTATTTTTTAGTTTCATATATAAATATAACAATATCAACTCAACTTACCTTCTAAGTGAATTGATCATTAATTCTAGTAAAATAGGTACTTATAATAATATGTTTCGGCAGATTAGAAAAGTATAAAAAAACATATTTTGTGATACACTTTAATTTGATCAGATACTTTAGTATTTAAAATATTAATATTTAACTTCATACTCCGTATAACATACATTTAGTTTTATTTTGTAAGTTTATTGTCAACGAGGACTGACAGTCACGTGAATTATATTGAATTCACGTGCGTCAGTTATCACGACATAATACAATATTAGGTAGATTTTGTTAGAGATTAAATTGGTAGTTCCAATAAAAAGGTACTCATATGTTTTTTTATAGTGAATAGAATCAGGCTTTACTTTGAGGAAATCCATACTAATCAAACAATAATTAACCTCAAAAGCGTTGGTGCGTTGAAAATTCTTACAGAGTTATTTAGCCTATTAACTTAGGAATATTTATATTTAATAATTAAGTTCTTACGGACACGGGAGTAACACGAATGAAACCGCGCGCGAAATTAGTATTTAATGAAAGACAAAATATCTAGTTTAAATTCCGCTTCAAAAGGAGCGCAATCAACTCAAGCTTATATATTTTTATTGTTTATTTGAAATGTGAATGTAAGTTTGTTTGTTACGATTTTATGCGAAAACTACTTAACCGATCATCATGAAACTTTGTACACATATCATTAGAGGAATAATAAGTAACATAAGGACATTGGCTTCAATGCGAGCGAAGCCGCGGGTAAGCTAGCTAAGCTAGTATTATTATGATGTATTATAAAATATGCACGGTATTTTAAAAATACAATAGTTAGCTATATTGTACTGTATTGAGAATAGGAACGTACAGTTTGGAAGTCTTATGAATATAAATAACAGACGACACGAAGCTATAATTTATAAATAACGGCCTTCATTATCGTTTTAAGGCGCATATCACAAAGGGTAAGATTCGTTCCAAGTTCAAACTGTTTGTTTCATACTGTACAGGAATTGAAACAGTCCAAATAATAGATACGAGGGTGTCGACACGCCGTTTTGTTTTCTAATTAACAATAGGAACTTTCGACGCTTTTAGCTTCAGTTGGACCTCATACTGGGACCCTTTATCAGCTCTAGCTGTATAACATGCCTTGTTTTGAACAAATTATTAGTCTGGTTTAGCATAGAGGGGACAACAATTGCTCGTGATTCCTGTAAGTTAACAATGATTTATTTATAGTATGTGAGTCATCGGTAGCCATTAGTCGACTACATTGTCTTTGATGGACCTCGCAGTTTTTCCCAGCTGGATAGCTTTGCATGTTTACAAACATTTTATTGAGGTGTTATATTGTATGGCTCCTTTAGAAGGTGATCGTCTATTCGCTGCATTGTTTTGCTTTATTGATAGACTTTATGTTATATTCGGCGAATTGTATGCGTGCATGTAAGTAAATGTAATAAGTTGCTTTTCATGTTGTTGTTTTTCTTTTTAAAGAAACAAATGAAGCGCATTGGGTATTCAAATGTCCTTCAATGTAATACGACTTAGGACAAGCTTGTGTATTATATGGTTATTATATCTACACCAAAACACAATACACAATAAAAAAATGATTGTAGGTAAACACAAAAGTGACTGCAGACGATTTCCAAAATTCTTACGCCATTCAAAACCTACGTCATCTAGGAATAGGTTTCTTGAACTAAAAATCTAAGTATGTATTTAATGAAATAACAATTAGGCACTTATTACTTAAAATTATTGTTATATTTCATATTCTTTTGATTAATAATCTTCTTAAAAAACTTTTAAATACAATATTTTTTCTTAATACTAACCTTAGTCAGTAAGTTATTTTGTTGATACTATGGACATACGTCCGAAATAAAGAATTTGAATTTGAATTTGAATATAACATAAATAGTTAATATAATAATAGTATCATAATAGTTGATGATGTATTTCTACATAATATAATAGGAAAATCACAAGTAATGTCTTAATAACTACTTCTAAAAAAATCTATTTCATCCGTCAGTTAGATTACGAAAAACTATTAGACACGTTCTTTTTGGATTTATTAAAACAATAAAAACTGACAAAGATACAACAGAGTTCAGGAAAGGAGAGCTTGTTACGTAATTCTTAGGGCAAATTGTACCTGTAAGTGACGTCACATGACAATTCAACGCTCTTTATCTTCGTTATATTTTGTTTGCGGAATGAAAAAAGAAATACGTTTAAAATGTTTTGGTACCTTAACTGAAAGACCAAATATAATTTTTAGTCGTCATCCCTATTACCCGGGATGTCTAGTTCAAATAATATCACCTCGCGTACAGTTGGGAGACAATGCAATTATGCCAAACGTAATGAATGTTAATGTCAGTACGATTTATTTGTTTACGTAATCATGGTAACTGATCAGCATTTATAGTAACTACTACAGTACATAAATAGGTATGATTATAGTGGTAACGTGCCTTATTGTAGTACCTACGGGAGGCGGCATTAAGATAAGGTCGGTTAGTTAAATGCAAAAAAGAGTATATTTCAATAATCATTCCATGTAGGGTGCCCGCCCACGCCCGACAGTCGGTGACCGACTTTTTGTAGGAGAAAATAGAACGTACTGATTGCAAGATAGTATAACGCACACGTCCTACTAAAAATCGACGATCAGAAATAAACTCGGTGCATCCGACCGCTCCGATTGTCGGTGTAAATGGAACGTCCGGAAATGTATGCGTTAACGCACACTGCTCACCGACAGTCGGTCGCTTGCACTTGTCAGGAGGACAAATCTGCCCGATTATCTGCCCTACAAAAAGTATGACGTGGGGAGCGTTCAAGTATTACGCAACGCAATTTTTGAAGATTTTTGACCCCCCCTCCCCCCTCTCCAAACGTTACGTAACACTCTAGTGATAATAATTTTTACCCTAAAGTCGTAAAAAGTTCTGTTATAGATTTTACACTTGATATAGTTTTAATATACTAAATAAAACAAGAGAATTTTAATTCGCAACTACTGCATATTTTGTTTATTTAAAAAAAAAATGGCTTTTAATTTTTTTTGGTTTTGGTTTTGGAGTTTTAATTCCCAAATTTTTTAGAAACAATGTTAGTTAACGTGTTGTAAGAAAGACCCCCTCCCGCCCCTGTAACGCATCGTAACGTTTTACGAGACCCCCCCCCCCTAAATTGCGTTACGTAATACTTGAACGCTCCCATGGGCGGGCACGCTTATGCGTGTCGCAAGTGGGGGAATGAAAAAACAAAACAGATCAACAGAATAAGAAAACCTGTCCAAATAATACCTTTTACATATATCGTGACCGTATTCATACATAGGTATATACGAAGAGACAAGTAAACTGATGAGAGATAGGTAAACTTTATTATCTATTAAATTATAGTTATACAGTACAAGCTTCCGCGCGCGCGTTATCACCCGCGTAACTCCCATTCCCGTAGGAATTTCATAATCAAATATAGCTTTCCTCGATAAATGGGCTATCTAATACAGAAAGAATTTTCGAAATCGGATAGTAGGACAGTAGTTCCTTAGCGCATTCAAGCAAACAAACAAACTAACTCTTCAGCTTTATATATTAGTGTAGATTGTATATAAGCTCAATACTAGGTACCTACTACCCACACTTTTCACTTTCTTCGAATCCGCGGCGCAACACCCAAACCCGTTGGTTGTTGCAGCATCTGACTAAAAGCCCACAAAGCGTCGTAAACACCGTCGGCCTCGGGGCATCCTAGATGACCCAGACGACGAGATAACAATCAACCAACTAGCAGTAAAAAGACTGCAAGAAACTAGCACCACTACACAGAGACCATTCTGTCCAACCCGCCGGAGAAGAGACGCGAACGCGATGCGTCCCCCCTCGACCTCCTGACCCTTAGCTTGCAAAGATCTATCCGATGCCCTCGTAGACCAGAAGTCCGAGAGGCCCGCGAACTGTAAAATAGAGCGACAGTTGCACAAAACTCCCCTCAAATACTAAAAGTCATAATCCCTCAATCTCATCTCCAGCGACCGCCCTGAGCCGAGGTCCAAGCCCCTCTTGCGCAGGTTGCTTAGTACGTAGTTTTTAAACCATTTATTAAGGCTGGAGCTTTGCTCGCCTTTATGCCCGGTGAAGTAGAAAATGCCTCATGGCTACCTACGTAAGTCAATCCGAAAAAAAAAGACTCCGTTCACTTGTCGGCCCTAACTGTGTGTAACGTAGGAATACTGTAGACTCCGAAGTATGAGAAGCCCGCGAACTGTAAAGTAGAGCGACAATTGTACAAAACTCCCCAAAAGTCTAAAAGTTTTCTCAATCTCCTCTCCATCGACCGCCGAGGTTCAAGTTCTACAGGGGACTGCCTCTGTCACAAGTTGCTTAATTAACAGTTTTTGAGCTATTTAATAAGGTTGCAGCTGTACTTGCCTATATGCCCTGGAAGAAGCAACAGCCTCGTGGCTAACTAAATAACGTCTAACTCAAAATGCATACTCAATAATGTTGGTAAGTAGCTTTACTATTACTTGGTATTTAATATATTTATGTGTATAGAGCGTGATATTTAATTGATGCATTTCTATATTTTTTACATATTAGGTACCATCAGCATCACACATCTTCCGACGAAGTAAAGCAAAATCCTCGTGGCTAATAACATAATATTATTATTATATGTCTTCTACTTGTGATTTCGATTGATTTGATTTGATTGATATCAATCCAACGAAGAATTATCTAACGTAGATGCTAACTTAGCTTGGGTGTCAAAACTGGAAGAAATTAATAAATGCATTCCCGCACCAGCGAAGTTGGGGAAGGGACTCGTCCTCTTCATAACGGTGGTATGCTAGTCATACCACGAGGAGAGGTCGACCCTACCTACTAAAACCGACCGCCGTTGGTGAGGGGCCTAGGAACCCTTAGCTTTCTGGGACTAAATGTTTTGTACCTATTAAAAGTACCGTTAGTTACCCAGTTATCGTTGATTTGAATCTGAACAAAAATAGTAATCATTGATTTACTGACAGTTGACACCTTACTGAAATCAGTTAATTATACTTTCGGCAACTTATTTCACACTTAACAAGACACTTTAAAAATATCACCTATCACAAGCTTTTAATTTCTTTTTATATAGATAACTTCCACTGTATACATACGTAGTTATATGATGTCGCACCATCAAAAATACGCCAAGGATGACGCAAAAACATGCTAATGAACTAAGTTTTGGCGTTATCGTAGACTAAAAATATAAATTATTTACCACGTGGTCACCTATAACAATTGTTTTTCTTAACAATGACAATGTAAAATGAATTAATCAATTATTAACTGATCAATTCACTAACTAAGCACTACAATTGATGAGGTTACCGGCGACTGGGACCGTAATTAACTAGGACCGCGGTCCCAGTCGACGGATCCGTAAAAAATAAATTATTTTCTTCCGGCGACTGGGACCACTCATAAATGATAACTGAAATCAAAAAATGTACAGTCAAACAAACATTTTTTAGATGTAATAATTGAAGAAAAATCCTTTTTGATTTACAAACATCATTTATTGTTATAAAAAAACAGCCTTTGAATACACTTCTGTTATTTAAAACTTTCGTAATAAAAACATATACATAAATCATGCTAACAATAATCAACAAAAAAAAAAACACATAAATCGTGTTTAAGTATAATAATAATCAACAATTTTCAAACAATTAAGATTCAGAAAGTAATTATTTATGACAAAATCAGCCTTTAAGTGGTACCGTAAATATAATAAAAAAATAACATAAATCACAATAAAAATAATAAACGTAGTTACTATCTATGTCAATCACAATTCCTTTAAAATGGCTTCACACACAATCCGTCAAATAAGTAATTCATAGCCAGCTCTTCGAAAAAGTTCACGTCCTCTTTGTGTGACATCAATATAAAATGACTGTTCACCACGGGAAGTTGAAGGACTATTTACATCCATTTTGATAATTCTAAAATCGAAAAAAAAAATTAACTATCAGATAATCTTAACAGATGACAATTTTCTTTGTGATATTTAAAAAGTCTCATTAAAGATGAAGATTAATTAATTAATCGTTCTAAAGTAAAAATATTTGTAAACACGTCGTTTAACCCCCTTATTAGCTCGTTTTGTTTATAAATAATTCAAAAAAAAAAATTACATACCTGAAGACTATTAAATGAAGTCACTACACCACCACTCACATCACACAATTTGCAACAAAAACTGCCTAATGCAAAACTTGACTTTCTTAAACTGATAAGCTTCTTGTCAGTGATTGGCCGAGCCAGTCATCGGGCGATGCAAAATTTCCCGTTTATAACAAAAGGGCTACCTGACCTTGAAATCGACAGGCAAAATGGACTCGAGCTAGAGAGGGATAGTATTATACAATCATACAATGCTATTCCCTTTGTGTGTTTACCTGCATGTGTGAATTATGTAAAAACGGGCTAGCTTAATCTAATACTAAGCGCATAGGATAAAATCATGTCTAGAACGAGTCAATGATATTCATATAAATAATTTAGATTATTTTTCGTTTGACTGTACCGATTTTGACTTGAATAATAGTTTTTTTTAAGTTATCTATGAGTGGTCCCAGTCGCCGGAAGAAAAATATTTAATTTGTCGAATCCGTCGACTGGGACCGCGGTTCCAGTTAATTGCGGTCCCAGAAGCCGGAAACCTCCAATTGATGATCTAAGAGACAAATAGAATATACATTAGCGAGAAATGTATCGACTGTGTCAGTAATAACTAATTCTATGTTGTTCAATGTGTTCATTTGTCATTCAGAAACAATAGGGAGGCAGTTAGGGCCAATGTCGCCGATTGTAAAAGAATACAAAGGGAGTAACAGTACAACAGGACATTTTATTGTTTTACTACCAGCTTCAGTAGCCGTAGGAGGTAGCACCCTAAAATATTGGGTAAAAACGTAGAACTTTAAATAAGGCAATTAAATAGATTTACAACTCACCGTGTTCTAGGAACGGCGACAAACTGGGAATAGAAATTGACATTTTGTTTGTTTTTTTTTTATTGTTGAAATTTGTGATAATCACTGTTTTGTAAGGTTAAATTATGCGATCAACTTTCAAATATAAAAAATACCTACCTACATTTTGCTGATGTTTTGTACTTACTATGCTTTTATAGCGACTCGGAATGTATAAATAGCTTAAGTTACGCTGATGAAATGGTGCTAATCAGCCCCTAAGTCAGCGGCCTACGCAAAATTGTCTCGATTCGAGAAAAGTATGCGGCTAAACACTAATAAAACTAAATTAAAAATTTATTAGACTGATATTATCTGAGGATTGTAATATAACCCTATAGACAATTAAGAATCTTATACTTATCTACGTTAAACGTAAAACGTTTTTTTTTATTAACTACATTAACAGCATCGGCGGTGGCTCAATAGTTTTGTAGCTCGTTGTTTCTGGTGTTCTGGATGTAATTGCTTACTAGGGTAATTTCTTTTTTGAACAACGGATAGTTGTTCTGCACCCGCAACGGCAACTGATAGCTCCCGCACAATTTAAATAAATCATGTCTCTCTCAGACCCGGTTTTATTTACCTAAATTATACGGGAGTAATATCTTGATATTCGACCCTCTAGAGCATCATTAAGTACCTAATTTGTAAAAAACAAAATAACAATTAGTAATACTTTTTAGATATTTAAGTTTCAATATACAATATTTATTACAATCAATATTTCAAAATTATAGGAGAATTAGTAACACCTAATCGCAATAAAGCAAATGGGAAATTACACGGTACTAAACATATTTTATATAAACAAAGATTTTCGCAATAAAGTGAAAAGTTGTAGCTAAAGCATTGTTGCTTAACCAAGGGCTTTCAGGTTGTGGTCACATTTTATTAACTTTTACTTGCTCGCTAATTATAAAAATAAATTTCTCACAATATAAAATTACTAGCCTAAAGGACCTATTTTGAACTTTATACGGCTTACTTAAAAACAGCTTTCAAAGTAACAGCTTATTCAATTTTTATCGATAAGACGATGTTAAAACATTTGATGCCCGTGCTCGAAAATGCTGGCTAAAGCCGGGGATACATCGATGCAATTTGATGAATTTATTTCTGATGTTCGAAAATCCGAATTGGCTTTGAGACATTTTTGTTAGCCACTATTAAACGTGCAATATATAAAAACCTTCACTGAAATAAATTTTTTCACTGATTTGGATTAGGCCTCCCCTTTACAATCTAAAAATATTTTTTTATAATTTATATGATACCCATAGAATAACGGTAAAATATGTCACTATATTTACATAGTAAAATGTCTCGGAGAGGCTTATCTAGAAGTAAAAATTCTACGGGTTCATCATGATGATGAATCGGTATGTTCATTCGGTTCCGTAAGCTTACTAATATACTTATTTATATTTTAAATATTTTGTATTGGAAGCCAAAATTTACATATTTACATCTGACATGACAGTTAAACGAACTCGACTATGTTTAGTTTAATAAGTGTTATATTTACTGACTAATTAATTAACATAATACAAAGATTTTTCTCTAAGCTCACCACTATTTCTATGAATTTATAGGAATAGCGATGAGTTCAGGAATTGAGCAATGTGAGCCTAGCTTAAAAACATAAAATTATCAAAAGTTTGATGAGCAATTATGAGGTCGAGATCTTCAAGGTCTTCCTTTATTCTGATGAGCTATTCTTCGTGTGGTTAATAGCCATACGACGGAATTAAAAACAATAATGAAGACAAAATTCGAGAGTAATAAATGAATTGTTTGTTTGCTTATAGCTTCAAACTCCTTCCTCGAAATGTTAATAACTAGAAAAGCTTGTCTCAATTTGTGGTCCGTGACAAAACTCTTCATCTAACCACACAATTATGGACCACATAGAGTGTTAAGAACAATGAGCGTCCACTACCGTTCGGTAGCTGAGAAGACCCCCATGATGCTACTGTGTTAGATCAAAAACCACAAACAACACTATTGAGAGTAAAAGCATGAGTTCGTAGTTTCAGAGCTTTGCATTGTCTTGCACGAACATTTAGTGAAGTTCATTGTTGCAAACCAAACTATGATGCTACCGGTGGGTGGTAGCATTCTCTGCGTGGTTTTGCCTACCTGATGACAGACTTATGGTGTTATTGATTGCTTCCTTGACAAATATATGGTTGTTAGAGTGAGGTGTTTGCTCGGTACTGTAATAGAACAATTGACATTTCTAACTTGTGTCTTACAATATACACCGTGAATTTTTAGTCTGTCCTAATAATTGGCAGAACAATTTACCAACAATATTACTATCGAAACATAACATGAAAATTTTAAACAATATATGTTTTTCCCAAATGATATCCCTCAAGGAGACGGCAAATAAATGCCTAGTAGTGCTTAGTAATACAAGACATCTAGGCTTTACAAACGAACGTCCCTAAAACAGATTCTAAGTTATTTAATTCTATAATTGTTAATGCTATTGAAAAAAAAATTACATAGGTAGATTTTATTAAGGAAAATACATAATTTAACAAAGTATAAGCAACGACAAAAATTACGGTGTATATATAATATAATCTGTAGTAAATAAGCGCTTGAATGTTGATAGCTCAGATTTTATTGTACAAAATTAAATGCCTCGTAAAAGTTTAAACTTATTTCTTAGTAATAAATATTTTATGTCTTTAATATCTTTACAATAATGTTAGCATTGCTTAAGTTTTTAGACTTCTTAGACTTCTTAAGTTTTAAGTTGATAAACGAGAGTTTTCCTTGTCAAATTTAGCGTAAAGTTTTTTCATTAATCATATTCTTAATATTACAAATTTTATAACCGGTCATCATCATCATCATCAGCCCGAATAACGTCCACGGCTCCTCCCGAGGGAGAGTATAGTCACCACGCTTGGCAGGCGGATTGGTGACCGCAGTATTATGTTGTAACACACAAGGTATCGCTGCTGCCCGTTCCCTGATATACGGTTATTATAGATGATGTTATAACAATCGGGACCACGGCTTAACATGCTTTCCGAGGCACGGAGGGTAGTCCCTCAACCAACCAGACCCGGGAAGAAATCTGCCCAGCGTGGGGATCGAACCTACGACCTCGAGATTTAAAGCGGGCCAAATACCGCTACGCTACGGGGTTGTCATAACCTATTCTATTGTAATAAATGAAGTCTTCTTATTGAAGTTTTTCTTTCTGCCACCCAAGTATACCACACACAGTAATGGGCGTAGCTACTTTGTCGCGTAGTGAATACGGTTAGATAGCGTCAATGCTATTATACGTTGGCATAAAGGACTGGCCGACTAATTCGTAGCTAATACATCAAATACTGGCTGAAGAGAATGAAGATTGTTCGATTTTTGTAAAAGCCGCTACAGATATTGACATTTATGTTGGTGTCATTGTGTGTGGCGTCAGAGGCATGAATGGAGCCGGGGTGTCTCGTAATAGGTGTGAAGTGTCGCACATTGTTGTCTGTTTTTCAAGACAGGTATTCGAGATGTGAGAATAATGCGATATGTGTGACGTCTGTTATATATGATGTGAACCACAAGTGAAATAATTTAGATAATATAATTAAAATCTCTGTTTTTAAAAAGATAAATTTTTACTTACGTTTTATTAAATTATAATTACTAAAATACAAATTCTGTTTACAGTAATCATGGCGATCATGCTTACTGGCCTTTCCCAGTAAGCATGATCGCCATTATGATTGCAAAGCATGATTATGACAAATAAAACAACTAATAAATTTTAATCAATAAAGAGATATCCTTTAATTGCTCTAAGCACTTTACCTATTTGTACTAAACTATGACTGCGGACTTTGATAAAGGCACTTTCTTCTCGTCCCTAGACTTGGCCTTCTTTTTCCAATATTACTTAGCCTCTCACTATAAATTATGTCATAAAGAAGTCCTATTTTAATATTTTCTGTTCATTTTATAAGACTGGTAACTTTGAAATAACGCAAGGAATTCCAATTTAGCCTTTATGGGAATTTCTTATATTTCTCACGTCATTTTGTAAAAGCACTGAAGTCTTTGCTTACTTTTTTTATTGAACTCGACAAGGTTAGATATTTGTTTGAATTAGTGGATTATAGAATTGGTGGAGTGCATACCTGGCATTATACCACCGATGCGTTGGATTATTTACCTCATAATACACTTATGTTTTATTATATTGGATGACGAGTGACAGGTGAGGCGAAGCAAGGAAAACGTGAATAAAGACAGAGATAATGTCGCTTCAAAACGTTTTCAAACAAAATGTACATACGCAACGTGTCCCGAATTACACAAGCGGCGTAGCGCAGGCGCCTTTTTCGTCCCGCGTCTCCGCTATGGCTTACCACGTCTTCGCCTTACAGCGTATCTGTTGAATTTACGCCTTAGGTATACTAGGTTAATTTTGTATGCATAATCTGCTGTAGCTTACACACTATCAGTTTTCTACCCCTCCCACTAAAGAAATCTGTTTTACCTTATATTCTGCAAAAGATCATTAGTAGTTTAAATTAATAACTTTACTAAGTTTATTAAAACCTAATTCTTAAGTTATTTTGTGATGCTATAAAGTGACTCTACTCTACAACTGCTTTCGTTTAAAAGCCACGTCATATAAATTAGGTACTAGCAAACACAAACCACTTTATATTTATATCCATCTTTATTTCAGTTAAAATGTTCTTACAACACATGAACATAAAATACCGAAAGTTAATGCATAAGCCGTTTTAAACTTGAATGTTTAACTGAGGCGTTGTAGTTTCTATTTAACAAAGAAACTCGACGCGCAAAATTTTATATTCATTTACTTTTCATTATGCAACTTCAATGAGTTTGGAATTCTGGATAATTTCTGTATAAGAGGTATATTTGAATAGATTAGTTCTTCATTACACTTTCTGTAGAACTCGAAATATAAACTGAATTGTCTTTACTAGAATCACCAGATTTATCAATATGCTGAGATGAATGTTCAGTCTTTTTAATATTACCGACGACCGATTAATTAAGACGATGGTTTACACCGAAAAGAAAATATTTGATTTTACAAATGTAATTTTAGATAATTAAACTGCCTAGTCTTGGATTGAATTCATAGGAAAATTCATGGACAATATTAAAAACATTGGCAGAATAACATTTGCTCTCTTATTACTACCCGGAGTATTAAAATATGTTGCAGGTACCTATGTTGTTGTTGGTGTTGACAGGTAGAGTATGCCGTTGGCAATAAGACCTGTAAAATGTATAAAGTTTAAAAAAAAGTTTTTGAGAATAATAACCAGGAAAATATAAACGTTAAGAGTAATGTTATCGTATTTAGAATATAATCTCCTAAAACAATATAGTTGTTAGGGCCGTCATCCGATTTCACCTTAAAACATGTCATACCAATGTCTCGACAAGACATGTTTCCTTAATACGAGTGAGACTCGAGTTAGTCATGTTAAGAAAACTCATTAACAAGTACAAATTAGGTCGGAAGTATTACTTACATGCCAGTGTTTGTGCGCTAACATGTGTAATATTCTCTTGATTACGCCTTGATGGTCTTATACGTTTTTAAATGTTTTTAGTCATGGTCAAAATAAAATGAAAATAGATTATAATATCTATAATAATAATATTATCTATATCTATACTAATATTATAAAGAGGAATGATTTGTATTTTTGTGTGTATGTTTGTAACGAAACAACTCAAAAACTACTGTGCCGATTTCAAAAAATATTTCACTACTGTAAAGCTACATTCACTCTGAGTGGCATAGGCTATATTTAATTATGAAGTTCCCACGGGAACTGGAGTTACGCGGGTGAAACCACGCGCTGGAAGCTAGGTTTATTATAACAAAGAAAAAATTTAAAGTTTGTGTCTGTTTCTTTGCATTGAATAGGCTACAAAACAAACGATCTGGTTTTAAAAATTCTTTCACTATTACAAAGCTAAGTTGTCCAGATTTAACATAAGCTATATTTAATGATAAAGTTCCCACGGAATGGGAGCTACGCGGATTAAACCGCGCACGGAAAGTAAGTTAAGATATAGATTATATTCGAAAAATATTTTGAATTTAAAAATTTAAAAAGGTTTGATAATTAAAAAACTTTGATATCCCCTTGCAAAATTTTGATATGGATTTAAGTTCGCTGCTCGAAATCCCCTTCATTTATAACTAATACTACCATTGTTATTGAAACTGAAAAAAGTAGCAACAAAATGGCGTCATATTTAGGGGTGTACAAAATAATCAGGGCAGTAATGGTAGTCGTTTATTTACTTTTTGCGATTTATTTAGCTGGGGTGTAGGATATCATGATATGGGGCACCATGGAATTTATTCTATGGGGTTTTGTAACGTTAACGTCCTTCGGTTATGCCTCGTTGAGTAGGGGAAGTTATTGTTTGGGGATCGTTGGCTTTCACGCGGGGAATTTAACCCCGATGTTTATTGAGGAGTTTTAAATTATAAGTGCAATTTATCACTGTGTCAGCCGAGTGATATAGTGGCATTGGCTTAGCAATATATGATGGAAAATGTTATGAATTAGAAATATGCATCGTTTGGTTTATTCATGTATATATTTAGTGGAGGGGACAGTAATGGATAAACTTAATTTATATAAATGTTTTGTGCTACCAAATAAGTATTTTGTTTTTCCAGTTGAGCCTGGAACATGGACTTAATATTTTATTAAAGGTTTGTTCAAAATGTAATTACATATACATATAGCATTAGCTTCCCGCGCGCGGTTTCACCCGCGTAACTCCCGTTCTCGTGGGAACTTTATAATTAAATATAGTCTATAGCTCAGAGTGAATGTAGTTTTCCAATGGCGAATTTTTGAATTTTTGAAATCGGCATAATAGTTTTTAAGTTTATTCATTACAAACATACACGCACACAAAAATACAAACTTTCCTCTTTATAATATTAGTATAACAGGTATAGTCTTCCTGGTCGATTTCAATCACGGCAGCTAATCTGCTCGCCCTTATACCGGTGAACAGCGGCGGCCTTACCCATTGCGAGGCTCCGGGCGGCAGGTCTTTGCGAGGTCCTTTGTCCTTCGTGAAAAGTGTGTGACGCAAAAGAACGTCTGGTTGTTTGACTTAGGTATTTGTCATGCTTAACGAGAAATGCTAAGGTTAATAAATAAGGCAATAAATAAAAGAATCATGGCCAAATTTCTATAGGAGCTGGACTTGACTATTATTTTTCATGTCCCAAAGCAAACTATAGTTAGATTGGTTTGTTTTTATGTTGTAAACACCATTCCGTTTGAAAATCATATCTAAATAGCCACGATTTTTTATAATAACGTCAACAATACTTTTGAGGTTAGAATCAACAACTAACTTTTAACCGACTGCGACATAGCCTAAAAGTGCAGTAAGTGATAGGCGAGGAGGGTAATCAGCGATCTCGTTTCCATTTATTTCGATTTCTCTCAGATAATTACGCAAAAAATAGGATATCTCTCAGCGCGAACCCCTTGTCAGTCCATCAGACAGAACGCTTTGCTTCCTATGAACCTACGTAATTATTTTTATGACAAGAATCCAGTAAATAATAAATCAGCGTAGTAGTTGATTTGATACCTAGGTAGGTACATACTAATTAAATTGAATTATAACTAACAACTATTCAGAAAAACGTGATTAATTATAGTATTTGATTGTATTGACGAAATCACAACTTACCAACTAACAGTGCAGTCTCTGTGCAAGAAACTAGCACCACTACACGGAGACCACTCTATCCGACCCGCCGGAGAAGAGTGCGCCCGCGAACGCGACGCGGCCCCCCTCGCCCTCCCGACCCTTAGTTTGCTAAGAACCTTCCGATGCCCTCGTAGACCCGAAGTCCGAGAGGCCCGCGAACTATAAAGTAGAGCGACAGTTGCACAAAACTCCCCTAAACTAAAAGCCATAATCCCTCAATCTCTCCGTCAGCGACCGCCCTTAGCCGAGGTCCAAGTCCCACAGGGGACGCCCTCTTGCGCAGGCTGCTTAGTTTGTAGTGTTTAAACCATTTATCTAGGCTGGAGCTCTGCTCGCCTTTATGCCCGGTGAAGTAGCAAAAGCCTCAAGGCTAACTACATAGGTCCGTCAGAAAAAAAAAACTACATCAAAAATTGTTATAGACCACAAGCCGGGGTGATTTTGAAGATTCCGATTTTCTATTTCAGAAGTCATTGAACAGATACTTTCTAGGCAAGCGTGTATCATCTTAAGCCTTATTTTCGCCTTCCACGGTATAAGTCCTTATTTTACGGTACTGGTGAAATAAGAGACAATTATGTAGTTAATTCATCATCATTCTCGCTGTTTTAGCTACTTGATGGCGGTGGAATGATGTGGAATAGTGCAGTCATTGAAGCGAAAAATTAGGTCTTACCTCCGAATTTTTTTAGAAGGAATGTTTATAGCTGGATCAGGATAAGAGTCACTTTCAGGCAATAAATGTTTTGGAGAGGTTTCTTGATCGTCACTTTTTATATATTTATAATGAATATATATAATAAATAAAAATATAGTGAAAAAAAAATTACTTGGGTTGTTGCGCGAGGCCCCTGCAAGAGCGAGGCCCCGGGCGGTTGCCCTGTTCGCCCCCCCCTAAAGCCGCCACTGCCGGTGAAGTAACAAAAGTCTCCTGGCTAACTACTTAAATAATGTCCATCCGAAAAAAAAGGCGGCCTTCTCTAATTCCATCGATATTAGGTATCTATGCAAGGCATAGGCATGCCCAAATATGTGCGCAAACACAGGTGCACTCTAGTCCTTTACTCTCAAAATCCAATGTTACGGTTCTACCGGCACGACCGGTGAGAGATCGGTAGGACCAACAGCTTAACGTCTTTCCTGATCTCGGGCTGATACTTAGATTCTCCTCAAGAGAAAATTTCTAGTAGGTAACACAATTTTTTACCCGACCCGGGGATCATACCCGGAGCTTCGGTAGTTACCGTTAATTATATTAGACCAACGACTAGACGAACAATGTAGTCACAAAATGTAAATATTATAACAAAAAACAAGATCAATTTACCTAAAATTAGTACCGAATACGAGTTAAAAACACGGGAATTAGACAAGAAACTGATATATGTAATTATTTTTCAGAAGCAATATTTTTATTGTCGTTACCCATCGTGTAAGACTAAAAATTGCCGTTTAAAAACTATTATTTTAGTAGTAATAGTAGCAACAATTAAATTTTGGTTAACTGGAAGAAATATTAAAATTCATTATTGTAAAGTCACTGAAATTAATATGAACACATAGAATAAATAAGACATAGTTATCTGGACCTGTCACGAAAACAAAGCGAAATATGTAAATTAAACCGGAATCTATGTGTAATTCACAGATTCCGGTTTATAATCTATCGGTAAATAATTTGTAAATTACACTATATTACTGTCTCATATTAATTGGTATTTTTAATTGCTGCGTTTATTTAATTAATGCTCGAACACATTCTTTACCTATACCTAGACACTATAGACGCTTTGCATATCAAATAGTTTAAACTGAGAGATCTTATTCATTTATCAATTTATTTTAATGAGAAGACTTAGGCATGACTTTCAGCTGTATTCATTTACGCCTCAACATACAGCGCCATCTATTGGTTCCAATGATATAAGAAGTAAAATAATGCGATTCAGTTTGTTATATCCCTTCATGTGGAATAAAAACGATATAAAAACTGAATCACTGACATGTAAGTAAAAAGTAAGAGAATTTCATACGTAAGTAAAAAAAAAATACGTTAAGACATAAATGTAAACTAACTCAGTAGCATCAGTAGCATAGCGGTATAAGCCTCGTTTTAAGTATCGGAGGCCGCGGTCGGAGACTGGAGTTTCGGTCCCGGTGCCGAACCAGAAACTTTCCTCCGTGTCCCGGTGAGCATGTTAAGCAATTGGTCCCGATTGTTACATCATCTTTGACAATTGTATTTCAGGAAAGGGGCAGCAATTTCATGTGTGTGTTATTATATAATTAACGGTCACCAAACGCCAGTTCAGCAGACTTTGGCAAAACTGACCCTTCGGGAGGAGGTCCATGTTTAGTCCTGGAAGTAAAAAATAAGACGGGCTGATGATAACGATAAACTAAATATTTCCCAACAAGCACGGATAATCAAAACAGAAGCCAAAGAGAGAGGCGTCGTCAATCGAATTACATTAATTACGCATACCTAACATTTATTTAACCAATATCTGTCTAAATTTAAAACCTGGATGACGAATCCGAGTAAAAAGTGACATTAACGTCGAATGATGCTCGTGAGAGTGTTGGCAGTACCATTATTTTCGTTACGGAAATGTTAGCTGATCAAAAACGTTGTCTTGGCACTAATGGATTTAAATTCCAACAAGTATGTGAAAATATTTGTGAAAGTTTTATTATCACAACATTCGTCACGGAAACTCAGATAAAACAATCCGTCTATTAACTTTATGAATGAAAAGTATGAATGGTATCAATGAAGGTTAACGAGAAACATCATTTCAATTCTACAATAAAACAATGGTACAGAATCACCAGATGTACTATTTCCACATTGAAAACGACGCTGTTAGGTATGGTTTAGCAACAATTATAATAAAAATTGACATTAATAGTGACCGCCTACATAAATATGAATTATTTAACTTCATGGTTATATATTATATTAGTAAACGATGCATGAAATTATCGAAAGCTTCGAAAAGGCGGTTATCTGCCTTGTTTGATTATAATGGTCACATAAATGACGCCTAGTCCGTGATTCTTTCAATTTGTTCGGGAAGTTCTTTCTTATGAATCATCTGTTTAATAACTTCGATGAAATTTTGATGATTTTGATTTGGTTTCAAACTTATCACACGTTAAAAACTATGCAATATATGCTTAACTTATGTCACTCAAATACATTCAGAAATAAAAGAAAAACCGGCCAAGTGCGAGTTGGACTCTCGCACGAAGGGTTCCGTACTAGTTGCAAGTGCCTACCTATTTTTGATATCAAGAATACAACAAGTAACATAGTATAAAAGTTCTTGTAGTTCGTTGTAACTTTAATGGATGTTAATAATAGTTGAATGAATGAAAGGTAAATTGCGGTTTACGGTTTATGACGTATTAAAAAAAAAACTACTCGCTTGATCTCGTTCAAACCAATTTTCGGTGGAAGTTTGCATGGTTATGTACATCATATATTTTTTTTTGTTTTATCATTCTCTTATTTTAGAAGTTACAGGGGGGGGGACACACATTTTGCCACTTTGGAAGTGTCTCTCGCGCAAACTATTCAGTTTAGAAAAAAATGACATTAGAAACCTCAATATCATTTTTGAAAACCTATCCATAGATGAATACACGTATGGGTTCGATGAATATTTTTTTTTTGAGTTTAATTTCTATGTATGGGGATCTCCAAAATTAATTGTTTTTTTTCTATTTTTATGTGAAAATCTTAATGCGGTTCACACTATACATCTACTTGCCAAGTTTCAACATTATAGTTCTTATAGTTTCGGAAAAAAGTGGCTGTGACATACGGACGGACAGACAGACAGACAGACAGACATGACGAATCTATAAGGGTTCCGTTTTTTGCCATTTGGCTTCGGAACCCTAAAAAGAAGACAAACAAATTATGAAGTCACTTTTAATTATTTTGGCCACTCGAAAGTTATAATTGAGTTCTTTTAATACTTAGACGCATGATATAGCGGTTAACGATAAAGTTGGAAGTAAGAAGAAAAGTTTAATTGGAATGTTGTCGATAATTAATTCAAATTGTAAATTAAATTTATAAGTTTTTTATTCTTAAAATGCTAATCAATAAGAGATATATCATCATCATCAGCCCTTATCACGTCCAATTCTCAACATAGGCTTTCTCCCGAGGGAGGGTTGTGGCCATAGTCACTACGTTTGGCAGGCGGGTTGTTGACCCAATATTACGTAATAATACACACAGGTAATCGCTGCTGCCTGTTCCATTATATACTTGTATAATTTCAATATATGATGTTATAAAAATCGGGATCAACGGCACAACATGCTTTCCGAGACATGGATGTTAGTTCCTCAACCAACCAGATCCGGAAAGATTTTTCTACACAAAGATTTCTTGTCAGGTGCCCAACTAACAAACCCAACTGACCTTAGATACTTAAAGCGATTCTATACCGCTACGCCACAATAGAAAAAAAATAGGGTAAAAGATGAAGAAAACGAATATCCTTTTCAATATTTCCTTGTTATAGTAAACAAAATTATCTGCAATGGTAAGTGCTCTTAGCTGGTATACTTTATCGATAAACGAATTAATATAATGCACCCAGAAATCAGTTTATAAAGCTGTAGGTGCTGTTCTAGATATTATTTGTGTTAGGTTTCAAACTTAATTATGAAGTCAATTAAGCGAAGGGTGAGCTTACATGTTCCATTATCTCTGCGCCAAACTTTATTCAATAGCTAGGGTTAGAACTACATGTTGCTGAGGTAGGTAATCAAGGCTTATTGAATGAAGTGGTTACATAATAATATACAGTTTAAGTAATAACAGATAAATATGGAATATTTTATGTTATCACTAGTGGTCGCCCACAGTGGTTAACTATATTTAAATATAGTTTATCGTTATTTAAATGGTGAATTGTTTTAAAATATACATCGTTTTTCGTCAAACGAAAAACAAAACATTTTAACTGAAAACTTGCACAGCTGATTAAAAATCGGTATGCTATCTACAATGTTTACAAAACCGAAATCTGAACGGTCGAATTCGATTTCTAAGAAGAATTAACCAATCAATGTCCGTTTTTAAAGAGAATCGCTGAATCACCTGACAAATGTCAAGAACCATACATTTGGGTAAGCGATTTTATGCTAGTGATCGTTCCGCTGCAGTGTCATCTTGTCTACCCTCTGGTTGGTTAAAAAACTTCTATCTTTGTCTAAAGCACGGCTAGTGGGTTCCAATCGATATACCTAGCATCATCTATAATATTTCAGGGACTTTGCATCAGCGTTTCCTTGCGTGTTACATAATATTTATTGCGGTCACCAAATTGCCAGCCAAGCATGGTGACTACGGCAAAATCCCCTTAGGGGGAGGCCCATGTTCAGCAGTAGAAGTTTAGCAGGTTGAGTTTGAGTTTGAGAGGTTGAGTAGGTTAATGATAATAATGATGAAGTATCTTAAATTGAAACAATGCAGATAGTTTAAGTGCTGTCAAGATACATTTCTTACTTGTCAATAGACACCATGCAGAATTTATATACAAATCTTCAAATGAGCCGAAACTGTGATATTTCCATTTTTTTTATTTTTATGAAATATTTTCAATGTCTAAGCTGCCCTATGGATATTATTATGGGGTTACCAAAATGTAGTAGAAAAGCTTATAAGTTTTCAATTGAATAAATCGCTATATTCCTTCAAAACAAAACATACATTGCATCACAGCATCGGATATCATAACTCTAAGAAGTATCACGCAAAAATATTAATTCAAAGTGACGAGTCTCTTTCAATCCAGGAACAAGTTTTGTTCTGTCTCATAAACAGCAACCAGGAAGAAAATTTAATTTGCTTCCTAATCATTGTAAAATCAGGACATAATTAAAATTAATAAGCTCCGCAGTAGTTGAGTGAGTATTTTAACCGTCGCACCTGCTAATAAGTTTCACAAACGTATGTTCGTTTGGCGTGTCAAATTAACATAAGGGATGAATTTTCACGCAAATGCTACGCATACCAGGTACTTTAGAAACGTGGAACATTCGCACTTAAAAAGCTTAATGTGTTTAATTTGCATGCTCACTCCGCTTATGTTTAATAACATCTACCTACATGATGTTACTGGAATGTCAATCACTTACTTTTGCTGTTAATTGTATTGTAGCAGCATCTTATTGGTATACACCGGTATAGCTTCAGAACATTCCATATTTATTTCCATTCTCTAAGCGCCGATAGATACATATTTTTGCATTTATCAATATAATCATCAGCTAGTATAAAGTTCATTGCTGAACAAAGGCCTCTCTCGAGAGGGGTTATGACAAAGTCACCACGCTTGGAAACCACTTGGTGACAACAGTTGTCACCAAGGGACGTGCAGCTACGTTTCCCTGTGTGATTCAACATTATTGTTGAAACACACAGGGAAACGTTGCTGCGCGTCCCTGATATACTTGAACAACTGATCGCTATAGATGATGCTATAACAAATGGGAACAGTGGCTTAATATCGTACTATCCGAGGCACGTAGGTCAGTCCCTCAACCAACCAGATTCAGATAGATCAACATTAGATTGTACTCAAAAATATTTGTTCTGGCGCGGAGATCGTACACAGGACCTCCGCGATTTTAAGCGAGCCTTTTACTGATATGCCACGGAGGTAAAAAACGTAAGTGTTTATACATTCATTGTGAATCTTCATAAAGTGCACATATCGAAAAGGTTGAAAATATAGCCAATTTTATCGACATTTGAATTTCTTCTTCCTTAATGCAAACAATCTCGCCTGTCGTGGGCTTAATTTAAATATTACACAAATACATGTTTACAGGCGCGGGCCCTGTAAACATATATTTGTGCAATATCTAAGATTTCTTTCCGAACTGGCATCCGTTGGCAGTAAGTAACATTATTTAATTCAATAACGTTCCCTACACGTTTATTATCGAGGGCTTTATAGCTAATGGGTCGTAAAGTGATAATTCATAGCCTGTGGTAATCCAGGTTATGATGTATCAGCGTGTCAGAAACATACAAACCCGTAAAATGAATACTAACATTCCAATCGATGCTTGCTTCGATATTCAAGGAATATATCTTTTTTTATTAGTAACTTTTACTGTGACGGCTTACCTTAATTCTTGCGACAATCTGACAATCCGGCTAGTCATATTTGTTTTTTAGTAACTGCATATTGCTGATGTTTTTTTTTTTTTAAACGACAACTCCCGCTCTAGTGACATAAATCCCTGTGTCGCGGGGGACTTTACAAACATTCATTTCACGGACACAAAGAACACCCAGACTCAGAGCAACTATTTGTGGTTCATATAATTGTCCCGGGAATCGAACCCAGAACACCAGGTCTCAGAAGCAACTTCCGTAACCACCGAGCCACCGGTGCATTTTGCCATTATGCATAGAAAGTAAAAAGTTTCAAATCAAATCAATAATTTATTTGCAAAATTATGGGTTCACGAAGTTCTTAAATATACTTTCATAATTCGCTATTCTGTATATGTACCTAGAATGATATATATGTCTAGATTTTTTCCACTGCTGGACATAGGCCTCCCTCATAGATCTCCAGTTATTGCGGTTGGAAGCGGCCTGCATCCACCGTGATCCCGCGGCCTTAACCAAATCATCCGTTTATCTAGTTGGTGGTTGCAATTGTTGTGATTATATTATATGCTAGCTCTTAATAAGCCTGAAACACGGGATTACCTAGTTCGGGCATATAATTGTATTATTTATTGTACTAGATAAGTAACACTGTATACCAAAAATAAAAATAATAACATTTCATGTTAGATGTATTATGTCGTTGGTGAAACAAATGTTTTATTATTATAACTATATTTTTGTTACTTATAATGAGGCGAAAAGTTGTATATTATTATTTCAACTTTTTCGTTCCTTACGCAAATAAATCATTTCAGTGCACGCTTATTACGTATAAAATGATGCACAAGACGGAATAAATTGTACTGTGTAGGTACAAATGGGAGAATTACGTCGCAGACTTTTATCCTTTTATCGCGTAAGTCCATCGTCTGCACGGCCCCTTAATTACATATTATATACTTTCCTCCAGCTATTTGCTTTTCGTACTGTAACTGTGTTAAAGTAGGTAAGTTTTTAAACAAATTGTGTGTGTGGTTATTTACTTATTTTAGAATGTGTGTTAGCTTTTTTTCTGAATCTGGCAATGGCGTTAGATGTATTATTGCAGCTCTTTCGACTGAATTCCAAATAATGAAAATCAGTAAGATAAGAGTACCTATATAAAATGGGGAATTACTTCCCTAGTAAATAATGGTTGCATAAAATTTCCCTATAAATCTAAAGTCATAATTTTTCAATTCCCCGCCAGAAAATGCCCTTAGCCAAACTCGTTTTTATGCCCGATGAAGTAGCAAAAGCCTCCTGGCTAACTACATAATATCGGTCCAACGAAAAAACTATTCTCTTATAAATATATTTAATTAATTTGTTGGTACAGTTGTTGTTATTTAGTAGGACCTAATTTTAATATTCTTTTTTTTTTTAATATATTCGATGGGATATTTGCAATTTCAATAGGTATCTATATGAACAAAACCTTAAGTATTAAACCATATAAAAAAAACATTGACGTTAGCAATGTAACAACAGTGTCACTATTTAAATCTTTAGTAAAAAATTATCCGCAAATCATAATAATGTCTTAGGTCTATATACGACCACGCGTGAAATCAAATGTATAATGCTAAGATACGTGTAAAATTAAGTGTTAAAAATGAGTGTAGAAATGCTGATTAGATTCAGGTATTTAGTGGCACCGGTGCACGATTGAGTGGTCACATCTCCTCCATAGAGCACAACCGACACGCATCTGATACGCCGTCATATCACAATTCTATGCTTCGTTTGTTCCATTGTGATACCCGTTGAATTCATGTCATATGCCTAATTATATCACACTAATTTTAAGTGTGTTCAATTGATAGTCTCGCCTTAACAGGATTGGAACAAACCGTCTATTTACAACTTTATAAACGACACTTTTTTTTAAATCTAAGTCATTTCGTCGAACATCATTGTGTATTGTTTCGTTCGGGTGCGACCTTGTTCGGACAATGATGGATCTCGCTCCTCACTGTGTTTCGTTATAAGGAAAAATTGTCATTTAAAAAGGCCTTACGCTTTTGTTAAGATGAAACTACTAGTATTACACATGGGAATCACCAATCAAACGTTGACGTTTCTGAGATACTCCGAGAGTAGTAATCAGTCTTTCTTCATTTCAGAACGCTCAATATATTGTGGCTCGTCAATCATACCGAGTGGCTTCTGATGTTGGTCACTTCTTTTTTTTAATTCATTCTGGTTGTAAATGTAAAAACATATTTTCTATGAAGGATAAAATTAGTAAGTTGGAGTTATTGTTCAAAATAATTTATACAATAATCTATCGGTTACATTACTAAAGTTAACGTTATAAGTTAAGTTTTTTTTTATTTTTGAATAATACGTTTATGTGGAATAAATAAAAATATTGCGGAATATATCCAGTTTTTTTTTACAAATATTACTAGCCGAATTTTGCAGTCTACTAGTATTCTTGTTAAATGCTTGTGTTAAGAGTGGGTTCACGTCGGTAGTGCAATGGGGTTGGAGTTCGCAAGATCACAAGCCGTCACCCTAGCCATTGAGCTACGGCCGCTTTAAGAATATATCTAGAATAGATTTGAATAACTAAATTACATGTCTTTATATCAGCTGTAGATGTTAAATGTTTTGTCCAAATTACAAAAATACTTAGACATCGTTGTAGTAAAAAATACAACTCTCTTATCAAGCGACGGCTGCATGATCCTGACAACAATAAGGAAGACAAATTAGTAAATTGAATCATTATAATAGAAAAAATATTTTTTATAGGCTAGCCTCTTAGTTGTTTTAGGTAAATGTGTAATAATAGTAGTGTGTGTATTAAATAAATAAATGATTTTCTTTTCTATTTCTATAAGTTTTTCTTACAAGTTGTTCTTGAACACATTCGTGTATCGAACTCTTTAGTTTTTCAATTTATTTTTATCCTTACATATATTTTCTATGTTGTGATATATTTTTTTGTAAAACTCAATAAACTAAAATAAAACAAAATAAAGGGTTCGCAATAGCCTTTACAATAAATTTGAAGAAGAGTAGACGAAGACGTTTCTAACGAGTTAAAAATCGGAAACATTTAACTATGGGACAGGAAGGGATTGTAAATTAAACCTACCTGTTAACAATAAATCCTTTTGGTCTGCTCAGTTCTGTCATAAAATTCTTGCCTGTTTTGTGAGACAATAGCAAATATGAGTACCGTTTACCGCGTTTTGAATTTTTATAATGACTATAAGAAATATTTCCACTACTATTGTTATCAATAGTAGTGGAAATATTTCTTAATCCTAGATAGATAGTCTGCTTAAAAATTATGCATAAATTTGAAAAACTGCTCTAACTTAAAAAATGAAATCAAATGCGTCGTTCTGCTTTTAGGACGTCTACTTGATTGCTATTGCGTGATTGCTTGAGGCACATGAAGAAGAAGAAGTACACTTTATTGGAAAATATAAAACAATACAGTAACTTTGATAAAATCATATGAGATGAGCTACTGTTGTACGTGTCACCAAATTTCTAACAATTATTGTGTACCAAGGAACTTGTGGTCACCAACCCGATTGCCAAGCGTGGTGACTTTGGCAAAAACCTTCCATTGGGAGGATGCTTATGTTCAGCATTGGACGGTATACTTACGGTATAAATTCATTGACAAAAATACCTACAGATCCAGTGACTTTATTATCCAATAACCGAACAACTTTCGATAATATTGTATTGAGATTTTTGTCTTCAGAAATTTTAAGGACAAAATTAACTAGTCAATTTACATTATTTATTTTTATCTTTAGAAAATGTTGTCAGTTATTATTATTATAAAACATTTATTTAAAATGAATATTGGAATTATTCTGAAAAACTACTAACCTTAATTGATTAGTGTTAAAAATATCATACCTGTGTCTGTTTGTGTATTTATGTTGTATAAATATATTTCCTATATTGTAAGTAACAAAATAATTGAGATAATAACCAGGATACACAAAACGCAGGTTGCGTGCATTTAATTGAATCAAATTAACGCGTTAATAAAAAAGTCTATTAGCTAAAAGTATATAAAGACGATTGTAACCAATATATCAGGATCATCAACGTCGTGACATAACAATAAAGAATTGAACGTAAAAATTAATTATTCGCCATCGGCACGCTATTCTAATAATCATAAATAACTACTGCAATCGGATCAAACGCGGTGGGTCCGTTTTGCTGACGAACAATGTGCGAAACATTAAAAATATCAACAAAGGAACTTTTGACTTTCATAGTACATACACCGACACAAAGTTATGAGCCAAATTAGTAACGCTAGCATCAACCAATACCGACCTTATAGGGTTACAAATAAAGTGCACTATTTCTGTCATTGTGAGCAAATAATAGTTGGTTTATAGCTGTCGCTCGCGCCAGCTGGCGTACCGTGGAAAATCGATTTTCACGTGAGACCGACGGATGTCGCATCTGCGCGCGACTGTACGCCTGCCGCTTGTCTGCACCCAAAATACGCGCCGATCTGTGAAGGGAAATCATGTGAGAGCGATATTAAAAGCCGCGATATTTACGTACCTAGCTACAATAGCGTAATTGGTTTCGAGCGATACAGGTAAAGTGCTCTTAACTGCGGTTAGAGGTAAAATCGTGAAGCTAAATTGCGTGCCTAGAATTACGTAGCGACGCCGGGTCAAAAAACTTCCAATTTGTATAAATATCTGTATACCAGATATCGCTAATTGATATCTGAACGTGACTGGTGTGTCTATAAATGCCACCTTATTAAACGTTTTTCAGCTTACAGGTCGTGGGAAACTGGGAGGCGAGGAAGCCGTTCCGTTTGATTACTCAAACGTCAAACTATTGACGGCACAACTAATAACAAAAAGCAAACAAGTAATTATCCAAAACCAGCACAGGACCACACAGGGACAGAACCATGGGCGAAATTCACGAAAGCTATCACCGTTTCAAATCGTTTTAACGCAAACTTATAATCGGTCGTGAGCTGTTCTATTTGTTTTAAGTTGGCATTAACCGGGATTTGGAATAAAAACATCAAAGGGGGTGCGTAAGAGCAAACCCGAAGGAGTAATTATGATTTGTTTCGGTTAAGCGGAAATAGTTTGTGTCGCTATTAATCGCGGGCGTATTCCGGGAACGTCGCGGCGTCGGTATAACCACCCGGCGGCTTGGAGGTCCTGCGTAAGCGCCGATGCGACGGCAGCTACGCCAACTGAAAAATGATATTACGGAAAATTTTATAACGTTATTTACAACAATCGTTCTTCAAATTTATGTTAAAATTAGCTTAACTGTTTATGTAATCTTCCCTGAATCATATTTAAAATACCAATTTATTTGTGTAGGATATTTACACAAACGCTAACGTACAAGACTCAAAAACATTTTGTGAAAATATTTCGGGTTGTATAAAACGCGAATATTCAAGCAAGCTGCTGTTAGAAGCGCGACGAATATTTGATGAAATTGTTAAACATCTTATTGTTCTTTGAAGTAACTGACTAATAGTAGTATAGCTAGGTATTTAAAACCATTGTTATTGTGTATTGCGCAGAGAACATAGAAGCTTAGTTAATAGGGTTTGCCTATATATTATAGAAAAACCTTTAAGAAAATATGTCGGCTTGTAAACATTCGAATTAAGAATTTATTTTCTTATTTTGTAATGGCCAGTAGGTATACATACCTTTTATAACAGTTAAAAATCTTTATGTATAAAAATTACATTAGCTTGTACCTGCGACTTCAACCGCATGGAATAGTTACTTTGGCTAACCAGGATTTTTAAACATTTTTCATTGGTGCTCCGCCCCTATCGGTCTTAGCGTGATGATATATAACCTTTCTCTATAAATGACCTATCCAACACTCAAAGATTTTTTCAAATCGGAAGAGTAGTTGCTGAGATTACCGCGTTCAAGCAAATAAAGAAACTAACTCTACAGATTTATAATGTTAAGTACCTATAGATATTTACTTGATTATTTACTATTTTTTAACAGTCAACTATATGAAATCTTCTACCCATACTTATATCATTAAAAAGTATATAATTTTTACGTTTTATTTATATTCTAGGCGAACTCCCACACATGAGCTCGGGGACGCGCCGGCAGGCCGGTGCGAGGATCACCGTGTCGCATCGCGATTTCCACGCATCCATCCCGACAAGCCGCCTTTGTCACAAAGGAAATTAACTAGTTATGCCTTGTGTACGTTTATGTAGTGTGTGTGAGATGTACAGCTTGCAGAAAATATTATTTTAATAAATTGTTAATAATACTACTTATACTTTTGAATATATGTATGTAGAAGAATGGGCACAATAAACATGAAAACGATTAGATGATTTATAGCTTATAAATTATTTTGTGTTCACTAAGTTTATATAAGTAGAAACCACACGATTTTACGGCTAAAAGGCAACTACGACTAACGCCCGATGGATGGGCGGCCACAACTAACAAGTCAAGGTTACTTATCGTCTTACTGCGATCACCAATCCGTTTGCCAAGCGTGGTGATTATAGCAATATCCCTGAACAACCTTGGCTTGCCGAAGTCTATTAACAGTGGACATAATCGGGCTGTTGAAGTTGAAGAAGAAGAAGTTAATGTGCGTTGCAATGATTGAAATATATATATATTTTATGATTGTGAAACGATTGTATTTTTTATTAGACTGGCATATTTTTAGTCAAAAATTATAAAAAATAAATAAGTATTAGTATTACAAGTAAAAAAAAAGTATACGTAATAATATTTATTAATACTTATTTAATTATATTTTTTCGTCTGGAAATATGCCAGTCTAATAAAAAAATACAATAGTTTTTATCATGAAAACAAAAATATATAATTCTTTTACTTAATTAGCATATTTTTTATTAGTATTAGTAATATTCTAAAAAAAACTATTAATTTTATTGCACCGCGCACCGAAACAAAAATGTTTTCATAATTTTGTGCAATATAAAGTCTTGTGTGAAATTGCATATGAATTTCATACTGTCTGTACCTAAGCAGTAATCAAACGTCAGTGTGCCAATGAAGGAAGGGCTATTGTTATAAAGTTGAATGAAAACTACTATTAAAGGAGACCATGGGTGTTTTTTTTCTATATATTTTAAAATATTTTTTATAAGCAGATGTTCTTACTTGATTGATCGCGTTTACGATCCAAATTGTGTATTATTTCTTCGGAGTGTGAAATTACTTTCTTACTGTGTTCGCTTTAAGTAATGAGATAGTTATTAATTATAAAAATGATGATATAAAAACATCCTTAACCTTAATTTAAAGGTACCTATTTCGAATTTTAGTTAGAATATTCTTTCAATTTTATATCTTAGCTGTCACGTGTCTATTATAAAATATTAATTTCTCTAAGTATACAATTTAGTTTCGTAATAGTCTGCATAGTTTTCTATTCTTAAGATTGCTTATGTGCTTTCAACAGTTATTATTTGGTTTTAAATGACAAAATTGGTTGTTTTTGGGCAAAAAATAAATGATTACTTACCTATATAAAATACATTGTTAACGAAGTTCAACGTTCACAATCATATATTCTTACAACAGATTGAGGTTCCGTATTAAGATAGTTATGAATAATAAAAAATATTGAGTTAGATAAATTTACTGACTTTTTTGTTACTTTTATTTATTAATAGTGTTAAAAATATAATTTAAAAAGAAATAATTAAAAAAATCAGGCACAATAATCACGGTAACCATATGTACTTAGTTAGTTAATGCGTTTACTTTTTGAAATTTATTATAAAAAAAATTGGAATATAAATCATTTTTATAATTAATCTAATAATAAACAAGTTACTGTTGGTCGTAACGGTCAAATTACATTTCGTACTATATGTATAGAACGAAAGTGTAATGTTGACCGTGTCTTGAATAATTTTTGAACCCTAAAATCTAAAATAATATTCCTTATTGCCTAAAATAATAGTTAATAATCTTCCATTCGGTAGATCTTTTATTTTCTAAAACCGTGGGAAATGGTCGTTGTTTATTATTGTATGTTTCTGATAAACGACGGTATTTTTTAATTCTTTTGCAAATTACTTTTTCGGCTGACAGAGCAGAACCGTTCTGCGATTCACGAACGCTAACGATTAAAAAGTAAAGTAATAAAAGAAATAATTACTAAGTTTGGATTGCGTATTTCGAGTAAATAGTGCATATCATTTTGCCAAATGCTTCTGTATGAAAAGATGAAACTTGCCCATTCACAAGCGACCCATAACGTTTGGTAACATTGTATTTAACGCTTGTTTGTTATAAACGAAATACATTTAAATACTTAAGCAACAATAGATGTTATCTATTTCATCTGTCGATGTAGACAACTTTTTGGTCTAATGGTTCCTCTGCAACTCGCTTTTTATTTAACTGGTCGTTGAACTCGCGAGTAAAATAGAAATTGTTGAATGAAATTACAAGGTAAAGAACGTGAAAATTTTGAATGTGCAGCTCCTGTGGTATGCAATTTATCTTATTAGTTTTAACATTCATATAAGAATTTAATTAAAATTACAATTTTCTTACTTGTATCAGATCACTGTATGATAAGCGTAGGAGGTTTTGTAAATGTATACATATAATAGTGTTTTTCCAAAGATACGGTGAGTTAAAACTCGTTAGTTTATCTCGTTACTATTCGATATATAAATAAATAAATATATTATTTGTGATACATTGAAAGATCTCCTACTCCTATGTATTGTTCGTTTTTTTTATATTGCGTAAAAGTGGCGATAAAAATATGTAAGGCGCTTTGTAATATCTTCACTATAAAAGATAACAGAACATCAAAAGTAACTTATCAAATATCAGTTCAAAAAGTGATTGGCAAAAAAATCTATTCTAAGCAATACAACTAATTATGGATAATGTCTATCCATACCTACTAATATGTATTATAAATAGGAAAGATTGGATTGTTTGTTTGTATTGAATAGGCTCCGGAACTACTGAACCGATATCAAGAATTCTTTCACCATAGGAAGCTAAGTTATCCAGGAGTAACATAGGCTATATTTAATTATATATTTACCGCGCGCGGATATCTAATCTAACAATAAAAACACCAAAAACCTTTGATATGAATCAAGACTATCCGATGGTCATGAAGAATAAAAAAATCTATTAAGTCCGTCAGTTAGATAACCAAAAAATTTTTTTTTCGTTCCTCAAACAAAAAAATACGAAGACGTCGCTTCAAGGTACAATTGAACCTAGTATTGACGGCACAACCCCCCTCCCCCCTCTCCTGAACTTTATAGTTTGTTGTTGCTCTGTATCTTTGTCAATTTTTATTGATTTGATAAATAAAAAATACGTGTCCAATATTTTTTAGTAATCTAACTGACGGACTAATTATATTTTTTTTGTCTTCCTGCCCTCAAATCTCCTTGTAAGTAAGTACCTTATTATAATAAAGATAACATACTGCGGTTATGTATTTTACTTTATTCCGGTACTCCGGTACTGGATCGCCACCCATCAAATCATCTGAATCACTGATGTGAAGAATTAGCATCCAAACATTTCGGTTTTGGGATTCAGCAAATTTCATGTATTCAAATTGACTTCAGCTACTATTGTTTATTCTGTGCTTCATTTAAGTGATAAATTATCAAGTTGTTTTCTAACGAACTATATATTTTCATCTTTTTTTTCTCTATGTGTAATAAATATAAAGAACATAGTATAGTTGATATAAACCTCATTTCATAAATTATTTTCTTCTTTATCGTTTTATTGTCTATTCTGTTGTCATTACTGTTTGTCATGTAAACTGAAATTTTTAGCTTATTAAAACCTTTAATTCCCAAGGTTTTTACTTATTTCAATTTAATAAGCTAAACATAATTTAAATGAATATTTAAAATGGAAAAATATTTACGACCGGAACGATTTGACAAGGACCCAGCTGATAGTGACGCGGCTGGTGCCTGGCGTCATTGGCGGAAGACTTTTGAAAGTTTCCTTGGTGCTCAACCTGACACTACGATACAATTACAGCTGTTAATAAATCACATCTCGCCTAAGGTATACAATTACATCAGTGAAACTGGTACGTACTCTGAAGCAATTACACTACTAAACAATATATATATAAAGCCGAAGAATATTATATATGCAAGACACTTACTCGCTACTAGAAAACAGAGTGCCGGTGAAGACTTACATTCAGAAACTCAAGTTATTGTCTAAAGACTGTGACTTTACGTCTGTAGATGCAGAAACTTATAAAAATAACAGTATAAGAGACGCGTTTATATCTGGCTTAAATTCAAATAAAATAAGGCAACGTCTTCTGGAGAACCTTACTCTTACCTTGGACCAGGCTTACAATCAAGCTCTTTCTCTAGAAACGGCTGAAGTAAATTCTAATAGCTATAATACAGTATCTGTTAACGCCACACAAAAAGAAACAATACAGAGAAAAAAACAGTCAAGTACAGAACTACAAAATAATGCTGCCACCGCACCTTATAAACGAAAATGTTACTTCTGTGGAGGACAAATACATAATCGTAGAAATTGTCCAGCTTTAGAACAAACTTGTCAGTTATGTCAAAAGAAAGGCCACTTAGCTAAAGTATGTCGGTCATCTAAAAATATAAATTCAGTAACAACAACAAACGAAGACTTACTCGCCTGTATTACTGCTGCATCTCCTGCGTCTTTAAGAAAAGCGACTGTAATTGCACTAGTGCGAGGGGTAAAAGCAGAAGCGCTGCTGGACACTGGCAGTTCTGTGAGTTTCATCGATGATGAATTTGCAAAGTTATGTGGATTTAAAAGAAGATCATGTAACCAAACTATTTCCTATGCTTCTCTTTCGCAAACCTCAGTTGTTAATGGCCAAACTTGCCAAACAGTAACTATAGGCAAGCATGTTTACAAAAATGTTAATCTCCTCATCGTGCGAAACCTATGCGCCGACATGATTATTGGTCATGACGTACTTAAAGAACACTCCAAATTCGAACTATCTTTCGGTGGACCCAAAGAACCACTGCAAGTATGCAATGTAACTGCTGCTTCAGTCCCAGCTGTTCCACTTTTTTCTTATCTCTGCAAAGATTGCAGACCTATCGCTATCAAGTCTCGCAGACACAATGATGAAGACAGACAATTCATCAAATCCGAGATCGAATTACTTCTTGCTGAAGGTGTAATAGAGGAAAGCCAATCACCTTGGAGAGCTCAATTCCTTATAACAAAGAGTGAAACACATAGGAAGCGGCTAGTAATAGATTATTCTCAGACGATCAATCGTTACACTCAACTTGACGCATACCCTTTGCCTAATATCGAAGATTTAGTATCAAGGATAGCCAAGAATTCTTTTTTTAGCGCTATTGATTTAAAAAGTGCATACCACCAAGTCCCTATACTTCCTGAAGAAAAGAAATACACTGCCTTTCAAAGAACGATAGATTGGGTCATCAGGCAAGAGAAATTGGTTAAAACATACGCGTATCTCAATGACATTATCATTTGCGGAGAGTCGAAAGATGAACATGATCAAAACCTCCAAAAATTCTTAAATGCTGTCAAGAAATATAACCTTACCTTAAGTCTTCAAAAATGTAAGTTTACACAAAATTTCATTAATATACTTAGATATCAAATAAAGGACACGTGATCACACCTGACACTGAGCGTCTTAAGCCTCTACAAAATTTACCACCACCACATGACTTGTCTTCGTTGAAACGGGCATTAGGGATGTTCGCCCATTACTCTAAATGGATACCAAATTTTTCAGAAAATATACATCTACTTGCTCGCGCTAGCTCATTTCCATTAAAAACTGAAGAAATACAATGTTTTCAAAAGTTAAAATCGGACATTGCCAAGTCTTCCGTATATGCCATAGATGGCAAAATTTCTTTCACCGTTGAAAATGATGCTTCCGACTATGCCATTGCTGCTGTATTGACACAAGCTTCGAGACCAATAGCTTTCTACTCTAGAACATTAAATGCGAGTGAGAAGAACTATTCTGCAATCGAAAAAGAGGCTTACGCAATAGTCGAATGTTTAAAGAAATGGCGCCATTATCTAATTGGTAAACATTTTAACCTCATAACGGACCAAAGGTCTGTATCATTCATGTTTAACAATAAGAATACTAGCAAAATAAAAAATGAGAAAATATTAAGATGGCGCTTAGAACTTTCTCCATACAAATATGATATAATTTATAGACCGGGTAAAGATAATCAAGCTGCAGATGCACTCTCTCGTGTATGCGCCGTGATTGGCACACAAAGTGCAAAACTACTTTCGCTTCACGAAGCCCTGTGTCATCCAGGTGTAACAAGAATGTATCACTGGATAAAATCTAAGAACTTACCATACTCAATAGAAGATATCAGAAACATGACAGCTTCATGTAGAATATGTTCGGAAATTAAACCTAGATTCTTTAAATCGGAAAAGACATTTAGACATTTAATAAAAGCAACAAAACCCTTTGAACGCTTGAGCATTGACTTTAAAGGACCAGTTCCCTCAAATACAAGAAACAAATATTTACTTACAGTTATCGACGAATATTCGCGTTTTCCTTTTGCATTCCCTTGTTCTGACATCAGTGCACAATCTGTCATCACTAATCTCAACAATCTTTTCATGATATTTGGAATGCCTGCTTACATTCATTCAGACAGAGGAACGTCATTCCTTTCACATGATGTGCAGGAATTCCTACATTCAAGAGGTATAGCTACGAGTCGCACTACTGCATATAATCCTCAAGGAAACGGTCAAGTGGAAAAACTGAACCATACGTTATGGAGAACCATTCTTCTGGCTTTGGAAACAAAGAACTTGTCAGTTGAAAACTGGGAGAAGGTCTTACCTCAAGCTCTGCACAGCATTCGTTCACTTTTGTGCACAGCGACTAACTGTACACCTCATGAAAGAATGTTTGTCCATCCACGAAGATCCACAAATGGCGAATCGGTACCTAGTTGGCTAACAGAGTCGGGGCATGTTCTACTAAAGAAATTTAATCGTACAAATAAATATGAGCCAATTGTAGAGGAAGTAGAATTAATACAAAGTAATCCGGACTTTTCTTATGTTAAACTTCCCGACGGACGTGAAACTACAGTATCCAACCGCCACTTGGCTCCATTAGAAACTCTTGGAGATAAAATGAATAATGAAGGAGATAATCCCGTGCCAGAGTCAGTGGTAGAAGAACCAGTAGCCGAAGCAGAACAAATACCTACTGGTGACTGCACTGACGTACTACTACCGTCAGGTTCTAGCGAAAATTATGAAAGACCAGCCTCAACACTGTCGCCACCTACAATTGATAGAAATCTCCAATCTCCACGAAGGTCAAATCGACAACGCCATCCACCCGTAAAACTTAACGACTATATTTGGAAAACTAGCACGGGAGAATGATATAAACCTCATTTCATAAATTATTTTCTTCTTTATCGTTTTATTGTCTATTCTGTTGTCATTACTGTTTGTCATGTAAACTGAAATGTTTAGCTTATTAAAACCTTTAATTCCCAAGGTTTTTACTTATTTCAACAGGTTTATTCGTTTGAGTATCGTAGGAAATGATAAACATCTCTTCAATGTAAAATATAGAAATTGTAACATCTGCGTACACTCTATACCTATTGAATCCCAAGAAATTGAAACGTGCAATAAATATTTGCAAAAATCAGTAGGCTTCCTTTTCCATTCCATCTTCAGCATTCACTACAAGGGATTGTATAAAAGTATTGGAAATTTCAATCAAAAATATTTATTGAACATCCAATAACGTATTCAAGCTTGTTCGTTGCGTGTTATTGCACGGCTTTGCGAACACGCCTCTGAATTCTTAGAGACTTACTCTTAATCATTATGGAAAATACCTACTCCGATACATTTTATCTTGACATTTACATTCAATATACTGATGAATTTATGAGGTAATAGGGTGGTCTTACGTCGATATGCCTTTGAAAATCATCTTAATATTCGCAAATAGGTGAAACAAATTGGTAACCAGTCACTCAATGTGTTATTGGGCTCTGTTCCGAATGTACACATGACATCGGAGAAAAGTTAACAATACATCTATAAAACTTATCGCTTGCTCTTTGAATACCCTGGAAGAAGAATTTCGCAACAAGAATTTGCGTTAAAATGGCTTAAGGTGGGTTTTTGTTGATGTAAAGGAATTTAAGGGGGAAAAGGATTACAAATTTTAATGTTGTTGTTATCGTTGTGTATTTATAGCAAACTAGCCGACCCGCCTGGTTTCACTCGCATAAGGATTGTTTATTTTTCGTGCGGAACCGGGGAGGACTTTTTTAGGTACTTACTTGTAATTTTAGCTGTCTTCTTGTGAAATTGTTTTTTTTATAAGACAATTCACGCACTAGCTTAGTTAATCCTTGTGTCGCGAAGGACTTTACGAACACTAAATTCACAGACAAAAAGCACACCCAGACTCAGAACAACTATCTGTGGTTCACACAATAATTATACCGGGTAGGAATCGAACTTAGAACATCAGATCTCAGAAGCAACTACCGTCACTAACGAGCTACCGGTGCAATCGATTTATACAGTAGGGACAATATTTTTTCTGTTTTTTTTAATGATTTTAAATAGCATATTTATGTTATTACTGGCGTATTTCCTTCAACTTTAACAGCCCGTATACGAATACTGCTAAACATGGTTCTCCTCTTGGCAAGGTTGATGAGGGATATTGCCATAATCGCCACGCTTGGCCGGCGGATTGGTGATCGCAGTAAGTATGGTCAACTTATGTTGATAGATGCTGCTGCACATCTGCCAGGTGTGTCCATCCTTTAGTCGCCTCTTGCGACACCCATGGGAATTTCAATGAATGGGATATGGGGTGGTCTATTCCATGCCGGAAACCACACGGCCATCGAAAACAAACCCAAAAATTGAAATCGTTCTAGCTGTTCTCGAGTTATAGTGATGTAACTAACCCGAATTTACTTCCTAATATAGAGGATACATGTTTTGTTAACTTCTTCTTGTTTATTTTTGTTTGTATGTATAGAAGAAGAGGTACCTAGCTTTTTCCCTTTTGCCCTCCGGCGTTCGTTCCTAAAGTTTGAATAAAAACATAAATTTACAAAGTGGTGTGTCTGATAGCGTTATGAATATTCACTTAAGCACCGGATCGTGTCATCGAGGGCTCGTGACAAAGCTAAAGTGAATATAATAATGTAATTGAAGGTAATAAGATGTTATTTGCCCCACGCCCGCCTTTTACCGGTTACGTGATGAATCCTGGCTAAGCCCTTAACGGTACACCCACAGTGAACTTTCAACGAGCTTAAACTGTATATATGTAGCACTTATTATAAGGAATAGTCGTTATTTATCGTCTATATACTCTTTATAAATGACATCTAGTTACTAGTGTTGGATTCTGTTAGTGCTTTCCTGTGTAAAATTAATCGGTATGGATGTAAGCATAAAACAATATGATTAAGTAGCGATAAGGTTGCTTGCCTTGGAGGATGGGAAGGTATTTGTTGTGGGATGTGACATGCATCAACACCTGTGCTGGCGCGGCTGCTCCATTAGCGGTGGCCTCCAAGCGGCTCAGATACCTTGTAAGGAATTACATGTTCGAGCCGTTTGGCGTTGAAACCTTTGGGCCATGGGGTCCAAGAGCATGAGTGCTTTTCCGTAAATTATCGAAACGCCTGGTGGGACACTTGGGACCACTGCTTTCCTGTGCAGAATTAATCGTTTTGGATGTAAGCATAAAATCATAATGATTATCTAGCTATTGAGGCTACTCTGTTTTACCGATATAAATACTTTTCGGTTGTTTCAGTTTAATTTCATTTGTATTATGGACGGAGAGCTGACAACCGAAAAGGCAAGGTAATTTGATCATTCATAAAAATGATTAATCAGCTTACCTGGAGCATTCTAAGCATAGAGACGTCGACCTGGCAGGATTCGCGTGGTGGATGTGGGAGTTATGGGGTGGGAAAAAAATAATAAAAAAAGGTTATGTGATCAGGATTACTTTTTATGCCAAATGGTTTGCCTACCTCCCCAAAACACACAAAAAAACCTGGCGTCATTTGGTTGGTGGAAAGGTAGCGCCAGACTAAAGTGAGGAAAAATAAAAAAATTTTAGGTAATAAGAACAAGGCTGGCTTTTTTTGTGCTTAATGTTTAGTATTCCCAGAGCCTAGGAAAAAAAAGCCAGCCAATAATAGTGGTGGGAACATGTCGAAAAAAATAATTGAAAATTTATATTTTAAATTGTATTTTGCTCGAGCAAGAGCTAAGGGGCATGAAAAAGAGCGCGTGGAGGGGATACACGTGACGACGGCGTCCGTGCTCTCTCGGCGCGTCGTTCATGTTCGGTAAACCGAACGCGCCTGGCTGGTCTCGTCGCACTCGTTGAGCGGAAAGAGCCGAACGTTTCCGGAGCGCCAGCTGTTTCAGTTTAGCGTCTATTTTACAGCGCGTGGACGTGTGTTTATATTCTCTTTAAATAAAATAAAATAAAATAAAAATCATATTTATTTACGTAAACCAATTACAGGCACATTACCGAGAGAGCACGGACGCCGTAGTCACGTGTATCCCCTCCACGTGCTCTTTTTCATGCCCCTTAGCTCTTTCTCGAGCAAAATACAATTTAAAATATAAATTTTCAATTATTTTTTTCGACATGTTCCCACCTCTATTATTGGCTGGCTTTTTTTTCCTAGCTTCTGGGAATACTAAACATTAAGCACAAAAAAAGCCAGCCTTGTTCTTATTACCTAATAATATTTTTTTTTTTCCTCACTTTAATTAAGCCTGGCGCTACCTTTCCACCAACCAAATGACGCCAGATTTTTTTTGTGTGCTTTGGGGAGGTTGGCAATCCATTTGGCATAAAAAGTAATCCTGATCACATTACCTTTTTTTTTATTTTTTTCCCACCCCATAACTCCCACATCCACCACGCTAATCCTGCCAGGTCGACGTCTTTATGCTTAGAATGCTCCAGGTAAGCTGATAAATCATTTTTATGAATGATCAAATTACCTTGCCTTTTCGGTTGTCAGCTCTTAGTCCATTACTGTTTTGTGTTTATTGATTTTTCCATTATTGTCATTATATATTACTCGGCTGCACTGGTGACTCAGTGGTAACGGTAGTTGCTTCTGAGACCTGGTGTTTGGGTTCGATTCCCACCCGAGACAATTATTTGTGTCAACCACAGAACATTGTTTTGAATCTGTTTAGTTGACAATACTTCGTACATTATATAAACCGTAAAAATCAACAATTCTGCATTTTTTTGTGGCCTGACACTATAAATAATAATAATAATATCTAGGGACAATGTCACACAGATCATCCTAGCCCCAAACTAAGCAAAGCTTGTACTATGGGTACCAGGCGACGATATACATAAAGAGTTATTTCCATAGATAATAAAATAAGATCGAAAGAAAAGAAGAAAAGCAATAAAAATGTTATTTAAGTGGTACAGACATTTTTCATTAGCAACAAACCTATTCGTTATAAAAAGTATTATATAAAAAGCAAATTCCTAAAACGCTCGTAACAACATTTCTAGCTCAACCAATTTTTCTCTCTCCAAATTGCGAAATTCCTAGCATGTTGCATGTTCTGTGAGACATATATCAGCACTCGTACTAATTGGAAAGCTGATAGACTGTCTCCCTTGACATGCATACTATTTCAGTTCTAAATCGGTTAGACCGTGCAAGTGAATAGAAAAACTATATCGGAAGTATTGAGCAGCCTTTCCACGTGGCTTTCTTTCTTACTCCGGTATGACGCATATTTCTGACTGAGAAAGAATTTTTGAAGGTTTTTTTTTAAAATCTATAACTTAATTCTGGGTATGGTTTGTTAAGGTAGGACCAACTCGAACAAACCAGACACGGAAACATATATGAGTCTTTTTCTGGAACATATAATGGTAGTAGTACTACTAGGGAACACGCAGCAGTTTTCCTTATGTTAATATTACAATATGGCGTTATCACGTTCTATAGTTTATTCCGGTGGTCCTATCTAATTTGCCACTAGGCTTGTGATACTTAGCCGAGAATAAAGGCTTAAAAAGTAGTAAGTTGGTAACTAAGTAACCTGGGCAAGAGGGTACCCAACTGCCCATTGTGGGATTTGGTCTTTGGTTCAAGGCGGTCACTGGCGAGGGGATTAAGGATAATTCCTTATAGATTTTTAGGAGTTTTGTGCAACTCGCAACCACCAGCCCACTTGCCGAGCTTGATGACTATGGCAAAAACAACTTCAGGGGTGGTGTATGTGCGGGAGATGACCATTAATTAAGGTAAGGTTTTTAACTCGACACTTTTAGAGCGAGTTTGACTTTACTAAATAGTGGCCTTAGTCTACCTGTCCATTCGTGCCCGGTATCCCCAACGATACAATAGATAGTACGATAGAACCACCAGGCTAAGTTATGTACGACCTAACCGACTCGCTTATTGAAGTAGCAATACAAATAGCTTGCCCTGTGTAAGACCGCCTTTATATTTGTTGAGCCAGCAACAAGTGGGTCAAGGTTAATCCTTCGTAGAATTTCCCATCCTTTAGACGGAAAATTTTGCCATTAAATTTATTGGAAACGAATGTTAATGTTATTTATACAATTTAATATCAAGCATTAGAATTGCGTCGTTGAAAGTCTTTGTTTATGATTTTGGCCAGCTATGTTCTGATCGACCCCGATCAGAACATAGCTGACCAACTAACTAACGAAATAATTCTATTGCGTTAGTCAATAGTTTGTTAACTTAGTAAGTAGCTATTGTTTACTTAAATAGGCTGAGTTAATTCACTCGGAAAGAAAACTCTGATGCTACTAGCTTTTTAAGATGAAATAATAAGCTAGAAGAACCAGAGAAGAGAACAAATACATAAAATTATATTTTACAATATTAGTAGGCATATATAGGTATATCACATAATACCAGAGCGCCTAGACAAAATGCCACTATGGCGGAGTGATCGCTAGTAAAAAATCGCTAACGCAAATGTATCTATGAATACTTGACATTGGTCACGTGATTAAGCGGGCGCGGAAAAATTGACGGGAATTCATTGGTTGAGTATTCTTTGAAATAAGCGATTCGATACATCGGTTTGCGGTTGCATAAACCTTTTGAAAGCATCACTCTGCTATAGTAACATTTCGGCTAGGCCCTCAGGTATTCTCGAAATTCCACTTACAAATAGCAAATACCACAACTGTATTAAGCTTTTCTTTTAGTAATCACTTTTAAACTTCAAAACTTTGCACCGCATTTGAATGTTTAATTAAGTTTCACGAATGGCGGACAAGAATTTTCTAATGTACCTAAGCCATTTACGCAATGGCGAGATTCTAAATTTGCTACTGAGAGGTCTGACTACGAATTTCTTCAGGACACATTTCTGTTGACTTTTTGAAATTATAAACAAAATAAAATTCGTAAGTGTTGTCTTATCTAGTAGAAAATAGGATTAAGTCTGCAATAAGTTGAAGTTTTCGCAGCGAGCGAACGTGGACCACCTATTTTATCAGTCATTTATATAGGTAGTTTTGAACGAACCTTTTTTCTTCATTTTTATTTTTTGAAAGTTTACGGTTAGAGCTTAGGAAGACATGAAGGATATGAATCATTATCCTGGATAACGTCCACTGCTGAACATAGGCCTCCTGTCCGCGGGTTGGAGATCGCAGTCCGGCCCGACCTTTAGTTTGCAAAGATTCTTCGTATTCGATCCCCTCGTAGACCCAAAGTCCGAGAGGCCCGCAAACTATAATGTACAGTAACAGATGCACAAAACTCATAATCCCTCTATCTCATCGCCAGCGACCGCCCTGAGCCGAGGTCCAAGCCCCACAGGGCCCTCTTGCGCCGGTGGCTTAGTTTGTAGTTTTCAAACCATTTATTAAGGCTGGACCTCTGCTCGCCTTTACGCCCGGTGAAGTAGCAAAAGCCTCGTGGGTACATATGTATTACTACGTCATTAATTAGTTTATTAAAAAAAAACCATTTTGACAGAGGCCCATATTCAACAGAGGACATTACACGGGTTAATGATGACAATGATGATGCAAGGACCTATTCACTTTTAAAAAGAAAGGAGGGAAACAAGAGATAAACATACACTCGTACTGAAGTATAAATTACACCAAAATACTCGAACTGACCTCGAGTTGTTTGTTTAATGAGCCTTAAATAGAAGCCTCTTAGATGCACAAAGGCGCTTCAATTTGTACTAGAGTCTTATATTTACTCGCTTGAGGATAGTAACAAACTCCTATAATCTCCTATAATGGTTGACGTCACTCGGGACCACCGCTTTCCTGTGCAGAATTAATCGCTTTGGATGCAAGCATAAAACAATATGGTTACTAGTTAACCATATTGTTTTATGTTTACATCCAAAGCGATTTAGGTTACTCTGTTTTACCGATATAAATACTTTTGTTTTGTTTTGTTTATTGATTTTTCCATTATTGATTATTATTATATGATTATTATTCGGCTGCACCGGTGACTCAGTGGTTATGGTAGTCGCTTCTGAGACCTTTTTACTAGAGTCTTATATTTACTTGCTTGAGGATAGTTACAAACTCCTATAATCTAATAGTAACAAGGACCTTTCTGAGACTTCATTTTAATGGCGAAGAGTTGATAAGAAGAGTTTTAATTTCAGGGTAAAAAACATCCAGACACATGATGATTAAGTATTGAATAATAAAACGCTGGTAATTAGCAATGATTCTTAAATTAATATGTAACAAACTATGTACTCATATTCTGACAAATAAATGATTATTATGATTATTAATGGCGTACAATCATTTGTAAAGTAAAAAATAAAATAGGAAACAAATTATAAAATAATATAAAAATCACAATGTTATTAGAATTTTGAATCTGAATTGTTCCGAAAGAATTAAAATAAATACTAAAAAGTTTTTATTAAAGTAAAGTGTAACATTGGATGTATAAGATAGATTTTGAATAAGTACTCTCTCAAGTTTAAATTGAAATTGCTATAATCATGTAAACTTTCACATTTTTAAATTTATGATTTTAAAAAAGTATTTTTTTTTTTATATTACGCGTAATCTAGTAAGTGGGATACTGTTAAAAAATATGAAGGTTTTTTAGTAAATATCAAGTGTTTTTTTCAATTTAAAATTGTAACTATACCTAATTGAATGAAATGACTTTATTTATATTAATCAATAAAAACAGAACTAAAATCAAATTAGCTTATTTCAATAAAAAACTTACTTATAATCTATCTACCTTTTATTGAAAATACATATCATTAGTGCCTCAGAAAGTGATAGCATGAAAGACTATTACTCAAACACCCGCTTGTGACTTGCAATATTTGCCATCAGAATTACGAACTAGGGTTAATATAGTTAATGACAGTCGCCTATTACAAGTTGTTAGCCAAACGACATATAACGAACCAACACCGAAACGTATTCGACACGCTGTGTTTACGGGACCTTTGTGACGTCATATTGCACCATTAGTGATGCAGCCAAAATTGCGAATGGGTATATTAAGCATCTCGTTATTGATATTGGGATATACTAACGTGATAGCCAATTTTGACTTTCGAATTAGTTAGATTAGGTGACAGCTTGCGTGACGTAGTGTTGAAGGCTCGCTTTAAATATCGTAGGTTGTACGTTCGATCCCTATGCTGGACTAGAAATCGTTGTGTTAAGCCGTTTGTTTCGATTATTATAATATCATTGTTTATCAATTTACGTTTGGTTTGGGGAATACATTTATATTACAGATTCTACAAATTTTAGGTTAAAATGCGTAATCTTGTGAGAACAAAAGTCTCTTACTTTTTCGGTATAACTTATTACTAGGTACTTATAATGTTAACATACTCGCGTATACAAAGGAAAACAGATACTTTAAATTTTCTAATGCTAATTAATCAGTTTATCGTTGTTCACAGCTGGACATCTTTACAATAAACACTCAATCCTCCAGTGCAGTCTTCAGTCTACTTCAGCTACCATTTTCATGTAATCGGTAATCTTCCTAGAGGAAATTCTACCTTACATATGCCGAGACGCGGTCTCCACTCCAAGACACGTCTGCTCAACGGCTGTCTTGTATTCTTCAGATATGACCAACCTATTGCCAGCTCAACTAAACACAACAACTGTAACTTTAGTTCACTGTATAATAACCTCATTGCGTTTAGCTAACTTTTAGAGAAACTACAAACATAACTCGCTCCATAGCTTGTTGAGTTACTTTGAACTTAGGAACTAACATAGTAAACTAATTATAATGGTTTGTTTGGTGCATTAAAAGTTAGCTTTCAGAATAAGTAGGACTGCTTAAATTTGAATGTGAAAGAGATATATAAAACCAATTCGTGACAATTTGATTTTTGACTATTGTCGCTAGACAGAAAAAGAAAAAAAGTATATAATTCAAATTGAATTTCACCAACATTGAAAGGCTAGCAATTGGTTTCCATTTACTGACTACTTTTCGTATGACTCTTAATAGCTTTATTTAGTTCATGTATAGATTTTAAGTGTAAATAACGGAATTTCAATATAAAGAGGTAGGTACCTATTACGTTGCCATAGCTTTCGAGTAGTCAGTGTTTTATCAGTTCGGTTTAGTCAAGTTTAAAATATTAGTGAATTATTAGTTGTATAAGAAAATGTGTGTCTAAGAATTGTTTAATAAAATAATTTAATTCAATAACTAAGTTGCATGGAATATCAGTTATTAATCCAATGACAAAACTGCTTGGGAGTGAGTTGCTCTGTAACAATACTGCTTTATTGATAATTGTAAAATAAAATTTATTTAAAAAAAGGATTCTCTGTGTTTCTTGCCAGTTCTTCTCAGAGTTGCCACGTCCAGAACTGGTGGTAGAAAAAGGACGCATCATAAGAACATGATTGAAATATTTTAAATGTGTCTATATGGATAAAGAATTTTTGACTTTGACTTAGGTGTCAACAGCTAAGACAACTTAAATATATGATTACCTAAAATAAAAAGATCACTCTATTTTTTTTGCCGTTTTTTAATCAAAAAGTGGTGAAGTGAAGTGTTAAATATTACAGCTCAAAACGTGAAAAAACTAAAGTAGAAGGTGAAATTTAAGCAGTAGGATTGTTTTCCTCGAACCATAAATATCAATGAACATCAATCATTATAAGCTTATTACTTTTGAAGGGTATCGTCAGATAAAGTCAATACGGCAGGATTTGGCGCATCCAAACATACAAATATTACAAACTAGCTGCGCCTCGCGGTTTTACCCTCGTCACCCTGCTCCAGTGGGTCGGAGCGTGATATTTTGTAGCCTATATGTTAAATCCAGCTTATACACTATCCGCGTGCAAACTTTCAGCCAAATCAGCCATGCCATAAACATACATACATCCACACATACAAACTTTCGCATTTATATGGTAGGATCTATACTATACAGAGGAAAGATTGACGATTCTTTGTTTCTTTGCATTGAATATTATTATCAATTAATAATACTAACTAACTTTTAATGAATCAAACTACAGGACCAATTTAAAAAAATACTTTACCATTAGAAAGCTTCATTATCCAGGAGTAACAAAGGCTATATTTAATTATGAAGTTCCCATGGGAACAGAAGCAACGCGGTAAAACTGAAGCTAGTTAAAATTGTAATCTTGTTAAAATTAATGTCTAGACTTACCATAAGTTATCTAATTATTATTGTAATGTATAGATTGCAATATCACTCAACAACTTTGGCTTGCCAATATCTGTTAAGACATGGCTTATGTTCAGCAGTAGAAGTAAACGGCTTGACACAGAAGAAGAATATACCTATATAAAAACTTGATTTCAATAAAACCAATTAAAAATAACATGAGAGTCTCAAAATATATCACTTGAATGTACGGAGAGTCATTCCAAATTTAGTCAGCTTTAAAATTGAATGTTTCTATTTATGGCAAATACTAATAATCACTTCAATATGAACGCGGATTGAATTTTCAATAAAAGTCTATTCTAGTGAATTTATCAGGGAAGTACCAGTGAGTTTACCACGGGGTTGCTTTGTAGCGAAAGCGTAAGTGAATCACCTTTCTCTTCAATTCTTTCTCTTTTTAGGGTTCCGTAGCCAAATGGCAAAAAACGGAACCCTTATAGATTCGTCATGTCTGTCTGTCTGTCTGTCTGTCCGTCCGTATGTCACAGCCACTTTTTTCCGAAACTATAAGAACTATAATGTTGAAAATTGGTAAGTAGATGTATTTTGTGAACCGCATTAAGATTTTCATACGAAAATAGAAAAAAAAACAATAAATTTTGGGGTTCCCCATACATAGAACTGAAACTCCAAATTTTTTTTTTCATATATCCCATACGTGTGCGGTATCTATGAAAAATGATGTTGAGGTTTCTAATGTAATTTTTTTCTAAACTGAATAGTTTGCGCGAGAGACACTTCCAAAGTGGTAAAATGTGTGTCCCCCCCCCTGTAACTTCTAAAATAAGAGAATGACAAATCTAAAAAAAATATATGATGTACATTACCATGCAAACTTCCACCGAAAATTGGTTTGAACGAGATCTTGTAAGTAGTTTTTTTTTAATACGTCATAAACCGTAAACTGCAATTTACCTTTCATTCAATCAACTCGAATATTAAAATATAAAATAACATTTCATTTCATAAACATACGCTTTTTTATTCTTGATATCAAAAATAGGTACGCACTTGTAACTGATACGGAACCCTTCGTGCGCGAGTCCGACTCGCACTTGGCCGGTTTTTTTTTATTATTTAATTTTGAACGTTTCACTACCACAAGGAGAACTGAATGCCAACATTAAAGAAAAGTAATAAATTATAAAGTAGCTAATAATGGAGGAATGGTATTTTAGTATGAAGCCCGTCGTACTAATAAGTAACATATAAAAATATGTTTGATTTTATTACGAATGAACTAAGATATAGGTATAAGCTTTAGTAATCGATGATATTAGTACGATATGATTGAGTAATTATACGTACTATGAAATGTATTATGATATCAATTTTATTTCATTGCTACATATGTATGCAAATTTTAATCAGATTACACTAGGGTTTTAAAAATCACAATACAATTAAAAAACGTACTTTGAAAGCATATTTTAGTTGCATTGAATATAATTTGCATTACAAATTTAAACAATGAATTTTTGAGAGAAAAAAACAATCTGAAAAAATTGGGTTTTTAAGATGTTATGTAATACTCAATATAAACTAGCTATGATCACTATTACACTATATTTTATCGTCGTGCATTTATTTTCATACATTAATATTTATGAGGCCAAATCTAACAATAAGACTCGTATCGTAAGGTCGTATTAGATACATCCAAAATTCACTATTAATAGACATACTTACGTATTAATAGAAAGATATTTATGTAGTAAATATTAAGGTTTTTTATTTGTATTATACTAAAATGTTACAAGTGGGTAACTACTTATTCATTTGTCTCGAACTCATCAACGTTGCGTTATGTGCTTCATTAACATGTAAGTAGGCAACAATCTGCCTAATTAATTAGCCAGGACTGGCTTCGCTCAGGACGTAGATATATTTTACGTGGCTGACAAATGCGTCCGTTCCATCAAATCGGATAAAATATTATTAAAACAAACAAATGAACAAAAAAGATAGCTTTTCGAAAGAACCGAAATCAATGTGCGAGCTGTGGTACATTGCCGGCTTTAAATATTTAAATTTGAAACAACTTAACTCTATCAAAAGTTGTATGTAATTTTATGTTTTATGTAGTATTATATAAGAATGGTTATAGTTTGTGTGGCGTGGAGATAATAAGTACGAAAGGTCGATCAGTTCCGTGGCCGTAATTTAATGTAACAGTTAATATGACAGCGGGCATGAGCATGCCAGCGGGTCGTCGGTGTATTATATTTATGCACTCACACCTGGAGGTCTACCGCTTTCAAGGGTATTTTATTTTGAGTTGTTGTCTTGATATGATAGAGAACACGGTATTAATGTGGAGTCCAATAAATACGGACTATTAATTACTGATTGTGTTACAGTTCTGTTAATTCATAGTGATTAATGTCTGTCGGCTGTGGCTTTCATGTTAACAGGTTCAAACATTGGCAGTAAGGTGTTTTCATTGTTTATTTTTGTTTTTACTTACTTTGTTAACTTCTTTAGAATTAAATAATCTCATATTAAAAGGATTAAAGTAGAGTGTATTTTTTGTTGTTAATTGCTAAACTACACGTATCTTTTTAGAATTTATTTTCATTATTACACTTCAATACAATGCAGTAAAAAGAAATAAATCTGAAATAAGTATATTATTCAACTTTTTCAATGAACATGTAGGTACCTAGATGTATACTCGGTATTCATTAAAAGTTAACGCACTTTATATATCTATATACAGGTACCTACAGACATGTTTGTAACGATAGCAAGATTAAATTGTATTAGCGCATTTTTGAATCACATTAAAAATCAGGAAACAAATTACTGGACAATCAAATTAAATTACTAATTTAACACATACAAATCAAAGTCAAAAGAATATCATTTATAGCAAAAAGTTGCGCAACAGGTGGAATGGGAAAGTTTGATGAATGAATTGACTGCTTAACAAACAGATTTGTTTATAATTGAATTAATTCAATAACAATCTATCAAAGATTAGGTAGGTATCGATTACGATTTCATTGCAAATAGAAGCAATAAATTTAAAAGGAAAATCTATTTCGCCTTACAACATTCGTCTAATGAAATACCAGGTAATAGAATACAATCCAGAGCAATTTATAAACGTTTCAACAGAAATCATATGTTAGGATTTAATTAATAATTTTATAGATTTAATGTCATTAACTAGAATAAGAATAAATTACTTTTTCACTAAAAGTTACTTGCAAATTTTAATTAAGTAAATAGCGAAGTAAATTTATAAACTGAAATTTTGTTCAAAAGCGTTAATAATCTTTCATCTGAAGCTATACCTAGGTAACAACGTAATTAGCAACACTTCGGCTTTTTAACGAATTTGCGGTGAATATCGGGAGGAAAACGGTAAACTAGCAACCTGTTGGTTGACCTGAGCGAAATGCTTGAATAATTGGTTGACTACGGACGGGTAATGCTAAATTCGCAGCTCCGATATCAGGGATCAGGTGTTAATATCCGTGGGGAAATCGTGAGGAAAAAATCACAATTTCCCCGCAAACTGCACTTTCATACAAAAAGAAAGTACCAGTTTTTAGTTGTTTATAGTTAAGCTGTAAGGTTATTAAGTCATTTTACAAACATGCGTCTCTGTCTTTTTTCTATAGGTATTTACAACGAAAATGTTATGATGCTTTTTATTGATTGCCTGAAGCGATATTGCGTTGAAGTAAATGTTCTTCTGTTTCGGGAATTGTACGAAACGTGTCCATATTGTGAGTAAACACGTGTAATTTGAGATGAAATGTGAACCGATTGATGTCTTTGTTCGAGTTCGGGAACGTTTTATGGACTGCCGAAGGGTCGCTGACTAAACTTGCGTCTTACATTGTTCGGGTTAGAATGGTCGTGTATAGGTCGAAGTAAAAGTTACATGTGAACCTCCGTTGTAAAAATCATCAAACTTAAATTATTTTTGTTTGAAGAAATATGGATTTAGTTGTTGTGAGTTTACAATACGTTCATAAATTAATCCCTGATTCCTGGAAAATATAGAAATGAGAATTCATGTAATATAAAATATAATATACAGGGTTATTTTTAAAACACCAACAACCTTTTCGGGGATAAAAGTCCTCATGATTATGAACAACTTGCGAGAAATCGCGATACATTTATGTTCACTTACCTCGACAAAATATATGGAACAGCTGATTTTTTTTTTCGCGATTTAAGGGTTCATTAGTTGAAATTGAAAGGTCCCATAGTAAAAGTTGCCCTTTCACCCTCTGAAAGGTTTTTGGTGTTTAAACAATAACCCTGTATATATCAATATCAACGAACATATAAAAAAACGATTCCTTTTTTAAATATTTTGCCTATACAAGGTAATACAAAGTGAGCATTTCAAACCTCAGTGGCAAACTATAGAAGAATGATTGATGGAGTTCAGCTTCAACATCTTCATCTGGCTCAAGCAACGTTGTGAACTAGACACTATATTTTTAAACACAAAAATCTTATTAAAAGTATAATTCATTTAGTAGCTTGTTATTACAGTGATTTTTTCTATAAAAGAAATTATAATTTAATTTATTTGGTTTACCTCTGCGGCGTAGGGGTATTAGTCTCGTTTTTCGGAGGTCGTGGGTTCGGTCGCCACGATGGAAAGGAAAGAAGGAATCTTTCTTCATCCCTATGTGTTGTGACATAATACTGCGGTCACAAACCCGCCTCCCAAGCGTGGTGACTATGTTAAAACCCTTCCTCGGGAGGAGGTATTCATGTTTAGCAGCGGCTATACGGATTGATGATGATATTTGCTAAAATAATACTGTAATGGTATTGTTAGGCTGACTGGATTCGTTAAGATTCCGATAAACCATTGTTGACCATGAGAAATACGTTTACCATTTTAATCTTTCGTATAACGGAGATTTCTACCCAGAATTATGATAGTGCTGACTAACTCCGCAAATATGCTCGTCGGAGATTATGTCAAGACATCTATATATATAAAAGAAAGTCGTGTTTGTTACAACACTTATAACTCGAGAACGGCTGGACCGATTGCCATGGTTTTTGATTTGTTGGATTTGTTTCCGTCCCGAATAGCAGAATACATTTTAAAAACAAAAGAAAGTCGTGTTAGTTACACTATTTATAACTCAAGAACGGCTGAACCGATTTGGCTGAAAATTGGTAGGGAGGTAGCTAAGAACTGGGAGAAGGACATAGGACTTTTGGGTAGGGGTAGGGTAGGGTAGGGTAGGGTAGGGTAGGGTAGGGAAGGGGTAGGGTAGGGTAGGTGTAGGGTAGGGGTAGGGTAGGGGTAGGGGTAGGGTAGGGGTAGGTGTAGGGTGGGGGTAGGGGTAGGGGTAGGGTAGGGTAGGAGTAGGGTAGGGGTAGGGATAGGGGTAGGGGTAGGGTATGGGTAGGGTAGGGGTAGGGTAGGGATAGGGTAGGGTTAGGGTAGGGGTAGGGTAGGGCAGGGTAGGGCAGGGGTAGGGTATAAAAGTCCACCCGTGCGAAGCCGGGGCGGGCCGCTAGTAGAATATAATATTTACAACCAGTGGCAGCAACATTTACCTGTGTCCAAATAGTAATTAGCATATTGAATAGGGCAAAACAATCTTCGGGCAAGCGTATGGCTAACCCCACATGGCTGTGAGCGTTTCTTGAGCATGTGAACGATGCGAAAATCCCCCCCCGACCCCATCACCCACTACCTTCATCGTGCGCTACGTGCTCTGTCCCATGTGATGCACGATGTGACGCATGTAACGCGCATAACCAATGAGGAGTCAGCTTATGTCGTTTTTACAGGCTGATGACGATAATGCGATTGGGAAATGTATGTTTTTATTCGCATGCAAACTCATAACATATTTAACCTTCCGTCTGTAATATAGTATTGTAAAATGATAAAAAATGCACCAACAAGGCACTTAAATGAGCTGCAAATCCCTCTTCATCATCATCATCAGCCCGTAAAACGTCCACTGCTAAACATGTGCCTCTTCCCGAGGAAGGGATTTTACCATAGTCACCACGCTTGGCAGGCGGGTTGGTGACCGCAGTATTATGTCGTAATACACAAGTAAACGCTGCTGCCAGTTCCTTGGTATATAATTGTTTTAGATGATGTTATAACAATCAGGACCAACGGCTTAACGTGCTTTCCGAGGCACGGAGAGTAGTCCCTTAACCAACCAGACCCAGAAAGAAATCTTAGAATTTACACAAAGATTTCTTGACCGGTGTGGGGATCGAACCCATGACCTCCGAGACTTAAAGCGAGTCATATACCGTTAAGCTACGGAGGTTGCAAATCCCTGACTGGGGTAAATTAATGCTGGACCATAAACAACCTTTGGTTAGTTTAAAAGAACCAACTGAGGCTAATAGTAGCAGTTTTCACTGGCTATGTCCGGCGAAGTAGCAAAAGCCTGGTGGCTAACTACTATGTTCATCTGAAAAAAAAAAACCTACCAGGGCTCAAAAGAAAATCTCCAAGTCATGGGTTTATCAAGAAACTCAACTTGCAGTACTTGTCGTGAAGAGATACTTTTCGAATGTGAGGCTGGCTAGGAGAATGTCAATATCGCAGATACATTCCGAATGTGAAGCTGGCAAGGAGAATCAATAACTACCTGGAATACCCATACCTCATCCATAAGCTTCCAATAAGCGATGTACTGAAATCTGTCATTGCCCAAAATATAAACATCTTTATAATGATGAGATTACAGCAAGAGTACAAAATAACAAGACTTAAATGTTAACAGTTAATAAGAAGATATTCTTTGAGGAAAAACATCAAACATTTATTTCTTTTGATATAATATACAGACTTATGTGTACATTGTTAAATGTGATTTTGTCAAAAGGAGTAGCATTGTGTGTACTTTTATAAGAGACGTAATTGAAAAGTATTTTTATAATATTATTATGCTTGGGATTGATCGTAATGTGAGTAAAGAAGATTAATGGAGACCGCTTCGCCTAATCCTGTGTCAACAAACTGCTCAAACAACTTTTATGGTGATCTCTTTGAAGTAACGTTTTCATGATTTAATTGAGAGACTTATCGTACATTAAACGATGAAAATATTCTTATTATACTAAAATATTCTGTTTGTTTCATTTTAATAAAATTGAATAATGTTTGTCTACAGCTAATAGTCATTAGCTGTAGACTATAGACAAATATAGCTATTTTACAAAGTTAATCGTAGAAATATCTCTTGCATAATTAATGTTTATTGAAAAACATGTATTTTGAATATGTGTAAGAGTTTAATAAACAAATACTTAATTTTTAAAAAATATGAGAAGAACGTAACCTTTAGAGCAGTTATTGATAGGAATTACTCATTAAATACTATTTTCGTAATTAATTTTCAAACAATCACTTGGCCAAGCTAGCCTTGACCTTTTCTTACGTAAAAAAATATTGTTACAATGTTTACCTACACAAAGCTTCAATGTTAGGGTTTTGGTTTTCAATTATACCTTTGTAAGTTGATTGTATAAAATCCTCAATACTCGTTTTACTAAAATTGACTGTGTAACGTATCTAATAACAGAATAGTGTATCGTTAATTGACCCGTATTATTAATTAGATATTTACAATACGGGTAAGGATTTTCACAAAACCCACCGTTATGTTTATGTTAAAAATAAAACTTTTTAATGAGTAAAAATAAAGTTTGCCTTTGTACATCATCTTTATGTGTTATTCTTTCACCTTCCAATGCCTTCCTATAATGGAAGTCCGAGAGATCCGCCAACTGTAGAGCGACAGTTGCACAAAATTCCCCTAAAAATCTGAAAGCTACAACTGCTCAATCGTCCCGTCAGCGACTGTCCTGAGCCGACGTTCAAGTCTCACAGATGGCGCTCTCTTGAGCAGGTTACTTAGATCGTAGTTTTTAAACCATTTATTAAGTTAGGAGCTCTGGTCACCTTTACGCCCGCTCCTTTATGCCTATATATATGTTACGGCTAATAGCCGAAGTGCGGCTACACCTAGTTTTAGCCGGCTACAACTAGGTGCATCCGGCCACATGCGGTTAAACTTAGATGTATCCTACTTATCTTCGGTTAGAACTAGGTTTAGCCTTCATCATAGCGGCTAGAATTAGGTGCAGCCACACACCGGTGGTTAAACCTAGGTGTATTATGCACGGCAAAAAAATGTGTTGGGGTGGTTAAAAAAAATAAAATAACCTAAATCAATGGAGTTGAACAGGGACTTAATGAGGTTGAAGTTGAAGTATTTGTTCTATGTTACCATACTCCTCGTTTAGGTAGGTAATGTTAACATTTTGTTACCGCCATTGTGTCGGTTAGGAGTAGGAATCATCTCAGTTTAACCGCATGTGGTCGGCTGCACCTAGTTGTAGCCGGCTAAAACTGGGTGTAGCTGCACTTCGGCTATTAGCCGTAACATATTATAAATATGTCCGTCTAAAAACGTGTTATTTATTCACTAGCTTCCCGCGCGCAGTTTCACCCGCGTAACTCCCGTTCCCGTGGGAACTTCATAATTAGATATAACCTATGTCATCGGGGGTAGTGTAGCTTTCCAACGGTGAAAGATTTTTTAAATCGGTCCATTCGTTTCGGAGCCTATTCAATACAAGGCTCAAATCTTTCATCTTTATAATATTATAAACTTTTAAACTTTCGCGTATCATAATTATAATATATAGCACACAGGTATTAAATCATTGGAACTTGGCCCTAAGACTATAAAAACCTGGAAACGATACGTTGACGACGTGTTTTGTATTATTAAAGGTGGCCAACAGGAGGTAGACCAATATTTAAATCATCTAAACTCCATCCACCCAGGCATTCGTTTTACGTATGAGTTGGAGAGGGATAGATCGCTGTCGTTCCTGGATGTAACAGTCACTGCGAGATTGGATGGAACTCTGTCTCATTGCGTTTATCGGAAGCCCACACACACAGAGAGGTATCTACATGCGACTTCACACCACCACCCACGTCACTTGTTGTCCGTAGTTAGTTCACTAACTAATAGAGCCCACGATCTTTGTGACGCTGAACATGTGGAGCGGGAGCTGCTTCATGTTCAGCAGGTACTGAAGAACAACGGATACCAAATTGGTCGGTGTCGCAAGCGTAGAGAAAAACGGAAAAAACATCCGGAGGTAAGCAGACAACCCGCTTTTATGCCTTACATCAAGGGTATAACCGACAAAATCGGCTCGGTATTAAAAAAGTACAGCATTCGTACTATATATACCCCAGCCACAACGGTGACCAACATGATAGGCACACCAAAGGATGTTTTACCTCTGCAAACTCCAGGAGTCTATAAACTAGACTGCAGTTGCGGCAGTTCCTACATAGGCCAGACGAAGCGAACTATCGCAGAAAGGGTCAAAGAACATGTCGCAGCGGTAAAGAAACGCCAAACAAACAAGTCAGCTATTGCCGAACATGCATTGCAGCAGGGCATTGATCATTGGATTGATTTCGACCGTCCGCAAGTCCTCTCCACCGATCGCCATTACTACTCCAGAATTGTGCGTGAAGCGGTTGAAATTAAGAAACATAAAAATTTCAACCGGGAAGGTTTTTAAGGGAGGTTTTAAATTATCGACGACATGGAATCCAATTGTCAAAAAGCTGACACCGCGTTTTGTGCAGTCGGTTAAAAATAACATTTTTTTGAACTCAGTGAGTGAAGTGTGCAACCGGCCTAACGATACAAAATAAATTAAAACTGAGGGTAGTTGGTAACTCGCCGCCCTCAACTACGGAGTAACACCGCCGAGCCAGTCTGCCCGCGACCACGATCAATGTAACTTGATCGAAACGTCGGGTAATATAAAAAGGTAATATATCGCGTTAATACCTGTGTGCTATATATTATAATTTATAATATTAGTATAGATAACTGAAAACGATCAGTACAATAAATAAGTATGTATAAAATACAATTAATGACGTAAGCATTTAGTAATATAATCACTATTATGTGGTTATATTAGAGAAATGTTTGAAAACGCTTAGCCAGTTTGTACCTACATAAACCCCGATAAGAGCTTTAATAATGGACGTTAAAACCTATTGTAAAACGCAATTTATATTATTTATATAATGTTATTAGGGCTTGGCGAGTGGGAAGCAGGCTAGGGTTTAAGTTTAAGAGGATTATAGCGGTCCGGGGAGTTATAAATTTGAACAGTAATAGGAATTGTTGTTCTTACTCTTTAATCGGGTTCAAAGAATAATATCACAAATGGGAAAAGGAGTTTGTTTGTTTTTATTTGCTTGAACACGCTATATCTCAAAAACAACGTGTCCGATAAAAAAAATATATTTTAGTGTAGGTAGCCCATTTATCAAGGCAGGCTATATTTTATAATTAAGTTCGCGGAAACGTGAGCTACGGGATGAAACCGCAAGTGGGAAGCTAGTCTTACAATATTTATTTAAATGTTCTTATTTATCTTCTTAATTATGATAGTATTAAAAAGACAACCTCCGTAGCGTAGCGGTATTTTGCTCGCTTTAAATCTTGGAGGTCGTGGGTACGATCCCCAGAGACAGGAAATCTTTGTGTAAATTTTTGAGGGACTACCCTCCGTGTCTCGGAAGGCACGTTAAGCCGTTGGTCCCGATTGTTATAACATGATCTATAATAATTGTATAGCAAGGAACGGGCAGCAGCGTTTCCTTGTGTGTAACAACATAATTCTGCGGTCACCAACCCGCCTGCCAAGCGTGGTGACTATGGCATATCCTCCCTCGGGAGGAGGCCCATGTTCAGCAGTGGACGTTATACGGGCTGATGATGATGATAATTAAAAATACTGATATTTAATGCTATCGTCCTTCATAAAGTGTTGTAATAAAATTAAAATTTAACTATAACATTTTACTGATTTTACTTTGCACAGCAAGTAAGTATTGTCATTCAACGGGGTAATGCTGCCAGCATTCTGGGAACCTTGCCAAGTAGAATAGATTTAGAATAGTAGTATTTTATAAGTTAGTTTTATTTTAAATTAGCTACTGCCACTACCCACCGCGTCTGTTTGTATATATGTTTGCCATGATCTCTAAAACTATTATATAGACTTTGATACAGGTTTTATCAATAGATATAGAGATTCAAGTAAAAGATACGTGTATAATCACAAAGTGGTTCCCATGTAGAACTAGAGCTACGCGTGTAACACACCGAACTTTTCGATGTCCTCGTAGACCCGAAGTCCAAGAGGCTTTTTTTTCGGAAGGACATATGTAGTTAGCCCCGAGCCTTTTGCTACTTTACCGGGTATAAAGGCGAGCAGAGCTCTAGCCTTGATAAATAGATAAACCACTACAAACCAAGCAACCTGCGCAAGAGGGTGTCCTCTGAGGGAGTTGAACCTCGGCTCAGGGCGGTCGCTGGCGATGAGATTGAGGGATTAGGACTTTTTGTTACAGTAACGGTTCGCGGGCCTCTCGGACTTCGGTTTTACGAGGGCATCGGGGGGTTCTTAGTAAACTAAGGGTCTGGAGGGCGAAGTCCAAGAGACCCGTGACCTGAAACATGGATCTGTTTATTACGTCACTTTTTTTTACTCTCTCGCAATAATTTTATCGTAATAATAAAGCCTTACTATGCTTTATTTTACAATCCTGAATTACTAATAAATTACCTGAGTAATAAAACATCAACAATACTACCAATTACAACTTAAAACACAATACCTATTACAAGGCAGTTATTAAATATCATAATATTTTCTCACGATTACACAAACTGTATAACATCCCACAGGATTTTAATTAGGTGCTAAAACAAGGGCCCGACACGCATAAACGATGTCAATTATCAGGCAATTAACTCAATTGATGCCTAGACAAGCGTCAATAAGATCGACATAATATACCAAAGGCATCGTCGGCAATAAAGAAATCAATCAACGAATTAGGTATTTCAAATCAATAAAATCAGAAAAGGCCATAATATTGGTTAGACATTCATAAGGATATAGAGTTGCGCTGGCAGTGGCCGATTAAAGATGTTTTATATTGTCGATTGTAATGTAATGAGTTGAAAAAAAAACTATCTTGGTATTGTTATTTTTTATAACTATAACATTCTTACAAAATAATATATACGGTTTTTTACTGTAAATAATTAATTATTGTATTGCATTTCGATAAGTTCTGCGTTTTTAGATTAAGATGCTAGATAACCTTAAGGTTTGTAAAAAATAAAAATGATTTATTATATTTTTTAATATAATTTGGTACCTTAAAATTTTTTTTTTTTTCAAATTGCAACCAACAAGTCAACAAAATAATATGTTAAAAATGATAATATTTCATAAATATCACTTTTCAATAATAAATTAATAAGGATAAATAGAAATATAACGCAGTAAAGCGTTATAAACAGTCAACTAGATCTGCAGCTGTATTCCAATGACGAAACCACAGATGTGTAAACTCTATAACTACGCGCGACCACATCTAGATCCACTATATCTTAGGCCCATCGCTTTTTTAGTTCTCATGGGAGTATATGCGAGGCGGCTCGTATGATGCAGAGTGGGGGGCGGGGGGGGGGGGGCGCGGGGGGAGGGGCCTGCCGACAGCACAGGTGTGATGCGTTGCGGTCCCGAGCAAACGATGCTTGAAAATAACAGACTGTTAAACTATAGTTAACGAAAAAGGTTAAGCTAAGTTATCATAGGTGTTAAAATTGTTTTTGGGTAGGTACCTAGTTTGCTAGAGTAAATAAAACGCTTTGGAAAATTCAGAGAAAATGCCTGAAGGTTTGATGTGCGACGCCGGGTACGAGTTAAATGAATCCTTACTAATATTATAAACTAGCGACCTGCCCCGGCTTTGCACGGGTGCAATGCTAATGTATAAATAACCTTTATAAACCTTCCTCTTGAAGGTTTATATGACTAAGGCTCTATCTATTAAAAAAAACGCATCAAAATCCGTTGTGTAGTTTTAAAGATCTATGCATACATAGGGACGGACAGACAGGGAAGCGATTTTGTTTTATACTATGTAGTGATGCGAAAGTAACTCTGTCTGTCTTTCGACCTTTCACGCCAAAAGTACTGAACCGATTTAAATGAATTTGGTACATAGATAGTGTCGAACCTAAAAAAAAACAGATAGAACAAGAAAAGGGTCTAATTAAAATAATTAAAAGTCACTATTCCACGCGGACGCATTCGCAGGCACAGCTAGATAAACTATATTAATACAGCACTTAGGTATTTACATTCACTTGTACTTGTCAATTATACACAATTAAATAATATTACAATTAAAATCTATTGCGAATTAGTTAATCATCTGTCTGTCAGTCTAGTCATAGGTACAAAAACAACAAAAAGTAATTGTATAATTGAAATCTTAATATAAAATTAAGCTGAATAGGAAAATAAAGGAGGCACGTTTTTGATATATTTAAATATTGCTGAAAATAAAATGTTCTTATAATATTTATATGTATAAGTAATTTAATCTATACAGTAATACCCCGACTTACGCAACCCCGACTTACGCGAATTCGGAGATACGCGGTTTTTATTTTTGATCACCACGCGCATAACTTCCAGTAAACCGAACACGCCGTTCGGTTTACTGCAAGTTAAACTGCTAACTACTAACCTGACCTAACATGAAATGAAAAACACTGTCTTTGGAGTGTAAACAAAATATTATCATTATAAACTTAAGAGGACTTTGAATCTAAAATATCAATGTTATCAAAGATTTTTGATCGAACCAAATTATAAGTGAAAATCTTTCTATTTTAATTCAGACTTCACGGTATTATCGCTTAGATGGAAACCATGTTAGAATTATGGTGTGGTAATGTAAAGATCAATTATAATTAAACGTATTATTAAACATGTTTTTTCTGATCTATTGTTTTTTTTAGACTCTAGTCCTGATAACACAAACATTATATGTATTTATAGGGAAAGTTGAACCCCGACTTACGCGAATTCGACTTACACGGCTATCCCGTGGTCCCACCTATCGCGTAAGTCCGGGGTATTACTGTAGGTACTAATATTATAAAGAGGAAAGATTTGTATGTAAGTATTTTCTAACGAATCGGCTCAAAAAGTACTGGACCGACATTATCAATGATTAATATAGGCTATATTTAATTATGAAGTTCCCGCGGGAAGTTACGCGGGTGAAACCGCGCGCGGGGAGCTAGTAAATTATAATATTTCACTACAGAAGCTTACAGTCTATCAATTACAACAATGTAGGTATGTAAATGTCGTAATAAATCATTATGTAATATGTACTTAGTTATATATAAAGCTGAAGAATTAATTGGTTTGCTTATATGTGCTAATCTCAATAACTACTGGTCCGATTTGAAAAATTATGAAGTTGTTGCGGGAACTCGAGTTACGCGGGTGAAATCGTGCGCGGGAAACTAGTCTATACATTAAAATACAACTAGGTATACATACAAATAAATAAAATTGGATTTATGTTTGTAATATTAAAATCACCGTTTTTACTACATAGGAATGTATACGGTACATATACCAAAATAACATTGTTTTACAATTTTTGTCTGTCTGTCTGTTTGTTGCGGCTAATCTCTGCAACTGCTGGACCGATTTTGGTAGCACTTTCAATGGTAGATAGCTTAAGGAGTAACTTAGGCTTTTATTTTAGAAAAAATATGTAGTTATAAAATCCACGCGGACAAAGTCGCGGGTTAGCTAGTTAATAATATAAGAAAGTAACATTAAATAAAACTTTATATGTTTATGAATTACTATTTTATAAGGAAAATAAAAGGCGGCAGTACTCCCTGAAGGTCACATAAAAATCACCGCTAAAAAAAAATACAAAAATTTAATCTAGTTGGTAAACGGCTTGTTAATCCGCTATCACTTTCGCATGGTGCAACAAACTCGCCTCGGTTCATGCGGGTCAGTTAATTATAATACTAAGCATTATTTTATTTTGCTGTTGTTAACGCGATAAACATGCGAAATGTGTTACTATAATTACTTTTGTAGTAAGAATACAGTACATATAGATATTGTACAAAAAAAAACTGATTTGTTTCTCAAAATATAATTCTTTTTTTTATTTAATAACTAGCGACCCGCCCCAGCTTCGCACGGGTGCAATGCTGATTTATCATACATTTAAACCTTCCTCTAGAATCACTCTATCTATTAAAAAAAACGAATCATAATCTGTTGCGTAGTTTTAAAGATAGCATACAGGGACGGACAGACAGCGGCAAGCGACTTTGTTTTATACTATGTAGTGATGACTATCTTCCCGCACGCGGTTTCAACTACCCACGTAGCTCCCGTTCCCGCGGCAACTTCATGATTAAATATAACTTATGTTACTCAAAGATAATGTAGCATTCTAATGGTGAAAGAAATATTGAAATCCGTCTTGTCATTTAATTTAGGGTCATCAAATTTGTTTCTTTGTCCTCTGAATATCTACAGACGACAAGTAAGCTTGGCCATCGATTTATTTTTAAAGACCTATTAGTATATTGCGATAAATATCCAATTCTCTATGAAGAATAAGTATTTTGCCGAACCGTGGATAGCTGCTAGGTATTTTTTTATTTTATTATTTGATGAATTCTCTAAGGTTTCTGGGAATTATTCCATTCAATGGCAGTTATTTGTTGGGCAACGAGACTGAAAATTCGTTCTAAGCTTCACCTAAACATAATACACCAATAATGTTAAGTAAGGTATTTCTTTCGAAAATATAATACTTCAATTACACGGCACGCTGCAAAGCCGAAGTTTTGTCAACAAAATCCATCAATCCGTTGGAAATAATAATTGGTATAAGTACCTACGCAATTTCTTTCTGAATGTTACATTTCAGTTGTGTACTAATAAATACTTCGTCTTACACCCACGCAATGGGTGCCAATTGCCAAACGATGGACGGCATCGCCGTGGACGACCTAGAAAGAGGTGGTGAGATGACTTCGACGCGCATCTAGAGAACTGGTTCGAGGTGGCGCAGTTATAAGATACATGGAAGGATTTAGGGACTTGGGTACTATCGTCTGACAAACATGACCCCTTTTTGCTTCTCCGCTGGAAATGCATAACGCATTTCCTTCGATTCAGCAGCCGAGTGATTCCTGTCTCAACCGCGATGTTTACTACTTATGAGTAGTAAACATCGCGGTTGAAGGTGTTAGTGGACAAAAGTTCTCCTTGTGGTATGCCACGAGGAGAGCTTATGTCCACTAACACCTTTGGGTGCTTTCTTAAACGCTAGGGGACACCGCGAGGACAAACACGAATCCAACGGAAAAATTGGGAATTCAAGTCCCAACTATTATATTAATACTAGCTACAACTTCCCGCGCGCGGTTTCAGCCGCGTAGCCCCCGCGCCGTAGGAACTTTACCAAAAATATAGTCTTTGTTAATCCAGGATAACGTAACGTTCTAATGGTTAAAGAATTTTTAAAATCGGACCAGTAATTCCTGAGATTATTGCGTTCAAGCAAACTCCTTCAGCTTTATAATATAAGTATTGATAAAATAATAGGTACCATTACTTATATCACAACCTCCGTAGCGTAGCGGTATTTGGCTCGCTTTAAGTCTTGGAGGTCGTGGGTTCGATTCCCACGCCGGACAAGAAATCTTTGTGTAAATTCTAAGATTTCTTTCCGGGTCTGGGTGGTTGAGGGACTACCCTCCGTGCCTCGGAAAGCACGTTAAGCCGTTGGTCCCGATTGTTATAACATCATCTATAACAAGCGTATACCAGGGAACGGGCAGCAGCGGTCACCTGTGTATTACAACATAATACTGCGGTCACCAATCCGCCTGCCAAGCGTGGTGACTATGGCAAATACCCCTCTCGGGAGGAGGCCCATGTTCAGCAGTGGACGTTGTACGGGCTGATGATGATGATGATGATGATTACTTATATCGGGTGTAACATTATTATCGGTGTCTGCCACATTAGAGCGATATTGAGTATTTACCTACTGCATTCACAACAAAAATAATTACGTATTTCATAGATCCAGATCCAGATATATCCATTAAGTACTATACGTATCACGTATTTATGGAGTTCAGAAATGTATTGCGGTCGGACATCATTATTGTAACAAGCTGCAGGTATATATCAAAATAAAATAAAATTGAAAAGAAATTGACATAGTTTTCTTAATTTAATCTGTGTTCTTGAGATACCACTTTATGTTTATTTTGCGTGAGTGAAATAAAGTAGAATATAAAATCGTGGGTAGATGGCACACTAAAAGTCTCCTATGTTTATCTCGATGCAACTAGAGGTCATTACTTCACCTGATAAAGATATCTATATTATTATGTTATCGTCTCTCATTTCACACTGAAATAAAAGAGCATTATTACTCAGAGGTGACCGATTGATAAAAGAATGTTTTTATAAAATAATTAAATATACGTCAATAGTCGCTGGGCAAAAATATGCACTCAATTGGTGCCTGAGAATGGATGACGCCACCGAGGCCGTTCCAAAAAGAGGTGGCAGGACGATGTAGACCTTGATGGCTGGTCCGAAGTTACACTAGAAAAGAGCACTTGGAAAGATATGGGAGAGGCTTTTGCCCAGCAGTGGGAGATAAACGGCTAAATAAAAAAAATATATACCTAATTGTAAATTAACGAGTTGAGGGGTTACACAGTAGGTCCTATTATTTATATTTTTCCTTATTGTTGTACTATGCGCTAAATCCTACTCTATACTAATACATATTATACAGCTGAAGAGTTTGTAATTTTGCTAGGACGCGCTTGCACAGTTGTTCCTGAATCTCGGGAACTACTGGTCCAAATTACTTATAAACTAATAGATAATACTATAGTACAACTAATAACCTAACGGCTATATATAATCATGCTAAGACCAATAGGAGTGGAGAATGTTTCAAAATTGGGGTTAGCCCAGAGTAACTATTCAACGTGGATGAAGTTGGATGACCCTATGGATCTGAAACGTGGTGCTTCACAATAAGCCTCATAAATAGACCTAGAGTCGCTCAACGAGAGGGCTGTGCTCGGGATTTCTTTACGAGATCGAATCAGAAATAAGGAGATACGTAGAAGAACGCCGGTTGCCGACATAGCCCAACGGATTAGTTCGTTAATGTGGCAGTGGGCAGGCCATATAGCTCGGAGAACATACGGAGACCGCGGATCGGCAAGCGTAGCGGACGTCCACATAATAGATGGACGGATGAAGTGGCAAAGGCCACGGGATCACGGTGGATGCAGGCCTCTTCCAACGAAAATGAATGAAGTCGCTGCAAAAGCTAGTATAAAAAATATGTAGATGCACAAAAAAATAACGACGCAAATTAAAACTTTAATGGTTAGGTATGCGATTCCTTTCTTTATAATACTTAATTTGAGTAATAAACCAGGTTCAATTGTTATGGTCGTATAGCACGAAACTCAGCATTCCATCGAAATGTTTCCCGTTAATTTTATGGGTTACCTAAATGTGTGGTCGACACGATTGAATTTTAGAACAATTTATGTGTTAATTGAATTCTCGGCTAACCCAACACATAACATTGTGTGGAAAATTCATGTTAAAGCTGTAATGGATGTTCCTTAAATTATTAGCCGATAAAAGGGATTAATTAACGAATGGGTTATACATTGAGTTATTTAGGTACGTTTACGTACAAAAGTAATTGTTACAGTGTATACATAAGTCTATATTCGATTGTATTATTATGTTTTGTAGACATAATTTTAACATACTTTTTATATTATCGTCTATTACCATTATCAAACCTCAATAGGCCATTGGTGGGATTAGTTATCCTACGGTAAGTTGCATTTATATTCTGTAATGAATAAGGAATATTATTTTATAGTTCAGCTAATTACTAACCATGAAACGAATGACGAATTATCGATGATAATAATATGCCAGAAAAGCCATTCAGTCCATATAATGTCCGTATTCTGAACATAGGACTCTTCTCGAGGGAAGGTTTTGCTATAATCACCACGCTTAGCGGGTTGGTGACCGCAGTATTACGTAATAACACACACGGGTAAACGCTGCTGCCTTTTCCCTGGTTACGTGCTTAATGTATTTTCCGAGGCATGGAGGGTAGTCCCTCAACCAACCAGAGCCGGACAGAAATCTTAGACTCTACTTATAATATTATAAACGCGAAAGTTTGAAAGTATGGATGGATGGATGGATGTTTGTAACTCTTTCACGCCAAATCTACTGAACGGATTTGGCTGAAATTTTGCACCGAATTTTACGCTGGATTAACGTAACGTAACGTAACGTAAACCGCGGGGCGCAGCAAGTTTTACATAAAGATTTCTTGTCCGGCGTGAGGATCGAACCCACGTCCTCCGAAACTTATATCGCTAAGCCACAAAGATAGTCAAAGGCCAAGCAGGCATTAAATTGTAGTAAAGTTATGATAATTGTTTTCGCCATGTTGTATTTCCGCCTTCTGCAAGATGGTTCAATAAAAGTACCTTTCAATCTTTGTTTCAGGTAAAGAAAGTAAACTAAAATAGTGAAGTAAATATCAATTGTAGTTTATTTAAGACATTCGCATTGTGTCGGTACTTATTATAATAAAGGAAACACAAATACAAAAAAAAATCATTCCGAATTATTGAAGTGAAAGCGACACTCGAAAACATCGTGTGACGTTAACAAGATAATCCGTTTTAAAAGCGTCATGTTGACATTCTAATTTTCGCTTACCACCCTCAAGATCTATTGAAAAAGAAAGTGTTAAGATAATTTCGATAAGACCACCAGTTGTGACACTAAATTGACAAATATTTTGCGGATACACTTGTTTGTTGACAATAATCTCTCTATTCTTGAAGGGATTACCAGGGTTTTGTTACTAGTACACACTTAGGTGGGGATATTATTGTAATGGAACTGTCAGTGAGAGTCGCATTTCTGAGAAATAAGAGACTGTAAATAAAAAGGCCGTGTATGTTTAATCATGACAATATTTTGTTCTTAATACAAAATATTTAAATATACCTACTGGTGGACAGTAAAATTAGGCCAGCTACCATGCATGTAGTCGTGATGAAAAAAGTTCTTTTTTTTTCGATTAAATTATTTCAATACTTTTACAACTGATCATTTTATCAATATTCCCTCTACTGTGATTAAAAAAGGAAGGTTAAAATAAAAAGTATTTAAGACGCACGTCAAACGAATCCTAATGACTAGAGGCTACTATAGTAATAAAGAGTATGTAGATGATAAAGATGTGTGGGAAGTTATATCTCTTTGCACTAGATCGGGTATCCGATCTAGTACAATAGCTGATGAAGCATTGAAAGACCTTGATAATTTATTCTGTGTACTAATAAAAATATGACTACCACATATATATTAAGTTCTGTCTTTAAATAAATTATTTAATGAGTATTTTTATAAAAATGTAAATAGAATTCGTATGAAGACAACCGATTGGCAAATTGTGAATGCCAACTAAATAATAAAAGTAACTGGACCAAAACTTCTTGGACCAGTTACTTTTCATCTGAGTATGTTTCGCCGGATCATCTCAGTTGGGGCGTATATGATCCGGTGGTAGCACTAAAGCGCGTTCGTCGAGATACTTATGGTCCGTCTTAATAATAACAATAAAGGACAGAACTTAGATTTAATCGTAGATATAAAATAATATTGTATTTTCATACCTGACAGCTTTTAGGCTAAAGCTGTATAAAGTATAACAATAAGTAGCAATAACCAAATAAACTTAATTCATTTAACACAGTAAATTGACAAGCCAAAATATGTTTTGACTATTTACAAATACCTGTAATAGGTTTACGTGAATAAAAACTTTTTTTACTTTTATTTTAAACATAACGTTATCATACAAATGGAGTGACCAAATTTTTTTGTTCACATATTTCATCGCAAATTGTTATCGTGATTGATGACATATACGTTTAATCTCGTTTGTTTCTACTACCTAGGTGTAATTATCTATGAAGCATGTAATTCATACGTTAGGTACCGTTAGTAAAATAAGATAAATGTATTTTTAATAAGTAAATCATTATTGTATGGCGTGCAGTAATTAATGTCAAGTAAACAATGATAATGTACTTATAACATATCACGCAATGTTACTATTAATTTTATTTCAATTGCAATATTTTGTTTATTTTTTCGGACGGAGAAATGTAGTTAGCCACGAGACTTTTACTATTTCACCGGGCATGAATGCGAGCAGAACTCCTGCCTTGATAAATGCTTTAAACTACAAAATAAGGAACCTGTGCAAGAGGGCGCCCCCTGTGGGATTTGGACCTCGGCTCAGGGCATTGAGGAATGATGACTTTAGATTATTAGAGGTTTTTTGTGCAACTGTCGCTCTACTTTACGGTTAGTACCTGACAAAGTTAATAAGATGATTGATGCCACAGAAATATATAATTGCGAAAAATATTAACACTGTCTTTCGGATTAGATTAGATTATTAGGTATTATTAAGTTCTTCAAAAATAGGAGACGTACACGTTATTGATAATTAATGTTTACATTAATATAAATTGTCATATTGAAGACGGATAATATGTGAACTGCTGAAACTTGTAATGACATTTAATTAGAAAAAAAAATTGCGTTACATCTAGTTGTTATTGTTATTTTAATTATTAAAAAAGGTCTTTATTAAAGAGTCTTTTGTAAAATGACATTCAAATAAACATATTTTTAGAACCACTTATAATATAATTTAACACAGTTTGTTAATAACAAATAATAACTAAACAAACATGGATCTCGTCATTTACAAAGAAAACATTGATGAGTGCAGAGTTCAATGAATGCGGGCTCATGCATGGAATAATTAATATATAGTCATCGGTAAAGTGTCAGGGCGAAACGGCGTCGAAAACAAATATATGAATATTAAATGAGGCGATATTTCTTTGCTAAGAAATTGTTGTCGTTATATGAAGAATGTATCGTTTTTCAATATTGATGCCATGTTTATTTACAGGTGATTATAGAGAAGAGCAGAACATTACATAACACACAGAACATAGCACAACAGACTTGTAGCAGAACATTGAAATTAGTCCTTTTCACACAAGAACAGAGCTTACTAATGTGACAAATAGTGAAGAATTGATGATTACAAGTAAATGCCAGCCGGTACAATTATTTGTGTGAACCATATTATATAGGTAGTTGTTCTGAGTCTGGCTGTTCTTTGTGTGTGTGAATTGAGTGCTGGTAAAATTCTCCGCGACATAGGGATTAATATACCAAATGCGGGAGGTAAAGTTAAAGTAGTCAAATCGCACCACGCTGTTCTCGTGTTTTGCACTTAGCGATACGTTTAGCTGTATTCATATTTATTTATATAGCTAAATGATATCCATTATGAATACACATAATATAAAAAGCTCTCTCGATTTTCTTTTAATGTCCTTGCAACTGTTTCACCGTTTGTGTGTAAAACTTTTACGTGGATTTTAAAATTAAGGTGACAACGATTAGGTACGATTACGAGGTATAGATTGTAAGAAGTGAAATTGGTGTTAATATAAAATAAATAAAATCTGATAAATTTAAAATATGGTTAACAATTTTATCGGTTTCATTTTTTATGTGGTATCGTGGAACCACATAAAAAACACTTTTGGTTCTTAAATATTAACCAAAAGTGACGATGACATTGCCAGCTGCCAGATATAAAACACCGTTAAAATGGGTGCAGCCGTGTTGGACCTCCGCACTAAATTAATGTGTTTTTATATGCTTGTTTATGTATTATAATTTTGTTTTCTTGTCTCTTGCCACCCCCAGACTGTAAGTAAGTATTGACTCCAAGCTTATTGTAAGTATTGTGGCGTAATAAATAATTTCTTGATATAATTTAGTTGAAGATATATTAACCTAAGCAGTAGCCGCTGAGTTTTGAAAGTTAAGACTAAAATATTTTACAAAATCATTATTCAAAAGCCTGCTAAATTTGACAATTAATAAAATTAAATTTAATCCAATTACTTACGCTACTAAAATATTTGTTATTTAGCAGAGTAGAAACATGCCTAGCATGTCTCTTGTAACTGTTCTACAAGATAAATGTAACCCTCTATGTAACAATATTTAACAAACCACACCTGTTTCGTCCGCTATTTCACAGAATATTCAGCAACGGAATTATGCGGTACTGCATATTTTAGCTTACATGCACTAATAGCAGGGCAAATTAGATTTTCGACGAACTACCTAAAAAATGCCAAGACATGTTGTTGCAATATTATCCAGACTATTTTATGTGGGTGTATTATGCAATTTAATAAATGCTCTGTAATGTTAATTCCATTACAAAAGTTAAAAGCAAGACGATATTTAATACTTACACTATTACAATTCTAATTAACGAATTTATGCTTTCCTCACCAGAATTCTAGAGCAAAGAATCATAAGTTCGGATATGCCATTATATGTCAGAAACATTCGTCATGTGTGCCTTTATCGTAAACTGGCACTTACGACCAAATGCTTCTGAAAATAAAAGTACACCCGTCTTTATGCTTCTGAGGTCTAGAATCAGTATATAACAAAGAGATTATTTATTCACTGCTCATTTTAATCGTAGGTCACACATGATTGAGGAAGCTGATGTTTAATGTATCTCGGAGATCGAAGAGATGTGAAGTCGTATGTGTGTCCTGTAGCTAATATCCGTTGGCATAAAAAAAGTTACATCCTGCGCATAGCTTTATTAGATACTTTATTGTAACCCTAGGCTTCACTCGCATTGAAGCCAATATCCTTATGTTACTTCTAATAACTCCAAGAATATGTGTACAAAGTTTCATGATGATCGGTTTAGTAGTTTTCGCGTGAAAGCGTAACAAACAAACTTATATTTACATTGATAGGTTTTACTTGCGGCTTCGCTCGCATTTTTTTTTATAAACTGTATCCTATTTTATTTTTGACACCTCCAAGAATATGTTAACAAAGTTTCATGATGATCGGTTGAGTAGCTTTCGCGTGAAAGCGTAACAAACACACGAACATTCACATTTATAATATTACTAGTGACCCGCCCCGGCTTCGCACGAGTGCAATGCTGATGTATCATACATTTAAACCATCCTCTTGAATCACTCTATCTATTTAAAAAAACCGCATCAAAATTTTGCGTAGTTTTAAAGATCTAAGCATATAAAGGGACGGACAGACAGCGGCAAGCGACTTTGTTTTATACTATGTAGTGATATATAGTAGGGATATTAGTAGAGACTTCTGCCCAAATACAAATAAATAAAGACCAGCTTTCGACGAATGGTTTCACCCGCAAAGCTACCGTTTCCGTAGGAACTTCATTATAAAATATAGCCTTCCTCGATAAATGGGCTACTTAATACTGAATATAATCTTTAAATTGGACCAGTAGTTCTTGAGTTTTTTAGCCCGTTCAATTAAGCAAACAAACAGCGTCAGCTTAACATATTAGTATAGATTATGTATTAAGTATAAGATAGAAGTATAGGTTTAACTTCTGTCCATATACAAATAAATACCTATTTTTAGTCATATTGTTTATAGCAATTTTATTTTGGACGAATTTTTGTATTTTCTTATGAGGCTTTTGCTACTTCGCCGGGCGAACTAAACCATAATAATAACAGTGTTAGGCGTAAGTAGCAAGTTAATACCTTGCCTCGGGCCAATCATTTTTTGCGTGTGCACCCGAATCAACCACCTTGGGCTCAACAAATGTGTGGGCAATCCAGTAATATATTTTTTTAGCCAATAAATTACTCATACGTCAAAACTTAGGACGTGGCAGCGCGCGGCGGTCTAGTGATATATTGACCCTTGTCACAGCTCTCTACCTTCTTCTAACAATTTTAATATGGCTCTCAATTAATAAATTGCTCATTTTAGAGGAACCGTTTTACTAATGAGTCGTTTATAGACCGAGAGTCATCAAGCCCCTTTTAATGTGGGCTGTAAAAAATATGAATTTTCGACGAATAAAATTTTGTGTTTTTCGGAACGGTACGGCTTGGAGGTATCGTATTTTTTAAGACTGCTATTTCTTTGACGACTAGTTAATTGAAACTCGTAGTAGTATTCCGTTGAATCCTACAGCATTTATTAAAATCATAGAAGCCTTGCTAGTATTTTTATTGAATTAAATCGCTTCATTACATTTAAGATATAGTTATATTTACTACATACTTTTTAAGCATATTTTCTCAATATTTACTAAAATAAATATGGATATTATTAAAACATTTATTATATTATGACATATTATATTATATAATTATAGCATTTATTAACATTATGGAATAATCAATTAAGCTTATTGTTCTATATAATTTGACTTATTAAAATTTAATTTAACATATGCCCAGCTATATGGACAGTATGTGCTAAAGAAAACAAATGATTTGATTTGTATAATAAATTTGTTAACTCGTGAAGGGTTATGAAGTATAATAACATAACGTAGGTTTGATGAGCTACTTACAACCGATATCTTATTTGTTCAAATCACTATTGAACAAATATCGTAACTAATTATTTGTTATCGATCATCAACCCGTATAACGTCCACTGCTGAAACATGGGCTTCCTCCCGAGGGAGGGTATTTGCCATAGTCACCACGCTTGGCAGGCGGGTTAGTGACCGCAGTATTATGTTGTACCACATTGATTTACGATTATTATAGATAATGTTGTAACAATTGGGACCAATGGCTTTATGTGCTTTCCTAGGCACGGAGGGTAGTCCCTCAACTTACCAGACCCGGAAAGAAATCTCAGAATTTACACAAAGATTTCTTCTTCCGACGTGGGGAATCGAACTCACAACCTCCGAGATTTAAAGCGAGCCAAATACCACTACGCTACGGATGTTGTCAACATTAAACAGAAAAATACTTTAATAATTCTAGATTCAAACCTTAAATTTCCGCTTACGTCATGTAGTAGGTATTAAATCTATTGGCTAACGTTTATTGAATTTTTATTATTTATTGGCAATAACACGGAATATTTTGTTGTTTTTTTTTGTAATAAATTTAGGCAATCTAAATAATATATTCTTATTGTTTCCTGTCCGAATTTTAAAAACATTTGACGTGTTTTGTTGTGTGAATACTACGATTAAGTATAATAATTGTTAATTCAATTTGTTTTTGTCGATAGCCTATTTGTATTTTAATTGTTCTAAAATTAAACAGTGCTTTTTTAATCAATTAATAACTTCAGAATCATTTTGTACTAATTGAATAGTGTTTAATTGCTCAGCAATTATTTGATTATGAATTAGTTTAAAATTCAAGTTAAATATGTTTTTAATCAATCTGATGTATTATTAAATTTTGAAGTTTTAATTATTTGTGTGGTAGGTAAAAGATAAAAATCCCTACTTATATTAAAATGTGAATGTAAGTTTGTTTCTTACGCTTACACGCGAAAATTACTTAACCGAAAATAACGAAGTTCTATTGGTTGTAAAAAAAACATCTCCTTATAGCATAGCGGCCTTTTAGCATCTACTTATAGCACCGCTCTTTTTCAATAAGCATTTTCTCCGTCAACCTCCGTAGCGTATTTGGCCCGCTTTAAATCTTGGAGGTCATCGGATCGATCGCCACGCCGGACAAGAAATCTTTGTGTAAATACTAAGGTATCTTTCCGGGTGGATAGTTGAGGGACTACCCTCCGTGCCTCGGAAAGCATGTTAAGCCATTGGTCCCGATTGTTATAACCTCACCTTTACCAATCGTATACCAAGGAACGGGCAGCGGCATTTCCTTGTGTATTACAATATAATACTGCAGTTACCAACCCGCCTGCCAAGCATGGTGACTATGGCAAAAACCCTTTCATGTTCACCAGTGGACGAAGTATGGGCTGATGATGAGGTATTTTATCACTACCAAAACCTTCTACCTACCAGATTCCTACTTGTGTTTTCTTTTTATTAATTATTAAAAAATATATATATTTGATATCAATACCAATCCTATCATACACTTGATTTCAATTTGCTTATCGTTGTAGAAGCTTTTGTGGTATATTTACATCTCACGAGTAACAAATAACAATAAATATATTATGATGTGATTTTTCCATTAAGTCATTATTCAAGCGATCATATCGCAGCCAATTATTCCATTATCATAATTATAACTTTGTTTATTAAATAGCAGCGTGAAGATAAAAAATGGAGGAGCTTGTCACATTGGACTGTATATTTGTCTTTGTATATATATACCTATGGCCTTCTCATGTATAAACTGTATGTTTTTAATTTTTTTAAGGACTGCTAGCAATTGTTTTTCATTCTACTAGTATACTTGTTAACCCCCCGTGATAAGCTTAAATGCTTGTGTTACGAGTGGTTTCACGTCGGCAATGCAATGGGTGGGGATCGCACCGGCGGCGACCACATGATCACATAAGACCGACACCCTAACCATTGGGCCACGGCCTCTAAAGTACTTAGTTTAAAACTCTGAATTCATCTATAATATCTACTGTTGGCGATTGGCTGAGGTTGGGCCTATTTTTCTATAAACTTTATACTTTTTGAATTATTATTCTTTACTTTTAAATTTTTCCACCTACCGCCCTAGGCTCGGCCTCGGCGAGTGGGGGACATGGGCCCCGCTTCCTTCGAGACTGACCCATGAGGAGTAGGGACGCCTCTACACTCCGGGCGTCCCTATAATTGGGCAAATGGGACACTGTAAGTGTGGCCTTGGAGATCCCGCGGTACCATATTGGCCGCAGGGGCCGTCGGGGGTATGAGTTTAGCATACCAAGCTATGGAGAGGGCGAGTCCCACATATCCCACCGACAGCGCGCGAATACGCTGCGGCGGCGGTGGGAAAGCGTAAATGCATTTCCCTCCGGACAAGAAAAAAAAAAGGCTCTATAAGCTCCAGGTTACTTACCACCTTACTACGATCACCAATCCGCGTGCCTAGCGTGGCGATTATGGGGACATGCCCCAACGACCCTTGCTTACCAAGGTCTAATAGAGCCAGAAGAGGAGTCCATGTTCAGCAGTAGACGTAAACGGGCTTTATGATATCATGATATCACTATCATGTAAGAATTTTTGGTCACATTATGTAAGATGACATTTTCGTACTTACATCAATATAAATCGACATTTTATTTGGTATTTACTTATTTTCTTTAAGCTGCACCTAATTCCGTGAAATCAATACTACTTGCTTATGATATGACAAAGCCTCGAAATCAGAAATATTATGAAAGTTATAAAAAATGCCACCCGTTGATCTTTTGAGTTTTTTTTTTGTTTATTTTTTATCTTTGTTTTTAAAGAGGTTTTTGTCACTATGTGACGATGCCAACCTCATAATAATCGAAATAAAAAAATCTTAATGTCTATTACAAAAAGCTAATTTTACTAAATTATACAGCGACCTTGCTTCCTCAGACAAAGGAAGTGAGTGCATACTATTACATATCCCAACATTAAAATCTTTTACGAAAAATTTATTTCTATCATCCTCATTCCGGACACACTCCACCAAACAAGGTAAACATCTTCAGTAACCGCACACTAAGCATTTGGCACTTGAAACTTAGTCCATTAAAAAAGCAAAACTTAAAACGGAACGTAGTCTAAAGGCCATCACTATTTCTGACCTGCTCATATTGGCCCGATAGAACAAAATAAATTTAAAAATGTGAGGCTGTATAGTTTTGTACCATATACCTTTATCTATACACAGAATATACACACGAATATACAGGGTTATTTGTAAGTATAATCATAGAACAAAAGTTGTTGATTATGATGTTAGTAACGTAGTCCTGAGAGGTTACCGATGTTTTACAAATAACCCTGTATATAAAATGAGCATTTGAGTTAAGTAATTTTAAAAACAGGTGTAGTGTTTATTATAAGTAAGGTATCAATAATTTATATTATAAATATAAATCAGAAGAGTTCGTTCGTTTGCTGACTTGCTTGGACGCGCTAATCTCAGGGACTAATGGTCTAATTTAAAAAAATATTTTAAATGAAGGCTGTATTTAGTTATGAAGTTTCTACGAGAACGGGATTTACGCAGCTACGGGTGAAACCGCGTACTGGAATATAGAAGTATAGATTATGGTTGGTGAAACAACACCGTATTCAAAGGTCTATTGGTAGGTAATACCAATAGACCTTTAATATCGTCCAAAATAATCACTCACAGCGGACGGAGTGAACGACGGCCGAGTGTCCGGGGGGTTTTAGTGGTGTAGGTTCCTCTCCTCGTGATATGACTAGCATACCACGCTATGGAGAGGGCGAGTCCGGCAAACCCCTTCGTCGGCGCGGGATCGCGATAGCAGCCCCTCGTCCTCCCGACCCTTATTGTGCAAAGAACCATCCGATGCCCTAAAAACTCCCCTAAAATACTAAAAGTCATAATCCCTCGATCTTATCGCTAGCGACCGCCCTGAGTCGAGGTCCAAGCCCCACAAGGGGCGCCCTCTTGCGCAGGTTGCTTTGTTTGTAGTTTTTAACCACTTATTAAGGCTGGAGTTCTGCTGGCCTTTAGGCCCGGTGAAGTAGAAAAAGCCTCGTGGCTAACTATGTATGTCCGACAAATAAAAAAGGTAATACCTATCCATAAGTATTGAGTTATACATACAACATATTGTTTTACAGTAACATTTTATATGTAATAATAGTAATATTTAATAATATTGCCTAATTAGCAATGTATTTTATTTTTAAATTTTATACAATTATTTGTTAAAGATAAGAAAAGATAGTTTTTTTAAAAGAATAGCCGCGCTAGGGAATTTAATCCCTATGTCGCGATAGACTTTACAAACATTCAATTCACGAACACAAAGCAGACTCAGAACAACTATCTGTGGTTAACACTACATTCAATTTATTGGGAAAAAATTTAGTTTATGAAAAGTTGTTCTTATGTTTAATTTTTTTGTTATACTTCGTCGTGACGTTCCGCTTTTAATTTATTTTTTATATGGCGTATTTATAAACAGCCATGAATTTGCTTTAAGTCTTTATGGTACCTATAATAATTATTATTATTAATTATTATTTTAAACAAACCTTTTTATAAAATCACTGGTCTTATAGGTTTGTACAAAGTTAGCTTCCACGCGCGGTTTCACCCGCTTAACTCACACTTAGTTCCCGTAGGAACTTCATAATTAAATTATAGCCTTCGCCTTTCTCGATAGATGGGCTATATAATATATTTTTTTTTTCAACTTTATATATTAGTAGGTATACCTATATATTGTTTTTAACAGGCAATCAATTAAATTACCAAGCTCCGAGGCGTATCGGTTTAAGTTTCGCTTTGAGTCTCGGAGACGACCTCCGAGACTCAAAGCGAAACTTAACCTTAACCGGGTTTGATTCCCACATCGGTCAAGAAATCTTTGTATAAATTCTTAGATTTGTTTCCGGGTCTGGTTGGTTGACTACCCTCCGTGCCTCGGAAAGCACGTTAGGCCGTCCTGATTATTATAACATCATTTATAATTAGCGTAATTATATCAGGGAACGGGCAGCAGCGTTACCTTGTGAATTCATCAATCCGCCTGCCAAGCGTGGTGACTATGACAAAACCCTCCCTCGGGAGGAGACCCATGTTCAGCAGGGGATGTTGTACGGGCTGATGATGATGAATTAAATTACCAAATATATATTTTCTAATATTATTGCCCAAAACATATTAGAAAATATATATTAAGCGATTAAAGTTATATGGGTTACATTTTTATTTTCATTCGAAAGATTTAAACGTAAAAATATGAAAATACTTATATAATAAATCTCAATAAAGCAATATCATTATTCTTAATAATCATAACAAGTCTATAAATATCGGCTTTTACTTGGCATGGAATTCTATGTATTACTTATATTTTTAATAGTAAATAATTAGGCTACCTACTTCAACATTTTATTAAAAGTGCATTCTAACTAGATACGTAACTATTATATTAAATTTACTATAACACTGTTTACTGCTGCACTGACAGTTTATTGCTGCACCAATATTTATATGATCTACCTATTCTTATTGGTTTGTATCCCGATATTGTATTGGGCAAAGGTTCTGGCACTCCTTACCTCTGCTTGCCTTTATGCCCGGTGAAGTAACAAAAGCCTCCTAGCTCACTACATATATGAACGCCAAAAAAAAAAGTTCTGCATGTCTGAGAATTGCATGTGTAGCCTACGAATTAAAATAATCTCTTGGAATAGCACTATATTTGCTGTATAATTTGTATTTTTTTTTCTGGAAAATAAACGTTTTTATTATAATGTACACTAATATTACAAAGAGGAAAGATTTAATTGTTTTTTTGTTTGTTTGTTTGCATTGAATAGTCTCCGAAACTACTTGACCGATTTGAAAAATTCTTTCACTGTTGGGAAGCTACACTATCTCCGGTGAACATAGGCTATATTTAATTATGAAGTTCCCACGGGAACGGGAGCTACGCGGGTAAAACCGCGCGCATGTTGCTAGTTATATTATAAAGCTGAACAACACTCTTTGTTGTTTGCTTGAATGCGCTAATATCAGGAACTACAGGTCTGATTAAAAAAAATCTTTCAGACCTAGATAACCCATTTATCGACTTATCAACTATTATGCGGACGAAGTCGCGGGGACAAAGTAGTAGATAAATATTTCCAATTAGATTTTACTGTCGGTATTGTAAGGTAGAGATTCACATTTTTCTGCCATCTCTTGGAAACTTTTTAATAAGCCCGGAACATGTACCTAATAAGATAAAAGGATATAATCATATCTTATTTGAATTCCAGATACTTACTAATTAGATCAACAGAGCTAATAAGTTATTGAATAAAGTCTATAAGAGTACTTATAAGAACTAATAAAAAAATATCTCTATACAAGGGACGTCATACAATTCTAATGATTGTGATTTAAAAATGTTTTATTAGAAAAACTATCACTGAAACATTCACACCGTTTTTAATAAAGACTGTCTCATTTGTCATATATTCCAACGTAACTAGCATTTGATTCCTGGGTTCGATCCCCGGATTGGGCAAAAACTTCTGTTACTAAAAATTTAGATTGAATAATGACAGAATAAGTATCACATTTAATAAATGGTCACTAAATTGAACACGTAAGAAGAACCATAATGAAAAAGGTAATTACATACCTACACTTGTACCTACTTGGCAAAATCTCATAGTAAAAAACTATAATTAATAATATTAATTCTTATTCTATGAATAACTACGTAACTAACAGGTGCTATCTGTGAGTCCTGTTAATTGTAGGTTATACCGACAATGTACTCCGTTCGTCCGTTTGTCATGAATTCAATAATTCCTCTACTCATAATAAGGCTATATTTACATAAATTATTACAGATATATATGAAAATTTTACAATTAAGTGACATACACTTTAAGGGTTAGAACCACAACCCATAGGTGCCACTGATACTGATAGAGATATCCGTAGACGTACCTATACTTGGCGAAACTTCGACATCATACGGTTTTCTTAGAAAATTAAGATATAATAATATATATCATATAATATCGAAATATTTCATAAACATTTATTTAATAAATAACCAATGCACTAAACTGTCACAAAATTAAAATTAGCACCATATTTATGTTCAAACAACACAATTTTGCATCGCAGTCCTCCTAAATCACCTATTGTTGATGCATTATTGCTTAAGTTCGTGACTTTAACTCCATCTCATGAGAATGTTTCTGTAGCACTAAAGCTAAACTGCTACGACTACCTTCACCAAAAAAGCAAACAAAAGGATGTGAAAGATATCCATCCATTCTTATCTCAAACAAACAGAATGAAAGTCATTTCTATCTCGTGCTTTTACTGCAACTTGTATTGATAAAGACAACCAATTAATAAGTGACCTATGATAATGATTTCATACGTGTAATAATGAGCAATTATCTGCGTTCTGGTGCATATAAATATGTGCAGAGAATGCAGTATTGGCACTGGCGAACATGGCTCGTTTGGTGCTGTGTGTATTGGCCCTCCTCGTGGCTGGGGTCCTTTCGGACCCCGTCAAAAAGATGGTTCCAAAGAAAACTAGTGAGTATTTTATAAGCTTAAAAATATTTAAAGTTGTTTCCAATATTTAGAATAATATTACATATTATTATTTTGATTGAGACTGAGTCATACGTAGTCTTATTGCATCCATCGACTGAATAGTGTACCTATAAGCACATAGAACTTGACTTGCAACTATTCTTACTAGAATTTTTAAATTACCCATAAAAGGCTAGTTAGAAAAATAATTCTTATTGCACTTAAATATTTCCATTAGACTACTGATAGCTTGTAAAAAGGACAATGAGAGCTTCATCAAAACAATATGGGTTGGCGGCTCAATAGGTAGTAATTTATGTAATTGTTCATGTAAATTATAAAAAAAATTATAAGATTTTAATACCTCTTATGAAAAGTATTTCTTTCTTTTCTAGTGGATCCAGTCTTTTTGCAACGCCAGTTGCATTTAATGGAATTGTATTACCATATTCACGAGCCTAACTATATCGAGGAGTGTAAGGTCATTGCACAGAGCTGGACCCTGGAGAAGAACATTGATCACTACACCGTAAGTTCAAAATAAGTAATAATACAAATAATGTGTATTTATTGTTTTCTCCACTCAAAACTATATTTATAGGTACAAAAAAAAACATAACATTACATATAAATGATAATAGTTGTGAAGGTCTGACTTGGACAAAACCTATGCTAGCCTTCTACTGAAAGAAGAAGATAAAGAAGGCAGGGAAGGTACTACGGCTAAATTAATTAAAATAAACAAACTCCGTAGCGTAGCGGTAGTTGGCTCGCTTTAAATCACGGAGGTCGTAGGTTCGATCCCCACGCCGGACAGGAAATCTTTATGTAAAATTCTAAGATTTGTTTCCGGGTCTGGTTGGTTGAGGGTCAATCCTCCGTGCCTCGGAAAGCACGTTAAGCCGTTGCCCCTGATTATTATAACATCATCTATTATAATTGTATAGCAAGGAACGGGCAGCAGCGTTTTTATGTATGGTTCAACATAATACTGTGGCCACCAACCCGCCTGCCAAGCGTGGTGATTATGGCAAATACCCCCTCTTGGGAGGAGGCCCATGTTAGCAGCAGTGGACGTTATACGGAATGATGATGAAACAAACTATGTTTAGTAATTTGAGTTGGCAAATAAAGATAAATATTTAGTTTAGATAAATTATAGTCGAGTGAGTGTAATTTTGAAAGCATATTTCATGCATTCAATTTTATGTTTTGTTACAGAATGTTACTGCCGTTACAACATTAATTGAATTATTGGAACACAAATGGACGCTTCCTCGCGCTGTTCCCTTCTCCATCCTTGAGCCCCAGCACCAGTTCGAGGCGGTCACCATATTCAACGTTCTTTTCTCCGCTAAGGATTATGATACCTTCTACAAAACCGCAGTGTACTTAAGAGACTATATCAACGAACACCTCTTCGTCTATGTCCTTAGTGTGTCTATCCTTAACCGTCCAGACACCCAAGGAATCTTTATCCCTCACATTTATGAAGTCTTCCCTTCATTCTTCAACAATGGAGAAATCATGACCACAGCTCAGAGAATCAACACTCATGGATTTGACTTGATGGAGTACTACCCTTCAACCTACAAATGGGACGACAATGTCGTAATTAAATGGAACTACACTATCTGGCCTTATTACAACAGCGAGAGCACTCCAATCTCTTACTTCACACACGACTACGGTCTCAACAGTTTCTACTACAACCTCCATCTTACTCAACCCGGCTGGTTAGGCGAAGACGTTGTTCCTATTGTGAAGGACAAGCGTGGAGAATGGTTCTGGTTTATGCACAAACAGATCTTAGCCCGTTACTACATGGAGAGACTGTCAAACGGTCTTGGAGAAATTCCCGAGCTTGGCCATGAAATTGTTAAGCACGGATACACGTCTGGTCTCTTATACCACAACGGAATTCCCTTCCCAGTTAGGCCCAACTACTTCCACTTGGACCAGCCAGCACTAGTCAATGAACTTCAAGAAATCTACGATTATGAGCGCCGCGTTCGTGATGCCATCGATCAGGGATACGTTCTCAACGTATGTATTTTATGTTAGTTATATTTCTAAGTCGTTTTAATCTTAATAGTAAAACTAACATTAATCTTATATTGCAGCACCTTGGAGAACACATTTCTATCAGTAACCCTGAAGCGATTGATATCTTGGGTCGTGTCATTGAATCTAGCGTAGATTCTCCCAACGTTAACTTCTACAAGGACTTTATTAGTATCTGGAAAAAGGTTTTGGGTAACTCTGTGGTTCAAGAGCATCAGTACTACCACCAGTAAGTAATTTTATTACGTAATATAATTAAAGTTACTGTATAAATTTATTGCATATGTAAATTATATTTAGATATTAAATTTGTTATTATTTTCAGTTTCAGTCCGTTGGTTGTTCCTTCAGTGTTGGAACAATATCAGACCACCCTACGTGATCCTGCATTCTACATGATCTGGAAGCGTGTCTTAGGACTGTTCAGCTTATGGCAGCAAAAGCTTCCGTTCTACAAACGCGAGGACTTGGCTTTGCCACAAGTAGCTATTCAAAAGGTTGATGTCGACAAACTGGTTACTTACTTCGAGAACTCCTACATGAACGTTACTTCTCACCTTCATATGAATGCCGAAGAGCGTAAGTAACTCATATTTCAATTAATAATAATTATTTATATGTAATGAAACATATAAACCTTTGATTTAATCGTTATAATGTTTTTAATTTTTTAGAAAAGAGTGTTTCCGACTACGTGAGCGTTCTGGTTCAACACCCACGATTGAACCACAAGAAGTTCCAAGTCCGTGTCAACGTTAAGAGCGAAATTGCCAAGACCGTTGTTGTAAGATTCTTCCTGGCTCCCAAATATGACAGCCACGGTTACGAGATCCCTCTGAATGTAAACACTGAAAACTTCTTCCTTTTGGACGAATTCCTTTACGACTGTAAGTGCCACTAGAGAGCTATTAAATTTTTATTTAATGAGTTGTGTAGTATCTGAGTATTAATGAATTAATTCCTTTCAGTACCTATGGGAGAATCTGTAATTACACGTGACTCTGTTGACAACTACTGGACAGCCAAAGACTACTCTTCTGCCCACCAATGGTACGCTAAAGTAGAAAATGCTCTTCACTCCAAGACCGAATTCGTTGTTGACCAGTCAGAGGGTATGGAGAAGTTCCCTCACCGTCTTCAACTTCCTAAAGGTAGGCAAAATTTTAGACTAAACTGTGATTAAAAAACAATTCAACATTTTAAAGTTATTTTGATAAGTCTAAATCCAAATTTTTATTTTGTTTAAATAGGTCGTATTGGAGGCATGCCATTCGTTCTCATGGTCTACATTTCTGAATACCGTGCGCCAGTCGTCGCTTACGGCACAGGATTCGACCCCGCCGTCTCTCTTGGAATCGGTTCCGGCGCCCGTCACCTCACCGATGATCCTCTTGGTTTCCCAGTCAACAGGCCATTGTACACTTGGCAGGTTGAGGGACTTCACAACATGTGGTTCCAAGATGTGCTGATCCACCACAAGCACACCCCTGAAGTTGTCGTTCCCCACATCGAATAAATAGCTGAAATGTTAGTAGAATAAAGCCATAATGTAGATGGAATTGTTTTGTCTTAAATAATAACCATAAGTCGGTCTACCTTACTTTTTTCATCGAGTTGTGGTATTCATGTCTAACAAGGAAGATGTGGTTTAGTTTTTATTTATGTATATATATATATATATATATATATATATATATATTATTAGTATTTATGTATGTAATATATGATTTTAAGTCATATTATATTCTATATGTACAAATATATATAACCATTTATTTATTGTTATAGTACTTGTTATTGCTGCCCACCAAAAGTGTAAGTCTGCCATAGAGTGTTGTACATTGTGTTATTTAATAATATAATTCTAAAATAGGTTGATGACAATAGTTATTAGATCAGTTCATTTAATAAATATATTAACAGTTATTAAATATTCATTAGTAACATTGTTCATATCCGCAATATGTTCTATTAGGTAACTGTATCACACTAGCACATTCAATAAATTTTATAACAATAACACATTGCACCTCATGTATAACATTAAACACAATATTATATTAAATTCCCTGTAGATATTTTTAGTCAGCTGGATAGATCTCAGATTCACATATTTATTATAATGTATGTATTTAAATAAAATAAATGAAATATTATTTAACAAAGCATTTTATTGATATTTTTAAGCAACTTTCGTGTTTTTGTTTAAATTTATTGTTTATAGCAATTTATAATTTTGAATAAGTAAGTGTCTAACATAAAAGTTAATTATTTTATTTATCTTAACTTTCATCGAATTATGGTAATCAAGACAAAAATAGCCAAGAGAACATAAACATTAGCGAAGGCCTCAAAAATTACTAACTTAGAAATAAAACTTTTATTGGGGATATATTTTAAAAATCCAGAGTCAGATTGTTGATATTATAAAGCTATTTTACTTTAGAAAAAGAGTCAAAGTTTCTTGCATGAAAGGATATTATCAGTCCCCGAATCGTCTCTTTTGCCTTTTCAAGTTGTTCCCTAATACTAGTTGTACTGGCCACACCTCCTCGTGTATCACCTCACGTGTTACATATACTTTAATGTTATTTCATTTTCAGTAAAAATATTTTTTGCTATGATAAATATTATTATTTTTCAAAAAATTCTTCACAAATGTATTCACTACACACGATAAGCGCTGTCAACTGTTAAAGGGATGGCATATCATTCTGATAGCACATAATATATAGGACATAACAATGATTCCGTCAACGTTTCACCAAAAGTTTTTAAAGCTATAAGTGTCGTGGGAGCGCCCCGCTGATTGCTAGATCTTAATTCTACTTATTTTACTTGGTTGTTTAGATTAGAACTACGAGCTCAACCCATAGTAGCGGCGGGCAAGAGCCAGATCCGAACTCTACCTGTTTTACTTGCATGGGCAAAAAAGTGTCATGACCGACGATGCCGAGACATGGACACTTACAGCTTTAAATTCAAAGTTTGGCTAGCTTTGCTTAGAGCTTCTCTAAGAGATAAACTTGGCAGTGAGGTTATCCGACAGAGAACAAATCCATTGGGGTGAAACCGCGCAGGACAGCTAGTTTCTTATACATACATACATATTATAATCACGCCTTTCTCCCATGGGGGTAGGCAGAAACTACAGAACGCCACCTGCTACGAGCGACCTAGTTTCTTATATTATTATGATAACATTAAATTATTGTGCGTAGCACTTGTACAAATTAGAGATTATGAATGGTGAATTTGGGATGCGAAAATACAACGAAAATATTGGTTGGGGAAAAAGTCTTTTGGTATTATAGTATGTATGAACTTGTAATAAAATCTCTTTGGCTATACTATTTGTATCTAACTGGTTTTGGTATCATTGAAAACTTAAATTTTAAAGAACATAATTCCGAATTCAAATTAGGAAAATGTGTGATTGTCAAGATTCACTCATCTAATAAAGAAATTCGATATATTTTAATATTTTACTACAAAAAAGGTAAAAATGCAAAGCAAGCCACGAAAAAAACTGCGATGTTTATGGACCTAGTGCAGTGTTTGTGAGAGTAGCACAAATTTGGTTTAAGCGCTTTCAATCCGGAAATGTTGATGTCAAAGATGCACGTCGCTCTGGTCACCCTATTACGGATAAAATGGATGTCATTTTTGAAAAAGTGGAGCAAGACCGGCATATCAATAGTTACGACGTAGATGAAGAACTGGGAATTGACCACAAAATAGTTTTTAATTAGGGTACCTCACGAACTCACTGAAATAAACCTAATGAACCGTGTACTCATTTGTGATTCTTTATTACGACGCAATGAAACCGGACTATTTTTGAAGAAGCTGATAATGCTGGTGATGAAACGTGGATCACGTACGATAAGAACCTGCGAAAAAGGTCGTCGTCAAAGGCCGGCTTCACAGACTGTGGCGAAACCCGGGTTAACTCGCAACAAGGTGATGCTGTGTGTGTGGTGGGATCGGAAGGGCATTATTCATTATGAGCTGGCACCAGGCAGGACCATCGATTTTGAACTCTACTGCGAACAATTGATGAGATTCAAGCAAGAAGTTGAGAGAAAGCGGCCGGAATTAATCAACAGAAGGGGTGTGGTTTTTCATCATGATAACGCTAGACCACACACATCTTTAGCCACTCAGCAAAAATTAAGAGAGTTTGGCTGGGAGGTGTTAATGCATCCGCACCTGATGAATGATCTTGCACCTTCAGATTTCCACCTGTTTCGGTCTCTTCAGAATTCATTAGGCAGTGTCAGGTTAACATTACGAGAGGACTGCCAAAACTACTTGTCGCGGTATTTTGATCAGAAGTCTCAAATTTTCTATAGCAATGGCATCATGTCTCTATCTACAAGATGGCAAAAAGTTATCGAACAAAATGGTACCTACATACTTTAGTTAAATGTAAATAAACTACAGTCGACACTCGTTAATTTGAAACTCGAGGGACTCTTAAAATATTTCGAATTATCGAATGTTTGAAATATCAAATGGTTCGAAATTTGTGAGAGAAAATTAATAAAACTTCGAATTACCAAGTATTGATCAATAATTATTTATTAACTGCTATTCTATAACAATGAAAAAAGTTTAGAGTGTACATACATAAATCTATTCATAATGTGAATTAATTAATGTTTCGAAAGAACTCTGTTATACTGGTTTGCTTCAAAACACATTGCTGCTGCTCAGACTGCTCAATAACTTTTTTTAAGAGAAATATCAACTACACAAACCATTTCGTGCGGAAGTGTGAACTAAACTATTCATAACAAAAACAAAGGCTCGTGTATGTTGTGATACAAGTTTGAACTTGTCGCAAAATGTACTTACATTACAATCATTCGACCTCTTTCTCTCTGCAACTTTGAATTGTCGAGTGTTGGACGCCGATGAGTTCGAATTAACGCGTCGTTTTATTATATAGCAATGATTTTTTCGTTCGAATTACCAAGTGCATAAAAATGTATTGATTTAGTTCGAAATATAAAGAGATTTTGTAGGGCACTCGTGATAACTTTGAATTATAGAGAGGTTCGAATTATCGTAGGTTGGAATTAACGAGAGTCGACTGTATATTAAAAAATGTTTCGAATTTTCTTAAAAAATGCGAAGAAACTTTTCCCCAACCTATTAATTTAGGAGAATAATGTTAACAAAAATAAGCTATATACAAAAGTATATATGCGAAACACTACTATTATAAAGATTTGATTGTTTGTACATTTAAAAAAATTAAATAACACGTTTTTTGTTGTATCCTAAAACCTTGAATATATTACATATGAAACGTATTAGGAGCAGTGGCTTCCTCGATACATGGGCTATCTAACACTGAAATAAATTTTCAAATCGGACCAGTAGTTCAAGCAAACAAAAGTACAGAAGTACCTACAGATTAACCACAGTGTCATGCATTTGATTGCTTCTCTGCTCTGGAATATACATATTATAGTGATAACTAGCTGCCCGGCACGGTTTCACCCGCGTAGGTCCCGCAGAAACTTAAACTTTACCTAAATATATCACACTCACTCAATCTGTATTACACTCACAAATGACATGGCTTTCTATAAGTAAAGTATTTTCAAATCCGTTCAGTAGATCCAGAGATTATCCCTACAACGTCAAAAATTCACAAAATTTATTAGTATAGATAGATGTTTTCAAACGATAACCATCATTTGCATTATTGATATTTATTTATTTATTTAAAAGGCTTACCAACTAAAATACATACATGACATTCATAAACACACTTTGACACTGTTCAAGCCTAATTTTAATAACTAAAATAAACTTAAACTTAAGTGAACATTTTATAACTTATCGGTCAAATAACAATTTTGGTGGTTAGTACTGATAACAATTACAATCAGAGCAAACAACAAACAATTTTAAAACCAATGCAGGAATAAGATAAAGTTTAAAAGTTACTTATATGTCATAATATCTAAACATAAAAACACTGACTGACTGGGGCAGGATGAATAAGCAGATTTAATATTTTTAATTCTTTTAAAGACAAAAATTGCATTGATTTTTTTAGCCAGCCAGAATATAATTTAGGTTAGTTTTTATTTTAGTTTCTGTACATAATAAAATAACTTACAATTACATAAGGTTCATATAAGTAGTGAAGTTCAACTAGTTAGTCAATAGTGATAATTATTATGATTCGGCCAAATGTGGATGATAAAATCATAAAATGTTGACGATTGAATGATCTGGCCAAATTAAGTGGCCACATCATGAAATGCGACCATTTCATGAAGTGAGCAAATCTGCGATATGGTCACGACATACACAATATGGATTAAGACTAAAAAAAACTATTTAGTCTTAGTCCGTCAGTTAGATTACCAAAACTATAGGACATGTATTTTTTTTCGGTTCTTCAACAAAAAATGACGAAGATAGAGCGCGTTGAAATTTCATGTGACGTCACTTTTAGGTTCAATTTTACCTAAGAGTGACGTCACAAGTCCCTCTCTCCTGAACTTTATAGTTTGTTTTTGCTCTGTATATCTTTGTAATTTTTTATTTATTGAATAAATAAAAAAATACGTGTCCAATATTTTTTGATATCTTACTGACGGACTAAATAGTTTTGTTAGTCTCATTACTCCAGAAGTCCAGAACTAAGCAAAGACATGGGGGTATTTGCATTTTGAAGTTTGCAGTCGAAAAAGTTAAGTAAGTATGCATTTTTACTTAATGATATACCAGTTTAAGAGCAAGCTTTTTATGTGGCTAAAAGTGAAATATTTTCTTAAACCTGCGTAACGTCCGTTCTCGTAGGATCTTCATAATTAAATATAGCCCTTCCTCGATGAATGGGCTATCTAACACTGGAAGAGTATTTGAACAAATCGGGTCTGAAACATACAAACAAACTCTTCAGCTTTGTATATTAGTATAGAATAAATAGAAGTAATAGATTTTTGACATTGTAATTGAACATTTGATACCTTATATATTTAGTAGGTACCTACTTAATCATATTTGTATGTCATGATTTAAATATGAATTTTATTCGTGACTTTAATTTATTATACTATTTAGTTTCTAGTTGCTGATCTTTCTGCTTGAGGATTTTAAATGCTTGAGGATTGAGTATTTAGCTATATCTATGAAAACGTCTAGAGAATGTATTAGTGCACATAATATAATTTCACAATTTACCTCTGCTAAATGAAATATTGTAATCAAAAGTTATATAAAAAAGCGATACATAAACTGTGACTCTGTGACACAAAAGATGACCAAAAAGAAAAAGCCCGGAGTTTCTTTCTTCTCCGGGTCGTCCACATAGGTAGTTAGTGAAAGGTTGCAGGTTAGCTAGGGTAGGATTCTGGCCGGCGGGGACCTTTTATCGCCTGTATTTTTTTTTGTGGAATTGCATTTACGCCTTCCCACCGCCGCTGCAGCGTATCCGCGCGCTGGCGGCTAGATATGTGGGACTCGCCCTCCCCATAGCGGTGGAATGCTTACTCAAACCACGAGGAAAGGAACCTACACCACTAAAACATCGCCCCTACCCCTGCCCTGTGATCCAGCGCCTGTAGGCCGTGCCAACCATCACTTCCTCTTATGTTCTTAAATCAGACTTAAATATCAGTGGTGCCAATGGGTCGTGGTCCTCACCCCTTAAGGGTGCCCCCAGGTTTGTGTCACTCGTATGTTTTTACCAATTTTATTTCTATATTGATCCACTAAAACTTAGAAATAATTAATGTGAATTTAAACTTATTATGAGTAGAGGAATTAATGACGAGCTGACGGACGGACTACTTTGTCTGTAATATCCTACAAGAATAATAGTGTAACATTGTGATTCTAACCAGTACAAGTGCATATAAATACCTAAGTGCTGAATTGTGTAGTGCCAAATTTAAACAAATGCAAAATTTTGAATTTAAATTTTGGAGTTTTAACAAGATTGATTGTTCTTATTATTTTGATAGCTTAAATAGAGTAGGTAAGTATTTTCAACATTCTATGTAACTTGTTTTTTAAATTTGGATTTGTATGACTCTTCTATTTTCCTGTTACTGATCTGACTGCCAACACTAACTAAAACAAAGAACACACAGAAAGATATGAAAGTTGCCGAGGCATTCTTATCTCAAACAAATAGAATGAAAGTTATTTTTACAGCATAGTTATTGATAAAATAAACCAATTAATAGGTAAGTTGTGCTAATTATGTTTAATAATATTAAATTATCTGCATTCTGGTGCATATAAATATGTGGTTTCCCTAGATAATTGTCACAGGCGAACATGGCTCGGCTCGTGTTGTGTGTCTTGGCCCTCTTCGGGGCGGGTGTCCTAGCAGATCCCGTCAAAAAGGTTATTTCACAGAAAGTCGGTAAGTACATTAAAACTGGACATATATTATTTTGTATTTAACACAAAATATTGACTTTTATTTAAAATTGTGAGAGAAGAGTGTAAGCTAAAATAAGAGACCAAATATGAAACGTTATGCTTATAAAATAGGTTTCAAATTATTAATTAGCATTATTTGAATATTTTCTAGTGGATCCAGTATTTTTACAACGACAACTGCATTTAATGGAGTTGTTTTACCACGTTCACGAGCCTAACCATATTGAGGAGTGTAAGGTCATTGCACAGAGCTGGACCCTGGAGAAGAACATTGATCATTACACCGTAAGTTTAAATATAAATAGCCTTATTAATGGCCCAGTCGTGCAGAATTATTGTATTTATTAATTATGAACAATTCATGTAACTTTTAATTCTTTATTACAGAATGTTACTGCCGTCACAACATTAATTGAATTATTGGAGCACAAATGGACGCTTCCTCGCGCTGTTCCCTTCTCCATCCTTGAGCCCCAGCACCAGTTTGAAGCGGTCACCATATTCAACGTTCTTTACTCCGCTAAGGATTACGATACCTTCTACAAAACCGCAGTGTACTTAAGAGATCATATCAATGAACACCTCTTCGTCTATGTTCTCAGTGTGTCTATCCTTAACCGTCCAGACACCCAAGGAATCTTTATCCCTCACATTTATGAAGTCTTCCCTTCATTCTTCAACAATGGTGAAATCATGACCACAGCTCAGAGAATCAACACTCATGGAATCGACATGATGGAGTTCTACCCTTCAACCTACAAATGGGACGACAATGTTGTAATTAAATGGAACCACACTATCTGGCCTTATTACAACAGCGAGAGCACTCCAATCTCTTACTTCACACACGACTATGGTCTCAACAGTTTCTACTACAACCTCCATCTTACTCAACCCGGCTGGTTAGGCGAAGACGTTGTTCCTATTGTGAAGGACAAGCGTGGAGAATGGTTCTGGTTTATGCACAAACAGATCTTAGCCCGTTACTACATGGAGAGACTGTCAAACGGTCTTGGAGAAATTCCCGAGCTTGGCCATGAAATTGTTAAGCACGGATACACGTCTGGTCTCTTATACCACAACGGAATTCCCTTCCCAGTTAGGCCCAACTACTTCCACTTGGACCAGCCAGCACTAGTCAATGAACTTCAAGAAATCTACGATTATGAGCGCCGCGTTCGTGATGCTATTGATCAGGGATACGTTCTTAACGTATGTATTTTATGTAAGTTGGATTTCTAAGTCGTTTTACTCTTATTAGTAAAACTAACATTGATCTTTTATTGCAGCATCTTGGAGAACACATTTCTATCAGTAACCCTGAAGCGATTGATATCTTGGGCCGTGTCATTGAATCTAGCGTAGATTCTCCCAACGGTAACTTCTACAAGGACTTTATTAGCATCTGGAAAAAGGTTTTGGGCAACTCTGTGGTACAAGGGCATCAATACTATCACAAGTATGTAATTTTATCAAGTTACACGTGAATACAATAACTAGCTAGTCTATGACATTTTAATATGCAATTATTTTTATACTTTCAGCTACAGTCCATTGGTTGTTCCTTCAGTGTTGGAACAATATCAGACCACCCTTCGCGACCCTGCATTTTACATGATTTGGAAGCGCGTCTTAGGCCTGTTCAGCTTATGGCAGCAAAAGCTTCCGTTCTACAAACGCGAGGAATTGGCTTTGCCACAAGTAGCTATTCAAAAGGTTGATGTCGACAAACTAGTTACTTACTTCGAGAACACCTACATGAACGTTACTGCTCATCTGCACATGAATGCTGAAGAACGTAAGTAACCTCTAAGTAAATTAACATGATGATTATTAGTATAATACAAATTAAAGGTTATAGGTATAGAAATAGTTTAATATAAAAACCATCATTGACAACTAAATAAGTGATTATTTATTTAATTTTTCTATAACATTGATTAATTAAAACAGAAGCAAATTCTTACTTTAACATATTAGCTATTTTAGAAACTGTTAAAATATCTTCTACTGTTTTAGAAAAGAGTGTTTCCGACCACGTGAGCGTACTAGTTCAACACCCACGATTGAATCACAAGCAGTTCCAAGTCCGTGTCAATGTGAAGAGCGAAATTGCCAAGACTGTTGTTGTAAGGTTCTTCTTGGCTCCTAAATATGACAGCCACGGTTACGAGATTCCTCTGAATGTAAACACTGATAACTTCTTCCTTTTGGATGAATTCCTTTACGATTGTAAGTATAGATCTGCCTGTGTATCATTTAATTAATTATGTAGGTATGTAAGTTTTAATGAATTAATCACTTTCAGTAACTGTGGGAGAGTCTGTTATTACACGTGATTCGGTTGACAACTACTGGACAGCCAAAGACTACTCTTCTGCCCACCAATGGTACGCTAAAGTAGAAAGCGCTCTTCACTCTAAGACCGATTTCGTTGTTGACCAATCAGAGGGTATGGGAAAATTACCTTACCGTCTCCAACTTCCTAAAGGTACGCAGATAATAATATTGCTTTTAATTGAGGTTGTAATAAGTATTTTCTTAACATTTAATTGTAATTTTGGTGAGCCTCAAAGCTAATATTAATTTGTTTTAACAGGTCGCGTTGGAGGCATGCCATTTGTCCTAATGGTTTACATTTCTGAATACCGTGCGCCAATCGTCGCATACGGCACTGGATTCGACCCCGCCGTCTCTCTTGGAATCGGTTCCGGCGCCCGTCTTCTCACCGATGATCCTCTTGGTTTCCCAGTCAACAGGCCTTTATACACTTGGCAGGTTGAGGGACTTCACAACATGTGGTTCCAAGATGTGCTGATTCACCACAAGCACACCCCTGAAATTGTTGTTCCCCATATCGAGTAAAATGCTGTCATGTTAAAGTTTGCGTGTCTTTGACATCATGACACACAAAAGATAGAATTGTTTATATCTAATACTACTTAGTGAAAATCTAGTATAATATCTTAGTTACTGTATTAGTGTTCTTGTTACCACTGCCCACCAAAGATGTACCTACTGTACTGTATGTATATTATTAATGTAATTAGTAGAATTACATTAAAGTTCATATTATGTATGCATTGTTCTTATAAAGTACGACGATTCTATATTATTACACAAGATGATTAATTTTGAACCAAAATTAAACATCAGTTGACATCAGGTTAGACAACAAATTGGCAACTTATAATATTCAAACTATTATATACCTACTTCGGACGCAAGATTTTTATAGAATTTACTGATTATTTAAATAATTTATTGCATTTAAGAAGTTATACCTATAATTTTGTATAAAACATTTAGGAAGCTTTTAAAATTTATTTTTAAGTAAGTATATATCAGCTGGATAGATCTCAGATTCCCCTATCAATTTATTTATTTATTTTAAATATTTATGAAATGAAAGTCAATAAACAAAATATATTTTTAAATTGCAGTTTCTTTATTTTGTTCCCTTTAAACGTAGAATTTATTCCATACTTTAAAATTCAACTATGTATTCTGTTAACTAAAATAATAATATAACCAGGCGCAGTATTAGGTAATATTGTCTCTTTAGGAACTCTTTATACCAAATCTTTGAATTTGCTAAAAGTACTCAATGTTTATTTATATTCAATGTACAGACACAGTTTTTTTACTGTTTTATTATATGTATAGATTACTAACTCCATCTATCTTGCAGAATAGAAGAGAGTTTATACTTGATTTGGTGCAAGCGGTAAGTGTGGCGCCATCTTTGAATGAAACGTAATATTAGATTGTTTGTTAGCGCGGTATAGTTATGGTTGATATAGAAAGATGGCGTTACACGAACCTTTTTTAGATTTTTATGTTTACGTTCAGTTGATGGTCAAAGGTTTACGTTCAATTTTTGTGAAGATAATTAAGACATAATTACTTTTATGATAAAAATCTAATGATACTTTGACTTGCGTGGTCAAAACATTCACTTGATTTTATTAATGGGAATAATTTTACCCAAACTCCCTTACTGCAACTCTTCTAAAGCCAGAATCAACAGTGGCACACACTGGAAATAGCATTAGGTATGTAATAACAGTAATAACCACGGGACCGGTACATTTAATCAGAAAGAGAAAAAAACTTTTTTTGGTAAGTTGTGTTTTTTTTTGTATTTACTAACCAAAAAAAAACAAAACTTGTGACCAACCACAAAAAACTACATAGTATTTCCGACCCAATCTAAATGTATAAATACTGGCATCGTTGAATAGTATGATTAACTAGCTGATGCCCGCAACTTCGTCGGCGTGGTGTTTGTTATTCCTTCTATAAAAAAAGAAGAATTTAAAATATTGAACGCGGTTTTAAGGTACCACCATTCAAAATTTCATTTAAATCGGTCCAACAGTTTCGGAGATTAGCCCGTACAAACAGACAGACAGAGAAACAAAACAATAAAAAATCTGGATGTGTTCTATTATACTTTTAACATCCTACTGACTCGGTTTATGGTGTTTTTTTTCTATGTATCAACCTCTACAGTTTTATTACATTATATTGATTATCCTTGAAGATTACGTCATTTGTTTTGATTTCTACCTATTCTAGTCCCTGGTTATAATAATCCCAACCAATGGCTAAAATAGAATTACCAATCAGACGTAGAACTTTTATAAATAAGGGTCCAGAGTATCGGACTTCAAGAGATCATAGGAGCGATTTTTATGATAATAAGTATAATTATAAGTGAATTTTATTCAGCCCGCAGACTTGTACTTGTCGCATAACGATGTCCCTAATAAGATAAATAAAAACTCTAACTAACAGATAATTCTTACTCTTTGAAATATCCGACTAGGTAACTAACAGTAGTAGGCAATAGCAAATGTAACAAATCAACAAATGCAGACTACATTGTCCGTCCTTCTGTCCTGTGTCATTTATTTCAATTATCCAATTATTATTATTATAAGAAGAAATTAAAACCGCATCAAAATTGCAAGTGGACACACTATAATTATCTAAGTATCACACACCCGAGTGTATTATGGGGCTTAGGAACACGACCCAGGGTGCCTCTGAAGTAAAAGAGGATATGATCCTACACTAGAGCTAACATATATTTACGTTATTGGGCTTCCAGAGATCATAGGTGCGATACCTATGATCTCTACCGCTAATCTAAGAAGGTTGTAATATAGGTATCACAAGACGCATCCCAACAGTCTATAAACCATTGAATACCTGACCTCTGCTCGCCTTTATGTCCAGTGAAGTAGCAAAAGACTCGTAGCTAACTACATAAATATGTCCGAAAAAAAAAGCATCCTAATAGAAGTTGCATAAAATATACCTAATAAAAAACCGACCGGTAACTGGTAGTGCGATTCGGATTCACCTACGAAGGCTTCCGTAACTATACAACTACATTATTTTATTTTTCAAGTGCTTAAGCGCACTTTTATATCACGTTAGTTGTATGGAGGCCTTCCTTAAATTTATTCCGTTTTCATTTTTTTTTATCATAGTGGCAACAGAAATACATTAACTGTGTAGCTATCACGGTTCATTAAAAATAGCCTGGTGACAGACAGATGATGGACAGACAGCCCGATAGACGGATCGATAGACAGACCGTGGGTGGAGTCTTAGTAATACGCTTCCGTTTTACGCTTTGGGTGTAGAACTGAAACAAATTAGCTATGGGAGAAAGCTTTCATCATCATCGTCATTTCAGCCGTAGGATGTCCACTGCTGGACATAGGTCTCCTTCATAGATTTCCAGTTACAAAAAGCAGGAGAAAACTACAGAGATATGTCTTCGTTTATTCCAGAAATGCAGATAACGTGTTCCTAAGTTGATTATTTTTTAACACTATAGGTACCTATTCACTGTCAGGTTCAATAATAAGCCGTGATCTTGCCCTTTGGCTTGTTAATTCGATAGTTGAGCCAAATAAATAAAATCTTTGGTTAACTGTACCTAGAGATTATTTTGTTTAATGATAAAATGGGTTATCGCAATGAAATAATCCGTCAATAAGAGAATGTTTCTATTTAGTTCAATGTTAATTCAAGGTTCCAAACTTTTGTTGTAATACTTGCTTCGTATTCGTAGGATGAATATTATTATTAATCATTGTCATCATCATCAGCCCGTATAACGTCCACTGCTGAACATGGGCCTCTTCCCGAGAGAGGGTAGTTGTCATAGTCACCACGCTTGGCAAGCGGGTTGGTGACCGCAGTATTATGTTGTACCACACAAGGAAACGCTACTGCCCGTTCCCTTGATATAGATAATGTTATAACAATCGGGACCAACGGCTTATCATACTTTCCGAGAGTTGGAGAATAGGCCCTCAACCAACCAGACCCGGAAAGTAATCTTAGAATTTAAACAAAGATTTTCTGTCCGGCGAGGGGATCCAACCCACGACCTCCAAGATTTAAAGCGAGCCAAATAGCTACGCTACGGAGGTTGAGGTTGTGTTATTATTAATACGTACTCTTAATATGGTATTATAATTCATCAAAGCTTATCACAATAATACACACATAACCTATGTGGCATAACGGTATAAGTCTCACTTTAAGTCTCGGAGGTCTTGAACACACACAAGAAATCTTTGTGTAAATTCTAAGATTTCTTTTCGGGTCTGGTTGGTTGAGGGCCTATTCTCCAACCCTCGGAAAGTATGATAAGCCGTTGGTCCCGATTGTTATAACATTATCTATATCAAGGGAACGGGCAGTAGCGTTGCCTTGTGTGTTTCAAGTAACAACATACTCGGTATACGGCTAAACCGAGTTTTTTTGTTTCGGACGGACATATGTAGCAAAGGCTTCGTGGCTAACACGAGGCTTTTGCTACTTCACCGGGCATAAAGGCGAGCAGAGCTCCAGAGGGATTATGACTTTTAGTTTTTTAGGGGAGTTTTCTGCAACTGTGGCTAACCCGCCCGCAATGCGTGGTGTCTTAGTCAAAATACTTGTCAGGAATAACTTATTTAACTCTACAGTTTACACACTACACTTCTATCTACATAGAAGGATTATTATCATGTCCTTGGAAACACATTTAGTCCAGGAATAGGAAATCAGCGATTACCGGTAATAAGTTACTCTGGCATGCAAACAAAAAGTATAATCGAAAAATTTACCGAGTAACGTATTACCGCTCATCGCTGATTTCCGATTCCAGGTTACAATTTTTATTGCGCTAGAACTCAGCACCTAGTCATTTTACAAGAAAAAGTTTTATACGAAATTTTTAGAAAATTCAATGCTCCACAACTTTAATTCAAACATTTTTTTCATGTCTGTGAAAATTATTGAGATACTTTTTTTTTTACCTAAATATTTCGGAAAATATCAACAATAGGGGGAAAAGTTTGATATAAAAAAGATGGGAAATTTTGTCCTCTACAAAAAAGATTCCTACTGTTTTTAACGTAAAACTTACCGTTTCCGAGATATATGCAAAAAAGCGGTTTCCAAGATGCCGGCTAACGCTCGCGGTTTCGGGCGACAGAAACTCGATTTTATACTTAGGGGGCACCCTCTGACATAATCCGATCGAAAATCACATAGAAGGATTTTATGCAGAGCGGACCGATTTTTGGTGCTAAAATTCCTGGACTAATTTGGTAAGCAAAAGGTTAAAGTGAGCCAACCTTATAAGATAGACATATGCTGTCCCAGACTTTTTATTTTGAACTTTTAAAAGAAACAATTATGTCATATAAGGTTTTACGCGGCTTTAACTCTCAAAATAAAAAACGATTTTGAAACATTCTTTATTGGTGCTCCGCTCCTATTGGTCTTAGCGTGGCAATATAAAGCCTAGGCCTTCCTCTATTAGCGCGTTCAAGCAAGCAAACAAACTTAAAAAACTAAAAGAAAATCATCATTATATCTACTATATTATATTTATTTTTTATGTTTGGAATGTTTACCAACTCGAGCTAGCTGGGTATTTCTTTATACCTAGTCCCAGTTCCGCCCCAAGACCCTCATGGAAGAGGAGGTTCGGGCTGTCTATTAACAAATACTGTGTCACCTAAAACTTTACTAATTATAGTTATGTATGTAGTGCTGCTTGCCTATGTAATATGTGTAAGTTTCGTTTTGAATCTCATTTATCTAAATAGGTACTTGTTGATATTTTTAGCTGCTACCCCGGTTGCGCCTATAACAACCGGTACTATTTCTATGTATTCCATAGCCGCGTTATTTCAGTTTTTAGTGGGTGATACTTACTTTATTTTTTTATTTCTTTTGAAGCTATGTTGTAGGCTATTAAGGTACTGTGATATCTATTAAAAATGTCTTATTTTCTATATTAATTAAATAAATGATGTCGGGAGGATTGTGTCCTTTTCTTTTGTCTAATAATATTACATGTATATTTCGGTGACTTTTTAAACATACGATTTAATGTTCTTTTATTTGATAGAATAACTAACTTCCCGTGCGCAGTTTCACCCGCGTAACTCGTTCCCGTGAAATTTTATAATAAAAAATATATATAGTCTTAGTCTTCCGCGATAAATGTGCTGTAACACTAAAATAGTTTTTCAAATCGGACTAGAAGTTCCTGAGATTTGCGCATTCAAGCGAACAAACAAACACTTTATATATTAAGTATAGATTTAAAAGCAAAGTTAAGCAAGCTTTAAACTTGCTTTATTACATACTAAAACAGAATTTTGTTTTGAACGTCACCACCAAGTGACACCAACCTTAGAATTTTCTGAATTGATATTGTAACCGGTTGAGTTATTAATTATAAAATAGGTACAGGACGAATTCAGAACTGAAAATGAAATTATTTTCGGTTTAATTAGTAAGAAACGTAAATAGGTTCAGTACAATGTACCAATACACAAAGGGAAGCTTTTTCAAAAAAAAAACCTCCATGCGTTGCATCTAGAATTTTTATTCCATGGTCTGTTAGTTTCTGTTCTATGTTAGCAACTCCAGCTTGGCTTCATTAACTATTTTATTTTAGGTTTCATAGATAGCTTGGATGGTAGTGTATAACATCAGAATAATATTAAACGAAATAAATAATATTTATTCAGCAGTAAGGTACTTTTAAGGTACTTGACAAGACATTTGTTATAAAATTATGTTTAAATTTGTTTCATGTACTAGAAGTAGAAGTCTTTTGGAAATTAATAAGGTCTTAATATTAATGTTATTAAATATTTGCGTAATCGCATAATCGTTCTACTCAAGAAACATGGGCAGCAACTGTTAACATACTCTTTAAACAACTCTCTTAGGAAAAACATCGTTGAATAGCCCGTTTTTTAAAAGAAAGCTAAGAAGAAAGCAAGACGAGCAGTTTCTAGATTGGTCAACTTCTTATTTTTCTGATGGAGCAGGCAGCGGAACAAGTACTCACTACTGAGGGCGGTCGCTGTCGCTCTACTTTTTAGTTCACGTGCCTCTTGGAATTTGGGTCTCCGAGGGTATCGAAGGGTTTGCTAAGGGTCGTGAGCGCGAGGGGGACCAGCGGGTTGGATAGAACTACATTGCACATATTTACCAAATAATAAAGCAAATCATAAGTAAAAATAAAAACTAAGAATTGCGGAACGCCTAATTTAACTGGTAAATCATAAAATCTCCACCTACAATCGACACACGTCTTCTTGTCATTTTTCTATCAATAGTGAAATTCTCTAAAGGTATTCTAGTAGTCACTCATTTAGGATCTGGTGGAGACATTGGGAGCAACCCTCAAAGTTTATGGGCTTTTTCTTATTTTATTGGGTTTTATATATGTATTTTCTAAATCGTTCAAGTATTTGCGTGGTAAGTAATCAAATAGGACTTAGAAGAAAATTGCATACCTATATATATCGATATTAGTAAAATAGAGGCCTATAGGTACTACTTTTTATGTTATTTCAGAGTCTTTATATGTCATAATTATGTTATTCACGAATTAACAATATTCTTGCCACTGACTACGTCACATCGGGACCAAAAAAAAACACAAAAGCAAGGATTCAACTCCTTGCTTTTGTGTATCTTTTTAACAATAAAAACCGATTCATATTATTAAATCATTAAAAGGAATCAATGTTGGCAATAATATATTATATATTTAATAATTGTTATTTTTAGAGCCGGATGACTCCGGATTTTTTTTGTCAGACTCGTTTTTTGTCAGGCTTGTCTGACGACAAGCCTTAATTAAAGTTGAAAAAAAAAAACAGTTAAAAAGCCCAAGTAAAATTAAAAGGGCTCACACTCTCTGTGTATTTGTTGTCCTCATTGGTACAGATAAATAAATAACCACTCGAGCAAAGCCGCGGACAACAGCTAGTTACCTAAAACGAAGGTAAAAAATATGGAAAGAAAATAAAATTGGCATAGCAAAGTTGCGGACGTTCGCTGCAGATTATATTTTTCATACATCAATTATTATTTGTCTTCGGTGGTAACATAATATTAATCATTAGCATACATTTTATTTATAACTACTAGGTATTACTTTATGTATGGCAAATTACCTGAATTTATATAATTTATTGTTTACAATTTTACTATAAACACTCATTGCAACCGAACAAACCGATAAGAAAATAGTATAAAAAGTGAGTCTATGTTTGCAAAAGTACAGTTGGCAGCGGCTGTGGGAACAATGAAGACTGTCGCGATCTTGGCTGGGCTCATTGCCCTGGTGATGGGAAGTGCCGTCCCTCACTACCATGACATCAAACTGAAGTCTGGTAAGAAAATACTTTCAAAAACTACTATAGTGAATAAAGCATACTCATCTCCAAACCATGAAATATAAATTGACTTTAAGCTTAACAAGCTTAACATAATGTTACTTCAAAAAAATTAAATACAATATTTAAAAAATCCATTGTTTTACCTAATATGTATCTAATTGAAATTAATATTGATTAACTTACAGTGGACACTAAGTTCGTGTCTATGCAGAAGAAGGTTCTGTATCTGTTCGAACATGTGGACCAACTGGACATGGACTCAGAGTACTACAAACTTGGCAAGGAATACAACATCGAAGCTAACATCGACAAATATACTGTAAGTATTATACATTATCCGTGAAAAAAAAACATGATTTTAACCAATGTTGAATTTAGTCCTGCTCATTCAATAATAATAATAATAATCATCATCATCAGCATCTTCTGTAAAATATGGGCCTACTCCCGAGGGAGGGTTTTTGCCATAGTCACTACGCTTGGCAGGCAGATTGGTTACCGCAGTTTTATGTTGTAATACACAGGGAAACGCTGCTGCCCGTTCTCTGGTATACCCTTGTTATAGATTATGTTATAATAATTGAGACTAACGGCTTAACGTGTTTTCCGAGGCACAGAGGATAGACCCTCAGCCAACCAGACCCGGAAAGAAATCTTAGAATTTACACTAAGATTTCTTGTCCGGTGTGGGGATCGAACCCGCGACCTTCGAGACGCAAAGCGAGACTAATACCGCTACGCCACGGAAGTTGTCACATTCGATAAAATAAATATTTAAATAGTATTCATAATTTTGTTTTTTGTTCAATAAATATTTGTTTAGAAATTACCATTTCGTATGATCATATTTGTACAGGCTGTTATCATATATGTTTTTTTTGGCAGAACAAAAAAGCTGTTGAAGAGTTTCTGTTTTTGTACAGAGCCGGTTTCATGCCCAAACACTATGACTTCTCAGTGTTCTATGAAAAGATGAGGGATCAGGCAATCGCTCTCTTCCACATCTTCTACTACGCTAAGGACTTTGAGACCTTCTACCAGACTGCAGCCTGGGCCAAGGTGTACCTCAACCCCGGCCAGTTCTTGTACGCATACTACATCGCTGTACTTCAAAGGCCTGACACCGAAGGCATTGTCCTCCCCGCTCCTTATGAAGTATACCCAGAACTTTTCATTAACAAGGAAGTACTCAACAAGATATACTACACTAAAATGCAAGACGGTCTGATGGCTCATGACGACGCTCTTGAGTACGGTATTGTCCAAGAGAATGATTATTACGTATACTATGCCAATTACTCCAGCTACTTCAGTTATCCAAACATGGAGCACAAACTGTCTTACTTCACCGAGGATATTGGACTGAACTCCTACTACTACTACTTCCATTCTCACATGCCTTTCTGGTGGAACTCAAACAAATTCGGTGAATTCAAAGAACGTCGTGGAGAGATCTACTTCTACTTCTACCAGCAATTGCTAGCTCGTTACTACCTTGAGCGTCTTTCTAACGGATTAGGAGAAATCCCCGAATTCTCTTGGTTTGCTCCATACAAAACTGGCTACTACCCGCATTTGAGCGGATCCTACCTTCCCTTCGCCCAAAGAAGCAACTACTACGATATCCATACCGAGAAGAACTATGAAAACATTCGTTTCTTGGACACCTATGAAAAGACTTTCTTCCAGTACCTTCAGAACGGCCAGTTCAAGGCTGTAAGTATAATGAGACATCAACATATTAATAATTTACTTGTTTATTTATATGAAACTAACCCTTGAATGTGTTTTTATAGTTCGGAAAGGACGTCGATTTCTCAAACCCCAAATCGATCAACTTCGTCGGTAACTACTGGCAGACCAACGCTGACTTGTACAGCGAAGATGTCACCAAAGACTACCAGCACTCGTATGAACACGTTGCTCGTCACGTTCTTGGCGGCAGCCCCAAGCATTTCGACAAGTAAGTTTTATGTTGATTACTTCATAGGTAAATGCAAAGTAACACAACGATAGTGTACTCTTGTGTTTGTAGTCATTTAACTTGGGTTTAAAACCATAACGATCTCGGGCAGATTGCTGTAGAATAATTTATCTTCATAAGATATCTTATTTGTCTCTAAAGATATTACTAATATTCAAATACATAATATATTTTACATAGTGACTTTATTTTTAATAAAAGTTTAGAAATTGCATGTCTTAGTATAGATACAGTATTTGGGATAGAAAAAAATATATGAAAGAGCAATCACGGGCCTTTAGGCTAATTTATGCCACAAGTACCTAAACATGTGTTTTTACTTATAGGTACACCTTCATGCCGAGCGCTCTTGACTTCTACCAGACCTCTATGCGTGACCCTGCTTTCTACCAACTCTACCAGAGAATCATGAAATACTTCGTTGACTACAAAGAATACCTACCTTACTACTCGTATGATGATCTTCACTTCCCCGGTGTTAAGATTAACGACGTTGAAGTAAGCGAACTAGTGACCTACTTTGACTACTTCGACTTTAATGCTACTAACAGCGTCGTCTACGCTAAAAAAGAGCTTAAAAACTATCCAAATGGATTCATTGTTCGTCAACCACGTATTAACCACAAGGCTTTCTCTGTCGACATTAATGTTAAATCAGATGTTGCTTCTGATGCTGTCTTCAAAATTTTCTTGGGACCCAAGTATGATAGCCATGGTTTCCCAATTGTTCTTGAAGAAAACTGGATGAAATTCTACGAACTCGACTGGTTCATCCATAAACTCACCCCTGGTGAAAACAAGATTGAACGCAAATCTTCCGAATTCGTGTTCTACAAAGAAGACTCCGTCCCAATTTACGAGATTTACAAATTCTTAGACAGTGGAAAGGTACCCCAAGACATGTCTGTCAATCCTTTCAATATGCCTAGGAGGTTGATGTTACCTAAGGGTACTCCAGGTGGATTCCCCTTCCAATTGTATGTCTTCGTATACCCATTCAACGGCGTAGCTAAGGAACAGGAAGGATTCAAGAACTTCATCATGGACAACAAGCCATTCGCCTATCCGTTTGACCGTCCTCTCAACGAGATGTACTTCAAACAACCCAACATGTTCTTCAAGGACGTGTCGGTGTACCACAAGGATGCTTTCTACTCTTATAAAATGAATGTTCCTTCTTACTTCACCAAAAAACACTAATAGCTAGATTTTGTATTTAAATCGAGGATGTTGAGGAGATGAAAATATGTACAAACTAGATAGAGTATAATAAAATGTTTTCGTATACAATTTGATATCAATTATTATTAAAACCTGGCTCCCATTTAGTACCTATAGTTTCAACTTATTAGTATAATTTGAATACAAGGTAATTATTTGTATAGAAGTCTTGAATTAGGTAATTATATTATAGACAAAAACGAAATAATGGCTCTTGTGTTATTTCTTGTGACCCGAGAGGTTTTATTTTATAATAAACTGGCCGTGTTCTATATACACAATGAATAAAAGTGGCGATAGAAACCACAACGCCAGGACTTAGAAGTGATTGCTGTAATGACTGAGTCTGTCCCGCGAGGATCCTAGCCTAGCTAACCTGCAGGTTTCTCTAGCTGTACCTAAGTGGACGGCCCGGAGAAGAAGCTCAGAAAGAAACTCCGGTTTATTTTTTTCCGTCTTCTTTTGTTCGGTTTCTTTGTTTTATTTATAATTATTGTTTGATACGGTTTCAAAATAATGTGGTCTGGGGCACGCCTGTTACAGTTATTTCAACTACAAATGTATAAAATAAAAAACTATAATCGTTCTACTCAAGAAACTTGGGTAGCAACTGTTAACATATCTATATCTTTAAACAACTCTCTTAGGGAAAACCTCGCACTTAACTGCTAAATTGATTGAATAGCCCGTTTTTGGCAAATGGCAAAAACGGAACCCTTATAGATTCGTCATGTCTGTCTGTCTGTCCGTCTGTCTGTCTGTCCGTCTGTCTGCCTGTCCGTCCGTATGTCACAGCCACTTTTTTCCGAAACTATAAGAACTATAATGTTGTAACTTGGAAAGTAGATGTATGTTGTGAACCGCATTAAGATTTTCACACAAAAACAGAAAAAAAAACAAAAAAAATTTCCCCACATTTAGAACTGAAACTCAAAAAATTTTTTTCATCAAACCCATACGTGTGGGTATCTATGGATAGGTCTTCAAAAATGATATTGAGGTTTCTAATGTAATTTTTTTCTAAACTGAATAGTTTGCGCGAGATACACTTCCAAAGTGGTAAAATGTGTGTCCCCCCCCTGTAACTTCTAAAATAAGAGAATGATAAATCTAAAAAAAATATATGATGTACATAACTATGCAAACTTCCACCAAAAATTGGTTTGAACGAGATCAAGTAAGTAGTTTTTTTTTAATACGTCATAAACTGTAAACCGCAATTTACGTTTCATTCAGTCAACTATTATAAACATCGATCCAAGTTACAACGAACTACAAGAATTTTTATACTAAGTTACTTGTTGTATTCTTGATATCAAAAATAGGTAGGCACTTGCAACTAGTACGGAACCCTTCCTGCGAGAAAGCAAGACGAGTAGTTTCTACATTGCTTAATTCTTACTTTTCTGATGGAGCAGGCAGCGGAACAAGTACTCACTACTTAGGCGATGAGACTGAGGGATTATGACTTTTAGTTATTTAGGGGTTTAGTGCAACTGTCGCTTTACTTTTCAGTTCACGGGCCTCGAAGGCTTTGCAAACTAAGGGTCGGGAGCGCGAGGGAGGCAGCATCGCGCGTACGCGGGGTTCTCATTTCCAACGTGTCAAATAGAACTACATCGGACATATTTTCCAAATAATAAGGCAAAGCATTAGTATAAACTTAGAATAAATAAGGACCTAAAATCGATTGTTGCGGAACGCCTAATTGAACTGTACCTGTAGGTAGTAATCAGGCTTAGTCGATGTATCGACACTCTTATTTTTGTAATTTTTCTATCAATAGTGAAACTCTCTTGAGGTAATGTAGTAGTCACGCATTTAGGATCTGGTGAAGGAATCATAGAAAAATTGAGAGCAACCCTCAAAATGTATGTATATTATTAGTCTTCTTATTTTATAGAGTTTTATATATTGTCTAAATCGTTCAAGTATTTACGTGGTAGGTAATAATCAAATAGGAGTTAGATGAATATTGCATACCTATATATTTTAGTAAAATAGAGGCCTATAGGTACTACTTTTTCATGTTATATTCAGTGTCTTTATATGTCATAATTATAATATTCCCGAAGTAACAATATTCTTGAAACTTACTTCACATCGGGAACAAAACAACACAAAAAAGCAAGGAATTAAAAACAATAAAAACCGATTGAAATTAATAAATCATTAAAATGAATCAATACATTTCGGCAACAATATATTATATACTTAATTATTTTTATTTTTTGAGCCGGAGTCAAACAATACTTAATTAAAGTTAAAAAAAAAAATGATTAAAAAGCCCAAGTAAAATTAAAAAGGCTCACATTCCCCGTGTATTTGTTGTCCTCATTGGTACAGATAAACAACTCACCACTCGAGCAAAGCCGCGGGCAATAGCTAGTTACCTAAAATGAGGTTAAATTTCCATATTGGAAAGAAAATAAAATTAGCAAAGCAAATTTGTGTATATTCGCTGCAGGCGATGTATTTCATACATCTATTATTTGTGTTCGGTGGTAACATAATATTACTCATAAGCATACATTGTATGTATAAATATTAGGTATTACTGTATGTATGGCTAATTACCTGAATTTATATCATTTATTGTTTACTATTTTATTATAAACAATCATTGCAACCGAACGAACCGATAAGAAAATAGTATAAAAAGTGAGTCTGAGTTTGCAAAAGTACAGTCGGCAGCCGCTGTGGGAACAATGAAGACTGTCGTGATCTTGGCTGGGCTCATCGCCCTGGTGATGGGAAGTGCCGTCCCACACTACCATGACATCAAACTTAAGTCTGGTAAGAATATACTTTCAAAATCTACTAAAGTGAAAAAAGCATACCCATCTTCTAAATTATGTAATATAAATTGACTTTAAGCTTAACAAGCTTATCATAATGGTTCTTCAAAAAGCTAAACACAATATTTAAAAAATCCACATATATTCGTAAAATTATTGACCATTATTACCTACTTAATGATATTACTAAGATACATACTTAACTCACTATTGTTTTACCTAATATGTAATTGAAATTAATATTTATTAACTTACAGTGGACACTAAGTTCGTGTCTATGCAGAAGAAGGTTCTGTATCTGTTCGAACATGTGGAACAACTGGACATGGACTCAGAGTACTACAAACTTGGCAAGGAATACAACATCGAAGCTAACATCGACAAATATACTGTAAGTATACCAATACATTATCCGTGAAAAAAAAATGATTTTGACCAATGTTGAATTTAGTTTTGCTTATTCAATGATCATCATCATCAGCCCGTATAACGTCCCCTGTTTAACATGGGCCTACTCCCAAGGGAGGGTTTTTGCCATAGTCACCACGCTTGACAGGCAGATTGGCTACCGCAGTTTTATGTTGTAAGTAATACACAGGGAAACGCTGCTGCCCGTTCTGTGGTATACCCTTGTTATAGATGATGTTATAATAATTAGACTAACGGCTTAACGTGCTTTCCGAGGCACGGAGGGTAGTCCCTCAGCCAACCAGACCCGGAAAGAAATCTTAGAATTTACACTAAGATTTCTTGTCCGGTGTGGGAATCGAACCCACGACCTCCTAGACGCAAAACGAGACTAATACCGCTACGCCACGGAAGTTGTCACATTCAATAAAATAAATATTTTATTTTCATATATACATATAAGTATTCATAATTTTGTTTTTTGTTCAATAAAATTTTGTTTAAAAATTAACATTTCGTATGATCCTATTTGGATAGGTTGTAATCATATATGTTTTTTTTGGCAGAACAAAAAAGCTGTTGAAGAGTTTCTGTTTTTGTACAGAGCCGGTTTCATGCCCAAACACTATGACTTCTCAGTGTTCTATGAAAAGATGAGGGATCAGGCAATCGCTCTCTTCCACATCTTCTACTACGCTAAGGACTTTGAGACCTTCTACCAGACTGCAGCCTGGGCCAAGGTGTACCTCAACCCCGGCCAGTTCTTGTACGCATACTACATTGCTGTACTTCAAAGGCCTGACACCGAAGGCATTGTCCTCCCCGCTCCTTATGAAGTATACCCCGAACTTTTCATTAACAAGGAAGTACTCAACAAGATCTACTACACTAAAATGCAAGACGGTCTGATGGCTCATGACGACGCTCTTGAGTACGGTATTGTCCAAGAGAATGATTATTACGTATACTATGCCAATTACTCCAGCTACTTCAGTTATCCAAACATGGAGCACAAACTGTCTTACTTCACCGAGGATATTGGACTGAACTCCTACTACTACTACTTCCATTCTCACATGCCTTTCTGGTGGAACTCAAACAAATTCGGTGAATTCAAAGAACGTCGTGGAGAGATCTACTTCTACTTCTACCAGCAATTGCTAGCTCGTTACTACCTTGAGCGTCTTTCTAACGGATTAGGAGAAATCCCCGAATTCTCTTGGTTTGCTCCATACAAAACTGGCTACTACCCGCATTTGAGCGGATCCTACCTTCCCTTCGCCCAAAGAAGCAACTACTACGATATCCATACCGAGAAGAACTATGAAAACATTCGTTTCTTGGACACCTATGAAAAGACTTTCTTCCAGTACCTTCAGAACGGCCAGTTCAAGGCTGTAAGTATAATGAGACATCAAAATATTAATAATTTACTTGTTTATTTATATGAAACTAAACCTTGAATGTGTTTTTATAGTTCGGAAAGGACGTCGATTTCTCAAACCCCAAATCGATCAACTTCGTCGGTAACTACTGGCAGACCAACGCTGACTTGTACAGCGAAGATGTCACCAAAGACTACCAGCACTCGTATGAACACGTTGCTCGTCACGTTCTTGGCGGCAGCCCCAAGCATTTCGACAAGTAAGTTTTATGTTGATTACTTCATAGGTAAATGCAAAGTAACACAACGATAGTGTACTCTTGTGTTTGTAGTCATTTAACTTGGGTTTAAAACCATAACGATCTCGGGCAGATTGCTGTAGAATAATTTATCTTCATAAGATATCTTATTTGTCTCTAAAGATATTACTAATATTCAAATACATAATATATTTTTACATAGTGACTTTATTTTTAATAAAAGTTTAGAAATTGCATGTCTTAGTATAGATACAGTATTTGGGATAGAAAAAATTATATGAAAGAGCAATCACGGGCCTTTAGGCTAATTTGTGCCACAAGTACCTAAACATGTGTTTTTACTTATAGGTACACCTTCATGCCGAGCGCTCTTGACTTCTACCAGACCTCTATGCGTGACCCTGCTTTCTACCAACTCTACCAGAGAATCATGAAATACTTCGTTGACTACAAAGAATACCTACCTTACTACTCGTATGATGATCTTCACTTCCCCGGTGTTAAGATTAACGACGTTGAAGTAAGCGAACTAGTGACCTACTTTGACTACTTCGACTTTAATGCTACTAACAGCGTCGTCTACGCTAAAGAAGAGCTTAAGAACTATCCAAATGGATTCATTGTTCGTCAACCACGTATTAACCACAAGGCTTTCTCTGTCGACATTGATGTTAAATCAGATGTTGCTTCTGATGCTGTCTTCAAAATTTTCTTGGGACCCAAGTATGATAGCCATGGTTTCCCAATTGTTCTAGAAGAAAACTGGATGAAATTCTACGAACTCGACTGGTTCATCCATAAACTCACCCCTGGTGAAAACAAGATCGAACGCAAATCTTCCGAATTCGTGTTCTACAAAGAAGACTCCGTCCCAATTTACGAGATTTACAAATTCTTAGACAGTGGAAAGGTACCCCAAGACATGTCTGTCAATCCTTTCAATATGCCTAGGAGGTTGATGTTACCTAAGGGTACTCCAGGTGGATTCCCCTTCCAATTGTATGTCTTCGTATACCCATTCAACGGCGTAGCTAAGGAACAGGAAGGATTCAAGAACTTCATCATGGACAACAAGCCATTCGCCTATCCGTTTGACCGTCCTCTCAACGAGATGTACTTCAAACAACCCAACATGTTCTTCAAGGACGTGTCGGTGTACCACAAGGATGCTTTCTACTCTTATAAAATGAATGTTCCTTCTTACTTCACCAAAAAACACTAATAGCTAGATTTTGTATTTAAATCGAGGATGTTGAGGAGTTGAAAATATGTACAAACTAGAAAGAGTTATGAATACATGTTATCGAATACAATTTGATATTAATTATTATTAGAACCTGGCCCCCACTTAGTACCTATAGTACTTAGAAGTAATATAGTATAGAAATTAGAAGAATAACTTAGAAGTATAATTTGAATACGAAGTTAATTATTTTTATAGAAGTCTTGAATTAGATTTATATTTTATTATTATATATTATTATTATTAATTATATTTTTATTTAATATTATTATTATATTTCATTAAATTTATATAGACAAAAACGAAATAATGGCTCTTGTCTTATTACTTGTGACCCGAGAGATTTTTTTATTTGATAATGATATGGTCGTGGTCTATACAAACAATGAATAAAAGTGGCGATAGAAACCACAGCGCCAGTACTCAGAAGTGATTGCTGCAATGACTGTGTCACTGGTTAAATGATGACTAAATAAATTATACAAAATCAAATTTATCAGTAAGAAAAGAATTTATATAATATATTAACGACAGACGTTGTCCCGCATGATAATATATAAATATATATATTATATGATTTGTTAATCTAAACTATCCAGGGCACTACCCAAACGCATTAAAAAAATCATTCAAATCTGTCGAGCCGTTTGGGAGGAGTTCAGTGTCATACACATTATAAAGATAAAAGGAAAAGTTACCACTGTCACGCACAGCCGTAACCGCTAATGGTAGAAAGGTGAAATTCGGAAAATTGCTTTAACTTAAAAGACGAGTTTAAAAATGTCAATCTAAACAAAATATTTATATAAGCAGTGACACTGCAACACTAGACATTTATTTTGTTTAAGATTACAGGCTACAGGATTTTCAAGACTATGATCAGTTTGACACAATCCGTATAATATAATAAACATACTATAAGGATTGTCTCAAACTGAATGTTCCAAAATGTTTGAAATAAATATCCACCCGTGTGGAGTGTGGACGGGCAGCTAGTCTAATGTATAGTAGTAAGCTGTCGGGGTATTTAAGATATAAAACATTTATTGTGCTATGTTACCTGAATAAACATATATATTTTTATATATTGTATCTTATTTTATGTAACTCCCAAAGGTAGTTTTTGTAAGGTATCCAATCAAATAATGAGATGTTGACTCGACGTGGGCAATGAAATACATATCTAGACCTCAATAGCATAATGATGAGGATATAATCTTGAGAAGCATTTGGTCGTAATCGCCAATTTACGGTAAAGGCACATACGACGAATTTTTCTCAGCTATGCTCCGCTGCCAACTCCGCATCAATCTACAAGCTTACCTTATTAAATACTTGGTGATTTGGTATTCGAAATTTATTCACAGTATACATTTAAATAAATATAATAATATAAGGGTTACGTCGATTTTTGATGAAAATATATTGTTTTGTCACCTAGTGTCTTATTTAATTTCTTCAGAGGTGAAAAAATGGCGGAAACCATTATTTTGGTAGGGATCACTGAAATAAAAAATAATATTACATCCTCCACAATCCCAATTATCCCTCTTATCTACAGGAGTGTTTCTCCTTTATGCACACGTCTGATGCTCCTTGTAGATCTCATCTCCGGTCACACCTTAAATTCCCTCCTCACAAAACAGACTTCTTTTCCTACTCCTTTACAGTTCACGCTGTAAAGCTATGGAATTTACTTCCGCTTAACATACGTACTTCTAACACTATTCTCATTTTCAAAAAAAGTGTAAAAGAACACTATCTTTCCTTAACTTAAGAATATATCTATGTATGTATATACTCAAAATATAGTAGTGTATGTAGTATATCATATATAATGTTGTATTTGTGGTCCTTATATATCTATCATCATCATCAGCCCGTATAACGTCCACTGCTGAACATGGGCCTCCTCCCGAGGGAGGGCATTGCCATAGTCACCACGCTTGGCAGGCGGGTTGGTGACCGCAGTATTATGTTGTAACACACAAGGTAACGCTGCTGCCCGTTCCTTGATATACGATTATTATAGATGATGTTATAACAATCGGGACCAACGGCGTAACGTGCTTTCCGAGGTACGGAGGGTAGTCCCTCAACCAACCAGACCCGGAAAGAAATCTAAGAATTTACACAAAGATTTCTTGTCCGGTGTGGGAATCGAACCCACGACCTCCAAGATTTAAAGCGAGCCAATTACCGCTACGCTACGGAGGTTGTCTATATATCTATACTAATATTATAAAGCTGCACAATAGAACAAAATTATGTACTACGGGTTTTTAGGTCTTATTAAGATCTACAAAATAGTCCGCGGGAGCACATATCTAACTATTATAGTTTAGTCACAATAATCGCTTTTATGTTCATAAAAATATTAAATCGTCTGAAGAAAGAAACTACGTTAAATGTGTATCGTAATATTAATCCTTATCCAAATTAGAATTATGTTATCAAGGGTATTTATGTAGAAGTAAAATACTTTTTGTTTTATTCCAATCAGACATTTCGTTGAGAAATTATCACGAGTATAAAAACGCAAGAATTGGTACCTAATAATGAGTTATTTGCCATAATAGAGATAGATGTAAAGCTGAAGAGTTTGTTTGTTTGAACGCGTAAATATCAGTAACTACTGGTCCGATTTGAAAAATTCTTTCAGTGTTAGATAGTCCATTTATCGAGGAAGGCTATAAGCTATATTATATTATACAGTTTTTACGGGAACGGGAGTTACGCGGGTGAAACCGCGCGCGGGAAGCTAGTGTATTATATAAACTACACACGATGATAATTCTTCATTTAAATGTTTCATATCGCGGGTCAGGTGGAAGAAATTTCTAATGAAATAAGCTGTACCTATGTGCAATTGTATCCTTATTATTAAATTATTAAATAAATTTGTAATATTTTGGTCCGTCTGATTCTTTGCGTGGCGCAAATTTTTTTTAAACTAGTTATGATTATAGGAGAATGAAAGTCTTAAAAACTCAATGAGTTGTCTGATTAAATTTACTTTTAAAAATCTTAGTATTATAATAAAAAGTACAAAGACTGTACCAATGATCGTCACACTTTTCACCACAAAGACCACAATCATATAATAATGTAGGGTATTAAAGCGGGCCGGCAACATGTTTGAAATGCTTATACCTACTATCAACTTTGATCCGGCTGGCGCTCATAACCGCTAACTACCGCATGAATCCAGATTATTATGAGCTTTCTTGTTCTGTTTTCGTACTAGCTTTATAATACAATTGAAACTAAAACCGTTGCTATGAACACTTAAAAACGAAACTAAATGTTAGGAAAAATAAAATAAAACACCATACTATTTAAAATACAAGCAATATTTACGCAATTCTGATAGTATCAGAATTGCTAAGTTTTGTACCGGCTGGCGCCCATACTCGCTATCGATGTGTCCTTGTTTACCGCGTGCTTCTGCGGCTGCATTATAGAAACCGTAGGCCCGCGGGCCGCACTAATAACGTCCAAAGGCCTCGGGCCGCAGTTTGATGACCTATATCTATAGCAATTGTATGTATACGAGGGAACTGGCAGAAGCGTTACCCCAAGTGTGTTATTACATAACACTGTAGTCACAAACCCGCGTGTCATCGGCGGTGACTTCATAAATACTTAAATAAGCATTTTTAACCACCAAAGCAAAAACGGCAGGCTGTTATAAGTTCGGTGCCACCGGGGCACCGTGGTTCATTCGTAATCGCAACTTGCATTTTGATCTCCAACTGCCCTCCATCAAGCAATGGATGAAAGAGGCGTCGGCACGCTTCTTTGAATCCACGGCTCAGCACCCAAACCCGTTGGTTGTTGCAGCATCTGACTATAGGCCTTTGCCCACAAAGCGTCGTAAACACCGTCGGCCTCGGGGCGTCCTTGACGACCCAGACGACGAAATCACAACTTACCAACTAGCAGTACAGATACTGCAAGAAACAAGCACCACTACTGGTCTCTGACCACTCTATCCGACCCGCCGGAGAAGAGTGCGCCCGCAAACGCGACGCGTCCCCCCTCGCCCTCCCGACCCTTACTTTGCTAAGAACCTTCCGATGCCCTCGTAGACCCGAATTCCGAGAGGCCCGCGAACTGTAAAGTAGAGCGACAGTTGCACAAAACTCCCCTAAACTTAAAGCCATAATCCCTCAATCTCCCCGTCAGCGACCGCCCTGAGCCGAGGTCTAAGTCCCACAGGGTATGCCCTCTTGCGCAGGTTGCTCCTGCCTCCTGGCTAACTACATAATAATATGTCCGTCCGAAAAAAAAAAAATATATATATAATTTCGACATGTCTATGTATGTGTCTCTGTCTGTGGCATCGTAGCTGAACGGTGACTGGACTGGACTGAAGGTTTTAAGGTTTATTGTAATTTATTATTTGCCATGTCTGCCAATAAATCGGACGAAGAAGAAGGATGGATGTAATATTTTCTAGTGCCAGTTTACGGTAAAGGCACATACGACCTTATACTTCAGAGCTCTAGAAATATTTATTATACCTACTATATTTATAAAATAACCATTCATGAAATTAATACTTCAGATAATTTATTACAATGTTACAATAAATAGTCTAAAGTATTATTTTATGACAACCTCCGTATCGTAGCGGTAATTGGCTCGCTTTAAATCTCGGAGGTCGTGGGTTCGATCCCCACGCCGGACAAGAAATCTTTGTGTAAATTCTAAAAAATGTTGCCGGGTCTGGTTGGTGGAGGGACTACCGTCCGTGCCTCGGAAAGCACGTTAAGCCGTTGGTCCTGATTGTTATAAAATCATCTATTATAATTGTATGTCAAGGAACGGGCAGCAGCGTTTCCTTGTACAATATTATATATTACAAATAACATTATTACAATATTATACTGCGGTCACCAACCCGCCTGCCAAGCGTGGTGACCCATAGTCACCGAATACCCTCCCTCGGGAGGAGTCCCATGTTCAGCAGTGGACGTTGTACGGGCTGATGATGATGATGATGATTATTTAATAATTATTTTGTGCTCATTGAGTAATTTTTATTACTTTTTAAACAGTTTATTTGAAATAACAAAACCACCACATAATAAAAATTTATGACATACAGTTTAATAAATTTGGTTTTGTCATTTCAAATATTTATTCATTAGAAATTCAAAAGACGTTAATTGAATTCCGAACTGTTTTTTTTTATCTATAATATAAAAATGAATCGCAAAATGTGTTGGTAAGCGCATAACTCTACAAAGCCTGGACCAATTTGGCCAATTCTTTTTTTTTAATGTTCGTGGAAGTTCAAGGATGGTTTTTACGGCGAGAAAAATTCGAATAATTGCCTGAAAACCCCTTTAAACAGCCTTTTTCTTTTTCCCATACAAACGTTTTCTAACTAAAATGTAGAGTCAATTTGAGCTTTATTTTGTTAATTAAAAACTTGAATATTTTTGCCAAGATTTTTTAGGGTAGGTGTAGGGTAGGGTAGGGGTAGATTAGGGGTAGGTGTAGGGTAGGGGTAGGGTAGAGGTAGGGTAGGGGTAGTGTAGGGTAGGGGTAGTGTAGGGTAGGGGTAGTGTAAGGTAGGGGTAGTGTAGGGTAGGGGTAGTGTAGGGTAGGGGTAGTGTAGGGTAGGGGTAGTGTAGGGTAGGGGTAGTGTAGGGTAGGGGTAGTGTAGGGTAGGGGTAGTGTAGGGGTAGGAGTACCGCATAAACAATGTCTCTACGGCCCAGTTTATTTTATACAAATGTTTAGGTCTTTTATGTATCGATTGAGGCAGTACGAAGTCTGCCGGGTCAGCTAGTTGTTATATAAAATAGGGGTTAGATTTTTTTCTACATCTAAGTAGAGAGGGCCTAGGTGTATAAAAGACCTGGGCTGGATTGCGCAGCGTACCCGGCTCTCACCAACGGCGGGCGGAGGAGTGTCCGGTGTGTTTTAGTGGTGTAGGGTCCTATTATTTGGCTAATGGACCACGATAGTGTGGCCCAGGAGAGCCCGCGGCGCCAATTTGGCCTCTAGTGCCATCTGAGGGCCGGATTGCCTCGCGTACCCGGCCCTCACCAACGGCGAACCGAGGAGTGTTCGGGGCGTTTTAGTGGTGTAGCGTCCTCTCCATAGCGTGGTATGACTAGCAGACCACTCTATAAAGAGGGCGAGTCCCACAAACCCATTCGCCGGCGCCGCTGTAGCGGCGGAGGGTACACGTAAATGCATTACCCGCCGGAAAAATAAGAGGTGTATAGACCTACCGGTTACATACATACATAAGCACACGCCAGTTTCCCAGCGGGGTAGGCAGAGACAATGGACCTCCACTAGCTACGATCCCTACACACACCTACCGGTTACTTATATTGTATATAATATTATCAAATACTAGAAGTCCCGCACGGCATTACCCGCGTAACTCCCGTTCCCGTGGAAACCTTGACTTAAAATTTAGCCGCTCAATAATGTGGTTTTCAATTAGTAAAAGATTTTTACAAAATCGGTTCAGTAGCTTCAGAGATTACCGCCTACAACCTCACAAACTTTTCCTCTTTATAATATTACTTAGTATTTTTATCAAATAGGTACATACTAGCTATGTCTGACGGATTTATTCATCTCTCATCGGATTTGAAAATAAATGAATGTTGAATAACAGTTTTGCTCTTATGAGTTTTTCATAAGTATTATGTTATTCCAGATAATTAATAGATTTTGCATATTTTTTATATAAAATTTATTAATATCATTAATAAAAAGCTCGCAGTGGCCCTCGTTAATGCGGCACATTCCCCGAGTGCTGGTATTGACTTTGCACAGCAGAAACAGCACTCAACGCATTCTGGGAACTCTGACTAATAGTTGTACCTATATATTTAGAATAGCTTTATGTTAGTTTTAATTTGAGTACTTTTAGTTGTATATCTATGTTATACTTATATTATTTAGAGAAATAGTGTATCTGTATTTTTGTTTTTTTGTATGTTTGTTTCGAATAAACTCAAAATCTATTGAACGGATTTCGATAATTCTTTTACCATTACAATGCAACATTATGCCTGAGTAAAATAGGCTATAAAATTCACCCGTGCAAAGCCTAGGTGGGTTTAGTTATTATATTTTCTTTGTAAATCAACTAATCCATTATGGATTAGTTTATTTACAACTAGATTCCTGCGGGCGTTTTCGAAACGCCCGTCCCCGTGGGAACTTCACAATTAAATTATTGCTTATGTTACTCAGGGTGAATGTAGCTTTCCAATGGTGAAATAATTTTTGAAATCGGCACCGTAGTTTTTGAGTTTATTCATTTCAAACATACAAATCTTTGCTCTTTATAGTATTAGTATAGAATAGAATTAATTGCTTAGTTCAGGTGCGGAAGCCTCGATACGCGGTTCCAACTCGAACTTGACTGGTTTTTTTTATATAGATTAATATTGCATCAGCCAGCAGATTGGTAAATGCATTGGGTAGTATTTCTTTTTGCTTTAGTATTACGGACGTGTATCTACTATATATTTATCTGTTGCTTTGTATATTCATTCCGTTTAAAATAAAGGGTTTACATTTTATGATATAACAATTAACGGTAAGTAGAGAAGTGTTATAAAGAGATTGATAAATTTCGACGGCCGGTTAGGATCCACCGTGACCTAGGCACCTAAGACGCAGGTTCGAATTCAGTGGTCTAAAGTTATTCATATGAATTCTTGCAAAGGTTTTAAAGATTAAATGTATGTAGCATTCTCGTTTAGCAGAGATTAATACTGCAATATCTCTATCCATATTATTATGATATTGTGCAATATTTTATAGTTAAAATTCTTAATAACAATTTAACCTGAGATTAAAGGAAGGGTCAAGCGGATTTGTGAGCTATGGAAACAAAAATTTGTTGTTTAATTATCCGTTGTTAAGTCACGACGGATAAGGATTATTAACAAAATAAACATTTTTTATATTAAGTTATCATTCGCGAATTATTCGACTGGAAGTGATAAGGAGAGTAGTATAAAAAGTACTAATTTGGATGACAAAAGCACAGTTGGCAGCGGCTGTGGGAAGAATGAAGACTGTAGCGATCTTGGCTGGGCTCATCGCCCTGGTGGTGGGAGGTGCCGTCCCTCATCATCATGATATCAAACTGAAGTCTGGTAAGAAAGGGATTTATATGGAAACTATAACTTAAATTTGAAACTTTATTGTTAACATGTTTTAACATAAACATTAACATAATGAAAACTAAGTTTTATTGTGACTTAATTAATTTAAAATTGGAGTATTTCCTATCCAAGATTTTATTAGATATGCCAATTATCAATAACAATTTTGCACTTCCGCGGCAGACTGTGGATCGGTAAAAACATTTATATTTTTCAGTGGACGCTCAGTTCGTCGCTATGCAGAAGAAAGTGATGTATCTATTTGAACATGTTGAACAACTGGACTATGAATCTGAGTACTACAAACTCGGCAAGGTCTACGACATTGAAGCCAACATCGACAAGTACACGGTAGGATTTTATCATATTTATTGATTTAACTTATTCTATGAAGTATTAAAAGCATTTTTATATGGCAGTTTTTAATTGGAATAATAAATCGTGTCTTTTTTTATGAATCGTGTCCATTTATGGAAATATGAAAACGTTGTACGTAAACAACATAAATTTCTAAATAAAATTATAACGTAATCAAAGATATTAGTTTAAGATGTATAAAACTTAAACTCATATTATATCTTTTTTGCAGAACAAAAATGCCGTCGAGGAGTTTTTGACTTTGTATAGAATGGGATTCATGCCTAAGCATCTTGAATTCTCAGTGTTCTATGAAAAGATGAGGGATCAGGCAATCGCTCTCTTCCACGTCTTCTACTACGCTAAGGACTTTGAGACCTTCTACCAGACTGCAGCCTGGGCCAAGGTGTACCTCAACCCCGGCCAGTTCTTGTACGCATACTACATCGCTGTACTCCAAAGGCCTGACACCGATGGCATTGTCCTTCCCGCTCCTTATGAAGTATACCCCGAACTTTTTATTAACAAGGAAGTCCTCAACAAGATCTACTACACCAAAATGCAAGATGGTCTGATGGCTCATGACGACGCTGTTGAGTACGGTATTGTCCAAGAAAACGATTATTACGTGTACTATGCCAATTACTCCAGCTACTTCAGTTACCCGAACATGGAGCACAAACTGTCTTACTTCACCGAGGATATTGGACTGAACGCCTACTACTACTACTTCCACACTCATTTGCCTTTCTGGTGGAACTCAAACAAATTCGGTGAATTCAAAGAACGTCGTGGAGAGATCTACTTCTACTTCTACCAGCAGCTGCTTGCTCGTTACTACCTTGAGCGCCTTTCCAACGGATTAGGCGAAATCCCTGAATTCTCTTGGTTTGCTCCATACAAAACCGGCTACTACCCTCACATGGCCGGTTCCTACCTTCCATTCGTCCAAAGAAGCAACTACTACGATATCCACACCGAGAAGAACTACGAAAACATCCGTTTCTTAGACACATATGAAAAGACCTTCTTCCAGTACATGCAAGATGGCCAGTTCAAGGCTGTAAGTATATAAAACACAGAGTATTTTATTATATTATTACTAAATTCCTACGCGCGCTTAACTCGCGAAGCTCCCGTTCCCTTGGGAACTTCATGATTAAATATAGCCTATAGTAGCCTACCTCAATTCATGGGCTTCTAACACTGAAAGAATTTCTCCCACAGAAACTTACTGGTCCGATATGAATATCGGACCAGTAGTTCCTGAGATATGCGTTTTTAAGTAAACAAACAAATTCTTTAGCTTTATATATTTTAGTATATACTGTAAAGATAAATAACTGGTCAATGTTATTTTGTAGTTCGGAAAGGACGTCGATTTCACAAACCCCAAATCAATAAACTTCGTCGGTAACTACTGGCAGACCAATGCTGATCTGTACAACGAAGACGTCACCAAAGATTACCAGCACTCATACGAACACGTCGCTCGTCACGTTCTTGGTGGCAGCCCCAAACACTACAACAAGTAAGTACCTCTTTCTTTGTTCCTTATCAGAACGTTTACGCTCGAGGTTAGAACAGTCGGAATTTATTAAAAATATTGTCAAATAATAGCATCCAAAATAATGCTATATTTTTGATCTTCTACATTTAATAATTTTCGTTTTTCTTGTAACAGATACACTTTCATGCCAAGCGCTCTTGACTTCTACCAGACCTCTCTGCGCGATCCCGCTTTCTACCAGCTTTACCAGAGAATCATGAAATACTTCGTTGACTACAAAGAATACATGCCGTTCTACAAATACGAAGACCTTCACTTCCCCGGTGTCAAGATTAACGATGTCGAAGTTAGCGAGCTTGTTACTTACTTCGAATACTACGACTTCAACGCTACTAACGCTGTTATCTACGGCAAAAATGAGCTCAAGAGCTACCCATCTGGATTCCTGGTTCGTCAACCTCGTCTGAACCACAAGCCCTTCTCTGTTAAAGTTAATGTTAAGTCGGATGTCGCGTCTGATGCTGTATTCAAGATTTTCATTGGTCCTAAGTACGATAGCCATGGTTTCCCAATTGTTCTGGAAGAAAACTGGATGAAATTCTACGAACTCGACTGGTTCATCCAAAAACTCACCCCTGGTGAAAACAAGATTGAACGCAAATCTTCAGAATTCGTGCTCTTCAAGGAAGATTCCGTACCCATTTATGAAATTTACAAATACTTAGATCAAGGAAAAGTACCCTATGACATGTCTGTCAATCCCGCCAACCTGCCTAAGAGACTGATGTTACCTAAGGGTACTCCAGGCGGATTCCCCTTCCAATTGTATGTCTTCGTATACCCATTCAACGGCGTTGTCAAAGAACAAGATGCTTTCAAGAGCTTCGTTATGGACAACAAGCCTTTCGCCTATCCGTTTGACCGTCCTCTGAACGAGATCTACTTCAAGCAACCCAACATGTTCTTCAAGGATGTGTCTGTCTATCACAAGGAACCCTTCTACTCTTACGAAATGAATGTTCCTTCATTTTTCACACAAAAGGTCTAAGAAATACCCTAAACTATGAAGTAGTATTAGGTGTGCCTTATAAAAGAAACGTCTAGTTAGCGTGTTTTTAAAAAAGTTGATTATTTATTATTGTTTAAATATTATAATATATATGTATTTAATTTTTGTTTACTTACGTATTTTATTTGAACCATCTCTTTATATTGTTGTTCCATTTTGTTTAGTATTTGTATTATATTAGTAGCCCATGTTGGTGTTGACTCTTTAATTGATCGGTAGCATCATAAAAGTAAATATAAAAACTACTTCACATTTAATGCAGATATAAAGGAACTAAATCTTTAAATATCTTTATGAAAACAAAAATACTAGTTGTATTCGAAATGTTTGGTAACGGGTAGCTTTTACTCCCGCCACAGCAGGAACTTAATAATTAAAAATAGCCTTCATCAAAAATTGACAGAATTTTTCAAATCGGACCAGTAGTTCCTGAGTTTAGCGCATTCAAGCAAACAATCAAACAAATTCTTAAGCTTTATTTATTAGTAGGGAGTATAGATAACTTGCTATCACCAATTCATCCATGAGAATTTAGGTTTCTCCCTTTCTTACAAAATAATAATGAATTAAATCCGAGCTCAGGAGTTATAACTGTAAAAATTTATCTTCTCTCCCGAAGGAACTTTGCAAAAATCTGGGCTAAATGCGTAAAATATTGTACTCAATAATATGTACTATAACCATACCAAGTTTGATTAAAATCCATCTAATAGTTTAGACATGGTTCAAAAAATAAATTTCATATTTATAAATTGTGTCTGTATTATTAGTACCCTATTTACATTCATATACGTTCACTATAAACCTGATATTTTTTTTATGACAAAAACACACTTAAATTACTAACGCTACTAAAAAAGAGGCTCTCGTGGCGGCGCGGCAGTCCGATGAGTATGTATCTATGCTAAGATTAATATGCTAAAATAGCTAACTGGATTGGTTTGCTAAGATAGATCGAACTATTATTTCGTTCAGAGGAACGGAGGGGAACGATAAGTAGGTAAGTAGGTTCTAATAAGACCTTTAAATAAAGAGTCGTTCAATATTCATAGGGAAGTGACACTAAATATGAGAATGAACACTAGGCTAAGGATAGCTAAAGTCCTTTATGAACTGACTATGATAGTCCACTTTGCACTGACTTTTATTTAAAATGGTGTTACTCATGCTGTTAATCTAATTTAACAAGACAAAATATCTAGTGTTCATTCCGCAAAATTTTGGAACTAACACAAGATATATTGTCTTTTTAAATTAGATTAATATGGATTTCCGCAAAGCACGAACTAGAAGTGCAGTGCCTATATCAGTGGATATAATTATATAAGTATAATGTAGATGTATCCTGTACGTATAATATTTTCGGTATCGACAAAACAGAGTTTTTGGAGCATTCTTACATTTTTTCTTATCTATAACTATTTTCCTATTAATTAAGAAAGCATAACTTTAAAAGTATAATTGTTACGTATAATTTAGTATAAGGAATTTTTTTTCTCAAGTAAGTGACTTTTTAGAGAAATTAATATCTTTAAACCTAAACCTATAACCATATTTCGCTTTTAGCTGGCGGAAGAGACTAGACCACAACCTTTATTACAAATAAGAATGAATGTAAAGAGGCCACGCTTTAAGCAGTTATAATTATGTTAACATCTTCATCCCTCTCCCAAGGAAAATTCACAAATCCGGGATGAAATACTTTTCAGATTCTACTCCATGGTATTAAATATAATCATACCATTACCTTTTAATTAATTTTTTTATATATTCGTTTCGGCGTAGTGCCTGTTTCAATAAAGACATAGACAACAAACACACCGTGATTTTAAGTCGTTGCTCATCGTTTTTTTGTTTTGGTTATACAATCTATCAATTTATTTATTTCTTTTGAAATAATATTAGAAATTACAGATCAAAATCACTTCCATTTTCCAACCTAGATAATCTTTTATTCAAAGGCACTACTGCTTATTCGCTCATTTCCGTCTCCTTGAGAGCAACTATTTTTAACCGACTTCAAAAACGAGGTTTCTCAATTCGACCTTATATTTTTTATTTCATGTTTTGTTCGCGGATAACTTTGTTGTTTATGAACCGATTTTGATTATTATTTTTTTGTTGGAAAGAAGATATTTCAAAGGTGGTCACATGTAAAGGAAATCAGGGTTTGATTATGGCAGACCAGAGAAATCGAGAGGAACTTCCAAAAATCGTAGGGGCAACTAGTGCGTTTGTTTTTTTTTTTGTTTTTTCATTATTAGTATTGATAAGAACTTTACACCTAGATGGGTTATGACTGTCATTAGGGGTCTGATGATGAAGACGAAGGACAGATCAGGGAACTCTTAGTTAACTGTTTGAAGTCGGCTTTTTTATGTTAAAAAATATTATTGTATAAAAAATATGTCTATTTTAAAATATTAAACGTATGTTTCGATAGTAATACAGTTACCAATTATTAACAAAACATTAACGATCAGCGTCGGCGTATGTAAGATATAATATACCTACCTATACGATATAGATCACAGCCAACCTCCGTGGCGTTGCGGTATAAGTCAAGATTTTTTTGTGTTAATACTAAGATTTTTTATCGGGTCTGGTTGCTTGAGGGACTATACCGTGCCTCGGAATGCATGTTAAGCCGTTGGTCACGATTGTTATAACATAATCTTTAACAAGCGTATACCAAGGAACGGGAAGCAGCGTTTCCCTGTGTATTAGAACATAAGACTACGGTCACCAATCCGCCTGCCAAGCGTTGTGACCATATCAAAAACCTCCCTCGGGAGGAGGCTCATGTTCATCAGTGGACATTGTACGGGCTGATGGAGGTTTTTTTAAAACCTATAAGAATTCTATAAACTGAAAATAAAGTGGTAAACTATATAATTATGTTCATGCGCGGAAAAGGTAGTTAACTCGCGACTGATTATGAGGACATCAAAAATAAATAAAAAATTATTTATTTATTTTAATTTAATTTTTTTATTTATACATATAATCAGGCCTGGTTTAAACGAACAAGTATAGGTGAATAACCGTTAAAACAATATTTAAGAACTATTACAATAATCATGATTCTACAAAGTAAGTATGTAAAGATACAACACCGAAAAAATAAATAAAAGAAAAGTTGTAGAGTTTACTCGTCAGAATTTGAAAGATTTTAAATCTCTATTGTGAGGGCCCCTCTATTGTGAAGGCCCCGGGGCAGTTGCCCTGGAAGCCCTCCCTTAAATCCGGAATTATAATATTAGGTATTATATACACACAATATTAAAGTAAGATATTACGTGGCACTGCAAACTTCATGTTGGTGGCAAATTAAGATTTAACCTATGATTAAAAAAGGGTCATGAAGATTTGTGTGCAGTGAGAATAATAACTGATAGCGTTACCCGATATTAAAATATGTATTTATAAAATAAAACAATTTTTAGAAGAAACACCGATAAATTTACTACTTATCTCTTTATTAGGTATAACTTTAAAAATTACCTAAAAAGTTTAATAAGAAAACATTTTTTTACTGTTTTAGGCTACAATTGACAACATTTCATTTTTTTATATTTTTTTATGAAACTATATCAATATTAAGGAACCCATATTTTATCTTACTTCAAAGATTTTAATTCAAAAAAAAATTGTTTGGCTAATTCTAAATAGACTTAAGCGCCGGTTACGTCAATGTTACGGTTGAAATGTATTGGTCATAGTTGAAAATTAAATTAAAAAAAAACTGACATTAGTTAATAATTAATATTAAATCCTTGTGATTACAGTTGCCAACTTGAGAATATTTTAATAGTTTTTACTTTAAGATAGGCAAAGTTAATATTACAGTCCGTAATAATCCGACCGTAACCACGACGCCATCGCGCATTTTTCAGTTTTTTTTTTGACTTAAAATAAACGACATAAAAATTATTTAAAAATTAGTTTTGGGATCGGAATTCGAAAATAAAGAAATGATATGTTTGTTTTAGGGTATTACGAATTTTGAAATGTTGTCAATTAAAGAAAATACTTATTATTATGATATAAAACTATATGCAGCCGAAGACCCTGGTCTAGGTTCTACAGCTGGTCATTGTAATTTTGCATGTTGTTACTATCTCTCCTGCATATTGTGCATAATTTTTGCAGGCGGAAGGGAGGTGCAGAAATAGCATTACCTCCAGCATTTAGATACACAACAGCATTTTTTTTGCGGAATTAACACTAGTTTTTAATTTAGATTAAGATTATTATAATTAAATACAAAATATGGCAACTAAAATCTTTTACAAATTAGCTAATGATCTGTCTGTCAGTCTGGTATCACGTCATAGGTATAGTGATAACAACAATTAAAATCCTAATATTATTTAACTCTATAGAAAGGAGGCACGTATTTAAACAATATTTTTATGTCTATGCGACACATGCCTGAGAGCACCCTTAATTGGTCGGGCACGCTTGGAAGGCGGGTTGGTGACCGCAGTATTATGTTGTACCACACAAGGAAACGCTGCTACCCGTTCCTTGATATACGATTATTATAGATGATGTTATAACAATTGGGACCAAAGACTTAACATGCTTTCCGAGGCATGGAAGGTAGTCCCTCAACCAACCAGACTCGGAAAGAAATCTTAAAATTTACACAACCTCCGAGATTTTAAAGCGAGTCCAAATACTACGCTACGGAGGTTGTCACTATACTAATCTATAGAGAGGAAATAAAACTAATATTATAAAGAGGAAAAATGTGTATTGTAATTGTTTGTTTCGGTTTCGAATAAACTTAAAAACTACTATAGAATGCTATTTTATCCCTGAGTAAGGCTATAAAAGTCCACCCGTGCCTAGCCGGGGCGGGCCGCTAGTTACGTATTCGTTTAGATAAGCCAATATGTAAGATATGCGAGTCTTGTATGGACTTAACCTAACTGTCCTTTAAACATAACTTGAAAATTAAAACAGGAAAAAAACAAGTTTTGAATATTTAGACGTCGATCAGTTTACTATCTATGATCTATTTTCACATGTTAAATAGAGACTTACTTAACCCAGATACTCCTGAAGCTTTTTAACATTTCAGAACTTTGTTATGATAAAAAAAATACCTAAATTTTGAAAAAAATCATATTCATCTTTAAAAATTGGAATACCATTTATGTGGAAAAACACTGAATCTATACTAATATATACTACAGCTTCGAATTAGTTGATTTTCCTGCTGATGGCATAAATTTATTGTTGTCACTTAAAAAATATCCGCTTCACATTGGCCTATAATAATAAAAAGTTTATTTGCAATAAGATTTTAGTAGTGTCTAATCACAATTATATGAGAAATCATATACGAATTTAGGATAAATTGATATGGACTGATTTATACAACTAAATATAGATAAAACTTAAAAGAAAAAAATCCTAGAAATCACAAAATGTTTATTAATGATTAAAAGATGTATAAAGTATAGTGAATATATTTCCACTGCTATATTCTGCAATTTCTTATGCCTATCTAAGCACGCCTAAGTCCTTAGAACTGTTAATATAGAAGTTCTAAAATGTAATATGATTTAAAAATAAATTTGATAACTTTTGTATTTTTGAAGACAGGTAAATAATTAAATCCGATGACTGCATAAAGCAGATGCGCAATATTTATATTAAGATAAAACCGGGAGACATTCAAAAACATTTGATAAGAAAATAGTATAAAAAGTGAACCTTTTCATTGCAAAAGCACAGTTGGCAGCGGCTGTGGGAACAATGAAGACTGTCGCGATCTTGGCTGGGCTCATCGCCCTGGTGATGGGAAGTGCCGTCCCTCACTACCATGACATCAAACTGAAGTCTGGTAAGAAAAAACTTAATAACATATTTATATTTTTCCTACTTGGTGAATAACATTATCCTGTCTATATTTTATGTTTATGTATAAAATGGTTATGTTCATCATAAGCCCATACAACGTCCACTATTAAACATCTTAATGCTGCCCTGTTTTTTGGTATACAATTGTCATAAATAATGTTATGACAATCAAGACTTAACGATCGTCGATGATGGCTTAACGATCTTTCCAATGCACGTAGTGTAGTCCCCCAACCAGTCAAACCTGCAAATATTTTTTTAATTTTGAACACGACCACGAACAAACGTCTTTGGATTACGTTAACCCTAACGTAATCCATATGATCCTAATAATTAATTATAATAAACCTACATACGAAAATCATATTTATAACATTATTTCAAATTGAATACCGAAGTTTACCGAATATTATAACTTTCATGTATTATCAATGATGCAAAAGTCAGGGTTGAGAATTTATGATACTAAACTTCTATAACTGGACGATCAATGTAAATTTTATATTTTGATAATAATCAAATGTGTTTCTTCTTTCAGTGGACGCTCAGTTCGTCGCTATGCAGAAGAAAGTGATGCATCTATTTGAACATGTTGAACAGCTGGACTATGAATCTGAATATTACAAACTTGGCAAGGTTTACGACATTGAAGCCAACATCGACAAGTACACGGTAAGTTTTATATTACTCAATCGGTATAAGATACTAGGATGTGTATTTTTATAAAATTATAAAGCCAAACTCTTATATATTTCAAAGTTCTCAAATATTGATCTATCTTAAATAATGTCAAACTGTAAACATTTAAGTTTTGTATTCAAACTTTTAAATATATGTGATTTTAACGAATATTTTTTGTTGTGTAGAACAAACAAGCTGTCGAAGAGTTTTTGACTATGTACAGAATGGGATTCATGCCTAAGTATCATGAGTTCTCAGTGTTTTATGAAACGATGAGAGATCAGGCAATTGCTCTTTTCCACATCTTCTATTACGCTAAGGACTTTGAGACCTTCTACCAGACTGCAGCCTGGGCCAAGGTGTACCTCAACCCTGGCCAGTTCTTGTACGCATACTACATTGCTGTCCTCCAAAGGCCTGACACCGAAGGCATTGTCCTTCCCGCTCCTTATGAAGTATACCCCGAACTTTTCATTAACAAGGAAGTCCTCAACAAGATCTACTACACCAAAATGCAAGACGGTCTGATGGCTCATGACGACGCTGCTGAGTACGGTATTGTCCAAGAAAACGATTATTACGTGTACTATGCCAATTACTCCAGCTACTTCAGTTACCCGAACATGGAGCACAAACTGTCTTACTTCACCGAGGATGTTGGACTGAACGCCTACTACTACTACTTCCACACTCATTTGCCTTTCTGGTGGAACTCAAACAAATTCGGTGAATTCAAAGAACGTCGTGGAGAGATCTACTTCTACTTCTACCAGCAGCTGCTAGCTCGTTACTACCTTGAGCGTCTTTCCAACGGATTAGGAGAAATCCCCGAATTCTCTTGGTTTGCTCCATACAAAACCGGCTACTACCCTCACATGGCCGGTTCCTACCTTCCTTTCGCCCAAAGAAGCAACTATTACGATATCCACACCGAGAAGAACTACGAAAACATCCGTTTCTTAGACACATATGAAAAGACCTTCTTCCAGTACCTTCAGAATGGCCAGTTCAAGGCTGTAAGTATAATAAGACATCAAAATATTCATAATTTACTTTTTTATTTATATGGAACTAAACCTTAAATGTGTTTTTTATAGTTCGGAAAGGACGTCGATTTCACGAAACCCAAATCGATCAACTTCGTCGGTAACTACTGGCAGACCAACGCTGATCTGTACAACGAAGATGTCACTAAAGATTACCAGCACTCATATGAACACGTCGCTCGTCATGTTCTTGGTGGCAGCCCCAAACATTTTGATAAGTAAGTACTTTATTATTTGCTCCCTATCCCATCGTTTTAACTCAATTATTAGTTTGTATAGTATTTTGGTAACTGTAGATAGTTGATGTAAATATTTATAATAATAATTAAAAGAAGAGTTGTACATAAAAGCATTTAAAAAAGTTAGTAAATATATCACCTAAAATTCATTTCAACCTTCTACATTACACATCTCGACTTACCATTTTTTTATTCTTGTTACAGATACACTTTCATGCCAAGCGCTCTTGACTTCTACCAGACTTCTCTGCGTGATCCTGCTTTCTACCAACTCTACCAGAGAATCATGAAATACTTCTTTGACTACAAAGAATACATGCCCTTCTACAAATACGAAGACCTTCACTTCCCCGGAGTCAAAATTAACGATGTTGAAGTTAGCGAACTTGTTACTTACTTCGAATACTTCGACTTCAACGCTACTAACGCTGTTATCTACGGCAAAAATGAGCTCAAGAGCTACCCATCTGGATTCCTGGTTCGTCAACCTCGTCTGAACCACAAGCCCTTCTCTGTTAAAGTTAATGTTAAGTCGGATGTCGCGTCTGATGCAGTAGTCAAGCTATTCATTGGTCCTAAATACGACAGCCATGGTTTCCCAATTGTCCTTGAAGAAAACTGGATGAAATTCTACGAACTCGACTGGTTCATCCAAAAACTCACCCCTGGTGAAAACAAATTTGAACGCAAATCTTCAGAATTTATGCTGTTTAAGGAAGATTCCGTCCCCATTTATGAAATTTACAAATACTTAGACCAAGGAAAAGTACCCCATGACATGTCTGTCAATCCTGCCAACCTGCCTAAGAGACTGATGTTACCTAAGGGTACTCCAGGCGGATTCCCCTTCCAGCTGTACGTATTTGTATACCCATTCAACGGCGTTGCCAAGGAACAAGAAGACTTCAAGAACTTCGTTATGGACAACAAGCCTTTCGCCTATCCGTTTGACCGTCCTCTCAACGAGATCTACTTCAAGCAACCCAACATGTTCTTCAAAGATGTGTCTGTCTACCACAAGGAACCCTTCTACTCTTACGAGATGAATGTACCTTCATATTTCACACACAAGGCTTAAGAGCCAACTTATGTTTTTACCAAAATGATGTTAAAGTATTAGGCTCGCTGTAGATAAATCTGGCGAGTCTTACAGATGTATGGTTTATTTATTTTTTTTATAATATATATGTATCTTAATAATTTATACTTTTGTTTTTTTTTTGACCATATATATTTATTAAGTTTTTGTTCCAAAACCATTTTCAGCAATGCCTTTATGGTATCCTAAAACATTTTATAGATTGAAAAAACCTTTATATATAGTAACTGCTGGATGATGTTGTCTATATTTAGCTTAAACAGTGGCTTAAACCGTTTCAAACCAATGTTTTTGTGTACAGTAAACACAATTTTAAAAACTCTTAAGTAGGGTAAAAGTCCCATTCGCATCAAGATTTAGTGAACTTTATTAAATAAACAATAATTTAATGCGATTGGCTAGTATACTCAATGGAATTACTAACTATTTACTGATTTAATTTAGGTATTTTCAAGTATTTCCATTTTAATAAAAAAATTAATATAATAGAATTCTATCTATTTCTAATAGTTACTGAAGATTGTTTAGTCCCAGTTGCGATTAAATAACTTATAACTTGCTTATTTATTTAGATAACTTAATAAATAATTGTCAAATGGGGGAAGCTACTAATCTAAACTAAATTAAACATGTTAAGTTATTTTTTTTGTTATGAGTCATGAATGAATAATATTTCTACAGTAAAAAAAAGGTATAGCTAAGTTAAGCCAAGCTAAAAATAAGCACAAAGTGTGTCGTTTTAGGATAGTAAATATACTAAAACTTATCGAAAACAACCCAATTTATACTGTCTTTAGAGTTCCGTATCCGAAAGGTATTAAAATGGGACCCTATTACTAAGACTACGCAGTCTGTCTCTCAGTCTGCCACCAGACTGTATCTCAAGAACCACGATAACTAGACGGTTAAAATTTTCACAAATGATGTATTTCTGTTGGTGCTATAATAACAAATACTAAAAATAAAATAAAATAATTATTTAAGGTCCAGGCTCCCATACACCAAATGTTTTTTTTCTGCCATTTTTTTGCTCTATATCAAGTGCGGCAGTGCAGGCAGGTGAAAATGGTACGAAACCCTTTGTGCGCGAATCCGACTCGCACTTGTTTTTTGATGATATTAAAAAAGTACATAAATCTAAACTTAAGACCTGACAAAAGTAAAGTCATATACTTTGTGCTAAGAATAGACACGGGTACGATGGTCCTCTACACACTTGACACTACTCACACATTACCGCATAGCTTAGTGCTTAACACTAACTTAAAGAGTATAACCATTGCAAACGTAATCATGGGAACTAAATTCACATAAATGTTTGTAGTAGTAGAATGGCATCTGCCCATGTACACCGTTCCTTTTCTAGATACATCAAAAAGTAATTATGGTATTTTATATAATTAAAATGATTCGATTTCGTACAAAAAATATTGAAAACTACATGGATCTTCACGCCTTAGCCTGCTCCTGCGTTAGCCTGTACCTAGTTTTTTTAACATTTGCTAGTAAATTATTCTATGTACTTTATATTATGGTTCGACATGTGCATGACCCTTATTTTTAATGAAGGTATTTTTTACAATAAAGGAACTATAACATAGTGCCTACTACGTATCGAAATAACTGGTGGCTAATTGACTGATAACATAGGCAATATTGGTAGGTAACTATTTAAAAAATTACATCGATATCAGACTACAACAACGAGTGCCAAAATGTTTGGCACGATAACGTCATCTTGAAAGTAATACATAATTATATGATAACCTTTTATACTCGTAATACTTAATCCGCAGATAAATAGAAATTTACTAAATAATATTGTTTTGTTTTTTTCTCATTATGTAGGTATGGTAAATAAAAAACTCGTAAAATTACCAGTGTTCATAATCATGACGTAACCAGTACTAGACATTCAGCTACCTACACCAGTTATGATCAATCATCCGAAAAAAATAACAATCATCTCATTTCAAAAACTTCTATAATGGACTAAAAAGTATAATCAGACTCCCCACGATACAAATGAAAATATATACTAATCTAACAATTATTGCTTGAGATTAATTACGTATTTTCTGAAGGAATGCAAGCGAAGTAAATAAATCTACCGCTTACCTATATTTTTAATTTAATTGAATCGACGCACCGTAAGAATTTAACGCAATAACTAATTCTTATCGTAACAAATGATTTAGTTTGGCTACTTTATTTCTTTTTTACAGTAAATTAAAAAATCAGTTTATCGCTCTTTAATTTTATTATGGAAATCAAATTGTATTCGACGCAGATTACTACTAAATTGGAAAGGCATTGTTCAATCCCTCCATCAAACGGCCGCCCTGAGCCGAGGCCGCTTAGTTTGTAGTTTAAAATAAAATTAATAAGGCTGGAGCTCTGCTCGTATTTTAGCTGGAGCCTAGCTCCCAGCTAACTACAAAATAATATTTTTGTACGAAAAACTCTTTAAAAATGCAATATTTAGGAAATAAACACATTTTCCAAACATAAATTTATTTTACAGAACTAACAAGGTGCTGAGGAGTTTGTATAAATACGGTTTTTTGGCCAAACATCTTAAATAATCTACTGCATTGTTCCATGTTATCTACTACACTAAGGACATTGAAACTTTTTACAAAACCGCAGCTTGGGATAAAACACAGGCCAATTCTTGTGTCAAATACGTACTACACATGTTGTTGTTCTTCAAAGGCCCGGTTTAGATGGTATTCCTCTCGCAGCTCCCTAAAACTTTACCTTACTGTGGTGAAGCTATTGGACTAACCGCATACTACTACTATTTTACGCTTTTACTTACCTTTCTGGTTGAATATCAACGAGATTTGTGCCTAGAGTGAATGTCGTAGCGAAATTTTTACGACAACAGCTACTAGCTCGTTAGTATTTTGCTAATACAACAATTCAGGTGATATCCAAAGATATTCTTGGTTAGGCACTTTCAATATTGGTCATTATCCCAATTTGAAGCGTTCTCAATCTATTCACTCAGCGAAGCCACGATATGTTTCAAATTTTTGTTTCAATACAACTTTGTTTTTAAAAAGACACTAGGGAAATAAACCCGGTTTCGGACACGAATTCTAAACACCTAAACGTGTTTCGCACAAATCATTCACCAGGTCTAAGAAGCTACTGACGTAACTACTGAGCCACCGATGATATTCATATTGAGGAAAACTACGAAAAAAAATCTTCCAATACCTCCAAACAGGGCAGTTCAAAGCTGTAAATACAGTATAAAAATACATTATTTACATATTTTCTTATGCGCAACATGTGAATGAATATTAATTTCAGTATCAGTAACACCTCATTTGATTAAGTTAGATTTCCACTTTATACACCGTGAGTTTTTAGTCGTTGCTAACAATTGATTGCAGGACGATTTGCCATGATTTTGTTGTAAAGTTCTTCGTGAGACAGGGTTTATGTCCCTAGTGTATTTTAAAAACGAAACATGTCGTGGCTTCTCTCAGTGAATAGAAGGAGAGCGTTGTTCAAATTGGGATAGACCTGTAAAAAGCAAAGCCTCGAAATCTTAGAATTAATACAATGATTTCTTGTCCAGCGTAGGGATTTAATCCGTTGTGGATTCAATGCGAGACTTATACGAATGTTTTTTTTTTTTTTTCGGATTGACATACGTAGGTAGCCACGAGGCTTTTGCTACTTCACCGGGCATAAAGGCGAGCAGTATAAAGCGGTATCGTCCGCGAATAGAGCCAGATGGGCTTTCTTGGGTTTCGGGATGTCACTTGTGTAAAGCGAGAACAGGAATGGCGAAAGTACTGAGCATTGTGGCACTCCTGCTTGGATCGGGTGAGGGGGAGAGTAATCTCCTTCTACACGATACCTAAAGGTTCTCCCCGAGAGGTAGTCTCGAATGATGTGTACGAGACGGTCCGGCACTTTGAGTTGGTAGAGCTTATAAATTGAGCCATTGTGCCAGACTTTGTCGAACGCTTTAGCTATGTCGAAGAAGAGTGCTCCCGTATGGCATTTGTGTTTAGCTGATTTAACAAGGATGTGTTCGACAATGCGGTGCACTTGGTGAACACAGGAGTGTTTGGCTCGAAAGCCAAACTGCTCATCATGAAGAAGATTGTTATTCATAGTGAATGCTAGTAGGCGGGCATAGATTATGCGCTCATAAAGCTTACCCAAGGATTTGAGAAGACTTATAGGGCGATAAGAACTGGGATCCTGCTTTGGCTTGCCAGGCTTAGGAATACTAATCACGGTAGCTTCTTTCCACTGGTATGGAAATATGTTGTTGGCTAGAGCCGCGTTGAAAATTGCGGCCAAGAGGCAAAGCAGTGGAATTGAGAATTGCTTAAGCACTCGATTGGTAATTCCATCGGGACCTGGGGCTTTTCTGGGATGTAAGTCCTTGATCAAAGATTTCACTTCGTCTACGGTAACTGCCGGTAGCGCGTCATCGTCGTCCTCCCCATTGGCCGGGGGCTCGTCGGCGGTATGGACATGTATCGCGGGTAGGGGGATTGCGGCTCTACGTTCGACCTCAGCGTTGACCTCTGCGAGGTGGACTGGATCTACAGGTAGAGTACTTGGAGAACACTGGGTTTCCAGACTATCAGCAAGGCATTCGGCCTTCTCGTCATCGTCAAACGCAGGGCGTTGATTCGGGCGATTAAGAGGGGGCATAGAGGAACAGGTTATGGATTTGAGCTTCTTACATAGATCCCAAAAGGCCAAATGTGACGGTTTAAGGTCACTCAACATCGTATCCCATCTGGAGTTTCGCATATCGCTGATGCGATCTCTTACAGCGCGCTGAAGGGATCGCATTCGCAGGCGGTTTTCCTCGGTGTGATACGAGTCGTAGGCTCTAATGGCCGCATTCTTCTCGGTCATCAACGCACGCACATCGTCAGGGAGCTTCCATCGATCAAGATTATCAATCGCTGAAACCTCCCGTGAACATTCATTCAACTGACAATGGACGTGAGCCGTGAGGGAGTCAATAGCGTCAAGCGTTTGCTCGGGGGTTTGGATGTGAGAGGGTATGGAGTCAAGATATTCTGAGGAAGCAGACTCGAGTCGGGACTCGAGCTTTTTCCAGTCAGTAACAGTCTTGGTCTGAGAAGAATCTGAGTGACCACTGGGACACAGTAGTTCTATGATGACGGGCCTGTGGTCCGAACATAACTCGTGATGCACCTGTATAGAAGATAAACGTAAGTTTATGTTCTTTACAAGTGCAATGTCGAGTATGTCCGGTCGGTGGCCAGGAGTGTGAGGGAAATGGGTAGGTTCGAAAGGAATAATAGGATCGAAGGGAATGAGTTCTAAGCATTGTGACAGTGAGGTGCCTCTCGAGTTGTTCGTGTTACAGCTCCATGTCACATGCTTAGCATTTAGGTCACCGGCGACGATGACCGCTCCCCCTAAGTCATGAAGTAACAACTCCTTGTCTGGGGGAAGGTAAGCCGAAACGATGGTGATTGGCTGATGTCCTGTCATGCCTAGCCGACAGACAGAAACTTCTATGTTTACGAGATCGACTGGCGGGTCCAACGGTATGCAATGCAGTGACCTTTTGAAATAGATCAAAGTGCCACCTTTTGCAGAAATAGTCCTGTCATTTCTAACTATTCGGTAATTCGCGATGCCAGGACTTCTCCGATTGGACGGCTTGAGGAATGTCTCTTGAACTAAAAACAGGTCTAATTGATGGTCACGGAGAAATTCTCCGATTTCATCTCGCTGCTTTAGTATACCATCCGCGTTAAAGAACCCTATCCGGGGGATCTGGGTTTAATCCTACTAGAGACTTTACTCATTCCTATTTGTCTAACACTATCCATAGTTAGTTTTTATTAGAAAAAGAGCTAATGACCACGGCTGTTTGTAGCCTAGTCTGTAGTGCGAGTTTGATGTCATTAGGGTTCTCTTTTAACCTCTCAATGAGATCAACAAGCTCCATGATGACGTCAATATCGATAGACGCTACATAATCGGCAATTATGTCTAATTTAGCGCTAGCGGAGTTGTGAGATTTGTGCAAAAGGGGTGTGGGTTTTGGGGCCCGGGCCACCTTTGCTTGGGCCTGAGGGGCTTGCGAGGCCTGGGAAATCTTAACCTTTTGGGCCTGATGGGCCTGTGAGGCTTGAGAGTTTTTAGCCTTTATGGCCTGAGGGGCCTTCGAGGCTTGAGCGACTGTAGAATGGACGTCCTCAACCACTGGTGAGACGACGTTGGTCGGTCCCATAGGTTGAGAGGGGTGCCATTTTGGATACGGCCAAGCCGGTCCTAACGTAGTACCTCGGACCTGAACGGAGTTAATAGGAGGGATGGTAGTTTCAGGTTTGCGGACTGAAACGGAAGCAGATGGAAGCTTAGTGGTCTTGAACCTGCCTCGTTTGCTTTTGTATCCTCCTTTGAGCTTACGCCCTTTGTTGGGAGCTTTCGGACAGCCCCGATAGTTCGCTGGATGCCCTATTTCCTGGCAGTTTACACAACCAGGTGGGTCGGAACTATCGTTGCGGTCCTTAGGACGACTGCTATATGTCGTGTGATGCCCGGGGGTTAAACATTTCACGCACCTCGGTTCTACGTGGCAATATCTAGAGGAATGTCCGAATTGCTGACAATTATGACACTGCCCTATAGTAGTGTTGCGCCTGGGAGGTTCAACTATTACTCCATCTAGATCGCAGATGGATTTAATAGCGAAGATCTTTTGACCCTCCGCAGACTTTTCGAGATGGACCAGAATCATGTCGAAAGATTCCCCGTTTGCTTTGCGCATATGGTGCACTTCACGCACAGGGAATCCTTGACTCGAGATTGATGCCTTGATGTCGTCAATCTCGAGTTGACGTGGGACACGGCGAATGACTACCCGTAAAGGCTGCTCCGCCGGGAGTCCATAGTAAAAGTATTGCACTTTTTCGTTATCTAATAGTGTCGTTATTGAGCGATGATCGCGAGATGATTTTAATTGAAGGCGAATTACTCCCATTTTAAGAATGGGTGTAGCTCTAAAATCTGTTATACCTTTAGCCGGAAGGTAACTTTTAATCTGCGACCATTTGTGCATGTCTTTAATCATGATCGGCGTCGGTTTGTCGGATTTACCGGAAGCCGATTGGGATAGAAGCTGCGAGTTCGCGGATGTCCCTGGGCGAGGTGAGGATAATTTAGCGTCAGAGGCTGGAGTCCTCTTTGGCTTTGGAGATCTTGACTCGGAGTCCGAACCGGTCTCGGACTACCTTTTTACCTTTCCCCTTTTGCCTGCCACTTGCCATGGAGCTCCCGAGTCATTATCATCCGAGTCCGAAGACTCAGACGACCGAGAGTTTCCTCCGCAAGGGTGTTCGTCCGTTGACATGACGGACGAGGCAGAGGGCGAGGGGGACCGTGTTTGGCTTATTCGCGAATTGATAGGAGAGCGATCGCGGTCGCTACCTGAGCACGGCCTCATCTGATCCTTCGCCGAATCTCGCGCGGCTTTTGATCTCGCGGTCTCTTTGTTCCGTAGTGACTCGGCGGCGGTCGGACGTGGACAAAGGGATTTGGACCCATTGTTCGTTTTATTACTTGCAGGTGCAAGTAACGAACAATGGTCGGCGGGATTTATTTTGTTCGCTGCCTTATCAGGCATTGAACAAAGGCCTGGTTTAACAATACCGAGCCTTTAATCGGGCGACATCGTGAGGTCGCTTTCCCCTGGTTGCGGTATTCCGAACTTCTCACATAGCTCCAGCCAAATTTTTGGATCTCGCGATCTAATAATTTGGCCTGCACGTGAGAAGTAGTCAGACGGCTCCTGGGAGAAAGTTTCCGACATGATTCGCGCAGGATGTTAAGATTACTACCACGAAGTTACAGGGGTTCCTCGCGTAGCATTCCGAGGAGAAGAACCCACAACCAACTCCTCGGCTGTCGCTCCTATTTGTTACGTTGCCTAGTCCCCGGGTTGGATGGGCCCAGGGATGTGTGAGTATGTGTAACCCTCCTCGCCGGGTATAAGCGAGTAGGTTTGAGTGCCTATAGGTGAGCCCTAAGCTTGTGTTCCCTTCGCCAATCTCAATGTGCGAAGGGTTCCTATCAGCTTTAGTGTCGAGGATAATATGGGCCGAAGCCGTCAGCACCCAAACAACACTAAAGAATGGGATGAATAGGGAAAGGGTAGGGTGGGAATGAGGAGATAACTAGCGTCGACTAGGGGAGCCCCCAAGGCCGGTGGTTCTAGTCCCTTCCAATTGATTGCGTTGTCCTGAGGGGACAAAGCTGGGTGAATCGGGTCAACACCCCACTTGGATTCGTTGGCACGGTTACGTTTCCACCAAGGACCACAACGTGGCTTTTCCTTGAAGGGGCAAAGAGTGTAGAAACAGAAAAAAAAACTCAGAGAGATGCTATCTTGAAAAATACGCCACCCCTTTGATAAAGTGATAGTCGTAAACGACTGAAACGTACGGCCAGCGTACGTATCCTTGTAAATTGGCGGAGCGAACACGGAACACGTCCGCACGCACCGAGGGCCAAGATGCAAGTACTTATACCACTGAGCCATGGATTTAATAATGGTTAAGTATTATTATGGATATTATTTTGAATTTGTTTCATCATCATCATCAACAGCCCGTTGACGTCCACTGCTGAACATGGGCCTCCTTTTAACAGACCTTGGCAAGCTAGGATCGTAGAGGGATTTTGCCATAATCACCACGCTTGGCAGACAGATTGGTAATCGCAGTAAGATGTAAACCTTGAGCTAATAGATGCTGCTGCCCATCCATCAGTCATATGTCCCTTAGTCGCCTTTTACGCGTTACTACGCTAATTTGTTTACTCGATGGGTAATCAAAATTATATTTATTTTTATGTTTGTACAACCACAATTATGTCGAGTGTCTTTGATTTCAACCAAAATTCTCTAACCCAGGTATGTGACCCAGAATTTTACCAATTGTTTCTAACAATAATAATTGATTACTTATAGGAAGAATCTGCCGCCTTAAACACACGATGACCTCTTCTATGTCGGAGTCAAAATTGATTACCTTATCAACAAGCTAGTCACTTACTTTGGTTACATTGAATATAATGGTAACAATAGCAAAGAAAAAATTCAAAGCCGTCCAGACGGCGTCATAGTTTATCGAACTCACTTGATCTGTATACCGTTTACTGTCACACTCAATCGGTAATAAGACGCAGTTGTAAATCTATTAATACAGGTTCAGATTATTAAATTGGTTCGGATATAAACTAAATCCATTAGTGATAGCATAATAGAGCGAAAATGTTTTTTTTATTATTTATTTTATATCATACAGAGGTTGCCATTACTTTAAATCTATTATTTAATAGATACATCTGATAGAGATATTTATGATACAGGTTACATAAGCTTATATAGCAATAGCTAATTTATTAATTTGTAACAAATATCCATTTCTGTCTTTATTGTAATATCATATTTTACATATTACCAAATTATTGTAATTCAACTTATTCCCAACAAGTTGAATTACATTAAATTTGGTGAAAATGTACCATATCTTTCATCCTTTGATCTTTGATGAGTAATAGTAATGTTATAAAATTTATAATTTTTCGCTGCATATTTGTATTGAATAGCATGTCTATGGAAAGGAAACCCTAGTGGTTTATTATCTATGTCTTTATGTAATTCCCTATACAAATTTTTAGGTCGATTATGTTTCTGTCGGATTGGATCTGCAGGGGTGATCATTATAAATACAGTTAAATTCATGCCATTTTCTGAACCTCTAGGTATTACTAAATTTTCTGGAAACTTAAAAATACTAAATTTATTAGATTCATTAAATTCGCCAGAAGCAGTTTTTTCCGACAAAATATTGTAAAAATCGTCATTTGAATATCTATCCGACATTTCCGGGGACCACATAATAAGATTAACTCCTTGATCGAGGTGAAACTTAAATTTGTCAAGTTCCCAAAAAAAAGAAAATTTTCTCCAGCAATCGCGATGACAAGGCGGTCCCAGAAAAAGTCTTACTACCGCGTCCATAGCTCGTTTAGAATCAACTACAAAATCAAAGTAAAAACTATTGTGCTGGAGTCTTTTCTGTCTTGCAGTAACATTGATGGGCACCCAATCATCATGTAAAGCGTTGTTTATATTAAACTCGTAATAACCGAAAGACGTTGTAACTTTAGGTATGAAAGATGTATAAATGTCGATTTCTTCGTTTTCGTATTTGGACAACTCGTAAGGTTTCAATGTACCTTTATAGTCGTCTATATACAACACAGCATATGTAACTAAAACCCAATATACTGTATCCCGTAATGAAGTTTGCGGATAATGCATTACTGATGGCGCAGGATTATATCTGAAAAGAAAATATTTAAAAATAATATCCCATAATGATATCCCATTTTTATAGTAACTACACATATAACTTTACAGACTATAAACATACTTATCATAAGGGTATCCAATTCCACCATACCCTAACAGTGACCTGATCATTTTCGCTGTTGTAATACCATCGTAAGTGCCACGAATTAGTTTCGATAATAGCTTAACATAATTATTTTCAGTGATCTTTACAGCGTAAAGCTTTGTAGTGTTTAAATTATCCTGTAACATTAATAACGTAATGGTTTATTTTTTAATTATGCGCAGATTTAGTATTATTTCATTAAGGTCCATCGCTTTAATTATAAAGGTAAATAAGGAAATGAAGCCTAATCTCACTCGATAATTAAATTAAATATAACTCACCAATAATATTCTTCCTTTCGACATGCTTTCCTTAATTCCAATATCAATCTCTTTTATTCTTTTTATTATTTCTCTTGATTTACCACTAACTAAATTAGATCTAACTGGAAAAGGCAGTCCATTATCGTGTATAAGGTAAGGATTATAGTCACTTCTGGCCTCTACCTTTGTCTTTTCGTATTTCAAATGTTCTTTTTCAAGAAAACTTCGTGCTACAAGTTGTTGATGAACGAAATAGTAATATTCACTGTGCCTTTCATATATTTTATCTAAAGCTTTATTATTCAACCAGTACGGATGCATTAAATGAATTCCATAATAATATGAATTCAACGATATATCTTCTCTGAAGTAATTTAATTCTTCTTCTCCACCATTGGCTCTCAAGGCAAGATCCCAACCTGAATAGTTAGCATTGATGACAATATTATCATTAATTTCATGTGTATGGTTTTTGTTAAATAAATGCTGTTCAGTTAGGCTTAATGCTTTAAAAATAACTTCCCCATTTAGAAAAAAGTTAGGTTTTTTAATAAACGGCGGAGTGTATTTAGCTTCACCTATTCTTTTGTCTCTATATAACATGTTAAGATCCAACACGTAATCTAATAAATCTTTATTTATGTCCTCTAGATTCAATACTTTATCATATTCATATCCCAATGATTCTAGGTTTTGAATTATTTCTAACAAAATAATAGCAGTTTTGATCATATTATCATCGTAAATGTTGAATGTTTGATCTTTCATTCCTTTGGCATCTTTCATGAATTGTTTAAATAGCTCATTTTGTTCGTCATTCTGTAATAAAAAATCACACTTAAATAATGGCATTATAAATATTCCATTGGGTTATTGATACCTCTAATAAATACGTGCAAGTATTTATAAGAGGCATGAATAAATATATTTTCGTAATATTACACAATATTTAACTACTACACCGTCCTTTAATATTATTTACTTCACTTAATTTAAGCCTACTACTACGGACACTCTTATTAAAATTTCAAAAATTATTAATTATCTATATAATTTTGGTCACTTAAAAAAAATAAAATACGAATATATTTTATTGCCATTGACAACCTCCGTAGCGTAGCGGTATTTGGCTCGCCTTGAATCTCGGAGGTCGTGTATCATCGCATATCTTTGTGTAAATTGTAAGATTTCTTTTCGGGTCTGGTTGGTTGAGGGACTACCCTCCGTGCCTCGGAAAGCACGTTAAGCCGTTGGTCCCGATTGTTATAACATCATCTATAATAATCGTATAACAAGGAACGGGCAGCAGCGTTTCTTTGTGGGGTACAACATAATACTGCGGTCACCAACCCGCCAAGCGTGGTGACAATGGCAAATACCCTCCCTCGGGAGGAGGCCCATGTTCAGCAGTGGACGTTATACGGGCTGATGATGATATTTTATTGCATTTAATCCATGAAATAAACTGACTTAGCTTAAAGTATTACCCATAGGGGTTAGTGACATTTAATCGTATGTATTTTTTGTATTTTGTCTTTAGCAAGTGAAAGTGAAAAAAACTCTTACCACAAATATTTTTTTGGAGTCTAGGAAACGTAGGTGGCTGGGATGTGCAAAAGTTATATGTATGTGTTTTGCAAGGACTTTCAAGATTCCTGTCAAGTAAAACTTAGTATTAGTATTTTGGAAGACGTAATTAAAGTGTAAAAGACTATTATTAATTAATTTCTTAAATTAAGTTTTGTTCTTTAAACCAAATAAAAATAAAAATATCGGTATGTAGTCAAATTAAACGAATTCGCATTATATCTTTAACTATAATTCATATATTGTTTCAACAAATAATTTTACTTTGCCATATTGTTATTATTATACAAACTAACAATATGGCAAAGTAAATTAATTTTAATTTTAAATTAAAATTATTTTTACCTAACAGAAAAAAAAAATAGCGATTTATAAATAAAAATCTTCTGCTGTTCCATTAATAATGGGAGATAATGCCTCTTGGCATTAGGTCCGCCTTATGTACAGACCTGTAGCATAAAGTTTAAATAAATTAATAAATAATATAACAATGTAAAATTTTTTGGGTTATTTAAACAGCATTTTAGGCTAAAAATGTATTGCTCCAGTTACAGCAATGGTTAAGACCTATTTACTATTTATATAAATTGTAATCAAAATAAACACATACCCTTCTCATTGACAACTGGCTTAAAGGCATTCGTTGCAACAAACATAAGAAACGGCCATAAAAAATACATTACTCGCCGATTCGTCATACTTAACACTTTTGCCATCTATATCTTATAGATAAAATTCATTTATGCACACTAGATCTCTTAACTCTACTGATTCAATTGACTTCCTGAGGGTCGGTATTGCGTTCAATTTTCACAGTACACTGGTGGCCATAGTTTCACGCCTCGGCACAGGAATAATTAATTAATGTTTTGGTAGAATACTCATTGATAGTCCTACTGAACTATCAGGTATTGTATACAGAAAATCAATTAATCATACTAGGACAATAGAAGTGCAACATGCGCCGATATGAAGTTCGTGCAAAATGCGTCGCAATATTTGGTTTATGGACGAATTGGTGGAGTGATGCGGGGTGCGGGAGAAAAAGGGTCAGGTATATAATATGTATGTTCTCGAGTATTAATAATAAAACTACGCATGTATTTGTGAAGGTTCACATATTGAACTTCTTCCTGAAGAAGAAAATTACGATTTAATTACTAGGATTTAATAGTTTAATTGATAAACATATAAAAACGTATGATTTAACTACCATAAGCATATCATGAATTAGTCTGATTGACATCAATCTTTGCGTAACACGGCATAATTGTGATTTAATTCCATTTAAGTACGTATATACAGTTCGAAACTTTAAATAAGTAGGTAATTGTATTCAAGATAGGTATTAAGCTACAGTTTTACCACGGTCGGCCTTATTTAATAATGATGCTGGTGCTAATCAGTGCAGTAGCAATAACATGACATCAGCCTTATTCAGTAGTTAAAAACCAAGCAAACTACATAAAAAACGTTCCTTTAGGGCTTGCACACCCGATCAGGGCGGTTACTAGGGGGTTTGCGGGATATATCTTTTAGATTTAGAACCTTTGTTAAATACATATTTCCATACAATATTTTACGAGGTATAGGTCTGTAAATGATGATTCATAACTTTTAAAGTTTTATGCAAACATCGCTTAACTTTACAGTTTGCTAGCTTCTAGGATTTTGGTTCCTTGAGAGCATTATTCATTGCAAGCCAGAGCCTACGGCATTAATTACAGTCTTAGACTTTTGTCGTTCGTTGAAAATACAAATCTGCATTTGTGACGATTCACTGCATAACATTGTTCTCAGTTGTACACAACTCACAGGAAGCGAAATGTAATTGGCCAATTTTCCAATTGTAGTACTTGGGACTCGCCTAAGGACGATTGCAAAAATACTACTTACTACAGAATATAGTAAAAATAAATTTATAATTTTTAAGATGCTTCTTAAAATAAATCTCAAAAGTGTAACAAGTGTTTGATATCTAATTATGTGTTATTTTCTATTCTGATCCTTAAATTTTGTTAAATAATATATAAACTGAAATATATTTAATTTGACTACTAAATAATATGCCTACATTAAATTTGTATATATATTTTAAAATATGACGTGCATGAGGTTGGCACCCTACTGTCGAAAAAATTATGTTTCCTATCTTTATTTGATGAGTGGAAAGCAGTTAACCCAATTTTATTAGTAGTTTAATCTTAATTTTTTTATTGTTGCTTATACTTGGCTCGATGTTTTGACATCAGTGTTACTATTAAAATTTCAAGTATTAAAAGTTTCCTGAAAAATGTGCCCTATTGCCTTGCAGTAGGTAACAAATAATTGGTCAGAAAGCGCAAAGCTCCTCGGCCCCTCACCAACGGCGGACGAAGGAGTACCCGGCTGATTTTAGTCAGTAGGGTCCTCACCTCATGGTATGATTAGCATACCACTACTATGGAGTGGACGAGTTCCACATATCCCTTCGCCGGCGCGGGAACGCCGCAGCGGCGGAGAGGCTGCGCAACATCATTGCATATCAGACAAAAAAAAGGTACAAGAGAATAGAGACAAGCCGAAAAGGTTGTAAAACACGCGGCCATAGAACAGGTCATTTTAATTTGTAATTTTGAAGGTATTCAAAATGTAAGCGTGTTTTATAGTTTCACTACTGTACATTGGAAAAAGCACGTACCTAAGAAATGTTATCCATTCTTGCAAGTATAGCGGCACTATGTTTCTATATATCGATATGCCTTTTCATATTTACAAGTGGTCTCCCAGTGGTCGAAATTCAATCATAATTTAAAAAAAAATATATGCATTCTGCGTTTCTTCTCTATATAAGTGTGCAAAATTTCACAGTCCTCAGTCTTTTTCGTAAAAAAATATTTTTAATACAAACTTTGGATCTCGATTCATCCCTTTAGAAGGAGACACTTTTTTTGGGGCTAATCCCACCCACACTCCCACCACTGCAACTCCTGCAAAAGAAAACAAGAAAAAAAAGGTGTTACACACTGCTAATGGCAATGAGCACCGAGGCTTACCAAGTCCGGGGAAAAAGTTAAACTGCCTAGGGACCCGCAACGAATTTAATCAGAAAGAGATTAGGGGGAGTAAGAAAGACTTATGTTTTCACTTCATACTTTAGAGAGATACTATTGAAGAATCTTCGTAAACATAATATTATTATTTTAGCATTATGGTTTTACAAATCTTTCAAACATCCCTTAATTGTGTTAGGTACAGAGATTTCTAACCTATTTATGAAATACTAAATAAAAACGTAGTTGTAGTAGAAATACTCACCAGCTGCAGTAGGAGTGTAAAAAAGTGGATTGATGCTGAGTTCCCATGATATGATGCCTTTGAGAGTCGTCTTGGAAATCAACATTATATTAAGATTTATAACCAATAAAAATGAAAGGAAAATCTGGAGTTCACCCATCGAAAGTTTCATGACAAACTTTGTGTCCCGATATCATTAACAGCGGTCCGCAGATATCATTTAGGTACTTTGATTTTATCTAAACTTCCATTTATACTTTATATATACATATATGTATACAGCTGTAGAGTTTGTTTGCGTGCTTGCCTCAGGTACTATTGTTCCGAATTCAAAATTCTATCAGTGTTAGATATAATCCATTCATCGAGAAAGGCTTTATTTAATTATGAAGTTCTTATGAAACGGGAGTTGGAGCAGATGAAACTGAGCGCGGAAGCTACAGCATGAACAGTATACAATAAAAGCATAAGCCATTGCCCATATAGGAGAAATTCTCTACAATTCTTCATATTCAATTTAGTTTTTTCATTTAACATAACTTACTGCAGTACTATACTTAACGTTCTGTTTTTCACTATAAACTGCTAGCTGTCCCGTACCACTAGTAAATATGAAAAGGCTTATCCACATACAGAAACATAGTGCTGCTATATTTGCAAGAATGGATAACTGGGAGTCGAAGCAGCTCGCGTCCGTAGGTTTACCCTCGAGACCCTACACGTGACTCCTGGGTGGTGCTAAACGAGCTGCACTTACTGGTGGTAGGCTTCGGCCGCGGCTAGTGACCACCCACCGAACAAAGCCACGCCGCCAAACGACTTTGTCGTGTTCCGGCGTGTTGTTGGGTGATGCCATTTGAAAGTCGAGTCAGGACAGCAGCGTCCCATTGCAAACCGAACATTAAACACAACGAACTGCCGCATTGAGAGACTAGTCGCGGAGGGTAGCGGGATCCGAGGCACGGTGCACCGCTGGCCGACCGCAGTCAGTAGGGGGCCCAATTGTGACCCAGCCACTCATGAGAGGCTGCCCCGCCAACTGTCGAAAAATCCCAGGGATGTGCCATCGTGCCGGTTGGCAACCGGGCGAGAGGGCATGATGGTAGTCTTTGGGGGGGCTCGGGCGTCCCCGCAGTCTCCGGACTAGTCCCCCTGTTGTGCGTTTAGTTTTTGAGTGTTTTTCTGGAAAAGCAATGCGTGATGCCTCGTCCTACTGTCGACTTTTGACCCTTTTTACTCCCAACACCATGCAGAGAAACAATAAAAAGAGAAAGGTTTCACAGCGGCTGCACTCCCTCTCACTGAAAGTGCACCTTTGTAACATAAGGGGTTTGCACTCAAATCTCGTTCCTGTCCATCACCACCTTGAGACTGAAAAACCTCACATCTTGTTTCTCTCGGAGACGCAGATTGGTCGTCCTTCCGACGTGTCGTACCTTAGTTACCCAGGGTATACCCTGGAGCACAACTTCAAACCACGTGCGGGAGTATGTGTATATGCTCGGGACGACATCTGCATTTGCCGTCTCCGTCGATTCGAGGACCCCACCTTCTCCGTACTCTGGGCTTTGGTTGACACAGGCATTGATAAGATTCTGTATGCCTGTGTTTACCGCTCGCACACCGGGGATCCGGAGACAACTCGGCTCGCTGAATACCTCTGTGAGGTGGCAGACGCAGCTCAACAAAAGTACCCATCCGCTCAAATGGTTTTACTGGGGGATTTTAATGGCCATCACCAGGATTGGCTGTTCGCATACCGGGACACCGACCACGCTGGGAGAGAGACGCGTAAGCTTTCTTTAGCGTTAAATCTCACCCAGATGGTCCAAGGAGCTACACGGATACCAGACGTTGACTCGCATACAGCCTATTGCTTGGACCTTCTGCTGACAACTGATCCAGACCGCTACTCAGTGTCGGTCTCTTCACCTTTAGGTAGTTCCGACCACTGTCTGGTGAAATCTGTATCTGTCTACTCCCCGCCCGATCCCTGCCCAAAAGGCACTCGGCGGATGTGGCGATACAAGTCAGCAGATTGGGATGAGATGCGGTCCTTCTTTGCATCTTATCCTTGGCAACCTGTCTGCTTCTCTTCTGGTGATCCTACCACCTGCGCCAATGCTGTGACCGATGTGCTACGATTAGCGATGGAATATTTTATTCCGTTCACTGACGTACCGTCGTCTGGCAGAGATCGCCCATGGTTCGGGGCTGAATGTGGACGCGCTGAGGCGCACAAACATCAGGCATACCTGGCTTGGGTCGATGCTCGTAGGCGCAAGACAAAGGACATACACGCAAAGAAGAGAATTTTTAACAAGGCTGCCAAGTCCTGCAAAAAGGCTTTACAGAAGGCTCGCTTTGACCATATTAGCCGAATAGGGAACAAACTGGCTTCGTACCCCGCGGGTAGTAAAGCGTTTTGGTCCCTAGCTAAATCAGTCGAAGCAAACTTCTGCCGCCCCTCACTGCCTCCACTGCAGAAGCCTGATGGAACACTGGCTCACACTGCTGAAGAGAAAGCCAACTTGTTTGCTTCTCTGTTTGCGGGATCATCACGACTAGATGCTGGAAGCGCGATTCCTCCTAACGTTCCAGGAAGCGAGATAGTCATGAATGACATTCATATTCGCCAAAAGGAAGTTCGCAAAACGCTTCGTAATCTTGACGTGAATAAAGCCAGTGGCCTTGATGGTATATCTAACATCATGTTGAGGACATGTGCACTCGAGTTGACTCCTGTCTTAACACGCCTCTTTCGCCTCTCTCTAGAGACTGGACTGGGCCGAAGTCTTGGAAGCTAGCAAATGTGCAACCCGTGCCCAAAAAAGGTAGTCGTGCTGACCCTTCAAACTACAGGCCTATCTCCATCACCTCCATACTCTGCAAGAGCATGGAGCGTGTTATCAACACCAGGCTTTTAGCGTACCTAGAAACTAACAACCTTCTCAGCGATCGACAATACGGTTTCCGCCGAAACCGGTCCACTGAGGATCTTCTAGCGTACGCTACCTACATCTGGAGTGAGGCCATCGAGAGACACGGGGAAGCGCTTGCCGTTTCTCTGGACATCTCGAAGGCCTTTGACAGGGTTTGGCACGATAGCCTAATTGGCAAGCTTCCTGCATACGGTCTGCCTGCTGCATTTTGCGCTTGGATTTCGGATTTCCTGAGGGATCGGTCATTACGAGTGGTCGTTGACGGCTGCTCGTCTGAACAAATGGCTGTCAATGCCGGTGTTCCCCAGGGGTCTGTACTCTCTGCGACGCTTTTCCTGCTGCATACCAACGATCTGCTGAAGCCCGGTACCTTTGGGTATGCAGACGACAGCACGGTCGTGGAGAGCTACACTTCCAATGCGCGGGCCAGTGGGCCGGATATAGAGTTGCTCAGAGATGCCATGGTTGAACGCTTAAACTTGTCCCTTAAGGCAGTCTCCGATTGGGGCGATGCCAACCTGGTTCAGTTTAAGGCTAGTAAAACCCAGGCGTGTTTGTTCTCCGCAAAGAAGAGGCCGTTTCGACTGTCTCCTTCTTTCCGAGATGTATCCGTGCAGTTAACTGACAAGCTTGAGCTGTTAGGCGTTGCTCTTTCATCGACTCTAAATTTTGGCTCATATATTGAGTCGAAGGCCCAAATAGCCTCTAAAAAGCTTGGCATCCTCTCGAAGGTGAGAAAGTACTTCACACCAAATCAGCTGCTCACATTATACAAAGCCCAAGTTAGAGCATGTATGGAGTACTGTTCTCATCTTTGGGATGGTTCCGCCAAGTATCAACTAGAGGTACTGGAGTCGATTGAGAGGCGCGCCAAAAAGTTAATAGGCAACGTAGGCGAGTCTCAGCTGCAAAGCCTTGCGCACCGACGAAGGGTTGCCAGTTTGTCGGTTTTTTATCGGATACATTTCGGAGAGTGTGCTGAGGAACTGCACAACTTAGTTCTGCCTTCCCCTTTCTTCTATCGGACAACAAGACACTCGGAGAGGCGCCATCAGTACATGGTCGATATTCCCAAAATACGTACGAAGCGCTTCGAGTCCACGTTTTTTGTACGTACTGTGAAGATGTGGAACTCCTTGCCGGGGTCTATATTTCCCGATAAGTACGATATGGGTCTCTTCAAATCAAGAGTAAACCGGTTCCTTCTAGGTAAGCGTGCTCCATCCTAGGCTATTCCGATGCTTAACATCAGGCAGGGTGTAGTCAAACGCTAACCTATTTCTAATAAAAAAAAATAAAAATAAAAAAAACATTTCTTAGGAACTTTGCTTTTTGCATTCGCGTTGAAACCGTTCCTGTGCTAACCTCGAAAAATGTAATACTTGTAAATTCAATTGAATGTTAGTCCTGAATAACTGAATAGCTGGTGGAAGATTTGATTCAAATCAGATTACTAGTAACGGAGAACACAAATTCACTCACTTTACCTTTTTATATGAGTAATATTGGTATACTTGTAGATAAAATAATAAAGATAATGAAATCTATTCATTGTTATAAAAATAGGCCTGCCAGGTTGCTTTATTTGTATTTTTTAAACCATTTATTAAGGCTTGAGCTCTGCTCAGCCGAATGTCCGATGAAGTAGCGAGAGCTTTATGGCTTTGTGCTAGGTACATAATAATTATGTTCGTCCGAAAAATAATGTAATAAAAACAAACATTGCTTATTTCGTTCCTGTTTGATTTAATTAGGAAATATAATTTTTGGTGCGGAATTTAATATTTCCGTATTTTTACTCAGTTGAAGCCATAACAATAAAACAATGTAGTTATTGAAATGAAATGAAATAGTTTATTAGTAACGTAGACGAATAATTCGCGCTTGTTATACGTCATTTACAAAGCATAACACATTAAAGTACATTTTTTTGATACTTAATTAAGAACAATAATTTATATGGTCACTAATGTTATAGCACTATTATAATCTTATTTTAAAGATCAATAAAATACATATAGATATTTATAAATAAAATAAAATGAAAAATTGAAAAATTGTCGCGAGCAAAACGAGTATACACAAAATAATAATAATAAGTCGCGTGGTTTGAGAAATTAGATCAACCAGCGCGGGCTGGGATCAGGTCTAGAGCCAAGCCAAGAACGCGTCGCGAAAATACACCCTATTTAATACATATTCACCCTCGCGCCGTCTTATCTTTCCGGGACTCTGGGTAGGGCTGGCATGGCGGCTGAGGCGCAAATATAGTACCCTTGATAGTGGTTATGTATTTGTGCCTTTTGGTGTCGAAACATTGGGGCCGTGGGGACCGGGAGCCAAATTAATTTATAAATACCTCGCAGCCCTCTTAAGTGCGGCACGTTCTCCGAGTGCTGGTTTCTACTTTGCACAGCAGGTAAGCATTGCCATTCAACGTGGTAATGCTGCTAGCATTCTGGGAACCTTGCCAAGTAGAATCGATTTAGAATAGTAGTATATAAGTTAGTTTTAATTTTAATTCGTTACTTTTAGTTCGTATTCTTTTCATGTTTGTTTATCGAAATTAATAAACATTTAGTTATTCCATGTTAATTGCAAGTGCCAATTGGTATGGAATAAAAATATAATATATAGTATTTTTCTCGTTTCTACTCTAACAGTTTCTTGCTGCAATAGGTAGTTGAATTTTATGAGTGATGACATCAAAAAGACTTACTTTAGGAACGTCATCACACATAAAATTCTCAAATAAATTCTGAGTGCCAAATTATAAATACGAGGGTTAAATAAAATACTCAATGATTTACGTTTAATTAAAATCACTTGTTTTTATAATCACATTAATTTTATAAAACAATCCCAATTCATATTAGAAAATTACATTATTAAAAATCAAAACAACTTTATTACTAACTGTTCGTGTCCAACTTCAAGTCCAAATGTATGTTTAAATCTTGACAAACGCGACCAAAAAAATAGCTTATCCAATCAGCTACAGCGCATTTTATCCAAAGTAACTAACATCAATTGATTTTTATGTAAAAGAGGAGATTAAAAAGATGTTATACTATGTTAAATCACTTGAGTAATAATCATTTTCTGTTTCAGCATATTTTCGCTTATGAAAAACGGGTATTGTAAAGAATTTATAACTACTAGCAACAACATTAAACCCAGTAACTGGTCTATGGAAAGGGAAACCTAATGGTTTATCGTCTACATCATCATGAAGTTCCACATACATAACACTCGGGCGCCTAGGAGGCCTTGAATCTGCAGGAGTTATCATTACAAACAAAGTCAGATTAATACCTTTCTCTAAGCCTTTAGGAATTATCAAGTTTTCTGGAAACTTAAACAGGTTAAATTTATTTGATTGAGAACTTCCAGAATCATTAGTTTTTAATAAGTTGTAAAACTCATCATCAGAAAATCTATAAGACTTTTCTGGCGACCATGATATGAAATTTGCACCTGCTTTGAGACGGTATATATATTTATCAAGCTCGAAAAACTTTTTATAGACTTGCCAACAAGAATAACTATCACATGGAGGACCTATGAAAATTCGTATGACAACATCTTTTCTCGCGTTTGAATTAACGGCTAAATTTAACTCAAATTTGGAATGTTTTAATCTTTTTTGACGTGCAGATACGATTAAAGGCGAAAAGGCAAATGCTGAATTCCTTTTATTCAAAACTTTGTTAATATTAAATTGATAATATTCAAAGTAAGTTGTTATTTTGGGCATAAACGCTTCAACGATATCAACATCTTCCAATTCATATGGTGATATGTCCCAGGCTTCCATTGTTTCGATGACTTCATCGAAATAATTAAGAGCATAATTCATCATTTGCCAATAAAGAGGGTCGCGCAACGATGTCTCTGGAAAATGCATTACTGAAGGAGCAGGGTTGTATCTGTAAAAAAGAGTTAATAGTCTCAACATTTAGTTTTTTGGATAATTGTATTTTGAGGTTTATTTTAATTATAATATTATACATTCTAAACATTTTCTTTTTTAAAAAATATGAATTTCGTGCTTATTTTGTAATGTGTTATTACACTCCTTCTTTTATATTATGCTACTACTACTAGCTACGCGTGTCACTTTCGCTTAGCTCACATTCCCGCAAAAATTTCATAAATTTTATAGCATTTCTATCTAACCCTGAAAAGAAATCAATTTGGACCAATAAAGACGTTTTAATCTAGCAAATATAAGGGTGCTTAGATATTATTTTATACTTACTCGTCGTAACGATGAACGTTACTGCCATACCCAAAGTAAGATCGTGTTATTTTAGCAGTATTCATGCCATCGTAGTTAGCACGTATTAACTTAGACAATAATGGCACGTAGTTGTCTTCCGTTATTGAGATAGTAGCGTTGTCCTGAAAACAGTTACAGAACTATTTAATAAATAATAAAGAGTAAAATAATACTCTATATAAATAAAGTTTTGAGACAAAACTATACAAATTATGAAATTGATATAAATAAAATATTTAAATACAATTTAAATTATTTAACATAAATAGTTTAAGTCTAGTTATGATACCATTTACACAAATATGCTTAGATACGTGTATAAAATGTTTCAAGTGTTAACATATAGTTAAAGAAATAAGTGTACAGTAATATATTACGTTATCAACTCGTATAACGTCGATTGGTCATCATGAGCCTTTATTGGGGCATCTATACTATTATCAAAAAATAATCGAAATACTTAGTATTTTATTTAAAAATTCACCTTGGATTCTTGTAACTGTATTAATGATGAACGATGATGAAATAATATATAAAACGAAAGCTTACCATATACACAATTCCTCTTGATATACATTCTTTGATAGCAATATCTATTTTTTTCATGCTTGCTAGTTTATCATTAGGTTGACCCTTAATGTTTGTCCTGATTGGAAAAGGTAAACCATTCTCATGTACTAAATAAGGATTAAAGTTACTAATTTCTGGTTCATTCTTCTGGTTCACCTTTCCTTCTTGCGAATATTCTTTTTCTAACAAATATCGTGCCACAAGTTGTTGGTGAGTAAAATAATAGTATTCGCTATGTCTTGCGTAGAGACTGTCTAGGACTTGGTTACCAATCCAATATGGATGCAGCAGGTGAAGACCATAGTAATAACTGTTTAAGGCAATATCTTCTCTAAAATAATTGAATTTCTTTTCGCCACCATTATCGGGAAGATTCCATCCGGAGTAATTAGCATTAATGACAATTTCATCTACTACTTCGTCGTCGTAGTTACCAGTCCTATTGTTTTGACTTAAAAAATCGTAGTAACTTTTTCGATTTAACTTTAATGCTTTAAATATTACTTCCCCGTTAACAAAAAAGTTTGGCTTCTCTATAAAAGGTGGCGTAAATACTGTTAAATCCGTTGCTTTGTTGTAAAGCGTATAAATATGTCCTGCATAATTCAGTAGGTCTTCATTTACATGTCTTTTGTTTATATCAGTGATATCGTATTCGTTAGCGTCAAGGTATCCGATCACGTCCATTAATAAAATAGTTAAATCTCGCATAGCATCGTCGTATATAGTAAATGTTAGACCTTTCAGTGTCAACTTGTTGTCAACACGTTCAATAAAGGTGTCAAAGGCAGCCGCACCCTGAAAACAACAATATGAATAATTATAAAGGTCTAATTAACCAGAGATTTACGTTTAAAAGTCGCAACCTAAGTTGTATATAATCTCATAAAATAGTCAATAAATATTAAAAAATTGTGAAATCGATAATCTAAACAAATATGTTAAATTAACCTTTCTCATTTCATCGGTAAGTTGTTTGAGTGAGCCATTTGAAGGCGATTGCTTCCCTGGAACAATGCTTTTGAGATTTTTTTCCACCATTCCCTCTGTAATTAAATGATTAAAAACTAAATATTGTATCATTTGATTATAAATTTTCGCAATGTTTTTAATTCAAGTCATGCACAAGTATCAAAGTGTTATTTAGAACTTTATCAATACTAAATATATTATACAAAGTTGAAGAATGTGTTTGTTTGTTTCCTTGACCGCGCTAATCCCAGGAATTACTGGTTTGAATTGAAACATTATTTTAGTCTTAGATAGCTATAGTTATATGACTATACAGCATTAGTCAGTACCGATGTTGCCTTTCAGTATACGTATTTTAATAATAACCTAGATTCCATTGGTATTCAAAATTTAATATCTTAAATGACACTTACAATAGGGAATATTATTATGTATGATTTTTTTTTAATTTCTTAAATTAAACATTTGCATCTATATTACATAGAAAAAAATGTAATGGGCTTGAAAATAGTCAAATTATTTTTTAAAGTACAAATTAAAATTTTGAAACAATTTGAGAGTTCAAACGCCACCATTTTGCGCGCGCTTTTGATAACTTCATTGGTCGTGTGGTTATTTACTATCGCGTTTTAAAAACATTCATACAAGTATTATATGGTACCGAAGTGCAAAAACCTTACTATAAGTACACCCGATAAAGTGTTTTAACGTATTCCACGCGATTCAAAACTACGAAAACTTTTGTGTAAGATGATGAGAACGGAAAATGCATCTTCATTATCATAATTGAGTGAGATTTAATACTATTACGTATTAATTAAAATGATATAGAGGTAAATTAAAAGTTTTAAACAATTTAAAGGAACAAATGGTTATTTATAGGTTAAGTAGAATGCAATTCATGGTGGCCCATTAATTATTGTGTCTACTAAAATAAAATGTAAAACTCGGATAGATATAGTTAATCTTTCAATTGAGCGCACTGTGATATTATGCGTTTACGGCACCCCACAAAGTAATTTAAATTTATTTGAATCAGTTATGGAAGATACACTCACGAAAATAAGTAACTCTAAGAAGGAGATGATAGTGTGTGGAGATTTTAATGTGAATCTTCTAGAAGTCATACCTATAAGTGATAGACTCTTAAATCGTTTAATATGAACCATATTTTTCAGGAACCGACTAGAATTACACTACACTCATAGACCTACTCTAGATGATACTTATATTCTCTAATTGTGAAATTCAAAATTCTAAAGTAATAAATAATCTTACATCAGATCATTGTAGGCAGCTGGTAGTTTTAAAATGTAATAACAAGAAAAAAACTGTCAAGGTCACATGCCGACCTGTCACCAGATGTCGGATACAAAGGTTCAAAGAAGGCATTTCTTCTAAACTAAGTCCCGCAATTTTAGTAAATATAGCCTAAATAGTAATTATACATCAGTGTTTAACGTAGTTAATACAGAATATCAAAATACGTTCCAAACTAAAACTTTTAACATTGACAATTGTAAATTTAATGAATGGGCTACTCCTCGTATCTTTAAGAACCGTGCAAATAGTATGAGTTATATGGTATGAAAAAATTGAGAACAGATCCGGAATTCCTTTTATATGTGAAAAATTATTCTAAAACTTTTAAAAATTTGTTATAGTATTAAAATTAGAAAAGGCTGATAATAAAATTAAAACCACCTGAAATTTAATTAATAAAGAAAGTGGTTAGTTTGTTTCACATGACAAACAAATAGAATGAAAAGTAAATAATAAAATTATAAATAAAGATGCGGACATAGCTAAAGCTTTTAATTACTTTTTTTCTAACATAGCTATAACTACCACTAGCTCGCTGAACTCCTCTGAAGTCGACGCTCATGTGCTACTTAGCAACAGTGTATCAAAGTGCAAATAATCTTTTAATTTTGCGTATGTAACTGTATCGGATATAATGAATATAACCAAGTCCCTCGAATCCAAAACTACAGGTGATTTGTGGGGAATTTCAGTAAAAAATTTGATTAATGTAATTAATGTTTTAACTCCATATTTAATTATCATTTACAATTAATGTATAGATGATGATCTGAAATGTAGTAAGATTATACCCCTGTTTAAATCAGGCCTTAAAAACGATCCCACAAATTTTCGCCCTATTTCAATATATTCAATATTCTACGATCTGTCGAAGGCATTTGATTGCGTCCATCACGACACGCTCTTACTAAAACTTCAGCACTATGATGTGGGGGGACTGGCACTTGATTTATTGACCTCTTATCTTTATCACAGAGTTCAGTGTGTCGCTGCAAGTGGTGTAAGATCTCAAGATTTACCCGTTAAATTAGGCGTTCCGCAAGGATCTTTTTTTTTTGGGTCCTTTTTTATTCTTAGTTTACATTAATGATTTGCCGTATCATTTGGAAAACATGTGCGATGTAGTACTTTTTGCAGATGACACTTCACTTATCTTCAAAATGGATCGAAATATAAATGATTTTGACGAAGTAAATAGCGCTCTTACACGATAAACCAAATGGTTTACGGTAAATAATTTGGTCCTTATTACCAAGAAAACCAAGTGTGCTAAGTTAACGACGCCGAATATCAGGAATTAGGGACCCGAAGTAATAATAAACAACGAGGTTTTAGAGACCGACAATTCTACAGTCTTTCTGGGTGTAACGCTAGACGACTAATTACAATTGGGCTCCCATATATTGAGCTTAACTGGTAAATTAGGCTCCGCTTTTTACGCTGTCAGAGAAGTAAGGCAGCTGACCAATGTGCAAACTGCTCGTCTTGTTTACTTCAGCTATTTTCACAGTATCATGTCTTACGGAATCCTGCTCTGGGCTGTGAGCTGACTTTAAAAGTATATTTATTTTACAAAAACGATTGATTCGATCAATTTATCCCCTTAGAGATATTTTTAAAGATATAGACATATTAACAGTCGCTGCCAAATACATATGCTCTTGCATTCTTTATGTTAGACAAAACATAAACTAGTTTAAAAAAAGAAGCGACGTGCATTATTTAAACACTAGAAATAATCAAAAATTATGTGCCGAATATCATCGTTTACAAAGAGTGCATTCTTCTTTTGTGGGTCTGGCTATTCGCATTTACAATAAAATACCGAAATGCTTACAAGATCTTTCTTTTGTTTAATTTAAATTAGAATTAAGAAAATTTTAATGAGAAAGGCTTATTACGCTCTGAATGATTATTTAAATGATAATAACGCTTGGTCGCTTGGCTAACCAGGAAAACGTAAAAAAGTATTGAAGTCTTCAAGAATAGACGTTTAAGTATGACATTTTAATGTACCTATTTTATTTTGAATGATTTTATCTATCATAAGATTTAATGAAATCCTCTCGTCGTCGAGTCGGTCGTCGGTCGCCTCCTTCCCTGTAATATGACGAGGGAGCCGATGGCTATGTCACACGTCATACTTGTGAACGGGTGCTGCTTACGGTGGCTGGTTGGCAGACGGCTTGCAGTTGAGGGTATTTACTTGTTATAACTAATTAATAGTCTTTTTTTCACATTGATGGTGTCTGGGTTGACATTGTTTAGTTATGTTTATTTTAACTGTAAATGTGGATGGGGTGGGGTGTACACGACGTTATTTTATTATTTTCCTAATGTTCAAGAGTTTTCATCCGCTTGAGTAGGACAATTATCTTTTTTATTTATTATTTTATGAAATAACTGTAAGGGGCGTGCCCCAGCCCACATACTTTTGAAACAGTATCAAAAAATAATTATACATTTAAAAAAAAGATACATAACAAAAGAAGACGGAAAAGAATAAACCGGAGTTTCTTTCTGAGTTTCTTCTCCAGGCCGTCCACTTAGGTAGCTAGAGAAACCTGCAGGTTAGCTAGGCTAGGATTCTCGCCGGACACACCGAGGACCGCGTTGACCCCTGCCCCCGGCGTGTGATTCAGTGCCTGTAGTCCGTGCCAGTGATCACGTCCACTTTATTTCTCTTTACTTGTAACTTCAGCGGCGCCCTGAGTCGTGGTTCTTACCACTTAAGGGTGCCCGCAGGCGCGTGTCGCTTAAATGTAATAGAATTTGGCTGAAGACGTCTGATCTCGCCACTTGACCGGTCATTGCACTCTAAAATATGTATTTTTTAGTATTTTTAATTTTATACATAAAATGTTTGTATGAAATAAATATAGTAAATAGATATTAACGTTGTTATTAAGAGCTTATTTACTAACACAAGACTTCTAGCACACCCGAAATAAATTTAATAATTGAATAGTAAATGTTACCTATTTATAATTAATTTTATATGCATATATAATTTTCTTGACAAGTACAAGTGTATGTAAATACCTAAGTGCTGATAAAAATGTTTTATTGTAAGTACCTATTTGAAAACTTACGGATAAAAATCTATGTTATAGATAAAATATACCATTTTACACTAATAACCTTACAGACTAACTCCTTTGATTTCTGGGCTTGTAAAATCGAGAATAAAATTGATGCAATATATGCCGACATCATAAATGCATTCACAAAACCAGTTCTTGGCATCGTCCCAGATTGATTACAAATATTATTCACTACATGTGAATAATATTTGTAATCACACAGGAATTGAGTGCTAAACAATTTTTCTCACAAAAACTACTAACACAATATATTATCGACGCCAATAAATCAAATGACAAATAACCATTTACGTCACATTTCGTTTCGACCAATGGTGACGCGTTTTGTAAGTTAGAATTTCCGTACCAAATATTTCACTTTTTATTTAATACTTAATGGGTTTAAACAATAACTTACAAAATATAAACATGTCAAGTGATAAGGACAACAAAGAGACTAGATTTTTTTTTAACGTCAATTTAATTTTTTTGCTTATTCTCTAGCTAACCTAAATATTAACTTAAAGTTTTTAGAACTTTCCACAAAAAAACAACAATTTGTTACATCAAATAACAGGTATTTATTGAACTTCACCGAAAAATATCTTAACTGACTAGCTTTGTCATTCGTAAACACAGATTGACCTTTCTATAATCTAACAACAATCAAAATTTAACCATACCTCCTTCATTCAGTATAGATGGAATTCCTTCATCCGTTGGAACACATATTGCAGTCTCTAAGAAAATGAGCCATATTATAAACCTCGGTCCGACCATCACAATAACTGTTGCTGTAGTCAACTAGTGTCAGGGAATAGTTAAACATGGCTTATATGCACGCCGTACGTCATAACATTGTTTCTCGAGGATCAATTGATGTCCCGAGGGTTCGTGTAATAGGTACAATTTTCTTAGTACACTTGTGACCGCAATTTTTTAGGATTTCACACCTCTATTGTAAAAACATGTCATAAATATATATGGTTGCACGAGGATTGGAATACATAATATTGTTATTTATTCAGAAGCATCCTTGACACGCAAACTATAGGCGAAATTCTTTTTCGCATGATTTTTTTTATGATTGATTTTTGTTTAGACTATTTGTAATTCCTTTAATGATTTTGGCCGTATTTTCGCTTCCTAAATTCTTCATTAGACCATTGATGATGAAGAAGGGTGGCTTTCCACATTGCACAGTTACTCACCGATCATGTGTTTTTTGGCCATTACCTGTGCAACGTAGCGAGTCGAGAGCCGGAAACTCGTATCACCATTGTGACCGTGCCCATGATACGGCGCAGCACACGGTCGAGGAGTAAGAGGTGCTGGCCGCTAAGGTGGAGGCCAACCTTGGCAGCAGACATCACACTTTTGCGGTTCCTGGTGCACCCATGGCTGGCGTTCTGAGGAGCACCCGAGGGGGCTTATATAGCGGGTAAACTTCCACCTCCTTCCGCCTAAGAGACAACTATTCATCATCTCTAATGTTAACGAATGCGTAAATTAATATAACGCCTAATAAAATAATAGGTACCTAAAACACGGATCTGCCGTTGGTCGTTGCCGTGAATTGTTAGTAGCGTAGCAGTAGTGGCGTAGCGGTATCAGACTCGCCTTAATTAAAGGAGGTGGTGGGTTTGATTCCGGCTCCGGACAAAAATATTGGTGTAAGATCAAAGTGTTTTCCAGGTCGTCTGGTTGTTTGAGGCTTTACCCTACTTGCCTTGGAATGCAGGTAAAGCCGTAATGTAAATCCTATACCAGTTAACGGGTAGCAGCGTTTATCTATTTATATGCTGTGCACATAACTTGATAAAACGCTATATCGAGGCTGATTATGACGATGATTTTTCTATACGAATTAAAATTATCTCATTTCCATAACATTTAAAAGATATACCTTATAGTACTATAGGTAGTTATAAATAATTTCGTTTAATCAATTAAAATATTACCAAATTAGATTTTTTGGCATTTTCCATTTAATCAGTAAAGACCAGATTATTCACATGACAGTTCAGACATTCTTTCTTTATTTTCTTTTTAATTAAATGGAACCAGAAAACAAAATGTATGCAAATAATATTTAAAGACGTCACGTTCACGTTTTGTTTTTGACTGTACCATTCCAACAGGAAGCTAAATGCAATTGGTCAATTTTTCAATTGAGAGACTTGGAACTCGGCTAAATTTGGTCAAGGGGCAATTCTCGGCTTGCCAATGTAATTACCTTATTTCATGCATTATTAGTAATAGTTACGCCTTTGTTGCTTTATATAACACTGTAGTTGGATTTATGTGTGAGATCTGAACACACTAGAATGATATTTTCAAGACAGTCTCATGTGGGTCGTGTTAAAACCGGCGGTAGAATAACCCACTTTGTTTGTTTGTTTCGCCGGGTCTTCTAAGTTAAGGCCGATTGGATCCAAATAATGACAATTGTTCTAACCTAATATAGACAGAACAATCTATTAGACACAATTTAGATGAATAATAAAGTTAAGACTAAAATATTATAAAAATATAACTAAAATAATTGCTTAATCTGCTAATTTATAAAATGTTTTTATAAATAGATAAATACTAAATTATTATTTTGACTATTAGCAAGTGCCTGTAATAGGTTTACATAAATAAAAATTAATTTTATTTTTATTTTACCGATTTACCGATTTTTATTAGACCAAAGTAATCATGTACTTAACTGTACTAGCTCGCAATGCTTTTAGACGGAATAATTGGGTCAAGGACAATGAATGCTGCAGTACAATTCTAGATTACCGTAACAGAACATTATGGTAGTGTAAACATTATTCTAAATAGTGTTTTTTATGTAGTTTATAACAAAATAATTATATTGTTCCCTTACGACTGGACAGCGATGGATAGTAGAAAAAAAAATTAAAATAGAAAGTAAAATACTAATATTTTGAATATATATTTAAAGTAAAATGATGTTGTTCCAGATACAATTTTAGTATACAGTTTAATGCGTTATAAATATTAGCATATTATGTTGAAGAATTCGTTTCGTGTAAATTATTCCGGAAATAATTCTTTGGAACGAAATCAAAAGAGTAATTTGGACTACCCTCGAGCTTTTAATATTATTATATTAACATATGCCTATCTATAAGATAGAGTAAGTTGTGCAATAAAATTAAACAATAATGCTAATACCGCATTTGTTTTGTACTAGGTTGAAAGTCTTATTTCTTTAATTAAAAATATACAATAAAATAGCATCTAAATATATTAATACTATAAAATGATATTGTTGGTGATCAGCTTAGTCTCCAGTCATCATCTCCATGAATTCTGAAATAGACAAAAAAATAAATTATTTATTAAACTCCAGTATTATTATAGCCCGATTTAGATAATCGGGCTATAATAATACTGGAGTTTAAAATAATCATGATCGCGTGCTAATTCAAGCGTGCAAAGTCGTATTTTGGCATTCAAAATAAATGATATTCTAAATTCTTTGATCACATCGCGAGAATATAATGGCATCAATGACTTATATTTTAAAAGCATGAGTAGGTCAACATAAATTTAGGCGAGCGCGTTCCATCGCCAACTAGCTCTCGTAGTGTTTGGGCACAGCTTTGCGAGTGTTTACGTATTGACGTAGCTTTAAAATTTATGTTATAGTATATCTTCAATAGTCCCTGCACAGATATTATTTCAACACACATTTTCATGATTTCAACACATCTAATGTGTAAAGAATTTATTCTATACGTCAATTAAATCTCTCTTTATAGTTTCCCTAAAACTTTGTTTTAGATTACGAACACCGGTTTGATAAATAGTAGACTTAGTCGTAATTGAAACTAAGTTTTTTTTTTAAATATGGAAAGTTGTAAAGACTTTTAAATTAAAGTAATAGGTATGTTGGGAAAAGGGTTTGGTAATTTAGTACAATCATTTGAAAACTTTAAAGAAGAAATTGATGCTACGGTTGTAAATATTTACCATCAAAGTCGACGGTTCCGGAACCGTCAGTATCAATTTCAGCGATGATGCCGTCCAAGTCACTTGAGCTGAGTTTGTCATCAAGGGCAGCCAAAATTTCCTTAAGGGTAGAAGTGGTGATGTAGCCGTTACCTTCACGGTCGTATAACCTGTAGGTTGATAAAGGTTGTAGATATAGTGGTGTCTATTAATTTTTCAAGATTAGAATAAAACAAAAATACTCGCTTTCATTCAATAGTAGAGTTAACAGAAATTAATTGTGTTCGTTTCATATCAAGAAAAGGTAATACAAACAGAAAAGGATAAATTCACCTAGGAAAGTCGATAATATCATTTCCTGTATTGTTTTTTGTTTTGTAGTAGTTCATATTGAATTGGTAGGTATATCAAGAATATTAAGTAAACAATACCAGAAACAAATTAATGTAAGTCCCAGACCTAAAAGCTTCTTTCAGTTCCTGTTGCATAGCCTCAGCATCTTCCTCCTCCAAGAAGTGAGAAGCGATGTTGCAGAAGCCATCAAAGTTGATTTTGCCAGAGCCTTGAATAAAAAGTGTCTACAATTAGCCTTTAGATATAATCATAACAGTCGCGAGTGTACGAAGCTGCTGTCATAACAATTTGGGAGTATTTTTATAAACAAGCCGCCAAAATTGCCTATATACAAAAAGTGAAGCTACATAGTAGCTGCTTGTTTAAATTAAATATTTACTTAAAGTTAATTTGAGTTGGAAGGTTTATTTTGGAACTTTTGAATTGCTTACTTGAATTATTTGGCCTTATTAGTTTTGAAAAATGTTGTATGTTTCGAGATTAAATAAAATATTTATTGAATTTCGATTTGAATTCAATATTTGTCTGTAATAAATTTCTATGATGAAGTAAAGTACGCATCCAGTTTTGTGTACAAAATTATATAATTATATTTTTTATAATTTATACCTACCTACGTAATTAAAATGTTAATGGAAAAATAGATTTAGATTAAAATAAATATTTGCAAGTGGCATGGTGATATAATTACACAGGCCAACAAAATGTTACTTTTTTAAGATACAGTAGTAACTACTATTTTGATTTTTTATTAATCAGTATAGGTTAAAAACTTGAAAAAGATTAGAATTTACATATCACGTCACATTTATGAGGTATTTGCTTGTAAGCATATAAAAATGTGTGTAATAGGTAGTTTACATAGTTACACAGTTTACAAAAAGTGTATGATGTTCTAATGCTAACATGTTAAGATTTTGACATGATTTTGATGAACTATATTTTTTTTATACATTTCAATAGAGCCATTTTATAAGTAAATTTTGATGATGTGACACAAATGTTAATATTTTTAAACCATTTTACCATTACAGCAACATATTCATAAATGTTGATTAGAATTCAGAAAGTACTTTACTTTCAAAGACGGTCATTTTACATTTTTGTAATACATTTATTATGTTTAAAATATACGCCGTTTGAATAATATTTATTCTTTATTGATCAAACAATATTCATCATCTCCTGAATGGACAGGTAAATGATTAGGTATTTCTTTTTGTTAAGCTAAATTTTGTCGGCCTGTGTTATCAATCTAAATTTGAAAAGCCTCATTATATTAGTACTTCCTTTTACTGAAAGATTTCGTCAATAGAATAAAAACACGCTTTTAAATATTTCTCTGAAAGCCAACTAAATAAATAACTAACTGTTGAATCATAGGCATGCATCTTTCAAAGGGACTCGAAGCACGAGAACTGCCGTACGAAAATAGTCTCATTAGTTCACGCGACGAGTAAAAATATTCGAGATAGAAACGAAAAACTACCATAGCCTTGGTAAGTGTGAATTCTTGTTAGCATATACCGATGATAGATTGCTTTTTTAAAAGAGATGTATAGATATTTACGTAACATTACCTACTGAGCTTTTTTTTATTTTCATTTTAAAGATATACTAGAAATTTATTACGCGTAATGTCGACAAAATGTTTACAAATACATTAAATTTTATGATGCGAGTGATAACTACGCGTATCAAGATAAAGTATTTTTGGCGCCAAATTGTTCTTTAATTTAGGTTAGCTTATGATGTAGTTATAAGATTTAAAAATCGCGGTGTTTACTCGCTTGATAGTGGTTTACATTGAATTATACTTAATTTTTGAGATATAGTTTTTTTAGGTAAACAATCAAATTATTTTACTTTATTAACTTACTTTCTGGGTCATTTTCATCAATGAGGGCTTGCAGTTCAGAGTCGTCGAAGAGCTGGCCCATGGTGTTAAGGATGGTTGAGATCTTCAAAACATCAATATATCCCGACTTCGTAGTGTCGAACATCTGGAATGCCTTGCGGAGCATCGCCATTTTCTGATCATCGTCAGTGTCCTAGAAAAAATAATCGATTGTAACTTTAAGTTTTCAATTATTGTAAAAGTAAATCTGTCTTTTTATTTTTTTTATTTCTGGAATAAATAATTAAATTTGTGTAATAATCAAAGATTTATTATCGTCACTTTTACAAATAAATTTAAAATTATTTGTAACACTTCATAAATTTCACTTATAACAATCACAATCACGTCCTTCAAATTGAAATCCTTGAGATCCTCACCATGGTGCGTTTGTAGGGTTGGCAGTTGTAACAAGAACCGAATCGGAGTGCGAGTGTTGTTACACTAAACTTTACGTCGATGTGAAACCCTTATTTATAGCATTCCTTCCTGCTCAGTCTGGAATACGAAAATAAGTGAAAAATATTCCGTCTCTCTCATTACCGTGCGAGTTGAAAATAGTGACGTTGATCTTGTATTTGTCGTCACCATAAATTATATCGACGTCAGATGATGAGAATGTTAAGCAATACCTGATTTCTGCAGGATGTAAACTGTCAGATTTATATAAGTTAATTGACACCAGCTCGAACGTTAGAACGTTTTTGATGTGAGCCATTTATAGAATTTTAATAGTTGTTGACAAAGACCCTGAGAACCAATATTCCAGATTCTTAGATTTCAAAGTAGTAATGTATATATTTTTAATTCTGCCTAAATTAATAATAGCTTTTACACAAGATTTAGGTTTGCAAATGCATTTATCAAAACAGTAACGAATATAACTAGGTAATTTAACTAAACGAAAGGATATAACATTTTTATCAATTTCTTGCCAAAAGTATATCATATAAATGATCAGTAGGAATGATTCCGTATACGATCTCTTTGATTTAACGCTCGTTATAGGAATATTTTATTACAAGTAGTTAAATTAATAATATAGTAGTTATATTAATACCTATTAATAATATAACTGCAAATATAAAAAGGAATAAACGAATGGCATTATGAAGAGTATTTTTTTATATTCATTTTAGTGCTATAGGATTAAACTGAAACTACATCTTCAGCACATTTTAGTGATTCAAAAAGTCATGTATATAAGTAGTTTCATGATTAAGAACAGGAAATTCCTTTGATGCGGCCGCCGATCCACAACAATCCCAACGAGAATATTACGTACGGCAACGTCATCTCTAGGAGTCACCAACATTTAGTTACTATTACTACAAATAAAATCATTTTTTTCTCTTGCTATTTTCTAAGCTAAAAATATTTGAATATATTTTGATGTTAAATTTTCTATATAATATCAACATATCACACACTAATGCATACTAATAAATCTCGGAAGTCTAAATTAAATTTGAATATGATACCTAATTAAAGTTAAACAATAATGTTAAAATTTAATATAAGTCAGCAAAAATGTTAAAATAAAAAGTGAAAACAGAACAGAAAAGCCAATGATTGGTGATCACAGACGCGTGAAACGGGTTATACAGCGGCGCCCGCGCAGATATAGACTGTCGGTGATCGGCTATAATTTTTGTGTTCTCATGTGAAAGCCACAATGAGAGAAACATCTAATCTGAGGCGCGCTTTACGTTTCGGCCACGTGTGCCTATTCTTAAAACAATAATAACAAAACTAGGTCAGGTTACAAGTTTATTTTTACAAAATTGAAGGTTTGTCACTATTTATTATGATAATAATATACTGAAACAATAATAAAATTGTTATAAACGATAGAGTCGAACGGGCGAATTTAATAAGAATAAAATCAAATGATTGTTGCATTTGATTTTATTCTTATTAAATTCGCCGTTCGCAGATATGTTCCTACAGTAAAACTACTTTTATTCATTAACATCATCTTGGCTCTGCTGCTACGTCGTAAACATAATTAGCAATTATAACACAATGAAGTTTCATTGTGTCTCCGTTAACACACTAGTAAGTTCAACTCACAAATAAAAATCTAAATTCAACCAATACTGCGACTTCTATAAAGTATAATATCAACAACGACTACAAGAAATAAATGATACGACATACAGATATTTATAACATTTTCATGTACGTCTTCAAATATTTCACATTGTCTTTGTGTTAATTTTTCATGTAGGTTTTTTATTGTTTTCTTCACGGAATGCGAGATTTCCTATAAATTATCTGCTAAATCTTAAATTGAAAGTGTGTTTTGTCTTCTTATATTTTATATGTTTAATAATTATAGATACGGTCGTTATAACCTTGAATTTACATATCCTAGAACTATTTTAGATTTGTGTAAACTTATTTAAATCGACATATTATTTATCAACGTAATGTATAACGTTAGCACTACAGCCGCACATATTAAATTATATTTTAATTTGATCGGATCATAATATTTCATAATCTTCGTCTCGTTTTAAAACAAGTATAATAATTGTCTTTTACAGGCTATAAAACTGTGCTATTAATTTAAGAATGTTATATAGTGACTGAAGTATTCAACAGTTTATGTCATTATTAAACATCGCATTATTGTGTCAATAAAATAAATCCCACATATTAAATAAATATTTTACTTTGTTTAATTTAAGTATGGACTATGTAAATAGTTTATTTATATATAAACTATTAGGAATTGGGTGTTCGTAACATTGTTCAATAATTATATAAGCATGGCGGAAGCATTCAGGTGCAACTCTGTGATGGTAGGAGCTTATTAAATTTATTAGTCGACGCGTAACCGACGTGTGACTAATTTACGCAGACATCACATTCCATAATCAAAATAATTGGTAATCACAGCCAAATCCCCGAACAGAGTAGTCGGTAGAGCTCCTGAATCATCGGCGTCAATGGAGTGGAAATATATTAATTTTGGCACGGAACATAAGATTTCACTAACGGTATCCATCGACTGATATTCAAACGCCAAATGTAAACAATTCACGAAACACAACAGCAAGCCATAAATCTTTTATTTACGTTGTTCGCATTAAATTTGTCTAATATTTTTACTGAAATGATCGTCGATTGACAAAATTGTTAATTAGCTTAATTAGTTTGCAAAAATACAATACTAGTAATACATTAGAGTAAAAAACATTATCTTTACAATATATAAAACTTTCTTAGTAAGTAATTAGAAATAATATTTATTTATCAACCAAGAAAGTAAAGGTGTACTTAGTCAGTTATATTAAAATCAGATTAAACTGGCAAAATAGCTTTTGTCTTTAATATACAATTAAGAAAAGGAATGACAAATTTATTCGTATATGTATTAACAAGTACCTAATTTTGTAGCGGTTTTACTTTTTGGATACCTACCATTCGCGAGAGAATTGGGATAGGTAAACGTTGTTCTAATTGAATTGTACTGACTGACTGAGAAACACATATACCTAGTCTAATAAAAGGCGTAAAATAAAATGGTATTCTAATATTAATTCTAATATTTAAAATGATTTAGTTTTTTAAGCTACATAATTTAACATATTTTTTTACTTACACACACAATTTCGAATAGGAGAACAACTACCAACATGGTAGTTGTTCTCCTATTCGAAATTCACACCTTTAAAGAAACGAATAAAGTTAAAGGTATGAAATTCTCTCTTTTTATAAATTTCATATAAATAAAATAGACTATTATGTATTTGTTAATGTATTTTTTCATAATAAGCACCTAATAATAGAATTGATTTTTTGTATTTTTGACGACTGATTTCCTTAGAAACCGTTTATTTTAAACATAGTGGTAGTACCTATATCTTGCAAAAAAATAGTTCTACAAGTAATCCACATTCCTACAAAGATAAGTTTAATTACTCATAATTTTGCAGTTTAATCAAAACATCCTGCCAGCAAATTGAAACAAAATTGAACACTGTAATATATAATATTAATGTATTACAGTAATTCTTCCTATGTAACGATGATTTATTTGGTCTTTGGAAGAAAATATTATTTATACTAACCGTTCCTAGTTTAACAATATTTCATAAAATCTTGTTTGTTGAAACTGCGGTATCAATATTACTAGTTTATGTTTACCTTATAGTTTTGCAGACCTACTTCTAACCAGTACTAATGTTGGTAATAAAACCTAAAAAACATGTATATTTCACATTGATACTACAAACAACATTTATGTGCGAGTCTGTTTTATAATAAGTAAATATAGTTTCCGCTATTTCCTTTGTAAACTCTGCAATCAACTGTAAAAATATTTTCTATTTGTGTCCTAGTCGTTGTCACACTAGTGACCGATGGTTTTTAAATTTTCCGCGATGAAAATAGGGAAAGCGTAGCGTTATTGTAAAATGTTTGGAACGTATCCAAAAATAATGATAGAATATCTCGCGAAATAGCAGTAACGTGCATTCAATCTCTTATGTTTTATATTAGTTAGGAATGTTTTAAAGGATTAATGAAAATAGAGCGCGGTCATTACCAACGATGATTTTGTGTGCCGAGTATGGGGAATTTTGTCTCATGTTTGATTAAATTTCGTTATGACAATCAGGTTTGTATTTTTTTGTTGTAATAAATATTTCCATCAATGCATCTAATAATTCCATCCTCTTATCCCACTACTCCAACTTAAAGATGAAGTGGGAGATGAAGTATTACCCTACTTTTTATAGTTATAGGTAAATATAAGTTGCTGTCCCTATTATTGCTATTATAGCTATAAAGATAAACTATAATATACCGATTTTGTAGTCATCAATAAGGAATATTCATATATTTTTTAATTTCCTTATACGATTCTACTAATTCATTACCAAAAATAAATATAATACATCCAAATTAAATTTAAGTCTCGGAGATCGTGGGTTCGATCCCCACACCGGACAAGAAGTCTTTGTGTAAATTCTAAGATTTTCTTTCCGGGTCTGGTTGGTTGAGGGACTACCAAGCACGTTAAGCCGTTGGTCCCGATTGTTATAACATCATCTATAACAAGCGTATACCAGGGAACGGGCAGCAACGTTTCCCTGTGTATTACAACATGATACTGTGGACCAATCCACCTGCCAAGCGTGGTGAACATGGCAAAACCATCCCTTCCCCCCTCCCCGACGAGGACCATGTTCAGCAGTGGACGTTGTACGGGCTGATGATGATGATGATGATCCAAATTTAAATGACTATCATTTTCGGACGATTTAAACCCGGAAATTTTGGCGCGCTTGTTCTGTGACGTCAGATTACACACGATCGAAGTCAATAACGAAGTGTTTGGTTCGGTTCATAAAGTTACTAAAATTCATAAAGTGCATGATAAAATATAAGCATAGAAAACCCTATGTGTAGTTCCTATGTGCCAAAATAATATAAAAACTCTACCTGACAAAGAGGGTATTATGCTTTATGCCGAAAGGTGCAAGTATAAGGATAAAGTGGTGCAAGGCGATGACAAGGGAGAATGTATCGTGTTCGAGCCATAAAAAGAAGGACATAAAAAGTGATATACCTACTGAAATGAAAATACATTTAACAAACATTTTCACTTTTTTATATCTGATTGAGCTTTGTCAAAACGGTTTTGGTCATTGTTTAAAGTCTTTCTTCACAAGAATTAAAGTCTATAACATAGTGCAGTAATAATGTATATATTTGAAAATATTTTTGATTATTTTTGTTAGTGTCATGTTTTAATTGAAAAATTGTAATTTTCTTTTCTCTAGTAAAAACTTTTTAAATTATTACATAATTTTTAAACCACAAATAAGTACTCAAGTGGCTATGTAACGAGTAGTAAATACCTTAACCTAAAACAGAAAACTATTATCTTAATATAAAACAAACGCGAAACAGTACAAATAATCACTACAAACCATACAGGCGACCTGGTGACAGGAGACGTAGAGTATAATTTGACGTTTTGTTTCACCAATAGCGTTGCGTTTTGAAAATTAGCGAGGGAATTAAAAAAGAAACTATTTGATTATTAAATTTAACAATAAAGATTACAAATAAAAATATTTTGTTTTTTTTTGGCCAAGTTATTTCTTATTAACAATTATGCATGGAAAATATGGGTATTGAATGAAACGAAACATTATTTAAATTCATTTTTATTATTCAACTAACAATTTCAATACATTAAAACAATTGCATTATTGCATAACATCGTTCATTTGTTTAAATTACTCATAGATTTTCGAATCATTGCTATCATCATAATCAAAACCATGAAATAAGATATCATATATGGTTGTGGTTTGTTTTCTAGGCACTGATTCAGAGGGAACCCTTACATCTTTTACGGATGTATTACTATTAATCATATTATACGTTGGCTTTATAATATCGGTAATTCGAATGTTCTTTTCTTTATTTTCATCCATTGAATCGTATTTTTTGTTAATAATGATATTTGTTTTAACTTCATCTGTAGGATCATTTGTTGTTTTAGTGGTTCCAGAAGTAGTAATTTGCTCTATATGTATGTCATCAACAGAGTCGTCTTGTTTGTTAATAATTATAATTTTTTCAACTTCATCTGTAGGGCCATTTGTTATAATAGGATCAGGAAAAGTAATAACTTCTTCTATATTAACTTTCACTTCTGGATCATTTCCTTTATCAATTACGAGTTTTTCAACATCGTCCTTGAGATGAGTTAATACATAAGTAGGCAATGTAGTAACTTCTTCCTTAGGTGCTTTTGTACGATATTGAGCGTAATTTTTCTTGCTATATTCTGCTTTCTTTGCTTTGTAATCAAACGTTGTTATCGATGATTGTAAAAGATTAGGTTGTAAATCATCATTTTCATTCATATTGTCACTATCAGCTACTTGAGTTGTGTCGATTATATCTTCAAAGTCCATATTTTTAACCGTCGATGTTACAATAATATCGTCTTTCGATTTTATAAAATCATTCCCTTTATCAGTCTTTTTACTCACAAAGCTTTTCTCAAATTGTTTTTTCTGTGTTTTGTAGTCATAAGGTTCAGAAGAAGGCATTTGTTTTCCTGAAGAGAAGTCATATGTGAGATACTTGAGTAGAAGTTTTTTATTTTCAGTAGTTGTTTCCGTTTCTTTAGAATCAAATGATTGAATGTTAGGTAAATCAGTAATTTCTCCTTGAAGTTTTTTATCATTTATATCTCCGTTTTGAAATTTATAATCATACTTGTTTTTATTTTTGTATTTTAAAACGTTTTTTTGTGATGAAAAATATTGTGGTATTACTGTTAAATCATTTTTGTAGTCTTTACTATTAATAGCAAAATTATGTATATTGTCTTTCACTTCATCATATACATCACCGCCATCGTTTCTTATGTAATCAATAGGTCTGCCGGGGTAATTTGGCCGCAATGATGGGTCGTAATTAGTTTCACTCGTCCCATACCATGTCTTCATTGTGCCAGGACTTCCATAGTTTTCTATTTTACTGTCTGATTTTTGCGTGATCATTATATATTTGACTAAAGCATTTGGTAGGTCAAATAACCTGTCTTCAATTTTTAAGTCTAGTGGATATCCCGGAGTTAAAGTTGCTGTATTAAATTCAATGCTATTAGTTAAGTATGAGTCACTAAGACTTGCTTTACTTAATGGAGCGATAAACACAAACATTTGAAGAGGAAGACCTTGAGGTGTACCTTTTGGCAATATAAGTCTTGACGGATATGCCGTCTGCGACGCTATAGTTTTGAAAGGCAAAGAATTTAATCCAAATTCAGCATCTTCTGTTTTCTTACGTATCATTGGCAAAGACATAAAATCGTCTGCAAATTGCTGCATATTACCGGAATTTCTGGAAATGATATTTGTACCCAACTTTAAATTTACTTCAAAAGAATCTAGTAAAGTAAAAAGATTTTTCTTATTCACCAATTCTCCAGGCATTAATTTAGGTCCTAAAAATATCTTTACTAAACCTTTTTGGGATACTAAAGAAGATACATTGACTCTGATAGAAAACGGTTTATGATTTAATCTAGGTTGGCCGATTTTAATTTTAAAGGCTGACTCGGCGTTATCTATTTTTAAAGCGTCAGTTACGTCGAATTCAAAGTAATCAAACGCAGTCATCATTTTTTTTACTTCAATATTTTCAACTTGTACTCCAGGGAAGTATAATTCACTTTTTGTATAAGGAGGTAACTGTTCAAGGGCATTGTCGATCATTTCTACAACTTTTTTATTGATAGTCCAAAATATTGGATCTCGGAGTGAGGTCATGTAGTGATCCATTACAGATGGATATCTGAAATAATAAGAAATCATAAATTTAAAATTTACTCAAATGTTTCAATTTCTAGCAATAAATAATTAATTAATGCATAAATTACCCATTATTGGTGAGATCGTTGCCAAGGAGCTTCCGAGCCAATGTCTCGTAACTTCTCTCACCAGTGACTAGAATTTCCATTAAATGGTTCAGTATTTGTGTTTTATTATACCCACTTTGTATCTGCAAATAACACATTTGTAATATGAATACACTTACCGCATGAAATTAAAATGTAAAGGAGAAAAATACCTTTATTATTATACAGTGAAAATATTTGGTTGTCGATGTAATTGATAAACTCAAAAATTACCAACCCGATTTTGAAAGTTCTTTCACTAATAGACATCTAAGAAAAATCCACTAGGCATTTTAAGATATGGCTCTAAAAAGAACGGACGGGATGGCGCGTGGAAGGACTATTATATAAATATATAAATAATAAAAATATTTTTTTAACTTGGTTTACTACGTACCATGTGACTTACAACAGTTACAACGTTATTTTCAATTGTTTTCAATAACGCGACGTCTTCATTCAATGGAAATTTCAAAGAGGACATTCTGGATGTAAATTCATTACCATTACTATAAATTAGCATAGAATCATAATTAATATCAGGTAATGAATCCCAATTTATACTTTCTGTTTCAGAAAATCCGTTGGCGTATCTTTCTAAATTGTATCGTGACATAAATTGTTTCATTTGTTGATACATACGTTCCCCATAATTGCCGTTTACATTTGAATTAAACCAAGGTGCTAAAGAGAGTTTTTTGAAGAAATAGAAAGAGTTCAATCCTATGTCTTCACGAAAATAAGCAAGTTTTGAGTCGTCATCGTTATCATAAAACATGGCTGTATAGTTTGCATCCAATGTATATCCAGATCCATCTTCATGTACTCCCTCATTTGATGTTAAAGTTTGACCACTGATAACTGATGAAGCAGTAGTTATCACATCTTTGCCAATAAAATAATTTGGGATCAATTCATATGGCGCTGGAATAGATAATCTCTCAGTATCTTTTCTCTTTAAAAGAGCCATATAAATTGCACTTACATATAGTGCACAGTTAACATTTTGTCGCATCCAAGCAGCAGCTTTATAGAATACGTTAAAATCATTTGCGTAGTATAAAACTTCATATATCATTTTTAATTCATTCATATGAGCCGGGTTGTATTCGGTAAATATTTCTCCCTTAGGCGTAAGACCATTGGCCATAAGATTTCGTAACTGTATAATTGCATCTTGGTCCTGAAAGAAATAATGTAAAAAAATCAAATTTATGATTTAAAATTGCAGTATTACCTAATTTAATAACGAGTATGCGTACCTGATAATCATCTAAGCTGATAGTAAATTCTTCAGCCAATTTCTTTACAACAGGGTCACTACTAACTTCGCAAACATTTTCGAATAAAGGATTTATTAACTTTTGTAGTGGTATCCATTGCGTAGGAACTGAAACATAAATTGGTGGGATACATATTATTGTTCTAAACAACCGCTGTTTTACCAGTTTCCTATGTTTACTTTTCATTTATTTTTGATGAAGAACAGACAAGCAGAAAAGGGACAGTTGGGCGAGGCGTAACAAGAACGAGTACCACGCAATACACACATAATGCTGCACCGACGGGAGACTGATCTGGAGTGCGCGGGGACGCCCTAACCCCACAGAGATGTTCACCGGGCCCTCGCATCCGGTCCCCAACTGGCACGGTAACGCATCCTGGGATTTTTCGCTAGTTGGCGGGGCAGCCTTTCATAGGTGGCTTTCCTACTAATTGGGCCCCCTACTACCTGCGGTCGGCCAGCGGAAGACCGTGTTTAGGATCCCGCTACCCTCCGCGAACAGTCACCCAGCACAGACACCACGCAGCACCGGAACCGGTTTGCAAAGCCACACAACTGTCCAGACTCCCCTTCCACGATGGCTACTCAAGGCAACATGCCGGAACGCGACAAAAAACACTTGGCGGCAAGGCTTTGCCTTGCGGGTGGTGACAAACCGCGGTCGAAACCTACCATCAGATGTGCTGTTCATTTGGCGCTACCCAGGGGACACGTGTGGGTGACTAGAGCTAAAGCCCATGGACGCGAACAGCATTATCCCCCTTTGATGAAAGGGAACGATTTTGTTTGCCTGTAGGTATTCTATTAATGCCACAATTAATTACACTATGTTAAAGCTTTAAATTTTACAAAAATAAAAAATATTACTGCTGTATATGGTTTTTACAGACAGATTGAAAACTATAACCTATTATTTTCACTTTAAAAACTTTCAAAGTTTCGGGAAATTTGCTATTTTTAGTATTCTGGATTAAATGTATAATTAGTTAAATAGACCGAATAAAACATAACTTAAATTCTTAAATTTGTAAGCAAATTCAAAAATATCACTTAATAATTCTGGTAAATTAAAAAAATTCTGCCAAGCACATTACAGGATGGAATTCACAAACACTAAACTTACCTGTTATTCTTGGTTGTAGAACAGGTGTAGTTGGCACCTGTATTAAGTATCCACACACATGAGTCACAAATATTGTAACCGTTAATATACTTGTTAATGTCTTCATTCTGTCTTTCTGACTATTATTTGTGAGACCATCTCACAAATATATACTAGAAAATATTTACAAAGTTCAAAGACATTTGTATCAATTAACAGATTATTAATAAGTTGAATGCACTAGTTGTTATGAACGTTAGCATAATATACTAAATAACATTGCTAGATTAAAGACCTACGCCCTTCGAAAAGTGTTATTGAGAATTCTATAAAATTGTTGCGCAAAAATATTTAGTAATAATAGTATAATCGCTAAGTCAATAGCCTTAGGTATACGTTTTACACACTATCTGAGCCACAGAGATGGAATACGCTTTCTTGTTATCATAAAGATATATATAATAAAGGATTTGTCATATAAGCCACAATAGTTCAAATCTCAATTACGAGCCAGGAAATGATCAATTGTGTACATCTTTTAAACGTATCCAAGGACTTCGTGCGGTAAACCCTTAATCCATTAACCGTAGGTTACCAACAAATATCTCAATGAATTTAATTTATCTTATTTAAGATTTATTTTCGATTAATTCGGTAGCTATAGTAGTGTTAGACTTCATATGCATTCATTATAAAAACATAAAGTAATTTTCGCATTTGTTGTCTATTTTTTTTATTTAGAAGGACACTCGTGATTAGGCCACAGCTTTACCGGGAATAAAGGTAAGCAGGGCTCCAGTCCTATTAAAAGGTTTTACTATTCCACCTGTGAAAGAGAACGCCCCCTATGGGACTTGGACCTTGCCTCGACCAACGGTGGCGGGGCATTAAGGAACTATGACTGATTAATTTTTAGAGGAGTTTTATTTTTTACTCCAGTTTATATAAAAAACACTGTTTTATTATTCCCTTAAGCGTTCCTTTAATACTTTTTTCTATTTATGAAATGGTATTGAAATATATGAATTTATACCTATAAATACATCCTACTTTTTTCCTACTGCAATGGTGCGGCGGTATGCTGAATGCACCACAAAGGGAGGCTCAATCTTTTAAAAAACCTCGCGAATTTCCCGTAACCTCCAACCTCCAAGGGCAGAAATGTCGTCGCTCGGTACTGAAGTTATACAAGTTATCGACGGTATAGTACTTCTTTTATCGACATAAACGTTATGCGGTTTAACCATTAGCCCAAACTGCAGTAACTGTAGTGATTATTGCAGTTATACTCATAATTAATTTGTGCAAATCTTGCAGAATGCAAGTCTTGTTATACAAAAAAATGGTAAGATTGTATGAAAAAACACAACTTACATTTTAATAGATAACGTTTTTCTGAATTTTTATATTATCAGATAAATACATTTAACTTCCTCTTTTCTTTATGCCTCAGGTTGTGGCGTTTTTTAATACTGTAATTTATATGTGATTTGAGAAGAAAGAAAATATTATAAAAATAAAATGGTGTGTATGTATTTTATGCAATTATTAATTAGATTTACGACGTGTACCTATTTTTTATTAATATATACTGTCAACTATTTAAATGATGATTATTTAAAATAGTCATATGGCTATTAATAAACTAAAATTATTTGTATATAGATACATAAGAGCGGCCCTTAGAGAAAGACCTGACATTAGTTACAGGTCAGATGAAAATGAATTTTACAAGTCACCAGGTATACCCGGGAATACCCGGGATTCAATATAACAGATGTAATGTATTTGCCATAGATGGACAAATTCTTTATACCTAATTTTTGTTCCATATTATATTCAATATTTCGCTCTTTTTAACAAATATGGCACTATCTCGAGTTTCGTTTACATAGGTATATTATGTTTAGCGTAAATGCAGTCACGAAAAATTCACCGATAGACTCAGTTTGTCAATGCATAACAGTTTGAAAAAGTTTCTCGCTTTGCAAAATTAATTATTTTTATTGTATTGATATTTTATTTAATTAGACACTTGAGTGTCTAATGATTTGTCGGAGGATTCAATACGCATGAAGACTAAAAAAAATTATTTCGTCCGTCAGTTGGATTACAAAAAAATATTGAACACGTCATTTTTAGGGTTCCGTAGCCAAATGGCAAAAACGGAACCCTTATAGATTCGTCATGTCTGTCTGTCTGCCCGTCCGTATGACACAGCCACTTTTTTCAGAAACTATGATGTTGAAACTTGGTAAGTAGATGTATTTTGTGAACCGCATTAAGATTTTCACACAAAAATAGAAAAAAAAAACAATTAATTTTGGGGTTCCCCTTACTTCGAATTAATATTTTTTTTCATCACGTGTATCCCATACGTGTACCTATCTATGGATAGGTTAAAAATAAAAAATAACATTTCATTTCATAAACATACTCTTTTTTTTTTTAATTATAAAAAAAACTTCCTATTCTTGATATAAAAAATAGGTACGCACTTGTAAGTGATACGGAACCCTTCGTGCGGGAGTCCAACTCACACTTGACTGGTTTTTTTTCGTTCTCAAACAAAAAATGGCGAAGATACAGCGCGATGAAATTGCGTGTGACGTCACTTCTAGGTACAATTTTACCTAGTAGGGACGTCACAAGCAAATTTGATAAATAAAAAAATACCTGTCCAATATTTTTTAGTAATTTAACTGACGGACTAAATATATTTTTTTAGTCTTCATGCCTATTGGCCGTTCGACTTTTAAGCGTAAAATCATTACCAATGGGATTTAAAACCGGCAACTTGTTAATGACAGTTGAACTCACTACCATTATACCAACAAAGCGAAACACTTCTCTATTTACACATCAAATGGCGATACCACACGCCGAAATAATCACGTGAACTCGAAAAAGCTTTTTATGGAACTCATTAACATAGGGTGGGCTATTTTTGGCACGTAGATTGTGAAATTTGAGTGACGAAAAATCACCACACATTCTGTTTCGTCATATTAATGTGTTGAACTATTCGTCCAATGTCATTGGCTCGTGTATTAGTGCTCGCTGTGTGTGCATTTTCGCAAGTTTTATTTGGAAAAAAACTACTATAGATTGTATAGTTTTAAAGTGGTTTTATTCAACTACATTTGACGCTTTACAAGAGTTTACTTCGAATACCATTCATCAATTTGATGGCTTTTATTGCCGTACACATAAATACAATCAAAGTGAAACATTTAATTCCATATTAAAGCCCGTAGACAATCAGTATTCTTATTTTTAATAGGACTGTAAGAGATTATAATTATTATTTTCTTTTTAATAATAGAAATCTTACATTGTTTTGGTCTGCCGTCGTTCAGCCTTTATGTAACATTTTGTGAAAAAAACAAAATGTTATAGGTAATTAATTATTTATTTTAAAAGGTATGCGCGTACTTATTAGACAGTAGGTTACAATAGAAAATAAGACCGAAACGTTTCAATGCAAATTAGATTTAGTCTAATAACAAATGAACTATTTATTTAATAAACACCGGAATTTTATTTCCCAAGTAATATTCAAATTCAATTCAATAATTAAAAATCTTAAATATTTATTAAAATTAAAAACTACTCAGCCTCGATAAAAGGCAGTTACAATAATAATTGATGTCCTAATTAGTTACTTAATGATGGGAAGAAAAAAAAAATAGATATCTACGATCCCGTGTTAAATATACGGAAATCGAATTTTATAACATAAAATTCGATTAATTAATAATAATTACACTGTTTTGTGTTTTCATGTGGGGACATGAAAACACAAAGGATTATCTAACTAACTCATTGTATTTATTTATTCTTAACAAAATGATTTATTTGCTTTAATATATAAATCTACCATGTTTGAAAAGAAAATATCATGTACAGTCAACAAAAGAGATAGGTTTACACCGTCAGTATCATAAATGAAAATAAATATGTTTATGTCTCTACGACAGCCGGCATTTTTTTATGGGTGAAAAGTTCGTTGCTAGTTGTATACAAATGCACATAATAGTAAACTATTCTCATAAACGAGTACATATAAATTGAAAATATGTTTAACTAAGTGTAAACTCTCTTTTGTTGACTGTACCTATGTACTGTTTTTTTTATCTGTTATTTACAACACACTCATCTTGTTGCGGTCGGGTTCTCTGGTAGGCAAGTCGTCGATCTGACTGTTGAGGTGGCAAAATATGTATAGTTCACCATACATACATATTTTGCGCCCTTTACTGCGGCCTACCTATCTTAGGCCTCGTTTGCGGACGCGGGCCGTCGCGAGTCGCGTGCGGCGTGCCGTCTCGCATCTCATAAAACGCCATATATGTTTGATATCCCCGCGTCTCCGTAAACGAGGACTTACACTTTTTTTGTACCTGTATGCTATCAATGTGATTAACCTATGATAATTTCTATGTAAATGTGGCACGGTAAAACTCAAATGAGTTTATGTGACGTCATATAGCTTCAAATTCTTTTCATTTGTATCTATATAGGTAAGTATATAAATAAATAAAAATATTTGTTACTAGGTTATAAAACTTTGTAGGTACTTATATAAAAGTAGGTACCTACCTATCGTAATTAAATGTTCTCGAAAAAATCATAACAAACAAAAAATATTGATAAGCCTAACTGACCTACGAATTATTCATAAAGTAAACGTCTTCAATGTCATGACGGACTTTCTTATCAATTCTCTCACGATACCTAACTCTTATCAAAACATTGAGACATAACAGCTACCTAATAACAGACATTGGAATTGAGGTTATTTTATTTCATCCTTTGTTGCATCATTCCCTTAGTTGCTCTTTAATAAAATGAATAAAAATAATAACTTCATAGTCTATAAACCAGTAAAGTCTTTGGAAATTTCAATATTTTTTGTCTTAAATAAAGATTATACCTTATTGGATTGGTCTTTAATAAAGATTATACCTTATTAGGCAAGCGTGTATCATCTTAGGCTCTGGCCTTATCATCGCCTTACATCAAGCGAGATTAAGGTCTAACGTAAGCCTATACTTAGTAAAAAAAAAAAAACAACAAATATTTTTGGTATTAAAAAAATGTTAAACTATTAAGTTTCGTGGCCTGGGTTTTAATTTATAAATAGCATACTCACATTAAGCAATTCTTAAAAAAATGTAAATGTTAAAAAAAGCTAACAAAATAGTATGAAATCTCATACAACATAAAAGCATTCGTTTAGTAAAACACCTTAATTTTCATAAGTGTAAATATTTCCTTGAAAATATCCAGTTATCAATTAAAAGGTCTTGGATGCGTATTGTTTAAAGATGTGATTAAAACGTTACCGGATAAAAGATAGAAGTATATTTGATTGAGTTGCAGAAGACGTAAACTTACTTTATAACAAAGTATTTTAACGATAAACACAACTGTTTAAGTAACGCATAACACTAACACCCAATTTTAAGCAACATAGTTATTATGGACATACCCACATGAGTATTATATGCATTAGTTTCCTGCACATAGTGTAAATACAACCTCCGTAGCGTAGCGGTATTTGGCTCGATTTAAATCTTGGAGGCCGTGGGTTCGATTCCCACTTTAAGAACATCAGGACAAGAAATCTTTGTGTAGATTCTAAGATTTCTTTCCGAGTTTGGTTGGCTGAGGGACTACCCTCCGTGGTTCGGAAAGCACGTTAAGCCGTTGGTCCCGATTGTTATAACACCTTCTATAACAATTGTATACCAGGGAACGGGCAGCAGCGTTTCCTTGTATGTTACATACAACATAATGCTGCGGTCACCAACCCGCCTACCAAGCGTTGTTACTATGGCAAAAACCCACCCTCGGGAGGAGGCCCTTGTTCAGCGGTGGACGTTGTACGGGCTGATGATGATGATGATGACATAGTGTAATTTGAAAGAAAAAGTAATTGGTAGCCTGAAGAATAAATATTATGAATTTGAAATGAGGATGAGTAAAAACGGTGGGATACATTTATGAAAACGTGATCAATATTTTCTATCTATCTAGTGAAAGATGGCTAGGTTCCTTCCGCCCGTCTGTTGGTGGCCGGGCACTTTTTGAAGTCGAATGTTGGAGTCACATTCTAATACTTGACTTTTAAGAGTGCCCTGCCAAATGCGGCACATTTTGGCTGCTAATTACAAATCACATAGGTTTCAAAGTGTTGGGTTTGATTTTCAACATGTTTTTTTTTATATCTACGTTCCTCTAGGCATTGATAGGCTAGAGGTACGTAGATATTAAAAAAAACATAAACTTCGTTCTTTGGATGTTGTGTTAAAATTAAGCCTTAGCGGTCTGTGATTATCTATTTAATTTCAGTAATATAGAGTTATTATAGCGGCTATAGTCATAGCGATGATTTAACACTTAGTCTGCAAGGTCTAATTACAAAAGGCTATTTTACACATATGAAATTATGTAGCAATGATGTTTATTTCTAAAAGTATTTGTCATATGGAACCTAAATAATATAATTTCTGTTCATAAAACTTGTACATGTTTGTAGAAACTCTATAGGTTTGTTTTTTTTTTCTTTTGTCTATGTGTTTAACTTCCGAAAACAATATCAGCCATTTTGCGACGTCATACATCTTGATAAAAAACATGAATGCGATCCTTTACTATTAGACTTTCTGAGTCATGACGTCATCGATCTTGAACACAGATAATGTATAAAGATCAACATGGCGGACATGGTTTTCATCTCTAAATGTCAAGCCAATTTTAAAATATTTATTATAGTGCTTTCTAAATCTCAAATAAATGTCATATTTTTTCCTTGATCTAGTAAAACCATTCTTAACCATATAAAAATAATTTCAAAAAAGTGTCAACTAACCTATTGTTTTGTTTTTGGTTATGTATTTCTAATACCACTAACGGTTATCAAGGATTCTAAATTTCTCTAAAAGTGCTCCTCCTTAATTTTTCAGCGTTTTAATGAATAGGTAGGTAATTAAATTAATCATAATCGTTAGTCTGAATTAATGTTAGCCTCTCACTTACACACCATACCTAGGTAAACGCCTTCTAAAGCAGATGTTGTTAAAAATCACATTCGTTACGTGTAAAATGAGTTATAAGACAAACGTTTATGCAATGGTAATATTTAATGCTAGTAACAGTGTGGTCATCGTAAACAAGGACTAATTATGTTATAGGTGTCAATTTCAAATCATGTAGTGGTTGAAATTTATTGTGATTCCATTTTTTACAATTAACTGGACATAAATTGTGAATGGTGTCTTCGTCTATTTAATTTTGTATTCCTTCCATTTCATTATTATAGGTTGTGTTTTTTGAAGGCCAATAAAATAAAATAAAACTTGTTTGTGATGGTTTTCTATGCCATAATAGATATAAAGTAAATATGAAGTATGTATCGTTTACTGCCACCTAGTTAAAATAGAATGAACTAAATACAGTTGACAGTGATACTTTTATCAAAGCTTATAGCTTTGATAAAAGGCCAAAAGATGTCTACAGCTGTGCTATTAATATGGATTTAAATTTAATTGGACGGAGAGCTGACAACCGAAAAGGCAAGGTAATTTGATCATTCATAAAAATGATTTATCAGCTTACCTGGAGCATTCTAAGCATAAAGACGTCGACCTGGCAGGATTCGCGTGGTGGATGTGGGAGTTATGGGGTGGGAAAAAAATTAAAAAAAAAGGTAATGTGATCAGGATTACTTTTTATGCCAAATGGTTTGCCTACCTCCCCAAAGCACACAAAAAAAATCTGGCGTCATTTGGTTGGTGGAAAGGTAGCGCCAGGCTTCATTAAAGTGAGGAAAAAAAAATATATTTTTAGGTAATAAGAACAAGGCTGGTTTTTTTTGTGCTTAAAGTTTATTATTCCCAGAGGCTAGGAAAAAAAAGCCAGCCAATAATATTGGTGGGAGCATGTCGAAAAAAATAATTGAAAATTTATATTTTAAATTGTATTTTGCTCGAGAAAGAGCTAAGGGGCATGAAAAAGAGCGCGTGGAGGGGATACACGTGACGACGGCGTCCGTGCTCTCTCGGCGCGTCGTTCATGTTCGGTAAACCAAACGCGCCTGGCTGGTCTCATCGCACTCGTTGAGCGGAAAGAGCCGAACGTTTCCGGAGCGCCAGCTGTTTCAGTTTAGCGTCTATTTTACAGCGCGTGGACGTGTTTTTATAATCTGTTTGAATAAAATAAAATAAAATAAAAATCATATTTATTTACGTAAACCAATTACAGGCACATTACCGAGAGAGCACGGACGCCGTCGTCGCGTGTATCCCCTCCACGCGCTCTTTTTCATGCCCCTTAGCTCTTTCTCGAGCAAAATACAATTTAAAATATAAATTTTCAATTATTTTTTTCGACATGTTCCCACCAATATTATTGGCTGGCTTTTTTTTCCTAGCCTCTGGGAATAATAAACTTTAAGCACAAAAAAAAAACCAGCCTTGTTCTTATTACCTAAAAATATTTTTTATTTTCCTCACTTTAATTAAGCCTGGCGCTACCTTTCCACATACCAAATGACGCCAGATTTTTTTTGTGTGCTTTGGGGAGGTAGGCAAACCATTTGGCATAAAAAGTAATCCTGATCACATTACCTTTTTTTTTTAATTTTTTTCCCACCCCATAACTCCCACATCCACCACGCGAATCCTGCCAGGTCGACGTCTTTATGCTTAGAATGCTCCAGGTAAGCTGATAAATCATTTTTATGAATGATCAAATTACCTTGCCTTTTCGGTTGTCAGCTCTTAGTCCAAATGTATGTACCCTTTTTTATATTGTTATTTATTCTGTTTAAGATATTAAATATGTATTTCGTTTGAAATTTAACATTTTTATAGGGAAACAATAGATAGGTAATTGCTATTAGAGATTGTTAGCTCTATAACTATTAGCTAGCTTATTTTACAAATTGGTCAAATGTTCCATAATAAAAAAAAAGTTTTGATATAGATAATAGAACTTTATTTTTTTACATTTTATAATTTGCTTTGAAATTCAGCTGTCCAAGCTCGACTTTTATTCAATATTTATTTAAACATCGATTAAAGTGTCATCGCGGATAACTTTTCTGTTGAGGTCGGTATCAACAAAGTATGTGTCCATTCCGACAAGACTTTTGTCTACCATACGGTAGTCTTTAAGTACCCAACGGTGCCATCTTGTTTTCATGTCACATGTCAATCTTTTGTGGAATATCATAACATCAACGAATTTCATGTTAGGTGTGAAGAAGTTTTCAACATCAATCCTGCGGTCAAGAGGGAAACCAAGAGGCATCTTGTCCAGCATAACAGTTGATCTAAAGTCACGCACCAAATCCATGCGATTCATATCCAGTATATTTACATCCACGTTGTCAACTAATCTCAATGGCGTAACAATAACGTAAAGCAAAGTGTGCATTCCACCAATGTGACCCTTTGGCAGCAGGAGCCTAGCTGGGAATCCAGTGTGGAAGTTTTTCAGATCCTTCACTAACAGATCCTTCATGTCAGTGATAGTTTCCACCCTCTTAAACAGGTCACGAGTCATCATGCGATCGCGGACTAAATTGTGCATATCTTCAGATTTCCTTACAATAGTATTCTTGCCAGTAGTAAGTTTGTATAAGAAGGTATCTAACTCGACAAAGTTCATGCGGTTCTTATTGATGTCCAAAACACGACCAAGGCGATCCTTCTTTGGTCCAAGGAATACTCTTACTACACAATCTGCGGCTTTGTCTGACAAAATATCCATTGTGACTGTGAAAGGCTGGTGATTGAGTCGGCGCTTGCGTACTAAGAATGTCATGTCAGACCTAGTCCTCTTCACTTCGTCGTCAGTCAACACAACAGCGGTAGTCATGTCCATGAGATAATCATCGAAATAAGTGACAAGTTTGTCAACTACCACGTTATCGATTTTCACTCCAGGGAAGTAAAGATCTTCTTTTGTGTAGCAAGGTAGACGTAACTTGAATAAGTGAACCAAGTCGATGATGCGTTTTTGTAGCTGGTAGAACACTGGATCACGAAGTGCTGTTTCATAGCGGTCCAGAACGGTAGGCACGACGAAATATCTGGGTAAAATAAAAGGTATTAGTCAATGAAATTATACAGGGCTATAAAAATATATCCTACTAATATTATAAACGCGAAAGTTTGTAAACAAACAGCCATCCATCAATCCATCCAGAATGGATGTTTGTTACTCTTTCATGTAAAAACTACTGAATGGATTTGGCTGAAACTTTGCACGGGGATAGTTAATAAGCTCGATTGACATATAGGTTACAAAAATCACACTCGAACCCACTAGAGCAGAGTTACGCGGGTAAACCCGTGGGGCGCAGCTAGTATTATATACTTTTACTATGCTTATCCTGCTTACACGTCCCATATCTTAATCTCAGTTACATTCGTCATACTCTTATTCAACACTTTTGTGAACCTTTGTGCACCTGTTGTGCAACATGCACGCAATTTGCTTACCACGCTCATAAAGCTGCTTACGCGATTGATTTTACATTCCGCTTTGACCCTTTCTCCTAAAAAGTGGTACAACACAAGGCCGTTGGGCGTTGTCCCTGTCCCCACGTGCAAAACCTGACCGCCAGCACTAATTAAATATCAGGTCCAGCAGTACCAACCCCTCCTATAAGCTGGAGTATATCAAACATCTAATTGCACTTATAATCTCATCCATTCCTATTTCGCATTCATGTTCCACTTCTTTCATCTCAACTGTATTTCCTTCATTTCTCTCCACATTTCTTTCGAACAGACTTTCAAATATTTTATCCACTGCTTTAAAAGTTGCTCGCTAGCATTTTTACGCAGGTCATTTACTAATATGAGAAATTTTAAACCTATTTTTAAACTTTTGAAATGTAGACTGTTTATAGATAATAACTTACTTATCACTCCTCAAAGTGTTAAGTCCAAGGACTGCTTTCAGGACAATCAACATGTATCGGTAAGCGTCCACTTTAGTTTTGATCAAATCAGTTGTGTCCATTACAACAGCGTTGTCCATTTTACCGAAGATCAGTTTTCCAAGGATTTCCAAATCATCAGTTTTCCTTAATTCAAACCTCTTACCATTCACCTAAAATAAATTATAATTGATTAAAATGTAATCTTCTGAATTGCAAAGTAAAATATGGTGAAATTGTAAATATATATAGTGTAATTATTAGTGGTGATGTTAAGAATTTACCTCAATGTATCCCTTTATTATAGCTTCTCTGATGATTCTTTCGTATTCATCGACCAGACGGATAATATCAATATTGTCATCAGTCATTATAACATGGTTGTTATGTCTTACAGGCAGTTGAACTCCATTGTGTAACTTCATCCAAGGCCAGTAACCCTTTCTGATGGTCTTGTCAAATGTAAATTCTCTGATCCTACCTAATCCATTAGAAAGACGCTCTAAGTAGTATCTAGCGAGTATTTGTTGGTACATATAAATTGTGAGTTCAAAACGTCTGATCTTCAATTTGTCATGGTGAGTATCTTTCATCCAGAATGGATAATCGACGTGGAAGTAGTAGTAATAAGTGTTAAGGTCAATATCTTCAGTAAAGTAACGGAGCTTATCTTCTTCGTTTAAGTATACTCGCTTATCATATATATTTTCATCAATGATGTAAACATCTTTGTCGGTTTTTTTGATTCCGTAGAAGTCGCAGAGCTTGAGATCCAATAACCCTCTCCTCATTTTAATCATGTATGCTTTTTTGATAACATCAGCCCGCAAAAAGTAGTATGGGTAGATTTCATAAGGAGGAGGCAAAATGATTCCTCTGCAATCCTCGCGGTGCCTTACTGCTACAGTCAGTGCGTAAACAAACATGCCTTCGTTCATATAAAGGCGCATCCAACAAGCCAGTTTGATAAATGAGGTGAAGTCCTTGGCATAGTACAGCATGTGGAACATGGAGACAACTTCTTCTAACTGACGGTCGATGTGCATCGTGAATATTTCACCACGTGGCAAAACTCCGACATTCAAAATCTTAGTGAAGTGTTTCACGACATCAGTTTTCTGTAAGACATAATAATGGAAGTATAAAGAAAATGGCAAAGCTGTAACAATGTAAATGTACATCATATTTTAATCGTGAATCAATTCTGTTATGTACTTACGGTGACCAAGTGTAGGCAGTCTTCAATTTTCACATCTTTTCCAATATCTACAAGATCTTTGTACATAAGCGGCTCCATAACATGGTTCAACAATTTCATGATTACCATTTGCCTTTCCTTTATATCCATTGTCACTGGAAAAAAAGATGATATTAATAGATTAAATGTAAATAAAGAAAGTATTAGTAATGTACAATACGTGACGAGCATATTAGTCTAAAGCAAGTAGTTAAACAACAAGTGGAAACTGTACATGTTCTGTGTAATAGAGCGCTACAGCTGTGACAGTGGGTCGATTTGAATGTCTTTATATAAATTACTAGGTTCCCGCGAAAGGAGTTACCTGCATTACTCCCGTTCCCGTAGGAACATCATAATTAAATATAGCCCCCCTATGGGGCTCCGATTTGAAAAAATATCGAGGGAGGCAAATTGGACCAGTAGTTTCTGAGATGAGCGCGTTCAGGCATACAAACAAACGCTTCAACTTAAAATATTAGCGAGCGTAAATTCTACCGGTTTATTAACCTGGTCACTACAATGTGCATGTATAACTATTTAATTAACATTAAAAACTTAAGTCAAATTTATAGTTATAAGTGGACCAAAGCTTAAAAAGTTAAGTTTCGTATTTCATAGGGCATACATTTTAACACAAAACATACAATTCATTACATTAATATGAAAATTTGAAACTAGTTGTTAAAGTTCTAATAATGGGTGTATAAAAAAACACTTATACATATCGCAGTTTTAATGTAATAGTGACACAAAATAAGGTAAAACGACTAAAATGCATTTTCGTTAAGTTACACATTTGGTTTTGTGTCACTACGGAAAAAAATAATTGCAAATTTATTTTTCTATCGATAAAACAATGTAAGTTTAAATCAATAACAAACGTAGGACTTACCCATTTTGGTATCATCCAAGTATAAGTCGGTCCTCACCATGGCCATGGCCCCGGCGGCCAGGCACGCAACTAGTAGGATAGCCCTCATCGTGCAGCCAACTCAGTTAGAGTTCAACTGTGCCACAACAGATTTTCCATCGGCTTATATACAAAGACTTATCATAGGTTCGACCCTAATCATTGAAAATGTTATTTGTCTTATATATTCTGATAATGTCTTTTGCAACATAATTGTAGTCTGCAACAAAGTAACAGATCTGTTACTAGGAAAACTTATTAAACTTTTATAATTTGTTATTGCATAAAGAATATTATGTTGATAAATTTTTAAGTCCCACAGTGGGCGCCCTCTTGCCCAAATTATTTATTACGTATTTTATTATCCACACACAGTTTGATTTTTAAACGTTGCTAATAACTGTTTTCGCTAGTAAGGTTAGTATGTCAAACAACATGCTAAATTACCTGGTAGACTTAACAGAATCTGATGATGATACTGTAAATGGTCTAACATCCACTGCTAAACATGGGTAAGCTTCGAAGGGTGTGTTGCGATAATCATAGGCAGGCGAATGGGTGACCCTAGTATTATGTTAAGCATATACATAGGTGAACTTTGCCGCCTTTTGTCTGCTATACTGGTGCTTCACTATAGGTCTTATGAACAGACTCAGAGTCGCTCAATGAGCTATGGAGAGGGCTATGCTCGGGGTATCTCTACGAGATCAAATCAGAAATAAGAAGATACGTAGAAGAACGCGGGTTACCGACATTACAACAACGGAATAGTTCGTTTGAGTGACAATGGGCAATGCCGATCGGCAAGCGTAGGGTAGGACGTCCACCAACCAGGTGGAAGGACCTGGTAAAGGCCGCAGGATCACTTTAGATACAGGCCGATTCTAATCGTAGTAACTGGAAATCTATGAGGGAGGCCTATGGCCAGCAGTGGACGTCCTACAGCTGAAATGATGATGATGATCTGCTATACGATTATCATAGATAATGCCAAACGGCACTAACGGCTTAACGTGCTTTCCGAAATTCAAAAGGAAGTTCCTTCAGCCAATCAGACCCAACTTGACCTCCGAGATTTAGCAAGATTTACAAGTACACACCACTTTAAAGAATCTTTAATGAGACTGTAAAGTGATGTAGGTAAGTACTCCTTTATAATGTCACTGTCAACTGAACATGGGCCTCCTTCAAAGGGGGTGCCATAATCACCACACTTAGCAGGCGGATAGGTGACCACATTATTAAAGCAAAGCATATACATAGACATTTCAGTCCGTTACCTTCACACACGATTGTTAAAAATTATGAAGTTAAAAGAAACCAATGGCTTAAACAACTCTTATCTCCCTCAATCAACCAGGCCTGAAAATGAATTATTGACTTTACACTGAGTTTTTTTTGTCCGGAGCGGGAATCGAACCCACGACCTCTGTGATTTAAAGCGAGATTTAAAAAGATAATTAATTATTGATTACTGTAGTAGTGTAGTCAGGTCACAAATTAGGACGGGGATTGGCCGGGTAGGTTGAATATATACTACTACTATATAAATTCTAGTTAGTATCTGATGATCTTGCATTTAAACTCTTCTGCCACATGTCATTAAATGGATTGGAAGTCAATTATAATTTTATCACTGCTTACTCCCAAGCATTCAATTCGAAATACTAGACTTAGTCCCTTAGACTCATCACTAGAAATAAAAAACACCAATGCTATTCACTCGTCGGAATTATTGTGACGGGATGAATTGATCGTTGGTAAGTTTTCAAAGTTAATTGTTTTAAAGACTATTTTGAATAAAAAAATAATAACACACATTCAATAAATTTATTTATTATAAACAAAAAAAATTGTGTATAGGTATCGCCAAAAAGTAATATTAATTATATGATGGTAACAAATCTTTAAGAAAAAATCTCCTTAACATTTTGCTAGATGATAAGTATAATAAATATAATAAACAAATTTAGATAATTTTATATTGATTTATACACAACATATTTAGACTATTAAAATAAAAATATTTTTACCCTTTGCTTATCTATACTAATATATAAAGCTGAAGAGTTTGTTTGTTTGCTTGAACGCGCTAATCTCAGGAACTGCTTTTCCGATTTGAAAAAAATATTTCATAGTTAGATAGTCCATTTATCGATAAAAGCTATGGCTTTAGATAATTATGATATTCCACGGAAACGGGAATTACGCAGGTGAAACAATGTTTCCGCATGACATATTTATAGTGTAACGAAACAGTTCGTGAGTTTATTTAACACAGAAACGATTATTCGTACGCTTCTTACGAAGCGCCAACTACTTAAAAAGGAGGATCTGTTAGTTTCACGCTCGTTTGACAGATAGCGTTGATGTGCATTACTCAATTTTTTTGGCATTATTAATTAATTTATAGATTTAATACTTTTTTTATTAAAACATTTTAAGTACAAATATATCATTTAATTAATTAATAATTATGCAATTAATATTTTGGCACGAGGGCTTAAAGGACTAAATAACTTAGAGGTCAAATCTGGAGAATGACGGGAGGTTTTTGAAGTTTTGAAGTTGAAGTTCTTTTGATTGAAATACAGGCATGTGGTTAAGTAGCCCCTGGTCCCCATGACCATAGTTCTGGTTAGCGTGATGTGGTTCGCGCAGGAGTGTTCCGTCATTTGACGATAATGATATAATACATCAATTCCCTTGTAAGTAAATTACGTAGTTGCTAAATTGCTCGAGTTCTTTCACAAAGCGTGTTTATGTTACTGTTGAATTTTCGTCGTTTTATAGAATCAATAAGCTATTTCATGTTATCTGAAGGGTAAAGGTTTGAGGCTACCACGTTAAAGTAGTTTCATGCTGTTTGGGTTAGAAATTGGCATCATGTTCGATTTCTTTTTCTTTTTTTGTTCACATAAATAGTGTAGTGTAATTTGTTTTATAGTCTGGTGTGTACAACATGTACCCTTTTTGGGTGAAATTTTTGTATAGTCTCCGAAAATTATGATCAAGGTGTCATTCGATTCGGAATATTATGTAGAAAGTTTAAGAAAAATTTCCAAAAGTAGCCGATAACAATTGCAAAAGTTATAAATTACAATACAAATAAATAAATAAATTACAATACAAGACCGATTTTTTTACATTGTAAGTATTATTGTAGTCTGTGAGAGTGGCTCTCTTTAAAAAATATCTTGTAACTTTTATAGGTGAGATCTCATCTTGTATATTTAAGAAACAAAACGATTTTATTTAATATTACTAAGATCTAAAATCAAGCCGTCAAGCTGTCAAAGTCTTATTTGAAAAAATGTAAAATAAAAATTGAAAAATAATTATTCTGGCGAAGAATTTCATACATTTTGAGTAAAGGAATGCTCTACATTGTCAACAAAAAGCTAATAATAGCGTTTGTATCTCCATACAGCATGTAATATCCATGCCTATAAGGATTTCAGTTACTGTCAAATAGGTACAAGGATCCAACTGCAATACAGTTAAGTGTTTTTCTTATTTCGATTCTTATGTATGATTGTGTTGTCCTCGGCAAATCTCACGGCTCCATCTGCCCATAGTGGATGACGATACGAAGAACTTTCAAAGCAGGACCGAGCGAATCAACCCATCAATAAAATTTGCGGCGCTGACATGTGTCTAATAAATCTGAAACGTTTTTAAGAAATTATTTTTAAGGTGTAAATATTTTACTTTTAGATTATTTATTATTAAGTGCCTAATTCGAGGAGCCAAGGCGGTTTCGATAGCCAGGCGGAACAAAATCAACCTTCAGCGTCTTTCAATCCTCCGGTGAGATGCCCCCAATGTCCTCAGGTGCATTTATTCAACAGCCAGCGGGGCTTAAACGTACATATCGGTATAATCCATAAAACCCGGAGCTTGCCTTTAGACCGTACAGCGGAAAATGTTACAAGCCATGCAGATCCTACGTGGAAAACTCTCGCATATCTAAAACATACGACCCCAGTACTAAAGCGTGTATGCCGTGTGATTTCCGGCTTAGAATAGACCACCCCATGTCCTCCCATGGGTGTCGTAAAAGGCGACTAAGGGACATATGGCTGATGGATGGGCAGCAGCATCTATTAGCTCAAGGTTTACATCTTACTGCGATCACCAATCCGTCTGCCAAGCGTGGTGATTATGGCAAAATCCCTCTACGATCCTGGCTTGCCAAGGTCTGTTAAGAGGAGGCCCATGTTCAGCAGTGGACGTCAACGGGCTGTTGATGATGACTAAAGCGTGTTCCCCTGGGAGCGAGACCTCTTGCTGCTAAATATCTGTCGCAACTAATACGCCAAGCATGCCGGGAGAACACAGAGACGGCTTGGCAACTACTTTTAACTTTTCCTTACAGAGTTTTACACGTAGATACAGCATGCAAAAATAAGACAATATCTCTCACCACACAAATAAAAACAAATTGTACCAGTACCAGTCTCGACCTCACAGCGATCCCGTTGCACAATTATCACTCTAGTAAAAATAAATTTCAACATGTGGAATCCAAGTTAGCTGACGGAGATAGCGGAGTAGCGACGTGGTAGCGCCACACTCTTCAGACACAATTATGGCTTTGAAAGATAAACATCCATCTCCTCCTACTGACCTAAGCTTCCCTAATCCCAGATAACTCATAGGCCTTGACTGTTTCAGCACAGGTTGTGGCTGCGGCGGTGAGCTCCTTCCGCGCTGGTTCGGCTGGTGGTCTTGATGGCTTAACCCCCCAACACCTAAAAGACCTTACCAGTCCTAGCGCAGGAGAGGCTAGTATTACATTGCTGGAAGAGCCGACCGCCCTAGTTAACCTTATGCTTCGCGGTGGTGTGAACGGAGCCGTCATTGACGTCTTGTATGGGGCCAATCTATGCGCCGTATACAAGAGGGATGGCGGTATCCGCCCCATTGCCGTAGGTTCCATCTACAGGCGTCATCATCATCATCATTTCAGCCGTAGGACGTCCACTGCTGGACATAGGCCTCCCTCATAGATCTCCAGTTGTTACGGTTAGAAGCGGCCTGCATCCACCGTGATCCCGCGGCCTTAACCAGATCATCCGTCCATCTAGTAGGTGGACGTCCTACGCTACGCTTTCCGATCCGCGGTCTCCATTCGAGAACTTTTCGGCCCCAACGGCCATCTGTTCTCCGTGCTATATGGCCTGCCCATTGCCACTTCAACGAACTAATCCGTTGGGCTATGTCGGTAACCCGCGTTCTTCTACGTATCTCCTCATTTCTGATTTTATCTCGTAGAGAAACCCCGAGCATAGCCCTCTCCATAGCTCGTTGAGCGATTCTGAGCCTGTTCATACGGCCTATAGTGAAGGACCACTACAGGCGTACGGCAGCCAAAACCTGCTGCAATTATTACAACAGTAAACTTTCGGTTTTATTCCAGCCCCACCAATTGGGTTTCGGCCTGCCCTGCCCTGCTGACACAAATTCAAAGGAAACGCGGGCAATATTCAACAAGGACCAACTTCTGGAATCAGCTGTAGGATACGAGCAGGGCGACCCCCTTGGACCGGTTACATTCAGGCTCGCGATGCAACTTATAGGCTTTTAAATTCTAAATTCAATGTTTGGTATCTGGAAGACGGGACTCTCGAAGGCAAGGTAGATACTGTACTAAACGACCTAATCTATCTCAAAAATGAATTCAAATCGATTGGCTTAGAATTGAATGTTTCTAAATGTCAAATATACTTCACTGACCTACCGGACAGACAGACGACAATTCAAAAATTTCAAGTTATAGCGCCCAATATAAAAATTCTGGAAAAAGATTCCCTACGCCTCATTGGGTCTCCTATTTTAGACGAAGGTCTCAAACCATTCGTAGAGGAAAAAACTGAAAATTTTACTAACGTTTCGGACAGTTTTACCAAAATTAATATGCACTCGGCCTACACAATTATTCGCCATTGTTGTTTTGTCCCAAAATTTACGTATGTTCTTCGTTCCTGCCCCTGTGGAAGCAGGTGGCCCTTTTGGAAAATATTGACCAAATTATCCGGAATACCCTCTCTATAGTTCTGAACGTGGATCTGGACGCCCGAGCATGGCTACAGGCGAGTCTTCCAGTACGTCTGGGCGGTATCGGCATCCGCAAAATTTCAAGTGTCAGTTTACCAGCGTTTATATCTTTGGCCCACAGTACAGAAGAATTAACTTGGAAAATTCTCTCTTGCACACCAGTTAATTCGGAATTAACGTGGAAAATTCTCTCTTGCACACCAGTTAATTCGGAAGTACAGTGTTTGGCTGAAGCTATAGACGCTTGGAAAATGATCCGTCCAAACGTAGAGCTACCCGCTAAGCTGTTCTCCCAGGGACAATGGGACCGGCCGCTCTGTGGCATTGTCCGTGAAAACCTCCTAAATACGGCGGGCAACGCTACGGAGCGCGCTCGGCTTTTGGCCGTGGAAGAATGGGAGTCGGGCCTTTGCCTGTCTGCCTGCAACGGCATTGCCATCACCCAATATTGGCACAATGCCAAGATGACGGCACGTTCCGCTTGGCTACCTGCCTACGCTTGGGCGTCACCTGCGTTTCTCCGCATCGCTGTCGCTGCGGGGGAGGTGGAGCGCCGGTAGAATACCTCGCCACGGCAGCCCGTGCCACGTGCCACGTGCTCTTGCCACCGCCGGCATCCCGGCCATGTTAGAACCTTATGGCTTGGCGCGCGGCGATGGCAGGAGACCCGATGGAAGTTCGTTGCTGTCTTGGAAGATTGGAAGGTCTTTGGTGTGGGACGCGACTTGCGTGGCCACCCTTACGCCTTCCCATCTACCTAATACAGAGCGGCTTGCGGGCGCTGCTGCCGCAACAGCGGAAGCCTCTAAGCGGCGCAAGTATACAAACCTTGCAGGTAATTATATATTTGAGCCGTTTGGGGTTGAGACGCTTGGGCCGTGGGGTCCGGGAGCGCGGTCTCTGTACAAAGATATTGCGAAGCATCTAGTAGACGCTTCCCGTGACCAGAAGGCTGGCCTTTATTTAGGACAACGCATCAGCATTGCCATCCAGCGCGGTAATGCTGCCATTCTTCTGGGGACGTTCCCCGCAGCGGACTCAGACGTGGAGGAATTCTTTGACGCCTAAGCCCTTAGGTAGAGTAGTAGTAGTCGTTTTTGTAGGTATAGCTTTATTTTAATTTTTTATGCCATCGTTTTTTTTTCTTATTTATTAGTTTTTTTTAGTTTAATTTAAGTTTTTCAAATTAAGCATTTTCATTTTGTTATAAGTACATACAAATAAACTATATTACATTTTATATAAATTCTTATAAACCAATAAATGTTCTAAGGATATTTGAATCGTTTAATTTAATCTTCTTTTCTTAAAAATCTATCACTTACGGTGGTGGTATGTATATTGAGATCAACCAAGCAACTACTGGAAGTGACAGAGGCACCCACGTTGGGTGCCAATGTCACCTTCGACTTACTATTTATAACATTTATAACTACAACAAGCAGTTAACATTTTTGTGTTTAGGGTTCACTCCGGCAGATTTTGTCAATGAAGACTTAGATTGTAAGTGGGAGGTGAGCTAGGGACAAGAAGCGTGCGGATATTGTAATGCTAATATTAAAAAGTCATAATTCCCGCTCATTATGAAAATGGAATTTTTCCCATGTAGTCCATTCGCACTTTTACAATACATCGCATATTTTAAAGCCGTTTTTGGTAATCATATATTGATTAACATTTGTGAACTGTGAACGATCGTGCTGCGAGACTAAAAACAGCGTGAACTTTGGAAAAGCAATGGGGGAAGACGCGGGCGACAATAGCATTGCTTACCTTATCTTATAATAATGATTTCATTATTATCATTAGCCTGTTGTAGAAGATGTCGTAACTATCGGGACTAACAGCTTCACGTTCTTCCCGAGGCACGGAGGGTAGTCCCTTAACTTACCAGACCCAGAAATATATTTTTGGATTTAAGCAAAGATATCTAATCCGAACTAGTTAATACGAAGGTAGAAATATAGAGAAGGTAGAAGGTCCAGGACAATGTAAATGACATGTTCCATAAATTTAAAATATTTAGCAATATTTTTTAAGCCAAAAATACTGAAATGGAACTATTACACTTCAGTATTTTTGGCTTAAAAAATAAACACGAACGAATATCAATTAATTCAAGAATGTCCATACTTCTGATGGTTTGAAATGGTGTTTTATTTGTTAGTTATTTAGTTTTCATTTTACTTATAAGCATAATAAGCTACATACCTACTAACGTTCACAAAACTAGGTTTACTTAACTCCTTTTTTTTCGGACGGACATAATGTAGTTAGCCAGGAGGCTTTTGCTACTTCACCGGACATAAGAGCGAGCAGAGCTAACTGCCTCAATAACATTTACTATATGGTACGGGAAAAAAAAGACGAGTCCAAATAAATGCACTGTTCATTTTAATGCAATAAATGAATTAGAATCGTTGAAAAAATTAGGGTTGCGACAAACTGTATAATTTACTCAATTCCTGAAAATCGGGTAGACTCATTTGGATGCGTAACTTATTTAATCTCTATTCCTATTTTGCTGTGAAAGTAATAGTTAAATTCTGATATAATTTGTTATTTAAAAAAATAAGAAGTTTATACTCTGTTTTTCATTGTTGTATAAGTTATATAAACCCACTTGTTTATATTTATATCTATCAACATGTAGGTAAAAAAACAGACAATTTAGTGAATAAAATATTTTGTGTGCATTTATTGCGTAGTTTGTGTAGAAAACGGCTTAAACTAAAACTGGAAAAAGGCTGTAAGTACGTAGTTTTTGCGCATTTTATCCAAGCCTTTTTTATTAACCGTGCAGTAACTACAAAAACGATGCAACTAACACCCACAAAAAAAATATTCACTTAGTTCCCTGTTTCTTTACTTAACATGTTGCTATAAGTATAAGTTGATTAAACAAACATATATACTCGTATCTCAGATACTTATCTGAGAAACACGCCAAGACAACAATCCCATTCGCATAATCCAAGTACCATTACTATTGCAACTCGTGAACACTAGATAGGATATTCTAATTAAGAGTAATAACTGTCGTGACACATTTGTATTGTCGTGACACATTAGCTTTCATCCTGTTACTCTTAGTGCTGAAATTCTAGATACTATGATACCTAAATGTTTGTAAACTACCAACATTTAGGTATCATAGTATCTAGGATTTCACTTAAAGTTATCGAATAGGTACTATGTCGATGACTATGATTGTAAAGTATAGTTACTAAATTAATAGGAATGACATATCTTTCTAAAGCACTTATATTTAAACTGTTTTTGATTTTTCGAAGCAAAAGGGCACCAAAACGGCAAGTAAGTGTAAGTGTTGCTGTAGTTGTAACATTGCATTAGTTCTTATAAGGCTTCGGCATTAAACTAAATCATGGACTTAACAATCTAAGAATATAGTATATATCATAACATGGTTGTTAAAATAAAACTCTGCACTGAATAATCTTTTTTTTTAATTTTTTATGTTCTGCATACCCTTGACCATAAGAAAGTCATGTCGCGATAGTTACATGTTAATTTACATATCAATCAAAATATTGTCACGTTCAATTTTTCTGTTTAGATCAGTATCAACAAAGTAGGTGTCGGACTCAATGGCGACTCTGTCAACCAAATTGTAGTTTTTAAGTACCCAGTGGTTCCATCTAGTCTTCATATCACAAGCCAACTTTTTGTGGAAAATCTTAACGTCTACGAATTTCATATTAGGAGTCCTGAAAGTTTCTACATCAATCCTGCGGTCAAGAGGGAAACCAAGAGGCATCTTGTCGAGCAGAACAGTGGATCTAAAGTCACGCACGAATTCCTTACGTGAAAGGTCTAACATATTGAGATCGATGTTGTCAACTAATTTCAATGGAGTAACAATGACATAAAGCATGAAGTCCATTCCTCCAACGCGCCCCTTAGGCAACAGGAGCCTGGTTGGGAATCCGGTGTGGAAGTTTCTCAAATCCTTTATCAAAATATCCTTAAAGTCAACGACTGTTTCAACCCTCTTTAATAAATCACGAGCCATGACACGATCACGGACTAGATTATGCATGTCAAAAGATTTCCTTACAATTATGTTCTTACCAGATACCAATTTGTAAAGGAAGGTATCTAACTCAACGAAGTTCAAACGGTTCATATTGATGTCAATCAGACGACCGAGGTAGTCCCTCTTGGGACCGAGGAATACTCTTACGACACAGTCAACGGTTTTGTCGGACAAAACATCGATGGTAAGTTCAAATGGCTGGTGATTGAGACGACGTTTGCGTACTAAGAAAGTCATATCCGACTTGGCTTTTTTCAACTCTTCTTCAGATAAACCTACGGCAGTGGTCATATCCATCAGGTAGTCATCGAAGAAAGTGACGAGCTTGTCAACCTTAATAGTATCAATCTTCACACCGGGGAAGTAAAGATCCTCTTTAGTGTAGGAAGGCAGTTTCAGTTTCCAAAGTAATACCAAGTCAAAGATACGTTTTTGTAGCTTGTAGAACACAGGATCACGAAGAGCGGTCTGATACTGATCCAGAACAGTAGGAACCACGAAATACCTAAAATAGAATAAATGTAAGTTGTATAAATTAGTAAAGTGAAACAGTTACGTCGTACGTGTCAATATGATATTAAACACAAAAGGTTAATAAAAACATATATACTCACTTGTCGGATTTAGTAGTATCAAGTCCCAATACAGCTTTCATGAGAATCAACAAGTAGCGGTAGCCGTCAACACGGAATTTGTCCAAGTCATTTGTTTCAATCACAACATCGTTGTCTATTTTACCGAAGATAAGTTTTCCAAGAATCTCAATGTCATCAATTCTGGTCAGGTCGAACCTCTTGCCATTGATCTGAAAGTATACATTTTTGTTTTTATTATTCCGAGTCCAATAGTTATATTAATATTTCTTAGGATATTTTCAAAATAACTTACTTCAATATGTCCCTTGATGATAGCTTCACGAATGATCTTCTCATAATCATCTACTAGACGGATAATGTCCATGTTATAATCGTGAGCAATAACGTAGTTGTTGCGCCTCACAGGTAATTCTACACCGTTGTGAAGTTTCATCCAAGGCCAGTATCCCTTTTTGATTGTTCTGAGCCATGAGAATTCTTTAATCCTACCTAATCCATTGGAGAGGCGTTCCAAGTAGTATCTAGCCAGGATTTGTTGGTACACGTATATTGTAAGTTCAAAACGTCTGATCTTTGATTTGTCGTGATGAACATCCTTCATCCAGAACGGATAGTCAATGTGGAAGTAGTAAAAGTAAGTATTAAGGTCGATATCTTCAGTAAAGTAACGAAGTCTGTCTTCTTCGTTAAGGAGCACACGTTTGTCGTAAATGTTTTCGTCGATGATGTAAACATCTTTGTCCGTCTTCTTGATACCGTAAAATTCACTTAGTTTGAGATCTAAAAGACCCCTCCTCATTTTGAGTAAGTAAGCCTTTTGGATGACATCGGCGCGCACGAAGTAGTAGGGGTAGATCTCATATGGTGCGGGTAAAATGATACCCCTGCAATCTAGACGGTGTCTGACAGCCACAGTGAGGGCGTATACAAACATGCCTTCATTCAAATGAAGGCGCATCCAGCACGCCGTTTTGATGAATGTGGTAAAGTCTTTGGCGTAGTACAAAACGTGGAACATGGATACAACTTCTTTAAGCTGACGGTCCACGCCCAAGGTGAAGACCTCACCACGTGGCAAAACGCCAACTCTTAACATTTTGACAAAAAGTTTAACGACTTCATTTTTCTGAAATTATAATATAATTTAAATTTAAAGATGATATAAGAATGTAAAAATTCAAATAAAGATATAAGAAATTCAAAACCTCATTTAGATACGCACCGTGAACTTATCCAAGTTTTCTTCGATTTTGAAATCCTTGCCAATGTCTACTAAGTCTTTATACATTAGAGGCTCCATGACATGGTTAAGCAACTTAAGGATTACAATTTGTCGCTGTTTGATATCCATGGTAACTAGAAATATTTAAATTAATTATTGCGTTAACCTAACGTAAATTTTTTGCTTTATTTAGTTAATATATAAAGAATCATATTTAAATAATTGTGATTTTGTAACTATAACTGCCATTGTATTTGATATATGAATTGAATCTAATCGATGATGAAAAAAATAATAGCGAATTTATTTTTATCAATAAAAACAACACACAGCAATAGACACAATGCTAGTTTAAAGCAATAACAAACGTAGAACTTACCCAATCTGGTATCATCCAAGTCTAAGTCGGTCGTCACCATGGCCATGGCCCCGGCGGCCAGGCACGCTACTAGTAGGATAGCCCTCATCGTGCAGCCAACTCAGTCAGAGTTCAACTGTGTTACAACTACTTTTTCATCCCCTTTTATACTAAGTTCTGATCTGTGATTTAAAATGATAATTTAAATTGTTGCTATTTCTTTCGATAACGGGACGTCGCCCTTGTTACAATGTTGCAGTCTAGGTAAGAAGGTGGATAGTAATATTGCTATCAGTTTTTATTAGTATTATTATTGTATTTACTTATTAAATTGAATTTGGAAAGAAACCATGTAGCATGATTTAAAATTTTAAATCTTTAGTATTATGATTATAAGATTCTATAATAGGATATTTTGTATATCCTGCTAATATTTTAAACGCTGAAGTTTGTAAGTATGGATGGATGGAAGTTTGTTACTCTTTCACGCCAAACTAATGAATGGAATCGGCTGAAATATAGCACTGGGATAGGTTATACGCTGGATTAACATATAGGCTACAAAACACCACGCTCCGACCCACAGGAGCAGATTAACGCGTGTAAAACCGCGGGGCGCAGCTAGTTTATAATATTATTATCTATATTTATGTAACTGTTTTAAATAAAATCTGCAGGGTGAATTTTAAGTAAGGTCTTAATAACGGAATAATTGCAGTTTTTTGGATTACTGTGATACCCTACCATTTATTGAGCCTCTACTGACTACCCAAGATGTAAGTTGTTTTTTTTATTGTATCTTCATCGGTGCAAGCTGTGGCCCAACTTTCTGTAACAATCAGGTATTTATGCTTTAATGGCCTTTGACTACGGCCTAACCTTTAAATCAAACGCTCCTACTACTAATATTATTATGTCATATGCTCTTAGTTTCATTTAGGCTTGAGCGCCGAAATCATAAATATTAGATTTATGAAATCAAATCTTGGGGTCATAATTGATAGCTCCCTATCTTGGAACAGCCATATTGCAGAGGAAAACAGGAGGGTATATGGTTCGTTTCAGTCTCTTAAGCGTCTCCAAAAATTCCTTCCCTTCCATACTCTCTCTTTAGCCCAAACTTTTCTTTTACCTCTTCTGGATTATGCTGACGTCTGTTATCTGGATGCAACCGAGGAATTTCTTGGCAAACTCGAGCGGCTGCAAAATTTGTGCATCCGATTTATTTTTGGCCTTCGTAAATATGACCATGTGTCGGAGTTCCGATCATATTGTTAAAGTGGTTGCGTCGACGTTGACGTCGCGATTGCCATATACTTTCTCTTTTCTGTCCTACATAATCCAAATGCCCCTTTCTATCTTCGTGAACGCTTTGAGTATTTAATCCCACGCGATAAAATTTGCCGTACAGCTGCTTCTCTCCTTCTCCGAATGCCTAAACACACTTCCAGCCGCTACGATGGCTCTTTCACCATACGTGCAGTACGCCTTTGGAACTCTCTTCCCCATTCCATTCGTGCCAGTTCATCTATCCACGTTTTTAGAAAAAGATCAAAAGAACATTATCTCTTATCTCATTATATGTATTAGTTTATTTTTATTAAGTATGTATGTATTGTATTTATATATATTATTACGTATTAGCATTAGTTTAATATACTCAAAATTGTTGCTATAGTTTGTGTACACTGTTTTTGCCCGTTTATCACAAATCTCACTCTGAATATGGTTTTCTGGAAGAAAACTCATAAATAAGTTAAGCTCGTCATTATACATCATCTTTAATTGTTGATCTCTCATAACTTGTTTTCATGTGTACAATAAAGAATAAATAAAATAAAGCTGCTCTCTTTCACTTTTTTTGCTTTCTTTTCACTGTTGGTATGTTTTGAGTAGTTAAAGTCATTAGTTCTTCTTAATGCCTTGCCAAACTAATGGGATTTTTTACTATTATAAATATTTAACGATGAAGGTCTTACAGGAACGGAACGGTTACGCGGGAGAACGCTAGTAAATAATATATTGATTTTAACTAATGTAGGATGATAATAAGATTAGCGCTAGCAGCGGATTATAATACACTGATGGTCCACCAATAGTACTATTATATACTATTGTTTGCACCTAGAAAGCTATACGTTTAACGAGCTGAAAAAGTGTGCAGTTTTGGGATATTTAGAGCAGCTGAGTAATTGCAACACTGGATTCGGTTACGTAGCCTAAGAAAATAAAACTACACATTGATTATTAGCTGTTCCTCGTGGTTTATTTATTGTGTGTAAATCTTTTTCTAAAATAAAAGATATAATACTTACGTTCCTTTCCTTGATTATTGTTATTAGTGTTACTTGATTTACCTTAGATAGGTATGTCATTATATTTTAATGTAATAACATTATATAAATAAAAGTAGTTTCTGTTACAATTCGTAATTTCGGCTATATCCTATTTCCCCGTTAACAAATTAATAACTGCTATTAATTCGATAGAGACTTAATATCGACGAGAAAATAAATAAGACTATATATATTATTAATTTCGAAAGATGGTGGAGTTATTACTGGATACGTACTTTTCTTCAGTCACACTTGTGGAAAAATTGGTCCAGCAGGTTTTGGACTTATTGCAAACGAAATAAAACTCTATTCTCTTTATCTTCTCTTAAATCAGTTCATCGACAACTTCCGCAGCGTAGCGGTATTTGGCTTGCTTTAAATCCTGGAGGTCGTGGGTTCGATCCCTACACCGGACAGGAAATCTTTGTGTAAATTCTACGATTTCTTTCCGGGTCTGGTTGGTTGAGTAGGACTACCCTCCGTGCCTCGGAAAGCACGGTCCCGATTGTTATAACAATCATTTATAATAATCGTATATCGAGGAATGGGCAGCAGCGTTTCCTTGTGTATTATAGAATAATACTGCGGTCACCAACCCGCCGGCCAAGCGTGTGGACTATGGTAAATACCCTCCCTCGGGAGGAGGCCCATGTTCAGCAGTGAACGTTATATCGCATCGCGAACTGACGCGCGTGACTGATTAAAGAGACATTATGTTTATAAGCTGTTAGACCTCCGGCCTACCAAAAAAGTCGGTTTCCGAAAAGGCTTTAGTACCTACCATAGACCACATACATACGCTGCAGGGGATTATACAAAAGACCCAGGAGTATAATCCGCCACTATGCTTGGCGTTAGCGGACTATGAGAAAACCTTTGATTCTGTCGAAATTTGGGCGGTTCAAACGTCACTTCAGCGGTATCGCATCGACTATCGGTACATCGAAGTGTTTGTGCACCTCAACGTCTGTTGTGCATGCTCAATGACCTCGATCGTCTTTCTCAACAAGTAAGAATGAACATGAACAAGACGGAAGTCATTCACCTAACTCTATTGCCGTTGGGAACTCTATTCAAATTCTAATAAGTATATCACTAAGTACAACCAACTAAGAGAAAGAGGTCAATTGTTGAATTCGACTCGATTGGGCAGCATTTGGGAAGCTTCGAAAAAAAATGTCATCGTACCCATACGTGTGGGGTATCTATGAATAGGTCTTCAAAAATGATGTTGAGGTTTCTAATGTAATTTTTTTCTAAACTGAATAGTTTGCGTGAGAGACACTTCCAAAGTGGTAAAATGTGTGTCCCCCCCCCTGTAACTTCTAAAATAAGAGAATGATAAATCTAAAAAATATATATGATGTACATTACCATGCAAACTTCCACCGAAAATTGGTTTGAACGAGATCTTGTAAGTAGTTTTTTTTTAATACGTCATAAATCGTAAACCGCAATTTACCTTTAATTCAATCAACTCGAATATAAAAAAATATAAAATAACATTTCATTTCATAAACATACGCTTTTTTATTCTTGATATCAGAAATAGGTACGCTCTTGTAACTGATACGGAACCCTTCGTGCGCGAGTCCGACTCGCACTTGGCCGGTTTTTTATTTGTTCTTAGTTTACATAAATGATTTGCCATACATCATTAATAAACTGACAGATATACAGTCAGACTGTTCTATTTGCTGACGATACCTCAGTAATATTTAAAGTCAGTAGAAACGATACTAACCTTATTGAAGACAATAAAACACTTAGTATACTTAACTTACACATTGGTTTTCTTCAAATAAGCTTTTATTAAACGCGGGTAAAAATGCGTCAGATTTGTGCTACCAAATGTAACTAACGCTAAACCAATTTCTTCACTTAATGGTGAAACGTTAGACCTAGTTCAATCAACGGTTTTTCTAGAAATAACTTTCGACTCAAAACTGCAATGGGCCCTCATATTGAAAAATTAACTACCGGTTAGTCAACCGGTTATTTTTTTATTTATGCTGTCTGGAAAATTAGGCAATCGTCCGATGAAGTAACTGGCTAGACTAGTGTATTTCGCGTACTTTCATAGCATTATATCCTATGGATTCCGTTTACCGTTCCCTCTACGTACATATACCAAAATATAATTTTGGTTAGAAAAAATACCTATAGATCAATATAGCAAAAAAGTGATATTTATAATGTTAACACGAGAAATAAACATAAAATTACCATACCCGGCTTTAGAGCTAGTAGAACCAATAAATCATTTATGGGAAATTGTATTACGGTCATAACAAACTCCCTACTCAAGTAACTGATTTGCCTGATACAACTTTTAAAGTATATATTAAACGTGTCCTCATATCTAAAGGCTATTATAGCATTAAGGTCTATATTGATGACTAGCGGCCCGCCCCGGCTTCGCACGGGTGGACTTTTATACCCTACCCCTGCCCTACCCTACCCCTACCCTAACCCTACCCTACCCCTACCCTACCCCTACCCTACCCCTAGTTGTTGTAGTGACATAACTACAATAGTTGGACATATGCTACCGCGGAGTTTTTTGTAGACATTATGATGTTCTTCAATATTGTTGTACATTATTTTGTTCTATCGCTAATAGTTTCGGCAGCGCATTCGACGAAAGACATTTTAAGACTCATTTTTCTACACCTTCGGTTACATTGTTCAAATTTTACCAAGTAACTCTATTTTTTTTCAAAATGAAATGTAGCCTATGTCAAATTGGAAAAATGTAGCATTCTATTGGTGAAAGATTTTTTTAAATCGGCCCAGTACTTTTTGAGCCTATTCATTACAAACATACAAACATACAAAAATAGGTACAAATCTTTCCTCTTTATAATATTAGTGTAGATAAAGACGTTTGTCTTCATAAACCTTATTGTGTACATTTCCTAGAGACCCTGTATCCAAATAAAATAGTAGTAAGCATAATAGTGTGATGTCCTGTGAACTATCTGTAATTGACCTACTTACATATATTACATTCATTTAATGCTAGTTCTGTCTTAAATTAGTATAAACACATAATAAACAAATATAAGAAAGACAACCTTTCGGGCAAATAATGTGTTTGCCTTATAAATAGTTAAAGTAACTGGACCAAAACCTCCGTTATGCCCATTTGAGTATGTTTCGCCGGACCGTCTCATGTGGGTCGTGTTAAAACCGGCAGTAGAATAACCCACTGAGTTTGTTTCGCCGGGTCTTCTCAGTTGGCGCGTATTGGATTCGGTGGTAACATTAAAGTTCGTCCGTCGGTATATACTCATGGTCCACCTAGATAATGACAACTGTTCTAACCTTATATAGACAGAACAGTCTATTGGACACGATATAGTTAAATTATAAAGTAAGACGTTAAGACTAAAATATAATTAAAAATAATAACTTAAAATACCTGCTTATTTTGCAAATTTATAAAATGTTATAATTATAGATTAATACTAAATTATTGTTTTGACTATATGCAAGTGCCTTTAATAGGTTTACGTAAATAAAAATGATTTTTATTTTATTTTATTTTAGGACCTCATAAAGGTCCTTAGTGGATGCAGGCCGTTAGCAATCTTTCCCGTTGGAAATCCAATTTTCAGCAGTGGACAACCACAGGCTGATATGTTAATGCTGACGAAACAAAATGAATGGCAACCATGTATGCACACGCACAACGTTTGAAAAACTTGATTCATTATGGTTATTTAAAAAAAAAATATTTTGTACCGAGACTAGATTATTATGATTGATAGAAAATTTTGGAAAATCCACAGGAAATGTCAGTACGACGGACGGGCGACGCCGATCACGAAGAGCTAGTAGCTTTAAATCTTTATTATAATATAGCATATAAGCTGTATGTCAACACAATTGAATGTATCGAACCGGAGCTGTAAAGTACGTTACAGTACCCTACGTGTCCAGCCACGCGGTGATATATGAAAAAAACTGCAATTTTTCTATAAGCATTTACACAAAACTAGCTTAAAAGATTGCTAACGGCCTGCATCCACTAAGGACCTTTATGAGGTCCTAAAATAAAATTAAATAAAAATCATTTTTATTTACGTAAACCTATTAAAGGCACTTGCATATAGTCAAAACAATAATTTAGTATTAATCTATAATGATAACATTTTATAAATTTGCAAAATAAGCAGGTATTTTAAGTTATTATTTTTAATTATATTTTAGTCTTAACGTCTTACTTTATTATTTAACTATATCGTGTCCAATAGACTGTTCTGTCTATATGAGGTTAGAACAGTTGTCATTATCTAGGTGGACCATGAGTATATACCGACGGACGAACTTTAATGTTACCACCGAATCCAATACGTGCCAACTGAGAAGACCCGGCGAAACAAACTCAGTGGGTTATTCTACTGCCGGTTTTAACACGACCCACATGAGACGGTCCGGCGAAACATACTCAAATGGGCATAACGGAGGTTTTGGTCCAGTTACTTTAACTATTTATAAGGCATACACATTATTTGCCCGAAAGGTTGTCTTTCTTATATTTGTTTATTATGTTTTTATACTAATTTAAGACAGAACTAGCATTAAATGAATGTAATATATGTAAGTAGGTCAATTACAGATAGTTCACAGGACATCACACTATTATGCTTACTACTATTTTATTTGGATACAGGGTCTCTAGGAAGTGTACACAATAAGGTTTATGGAGACAAACGTCTTTATCTACACTAATATTATAAAGAGGAAAGATTACATTTCAAAAACAAAAGAAAGTCGTGTTAGTTACACTATTTATAACTCAAGAACGGCTGAACCGATTTGGCTGAAAATTGGTAGGGAGGTAGCTAAGAACTGGGAGAAGGACATAGGATACTTTTGGGTAGGGGTAGGGTAGGGGTATGGTAGGGGTATGGTAGGGGTAGGGTAGGGGTAGGGTAGGGGTAGGGTAGGGTAGGGTAGGTGTAGGGTAGGGGTAGGGTAGGGGTAGGGGTAGGGTAGGGTAGGGTAGGGGTAGGGTATAAAAGTCCACCCGAGCGAAGCCGGGGCGGGCCGCTAGTAACAAATAAAATACAAACTTTTCCTATTTATAATATAATATAGTATATACTATAAATAACATTATGGGATTTGATATTAATAAAAAATAAAAAAAAAACAATTTCTCTAGACTCTTTCTCACTCTTAAGCTTAGTTTGAAATAAATTTAATAATTATAAGTTTATAAATACCGAACGAGTAATTTCGCAATACAAACAATCAAATCTTTTCTCTTTTTTTTTTAAACGATTTCTAGCACAGTTTTGCTGTCTACTAGTATTCTTGTTCACCCCTCGTGCTAAGCTAAAATGCTTGTGTTACGAATGGGTTCACGTCGGTAGTACAATGGGTGGGGTTCGATTACCGGCGACCTCAAGATCACAAGTCCGACGCCCTAGCCATTGGGCTACGGCCGCTTCTTAATAATATTATGTAGTATAGTGCCGCGGCAGCAGCCGGCGAGTGCCAGAAACGAATTCTACTTATTTCGCTTAATTTAGGCAGTGTGTATTTTTTTTAAAGACTTTGTTTCTATGGAATTTGTATGAATACAAAATTATTACTTGCCTATAAATAATCTGTCCAAGATGAAAATTGCAACCATGCAATTTAATATTTTCAAAATTTGATCGCAAGCTTAAGTATTGGTTAAAAATTAGTTATTTTTAAAAACTAATAATTTATCTTCTAACTTTTTGTACAATCACCAATTTAGTCATGTGATTATTATTCAAGTAATATTTTAATGGTTTAATTATTTTCTAAGTAAAACATTTGCGATACCTGTATTATGTCAAATGTTTGATTTTAAAGTAATATGTTTGTCAAATGATTCGTTTTTCAAACGTTGTTTGTTAAATGATCTTTTTCATCATACGTTTCTTGTTAAACAATAGTGAACCTTCCCATCCCCCGTGCGAGTTCACCCGCTTAGTCTATGTTAATCCTAGATAGAAACTCATTTCAATGGTGAAAGAATTTTTGAAATCAGTCCCCGTAGGTAGTCGATGCAAACAAACAATCAAATAGGTATTTTCTATTTATAACATTATTATATGTTATTAGTACAATCGATCCGACAGCAAGTGGTTGTAAAAAGTTGAATTTGAATTGTGAATGTAGTTGAGTGTAACATACGTATGATGTGGAGTAGTCAATAGAATGAATCACACTGCTTTAAATTAGTATTCCTTAAATTCTGTATTTTTTTTGTCTAACTCTAAATTATAGTAGGTATTGTATTATACAATTAAATAAACTACTTCTACTTCACAGAAAAAGGGGTTTGGGCTTAACAGTGCCTGAGTATTATTTTACTGCAATAGATACTCTACAGTTTATGCACATTCATAGCAATTTAGTGTTCTAGTGAGGGTAGTCCTAATTCTTATTCTTTATTTCACACAAAGAAATACATAAAATAGCCTAAAATAACTCGCCTTTTTGCTAATTGTATTTCTGCATAATATATTTTATGCAAAAATACAATAAGCAAAAAGGCGAGCTTAATTCATTTATGAATTTTCTTCTAGCAAACCCCTAGTATTAGAAAAATATGTGAACATAAGGCATTACCGTGTACAACCAACAAACAATGTATCAAATAAAAAAAATACCTACTCCCTAATACTTACATACCATATCTACTTAAATAAAACTCCTTCGTTCTTCTCTTAAAAGCATTTAAAGATAAGCTAGAACGAATAGGTTGTGGTAGCGAATTCCATAGCCGCACTGCACGAACAGAAAATGAGCCATCAAAACGACTGGAAACATGACGATGATTTTTAAGAAGTGAAGTAGCAGTACGACATGGCTTCCATCTCTAGGTATCAAACACTCAAGCGTTCACTGAGGTAAGAGGGGAAATAAGGATATTTTTTATTTATTGAGTTAAAAATATTACTTAAAAACAGATTTACTTGTATCTTTACTATTGAATAAAATAGCAAACTTATAAGCATGAATTTCAAAGGTTTTCATTAAAATTTTGAAGGAAAAGAATAGGCAGGTAAAAAAACTGTATTTGCTTCTCACACGAAACATATGTTGAAGGAATTTAAAAAATTTAATTAAACAAAATTATATTAATGGTATATTATTATATAACGTATATTTATTTTTATTTTATTTGAGCAATCAATCAGACTAAATATAATAATGATCAGAGTCATTATGTTATTCAGTCAGCGGATAATATAAGTTTACATATCAATCAAAATATTGTCACGTTCAATTTTTCTGTTTAGATCGGTATCAACAAAGTAGGTGTCGGACTCAATGGCGACTCTGTCAACCAAATTGTAGTTTTTAAGTACCCAGTGGTTCCATCTAGTCTTCATGTCACAAGCCAACTTTTTGTGGAAAATCTTAACGTCTTCGAATTTCATATTAGGAGTCATGAAAGTTTCTACATCAATCCTGCGGTCAAGAGGGAAACCAAGAGGCATCTTGTCCAGGAGAACAGTGGATCTAAAGTCACGCACGAATTCCTTACGAGAAACATCTAACATATTGAGATCGATGTTGTCAACTAATTTCAATGGAGTAACAATGACATAAAGCATGAAATCCATTCCTCCAACGCGCCCCTTAGGCAACAGGAGCCTGGTTGGGAATCCGGTGTGGAAGTTTCTCAAATCCTTTATCAAAATATCCTTAAAATCAACGACTGTCTCAACCCTCTTTAATAAATCACGAGTCATGACACGATCACGGACTAGATTATGCATGTCAAAAGATTTCCTTACAATTATGTTCTTACCAGATACCAATTTGTAAAGGAAGGTATCTAACTCAACGAAGTTCAAACGGTTCATATTGATGTCAAGCAGACGACCGAGGTGGTCCCTCTTGGGTCCGAGGAATACTCTTACGACACAGTCAATGGTTTTGTCGGACAAAACATCGATGGTAAGTTCGAATGGCTGGTGATTGAGACGACGTTTGCGTACTAAGAAAGTCATATCCGACTCGGTTTTTTTCAACTCTTCTTCAGTTAAACCTACGGCAGTGGTCATATCCATCAGGTAGTCATCGAAGAAAGTGACGAGCTTGTCAACCTTAATAGTATCAATCTTCACACCGGGAAAGTAAAGATCCTCTTTGGTGTAGGAAGGCAGTTTCAGTTTCCAAAGTAATACCAAGTCAAAGATACGTTTTTGTAGCTTGTAGAACACAGGATCACGAAGAGCGGTCTGATACTGATCCAGAACAGTAGGAACCACGAAATACCTAAAATAGAATAAATGTAAGTTGTATAAATTAGTAAAGTGAAACAGTTACGTCGTACGTGTCAATATGATATTAAACACAAAAGGTTAAATAAAAACAAATATACTCACTTGTCGGATTTAGTAGTATCAAGTCCCAATACAGCTTTCATGAGGATCAACAAGTAGCGGTAGCCGTCAACACGGAATTTGTCCAAGTCATTTGTTTCAATCACAACATCGTTGTCTATTTTACCGAAGATAAGTTTTCCAAGGATCTCAATGTCATCAATTCTGGTCAGGTCGAACCTCTTGCCGTTGATCTGAAAGCATACATTTTTGTTTTTATTATTCCGAGTCCAATAGTTATATTAATATTTCTTAGGATATTTTCAAAATAACTTACTTCAATGTATCCCTTGATGATAGCTTCACGAATGATCTTCTCATAATCATCTACTAGACGGATAATGTCCATGTTATAATCGTGAGCAATAACGTAGTTGTTGCGCCTCACAGGTAATTCTACACCGTTGTGAAGTTTCATCCAAGGCCAGTATCCCTTTTTGATTGTTCTGAGCCATGAGAATTCTTTAATCCTACCTAATCCATTGGAGAGGCGTTCCAAGTAGTATCTAGCCAGGATTTGTTGGTACACGTATATTGTAAGTTCAAAACGTCTGATCTTTGATTTGTCGTGATGAACATCCTTCATCCAGAACGGATAGTCAATGTGGAAGTAGTAAAAGTAAGTATTAAGGTCGATATCTTCAGTAAAGTAACGAAGTCTGTCTTCTTCGTTAAGGAGCACACGTTTGTCGTAAATGTTTTCGTCGATGATGTAAACATCTTTGTCCGTCTTCTTGATACCGTAAAATTCACTTAGTTTGAGATCTAAAAGACCCCTCCTCATTTTGAGTAAGTAAGCCTTTTGGATGACATCGGCGCGCACGAAGTAGTAGGGGTAGATCTCATATGGTGCGGGTAAAATGATACCCCTGCAATCTAGACGGTGTCTGACAGCCACAGTGAGGGCGTATACAAACATGCCTTCATTCAAATGAAGGCGCATCCAGCACGCCGTTTTGATGAATGTGGTAAAGTCTTTGGCGTAGTACAAAACGTGGAACATGGATACAACTTCTTTAAGCTGACGGTCCACGCCCAAGGTGAAGACCTCACCACGTGGCAAAACGCCAACTGTTAACATTTTGACAAAATGTTTAACGACTTCATTTTTCTGAAATTATAATATAATTTAAATTTAAAGATGATATAAGAATGTAAAAATTCAAATAAAGATATAAGAAATTCAAAACCTCATTTAGATACGCACCGTGAACTTATCCAAGTTTTCTTCGATTTTGAAATCCTTGCCAATGTCTACTAAGTCTTTGTACATTAGAGGCTCCATGACATGGTTAAGCAACTTAAGGATTACAAGTTGTCGCTGTTTGATATCCATGGTAACTAGAAATATTTAAATTGATTATTGCGTTAAATCTAACGTAGCATTTCATATTTTATAATTTAATACGTAAAGGATCATATTGTTATATTATAATAGAATCGATTTAAATATGATAATTCTGAATTTTGATTCGATTGCTATTTTATTTATTAGTTGAAATGAATTTTATCGTTGTAAATATGAAAAAGTTAAAACCAAGGTACAACTTACCCAATTTGGTATCATCCAAGTCTAAGTCAGTCCTCACCATGGCCATGGCCCCGGCGGCCAGGCACGCAACTAGTAGGATAACCCTCATCGTGCAGCCAACTCAGAGTTCAACTGTGTCCCTATTAAAATTTCGCCCCCTTTTATACTACACTGCGATGGATAATTTTAATGTATCAATATACCTAATGTTGTTCTTTCTCTAGATAAACGTACGTCTCCTTTATTACAATGTTGCAATGTAGGTAACATTAACACTATCAAATTTAACGGTCGGATTAGTAATTTTATTTATTTCTTTGATATGTTAAAAACTTTGAATCCATATTTTTATGAACAGTCGAACCTTACTATTCAACTCTAAACGTGTTTAAATGAATAATAAAAAAATAAATGGTACCTATAGCGACTGAATACCGAAAACCAAAAACAAAACATTATTTTTACAATTATTTACTGATTACTGATTTAAATTTACTGATTTAAATTGATCCGATTTTCCTAAAAAATATTTAAAGATTAAACTAAGATAACCGTTAGAAAACATAAGATTCTTAACTTTTAAGTTGAGAATCTTATGTTTTCTGACGGTTAACTAATACATTATATAATAATACTATATTTGTGAAAGGTATTATAAGAAATAAACTGGTTTTAGCTGTGCAATGTTAATTTTAAAATTCTGCGGAAAGCCAAGAAGTGCTAATAAGGGTCATAAAGGCGCTTGTATAACAAATGAAGCCAAATCAGCCCTTTTCATACTAAAACTAGTTCTACAAAGGTAACCACCTAGGTAGGTACCCTAAGGCAATGGGACGATGCCCTTGCAGAACTTAAGTGCGTCAGACTCACGAAAAGTAGAGTTAAAACAACTATTGCTCAAAACTCATAATTCCTCAATACCCCTTTCAGCGATTTGAGGTCCAACCCGCATATGGGAAGCTCTCTTGCGTAGGTATAAGGTACCTACGCACGTACCTACGCTTGTAGTTTTTAAACTATTTTATAGTGTTAGAGACCTGCTTTTATACCCGGTTAAGTAGCAGAAGCTTCATGGTTAACTAAATACCGTCCGTTCGAAAAAAAAAGATTGTTAATATAATCACCGTGACAATATTTTACCTCCCAGGAAACGTGTACCAGTGTTTACGTTATATATTTATTTTTTGCCAACCCCCAAATCTGCTTGCGGACAGGCTAATTAGGAAATTAAGTAAAAATGAAGTCGATACCTATTTATTGAATGAGTTTTTAGGAATTAATATTAAAGTTTACACGCTAGTAAAAGTTTTAACTGTTAAGTTATAATATGCGTGCCAAATGTCTGTGGTTTTCAATGTAGTCCAGTTATTTTTGCATTCAAAGGTTAATATAGTACCTATAAATTTAAAAATACCTGTTAAGCTACCATAGTAAAATGTGGTATGCAGCAAGGTCTCATATATCATATTTATATGAAGAATCCTAAAATTCGATTTTTTTTTAGTGGTATGTTTTTAGCTTAATAATTATGTTTTGTATGATATACATTATGTTTTTACCTTACCTTACAGGTTGTAAAATTCTAAAATTGTAATTGATAGTTTTAAAAGTTACTAGTGGTGTTTTAGGATACCTTCGCATTTATATTTTATTGTGATTTTGTTTTGTTTATCGCTCATATAATCTGTTTCCAAATTTCATGCGAAACGGTTCGGTCGGTAGTTTTCGTATGAAAGAGAGAGAGTAGGTACAAAATAGTCATTTAATTGCTTAGGTTTATGTCCGGAAGCCTCGTTACGCGAGAGCATCTCGCACATAGCTAAATGTTGATTAATTAATAAGACCTACCTCCCATTCACGCAGAAACGTTATTTTTAAGTACAGTCTGTGCTAGTTATGGCATCTTTTAAAATTATCTGTTCGAAAAGTATACACATATATTTTCTTACAATAAGAAACCATAAATTATGTTTCATTTTTAATGTTCTTTACCTACCGGGAGTACACAAAAACAAACGTATATAATATGACCGTTTATTTGAATCTTATAAGTTGGGCATCGCGCCATTTTTGATAAAAATCATAAAATAAAATAATAATAATAATTTATTATAAAATTATGATAAATAATAATAATAATTTATCATAAAATTATGATTACGTACCAAAAATACAGCATTTTATCATTAACATGTCTTAGTTCGTTAATTAACATTTATTGTAGGAAACCAATATTTTATTACTACAAATTTTCTTAACGATTTCATAAAAATGTAGTTACTTAAGTAATTTAATTACATCGATACCCTTTAAACCGTGATGCAATAGCACATACAATATACAAAATCGATTAATATGTTTTATAATTAGAACTAACTACAACTTTCATGAGATTTATATTTATATTTTTTTAATGTTCTTTTATTAAAAAATGACCTGAACTGTTTATGACATAACTTTAGCAAACGTCCTGTTTTTCGATAGTTAAGAGTTATGCTTATTAGAATTTACTCGTTTTTTTATGATGCCGCCATCTTACTTTATTTAAAACATACAGGTAACATCGCCATATGCATCGCGAAACGAAACTACATTAGCTATAATGCGTCCAGGCATATCACGATGTAGCCACGTGACTGCTTGCTCTTATCAATCTGCCCAACTTTACTTAGGCACATTATGAAATAATCAGATTAATTTCGAAATGCTGGCATATTGCATATAAATGCCTAAATGAAAAAAAAGGGCTACGGAACGGTAGTTTCCAATATCGCAATTCAATTCAATACCGCAAAACATTAAGGATTGAAAATAATCGAATGAATAACCTTTAAGACAGCAGTAATAAGATCAAGACAATAATTATTATTATTTCAGAATCTCTTGATCACACTAATCTTTGATACTAAGGCAAAATGTAGGTATCGCAGTTTATCTAATAAGATAATATTAAGAGTAAATATTTATTAAAGTTATTCTTTATATAACGCACCATTTATCGAGTCATTGTCTTGACCTAGCACTACGCCAACGCTTATAATGATATCACTTTTATTTGCGTCATGTATGTACCCTACAAGTCGTCTTTACTGCTCTTATTATTTCGACCCTTTCAATTTTTTTGTTGAATCATTATTTGTTTCCATTTAAAAAAATAATTTTGTATGTTTCCTATAAGGGCTTTAAAAAAATGTATTTATGTGTATCAAAAAAAAACTATAGAAACTAGTCATGTTTTTGATTTTAGTCTCGAAGTAGTTATGACTGCACTGATAGCTCTATGGTTATAGTATTGCCTGCTGAAACCTGGAGTTCTGGGTTTAATTTCCACCTGGTACTACTATTTGTGCGGACCACGGATAGATTTTCTGAACCGGGGTATGCTTTGTGTTCGCAAAGTTTTAGCCACGAGGCTTTTGCTACTTCACCGGGCATAAAGGCGAGCAGAGCTCCAGCCGTAATAAACAGTTTAAAAACTACAAACAAAGCAACATGCGCAAGAGGGCGCCCCCTGTGGGGCTTGGACCTCGGCTTAGGGCGGTCGCTGGCTGGCTTTAGTATTTTAGGGGGTTTTGTGCAACTGTCGCTCTACTTTACAGTTCGGGCATCTTTGACTTCGGGTCAACAAGGGCATCGGATGGTGTTTGCAAAGTATTTATATTCCATGTGAAGAATATTTCTACATAATAAAAGATTTTATAACTAGTAATAACATTTTAATATCAGCATCGTCATAAGTTTTGGCAGCTAGTATAGGTGCATATTTATATATTTATCGTAATGCTCATTGCTTTCTGATGCTCTGTTTTGTTATTCGTATATTGTGACTACAAAGTTTGCGTGAAAGAAATGTTTGGAATATGATGCGGAAAATATACACCAGAACTTGCTGCTATAATAAATTCCATTTTATGTTGAAATGAAATACAACAATTTAAAACGTAAGACATAAAAAAATCTTTAATATTTTTTTTTTACATTTTCATTGCATAATTAGTCTACGACACACAATCTCTTTTTACCTGGTCACGATTTAGTTAAAGTAAGAATATTGGTAACCAACATATGATTTATCCATTAGGTTGTAGTCCTTGAGTACCCAACGGTACCATCTAGTTCTCATGTCGCATGTCGTCTGCTTGTGGAAAATCATGACGTCTAAAAATTTCATGTTAGGAGCAAAGAATGTTTGAACATCAATGGGGCGGTCAAATGGAAAACCAAGGGGCTTCTTGTCCAGGTAAGTAGTAAACCGGAAATCTCTCATAAATTCCATACGAGTAGTATCATACATATTCATGTCCATATTGTCAATCATTTTGAAAGGGGTAATTATTACGTATAGCAAAAAAGGCATGCCATCAATGCGACCCATTGGTAGCAAAAGTCTGCTTGGAAAACCGGTGTTATAGTTCCTCATCTCCTTCATCATCATGTCTCTAAAATCAGTGACAGTTTCCATCTTCTTTAAAAATTCTCCGGTCATCATGCGGTCATTGACGAGATTATGCATATCCCTAGAATTTCTCATTATTGTGTTTTTACCGTTAACTAGTTTGTACATGAAAGAATCTAATTCTACAAAATTGAAATGATTCTCGTTAATATCAAACATTCGACCTAGACTGTTCATTTTCGGTCCAAGGAATACCCTTACTACACAATCGACGGATTTGTCTGATAAGACGTCAATAGTTAGTTTGAATGGTTGGTGATTCATACGCCGTTTACGAACCATGAAGGTCATGTCAGATTTACCTCGTTTCATTTCTTCTTCATTCAGGGATACAGCGTTAGTCATATCCATCAAATAGTCATCAAAGTAGGTTACAAGTTTATCTACTACTACATTGTCGATCTTTACTCCAGGGAAGTAGAGGTCCTCTTTAGTATAGAAGGGTAGTCGCAGTTTGTACATCAACATCAAATCAACAATGCGTTTTTGCAGCTGGTAAAATACGGGGTCACGAAGTGCTGTCTCATATTGATCCAAAACAGTCGGAACGACGAAATATCTGAAAAAAAACAAAAAAAAATGGATTAAATTCAGATACATTTTGGTAAATACAATATTAAATTTTAGGAGCTTTGGTTATTAGAATTCAGTTGTTTACAGAGGACTACAGCATGTGCCATGTTCATCACAGTCTATTAATATTTTAAACCTGTTATTTAAAAGTGTTAAAATATATATAAAAATAGTATATTTAAATCCCATAATGTAAAGTGACGATAATTAGGTTTGATCGCTATTTTTAAGGTTCTCAAAGAGAAAAAACGGAACCCTTATAGAATCACTTTGTTGTCCGTCTATCTGTATATCTGTTAAGACCCTTTTTCCGGAACGCGTGAAGGTATCAAGCTCAAATTAATGTCGAATACTCAGGTCTACTGTCCCTTGAGCTATGCAAAAAAAAAACACTAAGCTAACGCAATAAAAAAATATAGTCGTTTATGCCGCAAATTTTCGTCATTCGCAAGGAAATTAAAACCAAAAGAAGCAACGTTCTATAGCACATACATATCGTCGGGGATAGTGCAATACCGCGAAAGAGACAGTTGCTAATAAGGTGTAATTTCGTTTGTCAGTAAATATTTTCTTTATTGTGTAGTAAAGAACAAAATATCAATGTGCTACATTTGATCTTTAACCATATTAGCTATTGTTACTTACGCGGTATTGCACTATCCCCGACGATATACAGGAAATTTTCCAAAAACCTATAATTTTTAGTAACATCACATAATATTTTTAATTAATTAAGTATAAACTTATTATACCCTCATGAACGCGTTATTTCCTAAAAATACCATAACTATGACTTGAGTGATGGTTTTAACTTTTACTTATATACCTACCTACAGGTTTGTACAGAAACCGCGGTGCGCGAGTCAGACTCGCACTTGCCCGGTTTTTTTTCTCATTTGTGTGTACTATAAAATTGTGTTTTCAAAAAAGGAACGATAAAGGTAATTTTACACAAGTCTTAATATTATAAAAGGCAACTACAGTAAATACATAATTAAGTTAATTAAACTTTTTTTTTAAACAAATGAATGTCAACTTACTTGTCAGACAGAAACGTATTAAGTCCCAGGGCAGCTTTCATGAGGATTAGGAAGTAGCGGTAAGCATCTGCGCGGAAAGTATCAACCTGATTTCCATCGTAATCAACTCTATCCATTTTGCCGAATATAAGTTTTCCAAATATTTCCATATCGTCGTTATTGATGATATCATACCTTTTGCCATTAAACTGAAATAAGAGAATATAAAAATATGATAAAATTAAAAGATTTCATTTTAATGGAATTCATAAGTTTTGTTAACTTTAAATATGTACCTCAATGTATCCTTTGATAATAGCCTCCCTGATTATAAACTCATATTGACTAGCCAAGCGGAATACGTTGATATTATAATCATTGGCAATTACATAATTGTTGAATCTCATTGGCATTTGTACGCCATTGTGGAACATCATCCAAGGCCAATATCCTGACTTTATTGTCTTTTCCCAAGAGAACTGTTTTGTCATGTCTAATCCATTAGAAAGACGCTCGAGATAATATCTAGCAAAAATTTGTTGATACATGTATAAAGTAAGTTCAAAACGACGCGTTTTCATTTTGTCATGAAGCATATCTCTCATCCAGAAAGGATAATCAATGTGGAAGTAGTAGTAATAAGTATTAAGACCAATGTCTTCAGTGAAGTATCGGAGTTTGTCATCTTCATTGATGTAAACACGTTTGTCATAAATATTTTCATCAATGATGTAGACATCTTTGTCAGTCTTCATGATTCCATAGAAGTCACACAAACTTTGATCTACAAGACCTTTTTTCATTTTCAGCAAATAGGCTTTTTGAATAACATCGGCGCGCACGAAGTAATAAGGATAGATTTCGTATGGAGGCGGTAAAACAATACCCATGCAATCTTCGCGGTGTCTGACTGCTACGGAGAGAGCGTACACAAACATACCTTCGTTGAAATACATACGCATCCAACATGCGGTTCTAATGAAAGTGTTAAAGTCCTTAGCATAATACAACATGTGGAACATAGAAACAACTTCCGTCATTTGACGATCCATGTGCAAAGTAAAGATCTCTCCGCGTGGCAAAAATCCAACTTTCATCATTTTCATAAAGTCTTTTACGAGACCGGGTTTCTGAAAATTACATACATACATAGTATAATATATCTTTATATATATAATTCTTCTGTGAGTGTGTATGTCACTGAACTTCTCTCAAACGACTGGACCGATTTTGATGAATTTTTTTGTGTGTGTTCAAGGGGATCTGGGAATGGTTTAGATTCACAATTTTGTCCGCTGGACAATGTTTTTTTAATTAATTTTTAATTTATTAGTAGTTGCCTGAAAACCCCTTAAAACAGCCTTTTTCTTTTTCCCATACAAACGTTTTCTAACTAAAATGTAAAGTCAATTTGAGCTTTATTTTTTTGCTAAGATTTTTTAGGGTAGGTGTAGGGTAGGGTAGGGGTAGATTAGGGGTAGGTGTAGGGTAGGGGTAGGGTAGAGGTAGGGTAGGGGTAAAGGTAGGGTAGGGGTAGTGTAGGGTAGGGGTAGTGTAGGGTAGGGGTAGTGTAGGGTGGGGGGTAGTGTAGGGTGGGGGTAGTGTAGGGTGGGGGTAGTGTAGGGTGGGGGTAGTGTAGGGTGGGGGTAGTGTAGGGTAGGGGCTACACTACCCCTACCCTACACTACCCCTACGGTAGGAGTACCGCATAAACGAAGTCTCTACGGCCCAGTTTATTTTATACAAATGTTTAGGTCTTTTATGTATCGATTGAGGCAGTACGAAGTCTGCCGGGTCAGCTAGTACATAGTATAAAACAAAGTCGCTTTCTCTGTGCCTATATCCCTATGTATGCTTAAATCTTTAAAACTACGCAACAGATTTTGATGCGGTTTTTTAATAGATAGAGTGATTCAAGAGGAAGGTTTATATGTATGATACATCAGCATAGCACCCGTGTAAAGCCGGGGCGGGTCGCTAGTTAATAATAAATTATGAAGTTAGTTCCATTGTTGAATGAGTGACTAGTGAAGTCATAGAAAGTGCCAAGTATCAACTACCATTCTTTACAGACCATTGGTAGAACACTGAGGCGCCATTGAGCGCCAATAGAAATACATTATCAAAGAAACGGGTGACTTTTAAGTATTGAAGGTAGGTAATTATCAAACGACATTACTTACGGTATAACAATCCATACAGTCCTCAAACTTGAAATTTTTTCCCATTTCTACGAGATCCTGGTACATAAGTGGGTCCATAATATGGTTCAATAATTTTAGGATATACATTTGGCGCTCCTTAATATCCATTTTTACTGAAAATAATTATTAAATATTACTTAATTATTGTTCAAGCATTGGACTGATTTTTAGTTGAATTTTATATACATTATAACATTTAATTTTCAGATGAATGCACAATAATTGGAGGCTAAGATAGTTACTTTCAAGACCCAGTGTTCTGAGTTCGATTCCTATCCACGACAACTATTTATGTGAACCACAGACTTCTGAGTCTGACTGTGCCTTGTATCCATGAATTATTTGTTTGTTAAGTGCCCGGCACCGGGAAGCCAACATCGTCCGTTCAGTATTTCAGTTACGGATAATCGGAGTTATTATGGGAATAACGGATATTATGGGACTCCGGCTATCTGTGACTTATTTCTATAACAGATATTATAGAAATAAGTCACAGATAGCCTAAGAAATTATTATGTCACCAGGACGGTGATACAGGGAATTAATTTTTTTTTAAGGCAGTGTCTATTCATCGTTCCCGTCAAGGATAGATTTATCACCCTAAAATAACTATAGAAAAATATTAGATTGATATTACTAATCACAAGGAGTTCAAGTTAAAAATCTTACCGAAGTTAGTGTTGTTCTCCATACTTGTCGTCGTCATCGCCATGGCCGCGCCGGCCAGGCACACCACCAGTAATAAGACAGCCTTCATCTTGGAGCCGCTTTGGTTCCAGATCAACTGTGCTTTAGCATGGACCATCACACCTTTTTATACTCAAGATTTAATACACTATTCTGTTTTTGTTTTGAAAATTTTGATTGTATGTGTATGTTTTGATCGTGACTTTGCTTGCCCATTTTACGATACTACATTATAAGATTGTTGTTAACTAGGCTCTATTTATGAGAACGACGAAGAAGTAGACAAGAAATTTAACTTAATTAAAAATACACTTAATTAAAAATACGAAATTTCTAGTAATGAACACTAAATATTTTGTCTTTTTTAATTTAGATTAATATGGATTACCACCTGATTCTAATAATTATAAGAAATTTTGCTTCAAATGTATATGGAATTTATGTCTGTACGGATCATCACGGATGTCCCTCAGTATAAGTTTTGAACATAAAATGGTTGTAATTCAAATATTTTTCTTTAATTTTTTAAGTATTTTGTTTATAAATGATTCTTCTAATGAGTCTAAACTAAACTCTGACAACAAATTTCATGAATCGGAGAATAAATAGTCTCCAATAAATATTTTCGTGGAATTTATTCTGAGATTTCTCAAATTTACAAACAGACGTACTAATCAACTGGATTTTATTATGTAAACTCATACGATAACTAATGAGATTATTAAATAAATATTTACATATTTAGTACCATTTAGCAGTTTATTAAGATAATGAACGATAACTGTTTTGATGTAAATACTATTAAACGTCACTTAAATGTTTTGTGGTTGTAATCCATTCAGACGTTTTTGCAGAGACTTGCGTGAAAGTGTAGATACATATTATACTTATTGTACTCGCACAGCTTCATAAAAAATACATACATTTAGTATTAAAGCTACCACCGTAGTACCATTCAAATTTTAAATAAATAAATTATTGCTTTTCGTGGTTGTGACAATATGTGGGGAAAATAATAAAGAAATTTACTTATTTCAGATGTATATTGTAATTTTGACGACTACGGCTGTGTAATATTATAATATAATATTGGGGTACTTTGAACGGAGCGAGATTATATTAAAAAAAAACATATGTGATTTTTAAGCATCTCTCATTTGAGTTGGTAAAGTATATTTATTTTTAGCACATCTGTATTTAAGTTTACAGTAACCTAAATACCTACAGAGGATTCACTGAACAACGACGAAAACAAAATGAGAAATAAAAAAAACTAAAATAAATAAATTCTTAACATTGCTTTTTTATTTATTTAAAATTTATTACTTAAAAAACAATAATCAAACTAAGTATAAAATTAAACTAAAAACTTAAAAATCTAACAAAAGAGGGTGTCCATGAGGCATGGTGCCAAGAACACCGGCTGCATTTCCACGTTGAATAGCTATTGCTATTCTCTGTGCGAGAAATGAGCCGGCCCTCTTGTCACCAGCGGCGTCGATCAACCGAGGGAATAATTGTTTAAAAAACTTTGCTTTTCGTTGCGATTTTAATCTATTTTAAGAGGGTAATGTTTCATTCTCCTTTAATTATAAGAATAAGTGGCATTCGGCTATACGATATTTTTTAAGATAGGCTTCAGGATCAATATTTTTATATTTATATTTCCTTTAATTTAACTTATTTAGTTAGTAATTATTAGGAAATTAAACATTTTAGAAAAATACAATATAATATGTTCCAAAGTAACGATTAAAATATTTATACATTTTAATTCTTCACTAAAGAGTTTGAAATTCTGGGTAATAATTTGAATGAAGATAGTCAAAATACTTCGTAACGCCTAGCAGTGGCTGGAGTCAATTCGGTTCGCGGAGGGGAATTTAGTTTTCGAACATGCGTTGATGAAGATGACGACTTCGTTATTTATAATATATTTTATTTAATAAAACGGCCGTAGCCGGCTAAGGCATTGGGCTTGCAATTATGTGGTCGCCAGCTCAATCCCCACCCATTGCACTAACGACGTGACCTCACTTCTAACAAAGGCATTTTGCTTAGCAAGATGAGTTAACAAGAATACTATTCCTGTAAAAAATTCCGCTAGAAATATTTAAAAAAAAATCTACTCTTATTTATTTTTATCATCATCATTTCAGCCATAGGACGTCCACTGCTGGACATAGGCCTCCCTCATAGATTTCCAGTTACTATGGTTATAGGCGGCCTGCATCCACCGTGATCCCGCGGCTTTTACCAGGTCATCCGTTTATCTAGTTGGTGGACGTCCTACGCTACGCTAGCCGATCCACGGTCTCTATTCGATTACTTTTCGGCCCCAACGGCCATCTGTTAGTTGTCCATGCTATATCTTCTATACAGGGTGTCCCAAAAGGTTAAGTAGCTGGGAAAGGGGGTGACAGGGGTGGACACAATGGTCACTAGAAAAATAAAAAAAAATCCGCTCTGGGTTATTAAAAAAAAAAATGGCATTTTTTTAAAAACTTAAAATTTTACACCTTGTTATTTTTGATGTTGATGTTGATGACCTTGTTGTTATTGAAGATTACATAACAGCATTTTTTTTAAATACAGCCATATTTGTAGGTACAGTTAGCACAAGGTGTAAAATTTTTAGTCTTTTAAAAAATGCCATTTATTTTTTTAAACACCCAGAGGGAATTTTTTATATTTTTCTGGTGACCCTTGTGAACATCCCTATCACCCCCTTTCCCAGCTACGTAATCTTTTGGGACACCCTGTATATATAAAAGAAAGTCGTGTTAGTTACACTCAACTTATTTATAACTCAAGAACGGCTGAACCGATTTGGCTGAAAATTGGTAGGGAGGTAGGTAAGAACTGGGAGAAGGACATAGGATACTTTTGGGTAGGGGTAGGGTAGGGTAGGGGTAGGGTAGGCGTAGGGTAGGGGTAGGGTAGGGGTAGCGTAGGGTAGGGGTAGGGTAGGGTAGGGGTAGGGTAGGGGTAGGGTAGGGGTAGGGTAGGGGTAGGGTAGGGTAGGGGTAGGGTAGGTGTAGGGTAGGGGTAGGGTAGGGGTAGGGTAGGGGTAGGGTAGGGGTAGGGTAGGGGTAGGGTAGGGGTAGGGTAGGGGTAGGGTAGGGGTAGCGTAGGGGTAGGGTTAGGGTAGGGGTAGTGTAGGGCAGGGGTAGGGTATAAAAGTCCACCCGTGCGAAGCCGGGGCGGGCCGCTAGTTTATTTATATATCTTATTTTAATTTAGACACTAAAATACTTATACAGTATTAAAGTTTACAGAAATATGTAGTAGAGTTAAGAGAAATAAAACGTAGTAGCAAGAATATTGAAACTTGATAATAATAATAATAATAAAAATATCATTTATTCTCTCTTCACAAAGCAGACTTAAGTTAGGTGTATACAATTATGTTTCAGCTGTATTCTATCTTTGTAAAAGACTGGTGCCTGATATAGGTTTTTGAAAAAAATCTGTGTCACAGGTCACCAAGCCCCTTCAATGGCTAGAATCAACTTATACAGAAATACCGTGCAAGAGTCGATGTTAAACAGTATGCAAAACAGAAATACGGCTAAGTATGACATATGCTAAGTGCTTAACACATATTTTAAGAGAAGAAGGAATAACAGGAAAAATTTAAAGATAAAAAAAAAAACTTAAAATTAAAGTAAAGATATAAATACACTTTGCAGAAGTTATGGGTGTGAGGTAATGTGTGTGTGAGTGTTTATCTTGCGTGGAGTATTAGATTTGTAGGTGTAAATGTATGTAGTTCAGGTGGGTAGTGTGTGAGTGAAGGAACGTTTGTTTTTCAAGGAAGGATTTTTTTTTTCTTTATACATGTAAAATATGCGGACCCGATGCGGAACAGCTATGGCTAAAGTTAAAAGTCAATTTATTTTAGAACGGTCAAACGATTCTCAGTTTTGTTATAGTCTAGTGTTTTTAATTATTTTTTTATTTCATTAATAAAGGATGATCGAGGTTTTGGATAAATGTTTATGGATTTATTTGTTTTATTGTACAGAAAATACCCCAAGAAACCATAAAATCTATTCGGAAATGTGGATTTGAATTGAGTAGGAGGACATACTCTTCCCTTTCGTCGGTTGTCTTTGAGAAGCTCAGTGTCAAACTGCATTTCAGAATGTTTTCTAAGTAAAGTTTTTAGTATGAACGTTTGTCTGACCGTGAGAGTGTCCCATTCTTTGTTTAGGTCGGTGGTCGGGAAACGAAAAGGGAGACCAGCTCCAACCTTGAGTATGGAGCGCTGTGCCCTTTCAACTTTAATGAGATGTGTCAGATAAAAACAACATTTGCGAAATACCTTAATGTGTCTTTCAATTAAGGACGTCACAAACATAACGACACATTTTACCTACAACAAACAATCGAACCGAATTCTGTCAATATTGAAGCATTCATGTCGTTACCTTTGTGTTGCTAGAGTATAGATTGGTTACACTACATGAGGATAATATTGAAGTTGTTTGTTTGGGGGACAGGTGACAAGACGTTATCATGTAGTACACAGCAATGGTAAACGATTTTATAATGTAGGTACGACTTAATATAGTGTTACGTATTACTTTAATACTCAATCATTTATTGCATTCTACAGTGTTTTTAAGTGGTATATTAAAAATTCAGCTCAATGTGGACCATGTCGGGCTCAGCAAAGTAAAAGTAGAACAGAGGGAGGTTTTTAATTACATAAAGTTAAATGAATATGACTTTATATACTGCTGCCCTAAGCAAAATTATCATACAAAAAGTATAGACAGATAGGCATTTTTTTTAATTCCAAATATGTATATAACAATTTATAAAAAAAAAAAAAACGTTTGGGCTCTTTTTATGATGATGGCAGTGTATAATATAGAAAAGCTTTAGGCTATTTGTTCGTCCGCTATGATTTCGATTTCTCCTTATAAACTTTGATTCCCCGTTTCACTCTCGTACCTTCCTGAAACAAAACATTTTTTTTTATACGCTATACTTCTAAATCTAACGGTTTGGCCTGAGCCTTATCATATCATAAAAATATATATAGGGTGACTGGTAATTACTGACCGATACCTAAACACATGATTGTGCTCATGATAACAAACGACTTTTACTATGACACCAAACCTGAAATCGCGAAAAAAAATCAGCTGCTCCCTACCATGTTGACGAGTTATGTGAACATGAATGTATGAAACAGCTGATTTTTTTTCGCGATTTCAGGGTTGGTGCCATAGTAAAAGTTGTTTGTTATCATGAGCACAATCATGTGTTTAGGTATCGGTCACTAATTACCAGTTACCCTATATATGTATATGTATATATATATAGGTATTTTTTGTAGTTAGTCAGTATCAGTGACAGTACTGTTTAAATATTTATTAAAATTAGGGAAATTAAAATGCCATAATAATAAACTTAAATAGACTAAAATACGAACTAAATGAAAAATAATATCCCGATTTACGGTAGTTGTATTAATTTGTATTTTGTTGCATTATGTTTTACTAAACAAAAGGACTTACGGTACTTCTGTGCATGCATAAATAAATATATGTGTATTTAAACCTACACAGAGTTCTGCTTAATCATTTATCTTCTTGTTCTATAAGTTACATAACTTGAGAACTACTTGACCCATATAGTTAATTATTTTTTTATTGTATCCGCAATTTATTATGTGGAACAGGTTCATATAAAAGAAATATTGGAAAAATCCACAGGAAATGTCAAAATTTACTGACAGGCACAAACAAGCTAATTTTTGATGAAGGCGTGAGCTTAGAAGAAGATTATAATAATGCATAATATATATCAGATAACACTTCTTAGTCCCAAGAGTACTTTCGTGACGTTTAATAAATGAGATTCGTTTGTTTTTAATAAAGTAATTGAATCCGACAAATGTGACATTTCAATCTTATTCTCAAGTGATATATAAAATCGTCTTCAAAAAGATCTTTGAAATCTCTTTTTACATACGTACCTTTACATTCTTTAGAAATTTCTATTGCAAAGTAGATACAAATGTTAAACGCTGTTTTTTGATAAACTTGAGTAGCCGTTTTTATAACCTGGGATAGAATGGATTTTGAATACTTAAAACGTTTGTAAATACATTATGAATTCATACTTCAAAATCTTCAAAGGTTTACAAGATTATCTACGTAAATATTCATTGGACCTATAGTAAATATTCATTCAATACTAAAAATAAATTGATAAAGTTTAATGCAAAGTTGTCAATATTATTTAAAATCCGAGAGCGTTCTTGGTTTATCCTCACTTAAGTTATCAGTGATCGAATTTTCGAACGTTAGTATATTAATTATTATCGGGCTGTAAACGTGCATTACGAAACATAGATCCTACTCGAGGAGAGTTATTGGCATTCATTATCATTAGTTGGTAACATCCACTACTTAGCATGAGCCTAATAGTCCCACGTTTGGCAGGACCCAAGTTGTTATTATGTTGTTTGTGTGTAAATGTGTCTTACACAGCGAATCGCTGCTGCCCTTTTCCTGGTACACAATTGTTATAGATAATGTTATAACAATCGGGACCAACGGCTTAACATGTTTTCCGAGACATGGGAAGTTGGCACTCAACCAACTAGACCCGAAAGAAAGAAGTGGGGATCGAACCTCCGAGATTTAAAGCGAGCCTTTATACCTATTCGCCACGAAGATTGTATTAATCATTATATAAATAGAATTAGAGAAAAACGTAATTAGCAGTTAGGAAGTATGTCAATTTTATTGAGATGATCGTTTCGGTCATAAACAAAAAATAATTTATGCCATCGACTTACTTTTTTTTGTGGTTTGAACAATAGAATATACAATATTTTTTCAATAATAAATAAAAAAAAAAAATGTGTCATACTTACCCTGTTTCTTAACTTTTCAACTAGTGTAGTATTGGTAAATCTGAAGAGTCACTTTATTGAAGCATTTACAATTAAGTAGAGCTATTGCCAACCTCCGTAACGTAGCGGTATTTGGCTCGCTTTAAGTCTCTGAGACCGTGGGTTCGAGCCCCACACCGGACAAGAAATCTTTGTGATTTCTTGCCGGGTCTGGTTGGTTGAGGGACTATCCTACGTGCCCCGAAAAGCACGTTAAGCTGTTGGTCCCGATTTTTATTTTATCATTTAAGGGTATACCAGGGTACGGGCAGCAGCGTTTCCCTGTGTTACAACATAATACTGCGGTCACCAATCCGCCTGCCAAACGTGGTGACTATGGCCGGTCTGATGTTGATGATGATTGTAAGTGCAGGATATTTTCGTTAGTCTCTTTTTTAATTAGCGCTAAGACTTTAGCCATCTGCTTAGATTCACGGAATGGATACATAGACGCTCGAGTTTTGTCATTTAGCGATAATCGAGCAACTGTTGTAAATCCTGTTGTACTACAACAGGAGGCAGCTTCGACAACACATTTTTAATTGTTCATAAACTCGTTATTGGCTATATAGCCACTGTTTATAATTGTAAGATTATAGAAAAGCCAGTAAAGAATAGCATCGAATTATTTGCGACCAAGGTCGCGATTACCAGCTAGTACCTATCAACATACTGTATAAATAGAGAAAAAATATGTTAAAAATAAACATACCTCGTATTTTGACTTAAATCTATCAGATAAATTAGGTATATTATTTTGTTATCTAAGGGCCGATTTTTCAAACCTCAGATAAAAATTATCAGTGGAATATATTAGAATTTTGACATAATTTCCATACGAAATCTGTCAAATTTTAAATTTACTCCTCAGGTAACTTTTATCTGTCAATTGAAAAATCGGCCCTAAATCAAAGAAAGCTTGTTAGAGGCAAAAGGTTTAGATAAGAAGTTGTAAAATTAGTTTCGTAGATATTTAAAAAAATATTTAAAATAAAATAACAACTCTTTAAATTATCACTGTAGTTTATTATTATTGTTACGGGTTCGATCCCCACATAGAGATACATAATAAACTATTCGTGTAAATCTTTCGTAGTTATGACAAATTATATTATTTGAACAATATAATCTGGTGGTGTTCAAGTCAAAGGTGTATCATATGTCATGTAAACACATCAGTGGTTACTGTGTGATGTGAGATGAGGTGAGCTTAATTGTAGAAACACAAGGCCTATAGCAAATAAAAAAAACTATACCTGTACTAGGTACAATTTAAAAATAGAAAACAAAAGACGAAGGAAGCGTGATAAATCCTTGTAGAACAATAATTGAATAGTCCCTTTAATATTTAATTCACTCTACGTCTACGACTATCTGAACCTCTAGGTTCAGATAGTCGTAGGATTTCTGATTACATTCGATTGACTAACATTTTACATTTCTTATATGAGTACAGATACGGTGACAAGATTTTTTTCACTACAGAACAAAAGTTAAGTTTCTTTATCAAATACATCTTTACAAATTGATGGATCCATTACAATTACGTAAGGTCACAGTACATTTTGTTAATCCCTATGGAACGAAGCAACTTAAGGGCGTACATAGCTTTTGATCCAGAGGGAGAAAATCATACATTTTCAAGAGCTTTACTCTGGACTATAATAATACCATAATCAGCCCGTATAACGTCCACTGCTACACAAGCATAATATGCGGATTAGCGACCTCAGTCTAGTTTTAACATAGGAAAAGACTGTTACACGTTACCTGGTAACCAATTATTATAACATAATAATCAGGAACAACGATTGAACTTCAAGATATTTTAGCCATAAGACTGTGTAGGTTCTCAACTAACCATGTCCGGAAAGATATAATTGACTTGACAAAAAGTTTTTTTTACCGGCACGGGAATCGAACACACGACCTCCGCGTCTTATACTGATAGACAAGGAGAACGACTAGAGGCTTTACTATACTAATATATTGGTAAAGTCCTAGATCATAATTTCAAGATGGAGGTAGCTGCCCTCCCTGGGTCCTACCTCGGTACGTCAATGAGTCAACCTACGTACAAATACAATTTAAGTTGTATTGAACGTATCGAACTTTGAAAGCGTACACTTTGATTAGCAAAGTCACTTTCACTTGAATGAATTTAGAGCTTAAGGGTTAGGCGGTTCCCTGTGCACCGCGCTTCGTCGTGAACAAAATTCGCTTGGTACATGACAAAGCGTCGTCGGCAAGTCACGCACGCAGATTCTGCCGCGGGGCGTCTCGAGGGATAGGTACGAGTATATAAGCTCAGCTCCGTAGTACAGCGTGGGTTAGTAATACGTTAGATGATCGAATGTAATGTGAAGTATTTATTTGCCGTATATCTGCTTCCGCCCCGTGCGACGCTTAGTGATGTAAAAAATATTTTTTTAGCATCACGTGATATTATAGCGATGTAGATGCATACTTTGATATTATTTCCATTTTTATACACTATTTTAATAAATAATAAAATAATATTGTGAAATAAATTATTTACATTGCAGACTAGAGGATAGAATTTAATAGAAACATTTGACACATCTACATTTTAAAGTATCTACCTACTAAAGTATTTTAATTGTGCAATTATTAAGTTGATTTTGTTATTGCATTTTGCGTAACAGTTTAAAGTGAGTAGGAGCTGACGGAAAAATTATTTCCATAAATGAATAATTAGTTGTTACAAATCTCTTTAGCGAACGGGCGCTAAGCCCTTTTCGCTGTTTCGCTTGTTAACGGTCGTCGTTGAGACATTTTCTTGGAATGATGTATTACTTGATGGTAAATAAGATTCTGCTATGATTCCCCATAAACAAACAACACCTAATTCTCGTGGGGACTATTTCAATTAATGTTACATAGTTCTCTAGCGTTGACAATATTTCTGAAAGCAATTCCGTAGTTATATAAGTGTTTTGTTTATATTTTTGTTTGAATTAATTATCTCTTCATAATATTTGTTTATAATCATAGATAGAGACAACCACAGCCTCGCTCAATGCGGTAAAACAGGATCTCATATCACTGGTACATCATAGATACGATAACTTTTATTTGAAAAGTAATTTAACTGATGGTAGGTATAGGAAAACTTTAAAAAGTACAACTTATTTTTTACCTTTGTATATCTTATGCTATATCCTTTACCAGATTTAAACAACTGAACCTGTGTTAAAGCGTTAGTTCCTAGATGGTCTTTTTTGAACGCATTGGAACGCATGTACATTGTACATTTATCGCCATGTCTTTGAAATCAATTCAATTTTTGTTTTGTAATGATGATGATGTTGTGATAGTAATAGAGATGGTTAATCGTCCTGCCAATTATAAGGAATGATTAAAAATCAACCTCCGTAGCGTAGCTGTATTTGGCTCGCTTTAAATCTCGGAGGTCGTGGGTTCAATTCCCACGCCGGACAGGAAATCTTTGTGTAAAAAAATTCTAAGATTTCTTTCCGGGTCTGGTTGGTTGAGGGACTACCTTCCGTGCCTCGGAATGCACGTTCAGCCGTTGGTCCCGATTACTATAACATCATCTTTAATAGTCGTATATCAAGGAACGGGTAGCAGCGTTTCCTTTTGTGGTCAACAAAATTGCGGTCACCAGCCCGCCTGCCAATCGTGGTGACTATGGCAAATACCCTCCCCCGGGAGGAGGTTCATGTTCAGCAGTGGACGTTATACGAGCTGATAATGATGATGCTGATTAAAAATCACAGTGTTTGAAGTTTCAAGTAACACACTTGTTGTGCAAGAAGCTTAGCTCCATCATAAATAGTTCACAAGACTCCAGCCAGAGCATGGAACTGATCTACGTTTAAAATCTAATAATAATATAGAATTTTATCAAGCTCATAACAGTTATACCTCGTTTTGAACAATTTCTCTGGTTTTAATTTGTACAGCTGTGTTAAATTGTAATATATCCATCATAACATTTCTTGTTCTGAAACCATCTGAAAATATAAGTGTTTTCACACGGTGTAGTTATTTTGTAGTTCGCAAAGTTTCTTCTGTAATGTGCCAAACTTTACAAAGTACCGTTGTTTGTTCTGGAAGGTGTTCGATAGTTTCAGATACAATTAGTGAGTAGTTCGCATTGATTCGTCCCAATTTCTTCCTTTCCATTACCTTTTCTACGCAACAAATAAAATAAGTAACTACGCAGTTTTATCAGCGTACATACCAATAATAAAAGCTAGTAGAAAACAAAGTATTTTAATGGCTGTCGTTAACAGAACATGGAATTGTGTTATAAAAATAAAATATATACAGCATTCATTTCTATATCACAAACTGTTATTGACAGTCGATATGGAAATGACAAACATATTATGTCGTTTAGAAGCGTAGTTGGATTATCTATACTAATATTATAAAAAGGAGAAATATTGTATTGTTTGTTTGCTCACATTGAATACGACTGGAGCTACTGGACCTATTTCAAAAGATCTTTCACCATAAAAGAGCTATGTTATTATGAAGTTCCCACGAGACCGAGACTTACGTGAGTAAAACCGTGCGGTAAGCTAGTGAGTGATATACACAAAGATTTTCATCTTCATCATCTAGTAAAATAACAAGCTGAACTCCGGAGGCCTGGACCTTCTCCTAGGGCGGCATTTTGCCACCATTTTGGAAGGTAGGTTGATGATCGCAGTATTATGGAATTACACATCAATTTACTAATATTATAGACAGAGGTATGAACATTCGATTTTGTGTATTTTTGTTTCTAAAGCATAAATTCAAAAAATAAGAAAAGTTTTTAACACGTCATTTACCATTAGTTATGTTATTCATGGTTTAGGAGTAACATACATCGGCTGTATATTATTGCGAGAAGGGAATAGAAGCTACGCGGGTTGAGACGCGTAAATGAGCATCAAATATTAAAACTTCTTAATTTTAAATTTGTAACATAAGTAGGATATGTTAAAAGCGGTCCCCGCCAATAATACAAACACTCTTTCACATCCTCCTATAAGAGCGGGGAGGCATCTCAGCAACCGAAAGGAAGGACTGCTCCCTGTAAGATAGACTGATAAATGAAGAAGGTAGCTGGAGTATATTAGTTTTAGGAGGTGGAGAGAAGAACGAATATGATTACACAAACAAAGAAAAGAGTATGCCACCAGTAAGATCTTCCAAATTTAGAACATAGCAAACAAATATTAATACCTGGCGGTATCTATACAATCAGTAGTAATAAAACTTCTAATGGATATTTATAACAAGATTGAGGTAACTATTAAATCATGACTATCACCCCTAAAGGATTAATTAAACTCGTAGTTAAAAAGTAAGTGTGGTATTATAAAAGAGATAAGAACTTAGTTCGGAACATGTTTTGGTAATTATAATCCCATGGTCGATAAGAATCGACCGCAGTACCATGTACACAGCTCTATAATGTTTTACATTTAGTAGATTTTTTGGACAGACAACCCTTTAACGGGTAGTAGGTATGTTTATAATTCATTGGTTTTTATCTTTATTACAAGTACATAAACTTCAAAATACGGTGGCAACTATATTGCCACTGCCCATTAAAGGGTTAAGTAGCAGTTAGCCACGATGCTTTTGTTACTTCATCGGGCATAAAGGCGAGCAGTACTCTAGCCAAATAGGGCTGGAGCACTGCTATAAAGATAGAAGCAAATATAGATCATACATCGAAACATATTTTCAATTGAATAAACCCATTAATTGAACATTTTAGTTTCTAATATGACCGTTGATATTACAACAGAAATATAAGAAACTTATACAAGACTAAAAATTACTTACTAAATTCAAATTGATTTGACTAATTTTTCTGCTCCAAAATTAAAATGCTTTTCCAATATTAGATGAGATGAAAGCGCACTGCGCATCACATCTTAAGATTATTATTAGTTCTATTGTAGTACCGGTGAGTGGGAACTAAGTTATTGCTAATGTCATTAGCTTGGAACGGTTCATCGTAGATACCTACCCACCTACTCCATTCTACAGAGAATCTTCAACTCTTGAATTGATCCTTGAAAGCATTTGTTATGTTAACGTTAGTTAACGTATTTACGATTTTATATGATATAGTCATGTTAAGCATTCAATATAACTAATTTATTAAATACTATCTATCTACTATCCTAAATACATATATGCAACATGGCAACGTTTCCATAATGTAGGCAGCATTGCCCCTTTGAATGGCAATGCGTATCTGCTGTGCAAAAAAATACCAGCATTCGGAGAATGGATCTAAGGAATAGATTTAGAAAATTAAGTATTAAATAAGTTAGTTTTAGTTCAATTTAGATACTTTTAGTTGTAGGTTATAAGATAATCATGCATTTTCATTATTGTGTATACCTCCCGTCTAAATTTTAAATTTTTATCGTTTTATTAAAAGTCTACTTCTAAAATTTACATACATTTAGGAATGAATAATCCTTTATTGCCTTTAAGTTTTATTTACTTACGACTGAAAAAAACATGTTCGTAATAACATTTATATTTAATTAAATTTTATTAAGTTATATCAATGGTAATAATACAGAATAAACTTAATAAAATTACAAAATAAATTATACTAAAAACTAAACCAAATGTTGCCTTAAACATTATCTGTTATATACCTAAAGTGCAAGCGTTGCACCCAAAGGTATAATTAGCTATACTAGATCAAATTATAATTAACTTAACAATAACCGTTGTTTATTATATTACAATTTTATTATGAATGTAATAACATTAGGTAAAGTAAAGTATACAAGACTGTTTATCTCATTAAGAAGCAACAACTGAATCAAATGTTAGCAGAAATTAAAACTAAACAAGTTATAAATACAAACGACAGCATTCAGTAACAGCTAGAGGTTTCATTTGAATTCTCTAACAGAGCAATTTAACTTGACCAATAAAAATGAAAACCTCCATGGCGTAGCGGAAGTCTCCCTTTGAATCTAGGAGGTCGTGGGTTCGATCCCCACACCGGACAAGAAATCATTCTGTAAATTCTAATTTTCTTTCTGGGTCTGGTTGGTTGAGGGACTACCCTCCGTGCCTCGAAAAGCACGTTAAGCCGTTGTTATAACATAATCTATAATAATCGTATATCAAGAAACGGGCAGCAGCGTTTCCTTGTGGGGTACAACAGCGGTCACCAACCAATCTGCCAAGCTTGGGGACTATGGCAAATACCCTCCCTCGGGAGAAGCCCATGTTCAGCAGTGGAAGTTAAACGGGCTGATGATGATGATGATCGCTTAAAATATTTATTGCACATTATTAATTTCGTTCTAATTACCAAACTTATGCAATAAACTAGCTGCGAGCCGCGGTATTACCCGCGTTGCTCTGCTCTAGTGGGTCGGAGTATGATGTTTTGAAGCGTATATGTTAATCCAGCGAATAACCTATCCCGGTGCAAAATTTCAGCTAATTCCGTTCAGGAGTTTTTACGTGAAAGAGTAACAAACATCCATCCATTAATACTTACAAACTTTCACGTTTATAATATAAGTAGGGTTTATAATTACCAAGGTTCTTTGAATCGTCAGCTGCACACCATTGCAGTATTTTCAGATGTTGGCTAGTCCTGCGATAGAGACTATAACTTGACAGTTGTTGCTAACTTAAGTCGGATGAAACATGTTTTATTCATAAACTTAAAGTGTTTATGGGTTTCCAATACATTTGTTATCTATACGCGGTTTCCCCCGGCGTATCTTCCATTCCCGTGGGAACTTCATAATTAAATATACCTACTGTTTGTCACTCAAGGTGAATGTAGCTTTCCAATGGGGAAAGAATTTTTGAAATCGGCACAGTAGTTTTTGTGTTTATTCATTATAAATATACACACAAAAATATTTTTTTCCTTTTTATAATATTAGTATAGATAGATAAAGTTTGTGAGTTTGTGACATTGTAGGGGGTAATCTCTGGATCTAATGAAGCGATTTTGAAAATTCTTTTATCAATAGAAAGCCACGTCATTTTTGAGTGTCATAGGCATTTTAAGTTAACGTTTCCACGGGAACGGAATCTACGCAGGTAAAACCACAGCTAGTCTATAATAAGCTGTTAGCAAAAACATATTTTCACTGGTTTCCCTACTTCTAATGTTAAATTTTCCAACAACCAATTAGAGAATTCAAGTAAAAAAATTATACAGATTTTTTTTTAATTTTTACAATTAAATGTTTGCTTTTATTTTAGATTCAAGTAAAAAATCCTACTAATATGGTAATAAACGCGAAAGTTTGCAAGTATGGATGGATGTTTGTCACTCTTTGACGCCAAAACTATTGAACGGAATTGGCTGAAATTTTGCACCGGCTTAGATTATACGCTGGATTATCATATAGGCTCAAAAATATCACGCTCCAACCCATTGAAGCAGAGTAATGCGAGTAAACCCGCGGGTCGCAGATACAAGTATCAGATATCATTACTAATCTAATAATAAATGTAGGTAACAACATTAATAATAACTTATTTATTACATATATATCGCTTACCAGCAACAAAAAGCAAAAAATCATAAAGTTTCATCATTATGTGATTAGGTTATACGTATATTTTATCATAACAATTCTATTTTCCACCAAAACAAGTGTTCTTTTCAATATGGGGAGAACGTAAAAGCTTTCCGATGTTATGGTATCGAACTTCGTCGGTACAAGGAGTTTGGTAATTTGATCAGTTATGACTTACTCAATACTATATAACTTGATAACAGCTATTTAAACTCATATAAAAATGTTAAGTGAACTGTTTCAGGCAATCGTACAATTAGAATTATACGTACCCGGGTTGCATTATAATAAAATTGATTATTATGTTTGAGACCCATTAATTTGGATGTTTAATTATTAATTTAATATAAAGTGTTTGTTATCAATACACCAATGGCACCCACAGGTCCTAACCCCTTAACGGTACCTACCCTCAGGTGGATGTCGCTTAGACCTTGGCCGGATTTTTTGAATTTAATTTTGTGCCTTTTACCGCTGGCTAAGGCATCTTTCAATAATGTTTACATTTAATGTAAAATCTGTAAAGATCAATTAAGTGATACTTTAGATTGACTTTGTTTAGATTTAGTCTTACACTTAAAATTATCATACCTATAAAGTTTTATTAATTTCTCGAAAGCTCCCATTTACTTAATCTATATCAATATTGTATCATAAAGAATAATTTATTTGATACTTCACTTAAAACGATACCTATTTATATTTTGAAAGATATTTTGCAAAGTAATATTATAAGTGCTTCTATCACAATCAAATTACATAAATGCTTCTATTTTTATTTAAAAAATTAAACTACTAATCTTATTTATTATATAAAACAATTTTTAAAGTGATTGATAGCCTTCGTGGCTTTGTCGCTCGTCCTGCTCCGGTCATTAAATCTTTGTGATAAAATCAAACATATTTTTTCGGGTCTGGTTGTTTATTGACTATCATTTTGTTTTTGTTTTCCAAATTTGTATTATATATATGTGTGTACAATAAATAATTTTTATTATTATTATCAGCTATCTATACTTATGAGCTTACTCGGAAAGCAGGTTAACCTCCTTTTTCCCATAGCTAACTTATTAGCTACAGCTTCATCAATAATTAACTCTGGTAATTTAGCAGCCCTATAATACTTACAAGCTGACGGTATTTCAAAAACTGTGCCTATATTGCGACCATCAAAATATTATTATAGTCGGTCTTCAATCTTCTTTCGTGTCTTTCTCGTTCTTCTGCAACCAAAGTTGAGGAATCAAATTTGGTTGCAAAAGAACCGTTACTTGAAACTATTTTTTATTTATTTAATAACTTTAAAATGTCTTGCGTCATGGGTCATCGTTATATACCAAACTACGGAGTTATTTATTCATCAGAAAATAAAAATGCATTTCTTTATACGGCTGCATTGATTCCCTCCATCCAGCTACTGTCGTAATTCCTACACTTACTGTAAACCCTGAATGTTGTTCTTTACTTATTTCGTTTCGTCTCGCAAAAATAGGTATCGGTATATACAATAAATATATTATTTCTACAACTTATTCATTGTAGACTAAATAATTTTAAAAACTAACCTTGAACCGAAAGTAATTCTAACATGAAATAAAAATTTCAAATTGGACTAGTAGTTCCTGATATTAGCGCGTCCAAGCAAACAAACAAACTATTCAACTTTATTTATTAGTATAGATAAACACAGATCCGCAAAATACATCTGTTAAAAGAAAAATAAACATGATTTTCATGGTTGCGTGCTAATGTATTTTTCCGTATAAACGTGACATTTTGTAAAACCATACCCACAAAAACTACATTGTTTGCTTTTTGTCCGCCAACAATCACAAAAAAAACGGCCAAGTGCGAGTCGGACCCGCGCACGAAGCGTTCCGTATCAGTTACAAGTGCGTGCCTATTTTTGATATCAAGAATAAAAAAGCGTATGTTTATGAAATGAAATGTTATTTTATATTTTTAATTTCGAGTTGATTGAATGAAAGGTAAATTGCGGTTTTCGATTTATGACGTATTAAAAAAAAACTACTTACAAGATCTCGTTCAAACCAATTTTCGGTGGAAGTTTGCATGGTAATGTACATCATATATTTTTTTTAGATTTATCATTCTCTTATTTTAGAAGTTACAGGGGGGGGGACACACATTTTACCACTTTGGAAGTGTCTCTCGCGCAAACTATTCAGTTTAGAAAAAAATTACATTAGAAACCTCAACATCATTTTTGAATACCTATTAACTCCCCACACGTATGGATTCGATGAAAAAAAAAATTTTGAGTTTCACTTCTATGTATGGGGAACCCCAAAATTTATTGTATTTTTTCTATTTTTGTGTGAAAATCTTAATGCGGTTCACAAAATACATCTACTTACCAAGTTTCAACATTATAGTTCTTAAAGTTTCGGAAAAAAGTGGATGTGACATACGGACGGACAGACAGACAGACAGACAGACAGACAGACAGACAGATAGACAGACAGACAGACATACAGACAGACAGACAGACAGACATGACGAATCTATAAGGGTTCCGTTTTTTGCCATTTGGCTACGGAACCCTAAAAAACAAATTGAATTTTATCTCTTTCTACTAAAATGATTCAGGCTTTCACTATCGGGCTTATCTAGTAAATGAAACCTCCACTCAGACTATATCCCACCTAGAAAAAGCTCTCGATAGATTGTTATTTTTTAAAATTCTTAGTTAGGATTAGTATCACAAACCACCACTACAATCAACTTTGCTTGACTTAGGTGAAACAATAAAAATCTTATTTTTTATTTTTTTCAATAATATCCCTACATCAATGTCGCTTTTCCTTCAAAAGAAAAGTCAAAGCAAAGCTATCTGATTCATCTCATCGGTAACGTTCGTATAGATTAATTATTTATACAAATAAAGTAGCTATTCATATGTATGTACATTTATACATATTTAGATGGGTATATATTATAATTTAGGTATGTATTGCACTTATCTCTCTGGCTACTCATTATTGCAAAGCACCTACCACATCGTCTCTGCACTACCCTAAGGTCGACTGGTAGACAATGCCTATAGCTAAGTACACCAGTTCAAATAAATAATAATTAAATGTCTGGATGATTAAAAACACTACAAAAAATAAACAGCCTAATAAAGATAAGGATTCATTTCATTTCATGAAGCATGTTTTCATGTGGTGTTAGTTTCAATATTGGTAATAGTTTCAACATGTCCTGCCGTATCCGGTGCACAAAGTTATTTAAAATTAATTTAACTTAGGTTTTAAAACAGTTATATACATGTATTTTATTAGGTTGATGATTTTATGATCTGATCAAACCAATGTATGTAGTTTCTGTTAATATTACAACCAAGAAACTTAAATGCACATTACATTTTACGCGGAGCCATGTCAAAATTTTGCATGTTTCATAGTGTACATGTTTAATGCTATGCCAGTACCTTTTAGTACCTTTATTTAAAATATTAGTACCTTTCTATAGTTCTACTTTATCTTATTTTTAAATGGTCCGCCATAATGACGTCAGGACCGCGGAGCCACTGCCGATTTACGAAATACCACAAGGCTTAACAAAGACTTTAATGTAACAACCTTTAATACCTTGTGTATTATAAAAAATGGCATTTAAAATTTGCTTGTAGATGCCACCATCTTTAAATTATAACGCGGTTCTTACACTCACACATTTTGCACCTTTAGAACGACAATGACGTCAGTGGAAAAAAATCAAAAACTGTCGTTTTAATGGGAAACGATTTAAATAGTATTTAAATCGCTTCCCATTAAAAGGCCAGTATTTGAAATTTTTGCACTTACGTCATTGTCGTTTTAAAGGTGCGATTGTTGAGGTATGAATAGATTTAGTGACGATACAGCCACGTAGTTCTAGCATGTTTGCCGCAATTTCTATCGTAGTTGAAGTAAATACACTATGTACCGAGATATACAATATAATATCTATTAACTTATTAAGGAGTGCTTGGGGGGTGGGTTTAATACCTAGTTGTTCCTCCCCATGCAGTTTCAGTTAGTTGCTTAGGTAATAAATGGTGAGCGTTCAGAATCGCTATTCTTAGTGGTTAATCTCTTGGTTTATTTAATTCATCATCATTATCATCAGCATGTGGTCGTCCACAGCTGAACATAGGCCTCCCCCATCGATTTCGGGAACGACTCACTGACACCCTGCGACCTTTATGAGGTCGTCGGTCCATCGTACAGGCGGTCGCCCCACGCTGCGCTTGCCGGTTCGTGGTCTCCACTCGAGCATCTTTCTGCTCCATCGGCCGTTAGTTCTTCGAGCTATGTGTCCTGCCCATTGCCACTTTAGCTTGCTAATCCGTTGAGTTTTGTCTCCTGCGGATCTCTTCATTTGTGATTCGATCACGCAGGGAAACGCCGAGCATAGCTCTTTCCAAAGCTCGCTGAGCTACTTTGAGCTTTCTTATGAGGCACACAGAGACCAAGTCTCTGATCCATATGTCATCGCTGGTAACACACATTGATTGCAGACTTTTGTCTTCAGGCACTCAGGTATTTTGGACAAGAAGATCTCCCGAAGCTTCCCAAACGCTGCCCAGCCGAGTCGGATTCGACGATTGACCTCTCTAAGTTTGTCCTACCTGGTTAGATCGTTTGACCTAGGTATACGTATTCGGTCACAATGCATCTGCTGAATATGGTCATCCTTATTATATATAAGCCTTGGTAAGACAGGGTCTTTGAGAGATTTTGCCATAATCACCACGCTTGACAGTGGCAGTATGATGTTTAAATACTTACCTTGAGTTGCTTGCCATCCATTAGATTAATGTTCCTCAGTGGTTCCTTCTTACGGCCCCCATGGGAAGGCATGATATAGTATATTCTAAGGCGGAAACCACACGGCAATACTCACACATGTTGGGTAAACTATATTAAATTACAGTAATTTGTTACGTGTCCTGTTGTAATGGTTCCGTAGAAATATTATGCCGGGAATGTTGGAAAATCTATAAAAATAGATGGGCTGGGTACACGCACACATAAAATAACAATGTTATTTTTATACAAGAACAATTTTGTACAATCTATTTATTCCCTGTATTTTTTGTTTATGTGTCTTTGTTCTTTCACATAATAAAAGTGAACAAATCGATGTCAATACTGTGATTGCTTCACCGGAATCGGATGCGGATTGCTCTAGCAGTCTTTTGTAGTTTGTGACTTTGTCTTATGTTGTATACATTCTTTTATACCAAAAACTAAAATTTAAATGTGTGTTTGTAATGAAAAAGTAATAAATTTTTACCAAATGCATACGAATTTACATAGGGTACTAATAACAAAAACACGGGATACTTACTGGTAGAAAGCTAATTTTATAAGTACCTAATATAAAGACTATTTTTTTATTTTGTATATCTGTTTGTTTGCCTGTATATTCTGATTAATCTCCAAAACAGTTCCATCGATTTATAAGGGACTTTCATTGCCTCATCTTTATACAGGGTGTCCAAGAACCTGGCGTCCAACTGGATTCCCACGATGCCCCAAGTTCTAACAGTACTCAGAAAAATATTTTAAAAAATCCACCCCATGTACTTACAGAATTATACTGATTTAAAAAAAAAGGGGGAAATGAGCACCCTGTGACATACTTTTGAATGCTGTGACTGCTAATGCTGATAATTTCGATATTTCTTGGAGGTTTTGTAATCTAGGGTATTGCTGTGTCTAAATAGAATGTAAAAATAAAGTACTTATTGTACCATTTTAAAATAAAATATTATTTTAACTAAAGGTGATATGGAAAACTATTGAATTTCGCAACTTTGACCGACTGTAGTGTAAAAAAAATGTACCAAAATAGTATGGCAAGTGACGTCAAATTTTGACGCGTTTATTCCTCTTTTTAAAAAGGTATAATACTTACACATTAATTTGAAAAAAAAAATTTTGATAATATTTTTACTCAACAACCCAATTTTTACGAAGTGCCTACCTACTAACGGTAACTGTCGGACCCTTTCTTATCTTAGAAACTGTTATGTTACTACTATTATTTACTTCGGTTCCAAGAGTGAGCAAGAAGGAAATACACACAGGTAGATGGGTTCCCAGTAGAATAAAAGCAAAGAATGTTAGTTTAAAGATATTTTATTACAATAAATGTTCAAAATGTTGACCACCCGCGGCAATACAAGCTCTCACTCTCCTTAAAAAGGACCGCTTTATGTTTCGCGAGTAACTTTTTTGACGTATCACCTGCACTGCTTGTGTTATCTTCTCACGAAGGTCAGCGATGTCATTAATGGGCTTCGCATAAACGAGCTCCTTCATAGTTCCCCAGAAAAAAAAATCCAGCGGATTTAAGTCAGGTGAGCGGGCTGGCCACGGGATTGTTCCTGATCGCCCAATCCACCTGTTCGGGTATTGCTCGTCCAAAAACTCTCTAACGGATACGCGAAAATGTGCTGGACAGCCGTCGTGTTGGAACCACATATCTGGTGGGGTCTCTTCTAGTAAGTTTGGCAAATCATTTTGAAGAAAATTTAAATATGATTCGCCAGTCAAATTCTCGGGCATCTCAAATGGACCAATAATATTCCCACAGAGAATACCGGTCCACATGTTCACTTTGAACCGGTACTGGGATCTATCTTCTCGCATCAAGTGCGGATTTTCCACATGCCACTCGTGCAAGTTGTGTAGGTTCATGTAGCCATCCTTCTTAAATGTTGATTCATCTGACCACAAAATTTTGTCGATAAAGTTTTCGTCTTCTCGATGTTTTTGCAGGATTGTTTCACAAAACGCGACTCGGCTCGGATAGTCTCGAGGTAAAAGACTTTGCACTCGCTGTACGTGGTACGGATGATATTCTTCTTTTTGGAGAATACTGTGTGCTGTGCTCTTCGGTATCCCCGTATCAGCTTCTATTCCTCGCACAGAGATGCTTGGATTTGCCGACACCGCCTCTAAAACTTCATCGCGTATGAAGTCATTTACGGGTCGTCCTTCACCAGCTACTTGATTGGGGAACCGCCCGTCACATAGTGATCTGTGCACATTAATGAAAACTCGATGGTCGGGATATCGCGTAGCCCTCGGATACCTTTCTCTGTAAAGTCTCGCTGCAGCTCGTCCATTACCTCTACATTCTCCATAAATGTAGTGCATATTTGCGTATTCTTGCGGAGTGTAGGTCGCCATGGTAGCACACACAAAACACAAACTGTCCAAACACAGGCAAAGGTCGTCGTAAAGAGTTCGTTTCAAAGTCCAGAGCACAAAGAGTAATCGAGTCCAATAAACAAAGCTTTAAATCGTAGTACGTGATCAATGGTAACAATAAGAGAGAGGTGCGTAGTAACGGCAGGAGGCAGTGACGCGTACTGACCGTACTGTTATCCTAAATAGCACGATCCCAGATAGCGTCACTATCTATCTCACTCGCACCTCTAACCTTTTTCTCCCTCACTCTTACCTGAATAATGGGGTACCATAAAGAAGAACCAGCAAATCGCAAAGATAGTTTCTGTCTTGCTCCCTCCTGTTGTAATAACGAATCACTATGGTGAGATGCATGCACATACCGTCCCTTACGGTCTAACCTGTTTTTTGAGAGGCCTGTTGTTATTTTTATGAGCATACAATAGTAATTCTTTAGAGGTTAGATTCAATTCGTCGTAAATTTTTCTTTCTAAGAATTCTGTAAGACATCGTAAAAATTGGGTTGTTGAGTAAAAATATTATCAAATTTTTTTTTTTCAAATTAATGTGTAAGTATTATACCTTTTTAAAAAGAGGAATAAACGCGTCAAAATTTGACGTCACTTGCCATACTATTTTGGTACATTTTTTTTACACTACAGTCGGTCAAAGTTGCGAAATTCAATAGTTGTCCATATCACCTTTAGTTAAAATAATATTTTATTTTAAAATGGTACAATAAGTACTTTATTTTTACATTCTATTTAGACACAGCAATACCCTAGATTACAAAACCTCCAAGAAATATCGAAATTATCAGCATTAGCAGTCACAGCATTCAAAAGTATGTCACAGGGTGCTCATTTCCCCTTTTTTTTTAAATCAGTATAATTCTGTAAGTACATGGGGTGGATTTTTTAAAATATTTTTCTGAGTACTGTTAGAACTTGGGGCATCGTGGGAATCCAGTTGGACGCCAGGTTCTTGGACACCCTGTATATATATAATTCTACTGTACGTGTGTAGGTCACTGATATCCTCCTAAATGGCTGGACCGATTTGAATTTTTTATTTGTATGCTTTTGCGTTGTTTGAGATACATAATAATATGTGTGAGATATATATATATCAACGTTTGTCGGGTCCGATAGTAGCTTATAAAATCCTTATTTTACGCGGACGATGTGACGAGCAGCAGCAAGTATACAATACATTGCTTAAATTTTCTCATTAATATTATTAAACATTTTTCGTTGCTCACACAAATAACTGTCCCGGAGAACTGTCACACCCAGTACAAATCGAGTCTCAAAATCTATTATCGTAACTTAAGTCTATAATATAATGTATACTCGATATATCAATACGAACAGAGATGTCGCCAACCACAGAATTTAAACTTAAATACACATTGGACTTGAAGTATAGATTTTCAATTAAGTGCAAGAAGATACTTCAATGTTGGATATCTACGTTTCAGTATTTTCTTACACTCCTCAAGTAGTAGGTAGGCTAACGGCTTCGTCTGAATTGTTCTTTAAGTTTGCGGAACCATCTTCACGTTCAAACTAACATCTTCCCCCCCCCCTCACCCTCCCGACCCTTAGTTTGCTAAAAACCTTCCGATGCCCTCGTAGACTCGAAGTCCGAGACGCCCGCGAACTGTAAAGTAGAGGGACAGTTGCACAAAACTCCCCTAAAAAAACTTAAAGCCATAACCCCTCAATCGCCCCGTCAGCGACCGCCCTGAGCCGAGGTCCAAGTCCCACAGGTATTGTTTAAACCATTTATCTAGGCTGGAGCTCTGCTCGCCTTTATGCCCGGTGAAGTAGCAAAAGCGTCGGTGTTAACTAAATATGTCCGTCCGAAACAAAAAAAAATAGCATCCTCCCATTTTCCTCATCTTAAAAAAGTGAAGTAGTATGTGCTAGAGAATGTCTTCGTCTAAATATCTCTAAATAGTAGTACTAATATTATTAACAGGTAAGGTTTGTACATTCAAATGTATGTGTGTTACGAATAAAATCGAAAACTATTAGACGAATTTCGACCATTCTTATACCATTAGACTATGTTTGTTCACGGTATACATACATACATTCACGCTTCTTTTATTATCCCTGAATTCCCACCGGAACGGGAGCTGCGCGGGTGAAACCGTCCGTGGGACGTTAGTTGTTCTGTAAGTTTGCGGAGCCATTTTCAAATTAAAACTATCATCCCGTTCCTGATTTTTAAAAGATTTTATGAACCTACTACCAGAGAACCATCTCAATAGTTCAATTAGTTTGCAGAGCCATTTTAACTACTTCTAACTAAACTAAGCATTAAACTAATAAATGCTTACGTAGCCTGGTGGGTACCCACGTAGAAATCTAAAATTTACATTTTCGCCGTTATTTTTTTTGATAATATTTTAAACCATCCGCCATTGAAATGAGTGAAGTGCGATTTTATGTAAATTATCTATTAATAGAAGGGCCATAATATATTCTCTTCAATTTAAACGACGAGCCAAGTATCACTTCACAGACTTGAGAACAAAATAATCGGCAAATTGCCGATTAGTGCCATTTTTTCCATTATATGAATAATGGAAAAATTGGGCACGGACATTATTACTTTTGTCAAATGGCTAATCCCAACTAAATTTAATTACAATGTGCTTTTAATATCTGATGAGTAACTATTCAACGCGCCCTTTAAAAAGTACACTATTGTATTTTGTTTGCCTACGTTACAGTTTAGAATTAATTATGTATAAAAGGACAAAGGACACACAATATTGATAAGTCCATAATAAATGTAAGGGTCTCAACGATTTATGACGATGATGTGTCTATAAAGCGATATAATGCGGAGATCCTTTTTGAACCGTGAATAAGTGTTACATAAGTACATACCGCATAAACGTCATAATTATAATAGATTTTATTGTTCATTCTAGCTTTTAGATGCAACATTCAACATAAACTGCTACAGAAAGTTAAAGAAATTTATTGGTAATTAGTCTCCGTGGCGTAGGGGGATTACACTTGCTTTAAGTCTCGAATGTGGATTTCTTGATTTCTGTGTGTAAAATCTAATATTTCATTCCGGGTCTGGTAAACGATTTTGTCCCGATTGTTATGTACCATGAAACGGGCAGGAGCGTTTCCCTGTGTGTTACGACATTATACTGCGGTCACCAACCCGCCTGCCAAGCAAAAATCCTCCGTCGGGAGGATGGCCATGTCCAGCAGAGGAGGTTGTGCTGATAATGATGATAGACATTCTGAACGTTCAGCATGTTTTACCTCTTGGTTTAACAACTAAGAAAGTGCTTAGAGAGGATTAACTAGGTATTCCACCCTCGCCCGAAGCACTACTTAATAAGATGACTTTAGATTACGTATTTTCTTTAGATTACGGTAGAAATTGCGACACATATGTAAGACCTAAGTTTCTACTTTTTGTTGAATTCAATAGATAGTGTGTGTGTGTGTGTTTCTTGGTTGAAATATTAACAGTCACGACAAACATTGGTTACGTCGTAACGTACACTTACATAGCCATTAGCCAGTAGAATAAAAAAAAACTCATTGTGTGTGATTATAATAAGTTAGATGTATAAAAGTTAAATTAATTCATTGAATTAAAACTTGTGATTTGTCACAGAGGCTTGGAAAACGGACCTGCGCTATAAAACTATTTCCTTGCGGGTAATTTCTCACATTGACAAAGTTTAGAGTTGCAATATTCTAAATATTGGGAACGAACTTTCAGAAATTACGATTTTGATTAGGCTTTCTAATTTTACTTTACATCAAACAACTATGTATGTGAACCTTTTCTATCCCATTAAACTTCGAAACTCAAACGTCAAACTAATTTACAAAACGGATGCAGCGGATTTGTGCTTGCTTTATTTATATTCATCTCGCCTATCTGAGGCTTATCCTAACCACAAAATGAACATTTTACGATTTACTTAAACTAGGCCAAAAAATACCATAAGGTTTTATACACAAACTGCGATCTTTTCACTTTGTGGGAAAAAGTGTTTTGTACGACTGCACATATTACAATGTAAGTTGACAGAACATGTACGAGCTTTAACTTAACTTAATGAAACGGTCATGCGCAGTAGAGCCTCCGAAGAACTTTGGCGGTGCGATTTCATCCAGTAGCTTGGCGGTACTTTTGATCTGCGTACGTACACGCGGACGAGCGATATAACGCTCGCACTTTTCCCCCCAAGTATAACCACCGGTTGTTTTATGTAAGCATTAACAAAAAAAGTAGAAAAGCATGTTTATATGTGTTTAGAAAACTCGAAAATTCCTCTTCAAAACTAGGTGTGCGTGTATTTATTTGTGTAAAGGTAAGTTATTGTTACCTGTAGATCCCTTGTGATTTACTAATCACAGCTTATTGAATGGATAGTCCGTTAATTGCATGATAAATTGACGGTCCCTCTAACTATGTACCATTTTCGTGTAACGTATACGCCGTAAGTTGCCAATAGCTCCTAAATTGTTTGACGTAAATTTTACTGAAGACCATACAAACTAAAATATAAGGAATTAAAAATTATATTTACGAAACCTAAATGAAATTTTATTCATTTAACATAAGTTTCATATAAGTATTAAGACAAAATTTGAATTATTTTTCTTTAGGGAAGTAGGTAAGCTAAGAGCGTTGTAGGCCAAATTGATTTCTTCGTAAATAGTACCTATTTTAATAATGATTTTCAGCTTACAGTGTTTTTGATTTCAAATTATTTATCATATTTAAAAATGGCTGATACCCGCATTCCTTCGGTCTTTTTACTATTCCACGGAAACTCATTAAATTTGTGATTAAAAAGTATTTAAAATGTTAACCGTGGATGTAAGGTGCGAAATTCCATTTAAATTGTTGCAACAGTTTCGAAGATTAGCCCGTACAGACAGACAAACAGATAGAAAAACAAAAAAAATTGAAAGCATCTGGATATGATCTATTTTACTTCTAACATCTCCCTGACTCAGTTTTTAGCGTTTTTGTAATATGATACACAAAGTTTAGTAAAAATTTTGGTTAGGAAGTATTGGCAGCTTACGGTCCGGTCGGTGTGATTGTTTAATGAAATGATGTTGATGTGTGATGTAGACTTAAATTGTAACAGTAAATATTTACCTGAATATGTGTTAGAATAATAATTAATGGCGATTATAAATATACGACAACCTCCGTAGCGTAGCGGTATTTGACTCGCTTTAAATCTCGAAGGTAGTGGGTTCGATCCCCACGCCGGACAGGAAATCACTGTGTAAATTCTTAGATTTCTTTCTGGGTCTAGTTGGTTGAGGGACGGATAGTCCCTCAACCAACCAGACCCAGAAAGAACCTTAACCAACGGCTTAACGTTCTTTCCGTGCCTCGGAAAGAACGTTAAGCCGTTGGTCCCGATTATTATAACATCATCTATAATAATCGTATATCAAGGAACGGGCAGCAGCGTTTCCTTGTGTGGCACAACATAATACTGCGGTCACCAACCCGCCTGCCAAGCGTGTTGACTATGGCAAATACCCTGCCTCGGGAGGAGGCCCATGTTCAGCAGTGGACGTTACACGGGCTGATGATGATGATGATAAATATCTGGTTGTTATTAGACGGACCAATAAGGACTTAAAATAACTATTTAGGGATATATGATGTTAAAACCGACCAGAAACGTAATTCTATTATTCTATCATTGTTACTTTATACCGAATAGATAATAAAAATAGAAAATTAAAATGATTTCAAAAGTTATTTCATTAATAAAAAGATTTGACTCGGAAATGTATATCCAATATGTTATTATCATGTTATTTCTGTTTGTCAGAACACTATTGAATAGATTCTTGTAAAGACTCATAGTGAAATGTTTAAACATATAATGATGGATAAAATCATGCGAAACGACTAGTAAGTATAACTAACTATCTATAATCGATCTTTTCTGATCTGATTGCCTATATTTTTTTTCGATATCGACTATATCAACTTAATTATTAAAGTACTTTAATAATTAAGTTGATATTTAATTATTAAAGTAGAACTGTTAATTGGGTTACATCGTTAAGTACTTATTTGATTTACGCTATATGTATATACCTTTTGTAAATACAAAGCAATGTTTATCGAATATTTTTACCCCCAACATAATTCTTCCATCGATCTTGACGACCCATTTTTACATTGAACCTTCCGATGACGTAGACATACAGGCCCGCGAACTGTAAAGTAGTTGGCACCAGTTGCACAAAACTTTCCTTGAATCTAAACGTCGTATTTCCTAAATCCTTCCGCTGAGATTCAAGCCGTACTGTACCTCTTGCGTAGATTGCTTATTTTATAGTTTTTCAATTTATCTCTTAAGGCTGGAGCCCTGCTCGTGCAGTAGCTAAAGCCTCGTGGCTAAGTAAAAAGGTCTGAAAAAAAAGCGAATTCAGTCGCAAAATTCTATATTATTGTAACTATATCACATATTGACACAAATGACTTAAATTATACGAAGATCACATCTTTCTTAAATTAAAATTATTTACATATATATATTTTTGTCTGCAGTATTTTAATCTGATGGTATGTCTTTAAGCAAAATGCAATGGACGCAAATATTTTATTATTAAAAAACTGGCCAAGAGCATGCCGGGCACGCACATCAAAGGGTTCCGTAGCCATGTATATCTAAAATGCCTATTTTTAAAGTTAAAAAAGTTAAATTTCATTTTGCGATCGACTCCATACATTTTGTTAGAACGACTGTAACAACATAAGTTGGTCGAGTTGTATTAAAATAACTATTTACGATATCGAGTCCGCTATAGTTTAAGTTGAAAGTACTTACTTAGAGGTACATATCATTTTTTTTTCAGAATTATTTTAATAATATTTCAATAGTTAATAGGGGGACGCTCTAATTCTTTCTTTGTATTAGGTTATCTCGAGACTGGGGCTTTGATCTACATAGTTCTATGGCAGTTTTTGTTGCATTTCAAGATACCTTTCCAATTATACCCTACACGATGGGGTGAATCGAATAAACATTTTTTAATTCACTTTTCGTTGTATGGGCTGAAAAAAAAAACTATTTTTCCATAATTTTAAAAACCTAGTTTTGGATCTTCAATATACCGTAATACCCCTACTTACGCTACCCCATTTTACGCGAATTCCGAGAAACGCGGTTTTTATTTTTGATCACCACGCACATCGGCGTGTTCGGTTTACTGCAAGTTAAACTGCTAACCTAACCTAACATGAAACGAAAAACACTGTATTTTGGAGTGTAAACTAAATATTATCATTATAACCTTAAGAGGACTTTGAATCTAAAATAAAAAAAGCAATTATCAAAGATAAGAACCCAATTATAAGTTAAAATCTTTCTATTTTAATTCAGACGTCACGGTATTATCGCTTAGATGGAAACCATGTTAGAATTATGGTGTGATAATGTAAAGATCATTTATAATTTAACATATTATTAAACATGTTTCTTCTGATCTGTTTTTTTAGACTCTGGTCCCGATTACACAAACATTATATGTATTTATAAGGAATGTTGAACCCCGGCTTACGCGAATTCGACTTACACGGCTATCCCGTGGTCCCACCTATCGCGTAAATCCGGGGTATTACTGTACATCTCTCCGCCAATTTTCGTGACAAACGACGTACGAGCCCGGACGGACCAGACGGAAAGACAGACGGACAGACATGACGAAACTATAAGGGTTCCCTGTGGACTACGGTACCGTTGTTGGCGGTACACACACCATTATGTTTTCAAAATTAGAAAAAAAATTATGTCAACGTCATTTTACTTAACATAATTGCGCCTTTTAACCAAACTGTCCATTAGGACTCGCTTGGACTTGTATATAATGCGTATAAGATAGCGCGTACTAATATTATAAGGAGGTTAAGTTTGCTATGTCTGGATCTACTGAATCGATGTTGCCAATAGGTATAGCCAATATAGAAAGCCACATTATTATATATTACATATTAGCCCGCGCGAGACAGCTTGTACTATATAATATTTTAAACGTTTCTTTCAAAGATATAATTTGCCACTGATTGCGGTAAACATCACTATGCGAAATAGAGATGAAGATGAATCACCTATCAACATTAAAAATTCTGAAATAACTTGACCAAACTGCGCCTTTGTAGGTTAGCTCGTTGAAAGCTGTCTATTAGAACTTGTTTGCACTGGATTTTCCTGTAGATAAAGGCTTTGTTTGCGAAAATGAAAAGCTTGTCAGGGGCAATTTATGTCATAGTAATGACTTGCAAATGTGACGGTTACAAGAGGAGATCTAATGATAGCGCCCTAATTCAGACACTTTTGCGCTATAATTTAGAATAACTAAGGAATGCTGGTGTTATTTTTTAGCTCATTAAGGTTATTCAAGTATTATAAAAAGAAATGTCTGAAAATATTTTGTCAAGAACTAAGTAATAAGTTGTCAATCGAGTTACATAATAATGACCGCAAATAAGTTTATTTGTTCCACTTTTCTACTTTTTACAGAGCACAACACGTTTATTTTGAAACATCACATAGAAATAATATAATAATCGTCATTGAAATTGTAGACTTTTTTGAAATTATATTTATCTCATTTTTATTTTGCACCATGTAGGTACCTACCTAATATACTTATATATTTACTAAAACATATAATGAATGACACACCATTGAGTAAATATTATATCCGAATGAGGTAGCATTTAGGTATACATAAATTAATATATTATAATTTATAAACAATGCACATCCTAAACATTTAAACTTTGAAACCTAAGATCTGTTTAGTGACGATTATATTTATTTAAAATACCAGTTGTTATTTTTTCGATTCATCCTCAAGGGGTGAAACGGGAGAACAAAGTTTAAATAGAGGAATTAAAATCTACTTGGAAAACCGACTATACGGTCATTGGTTCGAGTAGATTTTGATACACAGTGACATCATCAACATCACATAACCCTATAGACGTCCACTGCTGAACATAGGCCTTCCTAATCGATTTCCAGCGAGAATTATTGCAAGCTGCCTATATCCGCTGGCTTCCTGCTACCTTTATTTGGTCGTCGGTTCACCATGCAGGCAATCATCCTATGCTGCGCTTGCCATTTTGTAGACTCCACTTGAGAACCGTTCTACCCCATCGGCCGTTAGTTTATGATGAGCGAGCTATGTGCCTGCCTATTGCGACTTCAGGTGGCTTATCCGTTGAGCAATGCCAGTAACCTTCGTTTTTCTACGGATTTCATCTTGTCTGATACGGTCACGCAGGGAAATGCCAGGCATAGCTCTTATAACAGCTCGCTTTTAAAGTGACTAAGAACTTTTTTTTTGAGGCACACTCTAAAAGACCACGTCTCAGACTCTTTCATTGTTGACTTTTGTTTAAAGGCACTAAGAATGAAGAGAGAAAGAGAAGAAGATCACTCGAAGTTTCCCGAACCATTTCCTGAGTCGGGTTCGGCGAATGAACTCTTAGCCCTTTCCTTAAGTTGGACATATCTAGTTAGATCATTTGACATAGGTATACCTACGTTCTCGTTTACAACTTGGAGAGTGAAGATTCCCAACTAAAAGACTGGTGAAAAAAATCTCGAACTATTACTTTGCCTACGTTTTGTCGCCGGCAGATCTGATAAACAAGTTGATACCCTATTCAATATCGCACTGCTACTCATCAGTGTAATGTATCTCGGTGACTAATGGAATGGATTGATTGAACATTTATTTATTTAGCTTGGAACCGGCGTGTGTAGTTCATTAAGATTAAGCCAAAAATGACACCAAATTGCGTGTGTGTTAGAGACAATTTCTTTTTATTGAAACCGCATTTATTTCTTGAATATCAATTTAGTAATCTTATAAGTAATTTAATTATTATTTACAATAAAGATACTAAGGTGATCAACCAAGGTAAATTCATTCGCGTGATTTTTAATTAAATTTTATGTAGCCGCAGGTAGGTATATAGTGATTACGTTACGTTAGTTAGGACATCTGTAAAATAATAAACAATACTCGCCGCATGCCCTGGTGTATTCCGAGGTCAGAGAGGAGGGAGGTTTAATATTTCACAGAATTGCATTACTAACGTAATTGTATAATATAAGATTTTAGTATCAGCTGTTACAGAGATGACTTATCTTTTGGTAGCATTTTATATAAATGTTAATTCGCCTTTTAAGTATATTACAATTTAAATGTAATAAATATTCAATTCAGTTCCAAACCAAGCCCTATCTATCAGTGATATGTCAGTTCAATAAATAGAGAATCTGTTATACATAATCAAACAAATAAACGGTGTATTTTTGTAACTTTTACTAAACCAATTATAAAAAAAAATTGCTACGATGGTGTGAAATATAAATATTTGTTGTTTTTACTTCTGTTACCTAATAATCTATGGACGACTTTGGAATACATAAAACACTCTAATTATAACATCTATTTTCATAACACAGCCTTCAATCCTGTCACATAGTCTATAATTTGTCTTATTTTATTTAGAATCTATCGATTAAACTAGTAGGTGTACGGTGAAACTTACATCTTTTATAAACAACCTTTCAAAACAGCTAGACGAATCTGGACCGGTCTAGATTGAAAAGTTTGTTTTAACACCTGAGCAATAATTCAAACCGGTTGAAACCACAATTTAAAACTGTGATCTCACGTTTAGAATAAATAAAATACGGTTTTCTTTCTAATCTTTCTTCTTTCTAATCGTTTTCTAATCTTTAAAAAAAATGGTTTTAAAACCTGATAAAAAACGTTATGCGACCTATTTAGAGAAACTGATTTAGTTACTCAAATGAAATATACACACACTATAGCAAACTTGATGACAACCATCTGGAACTTATACTGGAGCGTTTAGGTACAAAAATCGTTTTTTTTTTACAATTATAACATATAACACTGTGCCGCTACTTTGTGGTTTATGCAAGCTGCATTTACAAATATTACTTTTTATAAAAAAATCTAATGTAAATGTGTTGTTGTTGCTTGGTTACATGATTAAATTGTTTATTTATTATCAAGATTTTTAGTATTTATGGTGAATACTAGTGCAACCTGGAAGTCCTAAAAAACAAAAAGGTCAAATATTTTATCAGAGTATTCCTCAAATGTCACCAACATTATTATTACCAGTTTATATAACATGAAAGCTATTATTCTAATATCAACAAAGTCTGAAGACTGTGCCGAATACAAATAATATCGATAACATTTATTTCGTAGAAGTAAAATATTTAGATTGGCGTAGGAAATAATCAATTGTTTGTAATGAACCAATAGAGGTCATAAGGATATAAAACGTGGGAATACGCCGCGCCGTCTAATTAAAACAATTTGCTACGTTGCCTTAAAACGATAGGATTTTAATTCCTTCATCTCTCTCTCTCTCTCTCTTTTGAAATAAAAAGAATAAAATTATTGTGCATTATGTATAAAGTAGTAGGTAGGACAAACATATATTATTCATACTGATGTTAAAATAAAGCTGTTATTATCGACATATTTCATATCATAATATTATTCGCATCAAGCGACATTTTTTACATTCGCGAATTGCGCGGCCTTAGCCGCTGCCCGGATTCCGCTATGAGTACTGAAACTCTCATAGCCAATGAAGTTCTGACATTTATTAAACATGCCATCGACTACATGGACGAGGTCAGCATCTTGCAGATCTGCAAGTCATCTTTTAAGGAGGATGAGATTAGCAGTGCCAAGTTGCTGCTGTTCACGACGCTCGGCAAACTCAGCCAGATGCCGTCTCGGCGAAGGGATGGCACCGAGAAGAGTATCCAGGACATCGTTACGCTGATGAAGGAGACCGATCCGGACGACGTGCCTGAATTTGTGGCGAAGGATCTGCACAAGCTGCCTCCCGTCACACTCCTGAAGCAAAGCCAGGTCGAGATGCAGCATCAGCTGGAGGTGTCCAACAACACCATCAGTGAACTATGGGCAGAAGTAGTGATCTGATTTGCAAATCTACGTTACATTTATGCTATTTGACAGGAAACATGTTACATTTGTATAAGATATTCCTGCCATAGACATATTCGACTCAGGCCTTGATTCTGAATTATTCGCCCATTTGTTTGGATAAAACATAAAGCCCGATGTAATATGATTAGGCCGTCATGTCAAGAGTAATGTAGGTGCTTTCGGTCTATACAGTATTAAATAAGGTTCCGTTTTTCAAATAATTAAAAAAAAAAAGAAAAACCAGAAATAAAAAGCATGTATGAAAAGAACTCGATGTAATTTGATAGCTTACAGACTACTTACTTGCTTTATTTTGCAGAAAAACAACGATTGACCTTTGCGTTAATTGGATTTTTATCGAAAATTAAATGCTATTTAGGTCACCCAATTTGTGGAGTACATAAAATAATATAAGGATTTATTTTTCGAATCGTAACCTATAATTTATTGGCATTTTAATAATAATATTGTATTAAGATATTTTTTATAAAACCCAACATTTAAATATTTTTTTTATATCAATGACGTTTGAAATGTAATGAATGAAGTTTATTCTTAAATGTCCTTACCTCTTTCTTAGAAAGGAAGATACAGGTTCAATTTGATCAACGGTTTACAGAGATAGGTACAAGTTAAAAACAGTAGAATACTAAAACATCTCTATCTTTCTTGTTCTATCTTTTAAACAAATTATAAAAGTATAATGATGAAATAAAATTATTATCTACAGTAAAGCCCGCAATTATATTTTACTGTTCCAAGCAGGTGTTTTAATAACAAAGAGATAAGTAAAATAAACATGGCTTAAAATCACATTACTTGAATAGATCGCACGAAGATGTAGCCAACATTTATGTTGTTCTGTCCATAAACGCTAACAACGGACTTCGCGGACAATTAGAAATGAAATTAATATTTAAAATATTTTATTTATACAAATAAGAAGCATAACATCTTATAATTCCTTAAATTCTACACTAGTATATACTGTATTTCAAAAGCCAGTTTGGTCTCCTTGTTTCAATATTTAAGCCAAGGAAAATTTAATAATAATATTGAATTTGTTTACTTAGGAATATCGTCCGTCACTATCGTGGTTTCTATTGAAAATCGTTAAGAGTCGCACATGACATCATCCGTAGTAGACTTAAACATATCGTTAAAGTTTATCCTAATTACGAGAATTAGAGATCAAACAATAAGAAAAAATGTCAGTCCACGAATAATATAGGTAGCCGATAGGCGACAGCGGTAGAGCTTTCGAAAAAATCAATGTCGTCTGGAGTGTGGCCGTCGACATATTTTTACTAATGAGTTTGTTTTCTTGAAGTAATAAATATGTGCATCCTTATTTCAGTTACTACTGGTCCAGGCAAACTGCATTGGCACTGTGTTTTGCTATGTGCATACAAACAAATAAAAAATTAAAATGTTATTTCAAAGTGTGTTTCGAAAGCGTAAAAGATTTTCTGACTTGACTGTTTGAATGTTTTTTCCAATATGTCTGTATTTTTAATGGCATTAACATAAGAAAAAATCTTAAAGGTTTACCCTTTCAACTTTTGAAAGAGGAAGAACCTTGGCTCTCATAGGTATAACAGTTTTTATATTATCTTTATTAACTTAATTGAATGAAAATGGTTTTATATTCAATTTTATTTCTTAGTTACCTATGTCTATGGACCGTTAACATGTCTGTGGTAATTAATTTATTTCGGTGAAATTTAATTGATAATTGACTTTGAAGTATGGGTAGTCATGTAAATATTACCGTTTCAGTAATTATAAATAAAATATCCAAAAATAGAATCGAACCAGATTAAGTATAAACAGTAATAATTCAATACTATTATACTAGTGGATACGTGAGTGTCGTAAGAGGGTACATACTTACAGCTGACGGATTTGCTGCAGCTCAAGGTTACTTACCCTTTGACTGCGATCGCAAAACCACCTGCCAAACGCCCCCACGTTATGGTGATTTTGGTAAAGAGGTTCCTCTTTACCAAAATCACCATAACGTGGGGGCGTTTGTAACAGTGTAACAGTGGCTGTTGAAGTAAATTAGCGGATAGTGAATAAACAACACGAATAATATAGATATATATAAGTACGTCTAAGTATTATTTTTAATAGATTTTACCAAAGTAGCATATTCCCTTAGTATAACCTATTACTAGGATATATTTTTTCAAGATATTTTGATATTTCCGTGTCAATATTGACACGGAAATATTATCATGTCAATCTTAAAAAATATATCCGTAGCATTCTAGAATCGACTTTTTCTCGGGCTTATAGTTTCGTAAATTACCTTTTTTTTTTTTTTTTTTTTTTTTTTTGTTGTCCGGGGGGAAATGCATTGACGCATTCCCACCACCGTTGCAGCGTATTTGCGCGCTGGCGGTGGGATATGTGGGACTCGCCCTCTCCATAGCGTGGTATGCTAAAGTCATACCACGAGGAGAGGACCCTACACCACTAAAACCCCCCGGACACTCCTTCGATCCGCCGTTGGCGGGGGTCGGGTACGCATGAGCAATCCGGCCCCCCGACGGCACCCGCGGCCAATATGGTACCGCGGGATCTCCAGGGCCACACTTACAGTGGCCCATTTGCCCAATTATAGGGACGCCCGGAGTGTAGAGGCGTCCCTACTCCTCATGGGTCAGCCTCGAAGGGAGCGGGGCCCATGTTCCCCACTCCCCAAGGCCGAGCCTAGGGCGGTAGGCGGCGGGTTTCGGCCCGCCGCCGACGGCCAACACGCCGTCTGCGAAGCGGGTGGGCAGAGGGATCTACTTCCCTCTCCCGCTCCGCGGCCTCCTTCTGTGACATAACTTGTCTACAGAAGGAGGCAACCGCCTCCCACGACCTCTCGCTTTGAACCATCTTCGAAATGATGGTCGGCAGCGAGAGGTCGTCTCCCACCTCGCCAACGAGCTCCTCCCGCTCGTTGGCCCACGCCGGACACTCCACCACCGTGTGCTGCGCCGTATCGTCGGCGCAGTCACAGTGGTGACAGCGAGTGTCCGGCTCTCTCTGCGCCACGTTGCACAGGTAGTGGCCGAAGCAGCCATGGCCTGTTACTACCTGTGCAACGTGGTAGGTGACGTCACCGTGACGGCGACCGGCCCACTTTTTTAGATGGGGCCGAATCGCCTCCACCGTACGCAATCCGCTCCGCGGCGCGGCCTCTAGCCGCTCCTGCCATTTCCGGAGGGTTTGGCGACGGATCTCAGTCCGCCACCGTGCAACACCCTCCGGGAAGGGGTCGCGGCCAGAACGCGCCCCCTCACACCTCCGCCGGTACGCGGCGGCCAAAATCTCCGCCTCCAGGTCCCACGGAGGGGACCCCGCAAGGAGGCAGGCCGCGTCAAACGCGACCGTGCGGTAGGCGCGGGACGCCCTGATGGCCATCACCCGCTGCGGACGTCGCAGCAGGGCTATGTTTCGCCTCTTCAGGGCGTCGACCCAAATGGGGGCGCCGTAGAGCGCCATGGAGCGGATCACACCGGCGTACAGTTTGCGGCAGGTGCTCCCGGGTCTGCCGAGATTCGGCAAAAGCCGGCCAAGAGCACCCGCCGCCGCCACCAGCTTTGGGGCCAGCCGCTGGAAGTGGGCCCCGAAGCTCCATCTGCTGTCGAGGACTATGCCTAGATATCGCATACTGTCCCCGACAGCAATGGATTCGCCACCCACTATGAGGTGGGCGCCTACAGTTCGTAAATTACCTGCTTCAACCAAATTCACTGAGGCATGACCTACCTCTTAAACCTTTAGTTTACAGTAATTATTATACACTAACCACACACTAAAAGACGTCAAATACAGACCTATATACGTGGTGTGTGGTAGGTAGGTACTACATAAATAACGAAACAGTACCGTAGTAGTTTATTTGTCAAACACACAACACTAGGGCTGCTAGATAGTAAATTTAGGCACAAAATATTTATAATCGGACTACATCAAGAATGGCCAGCTTAATTTGATATACTGTTTACTATGTGCGATCGACCATATGGCATACATAACGTTTAATCACGTATCGTATAAATCAATAAAATGATAAATAGATGATATTTTTTTCAGATTATATTGGATCCGGTGGTAGCATAAAATCGCGTCCGACGATATACTTATGGTCTATCTAAATAATAACATACTCAAATGACAGAACTTTAGACTATTAAATTATAGATAAAAAATAAAATTCTATTTTCATACCTGACAGCTTTTACGCTAAAGCTATAAAAAATCTAATACAAACCACTTATTATTATTATAACTATAATAACTAAACTAAATTAATAAATGAAATATAATTATTATATTAATGAGCCAAATATGTTTTGACTATTTGCAAATGCCTGTAATAGGTTTACGTAAATAAAAACTTTTTTTATTTTATTTATTTTTATTTTATTGTTACACGACATCCACTAACTTTGTGTGTAAAATGGACTAAAAAATCACCTTTTATTACATAAGTTGATCGACTGAAAACCTACGGTTGGCCCCCTGGTACCTGCCTGATCATTTTGTATAATTCGATACATATGTAAATAGAACGTGAGTTTGCGCCTTGCTTTTTTCGGAATTGTCCGCTCACTTTATATTTTATTATGATGAACAGAGATGGAGATAAAGTATTATACAATTTAGATTGGTTATGTGTAATACGATCAAATATCGTATAAATGCCGTTATGCTAAACCGTATAACCGACATTTATTTGCTTGACAGCCCTACACAATACATCAATAACCGGAACGTTAAACAACAAGATGTGTTCCCAAATCGAATCAATTTACTTTGACGTAACAAGTACCTAGGTATGAAAGTGAGTTTCCATCAACTTGGGCAATTGCGATGCTTTCAAAATCACGTTACTACCTTTCAGAGTATGGCAAGGCAATCTAATTAAGATTTTATCTTATTTACTATACGTATTAGGACACTGTGTCTACGGAAGGTGAAAGGTATTTCTTTGAATTGGCTATTTGGAATTGTTATTAGATCACACGCAATAGAAATAGAAAATAAATAGTTGATTTAGTTTTTTTTTTTTTGAGTATTGTGCAACTTTCGCTCTTCTTTTCAATTTGCGGACCTCTCGGGTCTACGAGGGTTTGCCCTGAGGCCCTAAGGATTGGGAGGGCAAGGGCGACGTGTCGCATTCGTAGGCACACTCTTCTCCGGCGGGTCGGGTAGAGTGGTCTCAGAATGGTGGTATTATGGTTTCTTGCAGTCTATTTACTAGGTACTAGTTGGAAAGTTGTGATCTCATCGTCTCGGTCGTTTAGGACGCCCCGAAGCTGAAGGTGCTTACGACGCTTTGTGGGCAAAGTTATAAACTATTCGAAAAATATTAAATTGATTCTGTTCGTTTAAAACCGAGGCAATGTGTTAATTAACTCATTAAAAACTTATCAGCATACTACTATCTCTACAGATAGCAATTAAACGCTATGAATAATAAATACATCTGTGGCATTATCAACGATTGAGCTCATCACAATGACATTTAAATGCAAATAGCTGACTAGCAATAAGCTAAAGTGCTGTAAATAAATAATATAGTAATTAATGTTTAAGGTGCAATGTTCGCATTTTAGATATAAATGAGAATTTGACGGAAAATGGCATTTTATATCTATACTTACGCGCTAATCTCAGGAACTACAGGATCGATTTGAAAAATTATTTCAGTGTTAGATAGCCCATTTATTGAAGAATATATTTTATTATGAAGCTCCCACGGGAACTATCTAGTATGTTGGGTTCATGTAATGTTTATTCTGTGAATGTTTTGGCAACATACAAATTGTAGGCATTAATGAACATCTGTTTAATAATACCTAAAATTTATACATACATACAATAGTATATTAGTAGACCAAGAAATTGTAATACACAACTATTTTTTTGTTTTTTTGTCCGGGTGGAAATGCATTTACGCATCCCCCCGTCGTTGCAGCGTTCCCGCGCCGGCGAAGGGGTATGTGGGATTCGCCCTCTCCATAGCGTGGTATGCTAGTCATACCACAAGGAGAGGACCTTACACCACTAAAATCCCCCGGATTATAATAGTTACACACCTAACAGTATAGTAGTATCAAATTTAGACTAGATATATTTATAAGGCCTTGCCTAATGATTACTAAACATAAGTTTATTATTTCCTCTTCCGTACGAATAATAAATTATCCATTCATGTAAAAGATAGAAAAAAGCGTTTTTATTCAGTCCGCTAAAGTGCGAAAGCACCTTAACAGTGCATTTACAGACTGTAATATGAAGACAAATATCTTAGTGAAAGATAACATCTTAATTTAAACCAAACATAAAATATAATCATCTATCAGCTAAAAGATAGTTATCAGACGATACATACGCGGATTGGTAAGACTACAGAGATCGCCAATCCGCCTGCCAAGCGTGGTGATTATGGCAATATCCGTCAACTACTTAATCTGTTGACTTGCGAAGGTCAGTTAAGAGACGGCCTATGTTCAGCAGTGAATGTAAACCGGTTGTTGAAATATTCAGCTAAATAACTAAACCTTAAAGTGTTTTAGCTTATAGCTAACAACAGGTTGTAGCAGCCTTGAATATTACAACTTTTTTTTGTCTGATCTAATAAACAACTTTTTTAGGTTTATTGTATTACAATTGATATATGGGGACTTACATGATTAGATGTCACCAACATTTATCGTTAGCGAAGAAATATAGGTTGCGATGATAAATTTAGTAGGTATGATAACGCATCAATTTACTGTTTTATTACTTCAGTAATATCATCAATTACTTGCCATGAAAGCAGGAAAACCATAAATAACAACGTCGCTAAAATTTTACAAAGTACGTAATTTTAATTTAATGCTAAGTATTAAATTTGTATCTTAAAAAAATAGCCATGTTCCATGTGACATAAAGTTTTGACGCTTACTTAGCTCTTCTAAAATTCATCGAGAAAAAAAAATCTGAACCTCATCTAAAAGAAACTACAAGTGAGATAGCTATGTTTGCTAAATGCATCCCACCATAGATTTAAAAATATTATAATTTCTTATTTTTGGGGTAGCGGAATATATTCGATCGTAACTAGCGAGATTCCGGTCTCGATACCTGCAAATACTAGAGTTACTACACATTTTCGTTTTCGTAATAGGAATCTACAGCTATAAAACATTCTTCCCAGTCTTCCTACTGCTTAATCCGGCTATGGCCAGTAAAAACCAGGTTCGCCTTTTATGACTTCTAACTTCAGTTGCAGTTCCGTTTAATTAATATTAAGCTCTATACTCATTGGGTAAGCTCATTGTTTTATAAGTACGGGTAGCGCTGTATCAGAATGTTATGTTCTGTTTACCCTCTGCTAACATAAGCTTAATTAACGTTAACAATTACATAAATATACCTTATTATTACACCGTATTCCTAAAATAAAAAGGTCAGTAGGTCAATGCATATTAACAAGGTTTTGTAATTTAAATTGCAAATTTCATAGGATCCGACCGATATAAGAAGGAATCTATTACAAAATAACATTTAAGATGAAACAACTAATACTTGAACGTTAAAACTTTAACCTTTGACTTAGATACCTATATACCTGACCTATATACCTCCTGAGGTAAAAATAATATAGGACACGGTTTTAGGTAGTTATAGATCTTTTTTACTTCGACTACCGATTCGAACCAAAATTCGAAAATCCAAGTCAAATTCGGTGCAATCCGCACCGAAATCGACTCCAATTAGAATAAGATAAGATTGCGTATCGTTATAAATCTCGCCTTCAATCTTAGAAGTACAGGTTTCGATTCCCACTCCGTATAAATAAATGTTGTGAAATGTAGTTTCTTTCTGGATATGGATGGTGGAGATGCGAAGATTTGGATTTCTCCCTAAAATTTTAACCTCAAGATCACAAGTCCGACGCCCCAGCCATTGGGCTAGGGTCGCTTAAAACTTTGTAAGTTTAATCTTATTATCTCTAGGCCACAAAAAAATTAACTAAGCGTTAATGATGTATAATGATGTTAATATTTTGACATTCATCATATGTATATCTGTTAAGGGATCTTTGTATATATCCGGGACGAAATGTTTGTAAGACACCAAGGTTAGTAAAAATCCATTTAGTAGATTCGGCGTGATACGCGTCCAAAAAATCAGACGTATAGACAGACTGACAAAAGCTAATTACATTTCAGTATTCAGTGTCGATAATAATAGACTGCCTTCCAATAGAATTAACAAACAAAATATCTTCAACTTACAGAATTTGTCCTGCACAAGTTTTATTAGATGTATTAATATATAGAAGATAGCTAATGTATAGATATAGATTCCTCATACTTTAATTGTTGTAAAATGTTGGCTAATAAATCATATTTATGACAATTAATGGTAGCTAATTGCCAATGGAGCAGGTTATCAACGTTGACCCCGCAGCTCATAAGTATTTTATTTACTAACTGTCCCGGGCGATTTTATTCATGTAGATTCCGTTCCCGTGGGAATCTCATATTACAGTCATCATCATCATTTCAGCCGTAGGACGTCCACTGCTGGACATAGGCCTCCCTCAAAGATCTCCAGTTGTTCCGGTTAGAAGCGGCCTGCATCCACCGTGATCCCGCGGCCTTAACCAGATCATCCGTCCATCTAGTAGGTGGACGTCCTACGCTACGCTTGCCGATCCGCGGTCTCCATTCGAGAACTTTTCAGCCCCAACGGCCATCTGTTCTCCACTTCAACGAACTAATCCTTTGGGCTATGTCGGTAACCGGCGTTCTTCTACGTATCTCCTCATTTCTGATTCGATCTCGTAGAGAAAACACTCTCCATAGCTCGTTGAGTGACTCTGAGCCTGTTCATAAGGCCTATAGTAAAGGACCACGTTTCGGATCCATCCATAGGTCATCACTGGCAACACGCACTGGTTGAAGACTTTCGTCTTCAGGCACTGAAGTATATTGGAGGAAAAGACGTTGCGAAGTTTCCCGAACGCTGCCCATCCGAGTTGGATTCGGCGATTGACTTCCTTCTCGAAGTTGGACCTACCTAATTAGACTATCTGTCCTAGGTATACATATGTGTTCTGTCCTAGATATACATATGCGTATATTACAGTATATACTCAATAATGTGGTTTTCTTATATATAAACAACATATATGTATATCAAACATGATATATAGCATCTATACTTCTTAATATACTTTCATATTTGTAGATAAATGTTACAAATAGACATTTCAATTTTATTTATTTGTAAAGATTAGATAATTATATAGTATACACTTAACCAAAACATTATCGCCAGCCGAAAATTCTGAAGCGATTCTGAAGCTGAAGAGCTTGTTTGAACACGGGAAAAACCACACGCGGGAGCTAGTTAAATGATAATTTGATAGATAGCAGCGCTTCCGATTGATTTCGGCTACAGAAAAAAATATAGTAGCTAATTGTGTACTGTGTTTTTCCTTTACCCTCAAAATCCGCTGGGACGTTTTACAAATACGACTGCGAACAAAAGCGACAGCTTAACATGCCCTTCAAAGCACGAGTGAAATACCACCAACTTCCCTATTTCGGGTGTCAAATGGATTTTCTCGAGATATGCTGTTCATTAGACTTCACATTTGTGTGTTTCTTTATATATTGTAAGCAAAATGTAACAGCTACTGGTTGTCCCTAAATAAATATTTTAAGTAATATATTTTTTGCCTGAATTTGCACCTTGCTAGTTACGGTCGAATGTATGACTACCAGGCAGTCAATTTACTAAATCTATTTTTAAGAAGAACACGATAAATCATCTTACAATTAAAATACAACTGCTACCACTACATTCCATGAGAGAGAAGGCTAATCCCTTATTCTTCTAGTTCAGCTAACGTACTCGTATTTCTATCGTCGAGCAAATATATCAACGTAAAATAATCACCCACAGTTACAATTATTTATTCAACATATTTCTTCTTTCTTTACAATAAATAATTGCCATCCATAAATATTTGAAGGCAGATATATTTCCAGTTAAAAGCGGTATCCGAGTAAACGATTTATTAACATTGAGTTTGATAGATGTAAATAATATTGACATAACAAAATTCATTCGGGCAAATAAGAAATACGAGTCATTGATTTGACAAAAAAGATTTGTTTAATAATTTAGGTGAATGGTAAATTCACCTTCACGAATACAAATTAGAAAATCTTGTTAATTTTATTTATAAAAGTATGGATCGTAGCAGGTGGCATTCTGTAGTTTCTGCCTACCCCCATGGGAGAAAGGCGTGATCATATGTATGTAAAAGTATGTTGCAAGAATAAATGAACTAACACATTTCAATATTGTGCTATTCAAATATTATAAGTAGCCATATACCGATATGAGTTTCACCTTAAGATTCAAATATCGTGGCTTCGTTTCCTGAGGCAGGGCAAAAAATCATGATGTTTGGAAACTGCAAAACTCGTTAATGTTAGAGGCAATACAATACAATATAGCTTTATTTCTTCTCTCACACAGAAAAATTACAAGAAAATATATCTTATTAACTAAGTTCATTCAACGATGAACATATCTTCCATAACATAACTACATTAAGTGTAGTTAGTTGGCGGGGTGAATATGCTTTATTAACACAACATGTTTTAGCAACTGTAACTATTTATGATAACTTAAAATGAAGCCAAAAGGTTTAAGCGTTATTTACTCAAAACCGTAGAATAGGTTATACTACTAACTGTTCTTATAGTTAGCACTGAAGAATAAACAAGGCACAGTATACAGTGTATGTATATCGCTTGGATACATATGTACATTACTAGGTATATTGATATCTTAAATTTGAATTTAAAATAACAATATTTGTCTAGATGCGGTCCAGTGTTTGTTGACTCTAAAATGTTGAAACTTAATTACCTACATGCCCATGCAGATACGAGATACGGACAATTTCATTTTATTATTATTAAATGTACTCGTATTAAACGGACGGTAACAGTAGTAGTACTCAAATACCGTTCTAGTGTAGTTAGTTCATCCACTAAGCATACCTACCACGAAACTCATAATGGTCGTTCTGTCCCAGTTAATTAAGTACAGTTTCAATAAACATTTTATAATAATATCTTCTTCTCACTCACGAGAAAATCCTTACAAAATGTTTTTTTTACTACATTCCTTTTCCTTTAACCGCATATACAGGTTGTCCCAAAAGATTACGTAGCTGGGAAGGGGGGTGATAGGGATGGTCACAAGGGTCACCAGAAAAATATAAAAAATTCCCTCTGGGTGTTTAAAAAAATAAATGGCATTTTTTAAAAGACTAAAAATTTTACACCTTTTGCTAACTGTACCTACATTTATGGCTGTATTTAAAAAAAATGCTGTTATGTATGTGTCTTCAATAACAACAAGGTCATCAACATCAACATCAAAAATAACAAGGTGTAAAATTTTAAGTTTTTAAAAAAATGCCATTTTTTTTTTAAATACCCAGAGCGGTTTTTTTTTTTTTTTTCTAGTGACCATTGTGTCCACCCCTGTCACCCCCTTTCCCAGCTACTTAACCTTTTGGGACACCCTGTATATCTGAACCAAAAAAGAAATAAGTTTCAAAACGTTTAGATAAGGGCAGTCAGAAAAGTCGCGCGTCCTTCTCGGTTCGTTTATTTTTTGTTGAAAAGCAGGAAAGTTACGAAATTGGAGGCTTCCAATTTTTGCTACGAAAGCTCTCAGTAACATAAGTTGGTAACCGAAAACTTATAACAGTAAATTGAAATTTTATTTGATCATCAAAAATGTCTGGAAATGTGTTCCATTAACTTTGCAAATAAAATACACTTGTATAAAAATGTTATTTGAAGTATCTAAAGAACATTTTGTTGGTTTAGTTTACTTGTTAGGAACTTATAAAGTGTTACAGATGTACCCACTGTATTGGTAGGTACTACAATATTTAAAATCCTTAATAAACTAATAGTGTATAATTTTTAACACCTATATATATTTTTGTTATTATTTTTAGTATAAATTGAGAAATTATTTTAATAATATATAGCAGGATTGATGGATTTCATCTATAGATACTTATCTATACTTCTAAACTAATTTTATAAAAAGAAAAGATTTGTATTTTTGTGTATATGTTTGTAATGAATAAACTCAAAAAATACTGTGCTTATTTCAAAAATTCTTTCACCATTAGAAAGTTACATTCACCCTAAATGACATAGGCTTTAATAATGAATTTCCCACAGGAACGCGAGTTACGCGGGTGAAACCGCGCGCGGGAAGCCAATATATTATAAATAGCAAAGATTTGAATGTTTGTTTGTATTGAATTGGCTCCGAAACTACTGGACCGATTGTAAAAATTCTTTCACGGTCGGATAGCTACACTATCCCCGGATGGCAAAGACTATATAATAATAAGAAAGTTACGCGGGTGAAACCGCGCATGAGAAGCTTGTTATAATATTTAAGAACTTTCCTGGAGAATTATGAGTACGTGTAGGTTTAATTGAAACAAAATTTGCTGTTAATTTCTCAAAAATAAACATTTATTAACATACCCAACAATGAAATAATCAAGTTTATTATGCATTTGGGTATTTAGAGTATTTACATACACTTGTACTTGTCATAAGTTATGACAAGTACAAGTGTATATGTGGTTATGACTCATAACCACAATGTTTAAGACTAAAACTAACAAAGCATCACTTAAGCAGCTAATGACAATGTTTAAATTACATATTGTGCGGATTTCTCTGATTCGTCCGTCACACACACACAATTTATTACAGTAATTTCTATAGGTAACATTTATTTATTACCAAAACAAAATCATTAAATGCTTAAGGCATGAAATCAAGTTAAATAACTTGCCAAATCATGTATATTTAAATTCTAAATGGCATGCAACCTGAGGGCACCCTTAAGGGGTAAGGACCTCGGCTCTATGTCCGCAATACCACACGAATCAGCAAAATCGAATAAAACATCGAAATAAACGGCTAGCAGCACCATCATTGATTCATTTTTATTTATATAAACAGTGATACGAAGTAATCTAAATGTTTATATTAAGTGCACAAAATCAATGAACTTTTTATTATTCTGTTTATTGATAACATTGAGATCGTTAATGTCATTTGACTATTTGTAAAAACAATAACATCATTATTGTTATCAATTAAAAATATATTTTAATTCAACCTGAACAGTAGGTAAATTTTGATTGCTCTCTCTTTTAAAATTCTAATCTATTGCCAAAAAAACAACATCTCTCACTAATCAAGCTCAAAATCAAACATTAATTTGCTACTTATAAGACATCCTTGGAAACGTAATCGTACGATAGATCGTAAATGATCTTTGTGATTAGATTTTTAAAACGTAGTGCCTATGTAATTTAACTATTTTAATACGTGAATTAAGATACTTTTTACGAAAATTGCACGGACTGAGGAGTATAACATTTCGCACGCTTATAGTTTAGGTACTTACAGAATGCTATTTTTTTTAATTATTGTTTAATTTTGACCACTAGTCAATATAAAATAAAATCATGTTATATTTTGCCATTAACAGTTCTTGATATTGTAGTTTGAATGGACATAATTCTATTTTTAAACAGAAAGAGAATATCCCTATTTGCACATGTTATGTGAAGGAAAGCTTAGCGGCAAAAACTGCACTTATTACAAAACTCTTAAGTAAGATTAACAGTCTAGCGGTCCGACTAATCTGAGAGAATAAAAATTGTGATTGAAAATTCCAATTGCAGAATCTCCGGCAACCGTACGGCTTAAATTCCGATTCTTGAGAATTTAAGCCGTGCCGTTCGCGTTGCCGGAGATTTGATATAAAAATTAAATTTTCTTACAAATTAGAAACATGACAAACATGGACAAATTTATTTGAATAAAGTGAATGAATCATAAACAAAATGAAATTTTGGTATAACATCACTATTTGTTTATGAATTATACAACTTTTATTCTAAAATCGAAAGTTACTAGTACTTTATTTTTCCGATTGCATCAATAGCTAGTCCCCATTTTAGAAGTCGCAAGCATTTGTTTCACAAAGTTTAGTAAGGTTTATACCGATATTTCAGTTTGTTATTAAATGATGTGGTGGTTTTAGTAACACAAATATTTATTACTCCCCGTTTCTTAAAAAATGGCAAGTCTAAAAATCGTAATACATAACATATCACAATTTTAGGGCTTCAGCACATCAAAACTACAACGATTAAGTAAGTCACGTAAAGAAAAATTATTTCTTAAAAGAATAAGTCGCATAATGTCCTCACTACTTTAATATATTATCACATATAAACTGTGGAAAAGCTGTGGCTTCGCAAAAAGCCTTATTATTTCTTGAGTTATACCTTCTTTGTCGTTAAACTAATGTTGCCTCAATGTTCATGAAGAATAAAAATATAATATGCAAGGCCATTCTTCACAAAATGTTCTGCCATTTCTCAATTATACTTTATTTTTCTCTTTTGATTAGGTAACATGTGTTTTTAACGCTTAATGTTTTACTTAAAGTTGATTAACTTAATAATTTAGACGTTACACTTTCTTTAGTAATACAGTAATAATTCTTTCAAAATCCCAAATTATAAGGTTTTATTACGTCAGGCTGTTAACATCTTCTTTAGCAGACCTTGGCAAGCCAGGGTCGTTAAAGTATATTGCCGTAATCACTACATTTGGCAGGTGGATTGGTGATCGCAGTAAGGTGGGAGTATCTTTGAGCTGTTAGATGCTTTTGCTTGAGGCTTTTGCTACTTCACCGGGCATAAAGGTGAGCAGAGCTCCAGCCTAGATAGTCTCCTAGTCGCCTCCTATGACACCCACAGGAAGATATAGAGTGGTCTATTTTAAACCGGAAACCACACGTCACAGCCTAAAACCACGAAGTACTAGCTTAATGATATATTACTATACAATTATACTATGCATTTTTTTCGAAAGAAAACGATTTAGTTTCTTATTTCTAAAACTCTATTTTCGATAAATATCCAACAAGATACAAAAATACATACAAATAAAATTAACTGAGCGACTTAGAGAAAAGCTTTTAAAAGCTGACGTTTCTAAAAGGGTAGTGGGTCGCAGCATTTTTGTATTACTATTTTAGTCTATTTGTATGGATTGGATTTATCTAGGTCGTAGCTGCTCAATTATGCATAAGCCATAAGCCATTTCATGAACCATATTCCTTTATAATTAACACAATGTAATTTTTTTCGGATGATTTCGATTGATTGATGATGTAACTCAAATGACTACCTACAATACAAGAGCCGAGAAAGACTTAGCAATGTTGTCTCAAATATTCTTCCTTAAACTTATAAAATAATTAAGTTCATAGTCATGAAGTATTTACAGAAGCAATAGCACGTGTCAGTCAAATTGAAGATGATTATAACAGAATAGATTTATACTACAACAAAATTATAGAAAACAGATTTACTAAAAATATTTACAATATGTTAAGCAAAGTTTATGTAGTGAGAATACACTTGTTGTTGTTTTGACTTGAGAACACTAATATAAATCAAACATCTGTAACATGGAGAGACTTTGTTGATACATCATATATGAATATTTGTATAATAATTGTGTAGTCTTTACCTTCAATATATACGCACATACCTACAATCTATACCTACAATCCTACTATAAATGTTTGTAGTTGTAATAGTTTGTATGTGTGGATGTATGTATGTTTGTTAATCTTTCAAACAAAAACTACTGATTGGATTTGTGCTGAAAGTCTCCACGTGGATAGTTTATAAGCTGGATTAACATATAGGTTACAAAATATCATCCTCCGACCCACTGGAGCAGAGTGACGTGGGTAAAACCGCGGGGCGCAGCTATTTTATAATAATAATGGGTAAGGCTTTTGAATATTGTTGGTATATTTTATGTGTGGATATATAATATATATTTATGGAGCCTGTCGGTTTTTAGGTTCTATCCCCACACCGCACCGGACAAGATTTTTTTTGTGTTAATTCTTAGATTTATTTCTGGGTCTAGTTGGTTAAGTGACCAACTTCCCTTGAATCGTAAAACACGTTCCTCCGTGCCTCGGAAAACACGTTAAGCCGATGGCCCCGATTATTAAAACATGATCTAAGATAGCAATTATAAAACCTTCCCTCGGTAGGAGGCCCATGTTCAGCCGTGGACGTTATACGGACTGATAATTATGGTGGTTTGGTTGGTTTTTCTACTTCTGTGCACCTACCACTTTTTCTTTGTACCACCCTCTTTGGTTGGCGTTGACAGCATTAAATCCACCATGTATTTTATTTGTACAAAATTATATAAATTAAATATACATAGGATTTACATTTTCTTGCTTCAAATGTTTGTTGTTCTTTATAATTAATGCAATATTTCAAAAAAAAGAAAATAAGCCTAACAAAAAGTTGATAGTCTTGCCATCTCATCGGACCTTTAGGTTGAGTTTATATCGAAAGTACGGTAATAAGTTAGTGGTCATTTCCACAAATATTTAATGCAAGTCCAAGTTGTACCACGTAAGACTTTTCGAATTAACTTATATTATGACAGAAGTTTCAAAGAGTTGTTTTACAACTTGGATAATATATTCGTTTAACTTGTTTTCTGTCCGCATTTGCACCCACGAGGAATATTATGCGACGATAAAGTTTATAACCACTTTTACAATGTACTCAATAAAGTTAAAAGGTTTCTATTATAATAAAAGTATGCAAGATATGATTGAATTATTACTTTGAATAAATAAACAAACAATTGAGGTCAGTATAATATTGTAAGACTTTTATGGTGATTTCCAACTATTTTTTTCTTAGCTCAAAGATAGCCAAGTACAGCTGCAGGAACTTCTGGTTCGATTTTAATCATTCTTTCAGTGTTAGATAGCCCATTTATTGAGGAAGGCTTTATTAAATTATGTAGTTCCCACGAGGACGGGAGCTATACGGGTGAAACCGCGCGCTGGAGGAACGGGTATACTAAATTTTATATACCCGTGCCGGGTGCAACACCACCATCTTTCTGACTGGCTGGTACCTTTACTTGGTCCAGCCTGTCAGAAAGCTATGTACTTTGCCAATCAAAACTTTTTCTCGGAACAAGGTGGGACTTGGATTTGCCAATATGTGGCACTGTTGATCGTGGTTTATAAAAGTAGCTGTACTGGAAATGTGGGTGGGATTAGTCCCAAAAAAAATTGCACTTATAAATACACTCACAAATAGATACCACGATCTGGCCCTGTCCTAAAAATATTTTGGTAGAATACATTTGAAATTAGTATTGGAAATTGTAAATAAAATAAAATTGCCCTAGTTTTCATCTACTTTTGGATTGCATTAAATATAAACCAAGGCGCGCAGAAACCATGCCAGTTATTCTTGTTAACTAATCAATAAATCTAAGTTTATCTAAGCTTTAGCACGGATAGGTAGAAAGTATTTTTAGGCAGATATCAATTTTATTAACTGTATTAAGAAGTATTTCTCTTCCAACACTGAAAATAGTATAACCAAAGCTGTTCCTTTCATGCCAATAATTATTTTTCATAGTGATCACAATAAAAATAAATTTAATTTTATATGGAAGAAACCAAAACCAGATTTCATAGATATTTCAAAATTGAGATTAATAAAATTCGACCACAGGAGTCGAACCTGCATCTTAGGTAAAGCCCCTAATGCCTTAACTAATTATGCTACGGTGGAACCACAGCCGGTCATCGAATTTTTTTAATCTCTTTGTAACACGTCTCTAAGGGTGACGTAGCCTAATCGGTTAAGGCGGTCGAATTTTATTAATCTCAATTTTGAAATATAGTATAAGGTAAAGTTTTTAAAACATTTAAATAAATATTTCATAGATGTTAATAAAATAATTATGTGAAGATTGAGGTAGGTTTGTATTTAGAATATGTAATAGAATAAACGAAATAATATTATGTCGATATAAACACGCTAAGCACCGTTTACACCAAGTGTAATTTTAAAGAGTATATCATAAATGCATTAAAATTAGCGTACATATATAGTGGTTAACGCTTTTATGTTACACCACATAGCAATAATACTATTAGGAAAATAAACTATCTATAATATAAAAGCAAAAGGTCACACTCACTTAGTCATCACGAAATTTATAAACTACAAGTGCTAGAAGTCTCACATTTTGAATTTTCCTTTTAAAACATAGGGTGCTCACTAAGACGGGATTGTAATATCTAACATACTAAATCACCATCGTAATAACGCCCACAGCTGAACATAGTCACCACGCTTAACAGGCGGGTTAGAAACTGTAGTTTTATTTTATAACTAGCTAGGTCATGGAAGCGTCATACCTTAAGTACATATAATAATGAAATCGTCGACAAATGCAATCTAGAATTAAACCTAAAATTGCATCTTCTGCACTGGTGGCGCACTAGTTACGGTAGCTTGCTTCTTAGAGCTGGTGTTCGGAGTTTGATTCACACCCGGGATTATTATTTCTGTGAACCACAAATACTTTTTCTGACTAAATCACCATCGTAATAACGCCCACAGCTTCCTTATGTATAAATTTTTCTTTTTGTTTCTTTTGTGTGTTTGTACATAAATAAATAAATAAAATAAATAAAAAAATAGTCACCACGCTTAACAGGCGGGTTAGAAACTGTAGTTTTATTTTATAACTAGCTAGGTCATGGAAGCGTCATCATACCTTAAGTACATATAATAATTAAATCGTCGACAAATGCAATCTAGAATTAAACCTAAAATTGCATCTTCTGCACTGGTGGCGCAGTAGTTACGGTAGCTTGCTTCTTAGAGCTGGTGTTCGGGGTTTGATTCACACCCGGGATTATTATTTGTGTGAACCACAAATACTTTTTCTGAGTTTAGGTGTGTTTGAATACGTGGATTTAGTGTTTGTCTCTGCGACACAGGGATTAATTCCCCTGGTGAGGGAGTTGTCTTTTCATTCAAAGAAGGTCATCTCTCAAACTCATCACTCATTGAAGTAATTTTATTACAGCCTTCAATAGGTAGATTAAGGTAATTTCGTTTCACGTTTCAATTTTTTTCATAAAATTCTCCGATATTTCAATAATTTATTCTGCTCTTCAGAGCGGATACAAATTCATCAATCCAGTTGGATCAGTTGTTTAAATTTACAGTGCGGACGCACACTACGAAATAATTAAAAAACCCTTAAGAGATAAAAGATGGGTTGCATATTTATATGGACAACATTTAAATAAGCAACAATTTTGATTTAATTTGAGACTCATGTATGTGAACTTTATTATCCGATCTCCTAAATAAAAATAACAAGACAAGTAAAGCTCGTGTCTACTATAAATTATGTACACAATTCGAGAAAGTTTAAAAACATGAACACTTGTTCTGTACAAGTGTTTCCCGGTTCTTTGCAAAACATTCCTAGGTAGGGTATAAGTAATATAGGTGCTCAACATTTGTATTGATAGTATTAAAATTTTTGATTATTTGCATTGAATTGGCTCCGGAACTGGTGCGAATTTAAAAATGTTTTCACCATAACAAAGCTACGTTATCCAGAAGTATATGATACTTCTATATTTAACTAAGCAATTTCCAAGGGAACAAGAGATACGCGGGTGAAGGGACGCGCTGTAAGTTAGTCAATTACATTCGTATACCAAGATTTTTTTTCTTTCACAGGTATCATCAGATGATTAGAGATGTTAAACCTGTCACCATCAAGTTATAGGAACGTTGACTCGAGTGAACGTACGGAGTACAGCAAGAAAGTCTACTCGAGGAGGCCGTGGTATGCACCACCTATAGACCCCGCGGAAATACTCAGATATACTCCAGGTAAATAATATTTTTTGTACTATTGAATAGTTAATTATTTATTAAAAACAATATTCTTTCAATTTGGTTTATAACGTCAGTTCCATTACTACGCTTAAGTAAGTAAATACTTATTTACCGCTGATTAAATAGTTGGCAAATTTATACGTAACAAGTATATTTTTTCATGAAATGTAACCTTTGGTAAGTACAGAAATAATGAAAGAATGTATTTGCATTAATTTCAATCGTGGAGTTATTTTAACTGTCGAGCTGTCGACATTTCAAAAGCGACCGTTTATTAACCATTTTGCATTTCGAAACTACAAAAGGTGGCCGAGGGAAATGAATACAAAGTTGGACTAGTCTGTGAAAACAAATTTGCATTCAGAATGTGACATTAATGTCCTAACATTAAAGAGAGAGTAGGTATCTTTGTGTGTCGAACCACCCACGTTTTGTTAACAATAAGGTTATTTCCAATACGATTTTTTTTTGTAATTAATGGTCGTAATTGCCCACGGAGTTTTGTTTCATATCTATCAATAATTTTTCTTTCGGTACTTTAGTTGCCTTAGAGACCGTAATTTGTTGGTATTACAATCAAACGTAACACTGAAATTTGCTGCTGAGTGACTTGACACGCGAGCGAGCGACCATATCTCGATTCTATTTGTCGTACCTATATATTTTTTGAAAAATAAATTTGTTTCTGAGTACTTAACTAAGTAAATTAGACCGTAAATTATTTTCTGTAGTTTTTATTAAAATAACTTTATTTTACATTCAACATTACAATGTTGAGGTTACCGGCGACTGGGACCGTAATTAACTAGGACCGCGGTCCCAGTCGACGGATCCGTAAAAAATAAATTATTTTCTTCCGGCGACTGGGACCACTCATAAATGATAACTGAAATCAAAAAATGTACAGTCAAACAAACATTTTTTAGATGTAATAATTGAAGAAAAATCCTTTTTGATTTACAAACATCATTTATTGTTATAAAAAAACAGCCTTTGAATACACTTCTGTTATTTAAAACTTTCGTAATAAAAACATATACATAAATCATGCTAACAATAATCAACAAAAAAAAACACATAAATCGTGTTTAAGTATAATAATAATCAACAATTTTCAAACAATTAAGATTCAGAAAGTAATTATTTATGACAAAATCAGCCTTTAAGTGGTACCGTAAATATAATAAAAAAATAACATAAATCACAATAAAAATAATAAACGTAGTTACTATCTATGTCAATCACAATTCCTTTAAAATGGCTTCACACACAATCCGTCAAATAAGTAATTCATAGCCAGCTCTTCGAAAAAGTTCACGTCCTCTTTGTGTGACATCAATATAAAATGACTGTTCACCACGGGAAGTTGAAGGACTATTTACATCCATTTTGATAATTCTAAAATCGAAAAAAAAAATTAACTATCAGATAATCTTAACAGATGACAATTTTCTTTGTGATATTTAAAAAGTCTCATTAAAGATGAAGATTAATTAATTAATCGTTCTAAAGTAAAAATATTTGTAAACACGTCGTTTAACCCCCTTATTAGCTCGTTTTGTTTATAAATAATTCAAAAAAAAAAATTACATACCTGAAGACTATTAAATGAAGTCACTACACCACCACTCACATCACACAATTTGCAACAAAAACTGCCTAATGCAAAACTTGACTTTCTTAAACTGATAAGCTTCTTGTCAGTGATTGGCCGAGCCAGTCATCGGGCGGTGCAAAATTTCCCGTTTATAACAAAAGGGCTACCTGACCTTGAAATCGACAGGCAAAATGGACTCGAGCTAGAGAGGGATAGTATTATACAATCATACAATGCTATTCCCTTTGTGTGTTTACCTGCATGTGTGAATTATGTAAAAACGGGCTAGCTTAATCTAATACTAAGCGCATAGGATAAAATCATGTCTAGAACGAGTCAATGATATTCATATAAATAATTTAGATTATTTTTCGTTTGACTGTACCGATTTTGACTTGAATAATAGTTTTTTTTAAGTTATCTATGAGTGGTCCCAGTCGCCGGAAGAAAAATATTTAATTTGTCGAATCCGTCGACTGGGACCGCGGTTCCAGTTAATTGCGGTCCCAGAAGCCGGAAACCTCCAATGTTGAGTAGTTTCAAAACTGAAACTAAAATGCAAAACTTTTAATAAACATTTGTTTTCATTTTTCAATTTCTTAAAAGTACTTAATTTAAAAAACGTAATTTTTTAATTATATTCGACAAGCTCGTAAACAGACTGTTCTGTTTTGTTATATGAGTAATTAACAAAGCAAGGTTTTTATCATCATAATATATTTATATACTTTTGCCGAAATTTAACAAACAAAAGGTTGGGTTTTATTGAAAATCAATGTACTCAATTCCTTTTGTTTTTTTTTTGTATAACTCCTTCCTTGGTTACCTGAAAGAGAACACATTTTGTTATAATGGACTTTAATTTGAAGTTCTTTTCTATATTTTCTTTTTCATGTAAGTGAACAATAAAGAGTTTACCTATCTTTCTTACCGTAAGTAACTGAACCGTACCTATTATTATACATATTAGACTAAATTATAACAACGTCTTGTGGTTTCACTCATTTAGTATTCCAATATAATGTTAAATTCTAATATATTTTATATTCCAGTATATATTTTTGTCTGTTTGTATTGGCTCATTTCAGGAACAGTTGGACTGTTTTTAGCCTGGCACTTTCTCTTTTATTTAGCTAGCTCCCGTTCCCGTGGAAACATCATAATTAAATATAGCCTACGTCATCCGGGGATAGTGTAGCTTTCCAACGGTGAAAGAATTTTTCAAATCGGTCCAGTAGTTTCGGAGCCTATTCAATATAAACAAACAAACAATCAAATCTTTCCTCTTTATAATATTAGTATAGATTTTATAAGGCTACTTTTTATTTAGTGTTTGTTTATCTCCGCTCATAAAATAATCTTATAAAATCCTTATTTAACACGGACGAAGTCATGGGCAGCGGCTAGTACGTAATAAACTATCTGTAGTATTTATTAAATCTTTCACAAGTCTCAAGTATACCATGAAAGGCTGACATTTTATAATCTTTAACTAAGCCGATATTGGACATTTAAGATCTTAAACCAAGATTAATTTCCTTTGACAAGAAAATTATCACTCCTACCATGTAATCCTTGAGCAAGGAAAGAAGATATTTCTTTGAATAAACTTTTAATACAAAAAAGCTGTTGGTAATTTAATATCAAAGTAAATCAATGAACCACAAAATTCTTTAGTTATTAACAAGAGCACAAATAAACGAAAAAGTATTTTTGAATTTCATTGAATCTGAAACTAATTTAGACCATTTAGGGCTATCTTATCTTTGGAAAGTAATATTTGTTAAAAAAAATTTGGTTAATAAAATCTGTTTGAAGAGGTGGTCTAATTCTGTAAATAGTAATAAGTATTTAATTTATAACAATAGCAGACCTCGTTAATATGGCAAATTCCTTGAGTTCTGGCTTGAGATAAGCATTGCCATTCCACATGGAAATGCTGCCAGCTTTGTGGTAAATTGGCCAAGTAGCATAGATTTAGAATAGTTGGTATTTTCTAAGTAAGTTTTAGTTAAAATTAGTTACTTTTAGTTCTATATTAGTATTTTACGTAACAAATATTAAGCAGATGTACGGATGTGCCCTTGATTTTTTATTTACCTATTTGTCCCACTGCTGGAAAAAGGTCTCCCCCATAACCGTCCACTCTTCCCTTTTTACGGCACTTGATTAATTACACATAATTTCTGACTGCTTCGTTGGTTTAGCGGTTTTATGTTCGACCGTAACTAACGAGGTCCCGGGTTTGTTTCACGGGCTTAACAAATAATTGTGTTACTAGAAATATTCTATGTATAAAAATCTAAGCACTAGCCTGAAGAAGGTGGTGATGTCACCCGTGCCTCTGAGAGTACTTTTAGCTGTCGGTCGTGTGTCTGATGTCGCACTGGTCTAGTAGAACCGTCCCTCCAGATTTTGAGTGTAAAGAAATAGACAGTGCATCTGTGTTTGCGCGGACACTTGTGCATTATAAAATGCGCAGATGGCTAATTTCGTTAGAGTTTGGCCGCTGTGGTGAGAAGTAAGATGCATAGAATTATATTTCACAATTCATATTATAGATGTGAGTGTAAGTTTGTCTGTTACGCTTTCACGCGAAAACTACTTACCCGTTCACATAAAACTTTGTACACATATTCTTGGAGGTATTAGAAGTAAGGCTTAAAATAAACAAAATAAAATAAAAAATACTCTGCATTTTTCGCAAATCTCTGTAAAGTGAGTTTTGCAGGTCGTATGCATATGCTGCATTCTTATTAGCACCATTTGTTTCCACTTTCTATACTTACATAAGCAATTTATTTATTTATTTTTAATCCCCGACGTAAAACACCCCTCTGAATTTGACATGTTTGTCTGTCCGTATATCTGTGTGTCTGTGTGTATGTGTCTGTCTGTGTCATCGTAACTTCCGAACATGTGAAGCAATTTTAATTTGGTCTTTTACTACTATTAAGCTACGAGTAAATTAGTAGGTACCTTAAAATACTTCATATAACCATTTTAAAATAGGTATAAGTGTTTGTAGGAAGTGAGTAATTTTAATTTTAATAATAATAAAAAGGAAACTTACATTTACACTACAGTGAGATAAAACCAATATTATCTATCGATACTGTTTGCTCAATAACCATTCAAAGAGCACGTGAGCTACATTCTTATGTTAGCTTTAAATATAATCATTTTACGTTTCATTTTCTCACAGACTTTTCTTATAATATCCCTAGCTTTTGTCTTTACATTCAATATACACACCTATCTATTATATTGAAGGTGAGAGTATTGAAGCTGTTCTCAAGGCGATATAGCTACCGTAATTTTTACACAGTTTCTACGATATAATTTCAGTTTATTGTACATTTTTATATAAGTAATGACTTCCTCAGTGACGTAGCGTCATAATTTTTGCGTTAAATCTCGGAGTCGATCCCGCTTCGACAATATTTTATTCTCTTTAAAGATTTAACAGGAAAAAGTGTTGTCGGACTGAATGTTGAGTATATGTTGAGGCTTTACGTGTTATTCGAGGCACGGAAGGTAGTCCACTCTCCATGCCTCGGAAAGCATGTAAAGCCGTTAGTCTAGATTTTTATAAGAATCGTATAACAGAGAACGTTCAGCAACATTTCCTGGAATCTTACAACATATTTACAACTGCGGTCACAAACCCACGTGCCGTTAGGAGGTAGTTGATATTGAACAAAGTAATATTTAAATAAATATAGTGCTATGAAGTGGTGGATTAATAAATCAAAATAATAGTAATAATCTTAACAGTATAAAGTTAATAGAAAAGCGCCAACAGTACCGTCATTGTAGTTCTAACTCTCATAATAATAATAATAATAATAACGGCGTCGGGATGTGACGACCCGATCGCCTACTGGTTTATCCAGTGCAATCAGTCACCGCAAGGTAGCTTGTGGCGAGCTGTAGGTGAGTGGCGACACTACGGACTCTATCTCCCGGAGGCACATACAGACATGCACACTACACACATACAGACAATTTCACACCCCCTGCCTCTGTGCTTGCCTTAACTGGCTGGCCAGACTGGAGTTGCAAGAGCAGGACCTATGCTCCAGGTAAGAAGTGTAAAATGTCATAACGCCGGAGGCACTTGACTGTACAAGAATCTTGCGCCCCGCAGTCTCACCTCTCGACAACCTTAGCTGTTTACACAGTGTTGCCCCCTGGTCGCCATATTGTGGCTTTTGATAGGAGCCCACCAAAGTTAACTCGTTGGTTAGCGTCAAACAGCGAGTCACCGTATGCCAATATAAGATATATGAGAGTTTTCGAGGCAGATGTACGATGTCACACCATAGCCCAGTATTCCAGTAAATGTAACATCCCATCCGTATAGCCCAAACCAAGTCTCTTCCTTTCCGACAATAGTTTCGTATCTGTGGACGACTGTCCATTACTATACCTACCTCAATGGTATATTAATGGCCTTAACCTTCATAGATGCATTCAGCTCAAATTTATATTAAAATCTACAAAAGGCCTCTTGAATTTTGATTTCGGTCCCATGAATGCCTATCAAATGACCGAGTCCCTGTGGGCCCATAAATACGAACTCAAGATCGGGGAGTAAACGTAATTCTATCCTCCGTCGTTTTTATATTAGCGCCCAGAAACTCATTGGGTAATAGATTCAATGATTTTATTTACTTTTGGTGTATATATAGAATTGATTTGTATATAAGGTACTTCCAAAATATTTACCATCCTTTTAACTAAAGAAACAGCTTGTATAGTTACTATGTTAATGAAAAAAATAAGGGGCAACTTAGGGGTATACAGCTGATGGATGGGCAGCAGCCTCTATCAGCTCAAGGTTACACCGCATTACAGCGATTACCAATCCGCCAGCTAAACGTGGTGATTATAGCATCATCATCATCAGCCCGTATAACGTCCACTGCTGAACATGGGCCTCCCCCCGAGGGAGGGTATTTGCCATAATCACCACGCTTGGCATTCGTGTTGGTGACCGCAGCATAATGTTGTACTGCACATGGAAACTGCTGCTGCCCGTTCCTTGCTATACGTTTATTATAAACTAGCTTCCCGCGCGCGGTTTCACCCGCGTAACTCCTGTTCCAGTGGGAGCTTCATAATTACCTAAATATAGCCTATATCACTCAGGGTGATGTTGAAATTTGCACAGTCGTTTTTGGGTATATTCATTACAAACATACGCACAAAAATACAAATCTTTCCTCTTTATAATATTATTAGGTGCCAATTCTTTGCGTTTTTATACTCCTGATAATTTCTCAACGAAATGTCCGATTGGAATAAAACAAAAAGTATTTAACTTCTACATAAATACCCTTGATAACATAATGCTTAATTTGGATAAGGATTAATATTACGATACTCATTTAACGTAGTTTCTTTTTTCAGTCGATTTAAGCGGTTATTGTAACTAAACTATGATAGGTAGATATGTGCTCTCGCGGACTTTTTTATATATCTTAATAAGACCTACAAACCCGTAGTACATCATTTTGTTCTATTGTCAATAGTTTTTGCAGCGCACGCATAAATAAATAGGTTTTCGATTTTACACCTTGGGTTAAAAAATCGCAATTTTCTTACGGATCCCTATCCTTCCTATTTTTTTGATAATAGCCATATAGCCATTTTGAAATCAGACCAGTAGTTCCTGAGATTAACGCGTTCAAACAAACAAACATACAAACAAATTCTGCAGCTTTATAATATTATAGTAGTAGTATAGACATATATATATATATATATATATATATATATATATATTGTCCGCTTTACGGCAAATGTTGATCAGGCCTAAATATGCATTAAATGTTGATCCACCTTTAGAGGCTTGTAGCTTCGATAATTTTGATAATATCGTGCCATACTTCGAATATAAGAATTCCCTTCATTGCGACCCAGAGCCTAACTACGCCGCAAACACTCTAGCTCGTCACCAACTCACACGGCAATTGTTGATTTTATAACCGCCATTTATTTTACACTTTGTGTGACTTTGTTGATCAATATAAACGTTGGGAGATCAACAAATGCCGCGGAAATGTACACCGATGCTGCGGAGCGGCAACATCGCAAGCGAAAGAAAAGATTGACGCTAGATGAGATAAAAATAAAACATTTTGTTTCTTTACTTTTTAGTGTTTATGATTCGGGATTTACTACGGCGTAGTAGTAGGAAATGGTATTAGGTTTTATAACAAACACCTTAGTCGTGTTACTGATTTGCCTGATACAACTTTTATAACATATATTAAACGTGTCCTTGTATCTAAAGGTTACTATAGCGTTAAGGACTATATTGAGGATAAAGATGTTAGATCTCATGAACCATCCTGCGTAACACTTCCTAGAGACCCTGTATCTAAGTAAAATAGTAGGCATAATAGTGTGATGTTCTGTGAACTATCTGTAATCGGCCTAATGAGTGACATTAATAGACCGCTAGTTCTGTCTCAAATTAGCTTCTTTTATTAGTATAAAAACATTAATAGATAATCAAATATTTTAAAGACAACCGTTCGGGAAAATAATGTGTATGCCAAATAAATAATAAAAGTAACTGGACCAAAACCTACGCTCTGCCCATTTGAGTATGTTTCGCCGGACCGTCTCATGTGAGTCGTGTTAAAACCGGCAGTAAAATAACCCACTGAGTTTGTTTCGCCGGATCTTCTCAGTTGGGGCTTATTGGATCCGGTGGTAGCATTAAAGCGCATCCGTCGTTATATACTCATGGTCCGCCCAAATAATGACAATTGTTCTTAATATAATTTAATATAGACAGAACAAGCTATTGGACACAATATAGTAAAATAATAAAGTTAAGACAAAAATGATTAAAAACAATAACTAAAATACCTGCTTAATATGCTCATTTATAAATGTTAAAATTATACATAGATTAATAATAAAAAACTTGAGAGGTGTCGTGCGACACCAGGTAGGAACGAAGTTCCTTCGAAAGTATTTGTTTGTAAACACCATTGTGCCCCTTATTATTTACTAGCTTTCCGCGCCCGGTTTCACCCGCGTAACTCCCGTTCCCGTTGAAACTTTATAATAAAATATAGCTTATAACCTTCCTCGATAAATGGGCTATCTAACATTGAAAGAATTTTTCAAATCGGACCAGTAGTTGCTGAGATTAGTGCGTTCAAGTAAACAAACTCTTCAGCTTTATCTATTATGGCAAATAACTCATTATTAGGTACCAATTCTTTGCGTTTTTAAACTCATGATATTTTCTCAACGAAATGTCCGATTGGAATAAAACAAAAAGTATTTTACTTCTACATAAATACCCTTGATAACAAAATGCTTAATTTGGATAAGGATTAATATTATTATATACATTTAACGTAGTTTCTTTCTTCAGACGATTTAATATTTTTTTATGAACATAAAAGCGTATATATATAATAGTTAGATATATGCTCTTGCGGACTTTTTTGTAGATCTTAATAAGACCTACAAACCCGTAGTACATCATTTTGTTCTATTGTCAATATTTTTTGCAGCGCACGCATTAATAGCTTTTCGCTTTTACACCTTGGGTTACAAAATCGCAATTTTTTTACGGATCCCTATTTTTTTTTAAATAAAATATAGCCTGTAACCTTCCTCGATAAATGGGCTATCCAACACTGAAATAATTTTTGAAATCGGACCAGTAGTTCCTGAGATTAGCGCGTTCAAACAAACATTAAACGGCTTGAACGTTTGAGTGGCTATAGCAAAAAGTGTCGTGACAACTTTTTCGTAAGAATTTTTTCCGTCTAGCCCCCTTTCACAACGCGCGATAAGGAACTTCGTTCCAATAAATTATTGTTGTGAAAGGTGGATTAACATTTAATGCATATTTCGGCCTGATCAACATTTGCCGTAAAGCGGACAATATAATTTAATATAGACAGAACAAGCTATTGGACACAATATAGTAAAATAATAAAGTTAAGACTAAAATGATTAAAAACAATAACTAAAATACCTGCTTAATATGCTCATTTATAAATGTTAAAATTATACATAGATTAAAATTATACATAGATTAATAATAAATTATTGTTGTGACTATTTGCAAGTGCCTGTAATAGGTTTACGTAAATAAAAATGATTTTTATTTATTTTCCCCCCAGAGGTCAATTGTAGGGGGAAGAGGGCTACAACAGGGTTCGCCCTGGTACCCTGAGGCGCAACATTAGTGATATTATGGCATGTTTATACACCCTCATACCATTCAGCTTTCGGCACGTGCTCACCTTGGCATTGGGTCATCCATCTAATCAAATATAATTTACATTCAGTCATAACAAATGGAACGAACTTATTTTATTAAATCTGATAGAGTTGCATATGGATATTATCTAGGACGAAAGTACTCGTCAAGACTAATCAAACGAGCCCAAACTCGATGGCGTTGTGTCGTTTTATTACGGACTTCCTATGGCCACCTTCCAGCTCCATCATCAGACCCTGGATACCATTTAGGACCAAAGTACTCGTCAAGACTAATCAAACGAGTCTAAACTCGATGGGGTTGTGTCGTTTTATTATGGACTTCCTATGGCCACCTTACAGCTCCATCATCAGACCCTGGATACCATTTAGGACCAAAGTGCTCGACAAGACTAATCAAACGAGCCCAAACTCGATGGGATTGTGTCGTTTTATTACGGACTTTCTATGGCCACCTTCCAGCTCCATCATCAGATCCTGGATACCATTTAGGGCCAAAGTACTCGTCAAGACTAATCAAACGAGCACAAACTCGATGGGATTGTGTCGTATTATTACGGACTTCTTATGGCCACCTTCCGACTCCATCATCAGACCCTGGATACCATCTAAAAAAAAAAAGTACTCATCGAGACGAATCATACGAGCCCAAACTCGATAGGGTTATGTCGTATTATAACGGAGTTCCTATGGCCACCTTCCAGCTCCATCATTAGATCAGCTCCATGTCATCATAATATTGAATTGTCACGCGATTTACATATTATGCGTGTAAAATTTTTACTCAATCGGAAACCGGAAAGTGTGTCAAATTTAACTTGCAAGATTTGATTACAGGTCGAATCTTATGGAGAACCAAGCTCCTAAGTCCTATTCTACAGGCCCTAACTTAACACTGTCTTGCTTTCATCATAGCGTATAGATTGCGAAGCGAAGTGGCAACAGCGCATAACAAAACCAACCAATCATGGCAAAGGTTACCTCTGATTGGTTCATTTGAATCAGATCAACAATAGATGGAGCGGATTTGTATAAATAATGCAATGTATAGTTCTTATTTGTGTCGCTAGAGGGTCAGCAATTGTTGATCAAATTGGAGCCACATTTGTATGCCGAATCATACATTAGATCAACAAAAGCTGTTTTGATCAACAATTGCTAACTGATCAACAATTAACTGATGCTACAACCCGTCTGATCAACATTTGCCGAATGGGTATATCTATATATATATATATATATATATAATCTGAAATGTATATATATATAACACAATAACACTAGATTAATTCACATTAATTCAAATAATGTGTCTTTGATGAAAAACTATATTTACTAAGTCCGCCTTATAGACCTGTAGCATAAAGCTTTTATAAGTAACATATAACCGTAATTTTGTTTTTGATTCTTTACATAGGTGTAACTCTTTCTAGTTATAACCTTATGATTGACCTTCTATTAGGTACTTATTAAATATTTATAAGTGACATATCGACACACGAACTAGTAATTAGAAAGGTATTATTGATGCTAGAACATTAAAGATATCAATTAATTAATGTTATTACAATCAGCATACGGATAACATTAGAACTAATAATTTCGTAGAACTTTGGATTACCTAATATGCTTTAATTTTAATATATATGATGTCATATTTAACTAGCTTTCCCCACGTAAGTCTCTTATCCCTTGGGAACTTCATAATTGAATATATTCTAAAGCCTTCCTCGATAAATGGGCTATCTAACACTGAAAGAATTTTTCAAAGCGGAGCAGTAGTTCTTGAGATTACCGCGATCAAGCAAGCAAACAATCTGATTACCTTTATATATTTTAACTGTAGAAATACGGATGATATCATTAGAATATTTTCTTCGTGCAAATAAAATCCAGGTATACAACATTTTTTTATTTCATTTGTTTTTTTGTACATCACAAAATATAAACCGTTGTGAAATTAGGCCTTCTATCGATATCCGAGGTTATTTTGAAAAAACAAAAAATACACCAACATGAAGGGTTGGCAACCTCCCCCAGGGTGGGTGCGGAGTTCAGATCATTTTCAATTTTGAAGTTAAGGGTAAGATGAACCTAATTCCAAAATTTCATGCAAATTGGTTCACAGAAAAAAAATCGGACCAATAACGCTTCAATTACTGCACTACAACACCTGTCCTCCATCCGTATTTCGGTTAGAGAATAGAAAATTAGGTATGAATTAAAAAGGCTCTCGATATCTTAACAGTAGCTGTAGCGAATTAGATACCATCTAGCGCGTTATATTTAAAAAAAATCGAAATATTCTTTGAAGTTTCGTATCTTATCTTTATTTATTCAATTAGTATATTACAAAATACCTTTATATATAAGTACAATGGATAAAATATTATATATACCAATCTCATAAATGCATTTTCTTAACCCCGTATATGCATTAAAATTTATTTCATTACAATGAGTTATCAGTTGCTTCAATTAATAAGTCTGTTATAATAAATATGTTTCGTGAAAACAACGATATTACTAATTTTATTTTTGTGTATCTGTGATTATAAATTATATTCTTGACATTAAAATTATACTATCATAACCAAATATACCGCAAAAATTACCTAAAATCTTATATTATTTTACCTATATTATGTATAGTTATATAAGACTCTCAATGTAAGGAAATATTTGTATGTTCTTGCTCAGTTTATATTAGAATCTCTTCTGTTATTAGTGTGTAAACTTATAACTAAGAAGAAAACTAAGAATAAGAAGGGAAGGCGTTTGACAGTTTTGTTACACACTACAAGAAGAATATTTAAATTTGTAGTAGACTTTCAATAAAACTATATTAACTTATTGTCAACAGATTACGATCCGGACTACCCTGAAGGAACTGACGAAGACGAAGTAGAGAAACAGAACCCAGAGTATTATGACCGAACACCAGAGTACGAAGACCCAGTGACGTCGAGTCACGTGAAAGTACTCAATACACTGGAAACTTCTCCGCCAAACCCTCAACAAGCTCCCACCATCAGTTCAGTAACTGAGTTCTCTTGGTCTGATGCTGTAAATTTAAGAGGTTTGTGTTTTGTATATTTCCGTATTCTTAGGTATGTAATGAGTATTATCTATGGTTTTCGTATACACCCTTGTTAGGTACTCTACACCTGATACTCATAGCGTGTTAATTTGTCGATAACTTCTAAGGTGCACGACTGGCGTCGCCCGTAAAAGAATAAAACCTGTTTCTGTAAGTTACACAAATAACAAGATATCTGTTTTTTTTAATTACTTTGTTGCGGAAGTTGACAAATAAAAGGGAGTCCATTTCCACACAGAAGGACAGTAGTCAGGGGAAGGCTCCCTGGTGAAGCAATTAAGTTACCATTAAGCAGTCAATTGAGTTGCTCGTGAGCCAATGTGCAATGCACTAATCCTGTTTCAATGATAATATAAAAAATAAAATTTGAAATCAATCGGAGGTTTTTTACGGTTCAAGTTCAATTAAAGTGTTATATAGATTCATACACTATTACAAAAACCAATCAAAGATACAATGGAAGTAAAATATTCACTCAAAAGACAAATCCAATTGACATTTATTGCCTTCATATGTAAATTGAACTGAGGAAATCGGCTATAACCTACTTGTTTCATCCGGTAGACCCCGGTTATTCACTTATTGGGTTCAGTTGGGCTTGAACTGGAAATGTTAAGAAGACACGACGTTACTGGACGGAAGCTAATATTTACCGAAGTTCTCTATTCTAGCGCGGTAGTAAAGGATTTTGAGCAATGTTGTAAATTTTTGATAAAATATTATTAATTAAATCAGGCGTTTATCAGCGGAAAACCAAACTAATCTGGATCAGAATGACAAAATATGTATGTATTTTAGCACAAAAATAGGTATAAACACTCGGGTGGACTTGTGGTATTGTTTAAAAACTATTAATATTTTTTTCCGGAGTGAGGCTAATAAATAGGGGTATTCCAGTATTCAGCTTAGCTAAGCTAGAAACTGCCCCGTTATTACAAATAAATACTATTATAATTTTCTTGTATTAATAGTTATCCAAAAGAAATCTTTTTAGTTTTTACGATATCAAAACCACACCATTAGTAATTGCGTAGCTTAACTTGTGGCAATACAAACAAAAATAAACAGAAACATGCATTCCATTACCGTAAATGGTAGTGCTAATTATTAAACCACCGTAGCGTAGCGGTTTATGGCTCGCTTTGCGTCTAGGAGGTCGTGGGTTCGATCCCCACACCGGACAAGAAATCTTTGTGTAAATTCTAAGATTTCTTTCCGGGTCTGGTTGGTTGAGGGACTACCTTCCGTGCCTCGGAAAGCACGTTAAACCTTTGGTCCCGATTGTTATAACATCATCTAAAGCGTATACAGGGTACGGGCAGCAGCATTTCCCTGTGTATTGCAACATAATACTGCAGTCACTAATCCGCCTGCTAAGCGTGGTGACTATGGCAAAACCCTCCCTCGGGAGGAGGCCCATATTGAGCAGTGGACGATGAGTAATGGTGTTAAAGAACATACTTCAGACAAATTTATTAAAAATAGTATGTATTGTATCTCAAATCGGTACTCGATATAAATTATTCACAAAGCAATGTGACATCTTATAAATTTATCAGTAATTCACAACAGATTGATCTACATACCTACTATATATCAAAATCAGCAAATGTATTCCAAAGGAAAAGAAATGTAATATTAACAATGTAATATATCAGCCGAATGTGGTTAACGACTTAGAATAGAACACCCCATATCTTCATATGGTGTTAGAGGCGATACACCTGGGCCCCGAGTCTACTATCGTAATGGCGTGTCCATGTACTATCAATGACAGTTCAATGGTCGGTTTTTTTCCCATTTGGTAATCTACTAATCCAAATGACGTCTTAATGGTGTGACTATGACGCCACGATTACATTAGCGTAGTTGAATATAATAACTAATGATACATTTATAAGTTAGGAAATCGCCTAAATAAACATTACAATGTCCCTAACCATCTCCCCTGCTACTTCTGTTGACGGCCTTTTTCTGCGGTAGCAACACCGAATGCCATTCCAGCGCCGACACCATAGTGAGATTAGTAGATTACCGTTTTTGGCATAATGATATCATGATGGCACTACACTGCTATTTTTTTAAGTATTTTACCACACAATACTTAAAAAAATAGCAGACTCGGCCCCCTGATACATTGACAGCAGCATCTATCAGCCCAAATATACTCCCATCTTATTGCGATCACTAATCTGCATGCGAAGCGTGGTGATTCGGGCAATATCCCTCAACGACCCTGGCTTGGCAAGGTCTAGTAAATAGAAGACCCATTTTCAGGATTAGCCGTCAACGGGCTAATAAAATAAGTAAGTAAAATAATTTGGCGCAAAAAATCAGCCAATTTGTTTTTTGTTATTTTGATGTACCCAGTGTCACTCTCACAATAAACACGAATCTAACGACACCTCTCAAGCTAAAATCCATCAGGCCGTTCAGGCTGCAGAACGTGTCAAGCAATTATACATACATACATACGTACTCTTGAAAAACACAACCCTCCTTCTGGCGCAGTCGGGTAATAATACGATCCGGTAAAAAGTTTTCTTCGAAGTAATTTTGTAACTAACCTGACAAGATTAACTTGTCAGTTGCTAGCGAACATTATATTAGTGTTTTTGTACTAAGCCAAAACGTTAATAATGCTTGTTAGCAAATAATAATGTCAGTTGACCTTTTCTGTTTAATTTAATGATAAAATATATCCCTCTATAAATAAAAGCAAAAAAATAGAATTCTTCTTCTTTTGTGCTTTCTAAATCTTTAGGAGCCACTTCACACCTGAGCGAGCCGGCGCGGTATTTAATCCATTAAAATCGTTGCATGTTTTAGGGCTTAGTGAGCATTTTTTTATAAGACTAATCCCACCCACAATCTCACCACTGCAACTCTTGTAAGCCAGGATCAAAAGTGGCACACACTGGAAATGGCATTGCGCACCGATACTCAGCAAGTTCACGAAAATAGTTAAACTGCCTCGCCTGCCGTAACTTTTATATATATGAGGAGGAGTAGGGAAGACTTATGTATTCACTTCCCTCCATTATAAAGCGGGAGACAACATTATTTTTTATATAAAGTGTGCATTTATCAAAGGGAGGCAATATTATTTTTAGATATCAAGGAAGGGATAATGTGAAGTTAAATCCAAGTTTATCAAACAACATTGTTTCGGTCGTGTCGTTCAACAAATACTGTCAAACCAAAAACTACGATTGAATAAGTGTGTAACGCCCCTAAAGCTCTTACTTTAACGGCTTGCTAAATGGATCTTGAAGGGCTATGAAATATATGGTATGAAATTGTTTTGATATAAAACACATCATCATATAAATCTTAATGTTACAACCGATGGGCGTAAAAGAAAAATGTTTCTTTTACACCTAGGATTTCATTTTATTAATCTTTATTTTGTTGTAACGTACAGATTTATGTATATTTATATTTTTATTAATGAAAATCCTTTTTTTATTCATTTCATTTTTATTAATATATTTTCTAACAACATATAGACGACCAAACGGCTAAGCGATACCGCACCGTAAGCGATTTTGAATGATATACCTTATAATTTTTAATTATAAGGAATAGCCTTAAATTTTATGCAGACATGACATAAAATTCATATTTCAATATCGCCCATGACGTCGCTTAGCTCAATTAGCCTTTTAACCACCGATATAATATTCTTGCTTACATTAAATCAATATTGTTATGTTCCTAAAACGTTCCGCTAATACCATACAGTTCTACATTTTCCACACAAATCAGAATCGCATTTATTGTTTTATTTTTAATAATATTAAAATATACTGTGTTGTTACTTATATGTATAAACATATAAGTACCAACACAGTATATTTTAATATTATTCTTTTTTTAAACCCGCTAATACTTTTTTATTACCTAGCAAAGTAGCAACGATGAAAAATTCATGTTTAATGTTGATTCCGGCGCTAACCTATTAAATTTCTGACTAATTCCGTTGATTTACCATTTCTTTGCAATATTTTTTATGTACTGATTTGAATACAGAATCAGTTAAATCAGTTGAGTTATCGAGTTTTGGGCGTAGTAACTCATTCGGAGATTCTTTTCTTCTTAAATTAACAGATTTTTATTAATAATTTAAAACCTGTTATAACTTGATTGAAAATAATGATTTTCATCAGTTAGACACTCGAAGCCCTTAATATTGAAAAGTCCTTAATTTAATCGCACTTCAATCATTCATTACCTTCGTCTTTTTTGACATCTATTCGTTAGACAATCATACACGTGTATTGGACAGGCATGAGTGACTGTCACGTAGGTGTTCAAAACACAAAATCGATATATCCCACATAATCTATAACAGTCCTGTTTTAATATGCAACGGTACGTCTGCTTTGTTTTCCCAAATAAATATCGTGTACGTATCGACGCATTCAGTAAGAATTTATAACAAGAGCATAAAATACTAAAGTTGTATTTTACTTGCTGCGTATTTGTAGTTTTTTGTTGTTGATGGAGACAGGTAGTTAGCCCCATTGCTTTTGCTACTTCCGGGGGTAAAGGTAAGCATATATATATATATAGCTTTAGCCCTAGTAAATGGTTTAAAAACGACAAGTCAGCAACCTACGCAAGACTGCGCCCTCTGTGGGACTTGGCCCTCGATTCAGGGCGGACGCTGGCAAAGGGAATTTAAATATTCGTAAACAACTAGCGACAACGGATAATAAACCAAACCTCATGAATCTCTCTATCTATGATGAAAACTTTTAAATGCAGCGAAGTACTTTTTATAATATCTACTTATGTTATGATACTAACTAAGCCTTAGTACTTGGGAATGTCATATAACACTTGAATATTTGTTTATTGCTCTAGCAACCAACATTCTGCCATCATAATGAAAAAGGGCACTAGGTACCTACTTAACGTTTTTTTTATATTTACAAAAAATATAGACACATCGGCCTTTTTTCCTGATTCCTTATATGTAAATAACTAAATTAAGAAAATAAATGATAGTTGTGTTTCATAATGACAGCAGAAATGACATAACATTCAGATTAAGTAATCACTTTAACGAAATATTTTTTTTAAATATGGCAGATAGTAGGTATATGGACATTTAAGTATTATTCTGACTACATTTTTGTTTATGGGTTTGATATACTTGGTTTAATGGTAGTCGTAAAACCTTCACTGTTATCATTTTCGCATCGTTACTTCGTAGAATATGTAGGGTAGCAATATTTTCAAGATAATAGGTATATAAGATGAATTGGAGTAGAAAAATTAAAGTAAACTATTTCAGTTTTCTTTTTTAATTTATGTGACCACTTTTGCTACATAGCTATATAAGTCTTGGGTTTGATCACCTCGCCGGAAATCTTTGCGAAAATTTATTTCCAGAGTCTGATTAGTTGAAAAACTACCCTTCGTGCTGGAAAGCCGTTGATCCTGATTGTTATACCTACTTAATTTATAAAAATCGTATACTAGGGAATGGACAGCAGCGTTTCCCTGTTTATTACGATATAATTCTGCGTTCACCAACTCGACTGCCTAGCATGGTCACTATGGCCAAAATTCTATCTCAGGAGGAAGCCTATGTACAGCAGTGGACATTATATGGGCTAGTGATGATGACATTCTTCTAGCACGACCTTCCGATCTTTTTATAAGACGCACTTGCTGGTTGACCAGCTTATATTATTTAATTTATATTCTCAGATTTTAAAATAAAAGTGGTAACAAAATACTTTTATTTCAGCAGCGAATACTGAAATATATGTAATAAACTGTTGCAAGTCAGCTAGAAACTTGTGCAACATGAGCTGTCGATTTCAATGATGCCGGAGTTTTTGATATTGTTCCGCGATGCGCGTTTGTACTTGCGTAGCTTTATTCTCATCACCGTTTTCATCATCATCAGCCCGTATAACGTCCACTGCAGAACAGTGGCCTCCTCCCGAGACAGGGTTGGTGACCGCAGTATTATGTTGTACCACACAAGGAAATGCTGTTCCTTGATATACGATTATTATAGATGATTTAAGAATAATCGGGACGAACGGCTTAACGTGCTTCCCGAGGCACGGAGGGTAGTTCGTCAACAAACCAGACCCGAAAATAAATCTTAGAATTCAAAGATTTCCTATCCGGCGCGCGTGGGGATCGAACCCACGACCTCCGAGATTTAAAGCGAGCCAAATATCGCTAAGCTACGGAGGTTGTCGCATCAGCGTCTTATTATAAAATATAACAAATATACCGTCTTTATAATTTTAGTATAGACCATTTTCACACACACCACTATTTCTTGAACTTACTTATTAAATAATCATTCCATTCACTTCACACTAGACAAGGTTAAGGTCAAATATGTCCAAGCCTTTACTTAAAAATACAAAGTTACATAACCAAATATTATTTTTGTTCTAACTATCTACAAAAAAAATATTTGCTATGGAACGATTATAGTGAGAATATGGCGGGACTGTTATTTTTCAATAACAACGTTGAACCTTAAAGATCCATAAAAATCTCATAAAGTTATTTTTAGGGCTCGTTAAATTACGCAGAAAATTTAGCGATTTTTTTACGAAGGTAAAAAACCATACCTTAGACTGCTGTGTTTAGGATATCTTAAAAATCTTATTTCCATACTATTTTGAACTCTTTTGTCTTTTTAAAAACCAAATAAGTAATATATATTGCTTATTTGGCTTTTTGTATTCTTCTTTTAAAAATATTGACGTTATTTTTGTAGGTTATTTTTCTGTTATTTTTTGACTGTGTACTGCACGTCGGTTTAACACTGAAATTAATAAAATTAAAAAATTTGCTCGTATAAAATTTTTTCTCAAATTTTCAGCACCTGAATCAGATATATGATTATGTACAATGTTTTAACAATAATCTATAATTATGAATAAAATATTTATGCAATTAATTACTTATTATTTGTAGCTGAAAATACGAACTTTAATCCTAAAATTTCTGAAATAATATCAAATAGGTATTTCTTTATTTTTAAATATGATTTTGTTGTTCAAAATTTAGCTTCGTTTTAAGCAACAAAATGAAATAAAACTTCAGGTTCATTATAATGTCCCTGAGGTGCGTAATGCACGTAGTATTTCTTTACAAAATAAATAAACGATCCTTAACATTTATATGTATTTTATTTTCTTATGTGGAATTTTCTGCATTATTCAGAGAAATTTCTTTACTAACTTAATCTCTTTACGTGATACGTTCACGTTAAAGGTGTGGCATTTATTTTAGACTACCATGTTCCTTCCACGTTGAACTATTCTATGTATATGTAGATCTGCCTACATGCATTAGTGAAAATTAAGTTTGGCTGGATATATCTAGATATTTTATATACTACGTTTTAGATGTATATAAAACTGGAAAGAGAAGGCCCATATTCAGCTAGAATATACCTGATGTGGAGTGTAAATGACCGATAGTACTTGCGCAACGGACGTATGGTACTGACTAGAGCAGTAAGTGCCGTAAACTCTGCTTGTCTAATTGTCGTCAGGAAAACAATATTAATCAGTCATGTTATTTGACTAGAGTCATCATCATCATCATCAGACCGTTTAACATCCACTGCAAAACATGGGCCTCCTCCCGAAATTTTAAAGAACATAATTCCAAATTCAAATTTAGGAAAATGTGTGATTTTCATTTGTTTTTCATACTGTCAAGATGAGTGAATCTAATGAAGAAATTCGATACATTTAAAAATTTAACAAAAAAAAAGGAAAAAATGCAACGCAAGCCGCGAAAAAAATTTGCGATGTTTATGGACCTCGTGCAGTGTCTGTGAGAGTAGCACAAATTTGGTTTATGCGTTTTTAATCTGGAAATTTTGATGTCAAAGATGCACGTCGCTTTGGTCGCCCTATTACGGATAGAATATTTGCCATTATTGAAAAAGTGGAGCAAGATCGGCATATCAGTAGTTACGTCGTAGCTGAAGAACTGGGAATTGACCACAAAACAGTTTAAGCGCATTTGAAAAAAACTGGGTACACAAAAAAGCTCGATATTTGGGTACCTGTTGATCTCACTGAAAGAAACCTAATGAACTGTGTACTCATTTGTGATTCTTTATTACGACGTAATGAAACCGAACCATTTTTGAAGAAGCTGATAACTGGTGATGAAAAGTTGATCGCGTACGACAAGAACGTGCGAAAAAGGTCGTGGTCAAAGGCCGGTCAGGCTTCACAGACTGTGGCGAAACCCGGTTTAACTCACAACAAGGTGATGCTGTGTGTGTGGTGGGATTGGAAGGGCATTATTCATTATGAGCTGTTACCACCTGGCAGGACCGTCGATTCTGAACTCTACTGCGAACAACTGATGAGATTAAAGCAAGAAGTTTAGAGAAAGCGGCCGGAATTAATCAACAGAAGGGGTGTGGTTTTTCATCTTGACAACGCTAGACCTCACACATCTTTAGCCACTTAGCAAAAATTAAGAGAGTTTGGCTGGGAGGTGTTAATGCATCAGCCATATAGTTTAGGTCTCTTCAGAATTCTTCAGGCAGTGTCAGGTTAACATCACGAGAGGACTGCCAAAACCACTTGTCGCGGTATTTTGATCAGAAGTGTCAAAATTTCTATAGCAATGGGAACATGTCCCTACCTACAAGATGGCAAAAAGTTATCGAACAAAATGGTACCTACATACTTTAGTTAAATGTAAATAAACAATACTAAAAAAAATTTTGAATTTTCTTAGAAAATGCGACTAAACTGTTTTCCCTAACCTATTATACTAACTGTGCTTCGGGGTTTTGCCGACAGTCTCTGTGCCAAATTTACCTGAATCTTTTTAGTGTTTCCTTAAAAGCTTTTGCATTTATGATTAAAATGTAGTTTAAAGTATATTTCATGTATTGTCCACAGAGGTGGTGCTCGTAGCATTGGGTGGCGCAAGCGCAGCTTTAGTGCTTTTGATCGTGATGGCCGGAGTGTTTGTGGCGCGACGACGCAAGAACAGCCCCTCCCCCGTCCCATCGCCGCCAAACCTGGTTTACCCACCGCATGACATATCTGCGCCTTGCTATATGTAAGTTAAAGACTCTTGCTTTTTTTAAGATTATTTCCAATACAAAATGGTTTTGGAGGCTATTGCGCTAAATTCTAGTTTTTTTTTCGTGAAAAAAATCCGTTTTCAACATCGAAAACGTGTTGCAGCTATTTAACTAACGTTTTGATACGAGGTCGAACCAAAATTCTACACAACAAAAAAATATTTGTTGTGTAGAATTTTGGTTCGACCTCGTATCAAAACGTCAATATTAACAAACTTACATTGCCATTGTAATTTGTAGTAGTAACAAACCTACAATCAGTATAGATTTGAATATCTGATACCTACATAAGTAAGCATAAATGATGTTCTTAGATAGTGCATAGTGCAGCAACTGCATGCAATCGGTCGCGTGCTAAATGCTGCTATTTTAGGCAGGAACTTACATACTACTAATGGAACTCTTATATCGCTTGCAATCTTTGTTTGGGTGGAAATACATTATGCTTTACATCACAATTGCCGAAGCAGGATATGTAATACTCCCCTCTCCATAGCGATGATATGCTCAATCATACCACGAGGAGAGGATTTACCCACTAAAGCATCCTGGCTGCTCCTCCAAACCCCAAACAATGAGGGCACCGGGCAACGGTTGCAACCCACAAAACTGGGCTTTCACAAACGCTCATTTGAAATTTGCTACATTACATTTTGCCGTCGATTAGGTCCGCGTGTATTTATATTCCTCCATACACATTTTTGACTCCATACAAGTTTTATTATTTTTGGGTATGTATTTTGGATCCTTTCTTTCTTTTAATCACTAAGCTAAGTGATTTAAGCTGCGTCATAAATAAGTCAGTATCGGTTGTCTTTTATACAAATTAGAGAACAGTTACCGTATTGTGTATTTGAATATAAAAATGTTGTTTAGGTCTATTGCATTCTCATGTTATTATTACGCCTAAGTGGAATCATCAGGAAAATTTTCGACGGACGCGACGGTAAAGATTCAGTGCTCACAACGGCATCATAAGAATACACAGAACGCCAGTAATATAACTTTATGAGCCATAGTAAGATCTAGCTACTACACTATTCATAGAATAAGATTTAGTACTTTGTAGCTAAGACTACAAAAGACAATTTTATGGTACATAAAACGTACATAATGTACCTACATACGCGATGTTACAAATATCTTATTATTATAAAGGTGTTTTGGTGTATTTACTAAATCATGGAAAGGGGCATGAACGTTTATGAAATGTGTTAAGTAAATAGCTTATATATAACCTACACATGAAAAATATATTATCCTAGGAAATGTAAGATTTCCATGAAAGTGTGGTAATAGTGTAGGTATTACTATGCAAACTTGCATTTAAATGAACTAAATGTTATGTTTAAGCTTTCCACGCGGTTGTATTTAGAGACATGAAATGACATTGTCTATTTATTATGGTTTGGAATGAACATCTGTAGCGTATGTCAAAATGGTAAAAATTTGTAGCATAAAATATAATTTCGCAACAAAAAAAATTCTATTCTAAGCCAATGAAGAAATTCAAAAGACCTGACTACAAAAGGATTCTATAACAGTTGGCTAAAAATGAAACGGTAAAAATGTTTGAATATATTTTATAGGAAAGGTTAACTTACGCCATGGCATTCTTAATAAATCAGCGTTGTTGTATGAAATTGTAAAGATAAAAATCTATTCGTGTTTTTAATTAAAGTAAGTAAATTAAAGGTTGTTTTCTGTTGATATATTAACTTATAATTAATTGAAATAAAAATGGAATGTATTAACTAACAAGTAACAATCTACACATTCCATTTTTATTTCATACGTGTTTTTGGATTTATAATCAGTAAAAAGATCAACAGAAAACTACATGAAACTAACTACAACAACTATTTAAATACCAAGGGTTTAATTTCTCTTCTTTCTTTTTTTCTTCTCTTCTTTTATAAGTAAAGATTATTAGCAGAGTTTTGCAGTCTATTAGTATTCTTGTTAACCCCTCGTGCTAAGCTGAAATGCTTGTGTGGATCTTTTGTGGGTGTTTGTCACGTGTGGGTTCACGTCGGTAGTGCAGTGGGTGGGGTTCGAACCAACGACCTCAAGATAACAAGTCCGACGCCCTAGCCATTGGGCTACGGCTGCTTGAATAGTATATTATTTACTAAAGATAAACTTAGTAATGTTGGTGCATTACAAAGTTGAATCATATCCTAAACGTTTGAATGGAAGGTAAACTAAAATACATTCAAACTTTAAATTGTGTACTAAACTTTTACTTACAGTATACCGCTGATGTTGAGTCAGATAATTGGCTGACAAACTAACAAGTGATTCTAAATGTTCTTTATACGGTAGAAGAATAAAGAACATAGGACATAGATATACCATACGCGTTTTAACTAACTAAAAATCTATTGTCCGCAAAAGCCGAAAACAAAATCAAAAATAGGTGTATATATTTTTTAAGATAGAAATGATTCGCAACCTCTTGCCCTGAGTTGAGGTTAGGAATAATTTTTATCTCAAAAAATATCGCAAAATTATTTTCAAAGATAAAAACATAATTTCCGTTTCGTATTTTGTAAAATCGTAATAATCTTCTTGATAACTGTGAGAATACTGCACCTGGTTCTCCGTGGTTACTGATGCCGAGGGAATGGGTTTACATTAAATTTTTGTTCCTATTTTTTTGTTTTACTTCCGATTTAAGTTTATGATTATCACTCTTCAGATTTTTTTCCTTATAACTTTTTATTACTAACCTTACCAACCAACAGAATTCGAAACCGACTTCTGATTATAGAACTTAAAAAGCTATGTGAGAAAATCTACGTATTTTCTATTTCTATACGCTACGGAGTTGTTTATCTAAAAGAGTGTGCTTATCTTTAGCAAATGCTTTTTGACGTAGTTTTTTAAGTTTTGTATAAGAACTAAGAACATAACATACTACATACTTAAGACCAGTGTCGCCAAAATAAAGCGAAAAAAATAATGTTTCAAATCAAGAAAATCCATTGTATTTGGGATATATTAGGCAAATTTTCACCGAATTTGATAAAAAATAAAAGATAAAAAATAATTATAATAACATTAATTATAATAATTAATTAATTTTAAGGTTAAGGGAAAAAATGTTAATATAAAAGTAGTAGGTCGTTTTATTAGCTACAATTTTGTTCAATTTAATTTTTTTCCTTAGGACATTTAGTTTTAACCTTTTTTTACCGTTAAAACCCCACCCCCTATTTCTTCTTAACCTCAGATCATCCGTAAATTATTTTTCCTTTCATTTTTTTTATATTCTCTTAATTTTCCAATGGGTTTAATCGGGTACGTATCAAAATCCCGAAAGTTCATAATACCTATGATTGAAATATCGACGTCCAAAACACCGAAATTCAAAATACCGAAAGTTTTAAATGCCGATAGTCGTTATATCGAAACACAAAATACCGATGTTCAAATGCCCGAAAGGACGAAATCCCGAATGGACGAAATACCGAATGGACGAAATACCGATGGATGAAATCCCAAAGAGCAGCGACGTAGTTCCCGCGATTACTCATAGATGGCACTGCAACACAGTTATGACGGTGGGCATTCTGCTTAACATGTTTTAATATTTTTTTATAGCGCTCGCCGGCCGCTGCCGCGGCACCGCTCGCTTCGCTCGCTCGGCTCGCGCGCGGTTGGTCGCAGTTCTAACATAACCTAACCTATTTCACCCAGTTCAAAATGATGAAACATACAATCTGCCTGCGCCTAGATAATTAAAAAATGGTAAAAACATTTCTGCGGGAGATAATGATTCGTCATTTTGAACTGGGTAAAATTGGATAAGTTATGTTAGAACAGAGACCAACCGCGCGCGAGCCGAGCGAGCGTAGCGAGCGGTGCCGCGGCAGCGGCCGGCGAGCGCTACTTCCCTAGAGATTCATCTAACAATTTTATTATACTTTGGATTGTGTACACCATAATACGCTAGTCAGGAAATTACACCACTACGGTATTAGGAACACGGCTCTCGATCTTCTGAGTTCATATTTGGGTAATAGAACTCAGAGGGTCGGTATAAACGGTAAAATATCTCCAGGGTCCGTTGTTAATATAGGCGTACCACAGGGTTCTATCCTGGGACCGTTCCTGTTTCTTGTATATATAAACGACTTGCCTTACCACATAGGGAATGACCATGAGATTGTATTGTTTGCCGATGATACTTCTTTGACATTTAAAATTAGTAGAAAATTACTTAACTATGACGACGTAAACAATGCTCTCTCGAAGGTCGTGCATTGGTTTAATGTAAACAATCTCGTTCTAAATGAGAAAAAAACCAAGCTTATCAAATTTTCCACCCCTAATGTCAAACAGGTCGCCACCAACTTACTAATTAACGGAACGAGATTGGAGCCTGTGGAGTCAACAGTTTTTCTTGGTATAACTGTCGACTCCAAATTGCAATGGGGACCACAAATTAAAAATCTATCTGGTAAACTTAGTTCTGCGGCATACGCAGTTAAGACAATAAGACGGCTTACTGATGTAGACACGGCCAGACTAGTATATTTTAGTTATTTTCATAGCATTATGTCCTATGGAATTCTTCTATGGGGAAACTGTGCGGACATTGATACTATATTTGTGCTGCAGAAACGCGCTGTAAGAGCCATATACAAACTTGGACCGCGGGTTTCCCTACGGGAGAAGTTCAAAGACATTAAAATTCTTACTCTAGCTTCGCAATATGTTTATGAAAATGTGTTATACGTACATAAGAATATAGATAAGTTTCAGAAAAAAAGTGATATACATAATATGAATACTAGACATAAGCATGACTTAGTAGTACTTGCAACTCGTCTCCATAGAATAAGCAACTCTTTTATGGGGCAATGTATTCGCTTCTATAACAAACTCCCAAATAATATTAGAGAATTATCTGTTAATAAATTTAAAGCCACTGTCAAAGCTAAACTATGTAAAAAGGCATATTATAAAATATCAGATTATGTAAATGACAGAATGGCTTGGGAGTAACTTGCTCTGGAATGACACTGCTGCTTAACAATATTGTAAAATAAATGATGATTTGATTATTTAAAAAAGGATTCCTCTGAGTTTCTTGCCAGTTCTTCTCAGAGTTGCCACGTCTTTGAACTGGTGGTAGGAAAAGAAATGGACGCATCATAAGAACATGATTTAATTATTTTTGAATTGTGTCTATATGAATAAAGATTTTATTGACTATTCTTTGATTTGTCCATTCAAATTTTTTACTATTTTCACTATGCCCACTGTAATATTTTTGCAACTCAATGGTAAATTCGTTTGGACTAACAACCGTTCAACCAATCAGAGCGCGAGTTGCATTCCGTCCTACGCCGGTTCACAAATCTCGGAAACGGTGGCAATTTCGGGATTTTGTACTTCGGGATTTTAAACTTTCGGGCAAATGAACTTTCGGGATTTAAAACTTTCGACCAAACAACCATTCGGCGTTTCAATTATCGGGATGTCGTCCATCGGTATTTTAAAATTCGGTCTTTTAAAATTCGGGATTTTGATACGTACCCGTTTAATCCTACTATATTTTTTGCGTTCCCGGGCCGGCGAAGGTGTAACTATGTGGGACTCGCTCTCTCCATAGTGTGGTATGTTAGTCATACCACGAGGAGAGGACCCGACACCCTACTGGAAAATACTTACCTACCCTTTTTGTTTTCCTTATTTTGCTATATAATCTAGCAGCAAAATATCACATTTTTAGTACCCCCGTGCTTTGTATGTGATGTTTCAACGAAATGTGAATTCAAAATTACTTTGGAACGTAACGTATAACTGAAATTGTGATGCAACACGTGAAGCAATACCAATGTTAATTGAAAATACGTTTTCACGGTAGTAGATGTTTTACAACGGTAAAATAATTCAAAACAAAACCAAAAAAAAATCATAACTGACGGTAAATCTAAAAAATGCGCTGTATGTGCTCAACGAAAGAATATTTATTATGAACAAGCAAATTGAAATAATATTTCACGCTGTATAAAACTGTTAATAGTACTGATATTCTAAAAAAAAAACTCTTATCCATTGATTTAATTTTTAATTGTAAATATTTAATACTAATTTTAATAATTGTATAGTAAAATTATTTTACTATAGCTGCTGATTTTTTATTCTAGAAAAGATTATGCTATTAAAAGTGTTGAAACATCTTTAAAACTTTAAATTATCATGTAAATCACTTAAAATAAAACAAAAATAGACAAGTGTGTTTGTTTGAACACGGTTAGTTACATCGCTAAAAAAACGCTAGCGATTCAAAAGTAAAACTGGGCGTAGACGGCCATTTTGGGAATAAAACAAAATAACAAATAACATCGACGGAAAATAAAGCCACAAAAGTAAAAAATAAATAACAAGAAAAACCCGAATTTTACTTTTTAGCTCCCATAGCCACTAAAAATTAAATTCATTTTAAAATTCTGGAGTTTCCTACAAGTTACTTAAGCAATCTGGATGCTTTGAATTTTAAAGTAGGTACCTAAGCGTATCCGCTATTCACCACTTCTAGGTATAACGTGCAGTGCACTAGTTTATTAGTACTTATGAAACTTCTAATTTACATAATACAGTTACGGAATATAGCAACCAACCAGAAATTTCATAAAGACTTTACCAACTTTATGTTAAAATGAAACAAAGCCGTGACCGTGATTAATTAGACCTAAGTTAATGAATAATAAATAACTCTTTAATAGCACGAATTTTGTTAGAAAGTTAGCGGTAAACTCGAACATTAAGTACTATTGTTTTATTTAAATGTAATTTTATTTTGATTAATAGTATTAAATACCCAGTAAAAGACGGATCCCACTGGCTATATAAAAGCTGACGAGCTAGTTTGCTTGAACACGCTAATCTGGCGACCTACTAATCCGATTTGATTCCATATATTGAGGAAGGCTATAGGTTATGTTTAATTATGAAGTTTTTACGGGAACGGATGTAACACGGGTGAAACAGCGCGCGGGATGCTAGTAATATTATAAAACTGAAGAGTGTGTTTGCTTGCATGAACGCTAATCTAATGAACTACTGGTTCGATTAGAGAAAATATTTCAGTGTTATCCCATCTATGGGGAAAGGCTTTGGGCATGTATCATCTCGCCCAATGAAGCCCAATGAAGCCCAATTGAATTGGAGTACCAATAAGAACGTTTCCACATCAGGGTTAGCCCAAAGTAACTACCTCACGCGGACAAAGTTGCAGGCATTATCTTGTTTAGGATACTTTTTCTAGTCAGCGTCTTTCAAAAAAAGAATTTTAATGTCATTCCACTCTAGTCTCGGTTTATAAACAGTCCCTGCTATCGCTCAATGTTAATTATTAAGGGTAAATAATTGTTTTGTTTATTTAAAATGTTGGGTCCTCGCGGCAAGTATAATTAAATTTAAGGATAAACGTTTAATCTTCTAAATTTGTGAGGATTAAATATTGTAATTGAGAATCCACTTTATTTTCGAGTCTAGAAAAAGATTAATAACTTTTAAACCTACTTTTATTTCACTAGCTCTAGTTTTTAGCCGCCTATGCTTGTTTAGCCTGTATAAGGCTTAAACAAATCTAGCTCTAGAAGAATAAGTAACTTTCTCATAGGTGATTTTAGAAACATGATTCACAGATACAAAGTATCAAATGTAATGCATATTTATAAGCATGGTAGTGACTACGGCACAACATTTATGTTAAGTTAACATCCTCATGTCTTCAGTCAATATAATGGCTCATTTAAGGCCGGATTTAAGAGCGGACATCCAAAGTAACTGTCCCGGGGGCACAATAGAGGGGCCCCCACAATAGAGATTTAAAATCTTTTAAACTCTGACGAGTAAACTTTACAAAACAATTATTTTTTCGGTGTTGTGCCTTTACATACAGTTTTTTGTACAATCATGATTGATGTAATATGTTCAAAACATTGTAATAACAGTTATTCACCTCTACTTGTTCACTTTGAAGTTATTAGAAAAGAATAAATGCAGGATAATCAATCAAGCTGTGTTTTATTATCTAACTGAACTAACTGTTACAAAAATGCAGTGTTGCCACCATAGATAAAATGTAAAACATTGTATCAACATAATATTATTTAACACACTTAAATAAGACAATCAGTAAATATTAAAATTAAAACCGTTCTGAAAAGTAGGTAGGTACCTACATTAAAATTTTCTACACATTTCGAGGGAAACTAATTTATGGCCAGGGGACCTCTTCTCCTTTGTTGTTGTTGACTTTTAAATCCGGTCCTGGGCTCATTTTCTATACGTACTAAGCGGCTATGGAATTACCTTTTCCACACCCTATGCGTTCCAGCTCATCTTTAAAAGCTTTAAAAAAAAGAACCAAGAAGTATTTTCTATCTCTGTATTTTTATTTATAAATATAAGTAATTTAAGTGGTCTTTTATAAATAAACATTGGTATTTTACTCATACTAGGGATTTGCTGGAATTTCAAATAATTCAGAAATGAATTTAGCTTGGCCTGTTGCTATTTCATTTTTTTTTTTTTTTTAATTATTACTAGCAGAGTTTTGCAGTCTACTAGTATTCTTGTTAACCCCTCGTGCTAAGGGAGCGTTCAAGTATTACGTAACGCAATTTGGGGTGGGGGAGGGGGTCTCGTAAAACGTTACGATGCGTTACAGGGGCGGTAGGGGGTCTTTCTTACAACACGTTACGTAACATTGTTTCTAAAAAATTAGGGAATTAAAACTCCCAAACCAAAACGAAAATAAATTAAAAGCTAAAAATTTATAAAAAATAAACAAAATATGCAGGTGTTGTGAGTTAAAATTCGCATGTTTTATTTAGTATATTAAAACTATACCAAGTGTAAAAACTATGACATAACTTTTTACGACTTTAGGGTAAAAAAAATCACTTGAGTGTTACGTAACGTTTAGAGAGGGAGGAGGGGTGTCCAGAAAAACGTTACGGTGCGTTACAAGGGGGGGAGGGGGGGTCAAAAATATTCAAAAATTGCGTTACGTAATACTTGAACGCTCCCTAAGCTAAAATGCTTGTGTTACGAGTGGGTTCACCACGGGGTAGTGCAATGGGTGGAGTTCGAACCGGCGACCTCAATATCACAATTCCGACGCCCTAGCCATTGGGCTGCGGCCGCTTTAATTTTTAATTTCCGCACTATATAATATGTATATGTATTTTACAATCAGTTAAATGCAGAAACGTAGTAGGTACATACACTATTCACATATCACCAATATAATTATTTTATACATAGCAAATATTAAAGTTGCTATGAAACAGGACTTTCTTTAATAGCTTGTTTTTATTTTGTAAAAATAAAATATTTAAGAGCACTACTAAGCGGCTGTCCCAAACTCTCTGAACAAAACAAATAACCAAATTATATCACATAATGAATACAATATATGCATGTTTTCAGAAAAGGCAAATAAAACATTTGTCTTTTCAATATAAACATTTATTTTAAGGCACTTACTTTACTTTTATTTCTCAATTCACAAGCGAAATGGAGTTCTTTATTTTCGGAAATTTTCGAATCACTTTTGTTGTTTTAATAACCTCATTGTTAACTGTTTGTTGACTCGAACCAAATGACTGTGGCCTTCGCTTTGAAGTGTTATTTTGTTTATACCAAGGCTTTGACTTCGGTTTTCCATTGAAGTTATTTTATTATACGGAACTAGAATACAAAAGATATAATATAGCAAAACTTTCTCTGTTTGCTATTGAAAGTGAAAAAAACTTTTAGGGTTTCGAGTCTCGGAATTGAGTCACTGAAAAGTTAGGAATTCCTAGGAATTTCACTGGTTCTTCTTAAGTACTTTTCTTCAATGAGCCTAACACTCTTCCGATGCCCTGGTAAACCCAAACTCCAAGAGGCTCGCGAAATGTTAAGTAGAGCAGAGTCATAATGCCTAGTTCCCCCCGTCAGGGACCACACAGTCACAAGTCCCACACGGGACGTCCTCTTGCGTAGTTTCCTTAGTTAATCATTTTGTAAGACTGGAGCGCTGCTCGCCTATATGCCCGGTAAAGCAGGAAAAGCCTCGTAGACGCCCTGGTGTTTTGACACATCGCCCGATATTTCTGAAAATATGATCAAATTTGACATTAATCTGCTTTATAGTTGTTGCCAAGTGACAAGTGTGTTTTAGAAAATACTATTAGCTAGTTTAGTTTTAATAATTATTTAAATCTTACTTGCTTTGTTCGGAATGGAACGACAAACGTCATCTTAATGCGTCCCTCGGAAGTTTTTCTTTATTCATATATCAGGGACTAAATTAGATTTGTCAGCAAAGTTAACAGCTATGTTCATTATTTTTTTATATACCTGGCGTTTGAGAGGTATTTTAATACCTTTATTTAGGTATCATAAGGCCAGCACTCGACAGGTCTTGTAACGTAAAAGATCGTAATAGGGTAATAAGTATACTTTATCAGTCCCTCAACGACCTTGGCTAGCCAGGGACGTTGAGTTGAATTACCACGCTTAATACTTTCTAACTAATAAATCCAAATCAATGTGCCAAAAATTATTATTAGTGATGTGTGATGTGATCAAGGTTTTATATTAACACATTATGTATTTTCCACTAGGACAAAGGAAGTCAACTTCTCGCTACCAACGTTGCGCTCCTCCTCTCTTGGTGAGCTCCGTGACGTAGTGAGCGTCAGCAGTCTGGGCAGTGACGTGCTCTGCCCACCGACGCCCGCGCACCACCGATCTAGCTCGTTCAGTAAGTATTCGTAGCAGCCGAACGTAAATAAATGTCTCAAATTCATCTTAATTAATTGATTAATTACGTCATAATCTATTTTAGCTATTCTTGAATTGAAAACTTTTATTCCATTTAAAAATAGCTTTAAGGTACAATGATTATTTAAGATATTTAACGGAATTGTATTTTGTGATGGTATATGTCACCGGAAAATAATACGAATCGTAAGTTGTTCAACTGTGTCACTCATATTGTTAAGTTTAGTTAGATGCCAGTTTCAGTGTACGCACATAATTATTATATTATTTACTCAATTATTACACTTGACCTAACCTAACCAAACGAGACTATGCTATTATCACAAAATAAAAAACAAAATTATGACTTAACATAGGATTATTATTGTCTTTTGCATTCGTATAAATAATATATTAATTAAAGAGATTAATTAATACACTATTCGGTCAAATTGTCTTTGAAGTACATGAAGAGCAAAATCGCCTGTCGCCTTAAAATTGCCTTAGTCTAAAATTATAGTATTTTTTTTATTATGTTAACATATATTTAGCAAAACCTCCTAAGGACCTCAACCACACGAAACTGTCTGTCTCTTCAGGAAGGAGTTTCTCCAAAAGAGAATTAAGATACAATTTAGAATGACGATATAAAAAAAATGAAAATAAAAAATGAAAAAGTTGCTTTGTAAAGTTGCCTAGAAGTCTTACCAACGACAGATCGATGAAGTGTGAAGGAGGTTTTAGTGGTGTAGAGTCTCTCCTCGTGGTATGAGTAAGCATACCACTGCTATGGAGAGATTAAAACTAGCTTTAAATATCGATGACTGCTATGACGCCAAATTTTGTTAAAAAGCGTCGTTTGTCTGCCAATATGTCATTCCAGTATAAAAAGTCTAATAATAATCACATTAAAACCCGTACATATTACAAAGGCGTAGAGCCATTATAATGTGTAGGTATGGGTTTTGGGTTGGGTTAATGTGTGTGCACAAATAACCCGTGGGAGGACTCTGAACTTACCATGATAAAACTGTTAACATATAGGTAATAAAATACACTGACCCACTGCAAATTAAGTGGTCGTTACATGAGTAGGTGCCTGACTAGTGAGATGACAATAAAATTTCTTTTTAACCTTTCATTATGCCTAAGGTCGGGAGATGTTGCGAGTTACAAATATTTTTTTAAAATTTCTAACTGAGAAGTCGATAGAGAATATATTTTTTTTTATTATTGCCAATACAAATATTCAGTATAACAGTATCCAAGTTAAAATCAAGAAATGATAAAAAAAATGTTTCTTTCTTTCAAAAGATTACTGGCAAAGTTTTGCAGTCTACTAGTATTCTTGCTAAGCTAAAATGCTTGTGTTACGAGTGGGTTCACGTCGATAGTGCAATGGGTGAGGATTGAACCGGCGAACTTAATTTAAGTTCTAATACCCCATACCTAAGTAATTTTTCGCGGTTACGACACATTTTTGTGCAATTCTATAAACTAATAGACTTCTGTAAAATAATATAAAAAGAAAGAGGGATATTGCCGTAATCACCACACTTGGGGGATTGGTGAACGCAGTCAGATGGGAATATATTTGAGCTGATAGATGTTGCTGCCAATCCATCAGGTGTATGTTCTTAAATCGCCTCTTACAATACCAACAGGAAGATAATAATATGGTGTGGTCAATTTTAAGCTGGAAACCACACGGTTCAGTAAAGTTCAAGTCAATCATGAGAAGTTCCAAAATCACCTTTGAAAGTTACCGAGGCGCAATCGTGACGTCACTCCAACCAGATACAATTTACGTGGGTGCGATCCTCTTTCACGGAATCAAACTCTAGATAGATAATGACTGGGCAGTGACATGACGTAAAAGCGCCAGAGATTAAATCGTTAAAGGAATAGGTTAAGGTAATATAGGGTTGCCGCGATTGTAAATTGAATCGTCTATTTGATATTTACAATATTAAAATGCTATTTTGGTAGACCTTTAATACTTTCATAACACTGTTCCTGCTAAATTAATGATTTTACTTATTTATTTTTATTTATTTATAACTTTAGCACTAAGATGTACGTTCTTAGTGCTATTGGGATCAATCAATCAGTAAATTAATGTATATATATTATTTTTTTCTTTTACAGGCACTAGTCAAATATTTAAGAATTATATTTGAGTATACAAGATTTATTTGAATTTTTATGTTATAAACTTATAACCTACTGTGCTGAGACATAAACACTTACAGCTGCGCTATTCTACAAAGACACAAAATCGCTCAAAGAGCTATAGAGCAGCTATGCATCATTATGTAGATTGTTAAGTATGTATTGAACAATGCCAATTGTCGTTATTTCGGAGGACCATGAGTCATTAGCGATGCAGGCGCTTTTATGCTATTACCATTGGATCCAATGCGCACCAACTGGAAAGACCCAGCGATACAAACTCAGTGGGTTATGAACAGCCCGTTTCAACGCGGCCCGCATGAGACGGTCCAGCGAAATATGCTCCACTGGGAAAGTATATACGCGAGTTAGTGCTCAATTTATGGCAGGCGTTTGCCCTCTTATTAATAGACATCGGTTGTCGTGATAACATTTTTATATTTTTATTTAAGAAGCAAATTTTTTTTTTTATGTTACTGGCAGAGTGTTTCATTCTACTAATATTCTTGTTAACCCCTCGTGCTAAGCTAAAATGCTTGTGTTACGAGTGGGTTCACGTCGGTAGTGCAATGGGTGGGGTTCGAACTGGCGACCTCAAGATCACAAGTCCGACGCCCTAGCCATTGGGCTACGGCCGCTTTTTAGGGTTCCGTAGCCAAATGGCAAAAAACGGAACCCTTATAGATTCGTCATGTCTGTCTGTCTGTCTGTCTGTCCGTCCGTATGTCACAGCCACTTTTTTCCGAAACTATAAGAACTATAATGTTGAAACTTGGCAAGTAGATGTATGTTGTGAACGGCATTAAGATTTTCACACAAAAATAGAAAAAAAACAATAAATTTTGGGGACACATACATAGAACTGTAACTCAAAAATTTTTTTTTCATCGAACCCTTACGTGTGGAGTATCTATGAATAGGTCTTAAAAAATGATGTTGAGGTTTCTAAAGTAATTTTTTTCTAAACTGAATAGTTTGCGCGAGAGACACTTCCAAAGTAATAAAATGTGTGTGTCCCCCCCCTTTAACTTCTAAAATAAGAGAATGATAAATCTAAAAAAAATATATGATGTACATTACCATACAAACTTGCACCGAAAATTGGTTTGAACGAGATCTTGTAAGTAGTTTTTTTTTAATTCGTCAAAAATCGTAAACCGCAATTTAGCTTTCATTCAATCAACTCGAATATAAAAATATGAAATAACATTTCATTTCATAAACATACGCTTTTTTATTTATTCTTGATATCAAAAATAGGTACGCACTTGTAACTGAAACGGAACCCTTCGTGCGCGAGTCCGACTCGCACTTGGCCGGTTTTTTTAACAATAACATTATAATGATTCATCGAACTAATTATAAGTGACTGTAGTGAAATTGAATTAAATTCATCATCACTAATGTTAAATATTAGGTACCTGAATTTGGCACCTACATTAATATCTGTGCTTTAACAAAATCGTCAAATGTGTACATTTTTGGTTTTTATTTGTTCTTTTTTTATAAATTGTCTTCTTGAGATACGGAATCGTGGAAACATGTATAAAACTATTTCGCGTTTAATTAAGATGGATGCTTGAAGCGGCAACAATAAATGTACAAGCTTTGTGTTCAAGACGGATATAAATTGTTAAATTAACAATTAGAATAACTTATTAAAGAATTCAAGAAAGCGCATTTTGAATATTCATTTTAACTGACATAAGTTTTCTCACTACATACATATGTGGCTATAAGTACATAATTTGTACGCGTATAATGATACATAATGTACCATTATACATTATGTATACAAAGCAAACCCTATTCCTTTATGTTTGTATTCAGAATGCAGTAGGTAATAGAATGAATGATTGAAGCGTAATAGCCAATACAATAAATAACATTGATGATGATCTAAATAAAATTTTGTAACTCACAATAATTTGAACGTTTTTTTTAAATTAATCAATTTTCCACCCCTTCCTGTCTATTGATTTTAATTTTATCTCTTCATCAATTTCGTTTTTCTATTGATTTAATGCTATAACTATCAAAAGACTGACAACAACCTTACCATAAGAGATAGACCAGGTGCATCGCAACTGATGTTCGATCCTTTAAGGCGTTATAGCACCGCTTTACCAATAAATATGAGGATATTATGGAGAATCCGTCAAACAGTCTGAAACATGTTTTTAAGTGTGAAAGGAGTCTAGTATTTTACTTTGCGGATCTGACACCATTATTGACGTAGCTGTATATAAATAGAACACATAAAAACCAACTTTATTCGTTGCTAGATTTCGCGCGCGGATTCACCTGCATTACTCCCGTTTCCGTGGGAACTTTATTATTAAATCTTATAGCCTTTCTCGATAAATGGGCTATCATTCAAAAAATCATTTTTCAAATCGGGCCAGTGCTTCCTGAGATAAGCGCGTTCAAAGAAACAAACTCTTCAGCTTTATATATTAGTATATATAAAGCTGCTGAGTAAACAATTCTAGAGCTCCGAAGCATGAGGTCGCATGTGCCATTATACGACAGAAACATTCGTCATATGTGACTTTACCGTACCTGGCACTTACGACCAAATGCTTCTAAAGAACAGTACAAACGTCTTAATGCTTCTGAGGACTAGAATTCGTTACAATGTATATGTATTACTTTTTTTGACCGACGTGTGTTAGTAGCACACGCCGTCTATCCACAAATTAACTATAAGGTACTTAACCTACTAATCCATCCTTTGGGAACACAAAAGATTGCACAACATTGCCTACGCTATAGCGATATATCACAGTAAAGAAGGAACTTTCTAGAATATACTACCGTCTATTAATAATGCGGCCTCGTAAGTCCCGATTGCGTGTTTACAAGCCTGTACTAAATTAACTTACTCTACCTATATTGAACGTATCTGTATACCTAAGAAATAGTCATATGTATAAGGTATTCTATTGAATAGGGAACCGCTGGGAATCGCCAAAGTTCAGCTTTGTTCCCGAATTTATTTATTTTGAACCATATTTATATAAAAGTGGGCGTTAAAAGATATGTGTCGGAATTTCTTCGTTTCTATCAAAGAGAAACATTGAATATAAATTTATTTTCAAATCTCTCGGTGAATCAACGAAATTCGTAACATCTTACTCGTTATTTCTAAATTCGTAATATCAAAGAGTATCTTTATATTAATACGTGAAGCAAAACGTTGTACTTACCCCTTTTTACGAAAATTGTGCGGACGGAGGAGTATGAAATTTCACACACTTTATAAAGAGAAGGAGTGCAGAATACTAATATTAAAATTACGGTAAATTTTCGATCATTGTGCGACCACTAGTTATATAATAAATTAAATTAAAAGTTATAAGTTATTTATATTATGCTTATTAAAAACACTTTCTTATTTACAGTTTAACAATTGGGAAGCGGCCGTAGCCCAATGGCTAGGGCATCGGACTTGTGATCTTGAGGTCGCCGGTTCGAACCCCACCCATTGCACTACCGACGTTAACCCACTCGTAACACAAGCATTTAGCTTAGAAGGAGGGGTTAACAAGAATACTAGTAGACTGTAAAAAAGTCTGCTAGCAAGCATTTAAAAAAATAAAAATGTATTTCTCTAGCAATAAAAGTCATAAAACTTACAATTCAATTCAATTTTATTAATACGACAGTTAGTGTAACGCACTGGTGCGTAACACTAACTGTCGTATTAACGCCATGGAGTGCCATATGCCAAATCCTTTTTAATATTATAAACGCGAAGGTTCCTAAGAATGTATGGATGTATGTTTGTTTCTCTTTCACGCAAAACTAATAAATGGATTTGGCTGAAAGCTTAATTAATATGCTCTATTAACTTAGGCTGGAGCAGAGAAACACTCGTAAAACCGCGGGGTGCCGCTAGTCCTACTAATATTATAAACGCGAAAGTTTGTAAGAATGTATAGATGTATGATTGTTACTCATTCACGCAAAAACTACTGAACAGAATTAAAAATAATATAAAGTACTAGCGACCCGCCCCGGCGTCGCACGGGTGGAACGCTGATGTGTTATACATATAAACCTTACTCTCGAATCACTCAATCTATTACAAGATTTAGGCACAGACAGACAACGGAAAGCGACTTTGTTTTATACTATGTAGTGATGACAGATACACTAACATTTAGAATATATTTTATGTTTCAAATAGGTTCGATTTATTACAGTTTGTTCAGATCGTAACATTGATAGAGTAGTGAATTATACTTTTTGTTTATCTCGACTAGCTCGATATTTTGCTTTTCTTTCTAATTTAACTCTTTTGTTTCGTTAGTACAAATCGTTTATCAATAAATCGTGTTGCCGTGGCGAAGAGTCAATTAAAATTTCAATCAAATTTTTTGGACACTTATCATTACATTTTTATTTATAGATTTAACCATCAACAAACTATTTCTTTACTACACTATAAACTGTGAGAAAATAGATGCCATGAAACTGATAATGAAATGGTTTTGGTCACAATTAACATAAATAAATCCGATTCAGGTACTTAATCTACAACTAATTACGAACCTATTGCTTTTACCTACGATAGTGGTTCATTAACAAACCCACGAGTTCCCACTATTATCCTCAGTACTCCGTATTTTGTTAGAAGTAATGACGATAAACGAACGAAACTCGATTTTGGCTGATTCCGAATGGACCGTTAAGTTTCCCAAGCAATGAAATGAGACAATTTTATCGAAATGTTATTGAGTCGTCAAATACCAAAGGATCTTATACATAATTAATTTGCAATTTACCTGCCTTTTACGGACTTCCTTGATGACGACAAATTCAATAAAAGACGAGGAAGTAAGATCTCTTATTTGCTTAGTAACGTCGTGTTATCTCAGAAATATACGTATTTTTTACATCATCTTCATCATCATCAGCCCGTATAACGCCACCCGGGAGGGTATTTTCCATAGTCACGGGTTGGTGACCGTAGTATTATGCTGTATTGTTTACAAGGAAACGCTGCTGCCCGTTCCTGGATATACGATTATTATAGATGATGTTATATATTCGGGACCAACGGCTTAAGGTGCTTTCCGAGGCACGGAGGGTAGTCCCACAACCAACTAGACCCGGAAAGAAATCTTAGAATTAACACAAAGATTTCTTGTCCGGCGTGGGTATCGAACCCACGACCTCCGAGATCTAAAGCGAGCCAAATACCGCTACGCTACGGATGTGATACCATACAGTTTTATTAAAATTCTAGTATGATATCTCAGTCCACATAAAAAGTAAAGACGGAGGGTTGTCGAACAAGGCACTGTGGCAATGCAATGGTCGGTATTTTCTTTTTGTACATCCGTGTGGGTAAAATTGTTGCTATGATTTTCCACAGTACCCAACATTATAAAAATAGTGTGGGGCTTAGATTTGAACACCCTTTGACATAATTTAACCTTTTTTTTTTAACCAAATAATTAAGTTTGTCATCAAACGCCTGACGCTGCAACAGATCGACAGACAAGGTATGGCATAGTTTGCACGCGTGTCGCGTAAGCTGTATAATTATGTATACGCCAAGGCAGAGTTTTATCGGCGTCATAGTGCGTTACTCGTAGCGTTCTGTCTTTACTTTTCCTTGGTCTAAGAAGGATATGTGACTTTTTGACTTCTGGCCTAGCCGTTTTAAGAGAGGAGATGGAGAAAATCTCCCATGTAGTTCCCAAACACACAATAGTTCTTAAAATCTAGGTGTCTTACCAAGATTTTAAGAACTTTAGAACTGTCACTACTCGGTAAGCTAACGTGATAAAAAAATCGATCTGTTCCGTTGGGTGGAAGTTCGCGCGTGGGCCGAGATAGTTTATACGTCATAGTTATGCTTGATGTTAACATTATCTGTATGCGCCCACGTTTAATTAGAATAGAATAGAATATAATACTCTTTATTGTTCACACATAAGTATACAGGACAAAAAAATAAAATAGACACAGTACAATAATAATAATAATAATAAAATGTTTATTTCTCACCATAGTACAAAACGGTTAAAGTAGGTACACATATAAAAAGTTTAGCAATAACAATTATACTATGGCGGGTAGATACCTGAACTAGGATAGATCCTGTGTCTCAGGTTATCAACCCTCCACCCCTTAAATTGGGCTAATGTGTAATTTAGGTCAATAAATTTCTTTTTACATTACAATTATTTAGTAGGTAGTAAACATTGACGTCGACGCTGGTCACTAATAAACAACCATTCTTGCTTGGCTAGTGTTTGGAGTGTGGTACAAGTTATTAGCTGTCAGCGGCGGCAGTCGATAATACAGTAATTATAAGGTATAGTATTATACAATATGACAGACTGGAACTAATAACTAGTATTTTAGTTTAAGTTATTTTAAAAGGAACTATGGTAAATATATAATGTTAAATGTAAATGGGCGGTCTTATCGCATAAAGCCATTGCTTCCAGACAACCTTTGGATGGATAATGGAATTCATGAGGTAACTGACGTAGGTAGATAGTGTGCAATTTAAAAATTAGGATCTATTAAATTAATACCAATATTTTGGTAAATATACAAGGTGTCACGGAAAGGGTATATACATACAAAGAGCAAGGATTCTTTGGATCATAACAAACGATGCGGCAAGGGTTTCAACTCAAAATAAAATAAAAAAGTCAGTTTTATTTGCAAACAAAAAATAAAAATGCGGAACCCTTTATTCAGAAATACCAGGAGTAAGAGGTTTATTTTTACTTGCAAATAGTTCGTTGACATCGATCAGCTGATTGAGTGCTACTGATGTATTTATTTCAATTTGAAAAGTTTGGTTTCTGGTATCTATAAATTTAAAAAAATCATTACTTCCGGACTTGTAGAGATAGGATTAAATAACCCTTGCCATATCGTTTGTTATCATCCAAAAAAGCCATGCTGTTTCTATGTATATACCCTTTCCATTACACCTTGTATAGGTAGGTACATAACATTAATTATGCGAGATATATTATAATAACCAAAACGCACGAAGAAAGCTTAGTTTAATTTAAATAATTGAATGTATTTATTATAAAATTTATAAACTTTCTGCTCTAGCACTCTATGTACAATACTAGCTGTGCCCGACTAGTCCAGACTTCGTCCGCGTGGAATAGTGACTTTGACAATCTTCATCCCCCCCTTTCAACCCCCTATAATCATTTTTTCGCTATTAAAAATATCATATGTCTTTCTCAGGTTCTACACTATCTGTATAACAAATTTTATTTAAATCGGTTCAGTAGTTTTGACGTGAAAGGGCGACATACAGTATAATATATAATATTAGTAAGGATAAGTGTGCAAAATTGTATTTTTTATTACCTATATATATTTATAACGGTACCAATATCACTATTTGTTAGCTTAAAACAATTCAAAAATAATTTCCTAAATAATGCCATCAATTAATCTACATTCCATTGCACTATTTACGTAATAATTAACAATTAGGAAGCATACCAACATTCTTTATTAACGAACGTTTCTCTTACATTTCCACACCAAATGCTACTTCATATTTGCGGAATCCATTTTCACGGTAGATTTTCAGAATGTTACCCCAGCGAATAAGAAACTTTGACTGAACATGAAAGCTGCGATAGTCAAGTCAAATTGCCCTACGAAGGATAAGCACATATGATGAATAATTCCGCACAGGCCCTTTATATACAAAACTTACTGCGGTTTATTTTCTTCATCACCCCTAGAGAATATGCCCAAAAATGTACTTTAAGTGAAATACCGGATACTTCTTACTAAATTATATTTTGTGAAAATTACCCTGGACCCTGAAGGCTATAGAGATGTAGGCTTTAATAATAGGTAGGTAATAACAATAATGATAAATATTTCTTTGCTGGAAACATGTATGAACTTACACTTACATATTACATTGTTTTATTTTACATAATATAAGAGTGACGGTACTGGTAGTGTGAATTGAATTTACCTGTACAAGATAATAACACAGACTCTCTGTAACCCGGAAAATGTAACCAAACCTTATTCCTTTTATAATAACAAAGTGAGTGAGACTTGAATTACAATGTGTGCTAGTTGCAGCTAGAATCTCAAGGAGAACTTCATTAATGTCTCATGAGGTTTGTCTATTAACTACCGCTGTAAAACAGTGACAAACTTTTTATGTTGTTGCCCTTGCCAGTTTTAAACTGGTGAAAATTTGCTAGTCTTTGACATTGACTCTGCGCATCGTGATACTAAGAAAGAACAGACGCTTAAACATGAAACATTCGAAGTTTCAATAGTTTCTGAATTCAAAACTTATTTTTTTAAGGTAATACGGAATTTCAAAGAGTTTATATTGAGTGCTACGGCATCAGGCCCTGTAGATTACTTATGGATTACTGTAGGAGTTGAATTTTTAAATACTTCCTTGGTGTTCGTTTCAAGTAGGTATCTAAGTATTAGGTATATATTCTAAATGCTAACAAGACGTAGACAAGTGACGACTAGTTAGTCATGATACGGATATAAAACAGAACCCACATCAATATTTGATCTGATTTTAATATACAAAATATAAATATTTTATAACACATTTTACCTGTTATAATTTAAATAACCCGTGATTTTTTATTAAAACAAATCACGTATATTCGGAATCGATGTTTTCAATTTTATTTCAGTTGATATTTATTAAACAATAGTCTGCAATAGAAATAATTAAATTTTCTAGCTACACCTATATTTTGCTAAAATATCCTGAATGTCAATAACTCAATTGGTGTTAAAAGTTAAAAGATTTTTTCGGAGTACTAAACGACCTTCTGAAACTAATCCTTTACAGAAATTAGAGTTTCTCAGTTTGTATTGTTGTTTAAATATATCTATCATCATCAGCTCGTATAACGTCCACTGTTGAACATGGGCTTCCTCCCGAGGTAGGGTATTTGCCATAGTCACCACGCTTGGCAGGCGGGTTGGTGACCGCAGTATTATGTTGTACCAAACAAGGAAACGCTGCTGCCCGTTCCTTGATATACGATTGTTATAGATGATGTTATAACAATCGGGACCAACGGCTTAACGTGCTTTCCGAGGCACGGAGAGTAGTCCCTCAACCAACCAGACCCGGACAGAAATCTTAGAAATTACACAAAGATTTCATGTCCGGTGTGTCCTTGCAGTCCTCTGGATCCTCTGGATCTACTAAACCTATTTAGTTTTTTTTTACAAATTGAATGCCACGTCATTTGTTAATGTCTTAGGCTATATATTAAGTTAAAGTTTCTACGGGAACGGAGACTATGCGGGTGAAACCGCGTGGGACATCTAGTTTGCTATAAATTTCATTTTTTCTATTTCAAGTAACATTTAAATGTTTGATTGTAAATGACAGATGACTCATCTGTTCATTTTTGATTACGGTCAACAAGTTTCAACTTCATTGGAAAGCCCTTTTCAAGATGAGTACCAACCGCTTACCGCGACGTAATCTGACTTAGAGCATTGAGTTTTGAGTACCCGTGACATTGAGTAGGTAGGATAAATAATATTTATTTTGTTTTATTTTATTTAAAAGACTAGCGGCCCGCCCCGGCTCCGCACGGGTGGACTATTTTAGCCTATGTTACTCAGGGATAACGTTGCATTCTAATGGTGAAAGTTTTATAGAAATCCGACCAGTTTTTTTTAATTTATTCGTAACAAACATAATACTAATTTTTTTTTTGAGTTTATTTGAAACAAACATACAAACTTTTCCTATTTATTATATTAATAATAAAATAAAATTAACACTCGCATTAAGGAAACTTGTACTTGTATAGCGGGAAAATTCAAAAACACTCAATTCACGGACACAAAGTACGTAACAAAAATCCTTTTACACAATCGTTCCGAGTTGGACTCAAACCCAGAACACCAGGGCTATGTTTAAATGTAAACTTCCTACGGAAACGGTAGTAACGAGGGTGAAACCGCTCGCGGGAAGCTAGTTCTATGTATAAAATAATAATTAAGACAAGTATATAGGGTGACTGGTAATTAGTGACCGATACCTAAACACATAATTGTGCTCATGATAACAAACAACTTTTACTATGGCACCAACCCTGAAATCGCGAAAAAAAAACAGCTGCTCCTCACCATTTTGACGAGTTATTTGAACATGAATGTATGGAACAGCTGATTTTTTTTTCCATAGTAAAAGTTGTTTGTTATCATGAGCACAATCATGTGTTTAGGTATCGGTCACTAATTACCAGTCACCCTTTATACAATGGTGCCTTTGTACTTATTGTATACATATATTATGTAAGTGTCCTAAATAGGTACAAACTTGACACTTATAAATCATTCGTCAACATGTATGGTCAAAGAATAATTTACGGCAAAATGATGCAATGCTTTAGGTATTGGAAGTCCGTATTCACCGGAGATTACTCATTCGCGTAGAACTTGTTATTACAGTGAAAAACTATGTGTGCTAAAAAATGTGTATACTCGTCACCTGAGTAGGGCGTAACTCGACACGACGGGTATAAATCAAGTGCAACACTGACATGCAGTGACATGTATGCGGGGGATGTTCATCATTCCTTTCACTAGTAATTTTCTAGGGCAAATTGGGCAAAAACAGAATGACTCGACCAATATTCATAACTAGCTATCCGTGCGCGGTTTCACCCGTGTAACTCCCGGTCCTGTAGGAACGTCATAATTAAATATAGCCTATGGCCTTTCTTGATAAAAGGGCTATCTAACACTGAAATAATTTTTCAAATAGGTCCAGTAGTTCCTGAGATAAACGCGTTCAAGCAAACAATCAAACAAACTCTTCAGCTTTATAAATTAGAATAGATATTCGCTTTATTACCTTCCACAAATAAAATTGTTAATAAACTTTAAGTACTTGAAGTTTATTATCGTCATCAACCCGTATAACGACCACTGCGCTCAAATACCGAGCGTGGTGACTATGGCAAAACTCTCCATCGGTAGGAGGCCCATGTTCAGCAGTGGTCATTATACGGGTTGATAATGATGATAAACTTTAAGTACTTAAAGTTTATTAACAATTTTATTTATTTAGAAGCATTATGTTGTGGCACACAAGAATACACTCCTTCCCGTTCTCGTATATGCTTGTTAAATCAATCGAGACCAACGGCTTAACGTGCTATCCGAGCTTTGCACGGAGTGTAGTCAACCAACCAGACCTAAAAAGGAATAATGAGATTTGATAAAAATATTTCTCACCTGGGGTAGGGATCGAACCTTCGAGACTTGGAGAAAGAATTATATCCCTGAAGAAGTTGTAAAGATCTTGAGGTTGCTAGTTAGCAAATTCTCTTTAGACTATTTTAAGGCATAAGTATGATTCTCAAGCCTCATTTTATCAATGCTCCGAAGTGATTTTTATCTTTTATGATTAAAAGCGTGGGGTATTTGTCTTTATTATACTCACTTTTCAAAAATGTATATGTGCCTAATGTTGTGTTATTAGGTAAATATACATTTTTACGATAAATAATGAAATAATGAATTTTATTCAGCACTTAGGTATTTACATACACTTGTACTTGTCAGAATTACAATGTAAGAAGATAAATAAATAAAAAATAACCATAACTAACAGATAATTCTTACTCTATAAAATATCCGACTAGGTAACTAACAGTAGTAGGTAGGCAATAGCATATCATAAAAAATCTACAGACTGCGTAGTCCATCCGTCTGTCCTATGACATTTTTGCAATTAACCAATCATTATTATTATAAAAAGAAATTAAAACCGCATCCAAATTGCAAGTGGTCACACTATATCTAAGTGGCACACACCTGAGGGCACCCTTATGGGGCTTAGTAATAAAAATGTTTTATGTAAAATGACTATGTAATGTAATTACTTACGTATGCATTTTTGATAGACCGTTCGGGTGTTATCGCAACTGAAACGAATTTAACATATGCAGCGACCTACGTCATAAATAGAAATGCTATTGACGCATGACGTATCATCGGCAATTGATCGCCATTGTTTCTATCCAATTCATAGTAGGTGTCCGCGACTTGGTCTTCGTATAAGTATAATAAGGATATAAATGTTATTCAACAATGAAAGTCCCATCGCAATCAGAACCTACCACCGTTATGGAGATAAGGCGGAATACAAGCACAAACAAATAGACAGACAAAAAAAGTAGCCTTTATTAAACCTTCTGAAATTACCTATCTTCCATGAAAGTCCTGTAAAAATCATAAGCCGGAAAATATAGACCCACTGACGGACAAATACAATTTTTTTTAATTAGTTTTTGGTGTAAACTTTTATTAAAACCTGTTATTTTCCATTACAAACTAGAGATGGGCGTTGAATCAACGAACTAGTTAAATCAACCGTTGATCTCCTGTCAACGTTTCAACAGTTTATGAATCAACTAGTTGAATTCGTCAACCACATTAATTAATCTAACTCTAGACTTACGTTGAAAATAACATCATAGAACGTTAACCGTTTACAATCAACTAGTTGAATTCTTTAACGGCATTAATGAATTTAACTGTATGCTCTAGACTTACGTTGAAAATAACACCATAGGTTGTTAGCGACGGTCGAATTTGAACTCTAAGTAACGTTAGCGGGATTGATTTTTGAAATAAATATATTTTTTTAAAGAAAACGATGACGATGTTGGTGGAATGATACGCGCTGCCTGCTCGTGCCGTCGCTCGAGAGAAACCGGTTCATACTATTCTGTTTTGTCTATGTTTACAAACGATTGTTTATGTTTAGTAGGTTCGCTCGCGGTTCATTTAATTCCTTTTACCAGTTTGTGACAAGTTGCTCGCAACTCGGAAGGTCATCTAAGTACAAGCATCAATCAAACATTTTCCATTATTACTTTGAATCAAATTATTTATAAAATATCAGATCTATAGGTGGTAGAGACTCGTTGAATGAACGTCGTAGCGTTGAATAAAAAACGAAATGTTTAATGAAAGATCGGTTTACGTTCCAAGTTGAAATTAGTTGCACGTTAACTCGTTGACGAATTTAACTAGTTAATCAACTAGTTGACGAACGTTAATCAACGTTAACGTTACGTTAACGAAAAAACCGTCAACGACCCATCCCTATTACAAACAAACCCTCCAATTTAATTTATTTGTATAGATGTATAAATAGAAGGACCGTTTTAACTTCAAATCTATTTATTCGTTATTACGTTACGAGTTTCAGTCTAAGCCTATTTATGGTAAAGGCAGCACGGCATATCTAATTGATTTATTGATACTGCACGATACGATACGATGCACGATAACTGACATAGCTTTCATAGAAAGGGAGGTTGAGTAAAGTGCACCCTCAAAGACTGCTTCCAGCTATTGCTTGCAACTTAACTGGAAATTAATTATAGCTCCGTTAACCCCTGGCCTTTATTTTCTTACTAACTGTTCCGCGCGGTTTATTCATATTCATCTCCTATCGATATTTTAAGCTCTGAGTGTCTTATAGTAAAATTAATAAATCTCAAGATGCAGACTCAAAGTTCTAATAATGGTTAAACGAACTTACCTGGCGAAGTTTGACCGCACCTGTACCAGACGTTGCATCCGAAAAAAAGGATGCCACCAAATCAATATATATTTTAAAGGATCCTATATAATTTTTCAACTTAAGCATTACGAGATTGTTACTCTAAAATAATGAAGATTGCTTATAGAGAGAACGCCACCTGTCGTTAGACAGCACAGTAAATGTCAAACTAATCGTTATTGACAATGAGGTTGTGTAAAAAGTGATAAATACGTCATGCACGTATTTTGTTAAGACAAATTTTCCCTGGAGAGTAAACAGGATAGCAAAATTAGCGTGTGCAAAAACGAGACAGACATACATTCAAGTGTGCCGATTAGCGTGGTGCCATTTTTTCACGACTTACCAACTAGCAGTGGAGAGACTCCAAGAAACTAGAAGAACTACACAGAGACACTCGCCTTTATGCCCGGTGAAGTAGAAAAAGCCTCGTGGCGAATTACATATTTAAAGTTCGTCCAAAAAAATATCGTGCCATTTTTCAAGCCCGGGTGCCGTATTTACGTTTTTACTATAACATTATTTGGTTTTTGATATTTTATTATAAAATTTTACTCGATACCTACAACTTCAAATAGAAGACTTACTTCGTTAATAAATTATTTTTATATTTATTTATTTAATAAATTTACAGGCATCTTGCGAGCGCTTTATCGTTTAAAAAACTTTCTGCCTTCTAAAACAAAGGTAATGCTGGTGCAGGCTTTTATATTTCCCATTATTGACTTTGTTATGTTTGCTACTTTGACCTGAATGCAGATCAACTCAATAAATTGGACCGACTTTTGAATAACTGCATTCGATTAATTTTCAATCTCCGCAAGTATGACCATAATATCTAACTATCGTTCCCAACTTAATTCGCTGCCCATCTGGCAATGACGAAACATGAGAGCACTGACAACTCTCTTTTCTTTGTTAGACTCCCCCACTTCTCCTTCGTATCTTACATCTGAGTTCAAATATCGATTTACTAATCATAATAAATCCCTACGTTCATTACATAATCGTCTCTTACACTGTCCCCCACACCGTTCCAATTTTATTCATTCTTCTTTCTTTGTTCAGTCCATACTTCTATGGAATGCGCTTCCTCTCGGAGTCAGGATGGCTAAAAATCGTCTCTCTTTTGAGAAAAAAGTACGCGAGCATATCACTAAACAACTGTCAGTGCCGCGGTAGCGACGATTGATTTCTTTTTTTCTGAGTAGACATAGTTCATATACCTATATATGTATAGTATTATAATATGTGTAATGAATAAAGTATTAGTTTGTATAATATTATTTATCTATGTATTATTATAATGTAAGTATATTTTAGTTCATGTACCAATATGGTATTCATTTTCATCATAACTTTGTTATTTCTGTGCACCTACCACTTTTTCTCTGCACCACCCTATGGTTGACTGGCAGAAAATGCCATCGGCATTAAGTCCACCATGTACTTTTTAGTGCTAAAGTATTAAATAAAAATAAATAAAACTTTAGCACTGTAAAAGTACATGGCGGATTAAATGCTAGAGGTATACTCTCCCAGTCAACCATAGGGTGGTGCAGAGATAGTTTGGTAGGTGCACTAAAGTGGCGAGAATTATGAAAGAAAAAAAGATACCATTAAGTTAAGAAGTACAAATTAGTAGTAGATTAACATAAACTTTATCTAATTTTATTGTCCCACATGTGTGGCTGTTTTCTGTGGTGACCTTATCCTACTTCGACTGATACATACTTTATATACTTATAACCAGTGGTCCAAAATATGAATATACCGTAATAATGTTTTATTATACCCAGGGAGCAAATATGAGGTAAAATTACACTTTCTCGTACTCACAATATATTCTCATGTAATTTTTCGTCAACATAGGCAGCGGAGAACACAATAAGAATTTTATTATTAGAATTAATTTGCCGCCGTACATCAAGGAACAAGCTAACTTATACTAAATGGCTTACCATAAGTGTAGTCTATAATATAAGTATAGATGGGCTCGGTACCCATATTAAATTAAAAGCAATTCTTTAAAAACGAAACTTATTTCAAATTGGTTAATTTTTACTGTATATTGTTAGTGAAATATGGGAGTTGAAAAATAAGCATTGTTATTAAAAGAAAAGTGTTGAAATACAGCCTATAAAGTACATTAAATGGCACATGGTATAGTATAATAGCTGATAATAGCAATTAAATAAAAAATATATTTCGTGCAACATTATAAAATAAAAGTGTTTAAAAGTGAGTCTATTTTTATAAACTTACTGCTCGTTTACAATGTTTAAATTACGTTTGGCCAGACACTATTACGTAATACAATATTATCATTTATTTATTTTAATTAAACTCATTTCAGGTATAATTAAAATAACGAAACTTACCTGTGCATGTGAAAATAATTTACATTTCAATTTCGATAAGTACAATCATGAAAGAATTATAATTTATTTTTCTTGGTGTAAAAATTCGGTATCCTGCAAAAATATAAATATGAACCTTTGGATGTTGATTGAGATGTATGGCATATGATAACATATATATGTAATAGTACGTAGACTATTTTACCGTAAATCAGAATCTAATGCATATGAAAATGGGGACTCTCCTAGTAAACATATAACAGAAATGTTCTCTAATTAATGTAAAATATGATACAAAATATGTAAAGAGGGTACTCATGTACGCTAATCCAATTTATTTGTCCTTGCATCGAGTTACTTCCCAAATTATAAGCCTTAATATATAGTAATTCGTAGTCTAAATTCGATTAACTGAATAAAAGATGTTACTTTACATCCATTAAAGAAATCTTTTCATTAAATTGGCCGAGTGACAATTTAAAAAAAACTTTTATTATTTAGACCTTAGTTTTGCTATCGATATTGTTATCATATTAACGTATATACGTCCACTGCTGAACATAGGAATCACTCATTGATTTACCGCTATGACTATTGCTAGCGGCTTGCTCCACTGGCTCCTGACCTTTATTAGGTCGTCAGACCACCGTGCAAACGGTCATTTGCGCTTGCCAGTTCGCCGCTTGCCTAACGGCTGATAGGACAGTAAGTCCTTTTCTGTCCTATCGGCCGTTAGTTATTTACATAACCACTAGTGATTTCACAAAACAGCTTGACACTATTAAGCTAGATTACCATTGGTTTATTTTACAAAACCGTTTGACACGTTAACGGTCCAGCGTACACATTTTAGGGTCACTCCTAAATTTGATGGCACGGCAATCATGAGAAAAAACTAAATAAAAATTAAAACAAAATACTTTATGAATCATGATTTATTCAACCTTATACTGTGCAACAGCTTTGTTATAGAAATACAAAGTAAATAAAAGGAACCACAGTCATTTGTTAAAAAGCATCCGGTAACTATTTTCTTTGCCACAATATCTTCCACTACATGCTAAATTATTATTTGCTTTAGCAATTTATTGGTACAACCGCTCGACTATTTTTTACCTGTATCTAGGTTACACACGATACTGAACCTCGGTTGGTTGTATATTTTACACTGCTGTTTATTCAGCGTAAATACAAGAATGCATTATTTATTATTCATTTATAAACTATTTATACAACAATGTTGGCTTTGTGCTTTAGTTTTCTTTAAATAAAAAGCAAGCTGCAAAGGATTTTTTTAATAATATTGGAATAAATGAAATAGATTATACTGAAATATACTGATTTTAGTACCTGTATCTCTAGCACTACATTATAAACATGTAAAAATAGACTGTCATGCGCTTCATAATACAAAATATATATTAGCCGTTTTTTTTTTTAATTTTCCAGTACTTTCAAAGCTTTAAATCATAATTATAAGAACAAGGTTGTCTATTTTCGAGTCATTGTTTCTTTTTTACGGTTTTTTTTTAAATACCACTCTCGCTCTATGGAATTTTAAGCTAGCACAAACACACTCAGACTCATTACCACCACATGTCATTTTGTTTCACACAAATAATTGCCCCGGATGGGAATCAAATCCAGTACCAGGTCTGAAGCAACTACCATAACCACTGAGCCACCAGTGCAATTAATATAAATATTTAAAATAAAACTCTATTTTCGATGTCTTATATCTATAAAGAAAAACTTCTGCATCTGAATATAGCAAAAGGATAGTCCTAAATGCCACGGGTTACAATTTATTTATATGATTCTATTTCGTTTAGTCTCTAGAAAAAATAGAGCCAGACCTTTACTATTCTTAACTTGAAGTATTTTTAAATTAAATATGATAGTAATAATTTTATTTTTTACGTACTATGTTTTTTCAATAAAAGCGTTAGTAACCTTACATGTAGTGTAGGTTAATACAATTAAGTGCAATCTTTTAAACAACAACCCATCCATGAAATTGAACAACTTTCCGAGTTGTTCGGATTTAATACAAACTTTGCTAACTTAAAGGTCAACTGCAAAGCTTCAAAGAATTCGATTTACTTGCAACTTTTGGAATTAAGTACATAAACGGATCTTCAATAACTAATGTTCATCTGAAACCTTTTCTTTTACACACTTTAGGGATGTTTCTCTCACAGTATGTACGTCCAAAAATAAAAGAAGAAAAAAAATGTATTTATTTCGGACGTACATTATGTATTTAGCCACAAGGCTTTTGCTACTTCACCGGGCATAAAGGCGAGAGTTTTCGAAATTTCTAATTGTGATTTCCTTTGTTCGACGGCTATTTGTTTCTTTTAACCATTACTCTGTAAACAAAGCTGTTTAAATTCGGAAACTCAATATTGTAGGGTACCGATCTCGACCTCCTTGTTATTGCCCGTTGTGTTATCTTTCACAGTTACCACGCAAACTGGTATATTACTTCGATTATAATCAAAATTTAATAAGACTTTCGCACAGAGCGTGACTGGCTAGGGTACTTCGTTTTTGCCTACTATTTTTTGCCGCATTTGTCAAGTGCGACGGCGGTATCTAGACCAACCATTTATCTAAGGTAAAAAGTAAACTTGTGTTAATCTTAGATCTGTGAAATTTTGCATAGTTATTTCACTCTCCTGAAAAGTTACTATTTCTGATATACGATAGAACGTAAGCGACAATATAGTGGTACCGTTCCCTTTTAACTTCCACAAGTCTAAATTAATGAAAATTAAATTAATGCGAGCGTGGCATGTTAATTCATTAAGTCCCTCTCAATTTAATTATTGTCGTGATATTCAGAGGCTTTTACCCACAATGAATATTGTTTATACAACCACTCACTCTGAAATAGCTCGCTACCCGTTTTCTAAATTCGTTGTACGTAGGTAACGTACTCACGCTAATGTAAAGGTATCACAAGCCAACATTTTAATGGTTGCTTTTTCAGTGTTTTTTTTTTTATCGATAAGCCTTTTTTTACAATTTAACGTAAGCGCGTATCGAATGGAAGAACGAACACAAGCTTTATTTGATCTGAAGGTTATTTAATGTACTTTAGTTTCATTGTATTTGATTTACGTGACTTACGTAGCGACCGGCAAATTAAAAACTATCTCTCTAGCTTGATAAATATTTAACATTAACTTTTATTAAAACAATGGTTAAAAAAAATTTAGAAAACATTTCATCGATGTTCCAATGTTATTTTTCATTTTAGAAGATCCAAAATTTTTTTTAGTTAAAAAGTCGAGTAGCAATATTATCGTTCAATGGCTGTGGTCGCTGGTATTGGCTAGTAAGAAGTCAATGTTTTATTAACTTGAAAAAAATAACATTTTTTTTATTTAAATATTTAAACCGTCTACTAAGCAATTTGATGTCGTCCTTAAAATCTTCAATAAATCTAAGTGAATTCCAGCTATAAAGTAATTTTATTTATCTTCATGATGACACGTCGAGGGTTCTGTACGTGTGAATGTTTTACGATCCGAAAAAGAAAAGAGGAAAATATTAGAAAACATATAGGTATCTTTTATTTGAGAAGGGATGAAAGGTAAATGAAGGGACTTCAAATATTGATGGGGCAATTTTTTTATATACTTTAACTGCCTTTTTTTCGATTGTTTGACGGTATCAAACAAGGGCCAGAGATCGATTCCCAGGTCAGGCCAAGAATCTTTTCTCGAGAAGAATCTAAGTACCAGCCCGGCTAGCATAGGCAGCGCGACTCGAGTCTACTCTACGGAGGCCGACCAATCACATTGCACAAAGAGTCACGTGACAGTGCGTTTCTGCAATGTGATTGGTCGGCCTCCGTAGAGTAGACTCGAGTCGCGCTGCCTATGCTAGCCGGGCAGCCCGAAGTCAGGAAGTTGGTGGTTCAACGGAGACGGAGAGCACGTTAAGTTTTCAGTTGTATAGTATTTTGTAGAACCGTCCCACTGGATTTAGGAAATAAAGGAATTGGTAGTGTATCTGTATGTGCGCATATACTCGTGCACTAAAATTATACCTTGCTTGAGGCCGAAATCGGCCAAGAAGACTACAATAACTATATAGTATGCAATGAAATTCTTTGAAACCATCGATTTTCATCACTAAGATATACGATTGCTGAGACATATCAAATTACAAGCATAAGTATTAGATAGCTATAAACTACTTTGATGAATTTAGCTTTTATGCGATGAATACAATCCCTTCAACAAATCCACAAGGTGATAGCGATAGTTGCACTAAATTCCCCTAAATTCTAAAAGTCATAATTCCTCATTATCAGTTCCGAATCACTCCATTGCCAGTGGGACCCTGAACCGCAGCTTAAGCCCCACAAGTGGACCCTCTTCAGGTTGCTTAGTATATATATGTAGTTTTAAACCATTTATATTAAGGCTGGAGCTCTGCTCGCCTTTATGGCCAGTAGAAATATCCTAGTTGATGCCCTTCGGACTGATCCTTTTCGGACTGACTACATTTATTAAGTCAGTCCGAAAAAAATGACAATAGTGTTATCTGTTTTTTTTTTATATATACGGAGAATAGGTAGCGATACTTACAAAACAGGTATTCTTATAGCTACAAAATATCAGACCAGCATATTTTATAGTTAAAGGTGTTATGTTACCTTTAATGAAAGTATGAAAGTACGGTCTGTACTTCCATAATAAAGGTAAAACAGTCTTACATATTATATTTACAACCTGTTATAACAGACGCTGCAATGAGGTCTCATTACTCTATTTATGTTCATAATTTTCAGCACCCAACAAACTAGCTTGTAACTTGACGTTGGCAGTAGCTAATGACAGAAGGCTATGCACTTTGATTAAATATTTAACGCTACACATGATTAACAATACTACTGCTACTACGTAGGTGTGTATATAACATAGGTTAAACATGATAGCGCAATATGAAAGAATAGTATTATTAATCCAAAGGCAAACAAGCCTTCAGCCTTAATAAATGGTTTAAAACTACAAACTAAGCAAATAACTATATTTTATTAGTGTGATATTTATGTGCCTTCATTACGCACATAAATATAAATGAAATGAAAATGGCCGTTGGGACCGAAAAGTTCTTTAATCGAGACCACGGATCGGCATGCGTAGCGTTGGACGTCCACCTACAAGATGGACGGATGACCTGGTTAAGGCCGCGGGATCGCGGTGGATGCAGGTCGCTTCTAACCGCAACAACTGGAAATCTATGAGAGAGGCTTACGTCCAGCAGTGGACGTCCTACGGCTGATGTGTTGAAAAAATTATGAATATATTCCTCTCGACCGATTTAAGCCACGGCGCGGCGGCCAATCTTAAAGGAGGTTAGCCATCTGCGCATGACATATTATAGTGCGCAAATACAAGTGCACTATTTATTCCTTTACTCTCAAATTCTACTGACATGAACGGTGAAAAATCTGGGGCAGGATCGACAGCTTAACTTGCTATTTAAAGCAAGGGACTTACATTTTTCTAAATAGAAAATTTCTAGTCACAATTTTACGCTATGCCTGGGTGTTATATTGGTGACCGTAGTATTAATGGTTTAATACACTTATATTCACAATTGAACTTTAAACTTTGAGTAGTTTTAAATTTTCAATCTGGTTAGGTTACAAAAATGTGTTCGATAGAGCCTTTAAAAAAAATGGTATTTTATCTGTGACTAGAGCAAATAGAGTTATCCGTCCATTTCCTAGTATCACTTCTAATAGTGTTGGATCGCCTTGTTACTCCCACTCAAGCGTACGTACCTACACTTAAACACCCACATATTCCTGTAAACCCATTAGTCCATGGCTAATCTCTCCGAAATTTGGCCACCGTAGCTGAAATCAGTCAGTAGAATATTTGAAAATGGAACTGTGAAGTCACTCTTTAAAAACTAAAAGGTTTATTGTACTGTACTGCCGAAAATTCTTCTAACTTATTTGAAATGTTACCTAAGAATATTATGACAAATTGAAACAGATTTTTCTCTTACCTACCTCACCTTTTGATAGGTATCATCAATTTCATCTTGGTCTAACTCCTGAGTTACGCATAGTATGAAGATTGATGTTAGTACTTTGAAATTGGTTATAAAGTAATAAAGTTGCAAGAAAGAACAACCACCGTGACCGTTCCCCACGCTGGACTATACAGGGTTATTTTTAAAACACCAACAACCTTTCAGAGGGTGAAAGTACTGATGATTATAAACAACTTTTAATATGGGACCAACCATGAAATCGCGTTGGTGTTTTAAAAATAACCCTGTATAGAACTCTTTGTGTTAAATTTAAGATTCTTGTCCGAGATCCAGCCTTAATAAATGGTTTAAAAACTACAAACTAAGCAACCTGCGCAAGAGGGCCCCCTTGGACCTCGGCTCAGGGCGGTCGCTGGAATGATAGTATTTTAGGTGAGTTTAGTGCAACTGTCGCTCTACTTTACAGTTCGCGGGCCTCACGGACTTCGGGTCTATGAGGGCATCGGAGGGTTCTTAGCAAACTAAGGGTCGGGAGGACGAGGGGGGACGCGTCGCGTTGGTGGGCGCAGATAGTGCTAGTTTCTTGCAGTCTTCTTGCTGCTAGCTGGTAAGTTGTTTTCACGTCATCCGGGTCATCTAGGACGCCCCGAGGCGTGTTTACGACGCTTCACTCGCACCAAGCGCGGCGGTGATTATGAAGAAAAAGTAAAATTATTGACTACCCACTTTCCTTTTCGAAACTATGTTGATGTTTTAAAGGTTTCAAGAAGACTAAAATTAATCTATTGTAAAGGTCAACGTAGGTGGATAGAGAAAGACTCGTAGGAAATAAGGTCCTTATTTCCTACGAGTCAGGTCAGGTCAGGTCGTCCTCGCGATGCGTGCTATGCTTCAGAACCGATCCCAGCTGGGTAATTGCTGGACATTATAACAATATTAGTCAATTATAATTGTTAAAATTTAAACTTATTTATTAGCCAAGAATATTGGTCATTAGTATTGTATTTGACTTATAATTAGTACGATCGATTCGTCTACATACGTCACAATAAGCGTTTTATTTTTTTCATTCAAAGGCATTGGCCTCAAATCGTACGATTACAATCTATGTATATGTTAACAACAAAAGAACCATATTTATATGTTATACATGAAATTTTCCCAGTTCTGTTTCATAAATCTGATTACAATTTTCGTGTCGAAAGGTAAATAATTCGATTTAGCTATTAGGTACGATAATTAGTAAGGATGTGAGCCTAAATAAATAAAAGGGTAATTAAATTTGTACTTTTTGACTTCGTCCTGGTTTTCGTTAAGTATCCGCCATTTATATATTTCGGGGTCTGGACAATTTAAATGACTACATTTCACAAAGATAAGGCTCTACATTCACTGTTTTGCTTTTTTCACTAGAAATATGTAAATATAAATATTAAAGGAATCCGTTACTGACTGATCTGGTATGCAGATAACACGCAACTAAAATTACTTAATGGATTGCCTTGAATTTTGTCCGTGTCTAGTAATTATAACGTAAGCACCCATTAAGAAAGGATTATCCAAAATTTGGCCCTTAAGGGACTGAAACGAGGGTCCAGAGTTTGTGTGGAGAAATCGAAATCTATGCGGATGAAGCCAAAGGTAAAGGATAATATGGTTTGTATATCATATCCAAGCTGTATTATCTTATATTTTTTCATAATTCCCATGAGATCAGCGGACCCAAATTCGATCAAAAGTTGATGAGTTTACATACTTATGAGTCTGTAGATGCAAAACGTAAGTAGTATTTGTATGACCATAGGAAATCCCACGTCTGATATGACTTCGAGATTATTAGTACCAGTTTACTATTATTATAATAAACATGTGTTCGAGTCGTAATTCAAGAGAGAGTAACGGTAGACAAAGTTTGTCTACAGAAACCATTTCCTGTAAAAAAACAGATCTTCTTGGCCGGTCGGTGTGGTATCTGCGCCGCGGTCTGTCGGCCGCGGTCATCTGTTAGCGTTTAGAACTTGTATATATTTATACTGGCGAAGTTCTACTCCGCGATAGAGGTTTATTTAAAGTTATAGCTAGCTATTAGTATGTTTTTAGATCCTGTCCGGTTACTTTAGACGTGTACTGTATCATTTTAGTAATAACAATATATTAAAGTGTTCGAATTTAAATATAAAGTAACCTCGATATTTAAATAAGTAAAATAAAAATATTTTTTAGTCACGAAAACTTATTTCAGGTATTTGTAAATAAACAAAATATATTTTGGCTGGCTTATTTATTTAATTGATGTGCTTGATTTATGGTAGTAACTGTCAATTATGGAAGTAGCAAAAGGCTCGTAGCTAACAAGAACTAGGTACGTATGTCAAAAAAACAATTTCAAACTTAGGCTCGTCGTACATTGACAAATGTTTTTTAATTATTTTATGTCAGTAATTATGAGTTGGAGATTTAACCTATCCAATAAAGTAAAATATATAAGTTTTGAAAGATCGCAAAGTTTATCCACACGGCTCGTTGATCAAACGAAAGCGTTCGTGTCAACAACTTTTAATAACTAGAAAGTTATCAAAAGGAAACGATACGATCTTATAATTTCTTTTAATCTGATTGTTTAACGTTATATTTATTGTTTTAACTTTATATCTGGCTTTGTCTACGGCAGCCGGCTTTTATCAGAAACCTTAACGATCCATAACTTGAGAAGGTTCAGGAAACCTCATTAAAATGTTGTTGTTTACGTAAATAAACTTGATTGTTTGTTTTGTTTTTTAACATAATATCAAAGTGATTAAAGCTCTTATTGAAATAAATATTTGGATTATATTTCAAACTCAAGGATTCATTCAAGGCAATTTTTCAAAAATCTTTCATCATCTGCCCGTAACGTCCACAGGCTGAACATGGGCCTCCCTCAAAACGTACAGCGCATTCACAGGTCGCTGCCTATCATTACCTGGTGTAAGATTGTTATAGATGATGTTACGACAAAAGGTAAGAAAATGTTGATTTTACGGAACGAATTTTGTTTCGTAGTGGGAATTGAACCCCCAACCTCCAACATTTAAGGTGAAACTTGTTCCGCTATGAAACGAATATTAATATTAATTACCTTACATATTTGTTTTTAAATTTATTACCAAGATAACGTTAAATCAATCAAATTTTAAATGTTTTTGTAAACTTTGTAATAGTGAAGTTATTGCTTTGAAATGACATATTTTGAAAGATTTAACTTTAAAAATACTCCATTCTGAGATTTTAGAAAATAAATAACTAGGTTAATGCATACGGTTTTACCCGCCTAGCTCTCTCGATCCCGAGGGAGTTTCATGATAAAACATAGCCTTCTTCGATAAATAAGCTATCTAACACTGAAAGGTGTTCTCAAAACGGACCAGTAGTTCCAGAGATTAGCGCGTTCAAGCAAACAAACAAGCTCTTCAGCTTAAAATATTAGTATATATGAATATATTTAGACAATAATTATAGTTTTCATAAGCAATATACTAGTACCCACTGTTGATAAAAACTACTGAACGGATTTCGATCATTCTTTCACCATTAGAATGCTACATTATCCCTGAATAACATAGGCTATAAAAGTCCACCCGTGCAAAGACGGGGCGGGCTAGTATTATATACGGGCTTCATCAACGACTTTATACAGATTAGCTGTACATACAACTATGACGGATACAATATACTGTAATGAATGGATCTGACCCTACATGAACGTTTAATTAAAATACGTCATCAACACACACTGTTAACTAAACAAAGGGTACGCCGCAAGCCGCAATCCGTTTATTAAAAGACTGTATTTTAAGATTTATTAGCGTTTTTATTTATAACAGTAAACAAATAAGTAAATATGTATGTTTGTATATGTATACATTTTGAGTAACTTATAATTATAGGCTATAATTTTCTTCACTATAGTTTATTAAATTGAATTATTGTTTTTATTCGACATAATCCGCTTTTATCGCTGACAATCGTAACCATAGAACGGGAAACAGCGTTCTCTTGTGTGTAACAACATTACACTGCCTACCAAGCGTATTAACTACGGCAAAATCCTCCCTCGGGAGAAGACCCATGGAACATGGCGCTGCTGATGATGTCTATCTGTGACCATAAGAACCAATTCTAATTGATCTGATTATCTTATACTATATAATAATATAAAATCGAAATATTTTATTTAAGTTTGTTTGTTTGCATTGAATCGCCTCTGGAATTACTGCACCGATTTCAAAAATTCTTTCACCAGCAGAAAGCTGCTTTATCCAGGAGTAGCAAAGGTAGGTAAGGTTAATTATGAAGTTCGTACGGTAACGGGAGCTACACGGGTAAAACTGCGCGGGAAACCAATTATTAAATTAATTATATTGCGCCAATGCCCAAAAATATAAAAGTTCACAACAAATTAAAGAAGCGGCCGTAGCCCAATGGCTAGGGCGTCAGACTTGTGGTCGCCGGTTCGATCCCCACCCATTGCACTACCGACGTGAACCCACTCGTAACACAAGCATTTTAGCTTAGCACGAGGGGTTAACAAGAATACTAGTAGACGGCAAAACTCTAATAGTAAACTTTAAAAAAAACATTATTCTCAATATAGTAAGACGTAGGTCGTTTTAATTCCATCAGTCACGCGATCTACATCAGACATTTCTATCTCAATTTTAATACTAAATCTTAAGTTGTATTAAAGTTATAGAGAATAGCTCCCACGTACACGAATTCAACTCCCAATGCAACAGGATTAACAAACAATAGGGCTTTAGTTAGTAAATAAATAGAATCACTAATTTTCATTGCATGATTGCATAGAATAACTTATTTGTGTCTGGCGATTTATTTGTTCAAATAATAACAAACATTTTAATGAGAAAGACATCAATATTCATGAAGTTATAACGCTTTAAATGTGATTGCACTGTTTCTTTGTTAACATTTTAAAAGAGGTTAGCCGGGCTTTACTGAGATAACTAAGATTTTTTTATTTCTATTTGTATACCTACTCTACGGAAATGTATACCGATTACTAAATTTCAAAATTGGGATTTATAAATTGAGACCATCGACATTATTTGAACCTGCGTCTTAGGTATACATCCCCTAATGCCTTAAGTTTACGGCCACGGTGGACCCCAACCGGTCGTCGAAATATCAATGTTTATAACACGTATGGGAACGTAATCGGTCGGCTTCATCACAGCAGTGAATTATTTGTATGTAATATAGTATTATATCTTAAAATATTCTATCGTATATATATAGTATTGTTATATATATAAGACAATAATTATTGACTTGACTGAAATTTGAATTAAACGAATGCGTTGCTCTGTAAAACAAAGATTTTATTTATTATATAAAAGTATACACAATAATAACAGTTTTATTTAAACCTTAAGGTATTATCTTACCTGTAAAACAAAGAAACGACATTTAAAGTTTATTCCTTAATTTATCAATTCCTTTTCACAGTTCTTTTATAATAATAACTTAATAAAATAATCTAGAATATGATCAGTCACAGCGAGATCTGTCAACACCGAGAAAAAACAATCTGCTCTAGCTGTCGTGTGCGCCATCTATATGTTACATAGGAACATGTTCACTGTTTTACCAACACTCGAACGCTATACAAAAAATCAATTAAAGAAATATACTTTCTTTATATATATTAATGTACGTATGTTTTATATGTATAGTAAATATAACATCCATGAAATATTATATGTAATTTATTGTATTCTTTTGCTTACCTACAGTCTCTTATATAATGCACCTACTACTTTATCTATGCACCACCCTATGGTAGAGAATGCCACTGGCATTAAGTCCGCCTATGCTTTTTTATATTGCTGAAGTTTAAAATAATTAAATAAATCGGTAATGATAAACATTACTCGACAATTTTTAAATGTTTGACTACCTGACGGAAAAGATTCGATTACAAAATTTTGAGATTAATAACTAAGATTTAATATCACATTTAACACTATACAAACTGTCATATGTCAATCTTCAAAATTCCTCGTGTAAGCATCGGGAGTTTAATTCATAGTAGTAGTAATCAGCTTTGGGCCCCCTCTGTCTTAAGTACCTACAAATTTTCTGATGTGAAATACGTGATGCGCAAATGTTATCATATAATCGAATTCAAGAATTAACATAAGTATTTTCAAGGTACGAATTTTCGGGTTGAACGACATTGGTCAAATCGGCATTTCGTCCAATGTGACAATGGTCAAAGCTGTAGTTCGTCAAATCGTCTGTTTGTCCAATTATGAAATTTGCCAAATTCGCTATTGGTCAAGTCGATGTACTGTCGATGAAAACATACATTTTGAATTACATAATTTGTAAGAACTTACAAAAGGAGAAGGCGCCCGTTTTAGGTAGGTACCCAAATTCTGACCATTTTTAAATATTTTTGGGAAAAATTTAACATGGTGTGTTAAATTTTACAAACACATCATGTTAAATTTTAAAAACAGTTTGTTCAGAATAATTTGTATAAATTATTCTGAACAAACTGTTTTATTTACGCATATTATATTAACAATAATATTGGTTAATTAAAATATAGTAAAATAGAAATGAAGTATTCTGAGGTTTAATTTGGATCAATTGTTGCCTTTGTATGTTTGTGTAAGTAGGGTTAAAGGTAGGTAAATGATGGCTTAATAGAATAGCATATTATGTTGACGTTTGTTTGCCCGTCAATTATATGACATTAATTATTATTTATTGTCAATTACCAACAATTTATTTTCGTGTTGACTTTGAACGAAAGGCAGTGGTTCTGGATTTACATTTACAGACACTGAAAAGGGAAAAAATTAACTATTACGTGCAGGATATCAATTCCATAATAACTCAAAAAATAAAAACGGTACGGTAGGAGATTAGGGATTAAAGTTCAAGAAAAACATAATATTTACATGTATATAAGTATTTTTAAAAAGGCAAGCGAAATATTAATAAAACAAAGTAAAGAGATGATGAGAAGCAGAGGAAAACACTTAACATCATAAAAGATACAAAAAAAGTGGAAAATCAGACGCGTTACAGTGTTTAAAACAGTTGTGTTGGGTATGAATTCTGTAAATAAATATGAATTGAATAAATAATTAAAACTACTACGGTACTTTCATTTTTGTGGTTGGTTGTACTTAAATAACTTGACCAATAGCGTATTTGGCAAATTTCATAATTGGACAAACAGACGATTTGACAAACTACAGCTTTAACATTGTCACATTGGACGAAATGCCGATTTGTCGAATATCAGATTTGACCAATGTCGTTCAACCCGAATTTTCTTCTTCAATATTCGAAAGATAAAATAGTGAAGCGTGTCCTGCAACCTATACAAGTATCTTTTGTTCTTAAAATCAAATCATTTATTCCCGTTAGTCATAATTTAAATCAAGAACATAGATGTTTCACTCAGTTAATAAGCAAGCAAGTATAACATTTCACAATATTTATTTAAGTTTATTAATTATGAAGATTAAGAAGATTATAACAGATATATCTAGTTAAGGCTTTTGCTACTTCACTGGTTGTAAAAATGGGTAATGTTTATTAAATAGTACTAGTGATCACCAATGTTCGAAATTCGACCATTATTAACAAAATATCAGCATTCTGCACTCCTTCTCTATATTATACTATAACTATAAGTATACATTACAGACTCCTCCGTCCGCGCAATTTTCGTAAAAAAGAGGTACACAGTTTTAGCTTTACTTTTATAAATTATGAAGATATATTAACGACAGATATATCAAGTTAGTGTCCTACTTCACAGGGCATAAAAATGAGTAAGGTTATTGCCTTATTAACTAAATAGTTTAAAAGCTACGAACTAAACAAACTGCGCAACAGAGCGCTCCTTTACTTGATCCTCGCCTCCGAGCGGTTGTGCTATTGGGAGGTTTGTCGAAAGATCACTTTTAGCATATATTTGTGCAACTATTGCTTAAATAAAACGAACCTTTTACTTTTAAACGCGTAGGTAGTCGGATGCAATAAAACTTTTCAATTCTGCGAAAGTATCACGATTTTATTCGCCTTTAAATTCCGCCCACGCACCGGCATAACGTAGCAAAATGTCGGTGATAATTATGATTGGCATTCATTTTATTAATGTTTCCCGTTATAAGCACTCCTGCAGACTTTATTCGAATACGAAAGATTAATTTTAGAAACTTTTACTTATATTAAGAAACTTTTTAAATAAAAAGGGAGTATCTAAAGGAATCTCAGTCCCAAAGGTCATTAACAGGACAAGAATATATAATAGACTACTATTTTTATTAATCTACACAAATTAATAGAGATAAATATAATAAATATTTATTTACCTACTAAAAAACAAGTAGTGGTCAGATTAAGCAAAATCTTTCCAGAAGTAACATCTAAGACTATATTATTAGGATTCCCATGGGAACGGGTGCTATGTGTATGAAACCGCACGGGAAAGCTAGTGGAAAATAATTACATGACACCGCCTTCTAAATCAACAGTTGTCATAGGCCTGTACCTTCTACTAATTAAGACATTTTCGCATCGAGATCTGGTTAAAGACATTTAATTCTCATAAAAAAATTTACTTACATGAGAATACATTTAATCTTAATATTAATATCCTTCGACACTCGGACTTACAATATAAATTCAAGATAAAAATTAAATAAGTTGCATAACTATAATTAGTTTTAACTACCGTTACTAATTTCTGGTGGTAGGTACTTCCAAAAAACTAAGTTTTGTGACACTATGCGTGACTGCCCTGCATTGAGATAAAGAGTGCGGTCCGGCTGTCACAACGTAGATAACGGTATAGTCACAATATAGAGATCGGTTTATTTATAAATAATTTAATATTATTAAGACAGAGTGAACGAGTTTTTTTTTCCTTTCTTTTTTTATTACATCTAATGTTACTTCGAAGAACTGACGGCCGATGTAGCAAAAACGTTCTCGAGTGGAGATCATGAACTGGCAAACGCAGCGTGAGACGACCGCATGCACGATGGATCGACGACCTCATAAAGAACGCAGAGAATCAGTGGATGCAGGCAGCTAGGAATCGTTCCCGCTGGATTTCTCTGGGGGATAATCATAGGCCATGTTCAGTGGACGAACAGGCTGATATTGCAAAACCGAATCTCTTACATTAGAATAAAATATATAATGTGCCTTGTTGTCAAAATAAAATATAGAGACTACGATAGTATCTACAAATGTAATGATGTTTACTGCTACGACGTAGTACCAAGCTACGTCGAGTTAATGAACATGACTACGACGTGGCTACGTCTTTTGCGTATCTGTAGTTTCACTTAAGTGTCTGCTTTATCTATAGAATAACGAATATTCTACTTATTCAATACTAACTGATCATATCAATAATGTCCTTATAAAAAACTTAAAAGTTATTGTTCTACAATAACATAAAAGCAAATCTACTATAAATATGAATGATATGAATAATACAATATGATAACTACATTGATCATGTTACTTTAAACAGAGTTGAAGCATTTTTGTATGCAAATATCACACGCCCACGTATCAAATACCAATAATCACCTAACCAGTAAATAATTTCAAATAACAAAATAATATATATTTGCATTTGTTTTCATTAAATCCCTATCATATGCCAGTTAATTACTCGAATCTGTTAATCCGCTTACACATTCAAATTCATCAATGTAGGTATTCATATTAAAAAGAGATTGAAGTGTAATTCTATGACATTCATAATAGGGATAACAACTAACGGCTAAATACTTTTATTTGTTGCTTCAGTCAGATTACCAAAAAAAATGGACACGTTTTTCTTGATTTATAAAATCAATAAAAATTACAAGAAATAGACAAAGATATGAAGAAAGTTCAGGAAAGGGGGCTTGTGACGTCACTCCTTCGTAAAATTGTACCTATAAATTTATATAAAACTAGCTTCCCGCGCGCGGCTTCACCCGCGTTACTCCCGTTCCCGTGGGAACTTCATAATTAAATATAGCCTATGTTATCCGGGGATAAGGTAGCTTTCCAACGGTGAAAGATTTTTTCAAATCGGTGCAGTAATTTTGGAGCCTATGCAATATAAACAAACAAACAAATCTTTCCTCTTTATAGTATTAGTATAGATATATATCTTCGTCATATTTTGTTTACGGAACGTAAAAAAAGAAAAAGTGTCCGATATTATTTGGCTAATCTAAAGGACGGACAAAATTGTTTTTTAAGCCGTCATGCTATTATTTCTATTAATTGATTTGATTGCACCGGTCGTTCAACAGCTTTTAACAACAATAAACTGTTTTGGTGCTTTAATTGATTTGTGATGATTAATTTGAGAATTTTGAGAAACCAACAGGCCAATTATGTAAAATATGAGACTGCGTTCATTAGCAGATTAATAACAAATCGTCCAACAACAACTATACCTACAATTTATGTTGTTGGCTATAACAAACTTAAAAAGTATCGCGTTGCTGTAGGAATTGGTTGTCTAGTTGACAACTATAACAACAATGTATGTTGTTGTCTGCTATGGGAATGTAATAGATTTTATGAAGATTTCAATTAATTTGCTAATTTACCGCGATCGCAATTTTAGGTAAATACGACATTGTCAATACCTAACAATGTTCTACCAATATTATCATACCGTTGTTACACTTCTACACACATAATTATAACCGTGCGGCCATTGTAAATCCACGCCTCGCTTGTAGTTTGACAATTTACGGCGTTTCAATTATTCAGATGAATGGAAAGTGATTTTAGGATGAAACGGATATAAATAGACATGGGTACACAATATATAGTTATCGATCACAATACTATCACATAGATGGCAATGTTAATTCTATGTACAATCGAACTAGAAGATAGTTTTAGATTTTCTATATCAATGAATGTAAATACTCGTAAATATGTTGATCTCAATAAGAGAGCCGGTAATTATTAATGGGGGAAAAATTCGCTTCAACGGATAAACTTATCTCCTTTCATCATCATCATCAGCCTGTTTTAGTCCATTGCTGAACCTAGACCTCCCTCATCGATTTCCAGCGGGAACGATAGTTAGCGGCCTGCATCCACCGACTCTCCGCGACCTTTATGAGGTCGTCGGTCCATCGTGCAGGTGGTTGTCCTACGCTGCGCTTGCCAGTTCGTGGTCTCCGGTCGAGAACTTATCTCCTTTATCGACTAAAATTATTATTATTTCTTTTTAAAAGACAACTTACGCACTAGGGAAATAAATCCCTGTGTCGCAGGGGAATTTACAAACACATAATTCACGGACACAAAGTGCACTAAGACTCGGAACAACTATTCGTGCTTTACACAAATAATTGTCCCGGCCGGGAATCGAACCCAGAGCACCAGGTCTCAGAGGTCACTGACGTCACCACTATGCGTGCAGCCGTTAACTAACATCATGAATGCCACTTAAAATATAATTAATTTATCGCATTATAAAATGCCTACCGGGCTCAGCTGGTCAGTCTGAAAATTCCGGTCGTACCTTGGGGTGTAATACTTTTAGTATCTGCCAACACAACATTACATGAATAATAGTTATTTGTTAAACAAGAGTGCAAAGTTGCTTTTTAACCGCGTATTCAATTTTGATGACCGAGCAAGCGAAGGATTCTAAAATTGAATCACGAGCGCAGTGAGTGATTCAAAATTTGAATCCTGAGCGTTAGCGAGGTAATCAAAAGAGCACGAGGTGAAAAATCTTTGCACTCGAGTGCAACACGTAACTTTTCATTCCACCTCAGCGAGGAAATGCGCATTATTAACAGTTTCAGTCAATTCTGTTGGCGTCAAACAAACTTCCTCGTCGCTAGAATCACTCATTTTAGTGTTTTCACTTGTTTTCAAGTTTCTTGTTTTTAATATAAGGTTTAACAATGACGTGAAAAAATGCCGCGTAAAGAACCGCGTGCAAAGCAAATTGAAAAAAGAACACCAAGAAGGTTCCGAGTCTGAGATTTTAACAAATTAAAAAAAAGTTGTATGATATATTCGGCACCATAGAGGTAGCAGTAAATAGGCTTAATGTTTTTTTTTAATTCACAAACTTAGTGCACACGATGTTCTAAATTCAATTTACTTTATCCTCTAGAGAATAAAAACGGCTTTTTCACTCAGATATTGAAGATTAAAAATACTCTTTCCGAGATGGTGGGATGAAAATTATGTTATTCTTTATCCAAGCAACCTCCCTAGTGATTTAAGAATTCTATGAACAGAGATAGATAGTCACTCATGACATCATTAAATATGTACACTTTTTTCAGAAATTAATTCAAGGAAGCGGCCATTTGCATTATACTGTCATAATTATAGTGTCGACAGATTAGGTTATATTTTTTCCAAGATAATCCTACTAATATTAGAAATGTGAAAGTTTGTATGTGTGGATGTATGTTTGTTACTCTTTTACGCAAAAACTACTGAATGGATTTGGCTAAACTTTGCACGCGGATAGTTTGTAAGCTGGATTAACATACAGGCTATAAAATATCACGCTCCGACCCACTGGAGCAGAGTGGTAGGTAAAACCGCGGGCTGCAGCTAGTGTTAAATAATTTACAAAACTCTAGCTTCCCGTGCGCGGTTTCAACTCCGTAAATCCTGTCCCGTAAGAATGTTATCATTAAAATATAACCTTTGTTACTCCTGAATAACTTAGCTTTTTAATGGTGAAAAAAATTCAAATCAGACGAATAGTTCCTGACATTATCGCATTCAAACAAACTCTTTAGCTTTATATTATTAGTATGATAGATCTATGTAGGTAAGTTGAAATTAAATTTTCGTTTCAAGTTTGTTTTAGCTACAACACGCAATATTTACTGTTTTTTTTTACGTTTGTATAGACTTCAATTTCTCCATACAAAATTAAGCCTCGTTTAATGTCCTTAGTGGGTGAATTTTGGAAAATCCTTTCTTAATTTGTGTCTACGTCTTAATACTTATCTGCGCGCTTAATATTAACGCAACCCGTTCAATGGTTAATTTAAGCTGGGTGATAATAGATTAGATTTAAGAAAATAGCTATTTTTTGTGAATACTACATGACAATGTTCCCAGAATGCTGGCAGCATTACTTCGTTGTATGGCAATGCTTATCACTGTGCAAACTAAATACCAGCACTCTTAGAATGTGTAGCATTAACTTCGCTCAATGTTAACTAATATACATATTTATATTATTTACTAAATTTTATCAGTATTTTGTTCACTTCACTTATGTACAGATATATAGGTCTTGTTACGGTCTTGTTCCCGTCGGTATGCTTCTTGGAAAGTCGCGTCTCGTCTGTAGGATTTTCTAGAATAGGTACAGTGCATCGGGCGGTCTCTTGCCTCTCTGTCGCTTGCCAATAATAATGGCGTCCAACTGTTCCAGCAAAAGTTGAAAATACTTTTTTAAAATTCCAGTTTAGCTAAATGATAAAAATAATAAACAGTCAAGCTTCCTTCAATTTACTTCAACGAGTAAAGTTATTCATGTCAGTTAAGTAAATTCAGTTGATTTTTTTATTTTTGTTGCTTTAACTCTTGGGTATAGGGAATGCTGAGCTTATTAGAAGGTATCGTCTCCCCTAGAGATTAAACTGCGGCTGAGATGTTGTGAAGTGCGTAAATTCTGAGATTAAGAAAAAGGGCATTTTGTTTCGTAAACAAGGATTTGTGCAAATTCATTACTGACAAGAAAAGTTATTAAAAGTGGAGATTTTGACATAGGAGTTTTTTAATTTTAAAGTTCAAATGAAAAAAAAAATTTGAACTGGAAGATTATGAGTAAACTTTGAGGAACTTAAGAAATTAAATATTTGGATAATACGCCAGTCGCCACACACAAACCAAGAGGTTTAAGTGGGTTATGTGTTAACTTGTTATTATTTAAAAAACATGATCGATAAAATAAGCCTTTAAGAAAGGATTTAGGATTTTATCATCATCATCATCAGCCCGTATAATGTCCACTGCTGAACATGGGCCTCCTCCCGAGGGAAGGAATTTGCCATAGTCACCACACTTGGCAGGCGGGTTGGTGACCGCAGTCATATGTTGTACCACACAAGGAAACTCTGCTGCCCGTTCCTTGATATACGATAATTATAGATGATGATAACAATCGGGACCAACGGCTCAACGCGGTTTCCGAGGCACGGAGGGTAGTCCCTCAACCAACCAGACCCGGAAAGAAATCTTAGAATTTACACAAAGATTTCCTGTTCGGCGTAGGAATCGAACTCACGACCTCCCGAGATTAGAAGCGATCCAAATACCTACGCCAAATACGCTACGGAGGTTGTCATTGTTGGTGGTGATTGGCAATGACTATATTATGATTATATATTATTATTTATTTCGTTGTTTTTGCCAAAATCAATCAGGTTTTTTTCCCCTGTTTATATATTTTTTTATTTTTAATCTCAATAATTTGTACAATAATACACATACATAAACGTAAAATTTTAAATTCTATGAGTTTATAAATAGGAGAAGAGCAATATGCTAAATATATCCTTAAGTTCCTACGGCAACTAAAATAAGTACCTACTTTTAGTAGTTTAGTAGTTGAACATAATATTTCATTCAGTCTATACATCATATTCTTCAACGGTCATCAAACAAAAGCTTAATTTCTACGACAATTACAATGCAGGAGCCCCGCTTGCCTATTTGTCCGGTGAAGTAGCAATTAAGCTTCATTGGCTAACTACATACATCTGTCCGAAGGAACACCTATGGCGATTACTCATTCATTACCATTTAACCTAAATTAATAATTCACTAGGTAGTTCGTAACACACATAAATATTTAAAATTCTAAACTAACATAATGTTTGGTTCGGCTAATTAAATTAATTGTAATTAATGGCTAGGCTTTATGAGACACCTCTATGATAAACTAAAATGTTGAATGCCTGTTTTGTACAATTAGATATTAAAAATAACTTAAGTTTGTTTTTTACAAAGAATAAACTGATTAAATTGAATTTTAATTTTAAAACAAAGTCGCTTCCCGCTGTCTGTCTTGTACCTTTGTATGCTTAGATCTTTAAAACTACGCAACAGATTTTGATGCTGTTTTTTTTAGTAGATACAGTGATTTACGAGGAAGGTTTATATGTATAATACATCAGCATTACAATCGTGCGAAGCAGGGTTGGGTCGTTAGTATTTTTAAAATGTTACATGAAAGAAGAAATTTTCACTAATTACAGTTCAATATGATTTATAGGTATAAAATAGTTTTATTAATAAATAGCTTCCCGCGCATAGTTTTACCCGCATAACTCCCGTTCCCGTAGAAACACCATAATAATATATAGCCTTTCTCGATAAATGGGCTATGTAACACCGAAAACGACCAGTCTACTCAACTAATTGTCCGATTCAAAAAAATCTCGCGCGTTCCAGCAAAGAAAGAAACTATTCAACTTAACATATTAGTATAGATAGATATAGATTAAACAAAATCCATCGATTCGATTTATAATCAACTAACCACCAACAATGAAGTAGTAGAACTTTGCCTTGTAGCTTGAATGAGTCTTATTAAAATATTTCTATATGATAAAAAGGCCTGTAACAAAGAGTATTCCCATTAAAAAATCTTTATATTTTTTACGTAATTGACGTAGAGTTGTTCGTGTATAAAGAACGCTGGGTTTATTATATACGAGGAAACAGCAAAAAAGGGCAGGAAAGCACCTCACTTCTCATGACTGTTCTTACGTATTCTTATTACTAATAATGTGATAGGTGTATCGTTTTTTGATCTTCATGCAATTTGTTATTATGTATAAGAAAGGTACCGTGTGGTTTCCGGCTTAGAATAGACCACCACATATCTTTCTATGGCCGTCGTAAGAGGCGACTAAGGGACATGTGATGGATGGGCAGCAGCATCTATCAGCTCAAAGATATTCCCATCTTACTGCGATAACCAATCTGCCTGTCAAGCGTGGTGATTACGGCAATATCCCTCAACGACCCTAGTTTCCCAAGTTATGAAGATGAGGCCCATGTTCAGCTGATGCAGTACAACAAAAGGGTGAAGGTTTAGGGTTATGTAACAGTCATACTATAAGTCATCACATGAAACCACGTGAAAAGGTAATCTAACCTACCTATTTCTCCTTGTTGCAGCTAACACCGCTGACCTGGGAGTATTGGACCCCGCTTTGTACAAGACTGACTGCCTGGATGAAGATCTGATGTGGCCAGAAGGACATGTGGTAAACATTTACTTAAAATTTTATCTTTATATGACGGATAGCTTCGTCTTAACATTGCTTCACATTGCAAGGGAAATAGTATGTAGAAGCATCAATATAACTATTGACTGTGTAAAGGTATGCCTGAATCATCTCAGTTTTTAAAAATACGTGGAACAAGATATTTCAACGAGTAAACTGAAAACTCAATTGAAAACTTTAAAATACAATACTTCAGGACAATTAATCAAATCAAATTTTAAATGGTGTTTTGAACTAAGACTTTGTAAAATTGATTTTTTTTTATAATGATTACTAGCAGCGTTTTGCAATCTACTAGTATTCTTGTTAACCCCCCCGTGCTAAGCTAAAATGTTTGTGCTACGAGTGGAGTCACGTCGGTAGTGCAATGGGTGAGGATCGAACCGGCGACCACTAGATCACAAATTCGACGACCAAGCCTTTGAGCTACGGCCGCTTCAAATTCAGTAGTTTAATTAAGCTGTAAGCATTAGAAACAGATCAATATTATGTTTATATTTTATCATCATCATCAGCCCATATAAGGTCCACTGTTGAAAATCGGACTCTTCCAAGTGGGGTTTTACCACAGGTTCATAATATAAGAAACTTAAATTTCATACGAATCAAACTACAAGCTAGTAAAATATGTATTACAAGCTGCGAGTGCTCTAGTTTCACCAGCATTAAATTTGATTTATACGTGTCAGCGCTCAGATCCTCGGGGTGGCAGCATCACATTTTATATCCTGATCTGTATCTCACTTTACAAGCAGAAAATATAATTTTGTTACGCATACTAGTAGGTTTTTTAATAAAACAAACCATTACTCCATTACTGAAACCGGTGATCATTCGATGCTCGAGTTTCATCATTAGCCCGTATAACGTCTCCTGTTAAACATGGGCCCGAAGGGAGTTTTTCCAATAGTCACCACACTTGACAGTCGGCTTGGTGACCGCAGTATTATGTAATAAAACACACAGAAAAACGCTGCTTTCTCGGGCATATAAATGCTATAGATAATATTAAAGACTTAACGCACATAAAGAGTAGTCCCTCAATCGACTAGATAAGACATTAATTTAACATTTTACACCAAGATTTCTTGTCCGGCTTGGGGATTGAATTATCAAACTCTGATCGAAAGATACACTTAAATCACTACGCCGCGGAAATAGAAATACTACTACTACTAATTAATTGTTGATGCTCAATTTAGTTAGAAGTATTACACGTCCGATGCCCTCGTAGACCGAGAGGCCAAAGGACAGCAAACCATAAAAAATAAATAAAGTCATAAATATCCAAGACCCACAGAGGGCACCCTCTTGCCCAGGTTGGTCAGCGTGCAGTGTTTAAATCATTTAATAAGCCTTGTGACCCTGGTGTCAAGCCCGGTTAAGTAGCCAAAGCCCGTGGCGAACTACAAAAATCATTATTATATACGGCTCTATTATATATCGGATACGGATATATTATATATCTAAAATATATATTAGTTTTAGATAACCTTCCAAGAGGCTATATAATGTTGCCGGATTGCTCAATCGTATCCGGCTCCCGCCAACGGCGGATCGAAGGATTGTCCGGGGGGTTTTAGTGGTGTAGGGTCCTCTCCTCGTGGTATGAGTTTAGCATACCACGCCATGGAAAGGGCGAGTCCCACATATCCCACCGCCAGCGCGCGAATACGCTGCAGCGGCGGTGGAAATGCGTAATGTTAGTGTAAAGTAAAGCAACGTGGTTAAAAACTTTTCCTTTGTTTTAAAACTAAATTAATTTAATATAACAATTATTCACTGTAGGTACCTACTGTCCACATAGCCACAACAGTCTAAACTGGTTACCGCTCCAAACTAAACTAGTGGCTTAGCCAATACTATTTTCACCGAGATGATTTTGAATTGTATAATAGTTTTTTTTTCTTAAATAAATTGCTTGTCATTACCATAAACCAATTGAACTAATGTTAAATGCAAATAGTAAAATAAGTTGTAAAATTCTGAAGATTTAGTCCTGTTGATTTGTTAAAGATAATAGTTGTTAAAAAGTAACAAATATTTATTATTTAACTAACAAAAAGGATATTATTATGCCTAGTTTTATAAACTAGCAATAATAAATAATAGATTATTAATATTATCATAATATCATAAAGACGAATTAGAACTACTATACGTTAAAGATAAAATATTAAAATACAAATAGTAATATAATACATATTATATCACTTCTTTCATTATGGCTTTCATGAAAAAATACCCCGAAATAATAAAGCCAAAAATTTTGGGATACACATAGTAAACATTTTCATTGGATTGAGGCGTGTTAGAAATGCGGAACAAGTTTTAATATCACAGTCACGAACGAATCCCATTTCTTATGAATATTTATATGCGTATAAGTTGATAGTGCCTTTTTTTCGTACCACACAAAGAATACTGAAACACTTTGAAATTAGGGTAAAAATTGTAACTGAATATCATCTTATTTAAATTAAGAAAAGAAATTGAATACTTTATAATATCTATATATATATATATATTTATATAAAATACTCTTTTCATAAAATTTCCATTAGTTTTGTTGTCCCCATTAGCTATGCTGGTAGAACCTCATTGTGTATCATGGAAAGAAAGAGGCTTCAGCTGTGTATATTTTATGTCATCATCATCGTCCACTGCTGAACATGGGCCTCCTCCCTCGGGAGGGGTTTGCCATAGTCAGCACGCTTGGCAGGCGAGTGGGTTACCGCAGTATTATATCGTAATACACAGGGAAATAATACTGCCCGTTTCTTAGTATACAATATTTTATGTATTAAAATGTAATGTGATACCTAATATTAAATAAAAAAAACACCTGAACATTTCTTCACTAACGTATTCACTACACATTCTAGGTACAATCTGCTTCTAAACGTATGACAAGTATTTGTAGTAGTACCTTATAAATTAAAGTATTTCTGAAATTATGCCGTTTTAAAAACACTTTCACGACACTTTTGAAGAATTTTAATAAATGTTATTCAATCATATCTCCTTCATTATTTATTTAGGACGAGAGAAAAATCTTTAAAAGAAGTCTTATTTAGTTACAAAAGTCTCAGTAAAAAGGATTAATATTCAAATGACATGAATTGCTTTTGTGAAAAAGATTCTCAAGAAATAGCTTTGTTGTGTTTAATCTTGAATAATAAATGCAAAATTGAAAAATGTCATATCTACATTTATTTATCTTTTTGCAGCCATACTAAGTCTGAGGCGGACAGATATTAAATTGTTTCAAGAAATATAATTTAATGAAATATATTAATGTTTGCTGTGCACGTAAGAACAAATACCAGCTATTAAAATAAAGTATTATGTGAAGATTATTTGTGTAGAGAGAAAATTCGTCTAGGGTTCATGCTTTTATATCATATTAGATTCAAGACATATTCTGTAAAAAAGTTACATTTCTTTGAAATCGTCGTGGTACGAAACTTTGGATTAATTGAAGGAGGATTTTTTTTTATTTAATGACGGAACTAGATCATCTGACCGGCAGATCAGCTAAAATTCCGTTCAGCCGTTCAGCTAAAATCTGGTACAGATATGATCGAGCAAAAGCACATATACTGTAGGACTTGAACGATAAAAGTATTTACCGTTCAATTCCCGTTAAAAAGAATAAGGATATAGCTCACGTTTAGGTAAAAATATAACAGTACTTATGTACTGTTATGTTTAAAAATATAACAGTATCTAATGGTAATTAAAAAAAACGATTGCAGAAAATCTGTCGGATTCTTGTATCACTTTAATATTATTTAGGACTAGTTATTTATATTTTATCTTAGCAAAACTTACTTATACTTACATGCTTTATGTATTTATTGTTCATGATGCTACAGAGCTATGAATTAAGTACCTATAGTTATACACCAGATACTAGAAAATAATTAATAAACCATTTTTAAAGCCCCATCACAAAAACGCCAGGGTGTTATAAGTTTGACGTGTCCGTGTGTGTGTGTGTGTGTGTCCGTCTGTCTGTGGCATCGTAGCTTCCAATAGGATGAACCGATTTTTGCTTGAAAGGTGAATTAGTCGGAATTGTTATTAGCTGTTTGATGAAAATCGGTTCAATATGGCCGCCGCCACAAAATGGCGGAATACTTATATAATTTCTAAAAACTCCCTCAATATGGATATCAAATGAAAGGTCTTGAATAGCAGTATAATGTACTGCAATATAATGTAATGCAATATAATGTACACTATACTGAAAGGGAATGAGGTGTATTAACTAACGCAATTTAATCTAAAAACTCGATAAATATTTTTGACTTTTTAAATGGTAGCATTTCTTTTTTTTTCGGTGGGAGTTTAAAAAAAAAAAAAAAAATTTAAATCTAAACTTATCTTTTAAAGTTAAGTTTAAGTTTATTAAGTGTATTTATATAAATGTTTTCCCCGTGTCTTGGAAACCCGTTCTCTTTTCTTATAACATTCTTTACCAGGAACGGACAGCATTAACCTGTTAATTTAAAAATAACATTCCGGAAGCCAACCCGCCTGCTAAGCAAATTCCCCCTTTTGGAGAGACCTACGTTGAACAGTGGACGTTAAAGAGGCTGATAATAATGATGATAAAACTGTTTTGTATGCTGAATGTGTACTCGTATACATTGGTATACGAGTACACATTAAGCATTATGATCATTGGATCATGTAAAATTTAACCTAAAAGTGCTACCTTTTACGATAACCTTTTATTTGATAAAGGATATGTAAATTGTATAGTACGTGAGCATACGTTGCCAAACTTTTCTCATTACGTATGTAAATTCACCGCACCTACTTTTGCATCTAAAATTTGTTAGCATTGATGTGTTCGTATCGATATCATTGTTCTACCTCTTAAAACCCAAATCAGTTATTAAAAGTCTTTACTTAAATTTATAGAAGTATAGGAAGAATTTTATTTAAATAACCTTCTTTTTTGTTATTTTCACGTTACTGTCCTAATATAATAAAAGGAAAAGTTTATATTTTTATAAGTATGTTTGTTACTAATAAAATCAAAAATTACAACACGGATTTCGATATATCTTTCACCATTAGAAGACTACATTATCCCTTAGTAACATAGGCTTGGTTTTAATTATGAAGTTCTTACGGAAACAGGAGCCATGCGGGTAAAACTGCGCGCTTCTTAGCATCAATAAAGAAGTTGTCATGTTGGGGTGGCTGGTAGAAAATGGCTCGGGCATTCAGTTCGCCAATATATATACGAATGCTATGCAATATGCATAAAGCTTCTTTCCCTCCATTAGCTATGGTATGCCAGTCATACGGCGAGAAAAGGCATGACCCACCAAAACCGTTTCATCTCCGATGCCATTTGTGAACGTACCTACTAAAGCATAAACTAAGCGGCGTCGACTTTCGATACCTTTCTATAGTATCTAATAAAAATATCGCATTAAAATCCACTACTGCATTTCATTTAAATGCGATATAACAATAGTAGTAATGTTTTTACACAATCACAGCTACCAACACAACGACATCTAATTTACCCCGTAACACAAACCGACCAAACCCAAAACTAACTATAATTTAACTTTCATTTCATTTCCCCAGGGTAGAGTATGGTTCACTCTGAAATATGAAGCGGGCACCGAAAGGCTACAAGTTCACATCATAAAAGCGAAACACTTACCGTCCCGCACGCCGGCGCTCGCCAACGCTTGTGACCCGTACATCAAGTAAGTGATTGTCACTAATGTAATTAATGTCGACGCCCCATTCTACCCGATGTTTACGATATAAATATATACTTAGGTGGTTTAATATTAACTATCACAATGTTATATGATGAAGATTAAAATAGATTATAGGTTATACCATTTAGACCGCTCGCGCTGGCAGAATAGGCATAAAGAACGAAAATTATATTTAGTTCATCATGTCAGTTAGATTACCAACAAATATTGGACACGAAGATACAGCGCGTTTAAATTTCATGTGACGTATAGTAACAATTTTATGTGTTTTTTTTGGGATCCCTTATTTTGACCTAATTTTTTTTGTCATAATTTAATTTGGCATAATGAGTTAGGCATATTTTTGTTTGGCATAATAATAATGTGCCATAATTGTTTTTTGGCATACTGTTTTATTTAGCATAAATATAGTTTATCCTATTTCTTTTATTCATAACTATGATATGCATAAACTTGTAAGGCATATTGTTTATTCGTCTAATGTAATGATGAAGCGGCCGACGAGTCTGTCACAAACCGCAGAAACGAATCGTGGTCAAATGACAATCAGTTAGATTAGGTTAGAACTGCGGCCATACAACGACAATCGTTACCGATTGTCATTTGCTAAGTTTGCTAAGGGTTAGGTTAGAACTGCGGGCATACAACGCCAGATCCTATTTGCTGAACCGCCGCACGCCATAGCCTCGCAGCCCTGAAGCCGTGACAGATACGCTGCATGCTTTTTACGGGGAAATAAAAACCACATAATAATTTAGTAGTAAATTTTCGGTGTATTATATAGTTGTTATGCTTATACGTCAATATGCGTAAGTAAATTTATGCTTTGGGACAGTATGTTTAATAATTATTATGCTTATAGTAGTTGTGACTTGAAAAATTGTGGCTAAAAAGTTATGGCAAATTAGTGTAATGCGTAACTAATGTTAGATCAAGTAGCAGTAGGCCATGGTTAATTATGACATAAAATTTTATGCGTAAAAATAGGGAACCTTTTTTTTGACATTTTTAGGTACAATATTACCTAGTAGTGACGTCACAAGCCCCCCTCTTCTGAACTTTATAGTTTGTTGTTGCTCTGTATCTTTGTAATTTTTTATTGATTTGATAAATAAATAACAATATACCTGCTTCTTGCATACTTCCCCCAATCAATAGACCATTCGGCCAGATGGACCCCAACTGAACTTCAAAATGTGACTCTTTATAACACGTCCGGAAGGGAATAGTTTTTTTTTAATAGATTGCCTGCATTTTATTATCAATTTCTGACGTATGCTAATACTAACTTATTTTAACTAACTTTGTACTACTGTTTGCACTTTGGATCGCTGATCTAATCCTATGAGTAGTTTACTTACTATTTATGATCCAATAAATAATAACACAGAACAGTAATTAATACTTGTGTACCAAATTATTTTGTAATCGATGTCGATGTTACAAAATTAACACATTTAAATAAACAACTTATCAAATATTAAGTACTTACTCTTTAGCTGTTACTACTGTATTAAATTAGTATAAATAAAAAGCTGCTACTTGAAGCAGTTCAATACATCTATTAATAGGCATGAAGAATAAAATAATCTATTTAGTCCGTCAGTTAGGTTACAAAATAAAATTGGACAAGTATTTTTTTTTTTGCGTTCCACAAACACATATGACGAAGATACAGCGCGTGGAAATTTCGTGTGACGTCACTTCTAGGTACAGTTTTACCTAGTAGTGACGTCACAACCCAGGGGGGCTTGTAACGTCACTACTACTCCTGAATTTTATAGTTTGTTGTTGCAATTTATCTTTATAAATATCTTTGTAAATTTTTATTGATTTGAAAAATAAAAAAATACTTGTCCAATATTTTTAGTAATCTAACTGACGGATTAAATATTATTTCTTTAGTCTTTATTAGAATTTATTAAAATTTATATTTGAATTTATTTAGTGTTCATGCCTATTTTACATGAAATTAAGAGACCTTACTTTTTTTCGGATTGACATACGTAGGTAGCTACGAAGCTTTTGCTACTTCACCGGGCATAAGATACACTACAGACTACGCGTAGTTATGAGGGCACTTATGGCTCATTTCCATCCGAGAAAACTGGGTGTGATCAATGCCCGTAAATTAAGTGTTTCTAAAGCCTTCCCCGATTCGGAATTGATTTCGGTAGGTATTGATTTCCTTAGTGCGGCAGACAGGGGCTATTGTACACATAATATTCCTTAGTGCGGCAGAAGGGGAACATTGTAGACATTGAAGCTAAACGACTTTTCTCAAATATGTCCCATTATTCTGAATTTAAGATATATTTATATTCTCAGGATCCAACTGATGCCAGACGAGAGGAGGGTGCTTCAGACCAAACAAAAGAAGAAAACGTGCAACCCTTTCTACGATGAGACATTTGTTTATCAAGTGAGTGTTATTTATACCTCAATTGTGGGAGTGTTCACTCTTCTATGTATCACTTATACCTAGAATTGGAATAAGGCTCGTTAAGTGCTATCATCGTTATGCTTACTTAGAAATATTATGAAAGTCAATTCGCGGTAAGAAATACATTGAAATAAAATTCTAACTATATGCAAATAGTATATTTTATATAATGAGTGTAAATCAAGTGGTAAGGAATTACTTTTTATGGTGTATAGTTGAAATTGATAGGTGTAAGATGAAGAGGAATGAGGGGTTATTTATCGATCAGCATCATCATCATCAGCTCGTACCTTTAGCATTCACTGCAGAACATGAAACATCTCCACGCTAGTGTCCATTCCCTGTTATACGATTGTTATAGATAAGGTTATAACCTACTTACTATTCACCCGATTCTTATAACCATAGTTCTTCCCTACTCATATCAGGGCTCAAGGTGTTTTCCAGCGCACGGAGGGTAGTCCCTTAACCAACCAGACCCGGAAAGAAATCTCAGATTTACACAAAGATTTTGATGTCCGGCGTGGGGGCCGAACCCATAACCTCTGAGGCCTAAAGCGATAGCAATTTTACTACAAAATCGATTATAAGAAAATATTTTACCATTACAAAAAAGGGCTATACAGAAACGATAAAGGCTTTTATGAATAAGCTCTCATGGGAATTGAGTTACGTAGGTGAAATTGCGTGGGATGGATATTTGGTATCATACCTCAAAAACTTTTTCATCGATAGAACCTTAATAGAATATAAAGGTACTATAGATGAAAAAGTTTATATATATTTTTCAGATATCAGTTGTATTTATTCTATAAAATATTAATTTATTCTCATTAAATGTTATTACAGTTTTTACATAGTGATCGAAGTCACCTAGTAAGCAAAAATATGCCTGTGTCAGGTGACTCCGCTGTTCCATAGCCATAGTTTCTGATACATTCATAATTTTATTTATTTATTTTAAACATATTCATACTCAATGTAGTGGGTTAACGTAAGGTACATTATTATATTAAAGCAGTTTAATTGTCCTTGTCTACATCTTAATATTAAAACAGTATCAAAACAGAGAGGCTGACCATCTTAACGACGATTTCAAGTAGCGCACAGCCTAAACCAGTAGATCACAAGCATTTATAGATAAACAATTTAATTGGGCCACGCTTAAAAAGAAAAAAACAACGTCCCTTTCACTATATCATTTTTTCTTGACTAATAGTGATCGCAATTATATTAAGTCGGCAATCTATCTTTTGTGATATTTATGATGATATTTACAGTAAGTACTAACTTGGTACGTGGCTCACAGAACCGAAATAAAAGGCACTGAAGTATTTATTTCACTAAAAAAGGCTTAATACATTACAACTGCTTACAATCAACACGTGCTCTAAAGTTTTATAGTAGTTTTATAGCGAACAGTAGGAACAGTGAATTATGTATTATTGGATTATATAGGTACTAATTCTTAAGATTTATTCACTATCGCGGGAGTGTCCTGGATGAGGCTGGCGCGAGATGAGGCTGGATGGAGCTTGGCACAAGCAAAGAGAGGCCTATACCCAGCAGTGGGTGAAGACGGGCTGTGGATGATGATGATGATGATTCACTTAAGATTAAAATTTATTTTTATTGGCTGTGTAATTAAATAAATTGGATTTTTTATGTGTGTTCTACTATCTACTATAGTTAAAAATAAATCTATATCATTCTCTTATCGAGCTTCTCATGGTAGTGACGGCGGTTATTGATTTATAAGTTAGTTTAAATTATAAGAATATATTATTATATTCAATTCAGATCATAAAAGAGTAAACATGAATAAAATACAAACTAAAAGTAACTAATTAAAAATAAAAGAGTTATAGATCGAATTCTTACCAAGTTTTAACCAACAATAGGAAGACCATACTTTAGAGCGTCGAACCCCACTACCCCAATAGCTTCAACGCCCACTAGAGGACGATACCATCCCCGTTGGAAACCTATGGCCTTTAGCATTAGACATAAAAGCCCAAAATTTTAAAGAATATATTTTTATTCGGCGAGTTTTTTTTTTTATTTTACCACTAAATGGTTGAACGTTCAAAGTTTGAGATGAAAGTTCTTATGAAGAAGTCAAAAGTCTTGTAGGTATATAATTTTATTGCTTCTAATTAAGAAAGTTGTTGATAGGACCTGTTGGTTAACCCTGTGTGTTCTTACTTTAATTAACTTTGTAAACTCAAAATGTACTGTTTGCCGAACATTCAGTAATCAAGAAAGGTTTCTCGCTGACAGAATATTCGAATGAAACCCAACAATGAAAAGTGTCGACTTGTTCAAGCTAATTATGTCGAAAAAGGGTCTAAAGAAATCTAATTTAGTCGACCAAAATTTAAATTTATTTTCGTTTCAACTTTTATTTTATTTCCCTCAGTGGTATCATGATAAGTAAATATCAAGTATAAATATATGTAATATCAAGTATAATAAGCTGGGTTTTAACTATGATTTCATAAAGCGTGTGCATTTTTCATGGTTACTATCATCTTACCGCGATCACCAATCCGCTTGCAAATCGTGGTAATTATTGCAATCATTCTGAAAAATCCTGGCTGGTTTGTAAAAAGGGGGTACATGTTCCATGGCCGAAAACATTAGTAATATAATGTAAAAAATATCTTAAACTAAATGTTGACGTAAAAATAGCAATAGAAGTCAAACTCTATGATTTTTCTTTTCATTTTCATGCAATTTTAAAACAATTTCAAAAGTCCTTTTAGAAGTAAACAAAAGTATTATACCAGTTAAACCGGGCAATATCTCCCGTGGGAAATTTGTATTGAAACTCACATTAAAACTCTCTCTTATTAAATTTTTACCTCAAGTCAAAAAGTACTCGGTCAATTCATTTTGAATTTTACAGACGAAAATAGGTATAAAAGTAAGGCCTATAAATATATCTTTAATACCGTTTAGTATAAATTAATATTTTAGTTTAAAAAGTTCTAAAATCACTTTTTTACCTGAATTTATATAAATCTTTTTCGTTCTTAGAATAGTTAAAAATAACAGATAATCTGTTATTTTTATTTAATAATGAATTTAATTATTAAGTTAAGTTCTTGCTTTATTATTAATATTTATGTTACTTGAATAAAAAATACCAGAAAAGTTTAACTGAAATTTTTGTCGCCTTTCATATTATTAATGTCACATAGTTACAATGTTGGTAGTTTCATCTATCAATCGGTTATGAAACTTCTAATTAATTAAAGGGACCTATTTAAATTGTAAAAGTTTAGATCAGTAACAAAAATATTGAATACCTATATTAATATTTGGTACCTAATCTGATAGATTCCAATCGGAATGAACACATATATTGTAATAACTTTGCTACTATATATTGAAAACCGTTTTGCCTTGATCTAATCATAGATATAAAGAAATCAAATAAATCACAATTAATCGAACATTCCCATAGTAATCTCCCAAATGTTCTTACAATAACAAATAAATTGAACACACCCAAACCCGAACTATTGGGCTTTCTCGAACGTTTCGCCAATAACTTTTAATAGGCTAACATTGTCGATATCGGCCCACGAACGAATCCCATTTGGACCCTACATGAAGTTATTTTAAACTCTCTCAAGTTTGCTCATTAAGCTCTGATAGTACAATCTTGAGGTAAACTGCGTTTAATTTGAATTTAAATTATCCTTTTTCTTAATGGACCTTGATACTTTATTAGACCCTAGGTAGCCATTAGCCATTCTGTTTTCTTTGTTGAATCCGTTGATTCGTACTGTATCAACACGTTTACGTCCACTGCTGAACGTGGGCCTCCTCTTGACAAACCTTGGAAAGCCAGGGTCGTACTGCATATTTCCGTAATCACCATTCTTGGCAGGCGGGTTGGTGTTCGTAGTAAGATAGTGAGAATCCTTAAGCTGATAGGTGCGACTGCTCTTCTATCAGTTGTTTGTCGTTTACGACATCCATGGCAAACTTATTATTCTAGGTCATACACCAAACATATATGTATCATAATTAATATGTAATGCATCATATCAATTTCGACCCTGGTATGGCATGAAAAAGCTAAAAAAAGGTAGGATTTGCGCTACATAAATGTGTGCGCAAACATAAATGCACACTTGTTTTTTATCTAAAAATCTGGTGGAACGATTTAGGAGAATGCGAGATCAGGCGGATGACCAGCTTTACGTGCTTTTCCAGACACGGGTGAAAGATATCACCAAGAAACGATTAAATGCAATGCATTTATGCATGCATGCTTAATTACATTTAATTGATCTCTTGTGAAAAAACATTCGTGCAATAAGAGGTACGCGAGCGAGGTCTTTTTTCTGTAGAACACAGGTACAAGTAAATGAGGATAGACCAACAAAGCGGAATCGTAATCACATTGCGCTTGCGTCCAAATAGGAGGAATCGAGCCTTTAGCAATTTACTGAGCTCAAAGCCATACTCTAAGCTATTACTACGAGTTATAGGTTTCTGTTGTTCTGGTGTTCTGATCGGCTTTGAGGATGGATACTCAATATCAATTAAGCTTAAAATAGTACATGCACCTGAGTTAATCACGTCATTATTTTTCAAATATTTTTAGAGTACACCCACATGTTTCTGTTTCGATGTCGCCGATAGTGTTATAAGCATCTAATGTATATGCATACAGTCATTGCTACTTCAAATAATATAGCTTTCTAGTGGTGAACAAATATTCAAGTCGGTACTACAGTTTTAGACGTCTAAATGAACAAAGATACCTTAAATATTTGTATGATTACGAAACGCACGTTCCCCTTGTACTGTGCTGATATTTACTTTGCTGCAGATAAGCATTGCCTTTCAACGAGGAAATGCTGCCAGCATTTTAGCAATGATGCCTCGTAACATAGATCTAGAAAAGTAATTATTTTATAAGTAGTCGTGGAGTTCGATCCCCATGCCGGACAAGAAAGTCTTTATGTAGATTTAAAGATGTCTTTCCGGGTCAAAAAAGCCTCGGAAAGCCATTAAGCCGTTGATCCTGATTGTTATAACATCATCTATAGTCATTGTAACCAGGGAACGGGCAGCAGACTTTCCTTGTGTGTATATATTACTGTAATCACCAACCCACCTACCATGCATGGTAAATATGGCAAAAACCCTCCTTCGGGAGGAGGCCCATGTTCAGCAGTTTACGTTATACGGACTGATGATAATGATGATGAAGATAGTTTTTTTTAATTAGCTAAATCTATAATTTTAAAAAGTATTTTCTATCATGACTAATACTTTATGCGAATGTAGTAGAGTAACAATGGAAAAAATAAAGTTTATTTTTTAAACAGATTCCGCCAGGAAAGCTTGAAAGCCTGACTCTTAAGCTATCAGTGATAGACATCGGACGAGTTGGCAAAGGAAAGCAATTACTTGGACACATCATTCTGCCCCTGACTGAACTGGAAGGCGTCGCTCCTGATGAAGAACCACAGCTTTACAAAATGGATATTGAGAAGGTAATTATCTTTTCATAATAATGCCAACCACTAAAGCAAGTTACTTCTTTATAAAGCTGCAAAACGCATCCGAACTCGAGCCCTTTTTATTATTATTTTCCGGGGGAAATGCATTAGGCATCCCCACCGCCGCAGCAGCAGGGTATGCTAGCAGCATATAGCATATAGCATAAGAGGTATGGTTTACCCACTAAATCCCCCGCGTGTTCCTCCAAATACCAATAATGGGCGCACAGAGAACTGCTATTGCATGACATCCGGTGGATCTGAACTCGACCCCTGGCCTAAATATTACAATTTTTTTTATAGATTACTGGCAGTGTTTTTGCAGTCTAACTTGTATTCTTGTACTGTTAGTAAATTATTTTCGCAGTTACTCTAATTAATATGAGTAGATAACCACAAAAAAACTTACCAGTATTGATAATTAAATTACAACTACGGTTACTGTCTTACGGGGAAATTTCTTGAAAGCTCTGGAAATTCATCATCATCATGCATAACTTGGTATCACGGGCTTCCACTAAGAAGTAGTCGCTTACAGTTGCAACACAAGCCAATGGTATCAACTTCTTTTAGTAGCCACTTTCACTACACGATGTGGGATTTTGTGGCACATATTATTATGCAAAATCTAATAGTTTTTTCTTGCCCTATTTATTATTATTAGCTTCCTGTGCACCGTTTTACCCACATATTTCCAGTTCCCGTAGGTACTTCATAATAAAATATTTACTATTTTACTACTGGATAACGTAGCTTTATAAAATTTCATTTTTTTTATCGGACTAGTAGTTCCTGAGATAAGCGCATTCAAGAAGTCAAACAAAATCTTTAGCTTTATAATATTAATTAAGTTAAACTCTGCCATTCGTTCTAGATATTAAAGTTAAACGATACACATGCAAAAGAAGGACATTGATTTAACTAAGTATGGACTTAACTATAATGGGACATAAAGCGCTCTGAAGTTAAGAATGAATAATATAAAAAAAATGATATTCAAGCCAGTTCTCAGTAACAAAACTTTAACAGAAAAAGGAGATGTAGTGAATTAAAAGATTTAATATGTATATAAGGTGCTTCCAGTATGTAAGCCATCCGTTTAAAAATAGAAAATGTCACGAAATTAAAAAATAAAAGGTTTTTTTCTAAAGAAATAAAATAAATTTAAAAGACATATTTATTTTGTACTTCTCCCTCTAGCTCCCGTTCCCGTAGGAACTTTATAATTAAATATACCCGTATGTTCCTCAAAGAAAAGATTTATCAAAATCCTTCCAGTATTGTTTGAGTTTATTCGTAACGTATTTCCTCTTTATTATATTAGTATAGATAAAGTTGCCCGCAGTACTAGCTGCGCTGGCTGCACCTCGCAGTGTATCATAGAGCGATATATGTCTCATCTTGAACTTGTGTTATGAATTTAAATGTAATTATAGCTCTATTTTTTTTTTATTAACCTTTATTATCCCACTGCTGGGATAATAAAGGTTAAGGTCTCCCCCATAACCTTTCACTCTTCCTTTATTGAGGCTTTCTCGGCAACGACGACCATCCGGCACCCACTGCGTAACGACTCTGCCCCACCGATCCTTATGCATTCTATATTTCTATACACGTGGCCCGCCAAATCCCACTTCAAATAATAAATGTTATCTCTAGTAAATCTTTTTTTTAAATATAATATTGATTTATTCATTTAAACGTTATAAACTAGCATACATAGGCGGATATCTATCTATACTAATATATACACCTGAAGAGTCTGTTTGTTTGCTTGAACGTGCTAGTCTCAGGAACTACTGGTCCGATTTGAAAAATTATTTCAATGTTAGGTAGTCTATTTATTGAAAAAGGTTATATTTAGATATGACGTTCTTACGGGAAAAGAAGTGGAAGCTAATTATCATAATATTTCACAAAAAAACTGACTATTTATTTTTAAAAGGATATATTTCGAAAGCACCTTACATAATAATGAACTATTTAAAAGCCTTAAAAGCATTCAACTAAAAAAAAACGACTAATGGACTCAAAATAAACAACATTGTGAAACATTTCCTCTTGAATACTAAATCAAAAAGCGCAAATTGCGAACTTCATTTAAAAAATACTAGCATATTAATTATTCATCCACTTGAGATTTAAAAAGGTTTCTGACATATTTCATTGCTTCAGAACTAAGTTACGGTACTTACGCTGTAAGTAAGTACTTTCAGCCGACTGCAACACAAATTAAAGATATACATAGAACTGTAAAATTATTAAGATACGCAACACATAGAAATCTGGACATCTTTAAGGCTAAAGTGAACAGACACTTTCTAGGCAAGCGTGCATCATCTTAGGCCTTATCTTCGCCTTCCATCAAGCGAGATTATGGTCAAACGTAAGCCTATATGTAGTAAAAAAAAAATATATAAATAAAATACTTGGCTTCAAGGATGTTGGATTCAAAAGAAACGGTACCCATTGATTTTTATATATCAATGACGACCTTACAAAAAAATAAACAACTTCAACAGAGGAGTAAGTAGTTTCTCAATTCGACTGTATTTTTTTTTATATTTGTTACCTCAGTATTTTCGACAGGTTGAATTGATTTTGATAACTCTTATTTTATTCGAAAGCTAATGCTTTCCGTGTTCTGACACTGCCATCTAATTGAAAACCTAATAAGTCTTAAATTTGAATTTAGTATGTGCGCCACAAATGAACGAATAACTCAATATCACGCCAACCGATTTTAATTATTCTTTTTTTAATTGTAAAGTTGATGTACTTCAATAGGTGGTTGATGAGAGTTTGGTAAGGTTCTGATTATATGCTATGGAGAGGGCGAGTCCCACATAACCCTTCGCCGGCGCGGGAAAGCAACAGCGGCGGAGGGGAAGTAAATAATTTTTGTCAGAAAAAAAGGTTCTGATTATGGGATTTTTTACTTTTTAGTGCATTGTTTTGAAACAGATTTCTCGTCGGATTTTTCTTTGTTAAACTTTTAGAGACTTTATATACTTACTTTTATACAATACAACATAAATATAATTAAAGCAGACATTCCAGTTTTACTGGAATCAACAATTTATCTCATGCCAAGACTTTAGCCGCTAAGTTTTGGACAAACTATTCTGATAGATCTAATTTAGACGTTCCCTTATTTATATTCCTAGCTTCCGCTCGCGGTTTCTCTCCTGTTCTTGTAAGAACTTAAACTTTTTTTTCCTGTAAGGACGGCAGCGATTCTCTGTGTGTTATTACATAATACTGCGGTCACCTATCCGCTTGCCAAGCGTGGTGACTTTAGCAAAATCGTTACGTTGTATGTATCAACGAATCTAACGACTTCTTTTTTGTTCACAGGATATTCAAGACCCTACATCTGATCTAGGCGAGATCCTTGTGTCACTGCTGTATAACGAGAATCTCCATAGGCTCACGGTTACAGTCATAGAAGCTCGTGGAATGAAGGTAAACTGAAATAGCTATAACTTAGTTTAGCTATGAAATCCATTATACAACCTACGTAGCGTAACGAAAACCTCCGTAGCGTAGCGGTATTTGACTCGCTTTAAATATTGGAGGTCGTGGGTTCGATCCCCACGCCGGACAGGAAATCTTTGTGTAAATTCTAAGATTTTTTCCGGATCTGGTAGGTTGAGGGAATAACGTCCGTGCCTCTGAAAGCGTTAAGCCGATTGCTATAATGCCCGATTGTTATAATATCATCTTTAATAATCGTATATCAAGCGTTTGAACGGGTAACAGCGTTTCATTGTGAGGTACAACCTAATACTGCGGTCACTAACCCGCAGCAAAATAAATTTAAGTTACAAAACATTATATAAAAACACTGTAATTTTTATACCTACACCATGAGGTTATAAATACAATGACTGCTCGGTAACTCGATTCTACAATCAAACCGAACCGCAGTTTCGTAGGCAGGCAAATAAATCAAATTTAGTTTCTAAATCCATGAATTTACAAATACTAAATAAATGACCGTCCGAAAAAAAAAAATAGAAATAATAAATAATAAATTAGATTAATAATAAATTTCGATGACCGGTAGGGTTCCACCGTAGCCTAATTGGTTAAGGCATTAAAGGCTTAACCTAAGATGCGGGTTCGAATCCCGCGCGGTGGTCGAATTTTATTAATCTCAATTTTGTAACTTATAATATATGGTAAACTTTTCCGTAAATTATTCAAAAACATTTAAAAAAGGTAATTCAGTTGTCATGAACATTATAAAAATATAGACATATACACAAAAATATATATTTTAATAATAAGTAGTTAACTAGTATGATGTTGTCACTTTGATATGTATTGAATGTTAGTATCAACATAAAACTTTTTTACTTCTGCCGTAAGCCTACGCCAATTTTAGCGGACAACCTAAATACTGTATTTATAAAAAATAAATGTATACAATAGGTAATTCTTGTTTTAAAGACGTAGACGTTTTTTTAAAGAGTAAAATACGTTGCGTCTATTTTATTATTATAATACTCGGTTGTTACGACTCTACTAAATTAATTTATACGGTTGAAAGTATTCCATTGTGGCCTTTTTCCATTCCTTCAAATTTGGTTAAATCAAGGAGGTCATTGAAAAAGAAACAAAGAAAAGAAAGTATTTTTAAGAGTTTTGTTGAAATTGTTCTTTTAAGATCTTCGTTATGCAAAATATTTAGAGGATATACAATGTATTGCATTTTTAACTAGCTTTCGCGAGTAACACCAAAAATTGTCTTCAGCACCAGTTTTTTGCTTTTGGTTGGACATAATAATCTCTCACTCAAGAGACTTTTGCTACTGAACGGACAAAAATAGCTTGTCCTAAGGACTAGTACCTACTAGATAAAATAAATCAGTTAAAATTCAGTCAACAACTATTACGACTATGAATGTTGATCTGATTACAGATACTTATTATTAGCATATGAAAATTATATTATTAACATCTGTTACCTTATTTATCTATAGTATTCAAAGCGTACAAAGGTAAACTGAATACCAAAGGAATTTTCTTTACATTACCTTATGACACCCACACAACAAACATTCTATTAACCTATTAGTTTAATCTTCTAACATCAAATCTATTGCGACCCTCAGCCACTGAGGTATATATCCAATTGACCTCATACCTAACCTAACTCAACGCGTTCCACATATAAAATTGCATCCTACAACACGACTCTTAAATTCAATTCAGCTATGAATTGTGAGATAACTCATATAGGACGGAAATGTCAATTTCAATGTGAATTGAATAGTCCATCTCCTCTCACACGTTGGTGCACGCATGTGAATATAGATGATGAGTTTATTTACTATGTAGTACTTTAGTCACGTTTTTTTTACTTAAATTATGAAAATAAAATATTGAAAAATGAAAATTACTTTTAAATTGTTGGTAATGGATAAACACAATAACTACTGAATAGATTTCTAAAATATTCTGAAATCTTTCGCCCTTAAAAAGCTTTATCCTGTTTTCGGTTTTAAGTCAAGGCTTGTGTAACAGAGAGTACAATAAGAGAGCTAACTTGGTCAAACAAAGCAATGAAAGCCTTTCAAGGGCACAATCTTTAGAAATGAGGTAAATAAACGAGAAGTTATACAGAATGAACAAATTTTTTAAAGCCGCAGATACATTAGATGACAAATGTTGCACGATATGTGTCGTTGAGTATTGTGTGGTACGACATTGTCGGAAATCGCGCGACTGATGCCATGTCGTGCAATTTCGCCCGGTCTCGCATGACATGTCTTAGGACATTTATTGCCAAGTAGTAGGCATACACTTGCCGACAAACGTCGCGTAATCTATTGTTAAGTTTTATGGGAACAGGATCACAGGAAATCGCTTCAAAGATTTCTATTTCAAGGCGGATAACGTTTTGATATTCAGTTCCAACTAAACAAAGAAACTCCAAGCTTAGAATAGACCACATCCCACATCTTCCTGTAGGTTCCGTAAAATTTACGACTAAGAGATGTAGAACTATCCAAGTGGGATGATTATGGCAATATCCTTAAACGACCCTGGCTTTCCAGGGTCTGCTTAAAGGAAGCTCATGTTCAGCAGAAGACATAAACGGGCTGGTCGCGTTATACCGTTTTTTTTTCCTCCGGAGATAAAAGCATTAGGCATCCTCGATGCGGCAATGGCGGGTATTTAGGGCTATTTTTCCTATAGCGATGGCATGCTAATGAAACCACAAGGACTGGGTTTCCAACTAAAACACTCCTAGTGCTACTTCTTACGCCAATAATGGGGCCACCTATAACTCAAAAAGATAAGTTTCAGGGATAGGTTTTTTTCCCTCCTATCTGGATTCATCATAGTACCTACAATTTTTTGTACTAACAACTTTAAAATTATCAGCTGGATCCCTCGTCGAACAAAAAGGAGATGGTGGTGCGAGTGACGCAAGAGAGGGCTTGCCGAGGTGTGCGCGCGCGCCGGACCGCCGCAGTGGAGGTGGGGGAAGATGGTAGCGCGTTCGTATCTGAATGCTTCCACTTCAGGCTGAGAGCTGACGAGTTGCATACCACTAGTGTAACTATACAGGCCTTGCAACCGCACTCCGTGTATGCCAAAGGTATGGTAATAATGGTCTTTAAAAAAAAAACTTATGATTTTAATATATTCTATAATATCTCGAATATGCTAGTGTGATACTTTAGAGAGCTAGACTAATAAAATATCATTTTTCCATATCATAAGTTGTTTCTATTATGGAAATGGTCCTATCTATACCAGACGTTAGACCCATGAAAAAATCTCCTATTTTATGAATAATCATTTTAAATAATACTACAAATGACAAGACTACTTAAAAACTAACATTGAAATATGAAATTATTGAACAGGATACTTAAATAGAATAGTAATAATATTATAAATATTCCGAAATAAATAAATAAAACTTTATTTCAGACTAAAGTCCATTTGTGTTAATAATTTGGTGTTAGTAACAATATGACTTCAACATCTAGGTTAGTATTGCTAAATTATATGTATAGTTTATAATTGTTATTTCAGACAAAGAAATAAAGAATTTTATTAATCTACTCTAATATAGGAGGTAAAGTTTGTGACGTTGTAGGATCTGTGCGGGACAGTTATGATACATAAATTTATAAACCATCCTCGACCGCCATCAATAATAAACTTTAACCCCAGTTGCCAAAAACAAGCATTTCTTATCCGCAATATTTTTCATTGCTTTAAAATGGGTTTGGAAGCCGAAGGCTGCATACTAAATTACCCATTAAATAAATTCGGTCCCATATGTATTAACATAAAATTATGTTGTTATTTTGAATTACGGTGTCAAAGTTTTAAGGACAGTGAACATTATTATCATAATATGCGGCGCACGTTAATATAAAACGTCAGCGCACGTTAATATAAAACGTCTCTTAACATTTTGTTGACCCACATTACACGTGCAATGTTATTAAATGTCACCCCACAAAAGCAAGTTCAGTGTTAATGGTGAAGTTGGCCTCAGTAATTTCACGAACATCCTGTTCGAAATTCAAACTAGAGTTTTTATTTTTGATGTTGACAAGTAAACTACTGGTTGTAATATTAGTAAAGAGAATGGCTGGTGTCATTCTCGCATAATAATTCCAACTTCTTTATTATAATAAAAAAATATGATCATCAATAACATCTTCATATACCAACTATGTTTTTTATGAGTTAGATCAGAGAAATTTTAAAGAGAATGATTTAGTAATGAAATAATGTAAATTCTGCCATCCGTCCCATAAGGCGAGGTCTCAGCACCATTCGCCCTCTAGAATTTTGTATAAATTAGGATTTTATTTATAATATATTTTTTTTAATGTAAGCGTCAATGATACCAAGGCCGAGTTGAATAAGTCGTAGGTCCAAATAGTGAATCTGTCAATATCTTTAGATGTTTACGACGTAAACTTTACGTATCTACTTATATAGATTTGGAATGAAAACATAGATAAAATCATAGATTACTCAATTTACTCATTCAACCAGCAACTATATATATCCTGGTAATTTGTTAAGTCGTAAGGGAATTGAACTTTCTAACTAATCAAGTATTTGATTGTGTTTTCTTTTAGCCCAAAATTAAGCGTTAATCAAATAATCCTTAGCTTCGGCAATAAACCGTTAATATTCATTAGATAATTATAGTTCAGGCTGATCCCTATGTTGTGTAGGTAGAGTTAATTAAGAAACGTTGAAACTATTAATTATGGTTTAAGGCCTATATTTTTTTCCTTTTAGTTTTGCTAACTTTTATTTGATATCAAAGTTTATGTCATGTTATATTTTTATTTATAAAAACAGTACCTACCTAGTAAAAATATAGTTTTATAGATAATAATATTATATATTATATTATTCAGTATTAATGTCTAGAAATGATGCATGCTACATCAATATACACTTATATTGAAGTATCATGCTAAGTTTAAATACTTTACAATAGTTTTTTTTTAATGTTCATAAACCCCTATGGAGGATTTACGACGAACACATATCGCAACTTCGATAAAGCAAAGGCAACTAATAAAACTAAACGATTTTAATTTTTGCTAACAACATGCGTCATTTTTTTTCTTAATTATTGTTGGTAGTTTATTTCATGGAAAAGAGCAATATAATGCAGAGTAAAACCATTTTAACGCAAAAAAATCTTAAAATGGTATATTGCAATTAGAATCACAATACCGGCATTTATCAGCTTTATCAAAGGTGCGATATGTTATGAACTCAAAGCACGAATACCTATACTCGAAATAATTATCTATGGTTCGCTTAAATTTGTCCCGGGTGGGGATCGAACGCATAACACTAGTCTCAGAAGATCCTACTGTAACTGATTCACTAGTTTAAATTATTTAACCTAGTTTTATTTGCAATTATTTTGTTACAATTATTTTGCAATTAATTTGTTACATACCTGTAATTGACTCTTTGATTTCCAAAGTTCATAATGTATTGAGAAAATGTGTGGTTGTTTCAGACCGTCTGCTCGGCAAGTTTGTATTAGGCTCGTACATGTTCGCCCGAGGGCGCGCCCTACAGCATTGGAACTCTGCCCTCGCCGCGCCCATGGAACAAGTAAAACAATGGCACCCGCTAACCAATTAAACGACAACCCGGCTAAATTACGAATACCTGACGACTCACGAACCGCTAATATAAATACGATGCCTTTTTAATTTTAGCCAATTATAACACCAAAGAATTTTTCCCTAATATTACTACCTACTAATCGATGTCAGATTCTTGGTACATATTTTTTGTATATTGTACGTACCATGTACTTTGAATAATTAATGTAATGTTTAAGACATATTGTGAAAATAATCAATTTCATCTATCTATATCAATTAACATACTTAAAAGTAATTTGGAATTATCTATAAATGAATTTGATGATATTTTTGTAACTCCTATTTACACCTATTCCAGGTATTGTAATAAGTATCATATTTTTTTCATAATTCTGATGTAGAATAACATATTATTTTGCTTAAAACGAGTATTTTTTTAATAATTATTTAAAGAGAGAGCAATGGTAAGTGAAAATTACTTATCGTCGGTGATGTGCTATACCACGTACCTAAATAACAATAGCTAATAAGGTTGAAATTCAAATGTAACAAATTTATATTTCACCTTTTACTAGACAAATAAAGAGAATACTTCTTAACAGATGAAAATACACTTTATGAGCCATTATCACTTACGACGATATACCATCAATAACAAAAGGAAATCTTGAATGAAATCGAAGTCGAAATCTTCGTTTTACGAGTTTATTTTTAATCTTTGCTCTCTTGTGGTATTTATTATTTTACCAAAATAAATCACATCTAAAATTATATTAACATTTTATACTTATTAAACTTTTTTTTCATCAATTCTAATAAAAAACACTTGATTCTCAACAACAAAAGTATATGTAAGCATATATAAAACAATAATGATATATCATAGTAGGGAAAAGAGAGTAAAATGTATTACACATATATTGTTATAATGATGTTAGCACGCAAGTAATTAGCCGTGTATGATACATGTTATTGGATAGGTACTGATATTATAGTAGTCACCTAAGCTTTGTATGGGATAGGTATTCTATAAAAATAACTATACACTCCTTTCCCCACTATAACATTAAATCATACTAAACATCATATAATACTTTTACAAAATTTATCTCAAAAATGAATCTTTTGCTCATAGATACTATTTTTATGATATAAGTATTATTGCATATCCAAAATATTTAAAAATAAGCTACACCTCTAACGCTATTGATATATCCGTTTATAAATGTTTATTGATATTATAAAATATTGCCAATATACACATATTGTAGTAGTATATAATTTCAACATGTGCAAAATAAATGATATAAAATGATGTAACGCCAAATTGGTGAAAATTGTTGTTATTTTATTTCAAACACTTAAATAAGGAACCCTGTTATTTATACCCACTATGAGCGATGATAGCTTTTTTTTAAAAGACCACTCCCGCACTAGGGAAATAAATCCCTGTGTCGCGGGGGACTTTACAAACATTCATTTCACGGACACAAAGAACACCCAGACTGAGAACAACTATTTGTGGTTCACACAAATAATTGTCCCGGGTGGGAATCGAACCCAGAACACCAGGTCTCAGAGGCAACTATCGTAACCACTAAGCTACCGGTGCAGTCAAACATGTTTAACAACGATGAAGCGGCCGTAGCCCAATGGGTCCAATGGGACGTCGGACTTACGATCATGTCGATCCCCACCCATTGCACTACCAACGTGACCCCATTTGTTACACAAGCATTTAAGCTTAGCACGAAGGGTTAACAAGAATAAGAAATGTACAAAACCTCTGCTCTAAAAAAACTATACAGTCTCATTAATGATGTTTTATCTGAGACACTAGTCTCTCACAACACAAGGTTGCATATTCATATCCATAAAATGTAAGTACTAGAACTTAATTCCCTACATTGTCGGCATATATCCTATTATACAGGTTTATTTTTAAAACCGACAACCTTTCAGGGGGTGAAAGTGCTGATGATTGAGTTGTTTATAACAACTATTACTATGCAAGCAACACTGAAATCGCGAAAAAAAATCATTCTGTCGAGGTAAATAAACATAAATGTATTGAAAACCTTTTTTTTTGCGATTTCTGTTTTGGTCCCATTGTAAATTTGTTCATAAAAATGAGTACTGTTATCGCCAAAAAGGTTGTTGTTGTTTTAAAAATAACCCTGTATAAAGAGAAAAATAATTACAAAATTGAATTATTCCGTCACTGTTAATAAAATACTGGCAGATGATGTTTTGAAATATCACGCGTATTTATGCTCCAAATATCCGTTGATAAAACTGTAGATAACATTTTTATCAAAAACCTTCGTTTTATGTTCTAGCCGTATAATATGCATACACATTCAACAGTCCCATCCGTTAATTATGATCTTGAAAACATGAACAATAGTAGAATGTAAAGTGCTGTTACAGTTTAAGTTTATCCCAATTCCTTAAACGTGAAGGGCCTTACAGTTCGCAAACTGACACCACAATGCTCAAACTTTAGCTACAGTTACTAACACTCAACGCCAGACACAGTTAATTTGGCAAAGAGCTGGTCTTATTTCTTGACTTCCAAAACGTTACATAAACCATGATTGCTAAAAGGACTTACGTTCGTTTGAGATTGAAATATAAGGAGGCACTCGGTACACATGTGCTAGTAGTTTTTCTTATCCAAACAGAATACCGAAATAAGATTTCATTAGATGTATTGGGCTTTTTGTCCGTGAAATACTTTTAAAAGTCCTCCGCAACACAGGGATTAATTTCCTTATTGTTGCGGGAGTTTTCTTTTTAAAAAGAAAACATAACACAATCGCTTAACTCAAATATATATGATCATAACGAGCCCATTTACGTCCGCTCCTGATCGTTGGCTCTTTGCAGATCTTAGCAAGCCAGGGTCTTTGAGGGATATTGCCATAATCACCACGCTTGTAAGTTTAAGATGGTATGAAACCGTGGGCTGACAGATATTGCTTCCCATCCATCAGCTCTATGTCCCATAGTCGCCTTTTACAGCACCCATGGTAAGACTTGCGGTGGTCTATTCTAAGAAGGAAACCACAAGATCAGATCTAAATACTATTATTATTTTTTAATTCGAGAAATCCACATTAAGTTAGTAGCACTAAATTAAGGTAACACAAAAACAGTAATATAATCAACTCTTATTCACATAGTAATTACAATAAAGAAGTAAGGAGAATCCAAATGTCATGGACTTGAAACATAATAGGAGTTATTTGCGCTAATTAAGGCTTGCGGCAAAAGTGTCATACGAATCGTAATTACTGCTATAACATTAATTTGTTACTTACTCTAGATTACCGTAACTCGGTACTAATGGCTGTTTCGTGTTACTAATGTCGATGGACATTTTATTTGTCATCTTGAAACTGTTCAGTCTACACAATTTGTATTAAAATTTCTTCTAACGATTATAACTAGCAGCCTTAGCAGAACTTTGAAATATTTAACACTTAGTTATATAGATATCAAGGGGTTTTCACAAGTATCATAAAAAAAATTGCACCATTGTCAGCCCGCATAACGTACACTGTTGAACGTGGGCTACTCTTGAGTGGTGGATTAGCCATAGTCCGCACACTTGGCAGGCAGATTGGCAACCGCAGTATTATGTATAATAGATATATACAGAGGTAAGCACTGCTGACCGTCACCTCGTATTCAATTTTTATAATTGTTATTACAATCAGGATCAACTGCTTAACATGCATTGCAAAGTTCAGACTTTGCCACAAGTTTGTGGAAAAATATCAAAAAATAATTATCGGAAAGAATTAAAGATTCCTTTCCGAGTCTGGTTGGCTGAGGGTCTACTCAATGATCTTAAGTTCAGCTCGCAAATAGTTTGAGACAAAGTTTTATAAGTATTTCAAAAATGTTGGGCACATTCATCCTCCGTTAGTGCATTCTAGTTTGATATCGAGAAGTATTACTCGAGAAGTGGACTGTATCAGTTTTCAAATAGAAACAGATTCAAGAAATAATAAACTTTAATGAATACTCATGGTACCGTTAAGTAATTTACATAGCAACATTGAGAACAATCGCAATTTCGTATTTGTATGTTCCGTTTTCTATGTACAAGTATGAAATACATTGACCTTATTAAAGGTAAACAATCCAAAAGGACGTAGAGATAAACAAACAATATGCTTATTACCTATTCAAACAAAGTTCATTCTCTTCAATTTCAGGGGTTATTTCCTCAAATCCGAGAGTTTACTAATAGTATGAAATAGTAATTTTGACTTTTTCACCAAAATCTTTTTTTTTAAATTAGATTATGATCTAATACATATGGTGACGAAACTGTGTGCTTAATAAGAAACCTCTACACAAAGTTGCTGAGCGAGCTATGGATAGAGCTATGCAGAAAGTTCCTCGAGTGAAGACCACAATCTGACAAACTATAACAGTTATTTTTCAATGTTGAAATATTAAATAATTCACATATGTATATTTGATTTATTAATATTAATGTAAATATCACTGGAATAGTTAAATAATTCTTATTTTCGACTTTAATATGCCGTCGGTACAAGAAACCATCCTATCAATCTATATTAATAAAACGCTTTGTCTTGACTGACTGAAGGATCAAATCGAACTCCACTTCATAATTATGGACCGCGATCTGAACTCATCTAAATATTTACTTAGACAAGCAAGTAAATGAGAGCTATGTCCTAGCCAATTATTTAAATGCGTGATTTAAATTAAGTATAGTCTTAGCCTCCATCACAATAAGATGAAGACTTCAAAAGTATTGTCTTGCTAATTGTAATGACATTCATTGACCTTAGAGCTTTTAAATTTTAGCAGTGTAGTTTTGGATTGATTGAATAAAATCAGTGGACAGTATCGTTTATATATTTATGAATGACGAATAATAACAAAATATTTTACATTCCTTGTCTATGGCCAGGCGTAATTATTGCGTATTTTAAACGCATTCTTTCCGCGCATATTCCATATACATCATTCTCTTTGCTAACTTCGCTCTCACTGTGAACATCTAAATACAACGCATCGCATATTTTACCGCCGTTTAAAAAACCGCAATTTACTACGTTTGTGGACTGTGGAGGATTGTGCAGCGAGTCAGATCCTGATAACAGCGTGAGGTAGCGCCAGTTAAGTAGTGGAGGCAAGCACTGTTGATGATTGCCGAATAAATACTAGTTTTCCAAGTTACATGGGCTTCCCTTTTTATTTGACTGCCACTGATATGCATATGCAACGTGAGATTTGAACGCCTCAATCGCATCGTGGTGGTGGACTGCTCTCTACATTTCGCTCTGTCTTCTTTACATTTGAATCATACTCTTGAGTGCAATAAACCTCAGAAATCACAGTTTCTACACAATAACAGACCAACTTTTAAGTTCTCTTAGAATAAATACACAAAGACAAATCAACCAATTCCTGCAAAGAAAGACATTTACTCCATTTAGTAAACATTAGCTTAAACCTAAGGCACTGTGTCGCAAACTAAACAACATTTTGCAAAACAATTAGGTTACAATTTTAAGCTAACATCTTAATATCCGTCCATAAATAAGGTGACAATTTTCAAAATCGATTTGACGGCAATTACCCTAGGAGAAAGATTAAAATACAAAAGAACTACATTTATTTTAGAAAAATAATAATGGTTTCGTTCAAATAAGTTAATAATTATATTGATCTGTTGTATTCCAATTACTGCTTTGTTGATAAAGATAATTTAAGTACAAAGCTTAAGCAAGTAGTAACGCATTCTTCACCGCTTAAACCACAAACTTTTGCCTGACTTGAAGCACGCCCAATGTGGATACGCGTTCCTCGAGCGAGTGTCATATCATGGAGGCGGCGATAGCGGGTGCATGCGTTGTTCACTCGTTCGTGTGAACAACGCATGCAGCCATAGCATCGTTTATCGCTCTGGCAACATTTTCTATAGGTACTGATGCCCAGTCTTTGCAAGGATAATAATAATCTCACGTACCTAGAAAAAAATGTCGCTTTGTTCGGAAGCATGATAGGCTTATTTGATTGGATTATCGTAACAGTTAATACAAAAATATCTTTGTTAAGAATCGAATGGCGAACGTCATTTTGAAAGTTTTTCTAATTTATAAATGAATTTAATTTGCCAACGATACTTGAGTTTTAGTTTAATAGGTACGAGGGTAACTTACGAGTAGGTATGACAAAATGGATGTGTTTCTTTTTAATTCTACTTTTGCTCGATATGTCAAAAATGTCAATTACATTAATTTGTCTTTCGGTTATTTTCACATGTTGAGTGGAATAAGGGAATAGGCCTGGCAAAGTCCGTCCAAGTTTCGACTTTCCCAGCGAAATTGTTATTTATTTTTCGTACTTGTTAGTTGTTCTCTGCCAAGTAAGGGTCGGAGTCGCACACGAAGGGTTCCGTACATTTTCAAGTGCCGGTAGAGACTTGAAAATGGTGTTGCCGTTATCGAGCGAAAAGCTGTTGTATGGGAGCCCCCTTAAATATTTATTTTATTTTGTTGTTAACATAATTTGTGATAATTTCAACTTCTAGCTATCGCGGTTCTTGAGATACAGCCTGACAGACAGACAAACTTTTTTACCCTTCGGATACGGAACTCTAAAAAGAGTTATATTTGCTATCTTCTATAAAGTGATCTAGCAACTGTAAAACAAAAAATGACTATCAGCATTTTATACATAAGTGGTAAAACGAGCGCCAAAGGTTTTTCATTTAGACTTATTACAAGAGCATAGCTCAAGTATTTTAACATATGAGCCTTTTACTTAATGAAAAATCTTATGGATCAGCGATAAAGCTTTTATGAGAAAACAAAGTAATTGAAATGTTACATTTTCATAGCCTGTATCCAGTAGAAACTAGTGCTCTGCGGTTTTATTCATACCTATTGAATTTCAAATATTGTTACACATGCCTATACATATATTCACATACTTTTCTAACCTTGCGTTAGTGATGAAACGAATTAAACGATATTTATTCAGCACTTAGGTATTTATATACACTTGTACTTGTCAATTATACAAAATGAAATAAGATTTATATAATTAAATTAAAAAAATGGCAACTAAAATCTATTGCGGATTAGCTAATGATCTGTCTATCAGTCTAGTATTACGTCATAGGTAAAGTATAACAATAATTAATTCTATAATTAAAATCTTAATATAATTTAGCTCTATAGAAAGGAGGCACGGCTTGAAACAATATTTTTACGAAATACAGTGAAAATCGTAACGATAAAAAAACGCACCTAATTAGGTAGTTACGTAAAGTTAGGTAAAATAGGTGCCTATAATACCTAGGCAATCACATATGTATGAAAAGAGTGAACTCAAAAGCATAACTACCTACGTACGTATTTTTATCGTAACGATTTTCACTCTATGTCAGTAAAAAAAAGATAAAATGACTATGCCTTAGACATACACAAATTCACCCATTATACTAATATATAAAGCTTAAGATTTTGTTTGTTTGCTTGAACACGCTAATCTCAGGAACTTCTGATCCGATTTGAAGAATTATCTCAGCGTTCAATAGCCCATTTATCGAGGAAGGCTATAAGGTTACATTTAAATATGAAGTCCCCATGGAACTGGAACTACGCGTACTAGTTTAAAATATATATATAGGATAATTTACAATAATAAAGACTACAAACTAAATAAATGGATAAAGATTGTTTGTAGTTGTACTAAAATAAATAAGGCAATAATAATCACATTAAACCGCTGTGGGAGTTTAGTATCAGGCTTATCTGCTTGAATCACACCTCAGGGAGTCACACAATTGTTTCAATCTACAGCTATATAAAACTAAAATACATTTCTAGTTTATAAACGGGTATCGATATAGTTTCTGATTAATAAAAAAATTAATATGTTAATCATTCTAAAAATAAGTTTATCCAGATTTTCAACTAAGGACTACCAAATCAATTTGGTTGTATTCATTCGTATTCAAGACTTCATAAACAAACATCCATACAATCTTACAAATATTTGGAATTATAAAATCTAATTTTATATTTGTCTTTTCTATTCTGACTTGACCCTGGGGTATATTAATTTCTCCTTATTAAACAAACACTCTAAGTGAAGATTTTTATCTGTTAAAAGTAAATTATGTAATATAAGTCCGAAATTGAACGAGTGACCCGCTTTATGAATCCCTAAAAAATCAAAGTATAATTAAAACGTAGACGAACGTAAAAGTCCCTAAAGCTAGGATAAAAGGTAAAACAATAATTTATTTCTCTAAGTCACAGTGTAAGAAAGTTGATAGGTTAATGAAACATTCATCATGATTTTTATTGAGGTCATAGTAAAAACGTTACGTGATTAGCCTCCAGGTGTTCTAGGTTCCAGGGAAAATTATTTGTGCCATACAGATAGTTATTCTGAGTCTGGGTATGTTTTGTCTCCGTAAATGATGTGTTAGCAAAGTCCCCCCCCATGACGCCGAGATTTATTCAAAACCTCAGAAGCATAAAGGCGGATGTACTATTATCTTCAGAAGCATTTGTACTTAAATGCCAGTTTACTATAAAGGCACGTTTCTGACGTATAATGGCACATCCGACCTTATGGCACCTGAGCTCTACAATTCATTTCCCTAGTACACGAGTTGTCTTCTTAAACCTTCTAATTATGATTAAAGTAGATTGATACCATGTTTTACCTTAATAAAATTAAGACTAATAATAACAAAATTCAATTCAAATCTCAATCCTTATAAATATCTTATAATTTAATTAATGACACAATTTACAACAATTTCAAAATTTTGCGTATTGTACTAAAATTGTGTGAAATAATTAATGAAGATTGAAATTTAGGTATTCATGATGAGTACTCATGATTATAATATTAATAATTATGAATATTAATAGTGTATTTGGAATATGGTTAAATCAGTAGAATGAACTTATATTTATCATTAATAGTAAAAGAGATTTTAAACTTACTTATGACGTATCTTATCTTTGTAACTTTATATCTCAGACCCAATAAAAATTAAACAAGGAGCGCTGCGAGTAACGCACTAACGCCGGTAAAACTCTGCCTTGACGTTTCAACACGCGTATCAAAACTATGCCTTACTTTGTCAGTCAATCTGTAGCAGCATCAGATAACAAACTTTATTATTAGTTAACAAAAGTGCCGAATTTTGTCATGAATGCGTGAACAAGTCAAAGCTGGTTTTATAGTTGGTTTTATAGCAATTTTTGTGAAAAATCATAGCAAAAAATTTTACTCACACTAATGTACAAAAATCCGGCCTCAGTGCATTGTTAGACAGCGTCTTCTTTTTTCTTTTAATTTTGTCTGAGGTTTCTATATGGAAGAAAAATCTCTGTACATGGATATAAGAAACATTTTCAAGTGTCAACACTAAGCTTGTAAAGTATAATCATCATCATCATCATTTCAGCCGTAGGACGTCCACTGTTGGACATAGGCCTCCCTCATAGATCTCCAGTTGTTGCGGTTAGGAGCGGCCTGCATCCACCGTGATCCCGCGGCCTTAACCAGATCATCCGTCCATCTAGTAGGTGGACGTCCTACGCTACGCTTGCCGATCCGCGGTCTCCATTCGAGAACTTTTCGGCCCCAACGGCCATCTGTTCTCCGTGCTATATGGCCCACCCATTGCCATTTCAACGAACTAATCCGTTGGGCTATGTCGGTAACCCGCGTTCTTTTACGTATCTCCTCATTTCCGATTCAATCTCGTAGAGAAACCCCGAGCATAGCCCTCTCCATAGCTCTTTGAGCGACTCTGAGCCTGTTCATAAGGCCTTCAGTGAAGCACCACGTTTCGGATCCATAAGTCATCACTCGCAACACACACTGGTTGAAGACTTCCGTCTTTAGGCATTGAGAAATTTTGGACGAAAAGATACTGCGAAGTTTCCCGAACGCTGCTCATCCAAGTTGGATTCGGCGATTGACCTCCTTCTCGAAGTTGGACCTACCTAATTGGATTGTCTGTCCTAGGTATACATTCGCGTCAACAGCATCAATAACCGTATTCTCAATCATAATAGGTTTAGGCACAACATGGACGTTAGACATGATTTTCGTCTTGTCATTGCCATTTTAATTTTAATACCTACCCGTTGGGAGACTCGGTTGAGGTCTTCGAGCATTGAACTGGGTTCTTCCATTGACTATGCCATGACCGCAATATCATCAGTGAATCGAAGGTGAGTGATGTATTCGCCGTTGATGTTAAAGAATATCAACGGCGTTAAAGTATAATATTGACTATGAATTTGATCGATCGAATATCGAATGAAAGTAACGATATTGAATACTCAGACGAAGGTTAACGTGGATATATAAAGAACTATATATAAAGTACATGAGCATGAATTACAACATTCTTTGCGCTCGCGCTTCTGAAAATGGCAGTGGGATTAAGTAAATATTATAAGCAATTATACAATAATTGTAGCCAGTTGTAAACTATAGCTACAATTATTATTTAAGCGGTCGTAGCCCAATAGTAAGAGCGTCGGACTTGCGATATTGAAGTCGCTGGTTCGATCCCCACCCAGTGCACTACCGACGTGAACCGAGGGTTTAACAAGAATACCTACTAGTAGGCCGCTAAACTCTGTTAGTAATTATTAAAAAAATGCATTTCATTTCATTCGTTTTTTGCTATTAATCTATTTAGATTAATAGCAAAAAACTAATGAAATGATGATCAATAGCTATTTAGCTATTGTCGCATTTTTTACGTAATGTCCTGCAGGTTAATAGTACGACATTTATTTTGTAGATTGTCTGGCTTTTAAAATAAAAAAAGATAAGAAAATATAGAAATGGAAACAGGGCACGCTAAAGATAACAACATATTTATTGCGGTACTGTAACGTTTGTGTTATTAAAACTGCACCCCTTTTGGACATGCAATTTTACAGTAGATAAGTAGGTAGGTGCTTCATATCAAAAAACGTTTGCGAACACTAGCAAAAGCTGATATATTTTAAAAATATATAATAGTATAATAATCTACACTAATATTATAAAGAGGAAAACTTTGTTTGTTTGTTTGGTTGTAATGAATAGGCTCAAAAAGTACTGCACCGATTTCCAAAATTCTTTCACCATTCGAAAGCTACATTATCCACGAGTAACACAGGCTAAATTTTATTTTGGAAAAAAATAGGATTCCGTAAGATATTTGGGTTTTTCGGACACAAGGTGTAAAAAATCAACCAGAAAAGTTACTTATTTTGCGTACGCTGCCTAAACTATAAAAGATAGAACCATAAAATGTTATAATTAATTGTTAATCTTATAAATATCTATCGCGACACACTATACCTATCTATGCCGAGTGAGGCACAATCACCATTTTTTTATTTAGAAATCTTGAATTTTTTTTGGACTACATTTAGAACTGTTTATTTTACTCATGCTATTAATCCTCATCAAAATAAATTATTTCATCACTAAGAACAGTTTATGTAGATAATATGTATTTGGTCTTTGAATGATTAAAATTGGACGTTTCGTTTTGAAGTTATGGCGAAATTAAAATATTACGATTTCTGCTGCACGGCCCGTTGCGAGGTCTAATAATTTTCGTGCGATTTTTTTTAGATTTCGTTCTTAAAACTAAACCTACGCGAAAGTTCTTCTCAGAGCTAATCAACAGTTCTTCTTAGAGCTAAACAACAGTTCTTTTCAGGGCCAACCAACAGTTCTTTTCAGGGCTAACCAACAGTTCTTTTCAGGGCTAAACAACAGTTCTTTTCAGAGCTAGAATATTACACGCTATTAATATTTTCTTGAACATTTGAAAATGCCTAAAATGCCTAATGCCTAAAATGCCTATTAATTACATTTAAATATTTTCATCATTAACAACTTTAACATCCACATAAAGACAATCTGTGCAGCCTGCGGATAATGACTGCGTCGTCGATGTTTGTGTCGGTGTCTGTGAATTGACCTGGGAATCATTTTGCTGACCGTGTCTTTCCTGGGTAGGCTTTTTGCAGCGGTAACCGACATCCGCACGGAGCCGCGGGCGACCGCTATCACTACATCACTACATATTATAAAACAAAGTCCCCGGCCGCGTCTGTCTGTCTGTCTGTCTGTTCGCGATAAACTCAAAAACTACTACATGGATTTTCATGCGGTTGTTACCAATCGATAGAACGATTCTTCTGGAAGGTTTACGTATATGATTTGTTTAGTTTATGTGTACATTTGACTAATATGCAGCGCAGCGAGTGAGGTAGGCCGAATGCGATTATGCGCGCTCGATCCTTAAGAATTATAGGGCAATTTTTTTGTTTTGTGTTCGTTATAACTATGATGTATAGATACTTGAATACATATTTATTTAGTGTTTGTTGTATTGTTAGTCCTGAAGAGTATAGGTATTTTATACGATAAAAGTATACCCACCTACTTATTTCACTGAGTTTTAGTAGGTACCCATATTAATTTGTTTCTGTTTGTTTTGACCAAATTTCGCCCGTTTGTTAGAGGTTTTAAGGCATTCTGTAGTATAAGTATCAGTACTGTACCCGTGCGAAGCCGGGGCGGGTCGCTAGTATACTTATATAAAGCTATCTTTATTCTATTAGAGCCCTGCTTGAAATATAAAAAAAACTTGTAAGTGTAAATGTAAATTGGGTAATTTAATTCTTATGTACATAATTTGTAACAGAAATTTGATAGAAAGCAAAACAAAAAAGTTTAAACAATATTAAACAACCATTTATTAAAACAAGGATTTAATTTAATTTAATATAACTCGTCCCTTGCCGTAAAAATGCGGAGATCCTCTTGGGTAAGCTGAGGATCAAGGTTTTCAGCATTTCTTATAAAAAACTTGTCTCATTCTTTAATATTGGTGGTTCCCATAAATAAGCCACCGATGATTACACAAACATATTTATTATAAAAAAAACATATTTACCTATGTTTCCATATTCTATAAAGAATTTCGTTTTAATAAAATATTTATATGCATGTACCACTAAACAAAGGAAAGACATATTTTCCTTAGCAAAGAAAATGTTTATATGTATAACAAATTAAACATAATATTATTTTTAGAAGTTAAGACGGACAATTTTCTGCATAATATTTTTTTTATCATTAATACGTATATTATTTGGAACATGTTATCCTGTGGCAGCTAATTTCAAACGTTTCACAGACACGCTATGTCTGCGCATGCAAAATATAAAGTTGGAAAAGATGTCCAACACTATTTTATATTTAAAAAATAATATATTTTATACATTATTAACGGCGTCACGTGGTTTTACCCGCATTGGACTGCTACCTGTGATATTTTATAAACGAGGTCTGTACAAAATATCGACAGGAAAGTCCAGTACAAAGTTTAGCGTTTATAATATTAGTGGGATATACATTTATTGTTCAAATCTACGTTATACCGCAATGTAGTTTAAAGCCTTTGTGTATACTGAACTCTTAAATGTATGGTTACCTCGAGACAAGAGCGATGCTAATAAGTCTTGTCTGAAAATTTTACTGTTTTCTGCTTATATACATAATAAATATAACAGATACTTAGCCTACTTTTTATTCCGGAAATACGATCTTTGTGGGATGAGAATATATACAAATTATAAACAAACGCGAGGCCGCGTTCAAGTGTATTTGTTACTAAAGTTCGTATTGAATTTTTGTCTTATAAAGCCTTTGTAAACTGAACTCTAAAATGACTTTAACATATTTCCCACTAACACAAAAGTGTTGCAAATACCGAAGTGTATTCTCAAAACTACTGCTTCGCAAAATGGGCCGGAAAGATGGTCCTCGTGGGAGATAGATAAATAATTTTTCAGTCAGTATGAATTTGTTACTAAAATGCACAATGCTCAACACAAGCTGTGTTTATCATACTTTCATATAAATCTCAGTAAATTGAATATACCGTTTGTTGCCATTGTCTGCAAATTAGATATAGTCCCTAATACCCACAGCATTCGCCCACGATGGATCCCAACTGGTCGTTGAAATTTATCAATCTCTTTATAACACGACTCGCGAAGAACGTAACGTGCCGTTGACTTAATTTATTTATTTTTAAACACAAGTTGTGTTTATCATACTTTCATATAACCTATCAACTTTATCCAAAAGATGATGTTTAGAATTATTTGAATACAAAATATCACACCTTCTCACCTAAAACGTAGAACTATATAATCTAATCTACTCGCTACATCTGGCAAGTAAATTCAGTCAACGTAGAAACAGAATCTACGTGATATCACAGTGTAGAATAAAGTGAACTTTAAAATGTGTGTTACCATATTTCCTCTCGAGACAAGAGCAATGCATAAAATAAGTCCTTCTTGAAATTCTTAGAGCTTTGCTTCGTAGAATAAGGTTTTAAAGCTTCAGTGGTTTACATTTTACTCCTACGAGATCTACGAAATGACATAGTCATATGCAATTTAAGATTTGATATCGTCATCTAACCAAAAAAATAAAATTATTCCAATGGTTTCTAGCAACAATAATAATTTTATTATCTACCTATAAGTAAAATCTAAACATATTTTATGCATGTAAATGTATCTGAAATACAAGCCCTGTACTACTTTATGTCAATATCAATATATTATTATTATTGATTCTGATCCTATACAACTGAATTGCCGCATTAATATGTACTTTGCTCTGCTCGCTTTTATGCTCCATGAAGTAGCAAAAATCTCGTGGCTAACAACATAATATGTCCGTCCGAAAAAAAAAAAGGATGTTCCTACGCCCAAACAAAAGAACATCTTCACGTATTTCGCAAATTAAAGTTATATTTAAAAATAATCCAAAACCATTAGAAATATCCGAATTTTGTGGCTGCTGGCTCCTGGTACGAACGGCTTTCACATGTATCATCATCATCATCATCATCATCAGCCCGTATAATATCCACTCCTGAACATGGGCCTCCTCCCGAGGGAGGGTATTTGCCATTCACCACGCTTGGCCGGCGGGTTGGGGACCGCAGTATTATGTTGTACCACACAAGGAAAATCTGCTGCCCGTGATATTATAGATGATGTTATAACAATCGGGACCAACGGATTAGAACCGGAGCGGAACGGATTGCTTTCCGAGGCACGGAGGGTAGTCCCTCAACCAACCAGACCTGGAAAGAAATCTTAGAATCCCTGTCCGGCGTGGGGATCGAACGACCTCCAAGATTTAAAGCGAGCCAAATACCGCTACGCTACGGTTGTCATATGTATAGAATCAGTATAATTTATGAAGTAAACATTAGTTACTGTACTATTTAAGGTATATACAATTTGTTGCAGGTATATAAAAATAAAATTTCAGACCTATTTCTGGAGCTCAGAAGCATAAAGTCGGATGTGCCATTATACGTCAGAAACATTTCGTCGTATGTTCCTTGGTCGTAAACTGGCACTTACGACTAAATGCTTCTCAAGTATAAAGTACATACGTCTTTATACTTCTGAGGTCTAGATTTACAAACTAACTAAGCTTAGGTATATTTTTATCGTAATTGATAGCCCTACTCACCAATATGTGTACGATCGGGTGGTTTAGATGGACACATCAATCTCTCGGTCCCACGGGTAATCACGTAAGCTGTCGTCATGGCTCTGAAAATATTTCTTTACTAGAGTGATTTTATAGCAATACATTTTATACTAGGTAATGTATTATATATGTCTTGTATAACAATTCTAACTAACTGCTGCCCGTAATTGTGTTTTTGTTATTTTATAAGTACCCTATAAACATTCATACTCTATAAATATGCTACATTATAGGTACACCACCTTTTGGATAATCTCCCTAATTATACCTAAAGGTGCAAGCGGTCATGGAACAGTCCATCTACCTATATATAGTTTATATACTTTTCACTAAGGTACTTAAGTGAAAAGTCCTGGTAATTGAAAAAAATCTACATTTGAATGACAAATACGTAGAACATTATATATTATTGTTTATTAAGTGAAAATATTAAATATTGAAGATGTGAACAATATATTATAAGCAATACCAAAATCCAGGCAAGCGTTTCTATCACTTCTGTAAAGTTACTGAAACTGCTAAAACACCTTTTTCCCCCGCCGCTGCAGCGTATTTACGCGCTGGCGGTGGGATATGTGGGACTCGTCCTCTCCATAGCGTGGTATGCTAACTCATACCACGAGGAGAGGACCCTACACCACAAAAACCCCCCGAACACTCCATCGATCCGCCGAGCCGTTGGCAGGGACCGGGCACTCATAAGCAATCCGGCCCTCCGACGGAACTGCTAAAACACCTAATAATTTCTTATTGGGTATTCTTATTATTTTATACCACCTTGAGTAACCTTAGCTCATTTATTTAATGGGTCTCTTAATACTTCTTACTGTTCGAGAAAAATTAACTGTAATAACGTCCTTTCGAGCACTGGCACAATAAAAATCTTTGTCATGTTTTCATTAGCTTTCACCATCTTAGAAACTGTTGATTTAATTTTTTCTGGTAGTAGTAACGTAGATGAAGTTTATAGAATTGATAAGTATTTATTTAATTTAACTTTTCTATTTTTAAGTTACTAATTACGAGTATAATAACCGCTGCAATGCCCCCACTATTTTTACGTTAAAAAAATAACTAAAAATAATTTAGGTATGTCACCAAGAATCACACATAAAAGTTGACTATTGTACACACAAATAGATTTTCTAATAAGAAAGGTCGATATCGCATTACCTGCACCGCTTTGGTAAAATCGCACATAAAGATTCGCAAAAATAATATAGTTTGTTCACTATCTTAGTTTTCAGTACACTATTTTGGGACTGGCTTTTAAATTTGTCCCAAAATAGTGTATTAAAAACTAAAAAAGTGTTCAGTACAATTGCCAAAAAAAACATTTAAAATACGCAAGCCGCATTGAGGTTTATGTTCTCCTAAAAGTTTATATTGAAATATGTTAGAGTACCTACATGCTGACTCGCATCATCACCCGCGACACCTATTATCCGTTGCAGCGTCACTTACAAATAGAGCATACGACATTTGTGACCCTGAACATTTGCTTAGCGAGCTGAAACATGTTCAGGAGGTACTTAAGCGAAACGGATATAAAGGAACTATAGATCACACAAAGAGGAGGGAAAGAAAACCGGATGTAAGCAGAGCGCCAGCCTTCTTACCGTATGTTAGAGGAGTAACGGATAAAGTTGGAACAGTACTACGAAAATACTCCATCAAGACTGTATATAGTCCGCCCTCTAAAATTTATAACCACCTGCGTACACCGAAGGACATCACTCCTCTTCAAACACCGGGTGTATATAGATTCGAATGCAATTGCGGCAGGTCCTATATTGGTCAAACAAAAAGATCCATCGCGGAAAGGACGAAGGAACACATTGCGGCAGTGAAAAACCGACAGCTAAACAAATCGGCCATCGCTGAGCATGTCGTTGATACAGGAGCCAGGCATTGGATAGCCAATTTACATCAACCAAAAGTCCTCTCCACCGATCGTCACTATTACTCGAGAATAGTACGTGAAGCGGTTGAAATCAAAAAATATTCCAATTTCAACCGGGAAGATGGATACCGGTTATCAACGGCTTGGAATCCTGTAATCACCAAATGTCATCGTCGCGACACCAATATAGTTCCCACGGGTGCTGACGTTGTGAGTGTGGTGTGTCGAACTACCGACAGTTCCGTAGTTAGTAAAAATAAAAATTATTACGACCAAGTGGGGGTAGTTGAAGAAACCCGCCCTGTTCGAAGACGTCGTTGCTGACACTCATCAGTCTATCCGTGACCACGACTGGTGTAACCCATGTCGAAACGTCGGATTATTAAAAAGGTAATTATTTGCCTTAAAATTGTACCGCGATTGAGACCCGCGTCTACTAAAAATTATGTTAGAGTAGAGTTTGAAATACTCTATTTACTATACATTAAGTGGTGACTCAACAAATTTATAACCATGTCAAACTATGAATATGCAATAGACGTTAAACATTATTATAGTAACTACGGGAAAAAATCAAATGTAAATTTCAATAACGTGACCCAGATACGTTTACTTACAAAAAACATATGACGGTACAAACGAACGGAAAATAACATCGTATAATATGTTTTCACCCTATAAATGGCAAATACAGGTGATAATGTAAATGTATCGCGTCGTCAGATGCTCATTTATACGTAAGTAATGCATGAATAATATCTTGCAATAGATATCGAGAAATAAATACTGAGTCTTTGTAGGTACGTCTTTGTTGTTGTTTTCGCTTCGCTTAGAGGTCGACTTTAGTCACGGAAACAAAAACAAATCTACCTAGTTCTACCTATTATATATAAGAAAACAAATAGAAAAACGGCGAGCAAGCCCGAAAATCTCCATAAAATGATAATTCAGAAAGTAGGATGTTTTGTTTTGACCACTGTAACTAATGTTAGCCGAGAGAATCAAAGCCAAACAGTAAAAAAAATGAGATTGGCTCCAATCCCCGCAACTCTCATAGTTTGAAAAGGAGCTCTGTGTGCATTGAAGAGATATTTGTTTTTATTATTTCCGTGCTAGTAATATGCATGAACGCTCTAACAGGTTAAAAATTCCGTTCACAGAAAAGTGTATACGTGCTAGGCTTGCTGACGTAACGCTATGGAAATTTCACATCTGCATCGTTGTTTTGGTTCTTTACTGGAGCAAACTTCTATTTTTGATTTATTTTAGAACAAATTATTTATTTTAAAACAATTGGTTTATTTCAGAACAATTGAATTATTTTATAATAAATAATCATAAATGTTTACTTGCAAAAATGTGGTGTATATACAGATATAACATAAGTTTATTGTTTATGTTACATAAGTTTTAGGACAATTAGTTTATTTTACAATAATTGATTTATTTGGTGCAAAATTAATATACCTACATATAAAAAACTTGCAGCGGCTCTTAACAATGTGACGTGTTCCCAGAATGCTCGTATATACTTTGCCCAACAAATAAGCATTGCTATTCAGCGTGGCAATGCTGCCAGCATTCTGGGAACGCTTCCCAGTCACGCCATTTTAGACTAGTATTTAGTTTTACGTTAGTTTTTAACTTTTGGTAGTTTTTAATTCTTAGTTAGCTTAAATATAGGTTATTTTTATTTGTTAAGTATAGTTTTAGAATTATTCTGTTGTTATTAATATATCTTTTATTTAAAATTAATTTATTTTAGAACAATTGGTTTATTTTAGAATAATTTATTTATTTTAGAACAATTTATTTATTTTAGAACAATATTAAATTTCAAGAATTGAAATATATAAATTAAGCCAAAACGGCACGTTACGTTCTTCGCGAGTCGTGTTATAAAGTGATTGATAAATTTCATCGACTAGTTGGGATCCATCGAGAGCGAATGCTGTGGGTATTAGGGACTATATCTAATTAGCAGACGATGGCAACAAACAGTATATTCAATTTACTGAGGTGAAATTTTAAAACAGAATGGTAATGGTATGTCTATTAATGAACTGCGGAAATTACTCGAGTCCAGGTAGCGTATATGCAAACATTGCAAACTAGGTCATCAATTTGCATCGACATTAAAGGTTTTAACTGCAGATGTTGGTTACGGGTATATATTTAAACCAAAAATAAGTTAATGCTAGTCTTCGACCACATTTGCGTAGATTTCCAAGATGAGCACTTAAAAAGATTTGAGATGACATTTTCACATAAATAGATTCAATAAAGGATCCGTTTTGTTAGTTATTTTGTCTATAAATCTGACTGTCAGTCAGTAACTCACTCATAGTACTGTTTATATACTTATAGGTTAAGAAATAATTATACTTACCCACTCACAATGATCCAAAAATAATAAATATTCACCAATTCAATGCGACGTTTAGTTCTATAAACTAAACTTATTAAGAATCATCTATTCTCCCTAACTGCTCAAGTATATTATAGAAGCTAACTTGGAAATATTCTCATAGGATTATTTACTTTAAACCGGGCTTTACTAAAGCGCACACAGTAACGATATATAAGTGTTTGTATTATAATAATACTCCTTTAAAAACAATCGCATAGAAAGAGGAGAACAGGAAAACAGTCGTCTTCGTTTTCCTTATTTCAAGGGCGGATATCCTTTGTTATAAATGATTAAAAAACCAAGAAATTTAAAATTAAGGAAAAAACAAATAAATATAAGGTACATTACAATATTTCTACAGCTTCTTCTAACAGCATAACGAACCGATTAAAATGATTTTATGTCGGTAAATAACTATATGTCCAAAGTACCACTTGCTTAATGTTTAGTTTTTATTTATAATCGTGTTGAAATCAATGACAAGAAGTAAACGAATAACAACGTATAAAAATAATAATAGATTTACAAAAATAATAAAATAGGATATTTTTTATAATGACTAGAGTTCGCAACAGCGCCCGTCATATTAAGAAAAACAGTCAGATTGTTATGCAATTTAAATTTGTGTTGTATTACTAACTCCCCCGTAGTTTCACACTCGTAGGAAAGAAAATTTGCAATTGGTTCACTTCATTTAAAAAGCACATAGCCATTTTTATGAGATTACATTTCTATTTATTCTATAGGGCAGGTTGAATTTTATATGCAAAACAATATTATTTGGCTCAAACAGAGGATTACGCCTAAGAGTTATATGTTATAGTTTAAACACTTTCTGTAATTGCTTCTAGAAAAAGAAACGTGTTTTAAACAATAATAATACCGTACCATAAATATGTGATGGAAACTCCGCAAAGACTGCGGCAGAAATATCTAAAAAACTTAGCATACAAAATTATGGTGCCACGAGACTTTGTTCGTTCACATGAAATAAAAACGAGCAGTGTCATATTAACCATTTAAAAAAAAATTGAACTACATACTAAATAACCTCCGCTAGAGAATGCCCCCTTACGGAGCTTGGACGTTCAGCTTAGGGTGGTATTGGCAGAGGGATTGGGAAATTATCTATTTATGATTGTTAGGTGAATTTTGGGCAACTGTCGCTCTACAGTTCGCAGGCGATATTATTGGGGCTTTGCGGGCATCACGAAGAGCAAAAGGGTGTGAGCAAACACAGATTATATTTTATTTCTACTCCATTAATTACTCTTTTAATTTACTCTTTTATATGATAAGGCCGCCAGCTAAGCTCTCCAATGCATCAGTGATCACCACCAACTTTCTCATTACGAACTGTTCTTATTAATAGAAATTAAGACTACTTTCTACTTTCATTAGTTAACGTGAACTTAGCCCTTAACATTAGCGGCATTATTAGTCTAATACCATAGACCTCTAAGTCTTGACAATATAGTACAGCCATTCATTGATAATAAAAAGGGAGATACAGTCACTTAAATTTAACAAGAATAAGTTATGAAATAAAAAGAAAGACTAATTGAGTGTTTCTTTTTGTTTCATAACTTGAACTTATATAAAATTATAACTGTTAACTTTTTTAAACTTTCTTTAACTTTCTTTCAATTCTCAGACTTTCGAGAAAATAAAAGAACTAAGTTACTCTCAACTATTTCAAAAGATGCTGCTAAAAATAATACTTCTTCTAACTAACTGCGCCTCACAGAATAACTGACCACTGAGAACGGAAACTAGAAAATTAATTTTTATTACCTAAAGCTTGTATTTATGTGTAGAATTGAAAAGCGGATTGGTTAACGCAGTATTATATCGTAAAGTTGTACGATTGTTATAGACAATGTTATAACAAGCGGGACCAACGACTTTTCAAAGTACGGAGTCCTTCAATCAACCAAACCCTGTTTTATTTTTTGATTTTACACTTACATTTCTTGTCGGTGCGGGAATCAAGTCAACGACCTTCAAGATTTACAGCAAGACTTTTACTGCTGCATGGTGCATGTAAGTAACTAGCCATCCGCGCGCGGTTTTACCCGCATAGCTTCTGTTCCTACGAACTACGAATTCCTACGAACGTCATAATTAAACATGTTACTCCTGAATAACATAGCTTTATAATGGTAAAGAAGAGATGGCCGTTGGGGCCAAAAAGTTCTCGAATGGAGACCGCGGATCGACAAGCGTAGCGTAGGACGTCCACCTACTAGATGGACGGACGATCTGGTTAAGGCCGCAGGATCACGGTGGATGCAGGCCGCTTCTAACCGCAACAACTGGAGATCTTTGAGGGTGGCCTATGTCCAACAGTAGACTTCCTACGGCTGAAATTATGATGATAATGGTTAAAGAATTTTTGAAAATCGGGTCTGTAACTCCGCATTCAATGCAAACAATCACATTTTTTATTATATTAGTATAAGTATAAATGTATTAAAAAATAGTTCAAATACTAATATTCTTACTGTTTCAGATTGATTCTGTGGTAACGCTACTCTCGTCTTGTCATTATAGGAACAAGGGCTTCCAATTTAATGAAATGATGTACATTACTGTTGTTGAGAGGACATCTCTACAACAGTAAGAGTTTTGCGGTTCGGGATTTATGTGTTTTTTTTCGTAGGTATTGTTTGTATGCGGTAAACGTCAGATTTTGTGATCATTATTTTAAAAAGTAAATTCTAAAATATGAATATAATAAAACAAGGGTCCATATTGAGTTGTCTCATATAATTATGTTCAAAACAAGTTAAACTCTGAGTAGATTAACCATCTACGTAGGACTCTATTCCCTTACTCTCGAAATCCGATGGGGCAATTCTATCGGCGGGAGATGAGCGGAACCTTCTAACATAGGACAGGATAGTTTTTTTTTTACGAAATCTATTAACAAATCTTTGCCTGCGTTTTTCCTAAAACTGTAATTTCTTAAGTTGTACTAAATAACTCAATAAATTTAATACCACCAAAATAGATCGATTAAATGACTTGCATTATTCTAGACCACTTCTGACTACCCATGAATCGAATTTCTATGATTTATTTATAAGGTGATTGCAGTAGATCCAGAAAACAGCCGAGTACTAGAATACCTCGTTAACACCAAATGCCGATATCCCATAGGGGTATCATAACCACATTTCATTGGCTATGTCTGCAACCACCAACAAGACACAAATCCTTACCACATCCGTAGCGTAGCGGTATTTGGCTCGCTTTAAATCTCGGAGGTCGACGGTTCGATCCCCACGCCGGACAGAAAATCTTTGTGTGATGATGAAATTTTAATATTACTTTCCGGGTCTGGATGGTTGAGGGACTACCCTCCGTACCTAGAAAAGCACGTTAAGCCGTTGGTCACGATTGTTATAACATCATCTATAACAAGCGTATATCAGGTAACGGCAGCAGCGGTTCCCTGTGTATTACAACATAATACTGCGGTCACCAATCCGCCTGCCAGGCGCGGTGACTATGGCAAAAACCCCCCTCGGGAGGAGGCCCATATTCAGCAGTGGACGTTGTACGGGCTGATGATGATGATTATTTAAAATAAATAAATATATATTACTTTCTATAAACATCTAGTATTCATTAAATAGACAGTCTCCGAAGCGTAGCGGTATAAGTCGCGTTTTAAGTCTCGGAGGTCATGGGTTCGATCCCCAAACAAGAAAATCTTTGTGTAAATTTTCTGGGTATGGTTGGTTAAGGGACTACCCTTCGTGCCTCGGAAAGCACGTTCAGCCGTTGGTTCCGATAGTTATAACATCATCTATAACAATGGTATACCAAGGACCGTTTCCCTGTGTATTGCGAAAAAATACTGCGGTCACCAACCCACCTGTCGAGCACGGTTACTATGGTAAAACCCTCCCGAGGGAGGAGGCCCATGTTCAGCAGTGGACGTTATACGCACTGATGTTGATGATGTTTAATGAAACCTTTATTTTTAAACAAATCACGAATACATTACTAGAAAATATATTATACAAGTTCTAAGAAAACAACATAAAAGAATCACGTTACTATCCATGAAGGAAACACGGTTCCGATTATTCCAATAGATTTTCCTTCATATTATCGGCGGTTGTCATAATAGCATTGTATACGACGGATATTGCCAGCTGTGACAGAACTTAACATAAAATAGATCGGTTTGCAAGGGAATTTTATCTTCCTGCGTTCTATGCCACAAAATATTATCTAACTTGTTTCTGTTTATTCGCACGTAAAAAAAAACGATGAACCCCTTTTTAAGAAAATTTGGCTGGCGGAAGATGAGTAATATAAATACTTTATTATTCTTAAAATTTATAATCCAGTAAATTATAGTGGTATTTCAATCACTCGGCGACCATTTGCAATTATTAATAAATTTTTCTCGGTACTGGAAAACTATCAAAATCATTCAACATGACCTTCCAAGTTTTGTTTTTTTTTTCGGCGGACATTATAGCCAGTAAAGTAAGGTAACATGGTAAGGTATAAAAGCGAACAGAACTCCAGCCTTAATAAATGGTTTGAAGACTACAAACTAAGCAACCTACCTAAGAGGACACACCCTGTGGCCTTAATCCTTGGCTCACGGCTGGCGGAGAGATTGCGTGGTCATAGGCCTATCTTATAGAGAGGTCATATGAAATGTTTGCCGAGACGCGGTCTCCTCTCTGGGACGTGTGTGAGCCAACCAACAAGACCTCCATAAGCTATCATACCTTCATATTTGATTCACCGTTTGATTCAACATTTGACTAGCCAGAATATTTAAAGTATAAATAAATAGTTGACTGTATTAAATAACACAGTTTATTCAAATAAACTATTTATCGACATTGGTATTCAATTGAACTAATCCTATCGAATAGGTAGGACCAATGTCCTATAAATCTAGGCACTCTAAAAGGCAATCTCATTTTTTCCTAAAATATGTAAATTGGATTCCAAAGAAAAGACGGACTCAATTTACAGGAATAAGTGATAAAGTATATTCCAGCAATCTACAAACCACTACTAGAAATTGAGTACACACTAAGTATACTTAGATTAGGATTTGAGATCGCGTAAATTTTTATGAATATATTTTAGAGAGGTACTAGACTATAACGTTGCTTAAATGCTCAGTATAGAACTAACTAAACATGTTAATACTATGAGGATTTATAAGATTTATAAATTACAACGTAATGTAATTATCAACTGTTCTCCGAGTAGTTTTAGGCAAATATTAAAAGAACATCGTAGAAGAACTAAAACTGAATTCATCAACTCAGTTTCGTTTGGTCCTTCTTCTTATAAGCTGGATAATATACTCGATGTCAATGACAAAACTGTTTGGGAGTGAAACTCTGAAACAATACTGCCTTATTAATAATTGTAAAATAAATTTTATTTAAAAAAAAGGATTCCTCTGAGTCTTTTGCCAGTTCTTCTCAGGGTTGCCACGTCCAGAACTGGTGGTAGTAAAAGAAAGGGACGCACCATAAGAACATGATTTAAAGTATTTTATAGCACAGTGTGACCTAAACCCGCATTTTACGCACGCTTTTCCGTGACCTAAGTTGACTATTTCTGAACGGTGCGTAAATTAATCGACTAACTTCACACATGCATGAAAAATGAAAGCAAACACTTTTAAATGTCATTTGAAGTTTGAAAATTCACAGCGAACAATAAATGACAGAGAAAAAGTATGAAGAAATAAATAATAAAATGATGACATTAAAAATTGCAATGATTTGAATGTGACTTTTAAATTAATCAATTCATCCAGCGAACCCACTCTTCATCCTTTCTTTCACTAGATTGAAATTGAAAATAAACATATTTATAGAAATGCTAATATATAGTTAAAAGGAAACAGGCACAAAGAAACCCGTAGGAAAGGTCTACAACAAAGGAATAAGGCTTATTCGTTAATTATTTCGTAATGTTAAAACAGGCATTGAACAAAGATGTAGTTTTGTTAAAAAATTCAATATTAATAAAACACATATAGCAGTAGAATATAACATTATTACTCAAGAGAGAATCTATAAAATTAAACCGACACAATTTGGATATCATATTCCCGATAGGCAATTTTTCATTCAGTGATATTTGAATATTAATGTCAGTGATATATTTATATTTGGGACATCCTACGTAGAGGTTTATTTCAAAAACTGTGCTTAAACATGCGTTATAGATGTATAACGCATGTTTGGTTGTGACAGCGCCCCCCTTGGTTTTAACCGCGTTATTTAGTTTCTGTGGGTAGAAACGTGGTGTTTTACAGTCCATAGATATATATTATGCTAAAATATTGTGTCAAATCCACAATTAATTTTCAAATAACTTGAGTGATATCGGCTCCAGAAGCCGTGTAGTTTCCGGCTCAAAATAGACTACCCCAATTCTTCTCATAGGTTGTTGCAAAGGTGACGAAGGTACACCTGATAGGCAACATTATCTATCAACGCTGGAGTTAGTCTTGGTTACTAACAGATTTATTGCAAAAAATACGTGTCCAATATTTTTTGGTAATCTAACTGACGGAGTAAATAGTTTATTTTTCTCGACGGTGGTTAGCTAAGGTCGGTCAAGAGAAGGTCAGCAATGAACATAAATGGGCTGTTGAAGAAGAGCAATATCGATTACAACCTACGCGAAAATACATTGGTATTTTGAGACAATGTTTTAAAATCCAACATTGAATATAAACAATCAAATGACACAAACACCACCGTATGTTTTTAGGTATTTTGGAGGAAGATAGGTTTCGGATATAATCAAAAACGGTCAAAATGTTAATTCACATCTAATAATAACTTGTATTTAAAAATTACTTGAAAATCCCACACAAAGCTACCTAATATTTTTATTTGCCCATGCCTACGCCCATAAGGATAAAAAGTTACTTTTTGCTGTGTGCATTTGTTTTTTAACAACACCTAATCATAGTTAAAACATACATCTGCTTTAATTATTTAGTGACACAAAACCAGGTTTTGATTTAATGCAAATTGATCTATAATATAATGCGACTACTACTCATTATCGTATTATTATCGTAAAGTAGCATTTGGGTTTGTGTCACTATCAAATTGTAGCAGCGTATTATGATCTCGTATAATATTTAAATTCACTTCAATATTCCATTTAGGTCAATTACTGAACATGATCGAATATATATTATAATCTGAATAGACCTTAGCGAGCTATGGTCGTTGAAGGATAATATCGTTATCACTACGCTTGGCGGGACTTGGTGTAACAGAAAGGTGGTTAGTAATCTTGAGCTTATAGATGCTGCTGCCCATTAAAGCAAATTGATCTTTAATTATAATGTGACTAAAACTCATTATCGTAAAGTAACATTTGGTTTTGTGTCACTATCAAATTGTAGCAGCGTATTATGATCTCGTATAATATTTAAATTCACTTCAATATTCCATTTACATTTATTTGGTCACCAACCCGCCTGCCAAGCGTGGTGACTATGGCAATACCCTCCCTCGGGAGGAGGCCCATGTTCAGCAGAGGACGTTATACGGGCTGATGATGATGATGATTCCATTTAGGTCAATTACTGAACATGATCGAATATATAAAATCTAAATAGACCTTAGCGGGCTATGGTCGTTGTAGAATATTATCGTAATCACTACGCTTGGCGGGAATTGGTGTAGCAGAAAGATAGTTAGTAATCTTGAGCTGATGATGCTGATGTCCATCTATCAACCGTATATTCCTTAATCGCCTCTTACGACAGTCTTGGAAAGATACTGGGTGGTCTATTCTAAGCCAGAAACCACACGATATTTTTTCTCACTAAACTTTATAATGACATTTTACTTATTACTTAAAATTCAGCCTTCCTAAAATGACGTAAGTTGCCACATTTTTTTACAACTTTTAAAGTGTCTGTCAAAAGTTATGGCCCACAGGAAGTGTCTGGCAACTGTATATGTTTGTTTATAACAATATCATATATGAAATATGTAAAAACCAACCTTCCAACTTTGACGTAAGTTGGCATGATTTTTTCCACCTTTGATACCTGCTACCTGTAAAACGGCCCCCTTTCAGCTTAGCGAGTATCCATTCCTCTCTAAGTTTACGTTATATCAGCAATCCAAAAAATTTCATCTTTCCTAAAATCACGTAAGTCTGGGGTGACTGGGATCTTGGACTATTAGCTGCCCATAGGCAAAGGGCATATATCATACATGTATATGATATATGCCCTTTGCCTGACAATTATATGAAGAAAGTAATGCTATTATTGATCGAAAAACAGCCCGATATTGGCAAAGTCTTATTATAAACAAAAATATCGGTATCGTTGGAATTTTCGGTGAGATACTACCGAATATATACATACTGACATAAAGACGTATCTAACAAGTGTACGGGAAATTAAGCACTACTGCTCAGTAATAGGAGTGTATATTGCGTATTTCATTTCTGTATTTATATACCAAAAATAAACATATTTGTACGTGACGTTCATTCATAAATTGAGCAGATGGCTAAACGAAATGAGTGATTTGCAAGAATCTAATTAACTTCTGTGTACGATGATGGAAGATATTTAATATAATTAGGGGAAAAATTCTTGATTATTGCGATTATTTAACTTTTATTTTCAGGCGAACTATTGCCACTTCAGCGGTTAGAGAGGTAAGCATAGCTACGGCCTTATTAAACGGTTTTGAAATCTACAAACCAAGCAACCTACTACGCAAGAAGCGCCCGCGTGTGGAGCTTGGATGTCGGCTCAGGGCGGTCGCTGACGGGGGGATTGTCGCATGATTACTCTGTAAATCAAGAAATACGTAAAAATACAACATTTTGGTACATATCAATGCCTTGTTCGTGTGTCTTCGAATGAGGGTTTAAGGATAGAGGAGAACTTGGGTTGCCAACTAAAAACTATCGCTAGGTGTCGCCGAGCCAATGCTCGGGAACACCGGCGATCATTGTGGCAGAACATGCAAATTTTCTTGTGATTATTATTGTACTTTTTCTCTATTATCTGAGTGCTTTGTGCTGAATTTAATGCATTTTCTTTCTTTCTTCATTCGTTAATAAAGCATCCTTAGCATCCCCAAAATATCAAAAATAATGAAATTTCAAAAAATGACAGACTTAAACAAAATTACCTTTAGAAACCTATATCTTCAGTACCTTTTAATGTAAGAAATAAAAGCATAATCAGTCTATTAAGTGTACAGTCGAGGAAACGACAAAGATCTATTGACTGTCGATCTGTACCTTTATAATGTCGATAAATGTCAATAGATCTGTAGCGGTAAAGCTTCGTAAAATTCAATATAAAAATTCACAGAACTTCACAGCTGATTATAGCAGAAATTCTACTTCATAATAGAGCTCTTTGCCGTGTTCCGATTCATGGAAATCCTAATAGCCCCTTTGCGATTTTAAAGACACCTACAAAGTGAAAACATAATATTCATGTTAAGAGCTTTAAAGGAAAATTTCATCCATTTATCAATAGATGGTACATCATGTAAAGTGATTACGATCGTTAAGAAATTTTAAAGAAATAATAAATTTAGTATACACAAAAAATGATACCTTATAAATAATACACTAACTATAACCGCCAGCAAGATAGACGGGCTCACCTCGCATAAGTATTATTTTGTTTTAATAGAATATTATTTTATGTACGGTAACATATGTTCCATTATTTCACAGAAATATATTTCACTAACGCTCTCTGTATAGTCGGTGATATTAGATACGTAAGTGACATTGACTAATAAGATATAATATCGTCTACTTAGAAATTTGTTATTTATTTCTCCACATTATTAGCTTATTATCACTTACGCGGTATTATCACAATTTTCGAAGCTTGTTTAATAACATTTCATCATCGTCATCATCAGCCCGTATAACGTCCACTGCTTAACATGGGCCTACCGAGGGAGGATTTTTGCAATAGTCACCACGCTTGGCAGGCGGGTTGGTGAACACAGTATTATGATGCAATACAAGGGCAACGCTGCTGCCCGTTCCCCGCGAGTTATAGATGTATATAACAATTGGGACGAAAGGCTTCGTGCCTTCAGAGGCACGAAGGGTAGTCTCTGAACCAACCAGACCCAGAAAGAAATGTTAGAATTTACACAAAGATTTCTTGTCCGGTGTGGAGATCGAACCCACGGCCTCCTAGACTCAAAGCGAGACTTATACTTCGCCACGGAGGTATAATTGTAGGTATGGATAAATAACATTTGATGAGGCACATTTAATCCACCCCTGACAAGTGTTAATAACCTTTCATGTGTATAATAGATACCGCAATTTCAACATGTATAATACCGTCTGAGTAAATACAAACAGAAATTCAATCCGAAAGCTATCGATACAACAAAGTCTAAGCTATTAAAACATGGTCACGCACCGATTACCAGACTTTGTATTCAATCAATTAATTTCAAAGCAATTCATTTACCAATAAAAATGAAGGTACAGAAGTCATCAGTTTTCATATATTGGTTTCGCCAAATATGTTGATAAGCGCATAACTCGCCATTTCGGAAACATTTATCTACACTAATATTATAAAGAGGAAAGATTTGTACCTATTTTTGTATGTTTGTAATGAATAGGCTCAAAAAGTATTGGGCCGATTTAAAAAAATCTTTCACCATTCGAAAGCTACATTATCCACGAGTAACATAGGCTAAATTTTAATTTGGAAAAAAATAGGGTTCCGTAAGATATTTGGGTTTTTCTGACACAAGGTGTAAAAAATCAACCAGAAAAGTTACTTATTTTGCGTACGCTGCCTAAACTATTAAAGATAGAACCATAAAATGTTCTAATTAATTATAGATCTTATAAATATCTACAAAAAAGTCTGCGACACACCATACCTATCTATGTCGAGTGAGGCACAACGACCATTTTTTTATTTAGAAATCTTGAATTTTTTTTGGACTACATTTAAACGCGTTTATTTTACTCATGCTATTAATCCTTATCAAAATAAATTATTTCATCACTAAGAACAGTTTATGTAGATAATATTTGGTCTTTGAATGATTAAAATTGGACGTTTGGTTTTGAAGTTATGGCGAAATTAAAATATTACGATTTCTGCTGCACGGCCCGTTGCGAAGTCTAATAATTTTCGTGCGATTTTTTTTAAATTTCGTTCTTAAAACTACACCTACGCAAAAGTTCTTCTCAGAGCTAATCAACAGTTCTTCTCAGAGCTAAACAACACTTCTTTTCAGAGCTTTGAAAATGCCTAAAATGCCTAATCCCTAAAATGCCTATTAATTACATCATTAATTATATTTTCATCATTAACAACTTTAACATCCACAGAAAGACAATCTGTGCAGCCTGCGGATAATGACTGCGTTGTCGATGTTTATGTCGGTGTCTGTGAATTGACCTGGGAATCATTTTGCTGACCGTGTCTTTCCTGGGTAGGCTTTTTGCAGCGGTAACCGACATCCGCACGGAGCCGCGGGCGACCGCTATCACTACATCACTACATATTATAAACAAAGTCCCCTGCCGCGTCTGTCTGTCTGTTCGCGATAAACTCAAAAACTACTACATCGATTTTCATGCGGATGTTACCAATCGATAGAACGATTCTTCCGGAAGGTTTACGTACTTATATGATTTGTTTAGTTTATGTGTACATTTGACTAATATAGATATTTGTCAGAGGTGTCGGAAAAAATTAAGCCATTTGGGAGCTTTCAACGAAAACGCTGCCTAAACCCTATGAGATATAACCAAACAATGTATGGTGGCAAATATTCTTCTCTTTTAGATCTACAAAAAAGTCTGCGATAGCATATGTCTATCTTTCAAGATTAACTTGCTATATCCATTATATCTTAGAAAAATGATAATTTCTAATGCGGTAATTGTAAAGCTAATCATCAGACGGATTCAGTATTTATCCTTATCATTTTAAATGAGTTAATATTCTTAAGCATTTCATGCAGATTATTTTACCCCTACACTATATACTTTTAATGAATAACTTAGAAGTTATCGCAAAATAACAGCGCGTGTTTTAGGTAGGCCTAATGCGATTATGCGCGCTCGATCCTTAAGAATTATAGGGCAATTTTTTTGTTTTGTGTTCGTTGTAACTATGATTGATAGATACTTGAATACCTATTTATTTTGTGTTTGTTGTATTGTTAGTCCTGAAGAGTATAGGTATTTCATACGATAAAAGTATACCCACCTACTTATTTCACTGAGTTTTAGTAGGTCATCATCATCAGCACGTATATCGTCCACTGCTGAACATGGGCCTCCTCCCGAGGGAGGGTATTGCCATAGTCACCACGTTTGGCAGGCGGGTTGGTGACCGCAGAATTATGTTGTAACACACACGATTATTATAGATGATGTTATAACAATCGGGACCAACGGCTTAACGTGCTTTCCGAGGCACGGAGGGTAGTCCCTCAACCAACCAGACCCGGAAAGAAATCTTAGAATTTACACAAAGATTTCATGTCCGGTGTGGGGATCAAACCCACGACCTCCGAGATTTAAAGCGAGCCAATTACCGCTACGCTACGGAGGTAGGCCAAATGCGATTATGCGCGCTCGATCCTTAAGAATTATAGGGCAATTTTTTTGTTTTGTGTTCGTTATAACTATGATGGATAGATACTTGAATACCTATTTATTTAGTGTTTGTTGTATTGTTAGTCCTGAAGAGTATAGGTATTTCATACGATAAAAGTATACCCACCTACTTATTTCACTGAGTTTTAGTAGGTACCTATATTAATTTGTTTCTGTTTGTTTTGACCAAATTTCGCCCGTTTGTTAGAGGTTTAAAGACATTATGTAGTATAATTATCAGTATTGTACCCGTGCGAAGCCGGGGCGGGTCGCTAGTACTAAATATTTTGATATACTTCAAGTTTTATTTCAACTTCTTCGGTATCATATGGTAATCGAGTATCTGAATGATGTCGAGGCAGATAGTAGCACACCAAAGAGATTCAAAACGAAGGAAGTTAGAAGAATAATCCAAAAAGCGAACACAAAGAAATCACCAGGATATGATCTCATAACAAATAAAATTCTGAAGGAACTGTCTGATTCTGGAATGCTGCTGCTCACAGAAATCTATAATGCGATGACTACACTACAGTTTATACCTCCACAGTGGAAAGTTGCACAAATAATATTGCTATTGAAACCTGGCAAACCAGCTGAGGACCCGAAGTCATACCGACCATCCTTCCCATTCCATCGAAAATATATGAAACGCTAATGTTGCTACGTATATCACCTATAGTAGAACAACATAAACTCATTCCTGACCATCAGTTTGGATTTCGTCGTAAACACGCCACTATAGACCAGATACATAGACTAATGAATGAAATTGACAAGTCCCTTGAAGCTAAAGAGTACTGCGCAAGTGTATTTCTGGACATATCCCAAGCGTTCGATAAGGTATGGCATGAAGGATTACTATACAAGGTAAAATCATTGTTTCCCAACTACATCTATAAAATACTCAAATCTTTCATAGAGAATAGACACTTTCTTGTCCAAAATGGTGAGGCACTTTCAAGATTATGTAATATTAACGCAGGAGTACCACAAGGTAGCGTCCTGGGGCCTCTGCTCTATCTAATCTACACCTCTGACCTACCAACCTCAGATTGTATAACCACTGGAACCTTTGCAGATGATACTGCGATTCTGGCTTCTCATCGGGATCCAACGGAGGCGTCAAAAATTCTACAAAATGGACTAAATAGTATCTCTAACTGGCTCAAGATGTGGAGAATAAAGGCAAACGAAACCAAATCTATGAATGTTACCTTCACTTTGAGAAAAGTTATTTGCCCATTTTTAAAACTCAATAACCTCGAGATTCCCCAAACAGACCTCGCAAGATACCTAGGCTTATACCTGGACAAAAGGCTTACATGGAAAAAACACATTTTCACGAAACGCAAGCAACTCAGTCTACAAATAAGAAAACTCTACTGGTTGATGGGCCGCCGATCACAATTGTCTCTGAGCAGTAAACTTCTTCTGTATAAGGCTATACTCAAACCAATCTGGACATATGGTATTCAATTATGGGGGACTGCCTCTCACTCTAACATTGAAATTGTACAGCGATTTCAAAATAAAACGCTAAGAATGGTAACCAATGCCCCTTGGTATGTCACAAACGAACAGCTGCATCACGACCTGCAAGTCAATACAGTCAGACAAGAAATTCTGCAGTATACAAAATCGTACAAGAAAAGGATCACCAACCACCCAAACCGCCTTGCAAAAGTCTTAATGGAAGAAGCCCAAACAACTCGTAGACTAAAACGGAAAATGCCCCAGGACACACTTAAATAAATTCCCGTGAAGTAGGATGTGGCAGAGGTCACATACCGAGCATGCCATTAGAAATCCCGACCAATATACTGCTTAATGTTCCATCATGGTGACAGATTGTAGTAATAAATAAATAAAAATAAAAAAAAACTTCAAGTTTTATTTCAACTTCTTCGGTATCATTATCAAAGTGTAGTATTGGTCAGTATCGATCACGCCAAGTTATATTAAGTTCACATGGCTGAGTGGGAGTCATATTGGGTGAACTCGGTTCGTATTAAGTTTCAAGTTAGTTGTTAGACGTTTAGATGGCTTAGTAAACAAGTCTATACATACTTGTATTGAATGTGCTAAAATATGTTATTGATTTTGTATAGAAATTTATATCAAAGATGTGGGTGGCAAGACAAGAAATACATCTGAAATGTTGTAGTTACGACTATGAGGATATATTCCTAGCCTACATACAAACTTAACCTTCTGATATTAAATTATGATGGTATAGGAAATCAGTATAAAATGTTCTTTAGTTTGTGATAATATTATTTGTGCTTTTACTTGTGATCTTTTGTTGCTTAGGCCACTATTACCCTGAAGAAATTGAAAGTACTGCATAGTTTCCAGTTGCCGACAGGTTTTTTTTGTTATGTTGTTTAAGCCGTTCTTGGTAAATGCAATATGCCTTATTAAGATTGGAGGTAATTCCTTATTATTATTATCATAAGCATATCGCTTATTATGATAATAATAATAAGTAATTACCACTTGCGCATCTACACTAATAATATTATAAAAAGGAAAACTTTGTTTGTTTGTTTGTTTGGTTGTAATGAATAGGCTCAAAAGGTACTGGACCGAATTCAAAAATTCTTTCACCATTCGAAAGCTACATTATCCACGAGTAACATAGGCTAAATTTTATTATGGAAAAAAATAGGGTTCCGTAAGATATTTGGGTTTTTAGGACACAAGGTGTAAAAAATCAATCAGAAAAGTTATTTATTTTGCGTACGCTGCCTAAATTATAAAAGATAGAACCATAAAATGTTCTAATTAACTGTAGATCTTATAAATATCTACAAAAAAGTCCAAAACACACTATACCTATCTATGCCGAGTGAGGCACAACAATCATTTTTTTATTTAGAAATCTTGAATTTTTTTGGACTACATTTAGAACCGTTTATTTTACTCATGCTATTAATCCTTATCAAAATAAATTATTTCATCACTGTTTATGTAGATAATATTTGGTCTTTGAATGATTAAAATTGGACATTTGGTTTTGAAGTTATGGCGAAATTAAAATATTACGATTTCTGCTGCACGGCCCGTTGCGAAGTCTAATAATTTTCGTGCGATTTTTTTTAGATTTCGTTCTTAAAACTACACCTACGCAAAAGTTCTTCTCAGAGCTAATCAACAGTTCTTATTAGAGCTAAACAACAGTTCTTTTCAGGGCTAACCAACAGTTCTTTTCAGGGCTAACCAACAGTTCTTTTCAGGGCTAAACAACAGTTCTTTTCAGAGCTAGAATATTACACGCTTTTAATATTTTCTTGGACATTTGAAATGCCTAAAATGCCTAATGCCTAAAATGCCTATTAATTACATTTAAATATTTTCATCATTAACAACTTTAACATCCACAGAAAAACAAACTGTGCAGCCTGCGGATAATGACTGAGTTGTCGATGTTTGTGTCGGTGTCTGTGAATTGACCTGGGAATCATTTTGCTGACCGTGTCTTTCCTGGGTAGGCTTTTTGCAGCGGTAACCGACATCCGCACGGAGCCGCGGGCGACCGCTATCACTACATCACTACATATTATAAAACAAAGTCCCCGGCCACGTCTGTCTGTCTGTTCGCGATAAACTCAAAAACTACTACATGAATTTTCATGCGGTTGTTACCAATCGATAGAACGATTCTTCCAGAAGGTTTACGTATATGATTTGTGTAGTTTATGTGTACATTTGACTAATATATATTGATATTTGTCAGAGGCGTCGGAAAAAAATAAGCCATTTGGGAGCTTTCAACGAAAACGCTGCCTAAACCCTATAAGATATAACAAAACAATGTATGGCGGAAATATGATTCTCTTTTAGATCTACAAAAAAGTCTGCAATAGCATATGTCTATCTTTCAAGGTTAACTTGCTATATCCATTATATCTTTTAGAAAAAATAATCATTTCTAATGCGGTAATTGTAAAGCTAATCAGACGGATTCAGTATTTATCCTTGTCATTTTAAATGAGTTAATATTCTTAAGCATTTCATGCAGATTATTTTACCCCTACACTATATACTTTAAATGAATAACTTAGAAGTTTTCGCAGCGCAGCGAGTGAGGTAGGCCGAATGCGATTATGCGCGCTCGATCCTTAAGAATTATAGGGCAAATTTTTTGTTTGGTGTTCGTTGTAACTATGATGGATAGAATGATACTTGAATACCTATTTATTTATTTAGTGTTTGTTGTATACCCACCTACTTATTTCACTGAGCTTTAGTAGGTACCCATATTAATTTGTTTCTGTTTGTTTTGACCAAATTTCGCCCGTTTGTTAGAGGTTAAAAGACATTCTGTAGTATAAGTATCAGTATTGTACCCGTGCGAAGCCGGGGCGGGTCGCTATAATATATAAAGCTGAAGAGTCTGTTTGTTTGCTTGAACGCGTTAATCTCGAGAACTACTGGTCAGATTTCAAAATATCTTTCAGTGTTAGATAGCCCATAGCTAACCTAACAGAAGTTACGTCGGTGAAACCGAGCGCGTTAAGCTAGTATCATATATAAGCATATTGGTGGTTATTCCTTATTATTATTAATAAGGAATTACCACCTCTTTCCTTATTATTATTTTTAATAATAATTACCACCAATCTTAATTAGGCCAAACTTTTTATAAAATATATAACATAAACGTGTAAAGCTTTGTTTTTACAACCGTATATCAAGGATTACGCAGGTTTGGTATTTTAACCTTCCGCAAATGCGAAATGTTTTTATTACTTTGTTTATGGCGTCCAAACAAATTTACTTTCGCGTTATTATATAAGTATTACCTAAATATGGTTATAGCCAAACCTTATGTAGCTTTAGATTATTTTGAAAGATGGCTGAGTTTAAAACCTATTAATAAACAATTATATTTCTGCTATTAACCTCGCAATTTTTTACGACGACAAAATTGCATATCCTTTATTTATCTTAACGAAAATATGTAATAACTAGCGACCCGCCCCGGCTTCGCACGGGTACAATACTGATAATTATACTACATAATGTCTTTAAACCTCTAACAAACGGGCGAAATTTGGTCAAAACAAACAGAAACAAATTAATATAGGTACCTACTAAAACTCAGTGAAATAAGTAGGTGGGTATACTTTTATCGTATGAAATACCTATACTCTTCAGGACTAACAATACAACAAACACTAAATAAATAGGTATTCAAGTATCTATCCATCATAGTTATAACGAACACAAAACAAAAAAATTGCCCTATAATTCTTAAGGATCGAGCGCGCATAATCGCATTTGGCCTACCTCCGTAGCGTAGCGGTAATTGGCTCGCTTTAAATCTCGGAGGTCGTGGGTTTGATCCCCACACCGGACATGAAATCTTTGTGTAAATTCTAAGATTTCTTTCCGGGTCTGGTTGGTTGAGGGACTACCCTCCGTGCCTCGGAAAGCACGTTAAGCCGTTGGTCCCGATTGTTATAACATCATCTATAATAATCGTGTGTGTTACAACATAATTCTGCGGTCACCAACCCGCCTGCCAAACGTGGTGACTATGGCAATACCCTCCCTCGGGAGGAGGCCCATGTTCAGCAGTGGACGATATACGTGCTGATGATGATGACCTACTAAAACTCAGTGAAATAAGTAGGTGGGTATACTTTTATCGTATGAAATACCTATACTCTTCAGGACTAACAATACAACAAACACTAAATAAATAGGTATTCAAGTATCTATCCATCATAGTTACAACGAACACAAAACAAAAAAATTGCCCTATAATTCTTAAGGATCGAGCGCGCATAATCGCATTAGGCCTACCTAAAACACGCGCTGTTATTTTGCGATAACTTCTAAGTTATTCATTAAAAGTATATAGTGTAGGGGTAAAATAATCTGCATGAAATGCTTAAGAATATTAACTCATTTAAAATGATAAGGATAAATACTGAATCCGTCTGATGATTAGCTTTACAATTACCGCATTAGAAATTATCATTTTTCTAAGATATAATGGATATAGCAAGTTAACCTTGAAAGATAGACATATGCTATCGCAGACTTTTTTGTAGATCTAAAAGAGAAGAATATTTGCCACCATACATTGTTTGGTTATATCTCATAGGGTTTAGGCAGCGTTTTCGTTGAAAGCTCCCAAATGGCTTAATTTTTTCCGACACCTCTGACAAATATCTATATTAGTCAAATGTACACATAAACTAAACAAATCATATAAGTACGTAAACCTTCCGGAAGAATCGTTCTATCGATTGGTAACATCCGCATGAAAATCGATGTAGTAGTTTTTGAGTTTATCGCGAACAGACAGACAGACGCGGCAGGGGACTTTGTTTATAATATGTAGTGATGTAGTGATAGCGGTCGCCCGCGGCTCCGTGCGGATGTCGGTTACCGCTGCAAAAAGCCTACCCAGGAAAGACACGGTCAGCAAAATGATTCCCAGGTCAATTCACAGACACCGACATAAACATCGACAACGCAGTCATTATCCGCAGGCTGCACAGATTGTCTTTCTGTGGATGTTAAAGTTGTTAATGATGAAAATATAATTAATGATGTAATTAATAGGCATTTTAGGGATTAGGCATTTTAGGCATTTTCAAAGCTCTGAAAAGAAGTGTTGTTTAGCTCTGAGAAGAACTGTTGATTAGCTCTGAGAAGAACTTTTGCGTAGGTGTAGTTTTAATTTAAAAAAAATCGCACGAAAATTATTAGACTTCGCAACGGGCCGTGCAGCAGAAATCGTAATATTTTAATTTCGCCATAACTTCAAAACCAAACGTCCAATTTTAATCATTCAAAGACCAAATATTATCTACATAAACTGTTCTTAGTGATGAAATAATTTATTTTGATAAGGATTAATAGCATGAGTAAAATAAACGCGTTTAAATGTAGTCCAAAAAAAATTCAAGATTTCTAAATAAAAAAATGGTCGTTGTGCCTCACTCGACATAGATAGGTATGGTGTGTCGCAGACTTTTTTGTAGATATTTATAAGATCTATAATTAATTAGAACATTTTATGGTTCTATCTTTAATAGTTTAGGCAGCGTACGCAAAATAAGTAACTTTTCTGGTTGATTTTTTACACCTTGTGTCAGAAAAACCCAAATATCTTACGGAACCCTATTTTTTTCCAAATTAAAATTTAGCCTATGTTACTCGTGGATAATGTAGCTTTTGAATGGTGAAAGATTTTTTTAAATCGGCCCAATACTTTTTGAGCCTATTCATTACAAACATACAAACATACAAAAATAGGTACAAATCTTTCCTCTTTATAATATTAGTGTAGATATAAGAAATATAGTACAGTAGGTAATATACTATTAACCTCTATAACCTCCACTCTTGACGAGGGCCTATCACGATGCAATGGTTGTTTCATATATATTTAGCTTAGTTAACACGATTGAAATTCCCGCGCCGAAAAAAAACACATCTTTGTGTAATATCAAAGATTCTATCCGCGTGTGCTTGGTTCACGAAGTAGTCTACGAGCCTACGAAGGCATGCTAATTAGCTGCATCCAATTGTATCATTGTCATATTGCCGGTGTAATGTAATATTGCCCGCCAACCGTGGCTAATTATTAAATACAGAAACAATTTTTGTTTTTAACTAAACTAATATTTTACACGCGAAAGTTTGAACAGATCTGTTATGAGATTTGTGTTCCGCTACAAAATATTGCTCTGCGTATACAAAAATAGCTGTCCCTCGCTGTTTAAAATATTTGAGTTTGAGTTTCAGCCGCGTAGATTCCGTCCCCGTGGAAACTTTAACTTAAAATAGTCTATGATACTCACAAATGACGTGGCTTTCTATTGGTAAAAGAATTTTCAAAATCGGTTCCGTAGATCCAGATATCCAGACCCCCTACAACGTCACGAACTCACAAACTTTACCTCTTTATAATATTCATATAGATCTAATTCAATATAGATACTCAATACATACAAACTAATTTAACGTTTCATACGTTAAATTAGTTGTATGTATTGAGTTTCTAATCTGAAATTCATATGTAGAGGAATTTTTAATATGCTGGGGTAAGTTTTTGATTCATTTGAGCTCCATTTAGGATAAGTAGTTGTCTGTACGAGTATAATCGAAAACCTTAGAAGCCTTTACTTGTGTTTAAACTAGCTTTTATAATTGCATTAACCGGGTGACGACAAAGTCGTTACAGCAATAATTTAAGTTAATATATAATCAAATCGTCGTCGCGAGTTGTGAAAATTCAATTTACATGACTAGAGATGTGCGTATTTCTCTTCGCTTTGTATTAATTAGCTTTATAGTTTGTGTTTTTATAACCGCTTGAATTTTTAAAGTTAATGTTGTTATTAACTTTAACTCCGTGGTTTCACGTTATAAGTCTTGCTTTAAATGTTAGTTTGTTAAGAGATCTTTGTAAAATCTGTGGAGTCCATTACACTATTTTAATGATTTAATTGAACACACAACATTATTTATTTATTTTTATAAAATCAACTTATTTACGAAATATTTGATAACTATTTTACAATTATTTTATGTAATTGTTTGATTGACTCACAATATTGATATGTGAATATCGACCTTACGGGCTCCCGACATAATGGGTTATATGCGAGCCGTCGTCGTCGCACGCGCAAACAAGGAATCAACAACCACCAGTCAATCTACGACGCGAAGCGTATGTTGCCTTACTGATTGTATCGATCTATCTTTTTTATATTATGCTAAATTATTTATTACCTTGTTAAAAGAGATGGGCCGACTATAGTATTTGCCGACTAACCGACTAGCCGACTAATCGGTTTTCAAAATTCCGATTAGTCGGCCGACTAATCGGCAATGCCGATCATCGTAATACCTATTTGTCGGAGGTGTTCGGGCTTTTTAGTCATCACTCGGCTTAGTCATCGCGCGGCCGCTGAGCTTAATTACTCACTGATTAATACGTTCCTATGTTGTAAAGACTGTAACTTTAGATAGCTACTCTAAGTAATGTTTAGAAATTACAAAACAAGTACAATTATTTGTTTCATTTGTTATGCGCCGATTATAATCGCCATATTTTGCCGAATAGTCGCCGTCTGCAAACGATGCCAAATCGTCGGCTTTCCCGACTAGTCGGCGGCTAGTCGGCCCCTCTACGTGCTAATTTCTTCTAATTTCCAAGCTGTATTTGCTAGAACTATATGTCTTGTGATTGTGCATTCTGACTGCCTTGTGTATAATATGTGTGAACTGAACGATATATCGTAGTACCTTGAGTTGAAATATATACTACCTAAACTACCACAATAAATACGGATTATTCTATTTACCATCCCAGTTCTTATATATACCTACTTCGTGGGGTCGATTCCCGCTCTGGAGAGAAGACAAAAGTTTTTGTCTAAATCATTTTTTTTTCGGGTCTGAGCCGTTGAGTCCTCAGGTCCTCATCAATCAAAGATCATCTATGACAGGTAATGAATGGAAGCCTTAGTATATACTTTACATAAAAATGTGGTCAACAAAGAAAGTCAAGAAAGATTAACAAACATCCATGCACAAATAAATTTTCGGGTTTTAATGTATAGTAAGGACTTTTCTTACATCCAATTCACGATTCATTTGATTATACTACCTACATTTCAAGTTTATGAAAGTCACAACTATAAAATTTCACTCAGAGATCATTTCGGAGCAGGGACGAACGGACGAATGAACGAAATACATTCAGAACTCACAATATCCTGAGAGCGGAAGATGCTTGCGGAAGCTTACAAACTGTAAAACTTTTATGTGGCCATGATGTTCTCATGAACGTGAATTCCCAAGTGGATTGAGTATAGAGCTATAATGGATTATACCTTCCTGATACATTATTGGATTTAAAATCACTTTGAAACGCTTTTACTAAAATCGTACTTAGAATTTGTACGTGAATAAATGATAGTGTTTCCTGCTGGAAACCACTTGCTCTATGAGTAATATTTGTACTTTTTTGTTTTGCATTGCTTAGTTGTTTGTGTAAAAGCTTCGCTTTATGTCTCGGAGGTCGTGGGTTCGATCCGAACACCGGACAAGAAATCTTTTTATAAAAATCGCGGTTGAGTTCTTTGTGTATTACAACAAATTATTGCGGTCACCAACCCGACTGCCAAGCGTAGTAGTTATGGCAAAACCCTCTCGCGGGAGGAAGTATTCATGTTCGGCGGATGACGTAATATGGGCTAATAGGATGTTGATGATTTTCTTCTTTTATTAATCTATGGTCAAAGGTATATTCTTAAAAATAAACTGCTTTCATTCCAGTTTTTATCTTCTGTAATAATTTAAAATAAACTACTCTACTAAATTTAAATTTATCGGTCTATGGAGCACAAAGGTTCTCGAGTGGAGACCACGAACTGGCAAACGCAGCGTGGGATGACCGCATGCACGATAGACCGACGACCTTATAAAGATCGCAGGGAGTCAGTGGATGCAGGCCGCTAGCAATCGTTAGGGGAGGCCTATGTTCAGCAGCTTGGACGACAACAGGCTGATATTTATTTATTAATAGGGCAACTTACAAAACATACACTCTGGAAAGGATCGTACAATGGCTCAAGCAATAGTGCTGTTTCAATTACAAGTTGCCACGACATGCATTAAAATTAACAAGGTATATTAGCAAACTATGTTATTGAAATATTTTTTAAGAAACACTTAACTAATTTCATATACTTAATCACTTAAAACTATGATGATGATAATGACATTTTAATTCCCACTTACACATTCCCCCTTACCTTTACTGTACATAACAATTACATACTTTGCACAGCAGGTAAGCATTGCCATTCAACGGGGTAATGCCGCCAGCATTCTGGGAACCTTGCCAAGTAGAATAGATTTAGAATAGTAGTATTTTATAAGTTATTTTTAATTTAAATTAGCTACTTTTAGTTGTCTATAATGTATTTTATCGTTGTATTACATGCCAATTACATATTCTTCATATCTTTGTATATAAATGGACCGACGGCTTGTGAAATATGTCAATTGGAAAATGTTATTATGTTTAACATTAAATGTGCGCGGCGTCGCGTCTGACGACGAAATGGCGGTATTTTCTCTAAATATCCATAAAAATATGATGCAATTTCCATTCCATACATAAGAATTTTCCTAACTGTTACTTAAGCTGGGACATCAACATCGATCGAAGACGCGAAGTAAACTTAACGATTTTTACATTCAATCATCCTGATGATTGATTGTAATAGATAAAAACATCATTTGCTGGACATGGGCCTCCCCCAGAGGTAAGCGTTTGCCATAGTCACCACGCAGGCGCGCCTTGGCAGGCGGGTTGGTGACCGCAGTATTATGTCATAACACATGGAAATGGGCGGTAGGCCCATTCCCTGTTATATTGTTCCTTGTTTATAAAACCGGGAAGTAACATGCTTTCCGAGACACAGAGGGTAGTCCTTCAAACAACCGGACCCGGAACCGGACTCGGAACTGGGCCTTAGATTTCACACAAAGGCCGGGGCCGAACCCACGACCTCCAATACTTACAACGAGATATATAGCGCTAGGCCACCGTGGATGCCACAATGTAACAACTTGTTTTCTAGTTGTCATTCGAGTAGCTCCTGTTCAGGTAGCAACTTCATAAATAAATATAGTCTATGTTATCCGGGAATAGTGTAGCTTCCCAACGGTAAAAAATGTTTTTAAATCGGTCAAGTAGTTTCGAAGCCTATTCAAAACAAACAAACAATCAAATCATATTTAACCAATTTATAATATTAGAATAAAACACAATCTAATGCGTTAAAATTAACAACCTAACATTAAATCTTTCTCTTTTTAACTACATAAGTCCATAATTGAAGTAATACAGATGGATTACATTGTTACATTCTTATTTATAGGTCGTTAAAATCGTTTACGTGTAGCTATAAAGATTCAAGAGGGGATAAATTATTCTGAACGTAACAATTTTATCCTGTTACTCTATAATCCACTTAAATCTTCGTATATAGGTCAGTGGTACAGCATGTGTTGGTTAAAACTCGAATAAGACTGTTTACGCGCTTACTGAAACTTGCAACGAAATTTAACAATATGATTGGCACTAAACTTGATCAACTTACGATTCGTATTATTTTCCGGAGACAGATATACTTATTACATATTGCTACTCAGGGATAATGTAGCAATCTAATGGTGAAAGAATTATCGAAATCCGTTTAGTAGGTTATGAGTTTATTTGAAACAAATATACAAAAATACAATCTTTTCCTCTTTATAATATTAGTATAGGTAAATATATTTTTCGAAGTAGTTCCAAAAATTTGCGCGTTAAAACATGCAAAGACTCGATTCAGTCCACCCTTATATTTTAAGTATGACAAACATACTTAAAATATAAACATGACAGGAACATTACACAACTACGAATCGCTACTATAATTTACGCATAACATTTTAGTGAAATGGATTCTTTAGGAAAGCAGCCATAACTCTTAATACTATACCCATCTAGAGGATAACACAAAGATATTTTTCGTTGTAAATCAAAAGTTTAGTAGATTTATCTTTCTGGCACTTTCTCAAATATGTACGAAGAGGATGACAAGCAACAAGTAGCCATGTATGCTTAGTACCCTAACCATAAGTTTTGGTTGGTTCGGTTTCATCGTTGTTTTAAATGGCAATTTACGGACAAACACATAATTTACTGACTAAAACCACAACCAGACTCAGAACAATTACCTATGGTTCACACAAGCAGTTTTGTTAGTGAGAATCGAAGTGAAAACACCAAATATCAGAAACTACTGCCGTAACTACAGAAAATATTCAAACCAAAAATTACATATTAATTTCAATTTAAGGTCAATGATGAGAATATTTTAACAATGTACGGTACCCGGTATGGGAAAAATCTAAAAAAATATAATTTAGCCAAAATTTTTATTGCAACACACACTGGTTAAAGACTTTCGTCTTCAGGCACTGAGGTATTTTAGAGGAAAAAACGTTGCGAAGTTTCCCGAACGCTGCCCATCCGAGTTGGATTCGGCGATTGACCTCCTTCTCGAAGTTGGACCTACCTAATTGGACTGTTTGTCCTAGGTATACATACGCGTCAACAACTTCAAGAACCGTATTCTCAACCATAATAGGGGTAGGCACAACATGGACATTAGACATGATTTTTGTCTTGTCCATGTTCATTTTAAGACCTACCCGCTGGGAGACTCGGTTGAGGTCTTCGAGCATTGTACTGAGTTCTTCCATCGACTTTGCCATGACCACGATATCATCAGCGAATCGAAGGTGAGTGATGTATTCACCGTTGATGTTGATGCCTAGTCCTTTCCAATTCAGAAGTTTGAAGGTGTCTTCCAAAGTGGTCGTAAACAGTTTCGGAGAAATAACGTCTCCCTGTCTTACGCCCCTTTTTAGTGGAATTGCCTTCGTACTCTGTTCTTGTACTCGGACCGACATAGTGGCGTTTCTATACAAACATTTCAACACTTCGATATACCGATAGTCAATACGGCATCGCTGGAGAGACTCAAGTACGGCCCATGTTTCGACCGAATCAAAGGCTTTCTCGTAGTCCACAAACGCTAAACAGAGAGGCAAGTTATACTCTTCGGTCTTCTGTATTACTTGCCGCAGCGTATGTATGTGGTCTACGGTACTATAACCTTTTCGAAACCCGGCTTGTTCGGGAGGCTGAAAGTCATCAAGCCTTCGTTCGAGACGATTCGCAATAACCCTGGAGAACAGTTTATAGACATGGCTCAAAAGCGAGATGGGCCTGTAGTTCTTTAGTAAGGTGTTATCCCCTTTCTTAAAGAACAACACCACCTCGCTCTTATTCCATGCTTTAGGCGTGGTGCCTCCGAGCAAAGTGGAATTGAAGAGCTTCTGAAGGACTTTAAGTACCGGTGATCCACCCGCTTTCAGGAGCTCTGATGTGATTCCGTCCTCACCCGGCGCCTTGTTGTTCTTTAGCTGTTTCAGGGCCATGCTTATCTCGTACAGGCTGATGTCCGGGATATCCTCGGTATAGTGTCGGGTCAGTTTGGCTCTTGGGTCTATAGCCGCACTGAAAACAGGCTTGGTGACTGAAGCGTAGAGCTGCCCGTAGAACTTTTCGACTTCCCTTAACACTTCCGCTTTTGTCGACGCAAGACTGCCATCATCCCTCTTCAGCTTTGTCATCTGGCTTTGCCCAATAGACATATCTCTTGCAAACACTTTGGAGCCCTGGTTACGCTCTATTGTATCTTTAATACGTGAAGTATTAAAACTACGAACATCGTGTCGCAAGGATTTTTTAATTCGTCTATTAAGCTGCCTTTGTGACTCAGCATCATCGGGAGATTGCATTCCTAGCAAGCGTCGTTCAACCATTAGGTTAAGGGTGTCTTCAGAAAGTTTCTGAGTTCTACTGGTACGGCGAGCCTTGAAGAATTGAGACCCTACCGTATGGACAGTCTCTACGAGCCTGTTGTTGATCTCGTCCACTGATGCGTCTTCATCTAGACAATCGAATCGATTTGAGAGCTCGAGTTGAAAGATCTCGGGGTTATCGATCTGGGCGCGAGTAGGTCGGAGCGTAGACTTCATCAAAAGGGACCGTTCAAGTTTAACGTTTTTATTCAATTTGCCTCTTACTATTAAATGATCACTACCGGTTTTCACCCTGTGAATCACAGAGACATCATTGAAAATCCGTTTCTTGTCGGTCATGATGAAGTCGATCTCATTTCTCGTGGAACCATTGGGACTCAGCCAGGTCCATTTCCTGTGAGGCGGCTTCTGGAAGAGAGAATTCATCATATAGAATCCTTCTTTCTTTTCCTTTCCTTTCATTCTTCTTTCTTTTCCTTTCCTTTCATTCATCCTTTCATTCTTTCTCCAGAAAATCAGCCAGCCTCTGTCCCCTAAGGTTCCGTTGCCCATAACCGAAGTTCCCTACTATCAACTCATTATCGTTTCTCTTGCCCAGTTTCGCATTGAAATCCCCCATAACAACATTGAAGTGAGTTTTATGAGTATGTATGGCCCTACTAATGTCCTCATACATACACTCAACTTCTTCATCTGGGTGTGCCGAGGTCGGTGCATAGACCTGAACGACCTTCAGCAAGTATCTTTTAGATACTCTGAGTGTTAGGTATGCCACCCTGCTAGACACACTGTCGATGGTAATTATGTTGTTAACGAGGGACTTGTGAACGAGAAACCCGACACCACCTTGGGACTGTTGGTCGCCCTCCCGGTAGAAGAGCAGGTTGCCAGATTTCAGGGTTATCGTGTCCTGTCCCTCTCTACGGACTTCAGACAACCCTAGAATATCCCATCTGAGCCTGCTCAATTCTTCTTCCAGCTCAACAATCTTTTCCTCGGTCCGTAGAGTGCGCACGTTATGTGTTGCCAGGGCCAGTGTTTGCCTGTAAGATTGGTAGCCACTCGTCTCCCGGGGATTCTTAGCACCCCTAGCCTCGCCGATACCATGACCGCTACCGTAGCCAGGCCTAGCGGGGCCGCCGGGGACTCGGGGCCGTGTGTTATTTAAATTTTCCATGAGGGGAGTTTGCCAATACTCGCCACGCTTGGCAGGCGGGTTGGCGAGCGCAGTCTTACGTGTTATAATCCAAGAAGACGCTGCTGCCCATCTTCTGGTGTATTTCCCTTGGCCGGGTCCTACGGCGCCCACGGGAGGAGATGGGGGGCATCATTCTTACGCCGGTGCCCGTACTCAATGTGTACAATTAGCAAATCTAACAAGTGAAGAAGCTAAAGTGCTGTACGGGGTACCGCAGGGCAGTATCTTGGGCCCCTCACTTTTTCTTGCCTACATCAATGATTTGTGTCAACTCAATCTTGATATGGCTTAAAATCCTTACATTTGCCGATGATACTGCCTTGCTTTTCAAGGGTAGCACGTGGGAAGAAGCTTTTTACAATGCATAAAAGGGGTTTAACGTAGTCACTAATTGGTTAAAAGATAATATACTAACGTTGAATGTAGGTAAGACAAAATTTATAACCTTTTCTTTGAGAAATATAGAAACCGACGTAGCCAACCATAACATTGTTTCGCATAATTGTGCAATGTTTGAAAATACGAACTGCTTGTGTCCTAAACTTGAAAGAACAAACGTAATTAAATACTAGGGTGTCCTTATCGACAGCAAGTTAAGCTTCCAACAGCATGTTGAATTGGTTTCGGCTAGAACCCGAAAGTTAATATATATTTTCAAAAATCTACGTCAGGTCGCTAAAAAGGAGTTGATAAAATCAGTTTACCTCGCTCTCGGTCAATCACAGATCAACTATTGCATATCTGTGTGGGGAGGTACTACAAAATCTCTAATGCTTAAAGCTGAAAGAGCCCAAAGGGCTATTTTGAAAGTGAGTCTGTCTCTGCCTTTCTTTCATCCCACCATTGACGTCTACACGCAAAGCGGGGTCCTTACAGTTCGCCGACTCTTTATTCTGGATACTATATCGAAACAACACTCCTCGCTGAACTACGACCCGAAGTTAGTTGAAAACCAGCGCAGAAAAGATTTTGTTTGTAATAAAACAACCTGTTGAATCTATAATATTATAAACGCATGTATCAAATGTTTTTAAGTTAGTTGTCAATAAACCTCTCAAAGAAAGGACGTGTTTCTCTGTTCAAAATCATATCTCTAAAACTGTATTAGAAAAGCAACCCTATCACCACAACATATGGTCGACTTCGAGCCGCATAGAACGTTACCTACGATTGAAGTAAACAACTCGGACCCTCGGCCGCAAGAACAAAAGACTACACATTCCAAAGCGATAAGCAAGCCGATTTATGCAGGTGTCTATTCAATTAGTGAATTAAAGTAATAAATAACGTTATAACATCATACTTCGGAACTATATTTAGAAAATTTGAACTTTTGCAATTGAAATTAAGTGAAATATGACGTCACCAGTGGATCAAGCGATGAGTGTACTTGAAGATATCGCCTCATTACTCAAAAAGACTCAAATTAATCTGAAAAAATGTTCTCAAGAGCGTTTATCTAAGTTGGGATACCTACAATCACGTATTCAGACAATCGAAGATTACTGGAACGCTTTCAAAAAGGCACACCAAGACCTGTTAAAATGTACTAATCGGGAACAACGCGGATTACTACCATACTTTGTAAATGACGAGTACATGCTTCATGAAGATTTATATTTATGTATAATCGGAGATTTAAAAGACATGTTGGCTTCATGTAATAGAAAGATGCCGGAACAATCTTTGTGTAATACGTCAAATGAAGTACACTTACAGTCAAAAGTGAAATTACCTAGAATCACCATTCCGTCATTCTCGGGTAATTACGAAGAGTGGCCTACATTTAAAGATATGTATGTGTCATTGATACATGAAAGCACTACATTGAGCGATGTTGAAAAATTACATTATTTGAAGAACAGCGTCACAGGGGAAGCGGCATCTTTATTAAAGCATATTCAAGTAACAAACGCAAATTACTCTCAAGCATGGGAAACGTTGAATAATAGATACAATAATACGCGCCTCATAGTGAACGCATTACTTAAACGATTATTTGCACAAAAAAAGTGTAGTGAATCGGCTGCACAGATTAAATGCCTACTGGACACTACCAATGAGATCATAAACAGTCTGAAAAATATGATGATTCCTACAGACTCCTGGGATCCTATAATTATATTTCTGGTCGTGCAGAAGTTGGACCCGGAGACGCACAAGGAATGGGAACATGCTGCCTACTCAGTTAAATGTGAAGAGTTACCAACGTGGAAGGGACTTTGCGAGTTTTTAGAAGCCAAATTCCGAATGCTCGAGCTGGTTACCCCCACTACAAGTACCAGATCTGCCAAAGAACGTGTTCTTCATGTTACTACGACTGAGAATGATAGACAAAAATCTTGTGCTTTGTGTAAGGATGCGCATACACTGTATCACTGCAATATATTTAATAAAATGTCAATCAATGAGAGAGGAGAACACGTCAAAATAAATAAGCTTTGTTTCAACTGTCTCGGAGCGGGACATTCAGTATTCAAATGCCGAATGCCAATATCTTGCCGCATTTGTAAAAGACGCCATCATACGCTTCTACATCAACCCAAGAAGATGGATGTGTCGACCAGCCAAGTACCTCAACAATCGACATCATCAAACCAAGCAAATGTAGAAGAAAAGCAAGTTAATACGATAGTTGCGTCATACTATAACGCCGAGCAGAAGATACCATTATTAGCGACTGCAGTAGTGATCCTTAAGAGCAAGTATGGGCACACTACTTATGTAAAAGCGCTAATCGATTCAGGATCTCAAGCATGTTTTATTAGCGAGAAGGCAACTCAGATTCTGAATCTAAGCAAGTCACCAGCAAATCTCATCGTCTCTGGAATGGAATCAATTAAAGTAAGAGTTAAACATGAGGTCGAAGCTCAAGTATTATCACAGTGGGATATCAATTTTAAATTACCTATCAAAGCTTACGTGATGTCCAAACAATTGACTTCCAACATACCATCAAGCACCATGAAAGAGAATAACTGGCCACATCTAGCAGGCATCCAATTAGCAGATAGAAATTACTATGAAGCAGGAAACATCGATCTGTTACTGGGTGTAAACGAATATGCAGCAATTTTGAAGCAAGGATTAATAAAAGGTCCACCAGGTACACCATGCGCACAGAACACCTATCTGGGATGGATCGTAATGGGTGAAATGACAATGAAACTTAACGAAAGAAAGCAATCCTTGACGGCCATGAAGCAGGAAGTTAATATAGACGATTTGCTAAAAACAATATGGGAGGTTGATACGGATACAAAGAGGAAACATACTCAAAAGGAACAACTATGTGAACAAATATACGAAAAGACACACAAGCGAGATAAAGATGGAAAATACATAGTTACACTACCGTTCAACACAGATCAACTACAATCAGTACTTGGAAACACAAGAGATATAGCAAAAAGAAGAATGATGCAATTAGAAAGAAGATTTGAACAAAACTTAGAACTAAAACAAGAATATAAAAAGGTTATAAATGAATATAAAGAACTAAACCATATAGAACAAATACCTAAAGAAGAAATAAATAATAATTCAGTGTACTTACCCCATCACGCAGTGATCCGGAATGACAAAGATACCACGAAGACACGTGTCGTATTTGACGCGTCCTGTAAAGGTTCTAATGGTATCTCTCTAAACGACGAACTCTTGCTGGGTCCAGTGTTACAGGAAGACTTGCGAAGCATTATTATGAGATGGAGAAGTCACGCTATCTGTTTCGTGTCAGACATACAGAAAATGTATAGGATGATCTGGGTAGACAAGAAGGATGTAGATTGTCAAAGAATTCTATGGAGATATGATCCATCCGAAGACATCCAAGACTATCGCCTCTTGACTGTCACGTTCGGAACAGCATCTGCACCCTATCTCGCGGTAAAGACACTCATGCAATTGGCTGATGATGATGGTGACATGTACCCAGAAGCAGCTAGAATATTACGCGAAGATTTTTACGTCGATGATGTCATGTCTGGACATGACAATTTAGACCAAGCCATTAAAATTAGTCAAGATCTTAAGGCGTTACTTCATCAAGGTGGCTTCGAATTAAAGAAATGGTCTTCAAACAGCCGTGAATTCATGGAAACAATTGAACCAAGTGAGAGATCAAGTCATGCAAACCTGAAACTAAAGATTGATGGTACTATTAAGGCTTTAGGACTACAGTGGAATCTAGGAACTGATCAGTTTGAATATAGTTTGAACTTACCAGTCATCAGTAACCTGGTCACGAAGCGAACCATTCTTTCTGACATACAAAAACTGTACGACCCATTAGGATGGATTGCACCCTGTATTGTATTAGCTAAGATATTAATTCAACAACTCTGGTTGGAGAAGGTAGACTGGGACGAACCGTTGAATACAAAACTGACTGAAGAATGGATGACTATACGAGCTGACATAGAAAACGTGAGTGAACTCCGAGTAAACAGATGGATGGAAACTTACAGTTCCAGAAAAGATTCAATAGAAATACACGGTTTTAGTGACGCATCAGTAAAAGCGTATAGTGCTGTTGCGTTCTGTCGTGTCATAAGATCAGATGGCACTATTAAAACATCTATTATTGCTGCTAAAACCAGAGTGGCTCCCTTAAAGACAATATCCTTGCCAAGATTGGAACTCTGCGGAGCTTTGATTCTATCAAGAATGCTGAAACAAATAGGGCAAGCTTTGAGAATACCTGCCTCACAAATCTATGCTTGGACTGATTCTACTATAGTCATTTCGTGGTTGTGTGGAGACCCGAGTAAATGGAAGCCATTTGTAGCTAACAGAGTTGTCGAGATTACAAGCAATGTAAATTATAGCCAATGGCACCACGTCCAATCTCATGATAACCCAGCTGACATAGCATCAAGGGGCATGTTAGTATACAACCTGAAAAGATGCGACCTATGGTGGAATGGACCACCATGGCTACTAGAACCAAAGATACAGTTCACTAAACCCGACATTTTAAAAACAGATGTAGAGAGTAAAAAGTGCATTGTGCAGACTCTGAAACTAGAAATTGATGAAAACGAAGAAGGAAAGAAACTATTTACACAATTTGATAACTTTGATACACTGATAGAACTACTGAGAACAATAACGCATTGCAGGAGATTCCTGAAACAAAATATATTAAAAGAAAACATAAATAAAGTAATTACAACTGAAGAAATACAACAATCTTTACATGTGTGTATAAAACTAGCACAAGAAGATGAGTTCATTACAGACATAGAATCAATTAAAAGAAAGCAAAGAGTAAAAAATTCAAGCAAAATTAAATCTTTAAATCCATACCTAGATGAAAACGGAGTCCTCAGGGTGGGCGGCCGACTAAGGCACGCCGAATTAAGTGATGATTCTAAGCATCCAATTATTCTAGGAGCAAAAAATAAACTTACCATCCTCATAATCGCAGAAGCTCACACAAAGACGTTGCATGGAGGCATTCAATTAATGCTAACTTACCTCAAATCCAAGTATTGGATATTGAAAGCAAAATCGATGGTAAAACAGTATGTACATCGCTGTCTTATCTGTGCCAAACTTAACGCGAAAGCTAGGATACAAATAATGGGAGACTTACCTAGTGTACGTGTGAAGCCGGCACGTGCTTTCTTGAACTCAGGTGTTGACTTTGCGGGACCCTTTCAAATTCTGTTGAATAAAGGCAGAGGAGCGAAAACGAGCAAGGGGTACATAGCCATTTTCATTTGCATGGCTACTAAAGCAATCCATTTGGAATTGGTCAGTGACCTAAGTTCAGCATCATTCATCGGTGCTTTCCGAAGGTTTTGTGCACGCAGAGGAAGATGCACAAATTTATGGAGCGACCAAGGCCGTAATTTTGTCGGTGCCAATAAGGAGTTGTCCGAAGCCTGGAAAGAAGCTCGCCTCCAGTTCGATGGTGAAATTGCTGAAGTTCTTGCTGAAGATGGTACCCAATGGCACTTCATACCTGCTTACACACCAAATTTTGGAGGATTATGGGAAGCTGGTGTGAAATCCATCAAATATCATTTGAAGAGAATCCTTAAAACTAACTTGACATTCGAAGAAATGACCACAGTTCTTTGTGAAATTGAGGCTTGTCTGAACTCTCGACCGCTGTGCCCAATGGACGACGATACTATGCAAGCATTGACACCAGGTCATTTTTTGATAACCGAAGCACCAGTGACCATCCCTAATGTGAACCTGAAAGAAGCTAAGATGAGCAATTTGAGTCGATGGCAATATACGCAAAAATTGTTGCATGATTTCTGGGTGAGATGGCAGAGTGAGTACTTAACACGACTCCAACAGAGACCAAAATGGTTAAGCCGCGAAAAGGAATTTAACGTGGGAGATATAGTGCTAATAAAACAAGACAATCTGCCACCCGGCAAGTGGTCCATGGGACGCATTACTGAAAAACACCCTGGCCACGACAGTTTCACCAGAGTTTATAGCGTGAAGAGCGGTGATAATGTAACTAAACGATGTGTCACAAAATTATGTCCTTTACCGATAGAAACAGCTGATTAATTAGTAAGTTATTTCAGTAAGTTACATTGTAGTATGTTTTCATCGTTGATTATATAATGTACCTTAAATATATTAGTTTGTTAAAGTATTGTATTTTGTTCTCCACTTTGAAAGGACTTTAGTAGTCCTTTGGTGGGCGGCTTATGTTGAATCTATAATATTATAAACGCATGTATCAAATGTTTTTAAGTTAGTTGTCAATAAACCTCTCAAAGAAAGGACGTGTTTCTCTGTTCAAAATCATATCTCTAAAACTGTATTAGAAAAGCAACCCTATCACCACAACACAACCTTAAAGACAAGTTTTGCAAAAAGATTTTTCTGCTACCAAGGTTGCAATCTTTATAATAAGGCTAACAGAATGCTTTCGATTTACGCCTTACCAAAAACTAAATGTAAACTTGTGGTTAGGGATTGGTTGCAAAAACTGGGTTATGACGCTACGGAGGATTTACTTAGCTAAATCAAAAAAAAAGCACACACACACGCACACACATTTTCACGCACTACTCTTACACACAAACACGCGCACGCACTCACACTCAACTACAACTTACACACAAACACGCGCACGTACGCGCGCACACACACACACATGCTACACGTAACACGTTAATCTAACAAGGAGTCCTTATTATGTACTAGGTAAAGAACTATTCTTATCTTAAGTTTCAGAATAATATGTTGTATTGTGAGGAGAAATAAATAAATATTATTATAATATTATTATTATCTACTATCAGTACATGATTGTTAATTGTGTCAATGTTATACATACATCTTACACTTAGGTCCCTGTTTACGATAAAAGCCTCCTCCATCCTCTTCCTCTTGTATTGGCTAAATAATATATTTTAATAGATCAAAATTATATTTATAATGTACAATATAGTCAGAAATACTTAGCATGTAAAGAAATGTAATGTAATGTTTTTATTCTAAATGAGCAAGTAACAAAATATCTACAACAGGTGATCTTGGAATGGCGATCACATGGCAATAACTAAGACTTTAAGAGTATGCAAGTTAGTAATAAACAAAGGGAAAAAATGTCAGAAGAGATATTACAATAAGTTGGTATATTGCAGATTCGCTCCAAAAGTCCTTAAAGTTATTGCTAACTTTAGTAACTACTAGATTCCCGCGCGCGGTTTCATCTGTGTAACTCCCGTTCCAGTGGGAACTTCATAATTAAATATAGCCTATATTTAGTAGAGGATACGATTAAGAACGACCTTCACCAATCTGTTTATTGGATGAAAAGTTTTTTATATCAAATGTAATATTTTAAATAATATAACGCGGGTGGGTTGACTAAGAAATTCCTGGCCAAACTATTATTTATTAAAAAAAATATTATTTAATTTTTTATTGTAAATCGAAATATTTAATTTTTTATTGCAGATTGTAGCAAAACAATATTATATTTTGATATAAAATTTATTTATTAAACAAATAGTATCGACATTCCTATTAATACCTGGCAACCCAGTAGTTATGCCAGGAAACAAAAAGAAAACCCAACGTTTTTATATTCTATAGGCTTCATACTTTCGATTAGTATTAAATTTATTCGTTTAAAGTAAAGTAAATTAAATAATTAAATTAAATTTTAAAGTAAATTTTTAAATAATAATAGCCAGGAATTAATTAGGCAACCCACCCGCGTTATATTATTTAAGTCATTAAATTTGATATAAAATATTTTTCATCCAGTAAACATATCGGTGAAGGTCCTTCTTAATCGTATCTTAGACTAATTAATCAGTGATAATGTAGCATTCAAATGGTGAAAGATTTTTTTAAATCGGTCTAGTTATTTTTGAGCCAGCTCGTTACAAACATAATTACATGCAAATCTTTCCTCTTTATAATATTAGTATAGATTAATGAAGATCCTGGAAACATAGATGCACACAAACATAGTCAGAATAATTACTATTCTAAACCACAACTCTTTTATGCGCAATCTTTATCTTTATAACTCACGGTTGACCTACTGTTTTCTTTTCATTACTCTTTTAAAATATGTATGAAAGTTTTATAAAAGGAGTTCATTGTCCATAAAATACAATAGAAAAATCTGAGATGCAGTTTCATATTATTATTTAATTTTATAAGTTTTTTAAGCCTCACAATAATTACACGGGAATTAGTGATCTTAAAGTGTTAACGATGTTCTTTGATGACTCTAATATTATATCTTGAGACAAATAATAACACAATAATATTTTCTATCATCTTCATCAGCTCGTTTACGTCTCCTAGAACGTGCACCTCCTTTTAACAAACCTTGGCAAGCCAGGGTAGTCGAGATATAAATGGGCCACTATAAGTGTGGCCCAGGAGATCCCGCGGTGCAATAATGGCCGCGGGTGCCGGATTGCTTATGCGTGGCCGGCCCCCGCCAACGGCGGATCGAAGGAGTGTTCGGGGGGTTTTAGTGGTGTAGGGTCCTCGCCTCGTGGTATGAGTTAGCATACCACGCTATGGAGAGGGCGAGTCCCACATATCCCATCGCCAGCGCGCGAATACGCTGCAGCGGCAGCGGTGGGAATGCGAAAAGTTATTTGCCTCAGGACAACAAAAAAAAAAAAGTAGTCGAGATATTGTCATAATCGCCACGCTTGGCGGATTGGTGATGGCAGTAAGGTGATCAGTGTCCCTTAGCTTATAATTGCTGCAGTCCATCAATCATCTGAATATCATTTCCTCTCCTCTTACGACACCCATGGGAATACATGGGAGTGATCTATCTGAGTCGGAAACAACACGACTCAAAAATAATAAATTACATTTCCTATTATATATAATAATGAAAAGAAAAGAACTTGCAACTTTCTTTTGTAATAATAAAACTTATATTTCCAATGTACTACGATGAGGTACCGTACGAAGAACTTGAGATAAACTTTAAAAGTAGTTGTTGTCTTTATATTACTATTCTATAAGTTACATGACTTTCTGTGTTCCTTTCTGTGCTCGCGGTTTCAGCCGCGCATCTCCTGCTCCCGTAAGAACTTCGTAATTAAATATTGCTTTTTAAATACAGCATTATTCCACGACTCATAATGCGAAGCATTAGAGAGTGCTCTACTACTGAAAAAATTGTTTTGCCTCGGTTCCGCGACTATTTAATTAATTGCTCGATTGGTAATCCACGTAACCTCCTCAATCTGAACGGAGAATAATTCTGTCACTTGTAAAAATTGCTTTAAGATAACAGAACCGGAAAAAAATATAGAAATAGAAAAAAAAATCCTGTCAATCAACACTTTTTTTCGTTTGAAACACGATAGCTGGCGTAAAAATTAATTAATCTAATCCATTTTTTTTTTATCTTTAGATCTGCTATTCGGAGATTGGTATTGAAACTGGTTATCTTATATAGCGTCGTTGAATTGTTATTAACGAAAAACTAAAATTAACAAAAATACACGAGTGCTTATATACCTATATATATTTTCTTCTTTTCGTCGAACGAATGATCGTTATGAGTCGTGCACTTTTGGATTTTCCAAATTTTATTTATTTAATTATATATTCTTAATTACATATAAGCTTCTTCAATAAATGAGCTACTGAAACTGAAAGAATTTTCCAAAACGGACCAGTAGTTCCTGATCTTCCCATGAGTGTCGTAACAGGCGTCTAAGGGATATAAAGCTGGTGGATGGGGCTCAAACATACTCACCAATTCGCGTTCCAAGCGTGGATAATATGGCAATATCCCTCAAAGATCCTTGTTTTGCCAAGGGCTGTTAAGAGGAGGCCTATGTTCAGCAGTGGACGTAAAGAGGCTGATACAGTACCTACTCTCATTTATTATATCACATTTCCTACAGTAAATTTCACATTATTAACTATGTTTGAACTGCGCAATATCTCAGCGTTTGTGCATATTGCGGATTAGATACGGAAATACGAAATGCATGACGTCATGTTTGCCTGAGTGCCTAGGTACCATAGTGCTTAGAATATTAGACTGTATAATCTAGAATGCAAATACAAAGCTAGAATCTAAGACATCGTACTCGTAGAAGCAATTTCGCTAAAATCAGAATCAGACAATTTATTTGTCAGACCACATTTAATAAGATATAATTTGTTATAAATATTATTTCTATTAAAATATTAACTAGAAACAAATATAAGCAGAGCGAGCTTCAATCCAATAAGTTCCAAAATATTGCTGTTTTACATTTAAAATTACATATAAAGATACTAATATAATAAAACCTTTTTAAAGTTGCACCATAATGACGATCACGATTAATTATTAGGTATCCCTATTTTCCATGGCCACGGCCATTATTTTTTTGTTGTGTTTGTTACTATCAGGAGAAGGTTTTTATAAAATTAGAACATTTAAGAATACTTAACCACCATAGGTATTAGATTTTCTAATGTAACCTAAGCGCTTTTGACAATATACTTTTTAGATTCTGAAACATTTCTCCGACATTCGTTTCGCCGTTGAACGGTTCACCGACAAAACGATTCACTTTTAATTTTTTCACCGATAGAACGATTCGCCAACACAACTTTTCGTTCAATCCGACAAAGAGTGCCGCTGTACTCTTCTCGAGATTCAACAGCCCACCGGTCATTCCACCGGTCACGATGTTTGGCGAACCAATCCCTTGGGAACGGCAAGCCAAGTACTTAGGCGTAATCCTTGACCGAAAGCTAAACTTTAGAGCGCATGTAGAAACCGTTCGTGCACGGGCTTCACTTACGCTCAGTCGACTACACTGTCTCTTAAATTCACGCAGTAAACTATTACTTGATAACAAGGTTAGGATTTATACCACGTGTATACGGCCGATTATGACGTACGCGAGCATTGTATTCGCTCATACAGCGTCTAGCAGTTTGTACCGCTTACAAACTGTCCAAAGTAGATTCACTCGACGTGCCACCGGGGCACCGTGGTTCATTCGTAATCGCAACCTGCATTCTGATCTCCAACTGCCTTCCATCAAGCAGTGGATGAAAGAGGCGTCGGAACGCTTCTTTGAATCCGCGGCTCAACATCCAAACCCGTTGGTTGTTGCAGCATCCGACTACAAGCCTTTGCCTACAAAACGTCGTAAACACCGTCGGCCTCGGGGCGTCCTAGACGACCCGGACGACGAGATCACAACTTACCAACTAGCAGTACAGAGACTGCAAGAAACTAGCACCACTACACAGAGACCACTCTATCCGACCCGCCGGAGAAGAGTGCGCCCGCGAACGCGACGCGTCCCCCCTCGCCCTCCCGACCCTTAGTTTGCTAAGAACCTTCCGATGCCCTCGTAGACTCGAAGTCCGAGAGGCCCGCGAACTGTAAAGTAGAGCGACAGTTGCAAAAACTCCCCTAAATAAACTAAAAGCCATAATTCCTCAATCTCCCCGTCAGCGACCGCCCTGAGCCGAGGTCCAAGTCCCACAGGGGACGCCCTCTTGCGCAGGTTGCTTAGTTTGTAGTGTTTAAACCATTTATCTAGGCTGGAGCTCTGCTCGCCTTTATGCCCGGTGAAGTAGCAAAAGCCTCCTGGCTAACTACATATGTCCGTCCGAAAAAAAAAAAAAAAAAAAAAAAAACAACTTTTCCAAAAGTTGTGTCGGCGAATCGTTCGCCGTAGAATCGTTCTATCGGTGAAAAAATTAAAAGTGAATCGTTTTGTCGGTGAACCGTTCAACGGCGAAACGAATGTCGGAGAAATGTTTCAGAATCTTTAAGAATTGTCGAACCAATAAATACGTTACGAGCGATTAGCATTACTTATATGTAGATATTGCCACGGTATTGGAGTTACGCTGGTGAAATTACGCAGCGAGCCTGCGTTATTTACGTTTTTACTATAAATTTTAGAACTTCACCATCTTTTTATTAACGCTTCTAGCGGGCAGGCAACCATTTCGGGAATTTTAGGAAGAAAGATGACAAACCGCGAAAATGAAAATAATTTTCGAATAGGTACATGTTCCAATGTGGCACTTAACACTGGAGCAGCTAGCAAACTGCTCGTTATCTCAAAATGTTGTTTGAGATAATTTGACTAATAAACGCATAGTCCTAAGTAAATTTTTTTGAGCATTTGTTACTGCGATTCAGAATACAGGTACTTTTTAGGTTTCCGTAACCGAGGGTAACAAAGTATCTGTCTGTCTGTCACCAGGCTATGTCTCAAGGAAGTATTGTCGCTACAAAAATTACAAATTTAAATTGCTCGAGCCTTTTTTGCTCGATACCTATAATTGCTCGATACAAATACAGGTAGGCACTTAAAAATAGTACAAACGGAGCCCTTCATGCGCGAGTCCGACCCGCACTGGCCGATTATTAATACTAATTTCTTTTAAGCAAATTAAAGATAAAATAATGCTATAGCAATATGAAAATCACACTAATGGTTCACATTCTAGCATAGCTATTGTTACGCATCGGTCACTGTCTGTCAATGAAAATTAATGTGCCAGATTGCTGCATCAATGCCTAGATAAAGCAATTTGTCACCCAACGTCAATCCACGAGATCGAATATAAATGTTATAGTGATCTAAAGCTATTAATTTAAACGCATTATCCAACAGAATTATTTCTTCTATCTACAAGCGTACCTTTCAAATCGGATGAAAAGAAAACTTGATTTACCGTATAAGAACTGCCTCAGCTAAAGAGCGTGCTAGAAGTGTAATTAAGTAGGTATCATAAATTTGGTTCAAAATGAATAAACACCGCTTCAAGCAAAAACAAAATCCGCAGGCTCTCTTGTCAAAACCGTAATATAATAAAGTTAGCCAGATAGAAATTAAACGAAAGTACCTACTAAATTAATTATATTTTTTAATGAATCCTAAAAAGTATGTTGGGTATATCCAACCTACTTTTAAAGACAAGGATAAAATCATAATATTAAGGTGTGTCCAGCAAGAGTTATAAGTAGGTATTTTTCTTTACTTTCTTTAGAAATCCTCCGTGACGTAGCGGTATAAAGCTCCATTCCTGTCCTGGACAAAAAATCTTTATCAAATATTTCTTACCGGGTCTGGTTGGTTGAGGGACTAACCTCCGTGCCTCAGAAAGCACTTTAAGCCGTTGGTCTCGATTGTTGTATTATCATCTGTGACTGTGTAGCGTTTAACTGTGTATATGTACACAATACTGCGGTCACCAACCCACCTGGCAAACGTGGTGACTATGGCAACACGCCTTCATGTTCATCAGCGGTCGTTATACGGGCTGATGAAGATCTTTAGTTCTACGTTTAGTCAGAACATATTTACAGTTTTCTGTAGTTTCAATTGCGCAATCTTTCCTTCCATGTTTCGCGGACGACTCGTATAAATTTACATCAGTTATTTCACTTTAAAATCTGTCATTTTGCTAGCTATACGTGTGCTCAAGTTGGTAATTCAAAAGAGGAAGAAAAAATCAAAGTTGTTATGTCCGTTTGTTGTTGCTGCAGTCTGGATGTTTTATTTTGTTTCCTCGAAGCGAAGTTAGCATCGTTGTAAAAGTAACTGGAAAACTTGGTTGAAAGAAAAACAACATGAATAGTCAATCCATGTTTGTGTTGTTAACTTAACCTGTGTACCTCTTTTTATGATTTTAATTCCTAGATTGTATTCGTGTGTTCAATAAATGTTTTTATTTCTTTCTTTCTTTCAATATAAGAGACTAGATAGGAATGGCGAGTTATAGAAAATATTAACGTTTTAAATACTACTTATGCCAGTTTCATAAAAAAATAATCACACAGCCGAGTAAGCGGTCAGTATCGCCCACGTATCAACGCCTATACCTACGCTCTCTGCCTACACATATGTAAACGCCTCCGTACCTTCGTTCTTGCCTGCACCTCCCGTGTCTACGCATGGCAAAGACATGGGTAAGAACGCATCGCTTAGCATCAATGCACCGCACGCTTCTACGCATATTTATGCCACCATGTTACACCCATGCCTATGTCACTGTCCCCACATCTATGCCTGCCTACCGTGCCTAAGCTACTGTGTTTTCGTCCTTGCCTGTCATGTGGAGGTAGGTATTTCGCCAGGCTTATTTATAGTACAAATATGTTTTAAGAGTAAAAGAGCATAGCACTCTGCCTCTCTTTAAATTCATTCTTAACATAATTATTATTGTGCATTCTAAAGTAATTTTTACGTAAATTTCTTGTCATATACCCTCAATAGACCATGTCCATTAGCAACGGAGGTTCGATGTAATTTATGGACAGATACGGTACAGATCTTCTGTGGCTCTGCGTTTGACATTTCCGTAAATGTGAAACAAACACGTGCAACTGACGCTAAATATATACTATAAGCTACGAGTACTTACCTACTGGAACCAAAATAACTCATTCGGGTGGTGGAATAGTTTTATTTTTTATTTTCAAGCATATATGAATGAAAGAAGTAGACTTTAGTAAATAACTATTTAGTTAGTAGAACCCACATTGGGCGTGTGTCACATGCAGGCGACGGCGTGTGAGTAGAGGCCGACGCCGACGGGTCCAAAAGTGAGGCGCCCGCGTCGTTCACTCCCTCGAAGAACGCGCATGATTAATATGGGTTCAGCCTTAAGGGTAACACTAAGTAAAAGTTGACTAAGTAGCTACCCGTTTCACTAACTTCTTTTTATTGGTTCCTAGAACATATAATCCTTAATGGGTATTAAGGATTATATAATTCTCACATTTATTAAATTTTAAAATGATCAAAGACTTAATTTCATTAGCAATTTTCAAGTTATAGTAAAACTAAAAACATGTAATTAGTTCTCTAACTACTTTTATCATACTTCATTAAATTCTTTGGGTACTTTTTTATATTTCGTCTCAATCTTTCGTTAGTTAGAGAAAAAAGATAATTTTTCTCAACGAGACTAGATAGAGACAAGGCAAAATGGAGGACTTTTTTTACGAATGTTTATGTAGTCTACTACAACGCGTTTGCTACTTCTCCGGGCATAAAGGTAAGTAGAGCTCCAACCCAATTATATGGTTTAACCTCACTCTCCAGCCTTAATTCATTATCTCGCTTTAAAAACATCAACCATGGCTCCATTTTGTTACGATAAAAGTGTAAATACGCATAACATTTACAATAACGACATATATAAGTCGAATTCAAAAGGCAGTAACAATGCAGGAGGCATTCACTTTATTTAATACTTAACTTAATATTAAATGAAAATAAAACTTATAAAATTATATAAAAAAATAAGATAAGTAATTTAAAGGAGTGTTCTAGAATTTCTAAATGACACCTAAAGATGTTGTCAGCGTAGGTAGCCACGCAATTTTGTCGCTATAACGAGCGAGTCCTTTCTCTTATGTCCGGTTTACACGGGCTTTGTAGCTAAGTGCTTAGTACTTGACGTTCGACTTGTCGTTTAGTAAATAGGATCGTTTTCTATTCACTTCCACTATTCACAAATACTAACACTAAGCACTAATCAGCGTGTTTACACATGAGGACTTAGTATTAATGACAAGTACCAAGCGCTTAGCTACAAAGCCCGTGTAAACCGGGCATTATTAAAGCTACATTAGTCGTGTATAAAACATGTTTATCCATACTAATATTGTAAATAGGAGTGTATGTGTCTGTTTGTTTGATCGTCTTCCACGGCAAAACGGAGCGACATTCGTCACTCCGTTTTCTTTCTAGCGTGATTTTTTAAGTGAAGACAGTTGAAGGGATGGAGAGTGACAAAGTTTTTGTGTCTTTCTAACCTCCCACTTTTCTAAAATAGGGGGTGGAAGTTTGTATCGAGCATTCCGAAATGTTCAAGGTAGAAAGCTAAAAATTGATATGCGGACTATTTGTAACTAACAAATAATTGTGCATCATTTTTTTTGGAAATCTGCCCCTAGCCCCTAATATAGGGCATTGAATTTAGTGTGAGACTCTCCGCAAAATTAGTACAGATAGTAGTACCATAGAATACAAACGAATAATAAAATAATTTAATTAAAAAAATGAAATAAAACAATATTAAAACATTAAATCTATCAGCTTTTGAGTAAAAAAAACAACATTCGAAAAATAAATAAGTGTTACTCATGGATTCCGATAGATAGCGCTAATTGGTTTCTGAAAAACGCTAACGTTGTGTGTTCTGAACATAAATGCGAGCATCGGCCTGCGCTTCAGACTATAGTGCATACGGTTCAATTCTAAATCAGGAATGGGGAACCGTGTTACCCCGAATTTAGCGCGAGCGAAGGCGCGGGTAAAAGCTACTTTAAAATAAATCACAATCTGACTTGATTGCAATAACATAGCATTTATGGGTACAATTTACAGAAAATAAAAAGTCCTTTTACTAATATACGGGTAACGTATAAATACATAAGACCTAAAATGAGACCTCAAAATTTGCAAACACGAACTTTTAGTTCTCAAATTTACCATTTTTGTAATTAAAGAATAGCAGTTAGCAATAACATCATAGTTAAAAAAAGGAAATTCATAGGAGTTTATTAGTAATTAATTATTATGATTATACATAAAGTTGTAACGTTTAGATTGATTTTGACACTCAAATATACAGTAAGAAGTTTTCAATATATTCTTATTAAAACTCGTTCATCTCCATTTCCATATTTTTCTCGTACGGCCATAATGTAGTATATGTAGGCTTTTGACACTTCACTTCAAAAAGTTGCCAAATTAATATTTGACCAAGTGATTAAAATGCGAAATATGTCCTGGTCCGATTTCAAAAATTCTGTCAGTGTTGGATAGTCCATTTATCAAGGAAGGTTTTTTATTATATGGCAAAATTTTATTTTCAAAAAAATTTGGGATCCGTAAGAAAATTGCGATTTTGTAACCCAAGGTGTTAAAGCGAAAACCTATTTATGCGTGCGCTGCAAAAACTATTGACAATAGAACAAAATGACGTACTACGGGTTTGTAGGTCTTATTAAGATCTACAAAAAAGTTTGCGAGAGCATATATCTAACTATCTTAGTTTAGTCACAATAACCGGTTTTATGTTCATAAAAAAATATTAAATCGTCTGAAGAAAGAAACTACGTTAAATGTATATCGTAATATTAATCTTTATCCAAATGAAGCATAATGTTATCAAGATGTAAGAAAATGTTATGTAGCAGTAAAATACTTTTTGTTTTATTCCAATCGGACATTTCGTTGAGAAATTATCACAAGTACAAAAACGCAAAGAATTGGTACCTAATAATGAGTTATTTGGCATAATAGATAAAGCTGAAGAGTTTGTTTGTTTGAACGCGCTAATCTCAGCAACTACTGGTCCGATTTGAAAAATTCTTTCAATGTTAGATAGCCCATTTATCGAGGAAGGTTATGAGCTATATTTTATTATGAAGATTCTACGGGAACGGGAGTTACGCGGGTGAAACCGCGCGCGGAAAGCTAGTATTATATACTGTAGGGCTCTAAAAATATTTTTGGTGACCGTCTAAATAATACCCAAAAAAATGTAGTACGGTCGAGTATAAGTTCTTTTTACGAATTAAACGATATTATTAAATTATGCCTCAATAAATAAATAAATAAATTATTCAGCACTTAGGTATTTATATACACTTGTACTTGTCAGTTATGTACAATGAAATATGACTAATATAATTAAATATAAAATATCGCGACGGTAATTTATTGCGGATTAGCTAATGATCTGTCTGTCTGTCTAGTATCACGTCATATGTATAATAATAACAATTATTATTTATATAATTACAATCGTAATATAATTTAGCTCTATAGAAAGAGGCACGCCATTAAACAATATTTTTACGTATAAGCGACACACGCCTGAGGGCCCCCTAATGGGCTAGGACCACGGCTCACGGCATTGCTAAGATTAAGATATAGTATATTCAACTTAGGTATCCAGTTTAAAACTACACTCGATGGCAAAATTACTATCCTCTTAAAATATTATAGTGCACAAGTTTTTCTCAAACGGATCTACGAGTACTCGTGAGACTTTAGCAACTTCAATGAGCTTAAAAGCGAGCAGTTCTCCAGCTTTACTTAGAGTAAAAAAATAAAAACTAAGCTACCTCCGCAAGTTGGTGCCCCACGTGGGTGGTTATTGGCGGGGTGATTGATAAGAATTATGCGTTTTATTTTATTATTTTGTCTAAAACTCATAATCAACTTGCGGAGCAAGCTTTAGTTTTTAATTTTTTACACTAGGTATACAACAGACTATTTTTCATTGAACATACTTTCAAATTATTTAAAATAACAATAAATTTTCATTTATACCTGATTGATCTGATTGATACATATATCTCTAGTTTAAAAAAAATGCCGTTCATTATTCACTTCTTCTTCACTTCACCTTCTCTTATCAGAACTTGGCAAGCCCTTGAGAGATATTGCCATGATCCCTTGGCAGGCTGATTGGCGATCGTAGTAACATGATAACTAACCTTGAGGCTGATATATGCTGCTGCATATACCTTAGCCGCCTCGTACGACTTAGATACGAAACCCAAAGAAAGACATAGGGTGATCTATTCTAAGTCGGAAACCACACAAAATTCATTATTATCGTTCTATATTGCTATTTTCACAAGGTATGCTTAAACAACAAGCTCTGAACAAAGTTTTCTATATAACTAATCCAAGAGCGGGTGCTACGTGAGGAATCTTAAAACTAAATTATTATTAAAGTCAAAACTTACACAACAGAAACGAATACTTTCCATAAGGTTCTCAGACTGTTTGGGTTCACTAGCGTGAATACAATTCACACCTTTGTCAAGTTTTCGTAATATCAGGCGTACAACTTTTAGTCAAGCAAAGGGCAAATGTTGCAAAAAAAAGTATGGGTTTGGAGGGTAGACAGTAGTACAATGAAATAATAGTTACTGGATCCCAATTTTAAGAAGAGTTTCTGGCCCTTTCTTTCCCTCGATAAAGCCATAAAAATGTTTGGAAAGGCTTGAAGGTGGTTAGAAGAGAAACACTGGAAAGGTATCACAGCGGTCCGACAATATTTTTTCTTTACCGCGTGTTGCTGCGGTACGCTAACTTCATCATCATCATCATTATCAGCCCGTATAACGTCCACTGCTGAACATGGGCCTCCTCCCCGGGAGGGTATTTTCCATAGTCACCACGGTTGGCAGGCGGATTGGTGACCGCAGTATTATGTTGTACCACACAAGGAAACGCTGCTGCCCGTTCATTGATATACGATTATTATAGATGATGTTAAAATATTCGGGACCAACGGCTTCACGTGCTTTCCGAGGCACGGAGGGTAGTCTCTCAACCAACCAGACCCAGAAATAAATCTTAGAATTTACACAGAGATTTCTTGCCTGGCGTGGGGATCGAACCCATGACCTCCGAGATTTAAAGCGAGCCAAATACCGCCACGCTACGGAGGTTGTGTTGTGCGGATGTTGTAAGCTAACTTAATGAAACTCATATTCATCAACAGCCCGTATAACATCTATTAATCGACGAAATCTAAACTTTGGTAGTGAAATCTATAGTTGTGGCATTAATAACTTATATATATATTCTATAATATGTGTCATATATGTACAATATAGCGTCTGACAGATATGCAAACTTAGTAGACAAAGTTTGCATATCTAACGGTTAGGAAACTTACACAGGAGCCCGTCGGGTGTTGAATATTGCACGTCTTACAACAAAATTAATAACAGTATAACTGTACTTAGTTGCAGTCATATCGACGAAATACAACCTCTGCTAAGAAAATCTATTGTGGCTTTAATAATAGTTTATATTTTATAGTATACATATTATCGGGTGTCTATCTAATATATATTAATAAAAATGAATCACCATTTCCCTTAGTCACGGCATCACGGGTGACTGGCAGGACCAATTTCGCTCATTCTTTATTTTTGTTTGTTGTGTTTGTTTTTGTCAGGAAAAGGTTGTTATGAAAGAAAATAATAAGAAAATTGCGCGTAAAATTAGAAAATTTAAGAATACTTAACTACTATATTCAATTTTGAATGTAACCTTAGCCCTTTTGACAATATACACTTATTTAATGTAATCTTATGGCGTTTAACATAACATTGACAGAATGCGTGCTGCTCTTAGTGCCATCACGGTTAGTTCAGAGCTATCACGCCTAATATCAAACGAGTTTTAGTTAAGACAGGACAAGGTCTGTATCGTCAGCTAGTCTAAATATAAAGAAGCGAAAGGTTACTCACAACGAAATCTCAGAAACTTAATATGGGTGGCGAAGTTGGTTTCTCTAAATCACTACAAAATAATTATTATTTAAATAGATAAAATATAGGTAGTGACAATTTTTTCTAAGTATAATTTTTCTAGGTAATTTTTATAAGTATTGGTGGTGTAAGTTCGAAAAATCGAAAATCTTATATTTTTAAATCTATCAAGGTCAATCTTTCATACTCTTTTCTAAATAATAAAATAATAAATTTCAATTCAGCACTTAGGAATTCACATACACTTGTACTTGTCAGAGTTACAAAGTTATAAGATAAATAAACAACTATAATTAACAGATAATTCTTACTCTATAAAATATCCGACTAGGTAACTAACTGAAGAAGGCAATACCAAATCTACAGACTACATAGTCCGTCATAATCCGTCTGTCCTGTGGCAATTATTTCTGTTATCTTATTATAAGAAGAAATTAAAAACCCATCAAAATTGCATGTGGTCACACTATATCTAAGTGACACACACCTGAGGGCACCCTTATGGGGTTTAGGACCTCGACCCAGGGTGGCACTGAAGTAAAAAGGCACCGCCTACAGGCGCTCAGTCATTGGGTAGGATTCTCGCCGCTCCGGCGAGAATCCTACCCTAGCTAACCTACAACCTGTCAGTAGCTACCTAAGTGGACGACCCGGAGAAGAAAGGAAGAAAGAAACTAAAATTAATAGAAAACATTTTTTTATATTATTTTGAAACTATCCTCAACAAGGATGATTGATAAGGGTGCTAGTTTTTGTGCTAGCAACACAAAATAAACGCGATAAGCTAGGAATACTTTTTAAATAAGGCAGACTTGTTCGTAGTACTTGTTCGTGAGTTCGTGTACTTCACCGAACATAAAGGCGAGCAGAGCTCCAGTCATAATAAATGGTTTTATAACTACAAACTAGGCAACCTGCGCAAGAGGGCGCCCCTGTGGGGCTTCGACCTCGATTCAGGGCGGTCGCTGGCCATGAGATTGAGGGATTATGACTTTTAGTAGAGGAGTGCAAATGTTGCTCTACTGTACAGTTCGTGAGCCTCTCGGACTTCGGGTTTACGAGGGCATCGGATGGTTCTTTGCAAACTAAGGGTCGGGAGGAAGGGGGGATGGGGCAGGAATAGCAAAGGAACTGTTAAGCCAGGTATGGGGCGTATAAATGGGTGAAGGCACGTGGGCGTAAGCACTAGAATGAATGTAGGGGCGTGGGTAACTATAATTCTATATAATATCTAGTATCTAGGGACAATGTCACACAGATCATCCTCGCCCCAAACTAAGCAAAGCTTGTACTATGGGTACCAGGCGACGATATACATACTTATATAGAGAGATAAATACTTAAATACAGTTTACAATTTAGCTATCAAATCTGCTAAGTTTTCATATCAAACGGCGAGTGTTAGGAAACTTAGACGGGTGCACGGAGGACGTTATATATTAAACGTCTAACAACGATATTAGTTGCAGTCATATGCACGATATATATATGAACTTTGCAAGGCAAACCGTATTTACAAAGAGATAGAAGAAAAGCGTCGCATTGTTAATATAAATAAATAGTACCTAAAAACAGATTAAACACCATATTATTATGTTATATATGTTACGGCTAAAGGTAGGTGTGAACATAAACTTAAGATTAGCCGGCTAAACTTAGGTTTATTTACGAGAAGCAGCTAAAGTTCGATAACATGTTAGTTTGCGTCGTGATATTCTAGGTTTTAATTAAATTAAACAGTACCTATGCACGCACAAAAAGTTGTTGGGGTGGTTAAAAAAAAAATAACCTAAACCTAAACCAATGGAGTTGAACAGGGACTTATAGAGGTTAATCTAAGTTTAACCGCATGTGGTCGGCTAGACCTAGGTTTAGCAGGCTAATTTTAAGTTTATGTTCACACCTACCTTTTTACCTTTAACATATACCTACATATAAATGTATGTAATATCATAATTTCCTTAACATTTAGCTGCAAAAATCGTTCCAACTAAGAAGAATTGATAAGTTTTTTCTGCATTAACAAAGGGTATCTTTGTTTTATTTGCGACTATGAAAAGAAAAAGATATTGTTGTTTTTGTTTATTGTTAGTATTATTATGCCCAAGCCCGATGCGTCCCACTGCAGTGGAATGGCCTCCTTCCTTCTTTACATTTTTCCCTATCACAAGCCACTTTTGTTTACACCTACAGTTTAATATTTCATTCGGGGTCAATTTCACGCTATGAAATCTGAAAAATAAATAAGGCTCAGCAAGGCAACTAAAAAGTTTAACTTGAATTTGACCTTTGTCTTTGAAATGAAAGAGAAAATGTTTTCCTTAAAACTCTTACAATCTCCTTAGCGTAACCTAAATACATATCAATAGTTGTATCATTATTACAACTATTCTTAAACGAATTAAAAAAGATAATATAGGTGCGACATATAAAGATTTAACTTAAAGTAATTACATAGTAACTTCAACATTGTTCAGTTTATTTTTTCAAATTTATATTCATATACAAAATTCTATGAAACTAATTATTTGCCCTTTTACTGATAACTATTGAAATATGTACGTACGTAGGTGCATACATGTAAATCATCCTTTGTTTAAATTTATGTGTTCTCGGAACTCGGTTGTTCTAACATTTGTGGTAGCGTTACCGGGACACATAAGATTTATATATCCCGGTAAACCTATACTTGTTATTGTTTGTAATACTATGATTGTTATTTTATTTCTCTTACGTTTATATAAATGTTTGAACAATAGGTTGAGGTAGGTTTACTCGAACACAGAAATCAAACAAATTAATTTGTGGTCAAGCAAAAACTTTCAAAGATTTCAATAACTTTGCACAAGAAGCGGCGTGGGCGGTCTAGTAAGGCGTGGGCGGCTTGGGCAACCGCCTACGGGACTACTATCAACTAACAGTAATATCTCATCATAGAGACTACTTAATCCGCCCAAAAAGTAAAAGTATAAAAAATAAAATTGCGATTTGAAGGCCTTGCGGTACCCATGTTACCCACTTATAATTTCAGTTTTGTCCCGCCACTGCTTAGCATTTCAGTTCTGCTTAGCATATGTCTTTCAATTTAGTTAGGCCGTATTTTTTAAAATGATTTCTCACGGAGCTTTTTATAACCAGATAATAATAATGGGATAATAATAATGGTTCCGAAAAACAAATTAATCTCCAGCGATCTGTGGCCGACTATTATTCTAATTAACTAGCGTTATAATGAATTACCGACAAAATAACATAAATCATATCCAAAAAAATACTAAATTTAACAAACAAATTAGAACATGTTAAATTACATTTCTCCTAAAAGAAAATTGAATTTTGAATAAAAAAAACTAAACTTCCGACTAAAATACTGAACCTCCGACAAGATTACTAAGTTACCGACAACAGGCTTTTATCAAAATAATCACACTTTTACGACTTGCATGAACTGTTTTAATTACTATTGTTGGTTAACAAATATAATTATTAACTCTCAATAACTATGAAAATGCAGCTTAGGTTAGCGAGGAGCGAAGCGACGAGCGGGTTAGGTTGATATAAGCACAGCGACGCAGCCAGAAGCGACTTTAGGGCGTTTCTTCCATTAATAATGATGACGATACTGTAGCGACATCTACAGTAGCCGCACATAAACTACTAGTAGACGAGCAGCGCCATCGACCACCTAGCATCCTAACTAACCTATATCGCGCAATACAAGTTCGCAAGCGAATTCGAACAGATTTGGCTTGCGAACAGTAACAAATGGCCGTCGGTCGCCGGGCACACCACCTCGCCCGGCAAAGAAGATCTTCATTTTCTGTGGAGGAACACCACCAACCGTTCCTCTACAATACAAAGAAGTACTTTTTATGAAATAACATTTTGTTAAATGACATTTGGACAAATAAACTGAGTTTTGTTGTATTTTTATCTTTGATCTCGCTAACATTATAAAAACAAGAGATTTCTCGATTAATAATAACAGTAAAATATTCTCAAGTACATTTTTATATTTTTTATTAGTTTCTGTATAACGACTCAGAATAGTATTTTCAGTATTATGTAGTAGTTAAAATAACACCATAGTCTTTGAAATATGAAAGGTAATTTATGAATTAATAGTCGGCAAGTAAAGTTAAAAATTACAAAGCATAGTTCTCAATAGAACGTAATTTAAGTTGGTAGAAAAGTATTATAGCAGTAAACAGTCATGTTTATTTTTCGAAGATTTCAGTATCTATTCGGGCGTTTCGTCATTTTTATTCGGATAAAAGTAGTGGGAAAGTTAATATTTTAAGTAGTAGATTTAATATTTTGATTAAGGACGATTCTTATTTTTTTGTCGGAGCTTTTATTACTACCCATAATAATGGGACTGAAAATTACTTTAGGAATTGTTCCTCACCTAATATGTTATATTATAATATTTGTTTTTCAATTCTTTTGAGTGTAGGAAAGATAACACATGGTTAGAAAATTTTAATTTTTAAAATTTTCTGAAAGTTTTTTTCACTTTTCTTTTATCTTTTGATACAGTGAATTTAAATCTACTAGCCGTTTCTATCTATCATCAGCTTTAAATAAATATTTTTATGGTATTAATTTTTTGTATTTTTTTACAAAATTACATACATGTCATATCTCCAAACGTAAGCTGATAGATGAAAACGATTTTTATTTTCAGAATCAGGATGCCATGCTTCTACATGAAAGCTAATTAACGGTCTGGAAAAAAATCATTGTAATGAGCTGCTGCTACCTTAATTAATTATAATTATAATTAATTAAGGTAGCAGCAGCTCATTAGCAATAAGAATGATAAATAAAGACACCGAGACGAGTCCAAATTTATTAATTACAAAGCCTTAGACATAAATACAAAACGCCTTTGATGTTCAACTACTAAGTACATAAACATAAAGTTTGAATAAATTTTATCTTTATATCCATCCTTAAGTAGACTTAGCTGCTGTCTTAAAGTTTCTGAAGTTTATTCCAGCCAGGAAACTCTTCCAAGAAATTAGACGCAATTTGCTAAAGATGTGATAAAGGTAGATCTACTCAAATGGAACAAGTTAATCGCGCTGAAAAACGAACTTGAGGTATTTTGGGAAACTATAAATACTGAAGTACCTTTTTGATCTGCGATAACTACCTACCTAGTCAAAGTATTAAGATACAGAACCTTTACGATTAATTTAATATAGACAATGACGATATTTTCTAGTCTTTATATTTAAAAATGAATCGCCAAAGTAGGTAGTATAAACGCGCATAACTTGATCAACGACTTAACCAATTTGGGTATTTTTTTGTGTATTCCTAATTATAGAGAAAAACTTTTTTTTTGTATACAAGATTTTTTTTAAATCCTTCTTATATGGCAATACGACCGACGACGGCTATGAACCGCTAGTTACATATAAAAAGCAGTAGGTACTATTTGTATTTAAAAAAGTTTAAGAATGGGTAAATATTAGGGCTTGCATTCGAATATTCGAATTATTCGAATAATCAACTGTTTCAAATATTCGAATAGAAATTTTATGATATTCGAATATTCGACCAACTCCTAGAAAACAAAACTCAATAATCTGATGTGCACATAAAATTCAACGTTCATGCACGCCGTCCAAACAAGGCTAAGCTTACGTCTTAACGGATAACTGGCCGGGGAACAGCAGAACGTTGTGCCAATATTTTGAAGACAAACTAGCATCCTATAATGTTTCATTAGCAGTTAACATAGCATGTGTAGATGGAATAGCTTGGCTGATATGATCACAAGGTTTTTGGTACTAAATACTAATTTATTCAGGCCTTGTCCTCGGCTCAGGGCGGTCGCTGGCGATGAGATTGAGGGATTATGACTTTTAAGAAACTAAAGGGAGAGTTTTGTGCAACTGTCGCTCTACTTTACAGTTCGCGGGCCTCTCGGACTTCGACTAAGGGTCGGGAGGACGAGGGGGGACGCGTCGCTTTCGCGGGCGCACGCGAACGCGACGCGTCTTCTCAGGCGGGTCGGATAGAGTGGTCTCTGTGTAGTGGTGCTAGTTTCTTGCTGTCTTTTCACTGCTAGTTGGTAGATTGTTATCTCGTCATCCGGGTCATCTAGGACGCCCCGAGGACGACGGTGTTTACGACGCTTTGTGGGCAAAGGCCTATAGTCAGATGTTGCAACAACCAACGGGTTTGGGTGTTGCGCCGCGGATTCGAAGAAGCGTTCCGACTCCTCTTTCATCCACTGCTTGATGGAAGGCAGTTGGAGATCAGAATGTAAATTGGGATTACAAATGAACCACGGTGCCCCGTTGGCTCGTCGAGTGAATCTACTTTGAACAGTCTGTAAACGGTACAAACTGCTAGACGCGGTATGAGCAAATACGGTGCTCGCGTACGTCATAATCGGTCGTATACACGTGGTGTAAATCCTAACCTTATTATCTAGTGATCATTTGCTGCGTGAATTTAGAAGACAGTGTATTCGACTAAGCGTAAGTAAAGCGCGTGCACGAACGGTTTCTACATGCGCTCAAAGTTTAGCTTTCGGTCAAGGATTACACTAAGTACTTGGCTTGCCGTTCCCAAGGGATTGGTTCGCCAAACATCTTGACCGGTGGACGCCTATCATGAAGCCTCTTATTGATTTAAAGAACGAAATCACATTTAGTGCCGCTGAGCTAGCTTTACTCCAAGAATTGTCAATCAAAAAAGTTGGAAACGTCAATCCTAATGCAAATGGCCTAGAGGTCTAGAGGCCTAGACAAGTAAATTTGAGCCAAGCATACAACTTTATGCTGTGTGTACCACCTACAACTGTAGAGTGTGAAAGGGTGTTTTCTTCCAGCAAATGTATTTGCAAACATCTAAGATGTGCCTTAAGCAATGATTCCATGGATGCTCTAAGTTTCCTTAGGTCCCAAAAAATGGTATTTTAATATTCTTGTAAGATTGCGTTAGCACTAACTAATATTATTTTGATTGAGATAATTAAGACTATTTAGAAATTAAACACATGATTTCTAAAAAACTTAATTTTTTATTTATTATTCGAATAATATTCGAATTATTCGAATAAGCCCCAAAAAATTATCGAGTATTCGAATTTCAAAATTGTCGAATATTTGCAAGCCCTAGTAAATATATAAAAATGTTTTTGTAGCTTTTTGTAGCTAGAATTAAAACTATGTTATTACTAATTTATTCATTTCGAAAACAATTTATGTAAGATAGATAATTTATCGACTTTCGATCATAAAATAGTTTAGTTAAGACTTCTTTTTACAATCTTACTATCACTGTTCTTCTTGAACCTGTTATTTTATCATTTAAATTACTGAAAAAAGAACTTGACGTGAAAAAAATATTAAAAGTAGTCATTGGTAAAGGTATTGAGTATTGAAACATTGGTAGATTCATATCATCATCATCAGCCCGTATAACGTCCACTGCTGAACATGGGCCTCCTCCTCCGCAGGCGGATTGGTGACCGCAGTATTATGTTGTAACACACAAGGAAACGCTGCTGCCCGTTCCTTGATATACGATTATTATAGATGATGTTATAACAATCGGGACCAACGGCTTAACGTGCTTTCCGAGGCACGGAGGGTAGTCCCTCAACCAACCAGACCCGGAAAGAAAATCTTAGAATTTACACAAAGATTTCTTGTCCAGTGTGGGGATCGAACCCACGACCTCCGAGATTTAAAGCGAGCCAAATACCGCTACGCTACGGAGGTTAGTATAACATATTCACAATTTTTCGGAAACAACAATTACCTACCTTCTCTGAACTACCTACCTACCTATAATTCTATTACAAAACTTATGATGATTCGTCTCATGATTTTATGTATATGTATTTTTGGTCACACTTATTTTTTTATCCTAATTAACTTAATATGGTGCTGAAGTGATATCGTCAGTTTATAGCGTTCGTAATCCCGCTTCAAATCATCACAATTTTCTCAAAATATTAATCTTTCTTGTATTCATCACAGTAACATTACGTAACAACGCCATCTAGCGAAAGTTGATTGGAATTACCCGGCTTATAACAACTCACGAAAAGCGCCCTCTCAGCGATTTCATACGTACTGCAATGCTTATCCTCTATGATAGCGACGTGTTCAATAGTAGATATAAAATAGAATAAGATGTCACTACCAGACATTTAAAAAAATATTTAACTGCTGTACGTTACCAGTACCCTTACCCTTCGCCCGCATTATCCAGATATAAACAGGGATTGATTATTTGCGAATACTTTATACTCTGGAACACAGTAACAGTTCTTAAATAACATAATAAATTCATAGATAAACTACCCATATCAAACAAAAACCCTGAATGGAAATCTATTAGTACCAACATTTTAAGCAGGGACATTTAATTTGTCGCGAAGCGTGGTAACAGAAATAAACCTTGAACCAACCCTCCATCACGGAGGTCCATATTCAACAGTGAACGCAATAAGAGCTGATGATGATGCTATAACAGAATAATGAAACAACAAAATTAGTTTAGCACTAGTTCCCTCGCGCCATTTCACCCCCGTAACTCCCGTTCCCGTAGAAGCTTTATAATTAAATGGCCCCTTTTTCACCCATTTAGGGGTTGAATTATACAAAACCCTTTGTTTGTGGATTTACATGTCACAAAAAGAAGCTACAGTATTTTGCATGGGCGTTAATAAGTCAGTCAGGATAATATGTTACTTTATAACAGGGTAATAAAACAACAATATTTATTTAGTATTAACTATTCATATATTTCAATAGGTATCTTTTATAATTATAATCTATTTCTCTAACGCTCCGCGCTCAATATTTGGTTTAAGTCTAAGTGAAGACGAATCAACAGTTGGTGTCAACTTATAGTAATTAACAGTCGAACAAATATCTAAATTATTACATTTAATAGAGAAATTTAAATGTAAACTTAGAGTATGTTAGCGTTCCGTCAGTTGATCTACAAATACTGGTTCACTTTAAGGTAATATTTATATAAAAAACACTATACTATTTAGTGGGGAATGTTAACTTTGGTATAAAATATTAATTATAAACAACAAAACATTATTCAACCACAATACACTCGAAACGAAACTTAAATCGAAGCATAAATTAAGAGAAATACTGTTTAATCAATAGCATAACACCAGCTTAGAATATATTTACAATAACTGGCTCAACTTAAATGTAAATGAATAAAGAATAATAGCCTTACTTATAATAATGACAGGAAAAACTTTCATAATTCTATCCGTCCTTTTCTAACGTTCGTTCTCGAACGATGTAGAGAAAGATAGAAAACAGTCGATAAAAGCAAGCATACACGAGGTAAGGATATCGAAATCGATTGTATCGTATGAAAACATACGATATATTTTTAAATTATATCAATCCCTAGTAGCTTACCTGTACGTTCGTTAGTCGAAATAAAATATGTATTATTTTTACTTAATATTGGATATGAAAGTGGTTCATAATTAAACTAATAAAATCAAAAGAAATTTCTTTCAAGTACCATTCATCATTAGCAAGGCTATTAAAGTGAACTCAACTAAATTATAATACGTAATTGCACTGTGCAGTAGAAACGCTACATACAAAATCAATGTACTGGGACATCTTTATACAAATTCAAATATCTAACACTCTATAAGAATCCTTTATATTTTTTCTCTAATGCACCATAATCATTAATAGGCTCTACTACATAATCAAGGCTTAATTTAGTAGGTACCGTTTATTTTTATTTAGTTTTTTTGTAGAAAATTGAGTTTTTTGTTGCTACGATATCTATCTATGTAATATACAGTATTTTTATAATTCTGGAGTATATGCAAGGAATTCAACGAATAAATATTAAATATATGAAAAATAAACTGTTTCATAATTATTTTTGTGTGAAAAGTTATTCATAAATATTGATACTACTAGACAGCTCCAGAACAACACAAATTTTTAAGATAAAAATAAGATAAGAAGTTGTGATATAATGATGATGAAGGAATTGCGTTAAAATCGAGGGGTAAAATGCTAATTGATATATGCGACAACATGGGGATATTGAATTTTATGCCTTATGAAGGGATTAAATAAAACTTATAATTATATATCACCCCTGGAGTCGATAAGCTCAATTAACTTATTACCCGTCGATATGTATATTTTCAATAGCTTTGCTCTCGATATCGATAACAATTTAAAACGACATAATAAAATCACATTTATACTAATTAAGAATCAACTATCCACGTTTTTATAATCGTTTCATTTTCTAAATTATTTTTAATACGACTTCAATAGATACAGTGCGATAGAACCACCTCTCTCATACTGCACTAAAAGAAAAGATATGCAATAATTATTTTACAAAATAAGTAAAAAGATAATTTTGCGCGTTAAATAATGAGAACACAAGCGGTTTTATTCGAAATAAATAGTTAAACATGATCATTGGAGACCATTTAAAATTTCACAAATTTTTCGTAAAGACAGTAAAATGCCGTAAGTTACCATTGCCAGGTCAAATTCAACGCTGTACCATGTGTATAAAGTAACAATTACCTTGACAAATATCAGATTTTTACGACCATTTAGCATCTATACAGAAAAAAAATGTGTTAAATACTCTAAGTTATCACAACATTTACAAATAAGCTAGTACATTAAGCTTGCGCATGATTCATTAACATTGGGTTGTACAAACTTAAGAATTAAATGAATAAAAATGTTTGAATGTCGGCGCCTTACTGTACAAAGCTTTATAGATATTAATAGTTTAAGTTTTGGTATAACAACAACATATAAAAAGATTCGAATTATATTCTCTCTTCTCCATTGAACCGTATTAATAGTTTTAGATTCAAAATAACTTTCGGCAAACCGGGTAAAACCCATTTCAGTTAATCAGGAAAGAATCACCAAAAGAACTCAAAATTCGATCAATTCCCGTATCGAATTTTGTCAAATTATTTAATATTTATATTTTTTACGATAAATATAGTAGAGATATTCTAATGCGATTCAATATTATCACCAAGAGTATCACCAAGCACTCAAGAGATTTTTCGTAAGTTACAATAGCTATCATTGTATGGTATAAATATATCGAAGTTTTAGCATTTCTCATTAATAGTCAGTCAAGCCACGACCTAAGAAGTTTCATTAGTTATCACTAATATTACAATATTCATTAGACTGGGACATAATAATATACAATCATATAAATAAATAAGGAATAGTTTTGCTACAAATCTGTAAAAGTGTTCTAAAACCGTGTAAAGCTTTCACGAATCTTTTTATAATACAATTACTTTTAATTGCACAGTATAAAAAAAGATAATATTGCACAGTTGAACATGCTACACAAGAGAGCACATAAATATATAAACTATAGTAGCAACACCTACTACTTTCCTAAATATTTCGTCGCAAAACCATCCTTTATCCCAGACTATCATACTTGGTCATTTCAAAATCAGATCTCTTCATACCGATATACGTATTTAAAGTCAAGTTCAAAATAATCTATGCATTAAGTGCACTCAGTAACACAGTAAATTAGGTCGTACACAACAACTTTTAAGTTGAAGTTTCAATTCCAGTTTTAAACTAAAGTAAATTAAATTTTAATTCGACTTCTCATTGTGTATTACGGCACTTGACACTTAGACTATTTTTACCCTGACTGTGTAAAAAAGGACCTTACTGTAAGGTATTCAAGTAAATTTTTAAGCGGTGGAGTCATGTGTGGAGGGGTTGGGTATGATGGTGCCCGCATTTTGTTGTTCCCGAAGCCTTCGCACTTCTCTAGATGCTGCGGCGAGTTCAGCTTGTAATGTCATCTCCCTTTCACGTAGGCATTTTATTTCATTCTGCCATGTCTGAAAATACAACAAAATAGATTGATTAATTGAATAAAAATGAATTTGAATATAACATTATGTATTAATTCAATAAATAAATAATTACATTTTATTTATTATTTAAAAAAGTAGAACCATAGATATCGACATCTTAAATTAATAAATAACTTGATAACATATTCAACCCATGAAAGGAAAATACGGAGGCAACAAAATATAAAGTTTCTCCTTCAGTAGAATTATTTAACGACCTACGGAAAAAATCTAACTTGTAGAAAATCATTGAACTGAATCTAATTGGAACTAGAATATTTTATCTTGGCCTAGTTATTATAGATAGGTGTTTTCCATACTTGGTATTAATTTAGTAAAAATAAATCTTTTGCATATTAACTATACACCTCTTATCAGATATCTTTCTCATAAAAGTTTGGTGGAAGAGAATTCATAATCGAACTATGCCCGCTTGACAGTTGCTTCCGTTTAAAACGAATTAAACGATATTTATTCAGCACTTAGGTATTTACATACACTTGAACTTGTTAATTATACACAATTAAATATAATTAATATAATTAAATACAAAATATCACAACTAAAATCTATTGTGGATTAGCTAATACTAATAATAATATAGTAATAACAATAATTAATTATATAATTAAAATCTTAATATAATTTGGCTCTATAGAAAGAGGCACGTCTTTAAACAGTATTATTACTTATAAACGACACACGCCTGAGGGCACCCTTAATGGGCTAGGACCACGGCTCAGGGCATCGCTAATGCTATGAGTTTATATTTGAATACTAAAACATGTTTAATTTAATATTCTTTATTGTAAACTTACAATATTTTGTTTCAAAAGGTCGAGCTTGTCGTTCTTCAGGCGGCACACTTCTTGCCTCAGCTGGTCAGCTGCGGGAGCGTCAGATAGTCTCGGGCCGCAGCCCGCGCCCGCGCACACTCCGCACGCCGCTCCCGCTTCCGCTGATGACATGGACTCCAGGCCCGTGTCGCTGTCTACGTATACCGCACCTGAGGGATAGATTATTGATAACAAATGTTGCTGATTTTGTTTTGTTGGGTGTTTAAGGGAGCATTTCAAAGAGTTAGTCTTATAGATTTCTGATCAATCGTGAAAATCGTGGTTTGACATTTGATTTGTGTGGTTTTCTTTACAATGGGACGGTTAATGGAATTTTTGTCTGCATATACCTGATAGATACTATTATCAAGTAGTGCTTCTGGCAATTCGACCTCATTATTGTAAGTGCACAAACAAGGATTAACATGTAATGAAGAAGTTTAATTTTAATTTATACAGATTCCCTTTATTTCACAATTGAATATTATATGAATATTTATAATACATTTCATATTCATATATATTTATAAAAGTGTTTTCTCCTGAAAATACTGACATCAAGAATTGCGTAGAAAACGTGCTATACATTGTAACATAAATGAATAAGCAGTGCCGTGTATATACACATACATTATTTTTAACAATTATAAATAAAATAACTCAAAAGTCACAGTACGGCTACTAAACAAATGAATACATCATATTTTTTTTATTTGTGGACATTGAAAAACACATCTAAAAAGGTCATGCTTCTAGACGACAGATTAAAAATAAACCATAGACTACACAATTGCTAGAGGACTAACCTGTTGCACTTTTACCACAACTCAGCCAGTCCTTGTCGTCTAGTTGGGAGAGAATATAACAAATAATCACAAATGTTAGTACCAACTATCGTATGTTGATGATAAACAAGTTGAAATATAACTAAATCACCAACATGCTGGAATTGATTGGGTATTGGTATGTGTTGGCTACTGCGTCGCGTCGTCATCTAATTTACTATTGGATTTATGTTTCGATGATGTTGATGTGATGAAACTATGTTGTCAATTTATAAATAAAGGTTTACTACAGATATATATACCATAGGTATATATGAGGAATCATAATGTAGTATAACAATGGGCCGATAGGAATACTTATTCCTAAATCAAATGCTTCAGTTTTTATTTAAGAATTATGTATAATTAAACACAATTTAGTATGTATACTAATAAAAAAATTGGAAAAATGATAGCTTAAATAAATTACTCTATAGCGTAAAGGAGGACTACAATATTTAGTGATATTATTTAACACGTATCATACGCCGGTTTATTCACATAGTGCAATATCTCAAAATGTGATCCTTTCATTTCATGATGTCATTTTTATTGATAACTAAAAGACAGGGCATATCCTTGTTTCACTTGACATAACTTTGTTTAACTCGGAACTTAACTAACCAAGTGGGTCGAGATCCACCGAGTTGAGGCTCGAGTCATCACTGTGGTCGGTGAGTGGGGGGCGAGGGGGGGCTGCTCGTGACGTCACGTCCGGACTGGACTCGCCAGACGCATGCGACGCCCCGGATCCGCCTGCTGACCGCACTGACACGGCTGATGCGGATGAGGAAGCCACTGATGATTTGGAACGGCCGCTCTGTAATATTATGATTTTATGTTTAACCATTGCTTTATTGTCAGGAATATTTTTTTGGATATTATTTTTACGTGTGCGTGTGTTTACATTTATTCTTTGTGTTAACTAACATAACCTTGTTATTTATACGAAATTATATTTTTAATATTAAATATTAATCGGAAGCATAAGTTCATAAAGGTCATAAGTGCATTTATCGTAAGCTGGCACATACGACCAAATGAAGTATAAAAGTACATTCGCCCTTATGCTTCTGAGGAATACGTGAAGCAAAAACTTTGTACACCTTTTTAGGAAAATTGCGCGGACGGAGGAGTATATGATATCGCTGCTTCAATTTTATAATGACACAAAATGTGTAACTTTACGATTATGAGTTTTAGTCACATGATATTACAACTCCATTCTGGTTGACTCAAAACATTATTTTTTGACACTATCTAATTAAAGCAGCGATATGTATTTCACATAGTTTATGTTTATACAGGGTGTCCCAAAAGATTACGTAGCTGGGAAGGGGGGTGATAGGGATGGTCACAAAGGTCACCAAAAAAATATAAAAAATTCCCTCTGGGTGTTTAAAAAAATAAATGGCATTTTTTAAAAGACTAAACATTTTACACCTTGTGCTAACTGTACCTACAAATATGGCTGTATTAAAAAAAAATGCTGTTATGTAATCTTCAATAACAACAAGGTCATCAACATCAACATCAAAAATAACAAGGTGTAAAATTTTAAGTTTTTAAAAAAATGCCATTTTTTTTTTAAATACCCAGAGCGGATTTTTTTTTTATTTTTCTAGTGACCATTGTGTCCACCCCTGTCACCCCCTTTCCCAGCTACTTAACCTTTTGGGACACCCTGTATAGGGAAGGACTGCAGAATGATTTTTTTTTTTTAATATGGTCGAATTCATATAAAACTCCATTTTTCATCTTTTATTAGCTTTCTAAAAAAGCATCAGTTCATACATCAAAAGGTATTGCCACCTACAATAAATTTTACCAAGAATAATTAACAATAGTACTAATTACTTGTATTTTCCGCGGCACCCATAAATTTGACTCCAGACTTTCCTTCGTTGCCACCACCAGTGTGTTAAATTCTTCATTAGCTTGAATTGTAGTATTCAGAATTCAGGCTAATATAAGCATACATATTTTGAACAAGCGAAAAGCACCAAACAAGCTCCGATTAAATTATTTAATATAGTTGGTGGTTTCATTTATTGTGAAGGTTGAACGTAAGTTATAATATTATATATAAAGTAACAAACTACTAAACACATGATATTTGGACCGTGGCTTCCTTTTGTGACGTACAGGACAACACTATTAAAGGATTTTGAAAAAATCAACCCCTAAGGAGTGAAAAAGGGGGACAAGAAAATTTTAATGCGCAGGAAGGTAATATATAATACATAATATATTATTTGACTATAGAGGTAAATCAAAATATTTAAAAAGTAAAATTAAATGTCTTTGATCAAGTGATCGAGTTTATATTTAACATGGTATGACGGCTTCGGACAAATTAATATCGGTATCCATTACTTCACTCTATGGAAGCCATTAGTGCAATACTTTTTATGGTTATGAGTGTAGTAAAATAATACAAAAATGCCGGTCATGTAATTATTGAGACTAGTTTATTTATTTTTACCTGACTTCAAAAAAAGAAGGAGACTTCCCTACTTTTTTTTTGCTTTCCGTGTTTTTGCTCCTTTTTTGAATGTTTTTTTTTGAACTATAATGTTTATGGCATTTATATATCAAAAAAAACACTTCTTATTTTAATGTAAACTAGCTAAAAAAAGAAATCCATTTGATGGTTTGTTTCAAGTGTAAAGCCATCCAAAAAAATAGCTTCATAATGAAGATGATTAAGGTACATCAGTGGGATGGGTTTAAAGTTACAAACACAAAACAAAAATATTGTCTATGTCCATAGACACAATTTTTTTGTGTTTTATATATATTAAAAATATATAAATATATTTTGTCCATTAATCACAAACACTTATTTATTAGTAACAATAACATTTATGACTTCATATCTGTCGGATAACTTCTTTATCATTATTAATTATATTGCTATTTATGCACTTATAGTTTAATTATAATTACGGGCATGTTAGTACATATTGTTAATTTTACATTGGCAAAACTCAAATAGGTGACACCCTGTTATCTTGTCTTCTGGGGAAATATTGGTTCATTTTTGGGGAAAACCTGGAAATGAACATATATTTTTCTTATGCATTATTTGTGTCTGGCTGTGTGGTGTCCGGCTTAGAACACCCCATGTCTTCCCATGGATGTCGTAAGAAGCGACTAAGGGATGACTACTCCTAATGGATGAGCAGCAGCATCTATCAGCTCAAGGATACTTACCATCCAGCTGCGATCACCAATCCACTTTATTCCCGTTGTCCCTGTATGCCATAACCCCGTCACGGGCTAACCAAACAAAACTACAACTGCAATAAATCCGGTTGAACTACATTGACAAGTACAAGTGCATGTAAATACCTACCTAAGTGCTGAATAAAAAATCGTTTATTTCGTTTATTTTATTTCGGTTTAGGTTTAGTTTTTTTTTGAACCACCCGATACCTCTATTTAATTGAAGTACCGTTGTCCCCGTAGGACGGGGACACGGCGTACGGGGACAACGGGAATAAAGGACCAATCCGTCTGCCAAGCTTGGGGATTACGACGCTTGCCATGGTTTGTTAAGAGGAGGCCCATGTTCAGCAGTGGACGTTAACGAACTGATACAGTATAACTGATTAATAAAAAGTTCAATTAGTAATACGTACATTAGGAGTATGTGTTTCATTTTGGAGTATTTTCTTATTTGCAGCATTCTTTCCTTCTGATAGATTGGTGTCAACACTTGGTGATCTGAAAAACATAAACATCAATGATTAAAATATATCAGCAACTCTTTATTTTTTTTGCGGGCGGACCTACCTAGTTACCTACTTCACCAGACATAAAGTCGAGCAGAACTCCAGCCTTAATAAATGGTTTAAAAACAACTAAGCAACCTGCGCAAGAGGGCGACTCCTGTGGGACTCGGCTCGGGACGGTCGCTGGCAGGGCTTTTTTTTTGGACGGACCATATATATTTAGCCCAGAGGCTTTTGTTACTTTACCGGACATGCTACGTCACGGAAATTGTCATAGATATATAGTCTATAGAGAGAAACATATACTTAATTAAATCACGTGAATACTACTTACTTGACTTTATTAATGATAGCTTTCCTCACGGTATCAATAAACCGTGATCCTGGTCCACTATCAGGCTTAGGAGTCCCATCGGGTTGCGGCGACACCGCCCCCGGTTCTATCCTCACACCAGGCCCAAGGAACTCCGTAGTATTAGTCTTCAAGTCATTCACCAAGTCTTGTAACAACTGCACTCTAGTTCTCAACTTCAGTTGTGCGAATTTCTTAGCTTTGTAACACGCGTTTTCGGCGTTTATTAACTTGGTCAGAAGGAATTCTTTGAACTCGCGCCCTTTGCGGAATATGGATGGTTGTGGGAGAGTCGGCCCGAAAAATGGTACGTCATCACGAGCAGTGACGGCCACTTTGTACCTGTAATTAAATGTTTTATATAAGTACAGATAAAAAAAACAATAATATTATAAGTACTAATGACTTGAAGCGGGACTTGATTGTAGTTTGGATGCAGAAGGCTACAAAGCTAAAAATATAAAGATACTTCACTTTTTTAAATTATATTAATGAAGCAGTTGTTTAAGCTTTGCTTTTCATTAGGTACTTCAACAAGTGTATAAAACAAATAAAAGGAGATCGTGATTCTAATGAGTATATTTACTAGCCTCCCATGTGGTTTCACCCACGTAACTCCTGTACCCGTGGGAACTTTATCATTAAATATAGCCTATGTTACTCATGGATAGCTTTAATATTCTAAAGGTAAGAGAATGATCGAAATTCGTCCATTGATTTTTGAGTTTCTTTGTAACGAACATACCTTTATACAAAAATACAAATCTTTTCTCTTTATAATATTAGTATACATATAGACTAAGGGTCTTTATTGTCTAGTAATAGACTTATTAGAAATTCCAATCGTGAAACTAGTAATTACCCAAACCACAATTTAATAGAACTAAATTCATAACCATGATATAAACAGACTGAACGGGACTTATACTAAAGGATATAAAAAGCATTCTAATTGCCGAGTCTAGATTCGTTTGCATATAAATTAGCGAGAAAATTTCCATTCGAGTTTCTTCGCCATTTTGTTAACTTCCCTATGCAAATAATGTCGACTGTGTTGTTCAAAAACTTTATGTAAAACAAGTCACTTGACAACTTTAAAAAGTTACAAGATCTGGACTTTGTCTTGTTATAAATATAGAGGTATTCCGAAGAAACGGAATGGTATAAATAAATTTAATTCCCTGCTGCTTCAGTTTTATATCATGGCTATTTTCTTTGATACACATAAATAGATACCTACTAGACATTTAAGATTGATACAAACTGGCACCGATAAAACACATAAATGTCATTCAAAATTGTTATTTTAGCTGTTATACGACTAAATTAGTTATGGAAAAACAAAAATATTTTGTTTGGAAACCATGAAAAATGTAAACACGTAATGTGTTAAATTAGTTTTAGGAGACATTTAAGATTATGAGACCATTCATAATTTTTATTTATTGTGTTACACGACCGGATGAGGATGTAGCACTAGTTTATATTTAGTGTTCTTCGAAGTACGAGCGACATACAAAGTTCCTGAATGGGATTTTTCGTGTAGAATACGAATATTTGCGGCGGAAAATAACTAGTATAAAATAGAGCCGTGGTTCCGAATCGGGGCATAATTAGGCCCGCGGGGGTAAATTAGTTTTTTTGTGGGAGTACCGACAAACGTAACAATTTGCATTAAAGAATACACTCATATTGTTTTATTGATAACATTTTAAGTTCAGGGAAAATCGGTTTTCTTAATAGGTCATAGAGGTGACAATATTAAAAAGGTTATGAACTACTGAGACAGAGCATAATGAGCTTAGAGAGATTAGAAATTAGAAAATTCCAGTGTTTAAATATAATTTAAACACTGGAGTGCGCTCTCTCATGATATTAGAAAATCCCCTAATAAGTTTATATTTTAACGCAAAGTCCGTGAACACTATCTTCGAACATTACAGGAATAAAATTCATCTGTTCCAAATAGATTTCTTATTTAGTATTGTATAATATATATTTCATTATGTATTTAAGTATGTAAGTATAGTATATATTGATAAAAGTAATAATATTTAAATTGCTTCTTATCTCTCTGAATTTGATTACTCAGTCTATGTTTGCACCGCTTAACTTTTCATTTTAACCCAAGAAAGATAATGCCTCTTGGCATTAAGTCCGCCTTATGTACATACCTGTAGCATAAAACTGAAATAAATAAAATATCGCAACAAAATAGCTTCATTCATTCTGATCAAGGTCGAGAACGACAACTCTTGTAGGTAGTAACATCAGGTGTTGTTTGTTTGTTGATAGAATGATACAAAAAAACATGCTAGCGAATAATTACCTGGTCTCTCCACCGACCGACTCCAGATGTGTGACCACGATGAATGTGTGGAGGAAGTGAGACGCAATCATGTCGGGGGTGAAGGGGGTTGCCTTCTCCTGAAAATTTAAATAAGTTTATTTAGAAGTATTCACATTTACTTTAAAAATATACTAAATTTATCACAAACACTGTTGTGCTGTAATTTTATCAAGTTTTGAGTCCTTACAATTTCGTTTATAGAATCGTAAATGTAACACCAGACTTCCACCCTACTTACGCTAAGAACTCACGGAGCGGTTTGCAACCGCGCCCGCTGCGGTCGGGGAACTGCGGTTTTATTTCTGAACCCACGAGACCGGTGATTTGCGCGGTGTCGGTTACGATTATCGCCCGCAAACTTGGCGGGCGATGATCGCAAGACCACCAGACAGAACAGACAAGAAGAAGATTTGCTTACTTCCAAAATTGTAAACGAAGTATTCTATTAAGATAAGAAAAACATTGAAAGTTTTTGATATTTTAAGTAATCACTCCTCCAGTTATGGATGGATAACATAAAAATGAATAGGGAGGGAAATAGAAGGTAATATGATCTTTAGCGTACAAAAATATATATAAATATCAACGTCTAAAGTATTTTCTTTTTGCGAAAAAGTCACTGGTGTACTACATGTCCTTCACCAGCCTGTTTAAATCCACTGCTGAACAGGGACCTCATGTTAACAGACCTTGGCACACCAGGACAGTTAAGGAGTATTGCCATAATCACAAGATATTAACCTCACGGTAAACCGTTAAGGTTTACCTTGATGGATGGATAGACGCTGCTGCCTATCCATCAGCTGAATATCCCTTAGTTGTCTATTCTAATTCGGAAACTATATTTCCAGTAAATAATGATTTTATTATACCTGAAAAACAATCGCTACGATGTCATTCCCGACATGCCGTTTCCTTTGCAACTGCTGCGCGTCGCTCGCCGTGTGCGGCAGAAGGGGTGCCACGTGGAACATGATCTCACGGTTGTTGTACTGTTCGTAGACCGCCTCAGTGCCCGTGTGACCGTTCATTATGTCCAGACCACCTCGGTAACCTGATAAAAAGAGACATTTAATATATATACTAATATATAAAGTTAAAGAGTTTGTGCGTTTAAACGCGATAATCTCTGAAAAAAATTTTGTGTTAGATAGCCCATCTATCGACAAAGGCTTTTTACTATGAAGTTCCCACGGGAACGGTCGCTACGCGGGTGAAACCGTGCGCGGATGCTAGTTCTATTATATAAAACTGAAGACTTTGTTTGCTTTAATGCGCTAATCTCAGGAAATACTAGTCTGAATTGAAAAAAATCATTCAGTTTTAGATATCCCTTAACGATGAAGGCTACAAGCTATATTTAATATGAAGTTTTTACGGGAACGGCAGTTACGTAACTGCCGTGATAAGCTCGGAAGCTAGTATCATATTTTATTTTATACTAGTATAAAAGCTAGTATAATATAAAAAAATATTAGGAACTCCATACGGATTACATATCAAAATATGAATGAATTTTTCGACTGAAATACATTGAGGCCACATTTTAACCTAATTAATGTTAACTGTTGACAGCTGTGAAGATCAGCAAAAACGTCACACGTGTGGCTTTACCCAATTGATAAAACCGCATACCATCTAAATATAATTTAACAGCACTCTTAATTTATATTATTCTGATCTGGTATGCAGTTCTTGGCGTGGAATTAAGTCCGCATTGTTCCGGATTCCGAACCCTAGGGTGCCGGCACGATGCCAACAGACAGGCAATACTGCAAAGGTGCTGTGCCAAAAATTACTAACCTTTATGATCCTTCAACTTGATCTTCTGTCCTAGCATGTCGAGGAATTCTTCGAAGGCTGGTGATATGTCGTTGTTGCCGAAAAGATCTTCTTCAGTGGTCTGACCATACATTTGGTATAGAACTCCGAATTTGAAGCAGTTGACTAACACATGTTCATCGTACGCCGCAATCAGTGCAGACGCATTGAGGCACGTGACTGCTGTGCAGTTGTCGATGTTCACTTGTTCGTTAAGCATTTTTGCCATCTTTAGAGGCGCTGGCGTTAATCCTGATCCTGAGAGAGAGAAAGAGAAAACAATATTTATTTGTTTCATAAGAATTGTGATTTGATAGATAAGGCTATGGTAGATGTTTTAGATTTAGTTTGAAATCAATAGTTAAACTGCAGTAGCAGTGATACGAACCTTATTATACTTAATAGTTTGCTTGCTTGAACAGGCTAATCTCAAGAACTACGGAACTGATTTGAAAAATTGGTTCTATTTAATTATAACGTTCTTAAAGAAACGAGAGTTACGCGGGTAAGCTAGTCATAGATAAGGCTGTGTTTAAAATTTTGTATCATAATAAACCGGCTGAAAGCAATTACTTACTAGTAGTGGGTATAAGTCCATGCATGGTTTCCGTACGAAGCCTCAACAGTATTCTTGTATGGTCTTGACCAGCCATGTGTTCGTTCTTCAAGGACATCACAACAGGGCCCAAAACTTCATCGTGTCCTACTAAATTTATGTGCTCCTGTAGACAATGAAATCTTAACGTTAGCAAGATAAAAGTTTCAAGTGCAGTAAGTAACATCTACATGTTTTCAATACATTTTTATTACACTTTTGTTTAACTTAATTTTAAACAATAAGAAAGCAATTTTTAATATGAACATTATATTTATTAATAACTTAAAAATATTGGACACGTATTTTGTATTTATCAAATCAATTAAAAATTACAAAGATACAGAGCAAAAACAAACTATGAAGTTCAGGAGAGGGGGGCATATGACGTCACTATTAGGTACAATTTGTACATAGTGGTGACGTCACACGAAATTTCATTAATTGTTTGAGGAACGAAAAAAAAAATACGTTTCCAATATTTTTTGGTAATCTAACTGACGGACTAAATCGTTTTTTTTAGTCTTAATGCCCATTTATGGACATTTACAGAGTCACTAATTGTTTAAATGCTTTATTTTTCTGATTGAGTCGGTCGGGTTAATTTGTGTAAACGTTTGTGTAAAGTATTAATCAGTTTCATGCATTATAAACATGGATATTTTATACTGTCTTTACTAATATTACTAAGCTGATGAGTTTGTTTGTTTGTTTATTCGCTTGAACGTGTTAATATCAGGAAGGGTCTGTTTTGAAATAATCTTTCACTGCTAGCAATCTACGTTATCCAAAAACAAAGTCAATATTTAATGGATGACATGATTATGTTCCAACATGAACTAGAGTTACGCGGCTGAAACCGCGCGCGGGAAGCTTGTTGTCTATACTAATATTATAAAGAGGAAAGATTTGATTGTTGGTATTGAAAGACAACCTCCGTAGCGTAGCGTTATTTTACTCGCTTTAAGTCTCGGAGGTCGTGGGTTCGATCCCCACACCGGACAAGAAATCTTAGTGTAAATTCTAAGATTTCTTTCTGGGTCTGGTTGGTTGAGAGACTACCCTCCGTGCCTCGGAAAGCACGTTAAGCCGTTGGTCCCGATTGTTATAACATCATCTATAACAAGCGTATACCAGGGAATGGGCAGCAGCGTTTCCCTGAGTATCACAACATAATACTGCGGTCACCAGTCCGCCTGCCAAGCGTGGTGACTATGGCAAAAACCCCTTCCTCGGGAGGAGGCCCATGTTCAGTAGTGGACGTTGTACGGGCTGATGATGAATGATGATGATTGAATAGGCTCCGAAACTACTCGACCGATTTGAAAAATTATTTCACTGTTAGAAAGAATATCCTCGGATGATCGAGGCTATACGTAATCATGAAGATCCAACGGGAACTAGAGTTACGCGGGTGAAAAGTTATAATCACTACATAGTATAAAACAGAGTCCCTTTCTCTGTCCCTATTTCCCTATGTATGCTTAAATCTTTTAAACTACGCAACGGATTTTAATGCGGTTTTTTTAATAGATAGAGTGATTCAAGAGGAAGGTTTATATGTATAAAACATCAGCGTTGTACCCGTGCGGTGCCGGGGCGGGTCGCTAGTATAAAATAAGTCAGGCAATTGTTAATTCATAGAAGATATAATATACGATAAAAGCTTTATTATAATACGTCGTATATTAAATGCTGACTTGAAAGCAGATTAATTCAAACATGCACTCGAATACAATTTAATATTTTGTGTATCTGTTAGATACACAATATAATATGAATATGATGAATATTGTTGCGATGCAAACAACAAAAGATAATGAGATTAAATCTTGTTTTGGCAAATATAAAAATGAATATATTTAAATAATATTCAATAACATTTCTCCAAATTCTATGTTTTAACTCAAAAGTTTAAATATTAATGATTTAAGCGCATTTACTCCTATTGGGTATTATAACGCCACAGAATATAGAATACATTATACAGGATTATGTTTAAAACATTAACAACCTTTCAGGGAGTGAAAGTACTGATGATTATAAGCAACTTTTACTATTTACTAAAAAAAAACAGTTGTTCAATACATTTTGTCGAGGTAAGTGAACATAAATGTAAGAAACAGCTGATTTTTTTTTCGTTATTGCAAGCTTCGTCTTACTCAGTACTTTCAGGTTGTTAATGTTTTAAAAATAACTTTAATTTCTAATTTTTTATTATACTCTTTCTGAGCAAATTAGCGATAGTAAGACTCTCACCTGCCGGCCGGTGTTCACTCATGGTGTTTAGAATTTTCCAGATACACAAGCTTAGTACCTAATTAAAAAACAAATACGTCGCGAGCATAATTTTAAGCTGCAATAATGCTTATCATAAAAAACTATCTCCATTTAATTACCATCTCTCGTTTCAGACTGGTATCTTATAACATTGAAATCTGTAACCTAGAAAGCCTAAGGACGCTTCACATATGAAACTTTTTAAATCAAGGTCACTCGCTAATGAGATTGAACTAATTACATTTGTCTATTGCAATCATTGGCTGAATCAGAGCATTAAACGATGATATCATTCCTATATGAACAGATTTTTCCACACCTACGATATATATACTAGACCTTCATAACTCCCGTTGAAATGAAATAAAAGCGTTTATTGATAATGTAGACGAATCGATCGTACTTATTATAAGTAAATACAATGATAAAAATATAAAAAGAGTAAAAAAAAAAATCTTGACTAATTAATTAGTATACATTTCAACAGTCATGTTATTAAATAGAATTTAAATCTACCAATGTGACATGTGATAGTCGCGGATTGTAAATATAATTAGAGTCAACCAGCGTGGGCTGGGATTCGGGCATAGAACGCGTCGCGAGCCTCACCTTGCAAGGACGACCGGACCCTATCCTAGCTTCCTACGAGTCTTTCTCTATCTACCTACGTTGTGACACCCGTTCCCGTGGGAACTTCACAATAAAATACAGTCTATGTCATCCGGGATTAGTGTAGCTTCAAGACGGTGAAGTTTTCAAAGCGGCCGTAGCCCAATGCCTAGGGCGTCGGACTTGTGCTCTTGAGGTCGCCGGTTCGAACCCCAACCATTGCACTACCGACGTGAACCCACTCGTAACACAAGCATTTTAGCTTAGCACGAGAGGTTAACAAGAATACTAGTAGATTGCTGAATTCTGCTAAAGTAATCTTTAAAAAAAAAAAAAGAAATCGGTATTGTTCAAGTAATTTTTAAAATTAATTAAATTCGGTACCTATTCAATACAAACAAACAATCAAATCTTTATAATATTAGTATATATACATGTACTAGTTTCTCCCATTTCCGTGCGATCTTCAGCAATAAATATAGCCTATGTTACTTCTGGATAAATTAGCTATTTGATGGTGAAAGTAGGTATTATTGAAATCCGTTCAGTAGTTTTTGAGTTTATTGTAACCAACATACATACAAAAATACTTTATAATATAAGTAAAAATATAATCATCATCATCAGCCCGTATAACGTCCACTGCTGAACATGGGCCTTCTCCCGAGGGAGGGTATTTGCCATAGTCACCACGCTTGGCAGGCGGGTTGGTGACCGCAGTATTATGTTGTACCACACAAAGAAACGCTGCTGCCTGTTCCTTGATATACGATTATTATAGATGATGTTATAACAATCGGAACCAACGGCTTAACGTGCTTTCCGAGGCAAGTAGGGTAGTCCCTCAACCAACCGGAAAGAAATCTACAAATTTACACAAAGCTTTCTTGTCTGTGACGTGTGGATTGAACCCACTACCTCCGAGATTTAAAGCGAGCCAAATACCGCTACACTACGCAGTAAAAATATAGATACATGTTTTCCGACTAATCAATATGTCTGTGGTTTCAGTTGCATTAATAAGAGTATTGGTAGCTAATTAATTTTAAATAAGGTCATGTAGCGGAAAGATTATGATGAAAATATATGTATGTTAATAGCAATGTAAACAGGTGTGGTTCTACTAACTATATTAAGGTTTCCTGTTTACAAGATTAATTGGCTTTAAATTATATTCAGTTGAATATATAACAAATAACATACCGTAAAAAAATATGGTTGATAAAACTTGGCAGAACGATTTCCCGTCACTATTATTACCAAAACATACGATGTTTTTTTTAGGAAATATATATTATTAATTTTCTTTCTTTTTTCTTCGCAATTGTCGCATTGAACGGACGTGTCTTCGAACAAGTTGTGATTCCAATTTTTAATTAAGTATTTAATTTAATTCTAAGTAGTTATTTGTAAATTATCGGTTCCTCTCGTTTCTACTTGGGACTGTCGCCGTATAACCCAGTGGCCATCTTGGCTAGTGTCGGACCTCTCATTTTACCTGTGAAGTGACTTTGTGGCTGGTGTCAACAGTGGTTTGAACTTACAAGTGTAAATAAATCGCGGAAAAAACATACACAAAATTTTACCGGTGGTGAGGTTTGAACTCGAGGCCACACCGAGTATACGAAACTGTAGCCGCTGTCTTATCCACCGAGCCACAATAACGTAAGCCGCTGCAGCGAATTTACAAGTCATACTCCAAGCACCGATTGATATATATAAGTAAACATGCATTGCCACGGTTGCGAAAACATTATAAGCAACGATAACTTTTTGAAATGTAATAACTGTAACTCTAAGTTCTGTTATGAGTGTCTCAACTTTACTGCCGAGCCTAATAAACAATTAAGTGCTCAACAACTGGCTTCGCTGAGCTGTCCTTTTTGCCAGAACGTTACCAGACGCAGAAATAATGACGATGATACCCCAGTCCGTCGTGGTCGGAAACAACACTCCCCTGTTGCCTCGCTGAACGCGTCATTCAGTCAAGGTTCAGCCGGGTCACATGTTGCTATATGCACTTCTCCAGGCGCCGACGTACTAAATCACCCAGTTACTATGGAAAGCATTAGTAATCTCTTGGATCAAAAACTTTCCCCTGACTCATTATTTATGTCAAATTTGCGCTCTATTCTGCGGAAGGACATGGAGGATATGATTGCTGTGGAAGTTGATCGTGCTATCGAGTCATTGAAGGTGGATTTCACCACGACAACGGACTTTATCTCCTCTGAACAAAATGACATCAAGAAGGACATTGCTGAGAACAGTTATCGGATTAAAAATCTTGAATCAGAGCTTTCTAAATCACAGAATACCCTATGCAAAGTACAAAGTCGCCTAAATACCGTAGAAAAAATGTCTCGGGATTTAAACCTTGAAATACATGAGGTACCTGAGAGTAAATCCGAAGACTTGATGGCATTATTCAAGAAACTTTGCGAGTGTTTAAGCGTAATCATTCCCGAAAACGATATTAGAGCATGTCGCCGCGTTGCAAAGATGAACACTACATCTAAGAGACCACGTAATATTCTTGTCACTCTTTCTTCGCAACGCCAACGAGATATTATGTTGTCTGCAATGACTCGTTTCAACAAGTGTCACCCGAAGGACAAGCTATCCACCTCACACATCGGTACTGGTGACTCAAGCAGTAGGATATATCTGTCTGAACATTTGCCTCCTGAAACAAAGGAATTGCATAGCAGCGCCCGAAAATTTTGCAAGGAAAACGAATACAAATTTGTTTGGGTGCGTTTCGGTCATATTTATATTCGTAAGGATGTATCTTTCCCTGCTATACTGGTCAAAAATATGGAGTCGCTTAACAAAATATCTTAAATTCCAAGCTTAATATTATCTTTGTTTTTATGTTAAGTTATGCTTACTGTTAACAATGATTAGTATTTATTACCAAAATGTTAACCGAATACGCAGTAAATTGACACAATTCACTTTAAATTTGTTAAATTCTGACTTTGATATCATATGCTTGACGGAAACCAATCTAAACGGAAGTGTGTACGATAATGAAGTGGTGGACTCTCGCTACAATGTCTTCCGAAGAGACCGTAAAGATACTTCCGCTGCTAAGAAAGAAGGAGGCGGTGTTTTATTAGCAGTTCATAAAAAATACCAGGTCATCCGTCAGGCATCATGGGACAGTGATATGGAGGATGTCTGGGTAACTTTTGTTCTTGATTCTCGTCACTCAACTCGACTTCACATCTGCGTTTGCTATCTACCCCCTGACATTAGCCGTGATCATTTGGAATGCTTCTATAACCGCTGCCAAAACCTAATACTTAATGTTGCCCCTTCTGATACTTTTTTATTAATTGGTGACTTCAATACCCCTGAATACCATCCTGCTTCTCTTAATACTCATTTAGATGCAACTACGTCGAATGCGTCGTCGCATAAATGGAAACTTGATCTCCTAACCGAATTGTTAATGCTTTGTAATCTTAGTCAATTTAATCATATCGCTAATGCTAATGGTCGCTTCTTGGACCTAGTACTCTCAAACACTGACACCATCAGAGTCAATGAGACCCAAGAGCTGAGCTTAATCGATAAAAAACACCACCCTGCTATTATGATTACTTTATCTGCATTTCAGTTTGTAAAGGAACTTCAAAAGTGCAACACAAAACGACTAAATTTTTCAAAATGCAATTTTCAAAAAGTTAAATCCGAGCTGCACTCTACTAACTGGCACGGAATACTATCATCTAATGACGTCGACATTTGTACTGATGCATTTTATGAAGTTTTATTTGAAATAATAAGAAAAAACACCCCAACAGTATCTGTAAATTCTCCATCTTACCCTATTTGGTACAGCAAATCTTTAATTAAATGCAACGAAGAGAAAAATAAATATCATAAGTTATATAAAAAATTCAACAACCCACGTGATTATGATACATTTTCAATGCTCCGCGAACGATGTAAATCGCTTGCCAAGACATGTTATGATAGATATGTTCACTCTGTTGAGGATTCTTTAAGCAAAAATGTAAAATCCTTTTGGAGCTTTGTCAACAACCGTAAAGGCCGCATCTCCATGCCAAGCACAATGACGCTTAATGACGTTTCAGCATCGAGTGGTCAAGGAATAAGTGATCTTTTTTCGCACTATTTTAGTTCTGTTTTTGATAACGACTACTCTGATTGCGTGTCAACTTGTGGTTGTAGAGATTTAGGCATGATTGATAAATACACTCTCACCACATTATCACATATTTCAATTGGAGTCAAGGAAATTCTATGTACAATAAGAAAACTTGACGGCAATAAAGGAGCTGGCCCTGATCTTTTACCCCCTTTCTTTATAAAAGGTTGCGCTGAGGAGTTATCTGTTCCTTTGTGCATAATTTATAACAAGTCATTGGCCAATGCGGTATTTCCTAAACATTGGAAAACTGCACATATCATTCCTATTTATAAAAACGGTGACAAATCAAAGTGCGAGAACTATAGACCAATCAGTATCCTATCCTGTTTCGCTAAGATATTTGAATCTCTAGTATATAATCATCTATATAGTCATCTTAAGCCATTAATCTCCGACAAACAGCATGGTTTTGTTAAAAACAGGTCAACGGTTACCAATTTACTCGTGTACAAAAGCTATCTATGTCAAGCGTTTGCCACCGGTGGTCAAGTTGACTCAGTGTACACCGATTTTTCAAAGGCCTTCGACAAAGTCAACCACCATTTACTCTGTCGAAAGTTGGCCTCATATGGTATCCACGGTAACCTATATAGATGGATCTGTTCATACCTCGATAACAGAACACAATTAGTGACACTGAAAGGCTATACTTCATCCCCTACATTAATAACTTCTGGAGTACCTCAGGGATCCCACTTGGGGCCTTTATTTTTTGTAATTTTTATAAATGACCTTATTGAACGCCTATCTTGTAACTGTCTCTTGTATGCTGATGACTTAAAGATATTTAGTGTGGTTACGAAACCTGAGGATTGTTTATCCCTTCAAAAGGACATTAATGCCGTATCTGAATGGTGTAAAACCAATCATATGTATTTAAATGTCACCAAGTGCTTCGTCATATCATTTACCAACAAACGCAACAAACTCTCATGGAATTATGATATAGATGGTAAAGTCCTAAATCGCTCACTAGTTGCTAAAGATCTGGGTATCATAATTGATGAAAAACTCTCGTTTCGTGAACATTATAACCATTTAGTCTGTAAAGCAAACCAAATATTAGGCTTCGTATTAAGATCCACTAAAAGTTTTAGAAAGCCTCGCAGCACACTATGTATATACTATTCTCTTGTGAGGAGTATTTTGGAATATGGAAGTCCCATATGGTCTCCAAACTATAAAATACACATCGACAATATTGAGCGAGTCCAGCAAAAGTTCCTCAGAATTCTTAACTATCGCCTTAACCCGGGTCGATCCAATTTAAACTACAATGATCGACTCAGTAAATTCAAAGTTGAAGCACTGCAGATGCGCCGTACATATATTGATATTGTTTACCTGTATAAAATTATTCACTCAATTGTCGACTCCCCTGAGCTGCTTTCACAAATTAATTTCAATATTAAATTCAGTGCCCGTAGGTCAATCGACACAAATCTTTTCTCTCTTCAAATCTTTAAAAATAATATATCTTACTACAATCCACTAACAAGAATGGCCCGTCAGTATAACGACATCTTAAAATGTAACAATAATAAATTTCTCGACATATTTAATCACAACTGTAATAGATTTGCTGCTAACGTGAAAGACATCCTCCATATCAGTTCGGGTTAGGTTGCCTCAAGTTTCACTGGAAGCATTTGAGTCACCCTGTGCCGATTTACTACAGAATGTTTTTAATTGCTTTCTTTTAATTGTATTGTCATAGTTTTAGCTGCATGCACATATCTTTGCGTTACAATCCAGATCAAAACCTGTAATTTTATTTTGTTTTTAATATTGATTGTAATGTGTTTTGTGCATTAAATAAATAAATAAAATAAAATTATACATATATTCAATTTACAAAAAAAAATCGTCATCTAGTTTGATCATATACACATGGGCAGGACATGATGCCATTAACATAGTTTCGAAGTAATCTTAATCCGTCTATTTTTAATTCTATAACAAAATACTTAACTACCAATTATCTATACTAATATGTAAAGCTGAAGAGTTTGTTTGTTTGTTTGCTTGAACGCGCCAATCTCAGGAGCAACTTATCCGACTTGAAAATTGCTTGAGTGTTAGATAGCCAATTTATCGAGGAAGGCTTTTATTTAATCTTGAAGATTCTACGGGACACGCATAAAAAAACACGTTGTAGGTATAGTAAATAATCAGATTTTATGTTTCACTGAACAAAGCATTACTGTTGTACATCCGTAAATGGCAATGTCACCATCCAAGAATTCAAAATTAATCAAACAAACATGACATTCGACCGAGGTTAAAGAAACTAAGAGTCAACAGTAGACATACTAAACAAACGAAATATACGAAACACTACATTTAACCAAATTAAGCATCCCAAGGCCTGAATGAAGCTTCCTTTGCCATGGGAGTCGTTAATTAGTCACATACATTGTCGTAACAACCTTGCCAGACCCTATTTCATTCGCAAGCAAACCTCAACAAAGGATAAACACCATTGTTAATAAAACAATGCTACAGTTCAATGAAAACAGCGAAAAAATACACGCCATAGATAATTTAGATCATATCATTGAAAGAAAACTTGCGTCGTCGGTTTAATGGATTTTAATGGCGCAAGAAATCGACAACTTATACACATAAAAGTTCAGTAACTATTTTAAAACACGCTATATCTAATACGCTTTAATAATAAATGTTTATTACTCAGTTTTTATTGAAAAGTCGTTATTAAAACGAACAAAGCTATCGATATAAATCGATTAAAATGAAATACGAGTGATAGTGTCAGATTTGAAAAAACCTCAGTGGCGCGGCATAGCGATATAAATCTTGCTTTCAGTCTCGCTGGTCAACAAATCTTTGTGTAAAATCTTAAGATTTATTTCCTGGTCTGGTTGGTTGAGAGTAAAAAGGCAATCCGCTGTTACTACCTCGGCAAGCACGGTACTTAAGCCATTGGTCCCGATTGTTATAACATCATCGATAACAAAAGTATGCCAGTGGACGTTATACGGGCTGATGATGAGTGTTAAATTTGGGCATTATAATTATTAATATAATTATAGAACTAAGTTAATTATTTAAATTGATTTAACCGCGTCACAAAGTCACTACATAATTTTGATGTCCGTATCATTCTGTTTCTTAAAATGTTTTCGTCTCAACAAAGTTTAAATTGAAATTTACACATGGCTCCGAAGAGTAATGCAAACAAAATAACACAGTTAGAGGCCACAGCACTTCAAATAAAAAAACATTTAAACACGATGATAATTTATGTTTGGACATTCGATACTTTTTTTACCGTTCTGCGAATCTCATGTTTGCTATACGTCAATGATCAAACGTAAATAAAAACTTCTTTAAGAACTTATTTGGATGTAATTGATAATAAATATCGCTAAAGCGCGTCTTTTCAATACCGAAAAGCGGCAAATTGAAAGCAAAAGACGGTAATTGAAGGGACCAGGGGTTAATGTTCCCCTTCCAACTCCCTGATGGATCACATCATCGGAGATGAAATCTGACAGTTTTTTTTTTCAATTTGTGCGAAGTGTTCGTTCTAAAAGTATGATAACGATCGGAAAATTAAACATTGAACATTCGAAGTTCACTTTACTTTATATATTTACTTTAAACAATTTTACTAGGAATAAATAAGTTCTTATATTTAGCTAGTTAGTCGTTCAACTTTACTGACTTCTTTGTTTAGTTTCACAATCTGCAAGTTCAGTTGAAATTTTGATTACAATCACTCAATCAATTTTGAGATGATTCTTTTGAAAGATACTTGTAAGCTTTGAATCTCAAATCAATTTTACATAAAACCAATTTTCCGCTGAATTTTCGTGAATCAATAAATTGAGTCAATGTCCCGTTAGACTCCAGCTGTTACGATAACCGTACTAAAGTATATCTTACATTTTTCATTCTGTTCGTATGACAGACCTGGCGGCAAATGGGAATCATTTCTCAAACTCATCATCTCTTCGCTAAAACGAATTGTCCTCAAACCAATTTTACTTTATGAGTGAAGGCATTTGCTTATTGCTTTCATTTTTCTTTTGTCATGAGCATCTGTCATCGTCACTGCTTTATGAATGGATTGGATAGCACATTATCATTTAAGGCGAAGAAATTCAAAATTGTTAACAACTCCATCTTTGAACTGAATTGGGAATTCGCCTAAACACTCTTCAAAGAACCAACGAAATAAATAATAAAAAGAAAAACTCTTGAATATATTTATAAAGTTTTAAAGGATTTATGTGTAATTTACTGAACAACGATTTTCTATCTAAGATAAGTTTTAAAGTTTTATAAAATTGATAGGTTTTGAGACAGTAATATACCTAGTCCTACAGATCGATTACGTCCACGGCGACCAATCTCCAAGGAGATTAACTATCTGTGCAGGACAAAAGTCCCTGACTGCTACTTAGAGAATCTTTTCCAGAGAAATTTCTAGTCACTCAAATTTTTGCCCGACCTAGGGCTCGAACCTGGGACCTCGTTAGTTAAGGTCAACCATATTTGCTCTAAGCCGAGTAGGCAGTCAGACACTATTATAGGAGCAATCTAAATGCAATTAAATTTTATTGGGTTGAATAAGCAAGGGCTTAATACTCAAATCCATAGACAAATCTAGATAATATAATCTGTTACAGAATATGAATATAAAATTGGTATTTGTACATGTTTCATGCGTCTTAGCAATTTATTTAAAAAAGGTTATTCCTAAAGAGACCGTAAAGAAAATGATCACAACACAAAGCTTATGGCTTTTTTTCTCACATGCGTTACAATAACTTAGTACATGCTAATGGTGGTCATTATATTTTACGTTACCGGCGACCAACGGTAAGTATACAAGTAGGCAAAGGTTTTATGGCACAACATGATGGCCTTTGGCAGGACGTATTTACACGTCAGCCATCAGTATTAGCTTAGTGATCGAACGTCACATTCATCTAGCCTAACCCTTACCATGCCACAATGGCCCATCAGCTTTCACGGGTTAACGAGTAACGATTGCAATATTTTAAATAAATTGTCAAAGATAGGTAAGTATGGCGATTCTATTCCGTCAGGTATCTATTTTATGGTCCGAATATTAAATTATATTTCATGAGCTTTCATAAATTTAATCACGATTTAGAGGATGATTTAATGTCAAATTGCGTCAAGCACGCAATTTTTACGCTACAATTGTAAGTCATGGGAATTAATGGACGCGGCATATTAGGCCTTCAGACTTTTGATTACAAATGACAAAACATAATTCAGGCAGTGGGAACAGTAATTTACATATTGCATTACACCAATTTCTTTGTATTATTGCAAAATTTGCCCTAGCACGAAACAATACGCAACATTACAAAAAAACCTTCACCTAAAAGTATGTATTAAAATATGCTTACTACGCACTTACGACTTTTTCAACAATAAATAAAAAAAATATTGTTAGACTGTTGTCATAAACAACATACATTACGTTGATGTACATACTTAATTAAATTTAAATTATTCATGTAAAAAAAAAGTTTAACGAATATTTTCTAAATTCCGTAACGAAGCGTCTGTTAAGATTTGTACGCACGATAAGGCTGCGTACATACGCGGGCTGAGACTTAAATTACTCCACAATGCCGTAATCGGAGCAATCTACATGGTGCTGAGAACTTGGCTCACTGGGCGTGAAGCCAAACCGTTCCGCATTGGTAAGCCCAGACAAGTTTTCCCACTATCGCAGGCGTATTTTTTTTAATAATTGCAGTTGAGCCCTTCATCGAAGCACGGTTGACTTGAATCCGGTTTTAATTATGGCACATATGTTTATTAATAAATCCTCAGTGCAATAAAAACTAGGGTGTGTGTAGACTTAAAAAACAATTCAGATGACACTTAATTTCTTCTGATTCTTATTAAGGCATAATGTAGCTACTAAGTAGTAATGTTACATCATTGTTGCGGGCGCGAATGTCAGAAATTATGCAGTTTCACGTATCACTTATTATGCGCCAGTGTGAATACATCTTTATTTTATAACAATGTTTGAATTGCTTCAGGAATTATTATTTTACTCACATGTTATAACTAGAGCTGTACCAAACCGTATGTATTCGTTACTGAGTAACGGGTGCACCTTCTAGTACCGAGTAACGAAACGTTACACCTGAATGGATTTCGTTACTCGCCTCTTTCGTATATTGGGTACCTACGCAATGTAGGTACCCAATATACGAAAAATGCGAGCTCGCTCACGCAAGAACCGTTGATATGTTGAACGTTTTATTGAAACGTTTGCTGGTTGATCGTATGTTTTACGTACGCGCGCGCTTATTCGGTGTATTTAAAAACGTTCGTAATTAGGAACGATGTTTGTTTATTAAATAAAGTGTGATTTGGAAATTATTTGTTAAAGGTTTTTATTGTATGTGTAGACAACGTTTTAAAACTGTAACAGAAACTAAGTAAGAAAGTATTTTTGTCAAATTACAAATACAAAAAAAAGCGAAAAATGCATATTACGTATAGTGAATAGTCCCGGGAAATCCCGGAGCCGAAAGTATCGGGAAATCCCGGAAATTTGCGTTGTTTTAGGAACCGGAATTTCCAAAACCAAATCCCGGTTCTTTCGGTACTTTCGGTAAAAGATTCGCGTTTAGAATTTTTCTAATTTTATTGCCTAAAATCCGACCGCTGCACTGTTACTATACTACCTAGCTACCACCGTTGCTACCTGTAATACAAGAGCATGATGCGCGAGGGTTCGGAGGTGCGGGAGGGGCAGGTGGCGGCCATCCTGTAGACGCGCGTCCCGCTTAGTTAGATTGTGATCGCGTCTTCGGAATGTTGTGCTAGTGGGATTTCGGTGTACAGTGCTTTGCAAAAACTACTCAAACAAGACTACTTCTTTTGGAAAGTGAGTATTTATTTTTATAAAACAAAATTAATGAAACATGAGGGGCTTTATATAATTATTTAGTTATCTTAGCCACCATTCTCATTCTCCATCCTCATTTTGAACATAAAATACGAGCAGCTGATTGTTCACCAAGCCACCAACCGACATGGGATTGGTTGGGAAGTTTATTTCATACGTACACTAATAAAATTTGCTGTTCTAAAGTTTTACATATTCAGTTTATTTTTAATGTTACTTACGGCACAATAACACTACAATGCACTGTATTAATTAAGCAAGAAGTAGTTTAGGTACGACTAGCTGTTTGTTTACCAACCTACATGGGGTTGGGAAGCTTATTTTATTCGTAGACGAATAATATTAGCTGTTCTAATGATATTTTTCATAAGCTTTTTTTTAATGTTGCATACTTTACCTTAAAACTACAGTGCACTGTGCTATTGATTAAACATCAAGTAATTTAGTCGGTACCAACGTTTTTCGTTTAACTTTGTATTTCAATAATTACTCTATATTTTGTTACAGACGATGGATTTTGAGGCAGTCCTTAATAAAGCCAACGATAAAACGTCAGTATGGCATTATTGCCTTAGATCTAAAGACAAAAATAACGCGAAATGCAAAACGTGTAATAGAATTTTGAAGTGTACTGGAGGTAGTACGAGTGGTCTCCAAAAGCATTTGAAAAATGTGCATCAGATAAGCATGAACACAGCAGATAGTCAAGTTCCTCAAAGTGTCGAATCTCCTTCAACATCGACAAATACTGAAATAATACCAAAGAAAAAAGCGAAATTAACTGATTACTACGAATCTGGCGCAAATCCTTCCATGGAACTCATGGTTTCCCGAATGTCAACTATGGATGGATATCCTTTCCGAACATTTGTGGAGTCTGAAGATCTGCGAATGCTGTTTCGAAAATCCGGACATAAATTGCCGAAGGCTGCAAATTCAATTCAAAATATTGTAATAAAACAAGCAGACAAAAGAAAACAACAACTGATCGGCGAAATCCAGAGACTATTAACAGAAGGACATAAATTTTCTATATCTTTTGACGAGTGGACGTCCATTCGCAACAGAAGATATATTAGCCTGAATCTGCACTCACAGCGTTTTCCCGAAAATTTCAAAAATCTAGGACTAATAAGAGTGCACGGTTCATTATCAGCAAAAAGATGCATCGAAAAATAAAGTTGAAATTAACAGAGTTTGGAGTGACTCTAGAAAAAGATATCGTAGCTTAAACAACAGACGGATGCAGTATGATGATTAAGTTTGGGAAATTTCTGACGTCCTACCACCAAACTTGTATTGCCCATGCCCTTCAACTTGCGATCGTTGATGTATACAAGAAAAGTAATGCAATACCTGAAGAACCAATGGAGCCGATAATCAGTTTTGCTGACGCTGAATCAAGTGATGACGACGACGACGTTCCTTTATCGGAATTAGCTCGGAAAAACAGCACCAATGAATATAAATATTGAGACTGATTAATGCTACGCTAAAACTCCATAGTTCCTTTTGTTGTAGATGTTACGTAAGTTTTAAATTATAATTTGGTTATGCAGAATTGCAATAAGAGTCATGTTAATTTGTTTGGTAAAGTGAAGATGTTTAATAAATGTTTCTGTTATATATTATGTAGGATTAGGTATAAAAATCGTTTAATGTTAAAAAATGTTGCTGGCATAATATGCGTAATTACCAGTTAAATTATACTAAATAAGACTGATTTAGTGTCTATAAAACAAGAAATAAAACGTTTTATTTGATTTGATTAAAATGTTTTTACTTTGCCCTGTCATTTCGTCTTTTTTTACTTTCTCCGTTTCAACACTTTCAACTCTCTTACAAAGACTTATTAAAGTATCAAAAGTATCGATAGTACCGGGAATCCCGGTTCTTAAGCCAGAAGGTCCCAAAAATCCCGGTTCTTTAAAACAGCACCGGTTCTGCATTCCCTAATTACGTAGCTTGGTGTCTAATTTATAAAAAAGTAAGTTTTATTTAGAGTACAATGTACGCGTACCTACGCAACACGGTTCGATTCGTTGCTATAATATAACATAGCATGTTGTGAGGTATCAGAAGTAACGAGCAACGTAACGATACGAAAGTAACGAGTAATAATTGTTATAGTACATACGGGTACGCTTTTTTTCGTTACTTTACACCTCTAGTTATAACTATATATGCATGATGTAAGAATCTACGGATGTGTACGGATTAACCTATATGCCTAAAAAATATTTACATAATATTGCCACTTGGAAATTCATGCTGGAAAACACAGATTATAATAATAATGTAAACAGCAACACACAATTATTTAATTAAATCCAAGTAGTCTATTAAAATCACATTGCTTGTAGGTAGGTATTTTTAACGGTTTATTCAAGTTTCACCTCTTTATGAACTATTAAAAGCAGTAACGGTTTATTATAATACATATTATTATATAAAATATAAAAGTAATACAAAATTTAAAACAAATGTTAATAAACATAGCAAAAAGGAACACAAAGGAATCCAACAATCAAAAGTGAAATACGCGACGTTTTCATGTCGCACGTTCAAAGATGATGATAATTATTATTATGAAGATTCGAAACGCCACGAAAAAGGTTAAAAAAGTAAGTATTCTATAGGCGTGGGTATGGGAAAGTTCACACGTGGCAACTGTACTTGTGGTACGCTTTATGACTTAGAACGAAAGCGGGAGAGCCAGCGGAGCGGTAAGCGACAATCGTTTTATTAGGCTTAAGGGATAAACGCAGAAGGCCATTTTAGTAATGGGATTACAACATAAGATGAATGTGAAAATTGTTTAGAATATTCATTTAGTACCTTGTGTATTAATGTAAAAACTATGTCCCTATATAATAATCCTATGATTTGTATTTATTTACTTATGAAATCGTTCGTTCAATCCGCCATCGGACAATCAATCATTGTATCAATGACCGTTAATTAGAAATCCTTTTATTATTAAAACTAGCGGCCCGCCCCGGCTTCGCACGGGTGGACTTTTATACCCTACCCCTGCGCTACCCTACCCCTACCCTAACCCTACCCTACCCCTACCCTACCCCTACCCTACCCCTACACTACCCCTACCCTACCCCTAACCTACCCCTACCCTACCCCTACCCTACCCCTACCCCTACCCTACCCCTACCCCTACCCTACCCTACCCCTACTCTACCCCTACCCTACCATACCCTACCCTACCCTACCCTACCCTACCCCTACCCATAAGTATCCTATGTCCTTCTCCCAGTTCTTAGCTACCTCCCTACCAGCCAAATCGGTTCAGCCGTTCTTGAGTTATAAAAAGTGTAACTAACACGACTTTGTTTTGTTTTTAAAATGTATTCTGCTATTCGGGACGGAAACAAATCCAACAAATCAAAAACCATGGCAATCGGTCTAGCCGTTCTCGAGTTATAAGTGTTGTAACAAACACGACTTTCTTTTATATATATAGATATCACATGTAATGAAACGTATAGCATAAAAGATACAACTGGTAACCAGCCTATTTAGTAAAGGTCAAAGCTTATAACAATTCTTCATGTGTTAGTACTTCATATAATCAATATGATTCATAAGAGAAATGGTACTTAATAACACATCATAAATAATTACATTTGTGTAAACAATATTTGTACTATAAATTACATAATGCGGACACAATAAAAACAAGTCAATATAAAGAGGCCACATTGCTCGTTGCTCACATGTGGCAATGTGTTCACACTCTTAAGTGATAATGTACAGTCGCACAGTGAAGTAAACCTACATTTGATAACATTTATTTAGTTTAAAACTATTTAACATCGTGTGAAATAACACTAACCTAAACCCGTAATAAATGTAAATACTTAGAAATCCCTTTGTACATAAAACAACATAATGGAACTAATTACCATAAATATTCCCTTCATTTTTACAAGAAAAACGTAATCAGTACCTAATGAGCGAAAACAGACATAAAAACGGGTCGTAATAACTTAAAAGCAAAATACGATTGATTTGAAGTGTAACACTTGAATAAATCCGACGTTAATGATGAATCTCATTTTTAATATCAAGTGTAATTATAATAATTAAGTAAGACTTTTAATTATTATCCTCTTTAATAACTTTTTCCGAGGTCAAGGCGTAAAAGGACATCGACATTAACGTTCAATTTAAAACAAAGTGTCAAGGGAAACGTGATCAAGTGGAAGTAAAATGCAAAAAAAAAACTTTTTTTTAACTTAAGTGCATACGAATTCTGTTATATCGGACTTGGTACTTATACACGTCCCATGCATACGTTAGCGAAACACATTGTGTATAAAGTTACGAAAATTTCGTGATATATTTTAGTCGTGAATTAAATTCGTGATAAGCATAATGTTTGTGATAATAATCTAAGCAATAAATATGGTAATTAAGCTTCATAGTTGAGTTAAGATTTTAATAAAAACACGACTTTAAGTTAATTTACAAGAACTTTAAATCACTATGTAAAGTACCAAAAACAAGGGATGTTAACAATTCTTTATTATCTTGTCTAGTCAAATTAAATGCATATAAAAAGACAATTGTGATGTCCAAGTAATTCATAGAGACCACAAAGAAACGGGTACGTTATTACATTGCACTACATATGGTTTGTACGTTCAGTAATTGGCACAAGCAACTTGGCAAGTCCAGTCGGTTTTATTTCATTGACCGCAGACAGCGTGGCGCGCAAATGTCAGATCGTTTGTAGCTACATATGTTTTGTAATGCCACTTTTATTTTCATCGATCTGAAGCAAGAAGAAAGTGCACTCTGGTCACGAAAGCAATTAAATCGTGATTTGATTTGTGTATTTTTGGTACATTTTTGTGTTTCGTGGCAACCTTTCGACGTTCCGTAACCTTTGAAACGTGCATTTTGCTCACGAAGGTTCGAACGGTTATTGTAAGTGTCCGATTATGTTCGGTTGTTTTTTGCCTTGGAAAAATAAAAGGCCATTCATCTTTCATAGAAATTATTCACGAACATTCCTGTTTTTGTTGAAACTTTTGTAATATTTTATAACTTTCATTCATAAATATTTCTAAACAGTTTTTAACATATAATCTTTAATTAAACTTGAAAGTTAAAACCACAACATACCTTGCTAAGGAAAAATCGCCTGTAACACTTAGCGGTGTCATCAGTGTCGATGTTATGTCGTCTGCTGTTCTGTCGGGGGGTTCCTGGTTGAGCGCGAGGTTCAACCTCTTCGCCATCAGGTGGAGATTCATCCAAACCATCGCCCCAGTAGCCCTTTGGCGGAAGAACTATCGTAGGTGGAGTACCTATAAAAGGAAAAATGGAATTAGACAACTTTAACTTAAAGCTGATGATATATAGCTACATATATATATTGTGTTTCGATGTTCCACCATAACTACCTGTATATAAAGATCAAAATCACTTTGTATTCTAATTTATCATTGTCTTAAAGAGCAATGATTATAATAAACATATTATTATATACTTAAATACACCATTATTTAAACACCATTAAGAAAAATATTGCTTTTTATTTTAAGGAAATCACAACGTCAATTATATTTTGAGATTGAGATCTGCGAGCCTTTTAAAATAATGGGGACCTTCTTATTGAGAATATATTTATCGAGGTCGAGAATAATATTTGCTTTATTATAAATAATATGTTAATGAAAGTACTGGTTTCCTTTCTCAATTTTGCATTTGCCTGTAGTATATTTCCAAAATAATCGGTTAATAATTTTATCATTATTAAGCAATCATTCAAATGAATGAAAGTCCGTAAATTTGAAATCATAAAGGTACCTTTATTTAAGAACTAATTTATTTTTATTTAGACTTGATGCAATATTTACGTCTTGAATTTTCTTAGCACCTATAACGTAGATGCGTCAATGAATAAATTAGAAGTCAATTTATGCGTCAACAAAATGCCGTAGTAAGTGAAAAAGCAGGACACTTAAAATAAAAACAAGAAGGAATTCCTTGTCTAGTCCTTTCCTCAATGATTCTAGTAATCATTTCTCAGGTACATTAGATATTATCTTGCTTGAAAAACCTTAGCGTCGATAATTACTCATAACTCATATTGTTTTAATAATAAAGATTATTATAATTCCAAAGTATTAAAATAAGAATCACAGGAAACCTTCTTAATACAATTGAAGGAAACTTTTTCATATTTTCTTTTTATAAAATAGGCATAGTCTGGGTATCAGTTAAAATAACGGAAAATCCCTGCTCTATAAATCTGCGTAGCCAATATCAATGATAAGCGGAGAACAAACAATCAACTAGGGTGGATCCCCCTAGTCCTTAGGACGCATCTAATTTCAAACCAGCCGTTCGAGTCTAGACCCTCTTTGTCCAGCATATTTTTTACATGACGCTCAATATACTCCTGCGGGGTTTCATTGTTCCCACTGTCCTTTTCAAAGGACGTCCTTATTACCCTGAGTTGTATGAAAAACCTTTAGTTCATACCAACATTGAAGTAAAGATAGAAAGTAAAGTTTTCTACAACATTTTATGTTCGTAAGGGAGTTTTGTGACAGTGCTTTGGTATTTATTTTAAAATTAAAAAAAAATTACAGTTTAAAAAAAGTCAGCAAATAGATTGTAAATATGAATAGAACATTTTAAAATGCGCCATTTTGATTTATTTCTTCCGATTGCAGGTTGCCAACTAAACCTAATTTCTCTGCAATCTCGATAATGCCCCAACTAATTGAATACAAACTTACATTATCAGCGGAAATTACAGTGAGTCACAGAATCCCGGTGATTTTGAGTCGAGTCGAGAGGCGAAACCGCAATTGGCCTGATTTCCCAAGATATAGCCGTAGCTGCACTACGCTCCTTAATTTAATTAACGTTTTAATCAGTTAACTAGCTCTGAAACTATTTTTGAATTCAACCAGGGACAAGAACTAATCTTTAAAAAAAACAGAGTGGTTTAATTTAGCTAGAAAATATATGAGAGCTTTTTGTTGGACATAATAAATTCATTGATATAAAAATGTTTTAACATAAGACGGTTGAGACTGATGAATGGTTTCCGATGTACGTATACTTTTATGGGTAATGGTATTATGGGAATTTAAGTCAACAAAGCCCTTTTTTATGTGTATATTAGGAATGTCACTGATTAGACAAGATAGACCGCTATGAAAGCTGGATTTAACGTTAGTCACAATACCTACTGAAAAGAGTACCTAACGTTTTACCTTTGTATCATATTCAAGCATTTTTGTTATTAGAACATTATACATTAATACAATCATAAATTGTAAAGGATTTCTAGAACTAGAATGCCATACATTTTAAACTTAAGAAGAAAGAAAACCGAATACTTTCGCAGTTCTTTTCTCAACGTTACTTTCTCTATCACGAACAATGATGAAAGTTGTAAATTCTTGTGAAGTACAAAAGATTTACATCTTACACTACAACGTCTTATGGCTATTAGCAAATTGTAAGGTAATTAATATTAACTAATACGGAACTGACCGGATTCCGGTCACGGCAACAGACAGTCACAGTGAGTATCTACTTGTATGTAAAGATTTACCGTTTACTTTGGACTTTACGATGGTAATCCTAAAGGTATAATAAGGCTTTTTTTTTAATGTGCCAGTCTAAGATGGCTCCACTCCGCCTGATGGAAAGCGGTTAGTGAAGCCCACTAATGAGCCACCACAGCGAGCACCGTTGCGGTGGTCGGCCTCACCTTAGGCTCTATAAAAGTGCAATACAGGTAGACTACCAGGAGCCACAGTCCTCAGGTAGTACCTGTCAGCCACTACCGAAATGCTACTATTGAGATATACTAAGTTTTCGTGACAATTTCTTATTCTTAAAGCTTCATTACGGATGACGAATAAAAATTCTATTTAGTCCGTCTGATAGATTAGTACACAATAGTACACGTATTTTTTGATTTACCAAATCAATAAATAAATGCAACGAAACCGTGCAACAACAAACTAAAAAGTTCAGGAGAGGGGAGCTTGTGACATTACTCGTAGGTAAAAATGAACCTACAAATGACGTCACGTGAAATTTAAACGGGCTGTACCTTCGTAATTTTTTGTTTAAAAGTAACGTAAAAAATACGTGTCACATATATTTTAGTAATCTAACTGGCGGACTAAATAGATTTTTTAGTCATCATACCTTTTGCAAAAAGATAATTGACAGTTAATTTATTTAACTTCATTACAAAAACCTTTCTAAGTATTGCGTGGTAGCGGGTAGTGATATTACCAAAAGATATGTTTACTGCTTATAAATATTATGCAAAGGAAAGGTGGGGTTTTCCTTCGATGAATAAATATTTTCCGGTCAGTCTTAACAGACACGCACGATCGTTACTATTTACTTATCGGCATCGGTAATGAAATTAGTAGTTGTAATACAGGAAATTTGTAGATAATAAATATAAGTTATATAATACCAATAAATACCCCGCGTCACGCAGTTGACTAAATAATGTCATTGCATACAAATAACAAACTTAAGTCATGTACACTTTCCAAAGACGATTTGTAGTCTCTCTTTGCTCCTACTTTGTATCACAAACTAGTACATTTAATTGGCTGTATCTACTTTCTTTGACGTACCGACTTGGTAAAGACTAACTAATTTAAAAGTTTTTATCAACTAGCTTAGTAAAATATGTGTAGATAATGCGGTGCATTTAAAGGGACATACAATTTTATGATGCAGAAATTTCAAGTGTTTATCAATATATATTTTTTTCTGTTTATATTTTACAGTTACTGCTTCAACTATCTGGTCACCCTATTTCACCTATGCTTGCCAAGCCTGTCGTCGGAAAATCATATTTCGAACAACTACCTACTGGGAAACATAATACATTCAAGAACATCATTAGCGTGGTATTCTGGGAAATGAAAATACTCCACTATGCTTCCACTTAACAAGGCAACGTCCTTCTATCTAGCTTTGGATACAAAGGAGACTAAATGTTTTTATGTAGTTTTTGTCCATAAAACAGTGGACATTTAGCAAATTGGCTAATTGTGTTCGCCGGGTCAAAAGACCGATTATGAACATTATGTTCTTGGAAGCATTTTAATGCTCGGTCAGGAAAATAAACAAATAAAGTGGAGCCAGAGAATTTTGTTTAAATACCAACACTTACTGTAGCACATGTTATATGTAGGTATTTAAGTACTTAATTATATCACAGCAGATAAATTATTTTATTCTTATATACCATATTTGGTTCTAGCTATAATTCTATAGGCCTCCGAAATAACACAGCACACGTCTATAAATCTAGACATGTGCCACTTTACACATATATGCCTATATGGCACATCCGACCTTATTCTTCTGAGCTCTAGAAATCTAATCAAAAATTTTATTCCCGTTAAAAACTTACCAAATTTATTCATAACCAGGTGTCGAAAATAGGAACACCTAAAACCAACTTTGTCTTAAATATGTAAATAATTTTATGAAAGTGGTCACCAAACGCTTGACACTGAAGCGTATTTCCTAATTGGTGAACATTTTCGGTTTGGAACTTGGAATAGAAAAAGTTTGGAATATAATGTGTATTTTTAGCACGCTATATTTTACCACTAACAAGAGTAAGTTTATATATTTCAATTAAAAATACGATAAAACTTAAACTACAAACCGTTATCAATCCTACTCTTTTATTTTTCTCTTAAATTATAATTAGTTATTCTAATCATACACAGTTCATCGACCTTAAGAAACAATGTAGTGTTTATGTAATTCAGTAAATTAGCCAGACAATGCTTTGAGATAATTCTCTCAAGTTTCTGTTGTATTATCTTAATAGATTTAAGATGTGAGCTATCAAAACCAGCTCCATTATGTACAAACTTTATCGTCGAATATTCTAGAAATCCAATAGGTAAAGCCAAAATATTATTAACTCTGAGCTTTGAAGTATTAGTTAAGTATGCCATTTCATATAATAGTGACGATTTTTATAGCTTCAAATCTAAATATATTATTGCCTAATATTTTTTTCCGTATACAACTTGAGATTGAATTGATCGATTTGGCTTTTGTTTGACCAAAAACTTTGGAAAAATACATACAGAATATGGCAGAATTTACCGACGGGCGATGCAGAGAGTTTTGTGTGTTAACTAGCTTTACTCAGAAAAAGGCCCAGATGCTCAGAATTTGAACTGCCCTTTCGAATGACTTTCAACTTAGTTCGGGTAACTTAAACGCATCAATTCAATGTTAATAGTTATCGGTTGGCTAAACTATTAATATATATGCTATAGTTAAAGGTCGATTAAATGTAAGCCTTGATATTTTCTATTCATCTTTCGTTTTTATGATTTCAATTTAAATTCTTACACCAACCATTTGTTTATTTTAATTACCAAAGTTTAAGGCAAACATAACGAGCTTTGCTTAAGAAATTGTATTGTATTCGGTTAAATAGACATAAAAGAAATCTCAAATTAAATCCAAGCATTATCTCTGTGTGTACTTCTAGTACTAGACCTCTCAATACAGTTTAAAGTACGCACTTCAAAGGTTATAGAGCAAACCTCTTACTCTGACTTGGCTTGGGAACCATTCAGTGCGTTGCTTACAGCAATATCGCCTGAGAAATCTCGTTTCACTAAGAATGAGAAGATAATCGTATCTTATAAACTAGTTTGAAATATATACAATCATTATTAAAGAGCTAGCACAAACTAACTGTATGGACTAAGAGAGATGCGGTATAACTATAGAGATAAATACAGGAGATGCCAATTACAATTACCGTATTCATCTATTTATTAACTATTGTATCGTCGGTGACAGTTTGATATCGCATAAGTGACAGTGGCTAATCGTACTAATATTATAAATGCGAAAGATTGTATGTGTGGATGTATGTATGTTTGTTACTCTTTCACGTAAAAACTCCTGAATGGATTTAGCTGAAAGTTTGCACGCGGAGAGTTTATAAGCTGGATTAACATAAAGGCAAAATATCGCTTTATAAATATAATATTCGATTTTAAGCTGACCACACATTGGCCTCCAGTCACTCGCTACCCGTTCAGCTTTAGTCACGGCAGTCAATCTCGTATACATGTTAGCAGATACATTACCACGACATTACTTCCCATTTATTTTAAATCATATAAATAATAATAAAAAAATGTTATAGAATAAACTACAGTGGTTGTAGGTTAAAATTCATTAAAAAATACACATAATACTGCTCTATGTTTCCGTCAATAGCACAATTTAAAGTAATAACACGCCATCGTTTGTCTTCGTCGCCAGTTACATACCTCCGACAACAAATTTACACGATACATTAAAGTATTTTTTCACGCAAAGTGACAGATTTAGGACGTCTGTAGGCAGCTTTAATGAACGAAAAAGCTTGAACTGCCATATTTAGAGATCGTCAAGAAATCCGTAAATAAACGGATCGATACAGGAAGCTGTAACAGTTGACAGGTTCGCCACATAAGGGTGATTATACTTTGAAGTTAAAAATAATTAACCTATAGGAGATAGGTGTTATAAATATATTTTAAAATAGTAGTGGTAGGTTAATTGGTGATTATTTGTTTTACCGAATAACAAATTTAACTTTTGTAAATTTACCAATAATTTTATTGAGTTTTGTATACAAAAATATATAAATACCTACTTATATATATATTTCTAAAAAAAGTTAGACAACACACAATATATTTTAGATGTAGCTCTTCATAGATATAGCTTCAATGCCTAGCTAGACTATTGAGCCACAGTGGATGCCAACCGGTGGTCCAAATTTATCAATCTCTTTACAACACATCTCTAAGGGAACCTAGATGCCATTTATCGATAACGGTTTACATTGTGTGACATCCATATATATTTATAGGTACATTATTTTTCAAAAATAAGACAAAGCCATTTTCCTTACCAGGTTTGTCAAGAGTATCTTGCAGCAACTTCTGGCTGGCAAGGGCTGCGACGCGGCGTTGAGCGGCCACCGCACCGGGCGATGAAGGGGGCCCATGGGGCGCCGGGACCCGCTCGACGTACGACGTATGACGATGCTGTTCGTTGATCGGGGCCCCCGCCCCACCGCATGATACTGATCGGCGGTTTGGCCCATCCGGCAGCGAACGCGACACCTGCCACAAAGAAAATAAAAAATAGTTTAAAAGAATGTCAACAAAAGTTTAAATTACACATGTAGTCTGTAATACTAATGTATTGCTTGATTAAAAACCTAATCAATAATATTCAATATCAACACTAATCGAGTCATAGGTAGTGTATACGCTTAACCAACGAGAACGTATATCCCAGACAACACTTAACTCTGTTTACACACGCGTAATTACGCATGGCAAGATAGGAATTTCTATTTTCACCGCATTCAATTAATTTATCAATGAACTAACATGAGATTTCCAATGAACTCTGGTAATCAAAGGAGCATTTACCTCCCGCATGCAGTTCAAAAGCATTTAATTGATCAGTTTGGTGAACACAAGATGTGTAACGGTGAACAATTTTAGAATGTAGCTTCAGTTAGGTGGTTAGATTAAGCAGTAAAGGCAACTATAATTTTCGCTGCTCAAGCAAGCGTGTCGAACGCATCGTCCATTGAACTTACGCCGTGGGAGCCTATCATTATTGCCTTCCAAGTTTCCATGTTAACTGTACCGATACGCACAATTTCATTCGCACCAAGCTAATCAAAACTATTTGGATTCGGACCTGAGAACCCCTGAAACCACAAATGGTAGAACCGCAAACTAATGGAATAATAGATTCGAGGTCTCAAGTGTAATCAAAGATGTATCCAGAGCGGTCAATAAATAAAACAATCAGACGATGTGAGTTATGGCTACAATATTTTCAACTTTTCGCAAAGGAAATCACAAAAACTGTAGCGAAATAGTTTTAATTACGGCTTATTTTTATTCCTTAATTTAATCCACTGAGGCATTCAGTAGACATCCCCATGCTTACCTCAAGAAAAGGTAAACTGTACCCTTTCCCGAATTAGAATTGATTCTAATATTGATGGGAACATAAACTGTGCCGCACCCATAAACGCCATCAAAAGTTTAAAATTAGACGCCGACGGAAGCATTAGCTGAACTGTTGACAGCAACTCGAAACAAGTAGCGTGGAAAATGCTCGAACCATTTCCACTTTGATCAAATTAATGTGACGTCACCACCGCCGCCATGTTTATTTCTCGCACGCACATAGCAAATACTTCAACTTTTCTAACACTATAAATAAAAAGTTGTAAACAATTTATATGAGCACAAAAATAAATGTCGAATATCTGTTTTCCTTCACGGTGGAAATCGATGGGTTTTTTTTTATTATTCCTTTATACACTGTTTTGTCGATTGAGTAAGGCACGAATAGTTAAAAACTCACAGTTCGATGCAATTCGTATCGCGAACAAATGTTCATGAAAAAAAGAATATCATTCGCGGTACGTATTTGTAAGCAAAAGTGATAGGTTCCGTGCTGATTGCATGTGTAATAACATATATGAAGAATAAAAATGTCAACTAAACTTATTATTAAAATTGCAATGAACATACTCAAATGATCTTTACGATTCACACGTAGGTGTAATCCAAATAGATACAAACCTACAAATTGAATGCGGTCAAATTTATGCTAGTATCTAGTACATTACCAAAACAATGAACCTTTATATATTAAAAAATAATGGTGATGATGATATCGTTATCATCATCTAAAACAAGTTAAATTCTGGAGCAGGTCACCCATAAATATTATTTACAACTAAAATGTTCTAGAAAATGGAATAAACGTAAATTTTAAAATATATTTCTGTAGATAAAAATAGTAACCAGCACACCAAATACATTATTAATAAACATATTTTAAGGTTTATATGTTGAATCTGTTTTCACATTATAGGTACTAAGAATAATTGAATATTCCATATGTATAACACAATCGAATCAAAATGTAAATAACCTCGTCTTAATCTAAAATAGAATCCGAATTTAAAACTTAAACTACAGATAAAATAACGATTACTAGCAATTAAAGCCGTTTTTATATGTAAATTACAGTACACTGTCAGTCAATGTAGAACGGAAAGAAAACTAATGAAATCGGGTAAAAAATAGAATAATTACCTACATTGCTAGACATGTATGTAATTGTGCGGATTTTGAGTATCAAATATCCGCATTTGTTCGGCTTCGGTTGGTAACTAATCCTTTTTACATTTGTCATTATTTATACGTAAGTCTTCGATGAATGTATGTAAGCATACCTACTAAATTCCTGCTTTTATTAAGAGTTTGATAAAAAGAAGTTTGGTTGTGGTGATAGATTTATTAACTCTTTTTTTTTAATTTGCTCTATTTATTTGATATATTATTTTGTTCCCTATTAACGTAAGCACGATGAGAGATTTCAAAATTAATTTATTTAGGCTTAACATATAATCTACTCTTTACTAATATATAAAGCTGAAGAGTTTATTTGTATTCTTTATGCGTAAATCTCAGGAATTACGGTACTTATTTTAAAAATCTTTCATTGTTAAATGTATCGAGAGATTATATGAATGCCATGTATCCAGGAAAGCTATTTAATTATGAAGCTCCTACGAGAACAGGAGTTAAGCAGGTGAAGCCGCGCGCGGGAATCTAGTAGGAGATATTAACGAAATATACAAAAGTGCGTAGGTATGTAAAATTTTAACAGTCTTATATCCACACAAAATGTAGTTTACATAAAACCGAAATTGTCAACGTGTTTGTTACCAATCTACTACAAGTACAAAACATTCATTAACATTTAATTACAGCATCTAATACTAAACAAATGACACGAATAATTCTCTCTTGTGGCTCATTTAAACCGGGAGACAAATTTCAGGATCAAGAAACATTATGAGGCAGAACCGAAGTTAATGAAGTATTAGTTAAAATTGGACGGTGTTTTGTTCAAGGAAAGTTTGGAATAGTAATTATTATCTGTTTTAGAATATTATGAAGCAAGTTGCCACTGCCAATGTCACAAAATATAGAAGATTGAATATTTTAATCTAAATTCATGTACTGAACTGGAACTGTAAAATGTAAATCTAAGTACTGAAACGTACGAAAAGGGATTAAGACTTAAATTTTTATATATAAATTACAATGCTAAAAACTTGAAAACCAATAAGAATAGGCTTTTTATTCATTACGAGGGCATATAATATGTAACTATTTTTATTTTTAAATAACTAGGGAAATTTAATCCATATGTCACGGAGGACTTTAATTACACTCAATTCACGGACACAAAGCACACTCAGACTCAGAACAACTGAGCAACAGAATCTATGGTTCACAGAAATAATTGTTACTTATGTGTCCCGGGTATCAGTCGAACACCAGGAATATTATTAACTTATAGTGACATAGTAATCTGCAAATTAGATAACAAAGAGGTAGCTTTTAACATTCTAATGAAACTTAAATTTCTTTGGAATTAACCGTAAAATATTCACTGAAGTATGAGTTCATTACCTCAGGAAGCCTCGTAAGCAAGCCAAATGTTTTTACACCTGAAACACATTTAAGTATCGTTTCCTTGAAATTATGCCTGTACAATGTGTTAATGTGTTTCTAATTATTATAACTTAAAAACGGTTGGAAATGAGCTTTAACTTACATTTAAAGAAATATTATGTGACAATTTTTGTACCTAGTAAAATCATAAGTGAGCACATTCAAACTATATCTAAACTAATAATATAAAGAGGAAAGATTTGATTGTTTGTTTGTATAGAATAAGCTCCGGAACTACTGTACCGATTTCGAAAATTGTTCCACCATTACAAGGCTACGTTATCCAGGAATGACATAGATTATATTTAATGATGAAGTTGCCACGATAAATGGAGATAAATAGTGAATCCGAGCCCAAGAAACTAGTTAATTTAATAAACCTATACAATTTAATACGGTATACAAATGACTCCGTGTAACTACTTTCATCGTTACAATTCTTATGACCCCGTTATATAACAATGAAACTACTGTAATATTCGTCAATCGATAAAACATCAATTATCAAACAACACGTGGTTAACACACACATACATCTTACATTTCGATACAAAAAGTCACGCACATAATAAATAACTTCAATCAATCGTCTACCAGCTGAAACTAAAATATTGAAACGAAACATCGCCAGTCATTACACTAGCACTAAATTATAATAGCTAAAACGTAACACTTACTGTTATGTGTTGATCGTACACCGTTACACATTATGTGGTAACGAAATTAGCATTCGTGCTTTTACTTGCTACTGTTACTTCCTTAACATCGTCAAACTAAATAGCCGTGTAAAAATAACAACAGATTCAGTTCATATCTGTTGTTTTAGATTCTTGTAGAAACCACTTTAAAAAATACCTTTTTCTTTCCTACTTGGTGTGTCATGATTGGTATTCACGTACGTATTCAGTATCACATTCTCCACAAAAATGTAAGTTCTTAATGGAAAGGAATTATATATTTTTAACTAATAGCGCCCTACGGTTTTGCTCATGTGCGTCAAAGCGTTATATTTTGTAGCCTATATGTTAAGCCAGCTTATAAACTATCCACATGCAAACTTTCAGCTAAATTCGTTACGTAGTTTTTGCGTGAAAGAGTAACAAACATCCATCCCTCCATACTCATAAACTTAAGCGTTTATATTATTTGTATTCAGTTGTGTTTATCTTGGATTTCACCTTTGCAGATTTGACACCATTATTAATATACTCTTTATATCTGGTTAAGCCTTTTTATTCTTAAAGAATCAAAATATTGATAAAAAAATCAAAGGAAAATTTATTTGCTTTCGAAATTCTTTAAGGCGGATGTACTATGCCATCAATGGAAAACGAGAAACGCTATGATGTTCCTGTCTTAACAATCTTGGTCTCTTTGACTGCGCTAAATAAACAAACAAAAAGTGTTATTTTTAACGTACCAACCGACCAATTATAGATTTGCTTCGCAAAAAATAACGTTACAATCGCTAATCGATCTTATTTCTAAAGTGAGGTAAACATATATTTAGTATACAAATTTTTAAAGATCTGAGGTCTACCTACATATTGAATTAAAAATCTTAAATACCGACTCAATCAAAACAAAGTAAATTATATTTTTCATTCGGCAAATGCAGCCTCCATTTAGTTATTGGAAAACTTTAACAATTCTCGGCACATAAATATTACTTTTTATTTCGAGAGAATGAGGTCATTCGTGACTTCATAATAATATAGGTACTCTTTGAGAACGTTTAGAACCAGTCCTATACAAAATAGTATTAAGAAATTGTACGAACCTATACAGGATATGGTGCTAGATTGGTATATGCCGGTGATTGGTTTGTGATCGAAAGTAAATTGCTACGGTGACGCCGGGATTATTTACCCGCAATTTTCGGAAATACAACCTTTATACTACAATGTAGTGTAAACTGAGGCAATAGAAAACAAATCCTGAAGCCTTTTAGATTTGTATGTATTAGTAAAGAGAACGATGTTTTCTATTGTGACATTAACAAAAAACGAGTGAAATACGAACGTGATAACAAAGAAACGGTGGTTTATCTCCTCTAAGAAACTGTCAATAAACAACGATAAAGCTTTAGTAGAAGCGGTATTAAGAAAACGAAGAAAAATGGATGATTCGTCGGAAGTTTATTGAATAAAGACTCGATATTTTCACAATAACTAGATACACAATGATGACAGAATCATGTAATCGCTTTACCAACAAACACGTGCGAGCACTATAACTGAACAGCATTATCTCATACCAAACAAATGATAAAAGATAGCTGCATTCTAATGTTGAAACTCATTTAATTCAGTATAAGTAACTACGTCACAATAGTGTTGAGTTAATATCCTTGTGACGTCGACAAATTATAAGTAACGAAGGTTAACAACTCAATAACTGATCAAATAATTGATCTATTCTTCACATTGATTTGTGTACATATTAGTAACAACTGCGCCAAAATGAGAACTCAAATAACGATGTCTATTTATCAGTTTTTAGTAGTACTGTTTAGATATATATTATTCAATATGATGTTTCTCATGTTGTCGTGTATTATTTTAAGAAATAAATAATTTTAAATCCTATTTTGTTTCATATGTTCGAAATTGTAATATGTTGCACAAATTTTACAGTTGCAATGCAAGACGTTTATGCACTCGGTCATTGATTTACAAAAACGACATTATTTTAAGATTAGAATAATTTATTTAAGTGGAACTTAATTTAATCTATTTCTAACATATAAAGCTGAAGAGTTTGTTTGGTTTGACAAATTCTTTCGTCGTAAGATAGCTCATTGTCGAGGAAGGCTGTAGGTTATATTTCATTTTTAAGTTCCTACGCGAACAAGAATAGTGCGAGTGAAACCACGCGCGGGAATTTAGTTAAATATAAAGAAGGAATATAAACCATAAGAAAACATATTAGGTTACCGAGCGTATGTATTTTCCAAAACTTCATGTCAAGAAACTAATATTTTAACTTTTCGTTCGAGTTTATCATCTTCAAGGCTTTTCTTGAAGCAAAATGAAATATCATTTCTCACACAGCCCAACAGCAAGAACATTCATAAACAAGCAGAGTTTTAATACCGGCGTTATCAACCTACAGACAGTTCCACGGTCCACGGGGCTTTCTCGTATTCATTAAATACAGAGGGGTTGACTACGTGTTACCATTGTTCACAGCCTGATACTAACGATATTGCTGTGCCATTTACTCGTTTCCGAGATAAAGGTGTCTCACACGGTTTCTACAATATCAAATGGCGGCATTATTTAAACATTACGTTCATAGTGAATGACGATGCGGTGTGAGGATGCAGTGTCTGAGCTTAAAGAGGTATCATTCAGAATTTCATGAAAGATAAAGGAAAACTTGTCGGAAGCATTGTTTTGTTTCGGCTTAAATATAAGGATGTTGCGAAGAGATAACAATTGCTGTCATTATAATGAAGCTAAGGAAAACAGCCGTAGTATGCCCAAAATAACGCGGGCTTTACTCGGATTACTGCAGTTGTTCGTTATACTATAACATTTTAGAGTTTACTTTGATTTTATCCACATTTAATGCATCAAAATGAAAAGACAAATTTCACGGTGTCTCACAATTTAGATTGTGTAACGGACTACTAAATAAACATTTCAAAATTGTCAATTTTGGCGGGCAATTTGACACAGTCAAAGTAGAATAATGAACTGGCAAGATAATTCTAAAATCAAATTTTAAATTCCAAGACGCGCGAGCCAGCATTAAAAACGTGAATGAGAGCGAAAAGAGGTCTTCCTAGATCCCGAGCGAGTAATTGCGTTTATCGGAGCGTTAAATGAGCGTTGCAATCTTTAATCAGTTCCTTTTTTTATATTTTTTTAGCCACGAGCCTACCTGTTTGTTTATAAGTAATAACATTATTTAATTATAGTTGTAAAAATAAACGTGTAATATGTTATGAACGGTCCCTTTTTCTATCAAAATTGATTTTTAAGTTTATTAATGTTATAATTCGTATACCTATCGATTAAAGAAGATCGACATTATATTTGATGTCCTTTCTTATGAGCATTACTATTGATTTAACTTAAACTTTCAATAATTCTAAGTTCTAAGAGTCTAAAATAAGTTAAGAGTAATTTTCGTTTTAAAAACAAGATAAAATTAAATGTGTGTTTCACATCTAAGTTATTTACTTGGTAAGTATATCGAAATCTTAACCTCATTATTTCAAAACATTTCTACATGCCTACACAATATATGAACCTCGTAGGCTTGATTCGATTATAATATGACAAATTAACTGAACGCGAAGCTATGTAATCAAGCCATTATATATACCCTTGATTAAGTTACGAAATGATATAATTTAAGCGTCTGAAAGTCAATTAAAAATAAAACAATGCAGAAGATAATACAAACATCCGTTACTCTATTATTAATTCGGTTTACAAACTGTGTTAATAACGTGTTACTAGTATATTGGCTATTGTTTTCTAATCCCATTTTAAAATACGCCCCATTCGTTCAAAGTAAGTGGAACTGCGATACCATCGACAGATCTTTGTTAGCTTTTAAAATGCAAATGTGTTTCCAAGCATACGTTTTAGGTCGATGTGAAACATTATTTACACTAGGGATGTGAAATAAATCATGGGCATTGTCTGCTATTGTTGCTGCGTCTTCATAAATTCGTACGTTTATAACAGTAGAGATATCAAAATAGGCATTTATACAATTTTAATTAGATATGCGAATTGTTAGTCAATAAAATCTACGAATCTTTTTTAAATGACGTGAATGGCTAAAAACCATAATATTAATTATCAATTGCATGTTATTAAAATTTATATTGACTTAGATATCCTATTTGACTTAGATACATTTAACTTTATCGCCCTACATTCGTTTGACGGTTAATAACCAGAAAAAAGAGTCAAGAAAAATCACCGTAATTACATGTCAACTTGGCATCAAGAGCATCACTATTACTGTCACCAAATTGAGATAAATGTCTTTTGAAAATAGCTTTACATTTCGTTTCTCGATAAAAGAAGTTTACTTCTCTAGTGTTATAACATCTCTGTATGATTGACGCAAGTGCGTACCACGAACTCTCTTGTTATTTTTGCATTGTGTAACTCGTACGTATGACACGTCAGTGACATATGAATAATAGATCACTATTGTAGTAGATATAGCTTGTATGCTGTGTTTTGTTTTGGCATTTATAATTATTGTAACCAACAATTTTCTCACGCCTATGTTCGAAATATGAAATACAGAACTGCCTCTAGTGGAATGTATATCATTAAAGCATACGTCACGTAATGAACCACTTCCATGGACGTACACACGTCTACAGCGAATATGGCTTTATTCAAAAAGTTCACAATCGTGAATGAGAGCATTTCTCTCACAAAGCGACTGCTGAGCTCTGGGATTGCATCATTGTGGTGCACAAAAAAGCTGCAGTGCTAATTTCGCATGCACCGCGGTACTTGTGAATGCTATTATGAGCTTACGAAGCTCTAAACCTACGGTAATGAGCACCCAAATAAAACTCGTATCGGTATACGAAAGGAAAACAAAACGCGGAAACAATAGGCTACGCCGTCTGGTTAACTTTAAAAAGAAATTACTTACGAACTGCAAGGAAAATCAAAAAAAATCACGGTAACCTTCACGACACAAGTCGGAGCGCAGAATTAAAAGTTTGTAAATGGAAAAGAGCTTGTTCGAAATTCGATTTTTTAAAATGGAAATAGAATTCCTGCAGCGACTCCGGGATTAGTTTTCCGGCTGTCTTAGAAAGAAAGACATTTTAAAATTTTATAAAATAGGTCGATTTTAAACTGAATTCGTACGATTCCGTTAAATTGTACCCACCTACTGACACATCACCGTATTTTTTTGTATAAACAACATTTAAAACAATCAAAATAAAAAGCGTCTCTCGAGATAGTAACAGGTTGTCCACGACAGATACAGTTACGCGGCATACATTGTTCGACCAAAAGCTGTATGTGAAGGATCTCACAATTATTTGAACATCAAGCTCAAATCATCGTCTGGCGTTGTAGGCTACAGCAACACGGTTTATTTCGCAATATTCCATTTAAAGAATTTGGTTAAAAGAATGTGCATCACTTATGTTTTATGTTTATTATTATACTATATCAAGTATAAAATAGTTATTTTAATGCATCATTTATCTTGCATAATTAGATTGTCCAGACACTTACCGTGTTATAACGGAACTACAGGGTGCGGTGGGAGAAAGCGGAAGAAATGATGCGGCAAAATCCGTCTTAGCGTGCAGCTTATAGAAACACGACTGTAATATAGCTACGCATAATTACTAAATAATAAGCACAGAACACTCGTGTAACCACAGGGTAATATCCCATAAATAAGGAGTCCATGTTTAAAGATGTTCTATATATCTTTTATACGCAGTGTGGCTTCCGACTAAGAATATACCATCTCATGGTGGTCTGTTCCATCTTCCTATTGGAAGATGTAAAATAAAAGGACGGCTGATGTATGGACAGCTGCACTTATCGCAGTAATATAAAGTCCTATATTACTGCGATCTGCTTGCCAAGCGTGGTGAATATTCCTCAACGACCCTGGCTTACTAAAGTCTGTTAAAGAGGAGGCTCATATACAGCAGTAGACGTAAGCGGGCTGATAATGTAAAAGTAAGTAAAGTATAATATATTCTTTACTTTGGGTTTATCGGAGCGGCTTTTTAAATCGAGACCTCAGTATAACGACGGATGTACTATATAGTTCAGAAACATTTGATCGTAAGTGCCAGTTTGCGATAAAGGCACATACGACGAATTTTTATGACGTATAATGACACATCCGACCTTATGCTTTTGAGCACTAGAAAAATAGAAAGAATACCTTACAAATGTTATGCGTTTTATACATAGGAATTAAACAGTTGAACATCATACAGTTGAAGTTTGAAGTAGAACAGTTTCCTACTAATTAAAAATATTATATTAGTACCTATTCAAATAATATGAAAAGAGACGACTAACATATTGTTTCCGCTCTTTCGACATATTAAAAATACACATTAAATAAATAAAAGAATTTAACGAAGCTTTATACGGATCTATAACAATGAAATAAAATCAAGTAAGGACAGAGCGTTAAAAAATCGTGACTAACATAACCTTACAATTTCTGGTTTCCGGCGCTATGAGCACCATGAATGACTTTGAATTTGATTGCTAATATTTACTATCTGTAAACTATTTCTCATGGATCGTAAAATATATAAATCTATAGTAAATTTTAAAGAGATACGATTCGTAATACCACTATTAAAAACAGATGGGCCGATTTAATGTTAAAGTAATTTAATGTTCTTTCGTCTTTGATATAAGGCTCGTCTTAAAATATCGGAACTCGTGGATTTAATTCCTTCTCGGGACAAAAATCTCCACGCCTCGGAAAGCTCGTAAAGCCGTTGGTACCTATTATTATAACATCATCTATGACAATCACATGCCAGTTAACGAGCAGTAGCAAGCACCGTATATAGGCACTTCATTATGAAATATAGGAAATGGACTGCCTAAAAATTAAAGACTTTTCAAATTGGACCAGTAGTTCCTGAAATTAGCGCGATCAAACAAACAAACTCTTTAGCTTCATATATTAGTATAGATAAGATAAATTCAGAACCTTAACAGGCTATCCCTTGAAATATGATGTCAGTGTTCCATAAAGTGCTGTTATGTAGTTGGCACCTTGTTTGAAATGACGTCACAGTTCGGGGTTAATGGCAGGCTAAGACTAAGGCGTAACAGGCTTGCTCATTCGTTTCGGTTCGCTTCACCGCATATAAGTTACGAGAAGCTAAGGAATTTAATATATTCTAAAGACTGCCCCACCTCGGCAATGTGCGCCCACCGTGTACATCGCTTAAGTAAACCTTAACGTAGAAATGTTTACAAATACAAATTAACTACTTAATTTGAAAGAAATTAAATTATTTTGTTTTTTTTTTCAATTATCAGACACCAATCACATCCAGACTCAGCACAATTATATGTGGTTCACACAAATAATTTCCCCGGGTGGGAATCGAACACCAGGTCTAAGAAGCCACTACAGAAACCACTGAAAAAAAAAACGTGATTCTATTTTTTAAGTAAAACGCACGCAAACGCCATTTAATTCGCGTAACTCTCGTTCCCGTAAGAAGTTCATAAAATTAAATATAGCCTTGCTTGATGAATGGGCCATATAACACTGAAAGATGTTTTGAAATCAAACCTACTTCTTAAGAGATCCAAATCACAAGTCGCGGATTTGTTAAAAGCTTCTTCATACTTTTTGTATATATACAAGAACAAAATAAAGAAATGCTCCAAATATAGAGGAGTATTATATTGGTTTCAATCTCGCAATCTATGATTGTTGATCCCTAGTTACGAGCAAGTAGCGCGGTTGCCAAATAATGTCCATAAAACCAGTGTTATACAAATTGATCCTTCTTTATGGTTATTATATATCGTTATTCTCAATAATATAAATTGTTTAACAGCGATTGCAATTTTAGTATCCATACTAAAAGTAATATGAAGATTAGATAAAATACACATTACTTCATGAGTTCGTATCATAAAGAAACATAATGTTGTTTACATTTTTAACTTTGAACATTATCTTTACTAATATTATAAAGAAGTAAAGTTTGTGAATCGTTTTTGAGGTTATAGGGGGTAATCTCTAGATCTACTGAACCGATTTTGCAAATTCTTAGAAACCAATACTGCCGCGCTAGCGATATTAGCAGTAAGTGAAATTTTTGTCAAAATGAGTTAAATATTGATCCCGAATCAGCGCAATGAGCACTACCAGATGTGCTGACACCTGTTTTAATAGCTTATCGGGAACCAATAAATTTCGTTTAGGATAAAGGCAGTAAGTCCAATAAATGACAAATCTTCCTTAACATAACAAAAGTAAGTATAGTTACCCCGGGTTAGTAAGTAAAGCTCTATCATTTAGGTTTTACTTTTACTTACATTATGTGGAGTAACTGTGTATACTCTCGATATAATAAGTAAAGCATGTTTTTTTATTTTGCCTTAATGACCTAGGAGAACAGCAGTAACTAAATATACTGTGGATATAATAAGTTGAGTTTGTTTTTAATTAGGTCTTAATTGATTAGAATATCGGCAGTAACTAAACATACTGTGGATATATTATGTAATGTATGTTTTTTACTCTTCTTTGAATACTTAGGAATATTTGAAGTAACTCATCATTCTGTGGTTATATTAAGCAAGGTCTACTTCACATTCGGCCTTGATCACTTACACTGTAAGCAGTAATAATCATACATTAACTGTGACTAAAATAAGAAAAATATATTATTGAATTTGAGAGTTCAATTTACTTAAAGTATTAGCTTTTTAATTCGACATACCATTGCTGCTGTTATAATGCAAGAATGATTTTAATTTAAGAGCTATTTGGCCTACTATTTTGGGACTCAAATGGTGTGCTAGGGGGAGAGGCGCGGGCGCGGTGTTACACAGTGAAATTATATGGATAATAATAATGGTTCCGAAAAACAAATTAATCTCCAGCGATCTGTGGCCGACTATTATTTCTAATTAACTAGCGTTATAATGAATTACCGACAAAATAACCCAAAACATACCGAAAAAAACAAATAAGAGCATGTTAAAATTACATTTCTCCTAAAAGAAAATTGAACTTCGAATAACAAAACTAAACTTCCGAATAAAATATTGAACCTCCGACAAGATTTCTAAGTTAGCTTTTATCAAAATAATCACACTTTTACGATTGCATGAACTGTTTTAATTACTATTGTTGGTTAACAAATATATTTTTTAACTCTCAATAATTATGAAAATGGGGTCCTGCTGTTTGACCAAAAGTCATTTGGCAAAATTACAGTTGACAAACAACGTTTGGTAAAACAATGGTTTTGCCGATTGATCATTTTACTACTAATCATTTTACAAATTACTCACTTTTCCAAATGATCAACACTTAAATTTACATTTTATAAATAATTATTTTACACAATGAACATCTAGCAACTTAGTTATCAGATAAATCTACTATTGGTCTAAAAACGTTAGATAAAATGTATTAAGTGACAAGTGTTTCGTTTATTAATAAAAAGGCAAAGGGTCATACCCATACAGCTTAGGTTAGCTTCAACGAAAGCTTAACCTTTAGGAAGGTCTAAAAAAGATAACGTGCCTTTTGCAGCCGTCTGGAACGAGAGTATAACTGGAAGAAAACAGGAAGATATTATCTCGACACTAAATGCATTTCTTTGACATAAACGTGATGCTGATCATATTGTATTATGGATGGATAATAATTGTTCTGCACAAAATAAAAACTGGGCTATTTTGAGTTATCTGGTGTATAAAATAAACGCGACAACAATCACCTTGAAGCATTTTGAACCTGGTCATACGTTTATGTCCGCAGACAGCTTTCACCATCAGGTGGAACAGGCTTTACAAAGAAAAATTAAGGTCTATTCCAGAATATACGAAGACTGAGACTTTAAAGAAACTGTTAGAATTAATGCCAGATAACAGAGAGGGGTCTTGGTTAAATTTACCGATTAAGTTTTGCTAGAAAAAAATCGAACATAATGTAAGAAATAAAATAATAAAACCTTTTTTTTTGGGGTGTCATGATATAACAAAATACATTAGTTTTATGTATTTTGTTCGCTTTTTTTATTCTAGTATTTTAACTTAGTTTGATCTCAAATTGTGAACGTGGAAAGGCTGATTTTTTCGTTTGTTACTATAAAATATGGCTAACTTAACAATGTTTATATATTTTTTTAAGTTTTTTGTAATAATATACGGGAGTAGAATGGAGCTCAATAAAAAATTATAATTATTTTATAAGACTTTCAAAGTAAGAAATTTGTATACCTAATAAATTAATTTCTTGAAACCTCGTTATTTAATATAATTTACAATCAACAAACATGAATAAAATACATAACTAATTAAAAATAAAACTAACTTATAAATCTATTTTAATATACCTAATAGATAATAATACGTAAGTAAAGAAATATTAATAAACATAAACGATTTTATCTAATACTTTGTTTTTATTCTTAAGCTATAATCTAAACCTAGTATGAGTTGCTTGTAATAACAGCAGTAACTAACTACTTACTGCTATTATTCTAAGCAATTGATATTTCAGTTGCATCAACTAACACTAGATATAAAAGGATTTTCGTCTTTTAAAACTATTTTAATATACATACAATTTTATTGAGTGAAGAATATAAAAGCGCTTTATTTGGGCTACACGTTTCAATCATCAAAATTAATATAACTTAAAAAAAGAAGTCAGGAAAAACAAAATTGTAACAAAAACTTTGTGCGCCAATTACTCAAAACTACGCAAAACCTACTTACTGCTCTTATCGCTAGCGCGGCAGAATAGAGAGCAACATTATTTATGAGTATCATAGTCATAGGCTATATTTTAAGCCTAGATTTCCAAGGGAACGGGATCTTCGCGGGTGAAATCGTGAGGGACTATGATAATAAAGAAATAAGCTATCTTATATGGTATCATCAAGCAAATGCATACAATACAAGATATCTTCAACATATGAACATAAAGTTCGAATAAAACGACTGCACAAAATACATATTTGTGAATAAACACATTAAAATTTCACGCATTCAATGATCAAATAATAAAATGTTCGAAAATATAACACGATGAAGAGATTTCACAAATATTTCCATTCAACTCCATATTATGCAGAACTATTGGCCGCCAATATTGACAGAAGACCACCGAAAATCGTACAACGCATCTGTCCGAATCGAATTCAATCAAATGATAAAATTCTGCGGTCTGGCCCAAACAAAACTAGCAAGTACCTATCAATCCACTGTGAATTGTCCAAATCCAATCTAACGCTTGCACACTCTGCGCTGTGGATGTGTACCTCCCTTTATATGAATAAAATATATTGAAAAATATGAAAGGTCCATTCCTATAAGCGTATAAGTAGTTATTCTATCAAATCGATTTGCGTAAAGTGGTAAACATGTTTTTGTGGCGGTATTTTGTGTAGGTATTTAGTTGAATGTTTGACTTTAATGAAACTATCGTGTTTATTGTCACTTACAGTAACGTGAGACGATTTTGTCTCCTAAAGTCACAGGCGACTACGTTTTATTTGTGTATAAGATTGGCGTATATTCTTCGGAAAGCTTTTTTAAAAACAGATCTTTTCATAATATTGCAATTAATAAGTTGCAAGTGATAAGTTATAATGAATAGTTTGCATTGCATGAAAAATTAATTCAATTGTTTCTCTAATTCTATGGCTAAATTAGAAACATTTCTAAGAGGCCATAGCGTAACTTTACCTAAATCAAAAGTAGGTAAATTCAGTAAACCGTCCAGAAGGACTCAATCTAGGCTGGGTCAGTAAAATTATGTTACAGTAAATGTTAGGAAAATTGTTGGAATCGTGCATAAAATTAGTTTTAGCAACCGTAACACAGTAGAATTCCGTGAGAAACCATTATTATTCATGGCTAGTGTGAAAATTGCTTCCACTTGCTAAATTCATTTACATTTCAGAATTATGCATGTAAAATAGGTAGCGTTCCAAACCAATTTCCCATACACATTTCTTCATTTTATAGCCGGTCATAATTATATGTCAGATTTCGTTCACTGCTTCATAAAAAAATATTTTTGGCATCCGGACATGAACTAAAATTAAATCAGTTCATATTTATTTATTGTTGTAATGCGTACGCACGGCTTAAATTTAAAACAAACGCCGATGTGTTATATTGGCATGAATAATACAGCTTTGCAGTAAATCTACTAACATTTCCAAACTTCAAAATTAGTCCAAACAAAGTCAATTCGCATTCAATAACATCTTCACTAAGGTACCTTTATTGCTGGAGGCATTACATCCAATTCTAATCTTTAATAACCTCGAGGTAATAGCTAATATCGCACGTGCACGCTGTAAATAATCTGCATTGCATTGCTCCCGGCGATGCGCGCAAGTATTGAAATCGTATTGCGGTCGGATCTAGGTCGTGGGACTGAACTTAGACTTCGAACGACAATGGATTCAATCAAACGCCTGATTCATTATGCGGGTATAGTGTAGTGTTTTGATCCTCTGAATAAAACAAATTGAATTCGAACTGTTTACGATTGCTGGGTATTTTCTAACCATCTTACAATTGTTTTTCGTGATCATCATTGTTCGAAACCTAGGCTACAGAGAAAGTCAATTTTGAAGGTTCTAAACGTTCCGACGGAAATGCGCCATTATGTTTCAACACAATATCTCATTGAAGGTACAACTTTCTTGTTCACGTAAATCGTTATCATAATTGCTATAATTAGAAACTCGGACATTAACAGTACATTATATGTATTTGAATTGCATAAAATATTTGCCAACGGCTTTGCTAAGATATTGTGATTTATAACACGACTCTGTATTTTGAATTTGCATACAAGTTGCATTAACATTAATATTGTTGTATTGTAGTAAACTGAATAGTGTATAAAATATATCTTGGGAATAAACTTTACTATTTCATTTTACAGAAAACTAGAATATCAACTGCGTTATATTTTAATAGAAGACTTTCTCTCTCTCTATCTCTCTCTCTTTTTATAGAACGGTGACAGCTTTATAGAAATTACATAGCTAGCCTACATAACTATAAGACTTTGGATAGAATCCACTTAAAGTTTCGGAACACTATGACAGGTGAAGTTTCTCGGCTAGCTGTACGACTACGCTGAAACTGAGACCGATGTGGTGTAAACTTTTGAGCTAGTGCATTGGACACTAGCTTCTATTGGATGCTTTTGGTTGCAAAAGTTCGGGAAACAATCAGTATGTGTTCGAAACTAAATTAGGAACATTCGCCCAAATTTCTAAATTAAAATCGTTTGAGATTCGCTGAAATATAGAGTTACAACCAAGCTTTCTAACTGTGGTAATTGCATAACGTAAGGCAGCGTGTTATAGTTGACGTAGTATTCAAAAAGACACAAAATAAAGATTAATATTAATAGAAGTTCGAATTACATTGTATATGTCTAGCTCAAATATTAAAATAAAGATAAAAACATTCGTTACTAATTTTAAATCGGGTAGGTAAAGATGTACCGTAAGTCATATTTTGGCGGTATTGACTTCAGACTGTTTGCCGAAGGACATGTTGTTTCCGACTATTAAAAACAAACATCGTGCAATATTGAAACTCTTAATATAAACAGTAAAATTATTTTGTACTAGTGTGACATACATGGTGTTGTGTTAGAACTTACGATTATTATCAAGTTTTTAAAGAAAATAATTCATAAAATATTTTCGATATTCAACCATTTATATCGTTTAATACTAATCGGAGGCTTTATAAATATATCTCCTCTTGTAGCAAAGGTACTTACTGTACTAAAATAGTCTACCTTGCCACCCGATACTCCATTCTTGTGATGGCTCGAGCGGTCTTTGGTGAATACGATATTAGGCTCACGGTTACATTCAGTCCTAGAGGTAAACCGCTTTGGTAAATTAGTTACGGTATTTATATATAGCATCATAATGGTAACATGTGATAATGTATTTATTTGACTTTTTGTCTTAATGACGAGTAATGTGATGTTTATGTATGGAGATGAGAGCTTAAAAATGACATGCCAAATCTTGTATGACAACTTAAAAGACTATTATTAGATTTGACTTTATGCAATTCACAACTCTTTCCAGTGGCATGTTAATAGTATTGAAGAAGACATTTCCTATCAAAGAAGCATAATGAAAAGTCATCATTAGCCCGTATAACGTCAGCTGCTGAACATGGGCCTCCTCCTCCTGTTTTGACATAGTCCCCCGTATGGGTTGATAGCCGGAGTGTGAAGCCGCACAAGAAAACGCTGTTGCCCGTTGCCTTGTATACAATGGATGTCATAACAACCGGGACCAACGGCTTACATTGCACTCCGAGGGAAGCAGAATGAAACGTAGTAACTGAATTACAAGTATTTTATACTCATTCATGTTTCACGTTTTATAAGTTATCAATCATTTTTATTATCCAATCCATTGCTATTGAGCTATTTCAATTACATGATATTCAAGGAAACTTCTTTTATAAATCTATTTTCGTGTGTATAAAATAACATTGCGTAGTTCCGAAGTAATAACTTTCAAGCTAGGCTATTGAGTAACATAGGAAGTATATAGTAATAGGCAAATATTGTAATCTAATCTATACATATTTTATGTGATAATTTTCCTGTGATTCGCACTAACATAACTAGTACTTCGATATCTCATTAGTTTCAAACCATCAACATACAAGTAACATTATGAATGCAAAAGTTTGTTACTTTCATATAAAACGTTTTATGTAACTTAAGGAAGCCATTTGGCTCACAGATTGGGTGTTAATATATAGTTAAATAATAAAGTTAAGACTAAAATAATAACTCAGATACCTGATTAATTTTCAAATTTATAAAATGTAATCATTATAGGGAAATTAACACTAAACTATCGTATTGACTATTTGCAAGTGCCTGTAATAGGTTTACGTAAATAAGAATTATTTATTTATTTGACATACGTTACTTTACTTCCAAGCTAGCCATATAACTCTTATGGTTGAAATAATCAGTACTTCCAAGACATGTCTAGCCTGACGACTAGCGTTTGCAGGTAGGCGGAAGTTATTAGCGAGGTCGGTGACCTGGGCGGGCGCCCGCCCAAACGATGATGAACTTGCTAAGTTTTTTAATTTAACCCATGAATCTACTCAACTTACTAATGACGTTTGGGGAGGGAATGAGTTGTCGCAGATGGTTTTATAATGGTCGCTTTTAGTGTTTTAATATTGAAGAAGGCTAATTGAATCGCATATTTTGTTTTTCAAGTTTCGTGAAAAAATATTCAGTGGTATAATATGTTTTAACGTTTTATTTGAACTCTATAGGTATAAAGACAACATATATTTAGAAGCGACAGTTTCAGTAAAATTTATAATCATACCTCAGTAGGTATTCTTGTCCAACCACTTGAAGGATGATGTTTGAACCCCTTACCGTTTAGTCAATTTAGTCGTCGGTCCAAGGTTATCACACAAACCTAATGCCCATTTTTTCCACACGTTTCTACGCAAATAATATTTAAGAATGTCAAGCTCAACAATAAGCACGAAAAAAATACGGAAATGCACTTAAATGGTTAAAATTACACGGCAATGCGCGACCCGTCTGTAACGTAGGATTTAATGTAAGATTGCACTGTAATTACCATACGGAACCCACGTCCCATTACAAACACTCAATTACTGTTGCCTTTCGACTAACCAAAATTTTTTCATAATAATATACTGTTTTTTTAATAGAATTTACTCAAGCCAGGAATGTAACTTTACTTGTTAACAAATGTTGATGTTCTATTAAAATTTTGTTTCTTATTGATCATTTTGAATCGAAATACTAGTTGAACACACACGTAAAACGTTACAGATTAATTCTAGTATGTATGTATAAGTTATATTGAACTTCATATTTAAAGCCTACAAATCTAACAAGATTAAAGTCTCTTCATAGTAGTTCGAACAACTGTAAGCATCTAAGCTGCAGGGTATCACAATTCAGCAATAAGTAGCCGTATAAAACGTAAAGACAAGTAATTTAAGATGTTCAACCCTAGTATTGAGACAAGCAGTAAACTTAGGCACTAACTCGAGGAGCGCCGACGCTGAGCCGACGCACTAATTGACGACGTTATCGAACACTCCAAGCTCCAGCGAACTTTGGCCTTTCAAATTCGAATTTTAAACTAGAAATAAGCCCGATAGGCGCACAAGTTTTATTATAACTTGGGCTATGCGCCGGAGGTAATATTTGACTAGTACGAAAGTGCATTCTAACGTATACTGTGTTGGCAGAATTTGTTGAATCGTTCGTGTACATTGCCATTCTCTATTGTCAGAAAAGTTGATTAGTACAGAAAAGTTTATTTTTGTTATTATTTAAAGTAATGCTTATGCGTATAAGTTTCGCGATCATTGCCAAAGGTGCAATAACAGAAGTAAACTGTGGGCTTAATTTTGCAAACACATAAAGAGTTAATGTACCCCAAAGTTTCGAAGAACTTAAAGGGAGCGGTCTAATCCTCCAAATTACGCTAATGGCTTAAATGATAGTGCCATAACAATTTCATGTATTTACCAACACGACAATTTGGGTCAAATCATAAGAGATCTAGGAATTGTTTGTACAATGGCCCAGTTTTATCGCTAGTCACCTGTGACATTTAAACAAGCTTTTGGAAGGGACTATAAAATCGAGGCTATCGGTTTCTGGAACACTGTTCAATATCGCTATAGTGCCAGAAAATAACAATAGGCGACCTGCAACTATTATTAAACAATGCAAGGCCTTGGTATTTAAATCTTTAAACCATATTTGTTGATTCAATTGCGGCAGCAAAAACAAAGTTAATAGCTATAAAGCAGTTATCATTTTTTACGTTAAAGTATACGTACAATCTTAATTGAACCACGCCTTTCATGGTATAATTTAAAATCTATTATCTTAAATAACATTGCAAAGTTTACTCAAGAATTTAAAACACGACGCTTCTTCGTACTTTATGAAAATTGCATAGTGTTAAAATTCATAAGCTATGAAAATATCAACGGAATTGCTATTTCGTATTTCATTTGACGCGACACTCGATGTTCAGATGAGTGAGCAAAGTGTACCAAAATATGCGAGCGCAGCGTCGAAAAAGTAAAAACCAATAATAAATTGATGTGGTTACACTGTGATGCAACATTAAAATGATTGCTACCATTACAAATGTATACATGAGTAATTGAATGTATTATTATTGTTGCTACGACGTAGAAATATCAGCCTACATTCTATGTAGCCATTCGGAAATGTGGAAAATAATATGAGTAGAGTAAAGCGGCGGGTGTACTCCGAACATGAATCCTTGCAAGCCTATTTATATGGCCTTGGTCCGAAACGTCGGAATAGATAATATAATGTATATGCCAGACACGATTCCAGGTTGCGAATGAAAAATGCAGTGCGGAGCGTCGAGTGAATGAGAGAACTGCGCACAGCGATTTTTTTTTCACCATGCACACAGGAAAGCGGTTACGTTGCCAAACAGAAATGAACGCTTTTTCATAAAACGACAGCATTTTATTTTATTTTTTCATAACTGACACCCACTCGAATTCCTCCGAAATGTAAAATATGACCAAGACTTCCCAAACAATAGGTTCAGATTTAAATATCGTGATTGTCTAAAAGTATAACATAAGTTTAGGTACTGAAGCAACCGAATGTATTATTCAGTAACAAATGACGAACGTATTACGAAGTCAACTTTCAAAAGCGACATAAAACTTTTTGAGTAAACCAGAGAAAGTTTAGCTCTTTCATTACTTGTCCAAAGTAATGTTAATCAGATATCGGGACGATTCAGAAAAACTGTGACGATTTCATCTGGGCCTTTGCTATTTGAATTTCAACGACTGTTTGAAATTCAACGAGACTTTTATGATAATACGCTTCGCGTTTAAAATTTTCCTCGCCGCATCCCTTACCGGTGTAGTCTGACTGTCCCAAAATACCTGTAACAAAATTGCATTGTTTATTAGAATATAGCCATTGCCCATTTTAAATTACTAATTACAATATTAACTACTTAAACTACCTTATTATAAATCAAATATTTTCTTAGATAAATACAGAGACAATTAAATAATCATAATTGCGCGGCGCCTAGACATTCAAGATTTGTCGCTTGTCGAAAAGTACAAACAGTAGTGATAAAGGAGTATTATATAATATAGAAGGAAGCTTAACAATAACGTTTTAATCTCAGTTGAGTCGGATAGACAGTAAGCGGTGCTGCAGTGATAAGCCGGGTCTACGTGTATTACACTCCGACCACAATAGGATTACCTGCAAATCTGTCACGGTAAGATAATCGTCTTGGAAATTATTGTAATAAAAAACTAAAAGAAGTATTTTTCAATGCGGTATAGTTTCGTAAATATGTCTCTCTTAAAAATACAAACCGATCAAGTCATTTAGAAGATAAGTGTCTTTCTGTTATTAAAAACAAAAACGAAAACACCATCAAACAAATTCACTATAAAAAAAAATTAGTACCACTATCGAAACCAAATCCAATTTAGCTCGAATCACAATATTGGCACTTATATAATAATTAATATTCTGTTTTATTCTACCATCTTAATAAGTCTTCGGTAGTATGAGAAAAAATTATTCACAGACATGAATAAATCGAAGATATAAGAGTTAGGTGGCTTATCTCACGAGATATTGCCACTATAAAAAGTGAAGAGCGCGAAATACTAGCCTACGGAGTACTTTAGTATCGACTGTATCGAAGATAAGAAAATATAAAAGTATATTTGTTTGATTTGCTAGACAAAAATAAAGTATTAGCTTAGTGGGTGGTCTTGAATAAATAAATTTTGTATTTTTACAAGACTCATATAAATTTAGTTTTTTTACCCATATCATTAATATAAGCTCTATTAATGGGGAATAACGGATATATAGTTTTACATAAAAGTTGCACAAATAATTAATAGGTATTTAACCTGGTTTAATAATAAGATACATAACGCTTTAAATCTTTGGAGCAAAACAGAACTATGGCCGTAGCCTATAGACGAAAAGACTCTATGACTTGAACATCAATTTCTAATCATAATAACCGATCTAACAAAAATATCACGTCTCTTGCAATTCCCGGAAAGAAGCTGGTATGCAAACCTAAAATACGACGATAAATATCGGAAATTCTGAGAGGTATATTTGGAACTTGTTCAAAAACTTGTATGACGTTATAATAAATTTAGAATGGAAGTTCAGCTTGGGATCACAGGTGCAAGGCCAAGTTTTATGAAGCAATTTTCGATGGAGAATTAGGAACACATATTTTATAAGGCAATTCATATCTGCAGCTATTAATCTAGGCAAATCTTGAGTAATACCATAGGGAAACTTAATTCGCAAACTTTGCTCCTTCAAACTACGGCATATCAAATTCGTGGTAGATACAGTGTATTTTATCGATCGAAGTAGTATCTGGCGTCTTTCTTAATTTGTAATTTGATAAATTGATCACGCCAAAAGGGAAGCGGTTGCCTTGAACCCTTGGATCGTACATTTAGTTGGGTAAAAATATTATGTAAACACCGAAAAATATCAAATTAAGAAATACATCGAAGGGTCCAACGAAGTAATATATTGCCATAATAATTTGAAAGTAATAGTTATGATTATATGCTTACGACACAACTTTAAAATGATAACTATATCATTATTATTCATTTTGAAATACAGTACGTGACTCTAACCATTATTTGCTATTAAGAAAGATAAAGAATTAAACCAATAAGATGTGGACCTAGTAATGTATATATATTTGTTCTGTGATATTGTTGGTTTATTGATAAAATGTACTCAGTGAATTGCAGTTATTACCTTTTATTGGCGCCATTAACGAAAATTAGTTTCGCTGTAGTACTTTGGTTAATTACAAAATTAAGAAATTGGCAATTATGTACAATGACTTTTACTACAAGCTGACAATTATTTGGTAGGGTCACAATGGCATTAATTTATATAATAAATGCAAATACAAACAACTTTTACCAAAATTAAACATTGATAAAATTCACGATAAATCTATCAATGCCATAAAAATTACCCCTTCAGGCAAATTGAAGGCTTATCTGTTTGAAAACGTTGAAAAAGGGACCACCAATTACCATGATAACATCACTAAATCTTAAAATGTTTATTATGGGAACAGATTATGTAAGCACAACTGACAAGAAAGGTATAAAGCAGAAATAAATGTAAATTTAAATAAATAATCAAAAGCAGTAAAATAAAGTTACATACCACAAACTGTTGAAGATATCGAAACCACACAGTATCAGACTTATCATGAAGGATCAGGTATAAAATGCGATAAAGACACATTGTTACAAGGTTACAATACACAGAAGACTGATTGGTACTAAGATGTCCCTTGCCGCATAACAAAACAATTGCGACCATGTGTGGAGTTGTATCAACGTACCCAACACCAAATTCGATGACAATGGCAATGCTGAACAGAATAACTAAGAATCATCAAAGTTAGTGATGCAATGTGGGCATGCCTAATCAAAATTGTTTAATAATGTGAATTGCAAGCTACGTAATTGAATAAGATTATCAAAAATTGTTATTTCTATAATCGAATTTGGTAGTAGTAGTGAATATTATATGAATATTCTACATTTTAACTTCAATTATATACTGTTTTGCATACAGCGATTGTTTATTGTTGAATTGAAAACGTTAAAAGTGCAGTGAATACTTCAATGTACTTTTCAATTTACTAAAAAGACATCATACAAATAACTAGATGTACCCATTTAATTTTAAAAACATTACTTCCCAACTAACGCCGTTAAAACAGACCTTTGAACTGCAACATTCAAGAGTGCTAAAGAGACACGAGCGAATTTGTACGAATAATAAAACAAGTTTCTGAATGGGTTGCACGAGAATTGATAAATATAAAATTCACACCAGACGGCTCCTCCATTCATTCAAAGAGTACGAACTCGATTTAAGGGACGATAAGTGAAAGAAGGAAATTAATTTAGTTTGGTATTTAGAGAGCTCATTAGTAAATGGATCTTAAAATAACGTAATAACAATATGTTTGTCCGTGCCAGAAAATAAAATTATGCAACAAGGTAAAACTTTGTTACGTCCTCCTTGGCAGAGAATCAAATGTGGCCACAAAATTTTCGTTTTTATATCACACTTTTCTTTTATAGGTACAGAAGAATGATGGTCAATGAAGCTTTATATAAACTCAAAGTAAACTTTGTAAACATTTCAACTCGCTACTTCTCGTAAATTAAAACGTGGCGTGACAAGGCCGGCAATGGCCACTAGGAAAATGAAATGAAATTTTTCCCATTTTCGCGGCGAGTGCACCTGACGACGGAAAATAGGAAAATTCTTTGCTGATTCTACAATAAGCCGACTTATATCCGAACTGTCGTTAGATAAGAACTTTAGTAGGTAGTTGCGAATCAAATACCATGGCTTTTGGTAAATCCTCTTATCTCTGTATCTGAGGAACCCTCGAGCCAGTATTCCAGTAAGTTGGCACAGGGATTTAAAGCGGTATGCATACAATATAAGACTAGGTAATTTTAAGATATACCGCACAACATATTTACGAACTTTTTAATTTCAATTTTCTCGGACAGTGTAAGCCTGGTCTAATAAAAGACTTCTAAACTTTTTATGAAAACAGTGTCATGTTGCAGAAACTTCGAAATTGTATTTAATTAAAGTCACAATGTTTTTTACATGAAACAAAGTAGTAAAAGCTGTGTGGCCGCATACAAACACTTGAATAACTTGAGCAAACTACAAAGCAGGTGTTTAAAGAGTTTCATGGGGAATATTTTCGTGTTGGTGAAATATTTGTACATACTCGTGTAGCAATTGCTTGCTGCCGTGCCAACATTAAGAGGGCGTAAAGCGTTTGGTAGGCAAAGGTATATACAGTATGCCAGTATAGGAGCGACTGTAGCATTCATTAAGGTTGGTGCAATCCCAGAAAACTGTACATTTACTAGTGAAAAAGCACTGGGGACGAAATAAAACATAATTTATTTCTGCACTTTTCTACGCCGTTTTTTTTTTTTTAATAGCAACGAAAACTTTACTAAGTATTCCACTTAGTATTTTTAAGGCATTTTGTAATGAAGCAGTTTTTATTTTGTAACGGTGGAAATATTTAAATAGGCATGAATTCAATTTAGGACAGTTTCAAAATAAATGTACTAGAATTTATATTACTCATAGTCCGTTGATAAGTTAAGTTCTATCAATATTATGTAAATTGTAGGTTCTGTAATAATATCAAGAGCAGGAAACTATCATTTGCAAATTGGGTAACAAGTCACGTCAGGTTAGACAGGAAACCGACATCCATACAAAACGAATTAGTACTATAAAGCCTTCAACTGCCTATCAGCTCGCGACTGGGGGTCCGTAGCTCGGCATGACGCTCCTTGATCCTCCAAGAGGGTTGTGAGGGTACGAACACTATCACTAAACACTCGTATAAATGAAAGATGGCACACTTTATAATTTTATACTATCACAAACACACACACACGCAAGACCGACACTTCTTGCTATAAATACGTAATTTAACGATGAATCATTAGAATACATTTTACATACAATTTTGATATAAAAAATATCTAGATTTTCTATACCTTGTTAACTCAATTAACAACGTAAGTACCTATTTAATACTGGTTTCGATTCCAATCAGATCACTGAATCGTAAATAATATGAGTGTCACTTGTTCTATTAAGTTTGCAGGATTTTAACGAGGAATTCTATTAGTTATTTGATATATACGAAATATGCATAATAATTTTAATTGCTGCTATTTACTTAGCACAGCAGATCGGCAAATGAAATAAAATGGAAACGCCCAACTGCCTAGTAGCATACATTTAAAATATTATTTGAGTTTTACATTACGTTACTTATTATATTTTCTACTTGTATTTAGTATACTTATGTACCCTTTATTTTATTGAATTAGTCACTTTTACTAAAAAAGTGACAAATGCTGAGAAAATATTTTAGAAAACATGATGTACCGATTTGTTTTCAATCACTCATTACGAATAAGAGCAATTTACATTTAAAATATTACCATTTTAATTGAGAAGTTATTAAGACGACCTGATGCAATGAATTAACTACATTTTTTCTATAACTTAGTATCAATATATCCACAATTTCTGCTATATTAGGATACACTAGGAAACGATACTAAGTTTCGATTATGATAGTAATATAATTACATTACACCACAATTCTTCAGCCAGTTCTTCTGCATAACGCTAGGTTCCACTCGAATGCCTGCACATACGCCAGTAATTATACCAACACCGTTTTTACTAACTATCATGATCATTACGTGTTATACTGAAAGCTATTTCAACGTAGGCAAATGTATGGAAACTAGACTAAGGTAGGCTCAGACCGACTGACTTGCATTGGCAAAAGGAGACTTTTTTAGACTACTTATAGGACGATAAATCCCTGTGTAGCGAGGAACTTAACAATTCATGAACACAAAGTACAAGCAGGCAAGAAATACTGTCCGTGGTCACACAAATAATAATGGTCCCGGGTGGGCATCGCACCCAGAATACCAGATCTCAGAAGCAAGTACCGTAACCAGTAAGCCAACAGTGATCACAGTTTATTTTCACATTCCGTGACGGCCGTACGAAGAGAGACGGCTCCAAGCACGGACCCTATGAAAGAAAAATGAACTGTAATTCGTGTTTACAAGTTTTAATTTCCTTTACCGCATTTCATAATGCTGTCCGGCCCGGCCGGTCTGTCTGAATCGTACCTTCCTAAAAACACTGGCAGCACTCGTATGACATGTATGTACATGTGTGTACATATTATGAAAAATACATGAGTCATAAGTTTATATGAATATGAAATATTGTTACATGCATATTCAGGGATTGGTAAGTAATAGTCGTAAAACATTGCATATTGTTTTTAGCATCATGAAACTCGTATAGCTATTATACGAGTTTCATAATATTATATAGCTAAAACAAATACAAATTAAAGTATTAAAAACACAAGTGATAAATTGAAAATCCGATAAACTAGACTACCAGTGCAAGAATAATATATTATGTGCATAAGAGAATATTTTATCATGTTTCCATACAACCTAACATCCTAAGTAAACCGCTTAACAAAGATCTTCAAAAGGCTATTCAGTAAGCACTCTAATCGAGTGGTTTTCAATGACTATATAATATGTATGTAACTTCAAATATATGTACTTGAAATGGAAACTGAGCGGATAAGTCATTCAAGTGCATTCATCCGCAACTTGATTTATAACGTTTTAATCCTATTGTGTTTGAATATCCTATATAGTATCTTGAATTTAATTCGGCGCACAAAATGTACAGGTGGACTCTTGCTTTCAAATATTAACTGTTCGAAATAATAAAGCACATATTTCTAGGCACAAATTTGTAAATGATACTGTCAGTACACTACAACTTCATCTTGTAGTAGATCCCTTAATCCTGTTATTATAATAGTAATTCATATATAGTGGAATGTAGTTGTCTTTAACCGTTATATTTTTTTATTTTACATGGGCACAATGGTTCTAATCGCGTTATGCCACATTAGGTGACAATCACATGGAAAAAAAATCAGAACAGAATAATCTTTTTTTAATATATTTTAAGAACAACAATATTATATTCAAATAAATCCATGCATCGTCGGGGATTTAACTAACACAAAGTACAACTAACACAATTGAGCCTAGTGAGAATCCAAGAAACATCATCAAGAGTGCAGTAGATTATTATTTAAACTATTTCACAAAATATTTGTATATTTGAATGTCTACACTATTATGCTACCAATGTGGTTTTAATAAACACATGCAATCATTATAATGAGGTGCAACATAATTACACACTTGTCTATTTGATAATTACTTCTAAATTGACGGTGCGGTGTGTTAATGAGATTTAGAACGATTTATTTACCGTTGAACATTGCTTTTAATATTGCCAAAAATCGAAACGAAAAGTAACGGTATATGCGTTTAAATTGAATAACAAATATTATCTGTCGCCATTCGATAATAATTACTATAAAAATGTTAAGTGCGAAATCAATTAATTTTCTCATGTTTAAAGAAATTATTATGTAATGACTCAACGGTCGAATGGTCACAGATCGCATGTTAAGATTTTGTTTCCAATACACAGATGTTCAATGACCGATGTCATTCCGTATAAATGTAATTCTCGGAATAAGTACCTACCTACATACTTTTATGACAACTCTGTGTAAACTACTGACTTATCCAGGGGCGAACTGTACTGACCTTATTTTATAGCGCCCTAAACGACTTGGGGGGCTTACTACATACTTATATATATAGCAGTATTTTATGAAATGTAGACTTCATAATTACAGCCCTAAAATTCCATGTACAGAAAGCCGCAGGATTTATCTACACAAATAACTCTGTAGGTACCTCAGAGATATACAACAATATGTGATACGGAAATTATACATTAGTGGATTTAATTTTGTCAGAAATATAGCAACTTATCTTGAGATTGTAAAAGTATGGAATTTAACATACACACCATTACAAAACCATGTTACTTTCAGCTTTATTTTAGAAGTTTCTAATGAACGAAACAACATGTCAAAACCCACCAAAAAATACTTAAATGGTGTTAAAAATTAAACGACGTTTTAAACTTAGTTCTAATATAAAATTAAAATACTTCTAAAAGTGAATACAGCATAATTAGCATAAAACATAATATTATGTTTTATGCTAATTATGTTTTTATGCTAATGCAGTTATCAAAAAACTACGTTATTACTGCTGCATTAATATAATGGTGCGTGATTTCAATGAATGATAGTTGCAAGATAACATAAGAATCAAATAAAAATAATATATTAACACAGTCATTACTAGAAAGCGTCTCATAAAAATGTATTTTTTTTCAGATATTAATAAGTTTTATAGTTACATAAAGTTATGACTATCTATAATATTTTTTCAAAAAAGAAATTATAAATAGTGAAAACATGGAAAATGAAGTAATAAATATTTAAGTGCCTTGTAATAATGGAATCATTTATTTAGTATTACATAATAACTGTCACATAATCACAAAGTTCTATTGAAATAGAATTCTATAGCGTTTAATTTCACGTAGTCTTCAGTGGGTCACTCCACCGCGGGCTATTATTAGTTCAGTCGCGCCTAATCGATCGAATGCAGTTAAAAATACACAGAAATACTTCCGTTCACTCGAGTCTAATAATACATTTTTTTATATTAATTTTATTTCATGGTTAAATATAAGGCTGGCTCAGTGGCTATAAGGCTGGCATTATAAGTCTCGGAAATCGTGGATTCGATAACCACGCCGGTCAAGAAAACTTTGTCTAATTAAATCTAAGATTTCTTTCCAGGTCTAGCTGGCTGAGGGACTACCCACCGTGCCACGGAAAGCAAATCTTATAGTATCATTCCTAGCAATTCGTTTGTAATATTTCATAATACAGCGGGCACCAACCTTTCTGCCAAGCGTGGTGGCCCATGGTCATGGTTATTTAACCTCTGGCTCAGCAGTGGACGTTATACGATGATGAAAATCCTCTCTACTCACTGTATTTCTTAACTCTCTTTATTAGCAAATCAGCTATTTAATTACTACTCATAATCGTTCGACTTCATAAAATCAATTTAAATAATTAAAACGATCATCATCCGTACTTCACAAGTATTGAGTTTTTAAAATTTTCCACACAAATGGTAGCATGTTGAGAATCAAATCTGGCTGTTATTTGTACCAAGAAGTTTTATAAAAATACAAAATATATTCTAAGCAGCTTCCTCGTCTGCGTATATGTAAACAGATGCATATTCTTACAATTCCCAGTTCATGTGAACTTTAACGATTTCAAAATTCATCTTGTTAACGTTATCTCGAATTTGTTTAGCAACTGTGCGAGGTAAACAGGCTACATTGCACAGATGTTGTAGATACATAATTATTTTCAAGACTAAACATGAGAGAACATAAGACGTCAGTATTGCGCGTAGATGTTTAAGAAAATTACCCAACAAGTACAACAATGAGGTAAAAAAAACAAGGATCCTTTGACAATTATTTCTTCGTTAACCATTGTATTTAACATGACGTGTAACGGATCTTCATGTATAAACAAAAGCAGTAATATAATCTACATTTGACGCTTATTAACTTACATGGAATACTAAACACCGTACTGTTTAAGTACAATAATGAACAAAACTATTCACTAAAATATAAGGAAGCTCAGTAAACCTATTAAAACGTGCTTAGAAAATGTCAGTAGAAAACTATTGCGGGCTCATTGAATATTCTATTTGCAAACAACACACTCTCAGGGTATTACACCATCGAGCGCCGATTTATTCAGACTGCAAGACGATTACGTGGTAGACAAAGTTATTAGACTCTTTTATAAAAGGAAATGGAATCTTAAGGCATTGTAATAAGGATGCTGGTGAATTATGATAGGTATCATTGGGTTGTGGTCATGATACAATGACACAACTATGAGTCAGCCGTGACTGGGGTAGACTGTCAGTACCTGCCCATTGGTCCTCCTCTGATTTAGTATATTCCTCATAGATCCGTAGGATTGCAACTTCTTCACCCTATCCACCTTGTAATATTAAAATACTACAAGGTGATTGGACAGTTAAATACGTACATAAATAATGAAGATTCTTTAATCATTTCAATTTATCTTTTTATGGATATTTCATCGAAGTTAATTATTTCGGTGCACGCGATAATCTAACTGATCGAAAATTTATTTATTTTTATATATACTTATTTATTATTCAAATGCAGCAAGAACATTGATTTTGGAATATAAAGATTTTTAAGACTCAATAAGCAATTTAAACAATTAGGCAAAATTAATAGGTACGTATGGATGTCATAGATGAAGACAAAATTAGCAGCTACAGTAAAAAGGTTTCGATAAGAGGATCCCAAGGGAACATACTCTTGTATCAGAACCGCAAAGATAAATTAACGTCAAAACAGCACGATCAAGTCAATGATGAAAGGGACCTAGTGAGTCACTGCTGAATCACTTCTCAAAATAGATTATAATGTAACTTAGAGAAATCTACGTATCCTTATGTGTTGACCTCGAGAAAGTTAACACGCACAATACAAACCGATCAATGTATGTGTGAACGAAAAAGGCGACATTATACAACAATGATATGATATATGTATATAAGTTTATTGTAGTGGCCTTATATTATTCTTCGTTACCAACTCTCTTTCTCACTTTACACTTTGAAAATCAGTTAATAAGTAACATTAAGCGTTTTTAATGAAACCAGTGCTAATTACATTTTTATTGATTTTTGATCACCTTAAAAATAAGTGTACGCTATCACGCTGATATACTAAGTATGATGTTAACTATAATCTTGCAAATTTTTTACTCTTTCTACACGGTGGACCAAGTCTTTTATAAATATTTAAATAATAACTAATAGTTTGGTCTCCACCCTGTACAATTACTTCACCATAAGTTGCTCCCAATAGTCACCTAGTGCAAGGTAGTCTTTAAGCAAGTAATCGTAGAATCCCAACGCAATTAGCTACTTCAATTGCCCATTTGCAACAAAGCAGCTATTATAACATCAAACCATTGATTGGCAGTTGCTGCCCTGATTAGTTCATTGACACTGAATTAATTGGTCCCATTCACGTGTAATGAAAGACTTGCATTATGTATCGTGCACGCGTTAATGAAATCACTACGGATTATTTGATGATTTATGGATGGATTTCAAAGATAACAACAGTGTTTATACTTGCAAGAAGACAAATAATCGAGAAATATGAAATAGTAAGATTTCTTGTTACTGCGTACTTTCGATTTTGTGAAACGAGTCGAGAGTTCGCTTTGTGAATCAAATTGATCAAAAGTTAATTTAGATCATCACGATTTTATGAAGTAAATTGATAAAATGTTCCCAATTAAGATAATATTTACAAAATTCTTGATTATTTTGTATTCTACAAATGATTTATTAACAACTGAATAAATATTGGATGGAATCGAAGCAATTATTAATATTGTGTTTATTTAATATCACGTAAGCCGTGTGGTTTCCGGCTTAGAATAGACCACCCCATGTCTTCCCATGGGTGTCGTAAAAGGCGACTAAGGGACATATGGCTGATGGATGGGCAGCAGCATCTATTAGCTGAAGGTTTACATCTTACTGCGATCACCAATCCGTCTGCCAAGCGTGGTGATTATGGCAATATCCCTCTACGATCCTTGCTTGTCAAGGTCTGTTAAGAGGAGGCCCATGTTCAGCAGTGGACGTGAACGGGCTGTTGATGATGATGATGATGAAATCCAACTCTGTGAAAAAGTACTTAGTAATTAATTTAGGTTGCACAATTTGCTCCTACTAGTTAACTTACAAGTATGATATCATCATTAATATAAAGAGGTAAATGATGACCTTTACAGCAATCAAATGTCAATAAAATATATTTGTAACAAATGGCAGACAGAATAATTATGTAAAATATTATATGTAGAAATTGAATAGAACATTCAAGAAGTTATTATGATTATATTTAAGTATAATAATTAAGGCATAATCGCTCTTTTGTACTTTCTTATTTACCTAGTTAGTAATATATTATATCATAATATATTTAATGATAATGAGTCATTTTTATATTTTTACTAATTCAATGTCAAATAATCCCACAAATGCAGTTTTTACTGTTACCTACACAATTCCTAACAAGTTATTCATCACGTCAAATAAAAAAACAACAATACATTATACGTAGGTACCATAAAGCAAACCTAAATCGTTAAGTGAAGTGAACAAAATATTGTCGCATATATTCAATAACATGAAAGAGTAATGCAGTCTTTACGTACTAGGATGTCTGAAATTCCTCTCAGACGGAATTCCCTAGGATACTTAACATTGGTACAGAAAACGCGATAAGCGTGTCGGATATATTCGTATTCCGATATGTTCAGATGTATGGCATAGAGCCGTCATCGCCGGAAGACGTTGAGCGTAATAAGAAAAAAAGAATAATAAGTGACTCTTGAATTTGGGCAGTAAAGAATTTATAAAATATCATTTTAGTTAAAAAAAAAATTAAAGGAATAAAATGCAGTCAAAATTAACTTACGGAAATCAGAATAGAAGCATTAATTGATACCATATTTCCATCTTGAATTTATTTTTAAAATACATGTATCTACATAGATAAATAAGTTAGTAAGTTAAATTATGGATTTGATGTCATCTAATATATAAAATTCTCGTGTCACAGTTTTCGTTGCCATACTCCTCCGAAACGGCTTAACCGATTTTGATGAAATTTTTTGTGCTTATCCGGTATCTATGAGAATCGGCCAACATCTATTTTTCATCCCCCTAAATGTTAGGGGTAGTCCACCCCTAAATTTTTATTTTTATTTTTCAGACAAAGTTAGGGGTAGATTAGAGGTAGGTGTAGGGTAGGGGTAGGGTAGAGGTAGGGTAGGGGTAGTGTAGGGTAGGGGTAGTGTAGGGTAGGGGTAGTGTAGGGTAGGGGTAGTGTAGGGTAGGGGTAGTGTAGGGTAGGGGTAGTGTAGGATAGGGGTAGTGTAGGGTAGGGGTAGTGTAGGGTAGGGGTAGTGTAGCGTAGGGGTAGTGTAGGGTAGGGGTAGTGTAGGGTGGGGGTAGTGTAGGGTATGTATCGATTGAGGCAGTACGAAGTCTGCCGGGTCAGCTAGTCATTTAATAAAAATCTGTAGCCTTCATAGGCTTTATATTTTAATAGCAGCTACGATGTAATAAAACAATCTGCCTTAGTTATTCTGGTTGGTTAAGACACAACAATGTGGTGTCGTTTAATATTATGCAAATATACTTATAAAGCTAGTTCAATATAATCCAGCGACTAGCGTAAATGCGTTTTAATGCTTCCTCCAAAGGCGTATGCTCTATGTAGTATCGGCTTACTCGTACTCAGCTGCGCTGAAAACGCATTTCTGGGAAAGAAAATAGACTTAAAGGGTTTCTTATAAGTATATAGTAAAATGTAGATAAGTAACAACATACAATGTTTGGAAAAACCTATCAATAATAATAAGGTACAGTTATTAAGGTTAATAATTAAAATAATTCCAAATATACCTAGTTTGTACTATGCCCGTGACGTTTAGAATAAAGAATGTTGCATGCCTACATAATATTACTACTTTTGTCTTATTGTTTTCAATTCAGTGACGTCAAACTTGGCTTGGTAATATAGTCTAAATTTAAAGCGTTGCATTATAATAACCGTTGAATAAATACATTTATAGAAGTAGGTATTTAATGAAGTATTAACTAAATATTAAACAACATATTTTTATTAATATTGTTATATTGTGACACAAAGCACACCCAGACAAAACAACCATCTGTGGTTTGCACAAATAATTGTCCCGAGTGGGAAACGAACCCATAACACCAGGTCTCAGAAGTAACTACCGTAACCGTAACGCGGGCGCAGCTAGTTCCAAATAATTAGGAAATAATTGCTCAATTTGTTAGAATACAATGGACATTACAAGAACAAAGGTTTTTGTACCATAATAAAATACTATCATCATCATCATCAACAGCCCGTTGACGTCCACTGCTGAACATGGGCCTCCTCTTAACAGACCTTGGCAAGCCAGGATCGTAGAGGGATATTGCCATAATCACCACGCTTGGCAGACGGATTGGTGATCGCAGTAAGATGCAAATGTTGAGCTAATAGATGCTGCTGCCCATCCATCAGCCATATGTCCCTTAATCGCCTTTTACGACACCCATGGGAAGACATGGGGTGGTCTATTCTATGCCGGAAACCACACGGCAAAAAATACTATCAACAGTTTGCAAATTCCCTTATATTAGAAGCTATTGATGGAATTCTTTGTAATTAGTCTTAATTATCAATAATTAGTTTTAAGTCACGAAGTTGTCGGTTGAAGATCGACGTCCCATAATTTCTACTTAACGTTAGTTAATAACATAATTAGTATAATGTTTATAATCTTTTATAATACTTTACGCAATTATTACAGGAAAAATACAAATAACCGAGCGAGGTCCAATTTACCAAAACCACACATGAAAAACCATTAAAGACTTATTTATAAGTAGCTGCGCCCTGCAGTATAACCCGCGTTTGATTGCTAATCTCCTCCTCATCATCAACCCGTACAACGTCCACTGCTGAACAAGAGCCACCTCCCGAGGTTTTTGCCGTGGTACCACGCAAGGCAGGCGAGTTAGTGACTGCAGTATTATGTTGTAACACACTAGGAAACGCTACTGCCCGTTCCCTCGTATACAATTGTTATAGATGATATTATAACAATCAGGACCAACGGCTTAACGTGCTTTCCGAGGCACGGAGGGTAGTCCCTCAACCATCCAGACCCGGAAAGAAATTTTAGAATTTACACAAGATTTCTTGTCCATCGTGGGTATCGAACCAGATTTAAAGCGAGCCAAATACCACTACGCTACGGAGGTTGTCAACCTCGTATTAGTTTATTCTTACTGAATGAAGTTACCAACTAGGTAACTAAGCAACAGATAAATCTTACAATTCCAACTTAGTCCCTCCGTCTGTCCATCCTGTGACATTTATTTGTTAGATACAGGGAAAATATTCAATTGAGTTATTTCAGTCATTGTACCTACCGATTATTTCATATATTCATACATACCATAAAGAACTAACTATTCAATAACAAACTGAAACCGCATGTTTTTGACATAAAGAGGAAAAACTAATTCATAAGGGTCATGATAAACGTTATTGGAGGACGTATAGTTACGGTCTGTGGTTAGGTATTAATTAATCCTATATTAATTAACAAATATACCTGCCTATTTATGGATAGGTCATGAGATAATATGGTTATTGAAGGACTCTTGTTTAACCTTGAAACCAGTGCAATTATCAAAATAGATATTCGATTGTGATATTAATTGCTACAACTACCTTTAAAAAAGCCGAATACATACTGGTGTTGAGGCAATCATTTAGTCTTTCAATAAATTTGAAGGAGACCTGAATATATTTGGGTGGTCACTATCTTAAAGTCTCATAATATTTGGCAATGAAAGCTTTAGACACCGAATAATTTAACTGGACGCATCGTTAATAAATAGCATACTGCTTTGAAAAGCAATGACGGAGTAATCCTCTTTCAACTTTTTTGAGCACCAATGATATAAACACTTATACTATTCCTGTTTCAGAACTGCTTTGAAACCTTTGGTGATCAAAAAAGGGTGCTGAATGAGGAATACCCCCCAATGAAATTACAATAAACAAACAATAAAATCTACAAATTTTGGTAGATAATATTTATATACCTACACATAATTTATGGCAAGTTTTCCACCAGTGTCCAGTGCATAACAACACCAGTATACGTTATCAGAAGCCACACGATACCCTTAAATTTGGGGTGGCGATAACCAATGACAGATGTGTGAAAACACCTGCGCACGCAACATGCGCAGGCGCAACCGTTGCCATGATAACAATAACCAAACATATGGTCAAACGTTGAAAAGAAAGTTAAAACCGCAAATGAGAACTGACTCATACTAATGATGACCTTGAAGAAATTACTATCATTATATTGGATATGAAATCGTAATGGTAAAGAACAGATATAACTTATATTAGTATTAAGAACGAAATTTACATATAATTTCCCTTAAGTTTTTTAACCGCATCCAACTTAAATTAGCGTATAGTTTTTTTTTCGCTATAGAAAGTCCCAAGGTGTAGTTTATCTATGCACCAAATTTTATATGAACGGTTCAGTGGAAGTGGAAGGCAGACAGACTTTAGCATTAATAATTATTTAAATTTTAGTCATAGTAATAAAAATTCAAACTTAATTATAGACGCACTAGAGTTTTAATTGGTGACCGATATACACAAGGTTGGCCATGTCTACTTCCACTCTGATGTCATCGCAACGGCTCTGTTGACAATACCAATAGGCATGTTAACGTGAAAGGATTAGGACTACTACCTTTTATCGGTACTAACTTGTAACTGAAGGTTATGTGACCTTGTAATACATCACTATCGTGTGCCGATGAACTCAACTTTTGACTCACTCTATCGATCCCAGAGCTGCACCTAGACTGACATACGCGTGTCTATTATACAATTAAGTGTGGAAACTTCACTCGTTAATCGATACTTACTAATATTATAAAGGAGAAATATCTATATTTTTGCATTTATGTTTGTTACGAAAATACACAAAAACTATGAGACGGATTTCGATCATTCTTTCTCCATTATCCAGGAGTAAACAGTTCAATCGGGAACGGGAGCTACGGGATAATTTGTATAAAGCTTCGTTAGGTACATACATATAAAATTATTACATTAGATATTTATACACGATTCTGGTATGTATAGCGATGTATTTCGTATTTTCCCGTGGCGAAAAATGTATTATTGTTTTAATATTGGAATTATGAATTCCATCAATTATTTCATTGGACAATGGAACGAAATAATACGTTCAAATTTAAGCATTCATTATTAATAGTATAATAAAATATGATTTATTATTATAAACCCACAATGATTTCAGAATCAGTATATAATAATGTCCATTTCATTCAGTTACAGAGAACATAATACGTATTAAGTTATTACAAAACGTTATATCGTAAAATACTAGATTATTACCTCGACTAACGCAATAGTTTTGTCTAGACGTCAAATGCTAGGATTACATCAGTAATTTTAGTGTCACGAAGAGGCAGTTTACATAGTTCAACTGGCTTATGTCTAAATTACACGTAAGTTTATTCAAATGGCTACAAGCATTAAAATATAAAATGTCTATAAGAGCACACACATTTTGTGAAAAAAAAAAAAAAAAAAACATTTTTTTATGTATGTAGCAAACACTTGAACTTTGTTAAATAACTGTTTAATCGAAATATTAAAGATACTAAACGCATTTGTATACTATAACATTTGAAAATACATATCACATTCGTTCTTTAACTTTTGAAATACTATTTGTCTATCGAAGACTGATGACATATTTTAATTTTTAACTAAGAATTCAGATGTCTTTACCGAATTTAAAGTGTAAACAGGGTAACTTCGAAGACCTTAACATAATTTACGACAGTTTTAAAATTACATAAGAATGCGATAAGGCGGAATGTTTAACCTGTTTTAGTAAGACTGCATACAAGGGTATCCGGTGATTAGAGTTTTCCTAATTAAATACCTTTAAACGTAACTAAGACATGAGGAAACTATGTAAGCATGAAACTGTTCAACTTTTAATGTGATAATTCTTATTCATACTGATTTGTAGGTCAAAACAACCAATAAATATATTAGAATACGTATGAATAAATTTAACATTGACAGCATATTCGGATAGAGGCCTAGTGCCAAATCTTCGATGCGCAAGCATCGGTAAATAATGACATAGACAGGTGGTCACAACATCTGCCAAATTTCGTTACTTGCTAATAGACATCTCAATTTAGCGATAAGTATAGCAAAGCAAACAATTGATTTCATTAATTTACTGAGAAGATTGACCTTTGTTCATTTTATTCATAATAATTATCGTGTAGTATTACATACGCATGATGATGATAGTGAAAATAATCAATACAAACGCTAACATATTTTTAATTCACCATTATTCCGTTATCAAAAAAAAAACAATATTACCTCCCCGTCGGTGTCAGATGGTGAATTAAGAGGAGAGCTATTACTACTATCTCCTCTTGTACTCTTTCTTCTTGCTAATGCTTTCTCAACCCAATTCGTCAATGATGCTCGTCTGTTTGGCGAAAACATTATCCTTTGCACAAACACTACAGCACCTTCAACATGTTTGGTTTCAAACCCACTTAAATAATTTGCAAAACGTTTTCAAAATAAACAAAATCAAATAACACTGTGGAATTAAAATGTGTGTGTCAAACAAAGCGTACGCCCGGACTGAATTTACAGCGGAAAATGGCACGAAAACTGTACTACTAATGAGTATAGCGCGACCGATAGCAAATGTGTACCAGGAAAATAGCTTTGATAACAGGAATAAATACATAAAAGTGTTATTAACAAGCTGCTTTAGATATTGATTAGGTGCGTTTTGTATATGGTTTGATTGGAAATTAAAATAATTATGGTTATTGTATTTACTGCTTAAAACCTAATTATATTATTAATCAAATATTAACAAAATTTATGTTATTAAATATTGGCTTATCATTAAAACAAAACAAATTTAATCGTTGCTAATGTGAAAGTAATACAAGTATTTATTGGTGTCGAAATAAATTTGTCCTATACCCGAATCTAAAAGGGAAAAAATATGACGTAGTATATAGTAATTATAACGATTCGCTAATAAATGAGCATCGAAAAAAAAAGAATAGACACAATACTCAGTCATAATAACTCGTAACAATCTGGTTCCGTCTAAATACAACTTGTGTACAATAACAAACATCGTAAAAAGAAACTCCCTCATTATCTGTCCAATATAGACCATCCCACTATAGCTTTGTTCAAATGCCATTCGAAGAGCAACCTTGTACCGCTGAAGATTAAGCTGAATTTTAAATTACAATTGTCGAATGAAAACCTACAAACGGCTTTTCCACTTGTTTCCAGGAAAGTCAAAGAAAGAAAGCTCGACCGCGAGGTTATTTGAAACAAGAGACTGATGTGCTACGTAGTAAGACAAAGATTAATAATAATAATAATAAACGGCGTCGGGATGTGACGACCCCATCGCCCACTGGTTCTTCCAGTGCAAACAGTCAACGCAGGGCAGCTTATGGCGAGCTGTTGGGAACTAGCGTCCCCACGGACCCGACTACTCCCGGGAGAAGGTCCTGTTCCTCATCTCCGGCTTGCCTTTACTGGCCGGCTGGAGTGAACAATGACGGGGAATAGATCTCCCGCCTCCTGCTTGCCTTAATTGGCCGGCTTGAGTGGAGTCGCAAGAGCAGAGATGCTCGGAGGAGGAAGTATCCCGTAAGTGGTTAGTGGGCACGTGAGGCTGGACCCTCAGGGAGCCAATGATCGGGTAGAATGCCCAGGGGTACCTCTGCTCCTCTAGCCCCTCAGACCATGTTGCCCCTTTGTTGCTACATGCTAGCAGCCGTTTTCGGGGGCCCATCTATCGTGTGGGCGAGTCACCCCCTGCCATTTTTACATGATATTATCATTGTTTAGGCAGGGGCAATAGTTCTACCATAGACCCAGTTTTCATCCACTATGGATGTAATACTGTACGAAATGACCTTTGTGGAATGCGAACGAAAATGCTTGTTAAGAAGAAAGCGTACCATTTTAAGTGATTTAGTAACTATGATGAGAAAAAAGAATGAACAGCGTATTGTTAATACACTTTCGACTTTGTTATTCCTTTGTCGTGAGAACATTCTACAAATATCCGTTTTTATACGACTACACTGAATTTATACAGAACTGTTAATTCCTTGTCAGATTAATTTCGATTAAATGTCAAAATATAATCTTGAAAAAAAATTATGTAATCTTTAAAAAAGGCATCTCGGATACTTTTACTTTCTCGTTTTAGAAATCAATTTATGCTTAAACATCAGATTTCTTTTCATGTTTATTCATAGTGTCCTCCCCTAATAAAGAAAACTATACAAAAACTATAAGAGAAGTCGCAGGTGTGAGAAATAATAAGACAAAACAGTAAAAGATTCATATTTCCCGAAGTCCTTGTAAATATTGTTTATAAATGCCGAAAGAGTAACAAAACCATGCATAATTTATTACTGTAAAGGTTGCTAGTTTATACGGGTCTCAGTCATATGAAATAAAGAGTAGGTACCCTAGCTGTCTACCACAATGTGTGTAGTTTATTTTACACGTTGCCCTTCGAATATATTCTGAACAAACTCGAATAAAACAGACACACATCTTACACCTTTTCATTATTTGCCTCCAAATTATAGTCCCGAAGGCTTTTACGAAGATAGATAGAAGTAGTGGTTAGTTACTGCATATTATATTAACTGTATGACTTAAGGGAATTGTATTAGGTAGGTACGTTTTGTGTTGATAAATTATTCTTAATCTTAAGAAAATGAAATAAGATAATCTGAAGTACTACCCAAGTTTTATTATAATAATGAATAACATTGTCTTCTTTCGCTTTAAGTGAAAATGTTTTCAGAGTAGAAATTCTGAACAATTTGTACTGAAAATTTTCCAAAGTTATATACGATTTCGAACTTGAACATTAAATGCTTAGTAATTACATTTATTGAAAATTCGCCGTAGCTCTATGCATTTTGATTCAATGATTAGAATAAAAAGGAAACAAATAAAAATGTTTGAATTATACGGGTACACACTGCACCGAAAGGTTTTCTAAAGGAGCCCATACTTTAATAAAATCCAATATAAAAACAGTTGATAATAAAAAAGAAAATTTATGTATTTCATATGACTAACAAAGTCGATGTACACAAAAGCCAAATTGGGTGATCAAAATACATATTAATCTCCACCTGAAAACTAGCGTACAAGGAAATTTTCGGTCAAAGCCTTGTTTCAATAGTTTGCTATTCTTACAATTTGGTTACCAAAATAGGCGAGTACTCAAAGGAAGGATAAACTTGGTACGCTGCAAAGTGGTCCGATTGAAAAGTTTGCCGGGCGGAAGCCCTTAGCGTCCCCCGATGCACTCCATTTTTTGTGCTTTTTTCACTTTATCCTGAGAATAAAGGAGAGCCAAGTTTATTAATTTAGACATTCTTTAAGTCTTGTTAAGTTGCTTTGAAGAACGCTGTACTATTATGGAAACAATGAAGTTATTATTTTTATTGTTAAAATAAATATAGTCAGATTGTTGCAGCTTCCATGAGTTTTTATTATAGTTAAGGAAAACTGTTTAAGAAAGGTTTTAAATGTTTTTAGACGTTGTTTCAGTTATTATTAACGAAAACATGTATTTTCATATTAATTTTGAAATTTATCTGATGTAAACTTGGGTTAAATAATGCTCAAAATGAAAACGTAATACCGGAATAATCCCATTATACCACAATAAAAAATGCCTATCTGGTCCGTTTTTCGGTCAAAACATGTCTAAAACTATCGAACTGGCTTTAAGCACTTTAAAACTTTAACAACGCGTTAAACTCATATTAACTTAAGCCATTTTATCACCAAACAAATCTTCATTGTCGCGTCAAATCAATATAATTAATTGGTAAGTAAATAAAGCCCAGTATAAGTTGGCTCGAGTTCAAACTTGGCTATCTCCATAACGTGCGATGTTTACGCATCCGATGCTGCTTGAAATATTCGGACGTCCAAAACGTGAGCGGGTTTCAAATACTTCTTAGTCAATTGGTATTAGCACTAGAATTAGTACCTAACATATAATTATTTGTTGTTTAGTCTCGTTGTAGTTCATTTATACGATTCTTAGTATCCATAGGTACCTGTCGTATGTGACGTTATATGTACAAGGGTTGAATATTTATCTAAGTCTTCTATCATCTATCGAGTTTCTAGGTCAGGTTTTGTCAAATCATTCAAACAAAGAAAATCCCTGAAATGCATTTTTGTTGTCCGCTCTAATAAATATTAATGGGATTGTGCCTTCCTAACCATATCTCCTGAGACGTATGAGGGCCTTCAAGATTTATGTAAGGTTCGAGTCTGATGCCACCTAAAAATGACTACAGCGCCATCTATCCCGCGGCGGAATCCATTTGCTGACAAGGGTCAGTCATGTTATTGCGGACGGATGGTGAGCTGGTCCGAATTTCTGAACAATCTTTACTCAAGTCTCATACATATTAATGAGGGTCCAAAATTCGCACAAGAATGCAGAAGAATGGGATCGAACATTGCCAGATTTACACACGATTATCCGATTTTTGGAGGTATACGGTTGGGTGGACAATTGGGAATTTATGCTTGTTTTCGTAGATCCGATTGTTGATCCATAGAAAATGTAGTTTAGGTTCCTTTGTCTACCCCTTTTGGACGAAAAAGGATTATGCGTGCACGCGTTTTGTAGTCCTAGCATCCCAGATTCAAGCCACGAGTAAATATTACTCATAAGTATCATACGGCAGAATAGATACTAAAATAAAAATAAAAACATTTAACCGAAATTAAGAAATCTTGGTGTCGCATTTTTATTTTCTTGTAAGAGATACTAACGTACATCGAGCGCCACACACTTTTAGGCCGTTTTTAAGTTAAGTAATCTAGATAACAACGTTATATTATGACGAAAGATGATAATCTAGTATCTACATAAAAGCATTTATATACGTAATCCTGTTAAGAGTATATTATAACATTGAACTTATAAAGAAATATCATTTACGTATTCTTTTAACCTATATCAAGAACATATTGATGCTTATGTGAAGACTTATGCATAAACACTGATTGTTATTCATTGAGTTTATTACAAGCAAAGGTCTTATTTAATCATTAACTAGGAAAATTCACGAAATTATATAAATTACATACACATCGTTCTAGTTTCCAGACTTTTTCGTAATACTCGAGACTCGTAAAACGCTCCATGTTTCTTGTTATGAAACTAATTTAAACCACGTAAAAGTTAATCTCGTACTACCTACGAATTGTTAACCGGCAAGAAATCTGCAGTATGCAAAAGCCTTTACAATGCGATGATTTACAATATCTCGTAAATAATAAATATCCAACATAATTCACTCGTATTAAGGAATATTAGCTTTGGTAACAACATTTAGCTTTCTAATACCATCTAAATTGCACTTTCGCTAGAGAAAACTTAGAAAATGTAGCAAGTTTTTGTTTGAAAATCCACGTGACCGAAGACATTACGCATTATTATATTATAGTAGAATGTGACCATGAAGAGCGCACGCTGAAACTTTCTAACGATTACAAATCTTGTTAACAGTTTAAATAAATACAGTTAATATAGTTTAAATAAATAGGCAGGAAATTAAAAAGAGCGCTTATGGAATTTAATAATCTATAAAATCAGGTGTATAAAAGTGTAATAATTGATACACAACGGCACTATGGTACATTAAATTTTAAAGGTGTTGGTAATCCAAATTAAATTGCGCGTTGATCGCAAACTTACAAATATTTGTACAAGGTATTTTACCTACTTTTTTTAGTTTTCCCAAATGTAAATAAACAACAGCTAAAGTAACATAAATTTTATTGGTAATTACAGACCACATCCATTGTTGTTAGTGCACTAATTACTTAATCCTATGTTACTGAGTTAACTTCGATGCAACTGTAAGTAACGATGTACTTTTAGTCCAAGAACAATGAAATAAGATTTAGATATATTTAAAGTTACAGTTGTGATAGCCGTGTGCTTAGAATAGAGAACCCATATCTTCCCAAGAGTCTCGTTAGAGGTTACTAAGGGATACACTTGTCTTGATAGATGGGCAGCTGGATCTATCAGCTCAAGATATCTTACCATCTTTCTGCGATCACTAAGCCGTCTCAAGCGCGGTGATGAAAGCAATATACCTTAACAACCCTGGCTTGCCAGGTTTGGAAAGAGGAGACCCACGTTCAGGAGTCGACGTATGGGCTGATGAAGAAGTTGGGATCCTTATTAGGTAGGTATAGTATTCTTATACAAAAAAAAACTTTCTCATGATAAGATTAATTTAATTTATATTTTCACCTTCTGTACGACGAAAGATTAAAGAATCGGTCATAAAAATTGTTGTAAAAACAAAAACGCTAACAAGATATTTTATGCTAAAACCAGACACTTCTCATCACACCTAAACCTCTCATTTGGGTCGAAATAACAAAACATACATGTCATTTGTAGAAGCTTTAATTAATTGAACCAATAACACAATCGATAGGTACTAAGACCCGTACAACATGCTCTGTAGCATTAAATGTTTGCGTCTTACAAAATTTATCGCCAATATAAATCAGCCACGATTTCAAAACGATACTGAAATCTTTATCATTAGGAAGTGTCGGGTTCTGTTGGTTTAATGCTGAGTATTTATGTGCTTTGTGAGCCAATTCTACTGTAACTAAATCTACATGCAAACGAGTACACTAGTAAAGAAAAGAAAGGGCTGTCTGGCGAATAAAATGAATGGAAACAGGTCGCGTACATTAAAATGTAGGAGCTAGCAAAATTATGTTCAGGAGCCATTTTCACTGTAGAAACGGGGATGTTACAAGTACATTGCTATACTTTTAGAGATAAGTCTATTAATATAAGTATGAACAATAATAAATTACTAAGATAAAATTGCCTGTTATTCTTTTTTAAAGATTACTAGCAGAGTTTTGCAGTCTACTAGTACTCTAGTTAAGCCCCCGTGCTAAGCTAAAATTCTTGTGTTACGAGTGTGTTCAAGTCGGTTGTGCATTGGAATGGGTGGGGATTGAACCGGCGACCACAAGATCACCATTCCAATGCCATAGCCATTGGGCTACGGCCGCTTCAAAATTATTATTAATATGATACGCAAAAGACTAAATAGTTTATAAAAAGTCTATTCATATTTCATATTTATGTTCGGTCGGGTCTACGTCTGTGACAGATATAGCGAATAAAGATGTCTGAAATTATGTAAAGATATATATACTACAGAAATATAAGAAGTTTAGTCATAAATTAGGCATAGTTTATGATTAAACCAATGATGTTATTCGGCACTTTTACATTGTCATGAAAGTAAAACCCTCGTAAAATTATACTTACATGTCCAGATATTCTCAATCACTAATACGAAGAGGTGGATGGTTTTACGCACGATGTTATAAGTCATAAAACACTCATATTAAGATGACGTAAGCAACCTTCACCTAGCAAAGTTATATGACGGAAATAATAGCATGTACATGGTCACGTTTTGATATTTTATTATTTTTTGTTAAGTCAAGTTTGTCCAGATTTGTTGAGTTTTTGCGTGTATAACGATGTTGATGTATGAAGCATTTTTTTGCAATTTGAAGCATTTAAATAAAGAACTGATGTTTTTTTTATGTTTAACTACGGCGAATTCAGTAATTGATGTAGAAGTAGGTAACATACTTTTTTTATTTGAGTAACTGTAATTCAACATTTTAGTAGTCATTTAATATTAAATTAAGTACAAGATATTTATAATCACGATGAGTGAACAAGTTTGTAAAGCTAACTCGCAATACCTACTAAGCAACTATTTTAATATAATCTCTTATCAAAATCTTATGTTTTAATACAATAGCTTCCATAAAAATTACTAAGTAATTTCTAGATTGTGGCACTGAAGAAATTGCGTGTATAATGGGCGCACGTTATATCGCGTGTTTTACTGACCGGAATACTAGCGTGTAAGTCTTCACACTATTACCATCTAACCAAAATGGGTACACCATTTTCTACCTTAAAGCATATGTTATAATGACAATAATTACCTCAAAACAAATGGGAGAAACCTCCTTTTTAAATATAAAATGAATTAATGTTCTTCAGTCTCGCTAAATTCACGAACGACTTGACGAATTCGACAAGTTTTATTTGCGTTCGTAGCTTTGTTAAACGAAATTTAGACGGCTACAACTAAATACACCTTGGAAACTATTGCATAAAATAGTCCTATTTCCCTCGTAAAGCATCGGAAAAATGTACTAAATTAGAGAACATATAAGTTTTCTTTTTACAACTCTCACGATCGTATTTTTTATGGAAATGTCTATACTTTGTGATATGGGGGGCACGATATCTCAAATGGGTTACGACCTCGTAAGCGCAATTCAGAGTCAGAGAATTATTGTTATAGATAAAACACATAAATATATGGATCCCTACTTACCTTAGTTTCAAGTTATTTTAAATGGTTGAAACTCAGCAAAATTACTTGGAACTTACCTGTAAAAGAGCAAAAAGGTTATTTTAAAACTTAGGTTTAATAATTGAATGTTAGCTGAATTCTACCTACCAACGAAATTAAGGCACTGTCTCAGTATGAAGGCAGTACACAATTAAAAACATGTATTTTTTTTTAATTAGGTACCTTGTAAGTCAATAAATTTATAGTCTTAGAGTATGCGTAACATTAAGGACTTCGTTCTTTTGCTTTGTTTGTAATCAGATGTAAAGCATGGCAAGGCGCTTTTAAACTAAATATATATATATATATTTCTTTTATTTTGGTTGCCGACTTTTCGGCGACTTTTGTTTGTCAACATACCGCAGTGTTGTTCATACCCGTGCTGCCAGTACCATACTCTGGAAGGCGCGGTTTGGAGCTTGCTTGTACCCTACTGTTATAATCATTTAAAAATATAAGTACATTGCATGCCTGTCCATATAAAACCACAGGTCTTAGGCAGGTAAACCACACGATGGTTGCGGCCATAATCGCATTTATAAATACATTCTGTAGGTATCATAAAACACAATAGTCCAGTAATATTATCCTGTGTAAATTCCAAACACCATTCCGGGAACTTGGCAAGATTTCCTTAGAGACTTAACTTTTATGAAAATAGTGTATGTTCATGACTGCATTTGAGAAATAATTCTATGGATAAGCATAAAGACAATTTTCCTGCAAGCGATTTTAAACCAAAGTTTAAAACGAATTTATCTCTAGAGTAACTGCAAGCACCACATTATCTGAATAAAACTCTTTAAAATACAATGTCAATAAAAACCAATTGCATCGTAAATCGAGTATTATCCATAATTATTTTCACGTAAATCAAATAAATTTATCGTATATATATTTTACGTAATAATTTAAAACAAATAAGTGAATCATTAAACTTTATTTCTTTAGTATTCGCGAATAAAGACCAACATGTTTTTATATGGAAAATTCTTTAGAAGCAGACAAATAAACCCAACTCTTTTTAGCTATAAGTTTTGCTTAGGCTTAGTACAATTGAAAGATTTACTAACCCAACTATGAGTAAAGATTTTCTAGTATTAGAGGCAGTGGTTGAAAAGAAAAAAATCCTATTACTTTAACTGAAAATTTGCCAAAACTAATAACGAAAAGGGTTTCTAAAAACGTTCTTTATTCGACTACGAAAAATAAAAATATCTTATATTGTTGTAAGATAGAATTCGCCATGTAAATATTATTAAGATAATTCGATTTTTTTCTAATGCCGTAATAAGAGAGACCTTTTTAATAATAAATATGCTACCTACCTATTTCATACTCAACATAAAGATGAGTGCCCATATTATAACAATTTTATAATCCAACATGGATTAACATTTCGTAGAACCAGAATATATATATTTATAGGTATGTACATGTCATATTCGTACTAGCGGCATTACAGTAATTACTTCAAAATCTATCCGAAAAACATAATTACAGAGAATATAACAATCATTATCGAAAACAAAACATTTACACAGACAACACAAACATACAGAACTGTTTACTCAAAATAGCCAAATGTATTCCGTTCACAACAAAGGTGTCGGTACAACAGTCTTATCGATAACATTTTTAAAGTTTCCCACCCATAAAAGCCCATAAAACTAATACTTGTTAGCTCTGTAATCTCAAGGCGTCCCACTTTCGACATAAAACAAACACAATATGGCTAGATTGCCATAGCAATATCATGGGACAAAATGTGAAACTGTTGCGATAGTGGAGCTCTGGTAAATAGCAATGTATTGTTTGAAGATGCATGTCGAAAGCAATCAGGTTGGATGGTATTTCGTATCTATGTACTTATATGCACAGTTCATGAAGATTTTACTTAGATGTAGGCGACTAATGCTTGTCATGGGCGCTTTTGATATATTTTATCTCTATGTTTATTGTTTTAGGATCTTAATAAATCAAGATTTGCAGCATAGACAATATTAACAACAACTTCTTCAATTATAATTATTATTTTGAATAAGACGTGTAGTATATTTACTTCATACTTTGACCTTGCTGGAGGAAAAATGTGGGGTATTTAACTGCTAGATTAATGTTTACCCAGATGTAACTGTAGCTCATACTTTGTTAATAATTAAACTTACATTGAATGTTGTGCAATAATTTAACCATTCATAGCAAAAAATATCAGTTTACTATGATAGTGTCATCCAGGCGTACGTCGTTTTTGACCTGCAGTATTTTTTATTTATTTTCTAAATAAAAAACACAAAATATCTAGTATTAAATTGTGAATTAAAACTAGATTTTCGTGATGTAATTTTGATTAGTATCAATATCCGCTAGGTAACGCCTGATTCATTTTTCACTTGTTCTTATTTCTTACATCAATGATATCTTAGTTCTAAGAAACAATATACCTATGTTATTCCTTTTCCACCGACATTCCACTTTTCTGCGTGTATGGTACTTCTTGGTATGTGTTTCGCGTCAGTGCTCACCCCACCTTACTTTTATTAGCATTAAATGACTAGGCATGTTCATAGACGATGTTCGGAACTTAATAGGCTTAAGTTTTTACTTATAAAAATGATAAACAGTGGATTGCGTTTGTGCGCTAAGCTTGTGTTTACAATTTTTTTGATTACTAAATGCAAGTAGCATTTACCTAATATATTTTTTCAATAATAACTACTTACGTGGACAAAATAATATCGACGTTTAGGTTATAATTTAAGTCCTTTTGTCTATCGCGCACTTCGGCCTCAGAATAATATATTTAGTAATGCTGGTTATACAACATTCATTCACTAGCACAACAGTCAAAGACTCAAATATATTAACGAAAAGTTTAATAATGCACTAGACGGTATTATAACCTTGAAAGATTTAGCTAACGAAACTACATCCTAATATGCACATGACTTAAGTTCCTCTAATAATTGGGTACAATGATTTTCTGAATAATGACCTTGTGGCAGACTCGATTGAGATTCAAATTTGTACACAAATGTGTTTCATGTGTTTTGTACAATTATGTAAATCGGTGGTTTTTGCTTAACATGATGCATAATTTTGAGCATTCATGTTTTACAGTTTGCGAGCTATTATTGTTGGATATTTTAAGAATATATTTTAAAACAGGTACTTATTCTAGATGTAAATTACGATTACATCTAAATTGTGACTAAAAAACTTTATTTTACCTACTTGGCAACAGTTCGTTATTGTTCAACATTGTTCTTAAGAATGTTGTATTGGAATGTTGTTCTAAAGAGTGTTGTTTACCCATTATGTATTCATTTTAATTGAAATTACTACCATAACTTACTTGTCTTTAGCTCACTTCATACAAACATACAGTCAACTAAATCTAATCCTACGCCTGCACCACTACGTACAGTAAATAATATGAACTATGTTATGGATTTTTATCAATAAAATTGTTCATAATTTTTAATATTCACATTACTTACAAATTAAATGAATTATGGTACGATACATGACACATTTGGGCAAAGTTATGATATACAATAATATGTAACGATAAATACTTGGATATTATCCAAAATATTGTATAACGACAATTGTATACAAAGTTAATAAACTTATAAGAGACATGGGCTTGAAGTCAATGATCCCGACTTACGTGACCTTTGTGAGGGTAACTTAGTATATAATATTTGTAGATAAGACAACAATAAATGTATTAAATCAATAGGTCCCTAGACATTTTAAAAAGCGCTAAGCATTTAACCATTTTAAAATATCATACCTACCTTTTGACAATTGGTAACACGTCAAATTCAATTCGAGTACCAATACAAACCAATTCTGGTTAAATGGAACAATACACATATAAACTGTTGAACTGATACAATAAAAAAGGTCAGTTCTAAGGACTCGTTGAAATCATTACTATCATTTAAGTGTGGTAAAATTAAATACTCAATTTGTTTTTGCAAAACAATTTACGTCTTCATTTTCAATTGTTTTTTTTAGCAGTATTAATCAAATTTGCCATTATTATATAATGAATTGCCAATTAATACATCGACTTTAATTCAATGTTTAGTTACCTATATAAAGCTTAAGAGTTTGTTTGGAATCTCAGGAAATATTGGTCCGATTTGAAAAATTATTTCAGTGTTAGATAGCCTACTTATCGAGGAATACTATTAAGAATTCATTATGAAGTTCCTACGGGAACCGGTGTTACACGGTTGAAATCACGCGTGGGAAGCCAATATCAAACATAAACTTACAAATCTCTACCAACTGTTAAGTATTACCTAAGTTACCCTGCGTCCTAACATTACCGTGCTCGAGTAAACACATATATCTACTACAAAATGACTTAAAATGCAACCAGACGTGTTCTGAATGTTGTGATGCGACGTGTATTTAGGCGCATGTGCACCCGACAGTAATAAGATACGTACTTAGATCTAATTATAGTTGTTAAACCTCGTAGAGAATGCAGTGCTTTAGGTTCAATGTTTTGTAAATTACTTGAATCTGCAGGGAATTGGTATGTAAACGTTTTTGATGTCATTGGGGTTGGGTAAATTACAGTTCAGGGAATTTTCAATATAATTTATTTTTTATTAGATTTTTGCCTTTCAATTATCAAATGCTTTCCTTTTTTATAATCGGTTAAAAAACTACAAACTAAACAATAGGGCACCCCCTGTGGGATTTGAACCTTGTCTCAGGGCGGTCGCCGTCGTGGGGATTGAGGAATGATGACTTTAGCTTATTAAAGGAATTGTGTGCTACTATCGCTCTACTTTGCACTTCACGGGCCTATCGGACTTCGGGGCATCGGTAGGTTCTTTGCAAACTGTCTTGAAGGCAAGCAGTCATCAAATGCATCTTATTCAACGTTCATTCAAAGTCAATTAAAAGTCACAGTGAGTTATAATGTTATATCAATACAAAACAAACATCAATTCAAAACAAACCATAATCTTCGACTTGTCTAATAAAATGAGATCTATAAGGCGTAACAAAACTTAAATAAGCCACAAAACACATAAAAACCAAAAGATAATAAGATCAGATTCTCTTCGATTCCATTGTTGGTTTGCAAAAAACATGATTTATTGGAAAACTCGATCCCACGACATTTTTCATGCTTTGTAGTCTAGCTCGGTAATTAGTTTTGCATGACTAAGACTATACAAAAACTATTAAGTTTCACTTGGAAAGCGTTGCATATGAAATACCGACTCAGAAGAAAAATGTATCACATTTTAAAATAAGTAGCAGATGTACCTACTTATATAAGTATTACTATATTTTCAACGTATGTCTAGACAGATTGAATTTCAAAAGTACTACATTAAGTATGTTAATATGCATGTTATAACCCGTGTAACGTCTACTGCTAAACATGGGCCTCCTCCCGGGGAGGGTATTTGCCATAGTCACCACGCTTGGCAGGCGGGTTGGCGACTGCAGTATTATGTTGTAACACACAAGGAAACGCTGTTGCCCGTTCCTTGATATATAATCATTATAGATTATGTTATAACAGTCGGGACCAACGGCTTAATGTGCTTTCCGAAGCACGGAGGGTAGACCCTCTACCAACCAGATGCGGAAAGAAATCTTAGAATTTATACTAAGATTTCCTGTCCGGCATGGTGATCGCATCCACGACCTCCGAGATTTTAAAGCGAGCCAAATACCGCTACGCTGCGGAAGTGAATTACTTAATTCAGAACTTTTCTACAATACAATTCACTTTAATGTCATAAAAGTTAATTTAAAACAGCGCTGACATTTAGTCTCATACATACATGACTTATTAATTAATTTACTCAAAAACTTTACTTAGAATTCACATCACTTAGGCCTATCACTTTCTACAAGAAATTACATTAAGTAGGTACAGTCAACCTAAATAACATGTGTGCTCAACACCGCTAACGATGTCGCAGCGACTTTTACTCATTCGCTCAATTGCCAGTCGCAAGAACGCTGCATCACTTTAGTTAAAACATTAGTGCAATTTACTATTGCCGAGAATATGCGCATCGCTGAAGAAACCTGCCTTGAAGATGTTTGTATTCTTATTAATACAACATAGATTTAATGTTTATTGTTATCTAATTTCACAATTATATTATAAAGAGGAAAGATTTCATTATTTTTTCGTTTGAATACAAAAAGCTATATATAAAAGTCAACTACGGGAAGAATTTCAAAAAATCTTTCACCATTAGATAGCTGCTTTATCCAGGAGTCACATCGGCTATATATAATGATGAGGTTCCCAAGGGAGCGGGAGCTACACAGGTGGAACCGCGCGGGAAGCTTGTTTTAAATATAGACTTAGAATAAGTACGGTATTTAAAACAATATACTATAAGAAAATTTAAATCGAATTAATATCCGTTAAAGTTTACTTGCCACAATACATCAATAATTGCAATGCTACCCAATTTACTAAACCACTTACCCAAGGTTTTGCTCATAGTTAATTGGTAACAAGAAAAGCTATTGTAACAGTGTTACTTAAAATAAACAAAACAACGCATTAATAAGCGGAAATCTTGTAATGAAGATATCAGTTACCCCGGTTGACTGTACATTATTATGTACTACTATTGTAATATTTCAGTAACAACACATTTAACTGTATGTATTAACTAACAATAACAATTAAAAACATATAACGTAGTTATTTATCGACAATACCTAACTCTTAATTGGCGGCCATAAAAAAATATTTTTCCTTTACGTAACCATTTACCGAATTTATGTTACCTTATAAACTCGGGTGTTACCATGGCCAATGTTGATAAAAAATTGCCACCTAGCATTTCTTTTATTAAATTCTTTGGAACTCGGTTACGCAGTAATCCATGCTGTTCAAACGATGGAAATAAAAGAAAATGATTGTATTTAAGTTAAATTATTTAAGTCGTAAGCGCTTTTAAAATGTTTCATAATAAATTGTAGAATAAACTGGAACTTACAGTAAATTTATCTTTGGCGTTAATTAATTAAAAACGAAAAGTTTGTTCAATGAGTATTTGTCCGTGACATTACAGAGGGCTCGAGGAATCAAAACTTTTGCAGAATCAAGAACATCAAAAGTTATGTAATACCATCTAAAACGTTGCTTTGTGATATCACAAAGGAGCCAAACCGAAGCCCTGTATAACTTTTAGTTTACACTTTGTTTAGCTAGAGATTTTCCATAAAGTTTTAAATCCAATATCTCTCGTATATCGATAACATTCGATTTCATGATAAACAATCGAGCATTATCTTATGTCGAGCAGTACATATTATTGCAGTAAGTATTTTAATGGTTGTATTAATCAGGTTAACCGAAAAAAGCTTTTAGGAGTATATTTTAACAGAAGTTTCAATATAATCAACACCACATTTTGAACTCTTTGCTTTATCAGCCAGTTTACGGCCACAGCTGAACCTGCTGACCTTGGCAAGCCAGGGATGTTAAGAGATACAATACTAGCTATACACTATACTAGCATAATCACCACGATGGGAGTATCTTTGAGCTGTCAGATGCTACTAACATCAGGTGTATGTCCCTTAGTTCGCCTCTTACGACAACCATACGAAGACGTGGATGGTCTCTTCTAAGTCGGAAACTACACAACTACATCAGACCTCTTTGGCCATGTAATAAAGTTCAAAATCATAAAAAAAACATTCATAAACAAACTGCAACGATAATACAAAAAAAATATATTAGAACATCATATTTAATTATCACCATCACAACACTAATCTCGTTAAAAAGCGCTGAACAACTTTCGAGATTTGACCGAACTGACTATTATATTACACTGTTTCAATCGCTTTGACGCCGTCTCTATTCTTCTAATTGTTTTAGAATTCATGAAAATGTATTAATAATTTTCTGCGGTTACTTTCATTACTTCAGTTATTTGACAGTTCTGTGAATTTTGAGCAAGAGTTACCGCCAATTAGTGTTACAGTTAATAACAATCCAAAATAATTGATGGTTATTAGAGATGTGTCCCTCACTCATGAGGTGCCTCATTTGAGGTACTCGTGATCGCAAATTGAAAGAGTTACTCGAATTTCAACATTGAACCACCTCACTACTCATTCACGCGTCAAAAATTCATGAGTGAAAGAAAATTATGTGAGTGAGGGAGACGTAAAAATCAGAATCGTGAGTACTTATGAGTCGACGCATCCGTCCGCCCCGCTCGCGCTGCCTCGGACTATCGGCTGAATTCGGCTGAGTTCAACTCGGGCTCGGCTCGGCTCGTAAGATACGCTGACATACGATTCCTCGCCTCAAATGAGGGGTACCTCGTGAGGACCTCGCGAGGCAAAATGAGGTACTCCCTCAACCTCATATAAAAATGATGACTTACCCATCACTAATGGTTATACACATACATAATATATAACTGGTCTTAATATTAAACGCCAAAAAAAATTGAATTTTCAGTAAAAAGCTTGCCATGTTGACTATTAGCTAAGCCGATATAAAATAGTAAACTACTGGTCTGAAATAAACGTTCATTACTTAGTTTTCATAAACAAGTTTGTTTTGTTTGTACACCACATATTAGCCATAAGGAGCTGCCACGAGATAAACAATAAACTTCGGAATACTACCGGGAAAATTACTTCCCATAATAAACATAAACAAACTTATCCATCTATTGCGTTCACACTTTATGTAATTCTCCTTGCCTATGCACGTAAAATTTGAACGATCATAAAACAAATCAGTGTAATATTAAAAAAAAAAGAATTTAGTGTTTCTTTACGTTTCTAATTACCCAATGAACGCACAACATAAAGGTGTTTAGCCCAGAACAGAAGTCTGTTCCGTGGTGTTTCGTTACAGATTTTGTTAGTTCATTCATGTGTCATTATTAATGTATCATATGCGAATAAAAAGAGAACACATCTTGGACAGGATACACGTGGTGCAAGAACAAATACAGTTAACGTACTCGTATTCAATGCTGATTCCGTCTACATTACTGACAACACGAAAGTCGTGACGGTCAATAATACTTACAGACTATGAACACCGTTTGTAACTTAGCATTCGATATGCTCCATTAATTCTATGTACGCACTTACACACGCCCATAGTAAGTTAATTGTTTAAAGACATTATTGGAGAGTAATATGGAAGACAAAACTAAAGTGATTCAGAGCATAAAGAGGTGTTAATTTAGAGAGGTTACGTTATGCCTTACTTTTACTTTTTGGACGAGGAACAACAATACAGCTGTCAGAAATGTTTTTTAATACTTATTATGTAACATTATCAGACTACCTATAATATTCTTAATTTCCATCTTTCGTCCAACCGTAGTAGGTTTTTATTCCATGACATCTTAACATCAAAACAAAAACAACACTAATATGACAAGAAACACGGTTAATTTACTGCTGAAATTGTAGAGTCACGGCCATTCGTCATCTTTAGTGTCAATTTTATCTATGTAGTTTTTATTCCAATTCTCTGGTGCGTTAACCTTCTTAGTTGATGGTGAACTGCATGAAACGCATGACTGGTCACACGTGCTTCAGAGACATTTCTCAAACATAAGCGTGACCTCATTATAGCCATACCAACCTCGCATGCTAACCAAGGAACTGTGCTGTGACAAACAAAAAAGAAATTCAGCAAAAATGTGCCGTGAAAATACGTGAGAAGTGTGACGAAAGCGATTATAGTTTATGAAATATTTCTATGTTACGTTTCTTTATTATGATGCCGTAATTTAATTATAGATAAATGTAATATTTCTTATAACAGACATCATAATAATATTTCACTGATAAATACTTCGTCTTCGCCGTTATGACAGATTTTAATGAATCTTCTTTTAAGATAAAATTGAAACCAGCGAGCGTTAATTTTATGTGTCGGCATTTAGCAGAATCGTCTTGTGAACCACTTTCTTCCTCGTCGTAAACTTGATGAGAACGGAAAATGCTACTAACCGGGTTGACAACGTACAACAAGTGCTGTAAATAGTTGTCAATGTGCCAACTAGAGGTTTGATCACACCACTAGCCACAATTTTGTTTAACGTTGCAAATCGTAATAATATCAGTAAGTACTGATTAGTTAGTAAGTAGTACCTTTGATGGTTATAGTACTAAGCTTGACTATTATTGTAAGGTTAATTTAAGTGCATCGCGGCCGGTGGCAGCCGCTCGCGATAATTCGTGTGCGGCTGATGCGACAATAATATGGTCAGAGTATGTAGAGTAATGTATGCAGCAGTTTCCGAGGTCTGCGACAAACGCACGGAGCCTATTGACAGCCATCGGCCTCTAACTTTTGGCGCATAAGCCACGCGCGTCATATGCGATCAATCGCGTGCGGCTGCGATCGGCCTCGTTGAACGGATATGTACCTTAAGAAGTTGCTTGCAAAATTGCGCATTCAGTTGCAAAGCAAAATTCATTCATGTGTTTATTCGGCCTCTCGCTTCCAATGACCTGGTTCCTAACTGCTGCAGTTTTCGTACTGCACTGTCGCATTGCCAATAAAGTTGGCTATTTAAACACATTTTCAAAGAATACAAATGTCAATTCAACTAACCGAGTGACCTGGTAAATAAGATTTATTTCACATATTGTTACTTCATGCATTATTGTGATTTATGGACCATAATAAACTGGTACTGACAATATAGCAGCACATTGTGAATGTAAAGTGTTGCTTGTGTGTGTGAATGGGTTAGGTCATTACTTTATCAAACGAAGTCAATAAACCATTCTATCTAATTTGTATATTTAATGATAAAGATGCATGTGATAATGCAAAACAAAGGAAATATATGTGATTCTTGTTTGTCAAGGTACACTTTTATTTTACAAAACTATTAAATAAGTTATAAAATAAATGATTATTATAAGCTCGTACTTAAAATGGAACTAGGTTCTCCATAATATGTGGACATATGGTGTAAGTCCATATCGCTTAGTTCACTTAAGAAGGCGCTAATAAAATACAAACAATGCAGATGGAAATACATATATCTTCGAATTATGCATTATAACTGGCAACTCTATCAACGAGTATGCATTAATACAAAACCAGTATCACAAATCAAAACAATTCATATGCTGCTGGCTACAAAAGCCTAAGAAAAACAACAAACATTTCCTTAATACTATGGTGTTCTGGCCTGAATACACCATAAAAGTCAGGGTAACTAATAAATGGCGACACTTTATATTATGCAAGCAAATCCCAGTGTGTGCCATAAGATTTTCTTAGGGTAAACTCGGTGTTAATACAATATCATCTCGAATATATCAGACGTAGCTCGTCACCTCTATGATAATAAACTGATGGTTGACATGATGACACTAGAAAACTTAATTAAATAAACAGTTCCAAACAAACCTTTAAGAAATACGCGCAGTAAATAAGTCTATAGATACTTTTGTAACACCAAATATGAATAGAATTCAACCTGAAAGACAGTTACAACTCAAGCAAAAATAAAAAATAAATGACAGAACCCAATCAATGAGTAGGTACATCAACTATGAAGTCCAAGTACGATTTCCTATTCTATGATGTTCTCCGAAAGGTGAAGTTTTGATTGCCTACTAATGAATAATAACGAAACTAATAACCTAATGTAGAATACAATTATACCTACCTGAGAAGCGTTCAAGCGAGTGTAAATGTCAAATCGTTTTCTTGATATGTAATTACCCGCAAGAATTTTGCGACATTACCGGTCATAAAGGGCTCTAAGCAACTTGCACAAGAGGGCGCCCCCTGTGGGACTTGCACCATGGCTCAGGGCGGTTGCCGGGGAAGACTTTTGATTAGATTGGTGCAACTGTGCCTTTAATTTATAGTTCGCTGGTCTCTCGGATTTCAGGTCTACGAGGGCATGAAAACTTTCATTGCTAACTAATAACTAAGAGTCGGGAGGGAACCTCAAAGACAGGCATATCAGTGGAACCATTATACTAATAATCATACTGAAAGTAACCGATCAGTACCAATAACTTTAAACGATCGCCATCATCATTAATGACTAGACTTAAAATATCCACCGGCAAATAGTGAGAAAGTGATGACTTTATCTAACAAGACGTTTATCTGTTTCCGCCGTTCATATAATCACTATTCACTCGTTATCAGACATTGTTACATTTGATAGTGAATTTTGCCGATTATTATAAAACAAAACAAATAATAATTCGAAGGAGGTTTTAAGAATATAGCGTTGCTCCTAAAAGTGCTCGTTTCACTTTTCAAAAGTCAAGAACTTTTAAAGTTCGCCGTGCAATGACAGCTAGACAAAAATTTCGACATTCTGGAGTTCTTACAATTTGAATCTTAGAATTTTAGCGTCATTAAGTATTTTGATTTTTAATTATTACAAATTAAGTGAACAAATAGGTAATACATTTTAATTACATATTACTACATAAAACGTGCGTACTTTTTTAATTATAACCTTTTTTAAGATTACTTACTTGAAATGCGTACGTGATGGTGCTAGTAATTGTTGGACGCAGTAATTTAAGTGAAATATATTCGACGAGATATTTAATATGCCATTCAAGAGGGATTTTTCTGTACTTGTTCTTTACTATATGAGTAACAGTTTCAAAACTCTACGACCTTCTAAATTTGTGAATCAATTGGCTAAACGGAAACGGAATTCTTTCTTCATGCTTCAAATGCCTTACAAATTTGTATGTTTCGTTACATTCAGAAGGTTTAAAATGGTAAAACATTAAAGATTAAAAACTTTAAATATAGGTATATCGTTTTTCAATTTGCATTTTGATTTCGTTAAGCTACGTTCAGTTAACTAATAAAATTAACGTTAGTTAAATAATGTTCCGTTAAGCCTGAAGGATGAATTGTTTTCAGATTGTACATGGATTTATTAAAGCTAACTATCAGAGATTGATCGTTTGCTGCTGTAATATTTATGTAATACCTACTTTATGAAACAATTCTACTAGATTTTCTCGGTACTGAAGTAAAATAAACTAGGTAAGTACCTACCTATTCAGATTTCGAGTTTTAGTAAAACGTGTAAACAGTTTTTTTCACAATTTTGAGTTTCGAATAGTTTTGAAAGCATTCCAAGAATTTCGAACTGGCAAGTAACAAAAAAAGAGCCATAAATTTTAAATAATTCGACATTCAAATATGTGAAACATTGACCTGGAAAACTTAAATTGCGCAACGAGGTTACCGCTAGACGAAAAAAATAACATACCTATTGGACATATTTACAAAGCCAATATTTAACGAAGGAGACAATCGGGGTAACCCAGACTGATGTGACTTCACTATTCGTCACTACTTCACTAGTTTACATAAGTCGTGAATCATAAATAAATTAGCTAAATAACGTCATCTCATCACTAGCGTTATTTATAAAATCAACCTGTTAGACCACAAGTAATTAAGAACCTGATTTTAATACTTTTATAATAATTATATCCAATTAGTAACCAAGCTTAATTTAAGAAAAAATATTGTCATCGTCACATATTATATTAAAATTATTTTTTCAATTAACAAAACCACAGAATATAACTTTTTATTACTTTCATAATAATTTGCCGTCTAACCGTCAGATACCTATTTAAGATAAAATAATCTTATAAACATATCAGGCAATTGTGCATTAAACGTAACGGTGAGATAAAACCTGCGTTATGTTGTGGATAGGAAATCATAAAAAATATCAGGGAATTCATATGCGTCAGGTAGGTATTATGTTAGTATTTACATAATATTCTAATTTTTAACGCACCCAACGTAACACATCAAGGCGGAAAATTAATTACAAAACGTTTATAAACTATGTGTAATGTTCTGCTCCAGGGAAAATCAGTGGTAACCAAGCCATACATTGTATTGATATTAGACGGCATGACACCATTTCATACACAAATGAGTAATTTGCATAATTCTTTATGGGGCCGCTTGTTTACCAGTATTCATTATTCAGTTTGTTAAGTACATAATAATATGTAAGTATGTAATGTACAAATGAAAATCTTAGCATAACTGACAAGCCAAACTCAATAAAAAAAGGTTTTCCAAGCTAGCTTCTTATTCTTCTTTTTAATAATCGCAATATGCCAGGTGACGACAAATTTAAAAACGTGTCTGTCAGACTAAAGTAAAACATCGCGAATTAATTAACTAATTGTGAATCTTCTAGCGATGATAATAATCATCGGTAGAAGAAATGTAGAAAAATAGTTATTGTCGTAGAACATTATCTACTATACAAAATACTACTCCATTACAGTCTGCGTAATACATATACCTAATAGGTATTACTTAAAATTTCAGTATCGATTTTCACAGAAGATGTCTCAGTGTTAAAAAAACCGGGCGCCGAATTTAATTTTCGTGCTCCACCGCATCCACTGTTCGTTCTGAAACCTCTAAATCGACGGTATCGAGGGTCAGATATAAAGAAGGCTCCATATTTATTATAAATTTAACAGGCATTTTTGGAAGATTAGATTTATAACAAAGATTTGTAGTAACTTCAGCTGAAATAGGGTCATTTGTAAGGTTAGCACGGAAATTCGTTACAACTACTTAATGGAACATTTTTAAATATCTACTATTATCATTATGATTTTCTTATATCTTTATTTTTATCTAATTTAATATTCTTTTACACCTAGCGAGTACCTGCGACTTCGACCACGAGGAATCATATTGGTCTTATTGTTCTTAGCGTGATGATATAAAGACTAGCCGTAGAAATAAATTATTATACTGGACATATTGCACTGAGATAATATCAAGTCTATAGCATCGAAGCTTTTCTCAGTCAGTTATCAACCAAACAAAAGGGCATCTACCCGAGAGCAATAACTTATGTCAATAAGTAACCGACTTTACGACTAAAACAACATTAAAATGCAACACAGTGATAAACTTATCACCTCACCCTTCATCTGAACAATTTATTTATTGATTACAGGTAAACATTACGATATCTAGGCACAATTTACTATTGGCCGGCGTGGATATAAAGAGATAATTATCGACAGTGACGTAATACGCCGACTAATAGACTTCTTATGCCAGTCAAATCATCAGCACTATTAATCATTGAGTAAGGATAACACGCACCTCTTTTTGTTCAGTAGGTGTGCTCGTTCTGACTCCTGTCAAGTCCTTCCAGCGGAGTACCCCCATGACTGCGTGACGTACCCAGGAACCCCGCCTCCCCGTCCTCCCGTTAGAAAGTTCATCCACCACACCACATATAACAGAGTTCACCACCAACTTCCCAGTTCCATCCTTGTCATTTTTAAGCGCCACTTCGCTACTAATCGGTAACGACCTTCTCTCCCTCATAAAGCTAGAAAAATTAATCGCAGCCCAATCTATTCAGGTTTCCCAAAACGCATCCTCACGACACACTCGCTATTAATCATCCTCAGATATCGAACTTCAAAGACGATATAAATCTTTCAGTATATCGTTTATTTTTATTACAGTTTTCGGGTCACCCAGATGCGATCTTTCCCATAAGCGTCCGGAAGTTTTTCAATCTACAGCTATAAAAGAAAATCTGATACGATTCTCTACGAACTTAAATGTCCCCAAATGTCTCTTGACAAGTGAATACAACAGTGGTACATAAAAACAGTAGTTTTAAAACTTTCACTTTGTGTGTATTCGTCGCCCTGGATGTAGGTTAGATGTCTTTCGCTGCTGATTATTCACTAAAACTTTTAAACTGTCACAGTCTCACGAGTAATTCATTCACAAGCTCATCATGATGTTGCTTCTGATAATCATTCTTTCACTCAAACCACAGTCCACACTTTTGTTTATGTTTAGCAAGATTTATGATAATATACTAAAACACTATTTCGCAACATATGAAGTTACAAATAGAATTTGTCAAAACACGATCGTAGCGCGTTTATTGAAATGACGTAGACCGCCAAGCGTCTACACCGGCAAACGTTCGGAAACCGAATGGAGCGGCGCGTGCCGCATGCTTGTCGACCAAGAGCGCTAAAGAATTCTTCGTCTCTTTCTTCGAGACCCAAGTTCTACGTTGTAGACAAGGACAATAAGAGAGAACAACCTTCAGTTTCAACTGCACTGGAGACAAGACAGGTGAATGTAACAGCCGGTGAAGACAACAAAAACTTTTCAAACGTTTCTAGTGCGATTTTCTATTGTGCCATGCGACATTCAACTTGGAGAAAAATGGTACAACACAAGATTAATCGTAACAATGGTAAGTTACATAAACTTTATTTAAAAGTCTCCTTCTACAGCTCATGATGTCATACTTTGTAATAAAATTAAATTTAAGTAAGTACCTAGATTTATGTTTACAAATATTTTAGAAAATAATATATTGTGGAATGTCGGATTTCTGGTAATATGAAATATTAGAAGAAATCCGACATCTGTGTCAGGATACTTAAGTATAAAAGTTGGTAAATTGTCTTCCCTATAATTAACTATCTTACCGTACAAGAAACAAAATGACAAAGCCCTACTCGAGTTCCGTTCCCATGATACGTAATATTGCAAATACACCCGTCAAATTTAGGCGGGCATGCGTTTGCGTGGGAATATCCGGGTGCAACGATGCACACCCTAAGGACAAAGGGACGGCAGAAAGCCCCAACAGGTGTCCCTAGCCTTCGAATCCGAAGACTGCAGTAAGACGGAAACCGATACCATATTAATAAAGGAAGGATGTGGCAGCGTTGCCGTTGTCAATCAAGTTTCTTCGTAAAAGAACAAAGTGTGTCAAGACTCTTTCTAGTTTTGCAGAATAACAGCGTACCTACCTATTTAAGGAAAGTTAGGTTTTGTTTATGGTAAAATAATGTAGGCATGTCTACCTATTGAATATCTACTGATAAAGACACTACCTTCTAATAACATTTAATGGCTCACAATAATTTATCAAATGTGTTGTAGACCGTAACTTACGCAAAAACTATTACAACTTTGGATTTATTCTTTATTAGGTGTTCCGCACGGCTAGTTAGGTTCCCGTGGGTTAGTGGGTTAGGTTCTCATCTTAAAAAATAGCTTATGTTATTCATGGAAAACGTACCACGTATCTAATGGTAAAAAATAAATTGGATCCGTGGGTAGTACCGGAGATAGCCCAGAACCTCAGTCCTCCGGAACATCCAAACTCAAACGACTTTATACCTCTTTGCCTCTTTTTGTTATTAGTATAGAAGAATGCATTAGTTTCATATAGATAATTCTTCATTACTAACGGTTAATTTAAAATCTATTAATTGTTTCACCACTTTTACTTACCTACCATAATATTATATAAAACGAGCGCAATAGAAGTAAACAAAATTTCTAGTTACTGCCAACAACAAATCAGTTTAAACGTCGTATCAGGACAGAAAAGTTACATCACACACTGTAATTAAAGCAACAACGCAATATTTCAGTTCGTAATACTTACAAAAATTATACCATACATTGGAAAACAAAGAATCGCCGAAACATCGTTTAATTTATTTCGTGTTTCAATACACAACAATAAACCAGACGAGAGTTAATTATTATAACCTCAAATCAAATTGCATTGCAAATTGCGTTTCCGTGTCACGTCATGTGGTCATTTTAAACATTTGGGTGACCGCGGGGTACCATCGGACATATTGTGATAATATAAACTTACGGAACAGGTATACCAACCAAAATAATCATAAAACCACCGAATAATTGCAATATAAATGTGATGACTTCTGTAATGTGGGAGGCCTTCCTTTATAACTACTACGTATTTTGCCGAAGATACTTCAGATGTTATAATAATATATTAAGCACATTGATAAAAGTTAAAAGTGTGGGCTGTTTGAATTTAATAACTGTCATGTTTTTCTGTATTTTTTTATTTTTATTTTTGCTTTTGTTTTTTTTTATACTTTTGTAGATTACACAGTTGATAGCATTAGGTGTAAGTAACCTGTAAGGATAGTTAAGGATAAGAAATAAATAAATATTTGTAACTATCACTATTGTTTATTTCATAAGGAAGCAGCTAAGCGATAGGAAATAGAACGCATAAGCCATTTTTTATATGGATAACAAAACTAGTTTTTATAACGATACATAAGCTAAATGCGCATACGCATTTTACGCGGTTCATAAGTGTAAAACCGTGAAACAAAGCAATCAAATTAGCAATCAAATGAGTTATACGTAATGATTGCCGTGAATTATGAACAAATATTTAGCATAATGTATAACACGATAGGTATAAATAAAATCGGATTAATATTATAAACGCTAATGTTTGTAAGTATGGAGCGATGTTTGTTACCCTTTCACGCCAAACCTACTGAATGGAATTGAGTGACATTTTGCACTGGGATAGGTTATACGCTGGATTAACATTTAGGCTACATAAAAAAAGCTCCGACCCACTGGAGCAGAGTAACGCGGGTAAACCAATGATTCATTTAATCAATATCAGATAGGTACTTGGATTTTTTTGGGCTTTTTATCCCCGTGTCGCGGGGGACTTTACAATTCACGGACACAAAGCACACTTCGACTCATTAAGCTGACTCCGGGACAATTATGGTTCGCACAAATAATTGTCCCGAATAAGAGTTAAAGCCATAACACCAAGACTTTGAGAAGGTTAAAGAAACTAAAGATGATTAAGTTAAGCATTTATTGACGTAACGGGACACTCTGCACCTTTCTCAAACGGGTTGCTTAGACCAATAAAAAAGCAAAGACAGTCGAGTATTGCACTGAAGCTGGTAAAACTTATGCCCGGTGAAGTATAGCTAGTCTCATGGCTAAAAATGTACAGACGTCCGAAAAAAAAAACCGGTACAACTCTGCCTTGGCGTGCACATACAAAACTATGCCTTAACTTGTTAGTCGATTGGCCGCAGCGTCAGGTGCATGATGTCATAACAAATGTTATTATTTGTTAACAAAAATGTCGAATTGAGTCATGAAAGGGTGTGCTAATCAAAGCTCAGCTTTATTTTTCTAACAGTCGGGTACCTACTGTAATTCATAGCAACAATTTTACCCACACTAGTGCACAAAAACACCGATTTCAGTACATTGTTCAACAGCGCTCTGTTTTTTGAAAACAGAATTCATCAAACATACGTTAAATGATGTACCTAAGCAAGGTAAATAAACGTTTAGCATGCGATTCTCCCCTGAGTTACGTACGAATAGACGTGACTGATTGCTACAGGGAACCAGCTAGGGATGTGTGTGCGTATCCGAGATCACGTTCTAACTGATATCAAATCAATTTTATCGATATCTTACACCATCTATTTTTATACTTCAACTTTCATCGTTTCATTTCTAGGCAACTATCTGATATTGTTGTGGTATTAAAGACGTGTTTTTTTTAACTTATTTATTTGAGAACGTTATTGTAATGTACAGATATTATTATGATTATTAACGTCCCCCTTAGAGACTATAACACGTCTCTAAAGAGTTCTCGTAAAGAGATTGATATATTTCGATGATCGGTTGGGGTTCCACCGTAGCCTAATTGGTTCATTCATTAGGGCTATACCTAAGACTAAGGACTAAATCGAGTAGCCGGTGGTCTAAATTTATTGATCTCAATTTTGAAATTTATTATTATTACTTTATTTATTATTTATTTATTTTATTTAATGATTTATGTACACACAAACAAAATGAGACAAGATAAATAAGGATAGAATTGCACATAGGTACAACTTATTTCAATATAAATTACTTTATTATATTTCGGTGTAATAATACCTATATCTATACTAATATTATGAAGAGGTAAAGTTTGTGAGTTATTGACGTTGTAGGGAATATTCTCTGGATCAACGGAACCGATTTTGAAAATTATTTTAGCAATAGAAAGCTACGTCATTTGTGTGTGTCATAGGTTATATTTTAAGTGAACGTTTCCACGGAAACGGGATCTACACAGGTGAAACTGCGTGGCACAGCTTGTTTTATATAAAATTCAATAAAAAAAATTCAAGTGAGAGTTGAGGCCCTTCTCACCCCACAATACACTGGCAGATTAAGCATCACACGGAAACAATTTTATTCAAAGAAGCTTTGTATTTGAATATCATTTTATTTTTATTACGCAAAAATAAAATATGACAAACATTTCAATGAAATTTCTACACTTTCTCCTGTTAAAATGATGGCATATACTTTAGAAACACCTTGTATACGTTATAACGAAATAAATCGACTTGCATTAAACTGCAAGTTAACAAGGCTCAGCGCTGAACTATTATGATTACGCTAGCATTAAGCAGCGCATCACTTATGCAGGTGCATGCGCCACATTCGACGGTCGTTAGAGTAGACTGAAATATACCTGTATAACTATAATATACCTTCGTGGTTTGATGAAGCCTGCTTTTAGGCAGAATAACTTTGGATCATTGACTGAACTATCAATACTAATACTAGCTTCCGGTTTCACCTGCATATCTCCCATTCCCGTGGGAACTTCATGATAAAATATAGCCTACTAGCTTCCCGCGCGCGGTTCACCCGCGTAATTCCCGTTCCCGTGGGAAATTCATAATAAAATATAGCCTATGTTCTTTCTCAGGCTCTAGACTATATCTGTACCAAATTTCATTTCAATCACTTCAGTAGTTGGGGCGTGATTGCGTAACAGACAGACAGACAGACAGACAGACAGACAGACAGACAGATAGACAGACACACAGAGTTACTTTCACATTTATAATATTAGTAAGGATAGTAAGGATAGCCTATAGCCTTCCTCAATAAATGGGCTATCTAACACTAAAATAGATTTTTAAACGGACCAGAATTTCTTGAGATTAGCGCGTTCAAGCAAACAAACAAACTCTTCAGCTTAATATATTAAGTAGTATTAGTATAAGATATAAAGCTGAATAAAATGTTTGTTTGTTAGTTAATGTGAGAAGCTACTGGTCCGATTTGAAAATTTTGTTGCAGTGTTAGGCCCCTCGCCAACGGCGACTTTTTGCAGCGATGCAGTCGCGCGTTTCGTAAACGCGCAAAAGCATCGCAACTGAATCGTAGTTATGTGGGCGATAGCACTAGCTAGTGACCGCATCGCGACTGTATCGATGCAAACGCGCGACAGCATCGCTGCAAAAAGTCGCCGTGGGCGAGGGGCCTTAAATATCCCATTTATCGTAAAAGGCTATATAAAGGCTTATTAATAAGGTATAATTATGAAGTTACTACGGGAACGAGAGTTATGCGGATGAAACGCTTGTCACGAATAATAATGCTCCGGAGGCTCAGAAGATACGATAGTTTTAAGATCTGGCGTGTGTTTAAGAGATAGTTGTTCTGAGTCTGGGTGTGCGTTTTGTTTGTGATTTGAGAGTTTTTTTTAAAGACAGTTGTCTTTACAAAAATCACTCAAATACCGCAATAGGAATATTGACCCCGGGACTTTACAAACACTCAATCCGGGGACTCAAAGCACATCCAGGCTCAACAATCGAACCTAGAACAACAGGTCTCAGAAGCTACTACCGTAAGCACTGAGCCACTGGAGCCGTGATTGTGAAGATCATTAGAATGAATATACCTATAATACATTAACTGTTAAAGACGATGTCAATTTTCCAGTCTGAGGTAAATTTTAATGACATTATGGTTTCTGATAATTGCATACCTACTTCAATAAATAGTCAATCAAAACTTTGTAATGTGTTGTATACGAACCTCTGGGAATACCCATATCGGTATGAAAATGAGGCAAATTTCTAACATGAGGAAGAGTTAAATATGTAACATAACAAGTAGAGGCGTTAATTTTGACTCACACCAAAGCATCACAATTTGATAACATTAATTTGCCTCAAAAGCAAAAAGAAGCATTTAGTCGTAAGTGCCAGTTTATGATAAAGGCGCATACGACGAATGTTGCCGACATAAATAGCACATACGACCTTACGCTAGGGGTGTCCACTTTGAAAAAACATCGATGTTTTGTTCGATTCGATAAATTGGAACTGTACATCGATGTCTTTCGATGTATTGGGTGAAAACATCGATATTTTGTAAGCATCGAGTACTTTTTTTGAGTTCCATACCCAAAGGGTAAAAACGGAACCCTATTACCAAGATTTCGCTGTCCGTTTGTATGTCAGGTTGTATCGCAAGAACCGCGATATCTTAACAGTTGATTTTTTTACAAATGATGTATTTTTGTTGCAGCTATAACCAAAAATATTAAAATTTATTTTTTTAATTTTTTAGTAGGTGCACGTCGGCCGCGTCGGCATTATATTGTCAGTCCACTATTGAATTATAAACTTTTCTTTTTTACATAATCAAAGACGAAAAAAGGTGTTAGGTAAAATTTTAATGGTTAAACTTGAGTTTTTATGAAAGTGATGGGTTATAAGCGATTCGATGCTTAAACTGAAAAAACATCGATACATCGAGTATATCAAAATAATTTTAAAACATCGGATCGATTCGATGTATTGCATTGTAAACATCGATGTTTTCAATACATCGATGTATATCGAATATCCCTACCTTACGCTTCTAAACTCTAGATTTGCTAAAAGAAAAAAAGAATTTAGTTTGACTAAAGCAACATATCATCCTCACCATTCTATTTCATAAAAGCAAGAATGAAATATAACCAATACATAAGTATCGCACTTCAAAATCAACAACATTAAATTCCCAACAATTCCCATACATTTTATGGAGCACTATATCCTATTTATTGCCTGATTTTTCATCTTTATATCAAATCCGTGTGAAATACTGGCTTGAATCCTTATGCCACAATAAACTTGGGAATAGTTCGTATTTAGCTCACGTAGACACGTAGTTTGGTTTTACTGGTATAACTTTTTAATCCGATAAACCAGATCGGTGGTTGCCATAAGGTAATTCTAAAGCTCAGAAGCATAATGTCGGATGTACGATTATACGTCAGAATCATTAGTCATATGTGCCTTTATTTATATCTGGCACTTACGACCAAATGCTTCTGAATTATTATTATAATAGTCTGTCCTTATACTTCTGAGGCCCAGAAATCAGTAGGTACCGGTAGTAGAAATATGAGATGTTTATTTCAACAAGTTGGAATTCCAGATTGTGGATCTCACCGCAAATCCCCAGGGGCTACATTCGAAAGCTGAGATTAAATCGTTATGATGAATTGTTGCTTCATCCTACATGTATCAGCTTATCTTGCAGGTATCAGAAATTCCGAAGATTGCCAATTTTGAAATGTCTCTAGGGATTAGACCTTTTACCGTAACTCATCGTAGTTAATACGTTACGGAGGTTTTTTGAAATCTCATTAATACGTAAAGCAAAAACTTATTACTTGTATTGCGCGGACGCAGGAGTAGGTATTAAAATTGAATGCTGAATATTTTCTTTAATTATGGTCGAATTTCGACCCCTGGCCGAATACTAGTATCAATAAAAATACAATGTTACGTAAAACGTAGCGCCGTTGCTTTATTATTAATTAAAAAAATAACAAACTGGACCATTAGTAAAGGTCAAAGGCTTAGTGTTACGCAGAAAGTAAACATTGCAACATCTGAATTCACGATTATCTCACTAACTATCAGAGTAAGAGCTATAAAGCGGTGTAGTCATAGCTTCAAGGTCGGGCTTTATGTGACCACCGCTCGCCAGCCTTGCATTTTATAACAAAGGTCTTTACACTGGTAAAAGGTATACAGTTCCAATTTATATAGAATGATAATTTTATTGAGCCTGAATCCACAAATATATTTTGTTATAGGATAAGGAACAGGTGGATAAAATAAAATTGGATTTCTTGAAGTACGCTTAAGCTCATTGAAGGTTTAAGTACCTAACTACAATTCAATACCGTGTTTAATCTGAATGATAAATTTTTATGGAGACACAGTTTTGCTTGTGTAAACAGATCAGTTCAGTTTTAAAACTTGCAGATGTCTGTCATTTCATTTATTTGAAAATATTTATCCTGTTGATTACATTTGATACGGGTAACTGTAATTCCACTCCCCATATTTAGAATCATAATTATGATCAGTAGTAATCAAAACGTGCTATTCATAAATCTTAATTCAAAACATATGACTTTACGCGGCCAAAAACATTGACTTAGCAATTTTGAATTTAAATTACGTGTCGCAAGTATTTAGTAAGTTATCCGAAAAGTTGCAATGTAAATGCGACTGTTTCTAATCAGCACCTTACAATTCATTACCACTCCAGTATAAATTAGAACATTAGCCTAATGCTAACGATAACATTATTATTATTATAGGTGATATAGAAATTTTACGGCACATTCGCTAAACAGGCCACGCCAAATGTCAAAGCTATTCAGGTTATACACACTGATATATCTTGATCCCAGAAGCATAAGGGCGGATGTATTATCATCAGAAGCATTTGGTCGTAAGTGCCAGTTTACGATAACGGCACAGACGACGAATGTTTCTGACGTATAATGGCACATCCGACTTTATGCTTCTGAGCTCTAGATATATACTAAAGTTCTAATTTCATTGTCATAACATAAAGCGACGTGCGTCATAGAAGGGGATAATTATGTTACCTGCGTCGTATAACTCATAAATAAACTAGCACCATTATAATCAGTCGATCTATCAATAATCGAAAGTAAAATCGAATGCAACAATTGGATATTTTTGTTTGGATGTAAAAAATATCTGATACTTGAAACGTGATAGTAGAATGGTAGCGGAAATAAATGTGACAAAAATAGAATACCTAACCTACAATTATGACTATGGTGACAAAGAAAAATTTAAATAACGCAACACCTTACAATTTTGTAAGCGATTAAATAAGGACGATAATATAAAACATAATATACCTACTTAGTTACATAATTAGCAGTAGATATCCACAGATACGGTATTTTTATGAAGACTTAGCTATAATATTAGTTAAGTTAGAATTTTACCAATTGCGACTGCGATCTCATCAATAACTAACTAGCGAATTCGCGTTTTACTTATAAACCCTTATGAAGGAAATCACATACAAACGCTTAGCGAGATAATAAAAAATAGCGTCTTCTTTACAGACGTTTTTTTAATTCAGAAAAGTTGTTCATGGCAACTTAAACAGAAATCGCCAACATATTATAGGTACTTATTCATAGTAACTAATCCATTAATATTTAATATCTTAAACCAGACTTTACCTAGTTTAAATATTGATGGAGGTTACCATCCAAGCGAATAAAAAATAGGTTCATGGTTTGGTCAGAATACTGCTTTTGTCTTGTGTCTTTTGAGTTACAATATGCAAATAATAATATTTAGTTAAAAAGTTTAAAGTGATCAATTGGCTAAATATTTCAGAACAAGTAGGTTTAAAAAAATATATTGTATTTTTAGTATCTGGGTTTAATTGGTGGCCGTGAATAGTTTGCTTTGCAAATTCTCTCACAGAGATTTAGTTCCGCAATTTGATTTCCACTTAAAAATACGGTTGGTGTACTAGATTTAGAAAATACGCGTAGATACATATTTATTTAATTAATTTTATAAAGTGAACCACTAATTAAATTAAAAGTGAAAGAGACCGTGTACGGCCCACTCCGTTTTCATAATTTCTGTGTCGTAATGTTTTAAGTTATAAAAATATAAGTACATACTACATTCACAACAAACTATTCGCGTATAGATATACTATTTCATCATCATCTGCCCGTACAACGTCAACTGCCGAACATAGGCATTATCCCGAGAAAGGGTTTTTGCTATAGTCATCACGGTTGGCAGGCGAGTTAGTGATCGTAGTATTATGTTCTAACATACACAGAGAAACGCTGCAGCCCATTTCCTAGTATACAATTGTTATAGATGATGTTATTTGTAACAATTGGGACCAACGCGAACGGCTTAGCGTGCTGGTAGACCCTCAACCAAACAGACCCGGAAAGCAATCTTACATTTTACACAAAAATGTCTTGTCCGACGTGGGGATCATAAAGAGGTTTTTTGGCCATAGTAACTATGGCAAAAAAACCTTTCTAGGGAGTACGGTCATGTTCAGCAGTAAACCTAATACAGATGGATGGTGATTTTATTTTTATATAACTTTGTGTGATCTTATATAAATGAAATATTATAATTTTAATGTCATATATCATTGAAATGTATTGATTTTTTGAACTTGTTTCTATGCGAGCGACTATTAAATAGTGGCTACGTAAACACTGTTAGCTGCGACAGTAATTAGAGCCTAGGGATTTCCTATCAGAAAGCAAACAACATCATTTATTTAATGTTGAAGTATTAATTAGTTGATTGGATTGTATTATTTATTTCATTTCTAACTACTAATTACTCTGTAGCATTGACTAGCAATAACCAGTTTACTTTTGTATAGTTATTATTAGATGGAAAAGCAATTGCTAACTACATGTCCATCCGAAATAAAAATATAATAAATGTTTTATTGGAGGCACTGAGCATTATTCATAAAATAGTGTTATGTCACCGATGATAGTATAATTTCAATTAGGTCTTGTATTTCACGAAATTATTGTCTATCTTATATTAAACTTTCAAATAATTTACTTTGTACAAATTCTTTGAAATCTACAAAGGGGTTAATTCAATGCACGCTTCCGTTTTAGTATCAGTATTTTAAACACACGTAATTAAAAAAAACTTCTAATAATAACACACTAGAATTTCTTTCGTCTATGGATGTCACTGACGTTAAAATTTCTTAGAATTAGATTTAAATTTCAAAAATACAATGCTTGTGTCTACGGCAGCTAATATAAGATTAATGCGGTGTGCTTTAAAAAAGTATTAATATTAGAATAGGTAGTTCTGTTCGAATGTTAAAAAGAAACACAACTCAGTTTTGCAATTCATAGTCGGTTTAATAAAATGTAAAAATTCATAATTCCGACAAGGGAATTTTAAAAGTATAATTACCAAAAATTATTCAATTTAATAGCCGAAAGAAACATTTGTTTCTCATAAATATGCAGCAGATGTTAATTCGAGGGGAAGAAAATATTGAGATGTTTTGTTCTGTAAGTATACAAAATGTAAGCTGATTGAGTAGACAAATATCTTTCAATCCGTACAAATTAAAATCAACAACAAAATTAAATGTTGTGACTTACATTGATAAATTTGAAATTTGCAATTTAAATATGGAATAGCTTAGAAAATTTTCTAAGCTATTATAAGAACGTATATTTTAGAGAAGGCAATTACATTTATCGCATAAAAATGGAACCCATTTGGAAATCATGAATTAGTGTAAGAAGATGAGTGTGGCCTTTCTTTCGGACGGACATATTAAGATACTACTTTACCGGGCATAAAGGCGAGTACAGCTTCCGCCTTATTAAATATGTATTTGCAAATGTACAAACTAAGTAACCTGCACAAGAAGGCGCTTCCTGTGCTAATCCCTAATCCCCGATCTATTGGCATTGTATTTCTTAATAAGGGTTGACTTTGAAAACACAGTGGAAAAGTCACACACCATCTGATCTGTAAAACACAGCTAGTCAGTACATAGTCTGCCAGCGACCACGATAAATGTAACTTGAACGAAACGTCGGGTAATATAAAGGTAATTTTATCGCGTTAAAGTTTAAAAGTTTATAGTCAGTACATATCTATATTTTTCAACACTCCGTGACCCAAACATTTTTCTTCGCTATGGTCTGTTTGACACCCCAGCAAGGCATCCGGTTGCCCGCCACCATTTTACCATAGTGCTGTTCACCAGTTTCCGCCGATTATTCTAGAGCTAACGAACTGAGTGACCAGTGACCCTTAAAAATCAGGCCTTCTTTATAAAACGGTTTGTATAGCAATGAACTTGAACAATGTTGATCTACTGTTACTAGACTAGATAGCATTATTACCAACATTCTCATTCATCATCATCATCATCATCTCTCATTTTTGTTGGTAGGTACCTACTAATAATAATGATATTGGTACCATGTGTTCACAAAAAAAATAGATAATTTAATAAAGTTTATAATCTTAATTCCTACTTAATAAGATAGGTTGTTTAGTAGGTACCTACAAAAAATGAAGGTTATATTATTGAAAATATCTATAAACACTAAGGCGAACACTAATTTCTTTTACTTATTATCGGCAAATTTTTTTTTGTTAAAGACCTGCCTGTATGTAGACAACCTCCGTGGCATAGCGGTATTTGGCTCGCTTTAAATCTCGGAGGTCGTGGGTTTGATCCCCACGCCGGGCAAGAAATCTTTGTATAAATTCTAAGATTTCTTTCCGGGTCTAGTTGGCTAAGGGGCTACCCTCCATGCCTCGGAAAGTTTGTTAAGCTGTTGGTCCCGATTATTATAACATCATCTTTTATCAATCGTATACACGGGGAACAGGGTTTCCTTGTGTTACAACATAATTCTGCGGTCACCAACCCACCTGCCAAGCGTGGTGACTATGGCATAACCCTCCTTCGGGAGAGTGCCCTTGTTCAGCAGTGGACGTTATACAGGCTGATGATGATGTTGAAGTAGGTATTAGGTATCAATTGGACTCCATATTTTTATGTTTAATATTATGCTTAGTGATCATTATTTTATATACAGGGTGTCCCAAAAGATTACGTAGCTGGGAAGGGGGGTGATAGGGATGGTCACAAGGGTCACCAGAAAAATATAAAAAATTCCCTCTGGGTGTTTAAAAAAATAAATGGCATTTTTTAAAAGACTAAAAATTTTACACCTTGTGCTAACTGTACCTACAAATATGGCTGTATTTAAAAAAAATGCTGTTATGTAATCTTCAATAACAACAAGGTCATCAACATCAACATCAAAAATAACAAGGTGTAAAATTTTAAGATTTTAAAAAAATGCCATTTTTTTTTTAAATACCCAGAGCGGATTTTTTTTTTATTTTTCTAGTGACCATTGTGTCCACCCCTGTCACCCCCTTTCCCAGCTACTTAACCTTTTGGGACACCCTGTATATATATATATATATATATATTATTTTTAACCATAATAAATATACCTATAAAAAACCTAAAGTACAACGTAAACTTACCTGTGAAAAATACGGTGGCAGCACCGCCCTCTGGTCGTCTAGTCGAGAACATTGTACTCGTTCGAGCAACTCGAACAGTTCGTGTTGAGCACGCGCGCCACCTGTTGACGGAGTGGTGGAGCTCCATGGTGCTGACACGTGCTGCCGCCTGCGGAGAAATGAGGAACTATTGTGTCAAACTGTTGCGCAAAAGTTACACACGTTTGCCGCCAGATGGCTTTGTGAAAAAGTGCCATTGTTGAGATATAGATGGCATTACTGTGCAATGGGAAACATTTAATTTAATTAATAAAAGAGAGACTTATGCAATTATTATTTTTTATAATATTATAGTTACATAGAGTAAATAATGATTTAAATCAAAACAATCATAAATTTCAATAATTAAATGATTCGTTCAAAGGTGTAAATACATAATTTCCTTAAGATTAAGTAGAAACGGCTGTACCCAATTACCGGCTTTACCATTCTTTGGATTGGTTGTATTGCCTGTTAGCTAGCTTTGGTTGCTGCTCTAATTAAGCAAATTCATATTTATATTCTAGCTATCACTACCAGAGTGGCAGGTTAATAGCCAAAGCAATTGCTCGTATTCCCACGCTGCCGCATCGCGCGCCGCAGAAGGAAATGGATCCGACTGACACGTGTTTTTTTACATTTTTTATTTCATGTCTTGAATGCATTTCAACCTTTTAATTCTTAATGAGCAATGACATATTGTTACTATGTTCAAAACAAACACAGAGACGATTACTTTTTTTGTTTAGTCTTATCAACAACTAAATAATCAAAAAGGTTTTGAAAAGCTAAGTATTTATTTGACACATTTAAATAAAATTAAAAAGCAACAGATTATTACTACCTAGGTACAGTCAGCATCAAAAGTTGATGACCACATTTAGATTTCCAAAACCGCTGTACACCGTATTATACCTAAATCGCTCAACATGACAAGCGCCAGAAATGAATGATTATCATAAAAGGCCATAAGTAGGTGACCATCACTTTTCAAAAGTCGCTAAACACAATTATAGTAAAAATAGCATAACATTCTTCGTCTCTAAAGTCTCTGAACAACTTTTTGACAAAAATAGCATACCATCGTTTATCTCATAAGTCCCTGAACAAACTGAAAAAAAAATTGGGTGTAATATGTGTGTGTTTGTTTGTTTGTTTTTACAAGCTTTTATTTAACTTGCAATGTATGTATGTAATTTGTTCGGGTGGAATCTTGCAAGCATATGTATATTGCGTGACAATGCAATAATATGGTACCTTGAGCTTATCTGATGATGGAGTCGGAAGGTGGTCATAGGAACTCACTTCTGTACTGAATAAAATAGTCCAGTTTGGGCTCGTTTGTTTTGTGTTTATGAGTACCTACTTTCCATTGCATATGATGACCGGATGGCATCGACCGTGCGTTACCCGCTGTAAATAGGGTTACAAGCTTAAGTCTAAAAAGTCAAAAATTAAATAAAAATTAAAAAAAATATTTTTTAAAACAGGCTTTTATTAAAAAATAATGTGTACTCATAGTACAATTTCAAATATCAAAATATATAAATTGTAATAGCTTGAGGCACTGAAATATAGTAATGAACGCCTCAAGCTTTTATAATTTATATATATCTATACATATAATAAAACAGTAAAAAACTGTGTCTATACATTGAATATATTCAAAAAATAATAATTGAAGGGGGTTTAGAAAAAGTAATTGAGCACGAATCCAAAGAAAAAAAAACTGTATGTTTGTCTGTTTGTTTGTACACGCTAATCTTCGGAACTACTCGACGGATTTGAATGATTTTTTTGTTGTATAGGTATTAATTCTGGGTAACATATAGGCTATAATTTATCTTGGAAACTTGAACACCTGACGCAGAACCGCAACTGACCAGCCAAACTATAAGAGATACAAAAATGGTACATAGCAAAAATTGTTCCACGTGATGAGCATTTTCTGCTGAGACAATAAATTTGAAGATCTGGAACACCTGATGTGGAACTCCAAGAGTCCAGCTACACTATAACATATATAGGAATGACGTCTTTGCAAGAGTTGTTCAGACTGATGAGCACTCTCTGTTGACGTATTAAAATTGAAGATCTGGAAAACTTGCTGTGGAACTCCAAGAGCCCAGCTACACTATAACATATATAGGAATGACGTCTTAGCAAGTTGTTCAGCATTTTTTTTTGTTATCCGTTGGAAGTGCATTTACGCATATACATATACACATACACTATAAAACATATAGGAATGACGTCTTAGCAAAAGTTTATCGGTCTGATGGGCATTTCCTGTTGACTTATAAAAATCGAAGATCAAAAACATCTGATTTGGAAATCAAAGCTATCACTAATTTCACTAAATAATTATAAAATAACATAAGCTGGGTGTACGTCCACGCGGTGACAGTTTAGGACTAATTTTCGATGAAAATGAATCAATGAAAACTATACTGGCCAAAACTCCCTTTTTTTTTTCGAATAAATATGCCTTCGGACTTATGTGTTTAATTTCCTTTTCCATTTATCTTAGTGACACGCACATCTTAGTAAAGCACTTAAGCTCAGTCAACTACATTGTCTTCTAAATTCACGCAGCAAATTTTCACATGATAACAAGGTTATTAGCGCTAAGATTTACACCACGTGTGTATGACCGATTACGACGTACGCAAGCACCAGTGGTAAAGTGCCTGCTCCTCATTAGACCCCCCTCATCATGTGCAATGGACAATACTCACTAACACAAAACAAACGATCCTGAACTCGACTATCTTAGCGCTTGCATTAAGGGTGTACCAGTGGTAATGTTCCTGCTCCTCATCAGACCCTCGTCATCATGTGCAATGGAAAGTACTCCTAAACACAAAACAAACGAGCCCAAACTCGACTATCTTAGCGCTTGCATTAAGGGCGTACCAGTGGTGATGTTCCTGCTCCTCATCAAACCCCCGTCATCATGTGCAATGGAAAATACTCACTAACTCAAAACAAACGAGCCCAAACTCGAACATCTTAGCGCTTGCATTAAGGGCGTACCAGTGGTAATGTTCCTGCTCCTCATCAGACCCTCGTCATCATGGGCAATGGAAAGTGCTCATAAACTCAAAACAAACGAGCCCAAACTCGACTATCTTAGCGCTTGCATTAAGGGTGTACCAGTGGTAATGTTCCTGCTCCTCATCAGACCCTCGTCATCATGTGCAATGGAAAGTACTCCTAAACACAAAACAAACGAGCCCAAACTCGACTATCTTAGCGCTTGCATTAAGGGCGTACCAGTGGTGATGTTCCTGCTCCTCATCAAACCCCCGTCATCATGTGCAATGGAAAATACTCACTAACTCAAAACAAACGAGCCCAAACTCGAACATCTTAGCGCTTGCATTAAGGGCGTACCAGTGGTAATGTTCCTGCTCCTCATCAGACCCTCGTCATCATGGGCAATGGAAAGTGCTCATAAACTCAAAACAAACGAGCCCAAACTCGACTATCTTAGCGCTTGCATTAAGGGTGTACCAGTGGTAATGTTCCTGCTCCTCATCAGACCCTCGTCATCATGTGCAATGGAAAGTACTCCTAAACACAAAACAAACGAGCCCAAACTCGACTATCTTAGCGCTTGCATTAAGGGCGTACCAGTGGTGATGTTCCTGCTCCTCATCAAACCCCCGTCATCATGTGCAATGGAAAATACTCACTAACTCAAAACAAACGAGCCCAAACTCGAACATCTTAGCGCTTGCATTAAGGGCGTACCAGTGGTAATGTTCCTGCTCCTCATCAGACCCTCGTCATCATGGGCAATGGAAAGTGCTCATAAACTCAAAACAAACGAGCCCAAACTCGACTATCTTAGCGCTTGCATTAAGGGTGTACCAGTGGTAATGTTCCTGCTCCTCATCAGACCCTCGTCATCATGTGCAATGGAAAGTACTCCTAAACACAAAACAAACGAGCCCAAACTCGACTATCTTAGCGCTTGCATTAAGGGCGTACCAGTGGTGATGTTCCTGCTCCTCATCAAACCCCCGTCATCATGTGCAATGGAAAATACTCACTAACTCAAAACAAACGAGCCCAAACTCGAACATCTTAGCGCTTGCATTAAGGGCGTACCAGTGGTAATGTTCCTGCTCCTCATCAGACCCTCGTCATCATGGGCAATGGAAAGTGCTCATAAACTCAAAACAAACGAGCCCAAACTCGACTATCTTATTCAGTAGGTACAGGAGTTCCTATGGCCACCTTGCGACTCCATTATCAGATCAGCTCCATGGTACTATTGCATTGTCACGCGATATACATATGCTTGCAAAATTTCAGCTCAATCGGTTGAGGGTATGTGCTTCAAAATTTAGTTGCAAGATTCCACCCGAACAAATTACATACAAAGCAAGTTAAATAAAAAAGTTCAGTAACTTTTGTTATTTTATTATGTTAAGTTATTTTTGGACATTGCCGTCACCGTGATTATACTAGATAACTAAAACAAGCATTTTATATTGTTCAGTGACTTTTGTAAAACTGAATGTTATGATATTTTCGGGTATTATAACGATAAGCGATTTTTGACAAAATGGTGTTCAGTGACCTTTGACGAGTAGTGTTCAGTTAATTTTGAACTTTAATGATGTTCATTCTATACTGGCGCCTATTTCGTTCAGCGATTTATGGGTGTAAAGTGTTCAGCGGTTTTGGAAATCTAAATGTGGTCATCAACTTTTGATGCTGACTGTACTTATAAACTTTGCTAATAAAATATCAAAACATATTCATAAAGTTCCACATGCGTATACCTACATTTATTAAATGTATTTATGCGACGACATCTTTAAAGGTTTGAGAACTATAAAAGCACTATAAACTGTATAAACCTTTAATGTAATCATTTACAATAGACCTCGTTACGGTGCGACCCTCCAGGATAAAGTTATGCAAAGATTTTTCCTCTTCTTTTTATAGAATACAACTTTGCTTGAAGCGTGACGGGATGGTATCATAAATTGCTGTACTGATAAAGTTGTTATCGTTTTAGCTTGGTGAATAAGAAATTTATTAAATTAGATTTCACTGCGTAGGGATTTTACAATTCATAGACATTTTTCATAATAATCAAAATAATAGGAACCATGTAAAAATATTTTGACCTTGAAATATTAGCAAATTCTTACGGTGTTCAAATCCTGATCTCAGATTTATAATTATATTGTTGCTTTGTACATTATGTTTGTAGTTAAAGCTATAAATCATGCTCGACGATCCGAATATTCACCTATTATTTAAATTGAATAGTATTCTGATTGCAGTCATTTAACGGCACGAGTCCATACAATATCATATTTAAACATAAAATTCTATAATAAATGAAGTGTAATCTACGATGACAGCAAAACTTAAAAACTTCGAGATAACCGGTTATGCACAATTTACTGCTATCAAAATAATGCGTAAACAAAAGTGCACGCGACATCCACCCCATCTGTTAGTCGGACAACAGCAACTCTTCGTAATAACGGTTCGACTCTGTGATTTATGCGACAATTAACTGACCATTCTATGCGCCCTTCGTGACGCCCTCCCCCTACTATTATGACCAGAGATAATGGTTTTCCAAATTAAATCCCCTTCTGCATTAAATAGATGCTAAACCGGTGTTCAGCAACTCAATCAAGGTTTGTTTGTTTTTCGATTTAGCCTTATTTTGTACATGTTGAAGGGCGCTGTAATGGCGCTTGCATGTAATTTAAAATTTTGATTAAACGTTTTTGTTAACTGACTGAAAAAAAATATTGATAAATATAGTAAAAAAAGTGACATTCATAATATTAATACTAGAAATAAACATAAACTTGCTGTTCCAGGATTTAGAGTTAGCAAAACGAATAAATCATTTATGGGAAATTGTATTAGGTTCTATAATAAACTCCCTAATTATATTACAGACTTGCCTGATACACGATTTAAATCACATGTCAAAACTGTTCTCATGTCAAAAGGTTACTATAGTATTCAGGACTATATTGAAGATAAAGACGTTTGGGTTTCGGTACCATCTTTGCACCTACCTCACTGAAGACCATAATAATATAGCCAAGTACAATAGTTGTGACTAGAACTGTGTCTTATCCTGTGAACTGTCTGTAATTGACTTCTTTACATACCTTAACTATTAATTAACGCTAGTTCTGTCTCAATATCATTCAATCTTATTGAGCAAAAATAAACAAATAATAACAAGACAACCGTTAGGGCAATAAATGTGTGTGCCTACTAAAATATAAATTAAATAACTGGACCTAAACCCCGCGTAATTGCCCATTTGAGTATGTTTCGCCGGACCGCCTCATGTGGGCCGTGTTGAAACCGGTGGTAGAGTAACCCACTGAGTTTGTTTCGCCGGATCTTCTCAGTTGGGGCGCATTGGATCCGGTGGTAGCATTAAAGCGCGTCCGTCGTTATATGCTCATGGTCCACCCAAATAATGACAATTGTTTTGGCATAATATAGACAGAACAAGCATTTTGCCTCCTAGCGACAATATACATTAATTATAATAATTAATTTAATTATAAATAAGTAATTTGAATAGGTTTATAAATAAACAGCAAATGTAATTTAAGATAAATAATAATTAATTTTCAAATAATGTTTGACGATTTACAAGTGCCTGTAATTGGTTTACGTAAATAAAAATGATTTTTATTTTATTTATTTTATTTGACTCGATGAATCTGAATCAATTTCAAAATATGATTTAAAAGCAACAAACATGATTGGTTGCTTTTAATTTTATACACTATATTTTTGTAGTATTTATTTATTTTTTATACTTAGGAGTGTCAAAATTTTAATAAAAATATTTTAATATTTTTTAAAATTGCCATTTCTACTAGGTAATAGAGAGTACCTAAGTATTTAACTTTGCATCAAAATAGGAACACTTGAAGGCCACTCAGATAACTTTTACTAAGGTACTAGTACTAGATTCAGATGGAAAGAGGCTAAGGGTGAATCCCTTATGCCTACCAACTACAGCTCAGCTCCCGTAGAAACTGCCCTTATTGGATGCAAAAATCCACCACTGCAAGTTCTTGTTTTACAGAATTTCTGGGACATGGAAGTCTGTCCAAATTGTAATATTGAAGTCTAAAAAAACAATAAGATAATAAATGCCAAGGACAACACACATATTCCAGCCCATATGACTCATCTCATGGATACACATGTTTGCAACCAGCAATTGTATTCAGTTCGGAATATTTTGTGCACACCCGTTGCAAGCCTGTCGTTCATATAAATAAAGAAGTATGGTTAGAATCATGTCTATGGTAATAATAAACGATCTTAAGTAAACGAATTAAGAACCATTTTTGAATGCCATCGTTACCATGTGTGTGCTGCATGTATGTGGATTTCGGTACGAAATCGGACATAAATACACAAAACCTCTCAACGCTGTTTTTTTAAAGAAATACTAGCAGCCAGTTGTTTTTTTTAATGATTTTTTGTGGTTGTTCTGTAATTAATTTCATGAAATTTTATAATAGTAAAAAATAAATAACGTATGGGTATGATATAAATATTTCAGAATATTTTGATTTAAAATGTTTTTAACTTAGGTTCACTTAATAACTACGTCAATTAAATACAAAAGAAGAAAATACAAAATAAGTGTTAGTATGTATGTCTCAAAGAAGCGATTTCTTAAGCCAAAGCTGTAAAGAGTTTTTTTTTCCAGGCGGACATATGTAGTTAGCCCCGAGGCTTTTGCTACTTCACCGGGCATAACTGTAAAGAATGTCTCATAGTTATAAAGGAATACTTAATTTTCGATCATACAACAATTATTATAGATGTTAATTAGTTCAGGCTTTACATAATTTCTAATTAAAAGCTTACTAAACATATAATATTAAAGACAATAGCACATATTTCAATCTTAATCACAAAGCATCTGCCAAGAATTTTAACATAAACAATTTCATCAGAAGAAATTTTCTCAGCCTACCCACATACTGGGAAAGCAAAGAGCAAGCGCGACCGTGAAATAAGCAATATATCATTTCCGTTATATAAATCAAGTTAATTGTATCATAACATCTGGGACGTGTGTGAGTTGTTGTTGAATGGTACGTGAGAATAATTGTTTGTATGTCTTATTGTTTTCCGAAACATTCTTGTTTCAAAATTATTGAGACGTTAAATGAGGGTAGGTTGAATTTGTTGTTAACGAGATTTAGGTAGGCAGGTAGGTACCTACTTTCTTCGTGTGATGTTCAATTATTCTATTAAATAATATAAATAAATATTTTTATATACCGTTAAGTGACCGGTGAAGTTCCAAAAGCAAACTATCCTTATCGAAGCCCTTTTTATTCCCTAGGCACATAATATGCGGTTAACCACGACACTTTTGTTACAGCTCTGGGCACAAATTAAAGCAGTATTCCAGTTATGATTGGCATATAAGTGCTTTAAAAAGAAACTAAGCCTAACCCATTTTTGACAAGAGGGCGCCCCGTGTAGTACCTGGAGCTTGGCTCAAAGCGAGGGGATTCCGAATCCGTAGTCGGATTTCTTGCAATAGGGAACGGCGCGTAATATTTGCCGAAGTTTAATAAGCACAGGGATTAGTAACACACATGTCATTTACCATTGGGACTTACATACCTAGTTGTGGTTTCATCAATCTGAACATTCATCAACTTATTGGTCGTAAGTTCAGGGTGTCTTCTTCGGATCCTGATTGAACAAAAAATATAAACATTACATCTGTCCTTTCGTCATTTTTCTTCTAGTTTTCAATCTTCCATCTCAGTTTCAACATACGTAAAATGTTCGACACATTTTGTATTATTGATAAGTATTCGAGTTATGGAATGTTGGCTCGATCTTGTTATATTTTAAATTATCTTTTTTCCATAAGCTGGATCAAACAAGACATGGATGATGATGATGGACTAATGAGATTATGAACAAAAATCTAGTAAGAATGTAAAAACTTCAATTTCATATTTTTATTGGACCTACGCGAAGTTATAATGGTTATGCCCTATTGAGGACAATGTACGTTCCAGATTTAAATTAACAATGCTAGAAGTAAAAAAAAACATGTGTATATACATGGTACTAAAATAACATCAAGTTTTAAAAATAAAGACACATCAAAAGAAATGTGAAGTATTTTGAGGCATCTGGCGAAGATCTTCGAAAATCCTTCTCCTGACGTTATCCTTTCAAAATAAAATGTAAAAGAATCTTATTCCCTTGATTGAGAAATTTGACAAAATTTTCAGTAATAGTAGGTATATGTTTAACTTTGATTTTGTAATTATTATAGCAGAATTCACATTTATCGTCAACGAAATAACTCTCGTATGGTCAACTGAATTCATTCTTATAAGTTTCCGTTAAACATGACAATTTCGGGAATGTTTACTTAATGACCAACCAATACAAACTTGAAATATACGGTAAATTATCAAAAGTATCTAAAACAAAATTAACTACCCAAGCTGATGAACCAAACGATCCATATCTATCGTCGGAACGGCTTTTTTAATTGTTTTTATGGTGTGTCGTGTGGAGAGACACGTGGTATGGCTTACATATGATGATTATACACCGAAAGACAACTAGCTTTCTAGAGTATTGCTAAAGGTATGATTAAAAAAACCAAATTAAGGGTAGGTACAGGCAAAGAAGAAGGAATGTCACAATTTTTATTTTTTCCTTTTTTTTATTGAAAACATACCTTTATCTATGACAGTTAAATACTCAATTACAAACTTTAAAAAAAGTACACTGATAGCGCTGAAAAGGCGGTTTTGTTTATGACCGAAACGATAATTTTCATTTTATTTAAGTACCTATTTAAAGCACAAAACACATTACAATAAAAATAAAATAACCAATAAAACAACATACTTCATAACTTTTAATTACATTTGTCTCAAAATCTATTTATTTGGACATTCCCCTGTTCTTTGCATGTACCCTTCAAATAATATCATAAACCCGTCTCTATTTATATATGCCGTTATTATGTTCAACGCTTGATAATGAAGGATTTTATCGAAATATTTATCAATGAAACCTTGATCACAATTTATTCTATCCACCATAATATATTTTTAAAGCATTCATCAAGTAGATACCATAGCATAAAAACCCAACGGAAATTAATAAATTAATTACAACATTTATGATCGAAAATACACGTTTGATTTTGGCAAAAAGTTGTCATTTTATGAGGATATAACCAGTTCGGAAAGTTACCAGCAGTTCTGACACAAATTCGACAACGAATCCCCAGCGAAAACTGACGCCACCGTCCACATATCACAAAAACAACGGAAGTCATATTTTATAGAATCCAATAAAGTAAGTGTAGGAAGTCATAATATTACTGTTCTTCTTTGTTTGTTCACCAGACATTGTATTTAATGAAACCAGATTAATCAAGTTGAATTAAATATACGTATTTTGTATAGAAAGCGATATTTTTTATAGGGTCATTACTAAGCCTACGCTGTATCTGTAATGTTTTCCAACAGTTTTATCACGTCGCCGTACATAACTGTAATTTGTCATTGGTTGGTTGTATAAGAAAAAGAATAAGAATATAAGAATATTTATTGGGTTTAAAACAACAGTTTCAAGTACATCTACTTAAAGTCTATAAAGAGTGTAGTCAAAACACAACTTGATTTCGTTGACAGCTGAACTAGTAAAAACTGTATGACAGATGTCAGCGCCCTCCATTCTTAATGTTTACGTGTTGGCTGGTTGTATGGCAAGTTCAAGATTCAAGATTAGCAAAGAGAAATGTGAAATACCCATCAACATTGCCCTATAATTAGACAAATTGCGATATAAGTGGTATAGAACATTTCTTCCAATTGATCCTACCGTATCTTACGTCTATTGTTCATTTATTAGGGTTCCGTATCCGAAGGGTTAGTAAGACTTTGCTGTCTGTCACCAGGCTGTATCCCAAGAACTGCTATAGCTAGACAGTTGAAATTTTCACAGATGGTGTACTTCTATTGCCGCTATTACCTCAATTACTAAAAATAAATATTTAAGGGGGGCTCCCATACAACAAACTTGTTTTTTTGCTTTTTTTTGCTCCATATCATTAACGGCAACAGGCAGACGCTTGAAAATGATACGGTACCCTTCGTGCGCGAGTCCGACTCGCACTTGACCAAGTTTTTTTATTTTATTTACGACAGCAATTACGTACCTAAGTTCAAAAAGTTTGCGGTATATGATAGAAATATTGTTAGAAAACACAATATTTGCATTTCGAAGAGTTTCCTAGTGAATTTCTTTAGCAAAGTCTGTAAACATAAATTATGCAGGACCATTGAATAGTCTATAAAGAGATACGGTGTTTTCAACGTTGACCTTGAGGTCATCGATGCGTTGCCAACCTTGTTCAATGTTGTATGTAAAATAATCTTACTTCCATATATCAATAATAAGTACTATGTTCAAGTCAAGATATCAACTTTGTACGTATCAGTCACTTCCGATGTCCCAATATTGAAAACTATGATTCATAGTTTAATATTGTACTGATAGTTCATAATAATTGTGATAACAAAATTGAATACAGCATTTTAGTGAGAAAATGAAAACAAAAGAGAATTGTATAAAAATTGTTCAAGTAATATTTATTACAAATCATTATATATAAGCACCTTTTAATAGATCAATTTGTTTACAAAATAGAAAGATAACTGTCAGCAATATATCGTCAACTACAATACAGGTCAAGTTAACAATAAGCGAGATGAAGATAACAGGAGCTAATCACCTTTGTATCTCGAAGCAAATGCACAGACAACTATGTCTGATAAAACCGTAAGATAGTAAGGTAATATTGAAAATGTCTTGACCTACTGATCTTGAACTAAGCTTAAGATGTCGTTCCGTTTTAAATGTCGTTGAGATGCTTCGAACAAAATATAAAACAAGTTTCATATAGATTGACTATCTGAAGAAGAATTAACAACTAGTATGCTCACAGAATACTAATATCGTGTAAAATACAGATTCTTTGTTACTTATTATTTCTCTCAATTATTTTCAGTAGTAAAAATGACATACACACTGCATTTATTAATAAACACTGGAAGAACAAAAAGAATCAATTTTCGTATGTTGATTCCATTAATCAATTTTATGTTGCCTTTAAAGCTGACTCATTTGAGATGCTCCCTAAAAGTTTAAGACATTCCAAAGTAATTACTGAGGTCAATTCTGAAACTAAAGCTGATATTAGATTATAACAGCCAACAACATAACACAAGAAAATACTATTTTATGCAAGGAATCACTGATGATCAGTTACTGGATATCAGTCACACGGGTTGCGCATGACTGCGATTGATACATTATACTTTTAACCTCTAGTATAAACTGTTCAAGATCACTGATTGATCCATGTTACATAACAGACTCGATACAAAAAACTATAAGGCACTTTACAAACATAGTGATCAATACTGTTTAACAGGATATCGCCAAAGATAAGATCATTCTCGTTGACATACTTACCTTGTTAGGGTCAAGACTGGGCACCTAAACTGATGAGTGGAATGTTGAAAGGATGTTAAAAAGCTGTTAAATGTTAATTCACTTTTTATTTCGAACCTTTTATACACCTGCCAGTCCTTATACGTCAAGTAATCAGAATCGGAAAATAATTTTGATTAATTGGGCGCCGCTATAATAATACTAGAATATAATATTACTAAAATGTCAACGCAGACCAATCGATTATTCAATGGACCAAAACATAATCGATATGAATACAAAATGGATAGTGATAGATTATCTGATGTCTGTGAACAATTAAGAGGCAACGTGGGATATTGAAACGATTAATGAATTAGACATGAGAATCGATTTCTCGCCGTTTTTCTTGTTTTATGGTGATCGGTAATCAAATGATCTCCGTCTGTACTCAGCGGAAGATTTGCCACAAAAAAGATAATAAAAAAACCGTTATAATATCATGATTGTATAATAATTAATTTAAGGGTAAATTCGTGCCAGGAGTAAAACTGTTTAGCTAAAACTAATACGCTGATCTATACTTTTAGTTACTGTTTTTATTTCTTTAATAAAATAAAAAAAGTTTTTAACTTTTTTAACCAATTGTCAGGAATATATGTATAGTTTAAGAACAACTTGAAAGAAACGGAATTACCACCGTCATATATTTACCCTTTAAACACATTATCATATTCAGTTAAATCAAGTCCTTAAATAAGCATTTTAACTTTAAACCAACCACAAGACGCACCTATATAACATAACAAGAGTTATGACAGTAACACTTGAAAGCTCGACAAAAGCCTTTTAAAAAGTGTCTGGCGGACGCGTGAATCACAACAAAGAGTGGTTTCCTGGTGCATACAGCCCCTGGAAAATGGGCTGGGAAATTTTAGAAGTGTCTAGTCACACGTCAGATAATTTGCACAGAATGCACGCGAAATTACTCAGAAATAGTGCGATATGAAATTCTCAAAGAGCACTTTGTGAAATAAATTGTAACAGAATTTTAGAGTCGAAAGTATATTATATGAACAAAGTAACAATTTGTCAACTTAGTATTTTTAATGTAATTTTAGATACATGAACTTTTAAAGAATATAGCCGATAAATGACAAATATTACGTTTTTACCTATTTATTCTTCAGTTATATTTTATTTTTCTAAGGGCACTGATTTTTTTTACACCATTACTTATTATTATATTACTATTACTTATTATTTTATTTTTTTAAACAGTAGCTTATATTTCACACACAAAAACAGCCATAAAGCCACACCTGCAGAATGATTAAATTAAAAGGATCACAAATCAATAAAACGAAATTTATAAACATTTTTGATATTATCTCTAATGTTTGGAGAGGATAATGACCGTGTTGTCGGTTCAAAGGTATTCTTATCTATCAAAAGGACATCATAAAGTCGGTCTTTAACAAATAAAAAAATATAAATTGAGGACTTTGTCATATAATCAATCGAATCGAAAAAATATTTGGAACCTGTCTTGTGCTTTCACGTTTGAATAATTTTTGACTAGGTAATTTCATCTGTTTGCTATATTATTGGTTATGTTATGTATATTTATGTTATAGAAGTTATCAAATCGATTTATGACTTTGTGTCTGTGTGAAATGAGAGTTTGTAAAGCCCGCGACACAGGGATTAATTTCCCTAGTATTTCTTACATAAAAAAGAGAATTAGATATTAAAGACCACAATAAATGTAAATAATTTCTATGATGACCGCACCTCTAAATAATGCATAATATTCATACATGCAATTACCGATTAAATGGATTACTTTATTTGCACTCTGTTCTATCCAGAATAACGAGGCCTTCAGGCTGTGTTCGTAAAATGCCTGTAAATCTATAAGCCACAGATAAATTACGTTTAATAGTAGTGCGAAGTGCCTGATTAGAAAAACATCCTAAGGATATTTAAAAATAGATAGCTGTGAGAAAATACAAGAAGACATAAATAAACAGTTTATTAATCTGTTTACACTACTAGCTCATTGCTGACTGTGAATTTTTATAAGACCTAGTATGATAGGTTCGATTTCCAATCAGGACAAAAGTTTTTGTGAGTTGTTCCGTTGTTCTGGTTCTGTGTGTGCTTTTTGTCCGTGAATTATGTGTTTGCAACGTCCTCCACGACACAGGGATTTATTACCATTGTGCAGGGGCTATATTTCAAGTTCTCGAATTGACAGACACCAACTTAATAACAGTAAGACACGAAAGACGAAAATTGAACTGCAAGGAAAGTAAAGCACGACTAGCAAGCGTTTGCTTATAAATAAACTTTGTCAAAACTAGGTCTAAATACGAAACGCTTTTAGCTTCCTTGTTGTACGCAAACTTTGGGCCACTATTGGGTTAAGTTGCAGACATATTTCGCACTTATTTCGAAAGCACTCGATATCTGTACTGATATTGAGTGCTTTACATATACATTTAAAAAAAAACCCTAGCGCACCCAGATAAACGCACGGTCTCTATGGGATGGTTACAAAGTATGGGGCTCCGTAGCGAGCGGCGCTTGGCTCCCCTTGGCCCGTTGGGCCTGTGAGCAGTTTTTTTTTCGTACGGACATATCTAGTTACCCCCGAGGCTTTTGCTACTTCACCGGGCATAAAGGCGAGCAAAGCTCCCGCCTAGATAAATGGTTTAAACACTACAAACTAAGCAACCTGCGCAAGAGGGCGTCCCCTGTGGGACTTGGACCTCGGCTCAGGGCGGTCGCTGACGTGGAGATTGAGGAATTATAGACTTTAGTTTTTAGGGGAGTTTTGTGCAACTGTCGTTCTACTTTACAGTTCACGGGCCTCTCGGACTTCGGGTCTACGAGGGCATCGGAAGTCGACCTGTGTGCAGCAACGCACACCCTGCACTATAGGTAAAAACGCCTCTGGTTCTTTTATTAGTCGTTATCTATTTATTTCTAGTAATCCTAACTAAGCTACACGCCTTAATTATAGTCCTACTATTTTCACAATAATTACGAAGACAAAATAATTTGAAGGTACGTATAAGGCTAAATAAAACACTTTTTAAATAAATAGTACTAAAACAAAGTTTTTTTGTATCATTTCAAGTAATTTGTAATTGTATAAACAAACTAGATTCCTGCGCGCGGTTTCACCAGTTCCTGAAGGAAGATCATAATTAAATATGGACTATTACACACTCAAAGAATTTGTCAATTTCAATTGGACCAAAAGTTACTCCGATTAGCGCGTTCCAGGAAACAATCAAACTCCTCAGCTTTATAATATTAGTACACTTCATCATCATCATAATTAGCCCGTATAACGTCCACTGCTGAACATGGGCCTCCTCTTAATGGAGGTTTTTTGCCATAGTCAACACGCTTGGCAGGTGGGTTGGTGACCGCAGTATTATGTTGTAACACACAAGGAAACGCTGCTGCCCATTTCCTGGTATACGATTGTTATTGATGATGTTATAACAATTGGGACCAACAGCTTAACGTGCTTTCCGAGGCACGGGGGGTAGTCCCTCAACAATTCAGACCCGGAAAAAATCTTAAATAATTTACACAAAGATTTCTTGTCCGGACCTCCCACGACCTCCTAGCTAAATACCGCTACGCTACGGAGGTGTAGTACACTTAGATAAATACAATTTTATCGAGCGTTTGTCTAATAACCCGGTCTTCGGTTAGTACTTTATTGAAACATTACCTGAGTCAATAAGCTATGCAGTTTACCGACAGTAAGTTGAGGATGTTTGAAACTAAATTAGGCTCCATCAGCTGTTTGAGTATCATAAAGCGTTGACTGATACAAGTTTTGTACAAGTAAGCTCAGGTATATGATACATATGAGTACATAAGGCGTTCCCAAAATATATGCCATCCTTTTTAGTCAGTCGACATAGTCGTGTCTAGAGTTTATTATTAAAGATTTATATTTAGTAAAGAAAATTTTGTGGAATACTACATTTAATTTTTCCATACAATAAATTTAATTATATTCTAATATGTTTTCCTTGACAACCTCCGTAGCGTAACGGTATTTGGCTCGCTTTAAATCTCGGAGGTCGTGGGTTCAATCCCCACGAAAGACAGTAAATCTTTGTGTAAATTCTAAGATTTCTTTACCCTCCGGACAGGAGCCCGGCTTGGGGATCGAACCCACGACCTCCGTGTTTTAAAGCGAGCCAAATACCAAGCGGTACGGAGGTTGTCACGCTACATTTTATCTAAATAACATTAAAAAAAGAGCGATTGCTGTACCTACATCCTTCAGAGCATCAGAGGTCAGAGCGCAAATCGTGTCTATTTTTCAAATATTCCCATCTCACCCGTCGACAGCTATAAGAATGCTGAAAATCCTTTTATTGGTTTAAAATGGATCGTCGAAGGTTATAATAAAGGGGCATCACGGAACGACATAAATAGCCGGGCAATCGACCCGGGAATCTTAAAATAGGTACTTTATTGTGCTTAAAGCTGTAAGTACCTAAGTATACCTATGCCATATTTAACTTTTGCCCTCAAATTACGTCGTTTTTAAACAGTGGCGTAGCCAAGCGCCCGGGGACAGACACTGTGCCCTTAAACTGTGCGGTTTTATCAATAATACAAATTAAAAAATGGCACCCTCGTTGGAATGTAAAGAGGACGGAGAAAGAAGGTATATATTATGTACCTAAAGAGAAAGCCTATGTTTAGCTGTGGCTGTTCATACTATATTATTTATATCTTATATTAGCGTCTCGCGCGCGTTTTCACCCGCGTAACTTCCGTACCCGTGGGAGCTTTAATAGCCCTTAGGAGTTGAATTTTACAAAATCCTTTCTTATTCGAATGGGTTTGCTAATAAGGTTTTGGCTCCCCGGACTCGGGGGCCCCGGTGCACTGCCCTCAGCCCTGCCATAGCTACGCCAGTGATTTTAACCATTTATTAGGGATACAGCACTTGTCGCATTTATGCCCGGTGAGGTTTGCAAAAGCCTCGTGGCTAACGTATGACCGTACCAAAAAATGCTCTTTTTTGATTACTCCATTCGTTCAAAGAGAGACTCCAGTGTTATAGTTTCAATTTAAATGGTCATCTATTTTGTTTTTTATTTGCCTAATTAACCTAAAAGTTAGAGCGTTATTGTCAGACCGCGTTTTAAGCTGAAAAAAATATGAAATTCAAATTTAGTATGAATAATATTTTCATATTAAGCCCTTTGTCATAGGATTAAATATTGCCGCATCAAAACGGTCCAACCGAGAAATTTATAGGATGAAACATGACAATGTAGGCAACATTTCAGAAATGCACCAGGGATCAAAGGCGAAATGTGTGCCCCAGATACGGGGCGTATATTTTGTATGAGGCTCTCTTAAATCTTTGTTAAGCCTCACCGGAATGAATAAACACGGAATTCGGGCACTGGTTTACGTTTTGTTGTTTAATTAATTGTCTCTCTTTGCATACTGGGACGATTTTAGAGGTCTGGATGCCTCGGGCTACAAACGAGTGGAAGCCCCTTGGCCACATTTTCTATTACTTCAAAATGATTAGGTACTAAATCGTGTTTAATAATAAAAGTGTTTTTGCTGACTGGAGTGTAATAATTGTTTTTTTCTTAAGTACTTTACAACATTTGATTATGTTTCTACAAAGTATTGTAAGTAAAGTTTAAAGCGAAAAATAAAGCGCAATTTTACTTTTTTTTGGAGTCTCTACTGTAATTAACGAACACAAAACTCTTCGATACTAAGAACATCCATTTGTGGTACACATAAATTGTTGCTTCGGGTGGAAATCGAACCCAGAACCAGGTCTCATACGTATGTACCGTAACCACTGAACTGCTGTATTTTTTTTTATTTCGTTACTTTACTGTAGGTTTGTACTCATTTTGAACTAATAACATAATTTTCCTCTAATATTCAATTTACTTCCATTATAAGTCTACAATAAATCATTTACGCATTTATTTATTTTAATAAAACATTAGTCACATAAGTCCTATTGGTGGATCATGGGCTTCCTGTCGAGGAAGGATGTTTAGTCACCATGCTTGGAAGGAGGGTTGGTGACCGCAGTTATAATTAAGTCGTAAGACAAAGGGCTGCTGCCCGTTCCTTGGTATACGATTATTATAGATGATAATTACAATATCGGGAGCAACGGTTTAAATCGGAAAGCATCCGAGGCACGAGGGATAGTCCCTTAACCAATCAGAACCGGAAAGAAATTTTAGATTTCAATAGAATTCATATTTAATAAAACTTATTTGTAATAACAGAATTTATGCAGAATTAATTCTTCCAATTACTTACTAGCAAAATTCAAAATAGCCTGAATCCTGTCCAAAGATTAAAATCCTCCCGAACATAGCCAAGTAAGTCACCTAACAAGAGAAATGTTTCGTGACCGGATCATTTCATAAGTCACCCTGGATTTGTCAAGGTACACTTTATTATTACAGCCTACGTCTTACATTCAAATGAATAACGATAGGTTCAATGGACGAAAACGAGCTTTAACCCTTAATTTATGAGGAGTTTTTGTTAAAAATACGAAAGTTAACTTACTATAATTCTTTTAACATTAGTCTTTCGGCTTTTTTTAAGACAACACCCGCACCATGGTCCTTAATATCTGTGACGAGGGGCAGCAGCATCTTTCAGCTCAGTATACTCAATTTCTTACAGCGATTACCAATTCCTGCCAAATGTGGGGATTATGGCATGTACCTTGGCTTGCGAGGTAGGAGAGGAGGTCCATGTTCAGCAGTGGATTTAAACGGGCTAATGAATAATTTATTGAACACCGAAATTTTAACTGTTATTTTAATTATAAAAAGCGTTGTAGTGTCTTATTCATAAACAACTTAAATAATAGACGTAGACCATGAACAATGCTAATATTATTCGGTTTTTATTATGTTTTGCTTTTAATTTTTATTTCTAATGATATTAGGGGAATTAGAATTACATACACTTTTGTAAAATAAATAGTGGTTATAATGATAGACTTCACATTTTATCCTTTTACACACATGTAGGTATTTTCAATTAATAGTATTGAATACTCTTAAATATAGTACTTTTCTACTAACCAAGCATTACAATTCCTATAATTACACCTCAGATCTTCGATATTAGATCCAAATTAGTGGCTTACTTTCATCTCAAATTACTAGCCGCGGTAGAAAAAACGCGAAATAATAAAAACAAATTTAATAATAGGCACGTGTACGGTTTTACTATGAATTATTTCAAAAGGTATAATCAAAATACTCCTAACACCATCTAATTATGTGTATAATCGGCTATGATCGGGTATTATCGGATATAATCGGCGCACGTAACCGCAGGTAAACATGCACCGTTGTTCACGGTGCCATTTTGAGGCGCACGCGTCAAAACACAAATTGACGGCTTACGTCTATCTCGCTTTAATAAGTGTTTATTTGTTTGGGATAAAGCGATAAACAAGTTTAACAATGTTAGCAGAATAGCTGTAAGCCATGTTTCTATTATAGCAGATAATAAGTAGGTAAAAAAGACTTAACGATCGTATATATAGAATCAAATACCAATTAAAGTTTACAAGTCAAGATCTTATTTAAGAAATGCACGTTAAATACAATGACCTGTTATGTCTTGGATACTGTAGTTAGGCTAATCACCTCTATTAAAGAAACTAACTAGGTAGATTCTTATTAGATAATATTGCGTCTATTGTTAATCACAAAATACAGCTCTCATCTTGTTTTAAATTTGCGAAATATAACAGAAGTCAAGGTGTAAAAACTAAGTTTTATTTTCAAAGAACTAGTAAATCATTACATTTTTCTGTGACAGCTGTTTCTTGTGAGTAGAGACAGTAGAGAGCTATTAGTAGGTCTAGACTAATGTCATAGTATAATGAAACGCTTAATTGACTTAACATTTCAGAGTCAGTTATTTATTTTGACATTAGCACTAAACATCAAATATAACATATAATTTTATACAATAGGAAATTAATATTTGTTTGTAATATTCCCAGGAATTTCTTAGTGTATTTGTTGACATAATACTTAAACACAATTTATTACATGGGACCGGACTTGGACTAAAACGTTAATTGCTGCGTTCCCTATAGAACATTTTATACATCACAAAATATACGTTTTTAAAGCAATTTACCTTATTCAAATAACGACGGAATCCTTGATTTTTGGGAAAGGTCTCAAGAGCGTTCACCTTTAAGTCGAAGAATTGGTGACAATAACCAACTTTCAACTCCGTTTACATTTCGAATAACGAACATACAGGAGTTCTTGTTATATTAGCATAGATTTTTTAAATAAAGAAAACAATTTGTTGACAAATTTGGAGGAAGGTCGTTATTATACTAAAAGGACGATATATTCCACCCATTTATATGTCGGTGTAACAGTAAGAAACAATTTGTGAAGAATGTGAGAATAAAGTAATTCAGACGCGGAAGGCTTCCATCGATACAATAGAGCACAGATAATCAATCATGATGGAGTATCGCAATAACGGGAGCCCACAGTACTTGTTGAACAACATTAGTGTCATTGTGAGGTAGGGTTGCTACCTTTTTTTGATGATAAAATAGATTTTTTCAAATCATTAGAAAAAATATAGTACTATCAGGAAATTCAAGAAAAATTAGTACACATTGATTTTTTCGTAGTCTGGCTAACTAATTCTGAAAAAATATTTGTAGGCGAATTAACGACGCCTCTACATATTCTCCCTTTACGCTTTTGGAAAAGGAAACTAAGTTCAATACTACCAAGAAGTTGACGTTTACTTCGTCGTCGCGCGATAACTTAATAACCGATGAAAATATAGAATTATTCGTACTATATTATTTTTCTATAATATGTACAATGGACTGAAATATAGTACGATACTATATAATATAGTACGGGTGGCAACCCTATTGAAAGGCCATTTTTCATAACGATCGTGTAATTTATAGAACATTATATTTCACAGAAATTTCGCTATATTTCAAATTGTAGGATATCAATTTCAGAAAAAGTTACTTTTCAATTCTTTATGAGTAATGTTTAGTTTTTTTTATACCTAATGTCTCCATTTAATACTGTAACAATATATTAATACTTAAATTACTAGCAGAGCTTTTAGCACACCCTAGTATTCTTGTAAACCCCTCGACTAAGCTAAAATGCTTGTGTTACGATTGGATTCACGTCGGTAGTGGGTGGGGATCGAACCGGCGATCACATGATCGCAAGTCCGACGCCCTAGCCTTTGGCTAGCTCATTTGGTTAGCTCATACTTCAAGAATTATATAAGTACCAATAAGTCTATATAGATAGAAATAAGAAGAATAAAGGATGATACTTTCCATAACAACGCAAACCATAAACAGTACTACTTTAAAGTTCAAATACAAAGCAGCAGAATACAAAATATTCTTCAAAAAGTTGGAGAAATAATACGTACATTATCTTCTTCATGTATCGTCTTCTCGCTGAAAGTAATGTGTAAGTTTCTTTCTGCCCGCCCGTGGGCAAATACTTGGTCACTTTCGACTTCATTCGCCAAACTGAATTTCTCAACTAAATTCACTAATACAACTATCCGGAGTTCCCTCACAAACGTTCGTTTCTCTTACTTCTGGCCTCTCGTAAACTGCTCCTAAAATAGAGAAAGAACTTTGAAGGGACGTATGTACAGAAGCGACTACTCAGTATGAAACACAAACTGCTAATAGAGAAGCCGACACTCAAGTTATTCAGTGAATCATGCAATTAAATGTAAATATAATGTGGGTTAGTGTTCAGGAAAACAAGCTTTGAGGAAAGAATAAATAGTTAAATACTCATACAGCCACTACTTAAAAATAAACATAATTATATTTAAATCTAATAGAAACCATGCATATGAAATAAATAAGTTTTATGGTACTACATGATAGAGATACAATTTAATCCTGCGTAATAGCCATGGCTTCCTTTTTCCGTTGACCATCAGCTTATCAATTAAGGACGTATATTTTGTCAATTATAACTAGTAAATACTACGTTATAGTTAGAATCACACGCCCACGCTGTTCATATTTATGTAATTACTATAAGTTCAAGCATGGCCACACCACAGAATTAAGTATGCAAAGTATAGCAGAAATAAGATTCGTGACACTTCCGTCTTTAATATTAGAAATTGTAAATGAGCAGATAATACATTTCTCCTTCCTTCATTGAAGCAAAACATGTCCAAAGCGGATATATTACAGACGCTTACTTCCTCCACTAGAAATATTGGTTATGAACAAATATTAATGAACGGCATAACATAATTAACTAGCTAATATTACGAAGCATTATTCTGTTTAGGAGACGGCACAAAGTTCTTGTCGTTATCTCAATCTGGCCTTGTAATTTAGTTTTGATCTTCTTTGTCCGAAACTTTTGTCTCGCGGTTTGTTTTCTGTGGCTAGCTTATTAGGAGACCATCTATTTTACCGTTATCTATTGTATTATCATTATTTCAGCATCCATGCTCCAATTTTGTTTAATATTAATTAGTTTTAACATAACATTAAATAGCTGCATGTAACATTTCATTTCAAATTTATGAGTAATGAATATTCATTCACGACGATTATCATATTAATTTTGTACTACGAAATATTATTTATGACTAAATTTACAACGAGTGTACATCTCTACAGTAATTATTTTATCTACTGCCCTAAAATGTATAATCTAATTAAGTTGTAGTATCACCGTGTGCTTATTTTTTAAAGAACTTGAAGATAAAGAAAATTAATGCAAATCTACTTTCAAAATGACAATGAAACCATTGTTTTAAATTCAACTACTCGTTAAAAACAAGATTATATTGTTAGAAAATAAAACGACCACAGAATTGTGATAAGTGGAAAATTTATATCAGTTAAAACAAAAGCATAGTAAATTTTGTATGAGAATTAGGTAGGACCATAGAAGACAACCGTTAGTAAATGGAATAAGAAGACAAAGAAAAAAGGGATTAATAAAGTTATGGATTATGAGAAAGCTTAGTTGCAATAAATCTATGCGTGATAGAAATACCCAACAAATATAAAATAAAATAATTTCTACAAGACAATCTCTTCAATGTCAAAAAAATCCCTGTCCCTTCAAAATCAAAAATGCATTTTTTAATTATATAGTAATATATTCAATATTTAATTCACATTGAGATTCTGATCATGATGCAATGTATTGCGAATCAAACGTCTCAATGGAATATTATGTATTAGTAACTATTGTTAAACTTTCGTTAGCACCTACGCACGTCAGTATACAGACCATAAACCGTTAAATGATTGATTGTAGATCAAACGTTGGTCAGTTAATAAACGTTTCGGACCTTTTGTATTGAAGTGTGGGCTAACAGATCAAAGTCAGGTTGAATATGAATATGACCTATTAATTCTTAACATGTCTATAAATATTGTAAATGCTTTTGCATTCGTCGTAAGCATATATTCAGTTTTGTTTTGTGTCTTTTCGAAGGATGCACCCAGTCTGGTCTATGTACATTGTACATTTACTACAAGACACAGCATATAAAAAAACTTTATACCGTGGAACGAACGATACAACAGTAAAATACACAGTGAGATTTGGTTTAATAGCTTCAATCACACCGCAGTAAAGACACTGTTGTGAAATTATTTGGTTGCATTGCAGTGATTGCAGAAATCAGAATGTCATAAGATAAGCAACTGAAAATTGATAAATGCCATCATAATAAAATGATAAATGCAGGGTTACGATATAAGAATATTTATTTAGAACTATATAAATTTCGCAATGTAAATAGCCTGATTTTCTTTTACTTTAGAAGTTATGGGTACTAGAATGACATCAACGATAGTCCTCGACCTGTATTCGTATTAGGAAAATTAAGTGAATAAGATGATAAAATTCTGCAAATAATGTAGTCAGCTGTAGATATGTCATGTAGATAATCATATTATTATGGTCTTTGCTAAAAATGATGTCATATAATGGCTAACCCGGCTAAGTACAGTCGTCTTAGCTTAAAACTAAAAATATAAGTGGCACTATCTTTTGGAAATATACTTAAATATTTTCACATACTCAAAAACAAAAAAGTAGCGTAAAATTTTGGGTTTGCTCGATTTTATTTAATTTAACTTTTTTTAAATAGACATTATTACAAAATACAAAGTTTTTATTATACTTTTACAACATTTTATATATAATTAGAAAAAAAATATTGTAGTATTAGGTATAGTGTATTGAAAATACATTGCATAATTCATAAGCGCATTAAATGTGTAGAACTTTCTGAAAGTTTAAACGCAACAAACACTGCTGATGCAAATGTTGTTCAAACGCTTGCTAAGTGCAACGCCTAGCTAGGTTGTGTACCCAAGCTTAAAGTAGTTACTTTGAATTTAAATTTCTATATAGTTTAGGCTATTTTACTACAAGATTCCTTCGCACATTTAAAATTTAATTTATCAGAAACATTACTGCTCAACGTAACTACGCCTTCGCGGTCTTAGTGATATTGACTGTGCAACAATAATTTAACTTATTTTGAGCTTACAGTGTTGCACGCCTTCAGGATTAGGTCATTTGAAAGGCCACGAGGTATCTTATAACAGCGGACACTTTTATAAATTGAGAACAATATTACAAACCCTAAAAGTAAATCTTGGAACCATTAATAAAGGTAGCAATACATGCCAACATTATTAAAAAGTTGCGCTAAAAATAATACTCTAAAATTGTTGCCATTTAATATTTACTAGCGACCCGCCCTGGCTTCGCACGGGTGCAATGCTAATGTATCATACATATAATCCTTCCTCTTGAATCACTCTATATATTAAAAAAAAATCGCATCAAAATCTGTTGCGTAGTTTTAAAGATCTAAGCATACAAAGAGACGGACAGACAGCGGCAAGCGACTTTGTTTTATAGCATGTAGTGATTCGCTTGGAATATGTCAATCGAGTAGATGATAATATAAAAGGCACAATTATTTTTTAAACGATTCGTAGTCGTTGAGAATAAAAGTTTATCAATTGCAATGTTTCATTTACTCAGGAATAGAATGAAAGAACATATTATGGTAATAGACTTGAAGAATTACGTTGTACAAACACAGCCGATAGTAAATAGTGTTGTTAAGTGCAACATAATTCACAAAGTCATTGCTTCGGCGAAAGTTACGATATAGAACCAAGAAGTGCTGTTTAGCATTTTCTTAGAAACTTTCATTTCATACTTTCTTAATAACAGTTCTGTGTGTAAAATCTTTATTGTAATAAGAGCAATTTCGTTTAATAGCCTTTGATGTAAAACTAGCTTGATTACAACGTCATTATAAATGCAGAAATTTTTAATTATCAGGTATGAAATCATGGTCATGTAAATTAGAATATCATTTGTATTTTATATATTCACGGTTGTTAACTTCAACGCATTTTTATTTGTAATATAACGAGGTATCTTCATTAAGTTAGAAATGTTCGTATTCTTTGAAAATTAGTGTTTTAACTTGTAATACATATGTATTCAGTTGGAGGAATAAATTTATTCGTTTGAAGTAACGCCCAAGGGCCTAGTCACTGGAAAATTTATATGCAAAGCGTTGTCCATTATAATTTCAATGTGCCATACCATATTGATTGCGATAAAAGAGGTGAGCTTACACCTTGTTGAAATTTATTGACAACATAAATTGAATAAGTAATGCTTTATGAACTGTTTGACAATGTATCTTATAATATACAATTTGTTATTTATTACATAACATTAAAAAACCATCGATTAGGTATGAAGTTAAAATGTGGAAAGAGAAAACTAAATTGTTAATGGGTAGGTAAGATGTCTTATTAGTATTCATTTTTCTCAAATAACACTTATCAAACAACGTAAGGATATCTCATTCACCCAAACTATATATTAATTTCACAATATACTACTATGCAACTCTGTGCTAATAAATATAATTATGCTAACATTCGCCAACAAGATGTAGACGACGATCCGCCAAATACAATCATCCTCAGTGAGACAGGTACAAGATAATTCAGAATCAGTAGATATTTCATAACAAACGTAGGATAATTCAATTGTTATAAATTGTTTGTCAAATGTGTCACTCCATGGTTTTATTGAGTAATTTATTATCCAAATGGATATACAGGCACAAGGCTAACTGCTCCTACGCGGAGCGACCATCGTAAATCTAGGACTAGTCTAGACAATTCAACAACTGAAGTTAGATAACCGTATTAAGTGCCAAAACGATCCGTGGGTGCGACGGCCAAGACACTAATCGCAAATTATGAAATGTAACGATAAATGACTTTAATAATGATTCATACTTAATTACTATGAAATTAGACCAACATTTATTCAAAACAGATTTCAGCGAAAAGATTATCAAAATTCATAAAAGGATTCCAGGTTCGTTTAGGTTACGAAATTATCTTTCTGATATCAATATTGTAACACGATAGGAAAGGCGAGACATGGGAACACGTGACAGATTAATTCATTGTTTGACAAAAACACGACAAATAGCACAGTATTTTCTCATGATACGACATACAAATGACCCACAATTGTATTTTGCAGCAGTTCATGTTAAACGTCAGCAATTAAACATGTAGCATTTTATTACATGTTATCTTTGATAGCTGTCAACTTATTTATTTAAAGAACGAACGATACACCGTCAAATTGAACATCTTATACGGTCTTATTATATCGTGAGTTAACATTACACAAGATTATATTCCATTTGACTGCATCTAAAGAAAAGGGGCACTTCAAAATCAAAAGTAATTGGACAAGACAACGTAACCAAATTAATGTCACGTTTGCGACCAAACCTGGTTTACTTCAACAGGTAATATTGCACCTAGACGTTCCACTATTATTGTTAAATCTGTGTTTAATAGCTCAGCTATCGTGAGTTACAAAACCAAAGAAGGCAACGCTATAATTTAGCAATCTGTCATCGTCTCGTTTACTATGGATTGAAATTACATGGTTGATAACTAAATTTAGTTCAGCAATCTCTTTTCCTTCGTTCTTGACTAGATGTTACACATAAGCGTGATTAGAGATTATTTCGCTTGTTAGCTGAATCACATCAGCTTATAATAGCGGCATATATCATTAATGTTACAATTAATGTAGAATACACGTGAATTCTCTCCGTTTCCTAGAGCAATCAGATCTGAAACCAGTTCATCGGAACTAGTTGTTCGTGTTACTCAATTAACGTCAATCAACTGCAATATACGCTTATCAGGTGAGAATTTAATGTGATTTCTGAAGCACATACAGGGTTACAAATTTATATGCTGATTTAAATAGATTTGTTCATCAATTTATAATCACGTCGTTGCTCCTAAAGGTCGCATGGTTGACAGAACCCTTTTGATGCCATTAGCTCAGCTCTTACATGAAGTGTGAGTAAAAGGTGAATAGAAAATTTGATTTGGTACAAAATAATTAATGAGAACCACATCAAAAGTTGACGTATGGAAATAAAGGTCGCGTTGAAATAAATATTAGCAGTGACATTCCTACAGACGGGAATTAGAATGTGAAGGCAATGACGTGAGGGTTTAGAATAGGTATACCCAATGTTCGTATTCGGTAGCAAAAACAAGCTAGATTCCATAAGTATACATCTAATAAACAATGCTTGTTTATCAGATACAATAGACAAATTTTAGTTATAGACGAAAAAAACTATCTTTAACATTTTATCTAATGCATGTCCTAATTCGTAAACGGTTTCACCGAAGAAATAAAAATTCATAAAAAATAATAAATCTTTTTAATAGTAAGGCTGTGGTTTTTATGAATTCTTCGCAAAATGATTCATTTCTAACTTTGTTAATATAGGTTAGAACGTCATAATATCCGGCATGCCAGTAATAAAACATCAAAACAGTGTCGCAGCTGACGGTATAAATAATACACTATACTACAGTATTATAGTAGAATTTAGATTGACAGTTACAGTTACAGTTAACATTATGATGTTTCAATGTTGTCCGGTACGCCTTACCACAAAAGCAGATGTCCTATTAAAATGTTAAAATAATTAATATTCAATAAATAAAATCATATGAGTCAGTTGAGATTTATAGGTAAGTTAGGTAGTTATCACATTATTCACTAGATAAGTATGTCCTACAATGGCATACTTCACTTAGTAAGTGTGTTAAACAGATATTCAAAAACACCACTGAGAATTTGTATTTTTAACTGACACATTGTCGATAGTAAAACACTACTTAAACTTTAACACTAGTGTTGTTATTAAATTTATTTTCAATAGCGCGACTCGGATGCGTCCATTAAACTTTAGTTAAAAATGCATAAATTAGTACTTATACTTTTATTTATATATTTAAAGTTTAAAGGAACTGGCAGCACTAAAAGACCACCAAGGAGGCTTGGTTTGATATACTGTATGGGAGTTCATACTAGGTCCATAATCCTTCAGACTGTTTAGTTCGTAGCCAATAACAATTTGTTAAATAGTTTCGACTCGTACTATTAACAATCGCCATTATACCTTTTATGGCAAGTATTTAATATTTTCGAAGAACCAACCAGAATGCAAAACAGACTATTGCAAATTTAAAACCTGCAGGTTTTGTTGGTCGTTTCGTATTCGAAGCCTTAGTTCAGAGCTAAAGTGTGTAAGTAAAAGAATAAATATTTTATAGATAGATACTTAACGAATTTTAGTGCATTTTAAGTAGGCATTTTAAATGTTTAATTATTTTTGGAATTATATGTAAAAAATAAGATTACTATTAGTTATTTCAGTAAGACTAATACTAGTTCAGTTAATCGATATTAACAATTTAGCAATCCAGATTTTATCTTAAATATAATTTTTATTATTTGTAGGGAATCTCAATGCTAGTCATTTCACAAGATTTTTACAATAATTAACGATGCCAATGCTACGTAACCGTTTACAGTAACCGTAACCTATTTGACACGACAAGACGTGTAAAAAAAGTATCACCATAAAATGGCGATTTGAAATATGACTTCTAACATTTACGATAGATATCGGATCATTTGATTTATCTGGAACCAAATACCTATTTAATCAATTATTTTTTTATTAAGGTTTAGGCTGATCCCACATAGACAGTGCGCCTTTCTCGAGCGTGTAAGCGAAGCGAACAGTGCTTCCGCTACCCCCGCTGTCGTCCGCATCTGACACATTCTCGAGGAACGCAGATTTTATCCGATCAATGTTTCATTATACATTATCTACTAATCAACCATAGGGTCAAAAACCAGGTAGGTAATCTTTTTATTTATTTTCTTTATTGACTTTAAATATAACTACATCATAACTGTTCAACATCACACGTGAAGCAACAAGAAACAAACGCAATGCATTGATACTGCAAACTTTCTTCAGTAACTAAGTTTAAGCCTCATATGGCGACTTAGCAACACCCCACGTATACCTACTTTTTAAATTAAATACGGTCGAACCACTGGCGATCTGAAAGAAAACTTGTCGGGAACACTTTTCTTTGTTACCAACTATTTTCTCCGTCGGTAAATCTCACTAAGCACCGACATCTAATCTATTGGCCAAGGTACAATAAAAGCTATCGGCCCTGTTTATATAGGGCCACGCAATTACTTCTAAGTTAAGCTACATTTAATTACACAACTTACTGTTCGCAGTTTTAACGGTGTTAGTTTAAACACTGTCGAATGTAGCAGTGTTTCGTGTAAGAATTGCGTTACAAATTATCATTGAGTACTTAGTTATTTGTGGCAAGTAAAATTTGTTAGCATGCGACATAACCGAATCGGGTGTAGCATTTAAATTCATTGATAAACGCGGAGGGCGAGCTGATATATTTATTGGAAACTGTCAACGTAAATGATATCCAATATAATTTTACTATACTAAAGTTCATTCTTGAGACAATCTCTGTAGCTTTGCGGTATTTGACTTGCTTTAAATCTCGAAGGTTGTGGGTTCAATCCCCACGCCGGACTAAAATCTTTGTGTAGATTCCGAGATTCCTTGGTTTAGGTTTGATTGCTTTAGGGACTACTCTCCGTGCCCATGCCTCGTAAAGCACATTAAGCCGTTGGTCCCGATTGTTAAACAGCATCTACAACAATCGTATACCAGGGAACTGGCGGTAGCTTTTCCTTGTGTGTTACAAAATAATACTGCAGTCACCAACCCGCCTACCAAACGTGGTGCCAATGCAAAACCCTTCCTCGCGAGGGAGGGAGCGAGGAGGCTCTTGTTCAGCAGTGGACGTTGTACAGGCTGATGATGATGAGTATGAGATGTTGACTCTAAAGTTAAATATTATTCAATAATAATCCTTAGAATAGTTGGAACCAACCGTAGCAACTATGTATTATAGACTAAAATGACAATAATGAAGTAGAATAAGTAGCAACTTTCAAACTATTAAACGATGACCGCTATAATTTTATATAAATGGAACCTCAATAACGTGTTATTAGATCCATAAAGATGCTTATCTTGAGCTAGCCGTGAAGGTAGAATCGAGTTTAATCGTACTTATATTCAATCGATACCATAATAAGAGAATTGTTCTTTGGAATAGTTTTTTATTCTTAGATATAAATATTTTATAAGGTCAAAAGCTGTAGAATTATTCAAATTTTCATTACCTAATTATGGGTGACACATAATGGTTTAAACATTCATCAATAACGGAGGTTGATAAAAAATCGTAATAAAACGCGCGACGAAAACGCTTATTAGTCATTTGCATAATAAATTACATCCAATAAAAGATTGTAATCGGATAAATAAGTTTACAACTTGTAAACTCGTTTTATGAGTACGCGTAGGAATAATTGTGGGACAAAAATCATTATATGCAAATATTTAGAACAAGATACGGAACATCGGCGCCTCTGATAAACCGGTCTAATTTCAATCGAGCCATACACATCACACATTCCACATATGGCGTTCCACCATTTAGTAATTATAATTGTTTCGATGTAATATTATTAACTTCCTGATTTGATTCTGTCGATAGTGTTTAGGTAATGTGTAAATGTGGGTGTATGATAAAGATAACATCGAACAATTAATAATTAACGTTCTAAATTGATGTCTTCAATCAATGTCATAATATTTTAGCATAACGACTTAATGACTTTGCGAAAGAAGTCGCGAATAACAGCTACTTCATTATATTAATTACAACTCTTTTATTTACTGCATTTGTAAACTTGACATACCTTAAAACGACCTAACAATTTGTTACTATGTATCATGAAACTAATCCTCTAAAAAGACATTCAACATCCGAAGATGACTCCTCTTTCAAACCTTGGCTACCATCGTAGAGGTAATATGCCTTATGCCTTGGCATGTTTGTTGGTGATGGCAGTAAGTAACCTTGAGCTGATAGATGCTGCTGCCCACTATTGGGTGGCCCTAAAGGAGTCCTACGACGCCCATGTTAAGAAATGGAAGGTGGTCTATTCTAAGCCGGAAATCACAAGGCGTCCTCCGAGAATAATTAGTGGAATTCGTAACTTATCTGGGGTCATTCTGCACCTTGTAAATTAGACACTTTCTTCTATAAATAAAGAGAGTCTATGAGTTTGTAAGGTTATATAGGGAGTAATCTCTGGATCTACTGAAACGATTTTGACAATTCTTTTACCAAAAGAATGCCAAATAATTTTTGGATATCATAGGTTATATTTTATAACGAGATTCCTAAGTGAACGGGATTTACGTGGTAGAACCGTGCGAAACAGCTATTATATAATAATTTAACTAATTAAGTTCAATAAAATACTAACAATATGTTTCAAGCCACATGTAACTCAACAATAATTATGATGGTAATCAGATACATTGCCGTTTTTATTCTTAAATCCGGTTTATTTGCTTTTAAATCCCTGTAGAATCCGTAGGTGGTCCGTGAAATCCGATTATCCAAACATAAGCACACAAACCCACATTGTAAACAATATCCGTGAAGTCATAAATTTAATCGATGAATCGATTAGAAAACATATCGATGACTCACTACAATACAAAATATCGATTGAACGCGTGGGCCATGCTGTGAAATTGCAAAACTGCTTAACTTAAACCCCGGAACCAATCACAACTATATTTTAGCGCTGTAGCTGTTAAATTAACCATAAACGTATTAATCATTTTATGTTAAACATTGCGGATTTCACATACTCGTAAATCTTTAAAATTAATTGCTTTATATACCAAACTATTTGTTATAACAATAAGGCTAGAGCCCTGCTCGCCTTTGTACCAGAAGCGTCGTAACTGACTTAATAAAATGTCCATCCGAAAAATGAAAATTACAAGACAATTAATTGACTAGATTTGTATACAGAATACATAATATCCATAATACCCACCCTGTAAGTTTCGATTCGGAACACAATATATAAAAATTAAGATCAGACAAACAAAAACTGAGAATGTAATTTGAATGTATGTTTCGTAATCTTTATTTTTACATACCCTACACTTCAATAAACGGGATGTTGTTGATGATATTGACTCGTTTACTCGGACACCCCCATTTCTCATTTTTAATAACGCAATTTCAGTGTCATTGCATTGTGTTTAAAAGTTAATCAATTTGTTGTTTATTCAATCATTGGTTATTTTTACTGATTTAGTGACCATTTACCTTTTTTTAAATTGTTTTTACTCTCTGTGAAAATGGATACTACTCCATTAGAGTGCGCTCAAGTTGTAGCACTGATCCAGGCTCGATCGAGTCAGCGCGTCGTGGCCAGACGTCTCCACCTAAGTCGATCAGCAGTAAGACGAGTGTACCGAAGGTTCATAGAGTCTAAGAGCTTCAATAGACGATCAGATTCGGGTAGAAACCGGGCTACTTCATAACGAGATGATCGATTTATGGTGTCTACAAGTTAAAGAAATCGACATTTGACTGGTGTTCAGGTGCGACAGCAACTTCGTAATGTTCGCGGTGTAGCTGAAAGTGAATGGACTGTACGACGGAGACTTGCAGAAAGCAGATTGCATCCTCACAAACCCGCTAATGGTCCAAAATTAACCCCCGGGCATCGCCAAGCGCAGCTTCGATTTGCTCGTGCTCACGTTGATTGGACGTTTGAACAGTGGAAGGTCGTACTGTTCTCGGGTGAGTGTAAAATCAGTGTTCATGGAAATGATGGGCGCAGGAAAGTTTCTTGAAGAGAGGGAGAACGATTTGCACAGGCTTGTATTGAAGAACGAGTGGCTTTTGGAGGAGGTACGTGGACTGTTTGCGGAGAAATTTTTTTGGATGGAAAAACGGATCTTCAGTTCGTATCCGGACCTAGTCTAGGCAATTTGAATTCACAGCGATACATCCAGGAGGTGCTCGAATATCATGCCATGCCATACGTCGGATTTGTAGGCGAGGGTTTCACGCTAATGCACGACAACGCCCGACCACATACAGCCACGATAGTATTCCAGTACCTACGTGAGGTGGAAATTCCTGTTATGGAGTGGCCAGCAAGAAACCCTGACCGCAATCCCATTGAACATCTATGGGATGAGCTTAAGAGCAGGGTCAGGGCCAGAAATCAGCCCCTAGAAACCCTCCAGGAACTAAAGGTGTAATTCAAGAGGAGTGGGAAGATATACCCCAAGAAGTCATAAAAAAAATTGAGCTATTCTAACCGTTTTTGGTTTTCAGTCTGTAAAATCAATAAATCAAAATCTGTTCCTGTAAAAACTGGTCAATTGTAAACTTAGACAGACATTTAACAAACAGTGTGAAAAGTATTCATTAATTAATTATAGATTTTGATTTATCGTGTTTTGAACGAAAGCGTACGGGGTGGGTCGATTTTTTTGCACGCAAGTGTATATTGATACGGGCGAACTTGTATTTAAGATGATATAAAATACATTTTGTATATGTAGAGTATAAAGAAAAAATAACAATTGTACCAAATACTAACTTCCCGCGCGCGGTTGCACCTGCCTAACTTCTGTTCTCGTAGGAATTTCATAATTAAATATATCCTTTAGCTTTCCTCGATAAATGGGCTATCTAACTCTTAAAGATTTTTTTTAATCAGACCTGTGGTTCCTTCGATTTGCACGTTCACGCAACCACTCTCCAGCTTAAGTAGAGTAGATATTTTATTTCTAAACACAAATATACTAAATATATCATCCTACGTACGTATAAACGCTCCTATCTCGAAAACAATAAAAAACAAAAAAATAAGTTATATAACATATCTAAATTGTATATCATCAAATATATTATTGTGAACTATCTAAATCTTTTTTAAGTAATACCGATATGTTTACTACAAGATATCAGTGAAAGCTGTGAACCGCTGTTTGAAGTTTCCGACAACGGATAAAATATCGAATACTTGACGCGGAACGATCACATTTGTAGGTTGGTATTGACCAAAGTATCCTAAGCGCAACAAGTGCGATACTGTAACAATATACTACGAGTATAAAAATGTTGGAGCTATGAAATGCCACTTGGAAACGAAATTTATAAACCAAGAAACAATGATGTTCTTGGAAACTCGGAATTGGAATAGCCGAAACTATGGCAGTTTATACAAGACTTGAAATTGACCGTCTTAAATATCAGAATTCAAAGACCATACTAGAAAATAATTGGGAAAAGTTTTGAATTAAATCGCACGTCAATGAATTACTTGCAACTACATAGTTACACTATCTTTCCTTACCTTATGTATATATTTATGTATGGGTATATATTCCAAGTATATTAGTGTATGTTTATTATATGTAATATTGTTTTTGTGTACCTTATATATATAAATATATAAACTACACACGATATGATCTTCTACATTTAACTGTTTCCTATCGCGGGTCAGCTGGAAGAAATTTCTATTGAAATAAACTGTACCTTTGTGCAATTTGTATTTTTTTATCTTGTCTCATATTGTTTGTGTGGACATAAATTATTAAATAAATAGTGTTAATTAATTTATACTTGACTAGGTATATGGGACGTTGCGACATACTAACACCTATAGATGGCTTCAGGTGTTCACGTAAATTCATAACAATGTTGGCTTAGGGCCAATTAGCGATACTACGTACTAATCAAGTTAAATCAAGATCTGTTACATAACTAATGCATTACGCGTTCAAACTAATGATGATTATAATATTATTCCATTTTACGTTGTGTTGTTGTGGTCTTCACAAGTATCTATCGATAACGATTCATATGTCAATTACGTATGACTAAATAAATATCATTATTTCATTTATTTATGTTCCGTGAAATGATAGAGAAAGATAAAATGCGGTCAGATAAAGCCCACATTTGTTGAAAGCATTTAAAGGCTATAAATTCCTATATTTCACAATTTGTTGGGTTCAAATTGTAAAATACATGCATTTATATTCAACGACATGACATGAAGTCTGGTATCAGTTGCCAAAATTATGACGGAACTTCAATAGCCTATAACAATAACTTAACACGCAATATCCTAGACAAGTTGCTGACAACCAAGATTTTATCTGCAATCCATTCAAATTTGCGTATTGAAAACAATGAAACTGCAGCTATTGTACTGTTTATGGAAAGTCGGTGTAAGGTAGGAATAATCCAAGTGCCAAACGGTGAAAGACAATGGTGAAGTCTTCAGCTAAATTCTTTGATATCATGTGGTATGTAGATATGCCTGATTATTTATAGGAGTAAGTTTAAAGGGAAATGTGAACATTTTTGGTGGAATTCTTAGAGTAATACAGTAAATTATAGTTTGCATTTAATACTCAATACAATAGATTATTGCATTCTATAATGTAGTATGTATTCTATAATGTATGTTGCCGTGTGGTCTCCGGCTTAGAATAGACCACCCCATGTCCTCCCATGGGTGTCGTAAAAGGCGACTAAGGGACATATGGCTGATGGATGGGCAGCAGCATCCATTAGCTCAAGGTTTACATCTTACTGCGATCACCAATCCGTCTGCCAAGCGTGGTGATTATGGCAATATTCCTCTACGATCCTGGCTTGCTAAGGTCTGTTAAGAGGAGGCCCATGTTCAGCAGTGGACGTAAACGGGCTGTTGATGATGATGATGATAATGTAGTACAGGAAGTAAAATAACAACAATAATAATTGTAACAATTTTGAACCCCGTCGGGCACAGTTAAATATTGAATGGCTTTAAGGGTTATTTTACTGTAGTAATTCCCTACTTTTCTCCTTAAGAGTTAAAATAAAAACGATAAATATTTTTTTATATATCCGAATATTATCAATCTAAGAAGTGTGTTTTTAGATGGTTCTGATTTCAGCAAAAAAAAAATATTTAACTGTTTTTAGGAAACATTATAATTAAATATTAACTTCAAATTAGTTAATACAAATAATATATAGACAATATTGAACAAAAGTCTACAATATCTGTGTTAGATACATAAGAATATTACGATAACCTTGTTTGGGGGTGGGCGGGAAATAGATTGATTTAGACTACATGACAAACTTGTTTACTTAGCAATTTATAATAAAATTGTTAAGAGCTTTGACACGAATTATTGTCAACGCCAATGAAAACTTTGAAAACATATGACATGTTTTCGAAGTTTAGCAACAATAATAGTAAGAGCAAAGATAATTCATTTTCGTCTGTCTGGAATCTGTATGATTATTTTAGCGCTCATTACGCCGAAATTGCGGTATGAATATTAATGAAACTTGGTATGACTATAGTACATACATATCTTACTTATATTTTATCCAAGAAAAAGTCAGCGGGGTAAGGAATATTTAGTAAATTTAGAACATCAATTGTTGTAGTTTTTAAATTAAATATTTTTTTTATCTTTATGTTTTACTAGCTTGGCACGGAGATAGTCATTATGACATAGACTTCCAAAAATTGACAAAACATTACCATGAACAATTTAAACAAGAAGTATATTTTATGGCACTTTCAATCTTCTGCAAAACAAATAGCGGTATTATTTTTTGATCTTAGTATTTTTTTATATCAGTCGAAATAAGTTGGTAAATACACAAAAGACTAAATATGTATTATGTAATATAATGCAACCTCTGTGGCGTTATATGAAAGCCTCGTTTTAAGTATTGTGGGTTCGAACCCCATGCTGCATAAGAGATCTTTATGTACCTTTGTCAGGGTCTGGTTGGATGAGGACGTACTCTCCGTATCCCAGAAAGGAAGGAGGAAACAAAAAAACAATATAGAAACTAAAATTAATACTGGGACTTATGTCTTTTACACTGACCTTTTCAACTATAATTAAATAATGCCAAAAAGACATACACACAAACCCCATAAAAAAAACAGATAAAAATACTCGAGTAGAGTTGAGTCAATAAATCATCAGGTAATAATAGGTGGTTGATTAGTGACGTCAAACCGTGGGGATCGCCGTAGGGAGCTATGCGAATACCAACGTGTCATTGGGGACAGAAAACGGTAACTGTGGAGTAATACCAGAGTTGTACTGCCACGAGTTGATGTAGGTACTTATTTTCTGATGCCTTAATGGTTGTGTGAATCCCGAGTTATATGTATAGGTACGGACGGTTAGGCATGACAGAAAAAAAAGGAAATCGGCTGAAGAAGTCATTAGAATCAATTTATTTAGGTATCACTAGAGGCGCAGTGGGGATCGGAAGTCAAATTAATTTATAAAAATCTCGCAACAGCTCTTGTTGATACGGCACGTTCCCCGAATACTTGTATTTACTTTGCACAGCAAATAAGCATCGTCATTCAATGATGCAATGCTGTCAAAATTCTGGGAATTTAACCAAGTAGCATAGTTTTAGAATAGTTGTCAAATTTTAGCTTTATGTATTATAGTTAAAATTATATGCTCAATATTTCTATCCATACAAAAATAATTTCCTTCAAATGTCACGACGAGCGTAAACCACACCTAAGAAATCGCTGGTATGCGTGCAGTTGGTCATCTTTATTAGATACTTACCTGTATTAAAATAGTTAAATAAGCGGCAGTTTCCTTTGCATACCAGTGACCTTAACTGAACCGTGATTGCTGGTTTTCTACTATTATAATATTGTTAAAAAACGTTTACGATAACCCAATAAGCTTTTAAATAGCTGCATAGTTATTTAATACAACCAATGAATAGCTTAGCAACAAACTTGAACTTTCGTGACCGTTTATACAGTCGATTTATTGGGCTTTTAGATAATTACGTTCATTGTATTATTATGATGATGATATCTATACTAATATCTTGACCTCAGAAGCATAACGACGGATGTACTATTATCTTTAAAAGCATTTGGTCGTAAGTGCCAGTTTACTGTAATGGCACAAACGACGTATGTTTCTGAAGAATAATGTCACTTCCGACCTTATGCTTCTGAACTCTAGATATTACGAAGGCAATTTGTTTTATGTTTGCATTGGTTCCGGATCTATAGGACAGATTTCAAAAATTGTTTCATCATTGGAAAGCTACATTATCCAGGAGTAACATAGGCTGAGCCGGATTGCTCATGCGTACCCGGCCCCCGCCACCGGCGGATCGAAGGAGTGTCCTCTCCTCGTGGTATGAGTTTAGCATACCGCGCTATGGAGAGGGCGAGTCATGGAATGCGTTAATGCATTTCCCCGAATAAGAAAAAATAAAAAAAAATGGAGTAACAAAGGCTATATTTAATTATGAATGGTCGAATTTCAACCACCAGGCGACCGCTAGTATCTACACATCGTACTGAAATAACATCGGGTTGAATAACATAGGTACATCAACTTCTACATAAGTTTACAGCCCTGCCAGTGTCATAAGACCTAGTTACCTAAACGATTGTTATGGCAATCGAGTGTTTGAAGCGCATCAACATAAATTTATCGGAAAGAGGGCTGCCCTAACAGTATTAACAAAAAACCAAAGTGATTGGAATAGAATGAGGCGTAGGGTGCCCTTACGCTTTCTGTTAGATTAAATGACTAATATTTGTAAACACTTTACATGAGATGCCAACGACCCGCATGATATATCGTAGTAATATTCTGATACATTTAGACGATTCATTAAACGTTTTTTGTTGCGCCTAATGGCAGATAATGTCCACGTTGACGGAGAAGCAGATCTGCGTCTCCTAATCCGTGATTTGCTCCACGTCTTTACGCTGGGCTGAATGCCCGACGACAGCTGAAGACTTCAGTGAAGCACAAAAAATCTGCGCGATACTTTGTGTTATAATCCTCGAGACGTCCGAATGCCCCGCGCCTCCGCGCCGATCGGCAAAATGAAATGACTTGATTTGACCAGATATTGTCACATGTCTTAAGGGCAACCTTTGTATGAAGAAAACAAAATTTACGCGGCCAAAGTAGCGGGCAAAGGCTAGTAGTAATAATAATAGATAAGAACTTTACTCCCGCAACATCGTCCGCGTAGATTTAGGTACTGGACTAATAGATAGGTAATGTGAACATTTCAAAATATTGATACATAAGCTTCCCGCGCGCGGTTTCACCCGCGTACCTCCAGTTCTCGTAAGAACTGCATAATTAAATATAGCCTATAGCTTTCCTCGATAAATGGGCTATCTTCTACTGAAAGATTTTCTCTAATCGGACCATCAGTTCCTGAGATTAGCCCGTTCAATCAATCAAACTCTTCAGCTTTATACATTAGAATAGATGTACAAATTGGGCAAGTGGTAACCCTATTACGCATACCCACCCGGTTCCCATACAATGCAGTGTGGTTCTCAACTTCCCGGGTCGTGGTCAGAGGCCGATGTCTGATGGATGGGACCGTAACTAGACATTAGAGATATGCTGATTAGACAACTGTGCTTATGAGAATGATGCTTTCAAAGAACAAAGTAACATGAGGTTTCCGTGAGTTATTGCTCTATGCAGATAAATCGGGTTTGTATATCGTGGTATGAGGTGTACAATGATAAGAATGTAGGTATAAGTACTTTCTGATTCAAATTCAAACTAAAATGTAAATTAAACACAGTTAATGTTCGCATTGTGAAAGATCTGACGTATAAGATACAATAAGGGACACCATACAATTTTACAGATTTGTGGCCGCTCTATATTGTAAATGCACATAAACAAAATTGCACGGATATTATTCTGATATAAAACAAGTCAATCTGAATAAAACCGTTTAATACCAATAACATATATAAAAAATGTATCTTATTGATGTTTTATATAGCGCTAACTGTATTCCCAGATAAATAAAATATAGATCACAATTGCACATGCCCTTAGTAAGACCACAACCACCAATGACAAAAGACGACCGATTTGTCCAAACATAAGATCATAAGCATCTTTTACAGACAATGATTGCAATCAATTACTTTACTTTTATTTACTGAACACACCGCAAAGGAACATCCGACGATATTGCTGAACATGTGCCACATCTTAACAGACCTTGACAAGCCGGGGTCGTTGAGAAATATTGCCATAATCAACACACTTAGCAGGCGGATTGGTTATCGCATTCTTTAGCTGATAGATGCTGCTACCCCTCCATCCGATGACCTCGTAGATCCAAAGTCCGAGAGGCCCGCGAACTGTAGAGCGACAGTTGCACAAAAATCCCCTAAACTTAAAGCCATAATCCCTCAATCTCCCCGTCAGCGACCGCCCTAAACCGAGGTCCAAGTCCCACAGGGGACGCCCTCTTGCGCAGGTTGCTTAGTTTGTAGTTTATAAACCATTTATTAAAGCTGGAGCTCTGCTCGCCTTTATGCCCGGTGAAGTAGCAAAAGCCTCGAGGCTACGTACGTATGACCAAACGAAGATAAAAGAAAAAAAGAACTGCTACCCCTCCATCGCCTGTGTGTCCATTGCACTATTGTGTATTATGTGCCCTTAGTCACCTCTTACGTCACCTATCCTTTAAAACAGCCGAAAGATACGGACCCAAAAATATTCTATACCTATAAAATAGGTAAAAAAAAGGTTTCAATGTAAGCAAATAAGCAAATTCAAAGCTCGAAAGGACAGACGAAAGTCGTAGTTTAGATAGCGTAACTTCAAATCATTATATATTGTTCGGAAGCTTGACACCCCGATTCGCGTTGACCTTTCCGTTATGATAAGATAAACCGTTACACAATTGTTACTTATAATATAAATAAAATAGGTTACGCAAAGGAAAAGAAAATACATTTGTTGTGTTATGTTATGTGCCTCTCTTTCTTGCGCAAGAGCATTGTTTAGGTTGAGGGTTTAACTAACTAATCAAATTTAAAATTTGATGTGTTGGATGGTTGGGATCTATTGTTTTTTATTCTTTGTATCTAACTACTATCTACTAACAATGGCAACGATTTACACTTGCGTGCACTAAAATTATTAGTAAATCATTCATGTGGTAAAAATAAATCAACATGAATGTTAAATAAGCAGTTTTGCTAAACCCTACATATTTTCCAATATAAATTTCATAATAATATTATGTAAATATGTACCTCATTTTCGACCAAAGCACACATACACATAGCACACATAGCAGATTATAAAAATGCTAAGACAATATATTTGGACTCGATACCTAACTAAATGCATGTATACTACAGTGACTATTGATGACCCGAATTTGCATGGAAATTGAATGCTTTAATTAAATTAGGAATTACGGAATTACGTGACTTCCAATCACAACAACATCGAGCATTGATTACGTTTCAATTAAATATCATTAGAGCATAAAGCGTGTATTACAATGCAACAGAATTAGGATTTATTGAAGCATTAACGGGTAATACACAATTGGTTAGCATTAATAGACTATTGGGAGCATTTATAAACAAACTTTCCCGCAAATAAACACAATTACTTCCGATTAACTAGACTCGAAACGAATTAGACCGAGATTTTAATGTCGATTTATAACAATCGGATCATCTACCGTTAAAAATATACCGTAAGCCGACGGAATTCCGATTTATCGAAAATCTATTTAGGGTTGTTACCGGCTTTTAGAATAAAAATAAACAATAGGATTTTTTTGAGCTTGTTTTATTTTCATTCGTAGATTTTAGATTGGTTTGTTTTTCAGCATAAAAAACACTCGAATCTAAAATCAATTTTTTGATTATACCTACGCCGTGTTTTTAGTCGTTGCTACTCAGGTAAATTATTTAAAATGACTTCAAACCTTTGTAAGGCGCCCGTTCATGCTACCTAGATTATATCGTATTTCATTGCCTTGAGGGAAACTTTTAATGTTTAATTTCATTACGATGTAAAATAAGTAGTAGTTGTAAAATTACGGTGTATATATAGGTACTTATCTTGTTATTACCTCCAACGCAGCAGGGATTTAAGATTATCTAAGAAATAACAGAATAAAGAAGAAAATAGAATTCAATATTTCGAATCACAAAAGATTCTCGAATGCATTTGAGGCCGCAATAGATTATCCTAAATACAATTTAAAATTTCCAATATACATTAAAATACATTTTCTTTGTTATCCGAATTTTAATTTAAAGTTGTTATTACAGCATGATGTAGCACTATTCTTGTTATCTTTTTTCTAAAAAAGAATAAAATAAAACATCTGTTGGACGACCCTAAATCATTCGTTTATAGCAACAAACATTCGATCTGATCAACACAATAGGGTTGTCAGTCATCTTATTACGATCCATTATTATCATAAACGTGTATCGATTTTAGCCTGTACAATAGCATTTCTTAACGATTTAAGTCGATTTATACATCACGCGGCTTAAGTCGGTTTCGATCTCTATTGTAATAGCTAATTAACACTAAAAAAGTTCATTACTAGCACGCAAATATTTTATCTATGACATTTGCTAACAAGCGTTTAGTCATTACATTCGATTTATGAGCCGTTTCAACTATTTCTAATAAATAAAAATTATCTAGTGATAAGCAAACATTAAAGATTGCAAATTTTTCAAATTCATTATTGTGACGTTAAAATAACAAATAAGCAGCAACAGTAAAACAAAATTGCTTGCTTAACGGCTATATTCCATCACAAAAGATATAGGGCGAGAATTGTACAGGCATTGTCTGTTTGAGGGGTAATTTTAACAGATTTTCGCCTAAAACGTAAACTATAAAAGCAAATGTTGCTTTTTATATTTATAATAAAAAACTACGACATAATAATAAACTGTATTACCTTTTTATAATATTCTTTTCGCTTCCAATTCATAGGGTAAACGAGAGTTTTTGTGTATTCAAATGACCAGACCTGATTTGACCCATGTTACCCCACCCAATGACCGCATTGAATGAGCGGCATCTCGGATAAGCTAAAATATTCATAATTTCGTTAACAATAAAGTTATTCGACTCCCCTTAATGAATAACAATAATATGATAGGTTTTGTTCATATCAACAACCCGAGTATAATGCGTTTTGTACGCATTCTTATGTTTAATTCGATGATATTATGCATGAAGTTTTAAACAGACGCTGATTCGACCAAGCAGAAAATTGTGTGTTTAAAATAAATAAGTACTTTAATTACAGACATACAGTACATGCCATTGCAACTGTGAAATAAACATATACTTATATTATACTGTGTGGTTTACAGCTCAGAATAGGCCACCCAATGTCTTCCCATGGGAGTCGTAAGATACGACTAAGGCGTATAGGTACCTAATGGATGGGCAGCAGTTTCTATCAACTAAAGGTTACTAAACATCTTACTGCGATCAGAAACCCGCCTTTTTTTTCGGTTGGATAATATATGGTTTAAAAACTACAAACTAAGCAACCTGCTCAAGAGGGCGCCCCCTGTGGGGCTTGGATCTTGGCTCAGGGCGGTGTCGCTGGCGATGAAATTGAGGGATTATGATTTTTTGTATTTTAGGGGAGTATTGTGCAACTGTCGCTCTTCTTTACAGTTCGCGAGCCTCTCGGACTTCGGGTCTACGAGGGCATCGGATGAGAAACCCGCCTGCCAAGCGTGGTGATTATGGCTATATCCCTCAACGACCCTGGCTTGCCATGTTTTGAAAACAAAAACGGGCTGTTGCAATAAGTAAGAATTGTATAGATATTTAGAAAACGATAGAAATACAACTCAACGCGACGCAATTATGAAGTGTGTCCTGAATGATTTCGTAATTAAAGATTTATTTTAGATAAGTTATATTTAATCGAAGTAAATGCGCGGAAAGATGTTCAGCATAGCGTGCAGGCGAATAAACGAAATCCAATTAAGTATGTAGATTGCGGTATATATGATTATAAGGAGTTTGAATTATAATTAATCGTTGTGCATGCGTTTTTACTGCTCGTATCACTTGCGCAGTAAAGATTGTTGATATTTATTTGCGCAAACAGCGAGACATTGAGATCAATGCACTCGCGCTCCTATCCCTAATAAGATAGGTTTATAATCCTTCCAGCTTACAGAATTATTGCAAAATGGGGTCTAAGCTTGAATGATCTGTTGAAAGCAATTCATTTTTTTCTAGTGAAGCTTATTGTAACATGTCGGTAATACGTTGGTTCCAACAAAAAATATTGTATGCGCGGGCGCTTCTACAATAAACTACTTAGGTTTTGTTTATGTACTGCAATAAACGCTTTATTATTGGTGATTACCTATGAACATTCTTTCATAAGCTTCATAATAATTATGTACATGTCAAGTTTACATAATGTGTAATGTTTTTTACTTTTTATTTATCAGTCTGGTTATGACACTATGGGCCTTCAAGAGTAGGCCCACAGTGGCTTGCCAAGGTATGTTAAAGCTATCATTCCTGGGCAAGCCATGGTCGTTGAGGTACATTGCCGTAATCGAAACGCTTGGCAGGTGGATCGGTGATGCAGTATAATTTGAGTGGGAATTTGAGCTAAGAGATGCTGCTGCACATCATCAGGTGAATGTCTTTTAGTCGCCTTTTACGACACCCCTAGAAAGATATGCGTTTGTCTATACCAAGCCGGAAACCACTTGCCGAGGCCGGAAACCACACGGGCGGTTTATATCGGTGTGAATTTTGATTAAAATTAAAAATTGTAGCAAATATTAAACTTTTTCGAAAGCATTGATAATATTCGATTACAAATGTTCAGTTTACCAATTCTTTTTATTACCCAATATCGGATTTTCTATGTAGAAACATAATAAAAGTAAGGGTTATTTTTATTCACAAAAGTTACTGACATTAATACATGGCCCGGGTGGCCTATAAAGATTGTTGTTTTATTTTTTTCTTGTCGTATACTTTTACTGCTTAGCTGTAGAGTAAACATACATTAATAATTATTGGTTCAGACTTGGATTATAACACGTATTTATATTGAATTTTTATACGGCTTAAAATTGTTATAAATCGAATACATTTTTCAAATGCGACCACCAACAAATTCAATTTTATCCAAAAAGATTGTTCATAACAAAAGTTTGACATTTAAAAACGAGATCTATAATTCAATATGGCAGTTTTTGTTCGGAATTCTGATACCTAATCAGTTTTATTAATTTGGTTATTATTCATAGTTTACATTAATATACTTGCCGAGAATTAAACAAAATATAGCAGGGGTGCTAACTTTGTGCTAACTTTATGCGTCTGTGGCACGTATTTGTAGACTAAAATAGTACTTTTTATTTGTTATGCCCGGTGAAGTAGCAAAAGCCGCAGGGTTAACTACATATGTCCGTCCGAAAAAAAAGTACTTTTTATTATATAATAAGTTGATCGACTGTAATAAAATAATCGGTTGGCCACCCCTGAAATATAGGATGTAAGTAGATAATACTCATAACATAAGATTCTTAAGATGCTTGCTTAATGACAAATCTGTATATCAATTAACGCCACTCTTACTTTTTTTGTAAACCTTTATTAATAAGACGCTTTGTCCTGAATAACTGACTGACTGACAGGTAAGTAGGTATTTTTTTTAATATCTTCCTTAAGGGGTTAGTAAGGTGTAGCAAAGTTTATAGTAATTTAACACGGGTGAATTAGCGGACTACAGGCTAGTTTAAATAAACGCACATCGAGTATATTATACTGCATGATTAAAGGCTTAATTATAATGATATGTAACCCGGATTGTGAAGCTTAATACAAAAGATTTATTAGTTAAGTTCATGTTAAGTGATATATTGTCGACAGTGCGATAAGTGATGAGAATGACCTTAGAAGGTGTTGTGTGAACTTATAAGACCGTAAGCTTCTCGCAAATATATCAATGGAATATCTTTCTATCTAACTGTTTATTCCAGTAAAATTAAGTAGGTACCTAACATCGTGATTCCTTTAAAGAAAGGGTTACGTTACAGCAACGAATTTAAGATACAAAAGATTTGCGTCATAGAAAAGACGGATGCACAAATTACCTAATAAAAACACCTAATAAACAAAAATTATACTATTTGCTGTAAGTAACTATAAAGGTGAATAAGATTAATATAAATTTTCTCAATTATCTGTTACTAATATTATTAAGAGGCAAATTTTGTGAGTTTGTGACGTTGTAGGGGGTAATCTCTGGATCTTTTGTACCGATTTAAAAAATTCTTTTACCAATAGAAAGTCACGTCATTTGTGAGTGTCATATCATCATATTTAAAGTAAAGTTTCCACAGGAATGGGTTCTACTCGGGTGAAACAGCGCGGGACAGCTAGTTGTAGGGGAATAGTAACAAAACATGATTTATTACCAATTGATAAGCTTATCAAATCAAAGTCAGTCATAAATAAAATTTACCTCAGTTATTAATATGTAGGTATATCATTAGAAATTCATGGTTACAATGTTAGCACAGTCTACAAAAATAGTGAGGTTAAGTTTTAAACCAAACGTAAATAAAGAGACACGATGCAACGAATTCACTCATGATGCATGGGTCTCATCCGGACACCGCAATGAATCATACAATTTGAATGTGATACATGACCACTTAGCCAGTGAATGTGTTTGCTCAGTTATTTTGTGTTATCTGAAACCTTTCAAGCAGATACTAAATATTTAAGATTTTAAACTATTATGTAGCTGTGTGTGTTCAATTTAGTTTTTCAAGTATGCTTTGTGAAGAAGTTATATTTTTAAGGTAAAGCGTCAAACAAATTCAAAATCGATTGTGACATTAATCGTACAACATACATTTAAAAATATAATAGTTTTAAAACCCGTAGTTTTAGTCAGTAGTAGTAGTTAATTATGCATAGGTATATGAATACATAACCTATGCCAGAAATAATAACTTTTCAGGATAGGGAGCGTTCAAGTATTACGTAACGCAATTTGGGGGGGAGGGGGGTCTCGTAAAACTTTACGATGCGTTACAGGGGCGGGAGGGGGTCTTTCTTACAACACGTAACGTAACATGTTTCTAAAAAATTAGGGAATTAAAACTCCCAAACCAAAACCAATAAAAATTAAAAGCCAAAAATTTATAAGAAATAAACAAAATATGCAGGTGTTGCGAATAAAAATTCTCTTGATTTATTTAGTATATTAAAACTATACCAAGTGTAAAGACTATTACATAACTTTTTACGACTTTAGGGTAAAAATGATCACTTGAGTGTTACGTAACGTTTAGAGAGGGGGAGGGGGGGTCCAGAAAAACGTTACGGTGCGTTACAAGGGGGGAGGGCGGGGTCAAAAATCTTCAAAAATTGCGTTACTAAAGATTTTTATTATAGGTATAATATATTATATACACCAGAACAATACCAGTTTACTTTATTCTAGTTTAAGAGTTTCTATTGGATCAATAGATGGATGGATATTCTTTCTAATTGGCGAAACATAAGAGCATGGGAATACACATTATTCCAACATGCTCATATATGGCATCAAAATTTCAAAACCGCCAAAATATTACTAACGTGATAATAGACTTAAACGACGACATTATATCTGTAACGAACTTGTTAAACGTCATCAAACTATCCAATAATAAAATCCTATTGACTGAAATAATTAAAATAGGATCCTACAATACAAAAGTACTTACGTCCGACGCTGCAATAACCATAAATATGATTTAATTCAACTAGCATAATGCATTTTAATTAACGAAACCAAAACTAATAAAGTGATTCCAAAGGTACTAAACATTCGACAACCCTAAAAATTATAATCAACTAACAAAGCATTCATTGACTAAAAGCCCGGGACAGTTCCCCTCTGAAAGAAAAATAAACCTAGTCGTAAATGGTACCCCTCATTCAGATTTTAGTGCTCTACTAATAAATAAACTTATAGGATTGTGGGGAGAGAAACCAAACAAAAAACACGGACAGCGTTCAATAATAACTATATTACTATAACGCGTGCTCGACTTACTATTTATCGAATCGGTTCGTATTTCCAATAATAAAGGGCCGAGTTTAGTGCAATTGCGTACGGAACCATACGAGGCTAACCTACGATTACCGAGAGTAATGATTGAATCCCTCAATGACAGATGGCGGCACAATAGAATGTATAGAATACCTTATTGTTAGACCAATTTCCGATCGATCGATATTGGGGGCATTTTTGCGAATTCATGCAATGTTCGCTGTAATTATCAATATTTCATAGATGAGCGATGACATGTGCGAATTGAGTACCTATGAATAACATTTATAATGATGTGACTAATAAGGCTGTTGATAATCATATCAATGCTTATCTTATATTTAGTGGCAACAATACTATTCTAGATAAAGAGGCGGCGCGACGTGAAAAATGAGCTGGCTTGGGGTTAAAATAATCTTTAATCTTAAGACTGACCGCAAGCGTCAAGCTTGTTCCTTGAAACCTCCGACGCAGCCGTCGTCGTCCACAACACGCACCAGAAACGCACACGCCCAATGTGGGGTCAAGCTTATGGCATTTGCATTACTTAAAATTTGCACAAATATTTGAAAGTAGATATTAGTAGCATTTGTCTAATAATATTAGTAGTTTATCATAATTTTTTTTTTACTAGGTAAATAGATCCATGTATTTATCTTTACTCTTACCGAGGCAGCCCATACATCTTACCCCAATAATTTAGGTATTGGCGGGCCACAGTCTATATGTCATCAACATATTAGAGACTGCAACATACACAATCAGCTTCATATGTACAAACAAAAACAGTGTTTCCAAAACAAAGATGGCCGACGATTAAACTATGATTTATCACGTCAAGTATTCGGAACTCATTTGTGTTTAATATGTAGTTACATCGAATAACTAATTACTGTTAATTGCTACTTCTTTACTGTGGCGTATACATATAATGAACGACGTAGAAAGCATAACTATCTATTCTTAAGGTGAAATCAATGAGAATGAAAAGAACTCGGTTTCAACGTAAGCATCAATTTAATGTTGCGTGATGGTCGAAAGTATTCGTAAGAAGAGATAATAAGTAAGACCAAAAAATGGTTTAAAAGACAATGTAGTTTCTTAAGACTACTTAACGACAATGTAGTAGTCACTTTGGACTACTAGGAAATTGTATCTAATAGATCACGAAAATTACAATCTATCCTAATAATGGGCTTTTTAAATAGAACAAAATTTAAATCTTCATGAACATAAATGATTGATCTTGCGCGCTAGATCAGATACCGCGGCCATACTTGACCAATGCGGCAAAAAATAGGACGCCAGAATCGGCGTATCCGAGTCAGTCACTGCAACCTCTGTATGAGATATGAATGTTTTATTAAATTTTGGTTATAATCCGCAGTAATGTGCCAGTATGTATTGTATAGGAAGGACATCGGGTTCACATACCATTAGTACAAACTACAATATTAAGTTGCCGCATTTACGCAGCCTATGGTTTTATGCGAGCGCGAGATTTATTAAAGACTGGGAATAAGGATTTCGAAATATTGTACAAACAAATAAATATGTAAATTTTTAATTGGCGTATAACATCGAATATCAATAAACACTTTCTCCACGCGATCAAGGTGTCAATAATCTTGTTACTAAATCGTTACGGAATATTCAATCACGATCATTGTTATTGTTCGAAAGATCAAATAACATAATACTAATTTCCATACAGTTAGCGTGATGACTAGGCATAACTTTCCCTACACGAATAAACTGTTCTGTTCATAAAGGAAAAAATATTACGTGAACATGATTAGCTTTAGACAACTATGAAAAAATATGATTGATTGTATCGCCTTATTGCTGATCCCACGGATGAATAATGTAGGGTCCGATTCTGCTAATTTAAAAACTTTAAAGGATGTCCCCCGTAACACAGGATTTTCCTAGCTCGGGGGTCATTGATCGAACTATTGATTTTCGAACCTAACAGATTGTAATAACATGTGTATGTAAACAACTCTGTACTTCTTTGATGCCAATAAAATTATTATTTATTATTATTTGGAATATCGGTAGTTGTTTAGGTGGCGTTTATTTCTACTGATGCACCATTCTGCTCTCAAAAGAGTATAATTGACAGCACTTGTGGCTCAATAGGTACGGTATTTGTCTCTCGAGACCCGGTGTTCTAGGTTCAATTCACAGATAGCTGTTCTGAATATGGGTATGCTTTGTGTTTGCGAATTAAATGTTAATAAAATCCCTCGTGATACAGTATCTTTCTGTAACGGGAGTTGTCGTTTTAGAAAAAAAAATACACTTTATATTTATTAGGTACCTCAATTTCAGTCACTGTATGACTGGCTGTCATTTAAGGGAAAATACATATTAAAATACAACTTAAAATACGATATATTTTGAGGAAGTATTAGAAGAATACCAAATATGTAACAATCGGAACGAAATCTCATAAGTGACGTTTGATCGTCAATTGTTTGTCATTTTATTTAAATTAACAGAATTGGAACCCTTATTGCTTTAAACAGTGTGACACCTGGCACCCCAAGTGTGTTATGGCGAAAGGATGGTAGATTATTGCTGCTTAGCTCATTGATCAAATGATTATTAAAGACCATTAAAACCGCAAATAAACATATATATAAGGAGGGGACCTAGAGGTATAGAAAAGTATGAGCGAGAACAGTTCTAGAGCTCATAAGGTCGGATGTGCACGTTTACGTCAGCAACATTCGTCAAATTCAAATTCAAAAATTCCGGAAAAATGGATACATTTGTTTGGAATCATATTCCCCTACCGGCAAGTTTTTTTTTTTTTTCGTTATGACGTTTATGTTGTTAGCCCTGAGGCTTTTGCTACTTCACCGGGCATAAAGCCTACCGTGCAGTGCGTGACATGTCGACTACTGAGAAACACTGCCACTCTCGGATGTGCCTTTATCGTAAACTGGCACTTACAACCAAATGCTTCTGAAGTGTAAAAGAGATCCGTCCTTATGCTTCTGAGGGATATCAGCATTAACTCGTCATTGTTGATTTGTGTATTTATCTCTATTAAACTATTTGCCTAGTTAATTTCAAATAATGGTCAAACCAAACAAACCGACACTATTGTTATATGAACAACTCAATCTCGTTACGGATATCATATTGCGGATGTATCCCATAAATTATTAGAATGGCAGACACTTTAATATTGTGGTGCAATACAGTTTCTAACTATGATGTGGTGAGCCATGGAAAATTGATGCAACGACGGACGTTGAAACTGTATGAAAGTGAAACTTGTATGTACTTTCATCTGCATTGAATATTAGAATCATGACTAGGATATTTTAGCTGGTAACGTTGCGCAGTTTCCCAACGAACGTAATGAACAACAGTTTCTACCTGTCCATAATAACATTAACAAACTATTTCAAATCAAAGGAAAAGTGACAAGACGATAGAAGGCAAACTAGTGCAAGGTACATACAATATGCAAATGTTGAATGTTAATTAGCGACAATTCTCAAAGTAGGACGGACCACTTTCACCATCCGACATCCCAAGGGACGACGTGGTAACGCATGAGCACCCTCTCATTACGGACAAGTGACCCAATTGCCTACAATTTCTAACGGGAACCAGGATAAGAATACCGGTTTTCTACCTGCTGTAGCAAAGAACAAGTCACAAAAAGTGGCTTGTGGCGTTTCCTTAATCCGATAGGTTAGTTTTTATCTAATACATTGATTCCTAAAGTAGGTATCAAGATTTATTTTGGTCGGTCATGGTGTACTAAATATCAACTCGAGTCTTACTTCACCGACAAGAAAGTATTTAGAGATCGTATCTACTTTATATGAAATTCTTATTTTTTCTACTTTCAGCTATTAACATTATGAGAAGATATTTAATGTTAGTAAATGGATGAACCATTTGTGGCAAGAGGCCACTTTAAATATATGGTAGAGATTTTAATATAAAACAAAGTTGAGAAAACCGAGCTACTATAGTCATACTTACAAGGTATGAATTTGTTTCTCAATGTAATCACGTCGAAATTCATCAGAACTCAAGTAGTTGCTGTGAATGACCTCAGGGTTGAAGGTTTGCACAAAAGATAAACTGGACTTTATGATTATAATGGTAGAGTCCACAAACCCACAAGTAATTTATCAGTAAATGAGTTAGGAGCACTTTGAGAGGTAAATATGCCCGTGGGCGAGGACATGCTACGTGATTCATTGCACATTGACGTCCCACTCTTGGATATGAGCATGGACAAAAAGCATAATGATTCCTTAAAGTGGCAATTTCACTTTGAACACTTTCGTCACTTGGAATATTTTTGCTTGATTTTTGATTTTATAATCCTAAAAAAAGAACAAATTGTTTTGAGGATATCAACCTGAATTTGAACCGGGCTTGCGTCAGTACGGTAATGGCAGCAAATCAGAAGTTTATTCGAATGCAAAATATAGTTATACAAATTGGCGGTTTCATTTCTAGAAAAGAAATAAGACAACGCAACCATAAACAGGTGTGTTTAAAATTAAATGCGATGTTTATTACGAGTAATTTTAGTTTCGGATTTCTTTTTCAGGTTAATGCACAAACTTGAGAAGGTTTTAATGGTCGTTTATTTTATCTGTGTACTAAGTCTTTGTTTATGAATGTGAAGATAAATTTGTGTCATTCTCTATTCTTGTTAAATTTAAATATACGAAGTTAGTAAAGACAGTATTTCTATTATACCTACATTTTAGTTCATTAATATGATAATTACTTCATTGTGTATAACTTTCGCAAGGAATGTCTAAATAATTGCTCTACTCATCTACTTTACTTATATTATGTGTCTTACTTGTCTATTAAGTATAGGTAGGTATATCTATGGTTGGATTTATCAACAAAAAACTTTTCTTTTTTAAACATTGACCTTCATATTCTTTCGTTTCGCATCTTCCGCAATTTTAGTGCTTATTATCTTAATGACAAATAAAATTAGTTCACACCTTATCTTTAGTAATTTTCACATTACATTATCTAAAGTACTAAATGCATTAGTCAAAATTTAATGTCTGGTTTGCAACGGGTGGCTAATCAATCATCCACTTAACATTGTTTATACTGGTCGTTAATGGCCAAACAGGCGAATAAGTTAACATATCTATCTAGATATAGGTATTATTACGATACATGTAATGAAAACACTTGGTAACAAGAGGGAACCGCGATTATGCGTGGAAGTGCACAGCTGGCTGGACCATGCCCATGCATATTCAAAGATCAGTCAGTTTTCATTTCGCGTGCGTAATCGGAACCACATCGGAACTTGTATTCCCCTTATGCCAATCAATTTTCAACTTTAAACTCTTAGCCGTAAATATTATATTCATTATTTGTTTGCTTTGATAATGACTTATTCATTTCTTAATTACTCCGGCGTCAAGGAAGAGGCTTACTGGTAGGGAGAGAAAAAAGGCGTGTGTTGTATTTGCACCGCAAAGGCGTTAGGGTATGACGGTGATACGGGTGTATGTTATGCGGAAGAAAGTGATAGAACATTACTGTCACGATATATTGGTTACGTAAATATTGGTTAGTGAACTAGTACCGGCCCGGATATAGGTAGAATGTTTGATGAAGTTTAGAACTATGGATTCTTCGCCGTCTTTGAATATTTGGATGTTCATATAATGTTGTTGATAAAACTTAGGTATTGATACCTATGCTACAATTTTAGGTAGGTAGGTAAGTCAACAAGAAACTAATTTTGCGTAGGTAGATGCCTACTTACCTACCTTAGATAGGTATTAGTTTTAAATAGTTGTGGAAATTGAAGGTATGAAAACTAAGATAGGCCGTATTCAATTCATAATAAATAAACTGTTTAAAATAAAATAATAAAATAAAAATCATTTTTATTTACGTAAACCAATTACAGGCACTTGTAAATAGTCAAACATTAATTGGAAAAATTTAATAAATTATATTTGTTATTTATTTATATCTATAAAATGAATTATTTATATATTATCATATATTTATATGTTATTATAATAATTTATTTATTTATATTGTTTTTAGCGACGCAAAATGCTTGTTCTGTCTATATTATGTCAAAACAATTGTCATTATTTGGGTGGACCATGAGCATATAACGACGGACGCGCTTTAATGCTACCACCGGATCCAATGCGCCCCAACTGAGAAGATCCTGCGAAACAAACTCAGTGGGTTACTTTACTACCGGTTTCAACACGGCCCACATGAGACGGTCCGGCGAAACATACTCAAATGGACAAATACGCGGGGTTTTGGTCCAATTATTATCATTTATTTTTAGTAGGCATACACATTTATTGCCCAAACGGTTGTCTTGTTATAATTTATTAAATAATACCTAGGTAGCTAGATAGATATCCAGCAATTGGAAATTGTCTCGTGGAATGGCCTTCCAATCAATGTAAATATTTATAATAAAATAAATAAAGTTACCACTGCTGTTACATATAGATAAATTGTTGGTGGGTCGGTTTACTGTATTCAGTACAACACAATATAACATAGGTAATCGATGAAAGCGTAGGAGTGGAGATAGAATAAGATCGACATAACCTAGTGTGGGTTTTTGAAATAACCTACCTAAGTACCTACTCGCTATTGCATTGTTAGGTGCGTTTACCAATAAACATGCTACATAATAAGATTAGGTAGGTAGGTATATGGCTTATGAAGTGGAACTAAAAATGCAGCGTCTTCCTTTTTAATCCATATTTGATCGGAAAATTGTGTAAAAACTAAATTCTTACAAATTGTTAGATATTTAGGTCGATAATTATGTAAAAAAAACAACCTAGGTATTAAAAATTACAAGATATTTGAACGACCCAACACGATTTTGCTGGCAACGAGAAATAGGTTACATACCTACCTACTTATAAAACATTCCAGAACATATGTACATGTCACTCGCACATAACACATATTATATACACATAAATATTTCAAAACAAACCATGCGACATAACATATAAAAAAAAGGGAAATATAAAAACTAACCTGTTAAAAACACTGACGATCACCATAGTAAACAATCCAGCAAAATAATGCGACTTTAATCAGTATTAACTTGTTAAATCCATCAACACATAAGAGTCGTATTAACCAGGCACATTTTCACTAAAATGCACTTAATTTTCGAGTCAACATTCGATATTTGATTTAAAAATGTGTTCGATATTCCAATTCGAACGGTTACATCACGACGAGCGACACGACCGTACGCGATGAGAGGCAAGAAGCGACTGAAGCGCTGATTGGTCGATAGCTGTCGCGTTGCGTCCAACGCTCAGTCACATTCGGCGCCGGAGATGCATGCGCTTGCGCTTGCCTATGCAGCGAAGCAACAAACGAAGATTTGAACACGGACAACAAAGGACAAACTTAATTATTTATTGAAAACCTTTATTAAACGTAATTTATTCAATACATAGTCTCTATATAGTACTTCTTACATTAAATAATCTACTCCAAATTATTTAATAACGTGACATTACAGAATAATAAATACCTACCTTACCTACATAACAGAGCAAATTTTTCATACCTGGTTCAACTTGCATAATATAACTTTTTGCTTTTATTTAAATAAATGCACCACATCAAAGGGTTCAATTTATAAACGTAATGTTATTCCTACTGTTCAGAAAGAGCGTCATTTTTTAGCTTGTTATTTACCTGTGTTTTATAGACGACAAGCCTCTTCACTCGGTTTCGCGACGCATACAAATGTCCTTTATCACCTCGAGCCATTTGCATCACTACACTTGGAAACTATAGATACAAATTGCATACCATATCTTTGGTTGTACAAGGGCTTATGACAAAACTGTTGCAATTATTGCAAATTAGAATTGCAGTAACCGCTTTACATTGGGGCCTCTCGTAGCAATTATTTAAAACATTCTTGGCGTGTCTAATCATCATTCATCAGCATCATTAGCTGTTAAGATATCCTGCCTATTACAGATAGAAAACTATAGCCCGAGGTTTGGTTAACCGGTAATAGGGATAATGTATTTATAACGATATAAATTCCATTAAAATCATTTCGTTTTTATGATTTTGTATTTTTATTTACGGAATAGGTACTTCTTAAAGTATTTCTCGGGGGTTTGTACTATCAAGTACAAGCCACTGAGAAATAATCTTAATTGACTTTAATTTAAGCGGCTGTAGCCCAATAGGGCGTCGGAATTGCGTTCATTATGGTCACCGCGCCGCCGCCGCGTGCCGCCCGGTTCGATATCCACCCATTGCACTACCGAAGTGAACCCTCTTGTAACGCACGTACCCACTTGTAATTAGTGTGCAAAAACTCTGAAACAAATCTTTAAAAAAAGAATAAAAAAAGGTGTTTTTTAGTTCCTTTAGCAAATGTGTCAAAATGACACGTCTCAATATCTTGTTTGCAAATAAATCGTAATAAATCGATTCAACAACATTACTTACGACTATAATTATAATTCGCAACTTGATCACATATTATACCCATTCCTAACATTTTAGGCTAATTGGTCACGCAACTACCGATAATAGAACAAAGAGTTTTTTTCATTTAGTTCAAATTAACTGAATTAAATTCCGAAGCTATAAATTGTGCTAAATAACGCTATAAATTATGAGCATCATGAGACAATTAATTAAAAATGAATTGAATCCGTTAACAAATAGAAAAACTTCCAAGTCTGGAAGCTGTTTTCATACATCTTCGACTAAGGTTATGCACACTTATGATATGACTTTTGTTTGGATACACCAAGTTTGCATTACGTTATGTGTTGGAATGACACGCATGTGACAAGGAAAGTGCTGATTATGAATTGGAATAAAACAAAAAGTATTTTTCTTCTACATAAATACCCTTGATAACATACCCGTAGTACATCATTTTGTTCTATTGTCAATAGTTTTTTCAGCGCACGCATAAATAGGTTTTCGATTTTACACCTTGGGTTACAAAATCGCAATTTTCTTACGGATTTCTAATTTTTTTGAAAATAAAATATAGCCTATAAACTTCCTCGATAAATAAACTATTCAACACTGAAAGAATTTTCGTAATCGGACCAGTAGTTCCTGATATTAGCGCGTTCAAACAAACTCTGCAGCTTTATAATATTAGTATAGATGATGTTATAACAATCGGGACCAACGGCACGGAGGGTATTGCCTCAACCAACCAGACCTGGAAATAAATCTTAGAATTTACACAAAGATTTTCTGTCCGGTGTGGGGATTAAACCTACGACCTCCAAGATTTAAAGCGAGCAAACACCGCTACGCTTCAGAGGTTGTCATAGATAAATGATATAATAATAATAAATCCTTCAATAAACGTCGATCTAGATACTTTTATACGCTTATTTAATTAAAAAGTCACGCATAATAAGTGCAACCACATAATAAGTTTGGCTCGCTTTAAATCTCGGAGGTCATGGGTTCTACACGACCTACACGAACTGCTTCTACACGAACTGCTACGCTACGGAGGTTGTTACCCATGATAGAAGTCGGCAATTTATCAAAATACCAACAAGTTGTTTCAGCTTATTTAAAAAGTTAATTGTGCTTATTTTTATCAGCGACTTATACAACTTCCTAAATTAAGAATAAGATGAAAAGATAAACAACAAAGGACCGCAAGGACGTCCTACGGTGTGGCGCCGTGGCGGGAGAAACGGGGTCACTGTGCTAGTATGTGGCACCTGTATTAAACTATATATTAGTAAGGGGCTTCCGGATTATTTTAACATTGGTATCGTAGGGGTATAAGTATCGCTTTAAATCTCAGAGGTCCTGAGTTCTATCCCTAACGCCTCGCCGGACAAGAAAGCTTTGTGAAAATAAAAGATTTCTTCGTCTTGATTGAATAACATTACCTATAACAATTTGTATACCAGGGAACGGGCCGCAGCGTTTCCCTGCCATCACCCACCCGCCATGCAATCCCATGCCCATGTTCAGCAGTGGGCGTCATACGGGCTGATGATTTATATTCTACTAATTATTAACTGTAGAGAAACCACTATTAAGTAGATTCAATTGAAAATAATATTATATGCCATAGAGCACACATTATGTAATTTACTTCTCCTTGGTTTTACAAATAATATGATGATATGGAAACCAATATTGTTCTTATCTATTTCCATAGACAACTCCCGCACTAGGTCAATTAATACCTGTGTCCCAGGAGACTTTACAAACACTAAATTCACGGACACAAAACACATCCACACAAACAATTGTCCCTGATGGGAATCGAACCCAGAACACCAAATCTCAGAAGAAACCACCGAAAGAAACTATAAGAAAGGAGCTACAAAAAGTTTTAACTTATTAGTTTCACATTCACATACTGAATTAAATGCATTAACCTATCCACGTATAGATGTAACAGTGCACAATGGCTGCAATCGTACGCAGCTCTGAGTCATACGTCATCAGGCATTCAACATGCGATTAGACTGGCTGTTCCTACAGAAGGCATAAAATATCTCACTTCACTTCACCATCCTGTTTACGTAAACTGCTCAACAAAGGCCTCTTCTAATAGGCAATCTTAACAGACCTTGGTTAGCCAGCAACATCCCCTTCCAGGGAGGCCCATATTCAGTGAATACGGGCTGATAATGAAGGGTATAGTTTTAGTTTTGACACTGTAAAAGCATAACTTGTCTCTTCGCATAAATTTTCACTAAGGCATACAGCGTGTGTGTAGGTTAAAAGAAAATTTAGAATTCAAATTCTTTTGAAAAATTCTTTTAAATTCAAATTTGTTTTGCTTCCTACCCTCTTAAATACGCAACAGCTGATATTTATACAGCAAAACTCCTAATCATGACTATTACGATTTCAATCTAAATTAAACATAAATGTTAACTTTAAATTTCGATTACTTACAAGACTGCCAAGATATGCATGCAGGTTTATTTTGCCTGATGAAATACTCATAAAAACAATAACACCCCTGTTGTAGCCCTTATAAAAAGCGTTTATTTGTGCATCATTATAAAATATTTGTAATTATTGGCTTTTGTATTATTGATAAAACAAGGCAATAACTATTATAACGTCGGTATACAGCGTAAGTGACAAATGCTAATACAGTATAATGTAATTTATCTATAAACGTTTTCTTTACATAACTAATATGTTTTAAACGGCGAACATATCAATATGCTATACTTGGTTGAAATTACATGAAAACGTTTACTGATAATATCATGATAATGTAGACGAATCGATCGTACTTATTTTATGACAAATACAATAGACAAAAAAGCTTGACTTATAAATTAGGTGCTTTACATTTCAACGATTATATTATTAATTAGAATGTACCAATATTGTTATGTCATAATAATATGAACGTTAAATCAACCAGCGCGGGCTGGAATGGGTTCTGGAGCAGGACCGGACCCTATCCTAGCTTCCTACCTTTCTCTATGTTCCTACGTTGTGACACCTGGAGAAGAAAGACTATAAGAAACTCGGAGATAATTCAGGTGTTTGAACCTTGTTAGCTATTTTCACCGATAAAAATATTATATAATTAAGTAAAATCTCTTTTAAGATTGTGGTCAAGCACTAATCTATGCTTGCATATGATGTTTCAGCTCTGATAATCGATTGGTTAAGCGCGCGAGATCAATAATCTATAAGAGTATTTGTTTACTTTTAGAATATTTTGGATCTAACCATTTGAAGATAAAACCTTATAGAAGTAACAGGTACTTATTGGAATTCAATATGAGCCTCTGTTTGAAATGTTCAAGTCATATTTTAATGTGTAGTTCATCGTCCCGAATCAAATAACATTCATTTGATTTCAAAATTGCTTTGTTAAAGAATTAGATTTGCATTGTTAAAGCAATTGAGTAATCTGTTTTTAACTTTCATCAAAATGATTTATGCAGTGGTAATTTATATAACGAAGAAGATCTAAGATTATAAGTCATTTCCACAATAAGTCATAACATTAATTCTCAAACAAGAAAGTTACAAAAGTGCGACGTTATTTACTTTACGTAACACAATACTTCTGTGAATTCATATTCTTACCTGTCATTAGCCAATGTCGTTGACCTTACTTTTTCTTAAATAACTATTTAGAATATCACAAAGGTCCGTCTAAAAAGTCACAAAGGGTCTCAGGCGAGTCCAAGTTCCAACCCATAATTAACTCACCATGGGAGTTCAATCGTTCTTGTTCCATTTGGTCGTCGGCAACCGTTTGTAAGTACCGTTAAGGGTCCTCTTCACTTTGTTATTAGTACGTACTTAAGTCCAAAAGGGCAGGCGATCGATATTAATTCTCACACCGTAGACTGAGATTTACTAAACAGTGTCTTACCTGAAACAAGAAGTAAATTTACTTTAAAATTAACACGTAACAAAATTGGTAAACCAAAGAAAGTTTTCAAAATTTATGAGAGGTTTTTTCTGTAGCGAACGTTATGATTTTATAAAAGTAAAATAAAAATAAAAGTTGAAAATGAAAGATTACTTTCGTTTTTGACTTTGCTTTAAATCTAACGAGGAACCGGGCGGAAATTCATTGTATGAGTGTTAAAGTAGGTTATAAAAACATTACTTTTAAATTCAATTTATACGTGATCGTGACATTAATAAAGTTTTAATACGTTGAACGTGAAAACTATTCCTAGTAGATAATTGGGTTTTTGAAAAAAAAAAAAATTTGTGATAAATGGAAAGATTATATATAAGTTATATAACAAAACTATTTTTTTTTATTTTTTTTCGCTATAATTCAAAAGATATATCAAAATAAAAATTTATTTTTGAATTCAGTACCGAAGATACGCCGACAGCTCCCGAACAAACCCGAGCACTTGTGACGTCATAATGTTAGTTTTCACTCATTGCAGTTTATATGCAGTGTTATTTTGTGTAGTGTTTTGATCTATTTATTTTGTTGTCATTGTGAAATACTCGAATATATATTGAAAATGTCGAACCTCAGAAGTTATCGTTCTTGTTTTGTACCATTATGTACGAATACTACAAAAAAAACTCCTGACAAAATGTTTTTAAATGTTCCTCAAGATGAAAAACGTCGAAATAAATGGTTGCAAGCAGTGCGTCGTGAAAACCCCAAAACAAAATCAATTTTTTTTTGTTGTGACGATCATTTTGATGTAAGTACTTCTCAAGATCATTTTTATTAATTATTATTTATCTAAGAGGACAAATAAATAAGTAGAGTTCAGTCAATATTTGTTTTTAACTAGGCTCCAAATCATAACCTTTAAAATCATAACATTAAAGAATTTATTGATAATTCAAAGTGCTTAAATAATAAATTTATGTATCTAATGATTAGGATTCATTTTGATGTTTTTATAATTTTATTACGTTCTTAATTATATATTTGAAGAGATTATAAAATTTTTAAGTTTATGTTATTATGGTTTTTCTGTTGTTCTAATAACATTTAAATAATTCTTATGATTTCTCCTTTTTTTCTAGCTAAATGATGACATGGAAAATTATATTTATTACACAACAATGGGAGGTAAAGCAAAGATTAAAATTGATGTGGTACCACACAAGTTTAACTTTTCATTAATAGTTAAAGTAACTGAATAAGCTTTACTCCGAACTCGATGTTCTGGACATACCCGTCCTTTTACAGTGCAAATATTATTTTTACGACTCAGTTGAACATAACCTATACCTAGCTTTGTCACCGTAACTCTCGCGTGATGATCTATAGTTAATAAAATAAATAATTATATTTGATATGATGGAGAATAAATACTTAGATATTTTCTTTTATAATATTATTCTTTAACAAACTTACCTTGATGCCTTGGCACCTCGAACTTCAGCAGAATTGAACCGAACGTCATTTTTTTTAAAAGTCGTTATCATAAATATATCAACGTCAGGAATATTGTCCGACTTTGCTTTTATAAATCCATTATCGCACATAGCTAATATCGGAATTATTAACTAACAATTCGTTTTTTAGCAGGAAATTATTAATATTGTCAAGTCACGTGTAATTGCCGTAAACGCTGTACTGTTATAAAATAGCTTTAACATTATGACGTCACAACCATGGTGACCAATCATGGCGCGTTTATAGTCACGTGATTTTTTTTTAAACTTTATCAATTTTTAATTGCTTATAAATAATTAGAAAAATTTTATTTTTCAGTTTTTCGCATTAAATATCAATATTATTAACAATAAAGTTTTAAAATACATAAAAAAATATATATTTTTATTTTTTTCAAATTCCCAATTACGTAACCTGGAAAACTACATGCCTATACCATATAGGTACAGCAGGTTACTTATACATACTCATCCCTTTGAGTATCTATAAAACCACTATTATATTAATTATCATAAAAATAATGTATGCTAAGTCAAACAATGCATTAGTTTTGCACGACGACCGGCCGGTTTTCTGCAACAGGTCGTCGTCATCGGTAACACCTGATCTTCAATTGTTATCTTTCTAACTTGTTCCAAAATCTCGTTTTTAAATATAATTCCGATGAGAGCGTGATCGAGTTTGACCTGAATGATTTAAATTTGCATCTTGTAGCCATTTCACACAGTGAGAGTAGATTATGAATTTAATTTCATGTGGGAAATAGCGTAATTTATCTTAGAGACATGTTTAATTGAACTCGATATAAAATAGAGTATCAGCATTGTGATATTATTTTGCGAAGCGAAATCAATTAAATGATAACGCTCGAACGAGTAATCGTGATCTGTAAGTATTTCACTCGTTACTAAAGATTAATGCATGACTTAATCAAAAACTCGGTTCAACATACCGCATACCGCACGAATAGCCTAACAAAGCTAATAATAATAAATCACAAGATAAACTTCTATTGCATCGAACTTTCTAAAACCAATTTACGAAGTCACGTAAGTAGGCTATAATTTGGTGTAGAAGCCCTAAGCCCTGAAGCTAAACCGTAATTCGGAACACGCCTTCCGTGGAACGAAATGGACCAGTGTACGCAATAATTATACACTTATGGAACACGCAATTGACGATACAGGAGGAGTAGGAGAAAGTAAATGGTATTTGAACATTGGCTTAAGGGAAATTGGCAAGATAGAAGCAAAATGCAGGCGCAAATTACAGGGATGTTTTCGATTCTCGGTCAAATTTTAGAGGTAAAGTAGGTCGCATAATTTAGTTCATGCTTTAGGGAATTGGGCTTAATCAGAATTGTTCTGGACAGCTGGATGAATGTTATATTAAGCGATTAAAGTTGATGTCGTGATTCTTAAAAATATATTAGTAAAATAATGATAAGAGAATTTTCTAAATTAGATAAAATCGGCATTATACGAAATGCCGTTAGCTGTAACCTAGCCATTAAGCTAGCCGTAAAAGAGGCAATAACTTTTACTTTCCATCCTAGAATTCCTAAACAAGCAATTACCATGAATTCAATTTACGTAGGCTATACGCTTTCTGAACTACAGGTTTTGTACGTATTACATTACAAACAATCGTTTGAGCAATTCTGACGGTGGGTTGGACGGCATTATGGGGCTCTGCTAACGACTGGTGGGTTACCTCAAGGCTTTGTGTTTGCTAGGACCAATGTTGATTAAAACTAATCTCGTTTAAGCGAAGATTTCAGAGAATAGTTCTTTTGAAGTGATAAAATTTTAATGGTGCAAAGGGTCTTATTTTTTACTCCACTGTATGAGAATTAAAATCTTTGTTTTTAGGGTTACGTAACGGTTATAGAAACGCTTTGTTGTCCGTCTGTTTGTTCAGACCCAAGTTTTTCTCAGGAAGGCGTAGAGATATCTACCAGTCTAGTCTACTGTCCCTTGTTTTCATTTGAATCAGAAGTTAGAGTCAAATAGTATCTCTAGAAAGTTTTATATCAATAACTCTGTGATTTGAAATAAAAGATTATGTACGTATGAACAATATACAAAATAACCAGTAGCAGTAAAAAAATATTTACGAGTGAATTACATTGTGGCTTATAGCCAATCATAAAACTGACCGTTTACCTTACCATGCAATTCGTATTGCATCTAATAAAAAGGGGTGACTTATTTAGCCGGTTAATGTGTTTCGGACAATGTACTCCACAATAGGGCTTTATTTCGTAAGGTAAGGTGACCCGGTGGCATCAAGAAAAAATTCTCACAAAACTACAAAAGGATGCTGTTATTCACACAGTTAACTCTTTATTATGTTTAAGATTAGATATTTTCTCATTTACTAGTGAACACTACTCTTTAGAAGCACAGGATGTTTGAAAATAAGAATTCATTTTTATTACCCTCGTTATAATCGTCTTTTATTAGTTTGAAGCTAAAAATAAAAGAATACCTCGTTAATTTAATAATATCGTTATTGAGCTGAAGAGATTACTGAGAATCCTAGGATTATACATGCATTAAAGTCCCACCTTCACAGTATAAGTCGTGTTGGTATAAGACATATGCGCAGTTCTATATATAATTCATTTTATTATTAAGATCATGTTCATCGCTTTGTTATAAAGTTTAGTCATTAAGAAAGTAAGCTGGTCTTCAATCACAAGTAAAAAAAAAAGTTTGGGTGTTAAGAATGATCACAAGTTAACATTTTCGTATATTAAGATGCTCAACTTAAGTGTAACTGATCATTTTTCACTTACTGCATTTAATATCACACTTTCACAGTATTATGTTAAAACTGGAAATAATTTGAAAACAAATACCTAAAGATACTTACTATAATTATAAACGATTTTTTTTAAAGCGGCCTTATTCCTATGGCTAGAGTTTCGGACTTGTGATCGTGTGGTCGCCGGTTAGATCCCCACCCATTGCACTACGGACGTGAACCCACTCGTAACACAAGCATTTAAGCTTAGCTCGAGGGTTAACAAGAATACTAGTAGACTGCAAAACTCTGCTAGCAATCATTAAAAAAAAGCTGTCTTGTAGCAAGTGTTTTTCAGTGAGATAAATTGTTTCTCTTCATAATTCGATTTGAGTAATGTGGCTTTAAATTGATTTTAAATCAAATCGCTAAAGCACAATACATACGACCCAATTCACCTACTAAATAAAACAATTCACTATCTAGTTTCGAATTCAAGAGGCATCAACTAACAGATTCGGAGAAACAAAATAATTTATTCATTCACCAGAACTTTCCGTATAATCGGTAACCTACAAACATTAACGGAAATAGTAAAATGTAATATTATACTGATATCTAAATAGAGAAACATACTGTAGATAATAAAATCTAGTTCACAAAGCAAGGTGGCGTACAAGTGGGTAACAATGGTTACAAAGGGAACAAAGATGAAAACGACACCGTGATGAAACCACCCTTACATCTCAGGTAGGTCAGTGACCTAATATTCACCCCATACTTTAATTCAAATTCTTTTGATAACAGAGAATTCTCATTGTGGTTTGTCAAGATGTTATCTTCAATGTTGATACTGGTTTCAGGATTGAACTTAACCTAACAGTAGCCGGTTTCTCGTTTCAGAAGCATATGCGACCAAAACCACCAAAGACCACATAATAATATTACGTAAACACGACTAGAAATCATAAAGAAGTTAATTGAATTATCGTAGAAGTCGTGCAATACGTATTTGTTTATCCTACTAATCTTTAAACGCAAACGTTTGTAAGTATGGATGGATGGATGTTTATTACTCTTTCACGCAAAAAATACTGAATGGATTTGGCTGAAACTTGCACGGGGATAGTTAATAAGTTCGATTAACATATAGGCTACAAAAATCACACTTTGACCCATTGGAGCAGATAACGAGGGTAAAACCGCGGGGCGCAGCTAGTAAGAAATAAATAAATCCCCGTTCTGCTATCCGCTCTTTCATTCATCTTTTTCATCTATCGATATTTAATTTTCAAGACACTTAACATATTTTCATAATACATTTAATTACTAGACTAACTATAAAAATACTTATAAGCTATGTCTCGAATTACAAGGGCTATCTTCATTTAACCATTAGTCCAAGAAATGATCGTAATAAATCTTACTTTTCCCTTTAACCAGCCGACTACTCCAGCCACATGACACAATTACAAAAAGTCGACAACCATCATAACCCTTAGATCTAGCACAGAACGTCAAAAGACATTCCTCCTAACAAAGGAAGGTGAAAATGGAGGTATTAAACCAGACACGCTTCAACAATGGCTCCTTTTAAACCTTTGTCTGATCTGACTGCATTGAACGCTGATCTCTGTGGTTAGATATTCATTCGTTTTTCAATGATTTATGGCTTGTCTGTTAAAAGTAAAAATATAAACTGCTGAGTACAAGAGTGGATTAAAATAGTGCGATGAAAGGCAGTGAAATATTCTACGTTTATTATCTCATTAAGTTCTACAGAAACATATTCGTTTAACGCTAAGCTGTATTGAAAGGTTATACCTACGAGTTTTTTGTATTCTATTGCCTGAGTCGGTCTGAATGCAGCAGTTTTCTCTTCAAAATTACATTGCTTGCTTCATTTGTAAGGTTAAGTTAGATATAAAAGAAACAGGGCAGAAAATATTTGTAAATAAAAATAATATCATCATCATCATTAGCCCGTATAACGTCCACTGCTGAACATGGGCCTCCTCCCAAGAGAGGCTATTGCCATAGTCACCACGCTTGGCACGCGGGTTGATGACCGCAGTATAACAGTAGTAAAGCAGTTCTAACACACAAGGAAACGCTGCTGCCCGTTCCTTGATATACGATTATTATAGATGATGTTATAACAATCGGGACCAACGGCTTAACGTGCTTTCCGAGGCACGGAGGATATTCCCTCAATCAACCAGACCCGGAATGAAATCTTAGAGTTTACATAAAGATTTCTTGTCTGGTGTGGGGATCGAACCCACGACTTCCGAGATTTAAAGGGAGCAAATTACCGCTACGCTACGGAGGTTGTCAAAAATTAATAGTTAAATAAAAAAACTATAAGGAGTATACAATATATAAGGTGTATACAATATATATAAGGTGTTTCCAAAATATATGCCATTTCTTTAACAGTACATAGTATTATGTGTGTTTAGTGATCATATCAGTTATATAAATAGAAAAAATATTAGAGTTTTCTTATTTTTAAAAATAATTTTGCATTAAAATACATAGCACATGCGTAAGGCGAGGCCCGTCTCCATCTGCTATTCACCGGTGGATGCGAATAGCTCTTTGTGGGATAGTGGGTGACTTTTTGGAAAATTATTTTATCAATAGAAATCACGTCATTTTTGAGTGTAATAGACTATATTTTAAGTTAAAGTTTCCACGCGATCGGGATCTACGCGGGTTAAAACTCAGTCAGCTAGTTGCTGAATAAAATTCATTCACCGAAACTAACATACCAGTAATCCAAGTAATTTAACCATATCCTTATTGCATGTTGACAAATGAGATACATGAGAGTACTCTCAGTCCAGAGTAAACAAAATAATCCTCTTGATTTTCCTTAAGAGGCATCACATGGAAAAATGCGTAATGGGAATCATATTTTCTGTTGAATCTTGTAGGGACTGTATTTTTGTAAGATTATGTGCAGTCATTAGAAAATGAAAGTTGCTTCCACAGCTCAGCTAAGAATGGTTATATTATCCATGCTAAAAAACGAAATTGGAAGGGGTTACTTAAACTGTAAAGAATGCGAAATGTAATTGTGCGTCCATTATAACGGTTAATAAAAAATCACATAGGTACATAGATTTATGTATAATTGTCAGATAAGCTGCATACCGTATGTAATTAAACAATGACTTTTAGTAGGTAGGTACATGTTATCGCATTGCTTAATTACTTGAAATATAGATAGTCATATCGCATCATATACAAAAAACAATAAACAATAGGCACCGGTGTCAAAGAACAGATTTTTAATAAATAAGAATTCTTCGTTTTTTTTAATACAACTCCTGCACTATTGAAATTAAACCCTGTGCCGCGGGGGCCTTTCAAACACTCAATTCACGGACACAAAGCACACCAAGACTCAGTACAACTATGTATGGTTCACACAAATTGTCCCTGGTGGGAATAGAACCCATAACACCGGGGCTCAGACCACAACCATGTCACCATTACCATGGTAGTTGCTTCTGGGTCAATTATTTGTGTGAACTGAATAACTAAATTCGAAGAAATACATAACTAAAATAACGATATCTAAAAAATGAATGTTTAAAACAGTTATTAAAAAAAAAAAACAATATTATGACTGTTGTGTTGCTCGGTCATATAAACGTTGATATTGAATGAAACAAAAGCCTATAACAAAACACTGGAATCCTAAAAAACAGTTCCAATATACATTCAATATTTTCATCAACCTGTTGAAAAAAAAAACCAGCCGACGAATATCGGTGTGCATTCGCCTAAATACGTATGTGTGATTGAATCTTTCCGTTTTGCGACGAGAATGAGAGCTGACGTTCGATTCGATATCCCAATGCAGGTCAAATGAATTGCGACTCCATGCTGAATAATTTTAGGAAAAAATTGTTTAGGTTTAATAATAAGTAATAGGGGTTTTTCTATAAAGAGAAAATTTGTTACTGTTTGTTTGCGTTGAATAAGTAGGTTCCGGAACTACTGAACACATTTTAAGAATTCCTTTACCATTAAAAAGCTACGTAGTACCTGGTAGTACTTACGAAGTACTTAACATAGGCTCTATATAATTATGAAGTCCGGAGTTAATAATCAGCTAAAACTAACTTTTTTTAACTGGATATTTTTTGTGCTTATTTCCGGCTAAGCCCATGCATTAAAGTCGTTAATAAGTTGTTCAAACTGCAGTCATAAAGCCGCCTGCCAAGCGTGGTGACTATGGCAAAAACCCTCCGTCTGCTGCTCTTCGGCCTCTACTCATGTTCAGCAGTGGACGGGCCCAATACGGGCTGAGTATTTATTACGTATACCAACAACATTAAGTCATCTAGTTTTAAAATTAAAAAAAAATATAATGTCACACTGACCATTCTTACCTATCGAGGGCTCTTCAATCACAATGCGAATTAGAATGAGGGGTGCGCCCTTTTTTAGAATTACCTTCCAAACAATGAAATTTGTCGCATTATAATAAGTTTAAGTCCGGATTACACGGGTTTTAGTGTACAATTAAAATAGCTCGGAAATATGCTAAATAAAAAAAAAAGTATTTTGCAATTTAAATTCGGCTGGATATTATTTCCAGCTTCCAAATTAAAATTTACGGACTATTCAGCGGTTTACATAGCACCCTACAGGGAGAGATCACTCTAAATATTCAAACAACTAATAAATGTTTTATTACTTTAGTTGGTAATAACATTAAAGTCATAAATCGCAATTATTACGATAAACATCGTTGAAATGAAAACATTGTTGGAATGTTCGTAATTGTTGAAAGTTATTGTCAATGACATATGCGCTAATAGTTAATTAAGTAGAATGGCAGATATTATTTCTTTAAATTGTCATCAAATCTTATAATAGACTTTAATTTAACTAAGTCCATTGACACTACTACGTATGTACATACGAGTACGTACTAAGATTTATAATTTTTATTTCAAAGTACCCATCAGCAAGTATTTTTTATTTAAAAATGCAATTATTTACTCATATTAATCCCACAAATCATAGCTCCGTTTCTTTTTTTTTTATCACACAAATTCTAATTTAATTTATGAACGATATATTGGAAATCAGGAGCATAAATAAAGGTTACAATCCGAAAGGGTTATCTGAAGTGCTATTGAAAACAGATCACCATGGCTATACCCACATTTGTCATAATAATAAAGGATCTACATATACAAAAAAGGGATCGTGATACGCCCACTTTGTCGAATGATAAACCTTATCGATTGCAATATATTATTGAAATTGTTTACTTGTTAAAGTACCTAAAATATACAAATAGCTATTTCCTACCAGTTCCTGCATATTGTTCATTATTTTTGCGGGTAGGTCGACCCAAAAGTGCATACTAGAATCTAGACAGAGTATACCTAAAACTATACGCGTGGATTTCGCTGCGGCCCATTGCGTTGATAGTAAGCAGGTGAAATGTATGCCTTGGCGCTTTTAGTGTGAAAATACGGTTAAAGATTATTTGTTTCTCAAAAGCACGTATTACATTCACTTACAGAGAAATGTCATTTTTTTTATAATACTTTAAATTAACATGCCCGCCAAGGGTAGCTAAGCTTAATATCAAATATCTCCTTATAAAATAAATGTTTATATTTATGTTATTTTGGTTCCCCGAAATGCTTTAAATTTTTCGATCAGGTTTTCAGAATAATTATCAGAAAACAAACAAAATATACGTCGCCGACTTAGTCCACCAATCGTTATATTATTATAACGATTGGTTTTTAGTCAAGACACCACGGTATTGATTGTTCATACTCGTGCCGCTAGGTCATACGTAGTAAGGCGCGCTCTATAGCTTGCTTATATTATGTAGGTAGGTACTTTAAGATCTAGACACAATTTTGTGTGGAATAAACAGTAGATATTTAATCATTCTAATCTACACTTATGCATACCAATTTTATAATGATAACATCTTTACTGCCATCAAAACAATAAACTTTTATAGCTAAATTGTTTCAAATGTACGTTTGCAATAAAATTTGCAAAAATAATACTGTCCATTGAATAAAATTAATGCAGTGAAAAGTCAATTCAGAACCTTCGACCTAAAAGTTGCAACAAATATTAGGTACCCATTGTCCGACAGAGAAACATTTGTTAATTTGAGATGTTATTACAAAAATTACCATAATCGAAGCGACCAGCCGTAAAGACATTGTGAAGGGCCCAAGCCAAGGGTGCCCAGTAATCAAAAACTAGGGACGTTAGATGCATTAGAATTATATTCAAACAAAATTCAACTCAAGCTTGATTGTAATAAAGTATAATTTTCTGTAAACTTTAGGTTATGTCCTATTGTTTTTTGAAATATGCAATATGCAAAAAGGGTTGGTTCAACGACCTGATTAAGTGTCGCGATAAGTATTCTGAGGTGTTAATTTGTGAGTTGCGTTATCGAACTTGTTGATCGAATCTCTGAAATTAAACGACTTTTTCTGTTTACTCCCCTATTATGAGTATAGGTTTAAGGTATGGGTTTTTTAATCATTGTGCAATTATGTGTGTAATCATGACATAATTACCCTTCACGTGTGAGAATTTACGTGTAAAATACTGTAAGCTGGGAACAACGCCTGTAGTAAAAGAAAATAAATCGGCTGTTTTAGTGATGACTGTTTGGTGTACTGATTCCGAATCAGGGAGGAGACATCTTTTAATAAGCCATTTATGCCTCTTTCCCACAGGTGTAGGCAGAGACCGCTTGCACCACATTCATTAATCTCCTTATGCATGTCCTTAGGTTTAGGGTAACTTGGCTGGTCTCTTAAGAACGTCCCCGATTGGGACGTGAATCGTCCGCCTTGGTCTTCCTCTTCCAATATTTCCGTTCACTTTAACTCTATAAATTCTACTTATTAGTCTCTTTTCATTCATTCTCTGTACATGACCGAATCAATTTAATACATCTTTTTTAATTACTACATCTACTTTCATACCATAACGTTCTCTAATCACTCTGTTTAAAAGCCAGCATTTTTAAAACTATATCAATCGATGACTTATTTGAAATTTAAAACAACATGTTATACTAAGTCATGCTTTAAAATATGTCCATATTTATGATCTACGGGAGTAGGTTGGTGTATAAGTTTAAAACGCTACAATCAGCAGTAACCAGCGACACAAATCAGATTTATAGCGTAGGTGTATGATTTATTAATCATGAATACTTACATATCACACAACAGACCATTTGTGGTGATGCTGCTAAACCTTCGATGTTAGATACTGTTGAGTTCGGTAAGTAGAGGCATTCATAGCCCATTGCACTTACGATTGCAGCGCTAGTACGTGCGGTCAGTTCATTTATGTGGAATACCGCTATAGTAGTTTCATTCCTATGCATCTCCGTCCTCTGTAGGGCAAATATCCGGCATGTTAGAGTCGAATGCTTAAGACAAATAACTTAACACTTTTTTGGAATAACATTTGAACATTCGTAAGAAATTTGACTTTTTTGGAGATTCGTTGGTGGATATTATACCATTGAGCGGTGATTAAGGTAATATCCCTCAACGACCATAGCTTCCCGATTTTTGTTAAGGTGACGCAAATGTTCAACAATTAATATAAAGGAACTAAATTTAAAAAAAAGTTGAATATTTACAATTTAAAATAACGAAAAGTTGAAACTTTCTTTGTCCTAGACATTATGAAATTTAATGCAAAAAAACAAATAAACTTTACCATAAATAAAAGTCGTTGTTGTCTATCAGGCAGCTTATATCACTTAGACAGCAACCTAACATTTGAATAAATAATGTAACCTCAGTTGAAAGGGTGAATAAAAATATTTGGCTCATAGATTTATTACAGTGCTAACAATGTCAATGTCCAGTTCAGGTAAGCCCCTCACAAGAGCTAACATTGCAAAAAAAAAACATATTTTTATTTGACGACGTAGGACTAACGTCCGAAACGGTGCGTGTTCTAGCAATAAAAATGGCAATAATTTTTCCGTACATAATAAAACAACTGAGTCCAAATTGAAAGAGGGTGACATTTTTACAGTGCGATAAAATATGAGCGAAGTACTTCAGACGGTTCAAGAGCTACCATCATTAAATAACTCATGTTCTTTTATTTATTTTTTATTTGTGATTTAATAGCATTCGCAGCTGAATACTCTAAGTTAGATCTCAAACAGTTTACAACATTGATAGGAAGTATAACATTAGACCAATCATTCAGTGCAGTTGACACAACCTTTGTATGATAAAAAAACTAATTTATGGAATAGAATGAAGTGTCCCATTCACATGAGAATTTGGTCTTAGCGTAATGGATTTAGTCGAAAAATGAGCTAACACTGAAAGATTTTTTGAAATCGAACTAGTAGTTCCTGAGACTGGCGTATTCGAGCAAGCAAACAAACAAACTCTTCAGCTTTAATTAGTATTGAACATGTATCTAACTTTTTAATTTAACAATAATTAACAATTACCGTATTAAGCTTCTGATCACAGTATAATTAGCATAGACTAATAAAATTTACTTCATACAGACACTTTTTTGAAGAAATAATAAATGTCGCACAAGGACATAAAAACGTTATGAATGATGATGGAAATTCTTTGAGAAGTAAAAATTGAAGAATAGCCTCAAGTGAAAATTACGTTAGAGCCGGCTAGAGGATGTAACGATGAAATATTATGCAATTTTAATTAACTTGAGAAATAACGAGGTGTTCAGTTAGTTATTATGATTTAAGTTCCTTCGGGTATTACGGGAATAATGTGTTTTTTTGTGATTTTTCTAGTTATATTGTTCACATCAGCATTTATGACGTGCATAAATGCTACTTATACAATCGGTTCGCAAATATTTGCAAATTTACATTGTACCACACGTTTTTTCATCACAGTATAGTGTGTTGAAGAATACCAGTTCCGCAAGAATTAGTTTGTTTGAAGTATATACGTGTTTGTTTTGCGTGCACAAAAATGATAATTTTATTTAATTATTGCTTATTGTAACATGAGTGTCCCACTTCAAATTGCAAACCATTGTCATCATGGCTTTTATTATCTGACGCCTTTTTTGCAATTTTAGAAAAACAAACTTTTTGTTTGTCTATCGTTATTAAACTTGCCTGTTACACGTCTGCTGAAGTATGATCTAGTTTCGTACATTTAAGTATGAGCTTTGTCACTTTTGAAATAGGGTTCGTTTTCGTCGTTCGTTCTTTTATGCGTCGATGTATGACATCGTTAGTAATTCAATATGCTTTATAAACAAAAAATACAGTCACGTTAACAAATGTTATGGGACCATCGCTAACAGATGGCTGTTACTATAAGTGGTTTATCTTATCTGGTAGTTGATTATATCATCGATATATTAAGGCGCTAATTGATTATTTCATTATCCATTAGTTTATTATAATGTACCTTTTGATCCGACATCTGCTTTTTATCTGTCAATGTCTTTATTTTGTGACCGAAAAATACTTAAGTTGCGACACTTTTCAACCAATTAATTTTGATGGAAACAAGACCATCCGTTTATGGGAATTTTGTATAAAGTATTTCAAATAAATAATTAATAATGCGGTATTTATGGATAATAATAATGATTCGACGCTCTGAAATAAAATAGAACAACTTTAAAGCTAGAAGAAGGCAAGTAGAAACCAACCAACTAATTTTTTTTTTTGGATATAGACCGTGACTTTTATTTCGAGATAGATATTTACAATACTTACCTACTTGTTACGATTTTTTGAATCTCAAGAATTAGTTCCAGTTCATTAAAAATATGCATGGAATTAAGTCATTAATAGGAATAATTGGTTTTATAAGTTTAATTAAGGTGAACTTCTGCTGTGCTGCTAGCAGCAAAATTAACTAAAAAACTTTATGTTCGATTTAAACAGGTTAGACCTCACATTTTTGATTACCTTATTTCTTATAACAATTATAAGAAATCTACATCTGCTTTCTTAATATCAATGTAAGTAATAAAATACTTTAAACTGAAACTATTAGTAACTAGTTTGACGACAAATGTGACCGGATGCCCATTTCAGTTGTCAAATTTATTACCACCCTTTATTTGATACGAATCTATGAAATTTTATTTTATATAAGAATTGGATGACGTTAAAACTTTGCAGCTTAAGTTCAACTGAGTCTATTATTCAAACATTTTTATCATTGTTCTAAAGTTTAAGGATTTGAACGATTTTTGTTTATAAGGCTTCTTGCCTTCTTGCCTTTCTTTCCGGTGAAGTAGTAAAGGTCTATAATGAATATCTGCAAATTTCCGAATTGCACTGCATTTGTTTTTTTATACTTAGCGACATTTTATGTGATGTCATCGCGTTGATGACCACAACTTGCTAGAAGCTTTTATAAACTGGTAATATAATGTATGTTTCTTTAGCTTACCTGTACATTACAGAATTTAACAGATTATCTCTGTGTTTTGTTATACGTTCGCTTAAGCATTGTTTTATTAATAATAAGGTTAGAGCCGTGCTTGCCTTTATGCTTGATTTTTTTTTCATCATATTATTAAAATTGTAACTAATCATATTGTCTCAAGTCAATGTTTTCACAATAAAAAAGTTGTAAGTATGTATAGGTACTTACTAAATTTTATTAATAAAAAGTACTGAACACTTCAAACGCTTCCTTCCTTACAAAATATAATAATGTCATCATAAAAAGACGTGATTAAAACAATCTAAGGATCTTTTACAAAGGATGGAAAAAATAAAGCGGACATTAAAAAGATTTCTGACGGAAACAATTAAGAATTTTTCGAAAAATTCGTTACCGTATAATTAAATCAGAGCCAGAATCACAAGTAACGAACCGTGATGTCACGCGGGCCGCACAGACGAACTTTACTCGTTTAATATATCTACATACCTTTTGAGAGGGCAATTTATTTTCATACATTAATTTTCAACTAATATCTACTTTGAATGTCATTCGGTCGGATGGATTAAATCATAATTATAATTTAAGTAGAAAGTACATACCTTAAACTTACTCTCTGAAGCGTGTTGGTTTGAGAATGAATTAATATTGTTTCACTTTCTTTTGTTTTGTCCTTATACCTAAGTGAATTAGGTATATTTTACTTTTTATTTCTCGGTTTACATTAAGGGCGAGTCCAGACCTGATACACTTTGATTTTCTAGACGTTGTTAATACGTAGCCAATTGAAATATTTTTGGAAGTACAATCAATCTATGTAGTATGTACATACCTTTTCCTCTCATTCACTTTGGATGTATTAAACATTACAGATTAAAAGTTAAGGGCCCTACAACCTAGAGCGTCTTGTATTGCAAGTTAATTTTGCCATGTACCTTTATTGTTGCCACAAATTACATACAAAATTAAATACATATTTAAAAAAAGTAATGTATCGATAGTAATACTGATGCCAAATTGTCCTGCCAATAATAACAACGATTAAAATATCAGAGTGACTATAAAGCAACACTATTACAACCAAGATGTTATTCACGTAACGATATGACTATCGCATTGGCTTCGCATAAGGACAATGCTGATGTATTGTACAAATAAACCTTACTCTTGAATCACTCTATCTATTAAAAAACCGCATCAAAATCCGTTGCGTAGTTTTAAAGATCTTAGCATACATAGGGACAGACAGACAGCGGGAAGCGACTTCGTTTTATATTATGTAAGTGTAGTATGCTGTATGTTCGCGTAGCACATACAGCATACTAGGTACATATAATTTTCGCTGATTTCTTGCGTCCGTTTAGTAATAAATAAATAAAATTGTCTCCTATAAAGCAAAGTTTTTAGTCTGTGATATTTTTAGAGAAAAATTTACAGTTAATATTAGCAACTGCCCTACAATCTATTTCTAACAGACATTTCAAGGACCTATCTCATTTACGATTATTTATATACCAGAATAAAATGGGGATTAAAAATAAATGCGGGGTGACTCTGATACTAAATGTCATTATAAATCAAAAGGATGTTTCTTAACAGTTTTTATTTAATAATACTTAGAAATAAGATACAGATAAGTTTCCATATAAAACATTAAGTTTGAAATTGGCAAGTACACCATAATATTATTCAGATATATGTATAAACTTGAAATTAATAATGTATATAAGTAGTGTTCAAAAATTAAAATAAGTTCTTGAAAGTTAAAAATATTGTCTAAAATAATACAGCAATTTTACGAGAAAAATGAGAATAAAACTTAATTGGCATCTATTTCACTATATGTATTAGGTACCCACAACACTGCACCATGTCACACATCGACATGCCGCAGTACAAATCGGGATGGTTGTAAATTGACAACGCCAGGGAATACCAAAACACGTTTTCCAGCTACGTACACCGTTGTTGTTGTAAACTCGATTCATGCACTGATGTTGCACAGTGCGATAACTGAGATGTACGTTTGTGTACTCTGAAACGGCTACTAGTTAACAAAGCGACGCGACACTGCGGTCGACATTTCGCAATTAACACACGAGAACCTCATTCACTTTGGATGTATTTTTTACATTCCGAGCGATAAATTGCAAACGATGCAAATTGACGCCTTTGATGGTGTAAAGTGTCATACTATTTTTGTACCTATCTATCTATCTGATGCGGAAACAGCTCTCTTGAGGTAATAAATTCGGAATTTTTAACGTTTACAAATTTGCCCGTAGTAAAAAATTCAAAGCACTTCAGCGCAGTTAAAATTGTAAATTTAATTGAATTTTAAATTCTGGCCACCATTGATGGCGTCCATGGAATGAATGTTAATTTCATAGGCGAAACGAGTACTTTATATGGAAACTCTAAAAATACCGAACAGTTGTACTTTTTACGTTAAAGCATTACAATAGTGAACAAGCGACATTAGTACAATAAAAATAGACAAAATTAAAAATTCGAACCCTTTATGACAACTACAATAGAACGAAGTAAATTTTTGAATTCAAGTGCGCAAAGTTCATTGACAAACACGCGTACGACAAAATTAATTAGTTCCATCAATCACCGGTTGAATAACCGTCAGTCTAACACCGGCCCATTGGAAATTGATAAAGACCATGTTTGAAAGAAAAAATTGTAACGTGATTCGACCATTGTGTATGAACCCTTCCATTATAGATTTGATAAAAGTTGTGACGCAAGCGTTGGGCTCGGTAACGCCTGGGCGGAGATGCAGTGGGACAATATTTTGAATGCGCTTGCGGTGTGATAACCGAAGATTAATTTTGGATTGGCGTTGTGACCGAAGCCTATATATTGGTGCATGAACTTTTATGTTATCAAGTGTTCTGAGTAATGGTTATTCAGGCCTATAGCTGTGAGTTAAAGGTATCTAATCTAGACAACAACAATAAATAATCCATATTGAGGGATAAAATTGCATTGTCATATCAGTTTACGGATTTTTTTACTTATATAATTTTTTTTGGTAATTGATATAGATATAGAATTGTATTTTTTGCAATATTGCTTTAAAACTATAACTAAATATTAAAATATTAGATAGATAATGATCAAAAGGCAGGGCACAGCACCCTTTTGTCGATGACAAGGGCTCCATCCATAGATACATCAATCAATCAATTTTTCGGGCTATTTATCATTGTGCAATATCCGATTGAAGCAGATAAAGTTGTATCCGTATAAAAATCGATTTAAAAGAGACTAGGTAATCGAATCTCACTAACTTTTTTACTATTATTAACAGTAGATAGGAACCTACTCTCAATTCGTTAATGCGAGCCCCTCGAATATTTTGCTGACAATACGCATGTGGCAATACGAATAACACTGATAAATTTACATGTGTATAGATGATATTTTGAATATGACAGCAATCTATCATGCTCGGTGACAATGCGCACGCGCCCTCTACCTTTGACGTGTTCTACTCTTCGTAATTCGAAAAATAATATAAGTTACTTAGTAGGGTTGTCCAATCGACTATTATTATTTGTGGACTGAATGATGACTTAAACATTTGATACAGTTTTTGTAATATTTTCGTGTGTGCAGATTTTTATGAAATGGGTAAAGTTATCGAGGATGGGTTTTAAATTTTTAATAATATTATTACTTTTACTTGCTATATTTATGACATTGGATATAAAATACAGATGTAGATCTTCACACACACAACATTTTGTATTTTTGGAGACAAATATTCCAATATCAACAAAAATGATAGGATGATATATAAATAAAGGTCTCCCTAATAGAAAAAGTTGCAAATAGCTCATAAATATTTTTCAAGTGAATGTTTTACCAGTACATGAGTAATAGTGCCATAAAATGGAAATAACCCAAACATTTGTGGGCTCAGCATCATTAACATTGTCATTTGGATACGCGCGCAACACATTTGGCATAACAAAGGCGCTCCTGCGCATCTTTTTCCTATAAAAGAGTCGATTTGCATTTGACATTTGTAGTTGTCACAGAGTGACAGCTTGACGGTGACAATTGATAGTATGCGACAAAGTCAAAAGTTTTTGAAATTGAAATTTGCATTTCCAAAGGCAAGCCGATAAGAGCACTATACTAAATAAAAATATTTTTGTTTGTCCGTGTTTGGATCGAATATATTGTTTATTAATCTATACTAATATTATAAAGCTGCAGAGTTTGTTTGTTTGTTTGTTTGTTTGTTTGTTTGAACGCGCTAATCTCAGGGACTACTGGTCCGATTTAAAAAAATATTTCAGTGTTGGATAGTCCATTTATCGAGGAAGGTTATAGGCTATATTTTATTTTCAAAAAAGTTGGGGATCCGTAAGAAAATTGCGTTTTTGTAACCCAAGGTGTAAAAGCGAAAACCTATTTATGCGTGCGCTGCAAAAACTATTGACAATAGAACAAAATGATGTACTACGGGTTTGTAGGTCTTATTAAGATCTACAAAAAAGTCCGCGAGAGCATATATCTAACTATCATAGTTTAGTCACAATAACCGCTTTTATGTTCATAAAAAAATATTAAATCGTCTGAAGAAAGAAACTACGTTAAATGTATATCGTTATATTAATCCTTATCCAAATTAAGCATAATGTTATTAAGGGTATTTATGTAGAAGTAAAATACTTTTTGTTTTATTCCAATCGGACATTTCGTTGAGAAATTATCACGAGTATAAAAACGCAAGGAATTGGTACCTAATAAAGAGTTATTTGCCGTAATAGATAAAGCTGAAGAGTTTGTTTGCTTGAACGCGCTAATCTCAGCAACTACTGGTCCGATTTGAAAAATTCTTTCAATGTTAGATAGCCCATTTATCGAGGCTATATTTTATTATAAAGTTTTTATGGGAACGGGAGTTACGCGGGTGAAACCGCGCGCGGAAAGCTAGTATAAGATAAAACATTTTTGTGAGGGAAAAAATTTGGACATTGAACGTTTAGTTTAATTAAATATTTAATTTTTCGTTGATATTGGCGTAAGTCATTATTTTATGTTTAATTGGACGTGATACGTAAGAAGTCTATACCTACAAATGTAATAAAAAGGTAAAACCTCGCGGGACAGCTAGTTTTGTAATAAAATATAAGTGAATGCGCACTTACATTTTATTCAAAAGTACAACTGTCAAATTTTTAATAATACCCATTACGTAATTTTAAGTGGTTAAATATAAATAAATTAATTAATTAAACCATTTGTAACGCATATAATTTAAGAATGTGATTACAAATTTTCAACAATACATTACGCATTTAGTTAATCGCAAATAGTATTTCTTTTTATACCACCTGTCAACTGCATACGAACCCCTGAAACTTAACCTATTCCGGCACTCAAAACAAAGTCGACACTAATTATAATAAAACCGCCTTTTATAACTCTAAGAATCTATCCCATACAACTATTTTCAATAAAAGTTGCATAGACAAAGAGTAAGTGGCACACAAAAGCGTCAAACCCTTTCAATCAAAATCTTAACTTTTGTTTAGATTGTGAGAAAAAAATACCCTTTAATTATAAAAAGGTTATATTCACAACAAGGTGCATATTCACTGTTAACTTTGTACATTTTTTTCATTGTTTATAATAAAAAGTTTTACAATAGCGATAATTGGTAGCGCTACCGTTGTGGGTTTGGCGGTTTAATGTTCAAACCCTCAAAGTTTTTTTTATGCTGCTATGTAAATGTGTGCTATATAGTTAAACAAAGTACCGAATATTTGAAAGAACAAATGAACTGCTGATGTAGACGATACTTTGTTTTTGACGTCATCGTTTATACAAAACGTCGTTAAATAGATGCGACAGTGACAATATTAAACATTAATCCTTCAAACGAGAAATACTTGCCTGTAAAAAATGTTGATTACCAAATATGAAATGCTGCGTAGCATTACTTATTATCAGATATAGTACATAATAAGTAAAATGTATAATTGGTAACTTGAAACTTGCTTAGTATTACTCAATATCCGCTGCATTATCAATTTTGCGCCTCCACTCCTCTACGCTCCCCTACAACACCCCGCGGTGCCGTACATACATTTAGTTCCGACACCCCTGGTCGAACCAAAGTACCTATTATTTTAGTTGCACTTGTCCCTAGAAATAATATTTAATAACTGTTAAATGTTTCATTGATTAATCTTTTGATTAGTATTGCCCAGAATCAGCTGATACCAAGTTTGCGACTCAACTTATTTACGCTACGTACAACATCCGCGGCGCCATTGCATACATTCAGTTTAGAAATCTGTGGACTAACCAAAGTAGCTTTTATTTTAGGACGTTACAATTGTGTTCAGAAATAATATTTAATAACTATAGATGTTTCATTGATTAATCGAAGTTTGCTATCAATCACACCGCAATAACTACCGATCAAATTTGCGTGCCAACTACCATAGTTTCCCCGCGGCGCCATTGTGTACAGTTTAGAAATGCTGGGCTTAACCAAAGTAGCTATTATTTTAAGATGGTGCTTAGTTGCACTCGTCTCAGAAATAGTATCTAAAAATTAGGTATAGATTTTAATAATGTTGCTAGACACTTTGCCGACTGTTGCCAAATATCACTTGCATTTGCGTACTGCTTCCTATTTAGGGTCCCCCACGACACCCTGCGGCGCCATTACATACATACACTTTTAAAACCCCTGGTCTACCAGAGTAACCATTATTTTTGTGGGCTTCATTCTATTGACTGGCGAAGAACGTTGTAAATGTTTTATATCACCCGTCACTATTGGTACTATCGGTTTTTTGCACGAAGTGCGTGAGGCGGCAAATCAGACAGGGCTTTGTTATATTTTTTTACTGTATCTATTATTTTCATTGAAATATAGAGCTCTACATTTTATTTTTTTGGAAAAAAATGTTTAATATCGCAGATATTTTATGCTTGTTAGCATTTGTATAGAAATATTCGATAGAGGTACAATATATCGTTAACTCTTGCCAAGGATTGAAAAGCTCTGTTTTTATTTATCACGTTAGCATATAGGTTTTACTATTATTAAAAAGAGGTAAGTTTGTTATTTTTTTTAATAATTTATATTGTAGTGTAGTCTACACCTCTAGAACTACGATATCATTGACTAACATGCTTTAGTTTGGGAAGAGGTTTTACCAAGACTACTGTTTTACTAAGTGGGTGAAAAAACAAAAAGGCATTAGAAAAAAAAACTATTATTTAAACATAAATATATAACTGTGCTATCGACACCTTTAATATTAGGTATACTTGACACTCATTCTGACTCAAAAGAAATGGAAGAGATTAGATTTGTTATTTGTAATAATCTAATCTTTGATGGGATATGATACAATAGATTCGAGTGTAGAAAAACTGTAATACCAGTTTCATGTGTTATATTATTATTTCATGTTTTTTCTAATCTTTTCAATTACTTTTGAAGCACGCTTCGAAATATCACGGCTCTTACATTATTTTATAAAAAGGTGACTAATAAATCACCTCACTAAATACAAGCTTTTCTAAAAAAACTCGTAAGCCAAAGGATATAAGTGATTAAAATAATGATTTCATTTCGGAATGAATATGAACCAAAGAAACTAAGGAACACTTAAGATAAGGATATATTCTTTAGAAAAAAAACGGTCAATTGCTTGTTTAAAAAGGTCTCAATAAATATTACCTTATCTAAATATGTGAAACTTTAAAGAAACAAGTAAAAGGTAACATAAAAAATCGTTACTACTTCATGTTTGTTAAATCATGATTAACAGAATACTTTAATGTAAAATTGTAATGTAATGTAACCTAAGTATAACATTCTAGGTAGGCAACAACTTGAGAAATTTTTGCCTGTATTTTCTTTAGGACGGACATAATACCTTGTTAGCCGCGCAGCTTTTGCTTCCTCACCGGGCTTAGTAATTAAATCCAGCCAGTAATCAGATATAGAGGAACTACAACCTCCCCTCTATTTAGCGCTGCGCTGTGTGTAAACCGCCCATAGCAATTTAAAACCACACAAAACTCTTTGCAATAAAAAAATCCAAATGTTGACAGTACTTGTTGGTTTGGAACACAGTTCTGCATCTAATGAATAAATTGCCATCAACATATTTGCCTTCGTTGTCACAAAGTTTATTTTAAATTTTGGCATTTATTTTGATGATGATAAATAAATTAATACGCTACGTGTTGTTACAATAAAAACAATTAATATTACAAACTCTGATATTACATTATTATTATGGTTATTATCATATACCTATTGTCGTCAACTGCTGAACCTAAGCTTCGATTCGATCGATATCTAGCGGGAACGATTGCTAGCGGTCTGCATCCATTGGCTCCCGGCGACCTTTATTAAGTCGTCAATCGTCCATACTCAACCAGTAAATGTTATTTGTATAGAAGACCATAAAACGTTTAGCAAACACTAATCGGAGGTCAAATAAAAGATCAAAGAAGGTGTGCCTTCAAAGAAAGTAGCAAATTATATCTACTTGAGTTTTAAAGTGCTGTATCAGAAATGTCAATTTTGACAACAGTTCGCTCTACTGCGGATGTCTTTATTTCTGATTCGATCACGCAGGGAAATGCCGAGCATAGCTCTTTCCATGGCTCGCTGAGTAAAGTAAGTAAGTTAGGGTTTTCTTAAGAGGCACATAGTGAGAGGTACAATATATAGTTAACAAGACAGTTAAGGATTGAAAAGCTATGTTCTTATTTATCACCACAGCGTATAGGTTTTACTATTATTGAAAATAGGTAAGATTGTTCAGTTTTTATAATTTTGTTCAACACCTGTATAAAACGATACGATATCAAAGACCATGCTTTAGTTTGGGAAGAAGTTTTCCTAAGAAAGGGTCTAATGACAAAAAAAGCATTAGAAAACGAGCTTAATATTTCTTAGGAGGCACACAATGAGTGACCACGTCCCAAATCCACATGTCATCACTGAAATACATAATACGTCATATGATCACTTATTAGATTTAAATTTATAACCACCTAATAAAGATAACTATGTCTGTTACTAATAAAATGTTTTTCCTTTTTTTTATCCATTTTGAAGTTATTGCGTAGTTGAAAATATATTTCCCAAGCGTCCGTTCTCCAATTAATTTCATTGTGTAGATGTCATTTAGGCTGTAAATTACACTAATTTTAATTATGCATGTGATCAAAATTATATTTCAGGCAAACCGTAATCTCATTAGGGACATTTCATTACCTGTTTAGTGACTTGTTCAATTTGGAATTAAATTAAGGACATTGTTTTATTATTTCCCTATACTAAATTATTATTAAAAGTAGTGACCCGGCTCCGCACAGGTACAATGCTGATAGTATACATATAAACCTTCCTCTTGAATCGCTCTATTTATTACAAAAATCGCATCAAAATCCGTTGCGTAGTTTTAAAGAATTAAGCATACATAGGGATATAGGGACAGAGAAAGCGACTTTGTTTTAATACTATGTAGTGATTTGAAATAGGTAGGCTTTTTATCAAACCATTTTCTGTCAGTAATGTAAAGCTACAAATTTCGTCGCGTACCGGTATAAAAATCCCCTTAATTATCGGAGGTCATGGATTTGATTTCCGCTCCGGCAAAAAAATCTTTGGGAAAATCAACGATTTCTTTCCGGGTCTGGTTGTTTGAGAGACTATCCTCCTTGCCTCAGAAAGCTCTTGGTCCCAATTGTAATAACGTCATTTATGACAATCACAATCCAGGTAACAAGCACCTGTGTATTTGCGGTATATAATACTGTGGTCACCAACCCGCCTGCCAAGCGTGGTGACTATGGCAACGCCACCTTCGAAGGAGACCCAAGTTCAGCAGTGAACAATACACGAACAGATGATGATGATGATGAACCAACTAAGCCCCAAGTTCTTAAACGTCGTTATATTTGTAACAAATATTAACAAAAATTGGATTATAAATAATAGTTTTAAAATCGTTAACGTTTAAAATTAGGACACAATGCTTTCTGCAGTTGCAGTAACGCGATAAACCGAAAGTAAAATATAAATGGTCCGTGAAAATTGTGCATTATCGTAAATAAAGAAACTACAATGTCAACAAAAGGTGCTCTTCATGCAACAATAACAAAAGCTTAGGAACCCTTTTACGCTCTGAATTAAAAGCAATAAATCTTGCTCTTAATCTGACATGTTACACTTCTGTACAATTTCCAATTTTAAAATGATAAAAGTACATTGATTAAAATATTTATTTTAAAAATTATTTTTTTTTTCTTGACAAAACTATACTAATAACGTACACAAAAATAAAATAAAAACAATTACCTACATAGGTACAAAAAATATATTCATATTTCACACACTGTTTTTTCAATGACGTAAAAACATTTTGTATTTTTTGGCCGTCCTTTATGTGGTATTTTAAGAAACATGTAGAAAAGGCATTGGACTCAAATTGCGAGTTATCAACGTTATTCTTATTTATCTTCTCTATTTAAAAATATAAGACTGAAAAGTACCTATTGTATAAAAAAAAGTTTGTTTATGGATGCGATTTTTTTATTCCAGGGTAACTTTTTTAAATACTACCTACAGTTGAATAGGCGACAGGGGGCTTGTGGGACTTTTTGATTTGCACCCGGCTCCGAACTACCAGTTGCCCACTAAAACCCTAGAGAGGGCTCTAAGTAAGATTACGGTTACTGAACCGGTGGGGCCGCTTCTGGACTTCTGGAGTAAAGTGAACCCCTGACACCAAATTAGAATAGTTGCATTTTAAATACCTTAGCAAAAGTTTTTTTTAAATATAATTTCTATGTTTTTTTTAACTACGCATAATATGCACATCTGTCAGCGAGTTCCTATCTAAACAAACGCATAATTCACCGCCATACGATATTATTTAAGACAACAAAAACTAGTTATAACTAAGTCACAGTCCATGCACATTCACAATCGGACATCCGACACGCGCCTCCTTATTAAATTATAAAGAAAATAAACCGGTAAAGTTGATAACCCAACCATTTCTGAAAGTCAAGAGACACATTGCGTATCTTGTCTAATTATACATTTTTAAATTGGTTGATTTATAGCAAGGGGAAGCTACCGGAAAGGGCCCGCCACGCGCCTTTACCAGGTGGGTGTGATTTTTTCTGTGCAGTATTGTAAAAGGAAATGACTTTAAAAGGCAATTTCTTTTGAGGGTCTTGCGAATGAGTAAATATTAAAGGAGACGCTCATTTAATTTTATAGACGTTAAGAATAGAGGGAGAACTTGTACGAGTATATTGTTTCGACTTCGTTACCATTGTGTGGAATGTTAGGTCCCGTTTTTTATAATGATACTTTTCGTCTCGGTATATTATTCGTGGTTTTTTATTATTTGAAAAAAAGCTAAGAAATCTTGGTCCTTGTCATTGCAAATTTATATTGACTTGACAAATAATGACCAATAAAAGTAAGATTGTATAATTAAAATTATATTGTTGTGTGTTCTCGTTAAGAAAGTTATAATTGTAAAAGCAAGAAGTTATAATTGTCTGCCGGCCTAGCATTGCTCCATAGGTAACCAATCAAAATTAAATTGCCCCTTTAAGTATATTTTTAGAAATTCATTGTACTTTATCTTTAAAAATATAATTCATTTGTATTTTAACACCGCAGTTAATACAACTTTATCCTGCTGTTGCTATCTCAACGCGAACGAACTACGTTACTTCCACTGAGAAAACGACCAAAAATAATTTAAATTTTTATGACGCCAATTTATATCGAGTCAAGTAAATGTAAAAAAAAACACCTGCAAAATAAACATGAGGAGACAAACAAGCCGCAATAATTTATTGTAATCCTCTTACCAAGCAAATTATATCTATCCACCTGATGTTAAGGTGGTACCACCAGATAAACTTGGGCATTCGTTTTTAGAATAAAATCTATATAAAATCAAATGTTGATCTTTTGCATTTTTTTCACTGCCATAATGTTCATTATTAAATTGTCTATCCACTAATGTAAGTAGCCAATCAAATTAATGGTTACTTTACGAGGAGATGTAGTTTATCAATAATTATTTATTATTTCTTGTGGTTTCGTTATGAGGAGATTAATTGCACATTATACTTACTAAATACTTAAAAAAACCATTTTATACTAAGCCATTTTTAATAGTTGGTATTTCTTTTGGATACAAAGTAGACAGCTCCAAAAAACTGCACAAAAGACGGCTACCGCTGCGTTTTGCACGAGGACACACTTTAAGTGGCATAGGGAACAACAAGGCCAGCTAGTGTCAGTAAAGTGAAATAGATGATAAAAGTAAATGCAGCACTACAAAAAAATAATTTGTCCATAAAAATATCTATATGTTAATAGCATAAACTTAGTACCTACCCCTTTTAACGAAAATTGCACGGACGCGGGAGAAGTATAAAATTTAGCACAATTATCACTACATAGTATAAAACAAAGTCGCTTCCAGGTGTCTGTCTGTCCCTATGTATGGTTAGATCCTTAAAACTACGCAACGAAATATGATGCGTTTTTTAAATATATAGTGATTCAAGAGGATGGCTTATAGTATAAAACACCAGCATTGCACCGCCCCGCGCAGCCGGGGCGGTCACTAGTAGTTGATATAGATAAGGAATGCAAAATTCTTTTTTTTTTTGAATTATGTTCGAAATTCGACTTTTTGGCGACCATTAGTAATTTTTTTTTGTCATGTTATTACTATGACTTTGCTACTCAGCAGTTACCACGCAAGCAAAAACATATTTAAAATATGCCAATTTATTAAATTAATGTAGCTTCAATAATACAGCAACGGTCACGTAGGACATTCTTTACAAAAGCCTACAAGTAATAAGGACATTTCTATCGAAGTTTAAGCTATATTCTTTACAATATAATAAGATTTTACAACTACATATACGTATACATACTTATTCTGTGAATATTTCAAACTTCTTGCTGTTGCTGTAATATAGGGCAAAAAAACGGCAAAACATCACGTTTGTTGTATAGTAGGCAGCCTACCTTAAATATTTATATTTTTATCCTGTTTTTAGTATTTGTTTTGTATAGTGGCAACAGATACAATACAATAAATATACATACATACACAGTCTCGTGGCTGACTACATAAATTAAGTCCCCCAGTCGTACTACCCCCTCCCTTATTGAGATTTCTAAAACTATTCTAATAAACTGCACACTGCACTGCTGTAGCTTTAAAACGTCGGTCACTTTATGCATATTAATTAAATTATATATTAATAATAAACGTGATTTAATTCGGAGAACACTATCGCTTCTGCGTTGGTACATTTACAGGAATGTTTTATGTTCTAATTAAAATGTATTTAATTGTATTCCATGGTTCTTAATAATAATGCTTTGTTAGCTATATGCTATAAGGAAGATTTCATTAAAACTAGTATTATCGTTAGTAAATGGTGTTTTAATTATTGCGCCTTTCATGGACGCGAGTGTTTATTCAAATTGAGTCAGAAGTCAGGACTCAACATAATTGAGCAAACGTTTCTTTCACTTTTTTCATGATTACAGACCCTTTTAAGAAATATACGGAATGTTAGTTCTAAAAATTATTTTTTTTTATAAAATAATAAATAAATAAATATCAACACATACCTAATATTTGATGTTTCCACGATATTCTTGCAACAATCCCTAAGTTAAGGTTGTCTACTTTTGAACTTTAGGTTTGTTTAACTATAATCATATACTACTTAAACTAGTTTTTTAGTTACACGTTACAGTTTTTAGTTACAAACTACCAAAAGTAAAAAACTATTTTTACTTTTGGTAGTTTTTAATCCTTAGTGAGTTTTAATTATAGGCTATTTTTATTTTGGTAGGTTTCGTTTTAGAATTATTCTGTTAAATCAATTTAAATATGTTATCCAATAAATAAAATTACTAAAACTAGCAACTATAAATAAAATGCACGCCTTAGTTCATCTGCTAATTGTAGAACTCATCACTTCCGAAAACCATCCCGATATAGTCATGTGTAAATGTAGTATACCTTTTTGTTTTCGTCGGGAAATACCTTCAGATTCTATGGTGCCAAGTGTTGCGCTATAGTTATGTGGTGTCACTACTAAAACCCCACGGTATTCCTCGGGCACATATCGTCCGGACCACGGGATTAGCTGGTGCATTCACCACGCAGTTCTTTTTATACCTAAGCATTAATGTATTAATAATAATATTCGTATGCATTTAGTAAAAGGTTAGAATTGTGGCCTACAAACATAGACATTCATTTTTGTATTTATTTCTAGTGAATCCCTGTTCCAAAATATATTAATTTATGATCAAATATATATTTTTTCAAGACACCCATGTTATTCCATTCCAAATGAGGGAAAACACATAAAGTTGTTCCTTGTTTATTAAACGTGTGAATAAAATCCATTGTTAATCGATTGTTTATCAATTTTATTGTATTATCTTCCATAACATGAGCAGACTGTAAGAAAGTACAACTCGTTTGTACTTAATGGGACGCAAGGACGTTGGTTTAAACTGAATCAGAAGTCAAGGCTCAAAACAAATGAGCAGACACAAGCTCTTTCAGAAAAGAAAAAAATGCTTATTTGAAGTAATCTCAATTCATATTATATGATTATAATTATTAATAATATACAGACACATACATAACTAATTGTTTAACGTGCTTATTAAGGACTGCACAATAAAAAGATGTTACTTCACATGGTAACAAAAGTGTAATAAATGTGTTTATCAGTGATAAATAAAAAAAAGTATAAAAACATAGATACCATATAAAATTTAAAAGGTTTTGCGAGCTTGCACTGTGCTAATTAAATCGATTGTTTATCGACTGTTAATCGATTTTATTATATTGTCTTCTATAACATGGACAGGGTGTCAGAAAAGTATTTAATATCCTATATAATATTGTAAACATAAAAATGATATTATCGCGATATCTGAATGTCATATTCAGACAACCCTACGCCTTTAGTATGAAGCTCATAAAAATGGTTTTATTATTTGCATACATGCGTGAAATTATTTTAATGTCATAACACTAATGCTATAAATATGGCAGTTTGTCTGTTTGTTACTCAATCGAACAATCATAAAACTTAAGGTTTTTTCTTTCGAGGGTATTTTTGGGTATTCTTAGTTAAAAAACTAGTATACGGCTTGAGAAATAAATCCTATAGTGGCGGAGACTGGTACATTAATAACGTGTTTGGATGGATTATGATTTAAAAACTTACATAGACTGAGCTTACTCATTGATTTTCATGAACCCTAAAAAACGAAGAACCTAACACAGAACTTTAACGTTACTCCACAAGAATAAAATTTTCCTGTGTTATACACATAAACATTAGTCTCATAAATAAACACATTTTAAACAACGCATCGTTTAACAAATCTACATTAATGACAAACATATACCTATACTAACTTTACCTAACCAATATCAATGATTTTCTCTTTTGTTTCTCTAAGGTAGGATGTACTCTCCTGTTCTATGGGATGGTATGCTATATGCTAGATACTCATACCGCCAGGTACTTTTGATACGCGTGTATCGTGCGTAAGCTGTGTATGTATACGCCAAGGCAGAGTTTTACCGGCTTCAGTGATTTACTTACAAGCAGCGCTCCGCCCTTACTTTTTATTTGGTAGGTGTGAAGCTACGACCCATTGGAGTAGACCAGCAATCTAACTCGGCGTAACTAAAGGCGTATCTACTTGCTTATAATTTAATTTATGATATCAGTATTTTCTTGCCAGAAATAAGCCGACCATGGAATATTATAGAAACGGTACATTAGTCATAAAGCCATTAAACTTGAAGGGTCGCATCAATAACATTATTAGGAAATCACCAGATGTCCACTTTCTTTAAGAACCCAAACGAAAGTAATTTTGTTAGCTAAATGAGCCATATCGTGTGAATATGTGCGTTCGGTTATGAGTTAAGTAACGACTTTAAAAAATACATTAATGTATTACTTGTGCTTTTTTTGCGGCATTACTTTTAGGCATTACATGTTGGGCTTTTTAAATAGGCAAGCTACGTGATATATTGCGAAGGAAGGTACTCAGAATGAAATTTATCATTTTGCTTTGAACATAATTGATCAACTTTACGGTTTTTTTAAATATACCTAACTATTTTGAAAAAATATCTTTGCCAACTGTTTTAATCAAATTGCTATCTTTTATGAGTCCACTTCCTTAACTATGTGGGAAGAAGGTGCCTTATATCCCAGTGTGGTGGGGACTTTATGTCAGAGATGTTACGGCGGTTTGAGTCTGATTCCGAAAAGTTAGAACTTCCGATTGATATTAGACCTCCGACTTCGACTTCGGTTTTGACACTTTTAAATTGGAGGTAAGAATCTGAGAATGAATCTGAAACCATATTAGAGGACGACGGTTCATTTATTTTGTTTTACTTATTTGAGTTTCTAATGAGTGTTACTTAATGTTTTTTTTTATTGAATGTGTAAAAATCATTCATTTTATTTGAATTTAACAATGAAACCAAAAACAAGCGTTCTTTGGAACTTCTTCAATGAAGTGTAAGCTTTGTAAAAAGATTAATTCAAACGAGGGACGAGTACATCATTCAAAGTCTGGAGGTACATCCTTCTTAATAAAAAGATTTTAATAAACTAGAAACTGAAATATACAGACTTCGACTTCAACGCCTTTTCATGAAGCCAAACTGACTTTTGATGAAAAATCTAAATAGTGGTCATTGGTATGTCTCATCTGTCTCCCCCCGACTCCGACTTAGATTCCGATATAACCACTTCCGTAACATCCATACTTTGTGCACCTATGTGAAATATGTTTACTTAATATTCACAAAGCTCACATAGACTGAGTTCACAAATTGATTTCTACGATCCAAAAAAAAAAAAAAAAAAACTGTATGCCGTCGTAAATCGCCGTTTTTTATCGTTATGTAACTCCGTGAGAATATAATTCGCCAGGCACATATCTGCGAATTCCAAAAACGGTAGGCAAAAGTTCAAACAACGCAACGTTTCGCAAATCCACAACAGTAACAAACAAATATACCTACTACTTCGAAGCATTATCTAACTCCCATGTTGGTAATTAATCCGATCCTAAATCCTAATACCTACGTGTTTAAGACACGATTTAGGTGCGGTTCAAGTAAGTTAAGCGCAGAACTAAGCCGGGGCGGCATAATGATTTATCTTTTAATGTTCCCACAATTTAATCTGGAGCAACCCGAGTTTAGGTGTTCCGTAATTCTGTGACAACAACAAATTAAAATAAAGTATCTAATTACTGGTAACACGCCGCGGTTTACTTGCACTAAATTTCTTGGACCCCATGGAACGTTGCGAAATGTCGTTATCCATATCTCAGAATCAATCAGTAGCTTTTCCATGAAAGCGCGGATAATCAACATGAACTTGCTCAATTTTTATGATTTTTATTTAATAAAATCTTATGTTTTATAGGTATTTAATATACCTAATATATACAACATAAGATTTTATTTTATATTCGTTGCCAGAGTGTCGCCATCTATAACAAATTAATAAAACTTCTAAGAGCAACGACATCTAAAGAAATATTATGGAACTAACACCTGACAACACACACATTCGATCGCTCACGTACTGTTTATACAAGTCGTCACAAGATGGCGGTAACCAATATAAACTATAATAATAAAATATTACTTATTTTTAAAGGCCTATTTTAATTTGGTTATTGTATAGTGAGAAGTAGCAAATAATGATATACCTACTTATTTCATTATACTAAAAGTAATTATAATATGTTAATTATATTTTAATGTACCTTGTTATTAGAAAAAAGGATTCTAATTAGACACAGGCACAAAGCGAAATGAAATGCTCATTTTAATATTTTTATCGTAATAATTCACTCTTTTATGTGTTAATTATGTGTCTAACTAGGTAATTAATTTTCGTAAACTGAATAATGTAGAATATTGCGTTACGTAGGTACTACGTACCTACTTGAAATACCTATGTTTGCTAATTTAAAATTTTCGTCAATTCTATAAATTGTTTTCAGTTGAATATGTAATTGAAGAATTAATTGAGGTGTTTGGTATTATGGACATTTGTTCTTCTTATGGCCTTTTATGTAGCGCATAATAGGAGTATTCTTTAGTGTAGTAAATTATAAATTTAAGAAAATGTGCTAATTTGCCTGTAGCAAAGTATGGATAATTTAGATAAGTAATATTTTTTTTGGATAAATACAATATTCTTTTTATCCATCAAGTCTTCACAAAAACAAAATAAAATCGACTTAATATTTCAATATAGGTCGGTCGTCTTTGTCAGAACTTTTAATTAAACCTCTACAGTTCGACATTTAACGAAGTAGCGGAGAGGCTCCACTCGATAGTTTCAAAATTTGTTACAATTATTTTCCAATTGCAATACTTACCAACTATTAATTAATTTTGTGTTACTTTCTGTGCCTAATTATATTGTAGCGTGTTTTAAACAGGAGCCTTATCACGTAATATGACTTTGATACAAATGTAGTTGCTATTCAGCGTTTATTTTATTTATAACTTTATGCTCAAAAAATCGTACAAAGGCGGACTTAATGCCAACGGCTTTTTCTACCAGCCAACCTTTGGGTGGTGCAGAGAAAAGAACAGTAGGTGAACATATATTAAAGAGAAAAAAAAGAAAGAAACCAAAATTGAAGAAGGCAAAACAGCCAATTAAATCAAAATATATTTCTAAGGCAGTATATACAACCACGTTTTGCGTTCTGCGTTTACTATGCATGCAAAAAATATTTCAATTATGTAAACTTATTAAGTTAATGTAGCGCAAATAATACATTAACAAGAATATAGGAAATGCCTTACAATAACCCTACAGTTATAAAGACATTTTTATCAAAATCATAGTCATATCGTTACGTGACTAGCCTAGGTACCGGTGTTCTTTCGAGGCTGACCCATGTGGAGTAGGGACGCCTCTACACTCCGGGCGTCCCTATAAAATGTGCCCAGCGGGCAAATGGGCCCAGGAGATCCCGCGGTGCCATATTGGCCACGGATACGCTGCAGCGGCGCGATGGGAAGGCGTAAATGCATTTACCCGGACAACAAAAAAAAAAAAGGTACCGGTGTTCTGGGTTCAGTTCCCAACCGGCACAACCACAGATACTGTGCTGTTTAGCTGACCGTTGTTTCGAGTCTGGGTGTGTTTTGTATCCGTGAATTATTTTTTGTCAGTAAGTAGGTAATTAATTTAAATGATCGGAATATCTTGGTGCAGTAAGTTACTAAGATTATACAAAAAAATTATAACAAAAATTTAGAAAAAAAAATTTTTGGTTTCCGAAAAATGCTGTCTTATCCATATTACTCCATAGGTATTTTGCTAATATTCTGTACATATACATGTAGGTAACTATATTTCAATAATTGGAAATCATTGGGAACTGCCATTATCTTCTTTTTTTCTTTTTTATAAAGATTACTAGCAGAGTTTTGCAGTCTACTAGTATTCTTGTTAACCCCTCGTGCTAAGCTAAAATGCTTGTGTTACGAGTGGGTTCACGTCGGTAGTGCAATGGGTGGGGATCGAACCGGCGACCATAAGATCACAAGTCCGACGCCCTAGCCAATGGCTAGGGCGTCGGACTTGTGATCTGATGGTCTGCTTAACAACGTTTTTATTAAACACTATTTAAAAAGAAAACAACTTTTGGTTTATTATTATATTTAGAACCTATCGACAAACTTGCAGTTAATAGGCATATTTTCTATGTCATACAGATTCTCAATCTTAGATCAAATCTATATTATTGCTACGTGAAATTTAATTTTATGATAGACCCGTCTCAAGCTATGAAGTTTATCTCACGAGATCAAATAGATAGGTACCTAAACTTATTTCTCGTAATAGGGCCAGACTACCTTGAACCTTCGTATCTCGCAAACTCGAACAAAATAGATAAAACTCGGTGAAGTATCCAGGTGATCCGGGTTCATGTTAAAGTGGACGAATTGATATATAAATTTTCTTGTAAGCGATATTTGAGACGGCCTCCTTCGGTTAGGCGACGTTGTATCGAAACTTTGGCTTTGACAGGTTATACCTTTGTAGCAGGTGACAAAAGGAAATTATTGGCACGTTACGTGTGCCTTCATAATATTGTACACGTACAAGTTTATTAGGGTGGAAACAGAAATATCTTTTGCTGGATTGAAGACTTGGAGCAAGATTATGAAAGAAGAATGGGATGGTTGGATATTTACGATTTCAGTATATGTATAGGTACTTACACTGTGAGTCGATGCTAAGAATTAGCAGTAGGTACTTTTTGTCGTCAATATTTCTGTCGAAACATAAAAAAAATAATAGTCATAGGTATGTCTTGTACAAAAAAGATTTCATATAACATTAAATATAAAATAAATAAATAATACAAATTAACTTCAACATTTTTAAAATCTTAAATTAAACTTAAAATAAAAACTAATAACTAAGAAAATAAAATAAAAACTATGGGATAAAAAAAATAAAATAAGCTATACCTACAAAAACGACAACTACTACTCTACCTAAGGGCTTAGGCGTCAAAGAATTCCTCCACATCCGAGTCCGCTGCGGGGAACGTCCCCAGAAGACTGGCAGCATTGCCACGCTGGATGGCAATGCTGATGCGTTGTCCTAAATAAAGGCCAGCCTTCTGGTCATGGGAAGCGACGAATAAATACCACACAAGGAAACGCTGCTGCCCGTTCCTTGATATACGATTATTATAGATGTTGTTATAACAATAGGGATCAACGGCTTAACGTGATTTCCGAGGCACGTGTGTATTATCTTAAACACGTATTTTTTAATCGCATCATGTTTTCAAAGATTTCAATATTTCTTAAGCTGTCCACAAACATCAGGCATCTTCATCACACCACATAACGAAACGCTGGACACGTTTTCCATTTACCAAAACTTTTCATAACCAGTCAACCCTCATATCGGGCAACGAGATATCACTTTTCCAAAATGTGTTAATTTTGACAGCGCACCTGCATCATTTTGGTAGGATTAAGGCTTGATATCTTATAGTTTGCCTTTGGGACAACCTTGGCTAAAACGAAAATGTTGCCGCCCACCTGTACCCTATACTCAAGTGTGATCATGTGGAATTATTATGGTTCCGTAAAGCATTGCCAGGCGTCCGGATAAAGCCGGACATAGTTAGGCTTTTTGGTATCGTGTCCGGCCTTTAGGTTAGGCGACCTGGCAACCCTAGTTCCGTATGTATCATCTCATATTTTGTTTGTGGTTTGGGTTCATTGTGTAATATTTGGGAAGTAAGTTTTCGGGTTGAAGTTGATGAGGTATGAGTATTAGGTTATATGGTCCGCCCATAAAATCTATATTATAGTATAAAGCCAACACTTTGTACCCCTTTTTACGAAAACTGACTGAGGAGTATTTATAGTGTACCCGCGTTCGGTTTCATCCGCGTTACTACCGTTCCCGTAGAAACTTCGTAACTAAATAGCCTATAGCCTTCCTCGATAAATGGGCTATCTAACACTAAAAAGATTTTTTCAAATTGAACCGGCTTTCACCCGCGTAACTAACTGCCATTCCTACGGGAAAGGGAATTACGCGGGTGAAACAACGCGCTGTAAGCTATTGTTACCTATGTGTATAATGCTCTAAGGCAGGGGTGGCCAACTTAATAAGACCTAAGATCGACTATTTACTGTGTGCGATCGACCAATGACACACATAACACTGTATCAAATTGTGTATACGTTAATCAAATAATGAATAGGTTTTGTTTAGATTATTATACGACAAACACTAACTTCGTGCGTCTGTGGAATGTTTGTAGACTAAAATAGACCAAAATATCATTTTTTATTATATAAGTTCATCGACTGTAATAGCTGCCGGGATCGACATGTCGATTGCGATCGACCGGTTGGCCACCCCTGCCCTAAGGGTATACTTAAAAGAAAGTGTACTGCGAAAATACAAAGAGGCTCACGATATTAAAGCTAAATTACTATCTATTAGACGCAGGGTAGAACTAAATCGTGATGATTTTGCTGCTTCACCGGGTATAAAGGCCTCAAACCTTCTTAAAAAATTCAACAAACAATTCATAAAGTATTGTAATTCTTTGAAATTTTAACAATAAACTACGATTAACTAATCAACGTAAACTCGGAAACCCGGTAGTTAATGCAAATGTAACTTCAAATGTCTATTTTGAAATATGCTTTAAAATCCCTCTGACTATTTTATCTTATTTATATTGTTTGTAGTACCTGCTTGGTTAGTTTTAAGTTACCTGAACAAATAAAATGAAATACAAATTGTGAAGTGGGCGGCTAAAACCGAGACATTGCATCTCCTAAGTCAGTCTACGAGAAATGTTTACTTTTAGAAAGCAATTTTTCACAGAATAAAATAATAAAACTTGGTTTTATAAAGCAGTTGGATTTGCTACAGTAAGTACCTATCAGTAAGTAGGAAGAGAGTACATAGGTCAGCGAGCTAGGGAGACTAACTGGGCCAAGGGCGCTGCGAGGAGCAAACTAATAAGTATTAGTTACGTACCTATATGCTGTTCTATGATACGGTAGCTGTAGCTTTTTTGAGCGATTTTAACCAATAACCTTAGGTAGGTACGTGGTTAAAATTGCTCGAAAAAGCTACAGCTCCTGTGAGAATATCTTTATAAAATAGACTGGCTTCACCCGTGTAGATCCCGTTCCCGTGGAAATATCCTAATTAAATATAAGTGACACACCATCGAGGACCGCGCAAGCAGATGGAGTTAGCCTAACTTTTAAAATCGAAATAGCTTTGTTTTAATATGGCTGTTTGTTGTTGTATTTCTATCAAATTTGGATGGCATACAGTACTATATAACTGGAACACATACTTTTTAAAATATGATTATATTTACATACAACCGATTGAAGTAGAGCAGAAATGTCACGTACTTTGTAACTGGTACACAGAAAATAATACAATATAAGTTTATACATCGGTAACAACGTGTACTTATAAATCGTCGGTGTTACTGCATTGTTGCGTTAGTGACAGTTGCTAATAAGGTTTAATTTCATCCGTCAAGAAATTGTTTTCTTTAATTTGTGCTGTAAACGGTGAAATTTCGAATTAAACGATATTGCTATTATAACTTGCACTTGTCAGTTATCAATAGCTACATTTGATCTTCAATCTTATTGACTATTATAACTATCGCCAAAAAATGTAGGTATCAATTCTAAAATCAAAATCTTTGACCCTAACAAATAAAATTTATAGGTTGAATGTGAACGGAAGTGTTGGAAGGGGAAGAACAAGGCGGACATTCCACGTTTAAATCGAGGACCTTCGTAAGAAAGGCCAGGATAAAAGTACCCTAAGCCGAAGGACATACATGAGGATACTAATGAATGTAGAAGGCCAAAGTGATATGTCAAAATCGTAGCAAGTTGAAGGCAGTGGTCTCTGCCTATCTATAGGAAAGCGACGTGAATGTAAAATCATTGCTAAACTTAACACTTTTAATATGATTTTAAAAGGAATATGCTACGTCAGATAAACTGTCTAATTATCACATTTACATAAAATATACATTCATAATGTTGCCATTATATTAATTAAGCTTTGTGTTAAATTTGCCTGTTATTGTAATTAAATGTAAACGTTTCCTTTATTTCTGAAATCAGGAAGTTTATAATATTCATTGCTCCGGAGCGATATTAAACTTTAATATCTCGAGAATTGAGTTCGGTATAATATTATCATAAATCTATATTTTCCTTACTCATCCTACTTATATAACTAGCAGTCCGTACTCCAGTTCCCGTTGGAACTTTAAATTTAAATATATGTAAAAACCGCGAGGAGCAACTCGACGTATGACCTACAATGTTATGATTATGGACTTAAACCTAGATCATAACGCGCCCGTTTTTAAACCTTAATTATTTTGTACTAGCTGCGCCCCGCATTTTTACCCGCGTTACTCTGCTCCAGTGGGTCGGAGCGTGATTTTTTTTAGCCTATATGTTAATCGAGCTGATTAACTATCCCCGTGCAAAGTTTCATCCAAATCCACTCAGTAGTTTTTACGTGAGAGAGTAACAAATATCCATCCATACTTCGCTTGATCGCGCTAATCTCAGAAACTACTGGGCCGATTTGAAAAATTCTTTCAGTGTTAGATAGCCCATTTATCGAAAAAGGTTATAGGCTATATTTTATTATAAAGTTCCTAGTAGAACCGGAGCTATGCGGGTGAAACCGCGCTCGGGAATGTAGTTACTATATACAATTTTCTAGGCAAGCGTGAATCATCTTAGGCCTTATCTTCGCCTTCCATCAAGAGAGATTATGGTCAAACACAAGCCTATATTTAATAAAAAAACATTGCCCGATGTAGTGCGATAGGTACATACTGTTACAGCTTGTTTCTCGTTATACAAGTCAATTAGCGTAATATAGGTTACCCCGTTACTATTTCCCGGCGAGTGTTTGCACCTCGTGCTAATGGTATAGGTACTTAGGTGAATATTTCCCACGCTGTTTGGTTTATACGATGGGTAAATGTTCAGTCGGAATCCTTCAAGTTGATTGAAAGCTTAGAATAAATACGTCTTCTCCTCTCTCTCTTACTCTTGTACTATCTCCGCTTTGTGATGGAGGAAAGTGAAACTAACCGTCTTTCTTACTCCTTCTATTCTCTTTCTGATTCAATTCGTTGCGGGCCCCAAGGCTGTTTAACTTTTTCACGGGACTTGGTGAGCCTCGGTGCTCTTTGCCATTTTCAGTGTGTGCCACTGTTGATCCTGGCTTACAGAAGTTGCAGTGGTGAGAGTGTGGGTAAGATTAGTCCCATAAAAAAAGCATAAATACGTAGCTATAAAATATTATTATTAAGGTCCATTGTTTGGTAGAAATAAATTTGATGAAATTATTTTTTGTGTAACTAGAGCCTCTTTGACTCTTTTTGAGTCCCGTAGCCAAAGGGCAAAAACGGTACCATATTAAGGCAAAGACTTCATGGTCTGTCAGTGTGTCACCAGGCTGTGTATCATGTACGAAACACAGCCTGGTGACAAATACTGTATGTATCTATTTCTGTTACCGCTATAACAAATACTAAAAACAGAATAAAATAAATATTCTGTAATTAGTAGTGGAGTTCCCATGTAGCAAACGCGATTTTTTTGCCGTTTTTGCACACGTTTTTTTTTTGAAAGCAGGCCATTGGCCCTGTTCCGCTTGATTTTAAGTGGTAGAATATACGGACCAATATACGGACAGCTAGTGCCAATACAGCAGATCAACAGTACTTCTAAAAACGTTATTCTCCAAGGTATTTAAAAGTAACAAAATTATAGCCATTTGTACTTATTCTATTTATTTATTGAAGGAAAAAAAACATACGGAACACCCCATATCTTCCCATGGGTGTCGTAAGGGCAGACGAAGGGATATGCAGCCCTTGAAGGGCAGCAACATCTATCAGCTTATGGTTATTTACTATCTTACTGCGATCACCAATCCGCCTACTAAGCGTGGTGATAATGGCAATATCCCCGTGTTCAACAGTTATTGGTTTATTGAAGTGGTAGATTAGTAGCTCTGGGAAAATGTTTTGTAGGAAAAGTGTAACTATTTGTTGACACACGCTACAAGACTAATGGCGAACGATAACTGTAACAGTTACTTAACTGTGGTAGGTATTATAAGAGAAAATATAGTAAACTAGCAAGTAGGTAGCTAGTCATCAAGAACGTGCGGTTTTATTTTCCTTTCTCACCATTAGAAAACTGATTTCCCTCTGTTTATTTTATGGAAATCGCCATGAGACAATCTTAAGCGCGGTTAGCTGCCGGTAAATAATTTTCAATGACCATGCCAACTAGGATGGTAAACATACATCCTATCAAGTCTAATATATACCCAAATATTACCACAATATTATGTGTGTGACATTAGTGATATAAAAAAAAATGAAAGCGGGTAAAGTTGCATATGTCACCGGAAAATAATACGAATCGTAAGTTGATCAACTTTCATCATCATCACTATGTTATGACACTTGACTTATCTAACCAAACGAGACTGTGCTACTGTTGTAACGAAACAAAAAAACTTTAATGGTTTAGAATAGGTTTTTTTAACCACCCGAAACCTCGTTAGTTTATTAACTAACTATAAAGGTGATCAACTAACTAGTAAGTTGATCAACAAACGATTCTTATTATATTCCGATGACATACATTGCGCAGTATATTGATGTAGTTATGTAGATACTAGCTTCCAGCGCGCAGTCCCCGTAAGAACTTCGTAATTAAATATAGCCTATAGGCTATATTTAATTATGAAGTTCTTAAGAAAGAGGAAAGGAAGCCTTCCTCGATAAATTGGCTAACACTGAAATAATTTTAAAAATTGGACCAGTTTATACAAACAAACTCTTCAGCTATATATATTAGTATAGATATATTATAATCGAACAAAACTTTAGTTTCGTTGACCATAAAAAAATCTTAATAATCACTGGAGTGATTATTAGGATTTTATTATTATGTATCGTTATGGATAACGATACATAATAACGAAGACATAATAGCATGTAGTTTAGCAATCACTGGCTTCGTTTTCCAACTAATGGGTAATTAGGAAGGCATCTACCAAGCTGTAATACACAAAGCATATACACCGAATTACTTTAGTCTCAACCAGAACAAATACGTCTGTTAATTAGGAAGATAAATTAGTTCCTATTACGTTAATGCGTGCTCGCATGTACAAAATGCGAATTAAAGCTGAATACACATGATCGCTTTTTCTATCGGCACATTATATGGTCGGATGCTCAGTACGGAATATCGATGGCAAACCGTTGGTTGTGTAACACCCATTATAACTGTATCTTTAATTGCACGATCGTGTACCTATAACTGACTTAATAATTGTGTGAGTGTATAGGTTGGTGATTGACAATTAATATAGCGTTCAATGAAGGTAGTAAAGGTACACCGTGATATTTTAGTCGATGCTTACGTACTACTTGATAGTAGGAACCTACCTACTTCTTTTCTTTCTTTTCGGACTGGATATGTAGTTAGCCCCGATCTTTTGCTACTTCACAGGGCATAACTTGATAGTATAGTCGATTTAAATATACCTACAGGTACTTTTTCAAATTGAAATATAATTTATTCCGTAAATTATATTTATTCTTTTCTTTTCCCTACCGTGCAGTGCGTGACGTGACGACTACTGAGAAACACTGCCAAAAAAACTCATTAGATAGAACCCTCTTTTTTAAATTAAATAATATATTTTCCATTTTTTTAGATAATTTTCTATTTTACTCTGTAACAAGAGCGACTCAATCCCAAGCATTTTTGTCACAAAGTTAATCAGAAATTTTATAATATGTATACAAGGTGAAACGGAAAGGGTATATACATAGAAATAGCAAGGCTTCTTTGGATGACAACAAACGATATGGCAAGGGTTATTTAATCCTATCTCTACAAGTCCGGAAGTAATGATTTTTTTAAATTCATAGATACCAGAAACCAAACTTTTCAAATTGAAATAAATACGTCACTAGCACTCAATCACCTGATCGATGTCAACGAACTATTTGCAAGTAAAAATAAACCTCTTACTCCTGGTATTTCTGAATAAAGGGTTCCGCATTTTTATTTTTTGTTTGCAAAATAATACTTTTCTATAATAATAAGACTTTTCGAGTATTTTATTTTGAGTTGAAACCCTTGCCATATCGTTTGTTATGATCCAAAGAAGCCTTGCTCTTTCTATGTATATACCCTTTCCGTTACACCTTGTATATACACAATTTTGGCTTAATTGACACATAAATAAAATCAATAACGTTAAAATTACAGATTAAAATGATTTCTAGCCTATGTTAGGGGATTATTTTTTATTGCAAGGCGCTAGAGCTCATTTTGCCATGTAGGTACATATATTATCTATGCACATCTCCTTGAGGGCAACTTATTTTTTAAATATATACCTATGTATGTTTTATAATTTTAAAGTTACTTTTCGAGAAATATTGATAGCAAAACCGCCGCGGAAATCTAGTAATTAAATAAACGAGTTTATTAAATTCACACAAATATAAACATCGCTTAGTTTTTCAAATATCGCGAAATATTACAATATATAATTGTAATGTCAATGACCTAATTAAACGTTATTTGTTGTTAGGCTATAAATTTTTAACAGAACTTTATGATTCTTCATAACTTCTTTCTTTTGTAAAATCTAATATTTCTTTCGGAGTCTGGTTGTCTAACCATACTTTAGTCGGTGCTTCAAAATGCACTTAAGTCGTTGGTACGAATTGTTATAAAATTATACATAACAATAGTAATAACATTTATGTGACCGCAGCCCAATGGCTAGCGGCTTCGGGTTTGTACCCACCCATTGCACTACCGACGTTAACCCACTCGTAAAAAATACATTTTAGCTTAGCAAGAGGGGTTTACAAGAATACTTGGAGACTGCAAAACTCTGCTAGAAATCTTAAAAAAAAAAACAAAAAAAAAAGTGTTCCAGAAGACGGACAGCAGCATTACGCTGAAACCAACGTACCTAATACTGCCGTCCCAATCCGTGCCAAGCGTGCTGACTATGACCGTGCCAGGACAAACCCTCTTTGGGAAAGGGCCATGTTTAAGCGTGAACGTTATTTGGCCCGATAAACTAACATTTTTGTGGAAAAAACAGCATTTTTAATGACTAACAAACAAATTGGATTGATTTAATGCATCCTTATTTATCTGGTAAACAGAGTGATGTCCAAGGCAGCACAAATGGAAAAAAGGTAGCCAGCGTCGCTGATGGGAGGATAACATGAGAAAATTAACGTGCTGGAAATCTATCTATGCTGGAAAGCAAGATAATATTTTTCGAAACGTTGTCAAATAACTAGTTTTTAAAGTTTTGAATGTAATGTAAGATTGTAAATGAAGGCTATTATTATTATTTATCTGGTTTGATGTTGCATCATAATCCACGAGAGAGACGTATAGCCATTTCTAGCTACAAACATTGTAAGGTACAAATAGTGACATTTCAAATAATTAATGTTAAGTTTAGAATCTTGCTTGAGGGTTCTTACTTAACAATTTTTTATTAATATTGGACAAAAAAAATTCGCACTTTCAACTTATATTAAAAACTTACTTATATCTTTGTATCACAAAGTTGTTATATTCTTGGTTATTAACTTAAAATCAATCATAATAAAAAATTATACCTACTTGGTACAGAAAAAGAGGTCACTATTAAATTTGAAGCTACTTCACATAGTATATTTTATAAAGAGGTTATTAATTGTCGTACAGTGCTCAGGCATTTGCATATTTAAACGGGGAATTGGAGTGAATTTTACGCACAAAAAAATTTTGGTGCGACAACTACGATATGTTCGACACTGGAAAGTTTCAAGTTCATATTAATTAAAATACTTGTTGAAATACCTGTCCATATTTTCATAACAAATCACGCTCCTCTCCATACTTCCAGTGCTACTAGTAATTCTGATGTAAACATTGCCATAATCCCCAGGGTCGTCGGAAAACACATAAGATACACGACACTGCATCACTTTTATAACAACAAGTTATAAATCTTCTTATTAGTAAATCTCAAATTCTTTACTTTTAACTTTTACTTTAATGAAATTACTCATACCCGCAAATACAATTACGCATACCCGCAGATATTAATTATTTGTGTTGCTCGATAACAATCGCCGCTTTATGCGTTCTTGTCGTAATGTTGGTAGTTCTAAGTCATTATAGCTCCAAGGCCTGTCAAGATGGCCAACTTTAAAAATGTAGAACAAATTTTAAAAACAATATTGGTTGACCTGTATCACGCAAATAAAGTTTTCCGGTGGTTTGGATATATATGGATAATTTTTGTTATTGACATCTGGTGTCCGTGTATACTCAGGAAACCAGTCAGGAGAGCTGGAGAAAGTCTCCCGTGCGTTAATGTTGGTACTTTCGAGAGGCTGCTGCATTAGTAGTAGGAGTACCTAAAGTATGCAATATTACGTGCTCTTGTGTTGAGTAGAGCCCGACTACTTTACGTTTGAGTGTTTATTATGAGTTGGCACTTGTTTACTGCCGCACTTTCGTCGGACGCCCCAACTGAGTATATGATTTGACACCACTTTTTTTATATTCTATTTAAAAATATTTTTTAAAATTTACTTATTTAAAATCGCTTTTTAACATCTTAAGTCCTTAACGAGCCCATTAACAAACGTTAATTGTACAGGCGTTAAACAATATGTACATAAAAATGTTTTTTTATTTTTTATTTAGTTATCACTCCACTTTTTGGTTCACAAAACAGCAAAAAAATCATAATTTGCATTTTTTTTTATTTAAACCTTCTATTTTAAACAATTAACTTATTTAAGTTCGTTACCAATGGGTTATTCTGTGTGCTAACAGAAAACCAGTGAGTAGCTGCATTAGTAGTAGGAGTACCTAAAGTATGCAACATTACGTGCTCTTGTGTTGAGTAGAGCCCGACTACTTTACGTTTGAGTGTTGATTATTAGTTGGCACTTGTTTACTGTTGCACTTTCGTCGGACGCCCCAACTGAGTATATCATTTGACACCACTTTTAATATTATTTTTTATTTAATTAAAGTCATCTAAGATTATTACCGACCACTTTAGCAAACATCAGTTTTTTAGGAGGTTAAACAAGACATATACATTCATTTTCAATTTAGTGATCAGACACATTTTTTTTGGTTAACAATATACTTAGCAAAAAAACAAAAACCCGTTAAATTGTGTTTTTCATTGACATCTTTTTATATTAGCATTGCATAGTTTTCTTTTAAAATACTGAAGTGAAAAAAAGGATCAGTAATATTCGATATGGTTTGTTTTGTGAGCTTACCTGTATCGCGCAAGTAAAGTTTTCAAGACGTTTGAATATATAATTATTATTTTTATTTTTAACAGCTGGTGTCCGTATTTACTCAGGAAACCAGTGAGGGGAGCTGGAGAAAGTCTCCCGTGCGTTAATGTTGGTACTTTCGGGAGGCTGCTGCATTAGTAGCAGGTGTACCTAAAGTATGCAATATTACGTGCCCTTGTGTTGAGTAGAGTCCGACATTTGTGTTTGAGTGTTTATTATGAGTTGGCATTTGGTACCGCTGTATGTTTGTTGGACGCCCCAACTGAGTATATTATTTGACACCACCATTTTTTTTGTTTGTTTGTAATTTATTTTTTAACAAACAGTAATTTTATAGGAGATTAAACATTTGATTGTTTACATTTTTTTATTTTAGTGATTTGACATCAGTTTCTGATTCGCCCTCGTTTATCCCGTTCATCATTAGAGCCTATTCAATGATAATAAACAAACAATCAGATCAAGTCGTATAAAGACTTGATTTGATTGTATTGATATTGATTGATATTCGTATAGAATTTAGTTAGTTTTTATATTAACTTTTTTTTTAATTTCAATTATTTTTTTTAAGCAATAGTGTACGTTAAATTAACTTTTGTACGTACACATATTTCGTAAGTAATAATATGCATGGTATTTTATTTTATTTTTATTAAGGAAGGAATATAACTTAAAACAAAATAAATGTATTATTTTGTTATTGATTTCAAAGGTACTTTTATATAAATCTAACTACACCCTCTTATTTTGATACAACCAAAGACGTTTACCCTGTCTACGCTTCTAAAACGTGATGTTGGCAGCTCAAGCCTACATTAAAGCGTTAACCACCAAGATAGCCAATCATAAAAAATAACTTCAAATTATGAATACATGTCTGTATCGCGCAAGTGAAGTTATCTAGTAGCTGGGACATATATATGTTACTTTTGTGTTTTGGAATGCGAGTGTCCGTATATACTCAGGAAACCAGTGAGGAGATCTGGCATCTATCTCCCGTACGCTTATATACTTTAGAGAGGCTACTACATGATGTAGTAGGTGTATCTAAAGAATAGCGTACTCTTGTGCTAAGCGAGAGCCTACGTATAACCCGTATTGTATTTTACGTTTACTTGTGTATAATTTGTGATTAATTCTGAGCTGTGCGTAAGTTGGGCGACCCCACTGAGTATATTCTTTGACACTTTTTTTACTTCTTTTTATTTATTAATCGAAGCGAGCCTCTTTATAGTACATTATGATTTATCTTTTTTTGTGCTTTCTGTCTGTTTATGAAATAAATCTCTAATTTCCTTGGACACAGCAATACGCGTGCACGGCAGGATTGATTTTGCTAATTATTTTTTGTAGTGTTTCTTATTATTTGGAGAAAATTTGCTTGCAAAATTATGAAATTTAAGAATACTTAACCACCATATAAAATTTTCTAATGTATTCTTAGCGCTTTTGACATAACATTGACAGAATGCGAGCTGCATATATTGTGAAAGAAGATGTATTTGTAAAAAAAATAATTTCGTTTAAAAGAGATGCTTCGGCCGGAGTTATCAATACCAATTTGAATTCAATATTCATAATTAGGACAGGACAACGTCTGTCGGGTCAGCTAGTTAAAAATAAATAGTAGAAGGTGAAGTTCAAATTTGAGGTCAGTCATATACTTTTATAGTTATGTGATTAGCCTTCTGTTATGTAAAACTATTTCCATGTTTAAGTTGGTAGGTATGTAAACCATAGGTGTCCATAAAACGTTTTATCCGCCGCGTCGTCTCGTCGCCACCACTTAGGTTTAACGACGGTAAACAATGTTCTGCTTTCCTTAGTAAAGTTCCCATCGAATGGTCCAAGGTCAGATCGAAATGTATAACTTTGGTAGATAGGAAATTGTTACATGGTCAATAAGGCCGTGTTCAAACCAAACTGATTGTCAGTCAGCGAAAGTGAGCAAACGTTACGCAGTTTATTGTATTTCAATACATATTCACTTTTTCGTTCACATCTAACCGACGATACGTTATTACGCTATGCGTAGACGCTGACATTCGGCGGCTGAATAATATAGCGTGACACTACGCTCCGGGGACGGACGTAAACTATAGCGTATTGTCAGCATACTGTGAACGAAAAATACCGTTTATTTTCACGTTTACACTGGGGCTCACAGTGAGCCTGCTCACATTCGGCGGCTGACAGTCAGTTTGGTTTGAACACGGCCTGAGGGTTCTCGTAACGCGGCAAAAGTTTGTTTGTTGACCAGGAGGTATTACGTAACTATATCTACTTATGACTATGAGGGTTATTTTTATAAAGATTAGAAGAGTTTATGCACACTACTAGTATTCTTGTTCACCTCTCGTGCTAAGCTAAAATGTTTGTGTTACGAGTGGGTTCACTTCACGTCACTAGTGCAATGGGTGGGGGATTGAATCGGCGACCATATACCTGGACTAGCCATTGGGTTACGGCCGCTTTTAAAACTATGAATTCAAGAAACTGTTTACAATTAATGTAGCTTATACCTATCATACTTACAATAAAAAAATAATTGATAATTGAATACTGGAGGGTAGTTAAATAATGTTAAGAACTAATAAAAAATAATACTTCAACAGATGTGTTATTTCATATTTTATTCTAACCACAATAACTTTTTTGTTTTTTTCACAATTAGTATATTATTTCCCGATATTCTACTTTAATTTTACTTAAGACACGTTTCTTCATTTCACGCCTGACATTGGCAGCATTATCGTCATTCGGCACATTGCCATTAAATAAAAGAAGAAGAACTTTTTTGTTTAAATTTAAAATATTATCCAACGAGAACGCATAACCGGCATGCTGGGATATCAAGTATCCTTTGTCTCAATTCAAATCTTTTTCTATCTCTTCGCCAAGTTTCATGTAAATCCGGTTAGTCGTTATTGATTGATTAACAAACATCCGAGCATTTTCACAACCTGTCATATTTATAATATAAATAGGATTATAATATTTTTGATATCAAGTAATAGCTTGGCATGCCTTATCTATATAGCTACTAATAAATAATAGGAATAACAGTAGTAGTACTATATAGACCAGTGCCAAAACCTTTGAAAATGGTTAAAATGAAAAAAAAAAATATAGTAGTATGAAACCCATTGGAAAAGGAAGAGAATGTAACAAAAATTAAAGGAAAAATAAATTACGGGCGATCTGAGGTTGGGAAGTGGTAAAAAATGGGGTTTTAAGGGTAAAAAAAGGTTACCCTCGATTTCCGACAAAACTACAAGTCCTATGGAAAAAAGTTAAATAGCAAAGTTATAGGTAATAAAAAGATCTACAACTTTTATATTGACACTTTTTACCTTAAACTCCAAAATCATGTGAAAAGCTCAAAAAACCGACTTTTTGGTTTTTTATTTTTATCTTTAACAAATTTTGATTTTTTTTCACGAAATTTGCTGAAAACTTACCTGAGTATGTCCTAAATATACAAGATTTTTTTGGATTCCATTTATACATCCATACTCAGGTAAGTTTTCAGCAAATTTCGAGGAAAAAAATAAAAATTTGTAAAAAATAAAAATAAAAAACCAAAAACTCGGCTTTTTGAGTTTTTCACATGATTTTGGAGGTTAAGGTAAAAAGTGTAAATATAAAAGTCTTTTTATTACCTACAACTTTGCTATTAACCTTTTTTCCATAGGACGTATAGTTTTGTCGGAAATCGAGGGTAACCTTTTTTTACCCTTAAAACCCAATTTTTTACCACTTCCGAAACTCAGATCGCCCGTAATTTATTTTTCCTTTAATTTTTGTTATATTTTCTTCCTTTTCTAATGGGTTTCATACTACTATATTTTTTTTTGGTTTAAAAAATTATCTACCCTGGTCTAATAACAGTATTATAATAATATGATATCTGTAGTGGCCTATATTCACCCCAGCCATGGATTTTGATGTTAAAATGGCTGATTATGGTAAAAACATAACTACTTTCTGGAGTTTATAATATCCTGTGAAAGTTTGTAAAAATGTTTGGATTTAAACGCAATAACAACTACATGAAACTTGGCCTATACTTAGATATTAATATTTTAAGTTTAAACAAGAATAGAGAATGGCTCTTAATCTTTGTCTGCAATTAATAGATGGCGTTGTGCGAGCAGACGTTGTGCTTTCAAATTATTACCCTTTTTGAACACAAACTCCAAGCAATTTATTTATTGCGACTGCCATATGAATAAAAAAAACCAGATTGTCAGCAAACTCTGACCCACATCCAACCTGTGTGCGGGATAACTGACTGGCCATAAAAAGTTATTTGCTATATTACAGATTAGTTAAAACGTTACGAACAGCCGCATAACGTGGTTTTGTTCTGGCTTAATTTTTGTCCATAAAGTTTCATTTCCATGAATCGTGGCTGATAGCCTTGCGCGTCTGTCGGAAACGGTTTCATACATTCTCATACTCGGACTATTGGCGCATCAGCCGTACACGACTGATCGACCGCGGCTGCGAATGACCGCGATGCACGAAAATTAACATTAAAGACGTCCTCGATGTAACTAAATATTAATCTGTGCCTCGAATGGCCTAGAGTTTGATCCCCGCTCTAAAAAATCTCGATTTATTTTCGGGTCTGATTTGTCCCCTTGCCTACGAAAATACGTTTAGCTGTTGGTACCGATTATTGTGCTACCTGCTTGTGCCCGGCGTCATCCGTCCGTTGTAAAGATATTTTTCGTAATTTTATAATAAAAAAAATCATATTACCCCCATAGTTACGAATACTATAAAACAATATTAACCAAATGGACGACTTAAAGTTATCAAGTGATGCGCGTAGGTAGGTACATAATATGTAGATATTATCTAGATACACTATGGCGATTAATTACTTACTTTGATAGTATCGGTCGCCCAGTGGTCGAAAGATAAACATAATAATAAAAAAAATAGCATTCTGCACAAGGTGTGCAGATTGGGGTTCGAACCGGTGGCGACCTCAAGATCACAAGTCCGACGCTCTAGCCATTGGGCTACGGCCGCTTGATATCTCGTATTAATACATAAATTCAAAGATTTTGTTTAAGTTTAGATTTATTTTTATACCTACAGACATGTGAAAAAATTGATCAATTCTTGCCTTTCAAAAGCTGCCCAATGTACCTATTTGTGAGTTTCTTTTGTACTTTTAATCAATGAGATACAATTATTACTTGGCTGCCGTTTTAGTAATAAAACGACAATATTGCGGCATATTGTTTTGTATTTGCACAGTAAGGGTCGAATTACTCAGCTTTGTATTAATTATTTATTTAAGGTTCTTTTGGGCTGAGCCCGACCGCGACCGTATCATAAAGCAGCGGTGTCATTTGTTTTTAAAGCGGCTTGAAGGGTCTTATGTTTTTACGCTTTACTAATCATAATAAAAGTATGTGCGTGCTATGGCTTTCTTGCTGTTTTAATTATGGAACAAAGAGATATATGTTATTTACTTATATTATAAAGAGACATCCTCCGTGGCGTAATGAAATTAGTCTCGCTTTCATATTATGTGTTCGACAAGAAATCTTAGTGTAAATTCTAAGATTTCATTCCGGGTCTGGTTGAGGGATTTCCCTCTTGCCTCGGAAAGCTAGTTAAGCTGTTGGTCCCGTTATAATATCATCTATCGTATACAGGGCGCGGGCAGCAGCGTTTGCCTGTGAATTACAATATGATACTACGGTCACCAACCCACCTTCCAAGCGTGATGACTATTATGGTAAAACTCTGCCTCGGGAGGAGGCCCATGTTCAGCAGGGGACGTTATACGGGCTGATAATGATAATAAAACATTTGTGTTTTCGTTTGTAACAAATAAGCTACAAAAAAGGACAGTTTTGAAAAATATTTCACTCGTAGACAGCTGTGTGTTATCCAGAGAAAGGGAATTGTATCATAACATTTAGCCTACGTTAGGTTATATTTTATTATGACAATCCCAAGCAAATGTTATGTCATACGTTTTCCCCGTTCTTTATTATTTTATTTGGAACTACGCAATCTTTCGAAATTGACATTTCTTGTCACGCCCGCTTCTAGTGGGCTAGCAACAATTGTAATTAAAAATTGTGCTATATTTTATTTATATTGATAAGATAGTGATTGTATCCTCACACACCCTGCCGGAGGACCAGGAGTTAGCCCTGCTGAACTGCTACCCCCAATCGCGAGCTGATAAGCAGTCGCAGGCGTTCCACGCTCATTTATTACGGGAATTTCACTAGGTGCTACCCTAGAGCTAGCGTACCCCTGTGTTATGATATGAAATTGCGGTCACCAACACCTGCCAAGCGTGGTGACTAGAGCGAAACCCGCCCTCGAGAGAAGGCCCATGTTCAGATGGAACGTTATACTGGCTGATGATAATAATGATGACTGATAATTTAGTTTTAGTTTCGGTATAACTTTGATAAAGTGTTAACAAATCTAAAATACAGAAGTCTCGCACATTACAATTTACAATAACATAGTAAACGTATCAGGACGATTCTACTGGTTATGAAGACATTTTAGTTTGTTTGTAGTTGCAAGGTAGTTGTATTTGCCAATAATAAATATTCAACGCGCTTAAGCTCGTTAAATCGGTTAAAAAATTCCCTTCTCTTTAATAATTAATGTTTGAATATTCTCGTAAAATCCAAAACATGAAATTGAACGCTTGCCAATATATGGGTGCACAGTATTCATGACTCTTGTGGCGCAGACATGAACATAGTTAATAATATATTGGTGAAGCGCACAATTAATTAAAACAATATAAATAAGTATAATGAAAAATGTATATGCATTCATTTGCTTTCTGAAAATGAGTTTAATGGTCCTCACGGTTCAAGAGGTATAAGAAGTTAAAAATAAAAAATCAAATTAATAATCTATATTAATATTATAAAGCTGCAGAGTTTGTTTGTTTGTTTGTATGTTTGTTTGTTTGAACGCGCTAATCTCAGCAACTTCTGGTCCGATTTGAAAAATTCTTTCAGTATTAGATAGCCCATTTATCGAGGAAGGTTATAAGCTATATTATAAAGTTTCTACGGGAACGGGAGTTACGCGGGTGACACCGCGCGCGGAAAGCTAGTCAACTAATAAGGCTGCTGACATCGGTACCTATCAAATCAAATTCAGTTTCTGCAACATTAGGAAAAATGTTCAGTACCTACATCAAACATTTCGTTTGTAGTTTGATTCTGAATGTAAGTCCAATAATGGGTAATAATGCAATGTTTTGCCACTAGGACAATACTCATTTAAATACCTTCTCCTGACGTACCTTTAGGTCATAATCTTAAGCTTTGGTTGGTTTTAGTTATAATAAACAAATGAATACATAAAAACTAACCCAAATTACCAGAATTTGCGATATCTGTAAACATGAAGTTTTATTTTGCTTTATTGTTTAAGGACGCTGGTGACGCCATGTTTTGCGTTTTATGTACCTTTTCATGTTTTTGAAAAGTCACTTTCAACATAGATGACTAATGCGTGCGTAAGTCGTGGAATTGACTGTTGCGCGTACAGTCCGCGGACAATCACAGGCGCCAATACAATACTCTGTTAGGGGTTGGGTGTCGTGCCGTTTGGCGTCGGAATATTAGGCCCGTGGAGACCGGGAGCCAAATTAATTTATAAAAATCTCATCCTATCAAAACAGCAAATATGCATTACCATTCAACGGGAACTGCTGCCAGCGTTCTGGGAACGTTGCCAAGTAGCCTAGATTTAAAATAGTATTATAAGCCAACTACTTATAGTTAGCTTTAGTTTAGATCTCGTAGAAAATTCGTAGAAATTACTACGAAAACTGACCGCATTTATACAATTTATTCACGCAATCATTGCGGCAATTTAAAAAGTTAACATTAAGCTACTCACCCATTAGGCTGCTGCTCCTGATTCTCATCAGCATCGTTACTGACGATGGACTCTAACATTTGTATCTTCAACATTGTACTGCGTCACATGACAGTGGAACTCTTTGGCACTTTTACACTACAGCACTGGATATGCACTGAGATTTGAGTTTGAATTATCAGTAATTCTACTGGTAGTCACTGGTTGTTTGATGATGACCTGTAACAAATAAAGTTATTTAGTATTTTTTTTTAATTAAGCAAAATGTTTGGAACCCCAGTAATGTGGTAGGCCCAGAAGGAGATGGCGAGACGATCTAGACTCTTTCCTGAAGGACTGGTCGCAGGTGGCTTGTGATAGGGTGAAATGGAAAGGAGGAAGGGATGCCTTTGCCTTGCAGTAGGACACCCGACGACCGAGCCCGAGCGCGTAATAAAGAAATGTTTGATCAATTTTACAGTTTATTATATAAGCGTGTTTAAATAATTTGACAGAAATAAGTATTTTAAAGATAGTATATTTTTTGTTTATTAGGTATTAGGTATCGTATTAATATTCTAAAGTTCTTTTGTAAAAAGCTCGAAGGTCGAGGCCGAGGTCCAAGTCCCACAGGAAGCCCTCTTGCGCAGGTTGTTAGGTTCAAATCATTTTTTAATGCTGGCCTTTATGCCCGGTGAAATAGCAAAGGCCTCGTCCCTACATATGTCCACATAAATGGCCCCGAAAAAAAAGTGTAAGCATCAAATATTCCAAGGATTATATCGTTCTGCTGATGAATACTGCTGGCCATCCAGCAGCTGTACGTCCATCAGTCGGCTCTTACGACACCCATGATAAGACATGGTGATCGATTCTATATTTAATCATCAGCCTGAAGTCCACTGCTGAACATTAGCCTCCTCCCGAGCGGGACGGTATTTGCCATAGTCACCACGCTTGGCAGGCGGGTTGGTGACCGCAGTATTATGTTGTACCCCACAAGGAAACGCTGCTGCCCGTTCCGTGAAATACGATTATTATAGATGATGTTATAACAATCGGGACCAACGGCTTAACCTGCTTTCCGAGGCACGGAGGGTAGTCCCTCAACCAACCAGACCCGGAAAGAAATCTTAGAATTTACACAAAGATTTTCGGTCCGGTGTAGGGATCGAACCCACGACCTCCGAGATTCAAGGCGAGCCAAATACCGCTACGCTACGGAGGTTGTCTTTTCTATATTTATAGAGATAATATAGTATCGTAGTAGAAATACCCATCCTCAGATTGTAATATCTATTACGAGACAAAATAGCAAGTTAATCGCTGGTTTATAGGCAGACTATTAATTGGAAGGCTATTAAATCCAAATAGCTGTGACATTTATAGCCTGTGGAGCTATAGTCATATAATGTTGTTGTAATACTGTGCGCTTAGTGCATTTCGTAACTGACTTCTCGAAGTTACGATCAAATATGGGTTGTAGTTTATGACGAAAATAGGATGGTTAAACAAAATTCTGTTAATTATCTTAATAATGTAGGAAAGTAAAATATGTGCATCGTCTTGTGTAAGTTATTTAGCTACAAATATATTTTATGTTAGCTGTTGCCCGTGACATGTAGAAGAGAAAATTTAGTAACTACACAAAATAAAAATAGCGAGATTAATATAAAAATCCTCAGTTACTTCATATAATATCAGTTTCTTACTAGTCAAGTACCGGCGAAATCGAAACAACCGTTTTTGAAATTAAGCGGAATATACGGACAAACAAATTAAAATTAAATTCTATATCCTCATAAAATTCCCGTTAAAATCTCTACAGCCACTATCGAGATATGCCAGAACAAACATACACACACCGGCATAGTTTTGTTATTATTATATTCCTATCTTCATTTATATCATCATCAGCCCGTATAACGTCCACTACTCAACATGGGCCTCTTCCCGGGGGCGGGTATTTGCCATAGTCACCACACTTTCCAGGCGGATTGGCGACAAATGCTGCTGTCTGTTCCTTGATATACGATTATTATAGATGATGTTATATCAATCGGGACCAGACCCGGAAAGAAATCTTAGAATTTACACAAAGATTTTCTGTCCGGTGTGGGGATCGAACTCACGACCTCTGAGATTTAAAGCGAGCCAAATACCGCTACGCTGCCGTTACGGAGGTTATCATTCATATGCATTTAGTAAAATCCATTTTTCTATTACAAAGAGACACAATTTTATTTATTTTTAGAAAAGAATAAATTGGACACTCATATTACTCAGTCCAGTTCATTTCAAGAGAAAATTAATAACACTACGTCTACCTTTAGACATTAATGTTGAATTAAATTTGTGTTCCAATTAATAACGCTCTAAAATTATTTTCTGAAAATCGAAGGCAATGCTAACGTTAAAATTAAATTTATATCAAATATATATTATCTTACTGGTTATTACAGTTTATTTCAGAGGTACAACGAGGAAGCCAATTAATTTTATCACATGTAATCTGTGATGGGGATCACGAATCCAATAAAATATGGCTTTATGGTATGAGGGATTAAATAAATTAATATTGGTCTAGACGTTTCTTCGTTGACTAATTAAATTTATTTTACTTAACATATGTGCATAAATGAATAATATTACATTTTTGTTTACGTAAACCTATTTAGTATTTAGTTTATTTAGTAACCATAAAAACCGGCCAAGAGCGTGACGGGCACGCACGAAAGGGCTCCGTAGCCATGCATATCTAAAATGCCTATTTTTAAATTAATAAAGTTAAATTTCATTTTGCGGTCGACTCCATACATTTTATTTGGACGACTGTAACTACATATGTTGGCCGAGTTGTATTTCCTCTTTATAATATTAATTATATATTAATAGATCACAAAATACATGAACAAAAATGTTGATGTTTATATAAAGCTTATTTTATATAAAGAAATCCTTTTTTGGAGTACCTAATCATGTCTGGATCAAATAGGTCGCAGCCTTCCAAACAAGATCACGAGATCAAGACACTCCGATACGGTTGGTTGAGTTAAAAGGCCTTAGTCTTCTCAGTACTATTTTATTACCATCCTAAAGAACCTCTTTCGGGTATTCTCGTTAATAATTATTATCCCCGAAGGCAATTTGCGAGTTTGTTTTGTTGGCGAATAGTTCTTTTGAACGAAAAATACATGAGCATTAAATTTATCGGGAGGAAATAAGTAGTACGTTTAGGTTATACCACACAAAGTTGATCAATACTTATAAGTGAGGGGATTGTGCACCGAACTGACGGTAATCTTGTTTAATGATGAGCCACGAGGTTTTTGTTATTTCAACCGTTTTTTATAGCCATCACCATGGTGGTAGGGAAAAAAAACGTGAAGGACGCATCATAGAACCTCTTATTTATAAGGTTATCCGTAATAGGCGTGAAGACTAAACAAATCTATTTAGTCCGACAGTTAGATTACAAAAAGTATTTAGCACGTATTTTTGTTTTTCGTTCCTCAATCAAAAACTGACGAAAATAGCCCGTTAAAATTATGCGTGACGTCACTTCTAGGTACAATTTTACCTTGGAGTGACGTCACAAGCCACCCTCCCTCTCCTAAACTTCATAGTTTATCGTTGATCTGTATCTTTGATAAATAAAAAAAAACCGGCCAAGTGCGAGTCGGACTCTCGCACGAAGGGTTCCGTACTAGTTGCAAGTGCCTACCTATTTTTGATATCAAGAATACAACAAGTAACATAGTATAAAAGTTCTTGTAGTTCGTTGCAACTTTGTTCGATGTTAATAATAGTTGATTGAATGAAACGTAAATTGCGGTTTACAGTTTATGACGTATTAAAAAAAAAACTACTTACTTGATCTCGTTCAAACCAATTTTCGGTGGAAGTTTGCATGGTTATGTACATCATATATTTTTTTTAGTTTTATCATTCTCTTATTTAAGAAGTTACAGGGGGGGGACACACATTTTACCACTTTGAAAGTATCTATCGCGCAAACTATACAGTTTAGAAAAAAATGACGTTAGAAACCTCAATATCATTTTTGAAGACCTATCCATTGATATCCCACACGTATGGGTTCGATGAAAAAATGTTTTTTGAGTTTCAGTTCTAAGTATGGGGAACCCCATTTTTTTTTGTTTTTTTTTCTATTTTTGTGTAAAAATCTTAATGCGGTTGACTACATACATCATTCATTTGTTAAAAATGGTATAACGAAACGCAACTGACAGCTGAGCATATTTAAGAAAAAAGTCTAATTTTATTTTCTAATACAAATTATTATAACTGTTTTGTTCCGTCATAGATTGATTGAGCAACCAAAAAGTGACAAATAGTCGATAGTATTTTAAAATCAGAAGAATTACATTTCTAGACGAAAGTTGATCTGTCACCATTGTCAAATATTTATAGGTGGGTTCAGAATTATATTTTGAAAAGAGTAACGATATACTTAGTACACGGTTCATGTTGTGCTTCTGGCTTCTTTCGGTCGTTTCCAATTGCTTAAACTCTTCCGCGGTGATATTTAAATCTAGAAAACTTACTCTATCCATAATCGATGGCGTTAATTAATTTACGAATTTATAATTCTAATTTGTGTGTGAATTGTTTTTTTTTGTTTTATTAATTCTTTTTGTTCGATGTGAACTGTGACCACATTTTGAACAAAATATAAAGTTAGTAGTAGCTTTGAAATCGTCAAAACGTAAAAAATTGTTGCTACTATAATAAATTCGTCGCTGTCGTTCAATGTCCATTTTTTTCCCGGTTGAAAATGCATTAGGCATCCACGGCCACAGTGGTGGTATGTAGTATGTAGAATTCCCCTGTTTATAGCGATGATATGCTTATTATATCACTAGAAGATGGTTTACCTACTTAACTTAACCCAGGATGTTCCTCTAACTGCCAGTTAATTGAGCACCAGGAATAGCTAATAATGAAGCATATTATTATACATCCGGTACCGTGGCGATGCCTATGACCTAGCAGTCATGGACTCTCCTGGGTCCATTCAATGCACCTTTTGGCGGCGCACGGAGCACAACTACAACACTAAGCATCATGGGTCGGCCTCTAAAAGAAATAAGGACTATGTTCCCTACTCCTCGAAGCCGAGCCTCGGGGGACAGCCTGCTGTCTGTGCGCCTTCGGTGAAATGGGTAGGAGAGATCTTTCTCCTGAAAACACTTCGCGGACTTCTACTGAATGGGCAATGGTCGGTAGCAAGAGAACGGATCCCATCACTCTCGCTCCACCGCCCAAGCCGAAAACTCCTCGCACCAATGTACCATGTGCTGTCGTTGTGATCACTGATGACATTAAGTTTCCGGATCACCCTCCCTCTTTTCTTTCAGAACATTCTAGCATTTTGGGATAGATCGGTTGAACCAGTTTTTGAAGTTTTTTTTCATAACTAATAGTAGGTAGGTGATACGAAGTGCATCGATGAACTTTGTATCACCCTACTTAACATTAGTAATTAATAAATAATAGTTTAAAAAAAAACTAAAAAAACACGCTTTTATAGCTATCCGAACTAAAAAATAGAAAATAATTTTCACCTCAAAATAAAATTATAATAAAGTTTAAGTTATTAACAGGGTAATTCAATTCAGAGTGAAAAGTGTGGGGTGCATTTTACCACTTTTCATAACTCTCCTCTCATAGATAGTTGCCAATAGAATGATTGTGACATTTACTTTATCAAGCACCCCACGCTTTTCACTCTGAATTGAATTATTCTGTTAATAACTTAAACTTTATTTAAATTTATTTTGAGGTGAAAATTATTTTCTATTTTTTAGTTCGGTTAGCTATAAAAGCGTGTTTTTTTAGTTTTTTTTAACTATTATTTATTTTTTATTTTTTAAGGATAATGGGAAACTGTTATCAAATTATTGCATTTTCATCGGTCCTTGATACGTATGCAAAGTTTCAAATTAATCAGACTTCTGGAAACTGGTGAAAATTAAGTTCAAAGATTCCGTTACATACAACCCAAGCTAATGAAAGCGTGTTAAAAATCATTGGCATATCATCGATCATGGATAGAGTACATTTTTTAAATATTTTTTTTGTAATCTAATAGCGTTTGACATAACATTGACCGAATGCGTGCTACTCTTAGTGCACATCACGGTTAGTTCATTGCTATCACGCCTTATATTAAAAGTTCAATTCAATTTATAGTTTTAGCTAAGACAGTACAACGTCAGTCGGGTCAGCTAGTTTAATTTATAAATGTGTCACTGGAGACTTTGTTTGTTGCACAAACTTTGAAAAACTTTTATCCACCCAGTTCATAAGTCGAGGGTGACTTATTTTACTTTATAATCACAACATTTGGCAGCCGGATAAGTAACCTTAAATTGATAGATGTTGCCGCTCATCCATCAGCTGGATATTATGTTGTTGCCATGGGTACATGGTACCTAGTGTGAATTAATCGGAATATTCTAGAAACACACATAAAAAAAATTAGAAAATAAAAGAAATATTTTAAGTAATATAAGACAGTTTTTTTTTGAAGCGCACGGACTTTTATTTAGTTGGCCACAAGGCTTTTGATACTTAATTGAGCAATAAGGGGAGCAATCAAAAAAAAAAAGAGCGGCAGATACTGTTCCCGAACCCATCATGAGGCGTTGGCGTTTGGAGGAGGACCCGGAGGGTTTATAGTGGGTTGACAGTCTCCTCGTGGTATGATTAAAATACCATTGCTATATGGATAAGGAAGACTATACACCGGCCATTGGTTGTTGGGAATCGCAATGCATTTCCTCCGAGCAACAAAAGGCGGCGCTTCTTTCCGTGTCTAGTTTAATGTACCTAATTAATAAACTAGTGGGTATAAGTATTTTAAATTTTAGATGAGTAGATATCTAATATGTCTTGTAATAGTTCCACATGTATCCATACATTGTGTTTTTTTGGCGAGTGTTTACAAAGTGCGACGTCATCCATTGTCCCGACTACCCAGATTTGTTTGCCCTTTTACAACCCCGGGTACCTGCGCCCGCGCCGTTTTTTTTCTATTCCATAAACGTCACAAATAGTAATAGTTTTTTCACTATGAACCCTGTATCACGCAAGTACAGTTTGCTGGGGTGTTAGAATATGTTGTGATTATTAGTGAAATTTATTAGGGAAGTCCGTTTCTACGCGGGAAATGTGACCTTGATGTCACAGTATCTATTGGCTTGGCGTGAAGTACTTTGTACGGAGCGATTGCATCAGAGGGCGGATTGCTATTTGATGAGGAAAGGGTAGTGCTTAGCACTCGACACCACCGATGTAGAAATTTTGACTTCTCTTTTAAATTGCTTATATTTAAAAGATTTAAACTATCTTCTTTAGTATATTATACTGGATGACTTTTTTTACCTTTTATAATTATAATTATAATTATATAGGTATATCCTTTGGTTGAACTTGTGTAAATTGTCATATTGTAAATGTATGTGAATGCATCCGACATTAGGTTTCTTTGTAGGAGATTGTTTGTGCCTGAGTAAACTTTAATATCTACATTATAGTATTTACTGTATAAATATATATTTTTTTCTTGTCTTATTGAACTCCTGGTCGGTATAAATTGAGCAGGTAATAAATGGTACTGTGCGTGCATTCGCTTACATCATATATACATTGTACAATATTACATGATTGTGATAAAAGACTTGAAATAAAAAAAAGAAACAGAGCAAAAGAGACAAAAAAATAATCTCGGAGTTTCTTTCTTCCTTTCTTCTCCGGGTCGTCCACTTAGGTAGCTAGTGAAAGGTTGCAGGTTAGCTAGGGTAGGATCCTTGACGGCATGGCCGAGGACCGCGTTGTTGCTTATCCCCCGAACTGTGATCTAGTGCCAGCGAACATCACCTCTGTTCGTAAATCTACTCTTTACTCCAATGGCACCCTGAGCGTTGGTCCTAACCCCTTAAGGGTGCCCTCAAGTGGATGTCGCTTAAACTTTGGCCGGATTCTTTGAAGTTAATTTTAATTTTAGACCTGTTACCTTTAAGGCATCTTACTATACCTAATGTGTACATTTGTCATTTATCGCTCGACAGACGGACAGACTGATTAAAAATTCTGTAAGATCAAATAATTATAACAATGTTTTTAGCTACTTAAGTGATACTTTAGTGATTTAGTCTTATACAGTGTAATTTTGACAAGTACAAGTGTATGTAAATACCTAAGTGCTGAATAAATTTCATTATTTCATTATTACCGTCTTGAAAATAATAGGGCGTGATATGTATATGAAATAGATGTGTAAGGCATAGTTATTTTATCTTTTTTATTTTTACTTGAATATAGTGAAAATCGTAACCGAATAAATCCGTACCAAAGTAGGTAGTTATGTTACGTAACCAGAAAATAATAAGAATCGTAAATTGATCAACCCTTTATTTAGTTGGACAACTAACGAGGTTTTGGGTAATTAAAAAAATAACCTAAACCTAAACCAATGGAGTTCAACAGGACTTATTAAGGTAGAAGTTTTGTTGTTTAGTTACAACAGTAGCTCGTTTGTTTAGGTTAGGTCAAGTGTTATAATAATTAAGTAGATAATGTCCTACCTTATTATGCGCGTGCACTGAAACTGGCAACTAAATTTAATAATATGAGTGGCAGTAAAGTCGATCAACTTACGATTCGTAATATTAATATTTTTATACGAAGAATTCAAAAATTGGCTTCTTTTTCTCTTTGATATGATAACAAACAAATAAATTATTTCGAAATTACATAATTAACCGTTCAATTTCAATTCATAAAAATATACTTGAAAATGTTTGTTTATTTTTTATTTCTGTTTTGTTATAAGCTCCTCAGTATATCTGTGAGTTTAAAAGTAAAAGTAAGATAAATTCTCAGACGTTTGCGCTCAGGTGCTACTTTAATGCTTCAGAAATACGAGTATTCTCATTCCTTCAAAAGTAAAAGGCAAAAGATAAGAAATGTTGCTACAAAATATCTCGTAACGACCGTTGTTGGTTTGCATAGAAATGAAAATTTAAACGATATATTATGAAAGTTTGTCTGCAAAGCGAGACAGTTAACGTGTATTGTGGCTTTTAAGTTATGTTTGTAGAACGTTAGTTTTCTGTTAGTTGAATCTCAGTATGAAAATAGCTGCTGTTTATATATAAAATACCTACTAGAAATTCTGTTATTTTAACTAAATACTGTAAAAGATTGGTATATTTTACCGCCGGTTTTGAGAAATCTATATCAAGAAATCGCAATATAACTTCGTCTTTGTAATGTGGAGGATTGTGCAGCGAGACGGATCCTGTTAACACCGTGAACTGGCGCCAGTAAAGCAGTCAAGGAAAGCGCGAGTACTGTTTGCTGGACGAATATTGGTTTTTCAAGGTATTCATATTCATATTCATTTATTGCACACCAGGTACGTGAGCTTCATTTTCTGTTTGGCTGAACCTAACGCAGATTTGAACCAGCGCCTCAACCGCATCGCGGTGGTGGTCTACTCTTTATATTTTGCGTCGCATCCGCGAGGAGATTATCCACCATATTATGGTATAGTTAAGCCATGTGAATATGTGAAAGATAAATGATAAAATTATATTTAGATACATTTTGTCTAGGCTTAAACATACAACTAAAAGTAGCTAATCTAAACTAATACTATTCTTAATTTATGCTACTTGGTGACGTTCCTATGATGGCAGCATTATCCCGGTGATTGGTAATGCTTTTTTGTTGAGCAAAGTGAATACCAGCATTCGGTGAACGAATTTATATAGTTCTACTAACTAAACAATAGAACACCATACACAACATGTATCTACAAAGTCACCTGTGTGTAGAAATAAAAAAAGTAAATGTTTAAAATGTCGCCCATTTTTTCTTACCTAATTAAATTAAAGAATATGAAATACAATGCATTTTATTCATTTTAGATTTAGTAACATTCGCTACTTATGACCTACACAATAAATATCCAAATAAAAAATATGTTCGATTAACGAACTACCAAGTAGATTATATTTTTAAACTAGGTTTGCAGTTTTTCTAGTTTCTATAAACACTGACATAGATCCTAAGAAAAGATTTTTGTATGTCTTATAGTTACAGACTGACCGATGTAAATGTGCCACATTGAAGTAATTTCTGAAAATCCCCTCCTTCTATTTTTAACCTTTTGTTTTAAAATGTGTATAAATATCTATAAATAGATTTTGTAAGCCAAAATCTAATTTCAAATACAATAACTTAGTCCCTTTCCATGGTTATTTACGTAACATAATTACAGATGAAATGATGATTAAAAGGCAAAATGATTTAAGTGAAAACAGGAAAGTCATCTTCCATCAAATGTTGTCAAAACATCGCGTAATTGAATTTTCCTGTTAGAAATTTTGTTACTTTCATTTCGGATATAAATTCCGTTATTAATAAAGGGTTAAAGTGTTTATCTTTCATAATCTTTATAATTATTTATGTTGGGTAATCTCCTGCTAATTTTAGAAAGGCACTTTTGTTTTAAGTAAATATTTTGTATAAAGATTTATTTTATTTTTAGAATAACCAGTTAAGCATGATACGCTTTATTGGAAAATAGGATGTTAGCTAGAAGAAAGAGAAGAGAAAAGCTTAAGTCAAGGATCCAAAGTAGAATAAATCGCGGAGGGGTGTCAGGATTGCGTAATTATGAATTCGTAGCCCCGTAGCTCCCGTGGGAATTTCATAATTAATTATAGCCTATGTTATGCTTGGATAACATAGCCTTATAATAGTGGAAGAATGATTGAAATCCGTCTAATAGTTTTTGAGTTTATTCGTAACAAACCATACATACAAAATACAATTAGAATATTATTATTGATACAGTAGTGATAGTATTACAGTATTTATTATATAGGTATAAACTTGCTGATGGCTCGAAATAATACATTTTTAATCACCATTTATTTTAAATTACACGTCATAGTTAATATATCTACTGAAACATGTCAGGTAAATACATATTTCAGTTTTGTCACGACATTGTAACGAAAAACAAAATTTTTCTTGATGGTTAGTAATGATTGTTTATGATATTTAACCTTATTAAAATGTGTTTGAGATAAAAATATTAACAAAAAAGATGTCAAAGAAGCTCTTCTACGGTGGCGGCGAGAACAGAAGACTGAACTCCGACCATTGGGGCTGGGAGGAGAAAGTCCGGCGCATACCTCTCCTCTCTGCCCGTTAAATCTGCCTACGCAGTCAGTTATCAAGTCAAGAATACAAATTTTGAACTGCACTTTTGGGCACAGTGTTGGTTCGGAAATTTTTTAAACATCGTTATCTCATGTTACATTAATGTAACTTCCCGAGAAGAGCTAGACACCCGGAATACCTTTTTCAATTTTTTTATTTATATTGTTTCGGTGTAAAAATATCGATATCGCAATTTATAACTTTCAATGAATAGACGCAAAAAATAACACCAATTTATTCTTAAATCTTCTGTTTACATTCTGTAGCGGGTAAGATAGGTGAAAATAGTTTCTAAACATAGTTTATAAAATGAAGTTTTGTAATAAATCAATAAATAAACTTTAATTATATTAGAGTAGAAAATACTGACATCTATCGACAGTAGAATGAATTACTTTAGAAAATTAAATTGGGAGTAGTAAGAATATTAATGTTTTTTAGTTTACCCGCCGTCATAATAGTATTATTTCGTTATATCCACGCAGCTAGTGCGTCTGTAAAAGTAATTCGTTCGAGTGAAAATAGTGGTTTTATGATAAGAATAAGTAATGTTATAGGAATCGGATAAGAATAACGAAATTAAGTGTTATAGCATGTGTTTCAGTTCTAAAGTAGTAGTAACAGGTAAGTCATAAAAATATGTCTGACATTTTGATCTATTCCTCATATATGCTAACATATCAATCTGAAGTCTTTGTTCGTTTGAATGTAGGTACTAATCTCAGAAACTACTGGTCCGATTTTAAAAACGATCGCAGTGTTTAGATAACCACTTTTATTTCCTACAGGAACGGAAGTTACGCGGCTTTCGGCTACGCGGTATAAAGAAGTAAACTAGTGAGATAGTGACGTTGTAGGGCGTAATCTCTGGATTTACTGAGCCGATTTTGGAAATTATATAGCAATAGAAAGTCAAAGGTTTGTGTGTGTCATAAACTATATTTTAGGGTTGGCTTTAGTATCGTGTCGCAGGCGGAGGGGGTTAAAAGAGGGTAGGCCCCCGATTATAACGCTACCACTCTTATTCAAAGGTAATGAATATTTTTCGAGAAATTTTCAAAAATAGTTTCTAACCTAAAATCAGATAAATAGCGATCTATCAACGTTATTACGTGAAACGGAAAGTTAAAATGGGCGACTTACAACCTGAATGTGTTCTAGTAGTAGTCTGTGGTGTACAATGTCATACAAAATTAGAGAAACGGAATGCAAAAAAAAAAGACTGTCTATGGTATTTGCGTCATGTGTCATTTGTGTTATTGTTATAATTTTATAACAACCTAGAAGGATGTGGAGTCTACTACAGTGTTACTCCTCTTTAGTATGCAAGAGCGAGCTTGGAACTTGGGGCACCCCGACTTGGATAGGGCTCCGTCGACGACGCCTTTGTTACTATTGATTGGAAGCAAATTTAGACCCGCACATGATTTTTCCCGACCATAATAGGTGATTTTAGTGTTTTTAGGTTAGGTTTCAAATATCTGATTTTCTCAAAAACGGTGCGTTACCTTTTCACGGGAATGGTACCGGGGGATAGGGGATACCGCCCCCCATCCCTCCTCCACCTCCCAGCCCCATCCACCTGCGACACTATACTAAATTTTTCCCGTAAACGCTGTTGCCCGTTACCACAGTCGGTCGTCGATGTTATAACAATCGGGACCAATGGCTTCTCAGACTTTCCGAGGCACAACAAATGTAAATAAATAAACCCCCTATAAAAGACACCCTTCCCGCAGACGGCGACATTGGGGGGATTATTTTTTCATTTTATAATTCCCATCATCATCAGCCCGTATAAAGTCCACAGCAGAACCTGTGGGGAGGCCTAGAACTCGCTTGGCAGGCACCGGCCTGGTGGCAGTATTATGTTCTAACACATATTGAAATGGTGCTGGCCGTTATACAATTCCTATATATGATGTTATACTAGCCGGGAACAATGGTTTAACGTGTTTTAAGAGGCACAGTGTAGGTCTTCATCCAGACCCGGAAAGAAATCTTAGAATTTACACAATATTTCAAGTCATGCGTAGGGATCGAACCCACGACCTCTAAGACTATGGCTACGACACGGAGGTTTTATACGACTAATAGCGTTTATTTATATTAACTAACTCATGATTTGTCAGACCATCCCGAGGTCCATTCTCAAGGCTTAGTCGATTACTCCTTGAAAATGGACCTCGGGATGGTCTCGAAACCAGTCGGACACATCCGATGATGACACATCATGAGTACAACCGGTTAGTTAATATAAATATGTGTACCACTCACGAAAGTTTTAATTCTCTAATAGCGTTTATTTATTTTTAATTAAGATAATTTATTGTCGTACAAAATACCTAGTTTTCAAATATTGCGATGTAAACTTTCACATATTAATTCATATTATTGTTGATTAAATGAATTATTCAATAAAATTATTTGTTCGGGAAATATTTAATACTGGTTTTGTGTATATCTTGCTCACCCGTATCGGATACTCCGTAGCTATATTATTTTACTTATCAGGTAATGTTTTAGTTTAATTAATTTTCGTGAACACGTTTCCATTAGGTAACAATAGTGCTGTTATCTGAGTACAAATTAGATGGTTTTGTTACTAATATTACTAAGCAGTGTAGTAAAATAATGTTTAGTATCTAGTCGTATTTGTGAATATGTGTATAACAGGGACATAAATTAACGTTAAAATCTAAACTTATATTATAAAACTGAAGACTTTGTTTGCTTGAAAGTTGATCGCGCAAATTTTAGGAACAACTGGTCCGATTTTATTTTACTTATTTTAAATTGTAAAATATTGTTTTTAATGAATTAATATATAACTCTAATATATCTTTCTTATACAAAGTAGGTTAATTTTCAGTACATATTCATGCAAATTATATAAACCGATGACAAGCTACATAATTCGTAATATGAGATGAGATTGAAGGAAGAAGTAAATTTAAAAAACAAACGGATTATGTAAGCGGTAATTAGTATGATCACATGAATTATATAAGTTTTAAAAGTTGGTTTACTCATTTTTAGGGTTCGGTAGACCACAAGGAACCCTTATACTTTCGTCATGTCCGTCCGGCTGTCTGCCCGTCTGTCCATCCGGGCTCATACTCCGCCGTTGCTGCACCGATTGTCCCGAACATTGGTGGAGATATGTAGATATATTGAAGATAATAAAATATTGATAAATATAGTAAAAAAAGTGACATTCATAATATTAATACTAGAAATAAACATAAACTTGCTGTTCCAGGATTTAGAGTTAGCAAAACGAATAAATCATTTATGGGAAATTGTATTAGGTTCTATAATAAACTCCCTAATTATATTACAGACTTGCCTGATACAAGATTTAAATCACATGTCAAAACTGTTCTCATGTTAAAAGGTTACTATAGTATTCAGGACTATATTGAAGATAAAGACGCTTGGGTTTCGGTACCATCTTTGCACCTACCTCACTGAAGACCATAATAATATAGCCAAGTACAATAGTTGTGACTAGAACTGTGTCTTATCCTGTGAACTGTCTGTAATTGACTTCTTTACATACCTTAACTATTAATTAACGCTAGTTCTGTCTCAATATCATTCAATCTTATTGAGCAAAAATAAACAAATAATAACAAGACAACCGTTAGGGCAATAAATGTGTGTGCCTACTAAAATATAAATTAAATAACTGGACCTAAACCCCGCGTAATTGCCCATTTGAGTATGTTTCGCCGGACCGCCTCATGTGGGCCGTGTTGAAACCGGTGGTAGAGTAACCCACTGAGTTTGTTTCGCCGGATCTTCTCAGTTGGGGCGCATTGGATCCGGTGGTAGCATTAAAGCGCGTCCGTCGTTATATGCTCATGGTCCACCCAAATAATGACAATTGTTTTGGCATAATATAGACAGAACAAGCATTTTGCCTCCTAGCGACAATATACATTAATTATAATAATTAATTTAATTATAAATAAGTAATTTGAATAGGTTTATAAATAAACAGCAAATGTAATTTAAGATAAATAATAATTAATTTTCAAATAATGTTTGACGATTTACAAGTGCCTGTAATTGGTTTACGTAAATAAAAATGATTTTTATTTTATTTTATTTATTTTATAAAAAAAATGGTTTTAAAATTCAGGCCCTCAAACTGGCTACACTCAAGCTGATCGGCTTAAGTGTATTAAGGAAATCACACGACGAAAGACCTCTTTCACACCAGTCGTGTAATGCGGACAAACCGGCGTGAACCTTTTCCCGCAATCACTCGGGTACGTGGGGACTTCAGTCCTCAACAGCTTGTCATAAGCTGCCTTGCAGTCACTGTTTGCACTGAAAGAACCAGTGGGCGATGGGGCAGTCACATCGCTAATGTACTTATAATTTTATTTGTTATTTTCCTTTCAGGGTTGCAAATTACTCACCGCACCTCAGTTTGAATAAAATAGTGGGCTGAAGTATTAGTAAACTTTATTTGGAGTGGAATGATAACGACTTACCAAAGGAAGAAATAATTTTATAAGAAGGAATATCATGAAGAATTACAATCACATGAAATATTTATGATTGATAGGTAAACATTCTTTAATTTATAAACTTTCTTATTTAAATTAGCATAAAATTGTAGACATCAAAAAGGCGTCAAAAATTCTTCATCATTAGGTTTGAGATGGTCTAGTACACACTTTGTGCCAAGTACTACACCTATCATCTAAAGAGGTAGTTCACTGGGATAGTCAAGGTCAAATTCTTATAAGACAGGAATTAGGTCAGCTCCCGGGGACTGATTCAATGCGAAGAAACGGACGCCCACAATAGAAAATCAAAATAGTGTAACCTTTTTAAAATTTGTGAAAACACTACTTGCGCGATATAGGAATTTTACCTGCTGATTTTGGGACTATAGAATACTTTTTGGGACTACTATTGTTGTTCTATTGCTATCGGTCCCTTGCGGATTAGGGTCGGTTTTGTTTCCTTGCCACATGCCGTCATCATTCACTATGGAACGGTTACTTAGGGTACATTAATGACAGTATCTTGCGTAAAAAGTACTATTTAATACAACTTTTGTACATTTATTTTGAAAATGGTTATTCGAAAATTGACAATTATTCAATTAATTTATAGTAGGCACGCGTCTTAATCGCGGTACCATATTAAGGTGAAGTATTTTTGAGTCGTGGTCATGGATACTGCAATTGCAATTGTGTGATTGTAACTTTTTTCAATATTAACTTCACTTCATCAGCCCCCTTACGTCCATTACTGAACAAGGACTTCCTCTTATTAGACCTGGCAAACCAGGGTAGTTGACGGATATCGCCATAATCACCACGCGGATTGGTAATCGCAGTAAGATTGTAAGTATCCTTGAGGTGATAGATGCTGCTGCCTATCCATTATCTGTATGCGATATGGCATTATTGACAGTTGTTTGTTTAATTCAATCCGATAAATACTAAAAAAATAATGCATTTAGTATTACACTGTAACGTTATCATAATAAAAGGACAATGCGGTACGCAGTCTGTAATCTGTATTCCATACACTCGAACAGAATGAAGTCCTTATGTCATCGCATCATTAAACGAAACGTAGGTACACAATCGCAGGCATGGATGTAACAAAATGGCTTTGAGTCCATACTCCCCCGAAATATTGGCCCCGTATTTGGTTTTATTACCAATTCACCAAAAAAAAGTATACATTTAGTTTTATTTACTGACAGTGTCAATCTTTCGGGTGTCGTATGGGTTCGTAGCCACATAATGATAACCAATCATATTATTATTGTATGTGTGACTCTTGATAATTTCGGATTATTCTCTCACTACGACGGTAGGTAATTTATTATAATTATGCTGAACATGATCTATTCTTAAAGTACCTTGGCAAGCCCTTAGGTAGTTGAAGAATATTGTCTTAACTACCATGCTTGACAAGCGAAGTGGTGATCGCAGTAAGATAGTAAGTATCCTTGATCCTGATAGATGGGTAGATGTTGCTACCCATCTATCAGGTATACGTACCTTAGTCACCACTTGCGACACCTATAGGAAGACATGGGGTGGTCTATTCTAAGCCGGTAATCTCACGGCTAATGTGAACCTTTACTATAAACAAAATATAACTTTTCAGCATTATTTTATTTATTGGTCATGTAATGTTGTTTAGAAATTGCAGCAGTAATGAAAAATAGTATGAGCGCAACATAGTAACCTCGCTCGTAGAAAATGTTATTGCTATCATAACTTGATATTACGAATCTTAGCGATATTCATTGTTACCAATATAAACTACGAAACTGCTACGAAATACCTACTCTAGAAATATTTGGTACAATCTCTGAGAGATATTCATTTCATCGAACGAGGACAAAAGAGTGTAAATAAAACTGTCTGAGCTATCTGATTTTACTCTACTGTACTTATTATTTATTTATTTTTTTGTTCCTGACCAGGCTATTTATCCCTGTCCAATTCCTTTTAAAATGTTATCATAATCTTTGTATTTGGCTTATGATAGGTAACATTGATTCATCCACAAATAAACGTTATCATTTATTATCAGGGGTCTCAATACAAGCATAGTTAGTGTCAATACAGTAGATGTACAGCACTAGCCACCCTTACATCCTGCCGGCCCTTTCATCTTGCCCCTGTCGCCAGTTCTGGCGACTTTACGCACAGGAATCAAAATCAAATTAAATCAAAATATTTTTTTGTACATATGTTACTGAACTGTACTGTACTGAAGTTCTGTTTGTAGAAAGATCTCTTACATTATTAGGAAGTTTGTTGTAAAAACGTATGTATTGCTCCATAAAAGAATTGCTAATTTTGTGGAGACGGGTAGCACGTATAACGAGATTATACTTAGTTTTAGTATTAGCATTATGAGTGTAGCTTAGTCTTAAAACTATCAATATTCTAAAAATACAATATCAATGTTATTTGGCTGTGGTATTCTGAAATATGGAAGAACCTCCACGTTACAGAATTTTCCTCGCTCCCCAGTCAAGCAGCTCATTGTGCGTAATAAAGCTATGCTCTACTTCTCCTTAAAAGCCTCCTAGTAGACCGTACAAGAATTAATAACATAATATTAGGCTTGAACAATCACACCCACTCACGTTTTAATTATGATGCAAAGTTAAATGGTACAACTGAAAATTATGATATTTTATTTCTTTTATAACAAAAACCGCAAAATAATAAAAAATATATTTTCAGATTAGTAATGGATATTGTATGTACATGATTATAATAGTATCCACACTTTAAAGTATCGTTAAAATTACGTGTTCAAAGAATTGATTCTGCGTAACTGAACCGATTATGAGCGTCTTGTCTATAATGAAAAATTCAATGAAATAGAGGTACCTATCTATGACCATATACATTATGTAAGACCACGTAAATACGATTATATATCACTTACATACTATGCAGACTAAGTAAACGTTATCCTTTCAAAACTCTGCACAAAGGTATAAGTTAGAAGCCTCTGTTTAATCTCATAATAGGGTTTATGAACGCGACAGTAAACTTTCCACATAAGTAATCAACTTCCCTTGACATAAATTAATGTAACACCGACACAAAAGAAAATCTAGGTACTTTAGAATTGTGACAATCCTTTATATATGCTTTTATCAATTGAAGTTATCGAAATTTCCCATTACAAATATACCACTCGACTGATATTCCAATTAGAAAGCAACTAGGTATATTTATTTATGAAAACAAAAGACGAAGAGCTTCCAAATTGAAAATATCCTGAATCGCGCTATCAAAGTTTTCACATTAGAAAGGACCGATACCAGGGAGGGTTATAAATTTAATGGGAGGTCCGTTTCTACGTAGGTACGGTCGAAATGTAGCCGTTAGAATACTTTTCACTAGGTTAAGCTTTCAGCCACTTTCCATATTGGAGATGGACCATTTCCGGGATGGTCCAGAACCCCACTACCGTAGATAATTTGACCTCTCTTTTGAGATATCATTGCAACTTCCTTATTTCATGTATAAATAATATTGTCCAATATAATGAAAATTGTATTACTATAGCCATATTTAAAGTGCCTGCTGATATTCCCATTCAACAAAAACGTTTTAAAGTGTCTATATAGTCGTGCGAATTAACAAGAGACCTTGTTCGAAAATCAACCCTCCCCTCACCCTACAGTAGCGTTGGTATAAAATGCATGCTATACGGAGTAATTTAATTGCTGTTATTTGTTACTGTTATCGGATTTTTGTAAAGTTTTAGCTATTATTACGTCTGGAAGTTGTACTTGTTATTGGATTTTCTTATGTTTTTGAAATTTTACAATGTTTACGTTATCAATAATTATTACGTTAGTCTGAACGTAGACAAAAAAATAAATAAAATAAAAACTTTTTTGTACTCATTACTTAAAAAAAAGTCGTTCGAGTGTCATGTTGATTCGCGCGGGTTATTGTATCGAAAAGTTTCGCGTTTTAAGTACAGAAAGGGGTAGGCGAGAAGAGGTATCTTATATTCACGTATCGCAAACTTTTAGCTTTTACTGGGTTTTCCGAGGCAAAGAAGGTAGTCCCAAGGTTAGAGCTCGATGGAAATGTAAGAGGGTAACTAATCAGACCCGAAAATTAGTAGTTCCTGAGATTAGCGCGTTCAAGCAAACAAACAAACAAACTCTTCAACTTTATATATTAAGTAAGTATATGTTATACTAGTATAAGCCTTCATTTAAAATATTGTTCATTGGTGCTCCTCTCCTATTAGTCTTTGTGTGAAGAGAGACTCCTCGATAAATTCGCTATGTAACACTGAAAGATTTTTCAAATTGGATCAGTAATTCTTGAGATTAGCACATTCAAGCAAACAAACAAACTCTTCATTTTTTATAATATTAATATAGTAAAGATAACATAATCTTCACTATATAATGGTATCATGACGATTTATATTGCTATGTTTACATAAAAATAGCAATATAAATCGTCATGATTCCATTATAATTACAAACCCTCCCAGATCAATACAGATTAGCCGTCTGAACCTTTTTTTGTCCGTCTACAGTACTATTTTAGCAATCTTGAATTATTGGAAATATAGCACCGAAAAGCACTTACTCCTTACTTCTAAATTGGCGTGATAAATGGAGTGCGTTCAGTAAATTTGAGCATTAAAATTGGAATGTGGGGGTAGGAAAAGATTTTCAACCAGCTTTGTATATATGTAGCAACTTATATTGTGGTGAGAAAATAAAATAAATATTTATCATTATTATGTCGTTTCTTCTCCTCAAGCATGAGGATATTGATGAATGTAAAAGAGGCTAAAGTGGTATGTCAAGATCGTAGCAAGTGTAAGGAAGTGGTCTCTAACTACCCCCCCTATAGAAAAGATCCCCCTATAGGAAAGACCCCTCTATAGGAAAGACCCTCCTATAGGAAAGAGGCGTGAACGTATGTATGTATGTATGTAATTTCCTCTATTTCGGAGCTATGGAGCCTTTTTAACAATTTTTAACGCTTTTAATCTTAAGGTGACGTGGCACTAACTCGCAACTCTCCTTGTATACACTACTAAAATGCATCCAAGGACAGTCCCCGGTTAGTGTAGGACTATTTTAGGTTTTTTTTTTATAAAGATTACTAGCAGAATTTTGCTGTCTACTAGTATTCTCGTTAGCCCCTTGTGCTAAGTTACGAGTGGGCTCACGTCGGTAGTGCATTGAGTGGGGATCGAGCCGGGGACCTCAAGATCACAAGTCCGACGCCCCTAGCCATTGTGCTACGGCCACTTTAATATAATTCTACGAATCTTGGTTGACCTACATTTGCCTGCTATGATGTACTAGAAGCACCACCCTCTTGTTGCGTATATCGACTGCTCTATCCCTATGAATAGTAGTGTGTACATAAACACAATTGTTTTGAATTTATCACCTTCCAAGCAATCAATTGTCAAATACTGTTTTTGTTGCAGACATGTGTAGTTTTAATATTTAGGCTCTTGTTATTTTACCGTTAATGAAGGAAAATCAGGGCTCCAACCCCATTAAATGGTCCGCGCAATTTTCGTAAAAAGAGGTGTAATGTTTTGGCTTTACATATTAATAAATGTCCATTATTTAGGTTCAATATATATCTAATCACTTACTAGTTACGAATAACCTTAATTTAATGTTTGGTTAATTTTTTGTTTGATTTTGTATTGTATTCAGGAACCACTTACTTTAAAATATATTTTACCTATAAAAAGCTGCATTATAAATGAGTAAAATAGCCTAGATACTTATATATTTTACGTACAGATTCCCGGGAATTGGAATTAGGTGGGAAAACTCGCTCGGGAAAGCTGGTTCTATTAATAAACTTTACAAACATGAGAACAGTATCATCTAGTTTAGTTTCCTCTCTATCGTTCCTCTGAGAATTGCAACAATTTTCTCATTATGTATGCTACTATGCATGAATGGGATTTTACAGGGAACTCTGCTTCAGTAGGCACCTCATGTAGTAATCGATTATGTATCGTAGGGATGGGTAATCGAATGTGAGATGGATCACGTACTTGACATGGTAGAATTTCCCTTTAGAATTTTTCACAAATAATTCTTAATATAACACGATGATCGAACTTTTCTGTAGGTTTTAAAAGACTACGCACCAGTGAAATATATTGTCCTTTTACGGGGGACTTTACAAACATTTGATTCATGGATACTAAGCTCACTTATACTAATAATACCTATCCGAGCCTGACAGAAACAGTTGTTTCGGGTGGAAACACAGAACCGGGTCTCGGAAGCACTATAATCATTGAGCCATCGGTGCAATCAAAATCTGTCTTCGTGTCAGAAATTCAACGTCGAAATATGTGTAAATTTGCTCCCCTGTGTTATAACCGTGTAGTTTCGAGTCTCGTAGAAATTATTTGTTCAAGTATAGCTCATATAGACTCATATAGTATTGATCAGATAGTGTATGTAGGTACTACTTTATGCAGTAATCCATTATGTATTGTGTAAAGTTCCTTCTTGACGGTATATCTTCATGACGTATAACTATTGAATGCAATGAAATGCAAATGTATAAATAAATATCCAGGTCTGGTTGGTTGAGGGACTACCCCCCGTGCCTCGGAAAGCACGTTAAGCCGATGGTCCCGATTGTAATAATATCATCTTTAATAATCGTTTATCAAGGAACGGGCAGCAGCGTTTCCTTGTGTGGTACATTATACTGCGGTCACCAACCCGCCTGCCAAGCGTGGTGACTATGGCAAATACCCTCCCTCGGGAGGAGGCTCATGTTCAGCAGTGAACGTTGTACGGGCTGATGATGATAAATTAATAATATTAATAATAATAATAATATCTAGGGACAATGTCACACAGATCATCCTAGCCCCAAACTAAGCAAAGCTTGTACTATGGGTACCAGGCGACGATATACATACTTATATAGATAGATAAATACTTAAATACATAGAAAACATCCATGACTCAGAAACAAATATTCGTGCTCATCACACAAATATTTGCACTTACCGGGATTCGAACCCAGGACCACCAGCTTCGTAGGCAGGAGCACTACCAACTAGGCTACGGTGACCGATATTTTGAAAGGTTTTCTTTCGGACGGACGTAAGTAGTTAGCCACGAGGTTTTTGCTATTTTTTATTATTCCATCTATTCTTATTTATTATTAATTATAATTATTGAGGAAACATTTGATTGTTTGTAGTGAATAGGCTCCAAAACTACATGACCGATTTGAAAAATTCTTTCACCGTTTGGAAGCTACACTATTCCCGGATGTCATAGGCTATATTTAATTATGAAGTGTCCAAGGGAACTGGAGCTGCGCAGGTTAAACCGCGCGCGGGAAGCTAGTTTATAATATTTTTCATAAATATTACTTTCTGCTCTATATAAAAATTAGTTTATAAGTCTTAAGCGAACCAAAAATATTGTTTTTAAGAATTGTGCATTACGATCTTCTCCATTCCGATTCCATTTGGTAGTTTGATGGTTTATTTTTTGTATTTCATCGTATTTTGTTTTTTTTTCAGATGCTGCAATTATTGCTTGGCGCTAAAATAAAACATGCATGAACGGATGTCAAGCACATATCTACAGAGCACTGTGGTGCATTGTATTCCCCCTGGAAAAAAAAGGTTACGTAATCCATAAATAACGCGCATCTCCTACAAAATGGTGGCCGTGAACGAAGACAACACAAAAACAATAATAATTACAGCACAATCTCATCTCGCATGCATTACACCTACACCTACGTCTCTTTTGTTCCGGATGGTTACTAATTGTACAGTCAGCGGCACTAACGTTTGCTTATACGTGAGATGCATTGAGTCATTGTCAAAGACGGACAACTTTAAAGTTTTGAAATTATTATTTTTTTTTCGATGGCCTGTACTGTTGGGAATTAAATGATAGTTTTGTAAAGTATAATCTAAGTTGAAATGTACTAATCATTTGTTTAAATACTTGTTCTGTTTCAAAAAATTAACGTTGCTAAAACATTTTTTATTCATGTCTTAGATATTTATTTGAATATGAGAGCTATGTGAGCTAATTGTTGCTTTATTGACTTTTGGAAACTGTATGTTAATCATTAAAATATAACATAAGTTGTTTATTTTTCCTTGTAGCATGTTTAATTTGAACTGTATTTATTAAGTTGTATTGTATTGTATGGTGTGAAATTTCATAAGTACGCTGCAGTTAAAAGTTACCTTATACCTTTATAATACGTTGTACTATCTTAGCTAAAACTCTAAATTAAATAGAACTTTTTACACCTATTATGCGTGATAACACTAAACTAACCGTGATCTGCACTAAGAGCAGCACTTTTTTTTTTTTTTTTTTTTTTTTTTTTTTTCCGACGGACATATGTAGTTAGCCCTGAGTCTTTTGCTACTTCACCGTGCACAAAGGCGAGCAGAGCTCCAGCCTAGATAAATGGTTTAAACACTACAAACTAAGCAACCTGCGCAAGAGGGCGTCCCCTGTGGGACTTGGACCTCGGCTCAGGGCGGTCGCTGACGGGGAGATTGAGGGATTATGGCTTTTAGTTTAGGGGAGTTTTGTGCAACTGTCGCTCTACTTTACAGTTCGCGGGCCTCTCGGACTTCGGGTCTACGAGGGCATCGGAAGGTTCTTAGCAAACTAAGGGTCGGGAGGGCGAAGGGGGACGCGTCGCGTTCGCGGGCGCACTCTTCTCCGGCGGGTCGGATAGAGTGGTCTCTGTGTAGTGGTGCTAGTTTCTTGCAGTCTCTGTACTGCTAGTTGGTAAGTTGTGATTTCATCGTCCGGGTCGTCAAGGACGCCCCGAGGCCGACGGTGTTTACGACGCTTTGTGGGCAAAGGCCTATAGTCAGATGCTGCAACAACCAACGGGTTTGGGTGCTGAGCCGCGGATTCAAAGAAGCGCTCCGACGCCTCTTTCATCCACTGCTTGATGGAGGGCAGTTGGAGATCAGAATGCAAGTTGCGATTTCGAATGAACCACGGTGCCCCGGTGGCACGTCGAGTGAATCTACTTTGAACAGTTTGTAAGCGGTACAAACTGCTAGACGCTGTATGAGCGAATACGGTGCTCGCGTACGTCATAATCGGCCTTATACACGTGGTATAAATCCTAACCTTGTTATCAAGTGATAGTTTACTGCGTGAATTTAAAAGACAGTGTAGTCGACTAAGCGTAAGTAGAGCCCGTGCACGAACGGTTTCTACATGCGCTCTGAAGTTTAGCTTTCGGTCAAGGATTACGCCTAAATATTTGGCTTGCCGTTCCCAAGGGATTGGTTCGCCGAACATTTTGACCGGTGGAATGACCGGTGGACTGTTGAATCGCGAGAAGAGTACAGCGGCACTCTTTGTCGGATTGACTTCGATTCTCCATTTTCTGAACCATTTGCCTAGGGCATTTGATGCGGATTGTAGAGCGTCGTGAATTGCGGTAGGACTGCGGCCCGAGTAGTATAAAGCGGTATCGTCCGCGAAGAGTGCCAGATGGGCTTTCTTGGGTTTCGGGATGTCACTTGTGTAATGCGAGAAAAGGAGTGGCGAAAGTACTGAGCCTTGTGGCACTCCTGCTTGGATCGGATGAGGGGACTAAGAGCAGCACGCGTTCTGTCAATGTTATGTCAAACGCCATAAGATTACAATATAGCAGTTAATAATATTAAAAATGCTTAGGTTAATAAAAATCAATAATAGCAATTTTCTTTTGATACTTTTTATAACTCTATAGCTAAAATACATGATAAATGAGAGTTGCACTGAATGAAAAATTAAAATAATACGTATAACAGTCACTGCTACGATTGATACACAAATAAAAACAAAAAAAATGGCTGAAAAATGTATAGTAGGAGACCGGCTTCGTCTTCACCCCCATTTTTTCCTTTTTCTTCATGCCGGATATCTTTTGTAGTCTTCCCACCATCTTAATACGGTGGGGGCGTGTGGGACTCCTTCACTTGCTCCCGGCTCTATGTAGCTGATGAGCCGGGGCATCCGGTATCCACTAAAACCACCATGGTAGCCTTACCTCCAACGCTAGCCAACGATGGCCCCGGGCACTCGAGTAGATCGACAACCAGGACCACCGCCGTGCGTCTGAGTCTCCGCAGAGACTCATCCCAGGGGAAGGGCAATAATTGGGCCCCACCTCCTGCATATTGCATTTAGGTAACCAGAGGCTACATCTGGTTACCTCTTCCTGGGATCACTATCAGTTGGACGGCCTGAGTCCCCACTCTGACCGCCAGTGATCCCGAGGGCGACGCCTGACTGGCAGGTGAAGAACCTGCATGCATCGCTCGGCTTTCTCGCCAGCGTCTTTTAGTCGCCGACACTCGCCGTCTCGCACCGACAATGATCAGCACCGTAGAGTTTGGTTCGGCGTGACTCATTCTCGCCAGTGAAATTTATTTCGCCGTAAAGGGCCATCGAACGCATCATGCCACCGTAGAGGCGGCGGATTTCATCCCTAGGTCCCCCGAGGTTGGGGACCAGCCTTTGAAGAGCACCTGCCGCCTTGCGGACTCGTTATTCTATGCCATGTCAAAATACAAGAAAAAAACTTGCGAAAAAAAATTAAAGTTTTTAATTAATAAATAAAAAATAGGGGTTTTAATGTAGAGGGGTGAAAATTAAGGGTTGTGTGTATTTTTAATGCTGTATCTCAAAATAATAAAAAAATTGTCTAAAAAATAAAAAAATAAATTTAGGGGTGGTCCACCCTATTTTTCATATCTAAATCTGTTGAGCCATTTCGGAGGAGTTCAATTACAAACACCGTGACACGAGAATTTTATATATGTATTAGATTTGTGCAAACTGTTGTGCTTCGGTGCATTATGTGTTTGTAAGGTCCTCCAAGACACGGGGACTAAATTGCCTAGTACAGGAGTTGTCTTTAAAAAATATGGTTGAGTGTACATATGACATAATTGCACGTAGGTAACTAATCAAGATCTTTTGCGCTTCCTTGTATTGCTAATAGTATTTTTTTAAATCTAATGACTATATTTTACGTGGGATATAAATTGTTTTCAAATTTCAATGAACTCATAATGTATTAGTTTATTTTCACAGTCGAAATTAGAAGTGTTTTTTAACTATTATATTTTATCTAATTAAAAGCAGAGTGTAAGCAGTGTGTTAGCAGAATAGAGTTAAATTTTGTTGTTGCTTGTTTGTAAAATTAAATTAACGAAGTCCGTTAATTAAGTCTCTTCAAACAAAATCAGGAAGTAAGTACAAACTTTTGTTGATATCCGTTGATGAATTGTTTGAATTAAAGATGTTTTTTGTTTTTTAAATTGTAAGGAATAGGGACAGCAACCTGCGCAAGAGGGCGCCCCCCTGTGGGGCTTGGACCTCGGCTTAGAGAATTCACTGGGCCATACATAGCGCCCGTGCTGTGCGCACAGATGATTTGAGTTGTCTGTAGACAATTTATAGACGACTAGCTATGCCGATGTTGTTTTGTTTCAATGCATTACTCGTTGCGTGTAGCGTACTAAATCATTATTAGAGTGTTTGCATAACGAATAAAAATATAATTTAAGTATGTTAATAAAAACTGCCATTGCGGTACAACAGCAATGTTTCCATTAACTTTTTTATGTGTATTTTTATAAGTACAATCATATTTCATGCGGTACAATAACAATATTTATATTGCATTTAGCAACATTTTTATAAGAAGATGGATTGTTATATATTTGTTAAATTTATTACTTTCTATTATTTTGTTGTGTCAGAACTATCTCGAGTAAGTTCAATAGTAAAGTAGTAATACATTTCTAAGAAATCCCCAAAAGCTACGGAAATGAATCCCTGTATCGCGGGGGGCTTTACAAACACATAATTTACGGACACAAAGTACACTCAGATTTACAACACCTTTTCTATTATTGTTCACACAACTAGTTGATTCGAGTGTCAATCGAACCAACTAGTTGAGTAAATCAGAGCTAAGAAGCCCCCAACTCGTTGATTAAAAACTAAACAGCCACAAATCAAAAACAAATGAAAAGTTAAAATCGTACTAATTGTGCCAGTATTATACTATTTTTTGCATTTAATTTGTGACTCTTTTGTATTTAAGCAACGAACTGTATTCACTATTTATTTTTAAGACGGACATATTATGTTGTTAGCTAGCGGCTTTATCGTCACCGGGCATAAAAGCAAGTATGACTCCAGCCTAATAAATGGCTAAAAAACAGTAACAAAACACTAAATAGCCGGTGGTGCCGCTGTGGGACTTGGACCTCGGCTCAGAGCAATCGCTGGCGTCCTCTAGCCACGGCATCGCCGGATTAGGCTGATCCCATATTAAGCGTGAGTATAGCGCGAGTGTGAGAACGACGCGAACTCCCACCCTCATCACCTGCTGCTACGCCATCGTCCGCATGTGACATATGCAATCATACGCTCTAGAAATGCGCACGCACAATGTATCAGCCTTAGTTTTATATGTGAGTTGTATGCAAGTTCAGTGGTATTCAAGACATGTTAAAAAGAATATCATTAGAATGAACCGACATCAACTCCATTACTCGCTCCCCACATTCGTTAACAAACAAAAAACGGTAATAAATAAACTGAATCTGGGATTCAGTCGAAAATACAAATAAAACAGCTCGAAATATATGGGCCGATGTTTCCCTTTGGGATAAGAAAATATCTGTAACACCTGTGGAACACGGAGTAATATGAAACGTAGAAATGTATGTTTTTCATTTATATTAGGTACTTCCTACCCGCGGCTTTACCTGCATATCTCCTGTTTCTGTGGAAACTTCCTAATTAAATATAGTCTAAGTTACTCAGAGATAATGTAGCATTCTAATAAGAAATAATTATTGAAATCCGTCCAGCAGTTTTGAGTTTATTTGTTACAAATATACACATACAAGCAGCCGTAGCCTAATGGCTGAGGAGTCGGACCTGCGATCATGTGGTCGCCTGTTCGATCCCTTCCCATTACTGACGTAAACCCACTCGGAACACAAGCATTTTAGCTTAGAAAGAGGGATTAATAAGAATACCAGTAGTGTGCAAAAACTCATCTAGTAATCATTAAAACAATTAAAATACAAATCTTTAGTCTTTATAATATTAGTTTAGATATTATAAATGTGTGAATGTGTCTATGTTTGTTACTATTATATGTAAATGAAGGGAAAAGGCAAAGAACAGTGAATGTCCAAATTAATAATAGATTTTGAGAAAAACGCAACTAAACGTTAACAAGTAGGTACGAGTATTCATGAATATTGAGATTTTCGTTTTTGCCATAAACAAAAGCGTCCTTTTGGCACTTAAAACTTGTTATTTTTTAATATTTTCTGATTATTATTCCACTACTATAGGTAGATAAATATTTCCATCGAATGACTAAATACCTAGTTTAAAAGTGAATCCGTTCATAAATAAAAATAAAAATAAAATTTAAGTCTAGCGATGACACTAATCGATTTAAATTCGATGTAACAGCTCTCGCATTGACGTAGGTATCTCACTAGCCAATGGACATAAGGATGTCCCAAGAGGATGCGAGACTCACCGTAATTGACAGACGGCAATGCGACTGTCATTTCAGTTACGAAATCAAACGTTTGAGTTTGCTCGTAATATGAATTGATACACATTGATACAGTTAATTCATATTATTTAAATAAAACTAAGAAAGTTGTAATTTGTCAAACGTCAGATAAAAATTAACAGAGGAGGAATTTTATATTTGGTATATTTTGTATGGAGATTCTGTTAAAATTCACGTTCATTCACCATCATCACCACAGCTGAACATGACCTCCTCTTAAGAGACCTTGGCAAGCTAGGATCGTTGAGGGATATGGCCATTATCGCCACGCTTGACAGGTGGTTTGGTGATCGCAGTAAGACGATGACCTTAAGCTTACAGAAGGTGCTGCCCACCCATCAGTCGTATGTCCCTTAGTCGCCACCCATGGGAAATCAACAATCTAAAAAATAAGTTTTAAGCTTCTAGCTTAAAAAATAACGGTACTTCCATACAACTTTCATCCCCCCTTTCAACCCCCTTACAACTCTTTTTTGCTTTAAAAAGTAGCCCATGTCCTTTCTCAATGTCTGTGTACCAAATTTCATTTAAAACGGTTCAATCGTTTTGGCGTGAAAGAGCAACAGACAGACAGAGTTACTGTCGCATTTATAATATTAATAAGAATTAGTAAGGATTATTAATGACATTAATTAAATTCTTGTCGTTAAAGATTTTATTAAGCCTGCCCTGTTTGTTGTAGTTTTTTCTTTGGGTCATCTGCTAGTTAAAATAGCTAACATAAACTTATTTAATATCTTCTTATCGTTATAACAGCTACACCAATCTTCTTGTGTGGTAGTATTACATTGTTCTACAAAGTAGAGGCTATAATATAAACCACAACTTTTATTGAATCCATTTCAGCATTAAATGGCCTTTACTTGTTAACCAGCTGGCGGTTTCAATACTTATTTATGTAGAACATTTGTTTGTAAATGTTATAATGGATATTGGAAGTTTATTCAATTTATTGTACAGCCACAGATTAAATTTGTGGCAAATATTATCGTAGTTACTAATTTGATATTCTAGGGTATAGAATACATAAAAAGGTCACGGGCTCTCCTGGACTCTAGCCCTCGTAAAAGAGGGCGAAGGTCCAGGAGAGACTGCGGCTTTTAGCTGCGGGAGCTTTAGGGGGGTTACCCGAAAGACAAGACCAGTTTTTTTTGGGACTGATCCTACCCACATTCCCACCACTGCAACTCCTGTAAGCCAGGATCAACAACGAATTTAAACAGAAAGAGATTAGGAGTCTCTTTCTGATTAAATTCGTTGCGGGTTCCGAGAAAGTTTTACTTTTTCCCGGGACTTGGTGAGCCTCGGTGCTCATTGCCATTAATGCCATTACCAGTGTGTGCCACTGTTGATCCTGGCTTACAGGACTTACAGTAGTGGGAATGTGGGTGAGATTAGTCCCAAAAAAAACAATACCAGGGCTCTGGTTCCTCACATTCAACGGCAGGGGAAGGAACACCCGGGGGGTTTTTAGTGGGTAGGCCCTCTCCGCGGCGCGACTTACGTGTCGCGCGTTCTTTTTAAGAGGGAGAGTTCTACATACCCTTGGCTGACGCGGGGATCACAAATTTTGTGATCACCGCTAGGGCGAAGGGACGCGTAATGCATTTTACCCCGGTCAAAAAAATAAATAAAGGGTATGTGTAGTTGAGAAATTTTATGTTATATGTGGCAACATTCGCACTTTAGGTATTTAACGGACAATTTGACCGAAAATTGTGTCTTTTATCGGTTAAATTTATAGATTATTATTTTGTAAATGCAAACGGCAAAAACGGGGCTAAGTTAATGAATTAAAAAAAATATCAAGCGGTTTTACCCATGCAACTCCCGTTCGCGTGTGAACTTCACAATTAAATATAAGCTTTATTACTCCTGGATAACGTAGCTTTCTAATAGTGAAGATTTTTTTAAATCAGTCCAGTAGTCCCTAAGCCCCTTCAGTGCAAACAAACGGACAATCCAATTTTTCGTCTCTATAGATAATAAACATAATTACGGTCAAATTCCAAATCACAATATTTTTGCATTTTTTTTAATTTATAATTCACAAAACCGAAGTGCTATCACTTCATCATAGCTCGTACAATGTCCACTGCTGAACATAGGCCTCCTCCCGAGGGAGGGTTTTGCCATAGTCACCACGCTTGGCTGGCTCGTTCCCTGGTATACGCTTGTTATATATGATGTTATAACAATCGGGACCAACGGCTTAACGTGCTTTCCGAGGCATGGAGGGTAGTCCCTCAACTAACCAGACCCGGAAAGAAATCTTAGAATTTACACAAAGATTTCTTGTCCGGTGTGGTGATCGAACCGACGACCTCCGAGACTTAAAGCGAGCCAAATACCGCTAAGCTACGGAGGTTGTCAATCACTTACATTCAACAAAACTTGCATAAAAAACAATTTACGATTGGCATCTACTCTGTGTGAATACATTAAAGCGCGCGGTTGTTTTATGCGATAAACGCTGCGTTACACGCAATGCGATTAACGCACATCATTTCATATTAGGTAATATAATTACAAACCATTGTTTTACGCGGTTGACGCAGCGATTGGCGCAGCGTGAGTTGAGTGCATTCGTAGATCGCATGCGTCTGACGCTGCGATCAGTGCGATCTCCGCATAAAACAACCGCGCGCTTAATACTATTTCAATAATATAAGAATAATAAGATACAGAATATTATATATGTAAGTACCACAGTTTACCCTCCTAAAAGGGTAGAGTGGATTTATCCGAACTTGAAGTTAAGCGAAACAATACATACAGAGACGGAACAACGGAGAGATGCGATAGACTGGCTGTATCGTATAGTACGTTTGCTCTAAAACTCGTAACCCTTCTGTTTTCTTAAGGTTGACTATTTAGATTATACTTATACTAATAAGATTAATCTAAATAGCTAAAGAGCTTGTTTGTTTGTTTGCTTGAACACGCTAATCTCAGCATTACCGGACCAATTAGAAAAGTCATTTCAGTGTTTGATACCGCATTTATCGAGGAAGGATATGTAATTATGAAGATCCCACGGGAACGGGAGTAACGCGGGTGAAACCGCACGCGGAAAGCTATATAGTAACTTTCTAATCTTACTAGTACAAAATATCTTCCGGGCGCCCGTTTCTTCGGATTGAATCAATCCCCGGGAGCTGACCTACTTCCCGTTCAATAAAAATTTAACCTTGACTATCTCAGTGAACTACCTATTTAGATAGCTTGTTAGACCATCTCAAACCCAAACATCATGATCATATTAGTCTGTTGTCGTCCACCGCTGAACATAGGCCTCCCCCATCGATTTTCTGCGGGAACGATTGCTAGCGGCCTGCATTCACTGACTCCCTGCGACCTTTATGAGGTCGACGGTCCATCGGTCGTCCCACGCTGCGCTTGCCAGTTCGTGGTATCAAGCCCAATGATAAAGAAACTATATCTCCCACTGTTTACTTTACAGAACTTTATTAGGTTATGGAAACATTGTCGTGTAAATATTATTATGTTATACGTTTACATTATAGTTATTGTTTGAATAACAGATGTGTCGAGTGTTGAAAGATTGATGGATAGTTCCGATGAACGATGACGATTTATGATAAAATGTCTAAACAATGAAATATTAGAATAGATTTAGAATAGTAGTATTTTATAAGTTTGTTTTATTTTAAATTTGCTACTTTTAGTTATGTATGTTATTCATGTTGTTTATTAAATAAATTATATGAAAATAAATATTAATATTTGAAATGCGTAAATTTATGAGGATAGGATGGCTTACTTCTTAATGTTAGAATTATTAAGCGGATGAAATGAAATTTGACACAGATATAAAATACAACCTAGATTATCATTAAGGTTGACCCCACATTGGGCGTACTCGTTCCTCGAGCATGTGTTATATGTGTACGAAGTTGATAAGATAGCGGTTGACGGGGTCGAGAGCTCGATGCTTACGCCGTTATACTACGCTTGAGGAAGGGGCACTACATACTAACATTTTTTTTAAATATAATTATAATTTTATTTTACCAATGACATTTTTAAATATACAGTGTAACTTACCTAGTAGGCACAATAAATATCTTACTTTTATGCCTACACTAGGACCTACTGGAATCTAGACTTGCGTCTGTGAGAATTGTTGGTATTAGTTCAATTATAAAATTGTGAGAAGTAGGTAAACCTACGTAACTTATTTATTTATTTTGCACAAAGGGAATTATAATGCTATTATCAAAGCGACCCAAAAAATAGTTATATATTTAATATTATAAATTTATAATATTAAATATATACCAATTTTTTTGTTCAAACAATGGTGTACATACAAAAATCTTACATTTAAGTTATAATTACACATGTTTAGCCGAGATTGGCATACACATATTTGGTTCTATAGAATGTTGTACTTTGTATGTAACTTACATACATACGTAGATACATATAATCGCGCCTTTCTCCCATGGGGGTGGGCAGAAACTACAGAACGCCACCTGCTACGATCCTTACACACTCCCTTTGTATGTAACTTATTATTAATTAATCTCAAAACTCTGTTCAATTATAATAAGTTTTCCAAATAACATCTTTTTAGTGCGCCATGCATGTAAATCAGTCAAGATAACAGCTATTTTCGTTATTATTATTGTTAATTTTAGATACAAAATCTATTATTTCTGTACGAGCCAATAATGCTCATACAGCGTATTTAGTTTTATGTGTATGTAATCATATTTATAATTAGTCGTAACTTTACCTCCGTGACGCGTTAATGTGCAATCAGTAAATAATGACATAAAATAAGTGCGACTCAGATTGCTAAACATTGCGTAGGAACTTTTTATATCAATAAACTATTAAACTTATCAGTGGTTTGTGAACTATCTACAACATACAAAATACCCCAACATCTTTTTGGTCCTTCGAGTCTTACTGATACTGGACCATTGGATCCTTCAAGCTTTACTGGATATTTTTGGTCCTTTGAAAACGAACCAGCGGAGATTACATCTACTGCTTCTTAACATACGATCAGCGGAGATTACGTCTACTGCTTCTAACAATACAACCAGCGTAGATTACGTCTACTGCTTCTAACAATACAACCAGCAGAGATTACGTCGACTGCTACAAAACAAGCAACCAGCAGAGATTACGTCTACTGTATCGAAACATATACACAGCAAGATAAACGTCTTCTGTGGAAAACAAGCGTATTCGCGTAGATAACGTCTACGGTGACTACGGCTACGTGTAACAGCAACTTAGTGGAGACAACGTCTACCGCTACTATAACACATAACCCTACGGGAACTTAAGTGAGTGCACAAATTATACGAAACTACCACTGATAAACATGTCAAAAATGTCAGAAGAAGACTACGGTCAGTTTGTAGAACTTCTTAACAGACAACAAAGCAGCTATGAGCAGATCAAAGCTCTTTCAAGAAATTATAAGAAGGATTCCATGGGTAGAAAATCCATAGAATACCTAAACAAGCGTATGGAAGCTTTACAATCCCTTTGGGATGAGTTTCGAACCAATGATGAAATCATGAGAAAATATGAGTCAACCTATCAGGATCACGACTACTTCACAAAAAACATTTTTGAGATAACCGAAGGTATATTTGATGAAACAATGACATCTATGAATCTACTTAGTAATGAGTTACTGACTGAGCCAGGATTTTCGGGTACATTAAAACCGAAAACACCAGAAACGTGTCGAACACCGCTATTTGATACTACTGAGGTGCAGCAGTCGACCGGAGATCAGGAAATTGCCGAACAGCAAATCATTGGCGTGAAGGATGAACATTTATCAAGATTATTACGTAATCAAATGTGCAACTTCAATGCTTTTGAGCGAGCAGTCTCCAAAATTAATCTAAAAGAGACGAAAGAGAAGTGGCAGCTGCAAGATCAGCTTAATATTTTGCAATCTAAGTGGGGAACCATCGACAATATTCACTGGGAAATAAGTTACCTGTTGAAAGGGAGCGATAAGCGTTATGAAGCAAAATTTTATCAATGGGAAAATGTCTACGACACCCTGAAGGAAGAGTTAAACAGAAAAATATTCGAAACTTCTCACTACGAAAAAACAACACCACGCATCGAATTGCCAGAGTTCAACGGAGCTTATAATAATTGGATATCTTTTAGAGATTTATTTTTTGAGATGATTCACAACAATCCAACGCTAAACAAAACACAGAAAATGAAATTCCTGAAATCTAAATTGAAGGGTGAAGCGGAAAAATTAATAAAACATCTTCCAGTGAGTGCCGAAAATTATGATTCCTGCTTAGAGATAGTCCAGCATCGCTACGACAATAAGCGCCTACTTTTCATCTCATATATAGACACACTTCTCAATCAATCGTCTATCGATAAACCAAACTCGGTTAACGTGAAGAAACTACACGACACGACGAAAGAGTGTTTAAATGCCCTGGAGAATATTGGTATCGATATTCCCGTGTGGGGCCCTCTTATCGTCCATTTATTATCATCCAAACTGGATGACGTCACTTACGGTGACTACATACAGGACATGAAACGTTCTAGGGAGCTTCCAGACTTAGAAGAATTTATGGAGTTCCTGGAAAGGAAATTCATGACATTAGAAACGTCCCGGACTAGAAAAGGCGGGCTGAAACAAAATTTTCCAACAACTAACCAACATAGAAATTATAATAATTACAAGTCAATGAACTTTAAAGACTCAGAAAAGTGGACAAAAACCTTCCATGCTACGCTGCGAAAATGTCCACTCTGCAAAAATGATCACGTTTTACGTCAGTGTTCTACATTCCTCGGTATGGATGTCGCAACGCGGAACATAACAACAAGTAAAATGAATTTATGCAAAAATTGTTTGTTTGATCACGGCGGAAATAAATGTACTTCAACGAAGACATGCCACATCTGCAACAATAAGCATCATTCCCTTCTTCATGATGATAATCTAAAAAGGCAACAAACTAGGCCATCCAACTCAACGGTGGCTGAGCGAACATCTAATCACATAAACGGTGAACAAGAAATACTTTTAACGACTCTCCAACTAAGAGTTAAAAACAAAGAAGGAGATTACGTCATCCTTCGGGCATTACTGGATCAAGGCTCTCAAGTAAGCTTGATTACAGAAAATACGGCTCAACGATTAAATTTACCACGAAACAAGCTGAATGCCGCTGTCTCCGGCGTCGGTACTATCATGGGTACGAGTAGAGGGATGATTAGATTGGAGTGTAAATCTATCCACTCTGATTATTCATTTCGAACTGAAGCATTGGTCATGCATAAACTCATAAACAACCTGCCTAACTCAACTATCAACAAAGATAACTGGACGCATCTCGATAACATCAAGTTGGCTGATCCCGACTTCAACATCTCTGGGCCCATCGATTTACTTCTAGGAGCAGATATATACTCTGATGTAATCTTGGAAGGAGTGCTCAGGCATAGTAACCGTTCACCAGTAGCGCAACAGACGAAACTAGGCTGGATACTTTGCGGAGCTACTAAACAGTTTAACTGTTTAGTTACACTCACAGAACTAGAGAACATAACAACATTTTGGGAAATAGAAGAAATTCCTTCTGAACCTGAAACATCGGATAGTAGCGAGTATTGTGAGAAATATTACAAACAAACGATAGAACGATTAAACAACGGGCGATATGTAGTAAAAATGCCAATGAAACCAAATTATGAGCAAGACCTTGGAAACTCAAAGACTCAAGCCATAGCACAATTTCTTCATTTGGAAAGGAAAATGGCTAGACAAGCACATTTTGCTAAATTATATAAAGACTTCATCCACGATTACATCGAATTAGGTCATATGAAACCAACGACAAACCCCAAGAGTCAAGTTCAAACCTACCTTCCGCACCACGGAGTGCTAAGGGAAAGCTCAACAACAACCAAACTACGAGCTGTCTTTAATGCATCGATGAAGACAGATTCCGGTTATAGCGTCAACGATTTGATGGAAAAGGGCCCTAACCTACAAAAAGACATTTTATCTCTAATCATTAAGTGGCGGAGTTATAAATATGTTCTAACGGCGGACATCGAGAAAATTTACCGTCAAATCCTTATTCATCAAGATCAACAATGTCTTCAAAAAATAATTTGGAGAGACTCCACGAGAGAAGCACTCAAAGAAATGCAATTGTGTACTCTTACCTACGGAACGAAAGCCGCGCCTTTCATCGCTATGCGTACTTTACAACAACTAGCCCAGGATGAAGGTCACGCTTACCCGCTTGCTCAAAAAGCACTACAAACTGAATTTATATCGATGACGTCATCACGGGTCATCATTCAATTGAAATAACAAAGCTATTGCAAAAGCAGCTCTATGACTTACTGAACAAAGGTGGTTTTGTTCTACGGAAATGGGCCACGAACGAATCATCTATTCTTGAAGAGTTACAAGGGCCAGATAGAAGCCAAAATAACGATTTTAATTTCAAACAACAGGAATTCAGCAAAACACTGGGATTCGCATGGAATAACACAACTGATACATTTCATTTTACCAGCGAAGTACCATTGAATAACGAAAACGTAACATATACTAAACGCAGATTGTTATCTGAGATAAGCAAGATCTACGATCCGCTTGGGTGGTTGGCTCCGATAACAATCCAAGCTAAATTGATTTTTCAAAAATTATGGAGCCAAAACTATCGAAACATTGGCTGGGATGAAAACGTGCCGGAATCGATACAAAAAGAATGGATAAAAATAAAATCCGATTTACCGAATATAAATAAGATCAGTTTACCCCGATGGATCAGAAATCAAAACAATAGAACGATCGAATTACAAGGTTTCTGTGACTCAAGTGAGCTAGCATTTTCTTGTATCGTATACAGTCGGACTACGTCACCAAGCGGCTCTTACGTCATCACTTTACTCGCAGCAAAAACTAAAGTTGCGCCGATCAAAACGAAAATTTCAATACCTAAGTTGGAATTATGCGCAGCAGTCTTACTAGCGAAACTCGTAGAGAAAATAAAGAAGATACTTGCAGACTATAACCTCAAAGTAATCTGCTGGACGGACTCTAAAGTAGTCCTAGCATGGCTTCAAGGAAGTCAAACTAAATACAACAAATATGTAACAAACAGAACATCACAAATAATAAATATCGTTCCGGCTATAAACTGGGGTTACGTAAGAAGTAGCGAAAACCCTGCTGACTGTGCGACAAGAGGACTTCTTCCATCGAGGCTCGTCAACTTTTCCTTGTGGTGGGAAGGACCTCAGTGGCTTAAACAGCAAGAAAACCAACCACATACCCTAAAAGAAACTTACACAACAAACGAAGGCATTAAAACAAATTGTTACACGATAAATAATACAGAACCCAAGTTGATTAAAAACGAATTAATAAACTCATTACTAGAGCGGCACAGCGACATAGATCGTATTACAAGAATACTCGCCTGGGTGATGCGTTTCGCTGATGCAATACAAAACAATACGAAGTTGAATAAGTGTAAAAGACAGAACTTGAATGAAATTAATAAAGGATTATTTATGATTATCAAATCGGTACAAGAAACTTATTTTGAAAAAGAAATTAAGTCTCTTACCCAAAACGGAAAGCTTTATAATAAGAGCTCTATTTTGAAACTCAACCCATTTTTGGATTCAAATGGAATTTTACGCGTCGGTGGACGTTTAAAACACTCTAACTTGGCAGAAGAAACTAAACATCCTATCCTTGTTCCCGGTGACGGAAGATTCACCCGGTTAATAATAGAAAAGGCGCATCAACGAACATTACATGGTGGTGCTAGATTAACGCTAGCTTATACTAGGAATAAATACTGGATCGTGAGCGGCAATCGAACAGTCAAGAAGACATTGCGACAATGCATACGATGCCGTCGTTACGCAACAACCAGAACTGAACAATTGATGGGGGACCTTCCTGAAGCAAGAGTTACTCCATCACGGCCATTTTCTCACACTGGGGTAGACTTCACAGGGCACGTGGATGTTAAAATAAACAAAGGCCGCGGAATAAAAACCTGCAAAGGCTATATAGCAATATTCATATGTATGTGCACAAAAGCAGTACATATCGAACTTGTTTCTGATCTTTCAACGCAAACTTTTATCGCAGCATTGAAAAGGATGTGCGCAAGAAGAGGCACTCCAAAACATATTTATTCCGATAACGGAACTAATTTTGTCGGAGCTGCAAGAGTATTAAACGAAGAGTTCCAGTTGCATAAAACAAAGCTATCTTCGCAATTTTTTAGAGAAATTAATGACCTTCAAATCCAGTGGCATTTTTCTCCCCCTTCAACCCCGAGCTTTGGTGGTTTGTGGGAAGCTGCCGTGCGATCTATGAAAGCAAGGCTGAAACGAGTAATCGGAGAGCAGAAGCTGACCTATGAGCAATTTTCCACGCTACTTACCGAAATCGAAGCGTGCATGAACAGCAGACCACTGTGTCCGTTATCTGAAGACGTAGAAGATCTAGATTATCTCACTCCTGGTCATTTTCTAACAGGAAGCCCTACTCTTTCACTACCACTCAACGAGCCTGAACTGAAATCTATAGACATCAGAAACAACTGGAAACTTATTGAGCTCATGCGTCGACACTACTGGGATCGCTGGTCAAAAGAGTACCTTCATTTATTACAAAACAGGAATAAATGGCAACAAACGAAAGAAAACATAGAGAAAGGACAGTTGGTACTCATTAAGGAACCTAACCTACCTCCAGGCCGGTGGGCTATGGGTCGTGTAATAGAATTACACCCAGGCAGCGATAATTTAGTTCGAGTAGTAACACTTAAGACACAAAATGGACTACTGAAAAGGCCTATACTCAAACTAGCTCCACTACCGATTACCGAGCCCTATGAAAATACTAATTCACTGAAACTGAAACCGAAAACAGAGCCTTGTCAAAAGGATAAAAGGACTCTTAAGATCCCTAAAAGGGTAAACAGCTTACTAATGGTGTTATTAGTAGCGTTTACAACGCTGTCATGTGGACTAGCAACGCCTCAAAAACAGTTTAGAATAACGCGATTGGCTGAAAATCAACCGATTTACTTCGACACGGTCGGAAATGTTCAACTTGAACATGATGAATGGAAACTTTTGGTTTACTATAACCTCACAACGTTTTGGGAAAGTACAACCAAAGTTGAGAAATTTGTGAATCACTTATCTCAACTGTGTGACGCAATGCCTAACGAACCATGCCACTCTACGATACAACAACTCAAATTCTAAATGAATCAGTTGAACGAATATAATACCTTGCTACTGTCTCAACATCAACAACGAAGGCGACGCGGCTATGTTAACGGCATAGGAAACCTTGCACGAGCATTGTTTGGTGTCCTTGACAGCGATTTTGCCGAAAAATATACTGAGGACATACAAAAAATCAAAACGAACGAGCAATATCTATTGGAGCTGATAAGAAATCAGACACTTATTATTGAGGCAGAAAACAACATCATAAAGAAAAATGAAGACTTCGTCAAAACGCAACTTCAAGCAATTCAGCAATATATGAACGACACGGAACATTATATTGCAGTGATTGAAAATAGGTTCGAAATAATGAAAACAATGAATAATATTAACGCTGGAGCGTTGACTGCTAGCTTACTTATCTCAGTAGTCAGAAGAAACCAACAAATGCTCCTAGATGCTTTGACAGACGTCTACAGAGGAAATCTGGATATTCAACTATTCACACCAGAGCAACTTTCGCAACAGCTTAACTACATTGCTGGCATTATATCCAAGAGATTAACGTTGCCTATCAAAAACAGCAATGGAGCGAATATACAAAATATATACAAACTTATTTATGTAAAGGCCCGGCTAACTGAACAATACCTACTCTTCGAACTGCATATTCCGTTACTAAGCGATGACGAATATACATTATATCGCAATATACCTATACCTAAACAACACACAAATAATAAATGTCAGGCAATAGCGATAACATCAAAGTACATTGGAGTGAACTTCGCAAAGAATACCTATATACAAATGGAAGAGGCGGATCTCCAGCAATGCACAACTATGATGGCAGATAACTACATTTGCCACGCCTACACACCGATAAGCAACTTGCATGGAGCCACAGCATCTTGCGAAGCTAAACTGCTGAGTCAAAATATGGACAACATCACATGTGATTGGGTACAACAACATTGTTCTGACCAATGGACAAAACTACAAAGACCAAACATATGGCTATATAGTTGTATTAACGAGTGTGTCACTCGTGTCATATGTGAGAATCAAATTACAACTACAATTATCGCCGAGTCGGGGCTCCTTGCCCTAGGTCAGGATTGTGTAATACAACACAAAGATACTACAATACACTCACATAATGTTTTTAGTAGCAAAACTAACATTGGAATGACTCTGGAAGTACCTACTATAGACTCACCAAACGATATGTGGAATACGCTAAAAATTACAAAAATTGTTCTGAGGACACCGGACTTCTCTGAGGAACATAGATTATTAGAGAACAAGTTAACTGCCCAAGAAGAACGCGAAAGCCTACCTAGAGAAATAAGTATCCACGATATTGGCAACTACACTATAAGCTCCTTGGTGGTGGGAGGAATCGTCATTGCTCTCATAGTTTGGCGAGTAAGAAGATGTAATAAAAGCAATATTCATCCAAAAACAGAAACTTCGACAAGTACTAGAAAGAGAACAGAAGACATAGAATTACAGGAGATTGCAACCTACGCCAAAATTAGAGATGGACAGTCAAGAACCGATCCTCGGCGGCAATCAACTATTGGAACAAGATTCAAACTATAATTTTATTCTTTTATGAAACTATATTTTTGTGCTTATTATTTTAATTGCTTTTGATATTTTTGTAACTAATTATTTTTACCTTGTAACGCAAGGTTGGTGATCTGAGTACGTAAATCTTTCCCTCGGGAGCATGTACGAGCCAATAATGCTCATACAGCGTATTTAGTTTTATGTGTATGTAATCATATTTATAATTAGTCGTAACTTTACCTCCGTGACGCGTTAATGTGCAATCAGTAAATAATAACATAAAATAAGTGCGACTCAGATTGCTAAACATTGCGTAGGAACTTTTTATATCAATAAACTATTAAACTTATCAGTGGTTTGTGAACTATCTACAACATACAAAATACCCCAACAATTTCAATAACCTACATTTAAAATGAATCTGCATTTTGTTATTCTGTTAACGTTATGTCACTTCAATTAGTATGTGTGCATTGCCTTATGCATTGATCCGTTAGTTTATGCGGATTACAGTATGATGATAGTTACGTAGCATATCTAACAATTAATAGATATTATCATAATGTGCAGTTTGTAGTGCTAAACCTTTAATATATAATTTAGTGCGATAGCTGAAATTTGTTTGCTTGAACGCACTAATCTCAGGAACAACTAGTCCGATATAAAAAAATAGCTTACCGTGCGCGGTTGACTCCCATTCCCGTGGCAACTTCATAAGTAAATATAGCCTTCCTCGATAAATGGCCTATCTGTATTTATACTAATATTATGAGTGTATCAAAACTCAAAACTCTTCGTGACTTCATTTCTATAAATATAAATATAAGTTTGCTGAAACGTCTGAAGTCTCAAGAAATCAAGTGAAATACAACACTGATCGATTAACTTCGCAGTTTCTCCCGACAACTTCATCGTATAACGTAAGCGAAACTTTTTATTCAATTTATTCCAGTTACTTTGTGGTTCCAGTAAGTCTGTTAATCGTTAATCCATCGTAACTTTTAAGTATGTTATCGATTGCCTTCTAAACGCATGGGAGCCATGAGCTGCGAACAATGGTGGAAAATTGAGTAATAGGCCTCTGCGATGATGAATGATAGTGAATGCGTTAATTATTGTTTCCGTTATAATAATTACAGTATCATTATTCATGATCATTGCGAGGGGATGCGTTCTTTATTCGTGGAGTAGAGGTCGAAGCATCAATTTGCTACATTTTAGTTTTCAACCTTATTAGCTACTTATGACTTGCTTACGCGGTATCCCACAATCACTGGCGATATGACTCCGATTCTGACTTTGAAGGAATAAAGATCGTAAGTGAAGACTGACGGGTACAGCAGCAGTGAGAACATCTAGACAAGAGTGGATCAACTGATCAGGTGCTGAGGTTCTAGTAGGTGCTGCAAATTAAAATGGAACTTGTGAAAAAAGTGAAGATCACACTCTACATCTCTTACCCAATGCATTGAACAATACACTAAATATCTAGGCTAGGGGCGTCGGATTTGTGATCTTGTGAACGTCGGTTCGATCCCCACTTATTGCACTACCGGAGTGAACGCACGTAACATACGCATTTTAGTTAAGCACGAGGGGTTAACAAGAATACTAGTAGACTGCAAAATTCTGCAAGTAGGTAATCTTTATAAAATAAAATGCATAGTAGATAATTTAAGAGGTTATCTGCCTTATTTAAGTCTTCGTAACTGCACACGGTTCACGGTTGGCTGATGTCGATGATTAAAAATGAAAACTCGATGCATCGATGTGAGGCCGAACGGAACTGGCCGCTCAATACCACGAGGTTACTTTGAACTACAATATATTACTAATTCATATTTTCCATTGTAGATTTTGTCGGTTGTAAAATATGAATAACAAAACAAAATTTAGATCTGGTGATTGCTCGAACATGGAAGATAGAAGATGGAATATTGAATGACCTAATTAAAGGCTATTTGCAAAATGAAATGACTTTTACATTTGAATTATTAAAGATACCCATGCTAATAGTTTTTATTTTATCAGCGATACCTCGATGAGTTTTGTATGATTGCATTTTTTTTGTCATTATTTACTTTTTGGTGGTTTGTCTTGTAACTGGCGGCAGTTTGACTGTCTTGGCTCTATGGGTTTCGACCAATGAGATCATGTTTTCTAGAATAGACTACCCCAAGTATTGGTAAGATAAGTGGTGTAGTAAGAGGCGACTAAAGGACATACAGTTGATGGACAGGCAGCAGCCATCTAATTGCTATCACTAATCCGCCTTCGAAGATTGGTGATTATGGCAATATCAATCAACAACCCGTGCTTGTTAATTTGTTAAGAGGAAGCCCATGTTTCGTCATCATCATCATCAACAGCCCGTTTACGTCCACTGCTGAACATGGGCCTCCTCTTAACAGACCTTGGCAAGCCAGGATCGTAGAGGGATTGCCATAATCACCACGCTTGGCAGACGGATTGGTGATCGCAGTAAGATGTAAACCTTGAGCTAATAGATGCTGCTGCCCATCCATCAGCCATATGACCCTTAGTGGCCTTTTACGACACCTATGGGAGGACATGGGGTGGTCTATTCTAAGCCGGAAAGCCCATGTTTAGCAGTGGATTATATAAATGGGTTGATAATGTATATAACACCAATTTACCATTCAAGTTATGTCGAATTATGTTTGTGTTTTTTTATTTTAAATGTGAATGTCTTTAGTTGATCTGCTAGCCGATAATTTTGAACGAAATATAACGTTCGAAAATCAACTTTTTTCTAGAAACAGCGATACAAAAGCCTATTTAGTAAAAACTTTTCTAAGAATGTTCAATACTAATTTTGAAATTGAAGTGAAACCTGTCTAAAGTTTAATCAACAGATGCGATCTAAAATTATGCCTTCACATTTTTCCCTTTACTCGTATTGATCCTTTCTACGATAAAGTTATTTTTAGCTAAACATCTATAGCAACAATTAATACGGCGTTTCTTAAAGTTGACGCTAAGTACCAAATTAATGAAGAATAATCTTTACAAATAAATAAAATTGAAGTGCCAGTTTGTAATGTCCGATTAGAAAAATTGTTTCACCATTAGCAATCTACGTATCGAAATCTATTTCATCATCATCACCAGCCCGTATAACGTCCACTGAACATGGGTCTCCTACGGGTATTTGCTATAGTCACCACGCTTGGCCGACGGGTTTATGACCTCAGTATTATGTTGTGCCACACAAGGAAACGCTGCTGCGCAGATGATGTTATAGTAATCGGGACCAACGGCTTAACATGCTTTCCGAGGCACGGAGGGTAGTCCCTCAAGGTTCTGTGTTATAAAAATATTAGATTTTATACTTTTTCTAGAGAGGAGTCCTTTCCACACTATTCTATATAATTCATCCACAACCCTCTTAATGAATTGAAAATATAAATAATTAATCCAATATCAACTTTTCCGCAGCTGGTTCCATAACATTTTTTTTTTCAATTCCATTAGGCGTAGTGACGGGTCGCTTAATTTATTTAAGAATGTGTATTGAATCTATACTAATATTATAAAGCTGCAGAGTTTGTTTGTTTGTTTGAACGCGCTAATCTCAGGGACTACTGGTCCGATTTAAAAAATTCTTTCAGTGTTGGATAGTCCATTTATCGAGGAAGGCTATATTTTATTTTCAAAAAAGTTGGGGATCCGTAAGAAAATTGCGTTTTTGTAACCCAAGGTGTAAAAGCGAAAACCTATTTATGCGTGCGCTGCAAAAACTATTGACAATAGAACAAAATGATGTACTACGGGTTTGTAGGTCTTATTAAGATCTACAAAAAAGTCCGCGAGAGCATATATCTAACTATCATAGTTTAGTCACAATAACCACTTTTATGTTCATAAAAAAATATTAAATCGTCTGAAGAAAGAAACTACGTTAAATGTATATCGTTATATTAATCCTTATCCCAATTAAGCATAATGTTATTAAGGGTATTTATGTAGAAGTAAAATACTTTTTGTTTTATTCCAATCGGACATTTCGTTGAGAAATTATCACGAGTATAAAAACGCAAGGAATTGGTACCTAATAAAGAGTTATTTGCCGTAATAGATAAAGCTGAAGAGTTTGTTTGCTTGAACGCGCTAATCTCAGCAACTACTGGTCCGATTTGAAAAATTCTTTCAATGTTAGATAGCCCATTTATCGAGGCTATATTTTATTATAAAGTTTTTATGGGAACGGGAGTTACGCGGGTGAAACCGCGCGCGGAAAGCTAGTATGTTATATTATGAAAATGTAAAAAACCTTGAATTATTCAAGGTTTTTTTTTCAATATACATCGATGACTAGCTCCACTTGCGCGGTTTCACCCGCGTAACTCCCGTTACTTCCTGATTATGAATAGCTTTCCTTGATAAATGGGCTATCTAATAATAAAGGTATTTTCAAATCGGACCAGTAGTTCCTGAGATTAGCGCGTTAAAGCAAACATAAGCGTAAGTGATCTTACAATCAATTGGTGGACTAAGTTTGTAGGTGTTTATATATGTATTATATTTATTACACGTACCTTAGATGTGTATACAACAAAACATATGTAGAATTATGTGGTACTTCCGTAATTTATTTCTTTGTTCTATTATGTTTTATTCAACACAGGAAATATACTGTAGTTATTAACACTTTTTTTAGATTTCGTTTTACAGTGTAAATTTATACATATTACATTAAAAAGTTATTCGCCGTTGAACGTTTCTCTGTGTATCTAATATAAAATCGTTTACAAACAGTTTTTGCCTCTTAGAATGAGTAAACCACAACATTAGCAGCACTTAGCACTGCAGCATAATAATAATGTTAAACCTAGACTTAATGTTTTCACAACTGAACATAGCTTAGCTTAGCATCTTAACTATAGAATGTCTTTATAATAGAGCAATTTGTAAAAGGTTATTAGCATCTTAACTTTCTTCCAAAAGAGCCACGAATGAAATACATATTTTAAATAAAAGCTATAAAAGTGTGTTAATTGAAGGCACTCTGACCAAATCGGAGACATCCTAGCAAAAGGTCAAATAAGATCGACCTTAAACCGACGTGCTTGTATGAAGAATGTTATGAGAGTGAATGAAGCGAAAGATGTGTGTAGGGATCGTAGCAAGTGGAGGTCCATTGTTTCTGCCTACCCCGCTGGGAAACAGGCGTGAGCTTATGTATGTATGTATGAAGGAACTAGATAAAAGAGAGAGGGAGAGCAGTAAAAAAATAGTCTAAGAATAATGTAAGCTTTAGCTACTAAATAGAAAATAATAAAATAAACATAAATACTAATACATAAAATTTATTTAATAAATACTTACTTATTATAAATGTCTGTATCCGTAATATCGACATGTGAAAAACTAATGAACTAAAGTGACCTCATGGGCGATATGGAATCATATACATTATAACAATATTCATCATCATCATCATCATCATCAGCCCGTATAACGTCCACTGCTGAATGTGGGCCTCTTCCCGAGGGAGGGTATTTGCCATTGTCACCACGCTTGGCAGGCGGGTTGGTGACCGCAGTATAATGTTGTACTACACAAGGAAACGCTGTTGCCCGTTCATTGATATACGATTATTATAGATGATGTAATAACAATCGGGACCAACGGTTTAACGTGCTTTCCGAGGCACGGAGGGTAGCCCCTAAACCAACCAGACCCGGAAAGCCCGGCAAAAACTCTCCCTTGGGAGTAGGCCCAGCAGTGGACGTTATACGGGTGGATGATGATAATGATGATGATATCTTACTACAAATATTTAATTAATGTTGTAATTACAAAACTTAGAACAGTTTATTTGCTTGAACGAGCAGGAAGCTAGATCCTTATAATATAAGTATTGAGATTTTATTGCCTTCTGTAAAATTTACATCAAACTAGGGACTTATGGTCAAAATGCAAACATACAAGACCTTTTTATCTTTAATTATCTTCACGTACCCAAGCTAAGAATAAAATGATTATTTCAACTCTGAACAAGTTGAGAGTTACCTCTTATCATCAACTTCAAACTCAAGAACTTTTATCAGTTTTCGCACAAAGTATTCAATTCTTCTGTCTTCTTTGAGCTTTATACTTTATTAAAACGAGAATATTTTTGTTAGTCTAATAAGATAAAAATTTGAAGGAACAGTAATTTTTAAACCATTTATAAAGGCTGGAGCTTTGCTCGCCTTTATGCCCGGTGAAGAAGCAAAAGCCTAGTGGCTAACTATGTAAGTCCTTCCGAAAAAACAAAAAAGTTACTTGAACAGGACAACTCATTTTATTTCAATTGCGATGCCCTTTTAATATTCTTTACTTCTCTCAGAGTAAAGCAGAAAACAATGTTAACCTACTTTGTAAAGAAAAAAGAGGAGTCCGAGTGGATCCGTTGAGAACCACAGCACGTACTCCACTAAGTACTCAAGTGTATGAACTAGTTTCAATCATCGATAGTCTGTTAAGAGTATTGATTTTGGTTTATAAGCATTTACGCCCCCGTTGATAGTACTTTCAACACTTCACATCGGCATCGATCATTCGGCATTCTTAACATCTCATGAATATTAATACTTGATTGATACTCGATATCAGGGTCACAATCGGATAACCTCTTTTTGAATACAGTCCTTAGAATTGCATGGTGCATAGTGCATTTATTTCCCTCCCAAAACTTAGTTTACAAAGATTTTTCCGATGCCCTCGAAAACCCGAATTTTGAGGACCGCGAACTGTAACGCAGAGCGACAGTTGCACAAAACTCTCCTAAAAAGTAAAAGTAAAAACCCCTTACGTTCTCTGTCAGCGACTGCCCTGAGCCGAGGTCTAACTTCCACAGAGGAAGTCCTCTTGCGCAAATGTTTCTTAGTTTGTAGTTTATCAACTATTAATTAAGGCTTCAGCTCGCCTTTATGTCCGGTAAAGTAGTAAAAGCCTCGTGGTTGACTATATAAATATACGTCTGTAAAATAAGATGCACAGATCTATCCTTGCACATATCCCGCGGCTGGCGATTCATACCTACAAACTACATAATGTCTGTAATATTAAAAAAAGGCGTAAGGAATTCGCACTCGTACATAGTTCATCGTAAAAGTTCCCGTAAGTTAAATATTTCTTATATTAGGTCATATAGTTTAACACTATAAGAACAATATGGTGTTAAAAAGCCTTAAAATCCAATTATTATGAAAACGCGAATATAAAGCTGTCACTTTCATTGTTGTCATTATAATACATAATATAGGTATTATTTATGATACGAACGTTCACCCATTTTTAGTTGACATGAAATATACAAAATTGACAGGTGTCAGTAAACCTTTATGGTACGAACGTGTTCAAAGAAATTGCTTTATATTTTTTAAACAAGTACAATTTGTGTTATCCCATAGTAACGATAAATAAGATAAATTTAATATTTTGTAGGTTAAATTTATTGTAACTAAATAAATAAATAAAATTGAAGTGTCGGTTGTAACGAAAAAATATCAGGTTTTACAAAATGCATTTGAATGTATATTTCTACAGAAAACACATTAAAAATATGCCTGTATGTTTGTTCTTTAGACTTTCACTGGTAGGTTGCTAATTTTCAATAATTCATCCTTACCTCCAAAACGGTACTACCGATTTAAACGAGACTTTAATTGTTAGATAGCTTATAAAATCCCTATGTTTCATTAATAGAGAAACGTAACTATCCTGATTTCGTTAATTAATTTTGTATTTTCCAAATTATCCAAGTAGTACAACCGAGCATTCAAATAGTATAGAAACACATTAGAATGTTAGGCAGAATGGTATTACACCTACGTTCCATATATCGCTAGTTATGTTACGACCCTAAATAACGGCCGATCCTATTGACATGTGTCGAGTACGGGCGCAAATTGATACGAGCTGTTTAACTGGGTATTACTCGACGGAAAACACAAAATCACTTTTCCAGGGCGGGAAATCGAATCCCAAACTATTAATAAAGTAGCACCAATAGGCCGAAGCTATGGTGATAAGTAAAAGCTTATGGTTACATATGTTTTTGAACTGTTTTTTATGTTCTTATTAAATGGAACCAATTAATAGAATATATTATTATAGGGATGTGTGGTGTTCGGATTAGAATAGATCCAAATATTTCCATGGATGTCGTAAGGGACGTTTAACTGATGGATGGGCGGCGGTATCTATAAGCTCAAACATACTCACCATTTTACTGCGATCACCAATCCGCCTAGGTCGGGATAACGTAGCTGTAGTTTATGTTGGCGTAGCTGTTTTAAAATCGGACCAGCAGTACCGGAGATGATAAAATTCGACAAAAAATATATTTGGAGAATAATTTGTGGCCGAGCAGCCTCTACTCTAATTTCGGCCTGCCTAGGTATTTACTATGCTGGTGTGAATGAAAGAAATTCTACAATTGGTTTTGTGGTTTTTAAGTTTATTCTTAACAGACAAAAACAGAAGTGAGTCTATAATTATATATTATACTGCATAATAAAAGCAGTTTTTAAAGAAAAATATAATATATAAAAAATAGAGATAGATATAGAAAGTAACAGATAGATTAAAAAACTAAAATACAGTGAATATTACGAGCACATCACATACCTACTTAGCAGTCATTTAAGGTCTGCTAAGTATTCGACTCGTGACTGATCAAAGCGTGTTGTTGTAAACCGAGTAGGAGCCTTGAGACTATTTTATATATTTCCATATTGAAGTTTCAAATACCATTTTATTCGTTAAACTAACTTCCCGCGCGCGGTTTAACCCCCGTAATTCCCTTTCCCGTAAGAACTTCATAATTAAATACAACTTATAGCCTTCCTCGATAATAATAAAATAAATATTTGTATTTGTAAATACAAATATTTACAAATACAAATATTTTATTGGAACCAAAAACAGTTAAATGATAAATGGGCTGTATAACACTGAAATATTTTTCCTAATTTCATATTTAATTGTGAAGTTCCTACGGGAACAGGAGACTGATTTCGCGAGTGAAATCGCACACGTGAATTTGTTTCATCATCATTATCAGCCCGTAAAGCGTCCACTGCTGAAAATTGGCCGCCTCCCGAGGGAGGGTATTTGCCATAGTCACCACGCTTGGCAGGCGGATTGGTGACCTCAGTATTATGTTGTACCACACAAGGAAACGCTGCTGCCCGTTCCTTTATATACGCTTATAATAGATGATGTTATAACAATCGGGACCACCTGCTTAACGTGCTTTCCGAGGCACGGAGGGTAGTCTCTCAACCAACCAGACCCGGAAAGAAATCTGAGAATTTACACAAAGATTTCCTGTCCGGCGTGGGGATCGAACCCACGACCTCCGAGATTTAAAGCGAGCCAAATACTGCTACGCTACGGAGGTTGCAATATTTGTATAGGTAAGCCTAATGAGAAAATTTATGGGTGTATTTCGTTTTGAATCGACAGAGAAAAAGCACTAGCTTAATTTGACCTGACACAAGTATTTTTTCATTTTGAGACAAGTTTTTGGGGAATCTTTCCAAGAAATTCAGTTGCATAGCCCAATTTTAATGTCTAAAGGTTTGTGAATAGCGACGGGTAAATTTAGTGTTAAAATGCTATCAGGTGTTTTAAATCACCGAGCTTTAGATTAAACTACAGCAAATGAATACTTATATGCGCATAGAAATGGAAAAATTATCATAAAGTTAAAACGTGTATTAAAACTTTAGTAGCATTCCTTTATGAAAGTGAACGTAGTTTAATATTTCAAATGTATTTGCAGAAGCTACACCTAGAGTAGTTTCTCGTTTCAAGTCGTTAAGCCAAGTGATCCCAAGGGTTGAATTCAGTGCTATAAAAGCTATTTTATGTTTGTACATATCTGGCTGTTCTAATAATTACAAAATACTATACTAGACTATGCCTGCGACTTGATTCGTGGAATATTTACTTTGAACAGATTTTTTATTATTAAAGGTTGCCTTTTATGCTATTTGCTAATATCTATCAGTTCACGTTCAATAGTTAAGGTATAACTGACAGACAGATTACGATTACGGTCTCGTAAAATTAGTAAGTATTAATATCTACCGCGTAGCTCCTCTTATTGATGCGGCTGTGCGAACCTCTATATATTTATAAAGTACTAGCTCCCGCGCGCGGTTGCACCCGCGTAACTTCATAATTAAATATAACCTATGTCACTCGGGGTAAATGTAGCTTTCTAATGGTGAAAGAATTTTTGAAATCGGCACATTCGTTTTTTAGTTTATTCATTACAAACATACACACCAAAATACAAATCTTTCCTCTTTATAATATTAGTATAGACTATACGGTTTCAACCATGTGGATCCCGTTCCGTTGGTTACCTTGTCTTAAAATAAAGCTTAAATTGATCCTATATACCTAGTGGTGATAGAATTTTTAAAATCGGATCAGTATCACCGGAGATTATCCCCAATATCCAAACTTACAAACTTTACGTTTTTGTAAAAGGTTCAATAATTTTTTGCTACAATTTTTCTATCTCTATTACTCTAGATATCCGTGGGCGCTATTATAGATTCTATTCAGAGCTATAAAAACTATTTTTATGTACAGTCAACAAATGAGATAGGTTTACACACTGTGAAATGCATTTTTAATTTATATGTACACGTGTATGAGAACAGTTCACTGTTATGTCTATTTGTATACAGCTAGCAACAAACTCTTCGTCCATAAAGAAACACCGGCTGTCGCGCAGACAAAAACATATTTATTTACATTCATTAATATAGAATATGTTAACCTATCTCTTTTGTCTACTGTACCTATATACCTAAACCTCACTTTATATGTTAGTACCTACATATAAAGCGTTAAGAGTAGCCTAGTGGCTATTCGTCGGGTTATTATTTACAATCCTAATATGCTATATTATGCTGAAGGTTAGTATATAAATAAAAAAAAAAAGTTATTCATAAAAAGAGTAAAAATATTTTAAAGTACTGAGTAACTGAAAGAATGCAGTATATAACCGTTCAATTTCCATAAGTAATATCAAGTACAATCATAAACAAAAGCATTTCATAAATAAATATGATCTCAAAATTCGTGTAAGGAGTACGAAGCCTCATTAATATGTATGTTCATACCTACGCCGCCGTCCTTTTGTGCTTCCTTCCAAGTGAAAGTTGGCCTCGAAAATTTTCTTTCGGTCAAGGTTAAGGGAAATACATATTTGACTCGTATTGTCTTTGTTACTCACACATAATATACAAAGGCCAATTATTTTTAAACGAAATTTGTGATAATACTATAACAAATTTTTGGAGTGGTCAATTCGCACATTTGAGTACTTTGTTGCGAATCGACTACCGCAAAATCTATAGTATTTAAAGGAGTAAAATCAGCAGTTTTGTGAGAAATCAATTCGTGCGCATCATCCTTTAATTGGTTAAAACAAAGAATTTGGCATATTACATTTAACAATATGAGTAAAAAAATAACTTTTTTTTTATCGTAGCATTTAAGGCTCCAAATATAAAAGGAACCAGGTCCAATAATGTTTATTCATTTTATTTTATTTTATTTAGTTAATATTTTACAAAATGGTCTTAAACTTCATTACAGTGTAGCTGGTAGTATTTTAATATAAACTTAAATATTAATTATATGCTAGTATACCACTTTTATATTAGTTACAATAAGAGAAGAATTAATAGGCAATTCCATTTTATTTCGCACCTTTTAATTTAATTTGTATGTTCATTAGGTGAACATAATTCATGAACCGGGTATGGTAAACTCTCATCCAGACTGCCTTAGATAAATAGTTCACAATTTAAATGAAATTCCATTTTAAAATGATTCTGAGAAGTAAGTGTAGAACACGTGTAACTCTCAAGCACTAACATGAGCTTTGTTATTGTTTAACCAATATCTTGCAATAATATTGAATGCATGAGTATCTCGCAGTGCCCGTATACGTTATTATTAATAATACCTACTTATGTACCCAGCTTATGTGACAACCTCCGTAGCGTAGCGGTATTTAGCTCGCCTTGAATCTCGGAGGTCGTGAGTTCGATCCCCACACCGGACAGAAAATCTGTATGTAAATTCTAAGATTTCTTTCCGGGTCTGGTTGGTTGAGGGACTACCCTCCGTGCCTCGGAAAGCACGTTAAGCCGTTGGTCCCGATTGTTATAACATCATCTATAATAATCGTATGTCAAGGAACGGGCAGCAGCGTTTCCTTGTGTGGTACAACATAATACTGCGGTCACCAACCCGCCTGCCAAGCGTGGTGACTGTGGCAAATACCCTCTCTCTCGGGAGGAGGCCCATGTTCAGTAGTGGACGTTATACGGGCTGATGATGATGATGTACCCAGCGCGCATCGCCTACATAGAATCGCCTACATGTTGACGTATTTCCATACCTGAAACAAAATTATAATGTTCAATATTTTTGTATTAAAAAACTAGCTGGGGCTCGCAACTTTTTCCGTGTGCTACATAACTAGGTATGTAAATATTCGACATTTAATGCATAAATCCGGGATAAAATGTATAAGATCCTGAAGGCTACAATTGAAATCTCCAAAAAGACAAAAGTGAGAAAAAAGGTTTTATAGTACTTTCTATGTATTATCATACCAAGTTCAAAATCCATATTTAGTAGTTACAATAAACAGAATATGAAAATTCAGTATACATTGAATGTAAGGGTGCTAAATTAGTGAAGTTAATGACCCTGTAATAAAGTGAGTATGGAGCAATTGGATTAATTAGAATGACAGATGCACAAAACTCCCCTAAAAAACTAAAAGCCATAATCCTTCAATCTCCCAGCCAGTGACCGCCCTGAACCGAGGTCCAAGTCCCACAGGGGACGCCCTCTTGCGCAGGTTGCTTAGTTTGTAGTTTTTAAAACATTTATCTATGCGGGAGCTCTGCTCGTCTTTATGCCCGGTGAATCCTCGAGGCTAATAAAATATGTCGGTCTGTAAAAAAAATCAAGGACCAATTGGAATCTACGCGAACAAATTCGTGCGTCAGTATATACCAAGGGTGCAATATATGTTAACGATTGAAAACAGCATTAGCTATAATGTCAGTTTCACGTCTGGTTTAAGAGACACGAAAATTAATTAATGCTGAAGTCTGCGGTGGATGTGTCGCCCGGGACCTGGGATATGACGTTGTGATGTCAAGCATTTGCGGTCCTTTACGACTTATATTGGTTTACGTTAATTAATTGAATGTAAAAATATTTGATAAAGTGAATAAGTGAAAGCTTTTGCGCTGCAAAAACTCTTTTAATTCGAAACCGTATTATGATTAAATAAATATAAAAACTACCTTTATTTTAATACTAGGTGTGTCCTACGGTGAAAACCGCGTTACTCTGCTCCAGTGGGTCGGAGCGTGATTTTTCGTAGCCTTTATCTTAATCAAGTTTATTTACCCTGTGCAAAGTTTTAGCCAAATCCATTCAGTAGTTTTTGCGTGAAAGACGGACAAACAAACAGACACACATACACTTTCCCATTTATAATATTAGTATAGATATCAATTATAAGTTATTAATTGATAATTGTCTAAATATAACTTTACATTATAATGATAATTTTGTAATCTGAAGTTTCTACAGGGACAGTTCAAACCTCAGCGGTCTGATTCTCAATGTCACCTCATTTAATGAAAATTTAATCCTTCTTAAGTTTGCGGTTTCCTCAAGATCCCTCTGTCTTGGGTCTTTGGACTTAGAACTATAATCTCTCTCAGTAAAATAATCCTTAAACCAACAGTAACAGCTAGTATATGAAAAGCTGATATATGACAAAATTAACTAATGAGCTGTTAAAATTGTTGCTTAGCGTGGAATGAGTTTCTGATAGCATGATTAAACATTTTGATTTGATTAATCTATATATGATTAATATTTTCGTTCAGATTCAAATGATAATCGTTATTTTGGATGTACTGGAAGTGTTGCTTAATCTATACTCCTTCTATATAGTAACATATATATAAAGCTGAAGAGTTTGTTAGTTCGTCCGTCTGTTGGTTGGTTTGCTTAAACGCACTAAATAGATACTGGTCCAATTTGAAAAAAATCATTCATTGTTAGATGGCTCATTTATCGAGGAAGGTATTTTTAATGCTATTTTGTGGAAGCGAAATATAGACATGATATTTATTACGAAAGCTTTATTATAGCTTATATTATTACTTAAGCTTTAGTAACAGCATCAAAGTAATTGAATCATCTTTTTAACAAGTTTACTTACAACAACTTTTTACCCTTGTAAAGTATAAAAACATCGGGGCGCGGCGCCGAGATAAACCCTTTTCTTTTTTAGCTTTACAGCTATATTTAAATATTATTATTGTTGCTAACACTGTATATAAATAAAGTCTTAACATTATGGCCTTGTGCTTTTGTTCATAGTCTAAGGATGTGTTCGTTTTGAACTCGGAACAAAAGCCGTTTAATAGACACTATGTATTGACCGGGTTTGTTGTTTCTCGGGCGGAAACACCTATGACACTTGGCGGTAATCAGTGTTTTGTCGCTGCGTGAATCCGTAAGTATGTTTTCTATAGACCAGAATCACACTATGAGCAGGTCGCGTCGTTCTGGTCTATAAAAAACAATACATTTGATTCGACTCAACACGCATCGCGTTTCGTCAGGTCGCGTCGCGTTTTAACAATATGTTTCCGCCTTAAACATCGTTATATACTATTAGGTGTTATACTATAGGTTCCCGCGCGCGGTTTCAACCGCGTAGCTCCCGTGGCCGTGGGTACTTCATAATTAGCGACCAAATGAAAGAGGGGTTACAAAGAAGCTCTGTATGTCTACCACTAAGGATAGTAGGATACAGCCGAAGGAGAATGTCGAGAGGGATGGCTTCGTGATGGTGCAGAGAAAGAAAAAGAAGCCAACCCAAAACAAGTGCGGCACTGCACCGACCGGACCGAACCACCTGCTGCGTCCTGCTGCACCCGTGACGCCGCTCTACGTGTTCCGACTGCATTACTCTACAAAGGCCGAGGAGATTGTAGAGTACATACAGGTCAAGACGAAGTGGACTTTGAGAGTTGTGAGGTTGGAATCACGTCACAACGTGAGTTTTAACCCCTTTGTGGTGAGAGTGCCAACTGAGCACCTTTCAAAATTCACTTCACCAGAATTCTGGCCTAAGGGAGTTGTATTCCGCCGTTTCCGTGGCCGGATACCGGATCCTGCGCAATGCACGGCGCCTATACTGCTGAACAAGCAGTAATCGTGTATAATTTTAGTTATATATTTTAATTGTTTATGTATAGTATTTTATTTTATATTGTATATTATTATGTATGTAATATGGGTCTTTGTTACCTGAAATAAATGAATAAATAAATAATTAAATGTAGCTTTTTGTTACTCCTGGACAACGTAGCTTTCTGATGGTGACAGAAATTTGAAATTATTCCAGTAGTTCCGAAGCAATGCAATACAAATAATAAAAAAATGTTAGAAGAAGCAAATATAAATAATCAAATCTTTCCTCTATATAATATTAGTATTAAGTTCTTATAAAGCTCAAATGTGACCATTTTATATTGGTCTTTTCTTTCACGGCGAAACTACTGAAAGTACTTGAATAGATACAGTATTTATGCAAAACGCATGCTTCGATTCATTCAGAATAACAGTTCTACGCGAATACAACTACAGAAACAGTATTTTTTTGCGGAAAATTTAATAAATAAACTTATCAGGAAAAACAACAAACCAGGCTTAGGGTAATGAAGTGAAATATTTGAATTTATTTCTTTAGAAACGTTATATTGGGTACGCAATAAAAATGAAAATCGTATTCATTTCCATTAGAAAGAATACTCAATTTACAACCTGTGAAGATATTTGAACGTACTAACATAATTTGCGAGTTCATAAATATTTTCTTTTAATGATATGATTTTCCTACATATACATATATCTCACACAGTTTTAACATGCAGCTTCATTCGCATAAATACTTTTAAATGTCCATTCCAAAGGTCTGGTCGATATCTAAGGCGTGAAAGCATAACAGATAGACTGAGTTACTTTCGTATTCATTATATTATTCGTAGGGATAACTGTTGGTATGCATACATACATATAACTTTAGTCATCGGTTAAGAAATATAAACTAGACATTTAGTAAATACAAAATAAAGTGCATAAACAAAACGACATTAATGAACAGCGATTGGCTACTTATCGAAAACACCTTAATGTAACGTATACGGTATCCACAATGGCATATACTAAACAATCGATTAATACCCAAAAAAGACGACCATAGCTCGATAATAGTTAATCACATCACTTTTTTAAATCAAAGTTAATCGATTCTATTCAGTCGAAAACATTAAAATAAGCAGTCGGTAATGTAAGATTATAATTGATAAAAAAATGTGATAGTATCATCATACAAAACTCTAAAAGAACTGAACCGATTTTCGAAATGTATTCCTTATGCATTAGTAAACACCATTATGTAGGACATTGTAGGAGTAAGACAAGTTATAATATATGAAAATGTTCTCACCGGAGCTGAAATCACAACGTACGGTTACTGCTATGTTGCTATTAGAATTTACATATTAGTTAGTTTGTTAGTTTTGTTAGTTTTTTAAAAGACAACTCCCGCACTAAGGAAATAAATCCCTGTGTCGCGGGGGACTTTACAAACATTCATTTCACGGACACACAGAACACCCAGACTCAGAACAACTATTTATGGTCCACACAAATAATTGTCCCGGGTGGGAATCGAACCCAGAACACCAGGTCTCAGAGGCAACTATTGTAACCACTGAGCCACCGGTGCAGTCATAGTAATAGCTTCCTGCGCACGGTTTCACCTGCGTAGCTCCTGTTCTCGTGGCAACTTTATAATTAAATATAGTCCATGTTACTTAGGAATAATGTAGTATTTAATTGTGAAAAAATTAACAAAATCCGTCCAGTTATTTTTTGAGTTTATTCATAACAAACAAATCAAATCAAATCTTTATATATATTTTCTATATATTATTAGTATAGATTAATAAAACGCCTTGTCTGAAAGACTGACCGACGGATCAACGCACACCCTACACCGCTCATCGTAGAGACCTAAAACTTGGCGGGTGTATTCTCTATGTGATATAGGCATCTCATAAAAAGGAATAGTTAAAATTCATTCCCTATTAGATTGAAAAAAGGCGGCACCGTCACAATTAGAATTAGATATCTACGCGGACAAACTCGTGGGCGACAGTTAGTTTCCTATTCAGATCGCTTTAGCAAAATATTATATTCTCTACTTACATAAACAATTAACTGTAACATAATTCCAGTAGTTAGAACTTAGTCAACAGTATATTTAATACGCTTGGAATTTACTTTTAACATTGACCTGATTTATATAAGCTTGTTCTACTTATTTAACTTCATAAGGTTTGTTTAAGCCGTTTTATACGTAGTTATGCTCACTTTGGGGGAAGAAAGTATGAACATTTCACAAGATTTCCCAAAAGAATCCTTCGTTCTACGTCGAAACGTTTATTTTACAAAGGGACGTTAAGTTCATAATTTTTGTCTTAAAATATTGTATCCGCTAGAGCTTAATATGTAAACACTTTTATACTCGCACAGAGTTATTTTATTATTGATGCCTGCTTAACAAAAAATATCCTTTTCAATTAGAGAAAAACATATAAAATAATGTAACTGTAAATTTATAGTTTATGGCTTGATATTATGTAAATCTTTGTTGTCTTAATTGTGGTCTTATCAAGCTGTCTTATTGCTTCAAACCTTTTTAGCCGAATCTAAGCTCGGTTATCTAGGCACTATTTGTAAAGCTAGTTAGTAGTACTCTGTTGAATCTGATTTTGTAATGCATCTTAATTATAGTAATGCTTAGGTATACCATATATAGGTAAAGCATGGTCAGCTAAACATTTCGAAAGATTAATAGTATTTTTTTTAAGATTATAGACTCTATAAAAATAGTGCGGACAAAAACGAACAAAGCTTTATGCAAATTGTAAATACCTACATGAAAATGATTTAAACATATAGTAGGAAAACAGTGTTACTAATTATTTTGCCTTTGAAAATCTTCTTAATGAAACCCCTTACTTTATTCCCAAACCAAACAACCAACGACTTAGTAAAGTATGTAATGGGCGAAAGCTTACAAAGGGAATCTGAGATAATTTTTGGGCAAAACATTCATTGCAAATCTCTCTAAAAAGGGTTGTACTGCAAAATACTTCAAAGTTATCCTCCATACCGTGAATAACGTTAAGTGCCTCTAGGTCATTTGCACAAACCCCCAATGTTTCTTGGTTGAGAGCCTTAAGTGGATCCTTGCTTGGGGCAGGCAATAGCAAAACTCAATGTTCTATAAATACATATGTATTCGGGCATTCTCTCTAGAACTTTGGCGGCAATCTGTGCTATAGAAGGACGGAAAGAGGCCATTAAAGTTATAACGGTTAAGAATGTAAGATGAGATTACGAAAGTTTTGCAATGTCAAGTGAATGTTCTAATATTAAATGTATTTATCCTTAAATCTATTCTAATAGTTCTTTGTAATGGATTTGTCCTAACTAGCGACCTAACAACAAATATTTTTCATTAATGGAAAAATATAAGCCAAATAGTTTTGAGACCATTTTAAATTTCGCAAGGCAATCTGATGATCTTAGGTATTCAACCTAAGATTGTCAGAATAGAAACTCCAATACAATATTATTTTATTTTAATGTATAGTAAACGGCCGACAATGAGATTACATAATATGAATATTCAATTTAGTAAAATGAACATGTAATCAGAAAATTATCGGCCAATAACAAAACTAGTAAAATCTTAACTAATTCAATTCGTGTAATATGATTTATTTCTAATATTATCTATACATATTATAAAACTGTAGAGGTCGAATGTCTGTACATAGAAAAAAAAAACCGCTAAAAACGGAGTCGGGGGGATGTTAGGAGTAAAATAGGACACATCTAGATTATTTTTATTTTTTTTGTTTCTCTGTCTGTTTGTTTGTTTGTAGGGGCTAATCTCCGAAACTGTTGCACGCATTTAAATGAAATTGTCTGGTGGTACCTTACATCTTCGGTGAACATTTTAAATACCTTTAATCACAGAAAATAAATTAATAAGCTCCCGTGGGATAGTTAAAAAACCGACGCGGAAACGCTGAAACAAACATCACGCGGGCAAAGTCATCAGTCGGGCATCAGCTAGTAAATTATAAAAATATATACCTATAAGAAAATTTAGTATGTATAAGTCGGCAGTTACATTAGAATATATTAATATATATAATTTTCATTGGATCAAGATGGAAATTAAGCGAAGAACATTTATAGAATCGGTCCCATTATGATTGATGTAAATCTAATTGATGTTAAATTATGCATTACCAATCATTCAACTGGGTGAATTCATTTGAATGATTTTTTTTTACTTTTGTTCATTTGTTAAGTAAATAAATACATATTTATAAGTAGGTGCAACTTATACCATCCCCAGCGAGGTCAGTATTGAACATATCTTGATGTCGCACAGAGTACTCTCTCTTAAAAAAAAGGGATTACTAGCAGGGTATTTCTACTAGTATTATTGTTAATCCATCATCCTCAGCCAAAATGCTTGTGTTACGAGTGGGTTCACGTCGGTAGAACAATGGCGCAGATCGAACTGATGACCACATGATAGCAAGTCCGACGCACTAGCCATTGGACTAGGGCCGCTTTCAACAATATCTAGCGAATTTACTGTATATTATTATAGTCCTTATCATAAATGCTGTAATTTTTGTTTCAAATTCAATTCATGGTTATTCATTTAACCTCATTGAGAAGTTTCTTCGAAAGATAAATTTCGCAATGAGGTTAACAGACAGCTTAAATTCATAATTTAATTATGAATTTAAGATGAAGATCAAATTGATAATTTAAACTTAAATTGCTGTAGTACCTAAACTAAGTAAGCTGAACTAATACAACATAGCAGTAGGCGGGCCTCTCGGACTTTGGGTTTACGAGGGCATCGGAAGGTTTGTTACAAAAGAAGGGTCGGAGGAGAAGTAGCTGAAGTAGATTGGTTGTGATTGCGAAAATTGAAAAGTCCATGTCCACATGTGGAAAGAAAGGAGCTGATACATAGACTTTCAAACTACCGAACAACCAATTGTGTTATGATGCAAAGTGATAAAAAAATAAAGGATTAGATCCTCTGTTTTTGTATCTTTGATGAACTTAATATCATACTGTAAATTAACTAACTATAATATGCAAAACAATTACTTTAAAATAATCGCCGTTGTGCAGTTGATTTCAATGATAAGATTTATTATTTAATTGTAAATTATTGGAGAGGGTTTTTGTCGGATGTCCCTATTGTGGAATGGTCAACCCATTATCCAATTGCTTTCAAGGTGAATGATAAAGGTTAAGTTTATTTAAATTAATTAAATTATTTAATAAGCATCCTTTCCGAATAAGACTATATTTTATGATGTGTTAAACTACGTGAAAAATATTTTGATAATAATTGGCAGAACGAATTGCCTTCAGTAGGTATAACTTACTATCAAAGCTTAACATTAAATTTTAAAATAGAATTTTAGATTAACACAAATATTTTTTTTCGAAGCGGAAATCGAATCCACGACACAGGTTACCTACTAATGTTAATGAGCTTTAAATGCGTTACAATTTTTTAATGGTAGCGCGTGGTCGATCTCCATGGAAAATGTGATTTAAGAAGTTTATAACATAAGGATTTATTACTTTTATTGCTATTCAATCACAAAATAAATTCAATCACAAAATAACTAGGGAAGGATCCAAATCCTTCCCTAGTTATTTTGTGATTGAATCAATTTGGCGCAGATATGCAATACTCAGTAACGCATTTAAAGCTCATTAAACTTCCCTATAAAAAAAATATGCAATACTACTGAGTATTGCATATTTTTTTTTTATTTCTGCGCCAAATTGATTCAATCACAAAATAACTAGGGAAGGATTTGGATCCTTCCCTAGTTATTTTGTGATTGAATAGCAATAAAAGTAATAAATCCTTATGTTATAAACTTCTTAAATCACTGAAATATAAACTAGGTATAATAAAATATAATGTAAATAATACACTGCAGCTGCAATAATAATTATTGTCATTACGTGCTATAAACAGTAAGTATTCTTATAAATGTATCTGCGTGACCCTATTTTTATAACACCAGCATATAAAAATATATGAAAATAAATGTGTAAAACCATGAATATTATGTAAAGTAAGTGAACTGGCAAAGATCAGGGCCGTAAAACATTTTCATGAAAATGTTTAGTAAGCAGTAGTATCCTCGCCACGGCGGATCGAAGGAGTGTCCGGGGGGTTTTATTGGTGTAGGGTCCTCTCCTCGTGGTATGAGTTTAGCATACCACGAGAGGGCGAGTCCCACATATCCCGTCGCTAGCGCGCGAATACGCTGCAGCGGCGGCGGTGAAATTGCGTTAATGCATGTCCCCCTGGACACCAACAAAAAAAAAGGTAGTAGTATTCCAGATATACGAGTTTATTAAATTATTTTTACAACTACCGCGCACAATTAACGAACGCAAAGTACACCTAGACTCAGAACAACTATATGTGGTTAACACAAATAATTGTCTCGGGTAGGAGTAAAATCCTAAGCTCCAGGTCTCACAAGCAACAGCCGTGACCACGAAGCCACCGATGCTGTTTATGTTGAACACCTCTACACACGCATACAATTTTTTTTTCATAGGTAGGTATTAGTTGTGTTTATTGTATATAAATGATTTTATTTCTACAAATCCTACTAATATTATAAACGCGAAAGTTTGTAAGTATGGATGGATGGATGTTTGTTACTCTTTCACGAAAAAACTATTGAATGGATTTGGGTGAAACTTTACACGGGGATAGATAAACAGCTCAATTAACATATAGGCTACAAACACACTCCGACCCAGTAAAGAATATTTCGACTTGACTTGCCTCTCTAGAACATTATCAAACGCAATTCATTTCCTATTTCTCCTTTCCTCATGGCCATGATTAATTACTACGTTTTTTATACCTTATTATTAATCATATTTTATTGTACCAGTGCACGGAACAAATGACAATAGTTTATTAATTAGTATTATTTGATTACCCTGACATTTCTTATTCAATATTGGTTTCATTAATATTATTTGACCTAGATATCTTTCTGATTGCGTTTTATAGGCAATAGATGTATTTATATCGTATAGCTCTCTTTACAGAATGCTACATTATCCTGGAGTAACACAGGCTTTATTTAATTATAAGCTTCCTGCGCGCGGTTTAATTCTCATAACTCCCGTACCCGTAGAAACTTCTTGATCAAATATCTGTAGCCTTTCACGATAAATGGGCTATTTAACCATGAAATATTTATTATCGGTCCAGTAGTTCCTTAGATTAGCGCGTTCAAGGAAACAAACTAACATTTCAGTTTCATATGTTAGTATTAATTATATATTTGTATAGACGAAGTTCTCACGGAAAAGGGAGCTATAAAACCGAGTGAGGAAAGCTAGTATGTGTATCAAGTCACTAAAAACCTTGCAAAATGTAACAATTTTCGGTCCCAGACGAATAAATATCAAATTAGAGACCATACTCGTAAAATGTATCATTACGCTTCCATTTTACTCGTAAATAGACCATTAAAAAGCTTTATATTGTAATACTTAAAATTTGATTTGGCTTTATAGATGTGCAATACGTATCTACCCACGTATAAATTTTATAGTACCTAAGTGTCGTAAAAGACCTACCAGTTCCCGACACTCGAATGCGCCTTTTCGCTAGAAAAATCTAAAGGAAGAATAGAAATGGTCACAATGTACTCACTTCCAACTGTATTTTAGTGGTTCATATTTCATTCGTTTCATTGTTAGTTAAATTAGTTTTTGAGCTTACAATTCACTGCGAAAACCATTAAATTAAGTCCATCTTTAACGTTTGAAGTTTAATTTATGATGACATTTTCACTGAATATATATTTTTTACAATCTCCTTGGCGTGGTGGATACTTAATAAGCTGTTGTTGGTCCCGATTAATATAACATCGTCTATAGCAATTGACTCATCCACAGTCAAACCGTTAAACCGGTTTTGTGGAGCACTATGTAAAAATAATATTGTAAAACTGTAATAAATAAATAAATTAAAAAAAAAAACAGAATATGGGCAGCAGCGTAACCCTGTGTGGGTTATTAAATAATACTACGGTCACCGACCCTCCTAACAAGCATGGTGATTATAGCAAAAGGTAGGGAGGGCCACGGGAGGAAGCCCAAGTATAACAGTGGACGTTAAGGCATGCTGATGATGATGATTTTAATTTAAAGAAGCAATTTTACTAAATGCAGCGAACACAAAATAACACAAGTGTTATTCAGTGCAAATAAAAACAAATTAGCAAGCTTTCATTTAAAATACAATTTTAAAACAATTACCCTTTTAAACCTTATAATTTAAACTGTCCCGCGCAGTTTTTCGTGCGTGACATGCTGTCAATTTCAAAGCGTGGCGGCGTTTCATACATAATAATAAAAAAAAACGTAGGCTTACATTCTTTTCACACACATGTAGCTCCCATACCGACGAGAACTTAATTTTAAAATATAGCTAGTACATGTTATGTTAGGTATTCATGGATAATGTAGATTTCTAATTATGATAGTTATTATGAAGACGATCCTGTAGTAAAAAAAGTCATAAATAAAATTACAAAACTCCTGGCTTTATAATTTACTTAGTATACGTATATATATATATATATATTTAGGAAGCTTCGGGAGATCTTCTCGTCCAAAATACCTCAGTGCCTAAAGACAAAAGTCTTTAATCAATGTGTGTGACCAGTGATGACATATGGATTTGAGACGTGGTCTCTTACTGTGTGCCTCATAAGAAAGCTCAAAGTGGCTCAGCGAGCTATGGAAAGAGCTATGCTCGGCGTTTCCCTGCGTGATCGAATCAGAAATGTAGAGATCTGCAGGAGAACGAAGGGCGCAGACATAGCTCAATGTATAATAGTAGCAAGCTGATGTGGCGATGGACAGGACACATAGTTGGAAGAACTGACGGCCGATGGAGCTGAAAGGTTCTCGAGTGGAGACCACGAACTGGCAAGCGCAGCGTAGGACGACTGCCTGCACGATGGACCGACGACCTCATAAAGGTCACGGGGAGTCGGTGGATGCAGGCCGCTAGCGATCGTTCCCGCTGGAAACCGATGGGGGAGGCCTATGTTCAGCAGTGGACTACAACAGGCTGATGGTGATTGATGATTGATGATATATATTTAGCTAAGCCTTTGAGGTTATCTATATATAAAAAGTAACATGACCTGACTGACTGACTCATCAACGCCTAGGAAAAACTACTAGTGCTAAACATGTGATATTTGGGCCGCACATCCCGGTGTACCAATAGGAAAAGGAGACGGGCCTCACGTGGCGCTTATAATGTAATTTTATATTAATTTAAAAAATAATAAAATGTACAATTTCAAATAAACTTCTTCACCAACATTATCACTACAAGATACTCTATTTCCTGTTAAAGCATATATTTTGGAAGCACCTTACATAAAAATATACGTAAATGTATACAATTCTATAGGAATGTTATAAGGATTTCCAGACTTGGCTGGAATCCTTTATTTCGCTCTACATAACTATCCGTTATTTAATTTCGTTCATTCATTTGAAGGTCACTAAAATCCTTTAAAGCTTCAACAGATATTGGAGACAGATAGAAAAAATAACTTCATAGAAAAATTCCTTGATCTTTGTCATCCGTTTTCTATTATCACGAAATTCCAAATTCCAAAGAGACCGCTTTTGAAATGTTTGGAATCCGGATCGTACTCATATTAATATTATAGCTAGCGATGTTCGTAAAGTATTGAAAAGTAGAAATAAGATATTTTTTATATGTTTTGGCATTGAGGAGTTTCGAGGAACCTTACTTATATTAACCACCTGTTTGATTCAGTTAGGTCAATCAAATAGGTTGAGGAGGTGAGAGTATTGGAAAATGAGACAGAGAAAGAGGAAAAGTTTATATTTTTGTATGTTTGTTTTTTGTAAACTCAAAAACGGATTTCAACAATTCCTTCACCATTAGAATGCTGCAGTATCCCTAAGTAACACATATATTTATAGCGTGAAATCAATATTTTGCGTTGAGACACAGTCGTATAATAACAGAATAATCGATACGAATATATTAAGCTGAAGACTTTGTTTGTTTGCTTGAATGCGCAATATCTTAAGAACTGCTCGTCCGATTTGAAAATTCTTTCAGTGTTAAAAAGCCTATTTATTGAGGAATAGGTTTAGGCTATATTTAATTATGAAGTTCTAACGGACACGGGAGTTACATGGGTGAAAACAAGCCCGGGCAGCCAGTAGATAGTATATTGATATAGTCTTCTATATCAAACCATGAAACCTAAACTAAAATCATAATAAAATCAGAAACACTAACTACTCCAATCACAAACATCATTTGAATTCAATGAACACAATACACTACATTATAAAGAAAATAGTGGTATCATTGAAAACGCCGCGCCTAAAATTATAGCCATCGTATTCTATATAGCCAATGATTATTCTGAACTCGTGCGCAAGACGTATTGGAATATTTCGTTAGAAAGTCCTTAGGGTGTTGTTAACGTTCCATAGACATCGGACAATATAGCTTCATTTGTTTTCGAGGTCAGAATGTCATTTGGAAGTAAAATTGACGGTAGAATATTCGTGGCACGTACTAATAGCACAATAGGTGCTGGGACGATTTTGATTTGTAGTTTTTGGGTAGGTCAGGAATTTTTGATGGATTTTTTACTGAATTTGATGTATTCGACTTACGTACGAGAGTTTATTGTAACGGTTTGATCGTTTCGACGTGAAATAAGGACTATACACACTTTACGAGTATAAGTTTAATTAATTGGATGAGAAGAACACATGTCACAGGATAAATGGACGGACGGAGTACATAATCCGTGGATTTGTAAGATTGCTGTTGCCGTCTGCTTTTTATTTTATGGAGTCGATTTTTTATTGCTTATTTTATAGAGTCATTTTGATTCTGCAGTATTTTTTTCCATTGTGATTGTGATTGTATATAGTTTTTATATAGATCCCCCGACTGATTTCGGATACGCTGGTCTCTAAAGAAATTGGCTATTTGCGCAAGGCATATTATGTACATAAACGTGCATAACTCTGAGCGCAAACAAAGTGCACTGTCTATTCTTTTACTCTCAAAATCCCATTAGACGGTATAACGACACGACCGGTACAAAATCAGAAGTAGGACCGACATGCTCACCGGGACCTAAATAAAACATGACCAACGCCTTGCCTTCTGGCTCGTAACTTAACATTTTGGTAGGTAATTAAATAAATAAAAAAATAAAAATTAAAAGTAAATTTTTAGCAACTAACACAATTTTTAACCCGACCCAAGGAATCAAACCCGGGATCTGTGATTACGGTCGAACATATTACCAACGAGGCAGTATGTAATTCTGTTTTGTTGCGAACCCAAAAAATGATTTAAAAAGAAAAACGGTGCGACTAACGCGTCCCTTTATAGTTGTTAAGTTGGCAATAATCCAACAAACTTCAATAAAAAGGAAACTTAATAAGGTCATCAATATGAACTTGGTTATTTCGTTCAGTCATTGAACTCTTAATAGCTCCCGAGTACTTAATACATAAAACCTGCAATGTTTATTCGATAGCGAAACGTGTGCTATATACATTATGCCTGTAGGCCTACAAAATTAAGTTTGAAATTAGTTTGAAGCTAAAAAATAATGCCTTTCAAAACATACTATTGATCGGGGTAAATAGACCTGCAGGGATAAAAAGGGACAAAAAGAAAAGTATAACTTTAGGTATGCTCTTAATCGTTGATATCGATGCTTTGCGAGGAGAGGGACACAATTCAAAAGAAAAACTTCAAAAAAATGGCTTTTAAGATTTTAGACAATAATTTTTTGTCCCACATTTACTACTACTACTACATTTACTCTTTTTGAATGATGACCTGAAAGTTTTCGTTTTTTGTCGCTTTCCACTCCTGCAGTTCTATTCACCCCTAGGGTAGAACAGAATCCTGAAACTCGTATAGTATTTACTGGAAGTAAATTAAGGTTATTTAAGGTTTTCCAGAAATAATTTGAGAGAATTACACAGGACATCTTTACTAATCGATACTGATATATAAAGCTGAAGAGTTTGTTTGCTTGAAAGCGCTAATCTCAGGAACTAATGGACCGATTAAAAAAAAAATATATTCTTAAATTATATAGCCTGTTTATCGAGGAAAGCGCTATATGCTATATTTAACTATGAAGTTCCATAGACTCCGCGGATGAAACCACGCGCGGAAACTAGTGCCAAATAAACAAAAGTTGAATGTGCTGTTTCATCAGTTTCATTTAACTCAAATTGTCTAAAACGAAACTATCCGATGCCCTCGTAGACTCGAAGTCCAAGAAGCCCGCGAACTGTAAAGTAGAGCGTCAGTTGCACAAAGCCCATGATATTATGTATAATACCATTGTATTTTTTTTTAACATGTGTGTCGAAAAATTAAAAAAATAAAAGTCATAATCCCTCAATATCATGGCCAGCGACCGCCCTGATCCGAGATCCAAGCCCCACATGGGGTTCTTGCGCAGGTTGCTTAGTTTGTAGTTTTTTAAACCATTTATTAAGGCTAGAGCTCTGCTCGCCATTATGCCCGGTGAAGTAGGAAAAGCCCCATGGCTCATTAAGTATGTCCTTCCGAAAATAAATATGTCTAAAACGATATGGTAAATCTATTAACATAAGAGCAAGTAAATCAACAGTTATTGTTTATCGGATAATACTAAAGATGAAGCAGTTATCGTTGAACAAGTAATATAGACTATAATGCATTTCAAATAGTCTTAGCGTGACTTATTAGTTATTCATGAGCGACTTAATTGACGTGTAGTTTACGTTACAGTATAAAAGTTTATAGATGTTCTTTCTCTGTGTAGAATTTCTTGACTCATGTTTTAGGTGAGGGCGTGTGATGGTCTGGGAATGAAAAAAATAGAGGTTTAGAAAAAATAGATTCAAATTTATATAAAAATAATGGAACAGGTATAGTAAAGAACAGTGCGAATTAATTTGCATTAATGGAACTTTTTTTATTTTTATTTTTGTATACTTTACGGAAATGTTTACCGCATTTTATGTTTTATTCATAAACCAAAACTCCTTCAAAATAGCTCGCGTGAGACTTCAGATTAATTTAACTTTTAAATACTTCAGACCAACATTTTGACCTTGCGATGGTATTCTAGTCAACGAGAACATAAAACAAGCTAAGGTGCAGATTTCACCAATGACTCACTCGTAGGTGGAAAAGTAGCAAGATAATAAAATACTACTATAGTATATTACATCTTTTGCAGATATTATATTGAGCAGTGTTTTTCAATCTTTTTGATTTCGTCTTCCTTTACAGGTTGAAAAAATCTGGCGACCCCTAGACAGACAAATAAATAATTTAAACGCTTACGTAAATGTTTTTTTTTAGCACGACAAAGATTTATGTTGGCGACCCTTCGAGTCTGCCTTCGCGACCCCCAAGGGGGCCGCGACCCACAGATTGAAAAACACTGATATAGAGAAAAGATTTGATTGTTTGTATTGAAATTTGAAAAATTCTGTCACCGCTGGAAAGCTTCATTATTCCCGGATGACATAAGCTATACCTAATATGATATTCCGCGGGAGTGACGCGGAAGCTAGTATAATATTAAGAGGAAAGATTTGATATAATCTTTGCATTGAATAGGCTCCGAAACTATCCTACCGATTTCAATAATACTTTCACCATAAGAAAGCTATTTTATCTAGGAGTAACACAGGCGTGGAGGAGGCGTGGAGGAGTATCTAGGAGTAATTATGAAATTACCACGAGGACGGCAACTAAGCTGTGCGAAAGCGATTCCTTTTTTGAAACTGTGCGAAGTGAAGTGCGAGGTGAAGTAGCAAAAGCCACGAGGCTTTTGCTACTTCACCGGGCATAAATGCGAGCAGAGCTCCAGCCTTATTTAATGGTTTTAAACTACTAATTAAGCAACAAGTGCAGGAGGGCGCCCCCTTTGAGATTTGGACCTTGGTTCAGGGTGGTCACTGACGAAGGTATTATGACTTTTAGTTATTGAGGGAAGTTTTGTGCAACTGTCGCTTTACGTTACGGTTCACGGACCTCTAGGACTTCGTGTCTACGAGAGCATCACGGAAATTCTTTACAAAAAAAACTCAAGCGGGGGAAAAGAAAGCTATTCCATTATATAGGAAGAGCAAGAAAGCTACATTCGGTTCATATGCTTAAAAACAACTAGATCTAAAACTATAGCAAAAAAAGCATATGAAGCTACTAGCTGGGCCCCGCAGTTTTACCCGCGTCACTCTGCGCCAGTGGGTCGGAGCGTGATATTTTGTAGTCTACATGTTAATCCAGCTTATAAAATATCCGCGTGCAAACTATCAGTCAAATCCATTCAGTAGTTTTTGCCGATAACAAACATACATACATAAACACATACAAACTTTCGCATTTATAATAGTAGTAGGGTATGTCGCTAAAATGATTTTATTAAAGTTATGCGAGCGTTAGTGATACTATAATGTTAGCATTTTGTTAACAATACAACGGTCGTTAATTGTTTTTAGGATTTCGTACTCAAAGGGTAAAAATGGCACCCTGTTACTTAGACTCCACTGCTTATTAGTATATCTATCAGTATGTTGAAATTTTAACAAATCACGTATTTCTGTTACCATGGCGGCAACAGAAAGAAATACATAATTTGTGAAAATTTCAACAACAAAAACAGAATAACATAAATGAGTATAAATGTGGGGCTCACATATAAAAAACGTGATTTTTGCCCCTTTTTTACCACGCCTGCGACTACTACGTACGGAACCATTCGTGCGCAAGTCCGACGCGCACGTGGCCGGTTTTTCACAATCATTCTCTTTCATTGTTTTGTTAAAAGTCTATTGAAATATTCGCTCTCACGTTCCACTAGATAGATGCCATTGTTTTAGTGCCAATGTCTCTTATATTACGTTATACCGATAAGGTACATAGGTCCAAGTTCCAGCTAGTCTTCTTACTAATCTTGAGTTGAACATGTCTGGAATTGTTAAAATATCCATGTATGTTTCGTTTTCCAGTTGACCCATTCAACTGGAAAACGAAACATACATGGATATTTTGTATACAGTTTGGCGATAAAGACCACGTTAGACTTATGGCCCATCCAAATCGTCACATGAATTTCATGATGTTTTGAACAGTCCTTGACACAGTTGTTTACATGTGTGAAACTTCTCCCTTCTCTTTCTTCTTTTCGTGTCGACCTGACGTTCAAATTTGAGAAGACCAGTACTCGGCCACTGACACTCCCTCCTTAGTTTGACGTCACGTGTTTTGCAGTTCCAAAATTAGCTGTATATCCATTTAAATTACTTATGCTGAAATCAAAAATTTAACTAAAACCTAGTAATTTTAATAAAGAAGAAAAAAAAAAGAATACAGTATTTGAAATATTTTTAAGTTTTTCATTAAATTTAGCGATTTAGTATCTAGATATATTGATTTTGAAACGTGATGTTATGAAACTAAGAATCCCTCCCACCACTTGTCGCACTATGTCACCCTTTGTCGACAACCTCCACCCCTGTTTACATGTGACATACTTTATGCATAGCAAATATGTGCTTAATTTGAAAATGTTCTCGCAAAATGGCGAGAAGTCGCAAAAGTATTAAAACTTCACATTCAAGTATGAGCGTATTGAAGGTAATGTAACCTTCCGATGCCCTCGACTGTAAAGTAGAGCGACAGTTGCATAAAATTCCCCTAAAAATCTTAAGTCATAATTCCTCAACCAGGGACCACTCTGAGCCGAGATCCAAGTCCCACAGGGAATGCATTCTTGCACAGGTTGCTTAGTTTGTAGTTTTAAAACCATTAATTATACTGGAGCTGTACTCGCCTTTATACCCCCTGAAAAGCAAGTAACAAAAGCCTGCTACATGTAAGTATTATAAAGACAGAAATCGTGTAAGGGTTTTAAAACTTTATTTGAACAAACTGATTGGCAACGATTCGTTTTCAGACGTTTGATCCCTTGAGCAAAGCTATCTCCACCCGGGGCTTGTCTGCTTGACCTATATCTGGACACAATTACGTTACTGAATAGTAACGTGATTCCACTATGTGAGCTGATCGATTGGAGCCAATTCGTGGGTCATAATTGTAAATATATGTTTTGTGTAATGTATTTCTTGGTACCTTTTTGGGGTTCTGTAAGTACTTAAGTTTAAAAAACCCTAATACTAAGTCACCAGGCTGTATACCATGAACCGTGATAGCTAGACAGTTGAAATTCGACACAGATGCTGTATTTATGTTGCCGCTATAACAACAAAATTGAATAAATATTCAATTGGAGCTCCTTTACGACATATATGTGTTTTATGCCGATAATACTAACGGCAATATGTTTAAATCAAAACATAATAATATATAGTGTCCAAGTTGTATACTTAGATAATTATATTGAATAATTCGTGCGACAGTCCAACACTCACTTGCCCGGTATTGAGCTTTTTTTTTTTTTTTTTTTTTTTTCGGATTGACCTACGTAGTCACGTGTCTTTTGCTACTTCACCGGGCATAAAGGCGAGCAGAGCTCCAGCCTTAATAAATGGTTTAAAAACTACAAACTAAGCAACCTGCGCAAGAGGGCGCCCCCTGTGGGGCTTGGACCTCGGCTCAGGGCGGTCGCTGGCGATGAGATTGAGGGATTATGACATTTAGTATTTTAGGGGAGTTTTGTGCAACTGTCGCTCTACTTTACAGTTCGTGGGCCTCTCGGACTTTGGGTCTACGAGGGCATCGGATGGTCCGGTATTGAGCATTCATAGTTTTTATAACAATAAATTCACACAAGCACATTTAGTTTCAATTAAAGAAATCAATTGTTTCAGGCGTCATTAAATTAACGATGTATAAAAAAGAGAAACTATGAAATTTATAGCCTTAAGTGTCTCCTCTGATTTGCCTATTGTATTCGGTATCGATGGGAAATAATAACGTGGTAAAGTTAATATTAGTTTTCCCATTTCTACATAATTGACAATTTTAAAACATGACGATAAACCACTTATCGCGTAGAGCTGGATTTAATTCACTATTAAATGGATATAAACCAGAAAATATCTGTTTTGCGCAAGACTATTGACAATGTCTCGTTGTAACCGACACGTATAAAATCATCATGGCGTTAGTAATGCTCTGCATCAAACGAGAGATTCAGTCGGATAATTATCATCATCATCATCAGCCCATATAACTTCCACTGCTGAAGATGAGCCTTCTCTCGAAGAGGGTTATGACATAGATACTCAACACGCTTGGTAGGTGGGTTGGTGACCGCAGTATTATGTTGTAACACACGGAAACGTTGCTGCCCGTTCCCTGGTATACAACTATTGTAGATGACAACGGACGGGGGATGACACATTTATTTTAGAAGCGCTTGCCTCTATATAATATTAAAATTGCTTTGGGTCCGACATACTTGTCCTCTAAAAAACAATCTTTCTGAAAGTTTGTTTTTACTGTTGCCTCTCAGAACACATTTACCTACTTGTCAAATTTCGTCGTTGAAATTCCCGGAGCTACGTAATATGATTTTCCTAAATTGTACACATCAGTTCCAATTCTACGTATACTAAACGAACATGTCACGAGCAGGTTTTCCATTTAAAATAACTGGGATGATACAAACAGCGCTGAATTACGATCCCATATTTAGTTTCTGTTGTTCGTTTGTTACCCATATACAGAGGACCAACATTAGAATAATAGGCCAGTTGACATTTATTTAAAATTATTTTCATATGTTTAAGAATCATCCTATTTCCTAATTATCCTAATTATCCTATATCCTAATTATCCTATCCTATTTGGAACGCTTTAGGTCGTGGTTTCAATTCCCACGCTGGACAGGAAATCTTTGTGTAAATTCTAAAATTTATTTCTGGGTCTGGTCGGTTGAGGGACTACCCTCCGTGCCTCGGAAAGCACGTTAAGCCGTTGGTCCCGATTGTTATAACATCATCTATATCTAATAATCGTATACCAAGGCACGGGCAGCAGCGTTTCCCTGTGTATTACAACATAATACTGCGGTCACCAATCTGCATGCCAAGTGTGGTGACTACGGTAAAACCCTCCCTCGGGAGGAGGCCCATGTTCAACAGTGGACGTTGAACGTTATCAGCCCATAATGATATATAGCTACGTTACCGATACGTGAATTATGTAATAATAATGGTCTCATAACTTAAACAATAACTCAATCCATAACATACATTTGCCTATATTATAGGCACAGGTTAAACATTTCAAGGTAAATAGAATATCTACTCAAAATTTCTACGGAAAAAATCTGAAGTTCCATTTTCAAAACATCCTTTTCTCAATATTTTATTCACCTTTTGCATAATGTGTAAATAAACATACCCGCTTCATCCCGGGTATTCAACGGATTGAAATATACTTACTTCGGCCTAGTTACTTCATGCTACGTGTCCAGAATACTAGGGGCTCATTGAAAATTCATACAGCCGACGTTTCTTTGAATTCAATTTTTTGATACAAATTTTCCTGATGCTTGAATATTAAAGTCGGCCTATTTATGTAAGCAAGTGTATAAAGGTCGGTTGTAAAAAAATACACGTGATTACACATATGTTTCAATATATTTTTACCTTTCTGACTATTAAATAAAAAGTTTTAATTAAGTTTTCCTATTCAAGTAAAGTAAAATGAGGATTTCTTTACTAGGAATTTAGAAATTAGCTGCCTTACTCTCAGCTCACGTTTAAAAAGTTACGCAGGCAGTAAGTAAATGTCTACGGACAAATAATTAAACACAGCCTACATGACATAGCGGTATATATCTGACTTTAACCTCTGGTCGTGGGTACAAACCCTTACGCTATACAACAAATCGAAGTGTAAAATCAAATATTCCTTTCCGGGTATGGTTGGTTGATGGACAAGCCTCCTTGCTGTGGAAAGAACGTAAAGCCGTTGGTCCCGATTGTTAAAACATCATCAGGTAGCTATTATACCAGGGTACGGGCAGCAGCGATTCCCTGAATATATGACATAATACTGCTGTCATCTACCCGCCTGCCACGCGTGGTTACTATTTCAAAACCCCTCTCTCGGGTGGACGACCATTCAGCATTGGACGTTAAATATATTAATACATAGAAATAAATACTTATTTATTATTGATATACTATTAATAGCTATAGTATTAATGCTATAGTATTAATAGCTATACTTTAAAAATGTAATAAAATGGGTATCGTTGAGGAACGCGGAATTTCAAATTATAGATAAGGCTTACAACTAGGTAGTTTTCAGTATTTTTCCTTATTGCTGTAATTCTGATTGCCGAATGCCGTATTAAATGTGTTGAATAACAAGAAATAATATGCCAGTTACGTCGTTTCTTACTAAGAATGTACATAATAATTCGTTTTTCTTTTATTGCAAGCCAAACGCAAGCGGAAATAAAAGTTTTACAAGAAAAATATTATGATAACTAGGCGCAAGTCGTGTTGGGTACAGCGTCCAATTTGAATTTCTTCCTATAGCAACTGTTTCTAGTTTTGTATTCATTCATGATTGGCTGTCTTTTACATTTGCCGACGTTATAATAAGAATAAAACATATTTTGTATAAAAGAAGCATTGTAGTTGAACTGCGATTATTTTTGAAAGTTAAATTGAACATTTAGTAACATATTATAATTTAAATAGTAAATTAAATATATTTTTAGTTTTTTAATTTCTAGCAGAGTTTTGCAGTCTACTAGTATTCTTGTTAACCCCTCGTGCTAAGTTGAAATGCTTGTGTTACGAGTGGGTTTACGTCGGTAGTGTAATGGGTGGGGTTCGAACCGGCGATCACAAGTCTCACGCCATAGCCATTGCATGCTTCTGAAACTTCTATTAAAATAAGTTAAGTAAACTAAAAAATAAATTAACGGCTTCGTATCCTGATAGCTTCCTTTCTGTTTATAGCTGAACCTCATGGATTCACTCACGATATGCTCCTTGATATATTTAACTAGTTATCTATCTAATAGTGTCCGTTGGCCTGTGAAAGAAAATTAAATATTGATTTTTGTAGTTAATACAAATTAAAAAACAAAGTCATCCGTCACGTTCACGCCAGCTCTCAAAACTACTGAAACGATTTTCATGCGGTTTTCACCAATTGGCAGAGTGATTCATGAGGAAGGTTTCGGTATATAAGTTGTCAAGATTTTAATAATTTATGCATTCATTATGCTTAAACCTAGCGAATTTGGTAAAAGTAAAGGTAGAGTTACACATGCTTATTAGTATACTTCAACGAGCGTGCTCTTTAAACTGTAAAATTTTCTTTTGTTAAGCATGCTTTATTTATTATTATTAGGTACTTTTAAATAACCTGTTCTGACGCACTAATGCCACCTTCATCCCGCGCGGCATGCCCAAAAATCGGGCGGCTGTCTATTTTTGAGCGAAGCAAGTATGCTCATTATTAGCAATGTTTCGACACACATGTTACTAAGTATAAGTGCTACATTAGCAAAGAATATCACATGAACTTTAATTATGTAAATAATATATATATATATATATATATATATATATATATATATATATATACGTAGACAACCTCCGTAGCGTAGCGGTATTTGGCCCCCTTTAAAATCTCGGAAGTCGTGGGTTCGATCCCCACGCCGGTCAGGAGATCTTTGCGTAAATTCTAAGATTTCTTTTCGGGTCTGGTTGGTTGCGCGAGTGCTCTTCGTGCCTCGGAAAGCACGAAGAGCAAGCAAGAAGTAAATCAAGGAACGAGCAGCAGCGTTTCCTTGTGTGGTACAACATGTTACTGCGGTCACCAACCCGCCTGCCAAGCGTCGTGACTATAGCAAATACCCTCCCTCGGGAGGAGGCCCATATTCAGCAGTGGACGTTATACGGGCTGATGATGATGAAATAATATACGATACATTTATGATACTTAGTTCTTAATCTATACTTACAGTACGATATCAAACAGAATTTAATAATATATGAATATACGTTTACAGTTCTATTTATTTACATTTAATTTTGTTTCACAAGCAAGGGTTGATTTTAATTAAAGGTCTAATGACTTTGTGTTATTTGAATATTCTATAATACAAAAGGTTTACGTGTATGTTTCAGGGCTTTATTTTAGGTTATATACCTAACGAAGTTTGTTTTAATAATTTATTTTTTATCCAATAATTTATATTGTTATATACCGGTATAAAACGGTATCGATATTTTATTATGAATGATAACATATTATAAAACAAAGACTGTCTAATCTGAACGATGGAATCTCAAAGAGTATTTTCATTAGCACTTTTATGCAACTTTAATGTAAGTACTCGTATATGGTTGTTGGGTATATACCCTGTACCATGTACTATAATGATTAACGCTTCTCATTAAGATAAGAAAACCCTACGACGTACGCTGATTAGATTACGCTGCACATGTTGCTGTCTTACATGCACTGTAAGACACCTCCTACTTCTTGACTTCGGGCAGGTAGGTACGTGAGATCTCCCGGAAAGAAAATTTTTAATCGTACAAATTTTTGCCCGACCCGGAGATTGAACTTAATTACGGTCGAACATATTACCGCTAGACCAACGATGCAGTCTAAGAGATCAATAGGAACAGCAAGCAGTAAAGAAGTACTAGATTGTTTTTACACAACGTGGTGCTTAACATTTTATAAAACGAAAAGTCAACTTATATAATTTTGTAAAAACATGCTTATACTTACATTGCATACAATGTAAGTATTATAGCATTATATAAGTTCACTTTTGGCTTTATAAAATGCAATTTGTTAAGCTCCACGTTGTGTAAAGAAGTTCTTGTACTTCTTTACTGCCTGCTGTTCCGTATTTCCTACCATTTCTTACTTTGTTAAATAAAACATTGTTACAATTTCAAACTCAATTTAGTTCTGTAAATTCAGTGAGAAATGCGAGGCGTATTTTATAGATTCGGTTCTGCAGTCACAACTAAGTGACTAGCTTATTTCATTGCGAAGAAGGCTTAGTAGGTCGCGACTCTCCCAGATTTAATATCGTCTTGTGGTAGGTTAAGATTATAGGGGCGACTCTTGACTGTTTGTTTAATAATGAATGTTTTCTTCCTCTTAGTATTCTTAAAGGTATTTTAAAAGAAAATTATAATTAGACTAGAGAGAAAGAGAGAGAGAGAGAGATGGAGAGAGATTTAAATATTATCAATATAATCACTTGAACAATTGGTAGGAAGGACACGTATGGTCACTATAAAGTCGAAATACAGAGAGAGGGTAAACAATTGAAATCATCTCTATTCATACATAAATCTCCTTACATAATTAATTATTAAAAACAAAAATATATAAGATTGATTTTTGCATAAGTAAACAACATGATTTAAAAGTTATTTACTATGGTAGAATTCGCATTGTAGAAGTTACGTGAAGTTAATCATTATTAAATTTGTCTACAGGTCTACTGCACGTAAGCATAACTCCATATTCGTTTTGTTAGATAACACCTGACACTGTGACCGCATCATGTTCACATATACAATTCAAGTAGGTACCTATCGCTGCTGCCATTTCCTTTCCGAGGTGTACCATTGAGGTCATAATTTATTTTTAAGATTTCTAGCAGTTCGGCCAAACTGCTAGAACTCTTTAAAAAAAATTACACACATTCACAAAACCTACCTGTATAGCATTTGAATGAAATCTACAGTTTTAAAAAGGTGTATTCTTTCTTGTTCCATCTTGTGGTGCCAATGTGACTGAGGCTTTGAGAAAAATATGAGTAGGCTTAGCAATAAATTGCCACTAATACTTTGTGGATGGGCGTGGAGATATTGCGAACTAAATAGATACAACCCTTTCCTCTGTTTTACATTCATATACTTTAAGGTAGATATTTTTTGAGGTTCTACATTTAAAATAGAAATAAACATAATTTGTATTAACATAGTAAACATTGCCATATATAATACAGAGTCTACCTACCTGCACATTGAGGTGAATTTGGTAAAATACATATATGTAGTATATATATGTAACTGTAAGTTCCAGTTTATCAAAAGTTCCAGATTTTTCAAGATTTTGTACAATTTTTTATATTTTTTAAAATATGCATTGATTTATGATTTTAGGGTCGTCTGTCTGACCTTGTGGCCCCGATGTGGAACAGTCCATAGCTGAGATAATATACCTACACTAGGTTTACTCTAAGACGTCACAATTTCATGAGGAACATCATATAGTTCTATAAATATTTATTCGAGGGGTCTGCCACTTTCTTCGCAATGCTCATTTCTCGTAGAACATTAGTGATCACTACCGTAACCCACACAATAACTGGCATTACACAGAAACAAACACAATAAACGCAAGATTGTTCAAACCTGCGATCACGTAAAAATTGCAATGAACAAACGATGAGCGATCAATCGCAAAAAAAAAAATATATACTAGCATCTCGCGCTCCGTTTTAACTGTGTAAGTCCCGTTCCCGTAAAATCTTCATAATTAAATATAGCCTTCCTCGATAAATGGGCTATCTAACACTGAACAACTTTTTTAAATTGGACCAGTCGTAGTTCTTGAGATTAGCGCGTTCTCGCAAACAAACTCGTCAGCTATATATACATATATAAATAATATACATTGGTATAGATTTTTGCTTGAATTGTTTTTTTACGGCTGGGAGAGTCTTTATAGCCACTTTATAGATTTAGTAGCACGATGATCTGCTGTCGCGTTGCTGTTGGTAGCAACGTATATACGTAATTGCCATACCGGTAGAAGTGAGGAAGCGGAGTTATATTAATAACAACTCACTGTTAATTCCCTTTCATGTCGTAAACATTAAACACAGTTTAGTTTACTAATTAATGTTTGATTAAATCGTTTTGTTTGTTTGTTGTTTTGTTGGGTTTGTATAGATTGTGGGAATTTGGTTTGAAGTATACGAAACATATAAAATTATATATTTAATAAAGCTGGACCACTATTGCCTTTATGCCCGGTAAAGTAGCAAATTCCTCGTGGCTAAATACATAGGTCTCTCAAGAATAAGTAATAGTAATGTAGAATTTGACAACCTCCGTAGCGTAGCGGTATTTAGCTCGCTTTAAATCTCGGAGGTCGTGGGTTCGATCCGGACAGGAAATCTTTTTGTAAATGCTAAGATTTCTTTCCGGGTCTGGTTGGTTGAGGGACGTTCCTTTGTGTGGTAAAAGATATTACTGCGGTCTCCAACCCGCATGCCAAGCGTGGTGACTTTGGCAAAATACCCTCGGGAGGAGGCTCATGTTCAGCAGTGGACGTTATACGGGCTGATGATGATGATGAATTTAGAATTTAGATATTTTTAAACGTAGTTGGGCCTTTTTGCAAAATAGTGAACCCATATTTTTTATGCTCAGATTAGCGCAGTGACTGATGAATATTGGATAGTAAATCGATTTTCTATTGTTTCTGTGCCTGATGACTGAAATCAGTATGTAGAGTAAAGTGGTTTACTATTTAATGTTAGCTTTGATAAAATACATATAAAGGTACAAATAAAAGTATTAAATTTAATTCATAAAATACTACTAATAAAGATAATTCCACCAAGTATACCGTAATTATTTGTTACTAGAATGAATTAAAATAAATAAAAGAAAAAATAATGAAGACATGTAATTACAGATCACTACGTAAGTAAAAGTCAGCTCTACGATCACTAAGGATATTCGCAAACCTCTTTATTGCTAATCGCCTTTTGTGTTATTGTTATTCTTCTAAATCAAACAAAACGTAGTAATTTTATACATGTAAATATGTTTCCTTTGGTTACGAACTAGGCCACGTCTGTATCTCGGACGCCTCATGTAAAATTCATTCAAACACTTGCGATTCTTTATGATTGTTACGTTCGTACATTGTACGGCAAGATTCGGTAAAATAAAAATTGAAACGTGTGAATAGTAATTAGAGCTTATATTTCTATCGTGGAATCCATAGGGAGCCGTTGTAAAAATGAATAAAGAAATGTATTATGAACTGTAATTTCAGTTTAGACGATTAATTTTCCAGGCACATATTGTCCCTGGACGAGCCGATGAAATCCTATGTTTGGTTGATTAGTTGTTCTAACGGTAATATAAATACTAAAGATTATAATAACATCGCCGAATCGATAGAATAATTACTAAAAAATGCAACAGCTATATTTTTGCAGATTAAACGTCAAATATGACGCATCATGCATTGTCATAGCAAAACTCAATTTTTTTTAGCTATTGTTGGCCATTAATTTTTTATTGTTTTACGAATAATCTTTAGTTGAAAAAAGAACTCATAATATCAGGTTCCGAATCTGAAAAGGAACTGTTGTAGGATTACTCGTTTTTCCTCCTGTCTGTCAAGACGTAGCGTATGACCTATTTCAGGCGCCGCATCGGTAGAGATATATATTTAATACCTATTAAGTTTAGTGTTAAATTCAACGCTATCAAAAAACACTTTAGTCGCAAAACGAAAGTAACACATTGAGTAATTTGATCGGAATGTGCTCAGTAGGAATACATCAATATATGTATAATAATAATAATATAATAATATCTAGGGACAATGTCACACAGATCATCCTAGCCCCAAACTAAGCAAAGCTTGTACTATGGGTACCATGCGACGATATACATACTTATATAGATAGATAAATACTTAAATACATAGAAAACATCCATGACTCAGAAACAAATATTCGTGCTCATCACACAAATATTTGCACTTACCGGGATTCGAACCCAGGACCACCAGCTTCGTAGGCAGGAGCACTACCAACTAGGCTACGGTGACCGTCACTATATTAATAATATTAATAATATTTCTCTATTTATTAAAACAGTCATCATCGTCATAGTCGGCCCGTATAACGATCACTGCTGAATTTGGTCCTCCTACCGAGTGAGGGTTTTGCCATAGTTACCACACTTGTTATACGTTAGTGACCGCAGTATTATTGTGTAACACGCAAGGAAACGCTACTATTGCCGATCGGTTAAAATAATCGGGAACAACGGCTTGTAGAACGTTCCCAGGCAAAACGTACTTTTAGAATTCACACAAAGATTTCTTGTCCGACATGGGGATTCAGAAAAGCGAGACTTACACTGCTACGACACGAAGGTTGTCTATAGAACAGTAGTAACAAGTACCTCTAATATTATTAATGGCTTAGCAATTTAGTATACAACAGATTCCAACTGTTGGTCTACGATCAGATTATTTGTAATAGGACAGCAAAACGACAGTATAATAACAAAATTCAATATCCTGGAAGTACGAATTAGTTTGGAAATGAGAACGGTAAGCCATTTGCGTAATTAAGTTATTGTAATTAACGTGATGTAACACCATTTCTCGGTACGGCTCGGTAATAAGGTTTGATAATATTTTTAATTATTTTCTTACGAGACTGGACAAAATCATTTCTTTTTTAATAATGTATTTTAATATAAGTTTGTTTTAATTCTATACTATGAGACATACGTGTCTAAGATATTTAATATCTAATAAAAATCACCACCATTTAACGTCCACTGCTGAACATGGGCCTCCCCCGACGGGGGTTTCTGTCGTAGTCACCACGCTTGGCAGCTGGGTTGGTGACCGAAGTTGTAATTATGAATTGGCACAGAGATACGCTACTCGCGATGGGAAATCGTCCAGCCATTATTGGCAACGATTGTATAATTATTGCTAAATATTTCTTCTTCAAAAAGGTTAAAACATACTTTATTTCCATTCACCAACTCTAAGTTGAGCCGATTATGATCGTACTGCGCTATTAATACCAAGTATTATAAGTGGCAAAGCATTTTCCATACTCAGTTTTCCCTATTCAATTTTTATTAGACTTTTTTTTCGGTTGAACATTTTTGCAGTTCGCTACGCGGCTTTTGCTACTTCACCGGTCATAAAGGCGAAAATAGCCTTATTAAATGGTTTATAAACTACACACTTACCAAATTGCGCACGAGGGTTTGGATCCCTGTGGGACTTAGATCTTTGTCAACTAAGGGTGGGGAGGAAATTTGACATACTAACAGAATTTTGCCATTCGCAATTGCTTACTCATAAGTTCGACAAATAAGAATACGGCTCGCCTATTATTGACTCGTTACTTTCCCTGCTAACAAAATTATTGAGAGTGCAACAACAATATAATTTTACTAAGTACTATAGACGTATATCGTGTAATAATAACTGTAGTCACGAGTCTCTTGCAATCGATATCAAAATGTCAAAACAGCTAAAAATATACTTACATAGTGTTAAACTTTAAACCACAACATGCGACCACATATTGGTAGTTGTAAGCTCTTAAAATAGTATTTCCAACAACCATATTAAATATTTCAGGATTGACTGACTTGAAGTTATAACGTAAGCAAAATGAATGAACAACCAGGTCTGAGGTCGTGCTTTAAAATATAAGCGTGAATCTTGATTAACTCACTAGAAACCAGACATAAATATTAGCAGTGTACCTAGTACAATAGGTTTCTCACTGTTTAATATTTACTGCTATAAATACTACCTTCATAAATTAGGCGCGTATCCTAGTTGTGAATCATGATTAAATATATAATTCAACGCTTACACTGAATACACATTGCGCTTGTGCGTTCCTCTCATGCGGGCGACGGCGGCGGGGGTAGCGGGTGACGGGGTCGGGAGTTCGGCAATCGGGTCGTTCGCGTCGTTTACGCTCGCGGAACCTGCTCGCCCAATGTTAGGTCACCCTTATACCTACAACATCCACTCTATGATGATAATAGCTGGCCTGCGCAGTTTCACCTACGTTGGTATTGAATTTTCAATGTCGGTGCTGTAGATCTAAGGATTTATCCCATTAAACCTCCTAAACTGTATCTCTTTATAATATTAGTATAGAATGCGAGTTATAATTTCGCACTTTCCTAACAAAAAAGGTTGCATTTCATTATTGCATTGCATGTATCAATTGTAAAAGGTGTAGTAGTTACCTAAACCTTTTAATAAAAAACGTAAGATCATAACATAGCACATGTTTACCTTCTGGATAACATAGCTTTCCAATTGAGATAAAAATTTGAAGTCATTTTCATAGTTCAATACAAACAAAACTACTAATCTCTCTTTTATTAGTAAACTCCCGCAACTTCATAATTAAATATCTCCTATGGTTCTCTGTTTTGTGACTATATTTTGTTTTTGAGTTAAATAGTAAAATAGTATAAGTTATGGTACCGATTTAAAAAATATTTATTTATAAGAAAATTACCATGCTGCGGTGTAATTTAACTATATATTTTAATTTGTGTTCGTTGCTAATACTCAGCGCAATCATTTATCTTTGGTAGATCAATAGCTCTATATATAGGTTTACTGAAACTAGCACCACTACACAGAGACCACTCTATCCGACCCGCCGGAGAAGAGGGCAGGGGGAACCCGACGCGTTCCCCCTGCCCCTCCCGACACTTAATTTCCAAGTACGAGAGGCCCGCGAACTATAAAGCAGAGCGACAGTGGCGCAAAACTCAACTTAAAAAAAAAAACGCCTTTACCCCTCAATCTCACCGTCTGCGACCGCGCTGAACCTAGGTCCAAGCCCCACAGGGGACGCCCTCTTGCGCAGGTTGCTTAGTTTGTAGTGCTTAAACCATTTATCTAGGCTGGAGCCCTGCTCGCCGTTATGCCGGGTAAAGTAGCAAAAGCCTCGGGGCTAAGTACATATTATGTCCATCCAAAAAAAAAAAGGTTTACTTTTCTATAGTATTAAAATACTTTCGGAGCTAGGTTAGCGGTGCCAGGTTAGTAATACGGCAAAGCAGGAGTATTGCCGTTGGTTTCCAAATAATTACGTACATACGTATTAACCACATAAATAAACCCAAAGATCTGTCAACTAACTAACCAATCGCTGATCTACTTTTCAAGGGTCCTTGGTATCTGAATAGACCCTAATGGTCTCCACTATATCGGGACGCAATCAGTTTGGGTCTAAGCCAAACATCATTAAGTCAGCGAGGTAACATTGGTTTGCGCCAAATAAAAATCACAAGTAAAAAAATACTTGGTATGTAAACACAAAATTGGATTGACCTTTGAATTAATAATGCTGAGTTTTAAACGGTCGAAAATTGGATTTTTTGTATGGAAGGTTGGTGTATACCTTACAAGAAATTACGTTAAGTACGGTCAGTCAAGCAATTCTCGTTACCTACTCTAGTGAAATGGTAATGGCCTACTATTCATTTGATACTTAAATACAATAGACGGTCAGTAAAAAAATATGTGTACTGTACATTTTTATTTTCAACAAAAACAAAATCTGAAACGATCTTATAGCAGGAATGCAGCCGTTTTTTCGGGCTGAAATTTATTATTACTAACGCATGGCCTCCAGCGGAGTAGCGAACAAGTTCCCCCCGGAATAATCTTTTGAACAACTTTATTAGGGGCATTTGGTACTGTAATTGTATGACCTTTGGCAGGAATGGTCCTACGATATCCCAGTCGCTGATATTCGACCTCTAAACCGCTGTGTTATGTTGTAGCATTTTACTTACTCCGGAGTTACGTACTTGCTGTATAGTATAGTTCAAATGGTGCTTACCTGAAAATTAAAAAATAGCAGAGTTAATACCAAAACATATTTTTGTTAATGTTGTTACGTAATTTACAGCACCATTGATTTCTTAGATAAAATCTTGTCTAAAAATGAGAGTTTAATGTTTCTTCCTGCCTTAGGCACCAAACCAACAAATGTTATCTGCAGTGTTAATATCATCCTGGTCCAGGATACAAACCTTGTTATCAGTGTTCTAATAGTTCGTAGACAAGGATCAAAACCTAATCAGCAACACCACTTATAGGTATATTATAATCTATCTGGAACAATTTACGTCTTCGAGATGTCGATGAGTCTTAAAATAAGTTGGTTACGCAAGTCACGTCCTAGGTTAATGTAAGCAAAACGGAGCAGCGGTTGATTGAAATGGCATAACATAAATCCTTTTGCTTTCATCGCTGAATAAAGTTTAGGTATTATTGATTTTCTGGGGCTTTGATTGAATCTTCGAAATTAAGGGATTCTTTTGGTGTAGGAGTCTTGTCGTGCAGTTTGCTTTATTTTCTCTAAAGTATCTTCCACTTCATCAATAAATTACTGCTATTAAATATTAAAATATTAAAAAGGAGAACGAAAAAATATTGAAAATTCTTCTACTGGTTCAAAATTAATTTATTTGTATAAAAAAATTGTACTCACAGTTTATCAAATCAATAAATACTTATGTTAACCTATTCGGTCGAGTTTTGTGCTTAGCAACAAACATTACGTTTCATTTTCACGATATGTTAAATATTTACGCAAAAGAATGTGTCTGTACATTGTAAGAATATAAAAATCCTGGAATTTTTACTTGGTGACATTGTTTTAATTATACTATTCTGAAGACTTTTCATCCGACAAAATTCTTAGCAAGAAATTCATGCGTAGGCAGAAATTTCCATATCATGAGCGGAATTTTATAATAGCTTCCAATGAAGCACAAATTATCTTATAAAATTAAGCAATAAAGAAAATTCTGATTAGATTGAAGACATTGTTGTTATAAGAAACACAGAATAAGCAAAAGCCTTATATTTTCAATGTTAAAATCTTAACGAATCGTTCGTACTTAGGTATGTAAGTGAGAATTTTTTTGATTATTAAAATAATACCAGCGTTGGACTGCTACACTGCTCCAGTGGTTTGTAGCGTGATGTTTTGAACCCTATATACTGATCCAGCTTATAAACTATCCCTGTGCATAATTTATAAGAGAAACAAACATCCACCCTAAAAACTTTCGTGTTTAAAGTATTAGTAAGATTCAGCCAAGAATGAAAATATAAGCAGTATGCATTAATAATTAATTATGTATTAACACTTTGGGTAGTTATGCTTTAAAAGACGAAGAACTTTGAAGAAGAAGACCAAAAACTTTGACTAGACTCAAATTATTAATATTTACCATGTATTAATAATTGAGTCACCTGCTTTAATTTACCTATCTAGTTTTTCAAATTGAAATATTTATTTATAACGTTATAAAATACAACTAAAAGTAGCTAATTTTAAATTGAAATATTTCAAAGCAGTAAAGTTAGCTGTCATACTTCTTTCAATTTATTCATTCTAATAAATAAATATACTTTAATTGTATTTAAATCAATCATATATATCTACATGAATCCTAAATGAAGTTATATTAAAGTAGGTACATTCATTGTAGTGTATTAGTTTAAAAAAGCTGCTGACATTTATATAAAAATTGTTAACTCCCTAACTCAATATTATTTTATGACAAGCACTTGCGATCAGGTTCGGATTTGGAGGTCTCAAGGCCTTGGAGTAAAGAAGGAATGGAAGCACCTTGTCCACAAATTATTTTCCCTCAAGACGAAATTCGAAGCACTTATCAGGACGATTCGCAAAGAGATCCGAAGGTAACTGACATAGCTCAACGGATTAGCAAGATGAAGTGGCAATGGGCAGGACACATAGCTCGAAGAACTGACGGCCGATGGAGCAAAAAGGTTATCGAGTGGAGACCACGAACTGGCAAGCGCAGCGTAGGACGGCCGCCTGCACGATGGACCGACGACCTCATAAAGGTCGCGGGGAGTCGGTGGATGCTGGAAATCGATGGGGGAGGCCTATGTTCAGCAGTGGACTACAACAGGCTGATGATGATTGATTGATGATGATTGATCAGAACGATCCGGAATTTAGTTATTTGACTGATTACCTGATTGGAGTGGACAGTTATATAAATAAATATATTATATCAATATTTAAGAAATATATATTCTTGTTACTGAAGCAAGTAAAGGTGAAACAACGAAAAATATCGGAAGCCAAGTTGTTTACTAGTGTTTGCTTGCATTGGAAGTTGTCCTATTGTATGTATATTTTGAATCTCTGTTGTGGAGGTGCTAAGGCTGTAGCCCTGGATGTTATCCTAACTTAAATAGGGCCCTGCTTACAATAGTCTTCTGTTTCGGTTATATTAATAGGGCCGCCCTAAACGTGGCAAGTCCTCACTTAAAGTGTTTGTTAACTTTTCAATTTGGCAGGACAAGTCTCGCTAAATTATTTAGTTCTAAATTCTATTTGTTAGCTCGAAAGTTCTATGGAATATTTAAGTACTTTCTAAGAAGGTACCATTTAATACTCTTAAGTTTTGTTGAAGCGCTTGAAAATAATGTATTTAAATTTATTTTAACCCTATTCCTAACTTATCGTAACACATTGAGATACACTAGAGCTCATTTTCCATACACATTTATAATATCCGTCTTTGTGAGAACAACTTTTTTGGAAAAAATATTTGTATGTCTATTGGTAATGCTGATAGCAAATCGTCTTGCCTATTACTAGCAACGAAAACCCCAAATATATAAAGTATATAAAAACCTTACTTATGTTCTTATATTTTTATGTTATATGTTATTCATATATTTTATATTGTCCTTATTATGTTATATCGTTATGACTACGCTTCCCACGCGCTGTTACACCCGCGTAACTCCCTTTCCCGTGGGAACTTCATATATATTTATTTATGTACAAACACACAAAAGAAACAAAATGAAAAACTTATATATGTTACGGCTAATAGCCGAAGTGCGGCTACACCTAGGTTTAGCCGGCTACATGCGGTTAAACTTAGATCAACCTCAATAAGTCCCTGTTCAACTCCATTGGTTTAGGTTTAGGTTATTATTTTTTTTTAACCACCCCAACATCTTTTTGTGTCGTGCATAGGTATTGTTTATTTAATTAAAACCTAGTTCTAACCGAAGATAAGTAGGATAGGTACATCTAAGTTTAACCGGATGTCGTCGGCTGCACCTAGTTGTAGCCGGCTAAACCTAGGTGTAGCCGCACTTCGGCTATTAGCCGTAACATATATAAGGAAAGAAATTGTACCTACAAAGGTACTGCTTATTGCAAAAGACAACTCGTCCAGCAGACCCGCAAGAGGAAATGTGAAAAAGAAAAAATATAAATAAAGCCCATGTCATCCGGGGATAGTGTAGCTTTCCAACGGTGAAAGAATTTTTCAAATCGGACCAGTAGTTTCGGATACAAACAAACAATCAAATCTTTCATCTTTTTAGTATTAGTATATTAAACATGAATACAATTAAAATATTCTCATAATCGTAACTCAGTTACTTACTTACAATTACCGTATCTAACAATATCATCATAATAACTAGGTACGATTAAACAAGTAAACTCACTTTTTTATCACATTTTTTATGAATAACTATAAAATATACGACGAGAGGTGGTTGAAGATTAAGTGTCTTAACTTTTTCAACTCAATCATAAAATAATTTTCTTCCTAGCGGTCGCGAGCCGCCAAACAAATTATTTAGAAAAAAGTTTTATCTGAAGATACAATTATTTAAATCTCGTTGCAAACAAGGTCAATGTAATAAGACAAGTAAATTGACAAACCTTTTTACTTTCATATTATTATTATTTTAATACCGCCCAGGTGCGGTGTTGGCGTATTTCCTATCCACATCGAAACCTGTACACAACGTTCTATTTGGCTTTATTATTCTCATGTTTTATTAAAATCTAATCAGCAGTTTTAGCGTTTATAATATTAAGTAGGACACAAAGCACACCCAGACTCAGAACAACTATCTGTGGTTCACACAAATAATTGTCACGGGTGGGAATCGAACCTAGTCTCAGAAGCTAATCGAATTGAAACCACCGTAAGCACTGAGCTACCGGTAATAATAATAAAAAGTTTAAATAATTGTTAACGACCTATTTCGGTAAATAACATGGATTAGTAATCATGCAGCGGATTCTGAATTTGTTTGTAATGTAAGTTTACTCAGAAATCAAAGTCCTAGAAGCTATTATAGTTGACTAGCTGCGCCCCGCGGTATTACCCGCGTTACTCTGATCCAGTGGGTCGGAGCGTAATTTTTTTGTAGCCTATATGTTAATCGAGCTTATTAACTATTACGTGCAAAGTTTCAGCCAAATCCATTTATTAGTTTTTGCGTGAGAGAGTAACGAACATCCATCTATCCATCTATACTCGCAAACTCTCGCGTTTATAATATTAGTAAGGAAAGGTACATATTGACCATAAAATCCTTTAAATTAAAATCTTATCAGTGAATAAATTACCATGATATCTGATGTTTGCAGAACATCAGAAAGGGAAATATAATAAAGAAATTATATACGCGTTTATAACGCGTAACTATAACAATTAAATAAACGCAGTCATTTCACTGATCATATTTTTTCACAAGACAATGCGTTATATATTTCCGTTAGTATTTCCCATGAAAGTTTGCGAACCTTCAGCAAACAATATGAATATTAATTTTATTTTGTTCAGTTTTTATTAAACATCAGCACTAGTTTCATAATATATAAAATTATGCGTCCGAATTAATACACGTGAGCCATTTTATCGCGTTAAATTCTGCCCATAATATGGGCAACCTTTTCTAAGGTTCTAGTCTATCTCTGTACTACCAAATTGGTAGTAGTTTATTCATGAAACTTAACTTTAATAAGTTAGTAACTGATAGAGGGTTACCGTACATCTCCATATTTATTCTTTTAATCTTCATGGATGCAGCGAACAAAATAATTATATGAAATCATTCAGCGTAGCATACATCTCAGAGTTTGTGGGTTCGATCCCGTTGCCAGACAAGCAATCTTTGTGTAAAATGTAAGACTTCTTCCCGTGTCTGGTTGGTTGAGGGACTACTCTCTGTACTTTGGAAAGCACTTTAAGCCGATCCGTTATAGCAATGGTATATAAGTAAATGGGCAGAACGTTTCTCTGTATGTATGATAACATAATACTGCGATTACCAACACGACTGCCAAACATTGTGACCATGACAAAAAAAGTCTCTTGGTAGGCAAGGCCTCGCTTGAGTCGGCCCATATTCAAGTTATACTTTGATGAAGCAACCAATTCTATACGTAAACAAATACAATTGAATACTTCGTGTGCTTTTAAGCTCAATTTATCACATTTGCAATATATAATTATTTCGATATTGGACAATAATCACTAATCACATAATTCTCCATACAATATGTCCAGTTGATAATACATACATATTAGATTGCATCAAGGAATGTTTATTAATATAGTGCGTCATCGTAAAGTGGTTTTATTGCATCTGTATAATACATAAAGTAGGCAATATCCCTTACAAAGCAGCCATTCAGCCACTATCTGGTCATTTATAGCAAGAGATGAAACAAGGCGGCTTAAGTGCTGCACCCATGTATCGATATTCTTTCGAAGATTTTCGATACTTATTTAGATAATCGAAACATGGGATCTTAGTCTACTTTATAAGAGTATCCAATTCCTTCAATTCAACGGGGCAATGGGGCATTTTGGGAATGCTAAGTTATTAGGAGCATGGATTGAGAATAGTTTTTATTTTATAATTTAGTTCTTTATTTGTTTTATTGATAAAAAAAATATTTTATACAAATACAAACAAAGGGCAATGTACAAAGGTACTTGTACATTGCCCTTAGTTGAAGTTATACGTTGTTATTTTTAGTTGTTTTCAGGGGTGGTACATTTAACTTTAAGTTTATATTGTTAAATATTTTGTTTACATAATTCCATTGCTTAGATTAATAGGCATTAATACTATTAATCTATACTAATCGATACTATAGTATATAAAGCTGAAGGGTTTGTTTGCTTGAACGTGGGATGAGCTGCTGGACCGCTTTTAAATATTATTTCAGTTTTAGCCCATTTAACGAGGAAGTCCATAGGCTACATTTATTTATGAAGTTCCTTCGGAACGGTAGTTAAGCGGATGATACCGCGCACTAATATATATTTTAAAAAAATATATTTTTTTTATTCACAAAATAAATAACGGGTGTTATATATTTCCATAATGGTAAGTATCATTGGCTAAAAAAAAATATATTTTGTCAATTCAATCCTGTCAGTTAATCGTTACATGGCAACGATGTTTGTCGATACTAGTCACGTGACTAGTTGGTGCCGCAGTGTCGAAAGGGTGCAGTGCTTCAGCGACATCTGACTCAAGAGGTTCAACGAACTTTCTTTTACATATCCGTTCGCACTATAGTTTATGCTTTAAGTTATCGCTTAATGTGTTAAGGATTAAATGGATTGATTGTTGGTATGTTACACAATGTTTGTGATGGGTTACAGAAGACTTTTAAGAATGCAATAATACTGTTTGACGATCTAGTAGAAATATACTGCAACTAGTGAGGTCCCGGGTTAAAATCCAGAGTCAGAACCAATTGTGGTACTACAAATGAAGGGTACAGGCAAAGAACAGGGAATGTTCAAATATATAGATTTTGGAAAAATGCAATTAAAAATCATGTGTCGCTTTTATAGAGATGATTGTTACGGTAATAAAGAAGAACGTATTTTCAGTGCCATCTGTTTACTTTTTTTAAAAGTTTGTGACAGGGTATTAAACTACCATAGACATGTTTCAACAAAAAAATAGAAAAAAAAATATTTAAACATTCCCTGTTCTTAGCCTGTACCCTTCAAATGATATCTCGAGAAGAATCTAAGTACCTGAAGTCAGGAAAATTTACTTTGGTGGTTTTTCACCCCCACCTCAGAGCGTACGTTAAACTTTTGGTCACGCGCCTGATCTCCGGTATAACCGTGGCGTCGCACCGGATTTCGTGCATCCATATTTAATTTGCACACACGCTTTATAATAGCCTGCCAAATTGACATCAAATGTATTACGTTATTTAAAAAAAAAAAAACATTCATTTCATTTAATTTGCTCTTATTGTTTTGATAACTCGTTTTAATTAATTACTATGTATTAAATATTAGAATTTATTTCATTTAGTCAGTAAGAAACTACGCATGCAATACAATTTCCCAACTTTGATAAAATGTAACATTTAACTTTTAACCTGTTGAATACTACTTTGATAACAAATAGTGTCCATATCTGTAATAGTTGTAAACACCTAGCCCTTTTTTTCTTGTATATGTAATATTTGTCAATGTTTGTGTGAGCGAGCGAGTGGACTGTATTAAATGGTAATATTTAAATGAAAAGATGACTGAATAGTAGTATTAGAATATATTTTATATCGGAAAATCAACACTACAATGGTATGGTAAACACAATAATGACGCAATAAAAACATGACATGACAATATGTATAAAAGAGAATAAGTTTTCAAAAATAAATGTCTTATCAAAAAGGCCTGTTACCCAGCCAGTCGCCAACAGTATGTATTTATGTTATTGATGTACCTTAATAAATAAATAAATAATAGCTATGTTTAGCGCACTTCTATACTAATACTTAGCTGTCCGCGCGTGGTTTCAGCCGCGTAACTCCCGTTTCCGTGGCAACTTCATGATAAAATATATATCCTTCCTATAGCCTTCCTCGGTAAATGGACTATCTAACACTAATATTTTTTTCAGTCGTACCAGTAGTTTTTTTGTTTGCTTGAATTACTGGTCGGATTTAAAAAATCTTTTAGTGTTAAATTTTATCGATGAAGGCTTTGGCTGTATTTAATTATGAAGTTCCCACGGAAACGGATGATACGCGGGTAAAACTACGCTACTACGAAACTACGCAGCGGAAATCTAGTGACCAATATAGAGTTTGGTCAGTGAGTCTGTAATCGATCGAGAGGCCTATACAATACAAGCTTATACAGTCAGTTGTACAATTAATGTTTTTACTTATATGGCAATAAATAAATAATGTGTAACTTATTCATTCTTGGAGTAAAATAGGCATCATCATGCTAAGACCAATAAAGAATGTTTTGAAATCGGGGTGAGCCCAAACCAATTCCACTCAGATGAAGGCACGGGCATAGGCTAGTACTATACAATATCTATAAATAAAAAATATTGTTAACACAAATTTCATTTATTTCATTAGTAGAATTATATCTCGGTAATGTCATGAAGTCTTTATATAGTACCGTTTACTAACACAACACTAACATGTACCTACATGTATCTTCTATATTACTAAACATATTACTCTCTTTTTAAAACGTTAGATTTTCAGTAGTTTCTATGTAGTTAGAGCATCCGCCTTTCATACCCCATCCGTCTTGTCACGACAAGCGTCATACTCACGGTTTTAATTAAACACGGTCTCAAGGAAATTTTGTAAGAAATTTATTTCGTACCAAAAAGAACATGAAAGTAATAAAAAAGTTAGCGACTCCTTCATGCATAAGTCATTAGATCTAAGAAACAATGTTTTATTTGCTGTCACTGCTGACTTTTAAGCAACTCAAATTAAAAAGTATTGATCCTTTTTACTTTTAATGGAGAAGCAGATTAATATTGTGAAAGATTACTTGATAACCAAGTTAGTGATCGAATGTATCAAGATAACTACGTTTCGGATAGCAAAAAAGTTAATTTATGATACGAGAAGATTAAGATCGTTTTGATTACTTCATGGTTGTTTTTTTCAGACAATTCTTCTACTTTGGAAATAAATCAGGGATTGTACAATCTTATAATTTAAGTACACAAAGCTTTCCCAGACTCAGAATAACATCCTGAATCCATGGCTTACACATTTTATTATTGTTCCGGGTAGGATTAGCATCCAGAACACCACGTTTCAGAAGCAACTTTCGTCACCACTGAACTATTGGCGCAGTCTTGAACTTTAGATTGACATAATCATCGCTGATTACAATAGACAAATACCACGTTGATACTTACACTACAAGGCCATTTTTTTCCGGACGGACATTTGTATTTAGCCACAAGGCTTTTGTTACTTCAACGGGCATAAATCATCCAGTTTTATTATTTAGTTTTAAAACTACACGCTGCAAGAAAATGACGTCCTGCTAAATTCCAAGCCAAAAATTCATTTTCGTGCAGTTTGAAGTTTTAAAATTAAATAATAAAACAAGAGTTATGCTTAACGTTTTGGTCGATAAATTAACAGAAGCTTATGAAATACGAACAAAAATAAGTAAAAATAGAGAAAAAAGGGAGTTAGGCGGGTGAAACCGTGGGCGGGAATCTATTCAGTACATAAAATACAAGAATCGATCTGTATGTAAGTTTTTGTGTTAGCCACAATGTTAAATACAATTCTCGTAAAATTTAATGTTTGTTTACTAAATTTTTGCAGCAAATCTGTTCGTTATAATTAAATGAATCGGGTAGGAGAAATTTTCACAAATGCGCTCTCGTGGAAAGCGCTCCTTGATCCGTCAGAGAGGCATGAAATTAATTTGAAAACGGAAATTTTAAAACATCTACAAAAAGTCAACGGTGATTACAGGTACCATATTATGCTGTGCAGTTATTTTACGATGGATATACCAAGTCTATCAAATAAGGCCTTTTGTTGGAGTTTGCTTTTCGAGTATGTAATAATAATCTTTGAGATATTGGTAATGAAATAATGAAATTTATTCAGCACTTAGGAATTTACATACACTTGTACTTGTCAAAATTACACTGTATAAGACTAAATCTAACAAAAGTATCACTTAAGTAGCTAAAAATATTGTTATAATTATTTGATCTTACAGAATTTTTAATCAGTCTGTCCGTCTGTTGAGCCATAAATGACAAATGAACACATTAGGTATAGTAAGATGCCTTAAAGGTAACAGGTAAAAAAAAAGTGGGTGGTAATTTATTAAGCACTCAAATACTACCTTTATTTTCAACTAGCTTCCGTCGCGCGGTTTTACCCGCATATCCGGTCCCTGTGGGAACTTCATAATTAAATAACTACGTTATTCTGAATAATTTAACTTTCTAATGTTGAAAGAATTTTTGAAATCGGTCTAATAGTTTTAATTCAAATGAAACCATCCAACTAGTTTGTAGTTGGATGGGTGAGATGAGGCGGACCTATGATTACATAAAAAAAAAAAACTGGAAGAAAATTATCCTTTTACCTCGCCAGTTACGACTTCAAGGCAGTATAATGTATATATCGCAGCAATGTACTCAAATCAGTCCGCCAATCAAACGCTGACATTTAATTAAATGCCTAGGCAAATCGTTGATTGAACTAACATCACTTGACATTTAACTAGTTGGATTAAAGGAAACTAGCCCTTTGAATTTGGCTAACGAAAAAATCAGGCAGGTAATTTAAATTTAGTCTAGGTTTAGGTTTTCGATTTGGCTAGTCATCCTTTAGCCATTTCGTTGAACGTCGGCGTCCAATTAACGGGCTAGCTGTCCTTTTGATAGCTGCAACATAATATAAGACATAAATAATACATAAGTACTGAACTAAGGTTAGCAATCTCCTCTCGCCATGTATCGTGACCGTGTTTTGAATTTAAAACGATTTTTAATTGGGTCTAAGTTTATTTTGATGTTTAAAAAACACAACACGTAATGTGTCAGGTGTTACCATTAATGTAGGTGAATGGGACACATACAGGCTTTTAAGGCGCACATTTGTTTTAATAAGTACGAAAGGTAAACAAATTGTATTAATTTCGGTAGGTAGGTACTGTTCATGTATTTATTTTTAGATTGTGTTGGGCCCAAAAATATCGTGGTTTAGGTATTTAGTAACTTACAACTAATTTATTTTTAATAGCAATTAAAATGAGTTATAATATAATAGTAAAAAATTGACTGCATCAGGGCTCAGTGATTACGGTAGTTGCTTCTGAGCCTTGGTGTTCTGGGACCATTTATTTAGGCTGGAGCTCTGCTCGCTTTTATGCCCGGTGAAGTAGCAAAAGCCTCGTGGCTAAGTAAGTATATCAATAAGAAAAAAAAAATTGTTCGACTTTCACATGGGAAAATTATAAATGTGAACCACAGATAGTCTTGATGTACTTTGTGTCCGTGAATTGGTCGTTTGTAAAGTCCAACGCGATACAGGGATTAATTTAAGTAGTGTGGAAGTTAAAATTAAAAAGGGTTATTCCTGTTTTTTTCATCAGGGTTTTGCATTCTACTAGTACTCTTGTTAACCCCTCGTGCTAAGCTAAAATGCTTGTGTTACGAGTGGCTTCACGTCGGTAGTGCAATGGGCGGGGGTAGAACCGGCAACCACAAGATCACAAGTCCGATGCCATATAGCCGGCTACGGCCGCTTCCGACACATTTTCGGTGGGATAGAAACGCACTGAGACTCACTTCCAAGACTTAAAGCAAGATTTATACCGCTACGCCACCGAGCAGATGCCTTTTATTTTGGAGGAAAGTAATAAAAGTTTTAGGTTTTTATCTACAACGAAAACAAAACTTGAATTGTAATATAGAACTTAGAAAAGAATAAATCTAATTTGACTTAGTAAACTAAGTTAATATTTGATTATTGAACATTGCGTGGAACATGTTTTAAATTTTTTTGTGTATCGAATTCCACATGAAAGTTAAAGGTATACAAATCTATACCTATATTTAACTAGAAGCTACTGTTACACTAGCATACCCTATACCTGGATAGAGCAGCTTTCTAATAGTCAAAGACTTTTTAAAATTGGGCCAATTCTTCCAATTCTCTCCAATCCAATTCTCAATTAATTAGATTAGTTCCGGAGTCTATTCAATGCAAACAAACAATCAAATATTTCCTCTTTATAATATTAGTATAGATTGTAGTTAAATTATAGTAATTCTCAAGTGTCTGCGGAACTAAGGCTATGATAGCCTGTTCTGGAGAAATGTCGCATATTATCGTGTCGGCTTTGGTATGCCGTTAACACTACACATATGATGGATGGCTTAGAACTAATATTATACTATCACGCGAGCATAAGGCAAGTCTACACTACGAACATGAAGCATGATGCATTTTTGTATATTATTCATATTAAAAATAAATGAATGACAACCTCCGTAGCGTAGAGGAATTTGGCTTTGGGTTCGATCCCCACGCCGGACAGAAAATCTTTGTGTCGATTCTAAGATTTCTTTCCGGGTCTGGTTGGTTGAGGGACTACCCTCCGTGCCTCGGAAAGCACGTTAAGCCGTTGGTCCCGATTGTTATAACATCAACTATAATAATCATATATCAAGGAACGGGCAGCAGCGTTTCCTTGTGTCGTACAACATAGCAATACTGCGGTCACTAACCCGCCTGCCAAGCGTGGTGACTATGGCAACTGCCCTCCCTCGGGAGGAGGCCCATGTTCAGCAGAGGACGTTATACAGGCTGATGATGATGATTGATATTAAAAATAAACTAGGTCTACACAGATTTATTTTGATAGCATTTTTTATACTTAACAATCTTAAGAATTTTCGTCGCTTAATCAAATTAATCAATATAATTGGATTGAAGCTCAATCCAATGTGTCATCATCATTATCAGACCGTATAAAGTCCATTGCTGAACATGAGCCTTCTTCCGAAGCGGGGTTTTGTTATCACCACGCTTGGTATGCGGGTTGGTGACCGCGTTATGATGTAGAACACAAGAAAACACTGCTGTCGGTCCCTGGTATACTATTGTTATAGATGATGTTATAACACTCGGGACCAATGGCGTAACGTGCTTTTCGGGGCACGGAGGTTTCGAAAAGAAATTTCGAAGATTTTACAAAAAGATTTCTTGTTCAGCATGGGGATCGAAACCACGAACGTGAGACATATAGACATATACCTACTGTTATTTGGCTGTGATGAGCATGAATTACCGCCTCTATTTTGTCCCAGTCATATCATAAAATCTAAAAACATACGTAACATAAACATAATCTACTTAAGTTCATGGCAGATATGGAAAACGGTAATGTACATTATTGACGCTGTCAGCAATTTTGTACGGAATATATCCCAGGAGGCTAACTCCATTTCTCGTTGAAACATTACTTTCTATTTAAAGCAACTGAAATTCAGTCTTCAGCCGTTCGCGTATAGTAAGTATTTGTTAGTGCGAGTATTTACTTTAATATTGTATTGGAGCTTTTATGGTATTGGTATAAAGCCACGGAAGTGTTGTGACGCCAAAACGTAAAAGGTGCTCCCAAAGTATATGCCATCCAATTAATAGCAGATAGTAACAAGTATAATGAATGTGTGGACGTTAGTAAAGGATTCTAAAACATTATTTACTAATTATAAAATAATATTCAAATAGCAAATAAACAAGTGCAAGGTAAGATGGATTTGGTATTCAAATGGACTCAGCTTCACGTAAGTCAGAGAATTTTGTGAACGCAGTGAATAGCGGTTGAGTTGATAAATCGGTATTGCCACAACTGTTGTCCTACACCGAAGGCATAAAGGCTCTTTCAAAAGTTTTTAATGATTGAGAGCTAGGTTAGCTACGTTTAATTGTATTTAAATGATAGTGTATACATACCTATATACTTAAATTTAAAGTCTATACTGATTGTATAATATAGAAAGGAGGTGATTTTAGTTATTGATCAAATCATACAATCATATAGAACCTCCTTGAACAGATTGTCACCGCGTCATCATCGGCACGTCTATGGAATTTATATTATCTTTGCCAGTCTCGGCGGGAAATACGATCGTCTGTTGTTAGTTTTCTTCTACATTATCTACAAAAGCTCTGTTACCATTATCTGTATATAAATACACAAATGAAAAACTATTGTCGCAAGATTTATTTAAAAAATCATCTAATAATCCTCAACAGTTATCTGTAACTAAAAGATAACCTTCGGCATCAGCACTTTCGGATCGTTTGGCCATAGGTGGCGTGATTTACCAAAGTATCACTGAAAAACAAATAAAATCCTTCAAGTTCTAAAATCAAAACTTTTGTTTTTTTTTTCTCTAGCGAACGAATCTTAATAAAACATTTATGGAAACATTGTCCAGTATCATAACTTAAATGTCAAGTTGCGCACAATCAGAAAACTTATTAAACTTCCCTTTAGAATTGCTGTTGGAGAAATTTGTGTGCGTTTTGTGAGTCTAGCTGTGCTGTTTGTTCTACTTTAAAGGGTTTCGAACAATAAAGACCTTGTAATTAAGTTGTTGGTTTGTTACGAACAATGGAATTTTTTCAACGTTGAATTTTTAAATTTTATATATTTACATTAAAAATGGTATTCATACCTGAGCTGCCTTGCTAGTGGTATAATAACAGTACCTATACCGTGTCCGGCATAGTGGAAACGCAAATATAGTAAAACGAATCCATATTGTATCTTTTTCTGAATACTATTTTGCTTACAGTAGGTAAGTTAAGTTCATTCCAATACCAGTGGTATTTGTTCTAATACCACGTTTTGGTATTAGAACTTTTACTAACTAAATTATTAAGCGGCCGTAGCACAATGCTAAGGCGTCGACTTGTTATCTTGTGGTCGATCCAGTTCGATCTCCACTCATTGCACTACCTACGTGAACCTCCTCGTAACACAAGCATTTTAGCTTAGCATTAGTGTTTAACAAGAGTATTATTGGTAAACCCTCGTGCTACTAGTCTACTAATATTAGTAGACTTCAAAATTTTGTTAGTAATGACGATAAAAAAAATTGTCTTAATTATCTGCATTACTGCTAATTTATTCATGTTAAGTTTATGCAAAATGTTGTAGAGAGGCGGTTTTTATGACAAAAGCATTCTCTACTTGTCAACGTTAGTGACGTTAGTGTGGAACAGAGAATACATGGTAGACCGTGCACTTGGTGAAGAAAAAATATGAAGTTTCTATAAAAAAGATTTATTCATGTTTATTTTTATTTTTTTATTTTTTTCTATATTTACATTTATTGTAATTAACAAACATGAATAAAATACAAACTAAAAGTAACTAATTAAAAATAAAACTAACTTATATACAACTATTCTAAATCTATACTACTTGGCAAGGTTCCCAGAATGCTGGCAGCATTACCACGTTGAATGGCAATGCTTACCTGCTGTGCAAAGTAGAAACCAGCACTCGGAGAACGTGCCGCACTTAAGAGGGCCGCTGCGAGGTATTTATAAATTAATTTGGCTCCCGGTCCCCACGGGCCCAATGTTTCGACACCAAAAGGCACAAATACATAACCACTATCAAGGGTACTATATTTGCGCCTCTTGAGATTCTCCGCGGATTCAGCCGCCATGCCAGCCCTACCCTGAGTCCCGGAAAGATGAGACGGCGCGAGGGTGTCGACGCACGTAGCGTCCCACACCAAAGGCCGTCCCATCCTCCAAGGCACCAGAGTCATTCCGTCGGGCCTTTTACCATCGTCGCGCATAAGGCCATTAGGCTCTAAAACGGCTGGCATATTTGCCGAGCTGAAGGCCCGACGGATTATATCATTAATAGTGATTATATCATCATTAATATTCATGTTTATTACAATTAGAATAAACTTTTTACAGTTGATATAATTGTTGTGATATGAAACATCTCGCGGTTGAACCCTACAGATTAAATTATCTATATATTATCAGACTACAGTACTCCTTCCTAAAAAAATATAGATTATTTAATCATACTACAATTAAATATCTGATAGAAATGCGAAATAAAAAAATAGCAATAATACAAAAAAATAAGAAAATAAGATTAAAACACTGGGAAATAAATATTTATAAACATATGTATTTACTAAGTAAATAAATGTAATGAAAACGTAATGACCTACATATTCCGATCTATTATAATCGAAAGTTTACTGAACTACGTATGAAAATAACCTATCGGAATGATTTCCCATGGGTCGATTTTAACAATACCGAAGTGTGGTAAATGGTGGTGATACAATCTTCTTACATGAGCTCAATGGTTGGCATTTAGAAAATATGTTTTATTTTTGTAAATTAATGCCTGCATGAAAACATCCCGTCATTTTTTTAAACCCCAAAAGAGTAATTTTATTGTGAGAGCGTTTTATATCAATCAATCAGCCTATTTCAGTCCACAGCGGGACTAAGGCCTCCCCTAATTTGCGTCATAACCACCGTATACTTTGGTCTTCAGTCACTACAGGCATACGCGAAGAGCGAGGTCTTTCTTCATGAACAACTTTGACTCTTCGACATAAATTCGTTTTGACATTACATTCTTTTCAAATTTAATTATAATTAGTTAACTCGTTAACTTACTGAGTGTTATGAATAAATGAATTTAATGTATAGTGTTTTTCATTAAAACGAGTAGTGGCCCAGTACTCGAAATTAGAACGTAATTGCTGCTACATAATTTAGATCTTTTGCAACAGGTGTATATTATGCAAGCCTTTGTATTTCACTTTCAATTGCTCACTTATATACATAAAGGTATATAATACAATAAATATAAAATAACCGCTTCTTGCCTTGACATACACAGCACAAAATAAATATAAAATATGATTAGCAAACAACTTGTTGGTTTTTAGATATGATATAGCTATTTACAAGCAAGATCAATTAACCGTCGCGCACCGTGCCGTGTCACCATTGTGATCGCAATACATTTTAATATTGTCATTTTGAGTATTCATTCATTCATTGAACGTTATACACTACTACGGATTCACTGACTCAGCACTTGATCTTGTAACATCGTATTTAACAGATTGGGAACAGAAAGTATCTATAATTGATAATGTAACTTCTTAAAGTTCTACCGTCAAAATAGGAGTTCCACAGGGGTCTGTTCTAGGTCCATTTTTATTCCTAATTTATATTAATGATCTTCCAAATGTGGTCAAGAATGAGTGCGATATCTTCTATTAAACTTAACTCCATCAACAATATTTTTAGGAATTACTCTGGACTCCAAGTTGCAATGGGGACCACACATTGAAAGATTAGCTGACAAACTTAGCTCTGCATCTTATACAATCTGGAAAATCCGACAAATGACTGATGTAAAAACAGCTTGGTTAGTTTACTTTCATAGTGTAATGTCATATGGTATCCTATTATGGGGATCGGCCGCCGATATTCAAACTATTTTTATATTACAAAAAAGAGCAATCCGAGGTATTTATAAAAAAAAGGAAGACGCGATTCTCTTCATAGTCTATTTAAAGAAATAAATATACCTACTGCGCCTTCTGAATATATATACCAAAATATAGTTTACGCCCGTAAAAATATGAATAAATTCAGTAAGAAGAAGGACGTACATAATTTTAATACTAGAAACAAAGATAAGCTCATTACACCTTTTTACAGAGTATCTAAGACAAGTAAATCGTTTCTTGGAAATTGTATAAGATTCTATAATAAACTTCCTCTAAATGTAACAGCTTTGCCGGACCATAACTTCAAAAAATATGTAAAAAAGGTCCTTATGACTCGCGGTTATTACAATATCAAAGAATACATGGATGATGGAGATGTTTGGCGGATGAGTCCATCGGTTACATTGCGGCAGACTGGCACCTTTTAGCTATCACACCGAATTTGCAACTAAATTAAAAGTCTATTCTATGTAATTTATAAATTTGTAATTGTTTATCTATATGTAAGAGAACTGATCAGACTGTAGGAATGTACTTGATACTTACTTGAAACTTTCATTGTTTCCGTCACAATTTCCTGCTGCGAGTACCTACATATCGATGTATGGGGATCACTAACCTAGATACTAAAAATGTTTTTTAAAGATGTACAAATGATTAATCAAAGACTTTAAAAGATGACAAAAATAATGATCTCGGAGTTTCTTATAGTCTTTCTTCTCCGGGTGTCACAACGTAGGAAGCTAGGCTAGGGTCCGGTCGTGCTTGCAAGGCGAGGCTCGCGACTCGTTCTATGCTTCTGACCGAATCCCAGCCCACGCTGGTTGATTCTAATTATATTTATAATACGCGACTATCACATGCCACATTGGTAGATTTAAATTCTATTTAATAACATGACTGTTGAAATGTATACTAATTAATTAGTCAAGATTTTTTTTTTACTCTTTTTGTATTTTTATCATTGTATTTGACTTATAATAAGTACGATCGATTCGTCTACATTATCAATAAACGTTTTCATTTCATTTCATTTCATACAAAGTTTTACTACGGAACGAACATGTTTAAAGGCGAGCTTGATGAAAGCATAGACGCCTGCACTTCTTAAAACACTACAGCTCTATTCGGTTATATTATTTATGATTACATAACATTGACAGCCCGCCTTTTTATAATTGTCTCTTGTCATCTTTGCATCTTTATTTCATTTGTTCCATAGTAAAACTTATAATAAAATCCTACTGAAATCACTGCCTTTGTTACAGGTTCTCATTGATTCAGTTATGAATTTTCTTCCAGCAAACCTTTAAAAAATAAATATTTGATAGTGATATCAAATATTTCAACATAGAGTACAACAGATTTAAACTATAGAATAACAAATTGGTAAATAAATCAACAAACATACATAGGTGTACTATTACTGCATATTAATTCTAGGAATAAATGTATCATATTTCATATTTTGTTTTAATTAATATTAATGTTGGCTTCCTAGTATAAAAATGTTTCCTGGTATAACTGAAGGGATGTGAATGGAAGGATATTACTTTGAAATGAAATATATTTATCATTGCGTTGATGTTTATTATTTTGTAATGGAAAATGAAATTCGACGGTAAAATTTTATGAACGTATAATTTGTTTTCGTAACCATATCTGTCGGTGCGATACCTTTTCAGTTTTTAGGTTAATATAATGTTTAGATTATTCTCAGTTTCATATTTAAATTTGGTTTAGATGTATATTTATTATATGTACATATGGAAGAAAGGATAACCTCCGTAGCGAAGCAGTATTTGGCTCGCTTCAATCTCGGAGGTTGATGAAGATTTCTATCCGGGTCTGGTTAGTTGAGGGACTATCCTCCGTTCCTCGGAAAGCAAGTTAACCGTTGGTCCCGATTGTTATAAAATTATCTATAATCATCGTATGACAAGGAACGGGCAGCAGCGTTTCCTTGTGTGGTGCAATATATTATTGCGGACACCAACCCGCCTGCCAAGTGTGGTGACTATGGCAAATACCCTTCCTCGGGAGGAGGCCCATGTTCAGCAGTGGACGTTATACAAGCTAATGATGATGGAAGAAAGTTATACATCTACATTATCTAACCAAGAAATAATATTACTGTATCAAGAAATATCACCTACTCGCTTCCCGCGCGCGGTTTCACCCGCGTATCTCCCATTCCCGATGTAACTTCATAATAACATATAACTTACTCGATAAATGGACAAGCTAACACTGAAAGAGTTTCTCGAATCGGACTTGCAGTTCCTGAGACTAGCGCGTTCAAGCAAACAAACCCCTTATCTTTATGTATTAGTATAAGATTTGACTGTATTAGTTTTAAAACTGTATTCGTTGTAGCTTTAAGGTTTCACACGTGTCCGATGCACAGTATTCGTGATAAATATTGTAAAAGTAGCCTACTGTTATTTAGAGAAACATTGAATCCATCCACCTTTACTCATTTAATGAGTTAGTTGCCGCCCGAAAAAAACCCTTAAACTTTACTACAAAATATTAATATTTCAACAACATTTAAACTAACTTATAGCTATACGAAAGTTAATTTTTCAGCGCGCTTAACGTAAAGCTGTGCATAAAAATGAAAATGTCGAAACAATAGTTGCAGTCTACAGGACCCCTATATTGGCAACGAGCTGCGGAGAGCAAAGTGTAAACTACTCTCACACCCCAGCTCATGAAAAATTTTACTCCACATTTTCTGAAAATGCAAAAATATCCCCTCTCATTTCATTCGCCAGTAAAGTTTTTATTCGGAAACAGAATTTTAAATATCAGAAGGCTTTTTAGCACTTAGGAACAAAGGCGATTAAATTATTTGTAAATGTTGCAACAAGGAAATTTCGTGAGAATGTTTCCATGATATATAGGTATTTAAACCTTCTAGTTTGCAGGCACAGTTTTGGAAAGGAAGTTTGAAAGAAGTAGAGAGCCAGTGAACTATGGATCCGAAACGTGGGGCTTCACTATAGGCCTGAACACGAACAGACTCAGACTCGCTCAACGAGCTATGGAGAGGGTTATACTCGGGGTTTCTCTACGAAATCGAATCAACAATGAGAAGAAACGTAGAAGAACGCGGGTTACCGAAATAGCCCAACGGATTAGTTCGTTGAAGTGGCAATAGGCAGGCCATATAGCACGGAGAGCCGCTGGAGCCAAAAAGTTATCGAATGGAGAGCGCGGATCGGCAAGCGTAGCGTAGGAAGTCCGCCAACTAGATGGACGGATGATCTGGTAAAGGCCGCGGGATCATGGTGGATGCAGGCCGCCTCCAACCGTAATACTGAGGGAGGCCTATGTCCAGCAGTGGACGTCCTACGCCTGAAATGAAGATGATGAAAAAAAAACAATTCAAAGGTTTATTTCCTCTGTTTATCAAGAGACTTGTTTTATTCTATTAAACTACAGATGTGTACAAAATAAATAAATTAGCAACCTAAATTAGTCATTAACATAATTTGAATTGCAATTTCATATTAAAAGCCACCATAACCACAATTTAGCGAAATTTTCGGTAGATAGATTTATCTACCTGGAATTATAACAATCTGCCATTTGACATTTATAACCACAATTGGTCTGGTCTCATCTAAATTTATTTAACAACTAGCTGTAACCCGTGATTTAGTCAAGGTAAATAAAGGATTTTAAGTAGGTACCACACACACACATACATATCTAACAATGAACATCTCGTCTCAGAATACACAGAGAAACAAACAGTCAGAAAAAATAAAAAGTAGCCTATTGACCCGCCAAAATTGGTTTTGCCGGTATTACAAAAAAAATTGTTTTGTTTTTAGTACCTATACTATTTACATTCATATGTATTCAGTAAAAACCTCTACACTAATTTTAGTTCGCAATTTTTTTTCCGATGATCTGAAGTCCGAGACACCGCTATCTTTACCGTAGAGCGACAGTTGGACAAAACTCCCCTAAAAATGAAAAGTCATAACTACTCAATGCCCCCGTTAGCGATCGCCCTGAGCCGAGCTCAAGTCCCACAGGGGATGACCTCTGGCGTGCTTAGGCCGCGTTAACGGAGACGCGAGGCGTCACGCGGCGCGATGTGCGGCGCGGCCCGCACTGAAATCAAACATATGGCGTTGTATGAGTGCGAGTGAGATGCGAGACTGCACGCCGCGCGCGTTGCCGTCGTCTCCGTAAACGAGGCCTTAGTTTGGTGTATCTAAACGATTTAATAAGGCTGGAGCCATCATTTTATGCCCACTGAAGTAGCAAAAGCCTGGTGATTACATTTATATACGTTCAACAAAAAAAAAAGGAAAAAACTGTCACTTTTCCATTTTAAACTGACACTTCAATTTAATTTATTTGTACAGAATAGAAGCATAGATCATAGAAATTACATGGCAATATATCTAAATTAAATATTACACATTAGTTGCTATGGTAGAGCGTAGTAATTTGTATTTATTATTAACATAATAGTTAATGAAGGCACATAATTATTGTAATATGAGAAGTAATTAAAATTTCTTAACCACTACATACAATTAATTACTAATTTAACAAGCTCTTTTAAAAAGGTAACTTGAAGGTAATGTGAGAATAAACATATAAGGTTGCTTGTTTTAAAGAAATAAACTGTTACGTTTGGGTAATAAGGTAATATAAAATATGAAAAAATTAAATTCATGATGTCAGATAATATTAGATTGAAGGTATAGCGATCTTAAGATATAATTAAAACAGTAACATACAATGATATCTATACTTATATATAAAGCTGAAGAGTTCGTTTGTTTGCTTGAACGCGCTTATGTCAGGAACTACTCTTAACATTTAAAAAAATATTTCAGTGTCAAATAGCCGCTTTATCGAGGAAGGCTATATTTAAAAAAAGGTAATTTTGAAGTTCTTACAAAAAAACGCGAGGAAGCTAGTACATTATAAAATTCGAGGAGTCTGTCAGAACTAGGTATTAGTTTTAAATTATTATTATAAATTACAAAAAAAATAGCATTCTGCACTTCTGCTCTATATAAACTATAAGTGTGCAAAATTTCATACTCCTCCGTCCGCCAAATTTTCGTAAAAAGTGGTACATAGATTAATGTATAAATTATCTTATATGCAAATACCTCAATACTACTCTTTAATCATTATACATATATTACATTGTTGAAATAAAAATATTAAATTAATTTTATATAAAATCCAACATTATATGAAATAAAATATAGCATTAAAGTTCAAACAGAAAAAACATTAAGATATTAAAGTAACGTTTCTTAACTATAAAAAGTAATTTAAAATTAAATCGGTGCATACTTTAACATAACCCGCAAATTATACCCAAGTTTCACGAGTGGTTCTGGATCCCTCTAACGTTATAACGATTAAACTGGAAACATAAATAGTACAAACTGGTATTTATTTGGGCTCATCCTTCCTTTAATTACGGCTACGACCCTAAACAGACTAATTGATACAAATCACGATATTTCAGTGTTTGACCTTATAGAAAATGTACGTATGGCTTTTCATATATCTTGTAACGTTTTCTAGTAATAGCGTTTATGTGACGTTCATAAAAGGTTGTTATCATAGAGAATCTGATTAACTGAGACTGACAGAGTGAGACTAACTGACTGATACTGGCTGACTGAGACTGGCTGACTGAGACTGGCTGACAGAAACTGACTGACTGACTGACTGACTCAACTGAGATTCACAAGTATCTTAATATTTCTTAGAATCTGGAGTTATTGCGTTTTTTTAATAGCATCTGCCCTTGCATGCTTTGTATTTAATACCATGACCTGTGGCCGGTTTCTCTCGCATTTACCAGATATATCACTCACTGCAGGAAACATTAGTCTCTGTCGGATAAAAAATATAGCCTATTGACGTAGTAACTATTTATTAATTTGTGCTAAGTATTGGTTGGTGGATAGATTTTAAATTAAACTAAAAATTACATATTTAACCTATAGCTAAAACTAGCTTATAAAATAAAACTATTCTAATCTACTGGGTGGACGTTACATTCTCAGAAACCGGCAGCATTGACCCGTTGAATGTCAGTAAATAAAGCAATGCTTGAACGTGTTACATTAACTAGAGTCACAAGGAGATTCTTATAAATTCCCTACATATACAGTATATCATGTATATGTGTATATTTAGATATCCAGCAAATCTGCCATTATTGAATGTTAAACATTTACCCAGGGTTTTTTAACTTTTTATTTAATGCATTTAATTTATACTAACACATCCTACTTGCTAATGTGCGTAACTTTGATAAAACTACGAAAAATAAAGTGGTAGGTATTTTATTGTAGAAACTTTGGTAAGAAAATGTTTAAATTCTTCTTAAAAATCAATCATTAGATACTCTAAAATGTACATACATGCCGTTCACAAATAGGTCAAAATAAATGAGCATCATTTGTCAATGGTTCGTGTAAAGAGCGTTCAATTGTTGATATTTCGTTTAGACATGTCACCTCCGTTTCAATGTCACAACATTATCAGTCCAATGAAATGTTGTACACTAATTAATTTCGACCGGATGCAGAATTGACCTATGTCAACAATGGAATCGTTTAATTCTACCCCAGGCATTCACTATTACATTCCAATACGATCCTTCAGTTAAAACATTAGAGTCTATAACTGCTTGATGAGCGTGTAAATTGCCGTTTTATGTTAGGGCTGTGAATCATTATGTAAACGTACAATAAGGTCAGCACGTCCGGAGTACATTGTCAGACTAGAAATTAACGGAGCGTAATTATTTTATTAGGCACTCTAAGGAAAATTGTAGAAAACATAATATAGAAGCACTTATTAGATTAGTTGTGTACATGGAATACATTTTAAAGCGAATTTCAAGAGCTAAATTAGGTCGAAACGAGATCAAATATACATAGTTTAAGAACAATATCTAATAGATATTTCTTTATTACCTGATTTTTTTTGTTTTAATAATAAAGTTTATAACCCAAATAGCGTCTTAATTTTAAAAGTATTCAATTACCTAACATCCTTATTTACCGTTACAAGATTTTGCTGACTTTGAAAATGTGATGTTCGATTGTCGTTTTGTTTAATATAGAATTATCTAATGACGTAACATATTTTATAATAAAGGATGTTCCCATGTTTTTAATAATAAAATAATATGTGATTAGATCTCGTCGTATTGTTTTATTAGTTATACACTATGCACTTTTCTCTTCATCATTCTTTTCAACAATTGAATGCGTGGATATCGCAGCGCCAATTGGTGGAATATGTGCGGCTTACTTAATCATAAGAAATTGTAGAAAAACGAAACGAAAACTTGGGATACAGAGCTTATCCTCTTGTCTTGTTGTTGATCGCCTTGTGGCACAGAAATTCACCCGTCACGTTGTGTAAGGATTTGTTTTATATAACATGCTCTTCACGTTACTACATGTTTTCTACTGTCATTGCATCAAGTGAATGTCTCACGTACGGTTGACTGCACTATGACATGCCCTTGCTGAACAATAAAGGGCACAATGTAAACTTAAGCTATTTTTGCTTGAGCAAATTTATAATTAGAAACATTTTGCTGCCAATTCGAAGCGGCTTAATGGCTAGCGCGTTGGACTTGTGATCTTGAAGTCGCCGGTTCGAACCCCACCCATTGCACTACCGACGTGAACCCACTCGTAACACAAGCATTTTAGCTTAGCACGAGGGGTTAACAAGAATACTAGAAGACTACAAACTTGCTAGTAAAGACTTGAAAAAAAAATGTATGTCTGGGGGTGCGGGTTTAAGGCATATGTCTTTGATGTTCTGCACAACGAATAGAAACCATCACGGAACTGTTGGTACTTAGGTAATGATGCCACTTATTACCACTTCGGTGATTTAACAGCCTACCAATATTTACAACGTAATGCAAAAATGAGTTTCTATTCACATATTCAACGTATCCTGACGTTGATTTACTAACACTAAATGAGTCAGCTACCTTGCCAGCCTTCTTGACCTTTCAGTCAGTGCTACCCTTGGATAACATAGTGAACTAAAAATGATTCTTATTTCTTTAGAATTAGGGTTGATAACAGATATATATTTTTTAAGCGAACATGACTTTATCAGTTTTCTTTAAATAGATATTTAGAATACATTGTGTTATATCGTCAGAAGACAGATTGTTATTGTAGTATAGTATAACGCCACGATAAAATACAAGGAAACTTGATAATTTTTCATACGCTAACCTGTCTTGCATATAATGATTAAGTTCAATTTTAAGACTGTTAATGATACAAAACTATAATTGCATACTTTTGAGTAAATGTGCTGTTTTTAATGTAACATAAAGCTACACAATAAATATCGTGGTTAAATATCATGCATATGCAAAAATAATTAACTTTTCTGTGACATGATTCTGAAACTATTAGTAGGTACATCGACAAACCAATCATTTATTGTTCTTTCTATAACAATATATGAGTATAATTGAATATTAGTAGTTACCTATTTATATTTTAATCAGACGCAATATGAAGTAATTTTACACTATCAAATTTGTTTAATGATTTCAAATAACATCTACCTAATTAATTTTTTACTAATTATCACGTAGTATGTTGTAATAGCAATTTAAAATTAAATTCAATAACAAACACAACATACTGGATTAGAGCTTATAGAATGGTATTTAATTGTTATCTTATAGCCATATAGTTTAGCTCCGAACACCACTAAATTGTCATCATTTTATATGTTCGATATACGAGTGATACTATTCGATGTTTTTTTTAACTTTCATTTTATAGTACTGCAATCGTTCTTTCTTGTATTAAAAAAAGCTAAGTTAAGCAATTAAAAACAATATAAGACAACTTGACTAACGATCATTGCACTGTTAACGGGGATACTACTGGTTCAACGGAGACATTTAATAAAAAGGCTAGACAGTTAATTGTTGTCCCAATTACGGCCCGTAACCTGCAGCTAAAAATGAATGCCTAGCGAATACGGCGCCTGTTAATATTTATGTGACATTTCATAATCATAAGCAAATTCAATTTAACCGCGACACGAATTAATTTTATGTTATCATCAAGTTTTCATGTAGATAAATTCAATTTATTTTAATAGAATGTTTATTTAACTCCGTCCTCAAAAATCGAAAATGAAAACAGTTTGTACAGCGTTTATGTTAGTATTTACGAAATGTTGTTTAAATTTCTAGAGCTCAGAAGTATAAGGTCGGATGTGTCATTATACGTCAGAAACATTTGTCGTATGCGCCTAAACCGTACAATGCCTCTTACGACCTTATGCTTAAGAGGTCTAATCCTCATCATCATCAACAGCCCGTTTACGTCCACTACTGAACATGGGCCTCCTCTTAACAGACCTTAGCAAGCCAGGATCGTAGAGGGATATTGCCATAATCACCACGCTTGGAAGACGGATCGCAGTAAGATGTAAACCTTGAGCTAATAGATGCTGCTGCCCATCCATCAGCCATATGTCCCTTAGTCGTTTTTTACGACACCCATGGGAAGACATGGGATGGTCTATTTTAAGCCGGAGACCACACCGCATGTAGATTTAAGAGGTCTACATTTTTTAAAATTGCATCAAATAACGTTATTTTTAATTAAATTTGTGCAAGACCGCACAACCTTTTTATATATTTATATTGTCTATGTTTTTATATCTTTTCTATTTCCTGTCATTTTGATACTTATTATTATTATACTTTTGTTTCCAACTGAACCAACGGCTTTTTACTATTACAGTCTTAAACAAAATTAAAATTTAATATCTTACGAAATCCTTCAAAAGAGTAGCTAGAATACAGCCTCAATGTCTACATAATGCCTACTACGCTTCCGTGCGCTTTTCATCCGTTTAACTTACTGTTCCCGTAAGAACTTCATAATTAAATAAAGCGTTCCTCGATAAATGGTATCTCTAACACTGAAATAATTTTTCAAATCGGACCAGTGGTTCCTGAGATTAGCGCATAAAAGTAAAAAAAAAACAAACTCTTAAGCTATATACCTATATGAGTTTAGATTCTTGAGTAACGGCAAGTATCCGTAAACAAACGTAACTTACGAAGAGCAATTAAAACCCATATTACAAAATACGTAAAGAAAAACTACTAGTATATACAGAAGACATACTTCATTACACGCTTAAATAAGTACTCTTGCTGTTTCACAATTCGATTCAATATCTCACGAGTGCGACGGACATAATAATATCTTGTTTTTTATTCACTTGCATTAAAATGCCGCTACATCGCCTTCCGTCAGTGGCGTAGCTAGGCGTGGGAGACGTAGGCCCTCGCCCTCGCCACGAAATCACTTTAAATGAATAAAAAGGACTAAAAAGGATTTGAAAAGTCTTAAGACCAACAACCCTTTACGTAATACTAACAAATCGTGACATTGTGAAACAAAATTTAAACTTATTTTTAAATATACCTACATATTTAAAATAAGTTCAAATTATATTTTTTATTATGTATTTTATTATTTCTTGTGCACTTTATTATTATTAATGTCAACAACCATGAACCCAATGGTATGATTTTGTGGTTCTTAGGTATAAAATACTGTTGTAGAGACTCCCTAATGCGACTCGCCCTCGTCTAGATTTGCCCTCGCTACGCCACTGCCTTCCGTATTCGACTTAATAGTACACATAATAATATGTACTTTATGAATCTCACCACGTGTTAGCTCATTTTGATGTTAAAAGTAAAATGAAGATTGGAAATAGAATTCCTCTGACTCTGACTTCTGTATGTGCTTAAAGAACTGTAATTGATCTTTCTATCTCGTTTTCGCATATACTCTTAATAATGACTTGGACTTATCGGTACATATTGGAGCGTGTATTAAGATGGAAAAGTTTTTAGTAACGAGATAAGTTAATTTAGGTATTCATTGAATGGTTTAATTGGACATTCAAATAGCAAGGGATTTGGATTAGTTTAATTGTACTTTCAAATAGCAAGGGATTAGTAACGTAATTATTGTCCAAGATAGATATATAATTGGTTGTGAATGTTATAAAATGACGTTGTATTTATAACATTACTGACATACAGTTGTCATAACGAACTTACAAAATCTATTTTGAATTTCCACATCACGTTAAGTGGCAACTTTTGCACTTTAGTTATTGAACTGAGAAATCATTTTTATCTGTTACATTCACATTTTGAAACAGTAAATAATAAGTTTATGTTCAGTAATTCCTAAAAGCTCATTGCAGTAATAGACTAACGAATTTCAATCATAATCGAACAGTAAAAAAATTAGACACTAGATATTCACAACTACTTTTCCAAGTTTATGAAGTAATGATGACTATACATAGGTATATTTTTGGTTTTTAAATTCGCAAAACAATTAGTGTATAAATTAAGAAAAGCCATATTCGGTCAATGAATCTGTTAAATTCCTTCTCGTGTGGTTTCCGGCTTAGAATAGATCATCGCATGGGTGTCGTACAAAGCGACTTAGGAAAATATAGCCGATGTATATATAGGCAGCAACATCTATCAGCTCAAGAATACTCACCAAAGTTACTGTGGTCACCAATCCACCTGCCAACCGTGATGATTTGCATTCAGCAGTGGACGTAAAAATAAAGTAAAACTTCTTTGACTCAACTCAACTCAACTCAACTCCCGCGGCCAATATGGTACCGCGGGATCTCCGGGGCCACACTTACAGTGGCCCATTTGCCCAATTATAGGGACGCCCGGAGTGTAGAGGCGTCCCTACTCCTCATGGGTCAGCCTCGAAGGGAGCGGGGCATCACCAACCCACCTGCCAAGCGTGGTGGGTTTTTGAAGGATATTGCTATAATCACCACGCTTGACAGGCGGATCGTTGATCGCAGAAAGATAGTAAATATCCTCGAGCTGACAAATCCTGCTGCTTATTCTCCAGCTGTATATCCTCTTACGACACCCATGTCGTCTATTTCTAGCCAGAATCGACACGGCAGAATCTTGAAATCTGTTTTAACGAAAAGAAAACATTTACTGGCATTGAATATAATGTCTCTAAGCTCATTTCGTGTGGACGAGTATCTTGGGAGAAATGTTTCCGAGTCGAAACGGAAATCGTTGGATTATGTGTTAAGCCTTGACCTTCATTGTTTGATGTCTAGCGTTGGGATGGCCAATCTGCGCTCATCTTACGGGAAATGAGGGGCAAAGTAAATTTTGTAAACGAAATGTTTAGGGGAATTTGGCCAGATTTGGGTTTAAAATGAAAATGTTTGAGTTATTCATGATAGGATAATAAATTTATCCGGGATGAAGATTGTAGGAATTTGTTTCCTTTATTATACAAGAGTACTTTCAATCTAGGGTTGTCAATTTTTTATCGGCGAAAGAAGTTATAAAAAATATAGTAAGAATATTAAAAAAATATATACTTAGTTAGTATTTTATGCAAAAAGTACAAAATTAACAAATATTTATTTGTTCGGATACACATACACGCTATCTTATCAATTAAAACTTCAACGGGTTCTATTACATGAAGGATTTGTTTGTTGGAATTTTTTGTAAAAATATAATATTTTTGCGTACTATATATTTCTTTAACTGTGCATAGTACGCAGAATCGAAATATAGTACAATACTATACATTATACTAGGTATGGCTAGCCAGTGCCGGCGTTAGAGGAACTGAAACCTCGAGCAAGAATATCATGGCGCCCTCTTAAGGAAATCAAAATCGACTGTACATTTTTTGCTCAACCATTGTGAACGGTCGTAGAAGCGAGTAGACTTGATCGAGAGACGCTCGATACGAAAGAACAATTACACATATCGGCGACCTCGCGCTACGCTCGAAGTTTTAGCTATCCCTACCATCAAACACGCGTTCTAGTTTGGCTTGGCGCCCTGGGCCGTCGCCCCATCCAGCCCCACCTTAACGCCGGCACTGTGGCTAGCAACCCTAGTTCAATCTGTGGACGTTTTATTTATACTAATATTATAAAGATAAAAGATTTGATAGTTGTTTGCTTGCATTCAATATGCTTTAGAACTAACGAACCGATTTCAAAAAATATTTCACCGTAAGCTACGCTATCCAGGAGTTACATTAGCTATATTTAATTATGAAGTTCCCTTGGGGACTGGACCTACGTGGGTAAAACTAAGTGAGGGAAGATAGTAGGCTTTATTTTAAGACGAAGCTCTTATCGGAATGGGATCTACGCCGTTCAAACCGCGCCGGATAGCTACAATAAGTTATTTCGGTTGAGTTTTCTTATAAAAAAAGTTATTCTACTTTTATTCCATAGTATTACTGCAACAAGGTGGTAACATGATATTATGGCGAAGCAGCCATTCCGAGAAATTGAAAGCTACTTACGCAAAAGAAAATACGTCTGTACCCACCGTGACTGATTGACTTGAGTACCTACTAGCTGATTGACCGACAATACCGCCCATATTAATACGGCGCCTTCGGTATATAAGATTTATACATTGGTGAACGATGTTGATGTTTATAAGGTCTTCACAATAAACAATTTGTCTCTGAAATCACATTTCATCCCAATTGTAAATACCTACACATAAAAAATAATGCCCTTAAAACTAAAATGACGCATCGCTTTGCTGTTACATCGGCATTTACCTGCAACAAAAAAAATATATATTTAAAACATTATTGCTAAAAAGAGCATAGAGGATCTATCTAGAGATTATAGCAGGCATAAAAAAAAATTAAAAAAAATGGAAGATTTTTTTTATATTTTCGTTCTGTCTCATCCGTGACCAATGACCATTTCAACCACACAACGGGTCACAGCGATACCTGTGGCGATACGCACACTATATCGACAGGTAAAGCGCTAATTGAAATAAGCAACATCATGCGTGTCACTGTAAGCATGCCTTATAAGGGATGTTATAAAACATAATTCAATATTGCCCATGGTGTCACTTTAACTCTATTAGCCTTTTACCCGACGATATACATAGGCCTCTGAAAGCATGCTAAGCCGTTGGTCCCGATTGTTATAACATCATCATAACAATCGTAACCAAGAAACGGGCAGCATCGTTTCCTTATATATTACAACATAATACTGTGATTATCAACCCGTCTGCCAAGTTTGGTGCCCATGGCAAAACCCTCCCCATTTTCAGCAGTAGATGTCATACGGGCTTATGATGATAGTTTTATACAAACTCTAAGGCTATCTATATGTCGCAACCAGATCGTACAATCCGCCGCATTACATACGGCTAGCCGTTTTGTATAATGTCGCCCGATTTATTGGGTGGTAAAAAAAAACCTAAAGCAACGCGGCTATTGACTCCTTGTATATTACATTACGTAGAGCCGTGTTGAAAAAGGTATGGCTTTTCATTAAGCCGCATTCAATCCGGCTAATAATTGGACTGCCGTTTTTGAAAACGGCTAGCTGTATGTAATGCGGCGGATTGTACGACCTGGCTCCGACATATACATATAAACCTCAAATCGATAGCGTATTTATAAATACAGAGATACAATATACAAAACATTTCTGACAAGAGAATGACATCTTTGAATTATTCAAAACGTCAATCCATTGGGAAGTCCATTCAAATCTGTCACTCTCCAGTCGCACTCAAATCAGAAGATGACATCTCAAGTGGCGACTCAATTTTAATAAAGGCCATTAAAAGATTGAGAGCACCGACAGAAAATAGATTGTCCCTGTAATAGTCTAGGCTAGGTCTTTCTATCAATTTGGTTTATTCCACTTTGGTGCTATACCGAAATTTTGGTTGGAATTTAATCATTACACTGGAGATCAATCGCATTAATTTATAAATTACAAATTTCACTGCTTCTTTTGAAAATCTTTGTTCGCATAACGTAGGGGGCGAATTAATAAAATTATTTTGGTATATGTTGTGTAGATAGGTGTGCAACATACATATACAGTTTAATATAGGTACGTTGAGTTGGTAGTTTTTTTTTCGGATGGACATATGTAGTTAGCCCTGAGGCATTTGCTACTTTACTGGGCATAATGTAGGTAGATGCGTAAGGCATTTGCTTTAAGCATCCCCTCCGCTGCCACTGGTAGCATAAATTTATATGGGGACAACAAAAATCGTACCTATGCGTAATTTATGAAATATATGAATAATTGCTATGGCTTAAGTTTTTTTTAATTTAATTATAAGACTTTTATTTACAAAACAGACGCGGGCCGCTAGGAGATAGGTATCGTGCCGCATCTATGAAATAACAAATTTACCTGAATTCCTTGATCAAGTGGGTGTGTTATACACACATGTGTTTATATAAGAGTAAGAATGGTCACATGGTTATATTTGTATAGACAACCCATTTTCACTTCTCAGTTGGTACTACGAGTTAAAAAATAGGTAGGAAAAAAGCAATCAGAGTATTTCATAGTCTAACCATACTCTGATGCAGTTAGAGTGCTATATTCCTTTAAGTTTTATCAAGTCATATATATATAGGTATATATATCTATAAATGTTTAAGATATAATTAGAATTAGGTACGAAGAGATTTGCATCGTCATTTAATAAACAAAAATCCGGTTCAATAAATAAACATAAAAAACAGTCAGGAGACTAATCACGCAACGATATTACAATGACTGATAAAAATATCTTCGCCACATAGCGTTTACTCGGACTGCAAAAAATATCTTAAAAATGTCAGTTTATCAAGTTAGTAACGTAATGCAGCTTTACTAATACAATATATATATATATATATATATATATATATATATATATAACATAGGAAATGCGTTACAATTACCCTCCAGTAATAAAGACATTTTTATCGAAGTCATATAATTACGTGATAAGCCTCGATTCACAAAGAATAGACACAGTTATTTCCGAATTGATTACATTGATGACTATTATGAACTGTTGTAATGTCAAGATTAAATACCAGCAAAAAAGAACAAAAGAAGTAATTATAACGTACCATATCATATTTGATTCTAATCTCATACAGTAATAAATGGACGTCATTTCCGTTAATCATTTGTGTGTACAATCAAACACTAGGATTTGGTTTTCTTTATAGAATCGACGTATCTACGTATCATTGTTTACATTTATAAAACTGTCTGTGTAATTTTCGCGTGCTTGTGTAGCTCCAGTCCCCGTAGAAACTTCATGATTAAAGACATCCTATGTTACTCCTGTGTAACGTAACATTCTAATTATGAACAATTTTTTTAAGTCTGTATAATAGTTTCGAAGCTTACTCAATGCAAACAAATAATGAAATCTTTCTTCTTTATAATAGTAGTACATATAAAAGAGATTAGATTTATATTTTGATTATTAACTACCTGGCCGATTTTCAAAATTCTTTAATTATTAGAAAGTTACGTTATCCATACAAAGGCATATATTTTACGATGAAGTTCCGTCTAGGTGGGGCGAAACCACGCGGTAAATAATAAAAGAATAAACAATAAAGGAACTCGATTCATATGCTTAATTGCACATGTCTCGTTTGAGGAGCTAATATATGAAAAAGTTATACAAGAACACGCAAATCCAATGAAATATTGAATTGTACAGTTCAAATATTTGGCATTGTACCTGATTAATGAAAAAGTTTATAATGTCCGTGCAAATGCACGGATGTTTTACGATCAATACAGGTAAAATAAATTGGGCAAGAATATTAATCATGAAAATACATTTTAAATTTGTAGAAAAAATACATTTTAAATTTGTAGAAATCAATGCATAAATATGAATTACATAATTATAAAATTGTTACTTTTGCTATATTTATTCAGTTTTCTTTGAAATTTTTAAAAACTGTATCGGTACGAGTAGGTAAGCTAAAAATATGGTCAATGTTACTTTGATGTACTATTACATTAAAATTGAAAATTCTTATGTTAAATATTTATCATTTTTCAGTATTTTTACACCGGACAATCGAATTCCGCCAAAATCCTTCTAAAATATATGTTAGTAGGTAAACTTATATCGGTCACACACACAGACGTATCTAATTAAATTGTACAAATTATGTTCTTGAAAACGTTTTCTACTTAAATTATTACAGAAACAATATGAATTCAGAACTTAAAGGAACCAACCCAATACCGCGGCCGCTATGCCGGCTGAGATAGGTACCGGCGATCTTTCCTCAATGAACCGGGGCAATACTGATGTAATGATGATATAAAATCATATTGTTTGCTCTCAAACGAATTAAAGTTTTAAGATCTTTGCTATCGGTTGCGGCAGGACCAATTCCGTACATGAATGGGTATAATTTAATTCACTTCTCCATATGCGAATTCCACCAGAATTAATGTTTATCGATGAAATCTTATTGCAGGCTAACATATACAAATAGCAGCTCAACTATACAAAACAGTGCATTCAGAAGATAGCATAATAAGAAGCTCTTACACAATATTTGTTTTATACCCGAATCCAAAACTGCTATAAATTTAGAACCTAAAGGAACAAACCTGCCGTCGCCTTGCCGCCTTAGATACGACCGATCTTACCCCGATGTAATAAGCGGGGCAATATTGACGTAACATGAATAATACAGAACTACGGAAACTAACGTATAATCATATTGGTAGCTTTAAATCTAATCGAAGTTCTACGGTCCACTTGTTCAGGATCACTGCAATTCATATTCTGAATATGAATAACATAAGAATAGTTTAGAAACTAAATTAAGATAAGATCTGTAATACACTAAAATTCTGCAAGTATTGTACTATGAGCGTTAGAATGAATGAATTCATCATTCATTCTATGGGCCTTTTCTTTTTTTTTCTGAAGGACGTTATGTAGTTAGCCACGAGGCTTTTGCTACTTCACCTGGCATAGCAAGTTAACATAATATGCATCTAACGGTAACGGCAGGCCCAATTTTAAATGGGTATTGCGTACGGTACTAGTTTTTATATGTTATATGTGATAATAATGTTCTTTATTACTTGATTCTAGGGGTTTTTATGGCACAGCCATCAAATTGACTTGCTTTGCCTTCAATGAATTTTCCCAACAATGATATTTAATGTTCATAATTACTCTTCATATTAATTATTCGTCCATCAGCCTGTCTCAATTCAGTTATATGCCCAAAATATTTTATATATAAAAATAGCTTTTGCCCGCAACTTTCTCCGTGTAGATTTCGATTTGTCCACCCTTTTTTAGGGTTCCGTAGCCAAATGGCAAAAAACGGAACGCTTATAGATTCGTCATGTCTGTCTGTCCGTCTGTCTGTCTGTCTGTCTGTCTGTCTGTCTGTCCGTCCGTATGTCACAGCCACTTTTTTCCGAAACTATAAGAACTTAAGAACTATAATGTTGTAACTTGGCAAGTAGATGTATTTTGTGCACCGCATTAAGATTTTCACACAAATTAGAAAAAAAAACAAAAAAATTTGGTGTTCCCCAAACTTAGAAATGAAACTCAAAAAAAAAAAATCGAACCCATACGTGTGGGGTATCTATGGATAGGTCTTCAAAAATGATATAGAGGTTTCTAATGTCATTTTTTTCTAAACTGAATAGTTTGCGCGAGAGACACTTCCAAAGTGGTAAAATGTGTGTACCCCCACCTGTAACTTCTAAAATAAGAGAAGGATAAAACTAAAAAAAATATATGATGTACATAACCATGCAAACTTCCACCGAAAATTGGTTTGAACGAGATCAAGTAAGTAGTTTTTTTTAATACGTCATAAACTGTAAACCGCAATTTACGTTTCATTCATTCAACTATTATTAACATCGATCAAAGTTACAACGAACTACAAGAACTTTTATACTATGTTACTTGTTGTATTCTTGATATCAAAAATAGGTAGGCACTTGCAACTAGTACGGAACCCTTCGTGCGAGAGTCCGACTCGCACTTGGCCGGTTTTTCCACTTAGGGATGAAGTTTTTAAACATCCCTTCTTATCACATACTTACGCCAGGTAGAGCATACACTCCCCAAGATTCAAGTCTTTACGATTAGGTAGCTGTTTAGGCTGTGCGTTGATCTGATCTGATCGTGCGCTCTTTGTTTTGATTGAAGTCAATCAAAACAAAGAGTTTTATTAATATAGATAAAGAACATCATTTGTTACTAAAACATTTATAAAAGAACACCTACATGTATTCAAGGTTCAATCCATCAATATTTTCTGCTGCAGTAGTCGAGCCTTATACAAAAATAGGTAGTTTAACAAATCGTTGCTTCGTGAACCATTTTACTATTACTACCTTAACAGATACGATGATCATAAAAGAGAATATTCGGCACTAGAGTTTACTTTGGGGAGATAATGTTACCCACCGTGATACAATGTGAACTTACATTTTTTTTCTTTACAACACACGGTACAAAGACGCTTCCCGCTGTCTGTCTGGTCTTGTTAGATCTTTAAAACTACGGAACGGGTTTTAATACGATTTATTTTAATAGATAGAGTAATTCAAGATAGGAAAAGTTTGTATTTTAATATTGTTGTTTGTATGTTTCGAAGGAAATCTTAAGACGAACCGAAAATGCCTGGAAGAGCTACTGGTCCACGAAAGAACTTATGAAAGGAAATCTGCCTTTGTCGCTCAAGAAAAAGATCATGGACATGTGTATATCCTTCCCATTCTGGCCTATGGATCCTAGACTTGGTCTTTGATAAACATTCAACAGTCCAAACTCAGGGTTTGCCAACATGCAATGGAGCGTAGTATTCTAGGCGTCAAATTGACAGGCCATATTCGCAACACCACACTGCGCTCAAAACACAGATTACTGACGTTGCTCAAAAAGCCGCTAAACTGGAGTGGGAATGGGCTGGCCGTCCCGGGTAGGAATTGAACCCAGAATATACCTGATGCAATAAAATACGTTTAAACAAAAATATTTTCAGATTTGCTAACACAAGTGTGCCCATGTTTTTAAATATTTTGGTGTGTGACGAGCAAATGAAATTAAATATTTTATTAAATTTAATTCTTCCTTACTTCCTTCCATTCTTTTACAGTTTTGTCATAGCAAGTCTATTAATATACAACAGTGCCTTGTAATATAAATAGCCTCTTCTCCTAGAATATTATTTTATATTTTAATTGTTGCTGTGCTGTGTTAAAATATTAAAACATCTGAAAACACCTTGTGAAATGCAATAAAGTATTGAATATTGTGAACAATTTAATTGCTTCAAGTTTTGCAATTAACTTCGTTCTCTAATATTTTACCTACAATACAATATAACAGAATATTTTTCAAGGTTACTCTGAAAATAAAATTCTGAAGCCAAGTATTGTGAAGTAAAAGTCTTTGTGTTTTCAATATCTATTCATTTTCCTCGATAATGATCGACTTCGATGAAAATGAAAACTTATATTGACTAAGAAAGTTGCCGTGAATTCAACGTGATACCGTAAATTGCGTTGTTTATTCAATGAAACTAATGCAGATGGTTGAAAGATTACGAAATAGTCCGTAAAAATCCGATCCATGTACTAATACAAACACGGATCTTTTTTCTTCCCTTCTTTAGTACCCTCCGTGCCTCGGATAGTATGTTAATCCGTTGGGTCCTAATTTTCATAACGTAACGATGTGACTATGACTGCGATAAAAACGTATTTTTTACTGTAGGGTTATTGTAACGTAACTATTTCCTGTTATTGTTACTGTAATAAAGTAATAATAACATAGGAAATAATAAAAGCTACATTAATTTAATAAATTGACATATTTAAAAGAAACGTGTATTTTCATACCATTTTATTTTTGTTGCTTTGTCACAGAAATTTCTTTCTGCGAAAACTAATTAACGTAATTATTAAAGTAATCAATTTACATGATATACTTTGGAAGCACCTTATATACTATATACATGATACTGCGATCACCAACCCGCTTACTAAAGCGTAGTGACTATGGCAGCATATCCGCTATGGTGGCATAGTACAGTAAACAATGATTTCTAACTTTTATTAAAATATTTTATAATTTCACAATATTATATTGAAGTAAAAAGTAAAAGTCAGTTTTGGAACAACTGTATGGCCTGGATTTTGCCACGACTTCTGTATATATAATTAATTACAAACCAACTAAAATATAAAACATACGCCAATTTACGCCGTTTTATTCGTTTAATTTATTTAAAAAAGGAACAATTTCTTTTTTCTTTAACACATCCCAGTGTCGTTGCAAGCTTATGTAATTAGACATTATAGTGTTAATTATTTTGTATATATAGATAAGTAAGTAATCTTTAATGTTTAGTCCGTAAATGCTTTCTACTGAAAATATTATGCTGGTACTAAAGATATACCTACACCCGGCAGATGGATAAGAGAGAGTATACTGATATCTTAATATTACTAGATGCTTCCGCGCGGTTTCTCCTGTTCCCGTAGGAACTTCGTAATTAAAATAAATGGGCTATCTAACACTGGAAGAATTTTTCAAATCGGATCAGTAGTTCTTGAAATTTGCGAGTTTAAGGAAACGAACTGTTCAGCTTTATATATTCAATATGCAAATATAAGGAACTACTGATCCGATTAGAAAAAAAATGAGTGTGAGATAGCCCATTTACCAGCAAGGATATGTTTAATTATGAAGTTTTTACAGAGACTGGAGTTACGCGGCAGAAACCACGTATAGAAGTTAGTAATTATTATAAAAAATACTTTAATTTATATTATTTCTCCGATTTTTTTTATGTTGATTTAAATTTTGTTATCTGTGCCCACCTTACTGTTACCCGAGCATGTTAAAGTACATATTAGAATTGTAATTACTATACCAAAACTTAGCACATTCTACTTCTATTCAATTTCTTCATCGGCTCGACCAAATCGTTCCGCATTCGTGAATACAATGAAAGTGAACGCTATTATAAACTACAACAATTAAGAGTTTACTTTGTGTTCATTGTTATGTTGCGTCAATTTATGCCTAATTGCGGAATGTGATAATTTGGAGGAATTTTATATAATTTTGTGCCTTTTTCGTTAGTTCTGGGTTTTAATTTAGTTAAAGTTTAGACATATCTAAACTCATTCGTAACACAAGCATTTAGCTTAGCACGAGGGGTTAACAAGAATACTAGTAGCTTGTAAAATGCTGCTAGTAAACTTTTATAAAAAGAAACGAGCAACCATTTAATTTCAAATATTATTATTATTCTAATAGATACAAAATAAAAAGCAAATAAATCCAAATACTGCTATATAAAATCGGAATAAAGCCTATGTAATGTCCACTACTGAACATCCTGCCTCTCTTCAAGAAGATGTTACTAAAGTCACCACGCTTGGCAGGTGGATTGATTACATTTGTAAGGATCCAACATAACATGTCATAAATAAGAGTATTATTCTTTCACTATAACGTTAATAAACATTAATTTTCGTCTAGTTTCCAATTATATTTTACACAGTTTTCCGTCACTACGATCAGGTTAAAATTTATATTAAAATGTGACATCGCACACTCAATTAGGTTTCATCGATGTAACGTGACAGCTCGTTATTAAATCGTTGTTGCGGAGGCTCTCATTTCCATAATATGTGTGAAATGAAAGAGGATACTAATTAATTGTGGGTAAATAAATTATAGTTGAATATCAATAATTATTCATTACTATCTGCGCCCTACGGCTTTACCCGCGTCACTGCTCCAGTGGGTCGGAGCGTGATATTTTGTAGCCTATATGTTAATCCAGCTTATTAACTATCCCCGTGTACACTTTCAGCCAAATTCATTCAGTAGTTTTTGCGTGAAAGAGTAACAAACATCCATCCATCCATACTTACAAACTTTCGCGTTTATGATATTACTAGTAGGATCTGCATTTTGAGAGCTTGTGGTTTCCAAGACACCAAAGCGGTGTCTAAAATATATGAATACGTTTCAATTAAGTATCCCTAGTCATTGGGCTAGGGTGTCGGGCTTGTGATCTTATGGTCGCAGATTCTATCCCTACCCATTGCACTACTGACGTGAACCCTCTCATAACACACGCATTCTAGCTTAGCACGAGAGGTTATCAAGAATAGTTGTAGACTGCAAATGCAAAACACTGCTAGTATTTTTTTATTTTTTATAAAACTTTTAATTATTATAAAATGTAAACCCAATCTATTTGTAGAAACACTTCTTGTTAAATAACTTTTGCTTCAGACTTCGGCCGTAGACTTTAATAGAATAATTATTTTGAGCAGCTTTCGCGATGAAATTAGCAACGAATGTCCTTTCGAACGAATGTCATCAAAATCGTTTCATTCGAGTGATCGTTGTAGTACCTACTTTGGACAGCTATCGTGATGAATGTAGCCTAAGGTCTAGTATATATGTTACGGCTAATAGCCGAAGTGCGGCTACACCTAGTTTTAGCCGGCTACAACTAGGTGCAGTCGGCCACATGCGTTTATAAGTCCCTGTTCGACTCCATTGGTTTAGGTTTAGGTTATTTTTTTTTTAACCACCCCAACACCTTTTTGTCCCTTGCATAGGTATTGTTTAATTTAGAGTTAACTTAGAGGAACTTATAGGAACTTATTAAGGTTGACCTAAGTTTAACCGCAAGTTGTCGGCTGCACCTAGTTGTAGCCGGCTAAAACTAGGTGTAGCCGCACTTCGGCTATTAGCCGTAACATATATATGTACAAAATTTCATCAAAACCGGTTCAGTGGTAGAGGCGTGAAATCATAAGAGACAGACAGAGTTACTTTCGCATTTTCATATTAGTAGAGTTTTCAATTAATCGTTAAAGGTGTCGCTGAAGTCTTTAAATATAAGTTACAAAATTGGTTCTTTTAATAAATTATGTGTAGTGTTGGTTTAAAACTGTAAAACCTAGATTGCATGAATTGATAATAACTAATAACTATGACCTAAATAAAACATAGTAATTTAGCTACAATCTAGTTAAGATATATAGCTTAGTATATCACCTTGAATATGTAAACAAACAATTCTACACCTCAGAAGCGTATGAACGGGTGTACCTACTATATTCTTCAGAAGCATTTAGTGGTAAGTGCCAGTTTACGATAGAGACACGTACGATGAATGTTTCTGACGTATAACGGCACATCTTACCTTATGCTTCTAAACTTTAGAATTTAATTCAACTATTGTTTTACTGAGGTTCATATTTTCTTTGTATTCGCTATTGCTATAACAAAAATGTGTACTATAGCTTTTTTTTGGATTTTTCATTTAACTTTGACACGTAATGCACTAAGTAAATACAGAGCAATGATTACTATCAGTACCTATAATAATACTAACACGAAGGTGGTTAACTTGACCCTATAAAAGTCATCGCCACTATACATTTATTTACTTTTTCATCCATTCTTAGAATCACAAATGTAATCTTTCACATGAATATTTACAAAAATACGCAAATATAATTATTTTTTTCTCAATGTAGGTCCTAAGCGTTCTTAAGTTCATGAAATTAAAAAAACACAGACAGTTTGACTGTTTGACTTTCAAACCCATACAAAATTACCAACTACTTTCAGTAATAAGAACAAACATGTATTACGTTGATTTTAGAAAACATGTAGGTATACCTAGGTACTACTTGTATCGCACGTTTATAGCCCTATTAATCATCAGTTTATTTATACACGTAGTAACCTGTATCATTTATAAGATACCACCTCCGGTTCTCACAAGACCATCACATTGCAAATGAACCATTAAATTCTAACACCAAACGTAGGTACTTGGTTTATTTCACTTTTACGACACACGTCCACACGAAAGAACCTACATCATTCTATCTCATTCGCACTTGGGTAAAAACAAACAGAAGTATGTTATCATGATAGTACATTGCACGTCACAAGCGCTCATGTCTTGTCTATTTAGATCAAAGCTTAACGTCTGTATTCCAATTCGGGTTGCCAGTATACAAAATCGTATTAGAAAAGGATGACCAACTACCCAAACCGCCTTGCAAAAGTCTTATTGGAAGAAGCCCAAACAACTCGTAGACTAAAACAGAGAATGCCCCAGGACATACCTACTTAAATAAATTCCCGTGAAGTAGCATGTGATAGAGGTCACATACCGAGCATGCCATTAGAAATCCCGATCAATATACTGCTTAATATTCCAGCATGGCGACAGATTGTAGTAATTATTAAATAAATCAAAAAATAGAAAATAATTGTGTTGCTAAATGATAGGAATTCATCTGGATTTTCCCGGTATTTCATGATGTCCAGACTCCCGACAACATAAAAAATATGCCAACAAAAAGCTTCTTGTATTTTTTTAACAACTCCCGCACTAGGTAAATAGTATCATGCTATCAAAAACATAATTTATAAAAAAGTCAAGTTCAATTTTTTTTTACCGTAAAAAGTTGTAAGATCTTCGATTTATTTTGTCCCGGCAAAAATCCTAAAATCCCGACTTCACGAAATTTCGCCCTGATCTTTTAGTTTTTTCACCTGGCAACCCTAATTCCAATTGATGGTTTGTTATTGGCTGTTACAAACTTACGTGTTTTCAAAGCCTGCTCTGCAATTAGCACAGTGTTCCTAAACATTGCTGGAAATCGGTAAACATTTGTAAATATACCTGACAGTGACTTAGTGCCCCCATTTACTGGAGTTTTAATAAGACATTTTATAATAGGTTCCTGACTTAAAGTCGGAAAACTCTCTGCAAAGTTTCTTTATACTAATTACTTTGTTCTTATTGCATAATGGTAAGTAAAGATATGCTACACAATAGAGATCAAAAGTAAATGCGGCAGCCATTTTTTGAATGATGTATCTGTGGACTCATCCTTCTCAATATCAAAAGTATAGGTACAAGTACATATTTCACCTTGCAATCTTCTTTAAAATTTAAGGTTTTTTTTGACGTTTAAGTTTGGCTTTCTATCTTAAAAACTCAGACATTGATAAAATGTTGGTAGCCCATTCACAAAAACCACATCTGAAGAAGTGTTTTAGGTATCTATTTGTAAAATTCCGTGTGACACAGGGATTCATTTTCCCAAATATACTAACTAATATTATATCGGAGAAGATTTGTATGATTGTTTGTAAGAAATAAACTTCAAAACTACGGGAAAAAAATCCCTATTTAAAAGTTACTCAATGGAGTAGCATCATAGAGTATTTTTTATGACAGAGTTTATACTAGAACAGCAGCTACACAGCAAAAAAGATGAGCCAACATTTTTTTAATGTTTAACTAGGTTTGAAACTAAATCCTTATTACAAAATCCGTATATGGCTGTCATAGCAACCATTTTTGATGAGATTTTCACTGGGATAAACGTTAATTACGAATACATAATAATATGCTACTTTAAAAATTATCTACGTAAAATCGTATATCGTTTAAATTTCAGTTCTAACACCACGCACTCAAGTCATTTTTGAACGATTTTGACAGATGCCATTAGATAAAAATAAGAAGACACTTTGCATAAGCCAATTAAAAATAAATCTCTTAATAGCAATTCGTATAAGTACAAAGTTAAATGGTATTGTTCTTGTGTCTATAAACGAATAATTACTTATATCGTTTTATCGCTCTCCTGAAAGTTACTAATTCTGACATATATCGTGTTAGAACTTAAGCGACGATACGCTATTTAAAAATCATGGATTTAGAATCGATAAGCGGGTGAAAAGTGCGTAAAAGATAAAACTATAAATAGATTTAACACATCATCAATACGGAATATAGTAATATTCTTTGAACCGCAGTTGCATGAGATAGTGCTTACCGAGTGGATAATTAGATTCAACTACCACGCACACTGTTTTCTTGACATATTAACGCAAATGTTTTCCTGTTATAACATTATGGGTATTAAAAATGTATGTATTTCGAAAATTATACTGATTCAGTGGGTACTTTAACTTTTTGTACTAACCAGGAAGGTGTGCTTTGCGTTCGTAAAGTATGTGTTTGTGAAATCCCCCCCCCCCCCATAGAGGAATTTGTTGCCTATTTACTTTTTTGTTGCCTTAGTGCGATAGTGGATAGTGGTATGTTTTTAAGCAGGTATTAAAAAGTGGAGACGGAACATTTAATTATATTACACAATAACAGTATTTGATTGTAATAAGACACACAAAAAAAATTGTTACCTAGTCATTAAAATATGTGGCAAGCACAAACCGTGACGGGCAGATCTCATTCTATATACTCCATATAAAGTATGATGTGTAACAAAATTTGGTGTAAATCTTGCAAGTAACTGTGAATTTATTAAGATATTAAGCAGACTTAAGTTATCGCAAAATTAATATTCGTCGTGGTAAAAAGACAAGTTACAAGTAAGTATGCTTCAAAAATCTTCAAAAAGGAATAAGAATGACAATACTTCTGTGTTAAATTGAATTACAGGGACGACCTTTTATTTTTTTGTTGGTTTTACATTTAACAATTTGAATACGATATTTTTTTTATTGGTGTGCATTTTTTTTGTGTGTGTGCAAAAAAAAACAATTTTTGTTTTGTTGTCCGGGGGGAAATTCTTTTACGCATTCCCACCGCCGCTGCAGCGTATTCGCGCTGGCGGTGGGATATGTGGGACTCGCCCTCTCCATAGCGTGGTATGCTAAACTCATACCACGAGGAGAGGACCCTACACCACTAAAACCCCCCGGACACGGACCGAGGCCGAGCCTAGGGCGGTAGGCGGCGGGAATACAGAAAATACCTACTCTTTCACTAAGCAAGTTGATAAGGAAGATAAGCTTCAAAATTGTTTTTTACTGCTTATACACATTACGAGTACTTTTAATGAAGTCGCTAAAAACAGAACTTGCAGCTACTTTTATTATACAGTAATAAGTAATAGTATAAATAAGTACGCTTCGTAATAGTATGAGGTGAGTAAACTTGTTAAATTACTCAATGTTCTAATGGAATGTTCCAAATATTGTATTTATATAAATATGAAAATTCATTGCAATCGTATAATAAATATCCAGAATTCATAATTGACCTTTATATTGTCCACGGTTGAACATAAAATCCAGAACCCAGAAGGAAGGTCAGTTTTGTATGCCTTTAATAAACAAATAAAATAAATGTGTGTTTATTTCATATTTTATCTTAATGAATCTACAGTTACAACCATTTTTTCGCCTCCGTAAAAGCCACTTGAAACAAATTGATCTGAATTGGCTCTCATTAATAAAAGAAGGTATATCATTTGTGCCCATTTGTTGTTTTGCACTCCTTTACTGTTTCGTACATTGTAGATGTTAAACAAACATGCATCACGAATTTAAAAAGTCGTGCCGTCATCCACGCATGCAAGGAAATGTCAACGAACTTACAGTACATACGTAGACTAGTCGCAGGCAACAGTTGCCTACACTTAACACGGTTAGTGGCGATTGTACCTACATTAATATTCTTTCCTTAATCATAGCATCGAGTTTAACGTTAGTTAGTTTCTATATCATCATCATCAGCCCGTATAACGTCCACTGCTGAACGGGGCCTCCTCCCAAGGGAGGGTAAATACCCTGCCAAGCGTGATGACTATGGCAAATGCCATAGTCACCACGCTTGGCAGGCGGGTTGGTGACCGCAGTATAATGTTGTACCACACAAGGAAACGCTGCTGTCCGTTCCTTGATAAACGATTATTATAGATGATGTTATAACAATCGGGACCAACGGCTTAACGTGCTTTCCGAGGCGGGGTGGGGGAGGGGTAGACCTTCAACCAACCAGACCCGAAAGGAAATCTTAGAATTTACACAAAGACCGAACCCACGACCTCCGAGATTTAAAGCGGGCCAAATACCGCTACGCTACGGAGGTTGTCATATATGACAACTCATAGTTTCTATAGATTTATTCTAATTTTGGAAGTTGTGGTTTACGCTAGGAGACTTTTTTCGTATTTACTGGACACAACAGCGAACAGGGCTTAAGTCTTAGTAAATATTTTAAAAACTACAAACTAAGCAACCTGCGAAAGAGGGTGACACCTATAGGATTTCGACTTTGGCTCAGGGCGGTCGCTGGCTGGTCGGATTGGGTAAGTTTAATAATTATAAATTTTGGTATTCTATATCGCTGGAGATAAATAATAAGGAATAAAATTAGGTAAAACTTAAAGAACTGTCAAAATTTTGGTGCAGAAGCTTTGATATAATTAGTTTACAGGAAATGAAAATGTCACGCCAGTAATAATACTTCTACAAGTATTCGTATTAAGTATCTTAAGCTTGTTACATATCGCACCCCTAGATGAAGACTCCAGCAACTCAAAAAAAACTCATTTTTCAGAAATGACGAAAAACTGTTTTTAGCGTATATTAGAAATATATCAAAGCTACTAACTCAAAACTCGTAATTTTTGAGTTAGCGGAGTCTTCATCTAGGTGTGCGATATATCGATAAGCTAACCAATTCATGAAATGTATGTTCAAGTTTAGTTTTCTCCCATAGATGGAAGAAATCTTTAAGTTTTAGTAATTCCGCAGAATAGCTGTAGCCAAGTAAAGTAACACAGTTAGCGGCGACTGTGCCTACATAAATATTATTTATTTAATAAATGAAATTGTTAACAAATATCTGGAACGTTTGTATTTGCTCCCATTTAAAATGCAAAAACTCTGACGTCACACGTGTTTACACAGTATGCAAAGTTTGATGCCAGCCACGATAACTTGCTCGTTCCAACTTTGCTTAAATAAAGGAATCAATTTGTGTCTCTATTGCACGTTCATGTGTTATATATATATCTCTCTTTAGTTTACGCTAAGCTAAAATCCTTGTATTAAGAGTGGGTTTCAATCGGTGAGGATCGAATATCCTAGCCACGTGGCAGTGTCCGTCCTAAAACTTTAGAATAACATAGATTTCTAATAGTGAAGAAAGAATTTTCAATGCCAATCCACTTGTTGTTAAGAAAAAATGTCTAACCTAGAACTGTCTGGTATGGCATATTAGGTATGACAAAAATCACTTATGAAAAATATGCCAATTAATGAATAAACACACATTCAGTCATACATCACAGAACATAATACTTTAAATCTAATATTCTTTTGAGCTAAAAATATCTTTAAACAACTGTAATTAACAGCTGTTCTCTTATTTTAAGCCAGTTACTAGAGTCAAAGCTCATTTTTGTCATACAACGAACGTTAAAATAATTTACGTATTAACCCATCCGTCCAATTTTGTAGCAATTTCCTTGTGTAACCACCGTTCACGCGTCGGCAAATTTGAATGGTTACTTCGGACACACGTGTCAACGAATTTCTCGTTTACATACTAAAAGGTGTATTTTTTGACTGCTATATAAATTGTTACGTAAAATGTTCGTAATATACGCGGCCGTAGCCCAATGGCTAGGGCGTCGGACTCGTGATCTTGAGGTCGCCGGTTCGAACACCACCCATTGCACTACCGACGTAAACCCACTCGTAACACAAGCATTTTAGCTTAGCACTAGGGGTTAACAAGAATACTAGTAGACTGCAAAACTCTGCAAGTAAACTTTAAAAAAAGAAACAGCTTTATGTTTTTATAGACAACAAAATGCTAGGCTATGATAAGACTAGGTTGTTGTCATTTCGTTTACTATGTTATCACTTGTAACTGTAGAAAATCAAACACCTAACTAAACTAATTTTATTATTCTCTGTTGTTAACATTGTACTTTTTACTATATCACCTCGATTACGTCCACTGCTGAACATGAGCCTCCCCTTTAACAGACAGTGGCAAGACGGGAACGTTGAGGGAGGTCAGTAAGACGGGTGGATGGTGAATGGATTGAAATGATAGATGCTGCAGCCCTTCTATCAGCTGTGTGTCTTCTATCCCTTAAGGCAGAAACATATTGTTAAAACGCGACGCGACCTGATGAAACGCGACGCGTGTTGAGTCGAATCACATGTATGGTTTTCTATTGACCAGAATCACACTTCATAGTGTGATTTTACACCCAAGGGAACGTATTGGGTGGTATATTCTAAAGCGGAAGTCACACGACAACTTCGTACACTTAACTTAAAAATTCAAGTTTATTATCTCACCCGTATTATTCAAAGTCAATATCCCAATAGGCAGGCGTTGAGATGGCGACGCTTGAGATCAGATGACGGATTGATTATATTCTCTGATTTTTCCGTCGCTAAATTGCTATATTATCAAAGATCTTCTTTCGAAAGAAGGCTTTCATCCGCCTAGCTCCTGCTAGCGTAGGAACTTCATATTGAACTACATTTACACTGAAATATTTTTTCACATCGAACCAGTAGGTACTTATAACTTGAGACTAACAAACTCTTTAGATTTATGAATCACCTATATATAGATACCTAATATTAAACATCCTGCCGAATGGCCCAGCCCCTAAAACCTTTAATTATTAATACTGTGTTTGTTGTATTGTATATATCATAGCTGTTAGTTTTGGTAAAAAGTTATCAGTTATTTCTGATTTAACGTTCTGATATGGAAGCAATATGAGGACTAAATTGATATTGTGCAACAAAGGCGCCGCTAACGACCAATTGCGTTCAGCATCGACACACTCGAGCGACAAAATTGTCAAGGGAAAAGCAATCGTTATTTGATTAAATAGAATACCATGTGGAATGGAAATTTTCGCAGTAGGGCCAATTGGCACGTGTATAACAAAAAACGTGCGGTTTCATTTGTTTATTCAGTGTGGTCGACGATAATTGTACGATGTTCGCGGTTCATTCATTTGTTTCTGAAGTCGTGTATTGTTTTAATTACAAATAAGGTTAAATGGAGGAAAATTTTGATTGCGAAACTTCTATTGTTTTATTTTATTTTATAACCAGCTCCCGCGCGCGGCTCGACTGTAGAAACTTCATCATGAAATATAACTTGTGTTACTTAGTTGCTCCTGAGTTTAGCGCGTTCGAGCATACAACGAACAAACAAAGCTCTTAAGCTATATAATATTAGTATAGACATATATATATATATATATAACACAATTGTTTCTAATATTGCATACCGCAGATTCTTTCGCGTTTAAGAAGTGATGAGATGCTCCTTATTAATGTAGCGTTTTGAGTTAAAAGTTAAAAGCGCACCTACCTAACTAGCTACCAAATATTTTGGTGTAGCAAGGTTGCATGCAACCAGACTTTCTATAGATTACACATAACATTTTATAGTCACAACTTCACACGCGTTTACATAACTGAAGGATAAGGCAAATTATGCGAAAGTACTACGACGCGACATTCAATGAGCAAAACTATAGTCTTGCTACTGTAAGTTGGCATGCGTTTATTTTATTGTTATCATATTCCACAAATTTGTAGTTGCATTAAGAAAAGCTGATATTCTTATTCAGGATGTCTAAGGTTTGATACCTTATAATCGTGCAGTACAATAAAAACCGAACAGGGACTATTCTGTCTAGCGCTTCCGTCCGAAAAATTAACCAATTGGCTTCTTGCCAAATGTAATGGTTCTGTCTGAATGAGTATCCTAAGGTTTTGGTTTGATAGACAGACAGACGGACAACGGAGCGATCCTATAGGGGTTCCGCTTTATCATTTAGAGGAACGGAAGCCTACTTTCAGTGGTGCTATTTATTTATTCCAGTAAGACGCACTAACTCGAGCATAGTTTGCTTGCTTTCTTGTATCTAAGCCTATAAATGTAAAACTTCGGGGCGCAGATAGTATTTGTCTGATGCAAAGAATATACTTTTTTTTGGACGGACAGTATATAGTTAGCCTGGAGGCTTTTGTTACTTCACCGGACATAACAAAGAACATACAACAAGATTGTATATCACAATTGTAGTGTAGATCGTAAGATTTGACGTATTGTGTTTATCGTTTGAGGAAATCAATAAATTTACAGCACAACTGCTACAAAAGACAATGGAAAAATAATTTGTAACAATATATTGTGTATCTAAAAATGGTTTTATGAACACTTTATGCTATTAATGTGAAAGTAAGTTGTTTTCTTTTTAAGTCGAATGTAACGATTAATTAAAGTATTTTTATATAAATATAATTCTGTGCATGTTTTTTTTATATATAGTGTGTAGGTATGTTGTTTTTGTGAGTGACACAACTTTTTTTTGAGATAATCCTGATTTATTTTCCATATTACAACTCAATTAAGAAAACGGCTGATTATAAAAAAAATATAGTTGCTTTTACCTCAGGTTAGGGTTGGTAGGGAAGAAAAAAAATCTATTACGCTAGTAATAGTTTTTTTTTTATTCGATTGTACCTACAACTATTGTGTTTATTATTGTTACATATTGTGTAACGTAAGTGTTAGTAAAAATCCATCATGTATGAAAGACGAAATATACAAAATATAATATACAAAATGACTGTATTTTATTATCATGTAATAAATATAAAATGCCATACATTTTAAAATGGAATACAATTGTTAAAATCTTTTTTGTAAGCCACGGTACGGCAGTAGTACAACACGAAATGCACGCTGGGAACAAAGGGGCCCTAACTACCAACAAGGATGTAGAGTTTCCCACTGCATTGTGTTTTAGATAAATATTGTTATACGTAGCTATGGTGCGGTTAAAAACTAAATGTTTCACAGAAAAAGGATGTAATTACGATTTCATAGAAACAAACAATAGATAATGAAGAAATTACTAGGTTAATTGCCATGCGTTTGTTAAATCAGTGATCGGTGAAGCCAATAAATAAATCGCTGAGAACAACATTAGTAGTCTAAAACACGCATGTTATCTTACGTTTCGTTTCTACCAGACAAATACAGATATGACGGAAAGAGAGCGGTAGATTAGGCACTTGGTACGCATAACAATACTTTAAAGTAATTTAACGTTTTAAATATTGTTTTAATTAGAATGTTACTGTAAAGAAATTTAAAATAGGCACTTGTTCTTAAATAGTTTGATAATACAAATATATGCATATACATAGATATTAAATGTATTTACTATGTCTGCGTGTGTTTATAGTACTACCAACTCCTTGCTTAAATCTAAATTCGGTAAGTGATTTTTTTTTAATTTTCCATTTCTTATAAAACAATACTTCGTCTAGTAAAAAAAACAAATAATTTTATCTAGCTATATCATATTCTTTCGAAAAAAATCTATCTCAATATAAAAGATCCCACAAGACCACAATGTAAACATCTGCGGAACTGAAGACACTTGCCAGTAAACAATGTTACAAAATATTCTATCTCTATTTCGCCTTTTTTGTGAAACATACTTTGTTTACACGAACACCGGCTTAGTGTTCGTAAACACTATTCTCTTATCTAAAATTCAATTTATTTACGTATTTACTCAAGAACCTAGATGTTTCCAATAAATTTGTGTATTTTGTTACATCATAAAATGTGTATAGTTAATCTAGGGAAATTGTTTTAGAATCCTTAATTATAAGTGATAATTAAACGTATATCTTCAGTTATTATCTATGCAATAAGTTACACGTTTTACTCACAAGTTTTGTTCCAAATGCACTATTGATGACTTCATTGGATGAAAGCAATGTTATGTTTTAATAGCAAAGATTCAAGAGTTATTTTTTTATATGTGTTTCATTTGCAAAAACTTCGAGCAACCAGTGTTTTTATACACTCGTGTCTTTTCGTGTGTTTATCTTATAAAACTTGCAAGAAAAACGTGCTAATGCCCCGTTTGAAACTGAAGACCTAATATTAAAATGACATTATCTTCAGAACAAAAGCTCTGAATAGCCAAGAGCTTTTAAAAACAAGTAATTCACGAACAATGTAATAGGCAGTTTTGTACAAAGAAGCACTTGCCACAAATTTTCATAAGGCACGCTTCGGCTATTCTGAGCGGAATTAAGTGGTCTGGTCCTTAAAGATGAATTTTAAACACCCCATCCTCGAAATTATTATTTAAAGATCACTTGAAATTTCTTTTCTGACTAAAATGAAGCAATATGTTATTTGAAAGCAGAAAATAGTTATGCCAACCTAATGATATTCACTCACTTAGTTTTACTACGTTTAGAGCCGCATTTAACAAATAAAATGACAATTTTACAATTTGGAAAATACGGGTTGAGAGTGGAAATACCCGAATGGAGCCCGGTGAAATAAAATAAAAACCAATGCATTTGAAACACGAAATTAAGACGTAATTCTAGATATACTTTTCTTTTTAATTACTTTAAAGGAACATCCATCAACTACCGATAACTTTATAATACATTACTTTTCTTTATGACTCGACGGAAGTTATTAAACAAAATTACCGCCATTTTCAAAGTTGTTTAATGTTGTTACATTTTGTTTGAGTCTACTGAACTTGATGGTGTTTTAATAAATTATTATTTATATAAGTTACGAAAAATCTATGATAAATGCATAACTAAAATAATTGCGTTACATAAATAATAATAACATTGTCTCCAAAAAAATATGGCGAATAAACGAACTCTATATTTGAAGATTCTACTGAAAAAACAATGAATGACACTGTTTTTGCGAAAATATAATTAAATGGCTTCTGGTGGTTTTATGGTTTGTTATTTTGATACAATACTAGCAATCCGGCCCAGCTTGCCACGGGTGCAAAGCTGATGTATATATGTTACGGCTAATAGCCGAAGTGCGGCTACACCTAGTTTTAGCCGGCTACAACTAGGTGCAGCCGACAACTTGCGGTTAAACTTAGGTCAACCTTAATAAGTTCCTCTAAGTTAACTATAAATTAAACAATACCTATGCAAGGGACAAAAAGGCGTTGGGGTGGTTAAAAAAAAAATAACCTAAACCTAAACCAATGGAGTCGAACAGGGACTTATAAACGCATGTGGCCGAGTGCACCTAGTTGTAGCCGGCTAAAACTAGGTGTAGCCACACTTCGGCTATTAGCCGTAACATATACATATAAACCTACCTCTTAAATCGCTTTGTCTATTAAGAAATACCGCATCAAAATCCGTTGCATAAGTATAAAAATTTAAGGACATAGGGACAGACAGACTGTCAGTCTGTAAGAACTATTTCTTACAGACTGACAGTCTGTCTGTCCCTATGTAAACCCAACGTAGTCGGCTTCAAAAGTGTAATTTCCATTCATTAATATATATGTACCTATATATACATATTATTTAAACACACTTTAAAACCATAAAAAGTAATTTATCTCTGACTTATAATTGTTCTTCCTGTGGAATCTTCATTAAAAAACTATAACTAAACAAATGAGCATCAAATTGTTCAGTTTAACCTTATTCAGTCGATGGCACCAGAAGCGATAGTAAATATTTATATAAGTATAGTAATTATTTTCATAACACTCGATCTCGGCGGTCGACAAAATTGAGCCAACATTCGAAGCTAAATTGGTTTTAGTTAGCTTCATTAAACTGCGGCAACCAGGCAATTTTAGTTGCCAAGTTAACTATTTTGCAGTTTGCGTATCTACCTCAATATTTTATATTGCTGTATTGCGAATTCCTAAGTGGATTCAGTAAGTTAAAGTTTTTATTTAGGTATTTATGCACTTACACAATTTATTACATTACAGCTTTACGCTCATGTTTTTTTTTACTTTATCTTGTATTTTATACATTGATCGAATCCGTTGAGTTTTTCCACGTCATATTTTTTTGGAAAACAGTGTTGGTATAGTATATTTTTATATAACATATTTTATATTTATCTAGCTATATAATAGCTATTCTTTGCAATATTCTGAACAGGATTGAATAATTTCAAAATAATGACGTATCTAGTTTATTTTTCTTATATAACAAGACCTCAGACCTCTCCATGGCCGTTTTTTCGGAGGGGGAAATACTGCGGCCGTCTATGGGTAAACACGGAGGATCATGCATTTCAGCAGTGGATATACGGGCTAATGAAGACCATTTTGTAGGCCATGTAGCGACATCTACAGTAGCCGTACAAACTACAAGAAGACGAGCAGCGCCATCTAGCATTTATCATCCTAACTAACCTGTATCGCGCAATAGAAGTTCGCAAGCCAATTAGAATATATAAAGTTGTAAATATTAACAAAATGGCCGTCGACTGCCGGGCACAACGGGCGGGCACATTGGACCGCGCGCCGTGCCATCTTCTTTGCCATTCGGGCCCGGCAAAGAAGATCTTCATTATCTATGGAGAAAGACCACCAACTGTTCCTCTACAACCTAATAAAATAAGGTGCCTCGCTAGCAAAACTACACTTAGCACGATGTACTATCTCACATTCTGTAAATCACCTTAAATGTACACATTAACAGCTCACTAACATTAACGGTAACACATAAAATAAATCAAGCAACACGGAATAGTTGCAACATCGTTCTAATTTCCAAAAGTATCTTCTTAATTGCAGTTCTTCAGATGGTTTGATAAACAACGCGGTGTTCAGTGAAATCAAAGGATTAGGCAAGTAATTACTAAACCGTAATTACAGCATCAAACTGCGATCAGGCTTAGGAGGCAGTCTTATGTGAACACGTAAAATAGGATTAGCGTGTACATGGTACATTGATCTGGTGCTGAATTCTGCTAATTTAAGTATTGGAACAATGAAATACAATTTACCGCCCAGCGACACTTTGTGAAGATTAAACTGCCATTATGATATTTGACATTCTACTAAAAATTTAACCATAATTCTGGTTGTGTTTCTACTGTTTTTTTTTCGGGCGGACATAATAATATATTAGCCACCGGCGTTTGCCTATGTTAATGAGCATTAATAGCGACAGAGCAGATGTATAACTTTATTTAATGGTTTAAATACTGCAAAGAAACCTGCGCAAGATATTGCTTGGGACTTGGATCTCAGCTTCTTTGTTACTAGGCGTATAATAGGGACACAGTAGAGCTACTTATTGATTTTTTTTTAAACTGCATATTAAGAAATCTGCGCAAGACTTGGATCTCAGCTTCTCAGCAATCTTCGGCTCAGGGCAATGGCTGGCGGAGGGAATTGCGGGAACACTTTAAGATTTTGTGGAGAGGTTAATGCCCCTCGGACTTGGCTTTTACAGCGATACCTTTGCAAAATAAGGGTCTGAGGTTCGGGGGAACGCATCGCGTTCGCGAGCACCAACTGTTACGGGATCTAAGAAAGTACATATTATGCAATTACTAGTTACTAAACGTCAGTAGAAAACACGTAATTTAATTAACAACCCGAATACCTTTAACCCTTCCACACCCTTTGCAGCTTTTTTATATTAACAGAATCGGGGCTCAGGGCATTTACCTTTCGGTACTGTTTTTCGTGTTTTTGAACTTCACCTGTTGAACTGCGGCAAAATGCTATAGTTTATTCAATGTCCATATTTGATTCGAGTAAATATTTATAAGTTGAACTCAGTCATGTGCTTTCTAAAAGGGCGAAAACTAGTTTTTTCATTGTGTAAAGTATGGTTCGAACTAAATAATATTTAACCTAAAATAGAAAATAATCCGGGTTGTACCCGAAAGTAACACTTTCCTAACTAAAAGCAAATTTATAGTTTGAAATCCCATGTAATCCTCAATGCAATATTGGTAACTCATTCGATGTATCTATTAATAATGTTTTAATCTCCGAATACACCGTATTTTTTTAATCCTTGCTAATAATTGGTACGACGTTTTACTATCAGTATTACAATAATTGAAATGTAATATAAAAAAAAATACAAAATAAGAGACGGATAAGTTAAATGTACATTGTATGTAAGTAGCTTGTACGAATTTATTCCATACGAATCACTCATAAAAAAAAGGATTACTTTAGTGAAGGTTTTTTTAGTATTACTAAAAATTACTGTTCATGCATTATGCCTACATATAAACCTTCTTCTTGGATCACTCGATCTATTAAAAACCGTATGAAAATCCGTTGCATGGTTTAGAAATCTAAGCGTACATAGGACAGACATACAGCGGGAAGCGACTTTATTTTATACTATAAATTATTTAAAAGTAAATAATATAAGCGTGGTGAAACTCCGAAAAGTAGGTACGGCTAACAGAGACTACTGGAAATCATTTTTTAAAGAAATGTTTTTTTAAATATTGTTTCACAAAAAAATCGACATCAAAATAATCACTTATAAACTCTACTATCTACTGTTAAAGAGATGACATTTATTTTGGAAGCACCTTATAAAGAGATAACCAGTCCCTGTTATTTGTTGATAACATACAGCCACAGACTACCTACGCCATGAATATTAAGTGTTCGATATTAGCAGTATGAATGTAAATTGTATTGTATTTTAAAGCACAACATCTGAGTTTAATATATTCCTTCTTCGTGTAAACTTTAACTAAATATACGCACAACATCTATAAAAAGAGGCAGGAATAAAGTTTTCACCTTGCGTATTAACATATAGATAGACATGACCGTCGACAATTTGAAACTATCTTGGATCCTGATGGTAATAAATTTGTAAAAGTTTTTTCTTCTAATTTTTCCACTTCAGGTTTTTTTTCTGTAAATAAACTGTTTCAAGGGTTATTAAAGCCATATATTAGGTCAGTTTTTTTTACATAGACAACCTCCCTCAAGAAACTGCAATACTAAATCTTCATTTTGTAATGATGTCTAGTACCTTACAATAAAAGGTAATCTAATTTGTATGAGAGGGCACACCTAACAAAGGTTTAAAGAAATTTTTATCTGATATTTTTAATGAATAAATCATTTGCTGAATATTGGGAACCAAAAGAAAACCACGGTCTATACAAAAACATCTTAATGTATAATTAGATACAAATTTCTTACTTAAATAAGTCTAAGAGATATGTCATGTTTTACTACCGTGGTATCTATTGCCAATAAAAATCCTAAAAGTGGCACAAGCAGTGCCGGATTAGCCATATAGCAAGAGTAGCCAATGCTACGGGCCCTGCGATTTGGGGGGCCACACCAAGTTCACACCAAGATACGTACGCAAGCAATAAATTGGATCCAAGTGCTTCACAATAGGTGGCCTAAGAGGCCTAAAAAAAAATAAGATCGTTGAGCGATTCTGAGTCATTACTAAGTGGGGCCTCCGGACAGAATTTGCTACAGGCCCCGCGCTGGCTTAATCCGGCACTGGGCACAAGACATTTCCAAAGAAACATATATCTTCTTTAAATTTCCTTGGGAATATTATTTGCTAGTATTGTTCTTAAATACAAGAATTATAGTCCGTTGTAGAGGTAATACAATTTAATTTCCATCATGTATATCTTGATTCCAAGATCCCAAGTTTTTTTTCATTTCTTTGTTAGCTACGCCATTACCATAGTACCTATATTATTTTCCTTATACAGCCGGATGATCTTGTTAGAAAAGACGCTAATCCATCCACGCCGTTCCCTGAATGGAATTATAACGATCGATCAAGCAACAACAACCGTAAAGGGAACATTTCTACGAATGGGCGCAAAAGGCATCGCACCAAATAAACGTAATTGATGACCGGCGGGTCCTCATGAAATTTAGATGAGGTACCCTCACCTTTGCTGTGACAAATTATAGATACACAGAAAGAGGTAAAAGATATTGGGTAATTAAGGTTTTTACTTACTTTTTACTTTATCAGTTCGTTCACGTCCACTGCTGCACATGGGCCTACTCTTTAACAGACCTTTGCCAAGATTTTTTTTATTAAGTATAGGCGTACGTTTGATCATAATCTCGCTTGATGGAAGGCGAAGATAAGGCCTAAGATGATACACGCGTGCCTAGAAAGTGTCTGTTTACTTTAGCTTTAAAGATGTCCAGATTATAGCGTTCCGGAAAAACTGACCCCGGCAGAGAATCCCACTCCTTAGTATTATGAAAGAAGGAGCAAATCGCTTCGTGCGTATTGAAGGAATGTCTAAAACATAAGGGTGAAACCGCTCGCCGCGCCTGGTCGTCCGGTGATGGAAGGGTGAAAGGGTATCAGGTTATGTAGAACCTCCGCACACTCCCCGAAATATATATTATAAATATATATAAAAGTGAACTTTAAAAATCATTCACTAACTAAAATAATTATAGTACGTGCCTCCTAGAATTACAATAATTTTCGTTGCGAAACAAAAAAAAACATTAATGAGTTTTCTTATAAATTGCAATTGCATAACGTTTTTAAACGATACGGTAAATAAATCAGTAATAAATTCAGTTTTAATAGATTAACTCTAAATGGACATGGTATTTAACTTAAACTTAATTTAATATGTAATTTAATTCATGATATATCTACGTAATGTTCGTTAATCTTTTTCTTTAAAGGTAAAAGCTTGACTGCTGCCTTGTTTTGAAATGTTTTAACGTTTTGAAACAAATTTAACATTCGATTTAATTATTACTATAAGAACATGAAATAATACTTTAACCCATTTGAACATTCTACAAAACATCTAGCTCAAGGTTTACAAATAAACTAGCTTCCCATCGTTTCATCATCATGACTCCCGATCTCGAAGGATCTTCATAATTAAATATAGCCTTTCTTGATAAACGAGCTATCTAACCCTGAAATAATTTTATAAAACGGACCACTCGTTAGTTTGATCTGAGATTAGCGTGTTCAATCAAACAAACTCTTATGCTTCAGTATAGATAATGATAAATAAATAAGATTTTTATGTACGAGTGGAGAGTTGGTACCAATTTTTGGGTAGGTATTTGAGGCAAGCTGAAAACTTGTCACATGCCTCTCCTATTATACCCCAACACGAACTGCATACCTGGCTGGTGAGTAGCTTTCCGAGGTACGGAGGGCAGTTTTTTTGCAATTTCACGTGGCGCTGTAATTTAGTTTGATATTCAATGATTATAAATTACTTGTAAGTGAGTGAGGCTCTGAAATAATAATCCATACTATCCTCACTAATATTATGATGTTTGTTACTCTTTCACGCAAAAACTACTGAGCAGATTTGACTAAAATTTTGCGAATAGTTTATAAGCTGGATTACCATATAGGTGATATAGGGTACAAACATCACGCACCGACCAACTAGAGCAGATTAGGTAACTAGAGTAAAACCTCGTGTCTACATTTAGTGTAAAGCTTTGAAATAACAATGACATTTATATGTCGAAAGGACACATTTTGTTGACTTGGTTCGCAAACAAAATACTTTTTATGTATTTATTTTGATAACTTTAAATTTAACTAATTTGTATTAGTTTATTTGATGTCAAAAGGGCGTCTATCAATTCCAAATTGACACAAGAATCTGAGTAATGTTTAGAGGTTAGCATATAAAAACAAACAAGGGGTTCTATTCCCCCTATATTTATTACTTAATTAAAAGGTATTAACGTAACAAATCAATTGCTACCGGTTTCTGGCGCCCGCACTGAATATTATTGTATTTTTTTACTGTCGTAGGTACTATTTTGAGTGGCCGTATGACTTATTGAGTTTACGAACACTAAGGACTATTTAAATTAAGTTAAAAATTACAAATAAATACAGTTTTCTTCATTCGAATACACTTCACTCTGGCATTTTAGTAGGTAGTTACACGAACCAGCAACAGATTCTCATGACTAATTTCTTCTCGGCTGATAACTTCTTAAATGGTTACGAAGTGTGAGATTTTTGTTCGGACTTAGGCACAAAGATAAGTGAAGAGTTGGGAGCCGTAGCTTGGCATCATAAAATTACCTATTTAAAGTAAGTGGCTAAAAAATTCTAACAACTTCAAATTTAAATCTTGATTTCATCTGAACAAATACTTCTACATCGATAAACATATTAATTAACTTCATAAAAAATTGTTAACGAAGTAATTAAAAAGATCCATCTTTTATAAATGAAGAAACTTTTCCTCAATTTCTGAAAATTTGGCAATTTTGTGATGTTCTTCTTGAGAATAATAAAAAATATATATTTTTTATACCCAGTATTTAAAGTACCGAAAGAATGATTGTTTAAAGGAGCCTTTTCAAACACTTCTAAATTGTTAGATTCATTAGTAACAGACTAATTACTAAAGTAAAATTGAAATCCTATCTTACCTGACATCTAAATCATAGTATCGATGTGAAAGCATATAGTCATAATACTGTTAATGTCATTACAAGATAATTCTCTACTATTGACCGAAACTCATTATAATATTAGAATAAAGTATAAATAGTATGCTTTATTCTTACATTATCATCAGTTTGGAATAGAAAGGATAAAAGCTCTTAATTATAAACAGCAAGAAAACGGATTGTATTTGTTCTCCCTAAACCACACACCAGGCCTTGGATCTTGACTTGACTCTTGACAGCTTTTAAAATAGATTTCGATAATTTTAATCAAATACCTCAAACATTTTTTTTTATAAATATTTTTTCTAGTCTTCGTTAGTCTACTTATGTCTTATTGATTTATTTTTCAAAAAAGATTGCCATAGATAATATGACAACCGGGACTACTTACGTACTTTCCGTAACACAGAACATCCAGTCAAATTTTTACTAAAGAAGGATATTTTTAACAGGCCATAGAACTTTGTATGAAAAAATCTATAGACAGCAGACAGAAGTAAATGCTAGTCATACCACAATAGTCGATGATCTAAGTAATAAGAACAAATTATATATTTAATGACACAACTTTCCTGATGATCTTCGCGTGTCTCCGTGCATATTAATAATTAACTCACACCCAACTCTCATGGCACCTATTATCACGCTTGCGTATAGAGGGCATGGGAATTCTTATGTTTTTATAACAAGTGTATTACAATAACGTATTACATTATGGTACCTGTGATATTTTGTGTTCTACATGAGACAATAATGACAGATATCGCTGTCATCTCACGCTTTTATCTTTGTTTAATCGTTTGACAGCAACAGAAAAATGCGCCTTAAATATATTTTTTGGCCGGTTTTCGCGTGTCAGCTTATAAGATTAATTAATCGTATATGCTTTATAATAAGAAACTTTTCTAATGCTAATAATCGTGTTGAGTTTTGCAATGAAACTGGTAACTGTAAAATAATTCTTAGTCTAGTCTAGTAGACTTGAGAATATCACGAGTCAATTTGATCATTTTGATTGCTCTAGTCATGTCAGTTTTCCAAATTAGTTTCTTTCTTCCACTTGGGTGATACAGCAGAAATTAATTGCTAGTATAATTTAAAGATCTTGGCCAGGCCAGGCCTTAAGATTTCACTTTGTACACCTGGGTGTTAGGATCAAGATACTAAATAGAATAAACACACTAGCAATAGATATTACAAAAATGACATTGCCAAGCAATTACTTCACCAGATAATTGTTTAAAATACGATAATAAAACTATAAGTCAAAAGAAAATTATTTCTAAATAATATACTACATACTTAACACTAATCACTTACTACACTGTTAGTGTAATGAAAATGTGTGAGTAGGGAGAGTGGTTGACAAATTTGGGGTGATAGATTAATGTGGTGTGAAGGGCGTGAAACTAAGCAGAAGTGGACAAGGACAAAATAAATGTCAATCTCAAAATAACGAATTTAAATCTTCGCAATTTGAACATATCGCAATGACGAAAAACTGTTTTTAGAGTATATAAAAAATATATCAAAGCTACTAACTCAAAACTCGTAATTTTTGAGTTAGCGGAGTCTTCATCTAGGTGTGCGATATGTCTAAGTTATACAAAAAAAAATGGAATTGTGGATTGAACTGCTAAGCTTTCTAATATTATAAACTAGCTTTCCGCGCGTGGTTTCACCCGAAGCTCCCGTTCCCGTGAGAATTTATAATTAAAAATAGTTTATAGTCTTCCTCGATAAGTGGGCTATTGAAACTGAAATATTTTTTTAAATCGATCCCACATTTTTTCCTTGATCTATTGGAATCGATATTCCTTCACAATGCATTAACACATTTAAGAACATTATTTTGATTTTGCTGTAAGTAATTATACTATGAGTTAAATGAATGTTAATATTCATACTACTCAACATCACATAACTAATACGTTAAACTAAAACTATTTTTATAATCGGCGTAGTTTGGGAAATAATAACAACCAACGTGGGTTGGGATCTTTTATTATTATTTTTTATTAAAAGGCTTACGTTTGACCATAATCTCGCTTGATGGAAGGCGAAGATAAGGCCTAAGATGATACACGCTTGCCTAGAAAGTGTATGTTCACTTTAGCCCTAAAGATGTCCAGATTATAGCGTTCCGGAAAAACTGACCCCGGCAGAGAATTCCACTCCTTAGCCGTCCGCATTATGAAAGAAGAATCTGGTCTTAAGGCGTCGCGAACCTCACCTCGCGAGGTCCACCATCCCTATCCTAGCTTACTACGAATCTTTCTCTATCTTAGTACGGTGTGACATCCGGAGCAGTAAGACAATAAGAAATTCTGGAATTATTTTTTGAGTCATCTTTTAAAAATATCGTTTTACAATGTTTATATTTAACAATTCATTTTTAAACCTAGGACAATGCTTCCCTTTAAAACCTACATAGGTACAACTTTTCATTCGAGTATAGCCGTATATGACAGTTTTGATGCAAGAAATAGTGACGTTGCTTTCCTTATTGCACAATAGTTCTGTGTGTAGCGAATTTACGAAGTGTATTTTATTAGCGTTGTGATTTGGTTTGTTGCAATAGTTAGTTTTGATATGGTATTTTACATATTCTTGACCAATCACTATACTTTTACACGAAAAATGTTGATGGAAACCTCTTTTCGAGTTTGCGGTAACCGTTTTGAATGTTTTATGAAAATGGTTAAAGTTAGTTTAATCTATACAAACAAAATCCTTTGGTAAAAATGGTGTAAACATACAATAAGGCTGCAACACTGCTCGCATTAATACCAAACCTCGTGGTTACATAGGTCCGTCTGAAAAAAAAGGTAAAATATATTTGTTCGCGATTGCCTTATGAATTTTTTTACCAATTTAGCTAGCCTGCCAGTTAAGCTGGTTAATAATAATGCATTTAAAGTACGATTTAAAACGACCGCCTTGCATTGGCCCGGCGTTTATGTGGTGTGGTGGGTGGGTGTTTACAATGTGTTAAAGGAAATTGATACGTGTAATTATAAATTACAGATTGTAGTTTTCAATCGTAGGTGCTCCAGTTTGATTGCACCGGCGGCTGAGTGGTTATGGCGATTCCACAGATAGTTGTTCTGAGTCTGGGTGTGCTTTGTGTCTATCAATTTTATTGTGTGTTTGTATAGTCTCCCCCTACACAGCGACAAATTTTCCTTATGCGGTGTGGGTGTGCGGTGTCTTAAACAAAAAGGTTGGTAGGTATTTAAATCTTATGAGCCAATAACATTTTACTAATACCTGAGAAATTCCATGTTTGAAATTCAATAAAACCAATTGAAATTAATTAAAATAGTTACATATTCTGATTAATTTCACCGTGTACATTTAATCTATACATGATCAGCAGCAATCATAAATAATTTCAAACAGTTTAATATATACAATTTATTCAAAATACCAAAGTAATATTCTCAAATAACATTATTTTACATTTAAATAAAAAAACAGTTCAGCCTTCAGTTTTGTTTTTCGAACCGTAGAAGTAAATTGATTTTCACGTAATTCTAGGAATTCTATTTAAATCGTACTTGGGTAACCTAGTGCATCGAGTGAAATTGATTGAAATACTCCGATAAAACGAATTCCATTTTCTTTCAAATTTAATTTGTGCCGGTTCGCCAGCCAAACGAAGTAGTTATAGTTTTTTTATTTTTATTAATAGTTTTTCATTTCACTCGTCCATAATTGTATTAATGTTCTTATTTGAGCGTAAAAGCTTAGTAATTAATAATTTACTTAATTTTTATGTCAGAAGGTTAACAAACAAGCATACAACAGCTCGCTTAGACGGTAGTAACTATTTATTAATCTGTGGTTAGGCCTCGTTTACAAAGACGCGGGCGTCGCGCGGCGCCATTCGCGGCGCGGCCCGCACTGATATCAAACGCGTCTACGTAAAAAAGGCCTTATAATGATAAGTAGTCACAGCCTACATTAATTTTACACTCACTTGCTGACCCTATTCCCTATACATCTAATTGTATATGGAACATCATATTAATCGAAAATATTATTTGGCTGTGATATTATTTAGGTGCATAATAATATAATGAGAAGATAGTGCGCATTTCTCCAGCGTGTGTCACATGCGGACGACGGTGAGGGTAGCGGGTGACGGGGTTGGGAGCCCGGTCAAGAACAGATCCACAGTTGTGGGCACGATGGGTATGCCCACAACTGTTATAGAATGGTGCTGTATAGTTTGCGTTTTGTCCTGATGCGCAGCAAAAAAGGAAATTCAAGAGTCATGATTGTTTATGAGCGAATTCGAATTCCGACTCGCACTTCGATTTTCAGATGACTGTGACTACAACCTTTTTTGAGGATTGGATCCATGCTTGAGTTCGGCGCGCGCGGTGTTCAGATCGTTTACGCGCTGGCCCTATGTGGAATTAGCCTATATGTATAGAAGAGGATACTATGCTCTACCTGTGTAGCATAATACTGTTTACTCAACAATTTAAGTAACTATTCTCAAACAGTAAAATAATAATATAAATAGGACTTAAGGTAAATATCCGTACATCGCGGCTGACCGCAGCCGCGATCAATTCTGATGCGACAATAGACAGAGTATGTGCACGGTATGAGAATGTATGAAGCCTTTTCCGTGGTGTGCGACAGCTTAGATACTCGCGGCTATTGACAGCCAAATCGGCCACTGACTATTGTCGCATCAGCCGTGCGGGTCACATGCGATCAATCCCGTGTGGCTGCGATCATGATGCACGGAAATAAACCTTTACAGCGAAATATCTACTTAAATTCAACCCAAAACTCTTAAAAAGGGACCAGGATTGCTTATATAATTTAGTCACGTGTTACTGAGGAAAAACCTCATGTTAGTACCTAATAATAATGAGGTCTAAAGCCCGCCACAATCTTGGAAACATTTTTTCTTTTGTGTTTCTTTAACTTCGTTATCTCTATCTTTCAGCTGAAAGAGCAAGATTGGGACAAGTAACATCCTTGTGAAATAGGAAGGTACATATCGTCGGTTAAGTTTTAACGCTACGTATATCAGAAATAACAACTTTTCAGGGGAGAGTATTATGCAATCTACGAGTATAATCAGTTATTTGAGTCAGTTTTATCTATCTCTTAGAAACTAGATGTCTGATTTCAAAAATTATTTCAGTGTTAAATAGCGGGAAGCTAAAGGCTATATTTAATTATGAAGTTTTTACGGAAACGGGAGTAACGCGAATAAAACCGTTTTAACAGTTTTACGCATATTTAAATCTAACTTCCCGCTCTTAAAATTCTATCGGAAGATGTGTGTTTCTTAATTGCTGAAACAATATAACGTCCGATTATAATGAACGAAGGCATAGGACATCAAAACGTAAAAAATGAAAAAATGTGGTTTGAAATTTTTGTATTTGTCTGATATAATTGTGTGCAATTGTGAGCAAATAATTTGAACGAAATAGTAAGTTAATTAATCTTTAATAAAAAAATGGGTTTTAATTTATAATTGGCATAACTACAGTAATTGCATTACGCATTAGTAGTCCAGTATTACATTTTCAAATTGTATGATTTCTTCTGAGTTACGTCATATCTAGAACAATCTCTTGAGCATCTAATCAAGTTACCGTAATCGAAAAGGTACTGTTAGCCTTCTATAATAGGGTATATCAAGCTATATATATACAGCTATGTACAAAGGTGTGCTTTGTGAACCGTTACGAATGCGATATTTTTCGGATCCGAGCATTATAAGAATCTCATTAAGTTCTAAAGTAAATATCGAATTTTCGTATCTATAGAAATAAATAACATTCAAGAATACTTTGTATTGGAAAAAATTACAAGTTTTACTAAATGCATATGAATATAAACTGGGTGACTTTTTACATATCTTGATAATAATATGGTGTGTTGTGTAAGTGGAAAAGAATCTATAGACCACAATATATTTGTACTAGTCTTTCAGTAATTAGAGTTTCGAAAATCTCATAGATTATTTAAAAGAAATACATAGCCCGTGCATGATAATTAAATAGGGGCCTATAATACCTAGGCCGCAATCACACAGGATTCATTCCTGTGTGATTGCGGAAGAAGAGAAGAGTGAGCGAAATAGCGTAACTACCTAATTACGTACGCATTTTTACCGTTACGATTTTATCTCTATGTTAGTAAAAAAGAAAGATAAAATAACTATGCTTCAGACATCTAATTCATACACATATCACGCCCTTTTATTTTCAAGATGGTAAAAAAAGTCACCCAATATATATTATATTCTATTTTTTTTCTCTGTCTGTGTGTCTATTTGGTCCGGCTAAACTCAGTAACGGCTGGACTGATAGATAATTAATCTCATAAGATAAAATATAGGCTACTCGTTATTTTGTCTTTCTGTTTACTTGTCCGTATATTCCGCCTAATCTTCAAAACGGTAATATGATTTAGACTGGACTATCATTGTTAGATCGCTTATAAAAACTTTATCTTACGCCGACGCAGTTGCGGGCAATATCTAATGATACCTACATATGTATTTTTTTTTTATGTTTGAAGAACTTCAAGCCATAGGCTTGTAGGTATTTCAAATAAAATAAATGAAAAAGTACTTAACATTGTTCTTAAACAATACTCAATAGGTGTTTTAAAAAGAGAAAAAAATATATTAAGAAAAGAAAATAAAATAAATGTTTAATTTAAATTATACCAATTTAAATTAAACATTTATTTTATTTTCTTTTCTTTTCAATTGACAATCTACCTTCAGATTCAATGGAGCGAAGTATTTGTTTTAGAGCATTTAAAATAATAAAATATTCTTTTGTCAATAATCTCATTTCATTTCATGTGTGTTATTCCATAGTGATATATAAGGTGCATCTTAAATATATACCATTCATTTAATAGTACACAGTGTCATGTGTAGTGATGACGTTAGTCAACAAACAAATAATATTAATAAAATCAGGCACTTCTTTGTGGAAATCCATACTAGTCTAAATTTAAAACTTAAAATGTCTAGTGTTAATTACCCTCAAAAATATTTATAACTCGCTGTTTTCGCCGGTAACCGTCGGTCGTAATGACATATGCCTAGGATTTTCCAAAATTTTCTGGCATACAAACTTTGTCTTCATAATAACGAATACTTTAAACAAAGAATTAACCAAATTGGTAAAATCGTTATCAAGTTATGCGCGTAAATATATTTTAGCGATTCATTTGTTGAATAGAATTAACAATAGATATTTTGTGTTAAAATTTTAAAATAACAATAAAATTACATCAAAAAAGCGAGCTAAGGATCCTCTTAGTTCGAGTTACACCGGGAGGTGCGGCCAGCATTAATAGTATTGAAGGACAAATAAAAAAAAAGACACGTGTACCTATTTAGTTTTTTCTATAAAATTGGGAATTTATTATTGCAAACATCCTAACTTATACGCGTGAATGCGAAAGTTTGTGATTATGTGTGGATGGAGGTTACTCTTTTACGAAAAAACTACTGGACGGATATGGGTGAAAGTTTGCACGGGGATAATTTATAAGCTGGATTAACATATATGTTACACAACATCACGCTCCGACACACTGATGCTGAGTAACGAGGGTAAGACAACTAGCACCTGTTAAACGGATGGCATATATTTTGAAACCACCTATTATATAAAGCATTGTGAAGTTTCTGAATGAAACATGAAGATGTCAGAAGTAAAAAAGAAATAAATAATAGATAAGATAGAATTTACTAGTCTTTATCGTTGCCTTATAAGTATTGCTGTAGCCTTATGGGTAGATTTTAATCTTAAAGGAAGCTTTTATCTTCCAAAATAGGATAACGATATTTAATTTCTTATTGGAAGATACAAGCTCATCATCAGCCCGTATAACGTCCACAGCTGAACATGGAAGGGTTATGCAATAGTCACCACGGTAAGTAACACACAGGGAAACGTTGCTGCACGCTCTCCGGTGTACGATTGTTATAGCAATTGGGACCAATGGCTTAGCGTGCTTTCTGAAGTATGGAGGGTAGTCACTCAACCAACCGAAAATATATCTTAAATTTTCGCAAAGATTTCTTGTACGGCATGCATGGCGAACGAAACCATGACCGACTTTGACCCCTTTTTTTTTGTCCGTGGGGAAATGCTTTAACGCATTCCCTCCGCCGCTGCAGCGTATTCGCGCGCTGGCGGTGGGACTCGCCATCTCCATAGCGTGGAATGCTAACACATACTACGAAGAGAGGACCCTACACCACTAAAACCCCCCGGACACTCCTAAGATCCGCCGTTGGCGGGGGCCGGGCACCGACTTATACCCCTGCGCCACAAATGTTGTCATACCAGCCCAATATTGAGGTAGATATCTATATTAATAACTAGCTGACCCGACAGACGTTGTCCAGTCTTAACTAACACTATAGATTCAATTGAACTTTTAATATTAGGCGTAATAGCTCAGAACTAACCACCACGGTAAGACATAACATTGACAGAATGCGAGCTGCTCTTAAGCAGCTCGCATTCTGTCAATGTTATGTCACACGCCATATTATTATTGAATTGTAAAAGCGTTAAGGTTACATTATACAATATAGTATGGTGGTTAAGTATCCATAAATTTTCTAATTTTTCGCGCAATTTTCTTATTTTTTCTTTCATAAAAACCTTCTCCTGACAATAACAAACACAACAGAAAAATTATTAGCGAAATCGGTCTCACTAAACACGCGTGGTGACCAAGGAAAAAGGGATTCATTTTTTTTGTAGAATATTTTTTTTTACGATTAGAGAGATTAGCAGATTGTTTAAAGCTATTAGTATTCTTGTTAACCCATCGTGCTAAGCTAAAATGCTTGTGTTCACGTCGGAAGTGCAATGGGTGGGGTTCGAACCGGCGACCTCAAGATCACAAGTCCGACGCCCTAGCCATTGGGCTATGGCCGCTTAAGATTCAGCAGACACTGACATTTAAGCACTATCACGGTAGGCAGCGGCTTGGCAGGCTTTGTAGGTGGCCATTTTTTTTTTTTTTTTTTTTTTTTGTTTTCCGGCGGGAAATGCATTTACGCATTCCCACCGCCGCTGCAGCGTATTCGCGCGATGGCAGTGGGATATGTGGGACTCGCCCTCTCCATAGCGTGGTATGCTAAACTCATACCACGAGGAGAGGACCCTACCAACCACTAAAACCTCCCGGACACTCCTTCGATCCGCCGTTGGTGGGGGCCGGGTACGCATAAGCAATCCTGCCCCCCGACGGCACCCACGGCCAATATGGTACCGCGGGATCTCCAGGGCCACACTTACAGTGGCCCATTTGCCCAATTATAGGGACGCCCGGAGTGTAGAGGCGTCCCTACTCCTCATGGGTCAGCCTCGAAGGGAGCGGGGCCCATGTCCCCCACTCCCCGAGGCCGAGCCTAGGGTGGTAGGCGGCGGGTTTCAGCCCGCCGCCGACGGCCAACACGCCGTCTGCGAAGTGGGTGGGCGGAGGGATCTACTTCCCTCTCCCGCTCCGCGGCCTCCTTCTGTGACATTACTTGTCTACAGAAGGAGGCAACCGCCTCCCACGACCTCTCGCTTTGGACCATCTTCGAAATGATGGTCGGCAGCGAGAGGTCGTCTCCCACCACGCCAACGAGCTCCTCCCGCTCGTTGGCCCACGCCGGACACTCCACCACCGTGTTCTGTGCCGTATCGTCGGCACAGTCACAGTGGTGACAGCGAGTGTCCGGCTCTCTCTGCGCCACGTTGCACAGGTAGTGGCCGAAGCAGCCATGGCCTGTTACTACCTGTGCAACGCGGTAGGTGACGTTGCCGTGACGGCGACCGGTCCACTTTTTTAGATGGGGCCGAATCGCCTCCACCGTACGTAATCCGCTCCGCGGCGCGGCCTCTAGCCGCTCCTGCCATTTCCGGAGGGTTTCGCGACGGACCTCAGTCCGCCACCGTGCAACACCCTCCGGGAAGGGGTCGCGGCCAGAACGCGCCTCCTCACACCTCCGCCGGTACGCGGCGGCTAAAACCTCCGCCTCCAGGTCCCACGGAGGGGACCCCGCAAGGAGGCAGGCCGCGTCAAACGCGACCGTGTGGTAGGCGCGGGACGCCCTGATGGCCATGACCCGCTGCGGACGTCGCAGCAGGGCCATGTTTCACCTCTTCAGGGCGTCGACCCAAATGGGGGCACCGTAGAGCGCCATGGAGCGGATCACTCCGGCGTACAGTTTGCGGCAGGTGCTCCCGGGTCTGCCGAGATTCGGCAAAAGCCGGCCAAGAGCACCCGCCGCCGCCACCAGCTTCGGGGCCAGCCGCTGAAAGTGGGCCCCGAAGCTCCATCTGCTGTCGAGGACTATGCCTAGATATCGCATATTGTCTGCGACAGCAATAGATTCGCCGCCCACTATGAGGTGGGTGCCTGCAGGTGGCGCTCGCCGAGGCCCATGAAAAGTAAGGGCCTCGGTTTTACCGAGCGCCACCTGCAGGCCCAAACAGCGAATACGGGCGACCATCTGTGCCACGGCTGCTGTGGCCAAGATGGTCGCACGCCGATGATCGGGCGCGCGGGCGGTCACCAGTGTGTCGTCAGCGTACGCTATCACGCTGACCCCCCGGAGACCGCGCAATCGCAGCGCCGAATCAAACCCGATGTTCCACAGGAGCGGCCCCAATACCGACCCCTGTGAAACACCGCGCGAGACCGCCCTCCGGCCAGTCTCGCCGCCGGACGTCGGGTACACTACCTCCCTGCTTTGGAGGTAGTGTCCCACCAGTGCCCGGAGGTACCTGGGCACCCCATGGTGCCTAAGGCCCTCCTCAATGCACGCCCAGGGGAGGGTGTTGAATGCGTGGCGGATGTCCAACGACACCGCTAACAACACCTCTCCCCGGCTGGTCGCCTCCTGCGAAAGTTCTCGCACCCTCGCGATCGCGTCTATGGTTGACCGACCCTGGCGGAACCCGTATTGGTCCGCGTACAGGTCGGGACCAACCTCACCAAGATGTGTGGTGAGGCGAGACGCGACCACCCTCTCCATCAGCTTGCCCAACTCGTTCAAGAGAACGATTGGGCGGTAAGCCGATGGAGACTCCGCCGGTCGCCCGTCCTTACGGAGAAGGACGAGGCGACCGAGCTTTCAGGCTGCGGGAAAGCGACCCTGCTGAAGGCACGCATTGAAGAGGGTGAGCACTCTGGGCTCAAGCTCCTCCATGGCGAGTGCCCAGACGCATCCAGGCACTCTGTCCGGCCCGGGGGCGGTATTTTTGATGGCCATTTTTGCCACCGCCGCCCCCAACTCCGCCGGTGTGACATCCGGCGGAGTTTTGATGGAAATAAGGCAAAAGCAAATAGAACTTTAAACTATATATTTTATAATAATGAAATTATTGTAGCAATGACAGAACACAAATTATATCGACGAGAGAACGTCACAGACAAACGTTCTACTGTCATGTTCATAATTAGAATGTTTCTATGGTAAGTCGCGTCCCATATTCTCAACATCCTCTCCTGGACGCAGACGCTTTAAAATCAAACCCATTGATAAGGTGAACTTTTCATGCTTCGGTCTATGGAGTCCTTTTGTCAATATATCGGCGACCATGTCTTCAGTGCTTTTATATTGAACCATGATTAGTTTGGCAGCAATCTTCTCTCGTACAAAGTGATAGCGAACGTCTATATGCTTACTGCGTGCGTGGTAGATTGCATTACCTGAAAGACTAATAGCACTTTGATTATCACAGTAAATGGTTATTGGCGTTCTTTTAAGTTCTGGTTGAAACTCTGACATATAAATTTCTTCGTCAATATCTCCCTGCAAGAATGCCGTGACCGCGTCCATTTGATGTATTTTAAGTCCATATTTGGCTGTAAAACCAAACAAGTATCTTAAGGATGTATAGTGGACCACTGGAGCGTATACTTCATTGTAGTCAATTCCCTTGACTTGTTTATATCCCTTTATCACAAGCCTAGCTTTATAACGTGTGACAGATCCATTGTTATCCAACTTAGTTTTATATACCCATCTGCTGGGAATTACTGATTTTCCATCTGGTAAATTGACCAGAGTCCATGTATTGTTCTTTATTAACGACGCATATTCTTCATCCATGGCTCTCTTCCAGTCATCCGATTTTTCACTGTTTAAAGCTTCTTGAAGATTTTGCGGATCATTGTTAAGTAAGTTCATTGTCAATTCCACATTTTGACACATCAATGATGAGGGACTTTGATGAACATCATCATTGTGGTTTCTCATTCTATGCTGTAGCGGTCTCAAAGTAATATTAAATTCCGGTGGAGTGTCAAGTGACCTATCAGGTAAGTATGTCTCATCTTTAACATCTTCATATTCATCAGAATCGTCTGAAATACTAATACTTTGAGATGCAGCTTGTGTTTCTGTTCTATTATTATCCTCATAATAAATATTTCTTTCCACAGTTTCTTCGGGTTCATCACACAGCGGTAAGTAAATATTTGCCTTTTGTTTTATTTCATTACAACTCTCCTTTATATTTGCATTTGGATTTTCCTCTATTTCATATTTACTAATTTTACTTTCTTTTTCAGGTACTTCATTTCTTTTTATTGAAGCTTCAAGAAATACAACGTCTCTACTTATAATTGCTTTCTTAGTTTCAGGATCGATCAATCGATATCCCTTTGTACTGTCACTATAACCAACAAAGATTAACTTACGTGACTTTACATCAAACTTAGTTCTCTTTTCTTTTGGTATATGCACCATAGCAGAACATCCGAATATTCTCATATGACTGAGATTTGGCCTTTGTCCAGTCCATAAACCGTGCGGTGTAGCACCAGATAAAGCAGGGGTAGGTGAGCGGTTTACTATGTATGCTGCTGTTGCCACTGCTTCTGCCCAGAATGTAACCTGTAATTCAGCATTCAGTAACATACATTTAGCACGCTCTATCAGTGTTCGGTTCATTCTCTCGCTCAGCCCATTCTGTTCCGGAGTGTAAGGATTGGATGTTTGGTGCAATATTCCTTGTTTTTTAAAGTAGTTATCAAAATTTTTGTTCTTATATTCGGTTCCATTGTCACTTCTTAGAGTTTTTATTTTTTTATCTAACTCATTCTCTACTCTATTCTTAAATTCCACAAATTTATCAAAGACTTCACTTTTGTTTGTTATAAAATATACATGTACCTTTCGAGAAAAATCGTCAATGAAGGTTACAAAATACCTTGCCCCTCCTAAAGAAGGATGCTTCATCGGTCCACATACATCACTGTGGATGAGCTCTAGCAAATCGGTTGCACGGGAGCCTTCAGTGGGAAACGGTTTTCTCGTTTGCTTGCCTTCAAGACAGGTTACACAGGTGGAATTTCCTGTTCTTGGTGACAGTTTTACACCTTCTGCACAATCAGGTAATTTATTAAGATAAGTGAAATTCAAATGACCCATCCTTTGATGCCACAGATAAGTATCATCAGTCTCAGCCATCATACCTTGCATATTTTGATTTTTACAAGTATCTAACAGATAAGTCTCATTGAACAATTTAGCCTTTGCAACTAACTTGTTACTCGGATCATAAATTTGACAGCCATGTACATTAAATATAACTTTACATCCACTTTTAATTATTTTACTGACTGACAGCAAGTTTGTCTTCAATTCTGGTACATATAAAACATTCCTCACCTGTATACAATCAGTGCTGCCATCTTTTGCATTTACCTTGATACATACATTACCGCAGCCTTCAACTTTTAATACTTTATTGTTAGCAATTATTATGCTCGGTACAGATGAAGATGTGACGTCGGTGAGCCAGTCCCGGTGCATAGTCATGTGCATGGACGCCCCTGAATCAACATGCCAATAATTGAAGTCACTTCCTGTGGATGCTGAAAAAGCTGCAACATATCCTGTTTTTTTATCCGTTTTTTCAATATTATTTGTCTTCTTATGCCAACATTTTTTACTGAGATGTCCGTACTTATTACAGTTAAAGCATCTAGGGCCTTTCTTATTAGTAAATTGAACGCTTTTGGGTTGAAATTTTTTTGAGTTTGAATAAAGTGCGGTAGTGTCTGATGTCTTTACTTCCTGTAGTAATTTATTTTTTACTAAATCAGCACTAATCTTCATTCCAGAACTTTCTAAACCCATAATCATGGGCCTATACATTTCTGGCAATCCTGCCAGCATTAATGTGCCCAACCACTCATCGTCCACATTGAATTTTATATTCCGTAATTTGTGTGCGGCTATAATGCTCTCGTCGATATAATTTGTGTTCTGTCATTGCTCCATCCGGTATATTATTATCCGGATATTTCCATCAGGTTATGGGCCCAGTCTAGCTTGCCGTTTAAAGTTATCTTTGCGTTTTAAAAGGTATTTAAACAGTAAATAGTAAAAAAAAAAATCTCAATTTCAGTATCCGCGTTCGGGAGTGATTTCTTTTTCAGCTATTTACAGATTGAATGTTATATAAATATGTCTGGAAATAATTCAATGATGTTGATTGAGAAACTTACGGGTCGTGACAATTGGGCAAGTTGGAGTTTTGCAGTAAAAGCATACTTACAACATGAGGATTTATATAACTGTATTTTGAAAGCACCGGCAGCTGATGACCCTAACTCAGTTAAGCTAGACATCAAAGCTAAGTCAAAATTGATATTATTAGTTGACCCGATGTTATATGTTCACATTCAAGATGCGGAAAATTCACAACAAGTTTGGGATAATTTGGCAAAAGCATTTGAAGACAGCGGATTGACTAGAAAAGTTGGCTTATTAAAGGAACTAGTCAATACCAATTTGGAAAGTAGCTTATCAGTCGAAGACTATGTAAATAAAATAATGACAGAACACAAATTATATCGACGAGAGAACGTCACAGACAAACGTTCTACTGTCATGTTCATAATTAGAATGTTTCTATGGTAAGTCGCGTCCCATATTCTCAACAAGTTTCCTCATCGTCTGGCCACTTCCACAGCTTCCACAGCTGGCATGGCCATAGCTGGCGGCGAATATTCCTCCTGACTGGGGAAGAGCTCCTCTACAACTGATTGGAGGAGCCCTGGCTGTAGGCTCTCCGTCACCGGGGGAGCCCAGGGGCGTAGTTTATTACGCACCCCTTTATAAGGTCGTCCCCACGGATCTCTATCGAGGGCCTCCAGCGTACTCGCCCAGCCATCGTCTTTCGCCTGTGCTATAGCCACACTCAGCTGACGCCGACTCTCCCTGTAGTCGGCGTAGGCCGCGGCAACACGAGCCTCGTCCCGAGGTCTCCGACGGTTCGACCGGGTGTACACGCGCCGCACCGCAGTGCACTGCGCACGCAGCTGCGCAATGGCGGCGCTCCACCAGTACACCCGTCGCTTCGGTGGACACGGGCGGACCCGGGGCATGTATGCGTCGCAGACGCTTACCATGGCCCCATCGAGTCCCCCCGCGACAGCGTTCACGTCGGAATCGGAACTACAAGGCCCCGCGACCCACGCCTGGACCAGGGCTGCTTCCTTCAGCAGCTCCTGGTCGAGCTGCCCCAGCGCCCATCGCCGACCCTCGCTCCTGGGAGGCGGCGCAGGGCGGGCGGTCAGAACCGCGGAGGATGTGGAGAGTCCGAAACCGATATATCGATGATCGGACAAAGTCTCCACATCCTCAAGGACACTCCAGTCCTGGACACGGCGGTTTGTAGGTGGCCCTGGCCCTGTTTAAGTCCATAAGCAGCTTTATATCGCTTACCAACAGGTGATCCGCTAGCTCGTTTGCTACCGATGGAAATAAAACAACCGATTTCAAGAAAATTGTGTAAAGGGGTGGTTCGGCAGACATTAAATTAATCTTTTAGAAACAAAAAATAAAAGCAACATTTAATCGATCCTTTTGTACCGTTAGCATAGAAATACTTACTATTGGTTAACCATGTTTACTAATACTGTCTGACCCTGGTTGACCTTTAACCAATAATCCAACAAAAGTAAAACAAAAACAAGTAACGGTACTCCTGTAAAAGGAAGGTGGTTTTATTTACTAATCTCTGTTTGTTGAATAAATATAGTGTGAATATCTTTTCACTATGTAAATGTATCTCTGATGGAGAGTCATGAATAATAACTTGACCTTTCGTAGTTCATGTTGCGGATTCATTCTGTATTAATCTTTATTTATGTGCATGAAGTTTCAAATACGTGGTTTCATTTCAGGTTTATAGCATTCAGTAGAATACTGTCCAAAGTCGCGATACAAACGTTGATATCATTCCTTATTGGTTTAACGAATTTAAAACTACATCTAAATTTAGAATACTTTTATTTTGTTATAAATTCCTAATCTTTTAGTCAAATAATAATATATTATAGCTTCATCATCATCAGCCTGTTGTAGTCCACTGCTGAACATAGGCCTCCCCCACCGATTTCCAGCGGGAACGATCCTAGCGGCCTGCATCCACCTACTCCCCGCGACCTTTATTCGGTCCATCGTGCAGGCGGCCGTCCTACGCTGCGCTTGCCAGTTCGTGGTCTCCTATTATAGCTTATTTAGTTTATAATGTCATAAATGTTATTCCAAAATCATTATAAGTTCTTTAGATAATTATTAATTTTACTTTATTAATTTCTAGTTAGTTTGTATAGTCAATGTTATATACACCGTAATTGTTATACATATTAGGTGAAAACGTAGTAATTTAATTAAGAATGTGTTATATATATACTATTATGTTGTACTATTAATTAATTTATTGATGGCAAATTAAAAAAAAATATTGCACTTATTAGCTATTCAACGTCATTTTACTTGTAAGCTTTTATTGATGATAAAATAAACCCGTATTACTTCGAAATAAGTTTGCTTTCTGAAGTTGAAAGCATTTTTTTTTAAGTTGCATAGTTTTTCAGTTTACTTATTAATTTTTTTGGGAAGTGTAGATTATTAAAGGATTTTTTAAGAAAATATTTAAAAAATTACACTTTACATGTGCATTATCCAGTGTCAATTTTATATTGTATGTATTTAAATCATATATTTGAAGCCTACATAATAATATATGAAATACATATATTATTATTATATATTTATGTCATAAGTACTTGCATAGGCTACCCTTTTGGAATCATCGGTCCATTTTTTAGAGAGGCGTTTGCCGAGTTGCGGACACCAATCTACGACACGTCTTCTCCAACGCCTGTCGGTACTTATTAACATTGAAGCGGTTATCCAATAAGTATATTTATCTTTTGATATATTACGCATACCTTTACCAAAAGTGTTAAAAAATTAAGAACAAAGTGTTACTTAAAAACACCTATATTACATTACCCTATCGATGAAGAATAAATCTTTGAGTAGGTAGTCAGTTTAACTAAACTTGAGCATAAGTTTACACTTTCAATTTGGAAACCACTTAATTATGAATTTGGGCCCTCAAAGGCCCAAAAGTAAAGAAGCTAGGCTACAAATCCATCAATATTAATTTAGGTCGAAGGGAAGGGAAGGAAAACATCTAAATTAAATAATTTATTCAGGGCATTGGAAAGGCATGAGGGTGAAGCTATTGACAAAATAATAAGGTCAATTTGTTTATGTGATTACGACTAATACCGATTGAAACTGCTTGTTTAAAAACAGATTTTAAAAAGGAAGATTTTTTTGGTTAAAGGACTCCAGCGTGAACCAAAATTAAATAGACAGATAAGTGTGTGAGCTTCCAAAGTGAGAAATAAAACATCTATAAAAAAACAATAAGACCTTTAGCTAACGCCAAGCATAGTTACACAAACGTGTAATATAGCATTTCAATTGAGTCGCTTAAAATTTGAAATCCATCTAAGAAATTAAGCGAGTTAAATAGAAATATACTTAAACTATTTACATAAAATTTTGTTCGAACGCATTGAATGATTCAATGAACTAAGTATACATTTATTATTCATCACAAAATTAAGTGCCGAAATCAGAATTCAAACCTTTTCATAGAAATGTATAACTGATGAAGTTACACCAACAAAGAGATAAAAAGGCTCTACTAAAAATTTACAAAATAAGCAGGGCTATTTGAATTCACTAACTTATTCTTTTGCCTTTTTAATGGAAAGTAAAAGTCTTCATACAAGTTATCTTGGATCCTATATTTTCATTGGCCTCGTGGCCTAGCTCGCGAAAATGCAATAAACTCATAAATTACCTTGTCCGGCTTCTGCAAAATTTCTTATTATCACTAATTTTCTTGGTATTCAGGTACCCGCGCTTATTGAAAACATAATGAGATAATCATGCCATATCATATATAGGTAGGTAAATATTATGTACCTATGTTTCTGTAACGTCCATAGCATATGGTACAATCATACACTAAACTATACTTAGTAATATGATTATTGTGTAGCTTTATACTACTACACTATTTCATGGACCACAAAAAAAAGCGTGCTATCTATAAATATGCTTTATTAAAAAATTTGCACTTTCAACGTATGGTTTATGTAGGATTTAATTATATGGAATATAAAATGTTTGAATAAAATAAATATATAGCAAATAGTCATTAACGTTAATATTAAGAGCTTATTTACTAACACAAGACTGACAGACTAAGTGCTGAATAAAAATCGTTTATTTCGTTTATTTGGTTTTATTTGGATTTCGATGAACAAATTCCTAAATAAATTTGTACTGGGTAAACTCTAATGACTAGTAGAAAATCCTTCCCTATCACATGTGAGCGTAACAAAACTAACATAATTAGGGTGTATATCAATTTGTATATTCAGGTCTATAGTAAACTGCAACAAATTAATCTACATATATTCACATTCTAGAATAGTAATAAATTTTTTTGCTATGTATAAATATATTGTGAAGACTTGCTGTGCAAAACCATATGTAATATTTTTCTGTAATATTCTGTAATATTTTTTACCCGATACAACAATAAATTATCCTTAGAATTTACTTAAGCCTTTGCCGTAATATTGTATTCAAACGCGGCACACGTAACCATGTATGGTATGACGAGTACAGAATATTCTATAGCTACCACTCTACCCACGTCAAAAGACATATGTGTGTCTGCGAGTTTTATTTGTGTACTAACAGATATGTAAAGTAACGTAGTTAAAGATTTTCAAATCAATTTTAAGAACGATTTATTCGTTTACATCCTGGTTTATGGTAGCCGCCGTTTGCATTTTAAAATCCATTCAAGCATTATGCTCACAATTACAATTGCCACAAAAACGGATCAGAAAATATTACAAAGCCACTGCCAATAAAATAGAAACAATATCAGTGGTAAGATTATTCTGGTTGGTTGAGGGACTACAGTCTGTGTCCCGGAGAATATAATAGACCGTTGGTATACCAGGGTTTCCGATGCCCTCGTAGACCCGAAGTCCCAGTCGTTTGCACAGAACTCCACAAAAGAAGAAGTTATAATCCCTTAATTCCACCCTGAGCGGCCACTCTAAGCCAATGTCCTAGTCTCACTGAGGGTTCCCTCTTGCCTAGGTTGCTTTGTCTGTAGTTAGTTGTATGCCCGGTGAAGTAGTGGAAGCCTAGTGTCTGACTACATAAATGTTAGATCGAGCAACAAACTACGGTCTCATACAGAGAAGCGGCGAAGTGGCCGCATGCCACATTAGATTTTTTAATAAACGAAATAAGCGATTTTTATTCGGCACTGATGTATTTACATACACTTGTATTTGTCAAAAAAATTCACAATGCATTTAAAATTAATTATTAATAGGTATAATGAAAATAGAATCGCTCCACTGTATAAGCACTCATACAACGCCATATACCTACTTATTTAAATTTAGTGTGAGCCGCGCCGCCAACGCAACGCACTACGTTACGCTTCCGCAAATGACGCTTTATGGTACCGATGTACTGAATAATACTTTAAGAAATTCTTGTTATTATTTTCTCAAAGTAAACCTGTAAACAATAAAATAGCGCTTTAAGCTTTCTTAACTGAGGAAGTATTAACACTTTAAGGAAAATCTTCTATGGATAAAAGATAGACCGTAATTACTTAATTAATGTTATTTGTAAAAAGTTAAGTAAAATCGGATGGTAATTAAGTAATTATAAACTTATAAACCTTATTGTCCATATAAAAAGAGTTGTGGGGAGTTTGAGGTTTCAGTCTCTTTAAAAAGCCATTTTGATAGGTTCACTAGCCTAAAGAAAGTAATTTTTATTATTATTTACGTCTAAAGTACACATCATGTTAGTATTTTTTTGCAGAATTCACGTTGCTTTAGAGAAAATCTCTCCCAAGCCGTTTTGCCACTATAATTTAAATGCTTAAACGAAACTGTCCGTTACATTTTCACGCTCAAACCACTAAAGTAGGTAACGAACGGAGTTTTGGCGTAGGAGGTAGGCACATATAGTAAGGACTAGTTCAATAAATTCGAGTGCAAGTATAAATAGCTACGTAAAATAACTAGGTACCTACTTTTCTGTACAAGCATTTAAAATCTGAGTTATAAGATTTCATTTGGCATTGTTCCTTTACAGCCTTTGAAAACACTAGTATGTCAAGAATAGGATCGTTTATTACATTCTTCTCAACCTACATTTGTTCCGTCAAGTATACCTACATGTATTTCCTACGTCTAATTTCTGTGTTGGTAGATATTTATATGATGTGTAACACATATTTACTTGGTCGTTGAAAATGCTGTTCTTTGTCGATTGACATCAATATTTTTTCATTTGTGTTAATGCAAGGACTTCACATTATTATTTTCCAATACATCGTCATGATACAATATATCTTTAAAATAAAAATTGCCATAAAATTGTAAAACGAAGAACATTTTTATTGAAACATATTATTATATATTATTATATAAACCTACTATTTGATAGCTAACCGCGCGCGATAGCTATAGTAAAGCAATACATTGAAGTTATCCGTTATGTAAAAATAAATTACCAATCTTATATAACAATCAAATATGCTACGAAATGTTCTACATAAAGTTTCAACAATTATCAGAAGAGAGGACTTGAGAGCAAAATCTGGTAAAAGTAATAAATCAGAAAGTAAGACAAATGAAAAACTTAGATAGGTGTGTTTCATAACAGGAATAAGTGTGAAGTTGGTGCGTAAACTAGGCGAGAGGACAAACAAGTTAAAAGGCGATAAATATGTTATTAGATTATCTAGGTTATACTCTCAGTTTTATTTCTTACTTATGTTTGTATACAGGTAGTTAAAACAAACCTTATTATACGTCGATCCTTCAATCCTTATCGGATGGTATACTGACTTTGCCCGTCCAAAAAAGGATTTTTTAATCTAAGAAACCTTCCTCTCAGAACTACTTAGATACCTAACAAAAGATGATCAGCCAAATAGGTACCGTTCTCGAGTTTCAGGTCATCCAACGAACAGCAATTAATTGTTATATGTATTAATAATTGTACTATGATTAATAGGTACATAAAAAATCGCTGACTCCTCCGTAATAAGTTTAATTATTTAATTTTAATAAATTTAGAATTAAAATGATTTTTCCCAAATAGTATTTGTGTTATTCGCCTGAAACTTACAGTTTTCAACTCAATAAATTTATTTGTTCTACATAATAGTAAGTAACGTTATCAAAGTTGCCTAATGGAATAATTTTGCATAATTTATCGGTACAGAGTGAACTAATGAACTTAACGGAATCGAACGTATTTCCCAGAAGCATTGGAAGTAAAATTTTAACGGTGTAATTTGCATTTTGATGGTGAATAATTGAAATTCAGCAGACATTTTTGGTAAAACAGAAAACTGGTTTTTCTTAATGTTTATAAAGTATACACACCTACTCTTTCAATGTCTCCGTCAGTGACCGCCCTGTGCCGAGGCCCAAGGCCACAGAGGGCGCCCTGTTGCGCAGGTTGCTTAGTTTGTTTTATTACTTTAAGACGTCATTATTTTCAATATTCGAAACAATATTTCTAAGAAGTTATCTATTCTAAGGCTCTAATTCTTTTGTATTTTATTCCAAGACTCGTTATTTAAAGGTGTTCAATGAGTTGTAAAAAGAGATATTAATAAATATTTATTTTATTAATCGTTTAAATATAGCTTTCTAGTATCGATAACAATCGTGTTTTTCACAGCTCGCGGAATAATTTTAACTAGCTCAATCGCCCGGTAACGAAGCAATAAAAATATTATTGACATTATTTAGCTATAGGTATTCCGATATTTGAACACCATCGTCTATTTTGTTCTTCGAAATGGAAATGATTTTGGTAGAGAGTTCGTTTGCTAAGTTTTTGAGTTTATATTCATCGTCATCATCAGGCCATATAACATCCACTGCTGAACATGGGCCTCCTCCCAAGGGTGGGTTTTGCCTTAGCCACCACTCCGCCTGATACCTGACCACAGTATTATGTAGTAGTACACAAGGAAACGCCTCTGCCCGCTCATAATACAACTATACTAGTAACAATAATACTAGGTAACTAACAATAGTAGGTAGGCAATAGCAAAACATACAAATCTACAGACTGCGTAGTCCGTCCAGACGTCCTGTGATTTTTTTTGCAATCAACCATTATTATTATTATAAGAAGAAATTAAAACCGCATCTAAATTGCAAGTGGTCACACTATATCTGAGTGGCACACACCTGAGGGCATCCTTGTGGGGTGTAGTAACTAACAACCTACCAAACTTTTCGAGTTTTTCAATATTTTCACGTTCTACGAAAAATAAATCGCGGGTTAAAATGAGCGATAGCCTAATATAACGATTCCACGTGGACTTAGTCACGGGCACATCCTAGTGAGTTCGTCTCGTTCATATTCATTAATCTCCTCATACATGTTTTTCGTTTTAGGATAAGATACTTTTAACCTGGCTGTTCGAGAATCAATTATGACTCCGAATTGTACGTATACGGTCTATTACATTCCAATGTTCCAGTGGCTAACAATAGAGACTATACCAATTAAAACTTTGAAACGTTCCTAGTTTCAAATTTACTAACCTATTATGAATATTAAACAATTGGTTATTTACATATTTTACACGAATAAATAATTTTAAGCCTTCTGATGTGGAAATATATCGTTGATTGTTTCAAATATCAGAAATATTCTTTAACTAATCACATACCTACAGTAATTTTAACAAATTTGATATATGATAATAGAAGCCTAGTGGCTAATGTGTATGCCTTATACCTCGGAGATATATATACAAAAATCTTTTTTAAGAGCCTTTTTACTTTTTTTGTAATTTTTTATATGATTTCTACCATCAGTTTATTGCTAAAAATAATATACACATCGTAAGAATACCAGAGCCTTTCAATTTAATTCATAAATAAATTTAAACCAGTAAATAACACTACCTATATTCGATTCCCACCATTACCTTTATTTATTAAATTATATTCAAAAAAATTCTAAAAAAAACATCTATCTAGTATTTTTAAACTCTAATAACGTGCGTCGGTGTATTATTTTACAAAAACATATTCACTAACATAATATCTATACATAATTATCTAACTTTAAAGGGATGATCAAAAGCAAAAACCCTTATTCCGTATGATCTAGTAAGACACTTTCTAGGCAAGCGCGTATCATCTTAGGCCTTATCTTCGCCTTCCATCAAGCGAGATTATGGTCAAACGTAAGCCTATATGAAGTAAAAAAAAAAAAAAAAAAAACCTGTAAAACCTCTATGCATATTAGTTACTTGGTGAAAACTGGTGTTGGCAACGTGCAGTCGATATACCTAATATTATCTGCATGTTGCCAACACTTCCTTACTAACATTTGTAACAAAATATTGTTTTACGCCATTTGATAGCATAGGTATATAATATTAAAAAAATAACAAATTATCAAAATGAACTACTAAATGTGAAATTAATAAACATGGATTTTAGGTTTATTAATGTAATCGCAAATTTCCTTTAGTGTTTTATGAACTCCTGCCAAATTGACGTTAAAGCACTTAGGAGACATTGGCAGGTTATAGTCGATCTAGATATTCACACTACGACGTGTGGTAATATAAGAGACATTGTGACGCCGCCGGTGACGCCACTCTGTCCCAATGGAAGCAATAACAAGAGTAGTTAAATCACAAATTAATCGATTTATTACTATGTTGAAGATCAATATTTGGAAATACCCTGTGACGAAGAAATCGTCAAATACTAAACTAAATGCGTATCGCAAAAGAGATCTTGAAGATTTTACCATGAACTTATTAGTGATCTATTTAGTCTTTTGTTATTATAGTTAAATAATTATTGTGGGTTACAGCGTAATACTGCGGTTACCAATCCGCCTGCGCTAGCGTGGTGACTATGGCAAATACCCTATCTCGGGAGGAGGCCCATGTTTCACAGTGGAAGTTATACGGTTTGGTGATGATAATGATGATGATATGTACTTCGCCACGAGCTTTTGCTACGTCACCGGTCATAAAAGCGAGCAGAGCTCCAGCCTAGATAATTGAGAATGAAAGAAGATGCAATATTTTCTGTGGATACCTGATGACTAGCTGTAACCATGATGATTTTAAATCTTTACACTTTAAAAGGCTAGCTGCGCCCTGCGTTTTTCATTCACGTGATTTGCCTTCCGCTGGGTCCATCTGATGTTCGACGAATGAATCTTAACCCGGCTTATATTAACTCAGTGCTATCATTAACTTAAATCCCTATTAAAATATCCATACATCCACCCATAGCATATATTATATAAGTAGGATAAAGAGTCTCATTAAATAAAATAGTTTTAAAATACCTATAAGACGAAACGAAACAGTTACTAACTAGCTTCTATTATTAATAATATGATAGAGGAGGTACCGGTGCTATATGCTACCCATCTCCACAAAATAAGCAATTCTTTTATATGGCATTTCATGTAGTATACATAGCTCTATAATAGAATTGCTTATTTTCCAAAACATTTCCTTGTAAAAAATCTTTAAGCATTGCCAATGGAGAGGAGAGTCTCACATAACCCGCCACAGTTGGCGTAAAGGATGAGTAATGAATTTCCTCCCGGAAAAAAAACTTCGTTCGTTCGCAACGTTCTTCAATTGTTAATCTGATCTGATAACCAGATATCTCACCGGTCGTGTGATTATTAATATCTTTTATTATCAAAGCGAAATAGTTTATGACATAATTCGTAAGCTCTTAGAATTGTTGATGTTGTGGTTATACATAGAAGTTTGTTAAACTATCTACTCGTCAAAGTTTTAATCTACATACCTACGTACTTAATAGTTCTAGAATTATGTAATAGTGTACGCTTCGCTACGTATAACAACGATTTTAATAAAATTATTACAGTTCATTACCTAAATTGGTAAAAGCTATGAGGAAATTATTATAATAAGTATTAATAGACGGCTTCCTAAAGTATAACTTTTTACGTATCGAAAATAAATTTTCAAATATTTCATTGGGTAATAATAATATAAATCAGACATCAATAAGGAATATTGTAATATTACGTAAAACTTTAGAAAACTATTTTTTACAGCAAACGTTCAGTATATAAATATGACACTAATAACATTAATATTGTAATACTACGCAAAGTTTTTTATTTTTAAAGAAATGTACATTTTATTGCAACGAAATATTTAAAGTTATTAGCAACAAATCGGTTGTTATTAACGTTTTTAAATACAAGTTCTCTATCATTTTAATGTGGGTATGTAATGTACGTAAAGCAACATACAACATAACTTTATAAGGTAAGTTAATAAAAAAATCGCTTGGTAAATTTAATTTTGAAGTCCCATTTTAATATTTACACTAAGTATCGTAACATTCTAAATTTATCGCCTCTAAGTCCTGCCCAAAAGTTAAGCTTAATGACTTTTTATAAATCACTGCTACAGACTTCTTGTTAGCTTTCATCTTTATTTGTAGTAGGTAGGTACTCATTTCTCTGGCCAACTTGCTTGCTTCCGGTCTCGGTCCCGTCGAGCAATTTCCGCTAGAAACATACGTGCAAATAGTGCGTGATGCTTGGAATATACCTACACTTAGATGTATGCGCAATTATGCGTACGTATTTTAGTGTGCATTGAGATTATTTATTGCCGAACTAAACCCACAACTAAGGAGACATAGCTTGCAATAATTTGTACGACTACTCAATATACCTACGTAATAAACTAGATTAAAGAGCTTGTCATTAAGCATATGACTTGACTTAGTACGTAAAAGCGTCTTTATTGCTATTGATCATGGTATTAAATAGTGTCTCATCGGAAGCCGAACGCTTTTCACGCTCGCACAACAATATTCGACAAATGAGGGAATGACCACTCTAAACGGAACTCAATAAAGCCTTAGCGAGCAGTAGTTCTGTTTATTACTCACTGGCTTTGCCCGCAACTTCATACAAACGTTGATCCCCGTTTCAAACCTTTAGCGTTCTAAATTTGAACGAATGAAGAGAATGAACCCATGAGGAGCTCATGGTATCTAAGGAATACAATTAACATAGGTTTCAAAACCTTATGGTTTTAGTCTGTTTGTCTTTAGATATTACACTCATTCATATGTAATTTATTTGCTGATTGTCTTTTGAACTGTATTACATTGTAACAGAGTACAAAACAAAATAGGAATGATATCCAGTGTTGATTAAAAGACAGTTGCACAAAACACCCATCTATATATATAATAATATGTTACGGCTAATAGCCGAAGTGCGGCTACACCTAGGTTTAGCCGGCTACAACTAGGTGCAGCCGACCACATGCGGTTAAACTTAGATGTACCTATCCTACTTATCTTCGGTTAGAACTAGGTTTTAATTAAATAAACAATACCTATGCACGACATAAAAAGATGTTGGGGTGGTTAAAAAAAAAATAACCTAAACCTAAACCAATGGAGTTGAACAGGGACTTATTGAGGTTGATCTAAGTTTAACCGCATGTAGCCGGCTAAACCTAGGTGAAGCCGCACTTCGGCTATTAGCCGTAACATATATAACAATCAATTGCTGTTCGTTAGTCTCGCTAAAACTCGAGAACGGCTGGGCCAATTTAGCTGATTTTGGTTTTGAAATGTTTGCCGTGGTCCAGGGAAGGCTTAAACGGTGAGAAAATGTGGAAAAATTGAGATGGAAATAGTAAAAATGATAATTTTATTTTCCCATACAAATTATTATAACTGTCAAACGAGACAGTTTTGTTCCCTCATAGATTGATTATGCAAGGATTATGCAACCAAAAAGTGACAGATAGTCGATAGTATTTTAAAATCAGAAGAAGTACATTTCTAGACGAAAGTTGATCTGTCACCATTGTCAAATATTTATTCAGTAAATATTTATGGGTTCAGAATTTTATTTCGAAAAGAGTAACGATATACTTAGTACACCGTTCATGTTGTAATTCTGGCTTCTTTCGGTCATTTCCAATTGCTTAAACTCTTCCGCGGTGATATTGAAATCTGGAAAACTTACTCTATCGATAATCGATGGCGTTAATGAAATTACGAATTTATAATTCTAATTTGTGTGTGAATTGTTTTTTTTGTTTTATTAATTCTTTTTGTTCGACGTAAGCTGTGACCACATTTTGAACAAAATAAAAACTGCTGCAGTTATTGATTCAAACGTAAAAAATTGTTGCTACTATAAGAAATTCGTCGTTGTCGTTCAATGTCCATTTTTTTCCCGGTTGAAAATGCATTAGGTATCCACGGCTACCGTGGTGGAATGTAGTATGTAGAACTCCCCTGTTTATAGCGATGATATGCTTATTATATCACTAGAAGATGGTTTACCTACTTAACTTAATCCAGGATGTTCCTCTAAATGCCAGTAAATTGAGCACCAGGAATAGCTAACGCATATTATTATACATCCGGTACCGTGGCGATGCCTATGACCTAGCAGTCATGGACTCTCCTGGGTCCATTCAATGCACCTTTTGGGGGCGCACGGAGCACAACTACAACTCTACGCATCATGGGTCGGCCTCTAAAATAAATTAGGACTATGTTCCCTACTCCTCGAAGCCGAGGCTCGGGGGACAGCCTGCTGTCTGTGCGCCTTCGGTGAAATGGGTAGGAGAGATCTTTCATCACTCTCGCTCCACCGCCCAAGCCGGAAACCCCTCCCACCAATGTACCGTGTGCTGTCGCTGTGATGACTGATGACATTAAGTTTCCGGATCACCCTCCCTCTTTTCTTTTAGAACATTCTAGCATTTTGGGCTAGATCGCTTGAACCAGTTTTTGAAGTTTTTTTTTCATCACTAATAGTAGGTAGGTGATACAAAGTGCATCGATGAACTTCGTATCACCCTACTTAACATTAGTTATTAAAAATCATTGGCATATCATCGATCATGGAAAGAGTTTTTTTTTTGTAATCTTATGGCGTTTGACATATCATTGACCGAATGGGTGCTACTCTTAGTGCACATTACGGTTAGTTCAGTTCTATTACGCCTAATATTACTTAAAAGTTCAATTTAATTTAGAGTTTTACCTAAGATAGTACAACGTCTGTCGGGTCAGCTAGTAAACCTATAAAAAGAAAGTATAAACAATTGGTCCATCCCCCCGCCAGCGACTGCTACCGAGGTCCAAGTCCCACAGGGGGGCGCCCAATTACGCAGGTTACTTAGTGTGTAGTTTTTTAACCGTTTAATAAGATTGAAGCCCTGCTCACATGTATGCCCGGTGAAGTAGCAAAGGCTAACAAAATAAATCCATCAAAAAAAATGTGTAAAAGTTTAATTATTTGTGGAAAAGAGTCATGATACAGATTTTTATGGAAATTTAAAACTACTAAATATTCAGCGATAGCATTCAGAAAACAAGCGAGAACGTCTCTATTTGAAAAATTATTTATTACTGTTGATATTTGAAATTCGTTGTAGTAACAAAAATATAAGACCAAATATTTTTGTGTCCTTCATATAGGTTACAATCGACAAATATTGTTGAATTACATGAAAATGTAAGCTATGTTTAATAAGAAAGAAATTTACTAGAAATAAATTAAATTATAAGCCTTACTCAACATACATGTTTAAGTCATATATAAATATAAGTAATAACTCTATACATGATTTAGTAATTGTATTGCATGTTCACGATTTACTTAACTGTGTACTACATAATATACATACAACTAAAAGTAGCTAATTTTAACTTAACTCATAAAACACAAACTCTTCTCAATCGATGCCACTTGGCAACGTACTCAGAATGCTAGCAGCATTGCCCCGTTGAATGGGAATCATCTGCTGTGCTAAGTAAATACTAGCACTCGGGTAACCTGCCGCATTAACGAGGAACACTGCAAGGTTGTTATAAATTAATTTGTCTCCCGGTCCCCACGGACCTAATATTTCGACGGCAAAAGGTACAAACACATAGCCACATAATTATTCCATTGTATTGGACTGTTTGTCATCATCTATCTATATATATATATATATATATATATATACGAGCCGTAACCGCTAATGATAGAAACGTAAAATTTGGACTGTTAGTTTAATTCAAAATGCGGACGCACAATTAAAAAAAATTAATCCTTATGTATAACGACAAAATAGGGATTGCAAATTTGTATGGAAAAATATTTTAATTAGCAGCGATTTTGATAAAACTTGAGATTCATGCTCTTAAAACATTTAATTTGCACTAAGGGTGCAAAATAGGAGTAAAGTTTTCTATGGAAAATATTAAAAATCAGCTTCAATTTCTATGAAATTTATTATCAGAGCTCCTGTGTACCAGAACAAGTGTTTACCGGTTCTTTGAAAAACATTAACAGGGTTACTAAAATAGGGCATAGTTTGTATGGATAATATTAAAAATTAGATTGTTTGTTTGCATTGAAAAGGCTCCGGAACTACTAAAACGATTTCAAAACTTCTTTCACCATTATCAATCTACATTATCCAGGAATAGGATAAGCTATATTGCATTATGAAGTTCCTACGGGAACGGGACATACGTGAGTAAAACCGCGCGTGGGAAGCTAATCTCCTAATAAACTCTTTTATTTCAGACCTATAAAGTAAGCTTAAATTAACATGACCGTAAAGTTACTAATGAAACATGGACAGAGATTATATAAGATTTCATACCGTGATAGATTGTACTTATGCATGCACGTATCGTTGTTAAGTGGGTGATATTAGTGGTCGCATTAAATATTTCAGCGACCGAGAGACGGTCAACAGCGCGCGTTCATGTAAACTTAGCCTGATTATATTATCTACTTCTGTTCTGCATATAAGTTGCTATGTTATGTTGTTTACGTAAGAACAAGTCAATAGAATTTGAAATTATCATCCCATTTTCATCGACGTTAGACATGGGCCTCCTCTTTACAAACCTTAGCAAGCCAGAATTGGATTTTGGTGGGCTTTCAAGAAAACCTAGCCTTTTATATGTAGTTAAGTAGAAGTAGAGAGTATAATGATGTAACAAAGGAATGGCAGCATGAGTAAACCCGCGCGAGGATAATAGTTAACAGTAAATTCTACATTCATCACACTTTTTTTATGGAAATCTGCCGACTTATTCAGCAATTTCTGCCAGTGTCATGTAATGCATTCATCACTTAGTAGGCAATGTTAAAACTTTGAAATTGATAGGTTACAATTATTGTCAAAAGTCATTGAAAACAGTAATTAACTGAAACAGCTGTTAACTGGACTTGGTTATCTAATTCAATTCACTTTCTGAAACATGATGAAACGTTTGTAGTAGGTAACTACATCCAATATGTAGTTAGGCATTCGATTCTCAACGAAAATCTTATCTAGATCGACTAATTTGATTATCGAATAAAATTAACTCATCGTTCTTTGGGAATCTCCTGTGGCACTAAACTGAACTAAATAAATATATACATATAATGAATATACTTTACCTATCAATAAACTTAAATATGTTTTGACTATTTAAAAACACTATACCTTTTTATTAAATTTTTATAACAAGCGTGTAAATATTTGATAAATTCAACTTTCAGAAAATGGGTTTAAAAGTAAGTAAATTAATTATTCCAATACCAGTTCGTTTGTAGTTTACATAATTGTAGGGAAAATATAGCCAGGCAACGACTAATAAAAAAAAATCATTGGTCTAAAGTTAAAGATACCACTCGAGTACTTGTGCCAGAATGGCTCAATTGATGGCGATAAAGCACGGTGTTAAGTAGAACACAGGTATACAATGTTCAGTATTGGTCACGTAACGTCTTTGTAATTGGATAGAATGTAGGGTTACGGATTGTTTTTGATGAGAAGTACAGATGAGCATGGAAGCTTGCTAGGTCAAGTCAGTATTCAGTCACTAGCCGATATAAATAAAGCACAGCGTTGCTTACGATGTTTTTTTTTATTAAATATATATAGTGGAAATAAGTAACAAATGCCAAGTTTAAATACATATAATCACGCCTTTCTCCCATGGTAGGCAGAAACTACAGAACTCCACCTGCTACGATCCTTACACACTCCCTTTGCCAAGTTTAACGTTTTTTTTTAGGTTTTAACACCATGTAGGAGGTTACAAGAGGCAGTTTAGAAGGTTATATGCAGTTTGATTTTTGAGAATCGGAATACCAACCGTTTATTGAATTTAAATACACATCGTCTCATAGAAGCCTGTAAAATAATCTAAAAAATTAAATATATACATAGATTATATAGATTTTTCACTTATCACTATTTCTAACATACCGACGTGGTTTTGAACTTAAGCGACGAAACACAGATTTTTATGGTATACGAAATGTTGGCAATAGTACTTATTATACAGTATTTATATTTTCACAATTTTTTTTAAGTACAAATTTCACTTTTCGACGTTATTATCAGTTCAGTTCAATAATTAATCGCCTATTAAATATCTTTAGCATTAAGATGTTTTATTGCTTCAAATGCAAAAACACTAACAACACAACTTGACATGACAAGAAAATGTTTTCTTTACAATCGATTTGTATATAAACATACATTCACGACGATTAAAATTCAACACATCTCGGAAAGTTAAATAATTAACGTAACACAATGCAACCATTATTATGGTAATACAATGTTCTTCATTTAAATAAATTATAATAACATCGATGCGAAGAATTATGCTGATGATGTACAAAACGGCTATAAAGGAAGCAATGTAACTTAACGAACAAGTACATAAAATAATAAAAAAAAAACATTAAGTAGGTAACTTACCTGAAAATTTGTAGTCAATTATCTCAAGCAATGTTCACCAGATAGAAAATCCCACTTGAATTTTAAACACAGAACGAAATAAAAGCTCCAAATAACCAAACACAATCACTAAACAATAAAACCGTTTTACAGAGTCAAAATTCCGATTCTTTTGCTTTACAATACCGCTCCGATTTGTTTACATAAAATTCGTAATCCGAATGCGCGGTGCAGTGAGACACGCGTGCGGTCCAGTCGCGTGTTTGAACGGAACTGGCGTAGCAGCGCGGCGCGGCGTAGCGGTGAAAATTGTACGAACAGCCGCAGCTGTATTGTGGAAAATACTTTCGTCACGAGTAACGTAGATATACAGGACAGACACTCTTCGCTACCCCGTACGGGATAATCACAAGAAGAATAATAATTGTTAATATTGTTATGCATGCACGTAGACAGAAGACGGGTCAAAATATAATTGCTTTATGATTTATACAATTCGGTACTTAATAGAAATACATACCTATCGAGTTACATTCACTCAGAAAATGTTTAAAAGTAACTTTCATATTATAGTGGCCGGTTGATGAAATGTATTATTATTGTTTATTACACACAGAAACTGTTTTTTTGGGAGAAAATGTACAGGACAAGATTTATTTTTCGGATGAACGTATGTTGTTTGGCACGAGGCTTTTGCTACTTCACCGGGTATAAAAATGAGCAGTACCCCAGCCTTATTGTTCGGTTTAAAAACTACAAACTAAGCAACCTGCGCAAGAAGACGCCCCCTGTGGGACTTGGACTTCGGCTAAGGTCGGTCGCTGGCGGAAATTTAGAGTAATTTTGACTTTTAATTTTCTCGGGTAGTTTTATGCAACTGTTGCTCTACTTTACAGTTTGGAGTCTCTCTCAGACTTCTGGTCAACGAGAGCATCGGATGGGTTTCTGCAAACTAAGGGTTGAATTAAAAATGAAATTAAATATTAATAGACTTAAAAAAAAATCGCATAGATAGCAAAATAAATACTAAGATATGAGAAGATTGTGTCGTGATAAAAGTAAATAACGCTGATTTCAAATTTATTGCAATTTTATTTATAAAAGGCTTATCTCTTATAAGTTGATAAAAACCCTGTCTGGTATTTTTAGTAAGCTCAAGATGATATCAACGGCTTTTATATAAATATATTGTTTGAAGTCACCTTTTTGGATACGAAAGCTATTTTTGTTCAAAGTTTATCTTATATCTCACACGTTCCGAACAATCGAGTTCCTTATTGACTTTCCTTTATTCACACAAAAGATTTCGCATATAAAAGTACGATATTGGTATATCTTCCTAGATTTGAGAATATTTATTTTTTATTTTGGCTGCGACTTTATCTGTGTTGATCGCGGATCTTTTGTATTTTTAACCGAAAAGAGGGGTGATATAAGTTAGACCGCTGTGTATGGGTGTATACATATATGTGACATTGTAGCTCTGAAAGGTGTGAACCGATTTGGATGCGGTTAAATTTTCAACTCGTGCCAAAATATAAAGCTTCATGGTTTTATCCTTGACAATGAGGAACTTCTAGGTTTACTTTTATCTTCTAGGTTTTAAATTTCATTCCCTAATTCAATCCCTTCAAGTCTTCTCATTTCATGAGATCTACTCTACCTCTCTGTACCTAAATTGAATGCAAATCGTTTCAATGACTTAGGCCCGAAAGCATGACAGACAGATGGCCAGAGTTGCTTTCGCATTTGTGATATTTGTAGTTATTGCTTTATAGGTACATGGTATACCGTTTTACAAGATGACAGAGACGACAATCAAAGTTATTTTCATGACAGATTTTCACAAGTTTAATTATACATAAAATTATGAAAAAATATAACTTTCCAGAATTTGCAACTTAATATATTATAACATAGGTTTACGAGTATGGATAATTCTCCCGTTATACTTGAATCGAATAAATATTTAATGTTGCGAATTCGGAGAGCTTTTTATCCTTTACAGTTGAAGAACTCTAACAAATCATGTCACAAAACAGTTGACAGAATATTAATGCCGTTTGCTTGTATAAATAGAATTTTACTGAACCAAATTTCCAGGATATACACAGGTGCTGTAATCGGCGATGGTAGTAAAATCGATCTTTGTATAGTATTATTTTTTAAATTACAGATTTAAATATATAACTTCGGGACCGTGTTTTAATGAAAAGCAATGCACTGAACCCCATTTTGCCACGTACATTTACATTGCAGTCGTCTTGATCTAACCATATTTGTAAAAAACTGGCCAAGAGCGTGTCGGGCTCGCACAGGATAGAGTTTTGTAGCCATGCATATCTAAAAAGCTATTTTTAAATTAATAAAGTTACATTTCATTTTGCGCTCGACTCCATATATTTTGTTAGGACGACTGTAACTACATAAGTAAGTTGATCGAGTTGTATAAAAATAACTATCTATGATACCGAGTCCGCTATAGTGTTAGTTAAAAGTACTTACTTAGAGGTATATATCTAATTTTAACTTTGTATTTGATTATCTCGAGACTGAGGGGTTTGATCTACATAGTTCCAAGGCAGTTTTATTTGCAAAAATTAAAAAATATTTTTTTCCATATCCATTCAACCAAATTTTGGATTTTCAATGTACATCTCTCCGCCAATTTTCGTGACAATCGGTGCAGTAACGGCGGAGTGAGTAAGAGCACGGACGGACAGACGGACATGACGAAACTATAAGGGTTCCTTATGGACTACGAAACCCTAAAAACATGTTCATTTTATGTTTTAAGCTTTTTGACAGTAGATGATGAATTGATCTGCTAATAGCTATTAGGTAGCAAAGTATTATGGTATAAAACCTAAAAATGGAGATTTAGGAGGTGATGAATAGCAATTATCTTTCAGACAATAGAATACGAGAAAATGTGCTTCGAAAATGTTGTGCATAAAACAGTTTATAATTTTCGGGACACTTAGTTATACGTTATATATATATATATATTGAAAAAAAATAAGTATGTAAACTTTAACGAAATAAGTTTATTTAAATTTTAAACATTAATTTAAAGCGTGGTAACATTAAATTATGTCTACACTAAAAAAACATGTATAAAAATCGGAAATAATAAATTTTCCACCCTAAGCCTAAAATTTATAACAAAATCATTTATGACGTAGTTTGATCACTATGGTTTGATATTTATGTATATTTGGAAACAAAATATATATATATTAACATATTTTCTTCTCACTCCCACACCTTTCCTAAGTCACTAATACCCACGGTAATACCTATCACTGCGCAACTTACAAAGTATTTAGGTATTTTACTTAGAAACAAAGTAGATTAAAGTCTTTATCTAACAGGATTTCCTTCAATTTGCTTCGATACGTAATTTGGTGCAGTCTACAAGACTGACGAATAGAAACTTTAGCATTATACGGCTTCATCGTAGAAACTCTAGACGTCTCAGTAATTAGAGGTTTGGGAACGAGCTACATTAACTTTGACATTATATTAAAAGTTATTTTCTTTTTATGTAAAAAAAACAATATCTATGGAAGCTGCATTCGCTTAATTCGAGTTCATAGGTCTTGAGCACGAATTAACCTTTTTTTTTAAATATCAATATCAGCTCAGAATAAACAGTATGGTACCTATCAATAACAAAGTTTGTGTCGGCGACTGGCTGATGTTCGATCTATTATTCTATAAACTATATTATTTTTTATCTGTGAAATCTAATTTACTCTCTCTAATTTCCCTTTAAAATTATAATTCTTTATTTATTTATCTTTTTCTCTTATATATGTCAACAATTTTATTGACATTCCATTCAGTGCTCTCAATTCATCGATATTATTTGTTTACATCAAAATATAGTTTATGATTACATAACGCATTCTCACTTATTTAAAATACAGTCCACCGCTGCATAACAGTTTGTATTTAAGAAAAAATGAAAAAGCCCGCTTAAATATTACATTTTCAACAGCTACAAAGCTAACATCTTTTTTTTTCTAAATAATATTAAAAATGATTCCACATTCCAAACTTTTTAAACTGTTTAAATCGATTTTGGCGTCGATAGTATTTTAAAGAAAAATAAATTTTAATGAATTAGGTACTTAACAAGTTTTTTGCGTCCCGCTCCACACCTCGCTACGTACTATATGAATGTTTATTATTTTTACATGTACCTATTTATTTTATTTATCATTCATGGTTATTGTTTATATAATATGGCGTCCATGTTATCAATTCTTATCTTTATGAATTAATTTCCTATCTTTCTGTATTTAAATTTTACTTTTTTAATTGTTTTGTATGTACTATGTACATTAAATGTTTTTTCTTTCTATTTTCTATTAAATTTTTGAGAAAAATCACAAAGAGCGTGGGCATTGTTAGCAATCTCAAAAATGGATGCTAATACTAAAGCATATACTATTTTAGATATAAGGATTCCAAGGGATTACATATGTTTAAAATTTTCATACTACTGCAACTAATGTTTTTCATTCAATATCCAACCCATTATGATTTATAGCAAGTATAAATCATTCTGTCTTGACTGCCTGACATTAGATATTTCAATATGTGTTGCCTTTCGCTTGCAAAAATGAAATATGAAATCTAGTACATATATTAATATGTGTAGATTCATTATAAGGGATATATAGCCTCAAACGTTTACTGAAAAAAATTACAAAGATTTTATCCTGGTCAGCATTTTTGTGCAATATGAATATACCAAAATAAGAAGAAGACAGAAGTGACAGGTATGCTATACTACAAACATACAAACATTCACGCCTCTTTTCCATAGGGGAAGGCAAAGACCACTGTCTTCCACTTGCTACGTACGATCTTGAAATACCACTTTCGCCTCTATTCTAAATATAATATTACGTGATTACGAATGCCCTCTAAAATCCACTTAGCCATTAATTTCAGAAAATGTTCACATAGATTATCCCAAACACTGAAGTTTTAGTTCCAAATTATTGTAGTTTGAACTAAATCACGTACATTGATGTCTTTCCTTTGTTTTAGGTAGTCGGCATCAGCTGGACACAACGTGACAGCCTTTGATGAGGCTTCCATGTCTTCGATACATCGGAAAATTACACTTCACTTCATTTATCAGAAGAATGGACCAACAAGTAGGCTATCATGATATTGGCTCGTGGACTACGATTGAGAAGAAAAACTTAATAAAAATGTCTGGCTTGTTCCGGTTTATTGCAATTTCTAGGGATAACTAGTTATGAACAATACAAGGCAAGCAGTTATAGAAAATAATAACTACGCCTTTACGACTTTGTCCGCGTGACAGGGGACTTTACGAACACATAATTTGTAAAGTACACAGGGATTTATTAAAGTGTATAAAACTAAGTGCGGGAGTTGTGTTTTAAAAATCTAAAATGAAATGATATATTTTATCTCTCCTTACCTGTCTCATCGTTTAGGGTTTGATTTTTGTATAATGTTTTTTTAGGGATGGTCTTGGGTATCTAAGAAATATTCTATATTTTGCTTTGTCTACTATAGATCCGTCACCCATTGATTTATATATTAAGATTATTTTTTAAAGGAATGTCTTTCAATAGAAAATCAATTTCAATAATATTTGCCATTGCATTGCCATTGAATCTTTACAAAACTTTTTTGAACAAAATTCAATGAAGATGTTCAACATTTTATTTAAAGGGTCAAGATCCAGTGGTCGTATACTCGTATAATACTGAGACATATATAAGGTGCTATAAAAATATCTGCCACGGCTGCAATGGGAGACAGTATTGTGTTTATAGATTACAATAGTGAAGAAAAATTATTGATAATTTGTCATATTTTTTTTCATACAAAAAATTGTACGTATAAATTTGAATTGATTTATTGGCATAACACCATTCTGTAGACTTAATAAGCTGTTGCCGCACCGCACGCCGATACGATGCCGCCAAAACGATGCCGCTGCGCGGCGGTTGTCAAAGGACATCCCCGCGCGCCCCCACCCGCGCCCGCGCTACCCCGTTCGTCGCACGCGCTAGCCGATCGCCGGGCGCCCGCCAGTCGCCCCTCGCTCGTCCCCCGGCCGCCCGGCCGCTCGGAAGAATCCGGAAGATAGTTTTAGCGGTCAGCGACGGGAATATCGCGCGCCTTTATCAAAAATGCCTCCCAGAAGACGGTATTCTAATCAAGAATACCTTGAAATGGTATTGTGCTACCGCGAGTGTAACGCCGTAACTGCACATGCCGTGAACTTATACCAGCAGAGGTTTGGTGTGCGAGTTAGTCATCATACCATTCTGGATACCGTGTACAGGTTTAGAGACCACGGCCGCTTTGACCCGCCTCCGGTTGACGCAGGCAGGCCTCCATACTAGGATACTCCGACGTAGTGTTGTGCGGCCTGACCATTTTCAGACTCGGTTAAGTGTTAATGTGTGGGCCAGCCCACACATTAACACTAGATACTGGGGAACAGAATACTAGGACCAGTGTTCTTGGACAGACTGGACGGAGAGTCGTATCTGCGTTTACTACGAACCCGTGTGAGAAGAATGTTGGAACGTATTCCTCTTGAAGAGATAAGAGGGCTGCACTTCAAACATGATGGAGCACCACCTCATTTCGCCATCAACGTACGGGAATTTTTAAACGGTGTGTGGTACGGCGGTGAAAGTTGGATAGGCCCGGGCCGAGGAGAGCCAGTGCCGTGGCCTCTTCGCTTGCCGGATTTAACCCCTCTAGACTTTTTTTTGTGGGGTCGTGTAAAGGACCTAGTGTACGGCTGAACCGGACATGATATCAGAAGTGTGGTAGAACTAATAAGGCGAATCAAACGCGCATTTAGACAATTAAAAAGTGAAACGGACACATTAAACAAAGTTAAGAGACACGTAGGTATGTAAGCGTGCCTACATTTGTGTGCAACGCGACTAGTACAACAGTTTCGTAGATAAGTAGGTAGGGAGTGTGTAAATAACTGTAAATACCTACGGTGCAATTGTTGTAAAAAGATGATTAACTTTTAAACACGCCAAGTTACTGTAATTTATCGTTATTTGATATGAATCTAAGTACCTACCTATTGTTTAAAAATAATAAGAAAAATATTGCGATTCTTACACTAAGTTGACAGTCCAAAGCCTGATTTAAGTGTGATTGGAAGTTTATCATCTTATTTACGTAAGTTTTTTGGAAGAATGCAGACGCTGGTAAGTAATTGCACTTTTAAAACACTTGTTTGACAGCGTATTATTGCGTACCTATACGTACAGATAGTGATTTCAGTTTTCATTCACGGAACAGATGGAAAGAGATAGCAGTTGTTTTCATTGACGATGCGACACATCGCGCGTCATTTGTGAATGGCTTTATGCAGAGTATAGTCAATGTTTATTTAACTTATTTATTTTCTCAAATTGAAATAACTGTTCCGGGGTACGAAAGCTCTTCACTATTGTAATCTTTAAACATAATACTACCTCCCATTAAAGCCGTGGTAGATATTTTTAAAGCACCTTATATATGATTCCAAGGGGCGAGTGGTGAAACCCAAAAAAATTAACTCACTCATCATGATTTTGATGTCCCTTTCACACTCATGTTTCAGATTTTTTTTCGCAAGGTTTACGAGAGTATCATGTATTATGTTCATGCATACTATATGTGTACAGTCGACCTAGAAGATACCTTCACATCTTCTGTATCAATTAATTTACGACAGCCGGTAAATCTTTATGGGTGAAGAGTTCGCTGCAAGCTGTGTACAAATACATATAACAGTGAACTCTTCATATAAACGCGGTCGTATACATTAAAAATATGGTTCACAATATGTTAACATATCTCTTAAGTCGAGTGTACCTGTGAGAAGCTGATGTGGGTTACTAGTATAATATAGTTTAGGATGATGAATACTCAGCAGATTGGATGTTGCAATTTAGAGTAGCTTACCTCACGAATTCACAAAATCCGTAGTGAACTTGCAACTACATAATATGGAATATGTTTAAGCTGTAGGAAACTATAAGATTAAAAGTATTTTTTTATACAAAAATCTAAACAAAAAATTCTCTAATAGATAAAATATAATAATTAATAATAATATTTTATTATAAAATATGTTAATTTAAAAAGCACCAATACCAAGGCAAAACATTTTGGATTAAGGTACACCGTTCGCATCTTAGGTATACTATAAGATATAATTTTAATTAGAGAGTGGCATTTCTTATAATATGTTAAAGTAATCACAAAGCCTTTTCAAGATTTTCCCCTAATGATGACTGAACACAGGCCTATCATTGTCTTTTACATTGAAAAATAAATAATCAATTTCTTTAAAAGAAAATAAACCCATTGTCAGGTAAAATTGGCCGTTAAATACCTGCTGAAGTGCTAAAGTTTCACCTTTCCCCGGTGAAGTAGCAAAAGACCAACAGAATTTATAAAGCTTTAATATATCCACCACCTCTCTAAGTAATTATAATTAATTAATAATTTATTCGTGGAACCATCAACACCCTCCATGCAACGTTAATAGCCTGGCACTATTAAGTGTATGAGTCGACTACATGAAAATTATATAACCCACTCGTGCGGTTAACTACGAAAGTAAAGTGAACCCGCCTGGTACAAACCTGGGTTAAGTTCCGAATTCTTGTAAACTTTAAACCATAGAAAGTAACTATCCATTATTTATTAACTAAAGTACCTAGATTAGGTTAGCAGTAGTTAGTAAAGGTACTAGGATACATAGTTGGAAAGCAGCAATGTTTTGTACTAAGCAAATAAGACTATCAAATAATTTACACAACGCTAAGCCATTTGTTCGTCGTAGATTAAAATCTTAAGTACCTATCCACTATATTTATTACCACGATTACATTATCTGGTCATTTACTGTGCAAATAAATAGTCATGTAGGTTTGAGTGTCTCGTTGGCTTAGTTATAATGTTTTCGAAAAAACATAGTCAGGTCCCGTTTTGAGCTTACAATTGCGTTACAAAAATTATTTTTCGAGAAAATTCTATGTATGAATACAATGCGGATATCAGGGTGGTGTTTCCTCGAACCTTAAAAAGGACACGGAAAGCTGTACAACCGGGATCTGGATCTGGTTTTCACCAGCCATGCTGGTTTGGTATACCGTTCCTACGGATTTTCAGACTAAAGGAATTATTATAAGAAATTATTCCTGTCAACCTCCGTAGCGTAGCGGTAACTGGCTCGCTTTAATCTCGGAGTTCGTGGGTTCAATCCCCACGCCGTACAGGAAATCTTGTGTAAATCTAAAGATTTCTTTCCGGGTCGGTATGGTTGAGGGACTACCCTCCATGCCTCGGAAAGCACGTAAGCCGTTAGTCCAGATTGTTATAACATCATCTATAACAATAATAATTGTATACCAGGAAACGGGCACGAGCGTTTCCTTGTGTGTTTCAACATAATACTGCGGTCACCAACACGCCTGCCAAGCGTGGTGACTATGGCAAAAGCCCTCCCTTGGGAGGAGGCCCATGTTCAGCAGTGGACGTTGTACGGGCTAATGATAATGATGATGAGTATTGAACAATGAAATATTATATTAATTATTAAAAAAAAACATAAGATTGTTTTTATTTTTTGACGAGTGTAATACGGTATTTGATTATATTTCATTTATTTAGATGATCACGTATATATATAACTATCCAAATAAATACCTGATTGATTCCTTTGTGACGCACTATAGGAAATCTCCACGGTATGATTACAATTAGCCGTATTATGATGACATATAATCGGAATGTACCTGAATACGTTCGTGCAAAAATGAGTTCTATTGGCATTCGATTTAAGATTAATTTTGTTAGCTACTCCAGTAAAATATAGAGAATCTCTATAAAATACTTGCTTATAAAAGTATCATTATTTTGAACAATACCTCTAGGTAGGTACCTACTTTCGTTTTTGGAGATCTTTAAGATAGCCTTGACCAAAAAATTGGTATACAAAAGCAACCCTTATAATTAATGTTGCCTGAACTTCATAATGTTTCTCAAATTGTCTTTCTCGTCACCAAAATGATACTGTTTTCTTTCAGTAAACAATAGGCATATTATAGAAAGAGCCAGGGTTAGTTGACTACATTTAATGAAAAAAATACTTAAAAAGATTGCACACCAACTTTATAAAATTAAGAATATTATTGTGTAGTGTCTGTTATCTGTCTTTAGATATGAACGCAATAATAAATATTTTTTTGGGTAGAAAGCAACCTCCGTTGCATAGCGACATTGGGTCACATTCAATCACGGAGGTCGTGGGTTCGATCCCCACGTCGGACAAGTAATCTTTGTATACATTCTAAGATTTCATTCCGGGTCTGGATGGTTGAGGGAAAGGACGTTAAGCCGTTGGTTCTGATTGTTATAACATCATCTATAACAGTAGTTCACCAGGGAACGGGCAGCAGCGTTTACTTTTGTGTTACAACATACAACTGCGGTCACCAACCCGCCTGCCAAGCGCGGTGACTATGGCAGAAACCCTCCCTTGGGAGGAGGTATATGTTTAGCAGTAGACATATGGACACTGCTTGTTATCTATATCTAAAGTTAAAACGATATTAATAAATAGGTATATGTAAGTTATAGAGTATTTATTATTTAGATGTGTGTGAAAACATTATTAACGTCCTTCTTCATTCCTTACCTAAAATTATTTTTCGTCAAAGTAAAATTGATCAGTTTGTAAGATTTACGTCGACGGCAAGTATTTCCTTGTACTTATGTATAAGGATATCTTTATTTAACTGGATATTACAATAAACGTTAAGTTAGATACATTGATGATCGAATTAAAGTAATTTACTAAATTTAGTCTTATTCTAACCGTGACTGCAACTGATCAACAATAAGAATTCAAATCTATACTAATATTATAAAGCTGCAGAGTTTGTTTGTTTGTTTCTTTCAGTGTTGAATAGTGCATTTATCGAGGAAGGTTATAGGCTATATTTCATTTTCAAAAAAAAATAGGGATCCCTAAGAAAATTGAGATTTTGTAACCCAAGGTGTAAAAGCGAAAACCTATTTATGCGTGCGCTGCAAAAACTATTGACAATAGAACAAAATGATGTAATACGGGTTTGTAGATCTTATTTAGATCTACAAAAATATCCCCGAGAGCATATATCTAACTATCGTAGTTTAGTCACAATAACCGCTTTTATGTTCATATAAAAATATTTAATCGTCTGAAGAAAGAAACTACGTTACATGTATATTAATCCTTATCCAAATTAAGCATTATGTTATCAAGGGTATTTATGTAGAACTAAAATACTTTTTGTTTTATTCCAACCGGACATTTCGTTGAGAAATTATCACGAGTATAAAAACGCAAAGAATTGGTACCTAATAATGAGTTATTTGCCATAATAGATATTATCAGCAACTACTGGTCCGATTTGAAAAATTCTTTCATTGTTAGATAGCCCATTCATCGAGGAAGGTTATAAGCTATATTTTATTATAAAGTTTCTACGGGAACTGGAGTTACGCGGGTGAAACCGCGCGCGGAATGCTATAATAGATAAAGCTGAAGAGTTTGTTTGCTTGAACGCGCTAATCGCAGCAACTACTGGTCCGATTTGAAAAATTATTACAGTGTTAGATAGCTCATTTATCGAGGAAGGCTATAACTTATATTTTATTATAAAGTTTCTACGAGAACGGGAGTTACGCGGGCGAAACCGCGTGCGGAAAGCTAGTTAATTATATTTTTAGTCAATTAATTGAAAATGTGTGTAATAGGTTGGTTTCACTAAGCACTAAAGTCGGTGCTTAGTGAATGATTGCTCATTCGTACTAGCTAAATAATCACTGTATAAAGCCTTATTTATGGCCTGCAGCATGTCGTAACTATTGGTCACAAACCGAACGTTACAACAAATTTATGTGATATCCAAAGGTATACTTACCTCCCTCAGAGGCTCCTATTTTCTATCTATTTAGCTGGAGCTCTGCTCGCCTTTATGCCCGGTGAAGTAGCAAAAGCCTCGAGGCTAACTACATATGTCCGTCCGAAAAAAACGCTCCTATTTTTCCACTAAACGTCTTCTATTTTCGAATGTTCATATCATATATTCAATAAATCCTACTAATATTATAAATACGAAAGTTTGTATGTGTGGATGTATGTATGTTTGTTACTCTTTCACGCAAAAACAAATGAAAGGATTTGGCTGAAAGTTTGCTCGCGGATAGTTTATAAGCTGGATAAACATATACATGAACAACATAATACTGCGGTTACTAATCTGCGTGCCAAGTGTGGGGACTATGGCAAATACCCTCCCCGGGAGGAGGCCCATGTTCAGCAGTGGACGTTATACGGACTGATGATGATGATGGAACATATAGGCTACAAAACATCACGCTCTGACCCACCGGAGCAGAGTAACGCGGGTAAAACCGCGGGGAGCAGCTAGTAAAAAATAATTGGAATAGGAAGCACATTTTTTGCATAGATATCAAAATATTTATATGCATTATACTATATACTTACTTTCTTTACGTTATCAGCTCGTTTATGTCCACTGCTATCCATGGACTCCTATTTAACAGACCTTGGCAAGCCAGGGTCGTTTGTGGGTTATCGCTGTAATCACAACCAATAATATTAAGTACCTAATAAAGTTTGTATTATCCTACTCTGTGCGGTCCTAGGTAATGACCGGATCTGGTGAACCGATTTAAAAACATTTTTTAGCAACATAAAGCTGTATTCCTAGTGAGTGTCACCGGATAGATTTTAAGACGAAGTTGCGACGGGAACGGGATCTGGGTAAAACGCGGGTTAGCTATTTTATTTATTCTGGATAGTCATTAATACTGATTCCATAGGTTTTTTGTTATTTTTTTAATGGTCAGACTCTCAAATCAAATCAAATAATTTATTGCATAAATATGAGTACACAGAGTATATACAGTCCATTTCATATTAGCCTTTCGGCGTGCAAATTTTACAATTATATAAGTACAGATTTTATTAATTAAACATTATTTTATGGGTCTATTACCCATTAATTAATAGGGCTTATTCTTTTTTGTTGTAGTCTGTGTTTGTTTGATGTGATTATATATTTGGACGAGCAAAGCTGAACTTAACAGGTAATATAAATATGTACTAAATTATGGTGATATCGGTGCGCGGAGTTGAAATCCTGTCTCTATCCCCACAATCCTACATGTTCGTCTACTCATAATGTTTGTTTGAAACTGGGGATTCTCCCGAACTTCTTTATCCTAATTTCCTTGAGCTGACTTCAAAGTTTTATAGATCCTCAAACTTAAATTGAACTGAAATCTACTAAACTATCTGAATAACTACTGAGCTTTACAAAACAGGATAAAGTTTGCAAAAATGATTAAACAAGAGTTTAGTAAAATATTTTCGATTTTGCTAATCATTTATCAAACCTAATAAATACAGAAAGAAGTCACCATGAGCCCGTATAACATCCACTGCTGAATATGGGCCGCCTCCCGAGAGGGGTTTGGCTATAGTCTGGTGACTATGGCGCTTGGCAGACGGGTTGGTGACCGCAGTATTATGTTATAACACACAAGAAAACGCAGCTGCCGGTTCCCTTGTATAGGCTTTTTATAGATGATGTTATAACAATGGGGAACTACGACTAAACGTGCTTTCCGAGGCACGTAAGGTATTCCCTCAAGCAACCAGTCCTGGAAAAAAATCTCATAATTTACAATCTCTTGTCCGGTTTATTTATAAAAAAAATATGTTATTATTATTTATTATAAAAATATGTTTAATATGTTTCACTACTAAGTGTAATTCTAAATCGCTTCCCGCTGTTTTCGTATGTATGCTTAGATTTTTTAAAGCACGCAACGAATTTGAATGCGATTTTTTTTAATAAATAGGGTGATTCAATTAACCTTTATACGTATAATACCTACATTAGCATTGCACCCGTGGGAAGCTCAGCGGGTCGCTAGTGCTAATTATAACACATATTGTAGGAGATTGATATCTTAGCTAGGCTCGGATCCTGTGTTTCAGGACACACTGCACTACTATGATTATATTGTTGGCGACTACTAACTATTTAAGCTAGTGTAAATGCATTGTCCTTTCTTGACCCCACAACAGTTGTATATGTCATAGCGAATGAAAACCCATTACACATTCTTTGTCAGATCCCCTGCTAATAAGTACCAAATCTAATAAAGTACGAATCTTTCATCGTTTGTTTTGTTTGGATAAAATGTGACCCGTAAATCGTGCAGTCAGGTCCAAATCCTCACAGGATTTGGACCTGACTGCCCGAAAGATAAATCGGTTACACCTAGGTTTAACTACTAGCTATTGACTAAAGCTAGATGAAGCCGCATTTTAGGCAAACCGTACGCTATAAATTTATTTTACGTTTTAATCAAAAAATTAGATACACACCGTTATTTTTTTAAATGTTGTTAATAATTGGCACCACGCTGCCGCGATGATTTGCCATCAGTAATACACATAAAAAATCAAAATGTTCTTTCTTATCGGATGCCTACGTAACTACCGTTCCCGTGGAAACTTCATAACTAAATATAGCCTATTTCCGATGGAACTACCATACCATTGGAAGGCTACACTATCCCCGGGGATAGTGTAGCTTTCCAATGGTGACATAATTTTTCAAATCGGTCCAGTAGTTTCGGAGCCTATTCAATACAAACAAACCAACAATGAAATCATTCCTCTTTATAATATTAGTACAGATACACACAAGTTCAAAAAAAAAAAAAAAACTATACACATTGAAAAAATTAGCTCCAGTTCCTTGCAATATAAGATTTGTGTAACGAGGGGGCGCCACCTGTTTAACATAAGTTCGAATTCATTTTAATCTGTAATTTTATTGCTATTGAAAAAGTATTATACAATATACATAGATCGTTAAGTAGTACCAAAAATTAATAATTTCGCTGAATATTACAATGACTAAAAGGCGAGTAGAATATATTTAGAATAATAGTATTTTATAAGTGTGTTTTATTCTAAATTTGCTACTTTTAGTTACAACTACAGATTAACGAATAAAATACATAATATACCTGTAGGTATAATGCTAAATGTTTTTGAATACATTACCCAAGGAACGACTAAAATACATATCGAGGTGTGAATTGGATGTTGGTATATAGATATTCCATAATGTCTACGTACTGTGTCTATTTTTTAGACAGACACGTGGCTTATGCTTGTTCATAGGCCATGATGCGAGCTAAGCTCCAACCTTACTGAGTACAATATGACAATTTGTTTTTGGAGCGCTCTAATCTTACTGAAGTTTTTACGACTTCGAGAGTATAGTTATTAGGTATTTTAGTTATCGCAAAACAAACCTCAGTACGAATAAGATAACAGTCATTAAGCCAAATCAAAGACTACTTCATTAATTCATTCCAACACAAGGGAAACACGCGCTTGATTTCATGAATAATGTATATACTGTGGTATTGTGAATTATTTCGAATATAATTCTTTCGTATGATTTACTTTATTGTCTGCAATCCCTTTCAATACTCGATCATTTCTATTGAATTACCAATACCCGGGGGTCGGGCCCCAACGGATCCAAATTATTCTATTAACCACAGGAATGGAGTGATCAACGCGCGAAAACGTTTTGCTTCCTCGCTACACGGTAGCTAGCGGGCAGAAGATGTAATTAACAATTAGTGATTGCTATTACTCACAATTGACATGTTTGATTATATGTGTGGTAGTGAGCAATCTGGAATTGGAATGAGATTACTACAGTACTTATGTAGAGATATTATGCAGCGTTCGATGCACAGCGCACTTTAGACGTTAGCGTAGAATTTGACGGAAATTGCACTTTTATCTGTTATATTGAAAGATTATTTATTTTTCAAATACAAAAGGTAATTATAGATCTATTTTTAGTTACATTCGGTCAATAATATGGAACGCCCTTGTGAATATATCCCGACCAATGAAGAATTTCAATATTATCATTTTATTGAAATTCCTTGGCAACCAACTTTTAGGAATTAAAGAACATAGGTAGAGCCTTTATCCTATACTTACATATAGGTATATAAAGCTGAAGTGAAGTTAGTTTGTTTGCTTAAACGCGCTAATCTCATAAACTAGTGAACCGATTTGACAATATTTTTCAGTGTTAGCTAGCCCATTTATTGAGGAAGGCTAATTAGGCTATATTTAATTGCGAAGTTCTCACGGGAACGGAAGTAGCGCGGGTGAAACCGCGCGCGGGAACCTAGTTGTATTTTATATACGCAAAACAAATGTATAAATATAACAAACATGCTATTTTCGTCAAGTTTTTCGTTACATTGGTACCTTAACACAAGAAAATAATAGATAAGTAAGGGTAAAATATTTCATTTAATTACCGCGTTTTTTTTTTATCTAGCAGCTGGGAATAAACTACAAGTTTTACACTTTCGATGAGAACGTCGAATGGTAAATATGTTATTTAATATAAGTATGCGAGAGACTTTGTTTTACTCTGCCTAAATTGCACAACATCGATCATAAAATACCGCAAAATATAATGATCAATCTCATTCAATTCTACATACTACGTGCATGATAGTGACGTAGATTTTACGTACATTTTATTATAGGTACGTGTTCTGAAATTCGACCAATAAGGTAGTATCATTAAGCTGGATTCAATGCAATGACGCAATCATTCGGGCTACCATGCAAAGTGTTTGCATCCATGCATTATGTAGTACACTAGCTAGTGCCCGCATTTTCTCCCCGATTTTGAAAAAGTCTTCTTAAATGCTCCGCTCGTATTTGTCTTAGCGTAATGATATATATTTATTTATCAATTATTTATTTCAACATTTGACTATTTTTATAATGTACCACTTTATTTACCTCTGACTCTCGAATAAGTAATGATTATTATGAATTTTATATAACTTTAGCTGGCATCTCTAATAATTTTTGTATAATAACTTTCGTTAGTACTTATTGTTCATATTTTTATATAAATTTTGGTAAAGGTTGGAGCCGAAACCGTGGTCGAGTAATCGCCAAAAACTACACACGTCAGTCAAACCGGACTTTATATAATAAAAAGACATTTATGATAATGTTCATAATTTTTGACACAAATATTATTGACCTCAAACTGTATTAATTTAAACTAATATCTACTTGCTAATATCTTACTTTGGATTTATAATATAATAATTTAATTTTGACATGTAAATTGGCTTTACGAAATAAATGAATATGAATATAACCTTCCTCGAATAGACTATATAACACTGGAAAAAACATTCGAATCGGAACAGTAGTTCCTGAGATTACCGCGTTCAAGCAAACAAATAATCTCTTCAGCTTTTTATTTTAGTATAGATACAAAGATACTATTACAGGGTGACGTGGGTGTAAAAACAGAAGCTTACTATCAATCCGTAATCCGATTCTTATAATCTGACGGAATGGTAATTTGGCACGAACTAGTGCTCCTACGATCCGATACGAGGGTACAATACCATTAACTCCCTGACCCCGTACAAATACTTTTTGACTCGACCAAAAAGTATTAGACTAATACTATCTGCTTGAATATATTATTCCTAACCGTTAGCCAGGCCGTGGGTATGTTCAAAATTGATTGGTTTTGATCTTTATTACAAGTACATACATAAAGTTCAAAATATGGGGGGTTCTATGTTCCCTCTGCCCGTTTAAGGGCCTTCTCAATATTTAATTACTAGCTACACTTTAGGCCTACTTTCTACATGCCTAATGATATTTCAAACCAATTATATGTGATTACAGAATTAACCATATTTAACATGTTTAGTTTCAATAAGATACATAACAAGATCGATAAAATCGAAATCGATATCATCATCATCATTATCACCATCAGCCCGTATAATGTCCACTGCTGCACATGGGTCTCCTCCCGAGGGAGGGGATTCGCCATAGTCACCACGCTTGGCAGGCGAGTTGGTGACCGCAGTATTATGTTTAATACACAAGGAAACGCTGCTGCCCGTTCCTTGATATACGATTGTTATAGATGATGTTATAATAATCGGGACCAACGGCTTAAAGTACTTTCCGAGGCACGGAGGGTAGTCCCTTCCCTTCCTGTCCTGCGTTAAGATGTATTATATACTTATTATCAGTCCGTATAATATCCACTGCTGAACGTGGGCCTCACGATCCAATCTTCACGACAGACAGGCGAGTTGGTGACCGCGTAGCATTATGTTGTAACTATCACACAGGGCTACTACGCAACTGACCATTCGATGGTATATAATTGTTAAAGATGATGTTATCAAAATCGGTTTCCGGCTTAGAAAAGATCACCCATATCTTACCCCACCTGATGGATGGGCATCGCCATCTATCAGCTCAAAAATACACTCTCCATCTTACTGCGATCACCAATCCGCCTGCCAAGCGTGGTCATTATGGCAATATCCCTAAAAGAGCTTAAGTTTGCCAAGGTCTGCTGAGAGGAGGCCCATTTTCAGCAGTAATTTGTAACGTAATTGGGCTGATATAATAATACAAACAAGTACCTACAAATATCTTTAGCATTGATACAATATATTCTTATTAAAACATCATATTTGCTCTTTTAGTTACAGTACGGATTAAACCTTTGATATAAAGCTGTACAATGTAGACACAGAACTATTTATGAAACGACCGTGTCCGGTCGAGAAGTGTGTCGCCGCAACTTATTGCGCCGCTGCGGCAGGATAGGAAGGACAACTTGGAGATAGGCCTTCGGAGCGGAATTCCGGATCGGGATGCAGTTGGTGTGTGGTGCAAGGACTTTCATGAATAAAAAATGTAATACAATAAAAAGAGATAGAAATATTAAAAAGAAAGAGAGGTGAGTATTGTCCAGTACAATGCAACTTCTATCTACATTAAATTAATTGAAATTGGTATTGTGCATACCAATGGTTTAACTTGATAGTACGAGGCATGCCTTTTAAGTTTTGTCGTTTGAAAAAATAAACACAACTAGAACATTATAGTACTTTTTATTGTTTTTCAAAGTATTCACCACGTAGCTTAATACACTATTCCATTCGCTCAAACTAGTTATCATAACATTTATTCCACTCTATAGTGGGGGTGTTCAAAATGGCCGACTTGAAAGCGTCGGCTGCTTCTTCACCGGGCTGGAACATTTGACCACGAAGACTTTTCTTAATTTTAGGAAATGTAAAGAAATCGTTAGGGCTTAGGTCAGGACTAAATGGAGGATGGTCAACAATTTCTACTTTTCCTGCTTCAAATACTCAATCGTTTGACGAGCGCTATGTGAGCTTGCATTGTCGTGGTGCAGGATGATGCGTCGCTTTGAGTTAGATTTTCGAAGTTCGGCGATGATTTGTGGTAAACAAACTGTGTAGACCACTCTGCGTTAACCGTTCTACGATCTTCAAGTGCAATAGTCGCAACATGGCCGGTTCTTCCCACGAACGTGGCCACCATCTTCTTTGAAGTGCTTCGATAACGAACAACTTTATTCGGCTTTGGCTCGTCTTGAAAGACCTAGATTGTAGGTTGTTGATTGAAATCAGGATCGTAGGCATAGATCCAAGATTCGTCACCATTGATGATGTCGTAGACGTGATTTGACTCTCCTCGGTTGAACCTTTGCAGAGTTTTCTTACGCCATCTGACGCGGGCCGCCTTGTGATAGTCGAAAAGCAGATGCGGTATCCAACGGCAAACTAGCTTTCTCACACCAAGCGCTTCATGCAAGATTTTCTGAATGGTTGTCCCTGAGATGCCTAATAGTGCCTCTATCTCTCGATACGTCACATGACGATCTTCGAGAATTAGTTGTCTCACAGCAATTATGTTATCTTCAGTGAAGGCGGATTTTGGGCGGATCCTTCACGAGATTTGTCACTTACACTATTATGTCCACGCTCGAATTCTAAATACCAGCGTACGACAGTCCGCAGACATGAGGCTTCATCACTGAACATAGATGTTAGCTCTTCAAAACACTCAAGCCGTGTCAGGCCTCTTATAAAGTTGTAGAAAATTATTGCACGAACATTTTCCTTTGAAAGATTCATGTTCGTAAGTAACCTGACAGATTCCAATCGACGCTGTGACTAAAAATAGCATTAATCCTAAAACTTTCAACTGTTTTGAGATTCAAAATATAAACACATTCAAATATAGAACAGTTCCAAATTCAAAATTGCCGGGAAATATGGAAACGACAGAACTTAAGAGGCATGCCTAGTACAATAATTATTATATTATAAAACATGTTTTTACTCGGAATCACTGACACATTTCGATTGTGAAATAAATTAAATTTATTTGGCTTACTAAGCGGCATTTGTTTGCACTTGTACTAGTTAAAACATTTGAATATTAGTTGATATATTTTGCAATTAGAAAAAATTGGGGTATTTATAGGAAAAAAAGAATTTAGAGCTGTTGACGGGCGTTTATGCGTCCGCTAATTTATGTAAAAAATATGATCATCCATACCAGGGGTGGCCGGTCGATCGCGATCGACTGGTCGATCCCGGCAGCTATTACAGTCGATCAATTTATAAAATAATAAGTTATTTTGCAGTCCATTTTACTCTACGACGTGCGCCGACTTACAAAGTTAATGTTTGTCGTATAAAAATCTGAAAAAAGTACCTATTTATCATTCGATTGACTTACATGAAACGTGATTCAACGTTATGTATGCCATTGGTCGATCACACAGTCTATCTTACGTCTTCCTAAGTTGGCCACCTACTTTACACAAGAGTAATATACCTGCGCTAATTTAATTATGTGGTTCCCTCGATGACGGAAACTACGCGGGTGAAATAAACGAAATGTACGTCAATTAAATTATGATTTAAATTTTAGTTCAGGAACTAAATTTAATTTTAGAGCGAAATTTAGTTAACAGCTACTGCGTTGGTAGCAGACTATTTAACCATTTGCCATCCAACGCAGCAATGCTGCTAGTATTTTGGGAGAATAAAATTGTCAAGTAGCATAGATTTAGAATAGTTAGTATTTTATAAGTTCGTTGTAGTTTTAGTTTAGAGTTTAGATTAACTACTTAAAGTTGTATATATACTTATATATTATTTTGGTCAATTGTATAAGTCATTGGATTGTTATTTTAAGTGAGATTATCGTTTAGTTTAGGTACAGTTATATTAATAAACTTATTAATATAACTGTACCTACCTATTAGAAATTGGTTCATGTTATGTAGGTATTTAAAAGATTTAATTTTTATATGTCCGCGAAATTATTTTGTTAGTAACGCTATTCTTCTGACTTAGACCCACTCAGGACACAAATGTAGAAGCTAACTAGGAAATACCAGGCGGAATCCTGTAGGTAAAATAATTTCACGTAATTTAATTTCCACTGGAACTAATCGGTATTTGTTCTCTACTAAATGGAAAATGTAAGATGAAATTTCTTGGAAGGCAATCGTACCTAGAGTTGAAACTATGGCAAGAACATGCTTTAGATTGCTACATACCTAAATGGCTTGAAATGCAACATTTTTGTAAAAACAGATGTAGATTGAAACGACTCTACACCCTCAGTCATCATTATCATTAGCCTCTATGACATCTACAGCTGCTATGACATAATGCTTTCTCCAAACGTATTTGCCTCAATCACTATTATTTTCAGGAGGGTTGGCAACTGCACTGACTCAAATGCTGACCTTTTCAGTTTGCGCGTTCCTCGAGCTCGTGAGCGATGCGAACAACCCGAGCGCCAAACTCCCGTTTTTTATGCCCGGTAAACTGCGTACACAAAAAAAAAGAAATCCCGTCTCCGACACCCAATGCGAAATCGAGGAACGAGCAGGAGCACGCCCAATGTGATATCCATCTAATTTATATTTATAATAGCATTTATCTATCTATAGATACAATGATATACCACGCTATGGGTAGCAGCGATTCCCTGTGTGTTACAACATAATAAAGCTATCACCTGTGCTGTTTTGCTGCTTCACCGGGCGATATAAGTGATCTTCAGAGCTCCAATAAGGCTGGAGCTTAAAGAAAAAAGGTTTAAATTATGTACAAACTACGTAACCTGGGTGCCCAAAGTGGGCTTCGGCTCAGGGCGGTCGCTGGTAGGGGGATTGAGGAAAGTTTACATTGTTAGTTGGAGAATTTTGTACAACTGTTACTCCGAATTATAGTTCCCAGGTCTCTTGAACTTAAGATCTACAAGGGCATCGGACGGCTCGCATCTAAGGGTCGAGAGGAAGACCACCCCACCTACTCAATGTAGCTGCTGTGGCAAAACCATTCTCAAGCGATGGGCATTTTTAGCAGTGGATGGTTATACGAGGTGGTGATATCTTATCTGCTGAAACTCAGTGGTACTTACTTCTTCTCTTCTTAAATAGTAATGAAGTAGGTTTGGAATGATGAGTTTCGTATGTGATCCAAAGTTGCGTCTATTGGAGGTTACTCGTCCTCCAACGCTTCAAGTATCCTCGTCCTGACATTTGTTTCTTACACCGAAGGCAAATTGCTTTCTGCTTAGAATGATTTTTCCAAGCCAATGGCATTAAGACTGAATTCAGTAAATACATAAATACCTCACTTATTTTGAATCTAACTTAGATTCAACATAAGTGAGTAATTAATGTATTTACCATGTTATTTTAATAATTATTGATCTACCCACTTTTTCAATATATACCTATAATGTTCGTAGAGTATTATGCAGCTACTGTACCTATATAAAAGCGGACTGCTTTCTGCGTGAGTCTGATTGTGATTTCGTTGTCGTTCATTCATCAGTTTATCGTTGTTTTATTGTTAATAATCATTTACCATAGTAAAATGCCCTTATCTAGTAAGTTCAGTTTTGGCTCTAGTTCAATGTAGTCGGTTAAGCCGAATGATTTTAGATAAATCACTAAAGAAAATTAATTTTTAAAATAGGCATTAACATAACAAAATACTGTTACAAGTGTTTTGTCATATCTAAATTCTTCTAATAAATCATGAAATTTATTCAGCACTCGCTTATATATGGCGCAGCCAGATCGTATAATCCGCCGTTTTACACACGGCTAGCAGTTTTAAAACAGGGCCATTTTAAAATGCGGCAGTTTAATAATTAAACGAATTTAATGCGGCTGAATAAAAAGCCATACGTTTTTTAACACGGCTATCCGTTATGTAATACAGCAAGTAAGTAGCCGCGTTGAACACTATTGATTTAGGTTTAGGTTTTTTTTTACTACCCAATAAATCCGCCGTTATAAAAAACGGCTAGTCGTATGTAATGCGGCGGATTGTATGATCTGGCTGTAACATATACATAAACTTGTTCTTGTCAGAATCGCAATGTATAAGACTCCTACTCCGGTATGCAAGAAAACACTTACGTGTTTTCTTGCTTGACCATGAGTTTACTACCATAGCAATAGTGACTGCGACACATGACACTCCTAAGTCAGTTATTCACTGAAAGCCAAGTATTGTTCTTGCATACCACTGTAAATCTAACAAAGCATCACATAAGTAGGTAATCTATAAGAGCGGTTTCACACTATGTCCGATCCGAATCCGATCCGAACCCGATCGGAACCCGTGAAAATATGGTCCGTATTAGCCGTAGAACTATTTCTATGGTAATTTACGCACTAGATCCGATCTCCGTCATCTGATTTCTTTCCAAATTTCTAGACCAATATTTTCACGGGTTCGGATCGGGTTCGGATCGGATTCGGATCGCTCTTAGGATAGGCAAAACGAACAAACACTAAAAATTAAACAATTATTTTCAATTGTAATAATGTATGTAATCATTTAAACCCTAGGGATTACAAAAATAAGTATTCTTATAACAAATCTATTTAATTAAAAAAATATTTGTAATTACATTGCATCACCCAAACTCAGTGTTATTGATACTTTACATGGTTGAATAATAATGATTTTATTATTATTTATATTTACTAATAGAATATTTACAATGATTTTATTTTAAATGGAAGACTTAAAAAGTAATTGACTATTATAAAATGGATTTTATATTTAGTTCTTAGACTATGTCATGTTAAGATAAAAGCTACCTATTAAGCCGCTGTTTAGTACATGACAAACTAAACCATAAAATAATCTATTAGTGGACTTTTTTTAGAAATATGTTTACATTTACATTAAATAAATATAATGTACATAATATTTAATTTCATTCAAAAGAGACACTCAATAAGGTAACTATTTTGGAAACCAAAATATTTTAATTAAATTATGAACAATCACTACAATTTTATGTTACAATTGGTTTTCAATCGATTTGACTTTATAATTTAATGTTATATAAAATAAAACATATGAAATATATTATATATAAACAACACAAGCACAAAAGCCATCGTTCATAATTGGGATCTTTAACATCAAATTCATGCAATTAGGAAGGTTTCATCAAACGACTTTACACAACTTTTAAATTTAATAAATATTGCATTAACTATTTATGAATTTTATTAAAATTCTGAATCAAATTTCAGATTTAGGAGATTTCTTATGTATTCTATGGGTAGTTATGTATATGATTTGATAATATTGTTTATAATTGTGTATCTATTCAGATACAAAAGACCAAAACCGTAAAACACGCACAAATTAAAAAGGTGTAAATATTTATTTCATAACTTCATGTTTATAGGAAAACAAATAGTAAGTACCACGTTATTATTTTAACGAAGGTTGGGAAAAGGTAGAAACAAAGTTGGTTATTCTGGTAACACTATATTTTGGCATTCCGGTCGCCTGACATAGACTTCACTGTAATACTAAAAGAAACTCAAGATTCACAGAAAGGAGACCAGTTTGATTGGCACACAAGAAGTCAGCATAAATAAATATATTCCGCCATTCAAAATGGACGAAAAAAATAGACACTTGTGACGTTTTTAGCCGAACTACATAATATAAACAATTAATCTTTGTTAGTAAAATTATCTAAACCTCAAAATATTGGTTTAACCATGTTTTCTTAAACAATTAATATTTTACATTACCTTAATATTGTATCTATTCATGCTAAAAAGATATCGAAATTTAACATAACAATAGATAATTATAATGATATATTTCTTTTAAAGTAAATCGAAGTTAATATAATGAATTCGTTCTATATTTAGGAACAGTTACATTTAGCCACCGGTAAAATTAAAATGTACTAGATATAAAATTCTGCACCATCTATAAATAAGTACAAAATACATGAAAAATAGAACCAGGATAGTATACTTATGTAGCACTATTCATGATTTTCATGCAACGATTTACTAAAAATGAAATAATAACAGCTATAGTACATAATTGAGACTTTATAAATAATGTTATTTACAATGTTTAAACTCGTTGAGAGTTAATAAAATTATTTTGATAAACAATGTGACTATCAAAAGTTAACTATCCACATAACAATCAGTTGCTAGGCAACTGGCAAGACTAATAAGTAAATAATTAATGGCATTAGTTTTTAACCTTATATTATAGCTTTAAGTTCTAACACTATGTATGCCATAAATAGTAGGTATTTTTAGTAACTAATTTCACGTCATTATAAGAGTTTCAGTATGAAAATTTAAGATCTCATTGGCTGAAACAACGCGTTTTTCGTTTGTCTGATAAATTGGAGTAAAATATCAAAACTGCAAAAAAAAGGCTTACGTAGTGATAAAAGTTAAACGACAATATAAAACAGTTAGCATTTCACTGATCATATATTGAGTCAAATATATGATAAAGTAGAAATGTCGTTTATATCTTTTTATGTGATTCAGAGACGAGCTGACTTTTTCAGTCATTATATACTTTTAATATTGTGAACTGCCTCGCATTCTCTTTGAGTTGATAATGACGGACAATATTTTGAATACAACATAAACATATATTGTAGTGAGATACAATTTCAGAATTGTTATTGTAAAATATTAGACAATAAATAAGTATGACAGACACCTAATTTAATATTTACTTTTTCTTATCTGTATACGGTCTATATTGTGAAGTTGATGTTTGACTCCCAATATTTAATATTTTATACTCAATACAAGAGGTCATAATTAAAGCATGTTGATGTTTTAAATTAGAATATAATTCATAACCTTGAATTAGTACTGCCAATCTGAGCATTGATGTATATTCTAGACATGCTATCATTACATATCTATACCAATGCTTAAAAGGCGAAAACAAGTAGTGTTTATTATACAAGGCAGTCCTCAATACACGATGACGTTAAGAAGATTTAAAAAATCTATTCCTTGTTATGAATAATTTTTAAGAAATATCTACTGATTAAAAGTTAGCGTCCCATCCGGAGAGGTCGTCGGGTGGTGGCTCGTCGCCATCAGGTGGGTATTGGTCGAAGTTGTGGGTGTCTACAGCTGACTTTACAACTGGCGTTATCGGAGGATCAAGGGAGCGTTGCGCGAGGCCTTCCCAGTTGAAGCCGTCGAACCATCTAGAAAGATATGGAATATATTGAGTCAAAAATAATAAATCAACTCAATATTGTAGTGTGTATACTACACTGCACCGATCGTATGTGTACCCGATATCCTTCTTATTTATTGTAGTGTTATTTTTACAGTTTACTACGCAAACTGGCATATTACTTCGATTATTACCAAAATTGAATAAATCCTTAGACACGTATTCCGCGTGCGGAACGCGATTGGCGGTATCATACGAGCGCGCGAGACCAATCGTTTATCTAAGTTTATACACAACTACCTTCCTGCACGCGGTTTCACCTGCGCATCTCCCGTTCTAGTGGGAACTTCATAATTAAATATAGCCTATGTTACACCTGGATAACGTAGCATCCTACTTGCGAGAGAATTTTTGAAATCGGTTCAGTAATTAGGAAGCCTTTACAAACAAACAATCAAAATTGTATGAATATTATCCATAAAAACTATGAACCCCTTTTCTACTATCACTGGAGGGTGTTTTTTAAAGAACCGGATAAAACTTGTGCACAACAAGCTTTATCCGGTTCTTTATATATTACTTTATATATTCATATTTAGGAAATCGGATAATAAATTTCATAGAAATTGGATTAAATGTCAAATATGTTCTATAGAAATGTTCTATCCCTATTTTGCACACTTCGAAGGTGAATTCCAATAAACCGTGAAACAGGTATTCAATTAAATGTTTTCAAGAGCATGAATCTCAGGTTTAATAAAATCGTGGCTAATTTAAAGATAAGCATTACTTACTTGTGCTTTTGAATCTCAGTGATACCACCACGTTGGTAGCCAAGTCTTTCAGCCGGGTTGTCTCGACACAGTTTCTTGATGAGGTTGGCTGCGTTCCTCGTGATGGACCTCGGGAACTCTACAGCATCGATACCCTTGAGGATCTTGTTGTAGGTCTTCATGGGGTCGGTGCCAGTGAATGGTGGTGATCCGGTTAGCAGTTCAAACATCAGGACACCTAGAGAGTTGAGAAAAAAGTTTACATTAATAACGTATTAAATGATGTGAAAAAACAAATTTCCATAAATAACGTATGATGAATTTATATATAGGTATTTTTCTAAGTATACATGTACATATTAGTTTGTATGTTTATTTGGCGTGGGGTAACGGTATAAGCCCCGCTTTATGTCTCGGATGTCGTAGGTTCGCTTCCCACGCTAGTCAAGAAATATGGTAAAATCAAAATTTCTGTCCGAGTCCGATTGGTTAAAGGACTACATAAGAATTACAGTCGTATACCAAAGGCCTTTAAGGGATTCCTCTGTTAGTTACGACATACCTAATACTGCGGTCACCACCCCGTTTGCCAAGCTTGGTGACTATGGTAAAGCCCTCCCTCGGGAGAAGGTCCATGTTCAACAGTGAACGTTAAACGGGCTGATGATATTTGTTTTAGACCTACGCACACTATCCGTCTTTTCTTTTCACATTTCCCCTTGCAGCTCTGCTGGAAGAGGTTTATTTTGAAATAAGCAGTACCTTTGTACAATATCTTGCTTTATAAATGCTATAAGTTATTTTTACGTAACCTCATTTTTCTGTGCATATATTACGAAGACACAGGTAATTTCCACAAAATATGATAAGTCTTCCAGTCAAAATGTCTAACAAAATATCTTAGTTAATTATCCTGTGTAGGTATATCAGCAAAACTGTACAATATCAGTTGAAATAGTAGCTTAATAATTATATACCTATTACCTCGAGAAAAAATCAAATAGTTAAAAAATTACTATATAAAATGTATTAATGCTTATAATGTAGTAGGTATACGAAGAAAGTTACTACGAGTTATTGCTATAACTATTTTATGTAATCATCGGGATTTTATTATTTGTTAATAATAAACTGAAAACCATTTCAAATTATCGATGGCTTTTATAATAGTCAACATTATTCTAATGAATGTTTTCAATTTATGGAATATATTCTATAAATCGTAACCATTAAGAAGAAAAATTGCTATTGTCCATTGCTGTAATATGAATAAAACATATTTAGAGAATTTATATGTTAATGTATTAGAAATACAATTTAATTTTATACTAGCGACCCGCACTGCTGATGGTACAATGCTGATGTATTATACATATAAACCTTCCTCTTGAATCCCTCTATCTATATAAAAAACCGCATCAAAAACCGTTGCGTAGTTTTAAAGATTTAAGCATACATAATAGGGACAGAGAAAGCGACTTTGTTTTATACTATGTAGTGAAGTCCATTTACGTCCATTGCTAATCATGGGTCTCCTCTTTAACAGACCTTGACAAGTCAGAGTAGTTGATGGATACTACCGTAATGACGCACGCTTGGTATGCGGACTGGTGACCGCAGTAACATGTTTATTTGAGTTGATAGATATAGGGACAGAGAAAGCGGCTTTGTTTTATACTATGTAGTGAAGTCCATTTACGTCCATTGCTAATCATGGGCCTCCTCTTTAACAGACCTTGGCAAGTCAGAGTAGTTGATGGATACTACCGTAATGACGTACGCTTGGTATGCAGACTGGTGATCGCAGTCAGATGGGAGTATATTTATACTGATAGATACTGCTGCCTTTCCATCAGGTGAAAGTCCCGTAATCACCTTTTACGACAACCAAATTAAGATATGGTGTGATCTATTCGAATCTGGAAACTACACTACGACAATTAATACATAATATAATAATGAAAAAAAAAATTCAGCAGTTATTTCGACGAACGCGCATTTAAATATACCACTTTTTCACCCGCTTCGTGTCATACAAAATATGTTACCACTTACCTAAAGACCAGTAGTCAGCGCTGATGTCATGACCCCTGTTCATGATGACCTCTGGTGCCACATACTCCGGAGTACCGCAGAAGGTCCAGGTCTTGCGGCTAGCTTGCAACTTCTTTGAGAAACCGAAGTCTACCAACTTCACGTAGCCCTTAGAGTCTAATAGTAAATTCTCTGGTTTGAGATCCCTGGAACATAAAAAAATTGAATTAAATATTATAACACCAGCTGCACTAGTTTTTCCCGCGTAACTCTGATCCTCGGGTCGGAGCGTAATTTTTTGTAGCTCATATGAGCTACAAAAAATTACGCTCCGACCCGAGGATTAGAGTTAAACCAGTTTATAAACTTTTTCCATGGTTTTGCGTGAAAGAGTATCAAACATCCATTAACACATACGAACTTGCGCGTTTATAATATAAGTAAGGATATTGTGGAACACATTTTAGTTTATTCATTTAGTACCTAAGTAAATACGATAAAACTAAATATGCTGGATAACTCAGGATATACACCGTAATATACCAATAATCTAAACCATTTTCGTGCGTTCATTTAAAAGGTTGGTCAAAAATTGACTTTCGACATTTTGAATTGATTTGTTTTGATGTATATTTTTACCTGTAAATTATATTCCGTGAATGTAGATAGTGGAACGCTTCAACAACGCACGCAGTGTAGAACCGTGTAGTGGAATCGTCAAATTGTCCTAAAACGAAAAAACGGCTTAGTCTTTAGGTACTCTTGGAAATATGCCAAAAAAATAATGCTAAGTCAGTCTAGCACGGTCAATAAAATAGCAAAATTATTATAATTCTATTCAGTTATTGCTACAATATTATGCCATACACAGTTTACAAACTACTACGTAATATTATTGGCCTTAAGTAGGTACTAGATTAAGTTTTGTCTGAAACAAAAACGTTTTCTTCATTATAATAAAAGGTTCTTTTAGGCATGAACATTGTTCATTGTTGTGTCGTATGTTGAAGTCCTATATTTATTAACCACTAGCTTCCCACGCGGTTTCACCTACGCAACTCCTGTTCCCTTAGGAATTTCATCATTAAATGGCCTATGTCACTTCTGGATGACGTAGCTTACTACTGGTGAAAGAATTTATCAAATAGGACCAGTGGTTCCCGAGATTACCGTTAAAGCAAACAAACAAACTCTTCAGTTTTATAACATTAATATATACAAGCTCGTGTCCGCGACTTCGTCCGGGTGGAATAGTTAGTTTGGGCTAATCCCTATTATAAAACTTTCTTCATTAGTGCTCCGCTCTTATTATAGCTCATAGTATTCCTTGATAAAAGAGCTATCTAACAAGAATAATCCTTACCTCTGTCTCTTAAAATAGTCCACAACTCTCCTCCTAGGCAGGTCTCCATCAGCATATACAAGTATTTCCGATCTTTGAACGTCTTGAATAACTTCACAATGAACTCGCAGTTCATTTCTGACATAATCTCTTTCTCGGACATGATGTGTTGCTGCTGTCGGGTTTCAACGATCTGGGCTTTCTTCATCTGCTTTAGAGCGAAGGATCGGCTGGAGTCGCCTTGAATCTGGACCAGTTCGACACGACCGAAGCCACCGATACCTAGGGTCGCTATGATGCGAAGGTCTGATAGACGCAAGTTGGCGAATTCTTCATTTAGTCTGGAAATTTTAGGAAATATTTTAATGACAATCATCAAGTTTTATATTATTTGGGGGTTTAAAATAACAACAACAGAAGCTAATGGCAAATATTTAATATTGCCTATATTAAATAATAAACATTTACTCCGGTAACATACCGGAGTAAATGTTTATTATTTAATATAGGCAAAACACTTTAGCAATACACTCACATGAGTGTATTGCTAAAGTGTTTTAATGTCTTAAAGAGATCAGTTTTAAATATTCAATTAACCTGACATATTATTTATAACTAAGTAAATAAGACTGCGACAAAAAACGTACAGGGTTAAAAATTGACATTGATTAGGTGTTGTTCAGAATACTAGTTGTAGATAATGTAATTATATCTAATATCTAAACATAACATATACGTTAGTCAAAAAACGCATAGAAACGTCAAGAAACTATCGAATGACTTCAAGGTGTCGAATGCTTCAATAGTCATGGCTGCAAGGTGGCTATGCACGAGTCAGCAAATTGTGATGTATAATGATATAGTTTTAATAAAAATCATCATTCAGTACTATCATGAAGTATCGACTGTAGGACTACTTAGTTGCATTAATGTGGTTTATGAAGAACTTCTTGACTTTGTTTCACAATAATTTAATTTACGTCTTCAATAAACTTCAACATGATATTTGCGTAAACAGCAGTATTCGAGTAAAGAACGAGTTTTATTCATATCAGTAAGTCAACATTCAGATAAGAAGCATACCACAGAAATAAGAGCCAATTTGAATATAATAAATAATTAGACAGCTAAAGATAATGAATCAAGTTCATCAACTCAATAATAACTTTCTTATCAAAGTTAATTGATATGTCTATTGTTTTTGCATCAATTCCATTACTTAGTCATCGAGATGCGTCTATTGTCTCTGGAACTTTTACACTATCCGGATGACAAAAACGCGGGAAATGTAATTGTTATCGCTCAATGCCGCGAACATATTTTCTTCGTCAAAGAGGAAAGTTAATAACCGATTTGCTTCTACTATCTTATTAAATTCGACATTGACAAGTAGAAAGTCATAGACTATACACATTTAAATTTAATATTAAATAACTTACCATACCAAAATATCCATGTTTGCGTTAAATCAAGAAAAAAGATTTTAATTGAGATCATGATGTTTTTTTTTTAATTTAGGTACTTCATTGCGATTGCAATAGTCATTGTTCGCCAAAGTTTAAGATAAGGTATACAATAGTATTGCATACCATGGTTATTAGTACACATTAGTCTATTGTAATCTTATCAGTTTTTTAAATGTAATTTTGATAGAACCTCTCAAAGTCTGATGAGAACGGGCTAAGATTATGGCTCTTTAATAAATTTATATTAAAAAAATGTGCAATTGTGTTCGACAAAATGTTGATCCTTGTAAGTAATTTATTAATAAACGTACGTACTTAGTGATATTGAAAAATATATTCTTTAAGGAACGTCAGTCTTCAGTTCCTTGAAATTCAGGCTATTAATACTTATTTTAACTATAATACGTATTGCTCATAAGTAATGACAATAAGTTATTCGAAACCATCCTGTTAACTCCCAGTTCCCGAAAGGCCGATCATTGTTATACTTAACTAGTCAACTATCAAAACTCTGGTAAATGAGTTTCTGAACGCATTGATCCCCAACTTTGAATTAATTTTTTAGATAACTAATCTATGATTCAAATTTTCATCCGACCCGAATTAAATGACAAACGTAATTGTGGAAGTGTTTCATTATTAGTGTCTAAGAAACTGAACTAAATTTGACATCGAAGTTTATTTAGCAGCTTATGGTAGTTGATTGCTGCTTTGATTGGCGTTTTGAAACCGGATGTTAATCTTTTCAAGTGAAAGAGCAGTAACATCAGATACAAAATTAAATCCATATAGGCTACGTTGGGAAAACATTTTTATCCAATTATATATGATATTAAATCAACTTTTAACTAGATAAATCAAGTCACGGTTCTTGCTCGCTAGAAATCAGCTAACTTGATGGATTGCTATTATCATAAAACATAACAGTGACAAATGTCTTTATTTCTTTTTTATTACAATTTCAGGATAATTTTACTTCCAAGTAGACAATAAACTACTGTATGTATTAATAGACTGGAGCTAACTATCAAAAATATGATTGACTGTTCTATTGTTCATTGAAAAATACCTAATAAACACGTCGGAGTGATTAAAGAGTTTTGCTTTCCCAATTGTTCTAATACTTTGTTCACGTGCTTCTGATAAGACGTATCAAAGATTACGTGGTCTACCTAAATGCAATTAAAATTTAAGACAATCACGTGTGGAGAATATACCTAATGCATGTTTTGAGATTTATAGTCAAAACTTAAATGATTATTATAGCTGAGAAATATCTTTAGTAGGTACACCAAGCATCAAACCTGTAGTTTATTATGGTCGGCAACCTATGCCTGATACCTTTTGGTATTTGAAATGTTTATAAGCTACAGTACCGCTTATCATTAAGTAGACCGTATCTTTATTGACTACAATGTCTTTATGAATTCATTGTAGTCGATATATTTTATTGAACCATCTTTTTTTTAACGAGTTTTCATTCTACATCCATGGGGCTTACATATATAGGCTTTCTTACCGTGCCCTGCTGTCGCCTTCGTCCTTGTACTTGGTGCGGATCTCGTCGAGGGTTGAGATGAGTTGGTTGAAGGTCTCCCGATCGATGACAAGACAAGTAGTACCATCGGGCGAGTCGCAAATTATATTCGCCGTCCGAAGATCGTCACTGGAAAATGTAAAAACGATGTTAAAACTATTGTTCACTAGTCCTAATACAAATTTAGTTTTTAAACATATTTACACACTTTCTAACCACCAGCCAAACTTTTTTGCAGGAAAACAAGAACTTTATGAACCGCCATAGTTTTTTGATATCAAATTGATATAAGCTTTTGGAAAACAGCAATCGAAACAAAGAATGCAATATATTAAAATTGACAAGACACATAATGTGTCCACTACCGAGTGAGGACCATGAATTGTGAATAAAGTAATAAGGTTTGTGAATCATGTAGGTGATCTCGGGTGATTCATAACAGGCGCTATACTGGGGTAATTAAATTAGTGAGCTAAACTTGGCCGGGAATCTATCAATGGAATAAAAATAAACATTTTTAAATTGATTACGTCTGACCTTAGCCCTGCCTTATCTTGCATTTTCTGGAACATACACTCACATCCTTCAATGAAATGTATATTAAAATGTTTATTAGACCTTAAGGGACTAAAGCCCTGACATAGCCAACGTATTCTAAGGATTTATTTAAGTTAGTCATCATCTATAATAATCATTTACCATGTAATTGACAGAAGCATCACCCTGTATACGACAACCTCCGTAGCGTTGCGGTATTCGGCTCGCTTTAAATCTCGGAGGTTGCAGGTTCGATCCCCACACCGGACAAGGAATCTTTACGCTAATTCTATGATTTCTTTCCGGGTCTGGATGGTTGAGAGAGTACCCTCCGTGCCTCGGAAATCACGTTAAGCCGTTGGTCTCGATTGCTATAACATCATGTATAACGGGGGTGGCCAAGTTAGTAAGACCTAAGATCGACTGTTTACTGTGTGCGATCGACCAATGGCATACATAACGTAGAATCACTTTTCGTGTAATTCAATTGAATGATAAATAGGTATTTTTTGAGATTTTTATACAACAAACACTATCTTTGTACTTCTGCGGCACGTATTTGTAGACTAAAATGTACTAAAATATCACTTTTTATTATATAATAATATGTTGATCAACTGTTATAGCTGCCGGGATCGACCAGTCGATCGATCGACCGGTTGACCATCCCTGATCTATAATAATCGTACTTATATCAAAAACATGGTTAGCAGCGTTTCCTTGTGCCTGCCAAGCGTGCTGACTATGGCAAATACCCTCCCCCGGGAGGAGGCCCATGTTCACCAGTGGACGTTATATGGGCTGAAGATGGTGATGATGATGATGATGATGATTACCACCACCAAGTCACCGATCGTGTTGACTATGGTAAATCCACCTCCAAAGGAGACCCATGTTCAACAGTAACATTTAAATAGGCTTATCAGCGTATTCATCTTGTTACTAGCCCATTTAATTTGGCATGTGGATAGGAATAACATAAGGAGCCTTTAACTTTAGACAAAAACACGCTTGCACGATACCACTATACATATACAAAAATCAAAGTTAATAGAAATCTCTATTCCTGTAGATACAACAAATACGTATATTTTAAATGAAAGCAATAATGACTATCAATATTTTTAACGTTACGACCTTTCATTAGCATATATTTTGATACAAATGCACAGAAATGATAGTTTCAGCGGGTTTTTTGTAAAACTGAACTTATTTATCAATCGGTCACAATACATTGATAACTGTTAACCTAGAATTCCAATTGTAAGTCAATTAAAACAATATCAATGAATGAGAAATTTAGCACTGAAGACGTTATTGCGTGCGTAGATACTCTAAATAGCTTCTATACAAAAGTGTAACCTACTTCTGATTTGAAAACAGTATGTGATGGTCGCCGGTAAATAAGTAAACTATTAACACTTGCATGTCTATATAATATAAACGAATGAATAGCTTTTTCATGTTAACATTTAATTAAAGTTAAATTACGATCTTTTAAATTTAAAGCACTAACGATGAATATTTTGATTGCCTTGTAAATTACCAGTAGTTACGGTAGTTGCTTCTGAGATCTAGTGTTCAGGCTTCGATTCCCACCCGGGACAATTATTAAGTAGTGTAAACCACAGAAAGTAGTTCTGAGTCCGAGTGCGCTTTGAGTCTATGAATTGAGTTAGTAAAGTCCCTCGCGGCACAGATTTTATTTCCCTAGTACGGGAGTATTAATTCCGTAAAAAGAGAACTAGCTCCCTTTAAATCATTTTATAGTTTTTTTTTCTGTTTAATATTCTAATCTCGCACTAGGAAATAATCCCCTGTGCTACGGCGGACTTTACAATACACATAATTGAATACACATAAAATTAGAAACAAGTTTACCCTTGCAGTGCCTTCTCTCCGAAGAAATCGCCTTTCGTGAGAGTTCTTATAAATTTCTCATCATTACTGTTTGGTGGTTTCTGCGTCACTTTCACCTGAAAGAAAATAAATAACAATAAACCTCAATACTAATTGAAAAGATAAATACACAGAGTAACAAAAACGTGGAATAATAAATGAATTTTCACAAGAATTTTAATCGTAAACTGTGATCACATTTCTGACTCTTTTTTATCAGATCATATTAGGAATAGATAGTAATAGAAAGAGACGGAATGCTTTTATTCTGTCCCTTTCTATTTTTAACTAATAAGAGTTCGTTTTTATTGTGAACCTTGTTAGAATAATACATAGCAACGGAACCAGTGCTACTGTGCTAAGCTTGCCGCTTCGCTGTCAGCCGATCGTATTCATATTTTTATTTTAGATTAACAACAATGTTTCACATCTTTGTCTGTTTATGACATTTAAAGTGTTACTTGTGAATCCCAATGTGTCACAAGCCCTAACATTTGGGAAAATTCTCGTACCTATTCTAACTATCTATACTCACTAATCTATACCAATATTATAAAGAGGCAAGATTTGATTGTTTGTTTGTTTGTATTGAATAGGCTCCGAAACTACTGGACCGATTTGAAGAATTCTTTCACCGTTGGAAAGCTACTTTATCGCCGGATGATATAGGCTATATTAAATTATAAAGTTTCCACGGGAACGGGAGTTACTCGGGTGAAGCCGCGCGCGGGAAGCTAGTATAATATTATAAAGAGGAAAGATTTGATTGTTTGTTTGTATTAAATAGGCTCCGAAACTACTAGACCGATTTGAAAAATTCTTTCACCGTTCGAAAGCTACACTATCTCCGTATGACATAGGCTATATTTAATTATGAAGTTCTTACGGAAATGGAAGTTAGGCGGGTGAAACCGCGCGCGGGATGCTAGTTAATAATATTTTGACAGACCATTCACCTGTTATATGTAAATTAACGATGAAATAGCTTAATAATAAAACAATGCGAGGTGCTGTTATTTACCAGTTATATGTAAATTAACGATTAAATAGCTTAATAATAAAACAATGCGATGACGGAGGACTACATCACATAATAGACGTTTACGTGACACGCTCATTGTAACTAACGTTCCCCAAATAGCTACAGTGACGTGTTTTACGACCACACTACATAAAACAGAAGGTAATAAACAGGATAACAGGTTATGTTGAATTGACGTTTATAGTAGTAGGTCGAAAGTTGTCATAAGTCTGGATGAACAGGTATAGAACACACGAGTATTCAAGTGTGAAAGCTGCCCTATTTTCTAAAAGTCGTACTAGCACTTTTGTTAGGAATTTAATTTAGTATGACTGAATACAATTTTGCACCTTAGTAGACTGTAAAATGGAATATACTAGAATGCATTTTAATAATATAAAAATTCAACTAATAACGACGTTTAGCAGAACAAATTATGTTCTACTCAATAAATTGCATAATTATAATAATTACCAATTAGTATATTTGCAAGCAAATTGAAAAGTTGAACTTAATTCTCCGATGTTATAAATATGTGTTAAAATAAAGAAATCATCGCAGTATGAATGACTATATAAAGAGAACAGATAAATTTTGAAATCGCTCGGTGAAGATTCCATTCAACGAAGACTTTAGACGCACCAAAAAAAAAGACTTTAATTTAGAGTCCTAAAAGAGTATCTAAAATAAATACATGCAATAGTTTCTTATGGTTATTTAAGTTTTAATACCACATACGTAGTTTGTTGCTGGTTTTGAAATTTGGATGCCATTTTCAAAACAAGAGGTACAAGGTTAAAAGTTACTATTTCTGATATACGTGATGTTAGACTTAACCATTGTGGGTTAAATCGAACATCACGTATGTCGGAAATAGTAACTTTTAAGGAGTGTGAAAAAACGATGCATTTTACGAACGCACTGTTACAATACTCACTTTTAGTTTTATTTTACGAGTTTCTATTGGACGATGCGTTTTTAATGTGTACCTAGTCTAAATGTCACACTTATACTATATATTATATACATGTGTATATAATATAATTATAGTATGTCTATTAGGTACGATCAAAATCAAATCCCATAATGGCCTGAAGGCTACCGGGCAATTTAGCGTGGTGAACATCATCATACGGTTCTGATGTACTCACTACCATGTAATTACATGTTCCGCTATGTAAATTACTAATTAGTCTAGCTACTGATAAGAGGAAGTTTAAACTAGAACCGTTAATCACGGAAAACCGAACATAGTTTATATTTTTATAACTGGCAACTCTAGAACTGTAGTACCCAACCAGTGACCCAACGTTTTCAAGTGTTACCACTGTGATCTAGTAATATTAATTTAACCCTGATTTAAGTGCCACATTTAATTTTGTAACCTACACTTTAGGTTTGTTATCCAAGAAAATTTTTATTGATGAACCCCTATGGGGAAAAATTGCACAGCTTCGGAACCCAGGCCCTAGAGCACGAGGGGCTAACTTAAGTCGAGTCCATATCGCGTTTGTTCGTACAGTTGATCTTAAGGTTAAACTTACCTGAACATTTTAGTTACAACACCCACGGCATAAATAAAGTGTAAACTACAAAACACTATTCACTAATAAACTTGAACATAAATGGACCACGCATGACCTTGTCAGCAAATAGTCGATCATTGGCCATTATAAGTTGGCCACTCCTGCTTTAGACGCACTAACGAAATTATTGAGAAATGAAGAACATTACAAACAGTTTTAATTCATCTTAACAATGATACGTATAGTAATAGTAAATATTAGCAAAGATAAAAATAAACATATCAGTTAATTATTTTACAGACATGAACTAAACAATGGCAGAACGAATTGTTACGTCTGTAGTTAAATGAACGTACAAATCAAATTATTTTAACCAAACTTGAATTATTTGTTTACAAAGTTTTAAGAATTTAATTAAAAAAGGAACAAGCGCTGTTGTCACATTTTTAGCCATAACATAGATTAGGTTAATATTTTCCCATTTTTATCTAGTCTAGTGGATATCTGGGCGAAGTGTAAGTACATAGTAAGTTCATTCTACCTTATAGTCCAGCCGGTAGGTAGGTACATCTTATTAATATCTACTCGCATTAATATCAAAACTTCAATAATTAAATATTATTAACGGAGTATCTTATAGACACTTTACCAAGTCAATTTATAAACTAAGTGTTAACGATGGAAATATCGAAGCAAAGAAGTGAGTATAAACACGAGAATTATCTTTAATGATCGGTCAATGACTACTAAAGTTATTATCATTATCTTTAAGATCCATTCAAGTATTGCCTCTTCCAAGAACTGGTTCTCACATATGAGTTAACAGAATTATGCTACCGATACCAGACTAGCTAGAATTACAAATTTTAAGCTGCATGTCTTCAAAATTAACGCAGAGATTGATATTCACATTGAAAAGACTGTATAAATCTCCTACTCTGCGAGTGTCAAACACATTTTTTATAATTGATACCATGTTTTTTTTTTACTTTTATTTTATTATTTCTTCTTGCAGGGGTGGAAGGAAGAGCCACAGAATCGAGAAACGTGGAAGGAATGGAGGAAGGCCTTATCCAGAATTTAGAAAAAATATATAAAGAAACTTTTACTTAATGTATCGTAGATTACCTCGTACCCATAGGAACATCACCATAAAATATAAACTATATTACTCCGGGATAACATGAAAAGAAAATAACGTTAAAAATAAAGCTTTATTGTGAGTTTTTTTCAAATTTGTTCAGAAGTTTTATCTTTTTTCTGAGGTAGGCGTAATAGTTCCCTTAGTATGTACTCGTAGCAAGCATTACTGACTGCAAATAAAGTATGCCACTTGTGATATGCGCACAGACATTTCCGTATATCCAAATTCCGCATTATGATATAGCTATTTTAGATTTTTGGTACGGAACTTTAGAAAAAAAACATATACAGTAGGAACAGGAACTATGCTGGACTCGTAATGAAACGACGTAATAGATGTTCAATCAAGCGTCCAAATAATATTCAAACTAAATTCACACTATGTGTCGAATTCAAATACTAAACAAAAGCATTCTAATTTAGCAACCGTTACTTCTATCATTGTTATGTTTCTATGAATAGATGGATATGTTAATGAAATAACGCTCTAATAAAAGTTAGTAGTACGATTCGCGGAAAACAGTCTATTCGTATTGTACTTATATATATATATATTATTACGTTCTAGAATTCTTAAGAAATTTAGAGGTAGAGTAATTTGAAGTACTTATCTAAATCTAACTTTTGACCGCGACTTTTTCCACGTGGAATCCCATAGGTCTTTGCGTGATGATATGAGCCTATAGCCTTCTGCAATATTAGCGCGTTCGCAAACAAACTAACTCTTCAGCTTTATGTATTAGTAAGTATAAGATGAACGAAAAAGTTGAATCGAAGTTAGGGCGATGTAATGCCAGTAACATGTGAATAGTGTAAAACCTTTAAAAAATATGTCTGTTTATGGAGGTTTTTTACATATTTATCTTCATTAGGTTAAGTATGCTTAGTATTTAGGTTAACATTACCTACATGACAGCCACGGTACAAATTACACTTCATTATGGGATATTGCATAAAATAAATTCAACCTTGATTTATTATCTATGAAGAGTTGTTTAGAATAGGTTTTAAAGTTTCTTTGCCATTCATCTATAAATACGAACCAATTCGATTACTTGCTAAAATAATCACTTTTTCTATGTTCATTGCCAGTCAGCAAAGACTTCAAGGTGATATAATAATAAAAAACTAGCGGTTGCGCAGAGGTCGAAAGTTGTCCATAATTAAAAAAAAACAATATGCATTATGCACTCCTTCTCTTTATAAACTATAAGCGTGTAAAATTTCATACTTCGCCGTCCGCGTCCGCAAAGACTTTGCTTCACATATAAATAAAAGTCATTATACGTTGCACAGGACAGCCTTCTTAATACGGTAACCCAAATATGTAAAAAGACGACACAACCGCTGACTTATTTATACAAACACCGATGCGATAACAGCGGAAATAATACAAGATAATATAACTCAAGTAATAGCCGGTTAAGTCATCCGGCTAATTTCACAAGATCAACAAGAACGGGCACTTTGGTCACACCTCAATGCGCAAGAGTCACTTTTTGATGTTTATTTCTAAGAAGATCAACTGAGTGTGGTATAACGAATCGGGTAGACAGATATAAACAATCAAGCCGGCGTCATTGAATAATATTATGCACTTGAATATGATTCTGAGAAATGGTGAGGTGTAAACAAACAAAATAAGACTCTCAACTATAGCTATATTTATTTATCAGAAATAAATTCTTCAATAACGCAATCATACTATACACTATAATACTACCATACATAAAATGGACTGCTTTTTACGGAAGCTCCTTATATACGTAGCTTAATAAAACAAAGCCGTAAATTGACTCTCTTAACTTATATTTAAATATTATGGACATGCGTATACATACTTAGGTATTGTACGTAAAAACAGCTGTCCGTTGTATGATTTCTCTTTTTATGATATTAATTTAAAGGATAACGGAAAGAAATCAATTGCTCATTGTCTTTGTTATCAATAACTGTTACGTCGATATTTTCAGGTTTTTTTATGTATGTAATGTCACACATAGTGGCTATGATAATAATTGTAAGCGATAGGCCATGACAAAAACCAGTTCCTAGTAGGCAAATAAATTCTACGACCCGTGATATTCGTTCTAAATAACGCTATTTCCATGTATGTGTAACGTTATGTAAGCCTTGCAGACTATAACATTTTATTAAAAGATGTTGTGTCACTCAGACATCACGATCTCAGCGAAACTGCTTAATAATCCTTTTATATCTTCTGAACATAATAATATAAATTATATTTATACACTTTCGATACTGTTCAGTGGGCATTTAACTTTCTCGTGTTAAAATAAGATTATACTGTCAGATGAGTCATTTGTGACATAATCGTTAAGCGATGAAGCAAAAAATTACTTTTATTTGTATTATAAACGTCTGCGAACCGTGAATTATTCATTACATTACAACATAACTAGGATTACTTCATTTTGTTGTAATCTTGAATCGTGAGGTAACAATAACATATGAATTACCTCACGTTAGCACTCATGGTCGCGTTTTAAATTTCTCAGATTCTTAAACAAATGTTCCAAATTCTTGAAATAGCCATAATGATTACTAAGACAATTGGACCTAGACTACTGATTAATTCATTATTAGTAGTAGTAGTTTTTTGTTTAATATTATTTTCTGGTTATATTTAATTTTTAATTGATTTATTTATGCGTCGTTTTCAGTAGATAGGTACGTATAAATTAAAAGCAATAATAATAATAAATAATACTTTACCTACTCAATAGTAACATTCTATTAAAGTTAGTATTCATATCTATGTCAATAATAAATATTAGTTAAATAGTGTAGACTTTAGGAAAAAATCACCATCATGATCAGACCGTATAACGTTTTGCCATAGTCACCATGCTTGGCATGACGGTTTGGTGACCGCAGTTGTAAGATATTGTAGATTATTTGATGATTTTATAACAATAGAAACCAACGGCTTAACATGATTTCCGACGAACGGAGGGTTGTTCCTCATCCTTCCAGATCCGGAAAGAAATGTTAGATTTTACGGAAAGATTTCTTATCTGGCGGGGGATTTAAAGCGACCCTCTTTACGATGCGCCACGGAATTTGGAGTAGGTATGTACTAAATAATATTTATTTATTTTTCACACAAGGAAATAAAGTAAAAAATAACAATCTAAGTAGGTTCTTCTTGTTTGTATCTGTAGTGATCTGTTTGTCACGCTACGCGACACATTTCTGATGTTAATCGCGAGTATTGTTGGTTATGTAGTGCATTGTGAGGATTTACAATCCATAACAAAAAGCCGTTATTTTATTGTATCAGGATTAAAAAATAGCTCGGAGTTAAGCGGCATTTATTTTCAACGATAAGTCAATCTTAGTAATTTATCATGTTCTTAAAGACCACAAAAATTACAAGTAGTTTTAAACAAGCTAATCAATACTAACTACAAATACAGGAGGGATGTCTAGATCTAAATTTAAACAATTCCTCATGAGTCGTTTTTGTACGTTCTCTCAAAGATTTTGGTTTAGCGACAGTTGCACAAAACCCCTAAACAACTAAGTGTCATAATCTCTCAATCCCTCCGTCAGCGACCACTCTGAGCCGAAATCCCACGGCGGGTGCCCTCCGGCGCAGGTTGCTTAGTTTGTAGTATATAAACCATTTAATAAGGCTGGAGCTCTGCTCGCCTTTATGGTCGGTGAACTAGCAAAAGCCTCGTGGCTAACAACATAAATTTCCGTCCGAAAAAAAAGGCATTTTGCCACTTAACCGTACATACAAGCATTATTCAATGGTTAAAAAAATACGTAAGACGGCACGCCTTGTGGGACTTGGACCTTGTCTCAGGTAATATACCGTGTAAGTGACAATAGCTATAAGGTTGAACATTAAATGTAGAAAATTTTTATTTTGCCCACATTTATACAACACAAACAAAGAAAATATTTATTGACAGATAAAATTATAAATTATTAGCAACTGCTAGTTACTCGATATTGCAGTATCACCAACGATATTATTATAAGCCAATTATATATACATAAAGTGTTAATTAAATAATTAAGTTAGAAATCAACTCTTCTCATAAGATATGACATGATAGCATACATGACTTATTTAATTAGATATTAGAAGGTAAGATAAGATATACAACAGTAGTTCCGCATACCAGTGTACGCAAAATTTTGACAATAAAGGTGCAAGTTGGAAGCGGGCGGCATGAGGCAGCAGCAGACGACGTGTCGCAGCGACATTACTGGTTTGTATGTATTTCTATGAAATTCCCTTCGCAGTTAGCGACATGAAGCTAGCGACGCGTTTCATAGAAATACATACAAACCAGTAGTGTCGCCGCGAAACGTCGTCCGCCGCCGCCTCACGTCGCCCGCTTCCAACTACACCTTAATTGAATGTTGATGTTAACGTATATTTTTTTTTTGTATTAAAAATTGTAATGGAACGGTTGGAGGTGTTCGCCCTCCATAGACATTTTCTTTGTTGAGCGAGTATGCCCAGCGGTCTATGGCAATTTTATTGTATTAATACCTTAATTTTTGAATTGGCTATCAAACTTGTATTGCGTGATATAGGTTAGTGATTATTGTAGGTACTAGATGGCGCTGCTAGTTGTGTTACGGCTAAATTGATTAATAATTAAATAGGAATAAGTACATAAGGGAATAAGGATAATTAAAAAGCACAAGTGTCATGGAAAGAAAATAGGGAGGGCATTACAGTGGAAAAGTATTTCTTTAGACTTCAAAAATCTGCATCAAACCAAATATTCCAAAATATGTTTTAAACTTTGAACATGATTGATTTCAATCAAAACTCGATTAAACTCGAAACTTTACACATGCTATTTCGTAAATTCTCACCATCCCTACGCCCTTTATCTCGTTTTATGGTATGGCGATATGGTCTCAATAAATAAACTGATATTCCACAAAAGCGCTCAAATTGACCTTAAAATGCCATACGCATTCTTTGCTGTTCAGTGCGCTAACCTTGTGAGCACAATAGTCAGGGTTTTGGCCTCTCCGCCACCATGTTATATAAAATTAAATCACACCATTGTCCGACTACCTATGTTTTGATTTCAATCACAACAATTGAGAAGATAATGTAAATAAATTGCATTGTTGACACCACTTTTTGGAATTATATTATTTCAAATTTAAATAAAGAGGAAGTATTACAATTCATAAAATAAATTTCGGATTAGTTCATCAATTTTGGGTTTATTTTTATTAAAAGACCAGGTTCCGCGCGCGGTTCGACCCGCGTAACTCCCGTTCCCGTCGGAATTTAAAATAGCATATAGCCTTCCTCGATACATAGGCTATCTAACACTGAAAGACACACTCTTTTTCATATCGGACCAGTAGTTCTTGAGATTATCGCGTTCAAGCAAACAAACAAACTCTTATATAAATATTAGTATAGATTCCTATTTATTTTTATATCTGATTATAACAAACAAAGGAATACTATAATTTCAAGTGACCAAATACAAACTATCTTACTTAATTAAAAAGTTATACTAAAGAAAATCAATTTTATGCCAAATCAGAGTATTCTAGGAACAATCAGTGTTTGCCGAGACGTATACTAAATGCCAAGGTGAACCGCTTGCACAGTCACCGCTCCAATATTATACAATTCACTATCATACAGACGAAAGGAAATAATATTACACCTTTCGAAATTAATCGAGATTTAAGTACTGACACAGATATAATTAAACTGGTTACATATAACTTTAGTAAATAAAACATAGTTACCTAAGAACAGTAAACAGAATTTTAATAGTCAAAATGAAATAAAAAAATTAACGTTATCACTTTTTATTGAGACAAACATATAGGGGACCTCGAAGCTTTTGTTACTTTACCGGCTTTGTACAATAGAAGGACTCCAGCCTTAATCATCATCAGCACGTATTACATCCACTGCTGAACATGGGCTTCCTCCCGGGGAGGGTATTTGCCATAGTCACCAGCCCGCTTGGCAGGCGGGTTGGTGACCGCAGTATAATGTTGTACCACACAAGGAAACGCTGCTGCCCGTTCCTTGATATACGATTATTATAGATAATGTTATGACAATAGGGACCAGCGGCTTAACGTGCTTTCCGAGGCACGGAGGGAAGTCCCTCAACCAACCCGACCCGGAGAGAAATCTTGGAATTTACACAGATTTCCTGTCCAGTGTGGGGATCGAACCCACGACTTCCGAGATTTAAAACGAGCCAAATACCGCTACGCTACGGAGGTTGAGTCCAACCTTAATAAGAAACCTATTTTTATTAATATAGGTATCAATGTATCTAAATTATAAAAGTTACCATGACTAAACCTCGTAACTAATTCATGAGATAACCAAAATAATTACATCATCAAGGCAATTTGAAAGGGAAATTATGTTAACCAAAACCAGAATTAAGTTAAGTCATATTAGTGGTTATGTTTACAAAACAGAGAGGCGTGGTCAAAAGTAACATTCACAAGAACACTTGAATGCTCAAAAATGAAAGTGAAACTATACAGTTACTCTTCTCTTTACACGTTAAAAAAACAATGTCATTCATATAGATTAAAAGCAGAAGTAAGCCATAATTCCTTAAGAATTTAAAAAATAAAATGAATGTAGGTAGATAAAAAAATTGTTGTGATTATGATGAAGAAATCCAAATACTAGTGCTCGATTCAAATATCGAATTAGAAAGTCGTTAAAATGTTGTTTTTTAATGGCGCCACGATTTCGATAAATCAAATTTAATGTTTTATAGTCATTAGTTCAAATAAAAACTGGTAGAGTATTTTAACGGATGACTAAGCAAATATTGGATTTATTTTAGGCGAAGTTAGAACTTAGAATCTTATTTCAATTAATTGCTTTCAGAATTATCAATAATATTAAAAAAAAAAAAATCTTAGTTATTTATAAAATACATAATTCTAGAAGGCATTATAAACTTTTACTTGATTTTACTTTGCTATTAAGAAGGTACTCTTATGTAGTTAACTATCTATGAATACTTTCATAATGACGCTCGTTTATACGGTGTAAAACTATCGTGTTTCTCTGAGAATTTCATTTCTAACATAAAAACTTCTGGTACAGCACAATAAGATACTAATATTATAAAGGAATTAGATTTGAATTTTTTGTTTGAAATTATTCAAAACCTACTATAGTTCATTGCTTAAAATTCTTTCACCATTAAATATACATATTATTATGTAACATGGGTAATAACATGAGTAATGTGTATGACGAAATTCTAACGAGAACGAATGTATCACGGGTAGACCCTCTTCTCGACGTATAATTAGCATATCTTCGCTATACAAAGGCGAGTCTTACATACCTTGCCGCTGTAGCGGTGGGGATGCAAAATGCATTTCCCCCAGGAAAAAAATTAGAATAAAAAAAACTGTAAACTAAACCGCCAAATTGTTAAGCGTCTGGTCGACGCCAACTGCGACCGAAGGCTGGTGTATTTTAGCACAAGGGCTTAGTATTGCCATTCAGCGCGGCAATTCTTCCAGTCTTCCGGACACCTTTACGGTATATAGCGATGCAGGCACTTTTTCCGACGCCAAAGATTATTATGATGGGATATTATATGATTTTTCATTTTTTTTTCTACTTTTCATTTTATTCCAGTTAAGCTACTTAAGAGTTTATCAGCCCGTATACGAGAGGCCCATGTTCAGTAATGGACACTACTGAACATGGGCCTCTCTTAACAGACCTTGGCAAGCCAGGGTCGTTGGGAAATATTTCCATAATCAGTAAGCTGGTCAGTATTCTTGCGCTGATAGATGCTACTGCCCATTCATCAGGTTTTTATCGCTTAGTCGGCTAATCATGGGCAGACATGGGGTGGTACTTTTTTTTCGGACGGACATATTTAGTTGGCCTCGAGGCTTTTGCTACTTCATCGGGCATAAAGGCGAGCAGAGCTCCAGCCTAGATAAATGGTTTAAACACTACAAACTAAGCAACCTGCGCAAGAGGGCGTCCCCTGTGGAACTTGGACCTCGGCTCAGGGCGGTCGCTGACGGTGAGATTAAGGGATTATGGCTTTTAGTTTCTTTAGGGGAGTTTTGTGCAACTGTCGCTCTACTTTACAGTTCGCGGGCCTCTCGGACTTCGGGTCTACGAGGGCATCCGAAGGTTCTTAGCAATCTAAGGGTCGGGAGGGCGAGGGGGTGGTCCATTCTAAGCCGGAAACCACACGGAAACGGAACTTTTACTAAAGTTTATACATATTATATATTATTTTTGTAATAGATTATAGTATAAAGTATATTTTTCAATAATTTACTGAACTATAATAGGTAGTGAAATATATAGATAATAATATTTACCTGTCCCTTTGATATGATGAAGAAGGTATCACCCCTCGCTCCCTGTCTAATGATGTAGTCACCATTCTGGTAATGTGTCTCTTCTAATACATCAGATATCTTGATCAAGGTGTCTTCAGGTAAGTCCTTGAAGATCGGGACGCTGTAACAAGAAACAAAAGTTTAAGTTTAATAATATTTGTCTTTCGCATATTTGCTCATCATAGCTAGCAGTGAGATATTTAAACTTAAGTTCACATTGTAATAATTCCATGTTTATTGTAACAGTGTATTTTTTGTCGTACGTGACAACCTCCGTAGCGGTATTTGGCTCGCTTTAAATCTCGGAGGTCGTGGGTTCGAGCCCTAAGCCGGACAGGAAATCTTTGTATAAATTCTAAGATTTCTTTCCGGGTCTGGTTGGTTGAGGGTCTACCCTCCGTGCCACGGTAAGCACGTTAAGCCGTTGGTCTCAATTGTTATAACATCATCTATAATAATCGTATATCAAGTAACGGGCAGCAGCGTTTCCTTGTGTGGTACAACATTATACTGCGGTCACCAACCCGCCTGCCAAACGTGGTGACTATGGCAAATACCCTCCCTCGGGAGGAGGACAACGTTAAGCAGTGGACGTTATACTGACTGATTATGTACTTAATGTCGAAGATCCAAATAAATAAATAAACTTGACCACAATTATGTCATCGGACATTAATCTGTTACGTTCAAGAGAAAGTGACGGCGAATTATGGAATGTTATAACGAAAATAATGATATTAGAAAACTATGGAATTCTTTACAATCATAGGTTATAGAACGAAAGTAATAATTTTAAATAAAAGATGTTTCAAAAATATATGCCTTCCGTATAACAGCAGATACCCTACCATATAATGATTCAGTTTTATTGCAATTTCTATGAAATGTCCACGTGCAATTTCTCCTGCGAAGCTCCGGTTCCCATGGGAACTTCATAATAAAAAATATAGTGTATAGCCTTACTCGATAAATCGCCTATCTATCACTGAAATAATTGTTCAAATAGGACCTACTAGTCGCGCTAATATTAGAATAGAATAGAATTACTGTTCCTGAGATTAGCGCGTTCAAGCAAACAAACAATTTTTTTCAGCTTTTTATATTATACAGTATAGACACAAAGAGTAAAATCAAATTTAAATCGTTTTTGTTTTCAGTAAGGTCATCCCTAGTCCTGTTAGCAGTACCCCGTAGTGTATCGCGGGGTGTGTGTTTGGTTATCCTCACCCCGCAAGATGTGTAAATTAATATACATTCGAAAAAAAATGGCAGAAAAGTAATAAATTCAACAAAATTACTTTACATGGCCATTGAAAGGATGGCTTGTATTTTACCTACACCCTATACTAGTTCTGATTGAAAGATTGAAATTACGAAATCATTATAAAAAATTAACACAAGTACTATTTATGATATTAAGAAAGATTTGCAAAACACCGAATAATTAATATAATTATTTACCAATAACGTTGCAAAAATTCAAAAGTTTGTGACGGCCTACAACTTAATTTAAACATTTTGCAATAAGTCGTCAAAATTATTTAGGTACCTATACTAATTACGGACAAGTCGTGTTGCAATTTTTAATGTACGATCTAAAGAAACATTTTAATTTCCGATATACTTTAGTGTGTATACCTACTTATCTTCCCAGTTTGAAGCACTTAACACAGGAGACTAATTACGTAACGATATCACTATGACTTCGACAAAAAAGTCTTCATTACTGCAGGGTTACCTACTAGGGTTTAAGTCTCGCCTTAAGTATCGGAGGTCGTGGGTTCGACCCCCTCACTGGGCAAGAAATCTCTGTGCAAATTCTAAGATTTATTTCCGGCTCTGGTTGGTTGAAGGACTACCGTCCGCGCGTCCGTGCTTCGGAAAGCACGTTAAGCCGTTGGTCCCATTTTTAAACCATTTATTTAGGCTGGAGCTCTGGACATACTAATCATGACCATTCAAAAATAAAGTACCCATTTTTATGCAGCAGGAGCGTCTAGTTCGGTGTATACACATTACACTGTCATCATCTGTCCTTGTTTTTGGACCCCTTTGTCATTTAACTTAATTTGTCTGAAACTGAATGTTTTATCTTATTAACATTTCAGTTTATAATTTCCAACAGCAAATGCTCTAAAAAAGTTAGTAAAATGATGTTGTGTGTTTTTATTGAAAGGAAATAAGAATTCACAATGTAAGTTAGTTCTACGGATTAGTTTGTAGTTATATTTTACTAATATTATAAAAGAGCAGATTTGATTCTTTGTTTGCATTGAATAATTATGCTCCGAAACTGCTGAACCGATTTAAAAAATAATTTATCTAGGAGTAACATACACTATATTTAATTATAAAATTCCCATGGGGACGGGAGCTACGCGGTTGAAACCGCGAGCAGTTAAATTGTATTTTTATGCTACAAAGTAAGGAGAAATTCATTATAAAAGTAACACATGCTAAACGAAAGGTAAGGAGATTAGAAACAATTTCTATTGAATGTAAATACAGTCTAGACAGTGCAAAGATTAAGAACAGCACTGTCATTTAAATCATATTTAATGTTTTTCTTTGAAGAAACGAACCATTAAAAATATTTTTTGTATACATACCTACGTAGTATATAAAAAATAAGACTGTTTTGTGTACAAAACGTAAAATGAGATTGGTGCATTGAATAAACCAAACCAATTATATGGTCCTTCACAATATATACATATATACCAACTATGTAATGTATATCCATACAGGAGAACGGGTCACGTATATCTAGTGATTACGTTAGGGAAGAAATGTCTTTGAAATAATAAATTATATTTTTTTATTAAAAATTAAAACTATATTGTAATACATGCTTTATTGTTTTTTTAAACAATAAAGCTTGCTAATCGCATCGTGTATCGCCGAGTGAGAAAGGCCTCACCTCGCGCCTGTAGTCTGTATTTTATTTTTTTGGTAAATAATTATGGTATTTGCTCACACTGTCCTACTGCTGGGAGTGATGGCTAAATGCCTCCCTCATATAATCTATATATATAAAACAAAGACGGGTTTGTTACAACACTTATAACTCGAAATCGGCTGGATCAATTTTCATGGTTTTTGTTTCGTTGGATTTGTCTCCGCCTTGAATAGCAGAATACATTTTAAAAACAAAAGAAACTCGTGTTAGTTACACTATTCATAACTCAAGAACGGCTGAACCGATTTGGCTGAAAATTGGTAGGGAGGTAGCTAAGAACTGGGAGAAGGACATAGGATACTTTTGGGTAGGGGTAGGGTAGGGGTAGGTTAGGGTAGGGGTAGGGTAGGGTAGGGGTAGGGTAGGGTAGGGGTAGGGTAGGGGTAGGGTAGGGGTAGGGTAGGGGTAGGGTAGGGGTAGGGTAGGTGTAGGGTAGGGGTAGGGTAGGGGTAGGGTAGGGGTAGGGTAGGGGTAGGGTAGGGGTAGGGTAGGGGTAGGGTAGGGGTAGGGTAGGGGTAGGGTAGGGGTAGGGTAGGGGTAGGGTAGGGGTAGGGTAGGGGTAGGGTAGGGGTAGGGTAGGGGTAGGGTAGGGGTAGGGTAGGGGTAGGGTAGGGGTAGGGGTAGGGTAGGGGTAGGGTAGGGGTAGGGTAGGGGTAGGGTAGGGGTAGGGTAGGGGTAGGGTAGCGGTAGGGGTAGGGTAGGGTTAGGGTAGGGCAGGGGTAGGGTATAAAAGTCCACCCGTGCGAAGCTGGGGCGGGCCGCTAGTTATAGAATAAATAAATTATTTCACGAAAAAATCTTCCTGATTTATCAAGAAGATAATAATATGCTTCCAATGCCACCCGCATTGGAAGCATATTTTAACTTCTGTGCATTATCAATTCCATATCAATCTCTCCACAATCATCACATAGTAAACGTGATGTTATTATGTTTAGAAAATAACATTGATTACAATTTAATGACAACAGCTGTTGAACGCACATTGCACCACTTATCAGACAATTAAACACACATAAAAGAAACGAGTCGTCAGAACAATGCAAAGACCATGGGCATTAAGTTAAACTATTATTTAACTAGAGACTAAAGATTAACTGTAATAATTAAGTTCATTGACGTATCCGGTATGAGATAACTCCATTTCACTACGTTTGTAAATTATAAGTTATTGTCTTGAAGGTTACATTATATACCATTATTTTGTTATTGTTGCTACATATTATTGGCAGGATGATTTGCTTTCAGAATTCTATCGAAACATAAAATTAAAATTTTAAAATAGACACGTTTTGTAATAAAAACTATTACCATGTGGATATATGCACATGGCAAAATGAATTTTAATGCCTTTCAATACAAACAAGATAGTCTAGGTACATATCATGTAACGATATTTCTACGACTTTGATAAAAATGTTTTCACTATTCACCGTTTACTATGCAAAAATAAATTTTAAATATGTCAACCTATTAAGTTAATTTAGCTTCAATAATACAGTAACAAGAATATAGGAAATGCGTTATAATAACCCTACAGTTACAAAGACTTTTTATTGGAGTTATAGTCATATCGTTAGTTCGCGGTTAGTCTCAAGGTTTTAAGTCATTTTAATCTGTAACACAAATAAAATAGGAATGGTTGTACTACCAATACAAAAGGTTTTACTTAGTATTAGCAAAGAGTAAAAAAAAACAAAGTGAAGTTTATTTAGTTAGTTACTTGTTACCCTCAAATATATGACATGAATGTGACCATCATCGCTCAAATCCACGGTAGTTACACAATATAGCATTATTATAACTGTACGTCACAGTAAATGCGAGAAAAAATTGCTTCAATCATCAAATTTTCACGGTCAATACACGCAGTCAAAACTATTGCATGTGCTTTGTCAATATTTTGTTTCGTTTCACTGCTGTTCGCAAACACATTAATAAAACATGCATAATTAAATAAAACAACAGTAAAAACGAAATTGATTATCATAACATAATGGACTTTAATTGTGTATTATATACGTAATTTAATGCCATGAAAAGCGTTTGTTTGAGTTGCATACAATAACGTATACAGTACCTACTGATGACGATAGATTAACCTTCTTGCAAGGTTTGAGAATGACCTCGCACAATTTGACAACGTTTTATTTAGTATGTTTATAATCTTAGTTTTAGTTTATCATTAGAAAGAAACGCTTTTATTGGATTCGGACCTGTGACACCATACATAAATTTTTCTTCTTTACGTCCACTGCTAAACATGGGCCCCCTTATTACAAACCTTGGCAGTCCAGGGTCGTTGAGATATCGTCGTGGTATAAGTAAGCATGCCACCGCTATGGAGAGGGTGAGTCCCACAAATCCCGCCGCCAGCGCGCGGATACGCTGCAGCGGTATTGGGAATGCGTAAATGCATTTCCCCCCGGACAAAAAAAAAGTCTTTGAGAGATATTGCCTTAGTTACCACGTTTGGCGGACGGATATGTGATCGGATTAAAATGGTAAGTAACCATGAGCTGATAAATACTGTTGTACCTTTGCTTTGATAATTAAACATAAATAATCAAAGAAGTATCTGATATTCCATGATAAATATGTTGCTTTTTATCTATAGGTATAACTATCTGTTGCAATCTAAGCTCTTTTGCTCGAATAGACCAAAATCTCTGATAATTAAAGCTGCTACGGCATGAAGGAAAATAAAAATACTTTCGTTCTTTCTTATTTTGAGTTTTGTGTAACAAAATATTGTTTTAAAGACTATCAACATGATCGAATGTCACATTTTTTTTTAATGAGTCTTTTAACGTATATATCAAGTAATGTTTATAGATATAAATAGCTAAGCGAAGATGGTCAATAGCCATTAATTTACAACAGTGAACAACAATTCAATTAGAAAACAGATATCATGTTTCATATGATTGCAACATCGTGTTACTCGATGCTAATGCAAGTAAGTAATTAGTTTAAGTATGTCGAGGCAGAAGGCTATATCAAGATCCTTAACTCACAGAGTCACTATCTTTGATGATTATCTACTTCTACAAGTGCAATCATATAACTTCATTAGACTAACGGTACTTTAACGAGCATATAAAAAGTGAAAAATCTAATAAAAGAGACAGCGCTATATACAATATTCCCAGTAAGATAAAGGTAGCAACAAAAGGTTTGCACTAACTACTAATTAAATTTAGTACTATTACATTATATGTAATAAATTTTAATAATATTGGTAATAAACATCTTTTATGTGTATAATGAACTATATGTACTAATGCAATAGTACCTACTTCTTATTTGATTTATACTTAATTATTATAAAAAAAGAAACTTGCATTGTTTCTTAAACAACGGATTTGATTATATCGACGCAGAAGTAGGTACACCATATATTTAATTTTTATTTTAGTTAAAAGACAACCCCATACTAGAGAAATTTTTCCCTGTTTCGCGGGGGACGTTACAAACACTATACTTATAACTATTCATGGTTCAGACGAATAATTGTCCCTGGTGGGAATCGAACCCAAAACACCAGGTCTCAAAGGCAACTACTGTAACCACTGAACTATGTATTTAAACGTTGTATGATTTTAGAAAAAATATACTACTTAATGACAAAAAAAGAAGACATTTAAAACCGCAAGGCCATGACTACACGAGTACCTATAGAATCTATGTTGATATAACCGCGCGGGAAGTAAGATAGGTGGGTAGTAATTATTATATCACATCACCATCGCAACTGCTACCGTGTAATGACTCTAGACATGGGAAATTGCTCAATAACCAAATTTCTCAATCACCGTACAGCGGTTAAAATTGAATCCAAAATTTTACGTTACATACCACCAAGTGATCAATTGGTTTAGACCAAAGAAAAAGAAGAGAAGGAGCGATGTCGAACAATGCACTGAAGCCGGTTTTTATTGTGCACTAATGTGAGTCAAATTATTTCTATCATTTTTCATTAAACCTTAATTTTATAAAAATAGTGTTGAGTTTTGATTTGCTAATCCTTTCATGCCACAATTCTGTAGTTTTGTTAACAAATATTGTTTATTGTCAGGTGCATGTCATACACCAAGCACCTGACACTGTGATTGACAAGGTAAGGTATAGTTTTTGTAATCGTGTTGCGTAAGCTGTGTATGTACAAGCCAAGGCAGAGTTTTACCGGAGTCAGTGCATTACTTGCAGCGCTCCGTCTTTACTTTTTATTTGATCTGAGCTCTAAAGATAGGAAACTGTTCAATCACCAAATTCACCAAAACAAGATCAATATATACAGAATATATTAAAGTAAAAAGCTATAACGATTCCGAACTTTAATGATAACGCTGATTTTATTTAGAGAGCATAGAGTATCATAAAAGTCTCAACAGATTTTTTTATAGGCGGCTTTGGCAAGAAAGGTCATGATTGCATAAGTGAAAGTAACTGTATAGATATGTTAATAACGTTGTCACGACTACAGAAGACCCATCAATTTTGATCAAAATTTAAATAAAAAATCAATATTCCCTGACTTGGTTACGTAGAACATGATTTTGAGAACTATTCCAGAATATATTTTTTTACTATAAGTTTACTTAGGAAAGTCATGACTCGATAGAAATCATCAAAGTGACTCATACTTTGATGAGTTCAATTACCATAGTAATAGAGACCATAACAGTGAGACATGACATTTCTAACAATATACTGAAATCCAAGTACTATTGGTATACCAATTAAATATTTTAATAAAGCCAATTTTGCAACAATCGAACCAATATATGGTTTTCCATTTATACATTCAATTTACTGAACTAGGCAGATATATCATTGACGTTTAACCCTGAGCACATCAGCAATCAAGTTACATTCTATTTTATAATAAAATGGTTTGGTTTGTTATAAAATAGAGTTAGGTATTGATTGTATTTAAAAATTTTGGCTTTTATAAAAATCGCAAAAGACACTAAGCGACGAAAGTGATATAATAATATAAAGCTTTCAGTTCTAAAAGTAATTTAATATGCTCTTCTATTTGCAGCTCCACTGTAATTCTGCACAAGAACACGTATGTTCAAACAAGTATTTAACATTTGTCTATTTATTGCTACTTTCTTGGAATTGATTATTGCGTGGCTGCAGTAAAAGGATTGCAGTCTCAAAATGTCAACTTGCGAACGTGACAGGCTAGTGCTTGAAGTTTCGTAAAATGCGCGCGAGCGCTTGGGCAATTCTGCGCTGACGCGGGTTTCAACAATCGCTTTGTTTAAAGTCTCTTTTTATATTCATACAGACTTGTGAACAATATATTTTCTTGACGAATTCATGCGCAAGGTACAAGGAAAATTAAGTTTGTGTCTTATACATCTTACATATTATTTTATGTTGTGTAATAAAATATAAGTCGATTCAAGAAAAATAGATAAAAAATGTAATATATGTATTGCATAAGTTAACAACGTAACAAAAACATACCTACCTACTTTCTTATAATATAAAACTACTTTATTTTCAACCAGTTTACATTACAATCTGCAGCCACTCATTATTATCTACATCACTATTTCAAGTAAAATAAAGCAATTTGAACGGCATTTTTATCAAAAGAAACTTACGCCTTTCTTAAATAAAGCAACAACCTTGATTAGCATCGCGATATAGGCATTAATCTTGAAGATGATGGCTGTTACTAAGATGGATCACCACTTTGTGAACAAGTACTTGACCAAAGAAGATATTATAATGACTTGACTAAGATTATAAAGCAACAGATACTAGGCATTCAAATACATGATAGGTATTCTTGGTGCATGAATGGGAAACGAGATATATGATACTATAGAAGAAGCTCGATTTTATGTACTGTAGGTGATTCAAATAAGTCCATAAAATATCTGAGACAGAATATGTCATTAACGTTTTAAATTTTATGGTTATGATAGGTCTATAAACTTTAAAACATAAACCTATATTCCAAATGAAATGATTTAGTACATTTATACATGCAGTGTTAGTTGTAAAATCTAAATGAGTAAGTGTATTCTGAATTAAACTATATTCGTATTTAGAAAGTTTGTTTAAATGTAGCCAGAAACTGTTGATATTTACTTCATCACTATTATTAATGTTTTGCAAATTTTCAATGCAAACAAGTGACAGTTCGTTTTATACAAATGTTCCACGATACAGTTCATGGCACTTATGTCAAGGACCGCAATACGAATACTATTGTAAAAGTGTGCGCTCAACGAAAGCTGAAGAATGAGCCATTGCACGCCCATTGCATTTGCATAAGTGTCCTGAGGTCAATATCCTTCTCTGTCATCGTAACGCTTTCTGAAGTGACTCCGTATTGTACTGTATATGGCTAATATAGATACAACTAGTATGATGGAATTCATTCAAAGGGCATAATGAATTTCCGTATCGCGGAATCAGTTACTTCAGAGTGTGAATGCATAAATCATTTTTCAACGACTAGTTCATAGAAGTAAACAAGAACTACAATCTTATTATTGTCTACATTTGTCATGCTTTGTGTATAAATTAAACATGACAAATGCTTGCAGCGTCTGAATACCTACTGTTATTAAGAACAATAAGACTAATATGTTGTTACATTTTAAACAATTTCAAATTCATGTTATATAACTCTGCATGAAAGTGAAATAAGATTCAACAGTGAAGAATTAAAAATAATTACAAAAATAGCTTACTTTCAAAACATTACATAAAGAGTGCGCTAAATTGTAATGCCTAAATGTTTAATACAGAAAGCACAACACAGCCAAATTAAATGTCTCAGCTGAAATCGTCATTACTATTTTTAAGGAATACTCGTATTTTTAAAGAAAAATGAGGCCATGTACTCGTTATTGAGACGTCTCGTTGAAATAACTAAACTTTTTGTTTGGAATCCACATCTGTGAGGTCACCGACCTCTTTATTATAAACAACACGACTTTTTAGGAAGCAAACTCCAAAATAGCTCTTTGTAATAAACATACGAATTTAGATGAACTTTTCACTAATGTCAAGAGAATGAATTGCATTTCTGTTGTTCAATATTATTTAAAATGAGATCTCATATTCTCGTACCATGATTTGTATTTTTTTAACAAACTGTTGCTTATTACCATTTTACGATTGCTGACGTTATAAAAAGACATCGTTGTAGCTAGAATTATTTGGCACGAAAGTAATTCCACCACATGATTTCTACTTCGTACTCATAATGATAATGTGCATACCGTTCTACACTTCATTCCATCATATTATCATGGTTATTATGGTTTATCAATATCAAAAACGATACCTTATAATTTATCAATTAAATAATTATTTTCAAATAGTTTTCCCTAGGTACTTCACCTTTACAATGACAACAACCACTTTACAATGTTGGACCTAGAAATCTCAGAAAGACGTAATGTATGGTACAATAGTTGCTTGAAATAGTCACTGAAAAGATTAATTATGTCCTTAAAATCAATAATGATAGTTTGGTTGTTTCACACCTTGATAGAAAAGAGAAGTGTTAACATTTATTAATTTGTCTTAAATGCAAATACCATACAAACAAAGTGTATGTTTGAATACTATTATGGTGAGAACTATGTTTCACTTTCAAACTCTATTTCGATAGAAGTTATATATTAATGTTACGTATACAATGTCCGAAAAATAGACCTTAGACACAAATTTGTTGCCGGTGTTGAAAATCTTGCAAAATAAAGGAACTCCTTAAATATCTGTTCCAAATTAATCAGACAATATTGATAATATAAACGTTGGAATTATAAAAGAAAATGTTAATGTCAATGTTCTAAAATTCGAAGAAATGTTCAATATAATTAGAGCCGAAAAGATATTATTAAATAATAATTACGTCATATTCACAGATACTTGTAAATTAACACCAAACTTAGAGGTATTGTATGGAGAAAGATAAAAATAAGTTAAGTTATCTTGTACGTAAACAAATAATGGCTAAGAAATATCAAAAGGGATCTGAACAAGTACAGTGTTTGTGTATCTAACATACGGATATAACGTACCTCTTCAAGAAATCGGTGTATTCGGCCTGTCTTATGAGCCCAGTGCGCATCATAATGGTCTGGAAACATTGTCGTTCGATAGCCCAGAGCCTGCAATCTGTGGCCGCTTTGATGGTGGCAGTACGTTTGCAATTGTACAGTATGGCCAGCTCACCGAACACCTTGCCTGGAGCCATGGTGCTGAGGTATTTGTTCTCGCGGGATACTTCCACACGACCCTCTGAAACAAAATAAAAATACCACGTGAAATAAAAAAAATAGTTTTGACAATACAAAAAAGGAATCGTAAGATTTCAAAGAGTTATGAGGCGAATATACATAATGATGTAACAAATTCGATCAACTGAATGAGTGTACAATTTAGACTAATAAATCTACCTACCACGGCTTTGAGCTTTAATATATAAAGATAATCATTATCAAGCTAACTAAGGTTAAACTTAGTTAACTGATCAATGATATTTGCTCGTTTGGCCTGCTCACTTCTTAAACTCGGTTTAAAAATATTTATATCATACACTTGTATTACATAAGTATAACTGAATAAACATGAACTTAAATTTAGGTCTCTTGATATAAAATTCATATTGCGATGTTAACTGTTCCAAATTCAAATAATTATGTTCATAGATATGAATAATCATAGACTTAAAATAATATTAAGATTTATTTAAGTCACTATTGTGAATTTAAATTTGATGCTTCATAATTGTTATGATGCTTTTGTATCTTATAAACATATTAGTAGGTATACCATTTCATCGATTATTTACTTTACATAATCCTACTAATATTATAAATGCAAAAGTTTGTACGTGTACGTGTGTGATGTATGTATGTTTTACTCTTTCGCGCAAAAACTACTTAATGGATTTGGCTAAAAGTTTGCACGTGGATTGTTAATAGGCTGGATAAACAAATAGGCTACCAAATATCAGGCTCCGGCCTACTGGAGCAGAGTGACGCGGGTAAAACCGCGGGGCTCAGCTAGTACAGACATAAAGGCGGTCATAATTACTCATAATGGCATGGCAGAATGTTCTTTATCAACAAAGTACTCAACACAAGGTATAGGTACGTACCATTTGCAAATAACAGCTGTTCTTATCGACCCTGAACAAGATAAGTGTGAGAATAAATAGAGGGGCATGTGAAAACAGTATAATGAATGTAAAGTATCCAACTGAATATACCTATTCACGTGTAATATTTACTTTGTTACATGTAATTTAATATAATTATAAGTATTTTGTGGAATAAAACGTTTTTGAAGTTTTAAGTTATGTTTTATCGTGGGTGTAGAAGATGCTGTTAGAATTCCATTTTTAACTTCCTTATGATTAATTCATTAGCTGATTCAGCGCCCAAATATAGATTTGATAGTTGAACATTAAGTTTCGATGTAATGTCCTTAAAAAATAGAGGTAAAATATGCAGAAGCTATAATTTTTGACCATACTTTTAGAACGAGACTCATCTCGGTTTTGACTTTCATCGGAAGTATCGTATACAACATTATCACAGTATAAACATTATTGTAGTGGTGATCATTATTAAGAACTTTCGAATGCTCTAGTAGAGCCGAAGTATGAGGCGCAGCTGAAATACGTTGCAAAGTTGAAGTCGCCTTGCAGCTTTAACAATAGGCTGAACTGCTAACCTTCAACAACCTAGATGTTTAAGTATCGCTTATAGTAAATTATTTTTAGTACTAATAAGATGTGATGTACGTATATTTTTGTCCTTACTTATTACAGTTTTCTATTATTATTGTATTTTGTATCGTGTGTTCTATAAATGTTTTGTCTTTCCTCTTGCATCTGTGTTGTTATTCCATACTTGATGCAATACTATTAAGGTATTTTTTTTAAATAATTTTATTTCAAAATCCAACAATTTCATATGTTAATTCTGTGTAACATGATATGCTTCTAATAAAAGCTTTGTCCTAACTGACTGAAATATGAAACTTAGAAGGTGTATGACTGCATAAAAATCTGATAATTGATTCATCATTCATAATTACAGACGTCCACTGATGGACATAGGCCTCCCTCATAGATCTCCAGTTGTTGCGGTTAGAAGCGGCCTGCACCACCGTGATCCCGCGGCCTTAACCAGATCATCCGTCCATCTAGTAGGCGGACGTCCTACGCTACGCTTGCCCATCCGCGGTCTCCATTCGAGAACTTTTCGGCCCCAACGGCCATCTGTTCTCCGTGCTATATGGCCCGCCCATTGCCACTGCAACGAACTAATCCGTTGGGCTATGTCGGCAACCCGTGTTCTTCTACTTATCTCTTCATTTCTGATTCACCCTCTCCATAGCTCGTTGAGCGACTTTGAGCCTGTTCATAAGGCCTAAAGTGAACTGATTAATGATAATTTATCTCACCATACTGTTTTATTATGACCTATGATAAAACAGTATAGGGACCTTTGTGTCGAGGAACAGAAATATACAGATAAAGTCGTGGACAACAGTTAATAAACAATATAAAGTCTTCTTATTTATAATTTCTCATATTTACTTATGGGAGTCATATAGCAAAGTCACGCACATAATGTGTCTATTATAATATCTTATCTTACGCTATGTACAAAATATGCATATAAAATATGTATATTGTAGATTAACAGAAACCGAATATGCATAATAAGTGTAAGTTGACAAGTAATAATAACGGTGAAAGAAATATTTAGTAAATATTTTTTTCACCCTTTAGAAGCTACGTTATACAATAGTAGCAAAGTATATTTTTAAAAACTAGTTCCCGCGTGAGGTTTCACGCGCGTTGCACTGAAACGTGAGAACTTCGTAACAAATAGCCTATAGCCTTCCTCGATAAACGGGCTATCTAACACTGCAAAAATTTTTCAAAACGGAGCAGTTGTTCCCAAGATTAGCGCGTTCAAGCAAACAAACAAACAAACTCTTCATGTATATAGTTGTAGTTTCCACAAGAACGGGAACTACGCGAACGAAACCGCGCTCGGGAAGCTAGTTTAATATTTTAACAGGTAATTAACTAAACATTTGTTTGCATACAAATAAATTATTTACCAGCAAGTTCCTATGTTGTGAGTTAAAATATATTACAAACGTTAATACTTCGGATATGCGCGTTAGATTAGGAAGTCCGATTTTATTGCTACTCTATAAACTTTCTATATCTGATTGCATTCGTATATTAATATATCACGTGGGATTATGAGTCAACTCTCGCGCAACTTCTTGAATACGATAAGACTCTGAACTTTAAAAGAAATTGATATTACCTACAGATATACCTATAAGGTGCTTGCAAAATATATCCCTTTCCATTAATAAAGATACTACGCTACTAATCTATTACATTTCTAGGGATGACATATAAAATTGGAAGCACTTTATCTATTACTACCTTCCAGGGCGTATGGCCATAAATATGGCTTATAGCCTTCCTCGATAAATGGGCTATCTAACACTGAACGAATTTTTAAAATCAGACCACCAGTTCCTGAGAGCAGCGCATTCAAACAAACAAACTCTTAAGCTTTATATTTATCATTCTCCTGCCCTTATCCCAATTTATTTGGGGTCAGCGCAACATGTCTTTTTCTTCCATACAGGAGTATGGAAGAAGTGACTGACGAGATGGCATCTTATAGAGGACTATTAGATGCCATCTCGTCAGTCACTCCCTTTACTAACCATATCATCGTTCACACAGTCCATCCGTCGTTTCTTTGGTCTTCCCCTACTCTTACAGCCATCAGCATTCATACTCAAAACTTTCCTCTTTTTTTAGCTTTTTATTTATTATTAGTAATGACATTTTCAACAGTGAGCGTATTTTTATAAACACTAATATAAAACCCACGACATACAAAAAAGAGACTGGTACGAAAAAAAATAATGTAAAAGTCCTTGCTATTTTCATAAAACTTGTGTACATATTTAGTGGTCAGTGGTCATAATTGCAGACTAATTGCGTACCATTAAGGTAAATGTTAGTTGCTAGTTACTATATATTTACGCTTAGTCACCTGACGCAACAGCCACAATATTATTATTTCATTACCTGTTATAAAGTAGTTGTAGTCTCCAGCCACAAAATGTTTTTGTATAATCCTTTAATATGGCCCAGTCATAACAACATCCATGAGAATAGTAATAGGTAAACGGATTTGCTTTTTCATATTTTTATGCGAATCCGCCTAGTGAAAAAGGTTTCAGCACATTTAGCCTCCTGGATCTTGACCCTTCAATTTAAATGATGAACATTAATATTCGAATTAAAAATCGAATAAAATTATAAACACTAATGCTCGACTAAAAATTCGAATAAAACTATAAACATTTATGTTCGAATAAAATTATGAACATTAATATTCGAGTTAAAAATCGAATAAAATGATGAAATGTTTATCATTTCATTCGAAGGCTCAAGGTATAGAAGGCGAATGGTGCAAACGACCAAGACCAAGAAAAAATAAATAGGTGAAATACCTACAATTTTTTGTAATGATTATGATGAAAATTCTAATTACCTAGATTATAATCGCATAGTGTAAATAATGTATGGAAATCAATTTTAAATGGAGAGCATATTAAAACATAATATCGTTATACATTAATCTTTTGTTACTGCCAACATATTATTTAATTTAAATATGGAACAGCTGTTTTAAATGCTTTTAAGATAACCGTATTAGATGCTATTTAAAGTAATACTGCAGATCGAATTCTTTTGGTGACTAATGTGATTTAATTTATATTATACGCTTGACGTTGATATATTAACAGTATCAGCTATAGAGTATGCTTTATACATAGAGTGTATCAACCCGTGTACGTTCACTGCTTAACATGGGCCTCCTTTTAACAGACCTTGAATAGCCAGGGTCTTTGATTGATAATGTCACTATCACCTCAATTGACAGATTGGTGATTGGTGTAAGATGGTAAGTAACCTTGAGCTAATAGATGCTGCTGCCTATCCATCAGCTGTATGTCCCTTAGTTGCCTCACCCATCGAAGATATTGGGTGGCCTATTTTACACAACTGTGTCGATTGTTAGCACGTTTAATTCATGGCATGGCTTTTATAGTGTCAATATCTTTTTTTTGTTTGATTCCGAAAATCTATTTTTTAATTTCATACCATAATTATCACAAAATATATCAAATTATAGATCGCTGACCCTATATGACGAGCATTGTTTTGGTCAAGATGGGTTGTTCATTCTCGTTCTTACAGTTCATAAAGCGCGCTTTATAGCTTGCTTTATATACAATATACATACATATATTCTTAGGTTTGTAAACCTTAGCTACAAATGACGTAAATTGAAGGCTCAAGTATGGAAAGTGTTTCAAGGCGAATGGCTTAGGACATTATGTAGGGTCGGGAGTTCGGCTACGTGTCCCGGCTATTGCTATTTTATTGTTATCTTACTTCAGTGCGCTGCGATTACGACACCGATACTGGCTTTCCAATGTAGACTCTAGAAAGTTACAACGATATAAATTTCCTAGATTTTACAGTCTAATGCAAAGTTTCTCAGTCTTATTTCAAATATTCTTAGTAGATTAAGAAGACATTGGCGAATTTAATTGAATGACCAATTTCGAAAAGGGCACATCTCCAATAAATAAGCCATACGAGTTGTGCCTTTTAAGATTATATGAGTCATGAGTCATGAATGAGGATTTTAAGCTCATTTAAAAAATTGTATGGAGTACTTTTCACTTGGTACTGTAAGGAGGTTGACGTTTTAATCTGTATACAAAGCCATTTTGACATATACTAATCTAACTGGCTGTAAAAACAAAATCTTTTACTGAATATATTTCTGACACTTAAATAATATGACTACTTTTATCAATTATTAGCATCAAAGATCATGTTAACAGCCCGAATAACTAAAATTCCTTGAATACCTCAAGGCCAGAAGGTTTTCAGATAACTTACTCAAAAACATTTTAGGCTGACGTTACTCTGTAGCACATTTTAGTACCTATTCGGTAATTCTCAAGCGATTCAGTAGCGGTTTGCCATTGACTTACAGATGAGCAATAACACTGGCCAAGCTTCAAGGCTATACCTATGTTAGTCATATCTTGAAGAAGGAATCCGCTTTGTTTTATAATAGAATCAATGTGGAAATAGCAACATAATAAACTGTGTGTATTTTATACTAATATTATAAAGAGGAAAGATTTTATTGTTTCTTTACATTGAATAGCCTCCAAAACCACTAGATCGATTTTTTCACAATTAAAAAGCTACAGTATCCTGTAGAAACGTAGCCTATATTTTATAGGAACGATAGCTGCTATGCGGGTTTAACCATGCGCGGGTAGCTGGTAGAGAATACAATATAAATATTAACAAATTATTCGGTTCATGTTTTCTCGTTTGTTAATTCTTAATAGTTATTTGTCTAATTTTCTGTCTGTTTTAACTGTTACAGGTCTGATGGCCTAGTTTGATGTCATAGTTTACAAACTATTCTATTTAAAACCGAGTCTTATTTCAATGTCAAAAGGTTTTCAATTGTAGTTTTTAACTGCGATTGTATTAGTTGATAGGCTATTCAAACGTAATAAGGTCATGGTGTATTGCAAGAATACTAAAACGAAATTTAGCATGCGTCCTTCAAGCGGTCTTGGTACGGTCAGCAACATTCACTAAACAAATTCTAATTCATCCCTATAAGACTTGTAGATCATCAATATATAATGCTGTTTACTCCTCGTAATGACGATTAACGGACATGCTGTTTTAAAGTTGTTACCTATTAATAGGAAGCGATGCTAGTTCCGTTTATGTTAACCGTGTTACGTTGCTGACCGTACGTGGGTCGGTAGTGTCACAAACATTAGCAAGGTCAGCTTCGCCTCTGGTGGTCTATTGTTATACTGCTTGTTTGTTTTTTAAGCAACTTTAAAGTTTATACTTTAAATCACTTAGAATTTTACATCGTTAAAAGATGCGGATATTTTGTTATAATATTTAGGTACAGAGAGGAGTGATACGAAGGAAATGGGAGTTAGTGACGGCTTAGAGAGGACAGAATGAAAGAAATAATCGTGTTGGTTATAAATGAAGATTAAAAGCTCCTTTAACAATTGTATGGATTGGAGTAAGATGAATGGAGTGTGTGTAAATTGATATGAAAGAAAGGGCAGTTAGTGATAGCGTGACGGCTTAGAGGACAGGAAGGAAAAGAAAATTATGTTGCCCCGACCCCAAACAAATTAGGATAAGGGCAGGTAGATGATTATGACGATAATGATTTACAATATCCTACGCCGAACGTTAATTACGTGGTATCATAATAAAAGCAATTTTCATACATCTCTGTACAGTACTAACTAATGAAACACTGCAATCAATAATTAAAATTGCTGTTTTACAACTATGTTAATTCTGATATTCGTGTTCGACTTAATGTAGGGCAATACTAAGTGTAGTTTAATTGATATGCCAGGCTTGTTCGTTTAGCAAACGCCGATTCATATGCCAAGGCACTCGAAACCTCGATCCTAAATAGAGTAAGTACGCGTTTTGTAATGCCCTGTGTCTTTAAAGTACATCATACCAGTCGTAGAGTTTTATAAAGTATTCATTATCTACTGTAAGCTGTGCCTCGCAGTTTAAATTTGATTTTTTAATTGAACGTTGTACACTTAAACAGTCACATCAATTGACTTAAAATCACACTTCAGCTGAATGCAGAATATTTAATATTTTTTTTGATAAGTCATTAAATGTTTGTTTTTTTCAAACATTTAATTCTTGACAATTCATTGGATTGTTAACAAACAATATAGATACGCAGACCTATATAAGAAATCGAATCGAAAAAGAGCATTTATACATAAATGTTTTGGCTGCTGTATAGTAAACATAACATGAACCGCACACTTCTATTAACGAAAGACCAATACCGGGACTGAAGACGTTATAAATATAATTAAGTATTTCTACAAAGGGTAGCACAAACTGTCACGCAAGTGTAAGTTTATTTATTGAACTCACATACATATGAAACTGATCAATGATCAGTTTCATTCGGACGATGATGATGATCTGTGATCATCATCATCGTCCTCCTAATGCAAACGCGTATACGATATGTAGATACTGATGATAAAGCTTTTTTATGTTTATGTCGCTGGACTTAGTGAATTAATGTCATTAGTACACTCACACAAAAAATCCTTCTATATGTGTGTATATCGACTATTCTATAAGACTGCACTTAGATTGGTCACATAAAGTAATTGAGATTCTTATTGAACTTTATTAATATTGCACATGGTTACTCAATTACAAGAAATAACATTGAGTCATGAGCGTATATTATATGTATGACGTGTCATCAAAAATGCCATCCGCGTTAAAACCTCGAAATTGTCCACATAATAACACATCGATCATAATGTGTACAAGAGAATCACTAACTACCTGATAAAGTACCTTCTGTATAAAACTTTATTTAATAGATACACGGTTTAGTTATACGGAGGTGATAATTTTATTACATTAAAGTATAGAAACATACCTGAATCTCCATTTCGGTGACTTTTATCGGGAGATTTTGCATTTGAGTCTTGTAAGCGGGTAACGTCTAAGACTATACCCGCGTCCAGTGATGAATCTGTAGCATTACTATCTCGCTGACAGAGATTGCCCGTCCTTCTCTTTCTCGTACCATACGTATGAACAGGAACTATTAATTTAGGTCTAGGGATCGAAAAATCCGAGTCTGATCCACTAGATGAACTTTTTGCACTTCGACTGAACACACTATTGCCATTTGGCACACGCTCTTCACTAATACGGGCCTTTTGTATCCCGAAGGATAACATGTCATTATACCTATCATATCTATCATCACTTTTCACTCTCACTGTATTATATAGTTTACCATACTTATCACGTTTGATTTGTTTTGCAACAGAGTTTGTAGTCCGATAGTCACTTTCTTTGTCCAGGTCAATAGAGTGTAAACCATTAGTAATGGGCGGGGCAGGCTTTTGGCTTCCGTTAAACATTTCGTACTGCATTAACGTCAGCTGTTCGCTTGGGGACAGATTTCTTTTCGGTTGGGTGACAGTGACCCCATTGTATACTTGGTCAGATGGGACAGTATCGAGATACGCTCGAAGTGGTGCTCTTCCTTCGCTTTTTACTCTCAATGATTTAGAACGAAAGCTAGGCTTATTATCTTCGATACGTCCATTACGTTCGTTTGTCGGTTGCGTTGTGTGCTTAGGAAATTGATCGCATGTAGATAACGACGAGTTAATAGGCTGCATATACAAGCCTAAATCTTCCGCTTCACAATCCGTGTCGAGGGTCTGTTTTCCGTTTCTGGACTTAATTAAATTTAGGTCTAATGTGGCCATTGAATTTATCAAGTGATACATAGTATTAGTACCATTACCATTATGCTTCGGTATTTCACCATGAGAACTTTTATCTTTCATGGTGTCTTTCTGAATTTGTTTGATTTTATCGCTGTCGGTATCATTATTTTGTTGACTTACTCTTGAATAATATTCATAGTATGACTCTGTCGACGGGTCTGGTGGCACAGGCCCAGGATCAGGTAACGGATGGTAATTCTTTTTTGAGTCCACTTTTCTTTGTCTATGTGCATATTTTAACGAATCCTTACGTTGTGGAGGTACAGGTGGCTGTTTACTATTCGATGCAAAAGAATCAATATTCCATTCAGTGAAATTTCGTCGTTTTACTCTTTTTAACGTCGACGGTCTGTATCCATTAGGCATATCTTTAAAACTATAACTATGTTTCAATTTATTCTGTGCCAGGAGATTATTGTTAGCTCTCGCTTTTTGTTCTATATTTTGTTGGTATTTGGCTAGCTGAGATATATTTTCAGTAGGAACATCGTTAGCATAACTATATTCATCATCATCCAATGAGTAAGTTTTAGAGTCTTCTTTGTCAAACGTACGTCCAACATCTCTACATGATTTACTTCTTGATATTGAATTAAATTTAACGTTATTTGATTGGTTATCGTGTTCGTTATAGGAACCGAGATTTTTTGCCCCGACCCAGTTTGCTGCGTACACTAAGTCCATAGTTCTGTCCGTAATGGACAGCCACGGGTCCTCCATGACCGCTTTTCCTGGATAATGCTTGATTTTCATAATGTCACCGAGTTTATTAGTGCCACTTCGGTCGTATTACTATGCAGCCAATCCATGAGTAAGTTAGGCATCATACTCAATAATGTTAATTTCATTTTCCCGTTGATTGGATGTTATCGACTTGTAGTTAAAGGTTACGAAGATTGAACGTCATTATCTCAAGATTAATATCACGCATCCGATGTTTTTGTTAGTTTGTAGTTATAATCAGTCAATCTGTATAAGATTTATATATTACGTATATTTAAATACTGCAGCAAAAATTTAAACTACTTGATTTACATATTATTATATTAAGAGACATAAATCAAAGGAGGCGTTTGGAAATTACTTAAGTTTTCTACTATAATGGCGGCTTAAATTAACTAATCTATAACAATGGCAAGCGTTGGCAAGAAGTCAACTTCTTAAGTACATATACTGAACTCTTTGTCAATTATAGCTTAGATACCTACATTGTTAACACTGGTAGTTAACTCCTACTATTAGTTAATACATCATTGCCTATTACGTAACGTCAGTGCCATAAATCTAAATTATTCAAATTCAAAATCTTGAAAATTTTCCGTTAATATCAAATAATAAAATCTATATAAATTATTATAACTAAGCCAATTTATGATTATTACAATGAATACTGAGCGCTAACGTTGCACAAGAAATGACTAGACTAATACGACGACTAGGAAGTGCTAACAAGCCTGAAGAGTCCAAAGGCGGAATGCATATGGAATCAAATTGTGTAATAATTAGATAATTGGGAGGCCGAGTGCCAGCTGCTATACCAGAATTGTTATTAATATTGCTGCACTTTCACTCGGACTTTATGAATGTAAAAAGCAGATGTTCGAAATTGAAAGTCCGGAAATAAAAATATACATTATCATGTAGGTGAAACTAAATATACAAATGTTATGAAAAAATTTAGATGAAGGAAACAATAATAAACGATGTGTCAAGTAGTAGCAAATTAGCAACAATCATTAAACGGTTGATCGAGTTAGTAGGAAACGATTTCTAAGACATCAACCGATAGACTAGGTGAAACAAGTTCATTGGTCCACATATGCACTCGGCTGGTCAGCGATGATACGTGAGAAACATATCCAGGAACTTGAGAAATTGTGTGTACATGATTAATGTTGTTCTCTCCTTATGAACAAAATAAAAGAATATGTACAAACTAAATACTGCACAAAAGAAATGAATCGTGAAAAACTATTATAACCTCTTCCACATTCATGTTCGAAAGCAAATTAGTTTACATACCTACCTAAATAGCAAATTCTCACTTTAAATTGGCCAGTGCTCGAGTGAAGTCGAGTGCAATGAAAGGTATAAGATGAATGGAATGACCTTGACAAAAATAAAATTAAAACACATTCTGTTTAGGTAGCCAAATGCATTGCGTATTTTGTTACAACTATTAAGTTTAACTGTATTAATTATTACTAATACATCTATATCTGCAAATTTTACGAGTAGGTACCTACCTATATTTAGACACAATACCGTTTGAACAGACAATGACAATTAGTCATCATATATTTGTTAAAATATGCATATAGACTTTAAATGCCCACTAAAAACAAAAGTAGTGGATCTCATGGTTGACTCATCAATGAAATAGGTACTATTCATTGATAGAATCACAATATTTAATGTAGACACCAAAATACGGGATGAATATGTGGTAACGGTAAAAAGAAACGTTTATGGAAACAATTGTTATGCTTTTTTAATTTGCAACAAAAAATTTCATTGATGATAATAGATCATAATGGTACAAGATCAGTTATTAATATAGATAAAAGGTACGTGATATCTACCTAAGTCTATCAATAACTAACAAATGTTTTCCTAATTAGATATATCTGACTTAGTTCTCTACCTTGAAATTAAATGCCATCGTTATAGTTATTAAATGTGTTATTGCGTTAGTTATAGGTAGGTATGCGACATTTATCTATGTATTTCGAAATATGTACATTGTAACTTTCTACGGTCCGCTGGTAATTATAATAATCGCAGTAGGTACAGTTGTTATGATGGCAACATCATGTGCAGTATTGTTACATGCAAGGGAACAATATTACTGTCAGTTCAACAGATCATATCTATTAAACTTTCTAATCTTTGTTTGAATATACATAGTAATATGACTGAATGTAACGCGCATTCCAAAGTGATTAATAGAAACGTCAAACTAGTTCCAAAGTATATAGTGCAAGGATGATTTCAATAAGGTAACGAAGCGTGAATAGATTTCAATTGATATTTTCGCAATACCGATGTAGGTACCTTAAAATACATAGGTTCTTTTTTAACGGTTGCGTTTTATGATATTAAAATATTACATATTCATGTAATCAGAAGGAAGGTAGTGTAGGCGTTATAATGATTTTAAGATGGTCTTCTGGTGTTTGTGTAAAGCCAACCATAGAAAGCTTGGACATTAATATGCTAAATATCTTCGTTGTGTAGACAACGTTCCGAAATACTTTCACGGCACGGGTAGTGCACACAAACACGAGAAGTTTGCAATAACCTTGTAGTGCATGAGAGCCTCCAAAACGTTACTTTCAAATTGCGAATCAGAAGTAAGGACATAAGTGTCTGAAGATATTAGTCACTCGCAAGTTTATTTTAGTGCATGGACAAGTAACATTTAAAATTTTGCTGCAGTATTATTAACTCAATTTAAATAAATCCTTTTGGAGCGACAGATTAAATATTTTAAGTGCGCCGAAATGTGCTGTTGTTGATCCAACGACAGCTGCAGTTTTCGCAAAAACACATTCTATCATCACAATAACACTACACACGGTTTACTATAATTATAATAAACTGTTTCTCATTATAATAAACATAAACAAGAAATATATTAACAAATGCACATCGGTACTACCACAAGGAAGCTGATCGCGACTATTTTAAATTCGAAACACGAGATCTACGGGACACAGCGACCAATCACGTCAGCGCCGCTCCGCTTACTGCTCTACTCCGATCCGATCAACTCCTGCGCGAACGCAGCCGGCAAACTATCGGTGCGTGTGAGCGAGACAGACCGTTTACCAGAGAGAGATATAACACATACTTACCTGAATAATAAAAGCTCCAAGCTTACAAAAGGTGGACGAGGTGGTGAACCTTTTAATTTTTGATGCTAAAGATATAATAGAGCGTGCGTTATGGCATATAACATCTGTGCATCGATGAAATGTCATTCGGCATAAAATAAATGCAATATTTTCTACACTTGAAATAATAAACATTATAAACAACAACAACAATGGCAGAAAAATCGAAGGTCAATTAGGTAAATGGTGATAAAATAATATACTTTCATTGTAAGAAAATAACATAATGATCATGCTATATTAAAATAAACTCCTAAGAAGTCAACTTACAGTAATTTAATAGATGTTTCGAAATATTTTTTAAATGCTACTTTTTCATTAGAATTCTTCAGAATTTTTGAACGATACACACTATAGAATGTTGAAACCATTAGGTGACTGTAGGAAAATCCCACTAGTTCCTCAATTGTAGCTTGAGATTACATAACAATTAGTTTCTTCTAATATTTATTACAATTCGTGAAGGTGAATAGAATGAGGTGAATCGAACAAGCAGTGCCCGTGACCAAATACTATCAAAATGTTTAGTTACATTGAAGGCGAGACCTTCAAGTATAATGAAAAGTTACAATTGTACCAAATTACCGCAAATAACATGTTGTTATATTTGTTTGTCATTATATTAAAGTGCGATTTAAATTATAATTTTTGACTTATAATTGTAGATTTTTTTCTCGAGATATATAATCTAAACCTATATCGGAATTGTAACATGTTGAAAGAAATATAAAAAAACCTTCCATATTTATTTTTAACGTCACTTTTCGTCAACGTTACGTTCACATATTATGGAAAATAATATCTTTTCAAAATAACTAAGCAAAATTAGTACATTTTTATTCTAGACTCTCATTTCTTTTTTTGTGGGTTCTTAGTACCAATCAATTAATAGTTATAAATAGTGTGAAAATGGTGAAAGGTAAATCAAGAATAGATAATATTGATATCAAATCAAGTAACAACGAAAAGAAAGCGTCTGTCGATGAAATCGGAGAAACAAACAGTAATTTCACAATCACGTTGATAATTTAAAAACCATTGAAGTGGAAATGAAAATGGAAACCTTTTCATTTGTAAGCCTAGTCTACCTATTACTGGCTACGCAAGCTAAATAGCAAATTAGTAGGTAGTAAGAGTATAATCAGCTCATATATAGCTCTGAAATAAATATTTTCTAATTGACATGACATGGGTCATAGATTGTCTGTCATGACGTCATTGCCGCAGTAAAGGATTGCATTCATATTTATATTCTTATAACCATCCATTCTTATAAGAATATTAGTCATGCATTAATAATCACAAAAGTATCCTACGAGGTTATAAGAATACACCGCTAAATAGAAATTGACAGGCCCAAAAGACTTTTTAAGTCAGAGCTGAAAATAGAGTATGACGTTTTTTTCATACTATTCATACTAGACCTATGACGTCACAAAAAGGCTGACAGAAAAATCTAGTTTCCAATTAAATTTATACCGCCTCTCATCTTCCAGTTTTATGAACTGAAATTGTTATTCTTGGGTTCCTTATGGCAAATACTTTCAGAAATATATATAATTGAAACATAATTTGATATGAGTTACCCTATTAAGAAATAATGTAATTAAGAAAATGAATTGTAAATCACGTAACGTCTATTATGATAAAATTATAACAGCGTTATTTTTAACCGTAATGTTTTTTTATAGCAGTTATATTGTCTTGGTATAACGCACAATAATGGGTGCAGAACATTACCGCGTGGTTGGATTTAAAAATGTATTATAGCTGTACCAAACCAGTTTTAATATAGAAACTGAACATTAAAAAAGTGTAATACCAGTAGCTTTATAGAAAGTATTGTAACAGCTGCACTGGATATTGTATTAAAGAAGTGTTTAACAGTAAAACACCATGTAATTATTGTTGGCGCAAACGAATCGAAAGTTCAAGTAAAAGTGGAAAATGCAAATTGGGGAGATGTTCAGTCGCATTTCATTTGTGACGGAATTACGCCATGGTCAAGGCTGGGAATGTTTTGATGTTACGCTTTCAAAAATACGGCTAACGTAAGTATATTATAACATTTATTATAGACATCTGTTTTACAGGTAACTTTTAACTTCTAGTGTTGTTTTGTCAATAGCATCAATTATTTCTTTTGTTCTTCGGTCATTATACATGAATTGTTACCGCTATTCGCTATTAAATTTAGATGACGTAACCAGTTTTACTGTCTTACTTAATAACATTTCTGTGTGTATCTAACAATTTGTGATAAGTTTACAGATAATTTCGGAGCTTACTGACACTGTTATGAACTGACAAGTTATTGTGTTGTTCATTATAATAGTCCAAGCGGAACGTCTGAATAGTTACTACGAACCTACTCCATTAAATGCCTGTCTAATTGAACAACAAAGGCAAGCATGCGGGCATTCTTTCCCCTCGTTTAAATAAAACTTAAGTACTGAGTGACGTCATCACCGTCATTTGTGATAGAAGGGATCGTTTAAGGACATGGAATGAATGCATTCATTTTTTATGTACCTACCATGAATGACGTTCACTACGTTCAATACTAACAACTACTATGACGAAGTGTAGGTTACTATTAAGTGTACTTGGTAATAAATTTACGTAGATACCGTTTATATTTTATTACTAGAATAATTGCACACTGCGATTTCGATATATGGGTGTCTTATGTCTCAATAAAATGAGCATCATAAAACTTTTCATTAATTATATTTACGTTTCCATAGCAAAATTAAATACTATAATTAACAAAATCTATTAAATTATTATAAATAGCTTACTGTCCATGCATAGAGTTGTCCGTTAAAAAAATGTGTCATTTTCCGTAGTAAACAAAAAAACTTGTTCAAATATATAAAAAAAAAATCATAACCTAATGATAAATGATGATCGCAATTCTTAATGAGTATATAATTTACAATGAATTTAATACGAAACTAATTGAACTGTTATGTAACAACAGACATTTGTAACAAGTGTAATAGAGGCAATATGAAAAATGGGTCACACCAACGAGGTAGAGTGAATCTTTATAACGAGAAGCGATTGAGATAGTTAAGTGAAATCGTGCGACATGGATGGTCACCCAGCGGGAATGCATGCGTAGAAACAGATGCCTAGGACACATTCTGAACTTGTCAATGATTTTAGAAAGTCTGCTGTCTAAATAAATAAATATATATACTCATTAGTAATTGCGATCATAATTTCTGATTTGGTATTGTTTTTATATTATTTGTGTATGTACAAATTTAATAAGTACAAATTTGTCATGCACGGACAGTTAGGAATTTACTTATAACAATTTAATAGATTTTATTCATATAGTATTTGATATGGAAACATAAATTAAAAACATGAAAAGCATAAGCATATTTAAATCGGAGTGTGCAATTATTCTAGATGGAGAAAATGGTCATTTTTATATTAGAATAAAACGTTGAAAATGTAAACAACGTAGTAATTGAAAAATAAATATTGTGTTCTGTATATCCACAAGTTCTGTCGTAACGTGTCTGGTAAATAAATTCAAAAAATATGAATAGATCCATCAATAAGTGCTGCTGAAAGGATTACGAAAAGAATTGAATCTTTCATCACCATCGCGCGACATAATAATATTATACATTTGTATGTGGTTCTAAAGCTATTTTATACAATAGACTCAAATGCTGCTAGCCATTAAGGTCGTATTGACCAATGACCAGATCTAAGTGACTGGAACTTAGAGGAAAATTGCTTGTTACATCAACGATGCGTCGAGTGTCGTAAAATTTCGGAATCCTCAATTTCGTACGCGCTCAATATGATTGTGTTTTGTAACTAAACGTGGTAGCATTATAAAATGGCTTTAGGTCCGCAATAAGAGTTAGTACTTTTCTCATGCCGCTACATGAAGACATATTACAATAACAATAATGTAGTTCTCAATTGTTAACGGACTAATTGAAGTCTATAATGTAAGAATACTGGCCGTCAAAACAGTATTCTTTAATAAACAGAGGTTTTTTTCTGTGTCCTAAAACAATACTTATCGGCAAACAAGTGTGATAAAATTGTTATCATCTCTCTCTTAAGTGGCGAACTAATTTAAGAAGTATTTACAGTATAACTGTCAGATGTATAGTTTTGTGTCACATTATCAGACTGATTAATTTATGTACATACATGAATTAAATTTATAGGTCAAATTGTTTGGTTCTTCAATGTTCTCTATAATGAAACTACATTCGATATCAGTCTATTTTAATAAATATCAATACATAAAATGACAGGTTTGACTTAGTTTCATATCGCTTTGAACTGGGCAAAGGTTCGTCAGATAATGTTTGTCTAGTTCATAATTATGTATTTCAGACAACGGAGTTTCTCAAGGCACATGACTGGGTCCGGTGTTAACGTTAATAGGTATTAATATTATATTTACCTTCTAAGTTGGGACGTGTTCCTAGTAAAAAGCGAAGTGACTATAAAAAGTGATAAATTTCTCAATAATCTCTATTTTACATGAAATCGAAAGTTTTTTTGATGTATAATATTAATAATTCATCACCACATAAATCCGCGTAATTTGTAAAGGATCAGAATTAATTTGGATATTGACTTAATTCAAAAAACACGTGCAGCAGACCCATATTTTTCACATAAAACTATAATAAATTATGTCTAGACAGATTGACGGGATATAAAGTATTAACCACCTACGTTTCTAATCGGGCCTTTGGAAATCGTTACGAAACTATTATTAAATTGTTCGTTGTATCGCAAGAGTGCTTGTAAACCCTACAATTCCAGCGATCACATCGAGCTTTGTAAACATTACGTTGCAAATTACACATGGACGATTCTACTTTCACTCGGAGAGCACAAGAGCCGGAGGCAAATCGACGTCACCCATTATATCCGGCAAAAGCCGACAAGGCCAATCTTGGTCTCCGCCCGCCAAGGTCGGCCGATCACGCTAAACGTATTGTCTGACCAAGCGATATTACGAGTACCTACTTTTAGTTAGTTTCGTAACAAATAAGTAAGACTAACATATTTTTTGCGATTTTCCATTTAATTTGTTTTCGTTCTAAAGTTAAAAATAGGAGGCTGACTGTATTCTAAAATGGGTTCGTTTGTTGTTGAGGCTAATGCAAATGAAAATAAGCTCTTCTTATTTTCATGTTATTATTAATCCAAAGGAATTTTAAATTACTAATAAGTCAAAAACATACGTATCAGCTTGTAATAGTATATTTATATTTCCTGTTACAATTTTCCAATTATAATAAAAGAAAAATTGCATTTCCAGCTAAAGGGTTGGATGTGCCGTATGGTTTTTGGTGCACATCAGACCGAATACTCTTGATGTCCAAATATTAGGTATTGATAACAAGATGGCAAGCTGTGTGGTTTCCGGCATAGAATAGGCCACCCCTTGTTTATTTGTTTTTGACTATGTAGAGCACTAACCACCGTTATCTTATCAGGCTATTTACCCTTCCCTCGTAAACTCTGGCGGTCTTACTTAAGTAACAAATTGATCAATAATGTTATTTGAATGTGGTGATGTGTAATGAGGAGGTACTTCCCCAATCGAGTAGCTCCTTGGGCTTACTTACCTATACTCTAATAAAATAATAATGATCTATTATCCTTTCAAATGTGGAGACGCAAAATGACGATTTTAGATTCCTCTGTTGGGTAAAGTTTGAGTGAAAACGTGCTGTCCGCCACGGGGGCCCACAGAAGCGGCATCTGACTCTGACATTATGACACTGACGGACTGACGGGGGCCAATCTACAGTTAGGTACAATATTAAAAAAATATCGATTTTATGGTCCTCTGTGGAGTAAAGTTTGAGCGAATACGTGCTGTCTCTTGCAGGGGCCCACAAAAGTGGCACCTGACATTGTGATCCCGACGGGGGCACAGTTGAGATATTATGAATTCTATTACTAAACATAATCTGGTGGTCTTACAATATGTTTCTAATGTATTCTATTTGATCATTTGACATTGGCAATGTACGGAAATGTCTTTTATAAATTAATGTTTTGACCTTGTTTATTTCGTTTTTAATGTTAGTTGCCCATCTAGGTAAGTAAGAATGCCTGTGTTTCTATAAAAATAAAACGTTAGACAGTATTATTAGTTTATTTTTGTCAGATAATTATAAAATCAATACAAGCTAAAGTTGTTTGAATGCACTATTTATCACAGGATCTATTTATTGGTCCGATATAAAAAGAAACATTCAGCGTTAGATTATATATAGCCCATTTATCGAGAAAGGCTAGGCTTTATTTAAGTATGAAGTTCTTACGAGAACGGCAGTAACGCGGGTAACTTCGCACGGGAACCTTGTCATAAATATGATTTACCTATATGTTACCTAGTCAGTTACCTAGTTTCTTATTTCATAGATCAAGAATAATCGATTGGCTATACATCTTCTTCAGCTTCAACAGCCCGCTTTTGTCTACTGCTGAACATGGCTTCTTCTTTTAGACCTTGGCTAGCCATGGTCGATGAGTTGATCGCACTAAGATGGTAAGTAAACCTGATAGATACTGCTGTCCATCTATCAGGTGTATGTCTCTCAGTATATCCGATGTTTTTCCATTAGTCCTTACGACACCTATGGAAAGATAATTATGGTTTGGTCTATTCTGAGCCGGAGATATTAAAATGTTGTTAATTGTGATTCTGATAAGTATAAGTGGATGGGATATCCAAGTTTCGAATAAAATTTATTTATAACAGTTAATATAAAATACCTACGGTAGGTATTACATTTTTAAATGTTTTTGAATACATTACGGAAAAGTTTACCATATACTATGTTTCTAAATTGAGATTAATAAAATTCGACCACCGGCGTCCAGAGGCGTGTTATAAAAGAGGTTGATAAATTTTGATGACCGGTAGGGTACCACCGTAGCGTAATTAGTTAAGGCATTAGGGGCTTAACCTAAGATACGAACGAGTCCCGCCGGTGGTCGAATTTAATTGATCTCAATTTTGAAACATCTACGGTATTATATAATTCACAAAATAAATCCACTGAATACATTACATATTCAGTGCATTACCTAACAGTAAATGAATTAAAAGTTTGATCATAATCAGTTTCTTAGAGGAGTAATTATAAAAATGATAAATTTGAACACATATTCTAAGCGTTTAGCGTGATTAGTGCAATTACGATTACCATAGTAATGACAGAGATTACATCTTTTTACTTATCGCGTGACTATTCATGTGACTGTGTGCGCACGACACCATACCTACATTATTATTGCAATATCCTTTTGTAATTATAGCTTGGTTCGATGAAACATATCATAAGTGACCGAAGTCCTTTGGTGGCGATACCACACAACCACGGCGCGGCCCAGCCCATATCGCCGAAATATCATAAGGAATCCATGAAAAAAAAAGTAGAATGAAATAAAACCGTATGATATAAATGAAACCAATGCCAATTAAATAGGCAAATATCATATTAGAATGTATATTTGTTATACCCAACTCTTTGGTGGCACATATTTTTGACGATATTGTTTTTCGTACTATTTTCTTAATACCTAAGTTTGTTTAGGTAAAGAATTCCCCTTAACTGAATGAAGGTGCAAACTTCGTATTGACAAATCGAAAATTGAAATGTATGCAGATAAAATCGCGGACATAACGGTAGTTAGTCACACATAACGCATATATTATAGAATTAACGTAGGTAGGTACTACGAATAAAAACAAATTTATGTTTATACTAGCTTCTCGCGCGCGGTTTCACCCCCGCAACTTCCCTTCCCCTAGAAGCTTCATAATTAAATATTGCCTTTAGCCTTCCTCGATAAATGGGATATATTTTTTCAAATCGGACCAATAGTTCCTGAGATTAATGCGTTCAAGCAAACAAACTCTTCAGCTTTATATTTTAGTACATATATAAAGCTGATGTATAGATAAAATTTAAAGTCAGACATAGCCGCGGGCGCTAAGAACAGAATATAAACAATTGTATATTAAAATGTCTACACTTTAATACTTCAATATAATTGATGTGACGCGGCAATGGGCAGCCCCTAATAGCACGGAGAACAGGTGGCCGTTGGGGCCAAAAAGTTCTCGAATGGAGACCGCGGATCGGCAACCGTAGGGTAGGACGTCCACCAACTAGATGGATGGATGACCTGCTAAAGGACGCGGGATCACGGTATAGTAACTAGAAATGTATGAGGGAGGCCTACGTCCAGCAGTTGACGTCCTACGAGTGAAATGATGAAAGATTTGATAGTATGTGAATTCAAGCAGCATTAAAAGTCTCTAAAACTACTGTATCGATTTCAAAAATTCTTACACCATTAGAAAGCTACGTTGTCAAAGATTAATAGGCTATATTTAATGATCAAGTTCTTAAGGAAATCTCGAGATACGCAAGCGAAACAGCACTCGGCAAGCTAGTATCATATCATCATCATCAGCCCGTATAACGTCCACTGCTGAACAAGGACCTCTTCCCGAGGGAGGGTATTTGCCATAGTCACCACGCTTGTCAGGCGGGTTGGTGGCCGCAGTATTATGTTGTACCACACAAGGAAACGCTACTGCCCGTTCCTTAATATACGATTATTATATATGATGTTATAACAATCGGCACAAACGGCTTAACATGCTTTCCGAAGCACTTAGGGGAGGTCCCTCAACCAACCAGACCGGAAAGAAATCTTAGAACTGACACAAAGATTTCCAGTCCGGCATGGGAATCGAGCCCACGACCTCCGAGATTTAAAGCCAAATACGCCACGCTACGGAGGTTGTCTGTATATAGTATCATTATATATATTTTTATTATAAAATTTAACCTAAAACCAGTCTTACATAATACCTAAGTTCAGAGATCACAAATGTCAGATGTCACGGGGTAGTGGTCTGTTGTCATCATTAGATATTATATAAAAACATCTTATTTGTAGATACAAGATTAAAATATTGCGTATTTATATTCAACTAATCAAAATCTTACAATATTCATATGGCAACATTTAATAAAGTTTCTTGTATGATGAAATTCTTTTTTGATATTTTCTGCAGCTCGTTCAGAGAGAATACCTCGAGAGTACATAATGAGCTATTGTCTCTGAACAAGATCTGAGGATCTATAATTACTAGATCAAACAATCAAACAACCTCCGTACCGTAGCGGTATTTGGTTCGCTTTGAGTCTCGGAGGTCGTGGATTCGATTCCCACACCGGACAAGAAATCTTTGTGTAAATTCTAAGATAATTATTATTCTTTATATATTCTTTCCGGGTCTGGTTGGTTGAGGGACCCTCCGTGCCTCGGAAAGCACGTTAAGCCGTTGGTCCCGATGTTATAACATCATCTATAACAAGCGTATACCAGGGAACGGGCAGCAGGGTTTCCCTGTGCATTACAACATAATACTGCGGTCACCAATCCGCCTACCAATCGTGGTGACTATGGCAAAACCCTCCCTCAGGAGGAGGCCCATGTTCAGCAGTGGACGTTATACGGGCTGATAACGATGATGACTAGATCAAACAAATCAAAATCAAATCAAAAATATTTTTATTTACTTCATATTGTTTTTAAAGTGCGTGAGCCTTTACTTTTAAGTTTAAAAAAACAAGTTTTGATACCCGGGTGCCGTTTTACCCGCGTTGCCCCTTTTTCCGTAGGAATTTTATCATTCAATATTTCTGGATAAATGGGCTATAGTTTAATGTACATTCTTTGAGGTATGTCTACCCACTAAAGCCCCCAGGTGCAATAACATCTAGTGCACTCTATGAATACTTACAAAAAAATATCGTTGTAGGTACCTATATTATTTTATTAATATCTTCTTTCGATCATTATGCATAAATTTATGAATTATCATTTTAAAATTTATAAAATTTCCTCTCATTCGCCCTATAGGGCTTCATTATTTTATTTTAGGCCTATAAGTTATCTTTAAAACAGCAAGAACGAACAAGAAAAGTCGCAGGTGTCTAGGCATCCACTTTTCCGCTTTCTCAAGGGAAAGTATAGTCGACTCAGTAGGTAAGTACCACTATCACTAATATGACTACGTTTACTGGTAAATATTATGTTTTGAGATTAGGACCGCCGCGCCGGTTATTTAGTAAGTGTCAGTTTGCGGCAAAACCAAGAACTAAGATTTCTTTTGGAGGCACATTTATGTAAACAACAAGCATTTTAGCTTCGCACAAGGGGTTAACAAGAGTACTAGTAAAGTGCAAAACTCTGCTAGTCATCATCATCATCAGCCCGTATAACGTCCCCTGCTGAACATGGGCTTCCTACCGAGGGAGGATGTTGCCATAGTCACTACACTTGGCAGACGCATTGGCTGCTGCTCGTTCTCTGGTATAAGATTGTCATAGATGATGTTATAACAATCGGGACCAACGGCTTAACGTGCTTTCCGAGGCACGAAAGAAATCTTAGAATAATTCTAAGATTTCTTTGTGTTAATTATTTACACAAAGATTTCTTGTCCGGTGTGGGGATCGAACCTACGACCTCCTAGACTTAAAGCGGATCAAGTACAGAAACGATACGGAGGTAGTTCTTAAAAAAAAATTGATAGCAAAAATCTGGTAGATTATCTTCTTCAAAAAAAACTTATGTCACTTCACCAGGCATAAAGGCGATTAGGGTCCCAGACTTATTAAATAGTTTAAAAACTATGAACTAAGCAACATACGCAACAGGGTTTCGATTCCTATAAAGCTTGAATCTCTGGGAAAAAAGTTAATCTATATCAATCTTTACTAATATTATAAAGATTAGATAGATTGTTTGTATGTTTGTGTAGTTTTTGGCTTAAAATAGACCACCGCATGTCTTCCCAAGGGTGACCTAAGAAGCGACTAAGAGATATACAGCTGATGGATGGGCAGCACCATTTATCAGCTCAAGGATACTCACCATCTTACGGTGATCACAAATCTGCCTGTCAAGCTTAGTGATTATGGCGATATCCCTCAAAGACCCTGGCTTGCCAATTCTGTTAAGAAGAGGCCATGTTGTTAATGGGCTGACTAAGTAAGTAGGTACTATTAGTATGTAGGTAATGTATTTCTGTTTGCATTGACCATTAAGGCTGGAGCTCTGCTCGCATTTATGCCCGGTGAAGTAGAAAAGACCTCGTGGCTAGCTACGACAGTCCATTAGATAAAAAAAGGCATTGGTTTTGATTGCAAAAATTATTTCGTTATTAGAAAGCCACGTCATCCCGGAGTAGCATAGACTATATTTAGAACTGGAAGAACTAGATTTTATAAGGTAGTAAAAGTACTAAAGGTAAGCAAAAGGACAAGGCATCCACCCTAAACCGACGTGCTTGTATGAAGAATGTTATGAGAGTGAATGAAGCGAAAGATGTGTATAGGGATCGTAGCAAGTGGCGGTCCATTGTCTCTGCCTACCCCGCTGGGAAACAGGCGTGAGCTTATGTTTGTATGCATGTAAAAGGACAAGGCAATAAAGTAGATGTTACTTATAAAACAAACGGATAGATATTATTATATAATATAAACTGCACCAGTGGCTCAGTTACAATCGTTAGGTACTTGAAATCTGGAGGGTACCTTCGTAACGATATAACTATGACTCCAATAAAAAATGTCTTAATTACTGTAGGGTTATTTTAATACTTACATTTCCTATGTTATAATTTTGAATTTTGTTAAAGTATTATTTCAACTATTTTTTTTTCTTTTTAGTACCCATAGCGAGCGACTTCGATAATTTTCGTCAATTTCTCTATACCCAATTGGCTTTTGCTCTTAGAGGTGGAAATTAAAAAAAATACTTTCTTATCTAACTTGATAAATTGGCATGTTTGAAATAGTTTTTGCATGCATAGTAAACTGAGTAGGAAATATGTACATTTTCATCGAAGTCGTAGCAAATCTTAACGTAATTATCCTGCTTGTGTTTTGGGTTCGATTCGCACTCGGAATTATTATTTGAGTAAACCACACTAATTATAATTTTTCTGAGTCTAGTCTAACTTTCATAGTTCGGGAGCTGTCTTACAAAAATAATAAAAAGTAATATTCTATTTTAATAACAAGCTTAAGTCTGATCATAATTGACTACAAGAATAAAAATTTAGAATACTAGAGACCCGCTACTGTCTCATTAAATAGTTAAATATCTTCCTGTTTAATTATAAGGCGGCAACCTGATATGCATAAGTTTACATAAAGTTTATATTTATTATATAGGTATTAAACTTTATAGCGGTTATATATAAATTAGCTTTCTTGGTTTTCATAGCATTTCATTTTCCTTTTACTTATTATATAATTATGTTGATTAAGTTACAAAACTTAGATCCTATATTTTTTTATCGTTGCGTATATGGCATAACGCTTAAGGCGCTGTACTTAGTCAAAATAGGCTTCACAAAACAGATTTTTAGCCAAATGTTTACATTTTAGAGCAGCTAAAAAAATATATGTTAGTCTTGATCATATTTATGGGGGGACCACTGTGTTCAAAACACGTTTTCGGTAAATTTTCTCGATAAAAAAAAACCATAAAATAACCATTTAAATTGAAATTGTAGTAATTGTAACTGTATTATTTATAAACAAATCTTGATAATATTAATAACAGTGATGTAATATATAATAATAAAGGGAACTGTTGTTTTTATTTATCGATTGGAATAAGATATTTGCAAGGATTAATGTATTCAATAACTCGAACGAGTCGAACGAAACGTTGCGCCATCGCGGCGTCTCTTCGCTTCTCTTTCATTTCTACGCGGAGCAACAGTGACAAAACTAATACGTAAAAGTCGTCTATTCACCGCGCCTTAAGGTGAGTATTAGTATAGAAGTAAAGTATTAAGGTACAAGTTCGAAGCGGGCGACGTGAGGCGGTGGCGGACGACGTGTCGCGGCGACACTACTGGTATGTATGTATTTCTATGAAACGCGTCGCTAGCTTCATGTCGCTAACTGCGAAGGGAATTTCATAGAAATACATACAAACCAGTAGTGTCGCCGCGACATGTCGTCCGCCGCCGCTTTAGAGTAATATTACTATCGAAACGTAACATATATTTTTTTATATAGATAAACGTTTTTAATTTTACACGTCTCCCTGAAGGAGAAGTGGAATTGCAAAGTGGGCTCTAATACGCTCCATACAAGATAATATTGGTTGTACATTTTCATCTGTTATTTTAATTGATTTTGAAAAAGTATCGGTAGGTTCCTATAACTACATAGATCGGGTGTACTATACCAAATCGAAAGCCACATAATCGAATATCAATTGAATGACTACCATAAATCGAACGTCTAAATACTCTAACGTTCATTACAGTGAATTAAACGATATTTATTCAGCACTCAGGTATTTACATACACTTACGTACTTGTCAATTTTACACAATGGAATAAGATTAATATAATTAAACACTAAATATGACAACTAAACTCTATTGCGGAACAGCTAATGTTCTGTCTGTCAGTCTAATATCACGTTATAGATAGGTATAGTTATAACAATAATTAATTCTATAATAAAAATCTAATATATAATTTAGCTCTTTAGAAAGGAGGCACGTGTTTAAACAATATTTCTACGTATAAGCGACACATGTCTGAGGGAACCCTTAAAGGGCTAGGACTACGGCTCAGGGCATCGCTAAAGCTATGAGAATCGATATTTATGACAGATTTTATTTAGATTTTGATTATATTTAGATATTTATGAGAATAAAGTCGCTTCTGCCTGTATTTATGTCAACCTAACCCGCTCGTCGCTTCGCTGCTCGCTAGTGATTTTTTTTGAGAGTCACGCTCCTTCAGTCAAACATTCGGTATTTTGAACGTTCGATTTATAGTGGTCGTACACCTACATAGATCGATACTGCTACCAAAAATAAATTATTTCGCAGACCAATCTACTCACGATTTAGACGTTAATAACATAGGTAATCAGTACTTATATCTATTTATATTGTCATTGTAAAAAACAGGGACGGTTACCGTTACCAAAAAAATACCGGTAAAAGTACCAAAACATTTCGTTCCGTTACGTTAAATATTTAACGATAAAAATAACGTTGTATCGCAGGATTTACCGGTATTTTAATAGCGTTACTAATAGCGTTATTTCGCTAAAATCTAGCAACGTCTGGTGCGACGTTGCCAAACCGAAACGAGTGCCGCGCGCGCGCCGTGCATTGGGCGGGGCTTAAGCGGAGCGGCAACAAAAATATGAGTACGAGACGTCTCGCGCTCACGCGTGTCATTTTATTTTAGTGATCATAACAAACATCGAGTTTTTTTTTCGGATTGTTCGCCACAAGGCTTTTGCTACTTCATCATAATCATAATCATAATTATGTATTCGCAGGAATAATATATAGGTACAATTGCAGGTGGTTTGACATACAAAAAATATAGATACAATAACAATGCGAAGTTTTTTTTTTTGATCTTACTAACAGCATTTTGCAGTCTACTAGTATTCTTGTTAACCCCTCGTGCTAAGCTAAAATGCTTGTGTTACGAGTGGGTTCACGTCGGTAGTGCAATGGGTGTGGTTCGAACCGGCGACCTCAAGATCACAAGTTCGACGCCCTAGCCAGTTTAATAGTTACTTTGGGCTAACTCTGATTTTAAAAGATTCTTTATTGGTGCTCAGCTCGTATTGGCCTCAGTGTGCCATCTCATATAGCCTTCCTCTATTAATGGGCTATCTAATATTGAAAGAATTATTGAAATCGGACAAGTAGTCCAATTGCTGGGCATCGGACTTGCGATCATGTGGTCGCCGGTTCGATTCGCACGCATTGCGCTACCGACGCGAACCCACTCGTAACACAGGTATTTTAGCTTAGCACGAGGGGTTAACGAGAATATAGTAATATATAACAGTAGTTTGCAAAGACTCTGCTAGTAATCTTTTATAAAAAAAATCAATCTTCTTCTTTATAATATTATTATAGACTAGCTACGACCCGCGGTTTTACCCGCGTTACTCTGCTTCAGTGGATTGGAGCGTGATGTTTTATAGCCTATATGTTAATCCAGTTAGTCAACTATTAGCTTCCCGCACGCGGTTTTACCCGCGTAACTCCCGTTCCCGTGGGAACTTCATAATTAAATATAGCCTATATTTATCGGTGATAACTGATAATGTAGCATTCAAATGGTGAAAGAGTTTTTTAAATCGGTCCTGTACTTTTTGAGCCAATTCTTTACAAACATATTTACGTACAAATCTTTCCTCTTTATATTATAAAGTATGCGTGCAAACTGTCAGACAAATGCGTTCACTAGTTTTTGCGTGAAAGAGTAATAAACATACATACTTTACACATACAAACTTTCGCATTTATAATATTAGTAGGATATTATTTCTATCATTGCCCTATTTGGGAGTAGTTATGTGGATTTGATTCGTTTTTCTATGGTTTTAAAAAACTAACACCCACTGGAGCGAACGCCTAATATGAAGCATTTTTAATTGTTTCTGAAATCTTTGAATGCTTTTGTTGGTTAGATGCGAGCTGTGTTGTATCTGAGTCGGTTTTGTTACTATATGAATTATATGAAAAAATTTATACATTTTTAGATAGTATAATGTACGTATTTGCGATGTTATCTGTTATTAAATATCATGGCAAACCAATGGTTATAATTAAACAATTAAATATGCGACTATTGGTTAAAATTTTATAAACTTAACTTAAGCTCATAAATAACGCAAATTTTGTATTTTATAGACTTTTAAAAAGTTACCGTACAGTTTGGTAGTTAATAAATTTTATATTGTAGTAACTAGCCTCGTTTTGATATAAGCTTTCTATCCGATCCACAGGAGAAGAATGCGCCCGTGATCGCGACTTGTCCTTCATCCTCCTGACCATTAGTTTGCAAAAAACACATCAGAGCTCCTGAAAGCGTGTGGATTACCGGTACTTAAAGTCTTTCAGAAGCTCTTAAATTCCGCCTTGCTCGGAGGCCCACGCCTAAAGCATGGAACAATAACGATGTGGTGTTGTTCTTTAAGAGAGGCGATAACACCTTACTAAGGAACTACAGGCCCATCTCGCTTTTGAGTCATGTCTATAAGCAGCTGTTCTCCAGGGTTATTGCGAATCGTCGCGAACGAAAGCTTGATGACCTTCAGCCTCCCGAACAAGCCGGATTCCGAAAAGGTTATAGTACCGTAGACCACATACATACGCTGCGGCAAGTAATACAGAAGACCGAAGAGTATATAACTTGCCGCTTTGTTAAGCGTTTGTGGACTACGAGAAAGCCTTTGATTCGGTCGAAACATGGGCCGTACTTGAGTCTCTCCAGCGATGCCGTATTGACTATCGGTATATCGAAGAGTTGAAATGTTTGTATAGAAACTCCACAATGTCGGTTCGAGTACAAGAACAGAGTACGAAGGCGATTCCACTAAAAAGAGGCGTAAGACAGGGAGACGTTATTTCTCCGAAACTGTTTACGACCACTTTAGAAGACACCTTCAACTTCTGAATTGGAAAGGACTAGGCATCAACATCAACGGCCAATACATCACTCACCTTCGATTCGCTGATGATATCGTGGTCATGGCAAAGTCGATGGAAGAACTCAGTACAATGCTCGAAGACCTCAACCGAGTCTCCCAACGTCACAACGGTAGGATTTAAAATGAACATGGACAAGACGAAAATCATGTCTAACGTCCATGTTGTGCCTGCCCCTTTAATGGTTGAGAATACGGTTCTTGAAGTTGTTGACGCATATGTATACCTAGGACAGAGAGTCCAATTAGGTAGGTCCAACTTCGAGAAGGAGGTCAATCGCCGAATCCAACTCGGATGGGCAGCGTTCGGGAAACTTCGCAACGTCTTTTCCTCCAATATACCTCAGTGCCTGAAGACGAAAGTCTTTAACCAGTGCGTGTTGCCAGTGATGACCTATGGATCGGAAACGTGGTCCTTTACTATAAGCCTTTTGAAACAGGCTCAGAGTCGCTCAACGAGCTATGGAGAGAGCTATGCTCGGGGTTTCTCTACGAGATCGAATCAGAAATGAGGAGATACGTAGAAGAATGCGGGTTGCCGACATAGCTCAACGGATTAGTTCGTTGAAGTGGCAATGGGCAAGCCATATAGCACGGAGAACAGATGGCCGTTGGGGCCGAAAAGTTCTCGAATGGAGACCGCGGATCGGCAAGCGTAGCGTAGGACGTCCACCTACTAGATGGACGGATGATCTGGTTAAGGCCGCGGGATCACGGTGGCTGCAGGCCGCTTCTAACCGCAACAAGATCTATGAGTGAGGCCTATGTCCAGCAGTGGACGTCCTACGGCTGAAATGCTGATGATGATGAATAATAAATTACCTTTTTGATGTAAAGGTATATTGTAATTTTTTTTAATCAAATTGTAATCTAATTTAATTATTATTATTATCTATTAAATATTTTATTTTAATTTTATTTGAAAGACAATTTTATCCAACTTAGTTTAATATGTTAATTGTATTGAAATTTTATAATAATTATTTTTTGCTCATATTATAGTGCATGCAGTGCTCTTCTGTAAGTAGTGAGACATTTAGACTTAAGTTTACAATATAATTGTTTTTTTAATGTAGCAGTGTACTCATTGTTGAAGAGCCAAATATCATCATCATCATCAGCCCGTATAACATCCACCGCAGAACATGGGCCTCCTCTCGGGGGAGGGTATTTGCCATAGTCACCACGCTTGGCAGGCGGATTGGCGACCGCAGTATTATGTTGTACCACACAAGGAAACGCTGCTGCCCGTTCCTTGATATACGATTATTATAGATGATGTTATAACAATCGGGACCAACGGCTTAAGGTGCTTTCCGAGGCACGGAGGGTAGTCTCTCAACCAACCAGACCCGGAAAGAAATCTTAGAATTTACACAAAGATGTCTTGTCCGGTGTGGGGATCGAACACACGACCTCCGAAACTTAAAGCGAGCCAAATACCGCTACGCTACGGAGGTTGTCGGAGAGCCAAATAAATAAATAAAAATGTAAACAAATAAAAATCTTTCAAATTACTTCTACAGTAGGATAGAGGAATTATTAAATAAAAAATCGGCCAAGTTCATGTCAGACCACGCACAATGCAAAGTTCTCTAGTTGGGACTAATTTACCCCATACAATATCTTATATCACCCACTAATTGCAACTTAGTGGACGCTAGAAACCTAAGTTAAAAAAACGGGTCAAATGCGAGTCGGAATCGCGCACGAAGGGTTCCGTACTATTATCGCAAAAAACGGCAAATAAACACGTTTGTTGTATGGGAGCCCCACTTAAAAAATATTGTATAATAAACAATAATAATAAATATATAATAAAAAATATTTTATTCTGTTTTTAGTATTTGTTGTTATAGCGGCAATAGAAATACGGTACTATCACGGTTCATGAGATACAGCCTGGTGACTGATAGACAGACGGACCGCGGAGTGTTAGTAATAGGGTCCCGGTTTTAGCTAGTCGTAACTTGTACTAACACCAAAATATGCGTCTCCCCAACTTCATTGTTAGAAAGAGATAGGCGTATAAATTACCGGTATAACAATTGCAATTTTAACCGGTAATAATACTGGTAATTAGATAACGTTAACTGACCTATGGGTATCGTTATTAATATCGTTATTTTTTTATCGTTAACGTAACGGTAAATGGTATCGTTATAAAAAAAATAACGGTAATTCGGTCCCTGGTAAAAAAGGCATTTATGTATTAATAAAATATTATTCGTTATTGTATTAACATAACACCTAACTTATATAACGTGTGCTCGAAGTACCTTCTGAGTTCAAAAAGTTTGTAATAAAAGTATAACAATAAATAAACTTTGTTGACATCTTGGATGCAGTAATCAATGTATTACTGCCATCTATGGTCAAGTAATGAGTACTATATACCAACGCCATCTATTTAAGAGTATTTGTATGACTAGCGCCATCTATATTTCATGTTCAAAATTACCGAGACTGGTATCAAGTGTTTGGTTTATTCTATTCAACGCTAGATGGCAGCGTAACCATAGTACTACTCTTCTCCACTTGAGGCCGCTACTATCTCATTAATATAAATAAAAAATTAGAAGATATGAATTAAAGTAATGATATAGTGTTTAATTCAGTGTAGAGATGTTATTTATTATGTAAAAAAAGGAAACATATTTATAAATTCTGTAATAAAAATAGTGTTTTGTAATAAGTGAAACTCAAAAAGTGAGATTCAATCAAAATTTTAGGAAGTATACAAGAAATATATATGCACTTACCTTCCATAACATATACAATGCTGCCAACATCTCCTTCCTTGATAATAAGGCTGCCAGCTGCATACTCCACGGGGTACATACAGTCCACGATTTCGCGGATCTGTGTCATTTCCAGATTCTTCATGAAGTCATTATCGAGTATTGCCCCCTTAATTAGCTCCCGTGAACTGAAATAAGAGAAAAATAAATAAGAATATGCCTTATGTTTAATATACCTGTCAGCATCAGACCGTATAACGTCTAGAGCTGAACATGGGCATCCTCCCGAGGTACGCGCGGTTTCTGCCATCTAGTTGCCACTAGGCAGGTTGGTGACAGGCAGGTTGGTAACAGGCAGGTTGGTGACAGGCAGGTTGGTGACAGCAGTATTATTTGTAGCACACAAGAAAACCATACCTTTTTATATTTATTTTTATATAAAAACGTATCGCGATGATTTCCATAAGCATTTTAATAGATTTTAGCCCTTCTTAACACAGTATAATTGAGCGTACGGCAAAGGCGCACAATTTTGAACAGAGATTTAAACATTTGCTTGACGTCAGGTCTTGATGCGTAACGTTTTTAAAAAGTACGTACCCACGTAACTCTCGTTCCCGTGGGAACTTCATAATTAAATATAGCCTATGTCATCCGGGGATAGTGTAGCTTTCCAACGGTAAGAGATTTTTCAAATCGTTCCAGTAGTTTCGAAGCCTATTCATTACAAACAAACAATCAAATCTTTATAATATTAGTATAGATGTCCATCATCGGAAAAAAACTTTGAAATAAAACTCTGGTTTATTATTTTCCGGACCGTTTAACTATAGAAATTGACGTTTATTTGAATATCTCAATATACGTAGAGAACAAAAAACTTTTTTCAAGTCTGGTTGGTTGAAAGACGGCGTACCGTTCTTTCCGAGGCACGGGTACGTGCCTCGGAAAGAACGGTACGCCGTTGTTCCCGATTGTCATAAAATCTAATCATCATCTATAACAATCATATACCAGGTAACCGGTGGCAGCGTTTAGCTGTATATATTCTGTGCATAATACTGCGGTCACCAACCCTCCTGTTAAACGTAATAGCAGCACCCCCTCCGAAGGATGGCCATGTACAATAGTGGACGTCATACGAGCTAATGATGTACTATAATAAATGTACTAAATTGTAAATTAGATAAATAGTTTTTCATATCTTTATGATTCCATTATTATCACCTAATATATAATGAGGAAACATTTTATATAAGTACTAACAACAAGGTAATTTCAGTAAAGACCTCATCACCTATAATGACAATAACCTTTAAATTATTACAGCAATTTGAAGTCATAAAATAGCGTGTCTAAGGTTGTTTAATGTAAAACCTAAGTATGTTTACAGAATATAGAAACACTAGGCTCCCGCGCGCGGTCTCACCCGCATAACTCCCGTCCCCGTAAGAACTTCATAATTAAATAAAGCTTATAGGCTTCCTCGATAAATGGGCTATCTAACACTGAAATAATTTTTCAAATCGGACCAGCAGTTCCTGAGATTATGTGGTTCAAGCAAACAAACAAACTTTTGAGCTTTATACGTATAGATATAGCGGTTTGATCTGAGATTTATAGGCAGATAATAGTTTTCCTGACAGGCAAATATAATTTATGTATAAATATTTGTACATGAATATGTCATCACTACTATTTCATAAATATGAATTATATTTTCTAGAGCTCAGAAGCATAAGGTCGGATGTTTCATTATACGTCAGAAACATTCGTCGTATGTGCCTTCAACGTAAACTGGCACTTACGACCAAATGCTTCTGAAGAAAATAGTAGATCCGTCCTCATTCTTCAGAGGTCCAGATTTATAACTGGGTAAACTGCCCGCGCGTTTTTATCTGTGAAACTATCGTGCTCTAGAATTTCCGCATGAAATATGGCCATGCTATTTTTGGAAATAGAAGCTTTCTAATGGAATTAATTTTTTTTTATAGTGTCATACCATAACCAAAACAATTTTTTCCTTAATTTAAAAAGTAATAATGATTTTTAAAGTTTGTTTATTCTTACGATTTTCTAGTGGAGAAATATTGTTTTAATTCCAAAATCAAAAAACACAACATATGTTGTGTAAAAAATATACATTGCGTAAGATAGCCGTGCTTCTTTTTGCAAGTCATTGGGTTTGTGTGTGCCTATATATATATATATATTTCAACTACTTCCGGGTCAAATACCTACTAATACCTACTTATTAGGTACCTACTACGAGTAGGTATATGTTCAAAAATTATTGAGCGTTTCAATAGTGGTCGTTTCGCCGTTCACGGCGCTGCTATAAGGGTCAGATTTTAGGTTTTTAAGGAACACAAAAATAAACCACGTCAAGTGTACCTAAGGCTAGACCAACATTGGGCGCCCGCGTTTCACGATCGTGTGAACAACGTTACCGTAGCTTATGAATGCAAACATCAGAAGAATCTAAGACATGCCAACTTTCATGCTCCAACCCTCATTACCTTGCCTTCGTGTCTATTGCAGACTAGTGTAATTTCAGTTGTAATTTTGTCAAGGAAAATAATTTCTAAGATCTTATTCGCTGAGAGGCCTATGTTCTGCAGTTGCGATCTACAGGTTAATACGATGACGATGAATCATTTGTTGTTTATCAATTCTCCATTTCTGAATACTGTACAAATATTGGTAACGTTATAGCTTTTAACTTTCAGTTCTTCACAAAAGAAATATGAGATTCTATATTTCTATATGTTTAAACCAAAACTCTATTTTAGGTCAAAATTTTTAAATTGCGAAAAATGTATACAACATAATTCAACCAAATCGGTTTGTTTGTTCAGAAGTTTCATTTTTAAAAAAAATGAGAACCCGACAATGAACTCAATTTACGTCGCTAACCTTAACTCCTTATATTGCTCATCATTTTCCCCAACGATATTATGTAGTATTCAGCTTTTAAAACTTGAAAACTTTTTTAAACGGTTACGGAAAAAGGTGGAAATATATCGGTATTATATTAATGCTATTCTTCTTGTTTTTGTAATGCGGGCTAACGCAAGTACAGCTCTTCCGCGGCCCTCGTAAACCCTAACTCCGAGAGTAGAGCTACAGTTGAACAAAACTCCCCATTAATCTAAAGATATTTTCAAATCCCCTGCCAGTCACCGCCCTGAGCCGAGATCCAAGTCCCATAAGGGGCGCCCTCTAGCGCAGATTGCTTAGTGTGTAATGTTTAAACCATTCATTAGGGCTCGCCTGCTCGGAGAAGTATCAAAAACCAAGTGTCTTCATACGTCCACCGGAAAAAAAGAAGCAATAAAGAAATAAAAAGTAAATACAGCCATGTCCAAATGTTATCCAAGAGTCTAGTAATTTTTTATAGCAATTTCTATTTTCCCTAATAAGCTGTATTTCAAACTAACATTGTAACACAGACGTTTTGACGTCGTAAACCTGTCAAAAGATCTATCGTCGTGAGAGCCTGTGGCGAGGACAGCTGTCGCATAAAGTTCGAACGTAATTATACCAAATGCGTCCAACGAAGGCACACGGCTAACACACGTCGACCTCGGAGCTACGATGCCTGTACTAAGAAGAAATTCAGTCACCGCCTTGAATTATTGATTGATGGCAGTATGACGTGTATTGATAGACCAACAGCAAGTATTTATAATAATCACAACTGCGGTTTCTCTTCTTCGTGGTCTCTGTTTTTCTGTTGTTGATGGGTAATACAATGGTCATATAGTCGAAAGCAAAGTTTTTAGCATTTCATGCAAGATCAAGTATAATAATTAAACTTTACACGCCTTCAAAATATTGCTAAAGCATGTAAGCATTTTTCGATTCCACTTGCATGAGTTGAAACCCATTCTATAAAATCTTTCCAACAATCTCAATCTGGTCTGGTGGATCTGAATAAAGGTATAGCTAATTCTTGGACGTACAAGATTGTTATCGTTAAATAAACCAAAAATTCTAAAAGAAATAGGAAGCTATGAGAAGCACCTCACATAAAACAATAGTAGCACGTGTCGCGATGTTGATGACTATCTCAGTTTTATCTTAATGATCAAATAAATTGAGTAATAATCCAATTTAGAACAATGTTCCATTATAACATAGCAGGCAAAACCCCGATTTTTTTTTAATTTATACTTTAATTCTCGGTATTCTTTTTACCTACTTCAAAAAACTTGAACTGCATTCGAGGTAACGGAGTCACGGCAAAAGCAATAAGACAGATTACATCGTCGACAGCACAAGGATGATCTGATGAAGAAACACTGGTTCCAGTAACACTTTAAGCACTTATTCGTGACTAGAGACTGTTCAAATTAAATTTGTAAACAGCCGTATTGACAAAAGAAATCGTGAACCTTATTTGTATGCGATAGACAGTGTCAGTGGGTCTTGGAATACATTTTAATGTTTTAGCAGCTGCATGCATTTGTGTTCCAAAATATGTCAATGTTGTTTATACACATTATTTTGAGATGTATTTTTATACCAAAATAATTATATTTAATACGTAAGATGGCAGTGAGGATACAATATAGACGTTGGTATTTTTCAACCAAATAAGCTTTTATAGGATGATAAACTTGCCTTGTTGATATGTTGCCGCAATGTGTTTTTATATGAAGTTGACGTTAATGGAATAATTTAATGTACAATTTATGTGGATACTAAAGCATCCAAACAAGTAATAATGTAGCCCCTGCCTGTTAAGTTATTTCTAATGATTGCAAATATTCCCCTAAGTATTGCAGTACTGATTATTTAAATGTGAAAGACGGAGACCTCAGAATTAATAACAATAAATAATTTAAAACAAAACCATCATAATCAATATACGTTCTATGTTGATTAAATCTATAGCCCAAAAGATTTAAATACATAGTGGCATAAAGATGAATTAAAATACGCTTGCCTTTAAATAAACATTCGCTGATTCTTTATTTAGTGATGTAACTTACATGAATGTTAATTTAGGTACCTGTCATTTTTAGGGTTCCGTAGCCAAATGGCAAAAAACGGAACCCTTATAGATTCGTCATGTCTGTCTGTCTGTCTGTCTGTCTGTCTGTCTGTCCGTCCGTATGTCACAGCCACTTTTTTCCGAAACTATAAGAACTATAATGTTGAAACTTGGCAAGTAGATGTATGTTGTGAACCGCATTAAGATTTTTACACAAAAATAGAAAAAAAACAATAAATTTTGGGGTTCCCCATACATAGAACTGAAACTCAAAAAAATTTTTTTCATCGAACCCATACGTGTTGGGTATCTATGAATAGGTCTTCAAAAATGATGTTGAGGTTTCTAATGTAATTTTTTTCTAAACTGAATAGTTTGCGCGAGAGACACTTCCAAAGTGGTAAAATGTGTGTCCCCCCCCCTGTAACTTCTAAAATAAGAGAATGATAAATCTGAAAAAAATATATGATGTACATTACCATGCAAACTTCCACCGAAAATTGGTTTGAACGAGATCTTGTAAGTAGTTTTTTTTTAATACGTCAAAAATCGTAAACCGCAATTTAGCTTTCATTCAATCAACTCGAATATAAAAATATAAAATAACATTTCATTTCATAAACATACGCTTTTTTATTTATTCTTGATATCAAAAAAGGGGAAGGCACTTGTAACTGAAACGGAACCCTTCGTGCGCGAGCCCGACTCGCACTTGGCCGGTTTTTTTTATCATGATGAAGATTCGCGTGTGTTGTTTTAAAACCACCTATAGTTATTGTAATGTTTAAAGTGTCAAGAACCACTACCCACAGTAAAAATAATAAACTTGATATATGTAGTTGTATTAATAAACAAAAAGTTAATTTAAAGTTCAACACTTTTAAGTGCATACAATAAATTTATTAAAAAAAACATTTAGGTGCGCGATAACTTTAATCATACTTACTGATGACTTTTAGGTATTTTAATCAGTTTCATTTCAAACTCCTTTGTCAACGCCGACAACGGCTCTGCGGATATTGCAGTTCTCTTCAGCCTCGGTTCTCCGAGGTGGTACACTCGCGTATTCTCAATACCTGGCGCCTTCATCACGAAACATTCCTCCTCAGGCTCCACCCCATTCTTGTGACTGTCTATCAGTTGCCTTGTCAGCGGTTTTACCACTTGTCTGTACTTATCTATTTCATTTTTAAGATATCTGATAGTCGCATCTTTGTCATCAATCTCATTTTCTAGTAATGCTATTATTTTATCGCGACGTCTTAATTCTTCTGTTTTCTCCATCACTAACCGTTTCATTTCCAAATACTTCTTTTCCAATTTGTAGATGTGATCCATTTGACATTGCTTCGTGTGAGTTTGCGCCATTTTATTTAACGTCTTTTATCACTTTTACACTGACCTATCTTGTTTATTTATAATTACAGTCTCACATTGTATTTGCAACCTAAGAAATAAAATAAATCGATGTATTACTTTTACTTGTTGCAACAATACTGATCAATCGACGATAATAATAGAAATTTATTTCTTATCACTAAAGCTATCATTGATAAAGATAAACCGATTAGGATTCTACTTGTTCGATTTATTTTTAATATGTATAAAAATAACTTTGCTAGCCAGTGTCCAGTGGAGGTATAATTAATTAGAGCCTACTTTAAACAAACAGTAGCGACGTAGTGTCAATTGCCGACAAATACATATAAAGAGACTGACGATTGATTGTTCGATGCCCAACTGTGCGACCGACATACAATCTGACTGTGAGTCAACCACTCAATGACTTGCGACACAATACACACAAGCCGTGAAATATGTGTACGCCTTCCGCAGCACCTACTAAAGTTTAATTGGTATTCATTAAACATGATTTATAGCGCAAATTATTTAGCATCGTTAAATACCCAAATAGTTACCAACAGAAAGAGCCTCAAGCGAGGACATGACATGTGCTTATGAAGTGAAATTTCGTAAACAAAATTTATCGTCCCCTTGAATGTTTAGCAAATTATCACGAATAAGACCACTTGAAATTAAATTAATTATTCAACTATTTTGTAATTTTGCATAAAATATTTAAATTCAAGGTAGAAACGTAGAAATTCGATTATACGTAGGTATATTCCTTTTTATGTCACTGATACCTACAGGTAAGCCAAATTTGAATGTGCATATTAATTGTAACAGTCCAATTACATTATAATGAAAACGAAATAAATGCTTATAGTATCATAGCACAGCAAGACAATTTGGACAAGTGGTCATGCGACTGATTAAATTAATGCCCGACATTTTTCACTCAACGATTGTCTGTCTAATCATTAGCACATGAAAGACTATGTTGCAATAGAACAAGTATTCGGTAGTGTACCAACAGTTCAATGAGAGGCACTACAAACATGGCAGTTGCTAGGCGTAGGTGATATATTTTCGTAAAGGTCATTCAACTAATCATGCCTTTCTAAGTACTGATAAGGTCAATGCAATAGTACTATTCTACCACCCAATATTAGGACCATGACATCATTGTAACTGTATTAAAGGCTTTATTAGATTCTTTCACCAAAAATTATCAGTCAGTGTCAGTTGTTAATCTTAAAGATATAAATTTGTGCGTTTTGAGATAAATGTATTGTAAAGTAATTCAATGCAGATTAATAATAATAGACGTCAATTATAGTTATTAACTCAAAATCAGTAGGATATTTTTTAATCATTTGTACTGCTATGATAAATTTAACCGTAACAAGTATTTATCTAATTATACATTTTTTTCTACTGATTCTTCAGTCTCTTACTTTTTAGTTTTAATAATCGATTACATTATACAATTTCGATCAATTTTTGAGTGAGTCAACCTATATGATATATTCTTCACGATTAGATAACAGAGTATGTGACAATTTTATAATTGCGAGTACAAAAGTTGACCTAGACCCGTTTTTCCTCTGTTTTGGATGACAGCCCAGAACGTTATGCCGCATTAATTTAAATCTAATTTTTCTTACCAGCTATAATTATGATTAACTTTGAACAAACATTTGATGTGTTATTACAATTTAGTCATTACATAAAATTTTATACACTATAAATATTAAAATTAATGTATGTTGTAGATAAGTAAGTTTAAATAAATTATTTTATTGCATTCTTGGCTAAGATCTTATGCCATTCATCATCTGTTATAACTTACAAAATATAGAGATTTATAATAAAATACTTTGCAAATGCGCCTACAATTTATTATTTGATCAATTGTGTCCTACTTGACTTCAGTAATAGCATGACAATTGGTTGTATGTGCAACTGTTCAATCAATTTCATTGGTTTCATTTTCCTAAATTATTTTTATAGAATCAATGTTTATTAATGTATCAATGCAAACATAGTGTATACTGAAAAACATTAGTATATAATGTCTTATTTAAATAAATGTACCCAATAAATATAATATAAGCATAGTATACAATAATGCATGGCTAACTTATTGGGCAGTTATTAAATAATTTAAAATCATTTTATTATTATGTTTTTTGATGTCAATAAGTTGGTGTTTGTGTATTCAACAATCATTAGGTACATTATGAATGTCAAGAATGGATTTAAATAATTTTTATTTTGACCTCATGATGTTAATGGTGTATAATTTAGTTGTGCGGTAAACATTTCAGGTTAGGTAGATAAGGACGCGTAACAAGATACAGATGTGAAAAATTTATTGCTTCAATTTCAGTAATCACTAACAGAAATCGGGGTCATTGAAGAGTACTTTGTGGTTATTAGGTATAAATGTTATGGAAAATCTCTGGTACGAGCGTCATAACACGGCAAATGTAATTTAACTTTATCTAAAATCCAGATAATCTTCGTCGGCATGTGCACGTCACAGCGGTTATACTTTATCCTTTAGGCAAAGTTGACAAACTACAGACTAAAACCATTTACCGTGGTTGACGTTATCGCGACAGAATCGAAACTACCGAAACCATTAGATTAACCTGGCTTGATAGCGTAATTGCATTATTTATAGAATAGCATCATACGATATTATGGTTACCAAATCATTTATTTAGGTTGGTACTTATTTATTTAATACACCTAATTTACTGATTGGGTGTCACTGTCACGAAACGAAATGTTTTGTCTAGAGACTTTGACCAATATTGATTCTATCTAACATTTCTTCAATATAATAATTGACGAAATGTAATAAAATAAGTTATTCAGAAAAATATTATTTTTTCCAATTTACACTTCCTGAAACTACAAATTCTGAATTGCTGGAATTCAGCCATTAAATATTAATCGTCGCAATAATTTATAACGAGGAAATATTTCCACTTTCATTAAGAGTAATATTATTATTAATCAATCATTCGAGAATACATCTAACATTACTGAAGCCAACACCATATTTCTATATATAGTTACTATATACTCTATCTAAGCAAATATTTACGGGAGCGCTCCAGAAGAGGGAACTGTTTCCGAAATAATCAAAGGCCATATGGATTGCATGATGCTACTGCTGTCAATGTATCGCGTACACGTACTTGCGAACTTTTAATATACCACGAAGCCTTCCTTTCCACCTTGACTAATTAAAAGAATTCAAAAGAAAAGCAATTCGCGAGACCTTGACACTAATTGTGGTTTAAGAACTTATGTTACTGTCCGTGTCAAAACTTTACTCAGCTTTCTCGTTCATTTAACGCCGGTGAAAAATAGCATAGTGACAAAATCTGATGCTATTTTAGTTTTCCAGTTGTAGTGACTTCAAATAACTCACATGATAGACGTGGCAGGGCACGTTGGAGAGATCGTTTGTCAAACTGAAGATTTCTAAATATAAATTCGTAGAATTCACGCCAATTTTGTTTCTTAAAGTAAACTACCTATCCTATCTTGCCACCTGCATTTACTCTTAAAGACAGATGCTGACGTCATGAGAAGATTGTAAACCGCGAATCAAATGGAAAATGTATTATTTATTACTCTTGTGCCGAAATTATCGTAATACGGATATTACATTTACTTCGTAATAGTTTATATGAATTTGGCGAAGGTGAGGATATCCTGTTTTTAGTTTAACGTAAAACTCAGGACAAAAAATGTATGTTATTAACGCCAGGATAATAAAAATATAAAAAGTAAAGAAATTAGAGAATGCCTTCTAAAAACAGATTGATAAAAAAACGAAACGCTTGAGCCTAGTATTAAAATGGCGTATGCCCTAATTAAACTAGACTTTTAAGAGGAAATAAATCAATACCTGCAATAAATAGATGGCTTATAAAATGGTTGCGGTCAACATACGTCATTTTCATTGAATCCTCCATCACAATATTTTGAATAGCTTTAGGTAATTCTATAGAATTATAATAGTGACTATTAACAATGAAAATACTAAGTACCTTTTGCTAAATACTAGTAATGAATTGTATTTTATGTAAAATATTTAGGTATTTAAAAATGTTAAACAGTTCCATGACACATTATTAAAGTTTGGAAGCAAAATACACAGATTTTCGGGGCAATCGTATTTTCCTAAGGTATGACATATAATTATATATTAGCAATCACAGACATATTAATTTAAAAAAAAAAGATTTAAAAAAACCTATAAAGATGTTCGATGTGTGCTAACACTACTTTGTACTGAAAAACAAATGAAAATCGGACAATCTTGGCCTATTTTGTCCGACAAAACACAAAAAATGGTCCAGTAGTTTCGGAGCCTATTCAATACAAACAAACAATCAAATCTTTCCTCTTTACAATATTAGTATAGATCATCTGTGTAATTCTTCTTATCATCTGATCGAAACCCGAGAATCTTCGACAAGAAAGAGTTATTATCTACACCTGTATCTAATATCATTTTTATTCAAGTAGTAATTTTTATTGCAGCAATCGTATTGAATGCTAATCAAATGGAAATAACAATCATTATCCTTATTCTTTTAATAGACTTCTTTAATGCTTTCATTATTATCGTTGGAGTTGATACTATCATAGCATGCTGGTGGAATAGTAGTCAATACTTTTGATATTATTCATTTGTGATTTACCTCTGCTAGATTTGTAGTCTGCTGTGTTGTAAGATGGAATTTCAGGGAACATACTGTATGAGAATAAAGGGAGAAGAAATGACTTATATTTCCATCATTCCTGTCTAATAGAAATTGCAGTTTAAGTATTCATAATCTATAATATACTACTGGTATCAGTTATAATTTTTACCTTTCATTGTTAAAATAATACACTTTAAATTACCTCAGAAACCAATTGCCGGGCGCGGTTTAACCCGCTTAAGTCCCATTTTTATTAAGAACTTCATAATAAAATATAACCTATAGCCTTCCTCAATAAATGGGCTATTTAACACTGAAAAAACAATTTCAAATCAGACAGTCCTGAGATTAATGCTTTCAAGCAAATAAACAAACTATTCAGGCTATAATATCCTACTTATATTTTAAACGTGAAAGTTTGTAATTTTGTAAGTATGGATGGATGGATGTTTGTTACTCTTTCACGCCAAAACTACTAAACGGAATTGGCTGAAATTTTGCACTGCGATAGGTTATACGCTGGATCACATATAGGCTACAAAACAACACGCTCCTACTCATTGGAGCAGAGTAACGCGGGTAAAACCGCGGGGCCCAGCTAGTTAAGTATATAGTATGGATTATTATTAATTTCGTGGTTTGCCATCAAAACAAAATGGCTTCCTATTTCATTTTTCCTGTTAAAGTTTAATATTACTCAACCACGTTTTGGTTTATACTCATTTTTGTAATCGGATTCAGTACGTTTTTCAATGGGAGGAAAAGTATTAACATAAGGAAGATGACCATGAAGGCTGGACTTACTGACTATACCGACTGTCAATGGAACAAAGATGTCAATAAAAATAATATTATTAATTTAAAACCTTTTGAATTTCCCGCAAAAGAATCAGTAGAACCGGTCGTAGCTTTAATAGATGCTAATTAATCTCGATGTTCGTATGATTTTATTCAGCGCGGTGATATTATGTTACTCTTCATATTTTTATAATGTAGATTATATATGAATCATGTTTATTATAAAGAGTACTTCACGATATTTGACTTGTCTTTTAAAAAGAAAACTCGGAAAAACAAACTGTCGGTCACACAAATATAACAGTTTTATTTAAGTAACAATTAAAATTATGTTTTTCGAAGCAGATTTTTACTTTCTTTTTTATATTTGCAACTTATAGCTTGTTTTTAACAAAATGATAATGAAATAAAATATATCTGTGTTTATTTAGAGCTTCTTATATGTGGTTATACATTACCATCAGTACTTAGATTGACATAGAGCGAATTCTTTCGTGTTTTGAATACCTTTAGTTACATTTCAAGATGTTATTTTCCCTTTGTCAACCATAACCTTGCTAGCTGTCCTTTAAATCGATTTAATCGCAAACAATTGTTGAATGAACTCGATTCGAAAATTCAACAAATCAAAAACGTTGTCTCAACTAATAAAAGCTTTTATTGTTATTTTATATTGTTATATAACACTGGTTCTCACATGCTATAATTTTTTTTGTTCAAGATCAAGAATATGACCATAAAATACCACTGGATACCGTATTTGTCGAAACAAGTTAGTCGATAGTTGTCACTTAGATCTATTTACTGATATGGTCATTTTGCACACTTAATATTCATGAGAATTTAAAAACAGAATTGTAATAATACATAAACAATTGGAAGATTTTAAAAATGGAATGAACACTGGCTGGCAAACATATTTGTTTAATTTTTTATTGATGTTTTTTTTGTGTGATGGACGTCACGTCTATTTTTATTTCAAAATTAATTTGAACTTTATGCGATTGGCTTAAAATTGGTTATAGAATATCACTTCACGTAGAACCGTCGGTAACGTTATACCGGCGTGAGCGTCGCGTGTATACTAGCGTTGAGTCGGACGCGTGATTCCATTTCAGCTTAGCTAAACGGCCTCAAGTCTAATATATTGGCGAGCAAAGCTATGGTATTATTGACTCGGCTATAGGTGAGTATTTCAGATAAACATTCAACATTTTAAAGGTATTGGATGTGAAGGAATTTGGATAATAAGACAAGTCAGCAAAAAAAAAGGTTAGCTTTTGCAGAATAGGACATACACATGTACACTAACAACTACAATAATAACTTCTTAAAATTATAAAAAAGGGTTTTCAAAATGCAGAATGATTTTTTTTACTTCGAATATATAATTTCTTAAGATACTTAATACAATATGATTTATGATTTGCAAGTACAAAAAAACCATGAATTAAGGTCATTGACTTCGTTAGTATTGTCAGTTTTCCGTTAGGACATAAGTTAAGTACTTACTTGAGACTTTAAAAGCTATTTTTATCAATATACACAAATCTCCTTTAAAAAAACATGGTTTCTTATTTATTTCTGTAGGTACACACATAAAATACCACACACTTATAGATAGAACCATGTTTTTTAAATAAACTGTCTAATTAAGAAATATTGTATGCTACCAAAATCAGTTCTAATCGATTTTAACAATTATTGTCATCCCTACGACATTAATTGATATAACCTAGGTAATTAATTCCTTGACATACTAATTGAGCATATATTATGTTTAAGACAATCATTTCATGCCTTATGAAAACATTGTTTATCAACTAATTTGTGTCACAATCCACAAAAAAAAAGAATAAATTTCTTTAACAGATTGTAAAAATCTGAATGGTTAAGGTAAAGACATATTGTGGTGAAGTATTTTTTTAACTATTTTGTACCATTAGCATGGTAAAAAATAGTAAGTTTATTAGTATAGTAATATTCAAGGCCGGATTTAAGGGAGGGCAACCAGGGCAACTGCCCCGGGGCCTCCACAATAGAGGGGCCCCCACAATAGAGGTTTAAAATATTTCAAATTCTAAACTCTACAACTTTTCTTTTATTTATGTATTCAGTCTTGTACCTTTACATACAGTACTTTGTAGAATCATAATTAATGTGTAGTTCTTATATATTGTAATAACGGTTATTCACCTATACTTGTTCACTTGAATAAGACAATCAATAAAATCTCAGAATTCAAGTCCTTAAAAGTAGGTTCTACATACTTCAAATTTTCTACACATTTAGAGGAAAACTAATTTGTGGCCAGGGGGCCTCTTCTTCTTAGTTGTCCCGGGGCCTCCGGACTTCTAAATCCGGCTCTGGTAATATTATAATAATTACTAATAAAAACGATGCTTTAAAATAATTACAGACCTAATAGATAGCCCATTTATCAAGGAAGGCTATATTTTTATATGAAAGTCGCGGTTTTTTTTTAATAGGTAGAGTGATTCAAGAGGAATGTTTATAAAGTTTATATGTATATTACATCAGGGGCTTTTATAAGTATCGAAATATCAAGTTAACTTCAACAGGTGTCCATAAGTTATATTTATTGGTAACACTTTTTGACACATTGATTTAAAAATATTTGCACTTTGTGTTAACTGGGCCGACGAAATAAAAACTATTTCCGTTGAAACTGTATGTAATTTCGCCAAATCGTAAATTTTACGGTCCATCAAATCTAAAACATGACTCTAATCTCTAATTTTCGTTACGCTAAGATAGCATACCGTCTGAAAATTTTAGATAGCCCATTTGCCGAAATAATGAAATCATGAATTTATTCAGCACTTAGGTATTTACATACACTTGTACTTGTCAAAATCACAATGAAAAAGAACTGTAATTAATAGTTTATTATTCTTATTCTATGAATAAAACTACTTAGTTAAGGAAGGCTATAGGCTATATTTCATTATAGCGTTTCTACGGGAACGGGAGATACGCAATATATGTAAATAATTGTTCTTTCAATTTATACATACTACTAAAGAAGTATAGTTTTTGAGTTTACCCTGAAGTCCAGGGTAATCTCACTACTAATTTGATTTAGATTTTTTTTTCACCATCAAATAGTTACATTATTTACGTGAATATTTAAAGCCGAGGTTCCTATGGATATCGGATCTACGCGTAGCACAGCTGGTATTTAATATTTTTCTCTATGGCTTTTTGAGGAGTTCCCATAGTTTTCCACGACCACCATTGACGGACATTATGTAGTTAGCCAGGAGGCTTTTGCTACTTCACCGGGCATAAAGGCGAGCAGAGCTCCAGTCTTAATAAATGGTTTAGAAACGACGAACTAAGCAACCTACGCAAGAGGGTGCCCCCAGTTGGACTTGTACATCGGCTGAGGGCGGTCACTGGCGATAAGATTTTGGGATGATGACATAAGATTTTGAGGAGAATTTTGTGCAACTGACGATCTACATTGCAGTACACGGGTTGTTTGGACTTCGGGTCTACGAGGGCATCGGTAGGTTCTTTGTAAGCTCAGTCGGGACGGCGCACATTTCTCCGGCAGGTCGGATAGATTAGTCTCTGTGTAGTAGTGTTAGTTTCTTGCAGCCTAAGTCGAAGAGTAGGTAATATAGGCTATATTTAATTAAGAAATTCCCATGGGAACGGTAGCTATAAACCGGAACTGGTAAAACCGGAATCTATCCTTACTTATATTATAAATGCGAAAGTTTGTATGTATGGATGGATGGATGTTTGTTACTCTTTCACGCCTAAACTACTGAACGGAATTGGCACGGAAGGAAGTTTGCACGGAGATAGTTTATAAGCTGAATTAACATATAGGCTACAAAATATCACGATCCGACCCACTGGAGCAGAGTGACGCGGCTAAAATCGCGGGGCGCGGCTAGTGTATAATAAAACTAATTCGTTCATTCCTAAAGCTAAAAAATGATGTTACTTAAATTTGATCACGTGTCACCGTGTTTTTTTTGGTTGTTTTTAACTAATAAGTAGGTAGGTAGCACAACAGTAAATTGTGACGCGATGTGAGTGTCAATGTATGTACAATTCGAAGCGAATTACAGATTTTAACTAGATCTGTCCATATCAAAGTGTAAAAAAGTATTTATTCGCTTACCGCAACAGTACACTGTTGCGGTAAGTGAATAAATCGATGAAACGAGAAAACATTAATTACCACAGACAATATTACTCACTTGTTAATTCGAAAATGGTTGGTTTACGTACGTCTACCTACCTACTGCTAATTACTGGTCAGTCTGGTTATTGTGATTTGTGGAGCAAAACTACATCAGCTATACTAATATTATTAAGGTTCTGTATGTTTGTTTGTATCTCTATAAAATTATTTAATAAACGGAGAAGATGTTTGTTTTGTATAAAAATATTAAATACATTTTGATACAACTTGAAATGCAAAGATGTATAATCACAGCTATAAGTAGCTAATTTAAATTAAATCTAAGTAATAAAATATATTTGGCAAAGTAAATACCTGCCAGTATTCGTATTCGTAGTAACGTGTCGCATTAACGGAGGTAGCTTCGAGGTCTTTTATTATAAATTAACTAAACTACAGTAACGATTTCAAAAATAATTTCAGGAATAGCAAGCATAATTTTTTTTGGATTCCGTACCCGAAGTGTAAAAACGGGACCCTATTACTAATACTTCGCTGTCTGTCTGTCTTTCTGTCTGTCACGTGGCTGTATCTCAAAAACCGCGATCTCTAGACAGTTGAAATTTTCACAGATGATGTGATATTGCCGCTATGAAAATAAAATAAAATAAAAATTTAAGGGAGGCATCATACATCAATTTTTTCTTTTACCCTTTTTTGCTCGGCATCAATAACGGCAACAGGTATTCGCTTTAAAATGGTAGAGAGCCCTTTGTGAGCGAGTCCGCTCGCACTTGTCCATTTTTTTTTATTATTATCGCACGCTTGAACTCTCATTGAATTATTATTACATTAAATTTGATCACGTGTCACCGTGTTTTTTTTGGTTGTTTATATTGTGACGCGATGTGAGTGTCAATCCTTTAATTTTCATTCAAACAAATGTACATTTCAAAGCGAATTATAGATTTTAACTAGATCTCGCAAATTGTAAAAAAGTACATAATACTACATTTTTAATGTTGTAAGGCACTGCCTATCTCATTTTGTTGTAGATGTAGTCCTTTTGTTAGCGATAGACTTCAAATAAATAAATAAAGTCATCGATATTGTTAGGCCGAATTTATAACTTCCGCGATTCCATATTCAATAATAGGTATCTATATCTATTATGTAGTATGACGATACTTTTGATACAAATATCAAGAAGGAAAATAAGGTTATATTTATATTAATTGTGTTGTTATTATTAATCATTTCGTCAGTTATAGTGGCACGATTTAGAAGGAAAATCAAACGTTGTCCTAATAATTTTGTCATGACATTAACCAGTCAAAATCTTTATTTATTACAATGTGGAAACACAATTACCATAGGTATGATTACTATATGCATAAATCTATTCTATACTACTATATATAGCTCATGCTGAAAAGTTTGTTTGTTTGTTAGTTTACTTGGAATTATATAGTTTACTCAGAAACGACTGGTCCGACTTGAAAAAATATTTTATCGAGCAAGGCTATATATAGGCTGTATATTTAATTATAAAGATTCCACGGGAACGGGAGATACGCGGGTGGAACCACGCGAGGGAAGCTAGTAAATAATATTCAGATTAAATTTGACATAACGTAACATTAGTTTAATAAAAAAGGCATATTTAAAACATTTTTTGCAAGCGTAGTAAAGCTTGGAGAAGCAAAAAAAAATGTAACTAGCAAAATCAGTCAAACTAACCTAAAACTACTTTTGACTGATTTTGCTAGTTAAAAGTACTTTTGACTGTTTAAGAGATTTGACTGCAACATATCGAACTCATAGGCATATCGTTACGTTATTACCCTTATGGGGGCTAATCATGTACCTAATCACTATACTCAGTGTTTACGAAGCGTGCAAAAATATATTTAAAATTACATTTAATTATTTTAATATGGTAGGTACCTTCAATCAATGATGTTATATAAGAGGTAGATATGTCATGCTCGTGTTTTGTTCACACAAAAATTTGCCCTTAAGAGTAAACAGGACTGCATGAAAATTAGCGTGTGCTAAAACGAGACTAACATAAGTTCAAGTGTGCCAATCAGCTTTATTTCGTAGTGTGACTTTTCAAGCCCGGGTACAGTATCTTCCTCCTTTTTACTATAACATTGTAGTACTGTAACGACATCTACAGTAGCCGCACAAATACTACAAGACAACAAGCAGCGCCATCTACCACCTAACATCCCAACTTACCTGTAACGCGCAATACAAGTTCGCAAGCCGATTCGAACATATAAAAGTTTCGAACAGTAACAAATGACCGTCGGCTGCCGGGCACACCTCCTCGCCCGGCAAAGAAGATCTTCATTTTCTGTGGAGGAACACCACCGACCGTTCCTCTACACCATCATTGTCTTCAATAATACAGTAACAATAACACAATACAGTAACATAGCAAATGCGTGTCAGTAAAGGCGGAAACATATTGTTAAAACGCGACGCGATCCGATGAAACGCGATGCGTGTTGTTTCTATAGACCAGAATCACACTATGAACACGTCGTGTCGCGTCGCGTCGGATGTTCATAGTGTGATTCTGGTCGACTCAACACGCGTGGCGTTTCATCAGATCGCGTCGCGTTTTAACAATGTTTCCGCCTTTACCCTGCAGTAATGAAGACATTTTGATCGAAGTCATCATAAGTCAAGTTACGTGATTTGCCTCTAGATCTATTCAAGGTCAAAGTCAAGCTTTTAAGTATCATAAAAAAACGTCAACACCAATTTATTTATAACCCATTTATACGAATATTATTAGCATTATGTTAATATTTTGCTATATTAATAAACTTGACATTTGCAATATATCATTGATATGTGTTTTGATATTGTAGAATTGCGGATACTTGTTTCTACTTAGAACGGTCAAGTTTATTGGCAAAAGCTATTAACAAACATTGCTAATTTATTTTACGACATAAGTTTGCTAATACGCCCACTTTTCTGGTTCACATTAAGTTGAAAATAAATCCATATATCTATATAATAAGGTTGTATTTTCAATACCATCTCAATGTTTGATTAATTCGTTAGTTTTAAAACTAGTACCACTGAATATTATTAAATAATAATTAAACAATATTTTTATCCATATAAGAAGGCTAAAGGAATCATTGAAAGACCTTAAATTTACACGTTTGATAACTATTAAGAAGCATTAAATTAAAATTAAATCATTTATAAGTTATGTATATTCGTATAATTTTATTGACAGATAATAATTTATTATTAAATGCCGTGTGGTTTCCGGCTTAGAAAACACCACCCCATATCTCAGGGTGTCGAAAGAGGCTACTGAGAGACATACACCTGATGAATGGGCAGCAGCATCTATCATTTTTAATGTTTTGAACACTTTATGAAAAAGCTTACTTTATAATATTATAAAATTGAGATTAATAACATTCGACCACCGGCAGGATTCGAACCTACATCTTAGAGGTAAAGCCCCTAATGCCTTAACTAATTAGGCTACGGTGGAACCATAGCTGGTCATCGAAATTTATTAATCTATTTGTAACACGTCTTTAAGATGCAGGTTCGAATCCACCCGGTGGTCGAATGTAATTAAGCTCAATTTTAAAATATAGCATAGGTATATCATGTCAAGGATAGTCACCATCTTACTGTGAATACCAATCCGCTTGCCAAGCGTGGTGATTATGACAATATACCTCAACGATCCTGGCTTTATTAGCAACGAAAGGAAGATTTTTTTATCGAAGTCATATCATATCGTTATGTGTTTAGCCTCATGACCATCCTGCGTCCGATCTCTCACCGGTCCGTGTCGATATAATTAATCTATTATTTTAAAATTTAGAAAATGATAGTGCACTTCTCTTGCAAAATTGTGCACTATAATATGGCCTTAATTATATTCCCCATAATTATATTTTCATCATCAGCCCGCATAACGTCTCACTCTAACGTCGGACTCTTCCCGAGGGAGAAGTTTTGCCACAGTCATCATTATGCTTGGCAGGCGGGTTGGTGGTTGGTTGGTATTAAGTATAAACAAACAAAGTTTTAAGTACATACAACGAAACGCTGCTGCCCGTTCCCTGACACAATTGCTATAGATCATGTTATAAAAATTTTACTTAAATACTTGATTATTTCAAAGAATATAGAAAATCAAAAAAATATCAAGTTTTACAATAAATTAAAAGTAGACTGTGATTTTAATTCTTCGGCAGTCAAAAATAAACAAATTATTATTGTAAAGTCTATGTATTACTATGTAATTTTTTCCAGCTAAACTTTACTTCATTTTGTCATTTATCAGTATGCTTGTAGCGCCATCTATTTTTTCAATCATTACTTTATTTAAGTTTACTACTCGACAACAGATGTCGCTAACGGAACAGCGCGCAAAATGCCAAATCGAACATAAAGAGGGCGCTGCAATTTTTTAATATCTTTATTCAAACCTATTACTTCCCCAGTTATTTCTGTAAACAAAATATGAGTGCACCCACCAAGATGGAGCCATTTAATTTATAGTCCAACAATGAGAAGTACGGGTCAAATTGATTGCGTAGACGTTGTTGATGAACCGTCTTCACTGAGTGGCTTGTTGTGTGTCTAAAAATAGAGTGGCCACTCAATGACAACTTATTGTGCCTTATCATTTGATGATCTTTGGAAGTTTCATGAATATTTCAATTGTATGTCATGCGCTTCAATTGATTTCATGCGAACATGTATTTAATTTAAATTGGTAAATGGTAGAGCTCTGTTTAAAAATAACTATTGTATATAAGAATCGGTGACTTTCGATTCAAAAATCAGTTTAATGGTATATAAAATGTATCGAAGCATGTTGGTAAATGCATTGTTACTCGAGAAAAGGACGGAATTTTTAAGATTTCAAGAAAAAATACCTTTACTATCAAAATTATAATCACCATTATCACTACATTTATAACTTTGGGAAAAGGTAAAATCGAATTTTATAGCCTATGTTACTCAGGAACGTATGTTACGAACGAATTATCGAAATCCGTTCAGTAGTTTATTCGAAACAAACATACAAAAATATAAAAAAAATAACTTTTCCTCTTTATCATATTAGTATAGATATACATATAATGTTATCACTTCTTATCACCTGATCTATGTAAGTGCATCCTATAACAAGCAACACGCGTTTTCAGATCTCTTGAAACGTATCAATACAGATGTTTCGTATAATGTTAACACCCACTGAGCGAACATAGAGCACTCTTTAGATTTATTACACATTCGGTTGCTATTATCTGTAATGTAACGTGTAATTGATAGCTTTGTTGTTGCCGGAAGCAATTTTGTTATGATTTATTTTTAAGCGAATCGTGTTTATTCATAATTGGTTTAAAATTAGGTATAAATTTAAATTCTCATGCAGAATTTTTTCGCATTGCTTGAAAACTCTTTGTAATTAATTAATGTAAACTTTTGCACTAAAAAGTTTTTCTTTTTTTTTGGGATGGACCTACGTAGGTAGCCACAAGGCTTTTGCTACTTCACCGGGCATAAAGGCGAGCAGAGGCGGCCTTAATAAATGGATATGTATGGTAGTTACCCACCACATGCAATAATTATTTGAATATGCCACAAACATAACTTAAAGAGTAATAAACATCCATCCATCCATACATACAAACTTTCGCCTTCATAATACACATTAGTAGAATAATACATATAAGGATGGTCATTAATATCTGCATCTTTTGAACATAAAATAAATTTATGAATTTCCCACTAAATATGTAGTAAACATCATGACATTTGCGAAACAGATCCCAAAGTAGATTAGATTTAGTTTCACATTACTTTGAATAACGTCATATAAACCAGTTCCAAGATAAAAATAAAGTGATATAATTAATCAGACGCAGTGATTAAGATGATTGCTATTCATTTTAAAGTTACGCATTTGAATTTTCTATGAAAGACATGACACGACGTGTGAATGATTATTTTAATAGTTGATATAAAACTTATACTGTATAAGTATATATGTGAATAATGTAGAAATATATTTCAGATAAATAAGATTTATTAAATAGAAATGATTTTGTTTACATACATCTAAGAAACCTGCGAATGTAGGGTCTAGAAAAAATATATTATGGTTGAATGACCGTGTCATCATCATCATCATCATCAGCCCGTACAACGTCCACTGCTGAACAAAGACCGACGACCTCCCTCTAGGACCTCCCCCTAAGGAGGAGGGAGGCATAATCACCACGCTTGGCAGGCGTAATTTACATTACATTACAATTATGCTGTAATATACAAGAAAACGCTTCTGACCGGAAGAACCGAAGACCTGAATAATTCTTGACTGGCGTGGGGATCGAATCCTCGACCTCTGAGATTTTAAGTACTTATAGCAATTGCTTTGACTGATGATCGTTTTTGCCAAATTAACTTATACTCCATATCGCTTTTTCTATTTGATCAAAAGCTAAAAAAAACCACAGGAACGGGGGCTACGCGGGTGAACGTATAGCTCCCGTGCCCGTGGAAACTTCAAAATTAAATACATAGCTTATGTAACTTCTTGATAAAAGTATTTTTGCATTTATTTATTTATTTTTTATTTATTTACCAAACACAAAAGATACAAACTATAAATAGTAATGGGCATGAGGACTAAAAAAATCTATTTAGTGTGTCAGTTAGATTACTAAAAAATATTGGACACGTATTTTTTTATTTATGAAATCAATAAAAATTGACAAAGATACAGAGTTAAAAACAAACTATAGAGTTCACGAGAGGGGGGCTTGTGACGTCACTATTAGGTAAAATTGTACCTAATAGTGACGTCACACAAAATTTCAACGCGCTGTATCTTCGTCTATTTTTGTTTGAAGAACGAAAAAAAAATACGTGTCCAATTTTTTTTGGTAATTTAACTGACGAACTAAATAGATTTTTTTACAAACAAACATTCAAATCTTTCGTCTTTATAATATTATTATTATTATACCTTCCTAGCGCGTTTTAGCCGCGTAGTTACCGTTTCCGTGAGAACTTCCTAATAAAATATAGCTTATAATAGCCTTGTTCGATACATGGAATATCGAACACTGAAAGGATTTTTCAAATCGGTCCAGTAGTTCCTGAGATTGGCGCGGTAAAGCAAACAAACTTTTCAGCTTTATATATTAGTGTATGAAAAATCATTATGAAAAATGAAACACAATATAATCAATTCCATTCGGTTGGAAACATTTCAGAATCGAGTGGCCCTCGGGCCGAACGGAATTTACACTGACGTAAAGAAATTTTGACAACCTCCGTAGCGTAGCGGTATGTGGCTCCCTTTAAGTCTCTGTCGTGGGTTCGATCCCCACGCCGGACAAGAAATCTTTGTGTAAATTCTGTAATCAATCATTACCGTATTGGAAAATATTATCCGATCTAAATTGTAACTTAGACCATTATATTTAGAATCATGAAAACATGATTAAAATACTTTTTACTAGCTGCGCCCCGCGGTTTTACCCGCGTCACTCTGCTCCAGTGAGTCGGAGCGTGATATTTTGTAGCCTATAATAATATGTTAATTCAGCTTATATAGTATCCGCGTGCGCACTTTCAGCCAAATCCACTCAGTAGTTTTGCATGAAAGACTAACAAACATACATACATCCACACATACAAACTTTCGCATTTGTAATATTATAGTAATATTAACAAATTTGTTTTTCTGTCAAAACTTAACATTAGGTAACCGAATAATCGTGAATGATGCATTTAATAATTAGTTTGCGCGATCTATTATACATCCTTTTTTTTTGTCCGGAGGGAATGCATAATACGCTTTTCCACCACCGCTGTAGCGTATTCGCGCGTGGGCGGTGGGATATGTGGGACTCGCTCTCTCCATATCGTGGTATGCTAACTCTTACCACGAGGATATACAGTTCGTTTTCTTTGCCTATCTATTATTTTACACTTAAGTAGGTATATTTTTTAAGCCAATACAAAACGGTGTTGCCTTTCCCAATTCAAGGATTATACATGAGTTTAATCTAGGAAAATCCACTACACCGTTAATAGTCGATAAATAACCGTTGTATTATAATAGCAAGTGTACAGCTAATAATTAAGTAAAAAATATATCTATTCTAATAAATAAGATTGAAGTGTCTGGTTGTAACGGAAAAATAACAGGCTTTTACTAAATTCATTTAAATGTATATTTTTACTATATATCATCATCATCAGCCCGTATAACACCCACTGCTGAACATGGGCCTCCTCCCGAGAGAGGAAATTTGCCTTAGTCACTACGCTTGGCAGGCAGATTGGTGACCGCAGTATTATGTTGTAACTCACAAGGAAACGTTGTTGCCCGTTCCCTGATATACGATTATTATAGATGATTTTATAACAATAGGGACCAACGGCTTAACGTGCTTTTCGAGGCACGGAGGATAGTCCCTCAACCAACCAGACCCGTAAAGAAATCTTAGAATTTACACAAAGATTTCTTGTTCGGCGTGGGAATCGAACCCACGACCGCTCGCTACGGAGATTGTCACTATATACACACATATATATATATATAGGGTACTTATAACGAAATCACAATTAAAGGTTTTTTTGTTTGCCTGTGTGTCTGTTTCTTCTGGCTGATCTAAGTAATGGCTGGATCGATTTTGCCGGGATTGGTAGATAGCTAATTGTATAAGGTACTAGTTTCACTCGCGTAGCGCCCGTTCCCGAGGGAACTTCATCATTAAATACCCCATGTTGCTGTAAAGTAGCTTTCTAATGGCGAATGAATTTTTGAAACCGGACCCGTTGTTCCTGAGTTTAGCGCGTTCAAGTAAACAAACTATTCGGCTTAAAAATATAAGTAATAAATAGGCTTCTTTTTATATTGTCTGTCTGTTTCTTTCTCCGTGTATTTCGCCTAATCTCCGAAACGGTACTACCGATTTAGGCAGACCTTTCATTATTGGGCCGGATTGCTCATGCGTACCCGGCCCCCGCCAACGGCGGATCGAAGGAGTGTCCGGGGGGTTTTAGTGGTGTAGGGTCCTCTCCTCGTGGTATGAGTTTAGCATACTACGCTATGGAGAGAGCGAGTCCCACATATCCCACCGCCAGCGCGCGAATACGCTGCAGCGGCGGTGGGAATGCGTAAATGCATTTCAACCCGGACAAAAAAAAGGACTTTCATCGTTACATAGCTAATAAAATTCCTATTATAAAGTCGCGAGTTACCACTAGTTATCCAATAAGTTTATCGGCTATGCGTAAATGCATTTCAACCCGGACAAAAAAAAGGACTTTCATCGTTACATAGCTAATAAAATTCCTATTATAAAGTCGCGAGTTACCACTAGTTATCCAATAAGTTTATCGGCTAGCCTTATCCTACGTTGTAAAGTCATGCGAGGGAAATGACTCATTATGGTGGTCGTATGTAATGAACTAACAGCCTCTATAATAACTATGTAACATAAGTATGAGAGATTGACAATATTCATAGATAATTACTGAAGGTTAGATCAATATAGGTAACAACATAAAATGTATTTATGTAGCTTGATGCTAACAGACTAAGGAGCTAGTTATATATAACGTGATTTTTTAGTCATCTATCTGATATTAATACTGTATGACATTTTTTACCGTCTTGAAAATAATAGGGCATGTATGTGAAATAGATGTGTAGGGCATAGTTATTTTATCTTTTTTTTACTGTCATAGAGTGAAAATCGTTACCGTAAAAATGCGTACTTAAGTTGGTATTTACGCTATTTCGCTCACTCTTTTCATTCATATTTGATTGCGGCCTAGTATTATAGGCACCTATTTTAAATAACATAACGTAACAATCTAATAAGTACGTATTTTTGTTATTAGGATTTTATTTTCAAGACGGTAACAAAAGTCACCTAGTATATAGCTGAAGAGTTAGTTTGTTTATCGAGGAAGGCTATATTATGACCGCTTGTGGCCCTTACAGCTCGTTTCTGTGGTACAAAAATGGTATCAATATCCGCAAATTTCCCTTCGAGAAGAACAAACTTTATTTCTGTAGTACATGCCATTATATTCTGCATGGAAACTAGTGTATTATAATAAGAAAACAAATCAAGACAAGAAATTAAAAAAGAACTGTGAAATATGCTGAAGTAAAGATTCTTAAAGTATCTAATAACTTTAAATTTGTTTGTATGTATACTTGAGTCAAATATTAAGTTTTTTCAAAGCAATAAGAATCAATGCTACACTTTTTATTTCCTTCTGGTTAAATTTGATCGTACATTTTCTACAGCTTAACACCACCCTATTATAACAACATAAGTAGTACGACTTTTAATATAAATATATTATAAATATCCTTAGGCTTAAAACTATCCATCCATCACAGTAATCAGACAACCTACAGACAGTCAGTGCGTTATAATTCGATTATAAAGCATCCGTTGACTTGTATAATTCTACTCTACAGTCAAGTCATACAATACATTTACTAATAATCCTTCCTAGACCTTGTAGACTGCTATATTTTATGACTAAGTATACTAAATTCGTGTTGGGAGCAAAATGTGACGCCGAAAAAGTCACCGAGTACATATACATATATCTCGTAGCCTTCTAGTCAAATTTAAATCAACTGCCTGATTTTATGTCAGTCAAACTCAAAGGGTAGCTTACTATAAGCCAAATTAAACCTTAAGTGATGTTAGTTCAATCAACGATAGGCCTAGGCATTCAGTTAGGTAGGCCACATTTTAAAATGTGGCCCAGGAGAGCCCGTGACGCCAATTTGGCCGCTAACGGCGGACTGAGTGTCTGGTCGGTTTTAGTGGTGCAGGGTCCTCTCCTCGTGGTATGACTTGCTAGTCATACCACGCTATGGAGAGGGCGAGTGCCACATACCCCTTCACCGGCGTGGGAGCGCTCCAGAGGCGGAGGGGATGCGTAAATGCATTACCCCCCCGGACAACCAAAAAAAAGGCATTCAATTAGATCATCATCATCAACCCGTACAGCGTCCACTGCTGAACTTGGGCCTCCTCCCGAGGGCGGGTTTTGCCATAGTCACCACGCTTGGCGGATTAGAGACCACAGTATTACGTTATAATACACATGGAAACGCTGCTGCCCATTCCCTGGTACACGCTTATTATAGATGATGTTATAACAATCGGGACCAACGGCTTTACGTGCTTTCCGAGGCACGGAGGGTAGTCCCTCAATTAACCAGACCCGGATAGAAATCTTAGAATTTACACAAGGATTTCCTGTCCGGCCTGTGGATCGAACCCACGACTTCCGAGACTTAAAGCGAGCCAAATACCGCTACGTTACAGAGGTTCAATTAGATGTCGACGTTTAATTAACGGGCTAGTCTTCTAATGAAATGGCTGATTTAACTAGATGACTGCGATATATATATTGTCCTTTATAACATCGTCTACTTAATAATTAAGGTTTATACATTTTTAGCAGTTATTTACATAATCCTTTATGTACCTATGTTACGTCTGCAACGTAGTGGATCGGACTAAGACATAACTAAGTACCTACGACGTTTGAAATATGATCTCCTTTAGCAGATTGTTATACATATACGTCAGACCGATTTCCGCAACATTTAATAGTTAGTTTCATAGCCAATGCATTTTCTTTGTACAAGTTATCTAATGACAGTTTCTGTGGCGCAGCGGTGCAAGTTTCGGAGGAATGCACGAAGCGATTTGCTTCTTCTTTCATAATAATAATGCTAAGGCTAAGTGTGGAATTCTCTGCCGGGGTCAGTTTTTCTGGAACGCTATAATCTGGACATCTTTAAGGCTAAATTGAACTGACACTTTCTAGGCAAGCGTGTATCATCATAGGCCTTATCTTCGCCTTCCATCAAGTGAGATTATGGTTAAACGTAAGCCTACATATAACAATTAAAAAAAAAAAAGTTCGTGGATTCGATCCCCACGCCGGACTTTTTCATATTGAAATCACTGAATATCAAATTGTTAAGCATTCTTGATCACAAAATAGAATCATTAAACTAGCTTTTAGCATTGCGCATTAACTAAGAAAATTGTCGAGAGCAACTTTATCGTTTTGATTTATAGGCAACACTGAACTAAATATGTAACAAACTGTATCTGATTAAATGTTTAGCGCTATTATTCATTGTAACCATATAATAATCGGTAATTTTAATACTTGTTCCGTTAATTATACTTTCAATATGATTATGATTGTAATTTGAATATAAATTACAAGTAAAGAATATTTAAAATAAATATTGCATATAAATAAGGTGAAAGGTGAAAAAAAAATAAGGTGTTCAGTCAACTGACGACAGAGCTTGTTTTAGAATCTGTTAGGAAATTATAAAAAAAAAATTATCTTCTTAATGTGGAGCGATGATATGGAACTACGCTTATTACATTTAATAACTTCTCCTGCGCAACTCCTGTTCCCGTAGAAACGTAATAATGAAATATAGCCTAGGTATATTACTCTTAGATAACTTAGCTTTCTAATGGTGATTACAATTTTTCAAATATGAATATCCTTACTAATATTATATTTTGTGAGTATGGATGGATAGTGGATGTTTGTTATTCTTTCACGCAAAAACTACTGAATCGATTTGACTGAGACTTTGCACGGGGATAGTTAATAAGCTCGATTTACATATAGGCTACAAAACATCACGCTCCGACCCACTGGAGCAGAGTAACACGAGTAAAACCGCGGGGCGCTGCTAGTATAGTATATATTCACAGGTAATCGCTACGTTTAAATAATCTTTATTTCTCAAAAACCATCTGTCTTATGGCCGCTCTTAAGCCAGTAGGCTACCGAGGTTGTCCAAGCTAATGAAGCTAAACGATACGTTACTATATAATATTATAAAGAGAAAATATTTGATTATTATTTTGCATTGAATAGGCCCCGGAACATGCGATTGTTTAGAAACAATTATTTCATTAGGAAGCTTCGATAGCCTGGAAAAACATAAGCTTTATTTAATTATGAAGCTCCCACAGGAATGGGAAATACGTGAGTGAAACTAGTAATTTCATATAAGTAGTAAATTTAAGTTTAAGTAGTTCACTAATTTCAAGTCATTTTGAATATCTATGCTTAGTAAATGATTTCGTGGTTCAACCCGAAATTGATTTCAGTAACAAAATTCAAATTCAAAATATTCTTAATTCATATAGACCTACACATTTAAAATATTTAAAAGAACATAATTCTTATGATGTCTCTTTTTTTTGCTATTACCATTCTGGACGTGGCAACTCTGAGAAGAACTGAGAAGAACTGGCAAGAAAATTCAGAGAAATCCTTTTTTGAAATAAATGGTTTTGATACATACCATTATTAATAGTAATAGTAAAAGTAGTATTATTTAGGCGCAACTCACTCCCAAGCAGTTTTGTCATTTATATAATCAGACATTTTATAATAACCTTTTACATTGTTTATCTTTAACATACCTATCGTTTAAACAAAACAAAAGATCGTATTATTAGGGAGTTTGTTGTATATAAAAGAATTGCTAATTTTGTGGAGACAAGATGTAAAACAAGATTCAATAAAACTCAATATTCTTATGGACATAAAAAAGGTTTTCATAGACATATTGTGATAGGACTGTACGAATATTTGTCTCCTTAAATTTATCCCGGTGGGAAACTCGCGCCCGACCAAGTTTATATTTGGCCCTTACAATTCGATTCTGTAGTACAACAATGGTATCAATATCCACACAGTTTCCCCAGAGAAGAACAGACTTTTTTTCTGTAATACATGTCATTATATTCTTCATTGAAAATAATTGGGTAGGTACGTATTTCAATGCTGTTCAGGTAATCTCCTTTTTTAAGTGTAATTTTTTGAACACAATTTGCACATCGTCTGCAATTTTCAAACAACATCGCTACTTATTAACCATTTAAAATTTCAAGGTATAACTACCTTGTTATTTTGTATTAAAATACCTGCAGGAACAAACGGACCTGTTTCGGGCGTATCATAATAATAAAGGAATTCAATAAACAAGCGCCCAAGATTTGCGCCTTTCCTTAAGCCTATAAGGTATTTTGTTCCAGTAATTATATGTAATTTTATTTGAGTAATCGTTTCAGTGTGCACTTATTTGGTTGCCAGTAATTTTTATTCGATTTTCAAGCAAATGCCGACTGTCCACTGGATAATTTAAAGGCAATTATTCTCAACAATTACAAGAGAGTATTGTGAAACATTTTTAAATATACTGCATATTGCTATCAGATTGTCGGTTGTAGATGTTATCAATTGAATATAAAGTTGTTCAAGTTTGTCAGATTGTAACTGATTTATTTGAGCTTTGTGAATTGCCGAGACGCTTTTAACTTCACATGTTACGATTCATAATTTGTGAGTATCGGATAAAATTGATCCTAATTGTTATGAGTTAAGATCCATTTTACATTTATGACTTATTATTGTCGTGCCGCCCCCTTTTAAATGAATCTTAATTTGTTTTAAAGTGGCATACTCACTTTCAGAATTTTATGGCGATGGATGTGTGATAAAAACACATTTAATTCTTGTAATAAAGAAGTTACGTTCCATTTGGACTTTTATGATTAACCGTTGGTATTTAAAAACTACTGAAACTTATTCAAACGATCACCAAATTCTTCTTTGTTTGTCGAAGATGTTGTTTATTTCTAAGCATGATTCCTATCCACCTGATTTTAAGTGGAATATTGGTCTATAACAAGAATAACTAGTGTGTCAGTACAGTAAGTATGCCACCTTTCGCACATGAATACAACAAAATCAATAATTTTACTTGGCTGTGCTATAACACCATTATATTTATCCGTAAGGTTTTCTTTTAATATTACTAGCGTAGCGTGTTTTTGCAAACTACTATTCCGTCACGTCGGTAATGCAGTGCAAACCCTTCTGGGTTTAAATGTGGCTAATATAAAATCTTACTAATTCGCTACAAGTTTAAACGCCGCGTTGCGCCTAAGCCTCTCGCATTTTGTTCCAAGAAAGTTATTAGAAACCATTGGATAGGTCATCGACACATGGCATTGGCTGTGACCACAAAGCCTAGGCTTGCTAAACCACAACACTGGACGGCATTAGTGCATTTGAAACTAGATGTCTACATATTTAGAATACGCCGTTTTCCAGCTTGAGGTTTTATAGTAGCTATTTTATTGAACACGACCGTAGCGACCGCAACTTACGACTATCTGCGAGGATCTCGTAATTAAGTTGCCTATGTTATATCCTACGAATCCCGTTCAGAAAATAAATTGTACAGAATGGTATTAGCTTACATTCGGTTACTTGTGGTTATGTTAGTTGCCTGGGGTCAAGATTAATGCTACTTGATCGAAATATAATCTTTACACATACTAATATATAAAGCTGAACAGTTTGTTTGCCTGCTTGAATGCGCAAATCTCAAGAACTACTGGACCGATTTGAAAAATTATTTCAGTGTTAGATAGCTTATTTATTGAAGGATATATTTTCTTTGTATGTAAGTTTCTACGGGAAGGAGAGTTACGCGGGTAAAACCGCGTGTGGGAAGCTATTTAATAAATTAAATACCAAAATGTCGTCGCGTTATGTTGATAGAATCATTTTAAGGTTTAGTTTTATTTATACATAACTTCTAGTAGCGTTCATCCACGTAGGTATATTTTAATTTATCCAAGCAAACTTTGAATCCGCGTTACATCCCCTAAGAAGTTTTCGAAAAATCCTTTCTGAACACGCACCTAAAGTATCACAAGGTAAGGTGTCACAATCATAAACCTACAATGATTATCACGAGCGGTATGTCAAGATTGTCCCAATTAAGAGGAAGAAAAAAGTATTTAAATTCTACGGAATGCGTCAAGGTATTTGAACGGTGCGTTGATAGATTCGTCAGTTACGGTTGCATCTTAAAATACAGAACAAGATGTGATACAGTTAGACAAGATATACATATTACATAGAATTAACACTTCATATAAAAAGCTAAGATGATACATTCTTGATGTGAATCTTATGATCAACAGTTTAGACGGTGAATGTGTTCCCGCGTCGTCGGAAATTGCCAGTTCTCGTCCAACGCACTTCCGTCAGTTATTAAAGTCCCATTCCATATGACCTAGGGTTGGCAGCCGAAAGATGATTCATGTGAGTCAACTGCTTGAGGTATCTCAGTAGTTGCTTTATGAAAAACAAGATCGTTGCGAAAATAACTTACGGATTACAGCGAAAATCTCGGAATTCAATTGCCTATTTTATATCCGACATGATTTTTAACTCGGGAAAATCCTATTCTGAATCATTTAAGCCAGTTAATAAATGAAATACAGCGGTAATTTTGAACACGCTTAAGTTATTTAATAGTCTCAGAGAGTTGAGAATTACTAATTTAGACAACCTCTGTGACGCAGCAGTTCAAGTCTTAACTCAGTTTCGGAGTTCATGGCTTAAATTTCCGCTTCGGACTTCAAAATTTTTAATAAAATCTAAGACTCCTCTCCGGGTTTTCGCTGAGGGACGGCTCGGGATGCACGTTAAGCCGTTGATCCCAATTCAATCTATGATAATCGGATACCGGGTAACGGGAAGCATCGTTTGCCTTTTTTAATAAATATATGTAATCATCATCATCATCATCATTTATTTTTTTATTATTGAACTAATGTAGTATACATTTCTGAATAACAATAAAATCATAAACACATAGAACAACACTCAAGGTGCAATTACATCACATCAATCACAATCGGCAAGTAAAACTGGCTACTGTTGGTTTATTAATCTATTTAATGCAAACAATCAAATGTGTCCTGTTTATACCTAATATTAGTAAAGATAGACCTATCTTTGTACCTATTAGCAGGTGGTGGTTACAATTTCAAAGAATAAATAACACAGTTATTGCCACTACTTAAGCTTTATTAGCTATAGTTAAATGGACGGATACTGTGAATGGATTCACTGGTTAAAGGAATATAAATAGAATATATCGGCTCTTTTTCTAGAAAGTCGTACCAGGGTTGACGACTAAAAGATTCTATTCGGTACGGACCAAAAAAAACTTATTTGCTGAAGTAATATTACTAAAAAAATATTAGACACTTTTTTTTCGTACCGTAAACAAAAAATGACGAACATTCAGCGCGTTTACAATTTTACCTAGGAATGAGGCAAAAGCGCCCCGTCTCCTGAACTTTGTTGGTCTGTGGTGAATTTTTATTGAATTCATAAATCAAAATATATGCGTCCAATATTTAGTGGAAATCTAATTGACGGACCAAATATGTTATTTTTGTCGTCGTCCCTATTGTGTCGGCCTTTAGCAAGTCTCTCTTAAGAGTTTCAGATACTCAGGACTGTTCGTTAAACTGACTATCTATATGTACTCTATACTAATATTATAAAGGGCAAAGATTTGATTGTTTGTTTGTGTTGAATAGGCACCGAAACTACTGGACCGATTTGAAAAATTCTTTCACCGTTGGAAAGCTACATAGCCCCGGATGACATAGGCTATATTTAATTATGAAGTTACCACGGAAATCGCGCGCGGGGAGCTAGTATAGAATAAAATTATATAATTATACATGAGTATACTATCTGTGGATTTTCGGTTACTCTGTTCTTGCTTAATATGTGAGAACCGGCAACTACTATTATGTATTCTATGTTACTTGTACTATTATGTATTCTATGGTATTGCATTTCGATGCAATACCACAGAATCAAAATACTTCGGTATTTGACAACTATAACATTTTGATTGATACTGTTGTCGCCCAGTGGTAAATCATAAATCATTTTTTTAAAATCATAAATCATTTATTTCTTTGCAAACATGGGTACAAGGCATAGATGTCTTATAAATGGTAGGTTCTCCATATTTTACCGTCACATATGTATGCAAAATTGTATATTTAGGCGACATTATTGAATAAACTAAGATTTAAACAAAAAAACTACGTGTAAGTAACCCTTATTTAATTCAAAATATTACATAACAGTGTCAATAAAAAAAATAAGAACGTACCTAATAGGATAAAAATTAAGTAAATTAATGTCAACGTATGGTCTACTGAAAATGGCAGAATTTTCAGTAGTACGCTATGCATAGATTAAATTTTGCTATCTGACTCTTTATTTGAGGATAGTGAAATCACCACTGCTGAACATGGGCCTCCTCCCGAGGCAGGGCATTGCCATAGTCACCACGCTTGGCAAGCGGGTTGGTGACCGCAGTATTATGTTGTAACACACAAGGTAACGCTGCTGCCCGTTCCTTGATATACGATTATTATAGATGATGTTATAATAATCGGGACCAACGGCTTAACGTGCTTTCCGAGGCACGGAGGGTAGTCCCTCAACCAACCAGACCCGGAAAGAAATCTAAGAATGTACACAAAGATTTCTTGTCCGGTGTGGGAGATCTAAAGCGAGCCAATTACCGCTACGCTACGGAGGTTGTCCGTCAATATAAGTTTGTGTGGTGGCAATAACTATTTAATTTATTTATTTATGAGTCAGTAAGCACCTTCTGCTAATAGGTACCATAAGTAAAAACTTAATTTGTCCACGTATATCGTTATTATTGGTTACTGCGTCATCATTAACTGAACATAAACATAATCGACTTCGCTTTACTAAAGTGCCGAAATTAAAAATGATGATAAAAAAAGATGTTAATTAGTGATTATTTTTTAATATATACTGTTTATTTTTTATTACAGCTACTAATTGTTTTTTGTTGTATACCTTTTTATTATTTAATTATAGGTGTATGTTACAGTTCAAACCAAATTACAACAATTGCCAAACTGCATTCCAGTTTGTTGACACAGTTCTCTTAATTTATTATTTAACATTCGATAAAATTTACCTTGAAAATGATCTTCTTCTATATGAGAGTACCTACTTGATATAAATATTAATAGTAACTTTTCACCATATCGCCATCTTACTCATTTATAATATTAGTTGTTTTTTATTTATGTTATTAAATTATTGCAAAAAGAAAATAAGAAGAAGGACCTAATAAATATGAGTAGTTAGCTCTAAGCATCTGGTTACTCAACTCTTGTGGTGTCACTAGTAGGGATGTCAATGAAAATGGAGTATGAAATTACGCAGACGTATCCATACTAATATCATAAGGAGGTAAAGTTTATGAGTTTGTGACGTTGATTTACTGAACCGATTTGAAAAAATATTTTACCAATAGAAAGCCAAGTAATTTGTGAGCGTCATAGTCTATATTTTAAGTCAAAGTTTCCACTGTAACGGGATCTACGCGGGTGAAACCGCGCGCAGGAAGCTATATGTTATGTAGAGAAGGAGTGCAGAACGCAATAATAATTGTTTTTATTATGGTCGAATTTCGTGCAGCAATTTCTTACCTGTATAAATAAAACTAAAACATGTCGTTGCAATCAAATGACAGATCACATTTTAAATTGAAGAACTATGTTGGTGTTATTAATGGTTACAACAGGTTATTACCAGTTGGGTTATTAATGATTGTCGAGAGCAATATTGACCGTGACCTCCGACAGATAAGTCTGAACTGATTTCGTTATCACAAATATTTGTTCTACAGAATGATAGGAAGTACCGAACCCGACTTCCTATCATTTAATTGTATTGATTGACTAAATAAATTTTATATAAGTAAACGTCAGGGCTAATGTTTAAGACACGCCTTATAACACCTCAACGATCTCAAATGCTCATGGATCATGAATGTTTTCGTGGATGAAAACATCGATACAATACAAAGCGAGGTGTTTCATTGCTTCCGCGAAGTCGATGGAACTAGCCATCGACTCGCGGAATATAACAATAGTGTATAGCTTTAGTGATAGCTATTTATTTTTGATTCCATAATATGGCATTGTTCGATTTAAGTCTTGTCAATATATTATGTTACACAAAGCTATGCTAGCACTCCTTTCAAAATTTAAAGTGTCTCAAATAGTGATGACATGACTGAAGAAAATGTATTTTTGCATATAAAAAAAAACAATTTGAAATACTCGATTTTTTTAAATAAAGCGGTCCGCCTGTATTCGCTGTTCTGACTGCACAGACCTGTCTATGTTTCGTGGAGTTAAGGGGGCCTCTCATTGCGCTTGTATTATACAGGGTGTCCCAAAAGGTTAAGTAGCTGGGAAAGGGGGTGACAGGGGTGGACACAATGGTCAATAGAAAAATAAAAAAAAAATCCGCTCTGGGTATTTAAAAAAAAATGGCATTTTTTTAAAAACTTAAAATTTTACACCTTGTTATTTTTGATGTTGATGTTGATGACCTTTTTGTTATTGAAGATTACATAACAGCATTTTTTTTAAATACAGCCATATTTGTAGGTACAGTTAGCACAAGGTGTAAAATTTTTAGTCTTTTAAAAAATGCCATTTATTTTTTTAAACACCCAGAGGGAATTTTTTATATTTTTCTGGTGACCCCTGTGACCATCCCTATCACCCCCCTTCCCAGCTACGTAATCTTTTGGGACACCCTGTATAATTATTTTAATATATCGCAAAAATAACTAGTGACATGTCTTCAAAAACGCAGTATTTATATTTGACACTATATTCTATTAAAGGAATGGTATATATACATATTTTGTAAAAGCATTCACAGAGCAATGGAAAAAGAATTATGTAACTTCCAGTACGCAGTCAATCTGAAGGCAATAAATTTTAACAATCAGCGTTTCAATAAAAATTCCATTTATTTACAAGTAGGTACGTTCTTAATGTTCACCAGGAATGTTTATGGGATAATCAAAACTCATGTGTTCACCACAAAGGATTAACTGGCTTTCAATTACTTCAAATTAAAACGTACTCATAGAAGCACATGATTCACTAACAAAAGATCTTCACGAGACAATCAATTCTTATTAAGGAAACTTCATAAGATTTCATACTCTATGGATATTGTAATAGAATCTATTTTAAATGGCATATCTTGTACAAATATTTACATCGGCATTATGTGATAGTGACAGATAAGAGTCAACTAAATAAATAATGCAAGAATGACCAAGTCATATGACATATTATTCTTCTTTTGTAGAGTTATTTTTAGAATCGTAAATTATTATTGTTATAGTTTGTGTATACAGTTTGTCTGTAAATCAATCACTATCGGTTGTCTTCTATACATATAATAGAACTAGTTGAAGTCAAATTCTGTATGTTGAGGATATTTTGTTTTTTTAATTGGCCGGCAGTCGATTATCGGAAAAAAGCAACATACCTACTCATCACGCTGAACTACTGAATGGATTTTAATGAAATGTGGTATGATTATACTTAATAAGTACTATAGAGTAGGAATCTTCGAATTTTATAACGCATTGGGGCCTGGGGCTTGTTACAATTTTGACAAAGTAGTTATAATTCATTAACGCGTAGTCAGATTTAATAAAAAAAATGTAAAATGGTCTAAAAGCACTAAATTAACGAATATAAAAAAAAAATGTTTGTTTAAGAAGCACTGTAAATACTTGCGTAAAATTGTTTTGGTTTGGCTACTATAAGTTTAGATAACTTTATTAAATATGGACTCCACCGCTATGCCATAGTCTTATTGTGTTGAATAAAATAAAACAAAGAAAAAAATTCCACAAACACAGGCGTATGCATCATTCCCATATCTAAAGGTTGAACTGATAGACACTCATATCAATGTGATGATAAGTAAGATTGCTTAGTAACACATTCTTTCAGAATAGGCATGAAGAATAAAAAAAACATTTATTAGTCCGTCATTAGATTAGCAATTATTACGATTGGAATATTATTTTTTTTTCGTTCCGCAAACAAAAAATGACGAAGATACAGCGCGTTGAAATTTCGTGTGACGTCACTGCTAGGTCACACAAATATACCACATAAATATAGTAATGACGTCACAAGCCCCCCTCTCCTGAACGGTATAGTTTGTTGTTGCCCTGTATCTTTGTAAATTTTTATTGATTTGATAAACACATAGGTACGTGTCCAATATACATAACATATTGTCCAATATGTATTTTAGTAATGTAACTGACGGACTAATTATATTTTTTTAGTCTTCATACCTATTAACAAATGTTCACGTATACTCGTATCTTGGATTTACACTTCTATCTACAGTCTAGTAAATTAGATTATGACATTGCTAAAGTTAATTGTATGTTATAGTTTCCCGCGCGCGGTTTCACTGTCTATGACAAAAACTCCCTCGGGAGGAGGCCCATGTTCAGGCGAGGACTTTATACGGGCGATGGTAATGATGATGCAAGTACAATGGTAGAAAATCCTAAATCCGTAAGTAATCCGTAAGCTACACTCGGGTAAAACCGGGAAGCTATTAATACTATAAAATATAAATTAAGTATGTTCATAACATTGCCAAAAAATGACCAAAGTGTAGATAAGCTAGTTCTGAGGACTGAAAAATCAACCCCTAGACTTGTAACTGAATGACAATGTTGAAATTAATTAACCATTGACCTTTTACAATATCTGTACAGATATTACTCCTTAAATGTAGGTAACGAGCTGAATTAAAATATACGTAAATGGTAAGATATGAGACGTTTTTACTACAAGATCGATGTCGGCTAATGACATATTCTTGAAATGTGCCCGTAATTACTACATAAATGAAAAACGTATTGATTGATAACTTTGACTTATGTCTACTGAACATTATTTTCGGAAATATTTAAGTTTGTACTGGTATAGGGAATGACAAATCATCATATCCCAAAATTTAAAGAGCTTCAAATTTAATTTCTGTTAATTCTTTAGTTATGAATAGTATTTTACAGTAAATATTAAGATTAGACATAAGATTTTGACTTTATCAACCAACTTTACGCCCACTGTTGAACATGGCCCATATTCAACAGTGGGCGTAACGTTGGTTGCTCCTTTGAACAGTCAGAGTCGTTAAGGGAATGCACGCTTGGCAGGCGGATTGGTGATCGCAATTACATGATGAGTAACCTTGAGCAATAGTCGTTGCTGCCATCCAACACATTAATTATTTATTTGTATACTTCAGTAACTAAATTATTATGACGATTCATCGGCGATCACTGCTAAATAGCTGAACACTAATATAACTATTTATTATTATCTAGTAATTATTTATCTAGCAACCATGTTAGGTGCCAAATTACTTCTACGTCAACAGCAACAGTCGAAAATAATTCTAAATGTCTAATTATAATATTAACATAATATAAAGTTAGAAGTTCTTCTAACAGTATTCTCGGTTGAAATACACTTATTATAATAAACTGTTTCATTATCAGATATACATACAAAATCAGATGTTTTCAAAGTTTATAGATGGCTAGTCAACAAAACATAGTAGGTCTGCTATTATTTATAATTGTCGAAATCGTTTCAGGCCAAAACATTGCCGAGGTAAATCAACTTTCATTTCGTTTCTTTAAAGTTCATTCGTCATTATTATTACCATAAGTTCGCGTGTGAGTACTTTAAAAGATAAATGTCAATTAGTTTAAATAAGTACTACTACTGTTTATTATTGCTTCGTTTGATTACTTCTATATTTCTAGATTTCAGAAGCTTAATGACTACTGACGTCCTTATACCTCAGAAACATTTGGACGTAAGTGCCGATTTACGACAATATATTATGTATTTACATACGACGAATGATTCTGACGTATAATGGCACATCCGACTTTATGCTTCTAAGCTCTAGATTAACTCTACTAGCTCTATCTTTCCTTGGTTTTAATACAATACTGACTGTAGTCTTATCAATAACGGAATAGGTACCAGATTGCATTACCAATTTCAATGGTAGGTACATCTTCATTAAGCTTTTAGTGATACATTTGAGTAAGATGTGTTCACAATCATAATTAAAAAAATTGGAACTGCATAAAAAGGTAGTGAAGAAAAAGGAAGTCACTATCATAGTACAATTAGTATAAAAAAAATGTAAAGGTATACATAAAATGTAAACTTTTGCATTTGTGTAACACGAAGCGGCAATTTAAAATAAAATACAAGCTGCAACGTGTCTCACAGCATGACAGTCTAATATAGGTCATCCCTCTGTAGGTAGTCGCATGATTGTGAACAACCCGAGCTAAACTAGTACCAACTGAGCAACAATAAATTAAAACTGGTTCATGCACTGTTCACTAAATAGCGTGTATAACATCCATTAAAAAAAAAAATCTGGTCAAAGTCAGTTAGGAAAGCTTTAGTCCTAACAACATAATCCTATGTAATCTTGAAGAAATAACTGATCGCACAACTAAAACTGTCTCCCGTCTAAATATAAGTAACATTCTCATCTAACATTTGGACGATGCCAGTAGAAATTCTAAGTAGGTATATCTTTTAATTTGTTTTTAACGGCATGCCGCGAAAAGCCATTAAAGAAAACATAGGTAGCTATCGTCTAGAAAGTCTATAAAATGCTTACGCAAAATGTAAGAATAAAATTTATTTTAGTATCTTATCGGCGATCAACAAGTCATTCGCATTTGCAAACGTATACCGTCGAGTTTAATATGCATTCTTTTGACAATATTTGAACTACAACAGCCAATTAAAGCACCAATAAAAAAATATGGCACGACATTACGAACTTATTAAACCATTAATGTATTATAATAAAAAGCCTCAATTTACCTCTAATATGCCTATATATTCTTTAACAACTTACACAGGAATTAAACGTTTAGGAATTTCAATGCAGTTGGATGCTATATTCACATTTATGCGAACAACATTTCAAAATTTATGGAATAAATTAGATAAAAACATCGAGACTTCCGAGGACAATTCAATGTTTTCTCACGGTAATCCAAAAACAGATCCTATTAATGAACATAAAAGTCATTAAAGATTATATATTTGATATGCTAATGTAAATACCTTCCTTTAATAGCAGACATATCTATGTTTGTATAATCATGTTTATAAAAGATACGCCAAAACGTAACAAGAAAGACTAACGAGCCCAAATATAAAACTAAAATTTATCACTAACAGAATTAGGCTACAAATAGCAATCATAATACATCTACAATAAAACCGTAATGCTCTTGACGTCCTTACAGTTTCATTAAAAGTTACAGCCAAGATGTCCTTCTTGGATACTCAGACAATACTTGAACAATAAAATGTAGTAAGATAGTCGGTGAAACACTTGACATACATTTGTAGGAAAAGAAAACAATGTTCATCAAATGAGTACAGTTAATATATTGTCGATGAAGCCTATATAATTACTACCAAAAAATGGCAAGCGGATTAGATTTTTCGAATAAATGGATCGACATTAGAATCAGGAAATACATGAGCTTAATAATATATGCAAATACAATTGTAACTTAAATTTTAATATATTAATGACGCCGGTTACCCAGAAAACGGCTGGAGAAGATCACCAAGAAGGTATATTTTCTATTTCCTATATATGTTTTAGTCACACACATGAGCGCCTGTTTGGTTTCTTCACGTTCGTAGTAAGTTATTTTGCGATAAAACGTAGTGTTTCGTTTTTCTTTCTTATCCTAAAAGGCAACCTTTTTAAATTGATGTAGCAATAATTGACAGTTTGTGCAGTAACTAAGTATAGAACATTTGGCTATGAAATGAAATGATTTAACATAGTAACGTCATTGTACTGTTAGAACTGTGGTATTCGAGACTTTCGAATGAATCCTTAAATCAAATAATATTTAGGTTTTCCGCCGACGAATACGCGATGAAGAGAGATTTTTAGTTTTTAAATTATAGAAGCTTATTATTATTTCATTGTACCTATAAGACACATAAGATGCGTAATTTTTCATGATAAGTTTATTGTTATTAAATTTATTTTTGTAACATAATGATATTAGATAATTAGAAATGATTAGTATAACTTAATTATATTGTAATTGTAATGAAAATCCAGAATTATGTGATAAACATCGGGCGTAATTTATGTCCTTTGGGTCTAATCTTATAACCTTTTTAAAAATATGACTACTAATATGGCAACACAGTATCGTGTTCTTGTCAGCTTATGAATTTATTATCTTGCAAAATTATAATATGTATGTATTTTTGACAGCACCGGATGATATAGTATAAGTATTTTTTGTAATTCTTGAATAAGAACCTAAAATTATAATAACATTACCATAACTATTTATAAATGTAACAATGTATTTAAATTAAAAAAGTTCAATTTAGATTCTTCAGAATGTACTCTAGATCTACTCATTTGTTTTATTGTTATAGTCCCAAAGTATAGAGTAATAATTTAGCTAATATTGCTGTACATAATCACAACCTAACACTGAGTAGTGGAGTGAGTAGAGTGAGAGTTTGTGTAGACATGACTTGTGGCAGTCTCATTTTATGTATCGTACTAACAATAATAATCATGGCATTGTCATCGATCGTTGGACATATCATTAGCCATGAAGCTTGTGTTATTTCACAGAACATAAATGCGAGCATAAAATCACTACATACTTTAAAACAAAGTCGCTTACCGCTGTCTGTCTGTACCTATGTATGATCTTTATATTGTTATTTTTAATAGATAGAGTGATTCAAGAGAAAGGTTTATATATATGTATCTATATTACATCAGCATTCCACCCGAGTGAAACCGAGGAGGGTCGAAGTTTATAAACGACGAACTAAGCAATGCTTTATACTAGGCTCATACAGTGGGCGCATGAGGGTGTAGTTAAATACATGGCTGTATTAAAATGTATAGGATACTAACAGTTCTAGTTCCTGTAATTCATTCTGGCCAGTGTTTAACAGTAACCTTCAAGTAACCTCAAGTACCTCACATACTAGATAATTATTACCTAGCACAAAGGCGACAATCAATTATCAAAGTTCAGACAGTAATGTTTACATACGTTAATAATATCACTGAGTTTATTAAATCGTAATTAGCGTCATTATTATTGTATTAGCCTGTACCCGTGCCGAGTTCAAGTGGACAAAGGGAAAATGTTATGGTTTTGTTTAGAAGATTAGATTCACTACCCCTCTTTTAAACTCCATTGCCTAACAGTTACTTATTCCTCGGTTGCATTTCCTTTTTCATTAAAATATAGAGTTTATCTATACACAGTCATTAAAGCGGCCCCGTAGCCCAATGGCTACGGCGCGGCGTCAGACTTGTGATCTTGTGGTCCAAGTTCGTCTACCACGCAACGCGTCGGTAGTGCTATTGCAAGCATTTTAGCTTAGCACGGGAGGTTAACAAGAATACTAGTAGACTGCAAAACTCTGCTAGTAATATTTAAAACAAAAATAAATTTATCTTTATTGCTTCCATAATGTTTACATAGGTCTTATGGTTAGTACAGTTGATGTTAAAGTATCAAGATTAACATAAACACTGTTAGAGCACAGCAGGTATATTTCAAGTATTTTATACAAATAACATTAATTACTAACTTATTATTATTGTTTTATATATCTATCTAATGATATTACTGTCGTAAAATAAGTAAGTTTAATGGCAAGTTCTCTATCTTTACTTTATGGGGAAAATACTTTTAGTGTTAGTACATACATGTAAGAACTTCCTTAACAGATACCGCCTGCAGTACAAAATATAACTCTATATCAAAGGCATAAAATGGTTTTTACTTTGATAAATTATATTCTTGTGATATTTTAAAATTTGCACGGCGGGATAGGTATGCACATACCATTAAATTACTTTTGACCCCAATAACACCAAGATATAATTACTTTGCTTCTTTAACAGATTTTCTTGGAATGTATTGCATTTATATTCACAGCTTTTGAAGTCGGAACAAATCAGTCGCATTAATAAGTGCCAAGCGTCATGGAGACTATTTTAAAACAAAAAAATAATGAGAGTTAGATACGAATAAAGTATTGATATTAATTATAGATGAATAAATGCGTTATCAACAATTAAGTTCAGATACCTAGTTCATAGTAACACATCTTAATCGCGGTACCTTAAGGCGAATCATCACCTTTTTTTTATTTAACTGACGTACCGACGTGCATTTGGCCACACGCCATAAAAATCACAAAAGTAAAAAAAAAACAGTTTATATAAATTTAATGTAATGATTACTTAGCTATAATTTAAAACATAGGTAATAAAACAATATGACAATAGAAACTGCGATAATTTTAATCCATAACGGAGACGGCTCTAAAGATAATCTCTGAGGTATCCCAAACAAATTTCCAATTCTAAGTCGCGGCGTCTTGTCCAACTATAATAAGTCTTATTTCATACAATATTGTCACAGTGGAATACCGACATTTGAAGTATAATGTGCGATGAGACAAAGATAAGGATAATCACAAAGGTTATCTAGTCGCCTTGAACCACTACTTTTTGACAGTATTTTTAAACTGCTAATAAAAATGCTAATGACAAAACCCGTAGAACTTTATCTAGATTATCTGGCACCTTTTCAAGTACACGGAAAATATATTAAGTTGTTAATGTATCTACTCTACAAGGAACTTTGTCAATTGATAACGGATAACGAGTATGTTCTTTGTAAACAACACACAGCTACTTGTTGGTACAGAACCTGTTAAATAAAGGTTGGAGGAAGCGCATAGACGTACGTTTACTTGCCTAACTCGTTTTGACTGTCAGTCTCCTAAAAGTCTTTGCGCGTAATATATACACCATGATTTTTTTTTCGTTGATAATACTCAGCGAAATGATTTATATTTGGTTGTACACTCGAACCAGATTATCTTTTATTGCAAGGCACTATAGTTCATTTTGCCATGTTTATCATTGCCGTCTCCTTGAGTGCTACATTTTTTGTATAATTTGTATAAAACATACGCCTGTTTTAAAACTTTAATGTTACGTTTTCCTGCCAATCATTGACAAGGACTAAAAATTACGGTTTATATATCTACTAGCGCCCCGTCCCAGCTTCACACGAATGCTATTCTGATGTATTATACATATAAACCATCCTCTTGAATGTGCTCTATGTAATAAAAAATAAACCCCATCAAAATCCGTTGCGTAGTTTTAAAGATCTAAACATACATAGGGACAGACAGACAGCGGTGAGCGTCTTTGTTTCTTATTATGTAGTAATGTATAATGCCTCAAAGTTAAAGCCCTATGATCACCTAATGCTCAATAAACTATTGTACCTGCGACACATAACATGGTTACAGATTAACAATCAAATAAAACCGTAAAATTATTACGACAACTACATTAAGTATCAATATGGCAATAAAATGTCAAATTAATTAAAATAACTCCTATGTTATTAGCAATAATAATTAATTTGCACTTTGTTTTGAACTTGAAGGTAAACATGAAGGATACATGACACGAACTATCAATTCTTTCCAACATGATACCGTTGAGAATACTAATGGTTATGTTTAAATTCATACGAGCTATCATTCACGCTATTATATCCCGATTGGTGGCATTTATCAGTTAAATGATGTCGGATTAAGAATACAAATTTTGAAATGATTCTATATCGAATGTAAGTGCAGTAATGAATGAGAATAATGCAGATTATGTTCACATAAAAGCAAACGAATGAACATTCAAAATGTAAAGAATCATAATACATCAAAACGGTTAACGGTTTACGTTATAGGTATTTAACGACGATTTTCATGAAAAAAGTCATTTTTATTTGTTATTTAACATTTATAGAATATTTGTTTTGCGATTCAATAACGGGTATATTTTCCTGAAAGTTAACTGCAGTAGTAGACCAAGGATTCTCAATACAATGGTAAAGTGCAGAACAGTACATATACAATTTGAGACGCGAGATATTGACGTGGCTTTTCATGTTTTTGACCTTATGATGCCTTTACATTCGGAAAATAATCTACCGAATCTTAATCTTACCGACAAGAAAAACTATATTCGGTCAAATTGAAATTGCTAAACACTGAAAGTACGAACATTTTACCTTAACATTAATCATCGTTCGTCGTTACAATAATAATTCTAATAACTATCATTTTTATACGTCCAAGGAAAGTACGAAGCCCTAGGTGAGTAATGTGTTTTCTCTTCTTTTATATTCAGCAAATTTTCCCACCAAGCGGGAATTTATTTATATCTACTAACAAAGTGGAAATGGGTAAATAGTTTACATGAATATGAACGAGGTCATACAAGTGGTTTTTTCACCTTTGTCCTTTACATAGCATACCTCATACAGGATATCCTAATTGGAATCAAATTAAACATTAATAATAAAGCTTGTGCGAAAAAACCAACCGATCCTGTGTCTTTTATTTGGTCTACGATAAAATTAAAATTAGTAATCAAAATGTTCTGAATGTTTATAGATTATAGTAACATTGAGAGTATTTAGTCTTAAGTGATTTTTGCTATTAAATTAAATTCCGTTTCTATGTTTTGTTTAGTTAATGTGTTATTGTGACATTTTTAACCGAAATAATGCATAATAATATTGTTGGTGTGTATGATATTTAAATACTTTTTATCGATTATCATGTTTCTATTATAGATCTCTTTTCTATATAAGAATGTTTTCCCTCAATTGTGTTTTTTTGGATAAAAACACAAATTAGTTAATCCATTTTATACGTTATTTTTGACAGTATGCAATTGAGTAAAAGTACATAAAGTACAAAGAGCTGTAAATTGATTATTACTTACTCCATATTTTGGCAGAACGAAAAAACGCTAAACTTAAAATAAGCAAGTATATATTTTCGTCCTAAATTACTGCAAATGTAATTGTCTGGTTATATGTCACCTTACTCATAATATTTTGGTTAGGTTACTTGGTGTCATTATACTTACATTTGAAACATGTTGGTCTTTCATTAAACCTCTATTCATTAAGTTCTTCGAATATATGTATGTTTGAACACCGTATTAGTCTTTCAACGATTTAAGATACAAGTGATTTGTAGGTACATGTATTTACGATAATGTAACAGGAAAATGTGTAGAAATCAACAAGAAAATTCAACAAAGTTAATCTGATATACATATTTTGTATATTCTTGTCACGACTTCATTATCACCTTACTTTTATTAGCTATAAGAAAACCTCAAATAGCTTACAATTATTATCTACTTGAGAAATTATTTTATTTGTTTAGATTTTGCATTTTTAAATATGAAGTATAAACTACGAAATTTATCAGTAATTTTAAAGATAAGTCACAGAATTATTTTAAGTTTAGTGCAGTTTTTTGTATTTTTATTATGTTTTGCTATTTGCTGAACGCTATCTTTACGATCTCAGTTCCATTATAAATTCATAACATATATAACGTGCAAACAAAAAACCCTCCATTCTGTGTTAATTTTATTTACTAGTATTTGTATAAACTAACCAAACATATACATCGCTAAAACTTTTTTTATTCGAATGTATTTTTCCACAGTATTCGGAACTATATGCCTAATTTGGCTTAGCTTTCTAAACAAGGGTCGTTATTTCAATAAAGTGTCGTCAAATATATCACATCCGTGTATAAGAAAATTGGCTAGCAAATATCATTTTGATCGTGATAGACAAAATAGACGATAAATGATATTTTAAGCCTTATGATAGATTTCATACTCAGACATGAGATTATGCAAGGTTTTATGACTGCACTGTGTTTTATGACGGATATTATTAAAAGTATAGCTTTGCACGCAACAGGTGCTAGTTAATTAGCAGTTTAGTATATCTGCGTTCACTCCCAGCCGTCAGAAATATATGAACTATTAACTGCCAACTACAAAGTTCTTTACTGGCATGACCAGCTGTTTAAAATTTTCTTTACTTGATAACAGACTAAAATAAAATAAGTCTGATTATAACATAACCGAAATCAATTCATTAGACATGTGTAATGAATGTAAACTTGTTTACTTTATCGAGTATAGATAACATAATGGTACTTACGTTTCGTTCTTGTCATACACGGGGAATGTTTGGTGAGTCAAATCCTGGAGAGATGAGCTGGTCTGGGGCTCAGCAGAGATACCCAGAGCTCTCTGCTTTCTCTGGCCCCTGGATCCCCTAGCATACTGCTGATAGGGGAACACGCTCTGCAGTTTGTCAAGCTGCGAGCGCAGTTCCAACATCTCCTGATCGCGTTGCTTGAGCAACGCCTCAAGCTCCCTGATCCGTTCGATCAGGGGCTGCATATCATTCGCCATCGTCGCGTTAGCAACACAATTCTCGGAATCCGCGTTCATTGCGCCTGGAGTCCCCATTATACCATTCAATTCTATCTCTCTATACGTTTCGTTTAAAGCACGTCTATCGCCGTTCACTGTGGGCGCCACGGTAAGCGGTCCTCCACCTGTATTCACTAGGGTCCTCGGCTCATCGTCAGCAGCTGTACGCTGTGACGATCCAAAGCAGAGGGTGTCGAAACACACGCGCATTCACTCGGTTACCGAGCACCGAACAGAATCACTGAGGATCGCACTAGTTTTGTAAAGAGTTAGTTAAGGTTGATTGTGTCCACTACACTGCACTGTGATTTTTAACGGTTCGTAAACACGGAGTGGCTGGGAGTAGGATGTGGCGGGTGCGTAGAGCCGTGCGGCGCGGGCGCGTACGAGCAGAGTTATGTAGATACGCGCGCCGCCGGGCCTCTGCCGAGGAATCAGCCCCGCGTACCTCGCCGCCGCCCTGAAAATAATTTTCTTTTATTACTTATTGGTATGAATTATGTTACTTCAAGTTATTTTTAAAATAACGTACTTTACAGTGGTTCTATTGTAATATAATGCTTTTAGATACTCGTGCAACTACAATATAAATATCGCTTCTCTCTGGAAGTGGACAAGGTCATTGTGACTCCAATTTCCATGTACCTTTTGTATTCATAGAAAAATTTAAATTATCAACATTCGAAAAAAAAAACTCAAATAAACGGGAATAAATTTGATTGATAAAAATATAAACTATTATGATACATGAGCAAAATATGATAAAGATAGCTGACCACATTACTAGTAGGTGTATCTACAAATTTATGTAAAATAATAATGAAACTAGTTGCTAATATGTACCTACTCAGCGTTATGATATTCAATAGCTTTAAAAATTACAGATTAAAATGACTTGGAACCTATGTTATGGGGATCCGTTTGAACAACCAACATTATATTATATTGCAACGCGCTAGATCTCATTTTGCCATGTAGGTACATTTATCATTACCGTCTCCTTGAGGGAAACTTTATTATAAAAACCATAATTATATATCTGTTTTAAAATTTTAATATGCCTACTAGGATTCGATAGTAATGCTGATGGCAAATCGTCCTGCCCATTAAATGCAATATAAGCAACTATTTTTTTTCGTACGGACATAATATGTAGTTAGCCCCGAGGCTTTTGCTACTTCACCGGGCATAGCAATATAAGCAGCGATAAAAAAACACAATGCACATGACACATCTATAAATAAGTAGTTATTTTGTAAAAAATAAAACAACAAAATGAGTTTTATTATTAAGTAACATAGAATATTATATTATGTAGCAAATTCAAATGACACGTTTAGATAGTGTTAAAAATGCACTACAAAATAAAAGCAACTGAATGATATATACGCCGGTTTTAAATTATTCTTTAACTAAAACCTTGAGATTATCCGGTCTATTAGTATTAATAAAAAATATAGAATCAGATGATTTCATTAATTACTTCTTGTTATAAGAAGGATATCATAAATTAATGGAATTTATTATTGATTAAAATTATTATCTATTATTGTTGTAATAATACATTTTCAGTGAAATGTCATTTATTGTAAAATTTGGTACCTGAGTAGAATAATGTTGAGACTTGGTCAGTACATAATAAATAAATTAGTTACTTATAGACTTATGACTACCGTGATTTTTTGTCGTTGTTAATGATAGGTAGGACAATTATTCAATTCTATAAATACGCAACATTAAAATTTTGAAATAAGCTTCCTTTTTACCAAAAAAAAGTTTCCCTTGCATTAAATGAGCTATAGCGCGTTGCAATGCAAAAAAACCTAGTTTTTACGAACGGGCACAACACAGATTATACGACGTTTGTATCTATAATTTTGATTCTATTAAAAAAGTATATTTACCTACATAGACTGATTGCACAGCCAAAATTAAATATTTCTTGTGATTTCTTCCAGACAATTTACTATATAAGTGGCTATTAGTAGTTATTCATTAAAAAAATAGCAATAAATTGAAAATAGTCACTGATAACTTCACATTTCGTACCTTTACTTGTTAAAACTTCGTGGTCCATCAAGAAATGGAAAAATTGTTACCAAATGTATTTTTCCATAAATTTGTTATCACTTCTACCTTTTTGAACGTTTCGCTAGTACTCGGTACAAACGCGAACTTATCAATAACTAGTTTAAGATAAAATCTATAGTATCTGTTTACAGCTCTTAGAAGATCAATGGTCACCTGATTGATACGCAATATGTCTGCCACATGCCATATATCAGTTGCTTAACATTTTCCATTTTTAACATAATAATATATTTGGAGCATAAATACATTAAAAAAGCGTCAAAACGCATCAATAAATATATTTTATATTGAATTATATAAAAATATCCGTAAATTAATAAGAATAGCTTAGGTAAGTATTAAGCATTTAACGTTAATATACGAAACAAATAAATACATTAATGAACCCATAAATAAATAATGTGCAAGAAACTGTAATAGCTGACGGTGGCTTCTGAATTAATATGAACTTCATGATATGACATGTATTTTCAAAAATGAAAAGTCTTCAAATATTAGTATCAATATTTAATCACATATCCATATCACGTCAATAAACCCAAGCTAATCATATTTAAAAAGCTACAACCGGTAACGAAAACAGGTGTCAGATTTAATACATTTTAACAAGTCTTAGTTACTACTGCTATATTAAGAAATCTATTTCAATTTAAACTCAAGAGGTGTCATGTGGGAGATTAAATCAATATCATTAAAGATAAAAACAATCAAGATTATTTAAGTACATTTGAATTTATCTATCTTGGAATAAGCACTCAATTAATATACTGTCAGTATATATATAGTGACAAAAGTTCTACAAAAATATTAACTTTTTTATTTGATTTGGAATATAAGGCATGCAGCAAATGTCACCGCAAATTAATGTTTTATAATTTATTTTTTTTCAATCTTAGAAAAAAAAAAATTAGTCTTTAGTTATATATTATGTATTTTATCGATGTACATTAAAAAAAAATGTCTCTGACATTTCTGGAAATGTTAGCCACATTCTATATTTAAAATTTAACCATTACCAAGATTACCAGCACGGTTTTAATCTAAGGTAAACGGGAGACAATTTTTTATTCTATGATCGAAAAAAAAAGGAAAATTATAAAACATACTAATTATAACATTTGAAATATATTTAAAAAAAAGTTTAGATCAAAGCGTTCTATGAATAGAAGAAAAGAGAAAATATTTGATGATACTTTGAAACAGAACTGAAATAACGAAACATTTTAGTATGGAAAATGCTATGGAACTGACAATTTCAGGGCAAGTGGCCAAAAGTAATGAATTTTATATCAAAGTAAATAAGTTAATATTGACATTTTGTGAACGTTCGAAAGCCAAACAAGGAATAGCAATAGCAATTTTGTTGATATGCATTTTGGTTTGGTATTTTCCAGGGATCTGCGTTTTTGTTTTGTTTTGTTTAAAATGTATTTTTATGTATGAATATCAACTAACATGCAATGCAAATGCATATCGGTGTGTGTAGGGAGGGCCTTAACAAATAGACACACATCTTTGACGAATACTTACTATAAACAACAAAGTTAGACTTATTTAGTTAGTTAGTTAGAATAATTATCGGTGGTTAACAAAAATAGTAGTCCCAGTGAGAATTGTCTCAGACAGAAGCAAAATTATTTTTTGCAAGAGGTGACTAATTTGACAACAATATTATTTGTTCGCTGAATGTCTATGACAAGGTTGTCTACGGCGGTCCGTAGCGTAGCGGTATTTGGCTCGCTTTAAATCTTGGAGGTTGTGGGTTCGATCCCCACGCCGGACAGGAAATTTTTGTATAAATTCTAAGATTTCTTTCCGGGTCTGGTTGGTTGACGGACTACCCTCCGTGCCTCGGAAAGCACGTTAAGCCGTTGGTCCCGATTGTTATAACATCATCTATAATAATCGTATACCAAGGAACGGCCAGCAGCGTTTCCTTGTGTGTAACAAAATAATTCGGCGGTCTCCAACCCGCCTGCCAAGCGTGGTGACTATGACAAATACCCTCCCTCGGGAGGAGGCCCATGTTCAGCAGTGGACGTTATGCGGGCTGATAATGATGAGGAATGTTTATTAAAGGTGTTTATAATAAAAATATTTGTAATGGTTTCATATTTTTATTTTCTTGTATACGACATATTATTATGTAATGTCGCTCACACCAATTTCAGAAAACTAGTTACGTGACAAGTGAATCCATAATTACCAATGTAAATTTCTCTAAGGACTGACTAAAGACATTGACATAATGAAATGTTAATAGTAAACGACCTTATTCCAAATCAGTCGGTGGGAGTTCTTGTTCCGATATATAATAATTGTTTAGTTCCGGTGGGTGTACATAAAATATCTCAAAAGGTATACAAAGAAAAGGACGGAACATATATGCATACAATCGCAATGTTACTGTACAAGGTGCCAATCAGTACCTATATTGTAATATCACTGTGCCTCCGATTCCGTCGGCGTAGAAAAAAATCTTCATTGGTGCTCCGCTTCTATTGAAATAAGCGTGATGATATATTATAGCCTATAGCCTCCTTCGATAAATGGGCTATCTAAAATGTAAATATTTTTTTAAATCGGACCAGCGGTTTCTGTGATTAGCCTGTTCAAACAAACTCTTAAGCTTTATAATATTACTAGCTTCCGGCGCGCGGTTACACCCACGTAGCTCCCGTGCCCGTGAGAATTTCGTAATAAAATATAGCCTATAACCTTCCTCGATAAATGGACTATCCAACACTGAAAGATTTTTTGAAATCGGACCTCTAGTTCCTGAGTACTTTTCGCGCGTACAAACAAACAAACTCTGCAGCTTTATAATATAAGTATCATCATCATCATCATCATCAGCCCGTATAACGTCCACTGCTGAACATGGGCCTCCTCCCGAGGGAGGGAATTTTGCCATATTCACCACGCTTAGCAGGCGGATTGGTGACCGCACAAGGAAACGCTGCTGCCCGTTCCTTGATATACGATTATTATTGATGATGTTATAATAATCGGGACCAACGGCTTAACGTGCTTTCCGAAGCACGGAGGGCAGTCCCTCAACCAACCAGACCCGGAAAGAAATCTTAGAATTGACACAAAGATTTCTTGCCCGGCGTGGGGATCGAACCCACGACCTCCGAGATTTATAGCGAGCCAAATACCGCCACGCTACGGAGGTTGTATAGATGTAGTTAAAAGGGAAGGCATAAACTTTAGAAGCAACTTATATTTGCCTTATCGATCGAAACTCACTATCGTTCACGACAACTAACTGTATTAGCCATGACATGGGTGTTTATTTAATGTTTACGAGGTTTAAAGGTGTTGCGTCAACATTTTGTAACAAAACGTAGGATCAGGCATACGATAATTGTACCAGTAAACATATTGACGCATACGGATTTCGTTCACAATACTATTTGGCTAAGTGATATATATTTTTAACGTACATTGAGAGGGTTCGACCGTTTTTAAATAGTTATTGACAGCCTCCGTAGCGTAGCGGTATTTGGCTGGCTTTATTTAAATCACGCAGGTCGTGGGTTCGATCCTCACGCCGGATCTTTGTGTAAATTCTAAGATTTCTTTCCGGGTCTGTTTGGTTGAGGGACCTACCCTCCGTGCCTCGGAAAGCACGTTAAGCCGTTGGTCCCGATTATTATGAAATCATCTATAATAATCGTATATCAAGGAACACGGGCAGCAGCGTTTCCTTGTGTGTTACAACATAATATATTAATAATGATGATTGAGTTATTATAGAGAAACAGAAATGTTTCACACGACATCCAAATTGACTTAAGTCAGTTTTTCGTAAAAATCTGCAAGTCACCGGCTGGAATACGCACCTACAGAACTCAAAGTCATTTAAATCAATCGTATTTATGTTTGTTTATTGAACAAACAAGAACGACGTATGTGTCGCATATATAAATTAAAAATGGATTGACTTGCTCGGATTTGTCTCTATCAGTATTTTTCTAGTCAACTCCCGCACTTGAGAAATTAATCCCAGTCTCACGGGATACGCGACCAACAGAATTCACGATCATAAAGTTCACACAGACACAGAACAACTATTTGTAGTTCTATTCATTGCAAAATATTAATTTACTGTTCAAAGAAATTGGTAGGTACACATGTTAAGAAATCTTTTATTACTAAGAAAACCAATTGTATCAAATCGGTCACTTTGATTATTAGCCATTGAGCGAATTGGCCATTTTGATTAATAGCTGTTTTGAGAAATGGCCATTATGAAAATAAGACCACTTGAAAACTAGCCATTTTGATAATTAGTCGTTTTGCGTCTAAACCATGACAATAACCTGTCTTTTCAAGAAATGTACGAACGCCTGAAAATAGGTTTCATGCACACTTGTCATCTTCCTTCATGCTGGAATCAATTCTCTTAATATTTCAACATTAACTTAAAGCCTTCTATTTACCAATTTTGATATTGATATTGAACTCACACATGTAAATATTATATGTGTGAGTTGGACAGCAAAAGCGACATTAGGTAGGTACGTATAACAGAGATCTACAAATAGAAAAATATAAGATTGCCAAGTAATAATTTTCCGTATAATTCTTATGTCTTTACGTTTAATGTCTTAAAATAATTTTGCTTTAATATAAATATTAACTAGTCAATAAATTATGATAAGTAACATCATTGTCGACAATCTTCCATTCTTATACCCTTCATTATCATATTATGTAATGTGACGATATCACGAAACCAATTTATCCTTGGTGTTGACATCCGAATGGAGTATTTATTTGGTTGTCTTCTCGTTAAATCAGTTTAACAAGCTTTGTGTCAACTTTATATTGACGGGTAAATGAGCTAAGCGACACTTCGGGTGATACTGGATTATATATTTTATATAAACTGTTCATAAAGTATATAATTAAATATCGCTCATGGTGTCACTTAGTTCAGTTAGACTTTTACCCGTCGATATGGTGTTGTAACTGTTTTTGTATTTAAAACTTCTTAGAGTGTATATGTCACCGGAAAATAATAAGAATCGTAAGTTGATCAACTTTCCGGTTATTTGATAAAATAACGAGGTTTCGGGTGGTTAAAAAAATAACCTAAACCTAAACCAATGAAGTTCAACAGGACTTTTAAAGTTGAAGTTTTTTGTTTTGTATAATATAAAAATATTCGGTGAAACTGGTAACTAAATTTAACAATATGAGTAGCACGGATGTTGATTAACTTACGATTCGTTTTTCACCACCTGGACTCAGTACAATTTTCCATGGTTCACACAAATAACTCTCCCGGCTGGGAATCGGGACAATCATAGGACAATTTCGTGTGGTTTCCGGCTTAGAATAGACCAGTCCGTGTGACAGACACTTAAGTTTTGTAAGAGGCGCCTAAGCGAAATACAGCTGAAGGATGGGCAGCAGCATTTATCACCTCAAAGATACTCCCATTTTTCTGTGATCACCAATCCCCCTTCCAAGCGTGGTGATTATGGCAATATCCTTCAACAGCCCTGGCTAGCCATAGTCTGTCGAGAGGAGGCACATGTTTAGTAACAGACGTAAACGGGCTGTTGAAGTGAAGAAGAATATCGAACCTATAACACCAGGATGCAGTCAAAACACGAACACTATCGTTCAGGAAATGATCACACTTATAATGGCCATGATATCGTTAAATATGTTTCTAATGTTATGAGTTGTTCTGCAACATTTGAATAATGTATTCCTTTTTTTATTCAAATACATACTACCTCCTTACATTCAATCTGACAGAATATCGAATAATGATAGAAAGTGACAATAGATTTTAAGGATGAAAATCAAATGTAACAAATTGATTTTTAACCCTTTAAACCATATACATATAAAGAAACTATTTCTTGACAGATGAAATTCTATCTTATTAGCAACTGTCACTTGCGCGGTGAGTATTACCGTATCACAGCCGATATTCAAAAGCTTACCTACCTTAGTTGTCATACATGTTACACTATCAAAACAAAATTAAATAATCAGTAGGTATTAGTGTCTTAGTGCCGACTTTAATTTATTTTTAAAACCTAAGTACCTACATGTGTTCAACTTAATCAAGTTTATCGATCTATAACAAACCTGTTTGTGACCCGTTTCAACTTAGTTTTATTCTAAACATAAATCCTTACGTATGTACAATTATTCTGAACAACTAATTTCCGAGTTAATATTTTATGTGAAACTGTGGTCGTTTAAAATGTTTATATATAGAAAAAGCTATTAAATCTTGTAATCTTTATTTATATTGAATAAAAACGATATTTGTAGAAAAATATTATCATCTTCTTTTATTTATAAATTATTCCATTAAAAAACCTCTGTGGTGTAGAGATCTTAGTCTCACTTTAAGTCTATATTAAAACAAAGTCAGGTAAAAGTCTATTTTGGCCGGATTGCTCATGCATACCAGGCCCCCGCCAACGGCGGATCGAAGGAGTGTCCGGAAGGTTTTAGTGGTGTAGGGTCCTCTCCTCGTGGTAAGAGTTTAGCATACAGCTATGGAGAGGGCTAGACCTACATATCCCATCGCCAGCGCGCGAATACGCTGCAGCGGCGCGGCGCGCGGCGCGGCAGTCGGATTGCGTAAAAGAATTATCTCCGGATTACATTAATACAAACTTCAATTTCAGTACGGGCAAACCTTAAACGAGATCGCAGGCAAGGTCAGTATAATAATTTAAATATTATGTCAATGATTTCGGTCGTCAAAGATTCTCATACAAACTATGATGCTTTGTATAAGTACTTTAATAAAGAATGAAATGAAAAACGAAACTAGCACGAGGAAGAGGTCTAAAACTTGACCCCAGCAATTTGCTCAAGTAACGAAATAACACTACACTCTATCATTATGGTAATTCATAATTAAAGTCTTGAGATGAATAAAAAATACACTGATGTCAATGTCGGTGGCCGATCGTGTAATCTGGCTGATCGTGATATGGCGCCATTTTGTAATTTTGTTGATTATACTCAGCCAATTCATGGAATGGCTAAATTGAATATGAGTCCAACACTAACTCGAATATTCATCAAAACGCACTTGGCTACTATAAAGTGGATCTAAACATTGCAGCAATTTTTTTTAAAACGTACCGAAATTAATGGTATATTTCACCTTGTTCCTGGCTGATTGGTTTGTAAGATAAAACAACTTTATGTTTAACCAGGGTAATAGTTACAAACTACGTTAATTGATTCCTAGATAAAATTATTTATCTGACAATTTCGTTATAATTATGTGGTATTACCCATCTCATTCATCTGCGTTCAGATGGAATTTTCTTGATTCGATAACCCAAGGCGAATCGGTTGCAGTTAAAATGAAGCTGGTGTCTTCGATTTCGGACAAAAAATCGAATAGTAAACTTAAATATTTGACTCCTGGGGCACCATTTATCTAGGCTGGAGCTCTGCTCGCCTTTATGTCCGGTGAAGTAGCAAAAGCCTTCTGGCTAAATACAAATGTCCGTCCGAAAAAAAAAAAATTACTCCTGGGGTTTATGGTCCTCCGAAAATCGGAACGTACGTCATGTCTTTTCGTTTCCTTTCCGGAAATTCTTATAAGCTTTTTAAGGAGCACCCGAATATGACCCCACAACGTTGTGTTCATTGTGTGGTCTGATATTTTAGAAGAAGAAGATTTCAATTAAAAAATGTCTTCATAACTGAAGGGTTACTGTAACGCATTTCCTATGTCATTGTATTGTGATACAATTAACTGATACTAACTGAATAAATTGACACATTTAAAAATATTTTTTGAAAGCATAGTAAACGTTAAGTAGCGACCACATCTTTATTAAATTATAATAATATCGTAACGTAATACGTTATTAGTCTTCAGATTTTAAACTAGCCACAACTATTAACTAAAGCCACTTTTTATGAAGTGGTTATAATTAATCAAAGAGCTCATGTTTATTTTAAAATAAACTAGTTTGTCGTTGAATTTAATACGAATTCCAACATAAACTATGTTAGTTGTAGTTGCAGATCTGTGATAAATGATAAATACAACACATTACCTACTCTATGCAAATCGATAAAGTAATATACGCTGTTAGTCACAACAGCTTTATTAATTGGATTAATTACATTATTCAGAGCAACTATAAATTTAAATACGCACATTGATCGAATTAGTAACATTTTTATACATATTAAGGAAAGGCTTTGCGTAATAAGTAAATATATAAATGATAATTCTCTTTCTTACTTAAATAAGTACGCAATGTGAGACCGTATGCATTTATCTTTAAAGAGCCGAACTCGGTTGACAAGGAAGGGTTCACAATATAAAACAATTATAGTATTTAAAAACTTTAGCAAAAAGCCGTAGATTGGCGGGTTTAATACCAGAGACATTCTATACCAGTCAAAAATTAGGTAATGTAGAGTATCATTTTCATTAAATGACACTTAATGAAATTATACATTCTTTGAACCTATTGGCTTATTTAGCGACGGCTCTATGATTTTTATGAATTATAAACGTTGTTTTTATTCCTAACCAGGCAAATGAGCCTAGAAAGATATACTTGGCGTTAAATTGCACAATTAAATTGCACTGAGACATTTCAACTTAGGAAAGAAATTTCTGGACATTCAATAAAACTACTGGACAGTCACTATCTATACTATAAAGTTTATTTATCTGCTTAAATGCGTTAATCTCGGAGCTACTGGTCAGATTTCAAATATTCTTTCAGTGTTAGATAGCCCCATTTATTAAGGATGGCTATACGCTATATTTCATCATGAATTTCTTAGGAGAACGGGAGTTACACGGATTAAACCGCGCGCAGAAGCTGGTCTTTTATACACAACACGAAGAATCACCATGATTTATTCAGTCGGATTCTAAACATTTCACGTATTATACAATATTATATTGCAGCATTTCATTTTCAATTCATCAAACAATACCCTCTAAAAGTATCTTAAGAAAAATGCACTGCTGTGAATTCCCACAATAATTATTTATTCAGTTAACAAAGAAAACATTTCTCCAGTTGACTAAGACTGACGAACTAAATTGATCACAATTTCATGCACTCATCTGCGAGTCAGACAAGGGCCTATCACTTTTAATATATCGTAACCCTACTTGGTCCCAAGCTATTTATAGAACAAAGTCAATTAAATACAATTCACAGAGTAAGTGTTGTCACATGAACCAATTAAATGATTTAGAGACGGCGCGACTGTGGCTGTATTGTTTAAGTTGCATGCTTTTATTACAATTGATACACTAACTGATTTAATTTTTGATAGTATAATTTGTTATATATTTAGAGAGTTATTAAAATTATCTATTTGCTTTCTTTTTGATATTTCAAATATACTTCTACTATTAATATAGCAAGCTACGCTATCTGGGATTAAGATAAGTTTTTTTTAACGATTAATACCAGATTTTTGCATTCTTCTAGTATTCTTGTGTGACTTTAATTTGAAAATCTACCTTATATTTTGCAGACCATTCTCTAATTGTAACAACATAGCAGAAAATTATAATTTATGCAGACAGAAGGACGAGTGCAAAGCTTAAGTTGAAAAAATAAGTAAATATTGAATTTTTACAATTACATTATGTGATAATTACTCATATGTTGACCGTAGCTACTTATACCATATAATAACATTTAAAAAGTAAATACAAGTAATTAAATAATTATATAACTGAACTTTAAGAAAATTGTTCTAGTAAAGAGATTTAAGAATTTTTTAAATGTGACTTGTCCATGATACTTGGTACTGTCTGAACAAATTTTAAGTAATTTGTATTTCATAGCATTGTATGTTGTTTATTACTATGGCAATAAATATAATGTAGTTACAGTTATGCATGTTCATATAAGTAGCAATACTTAACAATTTTTTTTCGCATGTCTTTCTTACAATTGAATATAAAAAAATATTATTTATTAATAACCTCCATAGCGTAGCAGTATAAGTCTTGCTTTACATCACGAAGGTCGTGGGTCCGATTCCCACTCGGTACAAAAATAACTTTATTGTAAAATCTAACCATATCGGCCGTGTCTGTTCAGCAGTGGACGCTATACGGGCTAGGATAATGATAATTACGGTTACTTATAAAGACTTCTAAAATAAATATAAAGATAAACTACGTTGAATTTATTTACCTAAAGAAATAAATACGCAAGGCGTTTGCAATAACATTACCGAAAGAAAACCTTTCAGAGTTCTTGATAAATAATAAAAAAAAGCTAGACATTAGAACTAAAAAGTACTTTATGCAATAAAATTTTATACTACAGTCGGTTGTTGGCCTATTTTTATATCAAAGTCGCCCTGAGAATGCTGGTGTCAATACCACGGTTAGATTGTATGCGTCAGAATAAGGGACTTCCGTGCCAGGCCAAGTTATTACCTAATTGAGAAGTACAGGTCAGACGCAACAGCCATTTGGCCAGAAATTTGGGACGAATACATTTGTATACTAATATACATATAAAGCTAAAGAATTTGTTATAGAGTTTATCTTAGAAATATACGATATATAGCAGGTATCGGTTTAACCCAAGGTTGCTTATTCAAGATTAGCTGCGTCTTTTCTAATTTCCTGGGGAAATGCATTAGGCATCCCCACCGCCGCACCGGTAGGAGTATTCCTCTTTCAGCACCAATTATTGGAGCACCAATGGTTTAAGCACCAAAACTATTTCTGGTTAAAAATCGATTTGATACTTCAACCATTGGTGCCCACAAAATTGTATGTACGAAAACAGGTATGTACGACTTTCCTTTCTATAGCTATGATAAGCTAATCATACCATGAGGAGAGGTTTTACCCACTTACACCCCCCATGTGCTCCTCCTAATGCCAATAATGGAGGCACCAGCTAATGCATTACATCCAGTACCTCTTAGCTGGTTAGAGAAGACGGTTTTCCAAATTCATTTTTTCTACATTAATATTAGTAGACGACAAATTAACAATAAAATTAAACTAAGCAACAAAACTGAATTATCTCATAAATTATTTGCGGTTGTCTATAAATTATCGGAAACATCTTTATGAATCATTCGGTAACACGTGTTGATATTAAATAACTACTATTAATAACTCATCTATTTATAGTTTAACAATAGAATAACATTTCATCACAATAACATCACAAAATTGTGATATAACTTTGTAAAATTGTTAATAATAAAATTCCAATATAAATTTTTGAAATTGTGAATAACAAAATTGCAATATTACTTTGTGAATAACAGTTATAACTTTGTGAAATTGTGAATTACAAAATGTGATGTAACTCTTTGAGATTATGTCCATAAGTAACATATTGGTAAAGTATGTACACATATTAATTTGCTTGTTTGTTTGCAAATTGATAAAATAAAAAATGATGTTGTGAATTAAATAACAAGAAAAATATGAATAGGCGATATTAGTAGAATAGCTTTGCTAATGGATTGAGGATATTACGAGTAATTTTGGTATCACTAGACGAATACTCCAGTTTTCAATAAAAATAAAATCGTTACATACCTACCATGACGATTAACTCACACTAATTATAGACAATCTTTTCTTAAACAGTTATTTCTATATTTAGATAATACAATTAATACACTTGTTATAAACGTTTATGCTCACCTATTATCCTTTTCAAGTTTATTAAAGTTCTATAATAAATATGGCTATTACCGTAATAATATATTGTTATGTAAATGTCTCATACATATTTGAGTGCAGACTACAATTTTCCTCTCTATCGCCTTTAAATGCATATCAGACATCGAGATAGTAGTATGTTGTAAACACACTTAGTATTTCTAAGTCGTTTTAAGGGTGTGGGACTTTATGAGGCTACATTATTATAGTTCATGTTAATGGATTCTATTCTTGAACCATACTTGATATTGTGGAATAACTTTAAATTATCATGACAGTTTTATGGTATTTAAGGTATTATGGCTCGAAACAAAGAACACACACATGGCTTTTATTGAATTGAAATTTAATGCAGGGATCTAGTCTTATTAAATGGCTTAAACCTACAAACTAAGCAACCTGCGCAAGCGGTTGTCCTCTATGGAGCTTGGACTTCAGCTCAAAAATTGTAAAAGCCATAATTCCTTAGCAGAGGTTTAAGGAATTATGGCTTTTACAATTTTTTAAATGTTTTTGAATATTTTACGGAAAAGTTTACCATATAGGTACTATGTTTCATAATTGAGATTAATAAAATTCGCATAAATTTCGATAAATTTTATCAATCTCTTTTATACAACGTGCCCCTTAGGGACATGTTATAATAGAGATTGATAAATTTCGATGACCGATAGGGTTCCACCGTAGCCTAATTGGTTAAGGCATTAGGGGATTTACCTAAGATGCAGATTCGAGTCCTGTCGGTGGTCGAATTTTATTAATCTCAATTTTGAAACATTATGGCTTTAAGTTTTAGGGAAGTTTTGTGCAACTGTAGCTCTACTTTTGCAATTTTTTTTCTATAAATACTCTCATCATCTGCTCTCTCTGCTCATCATTTCAAAAAACATAGGTAAACATAAAACATTATTACATTTTTCAATATGTTTTAGATTGCGAGCATTCATATATTGTGCTATTTGGTAATATTAAATATTCATCTATGTACGACTATATACCTACACCAGAGATCCCCAAACTATTTTGGACAAGTGACCCCCCTTTTCCAAAATGAACTGTTACCTCAGACCCCCGTGGCTCAATAACCTACTTTTAAGATCAACCCCCTTATTCATAATGGTCCGCTAACTTAAAACAGCTGCTACAGTGTGTTATTTTTCATTCTGACTTAGGTCAATAGAACGATACTTTGGCAATCCTTGATATACACTTTTAACACCACTTTATAAACCACTTATTTGGTGTTAAAGTAATAATCATTGGTAACAGCTTCAAGATTATCTGTTGGGTAATACGAAACTGAGTGCTAAAGGACTAAAGAAGTGTGAAAATTTCGTCATTTAAAATTTTTCAGTTTCAGTTAACGTGAACGGTATTTATATTTAACATTATTATTTCAATGTTGCATTTTTAAGTTTTTTTTTATATCTAATAACATCTGTATCTGCTTCGAGACCACAAGCAGGGTTACAACCTTCTAAAATGGAGTAAAATCTAGAAAAATAGGGAAAAGAGAGTTATAGTATGTAGTAGCATTGGTACAATCAATGAGTTGCTCGACTAGGGAATACTATAGCCAAATAATATTATTCATTAATGTTATATTCCAGAGTGTGAGTAAGGTCGCCAGAACCAACGGGGAAATGGAAAAGGGCCGGCAGAATAAGAGCGGCTAGTGCTATACATATCTTCTGTGTTAGTACTAGCTATTGTTGTATTTGAACCCTAGGCCTCTTTACATCATGGCCGCGGGTGCCGTCGGGGGGCCGGATTGCTCATGCGTACCCGGCCCCCGCCAACGGCGGATCGAAGGAGTGTCCGGGAGGTTTTAGTGGCGTAGGGTCCTCTCCTCGTGGTATGAGTTAAGCATACCACGCTATGGAGAGGGCGAGTCCCACATATCCCGCCGCCAGCGCGCGAATACACTGCAGAGGCGGTGGGAATGCGTCAATGCATTTACCCCCGGACAACAAAAAAAAAAAAAAAAAAAAAGGCCTCTTTACATCAGGTGGATAGAGATAATTTGCCAGCTCAGGTATAAAAAAATACAAAACTAGGACATCGAAACCCGTTGTCACTAAACGTTAAAACCAAGTACGTACATATGATGACCAGTTGTGCCGCGATCACAACACATTTATCATTGTTATTTAGGACAAACGTCGAACACAATACACAATGCTACACTGTCGCAGTGAATACATGAAATGCGCACTGCTTAATTGAACTAAATGGAAGCTTAGCTTTATTCTTGTTGCCGTAGTATAAAACTCATATGTATCCTTTTTGTTCTGCCGTCTACGTTTCTTTATTTAATGTTTCAAGTTTTAGTTTTTTAGTTAAAGAAAGGGGTCTCATTGAATGTAATTTGTTAGTGAAATACGCAATTGATATGTTTAACAGTGGTCACCTATTTTTTCCGGACTGACATTTGTGACAGCCACCAAGCTTTTGCTACTTCCCGGGCATAAGGCGGAGTAGACTTAGTAACCAAAAACATATGTTTTTGGGTAATTTACGACCTTTAGTCATTGTTTTTTGTCACCCATACAAATTTTATAATTTGTTTATGCATAAATAAATTGGATGCGATGATAAACAGTATATATATTTTAACATAATTTTAACATTATGGAAGAAAATATTTTTCTTATAAGACGAAGCTCTTCATGGAACTTGGCATGACCACCAAACTCAGAGGATATTTGATTTACTTTTATATATAAGTGTATATAGTACCTGTTTTAAGTTTATTATAGTTCATAGTTCTACGGATATATTGCTTTAGAGTTAAATTATATTCAGATTTAAATCATAGAAATAATGATTGTCATTTAACTATGACGTGATACTAGACTGTCAGGCCGGATGATCAGTTTATACATTAGTTACCTATATTAATTAAATTTATATTCCATTATTTAAAATTGAATAGTACAAGTGTCGTTAAATTAGAAAATCCCAGTATCGAGCCTCGTTCTTTGGAACAAAACATAGCTCGAAATTCGAACTTAGTTTAATTGCGTGCGACACTTCACCACCTAGACTACTTATTACAGCCATGTTGTCATATTACAACTGTCAGGAAACACGTTCTAGAGTGCCCGTACTTACTTACATCTAATACTTGGTCGCAGCCGTGATTACCAGAAAGGCGGAAGCGACAGGGCTGGTGCGACCAGTTGGAATGTCAACGACATTGCTTCGTGTCTTCAGAAAGGGCGTCGTAGTTTGGTGGTCGTGGTCAATTAAATTTCGATCAGAGCAAGGCGAAGTAAAGATGACCTCGCTATGGCCTTTTTGTAATAAATCTTTGAGAGAAATTATTAATTCTATGAAATTTTAAATTGTTTACATTTAACAGTATATTACTTGTACCCATAAATTCCGTTGTGCCCGGAGTCACTTGCGGTATATTGCTACACTGTTCCGAAGAGCTTGTAGCGTAATGTTTTATAACCTACTTATGTATTTTACCAGAACTCCAAATAATTAATTGTGAAGATTAGACGATTATAATTGCATGTTTACTTTTATTCTAACTTTAAGCTAGATCGTATAAAACCTTTCACGCGTAATTATAATCATATAATTTATATATTTGTGCTTGAGGTCAATATAAAATGATAATAATAAAAATCTCTGTAGTCTTATTCCAGGTTTTTAAATATACATTTTAATTAATAACTTTATTGCTCGGTTCGATCACCGTCCGCTAAAATATTATCAAGTAAAAAATGGAATTTGAACTGTGCTATTCAGATGGTATGGATGCACGCATCTTATACTTAACTGTGACGGCAATATACTGAGGATCGACCGGTCGATGAGATCGCGATCGACTGGTCGATCCCGGCAGCTATTACGGTCAATAAACTTATATAGTAAAAAGTGATATTTTAGTCAATTATTGTCTACAAATACGTGCCACAGATGCACAAAGATAGTGTTTGTCGTAAATTAATCTGATAAAATACCTAACTATTTCTCTTTCGATCGATTTATGCGAAACGTGATTCAACGCCATCGCCATTGGTCGATCGCACACAGTTAACAGTCGATCTTAGGTCTTATTAGGTTGGCCAACCCCGATCTATACTAATATAATAAAGTGGAAATATTTGATTGTTTGCTTTGAATAGGCTCCGCAACTAATTGACCGATTTCATAAATTCTTTCACCATTAGGAAGCTGCTTTATCCAGAAGTAACATGAACTATATTTAATTATGAAGATTCCTCAGAAATGGTCCTGTGATGGTACCATACCGAGGATCGAACCTTAGAGCGTTAATTTTATGCAACGTGAGTTAAATGATGCACATATCTTTCTACCCAATGACGACAAAGGTGGCATGTCGAATATTCTTAGAAAAATAACACAAACATGTCTCGGTTATCTCGTGTTATTTTGAGGGCCGTCACATCTGAATGATTTCGTACGATCTCTATTAAGCGGAAGTTAGATAAAGAGGTCACGTAACAAACTCACGCGCACACGGGGACAAAAATTGTGAAACTTCCGGTTCTTTTTTCGAAAAAAACACAATTTTATGATAGGTATACTCTATTAAATGCTGTCCTTCCGTGTTTGCTTTGTAGTAAAGTGTACAATATATATTATTATTAAAGCTATACAAATAAATAAAATTCCAATGTCTTCTTGTAATGGAAAAATAACAGGTTTTAACTAAAAGCATATGAATGTATTTACAGGGTATTAATATCAAAAACACAATTTGAAAAAAATCTGTCTGTGTGTCTGTTTGTTTCGGATAGTCTTAGTAACGGCCGGACCGATTTTGACGGACGCTAATTTTATAATGTACTAGCTTAGGTACCGCGCTCGATTTCACCCTCGTAACTTCCGTTCCCGTAAGCACATCATAATAAAATGGGCTATCTAACAATGAAATTATTTTTGAAAAAGGATCAGTAGTTCCTAAGATTAGCGCCTTAAAGCAAACAAACAAACTTTTTATCTTTATCTATACTAATATTATAAAGAGGAAAGATTTGATTGTTTGTTTGTTTCTATTGAATAGGCTCCGAAACTACTGGACCGATTTGAAAAATTCTTTTACCGTTGGGAAGCTATACTATCCCTGGATGACATAAGCTATAATTAATTATGAAGTTCCCACAGGAACGGGAGCTACGCGCGCGCGGACGCTATAATATTATAAAGCTGAAGAGTTTTGGACATGAGAAGATTACAGATTACAGATTACAGGAACCAAAAGAGAAGAGAAAAATCTGTTAAGACAATTTTACCATACCAAATCTTGCAAACCAGGGCCCCGAGTCTACTATCGTAATGGTGCGTTCAAGAACTGTCAATGACAGTTCAATGGTTGGGTTTTTTCCCATTTGGTAATCTACTAATCCAAATGACGTCATAATGGTGTCACAATGACGCCACGATGACATTAGCGTAGTTGAATATAATAACAAATGATACATTTATAAGTTTTGAAATCGCCTAAATAAACATTACAATCTCCCTAACCATCTCCCCTGCTACTTCTGTTGACGGCCTTTTTCTGCGGTAGCAACACCGACTGCCATTCCAGCGCTGACACCATAGTGAGATTAGTATATTACCGTTTTTGGCATAATGATATCATGATGGCACTACGGTGGCACAATACTTAAAAAGATAGCAGACTCGGCCCCCTGAAATAGTATGTTAGGATCTTTGTAAAAGTTGGTTTATTTAAAGATACCTATTATAATGTCTTATTTAAATAATGAAACATATTGCTCTAGCTATTCAGATTAAATCTAAGAACTGAATATCAATAAATTATCGCGCATGACAAATACGGCATTGAGCAGTAACAGAAAATCAATATAAAATATCCATTTATCAGATCGAACTTGTCAAAATAGACGCCATGATCGTGATGTATGGCGATAGTGAAATTATTCTATTCATACCTATACATTGTACTATGCTTCTAATAATAACAACAGATATTGTTAAATAGATAACCAGGTATAGGTATATAAAACTCTGTGGCGTAGCGGAATATCATCATCATCATTTTAGTCGTAGTATGTCCACGGCTGCACATAGGCCTCCCTTATAGATCTACAGTTGTTGCGGCTAGAAGCGGGCTACATCCACCTTGATTCTGCGACCTTAACCAGATCATCCGTGCATCTAGTTGGTTAACGCCCGACGCTACGTTTGCCCATTCGCGGTCTCCATTCGAGAACTTTTCAGCCCCAAAGGCCATCTGTTCTCTGTGCTATATGACCTCCTTCTCGAAATTGGACCTACCTAATTGGACTGTAGCGGTATTTGGCTCGCTTTAAATCTCAGAGATCTTGGTTTAATCCCCACGGCGAACAAGAAATCTTGGTGTAGATTTTAAGATTTCTTTGCCGGTCTGGTTGGCTGAGGGGCTACCCTCCGTGACTAGGAAAGGACGTTAGGCCGTTGTTCCCGATTGTTAGAACATCATCTTTAGCAATCGTATACCAGAGAACTTGTGTGTTACAACATAAATACGGTCACCAACCTGCAAAAAAAAACCAATAGGAGGGCAAACTCCCTCCCTTGGATGGAGGCCCTTGTTCAGCAGTGGAAGTTGTACGGGCAGATAATGATGATGATGATGATGATGATTACTGGATAATTGAATCTTGTTTACACCCGCTCCGCACACCGCGAGAAGCGCTGTTTCCAGCAACTAATGAGCCGATTAGAAAAAAGTATTTCCGTGCTAGATACACCATTTATCAAGGAAGACTATAGTCTATATTGTATTATGAAGTTTCCACGGGAACGAGAGTGAACTCGGGAGGATCCGTGCGCTGGAAACTAGTTTAAAATAAAATAAACGTAAAAATACAGAAAATATTAAATAATAAAATAAGATTGATTCAAAAAAGAATCAGTAGTCAACTGTTACTTTAAAATTATGAGCGAAATTAAAATTACGATAATAAATATCGAGGACAAACGAAAATACGCCATGTTTCATCTAAGAACCGGCCTTAATCTGAAATCATTGATTAATCAGCTAACCTCAATTTTATCTCCGATTTGAGCTATCTGAACACAAATCTAGTAGAATTGTTATTTCTGACTTCACTACTTACCTATATTATAAACGCAAAAGTTTGTGAGTATGTGTAGATGGATGTTTGTTAAAACTACTAAACGGGCTGAAATTGTGCATTTTTTCATAGTTTTTGTCTGTATGTCTGTCTGTTTGTTTCTGCTTATCTCTGGAACGGCTTTACAGATTTTGACGGTACTTTCACCGGCAGATAGTTGATGCTATAAGGAGTAACCTAAATAACTTTTTTGTTAAATCAACGCGGACGAAGTCGCTGGCCCATCTAGTAGCTTATGAACTGGATTAACATATTGGCTACAACATTGATATATTGTAGCCTATATGTTGATGATGCGATCCGACCGATTTCGGCCAGGGCGATTGCTTCAGCTCCGCTGTAGTTGCCATTCGTGTCCTCGCTTATGTGTCCAATCTTTTTTGCAAAGATCCGCGCACATTGCGGTCATGTGAGCACACTATCGATAGAATGATTAAGTGATATGTTACCTATATGTTAATCCAGATCTAGAGCCACTAGATCAGAGTAGCAGTCTAAGGCTGCCTGTCCACCGGAGCGGAGCGAGGTGGCGGAGCGGAGAAACGGAGAGGTTTTAACCAATATAATTGCAGGAGCGGAGATTTTGAGAAATCCTATTGGTTAATATTTCTCCGTTTCTCCGCTCCATTGCCTCGCTCCGCTCTGGTGGACAGGCACCCTAACGCGGGAGCAACCGCAGGCGTAAAGCTACAACTAATTAAATTAATAATCTCTTATTTATGATATTTCACTTACTACATATTATTCAATATTCAACTAGTCTCCACAATGTCTGCTCAAGTCAAGATTGGTTGTCAACTTTAAAGGTCTTTTATGATTGACAGTTTTATTGAATGAGGTGTCAGCGTAGAATTGAAAAGGCACATAATAGTCTGAAAGGTGTGATTTTATTATAATATACGGCGTATTACCATATCGAATTTAATAATATTATATATATTTTTTAAGGTAATACATGTCTCGTAATGACTTTTATCAATGCAATCTTGGTGGTTATTCTGCATGTTGGTTTAAACATTTTTGACATTCGATTAAAAAGATAAGGTTACAGAGTTTTATTTTGTTTTTTAAATTTAAAGATGGTCTGTGGAGTTATTATGTCATGTTATCGTTATTATTATTTTATATTACAAGCAAATACATTTTTCTTAGAAAAACTAAAAGCCATAATCCCTCAATGCCCCCGCCAGCGTCCGCTCTGAGCCGAGGTCCAAGTCCTGACGCTCTCTAGTGCTGGTTGGTGCAGGATGCTCAGTTTGTAGTTTTTAAGCCAGTTATTTAAGCTGAAGGTCTACTCACTTTTATGCCCGATAAAGCAGCAAAAGCCTCCTAGCTAACTATATAATATCCGTCCGAATAAAATACACTTTCGATGTAGGTTTAATCTACTGACATAAAAAAAAATTTACTTTTATGTTTTAAAAGCAAAATAAGTACGTTATACGTAAACTTAGTCACAGTAAAACTAATTACTTCTCACTTCGCATCCTCATTATTACAATATGAATATTTATATTATAAATCATAAGCAAATGCTTAATTTTAACTGTAAGGAAGAAACAATTTACATTTACAACGAGAATTGGAATAATTTCTAACCAACCGGTTTATTATATACCAATATAAAATATAAACAGTTTATTCTCCAGTTTTGTTAATAATAAACAAGCTTCGGCCGTATTCACGCAATAACGTGCTCATAAAATAAAGAATGTAATTAGGGTTACCACCAGTACTATATTACCTATATAGTATTATGCTATATTTCAGTCCATTGTACTATATGTTATAGAAAAATAATATAGTACAAATAAAACTTTATTTACATCGGTAATTCAGTTTTCGCGCGACGACAAGTAAAAGACATTCATTCTAATCGATTAAAATTGTCAGTATCGATTAAAACTATCGAGTTGGTGATTGCATTGTTCTTATCAACATACGACATGACGGTTAGCGGTCGCGTCGCCGCCAGACGTTCGTTTAGCGAGTTATGTGTAATTGAAACCTCGTGATACCGATATCTACTATTACGTACAACAACAGAGGCTTACTTGTAATAGAAGATCCGTAAACCGAACAAAAAATAAATATTAGTTTTATATCTTTCTTACGTCTTTACGCATAAGTATATGATTTAATATTATGAAGTAGGTAGCAGATATTTGAAGTAAGTGATAAACGGTTTGTAAACGAAAGTTTCAGTAGTAATCAAGGCCACAAATATATTCACCTCCGTTGCGCATCGCTATAGGTAGCGCTTGAAGTCTCGGAGGTCATGGGTTCGATTCCCATGCTGGACATGAAATCTCTGTAACAAATTACATTTCTTTCCGGGTCTGGTTGGTTGAGGGACTACCCTACGTGCTTAGGAAAGCATTTTAAGCCGTTGTTCCCGATTGTTATAACATCATCTGTAACAATTCAATACTAGGAAGCAGTTAGCAGCGTTTTCCTGTGTGTAATAACTAAGTAATAACACAATGGTGCGGTCACCAACCCGTCTATCAAGCGCAGGCACCTCACTCGAGAAGAGACTATCTGGCCGACTTGAGCGACTAAAAGTAGTAATAAACAAGTCTAAGTATTTAACGGTCATATTCTTCAAAAAATAAACCTAGGTCTGTAATTCATCTTACAAATTGACTTCACGTACTTAACAGAGCCTCAAGTCTTGCTTTACTTTTTTTAATTCCACCCGTTTACTTCCACTGCTGAACTTGAGTATCCTTTTTTAATAGACAACTTTTTTTGGCAAGGGTCGTTTAGGTATATTGCCGTAATGACCACGCTTGGCAGGCGCATTTTGAGTATCTTTGAGCTGATAGATGCTTCTACCCATACATCAGCTAGGGTAGAAGGGTAGGGTTGTCAACTATACTGTTAAAAACAGTATTATACTGTTTTTCACTACAATATACTTTTAACTGTTGAACAAAAATAAAGTATACAAAATATGAAAATACTGTTTTGAGTATCAAAATGCTTAACACATAAGTATTGGACTTAGACGCTGACCCAATTCTTTAAAATGTTTTATGTCAAATCCTCAAGACATGTGCCTACACTTCATTTCTTTTTAAATACTGTTCAATATTTTTCTCAGACCTAAATATACCTTATTCTTGTAAAATAACCCTAAGACTCCCTAAGACGCCTATTACGACGCCCAAAGGAAGATATTGGTTGGTCTATCCTAAACCGGGAACCACACAGCGACCGGAAACCACCCATAAGTGTTTCTAAAATGAAAGAAAATAATATGGAACCATATAGTTGACAAAGATCTTAGTTACATAATAATAATTTTAGACTGGCATAGATGACACATTTTCAGATTTTTGTATTTTAATGAACTGTTCTATATAATTATAATAACTAGTTCGGCTTACCAACCGCAGACTAGCATAAATATGACGGCGGTAATCAGTCAGGGTGGTCCCGGAGATTAGCATGAACGAACATCGCGACACGGGATTTTTATATTATTCACATTTCAGCTATAAAGATTTGTGTCAAGATTATTAGTTGGATTATGAATTTAAATAAGAATAAGGGGAATTATTCGAAGTATTCCTCTTATATCAGCAAAAATAGTATCACCTTTTTTTTCGGGTGGACATTTATGTATTTAACTACGAGGCTTTAGCCACCAATTCTTTTATCACCAAGCTATTCCTTTCTTATCACCAATGCTATTGTTATCGATATCTTTTATTTCCTGACTTTATTCGAAACAAATATGAAATACCTAGTCGTAGGTTTAGGTGATATATTAGAAATAAAATTTAATTTATTTTTGATGTGGTGTAAATCACCAAGAATAATAGTCATTTACAATAAAAGTGGAATAGCAGTGGTGATATAAGAATTGGTGATACAAGAAGAAAAATTCAGTTATTCTATTACGTATTTCAAAATTCAGATTAATAAAATTCGACCACAAAGAAGGCAGGATTCGAACCTGCATCTTAGGTTTAGCCCCTAAGCCCTTAACCAATTAGGCTACCACAGCCGGTCATCGAAATTTATTCATCTCTTTTGTAGCACGTCTCTTCTATTACGTTATTTATTGGTAGTATGTAAGTATATTTATAAAGTGCTGTGTATAAACGTATAATTTTCAGAATATGTCAAGTCTACCCTACAAGCGTTGCCTCGGTTCTAATGGAATCTACAATTGATATAATTATGAATGTCCTACATTGTTTGGTTGTTATAGACAACCATTAAATGCCCACGCGTTTGATAATGTAAGGACTCATGCGCATACAGTTATGATTGCATACTACGAATATTTGCATCACAATTTGAAATTCTTGATTGATAAGAATAACCATAAAAATATCCTATGATAAATATTAAGCTAATTTGTCCTTGTACTTTTTTAAAATTAATACTACAAACATACAAAATATTTTTTTATACGAGTGATATCTTGAACAAGGTCGTGGCTGAGTTAGTCTCAAGATCGCAAAGAATGGGGAAAAAATTGAAGAGAGATCTATGTAAATCCAAGACTGCATTGCCAAGCCCAACACGATTATGATGTTTTTATATTAAAAGGCTAATTAATCTAAGTGACAATAGGGCGATACTGAATTATATCACTACATAGTTTAAAACAAAGTCACTACCTGCTGTCTGTCTGTTCTATGTATGCTTAGAGCTTCAAAACTACCTCACGGATCTTGAAGCGGTTTTTTAGATACAGTGATTTAAGAGGAACAACGGGAGTTATACCTGGGAAACCGCGCGCGGGAATCTAGTTTTTAATAAATATAAAATATTTAATTCTATGTCATTGATGGTGTCGCTTAGCTAAATAAGCCTTTTACCCTTCTTTCTTTTCGGACGGACATGAACCATGGAACCAGACTACAAACTAAGCAATGGTATGGGGATTGGGGAATCATGACTTTTAGTTAAATAAAATGAACAGATTTTTTGGGGAGTTTTGTGCAACTGTCTACTAACTGTCTCCTTTACAGTTCGCGGGTCTCTCGGACTTCGGCTCTACGAGGGCACCGGAAAGTTCTTTTTGCCCCTCAATATGATATTTCATTTTTAAATAGTATTATACCAACCGTAAACAATCGTTTATCGATTTCCAGGTCTCATATTATACTTCCTAAATCCCATATTTTATTATCAAAAGTCGTAAAATGTTTTGCGAAACCTTCGTAAACTGATTTTTACGAGCTGTGTGTATAAATAAGTGGCATTAATTATAAAATAACAGTTACCAACCAAGAGTAGGTCGAATGGAAAATTGGATTATGCGTCAATTTTCCTGTCATATATTTTTTTCATATGTTTATGCGGGCATATTGATAAATTATATACCTACTTATTCGACCTCATTCTGATAATAATTCTATCTTAGCAAATATTTCGATCAAATTAGAGATCAATTTTAATGTCAATAGCAATTTATATATTTTTAAAGCTAACTCACGGACTTATAAAATATTCATAATACTTGTAATGCCCTAAACACACAATCCTCGCAAACAACGCACAGCCAGACTAGGGATGCCACCTTTTTTTGATGCTAAAATAATATTTCTTCAAAACAGTAGAAAAAATATAGTACACTTTTATTTTTTGTAGTCTTTGGGTAACAAAGTCTGAAATAATATTTGTATACGTGTCAACCACGCCTCTACATATTCTCTCTTTACGTTTTTGTTAACGGAAGCTAAGCCCAATACTGCCAAGAAGTAGACGTTTACTTGTCGTCGCTCGAAAATCGAATGACCGATGAAAATATAGTATTATATAATACTAGCTGACCCGGCAGACTTCGTACTGCCTCAATCGATACATACCCTACACTACCCCTACCCTACACTACCCCCACCCTACACTACCCCTACCCTACACTACCCCTACCCTACACTACCCATACGCTACACTACCCCTACCCTACACTACCCCTACCCTACACTACCCCTACCCTACACTACCCCTATCCTACACTACCCCTACCCTACACTACCCCTACCCTACACTACCCCTACCCTACACTACCCCTACCCTACCTCTACCCTACCCCTAACTTTGTCTGAAAAATAAAAATAAAAATAAAAATTTAGGGGTGGACTACCCCTAACATTTAGGGGGATGAAAAATAGATGTTGGCCGATTCTCATAGATACCGGATAAGCACAAAAAATTTCATCAAAATCGGTTAAGCCGTTTCGGAGGAGTATGGCAACGAAAACTGTGACACGAGAATTTTATATATTAGATATTATTTGTACTTTATTATTTTTCTATAACATATAGTACAATGGACTGAAATATAGCGCGATACTATATAATATAGTACGGGTGGCAACCGTAAGCCAGACTCAGAACAACAATCTGTAGGTAGTTTACACAAATAGTTCCTTAATTATTGAACCTAGAACACCAGCCCGGCTAGCATAGGCAGCGCGACTCGAGTCTATTCTACGGAGGCCGACCAATCACGTTGCAGAAAGTGTCACGTGACAGTGCGTTTCTGCAATGTGATTGGTCGGCCTCCGTATAGTAGACTCAAGTCGCGCTGCCTATGCTAGCCGGGCAGGACTGAGACGCAACTACAGTTCCTATCCAACGAGACGTTAGTGCAGTCATGAAAATAGCTTTTTACCAAAACAATGGTAACGACTCTTTTTAAGTTAAAAATACTTTGTTTGATAAAAAAAAACCAATGATATCTAAGTATATCTTGAATCACCTACATCATATTTTAAAGTATAAATACATTAATATTTGCAAATATTTTGGAAACATTAACATAAACAGTAGTATATTATTATAATCATATAATACAATCTTATCGACTGATAAAGGTCATTAAACTTGAATTTACTTCAATCAGTTTTTCAACAGCTTACTTGAATTTGATTTTTAATAGGTATTGATATAAAATGTATGTCATGATTTAAGGCTGGAGCTCTGATCGCCTTTATGCCCGGTGAAAAAGCAAAAGCCTCGTAAAGGAAAAGTATGTCATGATGATGACATGTGTAAGAAAGGTGTGAGTATGGTCTCTTCCACGTCTTACAGGGAAAAATGACAGATGATTATCTATATATTGCGCCGACCCCATATATTGGGAGCAGGGTAGGAAGATGATGATGATTGATCTAAAATGTATTTTAGTTTTGCTTTCTGAAGTCAAGAGCTAATCAATTTGAAGCCGTAAACCACGCAGCGATTATACCTACTTCAATTAAATTCATCATGATCAGCCCGTATAACGTCCACTGTTGAACATGGGCCTCCCGAGGGAGGGTATTTGCCATAGTCACCACGTTTGGCAGGAGGGTTGGAGACCGCGGTATTATGTTGTACCACACAAGGAAACGCTGCTGCCCGTTCCTTGATATACGATTATTATAGATGATGTTATAATAATCGGACCTACGGCTTAACGTGCTTTCCGAGACCCAACCAACCAGACCCGGAAAGAAATCTTAGAATTTACACAAAGATTTCTTGTCCGGCGTGGGGATCGAACCCACGACCTCCGAGATTTAAAGCGAGCTAAATACCGCTACGCTACGGAGGTTGTCTTCAATTACTAACACGCTAATTACTGCGACTAATATTAGCCCTATCTTATTAAACATCGTGATTTATAAATTACTCGTGGCAGCTGCGCTTTATGTATTCTAGAACAATCTAATGTATTGAGATCAGCCGTGTGTACGACTATTTTTAATTACATCTTATCGTTTCTCTCTTTAGAGCAATTAGATTAATTAATGACACATACATATGGGAAATTGATAAGTCTTGTGGTCGCATGATTGCCGTTATTACTATAATATAAATATTATAAATGTGAAATTTTGTATGTGTGGATGTATGCATGTTTGTTACTCTTTTACGCAAAAACTACTGAATGGATTTGGCTGAAAGTTTACACGCGGATAGTTTGAAAGCTGGATTAACATATAGGCTACAAAATATAACGCTCCGACCCACCGGAGCAGAGAGACGCGGGTAAAACCGCGGGGCGCAGCAAGTAATTAATAATAATGTATAAAGAGGTAATATTTGATAAGAAAGCTAGGTACATTATCTGGCAGTAACATAGGCTATTTTTAATTTTGAAGTTGCCACGGGAACGGTAGCTACGTAGTTGAAACCGCGGGTATGAGATAGTTTAATACTCTACCTTGAGATTATTTTAGCATTGTTTGGATCTTTTATTGGATAGTTTAGCTAGCCGTAACAATAGTCTAAACTAATTTAAAAGACAAAATATCTAGAGTCAATTCCGCTTAAAAATGTGTCTATAAGCTGCACCGCCATCCCGCCCGCAAAAATTATGCACATGCAGAAAGGAAAAATAAAACGTGCAAAAATACAATCACCAGCCGAAGACCCATCACGTGTTTCGCTCCTCCACGGAGCATCAACAGGGTGATGTTGACTATTCGAACGCTACTGCGCAAAAGCGCGGTGCAAAAATAGCTTTACCGAATATAGACACATTTTTAGCGGAATTAACACCAGATATTTTGTCTTTTTAAATTAGACTAATATGGATTTCCGCAAAGTAACCAATTTCGATTTAGTCTTATTTAATCATAACCTCTAATTTAAATGCCTTTTTTGGGACGGACCAGGTGTAAAGACGAGCAGTTCTTAACCATTAGTTTGCAAGAAAATAGTTTTATAACTACAAGCTAAGCAATCTGCGTAAGAAGGCGCCCCCTGTGGGACTAGAACCTCGGCTTTGAACGTTCGCAGGCGAAGGATTGAAGAATGAAGAATTAGATTATTTGGGGAGTTTAGTGCAACTGTCGATCTACTACTCTTTACTACTATTCTTTAAATATGCTATGATAGATAAGTACTCCAAATTATTGTCATTTGAAAGATTTTCCTATTGTCAACACGCTTGACTTAAGTGTTATTTGTTATAATGCACTGGTATTGTTTATATTTCTTTCAATTATTGTCTATATTTTAATGTTTAGTTCTACTTTCATATCCTGTAGGATATAGGATTTTCACTTAAGATCAAAATGAAAGCAGCCGTAGCGTAATGGCTAGGGCGTCTGACTTCCGACCATGAGGTCGCCGGTTGGCTCTCCACCCATTGCACTTATTAATGCCCAGTCTGTCTCTTAAATGTAACAATAAATACCCACCTATATTAGTTTCTTCGAAAGTTATGTTATAATAACTAGTACTTACTTACATTTCTAGCTAGAAATAAGGCCTTTAATAATATAATAGAGTCTTTGTTGACCTATTTCTTTGTATGAAATGTGTTTCAATAGCTGCAAACAACTAGTTACAGAACATACATACATTGATCTGTTGTTCTGTCAAGTGTGGCATAATGATGTATTTCTATGATTTCTAATAATAGCTATATACGTATCGAGTGTTTCACAAATGATTAATAGAGAGGAAAACTGTATGCAAATGCTTTATATATTTTTATGTAAATAATGATGGAGGTCAAACCCTAGGAATAAATTAATTACTTTATTACAACATATCAGGTTCACATTCATTAGGCATGTTATATACTTTTTTATTTATCGTTTGACTACGCAGTTGACTTAGCTAATGGATGCGGTATCGAGAACACCGGGTTACAAAGAGCTGGTGTTTTGGGTTCGATTTGTGTTTACCACACATAATTTGAATTTAAAGCGGCCGTAGCCCAATGGCTAGGGCGTCGGACTAGTGATCTTGAGGTCGCCGGTTCGAACCCCACCCATTGCACTACCGACGTGAACCCACTCGTAACACAAGCATTTAGCTTAGCACGAGGGGTTAACAAGAATAATAGCAAACGGCAAAACATCTTAAAAAAAAATTGTTCGGAGTTTACTTTGTGACTGTGGACTTCTGTGGACTTTATAAATTCATGTATTTGAAAGTACGTGAGAAAATTAAGTATTTGACTGTATCTGTAAAGTCCATCGTAACAAAGGTATGATCATTTCTTTAGAGCGGGAAGTCTAAATTTAGAAAAAAATACGTTTTTTTTTAATTTGCAGTATTTTGCCTACATGCTTGCAGACTTATAAAACTTAACTAACAAACGGAAAGAAAACTCATGTTATTAAGTCGGATCTCTCTTATCGCTTACTATAGCGCTATTTTAACCTTAATGAGACTTTTAAAACAACTCAAAAATATCCTTATGTACATACCATAAGGATATTAATCGCGTAAAGAAGCATATGTGATATTAAAGAAGCACTTCACTTGTAACACACGGTTAATAGGTGTTGATCTGAATAAATGCCTTGTATACAAAAATCCTATTAGTCTATTACGTCATGACCCGTGAATACGTGATAAAAATGTATGTAAAAAGTTTTCCTTCAAAGTCCTTTTATTTAAGTTTAAGTGTATATTACGAAACATACACCAAAAACATCTTAAGTAAATAAAAATGCAAAAAACATCTCACCTATAGAAACACGCAAACTCCGAAGGTCTCTCCAAAAGTAGTACTAGTTTTCTTCAATCATATATTCAATCAACGCACAAAGAACACAAATTCATAACACACAGACCAATTTAACCACCAAGTCACGACAATTAAGCAGGCTAATTCGCTACTGTCACCGAATATTAAACAGTTAAAACACGGTCAGTCGTTTCTTACCACAAATTTTCATCGAATTTCCGCGGTACGGTATAAAAAGACGTTTAAGAACACGCGTAGTTGACGGGATGGCTCGTAGAGTTGTATTGAATCAACGGAGCAGTGCAGCCGGTCAGATTTACTGGTTATAACTAACTACTCTGGACGATACGACGTTGGAGGAGCAACAAGTAAAGGACATTACGCCCACTTAAATAGCAAAAATGGTAATTTACTACACTATTTCTAGCGCGACGCGACAATAGTGGGACCACACTTAACGTTACTCACTGATTAGTTATTAACATAATATGAATGATTGATAGCCATTTTTATTAGGGATTTATTTATATCTTTATCTTTGATGATAAGGTGTTTATTTTGTAATCAATAAGTGATTTAAATAGATATAGAGGTGTTTACTGCCTATTATTGGAAAATGTACCATTGTAGTTTTGTTTGTAAAGGTTGTATAATATGATTTTGATAGTAGGTATATTTCTTTTTATCACGCATTTATTTTCTTATAACTATAGAACGTTCTACATTTTTAGTACCTTCAATTTTAATTCACATATTGTTTATTTGAAATGATACACATACAGTTTACTCATACCTTCTTTTTAAGGCTTTTTGTTTATAATAAAATATGAAATATTGTTGTTCTTAATTTAAGTAAACAAAATTTTTTTTTCTTAAATATGGTAATTATTCGTCTACGTTACTAATAAACTATTTCATTTTGTTTCAATTAAATGAATTACACATTAAAATTTGTGAAAGTTAGTTAGCAAAAGCCTCGTGGCTAACTACATTTTTCCATACGAAGAACAATTGACAGGTTTGTAGAATAAAAACAGGAATGGAAATATGTACAGACAAGTCATGTCACGTATTTTCATGTCTACTTTCAAATTACATTTTGGACTTAAGAATAGCAAGGCAAATCCATAGAATATGTTAATTATAAAACTGCTTGACATAGAGCAGGATGCTTATCATGTAAAAATATGACTTTGATTAAAAATGTCTTCGCTATCTGTCGCTACTCAGTATTCACTATGCATATAAAATATATTTGAAATATTATGTCAATTCACTAAGTTAAAGTAGCTTCAATAATACATAAACAATAACATAGGTAATGTATTACAATTACCCAACAGAATTCACAGCACACAAAATATCCAATCTCAAAGGTCTCAAAGGCGGTACAATTTTACGGCAAATCATTACCTTTTTAATAATCCGACGTCTCGACATGGATTACACCAGTCGTGGTCACGGATAGTTTATCCGTGACCGCGTACCGTACCGTAAAAGTATGTGTACAAACAAATCTCGAAAGTTTAAAATCATTAAAAATTATATTTTATAAATCGTACAGATTACCTGCTAATAAATATAAGGTAAGTACTACCTACATACGGGGGCTACTTATTTTAAGATGGTAAAATAAAACAATATGATAATCGCAAACAAAAGTAAATAGGTAATCCATTAAATTAGAGATTATGATCAATAATTAATTCGATAAAATTTTGTTTGTATTTTTTCTCGTTAAAAATATAAATAAAACGTCTAACGCCATCTCACGGCGCTTTGACTCAGTTCCAATGCGATAAAGGTAATCATATTATTAAAGATATTGTTCTAAAATGCTAACAGAGGCTAATCACGTAACGATATGACAATGACTTCGATAAAAATGTCTTCATTCCTGTAGGGTTATTGTGACGCATTTCCTATGTTATTAATAAATTAGCCCCACGGTTTTACCCGCGTCACTCTGATCCAGTGGGTCGGAGCATGATATTTTGTAGTTTATATGTTAAGGTAGTTTTTGCGTGAACGAGTAACATACATCCACACATACGAACTTTCTCATTTATAATGTTAGTAGGATTGACTATTTAAAATATTTTAGCATGTAGGTAGTAGGTACGTGATTAGTCTCCAGGTGGAAGTCATTATTTCATCAGCACGTTTGACCACCAAGGGCAAACAATAAAAAGTTCTAGGTATAAAAGGTTTAGTGAAGCATTTCTTAGTTCCTGTTTGGATTGAAGCTATAAACGTAATTTTATTAAAACTATAAAATATATTCGCATCGTAAATTACCTACCTAAGCACAAAGGGAGCGGATAACGCATAAGCATAACTTCCGAGATTAATAAAATATTCAAAATTTATTTATGAAATATTTATAAGGATTCCTTTTTCTAACGAGAAACGAAACATTAAAATTCACTAGAGACTTAGGTACCTACTTACGTACTTCGTCATAGGTCCATCCATATTTAATCATCGTTATCTATGTGTTGAATTAATTATTTAAAGGTACTTTTACATATTTTGCGTAGTTCATCTCAAATAGCACCACTGTGGCATTGGACATTAAACGTAAATTTATCCAAATTGTTATCCTTCTACTGCCATCTAGTGTCAAGTAGTAAAACTAGTAAGCATTGTAAGTTTTTTATTCGAATATATAGATGGCACTGTACTCAAATTATCAATAGTACTATAAACAAATACAAAATAAAACAATTTATACTAAACTCTGTGAAATGTACAATATACTAATAGAAATTTCAAGAAAATTGAAGCTCAGATCCTTCCACAAAATGAGTTCAACCCCTGACAATATTTTAATGGTAATATTAACTTCTTTCAAGCCTATTTATACAAAAATAATTTGATAAGACTATGCAGAGGGCGTTTAGATTGAGAATTGGCTGATACAGCTATTTATTCATTCCTCACTTTACTTACTGGGATCAGCTAGACTCGTTAAGGTGTTGGTCCCGATCATTAATATCCTCTATAACAAGCGTATACGAGGGAATGGGCAGCAGCGTTTCCTTGTCTGTTACATAACATGTAACACACAACATTATACTGCGATTACCGAACCGCCTGACAAGCGTGGTGACCAAAAAGCTACCCTCGTTAGGATGCCCATTTTCAGCTATGGACGTTATACGGGCTGATGATGATCATGATACCTATTAGGTACTCATCTCCTTTTTTACTGAAACAGATTGACCAAATCTCCAGCCACGCAGATACAGATAGTTCAATTCATTCGTGCGGTTTACCTACACAAGGTTTACCCCTAATTATTCGTTTTGTTTTTTTTTTTGTTAGAACCTACTGTAGCAGTGATTTACCTACACACCACACACTGAGACTATCTACTTGTAATCTGGTGGTTTCACCGCTTATATGTTCGATTTCGCCGAGATACCTATCAAAGAAGATATTTAGACTATCATAAATTCAATGTTTCTATGGAAAAATTTTCCATTCATATAAATACAGGATTACCATTGTGGAAAGGTTACTGTGTTAGATAAACGACACGAATAACTTAGCTTATCGCCTACTAGTGACATTGCGATGTTGGTAGTTATATAACCGATATACATACACGAGATAAGTTATGTTACCAAAATAAATGTAATATACCTATTTTGTGTCAACAATTATATTTTTAAACTATGTTTTTCTTATCAAGTACCGAATCAAAGTAAATAAGTACCTAGCATAATTTTGCGACGTGGCATGGCAGTTAAACCGTTGACTTCGATGGGATCTTATTTTATACAAGTCTGTCATCATCATTATCATCAACACGTATCAGGTCCACTGCTGAACATGGGCCTCCTCCCTATAAATCACCACGCGTCGCTGGTTGGTGACCGCAATATTATGTAATGACACAAACAAGGAATTACGCTGCTACCGTGTTATATAGATACTAGCTTCCCGAGCGCGGTTTCACCCACGTTACTCCCGTTCCCGTGGGATCTTCAAAATTAAATATAGCCTTTGTCACTCAGGGTGAATGTAGCTTTCCAATGGTGAAATAGAAATGAAATAGAATTTTTGAAATCGTGTGCCGATTTCAGTAGTGTAGTGTAGTTTTTGAGTTTATTCATTACAAACATACACACATACACACCTCTTTATATATTATATTAGTATAAGATTATGTTATAAAAAGCGGTACCAATAGCTTAACGTGCTTTCCAAAGCACATAGTGTAGTAGTGCCTCAACCAACCAGACCCGAACAGAAATCTTAGATTTTATACGATGATTTCTTATACGGGGATCGAACCCACGACCTCCGAGGTATATTGCAACATGTATAATTTTAAACTGCATTTGATTATTCTATCATGTCAACGCTTAGGTACGTTAGATGGATTCAATTAGATTAGATTTATCTCTCACTTAGTACATAAACATGCGGGTTATATACCACTTAGTTTACATACTCAGACCTGCAATATACATACATTTACATTTATAGAACAACATACGGTTATCGCACATTGGTATCAATTTAGTATTTACCTATTTCAAACTTGAATTAAATTAAACAAATATTTTCCATTACACGAAATTGTTTTGTTGTTGAAATGACGCGGTCGGATTTTTATCATGGAATTTTAATTTGATAATGAACGTATTAGTTCGTTGAATCGGCAGGCCATATAGCACGGAGAACAGATGGCCGTAGGAGCCGAAAAGTTCTCGAATGGAGACCGCGGATCGGCAAGCGTAGCGTAGGACGTCCACCTACTAGATGGACGGATGGTCTGGTTAAGGCCGCGGGATCACGGTGGATGCAGGCCGCTTTTAACCGTAACAACCGGAGATCTATGAGGGAGGCCTATGTCCAGCAGTAGACGTCCTACGGCTGAAATGATGAATGAACGTAAGATGAAATGAAGCAGTGATGATTTAACGTTGATGTTTCAGTTGTGATATCAGAAAATAGCACTAGACATGCGCAAAATGTGTCAGTAAAAAGAAATGAATGAAGTATATCTTTTGGCTCAATGAAGTAGTCTAGTCAGTACTTCATTTAGTTCAGCAAATCACAACGAATCAATGAGATATAGCACATGCGCAAAATGTGTAATTGAAGTATACTTCATTTGAACTAAGTGAACTATATCTCTCATTTACTTCACTAGTTCAGCTTATGAACAAGATTCATTTGAATCAGTTTTCGCATGTCCTTCAAACGATCATCGATCGTGCAATGAACTAATAACGAGAATGATTATATTGTTTTGTATTAGTTGTTCATGTTTTTTTAATTATAAGTACCTATAGCTTTCATTTAAAAGCATTAAGTTATATTTTGTACGTATTATATTGAATATAAGAATTTTCACACTGTGAACTAAATGGACTAAACTGAACTGTTGAAGTATATGAATCTGCACTGAACGAAAGAGATACAGAGTGATTCCAACTAAAGTACTTCAATTGAAGGATTCATTCGCGAACTACTCATCTCTAAATAGCACTGTGTCACCAATCCAACTGTCAAGCGTGGTTACTATGGTATGTTCAGCAGTGAATTATTCGGACATAAAAAACTATAAAGGAATGAAAAGTCGTTTCGCCTGTCCTTATTAACAATGTCGGATTTGCAAATAAGGTACAGGAGAGTGTTACAAAGTTTAAATTACCTATTACCTAGTTATATTTTTGATTTAATTCATTAGCGTGGTATTTAATAAAAATAGCTGTACCTAATTTATATTTCACCTTTCTATATCTATAATATTCTATATCATATTATAAAGAGGAAAGATTTGTATTTTTGCGTGTAAGTTTGTAATGAATAATCTCTAAAACTACTGTGCCGTTTTCAAAAATTCTTTATCAAATCTATTAGAAAGCTACATTCACCCTGAGTGACATAGGCTATATTTAATTCTGAAGTTCCCACGGGAACGGGAGTTACGAGGGTGAAACCGCGCGCAAACATCCATCCATCCATCCTTCCATCCACTTACAAACTTTCGCGTTTATAATATTTGTAGGATGAATTGCTGACCTCTTGCATAATCTAGTCTTAGTCATAAACATTAGTCATAAGGACAATCAATATCACAAATGCACTACGAAGGTCATATTGCTTTTAATGGTTAACAGATGATACGATGACTACAAAACCGAAGAGAATAATAATCATTGTTACGAGTCAAAGATAGTCACAGAAACATCGTAAGAACGTGTCAAGTTAACCTTAGAAATTAGACTTACTGCCGTATCCAAGAATAACACTTGAGACTCAGTTTACTTGGGAATGTCAGGTGCCACTTTGATGGGCCGGATTGCTCATGCGTACCCGGCCCCCGCCAACGGCGGATCGAAGGAGTGTCCGGGGAGGTTTTAGTGGTGTAGGGTCCTCTCCTCGTGGTATGAGTTTAGCATACCACGGTATGGAGAGGGCGAGTCCCACATATCCCACCGCCAGTGCGCAAATACGCTGCAGCGGCGGTGGGAATGAGTAAATGCATTTCCCCCAGGAGAAAAAAATAAATAAAAAGGTGTCACTTTGATAATTTCTATTACTTTAGCAATAGAGACCCCGACAGCGAAACACTGCTTACTAAAGTAAATCTAGAGCTCGGAAGCATAATGTCGGATGTGCCATTAAACGCCAGAAACATATGTCGTACTCGTATGAGCCTTTATCTTAAACTGGCTCTTAAGATCAAATGCTTCTGAAGATAATAGCCATCCGTCCTTACGGTTCGGAGTTCTAGAAATACTTCAAGCCAAATATTGTTCTTGCACACCACTGCTACTTTTAGTTAAATCACTTTTTTAGGGTTTCAGTACCCGAAGGGTAAAAACTAGACCCTATTAATTTGACTTCGCTGTCTGTCGTTCTGTCACCAGGCTTTATCTCAAGAACCGCGATCGCTAGACACTTGAAATTTTCACAGATGATGTATTTATTACCGCTATAACAACAAATACTAAAACATAATAATAAAATAAATATTTAAGGGCTCCCATACAACAAACCTATTTTTTGTTTTTCCCTTTTTTTGCTCGATATTTATTGATATCTTAACCAACTTGTCTCGGAATTACTTATATATTTTTACAATGGTCATATCGAACCAATGGCCTTCATGACTTGAGGAACTGAGAGAATTCTTCCGCTTAACTACTTTTTTCCCTTACTAACGTACCTAGTTATATTTTACCAGCTTGACATTGGTTTCAGCTTCAATTCTTACCTGGGGACAAAAAATTATAATATTAATAATGATATTACAAAAAAAAAGTGATCTAATGTAGTCTATAAAGATCGAATGCCATTGGATTGCAGTTCTGGTCCATTGGACCCTAGCGTAATACTTAAATTGTCAATATCAGTCAATAAAGTCCACTGCTGAACAAGTGCCCAATTCTGAGGAAAGGTTTTTGCCTGATATTAATGCAGTGAATGGAAAATCAGAAAACAAATATTAGAATTTACGCAAATCATTCTTGCCCGACGAACACATGACCTCAGACTTAAAGCAAGACATACCGCTACGCGACCAGAGGCTATCGTTATATACACTTAACGCCACCATCGCTAAAAACTCCAGTACAACCAAAATGGAGTTCAGCATTCGATTTGAATACGTTAAAAGATGCTTCTGGGACCTGAACCTAGACAAAACTACAATACAATTGTTGAGGGATCTCATACGTATCGCAAACACCGCTTTGGCGACACGTTCCCCGAATGATGGTATTTACTCTGCACAGCATTCTGGGAACCTTGTGAAGCATTTAAATTTGCTACTTTTATGTGTGTATTTGTGTAATTTGTTAATTTATTGTTATACCTGTAATAATAAAAAATCTAATTAAGACAAAATGGAATTAACGAAATTGTAATGTATTAAGCAAGAAAATACTTTGGACCTGCTTCCGTCCCCCACTTCAATATCCAATCACAATGAGGGCCCCGTTGGGAGCCTTTGATATACAATCTACATAGGTACATAGTGTATCGGCACTAAGTTCATTATGTATGAGCGAATTCCATATTCTAACTGACCCAATAAATCCACAACAGAAAATTCCTCACTTATCTTGGTCGTAAATCTTTGGTATACGATGTATGACTTATACAAAATAATTAGATTAATTACTGATTGGTTGATTGAGTTATTTTGAAAGGTATTTTCCTATTAGGCTATTTTCCACTAGGTCTCTGGACAAAGCCCCGAATAATTGTCGCATTAAGATGGTGAGCATTTTTGAGCTGATAGTTTACTGCTGTCCATCCACCAGCTGTACATCCCCTAGTCGTCTCTTACGATGCCCATGGAAAAATATGGGGTTTATTACAAGTTGGAAAACACACGCTCAAGACCGCCAAAAGGATAAATACGGCGCTGGTTGCAGGCTGCAAGCGATTCTGCGTACATGGATTTCAAGAGATCTGATAAGCTAAACTCGACAGTTCAACTGCGCTGAATTCTACGAATGACTAGTTTTTCCCCACGGCGTAACTCGTCTCAATATGGGGCACAGCTAGATATTTTCTCGTTCTCAAAGGTTAAGCTGTTTCTCAATAAATAGTTGTTGAGAAAGAGTTGGCAACTGACCCTTGGATTGGTATAGCCTTTTAGATTAGTGCGGACAGATAGAATTAATATAATAGAAATGTTGAATGTTTGGTCGCGGAGAATCTTAATAGGCGCAAATACAGTATACTTGATAGTGGTTATGTGTTTGTGCCTTTTGGCGTTTTTAAGCGGCCGTAGCCCAATGGCTAGGGCGTCGGACTTGTGATCTTAAGGTCGCCGGTTCGAACCCCACCCATTGCACTACCGACGACGTGAACCCACTCGTAACACAAGCATTTAGCTTAGTACGAGGGTTTAACAAGAATACTATTAGACTGCAAAAGTTTGCTAGTAATCTTTTTAAGAAAAAAAAAATACATTGCAACTTCCGTACCGTAGCGGTATCTGGCTCGCTTTAAATCTCGGAGGTCGTGGGTTTGATCCCCACGCCGTACAGGAAATATTTGTGTAATCTCTAAGACTTCTTTCCGGGTCCGGTTGGTTGAAGGATTACTCGTCGTGCTTCGGAAAGCACGTTAAGCCGTTGGTCCTGATTGTTGCAACATAATCTATAATAATTGTATATCAAGGAACGGGCTGCAGCGTTTCCTTGTGTGTTACAACATTATACTGCGGTCACCCACCCCCTGCCAAGTGTGGTGACTATTGCAAATAGGTACCCTCCCTCGGGAGGAGGCCCATGTTCAGCAGTGGACCCTAACGGCTGATGATAAAAAAGTTCAATTCCTAGATATCGATTATCTTCCACATTTAACAGATGTACAGTCTAAATTGTTAAATAGCAATCTATTATTTTTAAAGATAAGAAATGCCATATTCGGTCAAATATTATTAAGGTGAGACGGTCGTAATTTAGTTATGCAACAGACATACCTAAACTGCGACCGTTTCACCTTAAAACATAATGGCTACGGTAACAACAAAGTAACCAATTAAATAACTTAAGAACACGCTACTGCTTAATTAACATAATCATTAGTCACACAATGGAGTCAGTTGTTAATTTATCGTTTTATTTGAGTAGATATAAATATTAAGTTGGCAATGGCAAGCCGCGTAAGAAAATGGCGTGCCAAGTAATTGTAAATATGAGCTGTGCCAATAATAAAAGAAAATACGCTAAGTTTCATGATTTTTATTACAAGAATATAAAAGCATTTTTTTTTTTGCATAATTTTGCAGTCTACTATTATTCTTGTTAACCCCTCGTGCTAAGCTAAAATGCTTGTGTTACGAGTGGGTTTACGTCAGTAGTGCAATGGGTGGGGATCGAACCGGCGACCACATGATCACAAGTCCCAAATTAGACATTTGTTGAATTACATTACCGAAATTTCATTATTTTTAAAGTTTTATTGTATAGTAAGGTGGTTATGGAATGTGATTGATGAGGGGCCGTTCAAGTATTACGTAAGCACTATGGGGGGGCGGGGGGGTCTTTGCTTCGCTTATTTTGGATGACATGGGGGGTAGGGGAGTCTAGATGATGATTACGTCATCGGTAGTTATTTACTTTTTTACACGAATGGCAACCCTCACATTGTCTTTGCTTGAAAACGAAACGCATTTTCGGGGATTCCCGCAAATAAATAATGCATACGTTTAGGCACTCGCTTTAGAACCGAGTAGGGGAATTACCGCGCGTTATTCACTTGTCTAAATTTCCTCTGTCAGTGTATTGTTTCGTTTGGATACTATAGCGAGTAGACGTATTGTAAGCATAGCAAAGCAAGTTAACATTTGTGTTACCATTGATTCCATTAGCCAAAGTTTAATGTTTAAATAAGATGTCGTTTCAAATAGACAAATCCAAGTTATACCAAAAACTGTTCGAAAGTTTAAAAAAATCTCATACAAGTACGAAAGTACAAAAGTTAGTTAATTGAAAAATGTTTACGTAAGCATGGGGGAGGGGGTAAGAGCTTTGCTTACTTTTGCTGACAAGGGGGATGGGGGGGTAAATAATTGTAATAAATCTGCTTACGTAATACTTGAACGGCCCCTGATGCATAAAATTGTTACGCATCGGTTTATTTTTACTTTTAATTAAAACAAAATGTGTTCATCATACTTAGTTGAAATTAATACTGAGCAGCGTGAAATTCGTGAACTTAGGTACAAACCTGTTTCAGAATGAGCAAAATGTGCAAATGAAGTCCTTTCGTTATCATTTCAATTAGTTGTATTAAGTTACTGAAGTTTTTAAACTTGTAAAATGATGGCAAAAGGAGTAAAAGAAAATGATCATTATTTATTTGAAAACGTTTAAGTTTTTAAAGTGAGAACAGGTGTACTGATGGTATTCGTAAAAAATAAGGATAATTGAGCAAAATATAAAAAAAAGGACTAATTCATTACTTAGAATGAATATATTCAATATTGCTATACGATTAAACATAAGACAGTAAAGGTGAAACATTAAAGTTGTATGTATAATTTTCTTGTTTTAAATTACCTAGTGGATTATTTATTTTGCTAATGTACCTAAGTCATAAATAGACGTTTTTGAGATTATCGTGATTTTATTGTGTAGTATTTTAATGTCACCATTAAATCAAAAATATTTTATACTTTTAGCATTGTATTGAAATTTCTTGGACTACTAAAATTTATTTTTAGGAATTTATGAACAGAATCCCGTTATTGCCTCTTACATTCGCAAAATAAATAATCTAATTATTATAACAGATAAAATGTGCAAATTCTCTATCAAATTCTTCGTTAATACCTATAGTGAGAACGTTACACTCTAATAGGTTGATCTTCTAATCTAATATTATAAAGAGGTAAGATTTGATTGGTTGTTTGCTGTGAATAGGCTCCAGAACTACTAGACCGATTTTAAAATGTTTTCCAATATTTAAAAGCTATACTTTATCCAGGAGTAACATCCTACTAATATTATAAACGCGATAGTTTCTTAGTATGGATGGATTGATGTTTGTTACTCTTTTACGCCAAAACTACTGAACGGAATGTGCTGATATTTTGCACCGGGTTAGGTTATACGCTGGATAACTTATAGGCTACAAAACATCACGATCCGACCCACTGGAGAAGAGTAACGCGGGTAAAACCGCGGGGCGCAGGCTATATTTCATTATGGAGTTCCTATGGGAATGAGAGCTATTATATAGCGGGTGAATCCGCGCGCTCGAAAGCAAGCTAATACAATTACCTATCAAGCTAATACAATTACCTATCAAGCTAATACAATTACCTATCAAGCTAATACAATTACCTATCAAGCTAATACAATTACCTATCAAACTAATACAATTCAATTTAAATAATCAAGTCAATTTAGGGAAAAAAATATTGAAAGACAAACAACATTATAATTTGATCTAATCGCTATATTTATAAACCGTGTTGTTGGTTTTTTTAATTTCCGGAATGTCGTCAGGTATGTGTGAGCAGTTGTCTGGTACAAATACTCACAATGTATGGCCGGCCCTTAAGTTGTACTATACGTGTTTGAGAGAATCGAGGAACCGGTCGCCGGTTGCTATGGCAACCTTTGTATGATAACACCGGTATAGCTTGTTTAGGTTCGTTGTACGACACTATTAGCTCGAGCAGTTTTGGTGTTTTACTTAAGATTTAAAGTAAAGTCAGTTAGTACTTCTCATTTAACATTTTAAGTAACGTAATGTTTAAGTAAGATAAAATAAAATAAAATAAAATATCTTGCATCGGCTATAGCCACGGCTCAAATATTCAGTCATCAAAACAGATTACTTATTCTCGATTAAGTCATGTAACATTTTGTTTTATTACATTTACAGATGCATCAATGATGTTGTGATATTAACACTCATGACGGACATTTGTCTTAAGACATAATGATGCATGACTCAGAAATGCATCTTCACCTGTGCATTTTAATTCTCGTTAATTACCGGTTCTTATTGCTAAGGGCCCTTGAGTATATATAAAGCTATAGAGCGCGCCTTAAATAGTATGCACTGTAAGCACGGGTATGAACTAACAACCCTTGCAAAAACAAAACTAGTCATTATATGTTGGCAACCTAAATTTCATGCTAGCTTGCCGCTTGCGGTTTCTTCGCGTAACTTCCTTTCCCCAAGGAATTACATAATAAAATAGAACATATAGCCTTCCTTAATAAATGGGCTATTTAACACTGAAAGAATTTTTCAAATCGGTCCTACAATTCCTGAAATTAGCACGATTGGCTTATATCACTCCTAGATAAAGTAACTCAAATCTGACCAGTAGTCCCTGAGATTAGCGTATACAAGCAAACAAACAAACTCTTCAGCTTATATAGATGTTTTATCATAATTATGATAAATACGAAAGTAACAACTTGCAAAAGTGATTTGCGAAAACCAAAATAAAAGAAATATATACATTTATCTTAACTATAAAAGCGCCATGCCATAGATTACGTATACCTTTCTTTTCCTTTTTTTTTTGTTGTCTAGGGGGAATTGCATTTACGCATTCCCACCGCCGCTGCAGCGTTTCCGCGCGCTGGCAGTGGGATATGTGGGACAAGCCATCTCCATAGCGTAGTATGCTAGTCATACCATGAGGAGAGGACCCTACACCACTATAACCCGGACACTCCTTCGATCCGCCGTTGGCGGGGGCCGGGTACGTAAAAGCAATCCGGCCATGCCATAGATTATACCTGCTTGCAATTGACATAAGGGACGGGAGTGATACGCGCTCTATATATTTATGTACCTATATGTCACCGGAAAATAATAAGAATCATAAGTTGATCAACTTTCTAGTTCAATGATAACCTAACGAGGGTGGTAAAAAAAAATCTAAATCAATGGAGTTCAACAGGACTTATTGAAGATGAAGTATTTTTTTTGAAACAACAGTAGCATAATCTCGTGGTTAAGTTAGGTCAAGTATCATAATAATTAATAATATAATAATTATACACGCTCACTGAAACTGGCAATTAAACTTAACAATATGCGTGGCACGAACATTAACTTACGATTCGTATTATTTTCAGGCGACATAATAATATGGTTTGTAAGAAGGGCTGTCAATGCTGGTTTTCACGTGATTTTATCATTGAATACAAAACTTGAGTCTGTCAAAGAGCTGACGTATTATAATCCAATCGTCTGATAAGAACTAAGAATATCTGAAATCGTCACACCATGTGATATTATTGTAAGAGATTATCAATTTGTTCACCAAAAATACGATCTTAATCTTATCCAAGATTTAGATAGTTGTTTGTTTTTAGATTTTTTTAATTTTCGTATCCTTGCTAAAACATTCAATATCCAAAAGTATACCGCGCCCCGTTTCACTTGTGTAACTCGCGTCTGGTAAGAACATTAATATTAAATATAGAGTGTAGCCTTCCACGATAAATGGACTATCTAAGCCTGAAAGAAGTCTTAATCGAAACAGTAGTTCTTGAGATTCAAATGATTAGCGGAACCGAAATGAAAGAAATATAAACGTTTATCTTAACTATAAAAGCGCCATGCTTTTTGTTGTTCGAAGGGAAATTCATTTACGAATTCCCACCGCCGCCGCCGCTGCAGCGTATTCGCGCGCTGGCGGTGGGATATGTGGGACTCGCCCTCTCCATAGCATAGTAGGTATGCTATTATAGTCATACCACGAGGAGAGGACCACTACAACCCCCTGGACACTCCTTCGACGCGGGTTCAAGAAAACAAACTCTTCAGCTTTATAATATATTCTATTATATATCTTTGGCGTTGTAAGATTTTTCTTATGATATATTAATGTTTGTATACATTTAAAATTGTGATGCATGTAAATATCTAATTATTCTCTTGACAAAAAGTCTTGATACCATTTACATAAACGCTTGCGATTTAACCAATTTTTTTGTCATCATGTGTATACCGTTTCATAAGGGACACATTTGATTGTTATTAGAATTTGGCCCGATTTTTCAATCGTCAGTTAAAAGTTGTCAGAGGAATAAATTTAAAATTTTGACAGATTTTGTAGTGACGTTCTGTCAAAATTAAAATTTATTCCTCTGTCAACTTTTAACTGACGATTGTAAAATCGGCCCTTTGACATCTAAATACTATAAATATATATAGTATCATAATAAACTTCTTGAGGCGAAAACAACCCTAATAGTTAAAAGCCTACGTTAATCCAGCATATGTTAGATTTCTAATTGTAAAAGAATTCTTGAAATCGATCAAGCGGTTCCGGTACCTATTCAATGTAATGAAATAATGAATTTATTCAGCACTTAGGTACTAACATACACTTGTACCTACTTGTCAAATTCACAATGAAAAAGAACTGTAATTAATAGGTTATTATTCTTATTCTATGAATTAAACTACTTAGGTAACTATAACAAGCAATTGCAACCTGTAAGTGCTGCTAATTGTAGGACATTACAGACAATGTACTCCGTCTGTCCGTTTGTCATTAATTCCTCTACAAATAATAAGTTCATATTTACATTAACAATGTAAAACAACAAACAATAAAATCATTCTTCCTTACATTTTTACACAAAATAAAATTATTTTGAATAAAGTATTTTATGAATATGAGATACGTGATATCATGTAATCTCTCTTTACCGTTATTCTCTTCTTATATCTTACTATAAAGAACGCATAAAATATTTGCGAAGATTGAATTACTTATATAGAAATACTTTGCCCCTTTTAACCTACATTTAAGTAAACTGAATTTTATTAATATCATACAACAACAACAGCGTTTTGTGCTGAGTTTGAAAAAATGTTTTGAATAATAAAACATTTATTCAAACGTTTGAAGTCACCACAATGGGTGATAACTTGTGAATTCATTCTTCAAGTCAAGTTTGAATGGGTATTTTCAAGCGTATTCGATCTTAGTCCGCATAGACCCTTGCCACCAAGTGGAACTAAGGACAAACGCAAACTAAAAATAAAAAAAAAAAAAAAAAAAAATAATACAACAGCACTTTGAAACTTTATACTTTACTTTTTTGTTTTAATTAAACTTACAAAAATCCAATTTAAAAGTAGAGGAATGCTCTTCTGCTATCTTCTGATACCTTCGCAGATCCGAAGTCCCGAGAGGCCTGTGAACTGTAAATTAGTATTGCACAAACCTCCCCTAAACTTTATAATCCCCCAATCCCATCGCCAGCAACTGCGCTGAGCCGAGGTCCAAGTATCACAGGAGGCGCCGCGCCGCGCCGTCTTGCGCAGTTTGCTTAGTTTGTAGTCTTTTAACTATTTATTAAGGCTGGAGCTCTTGCCTTTATGCCCGGTGTAGTAGCAAAAGCTTCGTGCTCCAGCTATTAAGTCCACAGAGTTCACTGCTACAAAGTTTTTATATAGCATTGTAAAAGTAATGAACCTGCTAACTAATAACTAATTACCATACGATACGCATCATACTGAGACAGATACTGCGCACATTGCAGACCAAAGTCCAGTAAAGGACGCGATTCATATACGAGTAGCTATAAACTCGTCGGGTTTCTTGATATGGCATGCGTAAATAGTAGTCCCTTTCATTGCTTAGTACTAAGTATTATATCTATATCGTCACTAACTTTTTCCCGAGTGGAATTGTTACTTTGGGCTAAACCTGACTTCGAAACATTCTTCACTGGTGCTCCGCTCGTATCGGTCTTAACCTGATGTTATATGTCCTATAGCGTTCCTGAATGGGCTATCTAAAACTGTTTCTTTTTAATTAGGCAATTAGATCTTGTGTTTAGAGCTTTCAAGCAAACAAACAAACTGTTCAGCTTTATATAATACTAGCGGCCCGCCCTGACTTCGCACGAGTCCTCAGGGATAATGTAGCATTCTAATGATGAAAGAATTATCGAAATCCGTTCAGTAGTTTTTGAGTTTATTCGAACAAAGATATAGAAATACAAACTCTCCCACTTTATAACATTAGTATAGATTATACCTATAGTTTCTATTTGACGATGGTCTTCCGATGTTTGTGTGTATATGCACAGATGGCTAATCTTAGAATTTGGCCAGTCAAGGGGTCTACAAAGTAAATAAATCTGGAATTATTAGAATATTAGCTGCACCTCGAGGTTTTACCCTCGTTGGAAGGCTACTCTGCTCCAGTGGGTCGTATTGAGATGTATTATCTAGCCTACATGCTAAACTATCCCCGCGCAAAATGTCAGCTAGATCCGTTTAGTACTTTTTGCGTGAAAGAGTACCTACCAAACATCTATTCCTCCACACAGACTCACCAAGTTTCACGTTTATAGTATTAGCAAGTATATTCTATAAATATATTTGACTAAGTGCACACATTTATAAATAACACATTAAAGTATAATGTGTATGTTACAGCTATTATGCACTACATCATAAAAGGAGCGATCATATTCACTGCATTCTAGTTAGGAAATGATCCTTGAACAATTGTGCTTTGGCACGAGTGATCTTAAATGTCACTGTAATGAGGTTTTCGTGTCTCTCTCATACCTTAAAGGGATTATTTTGTAATCTCACATGTGGTCGCACAACAGCGTACTGAACAAATAGTACATAGGTAGGTATTACTTCAGGGCAATTGTAGAAAATAATTTTATAGAAATATATAAAGAAATAATAGATATGCATTAATTTATTACTTGCTCACAAAGGATTACACGCCTTATACTTACAACTAGCTGTTGACCTAGACGTCGTCCACGTGAATTTCCATTTCTTCATACAAACTTTGCAACCCCTTTTCACCCTTAAGGAAAGAATTTTCAAAAATCCTTACTATGTGCGGTGTGTACGTTACTTAAAGAATGTTTGTGAAAAATTTCATGGTTGAGCAGCAGATTGAGCTGTACCTACCTACTATTGTACGATCAGTCAGTCAATTTCTGCTTATATATATATATAGATATATCACAAACGATCGGTGATACTACAAAACCGCTTAAGTGACAGTTGCTAATAATGTGCAATTTCATCTGTCAAGAAATATTTTCGTTATATATGTTTTATAGGACAAAAAATCGATTTCCTGCATTTGATTTTTAGCTATTGTCACTTGTGCGGTACCTTTTGAAGTACCTCCGACGATATGGCATATATTCCTTTGTACGAGGCTGATGTCTGAACTAGGTACCCGTAACAGTGGTCTGACATAACCAAGCCCCCACCTCAGTAATATTACAATTTGACAAGAAAATTGCCTGGTGAATAAACATAAGTTTGGAGTGTCGTGTAGTATTATATCTGAGCCATAACAAAATAAATAAATTCATTAAGCGCAAACTTTTCATCGTCAGTTATGTTTTTGGAGAAATTAATTCGGCACGAGAACTATTAAAAAAAAACCATAAATTAACTATCTATGGCATTATTATACTAGTTCTAATTAAGCGAATAAGTAACAAAAAAAAATTTTACACAAAAATATATCAACTATGTGGAATACAAACAAATAGGTAACAAAATAGTGATTTTGCGTGAACTAGGTATTCCTGTGTTTCAGGACTTTCAGGCTAATAGACCTTAATAATAACTTAAAAAAACATTTTTGAATTAACAAAAGTACGATTAGAATTAATCAGTTTAACCAAAATATGTTATCTACGTCGAATCTTTGTCCAGATTATAAATAATTCTTCTTAAGGATCAGCGATCTTGCACTATACATAAAAACCTCTTGATTAATATCATCCCGCTGCAGATAATATAAATATCCTAGTCGCTATACAAGTTAACTCCTTAGCCGTCCTCCGTGTCTCTATGTAAGCGGTCACGCATGACTAAACTGTTCTAAAAATAGATTCCCGGCCGGGATATGTGACGATAACAGGACTAACTCGACCAAACTGGTCATATTCATGTCGTGGTCGTTCTAAATATAGCACATACGATATGGAAATAGTTACGGAATATGTTTAACGTTCATTGTACACCGTCCAAGTGTTATTTATGTGTGCTCATGGTGTTTAAACTTATGTGGACATAATAAAATTATTATTTTTATTATGTTCACATAAGTAGGTACTTAATTGACGGTACAATATGGATTGTTTCACATTCTTATGATGGTCGTAGTGGCTATGTAGTTTTATAATTATAGTGGACCGAAAATGTAGTGTATGTGGATTATATACAGTAGTAACTAGCCAAAATATACCTGGGTTACAATGAGTTTAATTTGGTAGCGCAGTAACAATATGAATACACATATATAAATGATTAGCGCCCGTCCCGACTTCGCACGGGTAGTTCTTAAAGCTAAACAAAAAACATAATGTGACATATACAATGACTAATAATATACCTAAACCTTACTCAAGAATCACTTTATCTATTGGTGATGACCGCATGAAATCCGTGCATGGAGTAGACTTGGAGTTTATAGCGAACAGACGCGGTTAAGGAATTTGTTTCAAGTAAAATATGTAGTGATACTTGGTTGATACCGCTACCAAGTTTTAACGTATGCAAGGCACAAAGCTTTTAATACTTCACCGGGCATAGATGCTGGCAGAGCTCCAGCCTTTATAAATGGTTTAAAAACTACAATCTGCCCAAGAGGGCGCCTTTGGGACTTTGGGACATGGACCTCGGCTCAGGTCGTCGCTGGCGGGAGCATTGAGGAATGGTGACTTTACCTAGGTATATATATATAGGGGAATCTTGTGCATAGGTCGCTTTTATACCAAGTAACAAAGTAATTATACGAATATAAAAGTTAACAAGCATAAACTCTTTAAATGTAGTTAGTGCTGGTTTTACTGTGGTTTCTACCTGGTTTCTTCTTAAAATAAAGCATAAAATAAATTAGCTTGAATTGCTATGTCAATTTATATCAAGTTATACACAGCAGATTTTAATGTTTTTAAATGTGTTAATAACTTCATTTCATCTGTGTTTCTTAACATAACAACCATGTATACCGAACTACTACGGCATAAGCTGTCTTAAATTACTCATAGATAGAACAATAAATGTGCCAAATTGGAATATACCTTACATTATAATTATTAGCAATAGTTTTACTGTAACAATAGATTAGTGTAGATAACATAATAGAGAAGCGCCTTTTTTTCAAGTCATAGGTATGAGTTTTAGGATGAAGATCCACAACTCATATGTCCTGAATATGGCTACGGAGCTAATAATTTATAGCTCCATAGCTATCCTTACTATCACTACATAGTATAAAACAAAGTCGCTTTCTCTGTCCCTATGTATGCTTAAATCTTTAAAACTACGCAACGGATTTTGATGCGGTTTTTTTAATAGATAGAGGAATTCAAGAGGAAGGTTTATACGTATAATACATCAGCATTGTACCCGTGCGGAGCCGGGGCGGGTCGCTAGTAATATTGTAAACGCGAAAGTTCACTAAAACTTCGGTTCGGTTCGGTAGATTTAGCGTGAAAGTACTCTTTCACGCTAAATCTACCGAACGGACTTAGCTGGCAGTTTGCAAGCGGATATTTTATAAGCTGAATGAACATATATGCTACAAAACACTACGCTCCGACCCACTGGAGCAGAGGACGCGTGGTCCAGCTTGTACTCTATATATAATTTCAAAGTTACTTACTTACAAATTTTCATCCAATTCAAGCAATCGAATTAGTGTTTTCATTGCACTTGAAATTTGTGTCGAAAATTTCGAGGGTGCGCTATGAATGAATATTTAAATGTGTCATCCTTTAAAATATATAAATGTTGTATGCATTAGGTTAATAGCTAACAGGAGGTTTCAACGTAATGTCACGTAAATGTCAAGTTATTCTAATGTCAGTTGTTGCGAGTTATGTACGAACAACTGACGAGTTTCTAGAATTAAACTGTTTATGTAGTACTGTGTTGACTAGTCTTATCTTTGATCATAAATTATAAAATTCGATGTCTATTTGTCGTCTACCTGTCTTAGTAATATTGATTTGCCTTTATCTCGAGAATGTAACAAATCAATCCGATTAGCAGGACTGTATGAATTTAACTCATATATATTTTTGTTTATAATTACTTGCTTGACAGGATGGACTGTGTGAAACATGACATGAGTTAGAAAGGTGTGAGTATGGAAGAAACGTCTTATAGGGAAATGTAAAAGAGGGTGACATATTGCTCCCAAATAATGGGATAAGGGCTGGGAGATAATAAGGATATAATAACTCCCTTCCCGTGGGAACTTCATAATTAAATACGATTATAGCCTTCCTTAATGAATGGGCTATCTTACAGTGAAGTAATTTTCCAAATCTCTAAGTTTTGCATGTATAGTGTCCTCCATCCATTATTTTTAATTATATACCTTTTTATTTTCTAATATAATAATTTCTGTGTTTCTTGTTTTTTGTGTGTTCAATAGGTAGGTAAATGATTTTTTATCACATCTATTCAAAATGAGCTAGTTTATTCCTCGTAAACAGGGACCAAAATAGCTCATTAATCCCTAGGGACCAAAATTAATTTGAATTTGGAATATGGATATTGTTAATAATTTTTCAATCAGCAAACAGGTGAATCACAAACCATGCGGGAACAATGTATTGAATATGTGACTGGCTGAAAAATTGCGAGCGCGCCAAATTTAAAAAAAGTTGATGAAAAATAAACAACGCGCGAAATTAAATGCATTCTGCTTTCGTTCGTAGTTGATTCATATTCAGATTTTAGAATTATAAATTTTTTTTTTTTTTTATTTATTTATTCTGAACAAAAATACATTTGTGTCGAATACAGGATTAATACAATAATAATAATCAATAAAAGTTACAATCAATAATATGGATAAAATGTCAAAATTAAAATAAGTAATAATCAAGAATTTAGTTAAAAATAAAAAAAAACACAGCATTATAAAAAATGAGTGCGTCTTCCTCAAGTGAAAGTATTATTATGTCTAAATCTAAGAACCATATTCTTCATTGTACGTAAATAAATTCTTGTTCATAAGTTGCACTTACTTATTTTCTAATAGAGGGTGATAAAAAGTACAGTGTCCACCTCGGGAGCAACACTATTTTAAGCTCGAGTGACATACTTTTAATCCCTCGCTGCGCTCAGGATTCTAGTTAAGAATCCCTCGCTCCGCTCGGGATTCTACTCTAGAATGCTTCGCTCCGCTCTGGATTAAAAAAAACACTCGCCTTTAAAATAGTTGTTTGCTCCCTAGATAAACAATCTACTATTTCTTCCTTTGTTTCAAATCGGTTCTGAAGTTCTTGAGATCAGCGCGTTCAAGCTAACATACTCTTCTGCTTTTTACATTAGTATAGATATAGATCAGGGGTGGTCAACCGGTCGATCACGATCGACTGGTCGATCTCGGCAAATATTACAGTCGATGAACTTCTAAAATAAAATAAAAAAAATAGTCTACAAACACGTGTCCCAGACGCACAAATAATCTGAAAAAAATACTTTTTATCATCCGATTGACTTAAACGAAACATGATTCAATGTTACGTATTCCGATCGCACACAGTAAGCAGACGATCTTAGGTTTTATTAAGTTCGCCACCCCCAATATAGATTAATTGACCGAGTTCTAGTTATATGATACTTTACCGGGCATAAAAGCGAGAAATCCTCTATTGTTATTGATAAGTTTAAAAAGAACAAACTAAGCAACCTGTACATTAAGGCCTCTTAAGGGACTTGGATCTTGGCTCAAGCCGATCGCTAGTGGCTAGATAGCACAGATTCAACCTATTTCTCCCTCTAGCGACCGATCTCGCGCTTTTACCTTTTTTGTACGTTTTACAGTTTGGGCCATTGAACTAAAAAAATCTCTTGATTCCGAAAGGTCCAAGGTACTGCAGTGATTATGTTATGGTTATGGTTTTAATCCCTTAAATTATAAATTAAATTTGAACTTTTTAATTTTAAATGTAAATAATATTTATATTTCATTTGTGTGATATAATATTTGTTCTGGCGGGAGCTTGTTGTGATTTTATTGTGTGTGTTCGATAATATACAATTATAAAGAGTATCTTTCATTTATATGAGTGTTTAGTGATAGTGATTGTATCTTCACACACCCTCTTGGAGGACCAAGGAGTGCCCTGCCGAGGTACGGACTTCCACTCGCGACCTGATAGGTAGTCGCAGGCATCGAGAACGTTCAAAGCAAAAGAAGGGTGGGCGGGGTGAGCCAAGATCTAGTTTTTTTTTAATACACAAGGATATAAATATCAATTGCATAGATCTAAGTAAATTTACGTAGCTTACCAAAAAGTTTTATTTTTGTGTACATTTAGAATTATATTCTACTGTGATATTGAACAAATTCTAAGTAATTCAAAAGGAAAGTGAACATTTCGCTACGGAGTTTTAAACTGTAAAATTGATTTTGCCGGCTATACCTACCTACTTGCCTGGCTTACTAGACAAATAACATTATTATTAAAGTTATATATACAATATTATTAATGTTTGTATTACGAAAACGTAAACATAAATTGACTGTTGCAGATTGCTTTATTTTATTATAGCACATTTTAATAGAAAAGTATAAATACAAGAATATGATCTCACATTATATATAATTATAATGTTTATTTATTTAAAGAACCACTCGTTTTATTACTTGTAACATCGTTTAAATGTTACGTGTTAATGCTACTTATTACGACGTTTAATGTTTTATCAAAATAGATTGTAGATTAATAGATATTGGGTATTATATTTAAAATATAACGCGTCTAGGTTACATTTTATGACTACGTATGTTAAGTAGTATGTGATTTATGCGAATCTTGTAATTATTTGAGTATCACTTCTATGATCTACCGGATAATATGCGCTAATCTCAGGAACTACTGATCCTATTTGAAAAATATTTTAGCGTTAAGTAACCAATTCATCATATCAGCTATAGGTTTTATTTAATTATAAATGAGAATGGAAGTTACGGATTAAATCGCGCGCGGTATACTAGTCAGCGCATAAAACAGATCAACGCCACTAAATTACAATTGTATCTACCTGCAAATGTTCTAAAAAGTACGATTCTAAAGTGTAAGTCGTTAAAGATATGACTGAAATACATAGGTCTCGATGAGATGAGGGTAGCGTTTAAGTAACAGTTTGACAGGAAGATGATTTATATCATATCATTGTATTAATTGTAACTTGTCATATTAAATAAAACAGAAACAAAATATAGAGCAACAAACAAAGCGAACAGTTGCCGTTTATAATTACTGTTATCAATATCATGATTGATCACATGGCTAGCTGACAGACGGGACGTGATCAGAATTGTGTGATCCAATTCGTGATACCACACCACATATTTTTTTCGTGATAACTAATATTGAAGTAATTATATAGTTTCAATTAAAATCATTGTGATGATTGATTTGACTCTTCTTTGTCAAAGTCAAAGTCAATAATATCTTTATTCATATAGACACAATTCAAAAAAAATTAAATCATGTTCTTATGATGCGTCCATTTCTTTTCCTACCACCAGTTCAAAGACGTGGCAACTCTGAGAAGAACTGGCAAGAAACTCAGAGGAATCCTTTTTTAAATAATCAAATCATCATTTATTTTACAATATTGTTAAGCAGCAGTGTCATTCCAGAGCATGTTACTCCCAAGCCATTCTGTCATTTACATAATCTGATATTTTATTATATGCCTTTGTATAGAGCAAATAAATAATATTGAAGTGTCTAAGTATGATGAAAGAAATAACTGGTTTTACTGTACTGTACTAAATGAATATGAAAGTAACTGAATAAGAGGTAATCAAAACAAAAAAAATTTTTTTTTTCTTTCTTGGTTTGTGTCTGTTGGTTCCGGCTAATCTAGGCTACTTTTTATTTGTCCTCGTATTCCGCTTAATATCCAAAACATTAGTAACGATTTAGCTGGGTCTACAATTGTGGAGAAGTGATATTATACGGAGTAACTCAGGACTTTTGTTGTTATATCTGGCTACTTTTTTTTTCGAAACAAAATTTTCCTAACACCAGCCAGTTTTAAATGCATACACTTCATGGCTTTTAATAAAACCAAATCCAATAAAAATGTGTCATAATCATAAACGAAAAAAACAATTTAAAATGTTTTTTATTTACAATTTCGCAATATGAACAATGATTAGTCGTAAACTTTTATTGAAGGTAAGAATGTTTGGGATTATATGAGATTTTATTACTTTCGAAATATCGCTCCTTTATAACTAAACTAACTAAAATGTAATAAAAAGTTCCCGAAATAAACGCATAAAATTATGATTTTTTACACAACATTTAATGTGACTTTAAATTACGACTTTGTTAATAGTAATGCGTAAATTCTGTATTTAAAATGAATGAGGTAGATACCTTCTTTAATCGACATTAGAAATTAAAATAAAATGTAGTATTTAATTTATTAGTTCACAGAAAATAATACACGTAGTAGGTAACTATTTATTAATCTGTGATAATACGGACATCTTATTATATATATCTTATAGTGTATGTATTGTAAAGAGCGTTTCAGAGTATATGTACCTACTGAAAAATAAATATAATGAGAACAGTTGACTGCACCGGTGGCTCAGTGGTTACGGTAGTTGCTTCTGGGACCTGGTGTTCTGGGTTCGATTCCCACCCGGGACAATTATTTGTGTGAACCACAAATAATTGTTCTGAGTCTGGGTGTACTTTGTGTCCGTGAAATGTATGTTTGTAAAGTCCCCCGCGACACAGGGATTTATTTCCCTAGTGCGGGTGTTGTCTTTTTATAAGAAGAAGAAGTTGCCGTGTGGTATCCGGCTTAGAATAGACCACCTCATGTCTTCCCGTGGATATCGTAAGACATGGACATTGACCTGATGGATGGGCAGCAGCATCTATCAGTTCAAGGTTACTACCATCTCACTGCGATCACCAATCCGCCTGCCAGGTGTGGTGATTATGGAAATAACCCTCTTCCACCATGACTCCCCAGGGTTTGTAAAGAGGAGGCCCATGTTCAGCAGTGGACGTAAAAGGGCTGCTTAGGTAAGTGAACAGTTGTATTTATATACCTTCGTATTTATCCTCTTTATTTAGCTTGTGTGTTGGATACATCTACTTATTTTATCTGAAGTAACACAAATTTGAAGTATCATAAAACGTCTATAAAAATTTCCTTTTGCATTGCATATTTCGTATTATTACGTAAGTAACGTACTTCTGTTTACAGTTGCGCTAATAATATTATATAATAAATATTAATTTTGTCCTTCGACAGTCCTAAGCTGGCGTTAAATATTATAAATTAATAGGTTGATAGGAAGTGTTTCTGACACACAGCCAAGACCATCAGGTAGATAAAACTGAGTATTATTGGCTGTATGCCACAGTTGCACGTGTAGGAAGGTATGCCGATGCAAGAGAGAATCTGAAAGGCGTCATCTCAACTGCACTATTGACGTCTATTACTGTTGCTATGATCTATTTGTTTACTGTCAAATGGCGAGAATGTAAACATCTTAAAGATGGTATGAATAATGCTGCTTGGAGATACATTAGAATTAAAACTTTCCATTACTATAGGAACGATATTTAACAGCTGGAAACATTTTTTAAGTTAAATCTTTCTAGTCTCTGCAACTGATTGACCACAATAGCTCGTTGTGATGTTGGCAGTACTTTCGTAAAAATATTAAAAAGACACTTGGTGATTATAACCAAACATCAGATTTTTATGTGGCTTACAAAAGAAAATGAAATACATATAGATACTAACTCCCTTATTCAAGCTATTCTTGAATAAGGGATTTTGTAGAAAGTAACTAACTTTCTTTCTCTTTGTTCTGAATCTTAAATTTCGTCTGTGTCTGCTCTACGGTCACCAACCCGCCTGCAAAGCGTGGGGCTATAGCAAAACCTCCTTACACGAGGGCCCATGTACAGCAGAGCATTATACGGGCTGATGATGATGATGAATAAAAAGTAAAAGTCATATTTCCAATAACAACTGTGTTGTAATAAAATCTTCTGTTTTCCTCAATCCTTTTTCTTCATAAACAATTACATGATTCATTCTTTAATCACTAATTAAATAACTTCAACATCCAAAGTCGGTAACATTAAGCGCGGCATTTCTGAAGTTTTATAACAATCAGCGTCATAATTCGCACATGCAGTTACAATGTTCCTCAGTTTGTTAAATATAACCGTTATTTCCTTAAGAATAAGGTTCATTATGTTAATACCGAATCATAAAACGTTGTGAGAAGCGATTTCCGAAATGTAAAAGTCAGACGGAAATTAATTCAAGCAAGAATAAAATTGCAGAACGTCGGGTTTAAAAGGATGTTAGTGAAAATGTGAAACTAGCTTTTAATAGGCATATTTCCTCTTTACTCATTTTTATTGGTTTTTTTAAGATTCACTCTATCGACACTTTGTGCCTATACCTACAAAGTTTGATGGATGTGAGCCAAGAACTACAAAACATAAAATGTTCCGTAGAATATTATGGATATTTATCATTTTTATATTGCGTGAAGTTTCACGGTATTTGATATCGGTTGAGGTTATGGTTAGGTTTTATATGCGCAGCATAGAACATTTCGTATTTAATAATACACTTCACGCTTAAGATAACCACAAAATAAATCTATTGCTTTAAGTCCAAACAGGGCAGATAGAAGAGGCATGACTAAATAAACTATTCAGTCCGTCAGTTAGATTACAAAAAAATATTGGACACGTATTTTCGTTCCTCAATCCAAAAATGACGAAGTAGTAATGACGTCCCCTCCTGAACATTATGGTTTGTTGTTGCTCTGTATCTTTGTAATTTCTTATTGATTTGATAAAATAAAAATATGTGTCCAATATTTTTTAGTAATCTAACTGACGGACTAAATTTATTTTTTTAGTCTTTATGTTCGTTATGATATACATATCAAACTAGTCGAAAGGCTAAGAAACTTCACTCAATTAATTTTCCCTACCAGTATGAACTGTTAGTGTGTTAAACAAACATGGTATGCTATTTGAGACAGTAATTGATTTTTAATTATTCTACGACTACAAACAGACAAGAGCCAGTCAAAATACTAAATAAGGGGGACGTGCTATAATTTGGTTATTGTGTAACGAATAGACGAAATAGGACTACAAAAGGTCGCATCAGCCGTACGTGTCGACAACGTGTGCGTGATTGTTACAAATTGAGAAACTCGCGAAACGTGATATGGGTTCTGGTCTTTTTTTTTCACTGGCCCTCATTAAGCATGCACACCTATATCTCCTTCAACATAAAATATTATTAAAAAAAGAAGTCGCTGTTTTCCTCAGCATCATGCGCCAAATATCTCTATCTTCCGAGGAGTTTTCCTACAAGTTTTCCCAATTTTCAGTACATACATAACCTAGAGGTTAATTACGTATCGACATTGTAAATAATAATTTACATAACAATATGGCTATGACTTTGATTAAACAATGTTAATTACTGTAGGGTTATTGTAATAGGTACATAACATATTATGTTATTTTTGATTAACTTAATAAATTGACATATTTAAAATATTTTTAACGTGTATATATTCTGAGCAGCAAAGCCATATTTATCGAAGTCATAACGATCAAATCTCGATAATATCAAAATAAAGTGTTAACCACTTCAAAAATATTGTTTACAACTGATTCATATCGTCAATTAATATAATATATAAATATAGTACAATAGTACCTAATATAAACCAAACAAAAGAAGAAAATCCTACATAGATATAGAAGTGGATTGAGAATAATTTGTTGTTAAGTCAGTGCAATTTAGTCAAATAGACAACACTAGATAGACAATGCAATCAAATACAAATGACACAAAATTCTGCTACAATTTTCGCTTTTACGTCATAAACACATCTGAATTATAGTTGCATATGAAAGTGCAAAATGAACTCATAAATTAATATATTTCCGTAACAGACATTTCAAAGCGCCTCTAATACTAAATCATCCTAATTTCAGAACATTCAACGAAGCTACAAAGATAAACTGCAGTATAAACCGAGACCTCAGAAGCATAAGGTCGTATGTGCTATTATACTTTAGAAACATTCGTCGTATGTGCCTTTACCGTAAACTGGCACTTACGACCAAATACTTCTGAAGATAATAGTACATCCGTGCATATGCTTCTGAGGTCTAGAAATATAGAATACAGAATAACATAAAACTATATGAACATACAAACAAGATAATTAACGTTAATATATTGATAATATTCTTATTAACCCTGTTAATTATAGTCTATGAATAAATTTATGATATAATTCTAGAAACTTGTAAATAGTATTCTAATTGTATGTTATAAAATGGACGTTGGTATTACGGTCTATCGGAATAGTCTAATAAAAACCTGCGCCTGGAAAGCGCAAAGTTCCTGGGCACCTCAACAACGGCGGACTGAGGAGTACCCGGGGAGTTTTCGTGGGTAGGGTCTTCTCCTCGTGGTATCATTAGCATACCACCGCTAAGGAGAGGACTAGTCCCAATATCCCTTTGCTGGCGCGGGAATGCTGCAAGGATAAGCGTAACACATATAGCATTTCCAACATGGACAAAAAAAAGTCTAATAAAAACTAACTGAAAATTAAATGTCGACAAGTTACATACTTGGGTCTTGATCTATATAATGGTAACGGTATACAACTAGATCCATTGGGAAATGCATGTTTCTTGGAATTGAGGCTATTACAATAAAATGTATAGTTGTTAAGCCTTCCCGATTTTTCCAGCGTTATTTCCATTCCGTTGAGATACTATTAATAAAATACAGTGTAAGTCCTAGATAACAATGACTAGGATTTCGGACTTGTGATCTTGTGGTCGCCGGTTCGATCCCCATCCATTGCTCTACCGACATGAACCGACTCGTAACACAAGCATTTTAGCTTAGCACGAAGGGTTAACAAGAAGAGTATAAAGCATAACAGTGCTAGTAATCTTAAAAAAAAAACTTAGTAAATATTGGTAATTTATAATGTTAATATAATCTACACCAACTCCATAGCTCCATAGGGCATATAATTCAATATCGCTTAGCTAAATTAGCCTTTCGCCCCTTGGTAGGCTTTTCATATTTAAGGAAAAGCTATTTTAGAGGAAGGTTATAATATGAAGAAACGAAGTTCTGTCTAGACTGTGCAAGAGTGATGTGGCTAGATATTGCTTAATTCTTAGATTCTGAGTTTAATGGTAGAAGTGGTTTGACAATCAGCATACGTAAGTAACTTTACATACAGAATTGGCACTCAAATATGTACCTACCCAGTAATTATTCTTGGTAGTCGGTCGTAACAATCTTTCTTATGCTTTCAGAATTACTTCACAGCTTCTAGTTTCCTAATAAAAAACACATTTACTTGCAGAATACCACTATTTGTATAATTTAGATTACCAAGCAAGCTATAAAATGAAGACGAAGTATTTGGAATGAAGATGTTAACATGCGGCTTATTTGAAATACTTTGCCATAGTCACTTTGGTATGCAATACGCAGTGATACCTCGAATGACTGCTATTTACCCGAGTCACGTGTATTGTCGAAGTAATACATTACATAGTTTGCATACTTGCATTATTCATTCGGTAACCCGTCTTATGGGTACTACACGAAAGAAAAATTAGGTTGCTTTATTGCTTAGTACTCTATAAAAACCTCGATGAATACTAATATAAAAGAGTTACTTTGGAGTTAAACGCTATTTTAGAAGCGAAAAAACTTTTAATTCTAGACCAAATTCGTGGGTAATTTTTAAGACATAGATTATGATACACACAGTGTACATTGAGACGTTTTGATTTTATTAAAGTTCTAAATTTAAATTAAATTGATGAACAATAATGAACATATTATACTTTACTACTTAATAATATAAATTAAGTATTCAAAATCACTTACGATAATTGTTGAATTATCATTGCAAGTAACATAGGTTAATTTATATAACTTGAAAAAAACTATAATAATTATTCAAAAAAATCTACTTTTAAGCGTATCCTAATTTAAAATTAATTTATTAATCTCCTGTTGTCGTCTTCTAACATATTTATTATGTTTTAGTTTTTATACGTATTTCACGGTATTATGCACAATTCTATTAAATTAATGTTGATGTCTTACCGAAGAAGCGTCGGAAAAATCATCCTGCCGGATTCTGAGAGTAGGTAAAGGAATAAAGTGTGCAGCTGTGTTTGCGCACACACTTGTGCACTATAATATGACCTGCATAGATGGCTAATCTCCTTAGGCCCAAAACACACACAAGCGACGCAAGGCAGCAGGCGTGGAACAGGCGCGGCGCAGGCGTGCGCCGCTTCAAAACGATTTCATACAAAATGTATGCAGGCGACGTTTTTGAATTATACTGAAGCGACGCGGCGCAGACACGCCGTTTCGTTGCCTGCGCCGCGTCGCTAGCAGTCGGTTCTCGTGAGTCACGCAAGGAGCATGTCGCTTGTGATACGGTATGCTCAGTATTTACCAACCCAAAAATGCGTGATGATATTGATTTTAATGTACCCAATATCTTCTGGACCTTTGCACATGATTTAATTGCAGCAAAGCAAGCGTATCTTCGTCTTTTGAAGACGAAGACATCTTATCACACCAATGTCAGCCTATAAAATGCCGCATCTGAACGTTTATTGCCTGTTCCACGCCTCTTCTCATATAATTCAAATCGCGTCTGCGCCGTATCGGGTCCACGCCTGCGCCGCGCCTGCCCCACGTCGCTTGTGTGTGTTTTAGGCCTTAGAGCATGGCCGGCGTCATCGAAGTCGATCGGTCGGGTTAAATCAAATAATCGTTCATAGAATAAACCACATTACAACACATTCACTTTTCTTATATCTATATAGTTTATATTCTTTATATAGATATAAGAAAAGTGAATGTGTAAGTCATACGGGTGAAACCACGCGCTAGCTAGTTAGCCGTTTCCGTAGGAACTTGATAATCAAATCTATCGTTTGTTACTCTACTATGGTAAAATATTTTTTCATCATCATTTATCTGATCAGCAGTTCCTGAGATTAGCGCGATCGAGGAAACAAACAAACACTTCAGCTCTATAGTATTTGTTTAGATTTAAGAAACATATCTTAAACCATTTTATGTTATTAAAAACTAGTTACCTCGCACACTAGCTAGACTTGCACTGTTAGTCATCAGAACGACATTTCACGACTGTCTCCTTCATTATAAAATAGCTCAGCTTTTTGCTAGATAGCAGCTGAAAAATTCTATAGTACTAAGTTTTGTATATATTTTTCATAGCTATTTACGGACGAATTGTTTTATTGACATTGTATTGTTAATCAAAAGAAACCAACAGCTGTTCATAATAGCGTGCATTGTACAGTCGAAATATGTATTTTTTATACCGCAAAGTACTTAAATAATCTTAGTTAGACCAGGATATCGTAACTATTGGGGGTGCTAATGGTGAAATAATATTTATAAATAATAATTAAATATTAGTGGCCGTAACCCAATAGGAGTCGGACTTGTGATCTTGTGGTCGCCGGTTCGATCCGCACCTTTTGCACTACCGACGTGAATTTACTCGTAACACAAGCATTTTAGATTAACACGAATACCTACTCGTAGAATGCAAACTCTGCTAGTTATATTACTAATTATCATAAAAACAGGTTTAAAATAGCGGCTGTAGCCCAATGGCTAGAGCTTCGCGTCGGACTTGTGATCTTGAGGTACTCAGTTCAGACCCCACCCATTGCACTATTGACGTGAACCCACTCGTAACACAAGCATTTTAGCTTAGCACGAGGGGTTAACAAGAATACTAGTAGTCTGCAAAAAGCTGCAAGAAATGTTAAAAAAAAAAAAAAAACAAGTCAACTTTGCTAGAAGGTATTTATAATAAAAAAGACCTAATCAGTAGAATGGTCACATTCTCGAGAAGAACCACTAAAAACTTTACCTCAGTTAATATCAAGTAGGTAGTATAAATCTACTCATATAGTGATTACAGTGGAGACATTTCTATGAAATATATGCATTTTATTTCCCCTTGGCCAAAAAGAATTAAAGTACACGGCAAAATGAGTTGAGCCTTGCTATCTATATCTATACTAATATTATAAAGAAGAAAAGTTTGTATTTTTGTTTCGAATAAACTCAAAAACTCCTGAACGGATTTCTATAATTCTTTCACCATTGGAATGCTACATTATCCCTGAGTAACATAGGCTATAAAAGTCCACCCGTGCTAAGCCGGGGCGAGCGAGTACAAGACAATCTTGGTTGTAAATCATTTCGCTCAGTAGGTATTTACAGCGATGTCAGTTTTGTCTTCATCACTACATAGTATAAAACAAAGTCGCTTTCTCTGTCCCTATAGCCCTATGTAAGCTTAAATATTTAAAACTACGGAACGGATTTTGATGCGATTTTTTTAATAGATAGAGGGATTCAAGGGGAAGGTTTATATGTATAATACATCAGCATTGTACCAGTGCGGAGCCGGGGCGGGTCGCTAGTTTACATATATTGTAGAACTATAATTTTGACTGCTTGAGAAATTTATTTTGGAATTCAATAAGCTACAGCACAGCACAACAGCTGTAGTTTAGGTTATATTCTGTCATTGGATTGTTGGAAAAATTCAATCTAAAAATATAGCTAACTAAACAACAGACCTTGATAAACGTTGGAAATGTTCGAGTATTTTATAAATAATATCATCGGTCAACGCAAGTCACTATGACCTTTTACAATAAATAGAATAATTATAAAAGATTCATCGTAGTAATTACTGGCCTTCCAAGTTGATTTGATGTTATACGGTCACTGCAGTTATGATGCAAATGTGTCATTCAATTTATCAGGTTACTAGCTTCTTGCACGCGGTTTTACTTGCGTAAATATAGCCTTTGTCACTCCTGGATAACATTATCATCATCATCATCAGCCCGTACAATGTCCACTGCTGAACATTGGCCATAGTCACAACGCTTGGCAAGCGGATTGGTGACCGCAGTATTATGTTGTAATACACAGGAAAATGCTGCTGCCCGTTCCCTGGTATATCTTGTTATAGATGATGTTATATAACAATCGGGACCAACGGGTTTACATGCTTTCCGAGGCACGGAGGGTAGTCCCTCAACCAACCAGACCCGGAAAGAAATCTTAGAATTTACACAAAGATTTCGTGTCCGGTGTGGGGATCGAACCCACGACCTCAGAGACTTAAAGTGAGCCAAATACCGCTTCTCTACGGAGGTTGTCGCCTGGATAACGTAGCTTTCTAATGTACAAAGCATTTTTGTAATAGTACCAGTAGTTCCTAAGATTGTTGCGTTCAAACTAACAAACAAACAAACTCTTGAGCTTTATACTAGCTTGCCGAACGCGGTTTTACTCGCGTATCTCCTCTGTCCGTAGGATCTTCATAATAAAATATAGCCTTGATCGATAAATGGGCTATCAAATACTGAATGAGTTTTTTCAAATCGGTGAAGTAGTTCCTAAGATTAGCGGGTTGAAGCAAACAAACAAACTCTTCAGCTTAATATATTAGTATTGATATACTATATCATTATTTATAACGATTTAATTACAATACCATGTCATAAAATTTCGCCGTATGGTGTCCGGCACAGGTCACCCCATATCTTCCTATGAATGTCGTGAGATGCTGATGGATGGTTATTGGACAATTTGTAATATTTAATAAAATCGTTTTGTTTCTTAAACATACAAGATGGGGATTCAATGCTAGTTGTAAAGTGTGTACACACAGATTTTGTAAATAGTGTCTTAAAAAATACAATATAAAAAATATCGGGCGCCAGGTAGCCACTATATTTATGCCAATCGAATGGATTCGATAGTGTATTAGAAAACCCTTTAATCGCAAGGCCAGGTGGGCGATGCAACAAATGAAAACCATGGGTTAAGCCAAACATACTCCCATCTTACTGCGATCACCAATCCGCCTTTTTTTTCGGATGGACATACCAAGGTAGCCTCGAGGCGTTTGCTACTTCACCAGGCATAAAGGCGAGCAGAGCTCCAGCCTTAATAAATGGTTTAAACACTACAAACTAAGCAACCGGCGCAAGAGAGCGCCCTCTGTGGGGACCATACCGCCTGCCAAGCGTGGTGACTACGGCAATATCCTTCAACGACCCAGGCTTGCCAAGGTTTTTAAAAGAGGAGGCATGTTCAGCTGTGAACGTCTATGGGCTGATAAAGTAAATACAACCGTAAACTTCAGATAGAAATTGAAACGCTAACATTTCTTCTCTTCAGCCCAATGAGTAATAAAATAATGTAGGTTTTTTAGAGTCGTCATAGAGATCAAGAAAATATATGAGTATAAAATAACTGTATTTGAGGTTAGGTATTCTAGGCAATATATAGATATTGCTTTAACTTCCCGTAGTTAACCTTTCTGTTCCGATTGAATTATTTTATTACAACATACATTAACGTTAGAATCTTTTATTAACCGAAATGAAATCTTCATTTAATTACATCAACATAATTCTGGTGAATACTGTTTAAGTACTGCAGTTAGTTCGCACGTGGCAAAGGTCAGTTTTATAGTAATGAATATGTATAGCATATTGCAATAATCCTGAGCTTATTATGCCCGGTTTTGAAGGATAGGTTAAGTAGAATAAGCTTCAAAGCTAACTACATTATGGCAGTCGGAAAAAAATCCTTCAAGCTTTCCGTAATGTGAAACTGTAGTATCAACCTCCTACATAACATACTTAAAGCGACGGGGCTCTTATATGTATACCCGTACCCGTGAGAACTTCATAATTATTCAATGATTAAGACTAACTTATTAAGACTATATTAAGAGTAACTTTTTAATGATCATCATCATCAACAGCCCGTTTACGTCCACTGCTGAACATGGGCCTCCTCTTAACAGACCCCGGCAAGCCAGGATCGCAGAGGGATATTGCCATAATCACCACGCTTGGCAGATCGCAGTAAGATGTAAACCTTGAGCTAATAGATGCTGCTGCCCATCTATCAACCATATGTCCCTTAGTCGCCTTTTACGACACCCATGGAGACATGGGGACATTTAATGATATTGGTCAACAATCCGTTAATTATGTGCTCCTTAAAGTATTCGTTGACACCCTAATTAAAAAATCTCATGTGATGATAGTTTTTGTTTCCTTTTAATTAAAACTAGATAAATAACTTTATTGTTTATAATAAATTTACTATGTTATTACAATCAATTTTTGAAAAGAACTTATCAACATATTATTATATCTTTCTTTCCTCGTATTTATTGACAGTAATCGTGCTAGATATTATAAAACAAAGAATGTGTGCCAGTCTGTCCACGATAAACTCAAAAATTCATGAACGGATTTTCATGCGGTTTTCACACCAATAGATAAAATGGTTCATGATGATATCGGAATCAAGTATTATCAAGGTTTGGTGTCGCCGAGCCTGGTCACTTGTAATGAATAACAACATTACTATGAACACAACACAAACAACTTTACTATGACATTTCATGAGTAGCGAAATAATCAACCTCGTAAGTTAGAAATAGATCTCAAAATTGGAATTTAACATCGTAGCTTATAAATAAATACGTTTGTTACATAACACCTTATGAATTGCCCTGTTTAAATATAAATCGTATTATTAGACGATCTCGCGGTCGAGTCGCGGTTTTGACTACTGAGTGGACACGCCGCGCTGTGGAATTACGAAGGTTCAGAGGCTCAAAATATCAAAGGACTGAAGTTAGAATCATGGCCGAAAATAGCGATAAAATAAACATGCTTAATTTTTTGTACTAATCTTTCAAACTTCTGTATAATATAAACAATGACTGAGTGACTGATTTATAAACAACGCACTACCTTAACCTGAAACTTTAAAAAAATATTTCTTGAATGCAAATTGAACCCAAATGAGTCCCATTTAACGGACGGACATTATTCCGACCAGTCCAAATAAGTGGTTTATAAACTACAAACTACACAAGAGAGAAAAGAAGAAAAACCTGCACAAGAAAGTTGCACCTCGTAGTACTTGGACATTGGCAAAGGGCGGCCGCTGGCAGGAAGATTGAGGACTGATGATAATTTTTAGGACAATTACAAGGGCCACTCGGGTTTACGAGGGCATCGAAGGTTCTAAACTAAGGGTTCGGAGACCTAAAGTTTGAATGAACAAATGGAAAGTTTTCTGGAAATAAATAGCTTCTTATAAAGGAGAATTGTATTCGTATCCTTACCTACAAATGAATGGACCATATGAATAGACAATTAAGTTAATTAGTAAATTAAGTTAATTTGGACTTTCACACTAGCCTTTAAAAATGTTTAGTTTATAGATTATTTACATTTTAGTCTTAATTAAAGTCAGACTTACCTACATTATTGAAATTACGATCAATTGAAACTAATTTCATCATTTTCTATGTTTAAGGACACTTTGTTTATTTACATTTATTTAATAACTAGCTTCGTGCACGCAGTTTCACTTGCGTAACTCCCGTTTCCATAGGAATTTCATAATTAAATATAGCCTACAGGTTTCCTCGATAAATGGGCTATCTAACACAGCAAGAGTTTTTCAAATCGGATGAGTAGTTCCTGAAATTAGCGCGTTCAAGCATACAAACAAACTCTTCAGCTTTATCATTACATAATATAAAACAAAGTAGCTTCCCACGGTATGTCTGTACCTATGTATGCTTAGATCTTTAAAACTACGCAACGGATTTTGATGCGGTTTATTAATAGATAGAGTGATTCAAGCGGAAGATTTATATGTATAATACATCAGCATTGGATCCGTGCAAAGGATTCCTCTGAGTTTCTTACCAGTTCTTCTCAGAGTTGCCACGTCCACAACTGGTGGTAGAAAACGAAAGGGACGCATGATAAGAACATGATTTAAAATATTTTAAATGTGTCTATATGAAAAAGAATTTTTGACTTTGACTTTGCGAAGCCGAGGCGTGTCGCTGGTATATTAGTATAGAAGTATAAATTAGCTGCAAATTTAATTCTGATATCATATATCGATCAATTTCAACTTTTAACTGTGGCTCACTAAGTAACATATCTATAACGTTTAATTACATTAATATGTTTGTACGTCATTAGGTTTCAGATTTAGAGCACAGATCGGTCAGTAAAGCATAAATCTAACGCCACAAAATGTTTCCTATAACTCGACGGAATTCCTTTGCTGGTTGCAAAATTTACAAATTGGTTTCCTAGTGGTCAGTTGGCCTTGCTTTCATGTTATCTCTTGTTTATACTGCAGTTGCTATCGGCATACGCGTTTTTATGTGTTTATGGTTTTAAATATAGTGTTAATGCGTTACGAATAACACTAGTACCTTTAAAAACGTCATCTTTACATCGTCTTGTTTTACTTTTCTCTTCCACTAGGGCAAACGCTATCACATTTTTGGACTAGCGCCCCCTTTATTACAAGGACAATTTAACGCCCCTTTTAATGTAATATTTAATTATATCATTTCATATATATTTGTCTATTATCTGTTTAATTAAAAAAAGATTTCCCACTCTTAGTCAATCCCGTGGGCGAGGTTGAGAGGATTTATTAATCAATTAATAATATTTAAAAAAAATGTGCCACACAGAGTGCATAGAATCATAACTTCACCAACAAATGGAAGGCAATACTTTCGTAAGGCAATACTTTCGTAAGGCTCTTGGAATTATCGTAATCCTTTTAGCGACAAACTTACAAAAAAACTAACAAAATCGGTTAATATCAAGTACTTTAATCCTCGCCAATGAGATCTGTCTATCTTTTGCACATGATTTAAACACTGCACTGGTTTCCACTCTCCCATATCCAACGGCCGGCTAAATTCCGCGATCGAAATTTAAAAAATAACGAATTTTTCCGGTTCGTGAAATAACGCAAAACATATGCGTGCCCTCACAATATCAACCAGTATTGTCAGTCCACCGCGGCGTTCTGAAAGGTGGAGCTACTTCCGCCACTCCTGTACCGTGAAAACACTGTAGGCACAAATGCCCTGTTTGTAGTTTTTGTAGTATTGGAAATCGGGTCTACTGTCTGCGCTTGATCATTAACATGGCCTTAATTTGTAAATTCGATGACAAAACTATATGATACTAGCTGCACCCGCAGTTTTACCCGCGTCACTCTGCTCCAGTGGATCGGAGCGTGATATCTTGTAGCCTATAAGTTAATCCAACTTACAAACCGTTCGCGTGCAAACTTTCAGCCAAATCCATGCCGTAGTTTTTGCGCGAAAGCGTAACAGACATCCATCCATCCATTCTCACAAACTTTCGCGTTTAAAAGTATTAGTAAGGATGATTTTATTTGATTTCAAATTCCAGACTTACTTTGGAGAGACACAAGATATTTTAGGCATTTTTGTGTAAACTTAATTAAGAAATTACGTCACTTCTCATTTATGGTGTCTCTAATTTGTTTTCCTTGATTTACATTGATTAATTGCTTTCGTATTCGATGTAACATTTAATTTTGGGGTTTATAACAACTCGTAATTGTTTGTAAGTAGTTTGTAAAGTCGATGTAATGTATACTTTTGTTTTAACGAAAACTTTTCATATTATTTGGTTGAATATAAGCAATATAACACAACCTCTGTAGCGTAGCGGTATTTGGCTCGCTTTAAGTCCCGGAGGTCGCGGGTTCGATCCCCACGCCGGACAGGAAATCTTTGTGTAAATTCTAAGATTTATTTCCGGGTCTGGTTAGTTGAGGGACTACCCTATGTGCCTCGGAAAGCACGTTAAGCCGTTGGTCTCGATTGTTATAACATCATCTATACATATCGTATATCATGGAATGGGCAACAGCGTTTCCTTGTGTGGCAAAACATAATACTGCGGTCACCAACCCGCCTGCCAAGCGTGGTGACTATGGCAAATATCCTCCCCAGGAGGAGGCCCATGTTAGTGGACGTTCTACGGGCTGATGATGATGAAACAATACCTTCGGGGTTACTACACAAATTGGGGCAGATGGAGTTAATTGCAATCAAAAGACCTATGACATGATGTTATTGAGAAATTCGACTCTTTAATTCACAGCTGTGAACTGAGGAGATACACTTATAGTTCGGATTGGATAACATGTGATCTGACAAAGCAAATATCAAATTTATAAACACATAACGTAGTAGTCTTACATGCTTTTTTTCGGACAGACATACGTACTTAGCTACTTCACCGGGCATAAAGGCGAGCAAAGCTCCAGCCTTAATAAATGGCGGCAGGATTGCGGCCCGAATAGTAGGTATAAGGCAGTTATCGTCCGCGAAGAGAGAGAGGTATTTCTTGGGTTTCGAGATGACACTTGTGTAAAGCGACAACAGAAATGGCGAAAGTAAAGTGAGCCTTGTGGCACCCCTGCTTGGATCGGGTGAGGGGAGTCTTACATGCATAACTTGAAAACTACATTCCAATATTTATCAAATTGCGTGGTAACAACCTAATCGGTTATAATGCGTATGACCTAAAACCGATTTCCTCTTTTAGTTGATAGAGCCTAACGGCTAGATTAAATAAAGAGAAAGTTGTTACTACACATCTGTACGTCATTGCCATATAAAGTAGTACTGGCTGGTCATTTTGTTACTCTCCCAGGTCTCATAATGACGATAAATAACGATAAAGCTAAACATGAAGCTATAGCATCGAATGTTGTACCAACCTTATAAAATTAAAAGCTTTTTACCATCAAAAATGAAATTATAATAAACAAAGTCGTTATGAAAATATTTATACTCAATTAAATGATAAGGGTTAATGCAACAAGTCATAAGCACAGAAGCATTTCTTTTATATAAACATAAATAAGATATTTATGATGTTGAAACTGAATTGCAAATATTTGCGAAGTATGGAATTAACAAAGAAGTTATGTCATAGGTATATTAAACTACCCCCAAGTAAATTGTTGTCTAAACAAGCACCAAAAATTTGGATATTATCTAGCACGGACAATTACGGCAGATTAAAAACATATTAATTTACGTACGTACAAATCTTGCTTTAGATACCTATTACATGTTTATGTATTAAATATTATATATGTTTATGCTTACAAAGTTTGTTCTTCATACAATTTTGAACATAAACGCTGTCCAAGCTAGAAAATGAATGTATAACATGAATATGTATTTAATAAACAATTTCAAATAATTTAACCAATATTATTATATTGTTCTTCGTTTGATCCAATAAATAAATAAAAAAAAATCATAAAAGTAACAGAGGAAAATGGTTATAGGTAAAAAGGGAAGAATTAAGGTGCAAGTTGGAAGCGGGCGACGTGAGGCGGCGGCGGACGACGTGTCGCGGCATGAAGCTAGCGACGCGTTTCATAGAAATACATACAAACCAGTAGTGTCGCAGCGACACGTGGTTTCTATGTATTTCTATGAAATTACGTCGAGCTTCGTGACGCTAACTGCGAAGGGAATTTCATAGAAATACATACAAACCAGTAGTGTCGCCGCGACACGTCGTCCGCCGCCGCCTCACGTCGCCCGCTTCCAACTTGCACCTTTAGGTTCAAAAATAATAAAAAAGGAAGAAGAATATGTATTAGCATTACCACTAATCTATTTGGTAAAATACGAGCCTATTAGAATCCCCTAAGACTACCCACTGACCAACATTTTATCTAATAAGTATTTCATAAGGAGAAAATTGAAAAAAAATGAGTTTAGTAAACTGTGTGGATATTTTGTATAAGTACACAATTGTTAATGAATTCGGGAAGTTTATCGTCAATGAATAGAAAGATATCAAATCCGACTCACAATAATATTAAATAGGTAATACCTATCAACTTTTGATTAATTTTGATATCGCTATCAAAAATACACACTACGCATTTTTTTATCTATTTGACACATTACACCCCGTCCTTGAACACGTATACTTTATTATTAATCTTGCAAACGTCAGCATAGAATAAAATAAAATAAAATATTAACAAGCTTATGTTATTTTATAGGTAGGTAGGTATATAAATGAAAACATCATAACTTCTGTCCATGCACTCTTCAGTTTACTTATTACCTAATCGGTTTTGATTTCATAGGACATACCTTCATCGTATTTCAGTCAAACAACATCAGAAAACTGGACTGGATCCTTTCGTCCTATACGAGGAATCGTAGAAAAATTATTCACATTCTAGGACGAAACTTTCGTGGGACAAAACAGCGAATGAGTCAAAAAATTGTTGTTTAATTACAAATTGCATACTTTTACGTTTCTTTAATTGAAAAAAAAAACTACTAACATGAATGTGAACATTAGGTAGGTAATTTACGCATCCCCTTCGCCGCCGCTGCAGCGTTCCTGCGACAGCGAGGTGTGTGTGGGACTCGACCAGCCAATAGCGTGGTATGCTAGTCATACCACGAAGAGATAACCTACCTACGCGAGTCAATCCGGCCCTAGTAAGTAAACTACCCACTTACCGTAACCCTAATAGAATTAGAATAAGGGCAAGAGGTGGTTAATAGACAATGATAATAATTGTACTAGCAAACTAAATAGAGTATGTTTTCCTCAACGTTGTTACTATTTCTACTTAGGTAGTTAATAATGTACCTAGGTATTTACTATTTACTAATGCAATAACTGGTACTGTGCCGGTCATATTTTAAAGGGTCTGACAGGTGCCAATTCCGTTTTCACTAATTGAATGAACTATTACGAACATAATTACCTACAATCTCAGTATTTTTAAACTCGCTAATTTAATCTTCACCATTAGTAAATTAAACATTCAGTTAACTGTTAAACAAACAGATTGCTAGATGTAACAATTGAGTCACTTATCGATATTTACTCTACATTTAAAATTGTTTGTTTAGATATTATCCGCCTTCAGTATGTTTACGTTATCATAACTACCCAAGTTAGCACGGAATTAGTGCATGATTGTAATGAACTGCGGCAAACAAGAATGTTTATTAATACGAAATGCTGACACTAGGGATTGAATCAAGAGTAAACTGCTGATTAACCGCCATTACTGTGCATGCTATTTTTAGAATCTGCACAGAGATCACGTCTTTGTCTGCTGAAATGTAAATGACTATCTACTATTCCGCCGAACTAAACGGCGTAGCTACGGTATACGACGCCGATCAAAACATCATAATACTTACATTACATAACCTATAAACTTTGTCAATAAAGCTTAACTCACCTAATTCGTGATTAAAAACGCTCGACATTCTGCCAACCTTCATAATAACACTAAAAAGTAATATAAGATTCACTGTGGTGAGGTTATAAACACGATTGTCTGTTAACGTCACGTCATTTTGACAGGTGACGCGCTGTGACCGCCACCTCGCGCGGTTAGGGACGCACGGGAGAGTTCCCCGTACGATAGTGTGCTCTGTTGTCGAATGGCATAGTTTAGGGAACGAAGTAGTTGGATGAATAACTCGTCTTAGCTTCTTGCGGCCAATGAACGGCACGGCCCGATGCGCCAAGGTCACTGGAGGCAAAACCGGCAGCGCGGCTCCGCTAGAGGGCGACGCGGTTCGCGAGTAGCAGACACGAGCAGCTAGTGTGCTGCCCGTATGGCAACTAAACAGAAACTCAGTACTTGCGGCCCGGCATGATGCGCCGATAAGCGGTATTATGGAATAAATAAAAACGCGACGCGTTCTGAATGTGAATGAATGTGCAGCCAATTTACGTCATTTTATTCATTGTCTTTAAATACCTTGTCTGCACATATAGACATACATGCAATACTTTCTGTGGATAGGTAGGTACCTACTACTGGCGATGGGTTTTAAATTGCCTAGCAATGCGGTCTTAATTCATATTGTTTCAGTTCTGCTAAACAAGTTTGACGAAAATAGCTTGTGGTTTGTCGTTACGATATTAATAAACACAACTTATTAAATAAATATACTGACATGATGAAATTAATGTCACTCAGATAAATTGTTTGTCAATCTTGGAACAATTTTATCTTTAATTGTTTCATCGTGCAATTAGCTACCTCATTCATTACTGGTTAAAAATTGAGCATCAATTGTTTTTTTAAGATTTAGAAATAGATTTAGAAATTCAACGACATAGGTACTTAGGTAGATTGTTGTGAATGTCAATTTATATTATTATTATTATACGATATTTAATGTTTATATTAATTTTCTGACTTATTAAAATACGTTTTTTTCATAATGGTGTGTAATAATATATTTAGTAATTAATTACAACTCTATAAATATTGTTTATTTACTGCTGCAAGCTGCAACAAGTTTTGGCTATTGGACGCTAGATGGCGTTAGACTTTAAACATTTAGAATAAAGTTGCACATCGAGAGGTGAAAGGCTAATAATTGAGCTAAGCGACAACATGAGGTATATTGAGTTGTATACTTTATGAAGGGATTAATATCATTTAATATCACCTATGGTGTTACTTGGCTGTTCACCAGTTGTTACCTATTAAATTATTTAACCTACTTATAAACAAAAAATATTTCTTAGTTTCTAGTATATAGGCCCTAATCACGTGGGTATCAACGTACCACTACAATTTTTTCTATAATTGGCAAAGTAAACATTAGGATAATTTATTTCCCACTCGTATCAGAGTAATACAAATACTAGAGACTTTAAAATAAGTACCTACTTGAATGTTAAGATCAATGATATATGAGTAGACACTTCAAGTCAGTTCTTAAGTTTATTGGCTATTCAAGTATTTTCTTATTTATTAACACAACAATAATGACGCCACTTAGTATTTTTTATAAAATAAACAGAAATACCCTTTAATGTATGAAATACACATCAATTCACAAAAAATGTAAAACCTAGCCGAAACAAATGATTTATAATGAAATCAGTATGATGCTTTTCATTAGCAAAAATATTGTTAAAATAGGCGTTTGTGTATTAATAGAGTAATGAATTGGTATCTACTTAGTTTTTTGTCAAACACTCATAAATCGGGTTAGTAGTCGATTCGCACGAAAATTATTCGCATGATCGTGCGAATCGTCCCCTTTCAATAAAAATATTTTTTTAGTAGGCGATTCGCACGGAAGTATTTAAATTGCGTGCGAATCGACCCCTTCAAGAATTAGTAGTATGCGATTCGCACACTTAACAAAATGTGCGAATAAAAATCTAAGTACAGTCATGTACAATATTCTAGAATATTAATATTAAAATTCAATAATTCTCTATTCGCATCGCAGTCAGGCACAAAATACTAGTTAAGAGGTAAGATGAAAAGTTTTGTCAGTATTTAATATGAAAACTTATAATATGAACACCATAAATGAGAGATTTAATAAATTGTACCTATTAATAAAACAGATGACTCTGTTTAACTGTGATTTTGTGATTGTTTTAACTTTCAGTGATGATAATGCTCCTATCATCGTAAAATTTTTGTGTTAAGAAATATTTATATTATTATTGATTAGTTGATTGTTATTTTTTACCTATTAGAGCAAAATATTGTTGTTATAGTAACTGTGATTTTGTGACTGTTATTTTATTACATTTACTATAATACTCCAAAATTATACTAGTTAATACTTAATAGAGAAAAAATATTTTGTTTTTGTTTATTTAATTGCCACATTTAAAACCATACCTTAGCTAATTAAAACGATTTTTATATTGTTATTACGAATATTTAAAAAGATTTATATATTTATAGTTTCGTTATATTTTTCGTTGTTTTTAAAATTAGCTTTTAGACCATTATAACGTTAATTATTTAATTTTGACTTACCTTTTTTAAACAACATTATTTTTAACAAGACTCAGGAGTTCATAAAAAGTTGATTTCGGTAAAAACTCTAATAAGTAGTAATTTGTGATGATTTAAGGTAAATGCAAGTGTACGGAAAAAGAGTACTTACTTGTAAAAATGCAAAACCAAATATTTGATTATAAATCGTACCTACTAACTGTGATTTTATTTGTAATCTTGGTTATAATTATGGTTTTAAGTTATTTAAACTGTGAATGATGTAAAATCACTTTCTGATAGATACAAAGTAAAATATAAAAACTTGATTTCCTTAAAAATCGTTTTATTTGTGTCCTGTATTAAAATAAAGCATTTTGTACGTGATAGTACTTTTTTCTTGAAACTTTTCGATAAAGTATAGGTGTGTGCGAATCGCATACTACTAATTCTTGAAGGGGTCGATTCGCACGCAATTTAAATACTTCCGTGCGAATCGCCTACTAAAAAAATATTTTTATTGAAAGGGGACGATTCGCACGATCATGCGAATAATTTTCGTGCGAATCGACTACTAACCCCATAAATCTAGTCATCAATTGTTATAAGAAACTAGTTATTCAATTAATATTTCAAGTAGATATTGATATGTCTGTTGAGTGTCTAATTGTTCTAAATTATTTAATATTAATTATTTTAATTAATTGAATTTGTTGGTGAACTCATAATTGATTTTTATTTGGCATTCTTTGTATTATGAAACAAGTTTTGTTTTTTTTTATTTATAAAATATTCTAAAGCATGATTCGGGAATAATTTGTGATAATTTATAATAGATAGTGGGAGGGCGTTGCTTTATTTAACTAATTGTAAAGGGATTCGGGCGGTATTCAATAATGATTGGGAACCTCTCGTCTAAGAGGTCGACAGCTTTTAGCAACTTAGATGAAGTTGCTATAAGCTGTCGAGGAATAATAAACTGGTAATTTTTTATGGTCTGGTCATCTCCCAGTTAGGGATTTTAAGAATGCGTCAATGTTTTAAAATGATTGTAACGACTCGCTGCAACGTGTTGTCTGCAAATTAACTACTTTACAAAATTATGTATGCTATTCCGTCTGTGTAGAATTTGTTTCTAGAAATAGGATTCCCAATTATATAACTTGACAAGTTATTTAATTGGGAATCCGTAACAAGTAACCGTAACAAATAATATGTAACAAGGAATATGAATGGATTTATTGCTGTTCGAATGAATAATAGCTGTAATAATTGTATTAAATTGATTGAACATAGACTTGGAAAGATTTAAAGGGTCAATGTTACTGTAAAAGCTACAATATCTAGTAGTACGTTTTATTTTAATTATGCAAGTGTTTTAGTAGAAAGCGGAGCGGAAATTATAAACATTTATTTATCCGCAAATCCGTCGTTTACAAAAACCACGAATAGCAGAGTACCTAATAGGGGTCTTTAGGCACACCACAACCCAGCTGGACACATAGTTATTAAAATCTACTGCTTGAGATCTATTCTAAATATACGACGAGAACCAACGCCCCTGAACCTGCAAGTTCAAATTTACAAATTAGCGTGTAGTGATCGATCCTGTTTAGTACCTACTTTATAACTTAACCTTACGCTAATCTAACACGAAGGTGATGGAATTCAGTAAATATTTTTTTTGTTGCTTCAGATTTACGATGCAAAAAAAAACATAAATTTGCCACATTATTAAGGTAAGATAAGTAACTAAGTTTACTGTGTGGTTTCCGGTTTGGAATATACCACCTCATGTTTTCCCATGAGTGTCGAGAAGTGACTAAAAGGCATATTACCTGTTTGATGTATTGCAGCATCTATCAGCTCCATCATCATCATCGTCATCATCATCATCAGCCCGCATAATTGACGGCACTGCTAAACATGGGCCTCCTCCCGAGGGAGGGTATTTGCCATAGTCGGGCAGTCTTGGCAGGCGGATTGGTGACCGCAGTATTATGTTCTACCACCTAAGGAAACGCTGCTGCCCGTTCCTTGATATACGATTATTATAGATGATGTTATAACAATCGGGACCAACGGCTTAACGTGCTTTCCAAGGCACGGAGTGTAGTCCCTTAACCAACCAGACCCGGAAAAAAAACTTTAGAATTCGAATCAGAAGTTACACAAAGATTCATGTCCGGTGAGGGGATCGAACCCCCATCGAACAATCGAAAGGCGAGTCAAATACCGCTACGCTACGGAGGTTGTCCCATCAGCTCCATTTACCCATCTTAATGCAATTACCAATCCACCTGCCAAGCTGCTGGTGATTAGGCGATATACCTCAATGCCTCTGGTTTGTCAAGTTCAGCAGTGGACGTAAACGGGCCGTTGAAGAAGTACCTAACACTGTAACAGTTATATAATAACCGTAATGACGAGCTCATGCACACAACCACGTAATAGACGTTTGGTAAATTTAGGGACATTCTGTTATATATATATATATGATATTGTACATTTTGATCCTCCACATAGCTGACAAAAATGATTTGATTGTAACACACATTGAAGTCTCATTCATTCAATGTTAAAGTTTTGTCAACCCATGTGACTATCTTGAATGACAAGTTGACGTCAGTAGGTCCAAGCGAGGTTCAAGCGAGAATTCTAGTCACAGTCGCCGATGTTGATACAGGAACCGTTATTCGATAACGGTCTAAGATGTGATCCTCTGACGAGATAGCTACGGCTATCGAATCAGTGTTCACTTTTTAATTTGCCGATTATATATTTACATTAATTTTCATTCATGTATGTTAATTATTTAGCTGGCCCCAAGCAAGTTATATGCTAATATTCCAAGTTACAATATTAGTATAAAATTTTCAAGAATATCTCATACGTCCACATTTCAATTTGTTTCCGCTACAATGATGTCATTTGTTGGAAATATGACTCTTAATTTTGGGACATTATTTGGAATAAGAGTATAAAATTGCAGTACCTATTACAAAATAAATCATCAGTAAGTAGTAGCCCAACACCGGATCCAATTTCTCAAATTTGAGTAAACTGTCGTAAACTGTATTTTGTTTTTTTCTAATCGAGTTTAAAAAAAGTCTTACAATTTATTGTACGTATTAAATAAGTACTTATACGTAAAATAATTAGATGTCAAACAATAATAATGGATGCTATTTACATATAATAACTACCTCTTTACTTACCAACTATTAGTTCAAGGTGTCTTATTTAAATACCATGAAACATGATATTAAGTACTGACTCAGCATTTATTGCTGCACACATAGGTATCATTTTTACCCGTAAAGTTTAAAAAATAAAAGAATCTCAATGATTGATCCTTCCTTTTAGACGATTTGTCACATACCTCCTCTTTTTGCCCGATGTCCTTACATTAGAAAAACATGGATTGATACTCCAATTTGAAGTTTATCGGATTAAAACATCGAAAATAGTTGAATCGGGCTCTCTATATAATGCAACTAAGATTTTTTTGTATAAAATTAAACACAACTATTGAGAAAACGATGCGATGTTTTTTTTTTTGTCTGGAGCGAAATGCATTTACTTATTCCCACCGCTGCTGCAGCGTATTCGCGCGCTGGCGGCGGAATATGTGGGACTCGCCCTCTCCATAGCAGTGGTATGCTTACTCATACCACAAGGAGAGGACCCTACTCCACTAAAACCCCCCGGACACTCCTTCGATCCATCGTTGGCAGGGGCCGGGTTCGCACGAAGCAATCCGGCTGCTGGTATTTTTGACAAAATTTTGGGGAAATGCTCATAGCGTGATTTCATAGGGCTTCGTACACCATACAGAGTCCTAGGTATGTTCATAGTCGCTGAGAAATTTAATATTTTCATAGTGCTGCTAAGTATCAATTGTTAATGTGCAAGGTTCTGAACTATTGCATACAAAGTTAAAAAACCGTTAAACCAGTTTTGTGAAGCACTATGTAAAAAAAATATTGTCACACTTTAATAAATAAAAAATTAAATAAAATTAATACATGGACAAAGTTTTTATTCTATGATATTTGTATGGTGCTTCGAATACACCACTACTATACTACTAAGAATTTACCATAGATAGGCACTCTATACGTTCTTGTTATTTGCTGAAGTGCTGATGAATATAAAACAAGTGTAGGCATCGCTGTTGATCTGTGTATCAGATAGTTAAATCCCTTACTTTAGTATTCTGATGGACAGATAGTGTACCATTTGAAAGAGTAAACTATGAGTATCTAAATACTTATGTATGAATAGTGTAGTCTTTGTTTAAAAAAACACCTTCTTGTATTTAAACTCTAACGTAAATTAACCAATTTAAAAGTATTAAAACTTGTATGTTTCATTTGAATAAAATGAACGCCTGAAGTAATTAAAGATCAACCAACGATAAACCTACATTTGAATGGATTTCCCAAATCAAAATTGGAAAATAAATTTCGATTTTACCGTACATAAGTTATTACGTAATCCAATTTAATAATTTTCGTATAATGAACGCTCATGACAATAATAATCATATTAATAAAAAAGACGTGAGTAGATGAAGGTGATAAGTCACATAATTTAAATTTTGAGTAAATCGAAGTTAAAGTTTCACTTTTATTTTTTGAAATAAGTCGCTACAAAACTAATGTTTGTATTAAACTATGATGCCAAGTTGTGTAAATAACCTGAAATATGAATGGTATGAAAGCAACCAAACAAATTTATAATTTTTATTATTTAATTTGAAAAAAAAAATTGGCAACTCCTTTTTTCATAAACAAAAGTAAACTTTTCTGCAAGTTTAGATATTGAAAATGAGGTGCTAAGATGAATGTAGTTGTCTCGTAAAGCCTTAAATGGACGGTTTAAGATCTGTAGTCGTATTGTATTGACATATCACCTTCATCCACTCACGTCTTTAATTATAAGTTGAGATGGTTATTTAATTAAGTTTATGAGCAAAGGCTGTGAAGAGTAACTAGTAGATTTACTATCTTCCTCGGGTTCCGTACCCAATGGGTAAAAACAGGACCTTATTACGAAGACTGTCTGTCTGTATTATATTGTAACCAAATTTAACACAGCTCAAATTAATAATGTACATATCAAAGTACCCAATGTTATTTGGTTATATCCATATAACTGCAATAATTCAATAATTCATTTAACATCCCTTACAAATTACAAAAACGTGTCTACTGCAAACTCTTTCGAATCGATCGTGGGTAATAATCTATAATATAAAAATGAATCGCAAAATGTGTTGGTAAGCGCATAACTCTACAAAGCCTGGACCAATTTGGCCAATTCTTTTTTTTTATGTTCGTGGAAGTTCAAGGATGGTTTTTACGGCGAGAAAAAATCGAATAATTGCCTGAAAACCCCTTAAAACAGCCTTTTTCTTTTTCCCATACAAACGTTTTCTAACTAAAATGTAGAGTCAATTTGAGCTTTATTTTGTTAATTAAAAACTTGAATTTTTTTGCCAAGATTTTTTAGGGTAGGTGTAGGGTAGGGTAGGTGTAGGGTAGGGTAGGGGTAGATTAGGGGTAGGTGTAGGGTAGGGGTAGGGTAGAGGTAGGGTAGGGGTAGTGTAGGGTAGGGGTAGTGTAGGGTAGGGGTAGTGTAGGGTAGGGGTAGTGTAGGGTAGGGGTAGTGTAGGGTAGGGGTAGTGTAGGGTAGGGGTAGTGTAGGGTAGGGGTAGTGTAGGGTAGGGGTAGTGTAGGGTAGGGGTAGTGTAGGGTAGGGGTAGTGTAGGGTAGGGGTAGTGTAGGGTAGGTGTAGGGTAGGGTAGGTGTAGGGTAGGGTAGGGGTAGATTAGGGGTAGGTGTAGGGTAGGGGTAGGGTAGAGGTAGGGTAGGGGTAGAGGTAGGGTAGGGGTAGTGTAGGGTAGGGGTAGTGTAGGGTAGGGGTAGTGTAGGGTAGGGGTAGTGTAGGGTAGGGGTAGTGTAGGGTAGGGGTAGTGTAGGGTAGGGGTAGTGTAGGGTAGGGGTAGTGTAGGGTAGGGGTAGTGTAGGGTAGGGGTAGTGTAGGGTAAGGGTAGTGTAGGGTAGGGGTAGTGTAGGGTAGGGGTAAGAGTACCGCATAAACGAAGTCTCTACGGCCCAGTTTATTTTATACAAATGTTTAGGTCTTTTATGTATCGATTGAGGCAGTACGAAGTCTGCCGGGTCAGCTAGTAATAAAATAAAAAAAGAAACAAAATCATTCATTTTTTAAATTTTATTTAAAAATAAATTATCGTAGTACAACTTGCACCAATAACAACAAAATTTTGGTTTGATCAACATGGAACCGTAATGTTCGCTAAAAGCATTTTAACTTATAATATTGCGCTCTATTATAAAATTATCTTCTACGCGGTGCGGTTTGAACTAGGATTAAGTATTTAGTATTATTTTATACTAGATATTTTTCATCGTGTAAAACTTACAATCATTCATTACATAAACGGAGATTCGCCCCTCAGACAGACATATAAGTTTCAGAGGTAAATGCATTTCTGAGGTACTGCAATACCACAGTGGCAGTTGCCAATAAGGTGTAATTTCATCTTTCACGAAATATTTTCTATATTATTAGTAAATGGCGAACTATCAATTCGCTCCATTTGATCTTCAACCTTATTATCTATTGACTCTACGGGACATATAAGGGACAGTTAGTAGCACTGATTCAAATGAGGAACATCTGTTATTCAATTTGTAGGCACGGCAGTGCCCAAGTGCCAAGTCGAGCAAAAAAGTGGTACGGCCGTATCATTCTTTTCTCGAAGCAGTTCACGCTATAATTATCAGAAATGCATCAAATCTGAAATTTATACATTACATACGACCGTTTAAAATATACAATCTTTAACAAAAAAGCGATAGATTATGTCAATTATATCGCTGAATACACTAGTATTTTCACAATAAACTGTTGAAGTTCGTATATTAAAACGGCCGTTAAAAAAGGTACCAACAACATTAAAGCAAACACAATAGTTATTAGACAAAATAAAAATAAAGACTTAGATATAACAAAAACAGAATGATCCTCGCCTCACAAAACATCGAAGGCACGGTATAAAAGTACGAGTATTTCTTACAATACTAGTTAATTATTGATTGTATAGAAAAATCATACACTGGTTGACTATAATACAAGATGATCAACATTCTAATTTTCATGTTTGAAATTCAGAAAAGCGATCTTCATAATGTGATTTAATAATTAAATAGATACAGTACAAGTTCGCATTCGTAGCATAGACAATGAGACATCCTAAATACCCTTAGAGACGTCTTATAAATAGATTGATAAATTTCGACGACCGATTGGGGTCCACCGTCGTCAATACCAAAGATGCAGGAATCTATCCGGTAGTCTAAATTTATGAATCTCAATCATAAAATCCAAGTATGTCAAGCTGACATTAAGTACCTAATAATATTTAGGCTTCCTTTTCAATGCCACCAATAGGATTGCACAAATATCAAATATCTTAGATATTTATTTCATTCTAGGTAACAAATATTAATTGATATTACCTATGGACTTTGATTTTACCTAAGGCATTTATTTCTTCCTATGCCTTTGACCTACAAATCAAAATTTATATTTAAGGCTTAAAACTTTTAATACCTGTCGAATTTATTTCGCTTCTCTGAATAGCAAATTCAAATGTATTTATTTAATATTTGCCTACAATACGTTTAATCTCGTAGCTTACAAACAATAATTATTTAGTGCTAATCATAACCATTCTTTCTATATAGGATTGCCGATTACTTCTACTGTATAGCGCGCGTAAACATCCTTGGTATTAGTTAAAGCATTTCATGAAACAGGCCCAGAAATCCATCATTCGGATTGATTTTGGGTCAAATTATTCAAAATAGGCATATGTACGATCTCTAGTTTCAGTAATCATCGATTAAATCGGCGATTCCTTAAGGAGTCCAAATGCACCTCCAGGGGGCAATCTTGACGGAGTCTATATGGACAATAAAAAAAGAAGTAACAATTTTTACTAGTAAAGTGTTTAAAAGGGTCTAAGAGAAAAAATGTTCTGGAGGCTTTGGATTAAATTGATCAATCACCAGAACATAATGCCGTTTGCTGTCTAAAGCTGTCATCGGAATATTTGACGATTCTTTTATTACCTGCGCACAAACGTAAACTCTATGTATAGTATGGTCTCATGAAATGCAAGAACTATAAAGATCAAGTAAAATCCTAACATTTTTAGCACTGACTTTAATTCATAGACCTTATAAAGACGACCCAAGTAAGTTTCGCACGCTGACAACTGTATCTAAATACAAGTAAAGTAAATCGTATTGCTTATAATTTTACCTAATTCTATTTATTGTATACATATTTTCATATAAGTATTGAAATATCATTGAAATGATAACTATTAAAATGTTAGCTATAGGCAATTCCGGACAAAGTTATTCACTATAATTCACTTGAATTAAAAATACTGGATAACTTAAAAATTGTTTATACACTTTCACTTATATATAGTTTTAGAATCGAGGTATCGATTTTTTAAATCGCATACCGATGTCCAATACCAAAGCGATTTCACTCATCACTTTCAAGTCTCATTTTCACATATCCTGTAGATTTTCACATTTGATTTCATAATAGTTAGCTGTCACTGAAATATCAGCTATTCCTTGATTTGGTCGACTCATTGATAATGTTTTTGCTGACATTGTAAAAACGGCTCTCTAACTCCATAAGACTAATTAAAGAAATACATTTTATACAAGACGGGGCCAAAGTACGGTCACTTGTAGATTCACCTTAATTGACTGCAAACGAAGTTCCTTTTTATTGCCATCGCTGGGACTTCTCCTACTTACTATCAAAGTGATTATATACAATTTAAAATCTATATTTAATAATTTAAAGATTTCAAAGAGTACTTTTTTAAGACAGTGTAAAGTAAATTGCTATAAATAATTTGTTTAGCTCCGTGTATCGTTTAGCGTGAAATGAAATGACTAAATTGCGAACACAATTTTTGTATTATTGTGATAGGCGTTAGTACAAAATAAGTGACTTTATACAATCACAGTCTAGTTTAGTTTTGCTTCATGGCTTTGGTTCCTTATAGGCACATTCATATTTAAAAACATCGAAGTTTTTAATTCGTTTAGCTTAAAATACGATTTTATTTTGGGAAAAATCGATTAATTGGAATTTAATGTTTTAATTAAATTTGGTAGTTTTTAAACATGGGGATAACTCATGACGTAGTTCAATAGTCTATTTAGCTTAAAACTGAACATGGTATGTCAATCTAATAGCTGTCAATTCGTCAATGTCACTGTCAATTTGTGTCACCGTGGCATCCGCATTGTACTATAGACGAACATTCTTGATACTTGTTAACATCTGATTCATAAGAAGTTTCCACATTCTTGGAACCCATTTAAAGCACATTAAACAGTTTCGTAATTACGTCAATAAATTTGTCTGAGAGATTGTATAACGTTTTGCTTGGATCTATACCAATTTCCGTGAACTCATAAATCATTGTTGATTTTTGCCATTAAACTTGGCCGCAATTCAAATGTGAAACAATCGAATATTCTAGATTGTATTCCAGTATTCGGGATTGTGGTGTCAATCCAATTTTTGATTCATCAATGTTCAGTTATCGAATTTATGAAATGTTAAATATCTTGTTTAAAATGCCTTCAGAAAATGGATTAGATGTAAAGTTTATATTTATGTTACTTACGTACAGTTAGTGTTGATGCCTAAAATGGTGTATTTTCATTTAACAAAAGTGTTACTATAAATATTTTTAAACCTACCAAAGCCACGTCAGCAAACCTCAAGCTTCAGAACACAATCACGTAGAAAAATTTCGCGCACTCAGGTCCTACATCTACTCTATTAGTTTTAGTCATCTACCGTCATAATTATAGCCTTCCATAGCATCAAATGTTTATCTATAGTTTAACCTAGTTTGCCTCTAGCTATAGCTGATTTTTTTGACTTAGTGAATCACTCATTGTCGCATATTTTTACGATATTATTTTAATTGGGTGCAAATTATTGAGAAGCAAGCAAATTTTCTAGATTTTTTTGGCAACAGAAAGTTGCTTCAAAAATTTAGTATGATGATACGAATCATATTATTATGATTGTTTTACTTATTCATACTTAATTCATATTATGACTCATATTGGCCTTAGAATATAGAATCGACTGTAAAACTTGTGTCCAAATCATAGAAACAAGATATTTTTTTCCATGATTTATTCCGTAATTTCTTTATAGATTTAGGCCTAAATCATGGTGATCCAAACTCCAAGAATCTTTACAGGTCATCTATGCCCAAAGACTTCAATATGCTACTTAATAAACAATATCTATAGGAAGGCTATCTTTACGTAGGTTTTATTACAGTACATCGAGTTATCCGAGTTGATTGTACATGTCTTCTATTTGGGGTTTGAAGTAGCTCCTGATCTCTGGCCGTTTTGCCTTCATCGTGGGTGTTAGTAGGCCGTTCTGTACGGAGAATGGATCCGGGTGAAGGTATATGTCTTTAACCTGTAACAGAATAATTATGTTATAATTACGCAAGGTCATTATTTGTCAGGCTGGATTGCTCATGCGTACCCGGCCTCCGCCAACGGCGGATCGAAGGAGTGTCGGGGGGGATTTAGTAGTGTAGGGTCCTCTCCTCGTGGTATGAGTTTAGCATACCACGCTATGGAGAGGGCGAGTCCCACATATACCATTGCCAGCGCGCAAATACGCTGCAGCGGCGGTGGGAATGCGTAAAAGCGTTTCCCGCCAGACAACAAACAAAAAACATCTTTTTTGTCGCAAAATCGTAGAGAATGCTCAAAAAAGAAATATTGGAGAATAATAAATAATAGGTTTATTTACTATTTTATTGTTTCTGTGTTGTGTCAGCTACATTAATTTAATAAATTGATATCGAATATCATAAAGATATATTTTTATTGTTTGTTTGTATTGAATAAACTCTGGAAATACTGGTACGATTTCAAAAAAATCTTTCTCTAGATAAGAGTAACGATAAAGTAGGATTAACTCAATTATTGCCTCTATTTTAGGGTTCCGTACCCGAAGGGTATAAATGGGACCCCTATTACTAAGACTTCGCTGTCTGTCACCGAGCTGTATCTCAAGGACCGCGATAGCTAGACAGTTAAAACTGTCACAGACGATGTATTTCTATTGCCGCTAGAACAACAAATACTAAAAATAAAATAAATATATTTTTAAGGGGGGCTCCCATATAACAAACTTTTTTTTTTGCCCTTTTTTGCTCGATATCAATAACGGCAACAGTTAGACGCTTGAAAATGTAAAGATACAGAACCCTTCGTGCGTTAGTCCGACTCGCACTTGACCAGTTTTTTACTTTTAATATTTTCATGAAATATTTATGTTACCTGTTCAAAGGTCTTAAGTCCGGCGGTGCGACCCCACTGCAGCATATCATCTAGGATGATCTTCTTGACCTTTGGGTTTTCACACAAGGCTGAGAATGTGCCCTTGATGCCGTTCTCCAACGCCCAACATTTCACCACATCTACATCAGGGACTACCACTGCCACTACACATGACTAGAACAAAACAAATTTCTGATTAGGCTTGATAATATAAACTTTTAAATTTTAATATTCGTATTTGGGAGATCTGCAAAAAATGTTATACATTTATTTCTCTTATCACCAACTTAGTTACAGTTGGCCAAGGAGATAAGTTTACACCTTCTGTATGAATTAATAAAAAATAAATAAAAATCATTTTTATTTACGTAAACCTATTACAGGCACTTGCAGATAATCAAAACAATAATTTAGTATTTAGTATTATTATCTATAATTATCATATTTTAAAATTTTTCAAATTTAACAAGTATTTAAGTCATTATTTTAATTATATTTTAGTCTTAACGTCTTAATTTATTATTTAACTATATTGTGTAAAATAGCTTGTTCTGTCTGTATTAGGTTAGAACAATTGTTATTATTTAGGTGGACCATGGGTATATAAATGGAATAAATCATGGAAATAAATATGTTTATGTGAGTACGACAGCCGGTAACTCTTTATTGGTCTCTATCTCTTCTCATAAACGGGGGCATATCAATTTAAAATGAATTTACAATGTGTTAACCTATATCTGGTGGACTGTACATTTGCTTACTTGTATCAATTATTATCTGTGTACATTTTGGCAGTTTGAAATGCAACCAGATTCGTGAGTGACTGGTGCCTGCATTAGGTTTGGTAAACCTGTATTGGGTTTCGATGTAGTTTCTCATAACTGGAGATTTCATGAAATGATCGGTGATACATCATTAAGATGCGTATGGCTTGAAGATATAGCCTCAACATCTGTATTACTATTATCTACATGCTACTTCGATCAATAATAGTACTATATTGCTTTTTTGGGTATCTTGATAATGAAGACAAATTAAATATGTACAAAAAGGGAATTTAAAGACATTTTTTTTTTGATAGTCATATATATTTAGCCACGAGGCTTTGGTATTTCACCGGGCATAAAGGCGAGCAGAGCTCCAGCCTTAATAAATGGTTTCAAAACTACAAACTAAGCAGCCTGCGCAAGAGGGCGACTTTAATATTTTAGGGGAGTTTTGTACAACTGTCGCTTTACTTTACAGTTCTTGGGCCTTTAGGTCTTCGGGTCCACGAAGGCATCGGATAGTTCTTTGCAAACTAAGGCTCAGGAGGTGGAGGGGGTTTAAAGGTACCATAGTTTAATTGTAGCTATTGAATTAGAACTATGCTATTACTTATTAAATAATGTTTTTATTAAAATTTAATATATTTACCTTTAATGATTCACCATGTACGAACACTTGTTCGACGTATTGACTTCTGATGTAAATGTTCTCAATTTTCTCAGGAACGATGTATTCACCTTGCGACAGTTTGAAAATGTGTTTTCTTCTGTCAATAATTTTGAGAGTGCCGTTCTGAAATTAATAGAAAAATGTGGACTTAGTTGACTGTATGATACTCAAATGATGATCAAAGATATCAGTTTTTTTAGGACTGAAATTTATTTCGTCAGTCACGAGGCTTTTTCTACTTCACCGCACAGGCAAGCACAGAATATAGGCAAGCAGAGCACGAGCCTTAGCCTTCTACTAGCTACACGGACTAGCTTCCCGCGCGCGGTTTCACCCGCGTAGCTCCCGTGCCCTTGGGAACTTCGTAATAAAATATAGCCTATAACCTTCCTCGATAAATGCACTATCCAACACTGAAAGATTTGTTGAAATCGGACCAGTAGTTCCTGAGTTTAGCGCGTTCAAACAAACTCTGCAGCTTTATTATATTAGTTTAGATTTATAAGCTACATGCTAATAAACCTCGGCTCAGGATGGTCGATGGTGGAAGGATTAAGGCATGTCGTTCTACATAACTTTGATTGTGGGTACGAAATATTAACCTTTTCTTTGTATAAACAACGAGAAGGTTAATATTTCATCCCCAAAAATATCTGAATTTGAATATACGAGGAGTATATTTAAATTGAGATGTCTTCCATTGAGTTCCTTCTTTAAACACGCATATTATTATATTCGTAACTAAAAATATAATAAATCATTAATTTAATAATGGCTAATGTAAAATTAATTTTTTTTTAATCTAAAATTACTTTCAATATAACTGCAACTTGCATCGCAACCAAAAAATGTCTCGAAATGAGATCCGTCCTAGCGCCTGCGAATTAAAATAGCAATGACCGGCGAAAAATGTCATACAAAAAATAATGCTTGCTTTTTAAAATTGGCAACAGTTAGGTAATACGATATTTAGTTTGTTACTACAAATTGCCGCTGAAGTTAATAATTGGATCGCCGAGTGGTTTCAGTCTTAGAATAAACCACCCAATATCTTCCTATGGGTGTCGTCAGAAGCGACTTAGGGACATACACCTGATGGATAACCAGTAGCATCAATCAGCTCACTGATCATCATCATCATCATCAACAACAGCCCGTATAACGTCCACTGCTGAACATGGGCCTCCTCCCGGGAGAGGGTATTTGCCATAGTCACCACGCTTGGCAGGCGGGTTAGTGAGCGCAGTATTTTGTTGTGCCACACAAGGAAACGCTGCAGCGCGTTCCTTGATATACAATAATTATAGATGATGTTCGAATCGGGACCAACGACTTAACGTGCTTTCCGAGACACGGAGGGTAGTCCCTCAACCAACCAGACCCGGAAAGAAATCTTAGAATTTACACAAATATTTTCTGAACCCACGACCTCCGAGATTTAAAGCGAGCCAAATACCGCTACGCTACGGAGGTTGATAACTTAAAGATACTCCCATCCTATTACAAACATCCATTCGTCTGCCATTCAAGCGTGGTGATTACAGCAATACCTATCCCTCAATGAGACTGCCTTGCCAAGGTCTGTTAAGAGGAGGCGTAAACAGGCTAATATAGTAAAATGAGCAAAACCGGCCAAGTGCGAGTCGGAATCGCGCACGAAGGGTTCCGTAACATTTTCAAGTGTCTGCCCGGTGCCGTTTTTTGCTCGTTATCAATATAATGAGCAAAATGGCAAAGCGAGATAAAAAGTTTGTTGTATTGGAGCCCCCCTGAAATCATTATTTTATTTTATGTTTAGTACTTTTTGTTATAGCCTCAAAGGAAATACATCATTTGTGAAAATTTTAACTGTCTAGCTATCACGGTTCTTGAGATACTGCCTGGTGACATACAGACATACAGCGAAGTCTTAGTAATAGGGTCAGAATTCATAGCTTTGTAACTAAAGCCGGAATAGTATAAAATACGAGAAGAAAGATGACCCCTATGTTTTAAAAATAATAATCAGAAAATTAGACAAAAGGAAACAGACAGTTGTTTACTCAGCTAATTCCCAGAAATTATTGTCTTCTATATGATTGACATCGGATCTAATGTTTCCTGTGAATATTCGCGATTTTTAAAAGCAAAGCGTCACTTGTGGGCTGACCAGAATACTACTTATATTCTGGTCAGCCCACAAGTGACGCTATAATAAAAGTCATATTCTAGACGAAGATATAATCCGAAATGTAGGTAATGAAGATAGAATTGCTCTTTTGCAGGAATAGCGAATCAATGGCATGTGCCATAAGGTCACGTGACGGAGAACGCGCACGCCACAGTGAAATGTTTCTGTATTAATATCTGGAACGATTTTGACCTGGCCTTCACTGGTGGAATTTTATAATATTTTATTCTATAGCCTTCATATTTTGTTTTCTGTTGGTTTGCCGAATCTCCAAAATAAAATAGCAAAATAGCACCAAACTTCACTGGTAGATAGCTCATTCTATAAATATAATATTTTATAGACTTTATATTTTGTTTATTAATGTAATATTATTACGCTTATTCCGCCTAAGCTCCAAAAAAGGGTTGTCCCGATTTAGACGGTACATTCATAGCTTATAACATGTTTATCCGGAGAAATTCGCGGGCAGCTAGTAACTAGATTACTTACAGGTAACCATTTGCCAACGTCACCGGTGTGATGCCAGCCATCTTGATCAATGACCTCCTTGGTTTTCTCAGGTTCTTTGAAGTAGCCTTTGAACACATTTGCGCCTTGCACGCAAACCTCGCCCTGTCCTTGCGACGCGTAGTACTCCATCTCGGGAACGTCCACTAACTGAAAAAGTTATCCATTGGTTTGATAAGAAGGTAAAGGCTGATCATGGTTTTCAAATATACGGGCTGATGATGAAATATTTGTGTAAAATCGAAGATTACATTCCGGGTCTGCTTGGTTGAGGGTCTCCGTGCCTTGGAAAGCACGTAAAGCCGTTTGTCCCAATTGTTATAACATCATCTATAACAGTCTTAAACTAGGAAACGGGTAGCAGTGTTTCCCTGTGTGTTACGAAATACTGCGTTCACCAACCCGCCTGCCAAGTGCGGTAACCAAACTCAGCAGTGCACTTTATACGGGTTAGTGATAATAATATTGGTCATAAATTCAACCAAATGGTGGACCGAAGTTTTTAGAAGTTACCGCCTAACAAATAAATTCAAGCCAATTCATATAAATGAATAAAACTACTGAAATTACGCAATTCTAGTCGCTTCTCACAGACAATTTCAACGGTAGATGACATTGAATGCACAAAAATAAACTTTGAATGAAATTCAAATGAAAGCCACCGGATGAACAAGCTTAATAAATTAGACTGTTTATTAAGATTTGTGACATTCGTGTTAACAACATTTCTTGTTTTTGTTTAACAGATGTTAACGCCTGATGAAAAATTACAATTCAGATGAAGTATCATAAAATAATTATCTAGTTTTAATTTACTTTGAAAATATAGATTTATTTAAAATAAATTAGTTCTAATTTTAAATTTCTTTGTAATTATGACCATATCCAAAATAACAGATAACAGATAAGAGTGTTCATAGGTCTAGTACCTACGTACAATTCTATTGAATACTACTTCTACATCTATGGATGAACCAGTAACAGCTAAAATACCACACTTAACTCATGCATTAGAATTAATACTTATATTTTACCTTCACTTTGCAACAAGCGACGGGAGGTCCAACGTGTTCAGGGACGTGGTCGCCCTGAACTGTGAGAGTAACCGGCGCGGTGCACTCTGTCTGACCATACCCTTCCACGATCTGAAGAAGAAATTAATTAGAATTAATCAAAAGTAGAGTAGAAATATTATCCGTGTATTAACTATATTTGTTATCGTTTCAACTTTGGTTTAATAATCCGATCTCCTCGATATACGAGATTTTGTATAGATATGGATACCTTATGGACTTAAAATGTTCGGCAGATGGAAATATAATATGGTTTATTTTAAAGGTTTTTAATAAAGCTTATTTTATACTACTACCACTAGTCTGGTGTTCAGCTTAGAATAGACCACCCCATATCATACAGCTGCTGAATAGCTATCAGCTCAAGGTTAGTTACCATAGTGCGGTCACAATCTACCTGCTAAGCGTGGTGATTATGGCAATCCCTCCATGGCTTGTCAAAGTGTGTTCAAAAGAGGCCGGAGGAGGATGTTCAGCAGTGCCGTAAACGGCCTGTTAAAGTAACTCAACCAAAAGCTTTTATGCGCTTGCTTTTATTTGCTTTCGTATAAAATAATTTGCTAAAATGAGCCAGTAGTACTCAAAGCTAGCTTCCCGTTAAAGGTAAAGACCGCTCAAATGAAAATTTAATTTAATTAATTTGACCAAACAAAAGATTTGCAGTAATCTTAACTGAAAGTTGAGGTCGTTCACACTGAAGTGGGTGTGGTTATTAAACCAAATTGAGTGACGCCTCTGACTCATAAAGTAACAATAGATGTGAATGAATATTTTTATACACTCAAAGATGATCTAGATAGATAAAATATAACAGTTTCCGAAGCAAATATTAATAGCACCTGCTGAGAGAACATAACATTTGTGGGCAGCAAACAAATTGAGCAAGAACATAGTACTAACAGCAGAATGATATACGAAAATGATGATGTAGTAGGACATTACGTAGTAGGTACCTACAATATGTTATGATGATAGAAAATAAGAGCAAAGCCGTTCCAAAAATATCCATGAAGAGTTTTGGCGGTTTTCCATGGGCTAGATAGTAATCAAACTATGCGAAATGATAATAATATAATTAATGTAGAAATATCTACTGGATTTGTAGAATTAGCGTCGGCATTACTAAAATTAGTGTATTGTTTTTGTAACTGGATAACGTTGATTCTAAATAAAGATGTCACATCATTCTCGAATGATATGTAAAATTATACTGTAATCTTGGCTTCGACTACTTTTGTGCTCGTAGCGTCTATCGTAAAACCAATAAACTACCTGAATTATAGTATATAATTATAGTGTTTCGATTTAATAGCATTTAAATTATCGAGTTATTATTAATTTAAATGATATACCTACAGCTTATTGCGTACCTATTATCAATGAATTCAATGAATTTATTATTGTATATTCGAACCTACCTCAATGTTTGATGACCATTTCTTGCCAAAGTTATATAGATAGATTTATTTAGACCTGTCGCCGCTTACTGACAAGATGTAATATTACCAACGTAGCGTAAAGAATCACTATTTAATAAAAAAGTATAGACCTTATAATTAGCAGCATTTAACTTCTATGAAATCTGTTTTTAAAGAACGACTGGAAATTATTAATGTTTAAGGTTCTGAGAAACCATAAATCCAAATAATTAACTAGCAATTTACTGTCCTTACAAAATATTTTTGTGATAAATTTTAGTACTCACCAAGCAACCAAGAGCAGTTCGTGCGAATGTCAGCACGTTGCCGGCGAGAGGCGCTGAGCCCACCACCATGATGCGCAGTCGACCACCCATCCCTTCGCGTACCTTGCGGAACACCAGCTTGTCCCAAATCGAGTCGCTGCGGACTATGCCCCTGTAGAAATTTGAATGACAAATGATTATGGGGTTTTTCGTACAACTACATAGAGATCTTTCAATATGGAAATTAATTCAAGAAGTGGGAGTCTTTTTTAATTTATTTAAGCATAAACATCTACTTACAACGTAAAATCCGTAAAGGGAGCATACAATAGATTAGACTTCAGCGGATCTTCAAATCTCAGTCATATTTTCAATGAAATACCCTCACTACTCTACTACTGCTCACTTATTTAAGAACAAATACGAATCATAGCACAATAATATACATAATAAAATCCACCATCGAGTTTTCAAATGGCATTTTTTTGTTTAAAATTCTAATGCCCTCAAACACTAAATTAGGTTAGCGCCCCTATAACCAGCTATATTTTATGAGTAAGTCATGCAGTCTGATTTATGAACAACTCTAAGCACTAAGCATTTACTTTAGAATGACAAATATGACTTTTTTTAACTTGCTATCGATTTAGGAGCGATCAAAATCATCAAATTGACCATAGCGTTCTCAATTAAATTTCTAATGCCAAGTGTTTTACATGATTAAGCGCCATAATTTAATTTATTTACGGTCGTACGCATAGTTTTCTCTTATGCGTTTTATGAGTTCATGAACACATTTGTTGTTGCTTTTCATAAAAATGTGAAGGGGTTTTTGTCTCCTTTCATTGGCATGCAGCAAGAAGTGAACTATAGTAAATAACACTTTCAAAATTAAAAATGTGATACGGCAAAATTTAAACCTACGTTCTTGATTCAAACCATCCTAAATATAGTCAGCCAAATCAAATTCAGCTACGGTGAGCCGTAACCGGTTGTAGAGTATTTTCATTATCTCCCTTAGATCTTAAAATAAAATTATGAACTTGCTATTTAAATAAATGATTTGAATTATGAATAAAAAAACACTTTAAAATCTAAAACCATAAAGTTATTTGTCTTACCTCTTCAATTCAGACTCTTTTGCCGATAACGCCATGTTGAAGAGAAGTTTCTTGATCCTGGAGTTGGATATTTCAGACTGAGCTTTGTCGTACAGCCTATTCAATAGCCGAGGTACTGCGGGCATCATGGTGGGCTTTAGAGCTATTAAGTCATCTCCTAAACGTCGAATGTCACCGCTGTAGAAACCTACAGCCCCTCCTACCATGTAGAGAGCATTCTGAAACAATAGAAAACAAAAATTAAAATTTCCATTTTCAACAAATACTATCGGTATTTTAAGATCAAAGCGCTGAGCATTAAAAAAAGTCGATCATAAATTTAAATACATACTTCACAACATCGCTCCAGCATATGTGCGAGAGGCAGGAAGGAGATCATGATATCGTGCTTGGTCGGTTTGTGTTCGCCCAGCTGCATAGTGACACTGCACATTGAGGCGACCACATTCTCATGAGTCAGCATCACGCCTTTAGGCATGCCCGTCGTTCCGGATGTGTAGCAAATCGTGCAAAGACTTTCTGGTTTCGGTGGCTAGTAAACAAGAAGAAAATAATTCGTAATTTTACACAATTCATATTTATGAATGAATCTACATTGTAATAGTTAAGTCAACGATATTGTCAGTTGTCAGATTAAAAATGGTCTTCCTAGCTTGAGAAACATTAGGATAACATTATTTTTCATATAGTTTAGTTAACGATAAAAATAAAGTAGCAAATATATTTTCCACTAATATAACTTTATAAATTTGTGTTAGAGTAAGTTATGTTCAATATGTTAACGATGGCGATAAATACCAAACATAAAGAAATATAACAACAAATATTTCATAACCCAGATAACGTATTGCGATGTAACAATACATTTATCTACCTAAATGCTAGCTTGGATTCTTTACGAGTAGTCACCAAATGAATTCTTAATCCCAAAATACTCACGAGGCAAGGATGATCCTTTTGAGATCCTTGTATTTCAACATCAGTGAACTTAATAATTTCAACACCTCTGCTTCGCGCTCTTTGATGGGTAGAAGGTGACACTTCCCTTATGGTGATAAGTTTTCTCAAACACCTAGGTGATTGGTCGAGTAGTAAATTAGCTTTTTTGTCATCCTCACAAATTACTACGGACATTTCAGCTGCAATGAAAACGGTTAATAATATAACTTCGTGCTTTAAGTGTGTCTTACATAAACTTGTTGGAGAATCTTAGACAGTAACTTATTACGACTTTAAAGAAAACCCACGCGAAGTTCTTGTAGTACAACTTTACGTTTATGACATAAAACATAAGCTCTTGTCTTCACAAACAAAGAACAATTTATCTTGAAGTTAAATTGGTGTAAATACTTACTTTGGTTAACAATGAAGGCACATGCATTAGCTCCTAGTGTATCGTATAGCGGCACTATAACCATTGAGTAGCAGTAGGCAGCTTGTTCAGTCATTATCCATTCTGGGCAATTCTGCGAATATATACCTAGAAACAAAATAAAACAAGTTTCAGAATAAACTTGACGAGGAAAACAGTTTTATCGTAACTGCCAAGTTAAAAAGAAACTTACCCACGAATGTGTTTTGCCCAGGAAGTAAACCTTGGGATATGAGACCCGAGCCGAAATTCTTCGCTCGTAATAGCGTCTCATTATATGTCTGCCACACGTAGGGTTTGTTTGGACTCTCGCGCCAACCAAGGCAATTACCATTATCTGCAAAGAGATTCACGCATTGTCATTTAGCATAGTTTATTATAGTCTCCATTTATCAAGTCTTCAATCTCATAATGCTGCCTCAACTTGCATAGCATTTAAGTGGCGGAATATTCCATGCGATACAGGCTCGCTGGATTTTACCATGTTTTATTTTTTCCGAGCTAATGAGTACAACGCTCTCGTGTATTGTGGTATAAAGTATAATAATAAAAACACTGTCCCGACTACTCTACTGGCACAAATTACGTTTAACTGTATCCTGTAAACCTGTTTCATGAATGATGTTAACAATATTTTGTAATACTATGGTATTATGGTGTTTATCATTAACGAACGGAAATATGGGGTAAATGAGGTAGGTCTTAGAATTGCTCCTTGGGGCACTCTCTGGAGTAATTGTATAAAATGTAGTATCGTCGACTAGGTTCAAAAGATAATTTTATTGTAAATAAAAAATAATTGTAACTACGATTCAAAAATAGTGTTACTGTATTAAAATAACAAAAAAATAAAAAGGACTTACTTGATTCTCTGACACCTCGTCGGAAAGTTTCGTAAAGTGTGCGGGTGTCGTCATGGAGGTACTTTAGAAAATGACCGTTTTTCGCATCTTTGTAGAACTTTGACACGCGGACCATATCTGGACCCTGAAACAATAGAATTAATAATTTTCATTAAATTAATACATTACAGTTATTATAATCAACAAATATAATTTATATACATACGAGTAAGGGTAAGGTTTATAAAGTGTTGGTTTTGTATGTAGAAAACCCATTGCGATGGATCATTTTTGTAACCTTAAATATTCATCAGTGTATAATAAAAATATATTTTTAATTCCTGGTTTAACGGTAGGTAAGGTATGGTTTTAAACGTAAGCATATCTTTATGTATGCTTACATTTAAAATAAATTATATTTATTCCAACTAAGGTCATCTACCTCATTTGTAAATTCTGTTTATCAATCATCGTTCAAATATTTTGCAGAATCATGCATATTGATATGATCTTCTATCTTTTGTGACGTTATAAATTTATTAAAAATAAAACAGGCAAATATGTTTCTATCACTCTACCCACTTTAACATCGGTGTCGTTGTACTGAATCCTTGCAACGGATGGGTAACTAATCAGTTGTAATCTTATTAACAACTCACCGCTGGATTATTACAACAACAGAAAAACGCCTAATGAACAAACAAAACATACTTGCTTCGTAAAAAAAGTATTCATAGCAAGTCCCTATTCGTGAATAACAAAATATACACTCTAATGTAAAATATTATATTCTGATTTAAATATTATTTACTGCTATTACTTTATGAAATTGATGTAAAATTTATTATATTATACTGCACAAGTACTTAGTTTGAACATTGCGACTCTAAATCTACGAAGGCATGTGGTGAAGACAATTTGTGTGATATTTGTTTAAACATCAAAGTGATGGTGTTTATTTATAAAACACATGCGAACACACTTCTAAATCTGATTCACAAATATCATAATAATTAGAGACATGCGAATGTTTGCTACATTTCCGCTGGAAATTATTTATAGTAACAAGAGCCTCCTCCCGAAGGAAGATTTTTTTCCCATAGTCACGCTTATAAGGCAGATTGGTGACCGCAATATAACTTAATAAGTAACACACAAATTGAAACGCTGCTGCCCGTTCCCTGGTATAAAATTGCTATAAATATACCTAGATGGCATAAATCGGGACCAACGACTTAACGTGCTTTCCGAGGCACGGACGGTAGCGGATCAATCAGACCCGGAAAGAAATCTAGATTCAACTCAAAGATTGCTTATACGGGGATCGAATCCACGATCTCCAAGACTTATATCGCTACGCCTTGGAGGTTATCGTATGATAATAAATCATCTTATTACATTATTAAGTAATTCGCAATAACTATCTGAAAATTAAGTTGCTAAAATACTATGCAAATACATCTCTGTTAACCTAATGACACAGTTGGCCCAGTAACTCTGAATCTCAACCGTGTGCGAAGAGCACTCGCATATGTTACGGTATATTATTATTACAGTTTGCACAATGATAAATAGCACAATGTTCGGGTCAAAGACATTTGTGGGAAATAAAAAACCAATTTACAAACATGAATCAACGATCCGTACAAGATTATGTCATTAAAATTGCAAACTGTATACATTGTAGGTAGATTGTTTGAGTTAGGTGTGCTATTAAGAAAGTCCGAGTAAGTTAGATCCACTGTGGCCAAGTGGTATAGGCATTGAAGGCAACACCTAAGCTGCAGGTTCGGGTCCTGATGGCGGAGAGAGACTAATTCAGCAATTGCTGCCAGTGTCCATGAAAAAGGTTATTTGTCCGTAAAATGTTCTAAAATAAAAAAAAAGCTGTTGACAACTGCAATCGATAAATGTCCGCATTTTTATAATCTCTTAATACTGTTCACACCATCGTTCAACATTTTGATGAGTTTTAGAGTATTTTTATTGCCATTAAATTAAAAAATCCGTGTTAATATTCGTTGTCATATAATTATTATGTCGTAAAGAAGACACAAGCTAGTGGTAGACACAACATGTTTTTCTAATGGAATAGAATCATAATCCCATCAGAGAACCGTTCTAACGTTAAGAAGTTATAATTTATCAGGGATGATACGATAACATTGAAAGTCATGAGAAACAAAATGTGTAAGGCATCAGCCACATGATCTTGAATTTAGTGAGCAAGGTCAAAATGAAATTGGTCACGCGATGCCAACTGAAAATTGTGTCGGTTTTGTGATCAAGTATTTATAACTACGTGACATGTTACGAAGAGCTACGATATTTTTGTGTCTCATCGCCGATGTGACATCAGACGTAGACAAATTTTTGTGGTTCTACGTCAAATTCGCACTTTTCGACGAGAATTTGACTTTGAACTGAAAACGTCTTCTTATTTATAACACATCAGAGATATTACAAGTAGTAATAAAACAGATCGTTTGATTTATATTTAACTATTATAAAACACTTGTGTATAATCTTTCTAAGATAAAAAATATTTCACATCGTGTTTATAAAATTATTAGGTAGGTGTTGCTACTCAATTCATTAAATGAAAGTTAACTTTTAAACGTATTGGAGATTTGTATGGATATTTAATTTTATTATCAAAAAATATTTATGTACACACAAAAATCGGTCAAGTACGAGTGGGAATCGCGCACGAAGGATTTCGAGTACCAAAACCGTACGCAAAAATCACGTTGGTTGTATTTGGGCATTAAACATTTATTTTATTCTGTTTTTAGTACTTGAAATAAATAATCTGTGAAATTTTATGAGATATAGTGATTTATTAGTGAGATACAGCCTGGAGACTTAGTATTAAGGACCCTATTACTTCTACTCCGTTTTTGACCTTTGGGTAAGGAAGCCTAAAAAATGAATTAACACGCACGCAGCACGCACAGAAACTTCTCGCTTGATCAATCATTTTTATAAGCGTAGTACGCTACGCTGAATATCTATAAATATCTTAGGAAATCCCTGAAGAAGGCGTGACAGATACTACCGTCCCGAGTTTCTTGGCAAGTGGAAGCATGGCGTCGCAAAAATAGTCGATATGATTAGATGCCAGTTATTTCCGCATTACGTAAAGTACTCACTTATGAAACATTAAATATTTTATTAGTACATCGTAGATTAACGTCATAAAAGTAAAAGCTTTATGAGTGAACCTCATAACAGTAGTTTGCGTATACTATCATTAAATGTATTATGCAGGTACGGTTCCTGCTTTGTGAAATATAGTGCATATTTTGAAATAATTCAAGTCAAAAGCTGAAGTTTTTTGCATAAAGCATCTCAGGTCCGTTCTGAAAAAATACTTTCAGAGTTAGACAGCCCCTTTATCGAGAAAGGCTATATACCTTAATATATATAATGATTAATTTCCTACCGAAACGGGAGTTACGCGGGTGAGAACGCGCGCAGAAAGCTAGATCAATTTAATACGTTCACACAGAAGTGTATTCTGTGATATGTCAACGTCTAAGTTCATTTTAGAAGTTGGTAATCAACAATTTACTGCTCTCATCGACAAGCTCAGGGATACTTTATATTTAACTTGCCTTTCCCTAATAAATTTTTCAACTGCACAATACAGAGGAAAATACTGATGTGTAGCGAGAGAGAGTGCTCTAGAAATAACAAGTGCTAAATTGTTTTTTAAAACAAAAATAAAAAAAAAATACAAGGGCAAATAGGAGATGAATGTTCGATCGTTATAAGCGAGTTACTGGGTTCGTGTCCCGGGTCGAGTGAAAATTTGCCGGTGAGCATATGTCAAGCAATCGGTCTTGCTCATGATATCTGACCGGTCGTAATTTTTCGAACAGACATTGTGTAGTTAGCTACGAGGCTTTTGTAGCTTCACCTCGCATACATTTTGAGAGAAAAAGAGGAAGAATCTAAGTGCCTAAAATATGCCATGCGCAGATGACCAATCTCCTTAAAGTTTTGCCGCTGTGGCCGAAATCGATAAGGTGAGGACTATTATTAGCTGAAGGAAATTCTGGCACTTCATCAACCATGTCACGAGATGACACCCTAATGTGTACTACTTCGTTGCATGTAATAAATCTTAGTAAAGTATGTATAACGTTTATAAAATGTCTAACAACTAACTTAGTATTATGTTATATGTTTACATCATACATCTTTATTGCCGTTCGTAGTTCGTAATTAACTTGATTTTTTTTAAATCGGTCCAGTAGTTTCGGAGCCTCTTTATAATATTAGTATAGAATAGATAATTATAAGAAACATACATCATACACATACATATCTATTACAATTTTTTGCACACTGTTATTTCCAATCTAATAATACTGCTAGAAGACACAGTTTTCAGAATCACTACATAGTATAAAACAAAGTAGCTTCCCGCTGTGTTCCGTCCCTATTATGCTTGTTTTTTTTAAATAGATAGAGTGATTCAAGAGGATGGTTTATATATGTATTATACATGCGAAAGCCCACCCGTGCGAAGCCGGGTGGGTCGCTAGTATAAGAATATTTCAAGAAAGACTTAAAGTTTATCGTAAATTAGAGTTGAACTTATTTAACGCAAGGCATTATACATACTACAAAATTACTCATATTTGATATAAAAATGTAATTCATTGCGATAATAAGACAATTATTATTATAGTGCTTTCGTTTTATTTGTAAATTTCACAGTTCTTATTTTCAAATGAAATTAACTAGTTTGGGAGCCTCTTGTAGCTATAATGTCCCAAAAGTGCATTTTCCATTTTACTCAAAAACGAGCTCTCCAAATAGCTACAAATGATAGAGACTTTGTTAACGTACCAACATTAGTGGTTATTCAAAAACAACGTAACGATTTTATGATGGGTCTATAAAACATTTTATCTTAGTCCCATTCATGAATGTGATCTCATCATCTCGTATGTTGCGATGTTGAAATGATCGGCGAACAGTAGTACGTCCCGCTTGTTAGCGGTTACCCTAACCTGTGAACAAGCAGTCAATGTGTAACGTGGGCATCACTCACGCGTTGCCGACTCTAACTCCCAGCTCTGGTGGTCTTATACAAACACTAGAACACAATATTAAAAATAACGTTGCATACTACGATGAAGTTGCAAAATCTATTATTAACTGTAGCTTATTAATGGTAATGTTTAGACAAAACTGTATATTTATTCGCACTGCATGATTGCAATACGAATAAATATACAGTTTGTTCACAGTCGATGGTATTTTGGCACGTGATTTATGTTGTGAGTGATGACACACGATCAAAGAAAAGATAATACGATTTAATCGAAAGCAATATACAAAATAAATTTAACCTTGAATTGATTTGGATTATGAGAAATTTGTTGTTTTGGAAAATTTATAAGCTAATAACTGTGCAATATGGGCTGCTACTTTACTTCAGTGGATCGAAGCGTAATGTTTTAGCTATATGATATTCCAACGTATATAAGGTCGTATCTCCGTCTTAAATTTCAGTCAAATCCATACAGAAGTTTATGCGTGGAATCAAACAAATTTAAACATTTATAATATTAGTAGGAAACAGGATAGTCTATTTAAAAATACTTAGTAGGTAATGATCGCTTCAAACGGTTGGAATGCAGTAGGATACCAACCGCTGGAAGCTAACTATATTTTTTTACTACTGCACTTGCAGCCACTTCTACGGGTGCTTAGACAGGTGGGGTAACGCAGATTATGATATTGCAACACCATCGCCTACCAACAGATCCAGACCAACTGTATGTACGTTTTACAATGCGAATAAGTAAACACGAGATTGTTTAATGCTATGTATGTATGTATGTTCCCTGGTATACGATTGGTATAGATGACGTTTTAACAATCAGGACTTACGGCTTAACGTGCTTTTTATATAGTCCCTCAACCAACCAGACCCGGAAAATATCTCAAATTCTTTGTCCGGCATGGGATACGAACATAAATACCTACATTCGGAACTTAAATCGAGACTTATACTGCTATGCCACGGAAGTTGTGAAGTAAATTAGTGATAAAAAAAGTTATCTTAGTCGATTATTGTTTTGATTGTTGTTTAAGAAAACCAGATGTTAATAATTTACTATTAAACTAATTCAATTGTGTAAAATATATACCGGACTTCATTTAATTATATAACACTATGTCAGTTAGGAAAACATAAATTGCTTGTGTAAACGTAACAATCGTAGGTCTTGGTATTCCTATATTGTCCCGTGACGGGATTCTTTGCCAGAAAAAACATGAACATATATTATTACTATTACTTTTTGTGTTCTTTTTTTATTCATTGAGTAATGTAATAAAATACATGAATTTATTACATAGAAAACAAAGGCTCTATGTAAGTTTGGAACTGTATTGAAAAATGAAAATATTAAAAAACTTAAAATATCGATAACATTGCGTAAGAAATACTTAAAGTACTTAAAAAAAACCAGCGATATCAAACAAACGAACACATTATGAAGATTTAACCATCCGTTCCCTACAATAATATAACGCGGTCATATTAAGAGTTTGGATATATTACGGCTTAAAAATTTACTTATTTTTAAACAAAAGTTACTAATTTTGTTGAAAAATAGATACATATACTTATAATTTTTCAGTATTTTAACCTAATTTGAAACTTGATCTAGATTTCTTATATCTGTTTAATTGTTTATCATGTAAAAAAGCCAATGAAAATGAAAGAAAATTAATCGAGAGTTACTCAAAGGTGTAAAACCTTTCAAAAACTGATAATGTTAAATGGAAGCAAATAAAAATTGTTTATGCGTGTTCTATTTCCACAATGAACATTTAAATGTTTCGGTATGCTTTTAATCGAACCAGTTTATGTAGTGGAATAGAACATTTCATACAAGATGCAAAGCACATTATAGTAAGTCATAAATCAATCAAAGAAAACATAGTGAAAACTGTACAAACTATTTGTGATTCATATCTCTTATTGATAGACTACAGCAAAGAGGAAGGTAATGAGAGCAAATATTGAATTGAACATTAAATTACAGCTTGTTAGGACATTTTAACTATTTTTAAATGATTCTATAATTTTACTTCTGTTCCCTTATCCAAGATATAAGTAGGATACAACAGTCGATATTCAAAACTGTGAACTAATTTCTAAAATAAAGTATTTTTCTACAAGTACTAAATATTTAGATGATAATTATTAAAATTTTTACCGTACCTATTAAAAAAATTTAATGAAAAATTATATCTGATAAATATCCTCCACGACCACGGTAACAGATTTTTTTTCATCTTAATAACTGTTTTATTTTTATTTACAAAGCAAAGTTCATATTAAAAACCCTTTATTTTCAATAACGTCAAATAATTCCATTAAGTTACAGTTCCAACATTGTAAATGCTGGTTAAACATATTTGACGGTGACAGGTAAGGCTTATTGGCTGTAACGCTATGTAGTTAGGTTTTTAAGATTGCAACATTAATTAAATTCTTTCATTCAAAAATGTTATGAATATAACGGTAAGGTTGCGGAGATTGATGGTAGAGGCTTTATCAGGGGCTGATCTGAATATAGGCTGTTTGGGCTTAGCCTAGGGCCTCGACGATAAAATGGGCCCCAGTTTTCCACGGGAAAATGCATTTCACATCCCTTAAGGGTATGAAGGATTCCTCCTCATCAACGCAATGGTATCTGTATGCTAACACGAACCTATGAGCCCGTTATATGCACTAGTCCCCTAGTCCTACTTAAAAAAACATTAAAAGTGCTAAATTAAAAAAAATATGAATTTGTTAGGCCTATAAGTCGCGTTCCAAGGCCCCGCAATTTTATAGACCGCCCCAAGCTTAACGCTGGTGACAGGCGACATATTTTATGGTGTGGTGTTTTACCCTTTTTACGCGGCAATCAATGAGAAGGCCACATGCTGTTTGGACATCAGATATTAAAGATAAGCTGGCATTAAATAGACCATTGTTAAATATTGATATTTTATTTCGGGACATAAGTATAATATATTTGTATTCGTCTTAGAAATTAATATTTACATTTCATATATCATCTACAAGAAATATCTAGAATTGTTGTTCTTTCTATTTCTACACTTCACTAAGCATCTTCAGCGGTGGAACTTTTAAATGATCTGAATCTAAATGTTAGGGATCGTGCCAACTGCCGGGGCGTGAGCAAACATCGAACAATGTCCGGATCTATAAGTCTCATTAATTTTCACGCAACATTATATATAATGAGAGGATTTATATCTAATTACAAGTAATTTTCTTTTAAAAATGTTTTTAATCTTGTTTATTGATTTAAGAAGGTATTTCAGCCACCTCTGTCTTGGTTCATCCAATTAATTAATGAAAAAATAATTATTCACTACGATCCAAAGTTTATTAATTCCGTTAATTTCTCTATTGCAATATTATTCAAGAATATTAAATAAAGCACTCCATAATAATAATTTATGTAAATTCCTCATTTTTTGTAATAACTTACTCTAATGACATCCGATTGTTCGGTGACATTTATCGGCGGTCTGATCGGAGACACTCCAATGCAACAGTCACAGCACGCCATTGTCACAAGTTACGATTTATTGTTATCACGAAAAAAATGCACTGTTTTTTTAGTTAACAAGTTTTCAATTGCGCAATCATCATCCAAGAAGCTTTAAGAGATTTAATTTATTTCACTTCACATTTAATGTTCCATACTTTGTATTTCCTTATGAATGGATCGTTCCGGATTATATTAGTGGCACTTTGGCGGACTTTATGAATATCTCGTCACTTTCGCTTAAAACTTTTGGATACTGACAGGAGAGCAGCCGGCAGGGCTGCTCGTGGTACAATGAGTTAAAAATATCGCTCAAAGATGCGCTCTGCCAACTCGAGATCGGCGGGAGTTGGTATTAGGACAGCCTGAACTTTGATACCGCAATAAAGAGGAATACCCGATCGTCATCACTTTATATATAATTTGAATTAATAGGTACTTAATTATTTTTATATCAGCCGTAACAACGGAAAGTGAAAATCTTGCCACCATGTCGTTTTCGGCTTAGAATAGACCATCTCATATCTTCCTATGTGTGCCGTTAGAGACACCGAAGGGACATACACCTTATTGATGGGCAGCAGCACCTTTCAGCTCAAAGATACTCTTACTGCAATTAAATCCAAATCCGCCTGCCAAGCATGCTGATTACGGCAATATCCCTCAACGACCGTTTTGCCAAAGTCTGTTAGAGAAGTTGCTGTTCATAAAGTAAATAGTAACTAAGTTAGTCAGATTAATAATACTATAATTTTGTTTCTTACGTTTTAATAATTCTCAACGAGATACATTATGCAAAACATCATTCAACATATTTGTATACTTTGCTTATCGATCATTGACCTTATCCGATTATGTACTTAAAGTGAAATAAATAAAATGAGTTTTATCTACATATCACTAGTATAGATAACTTTGAGTATTATTGTTTTATTTATATTAAATATTGTTTATCAACTTTTACAAAATTATTTTGCCACCGATTTGTTCAGGGAACAAACATGTTGGTTTAAAAATATGCGATCCAATTAGAAATGGTCAATTTATTTACCAGTACCTACCAGAGAATCATATATCTAGTAAATATGTTAAAATAAATGCTTATTAAGAAGTTATTAATATGAGAGATATTTTAATTGATATGTACCCTGAATTTACAGGATTTGTACTTTGTAGTTATCAGATATTAGGTGCTTTTGACTAATCTGTGTGGGTTATTTACTAGACCTAGTTTGTAGATAGAGAATAATCAATAAAATACCCTTTGAGTAAGCATGGGACCATAGAAAGAATTGGAAAAGAGCTGCATTCACAAAAAAAAACTATTTCACATATGTCGATACAATTCAATTGGCCATAGACCACAAGAATGACATGGCAGGTAGTTGTTAATATTACACCTATAAAAATTTATGAAGTCTGTTCATTATCCACATTTAACGTACAAAGTTACAAAATGTTTCGTCGAATGCAGATGTTCTCTTGACAACTATGTAACAGATGCACTGACAGCGTAAGGGCTTAAACACATGATCGTTATTTAATAAAAATACGTGTATAGCATCGGCGTCTAATTGCCAATAATATTAATGCTTGTAGTCTCTCCAGTTAAATAAATTGTAAACAGTGTTTCCATTGTCAATTTTAAAGATACACAACTTGAGAAAAAAAATAAAGTCCCATTTTACAATTGTAAGAAAACATCAAAATTTTATTAGAACGCATTCATGCTAGAGTAATGATTGGAAATCGTTACTTATCACATCTATTACGATATAAGGGCATATGGGACTAACTTAACTATTGACATCAAAATAATAAAATCAAAGACATCATCATAATCTATCAGGAAGATTACTTTTAAAAGTGACTAGTTTGCCAAATTTACCATTTTAAGTTGCTATGCATTGAATGCACTCTCACTTTGCCCTTGTATTATTATTAGCCAATATTCAATATTTGCGACATAAATCATTAATGCACATGTCTTCTTGTCTGGTTTCTTGACATGCATCTTCCATCTTAAGTGAAATATCATCAACAAGTGACTAGCACGATACACAAGCCCTTATAGGCAGTAAATGTCGATTCTTGTTCAGATAATATAAATATATCTGTAAGCAACTACATTTTAAGCGATGTCGAGCGTTGCCAATTTTGCATAGAAAGGGAAGAGATACATTGTTGCTATAAATCTTTCGTTATATGCAAAGCTTGACGTATTTAGTTATATATGCTAAAGATGCTACTTGTGTTGATTTTATAAGCCATGTTCAATAAACCGATATTTTGTCATCTATTACAATAACATAAATAAGAGTCGTTAATTCTTAACTCCATTGCACCAATTAATCCTTCACTTTATTCATTAATTGGAAGCTTATTATCTGTCATAGTCGGTTTTAACATGACATTGATCTAATTGACGCAATGAAGATTCGAATGTGGTTCAAAGTCTGTATAGAAAGTGTATGTACTTACTGGTTCAAGGAGGCTCTGTTCGTGTAATGTGACAAGCGGCTTCTCCGGCTTTGGCCTTGTGCTTAGGTAGAAGGCAGAGGCGGCTGCTACTCCAGTGAGCGCCAAAGCGCCCGCTGATCCACCCACCATCCATAGATATTGGTCGATTTCACTCACTGGCAACAAGGAGATAGAATAAGGACCAAGATATAGCCACATGAGGCTAGCATGCCGCAGTCAGTAAATATAAATAAAAAAAAAAGATATTTAATCGAGAAAAAAGAGTTATTCAGCCATGGTAACAAATATAATAAAAGGGTTACTAGATTTGACACTAAAATTATATGTAATTGAGACTGACGGAAAGTCATGTCAAAATCAGTAATTTAGCAATGTTTACTATTAAATGATATATAAATTAAATGATTTTTAGATATTAGGTATGTTTATTATTTCAAAATTAAATAACAAATGGGCCATTAGTTAACGTAAAAAAAAACTATTTGTAACATTTCTAAAACTTCTAACGTATTTGCTTTTGAATTTAGTGATAACTCATTCGCGAATGTTTGAACGTCATCAAGATTGCAATCATATTTTACCTACTAAATTATACAGCATTATTTTAAATTTGAGATTTTCGTGTTCAGTTTTGACGTTGTTCTGTATATTATTCTACTGCATCTTATCAAATTTTAATTTAATTGCTTGTAATGTACTCATTTAACAAATACAAAATCAATAAACAAAGATACGTGCAACTATATTCTTTTACACTTTTATGATCTGAAACCAGTGAAACTATGTAGCGAAGTCACAAATCGTTAAAAGTGTGAATTATCCAATTAAAATCTTAAGTGCGACAATTAAAACAATACTTGTTTAAATGAATTAACAAATAAGCCAGGATACCATTAAAAATTGTAAAAGCCATAAAAGGACATATGATAATGGCAGGCCAATAAAACTTTAACACAGCTATCTGCGAAGTACTTTCATTAATGATCTGTCTCCGATGTCCTTCCCTGTCAATCTCAATCACTAATGATTGAAGAATTCTTTATAAAAATCTTCGAGGCGGAAAAGTAAAGCTTGAAGGATATATTTTTATTATTATACTGCAGTTAATCGTTGTCCCTCAAACAACGTGACCAACCCGGAAAGAAATAAAAAATGAACACCATTTTTTTAAGTTCAGGAGAAAAATCTGAAACCAGCCATGACAAGGCTGCTGAGGCGTTCTGGTTCTGGTTGGCTGGGAAATTACTATCCATATCTAGGCTAATCCGTTTATTTCGTAACTTTTCCTCTATTCCATTCCATTCCATATGTACTATACAAATACTGGCACGCTGTCTACTGTCTGTCTACGAGTTAAGAGTACACTATACTCCAGCCGTGACATTCCAAGTAAAAAAAAAAAGTGCCCTGTGGTTTTTACTCGCGTTAGAGTACCGCTCCGCAACAATTTCGCGGCAAATAGTAGTGTTTATCCTTCCATTAAAAGTCCACTCTATTTCTACATTAATTTTGGTGAAGCAGTTTAACATGAAAAGGTAACAGACATACGTAATTATTTTTCTTTTATCATAATTGTATGGAGGAAGAATCATAGTAATATGTAACAATCGACAAAAAGGAAGCATTTTTTACACTGACTATTATTATTTTAACATGATTATAAAATTGTTGTAAATTCCAAAATAAACTATGAATAATATTACATTTTTACAATAAAATGGAGCCATAAAGTAAATGTTTAACAATAAACTAAAAATATAGTAAATAATCACAACTGCTGTCATAAAGCAAGCGAGAAATATTTTCTCTTACCAATAACAATTTAGATGGTAGCCATTGTTTATTGCTGTGTGTGGTGACATTATGATCCTCCTCATAAGGAAATGTCAATAAAACAACTTTCATGCGACCAGGCAACTAGTTCCTGAACTATAAAACGCACAGTCTAGCCAGTTTAGAAAGTGGAAACTTGGGAGTGCGCACAACGCATTAGCGCATAGATTTCTCGGGATTCTCTCGCGCTTTCCACTGACATACTTTTACGTAGATATTTATGACAAATATATCTAAGCGCACTCGTATATTCGATGTTTCTAGAAATGTATTTTTTTTATTTTTTTTTACTGGAAAGGATTGAGATTATATGTCAAGTAAAACTAACACGATATGTTCGATATGTTTACATACGAAAATTGAAGCCCCAATATAGAAAAGTAGGGACTGGGCTACTAAAAATCACTGTCGCAATGTACGGTTCAATCATTAGAAGGGCTAAAATATTGAAGGCGACGTTTAAGGTCGCATTGTTGGCCTCGATACCTTGTCGCTTGTACTAAATATAAGTACTTGTTGATTTCAAAAGTTAGAACCTTGGTGATCTAATTTCCCCTCATTGAACATTCAAAGGGCGTAACGAACATGACGACTGGCCCTTGAAAGGCCCTTACTCTTTTATTACGAACCGGTAATATCAAGTCGCTATTATTCAATCCATTTATTGTTTTTTATTTGGTTTAGTGCAAAAACTTTGAAGGACTTATCGGGCGATTGCATTGCATTAAATTGGATAATAATATATATTTAATGTTAACCTATTAAACCAAGTAATTGGCGGTTTATGAGTTCAGTTAAACACATGAATTGCATAAGTATTGAATGATTAATAATATACGAGTAAACTGTAATGTCAGTACTATTTATTTACTTCATCAGCCTGTTTACGTACAGCTGAACTGAACCTTCTCTTAGGCAAACTAGGGTCGTTGAGTGACATTGCCACAATTGCCACGCGTGGCAGGCGGATTGGTAGTCGTCGTAAGATGGTGAGTATCCTGAAGCTGAAAAATGTTGTTGCCCATCTTTCAGGTCTATGTTACTAAATTACCTCTTACGTCATTCATGCGAAGACATGGGTTGGTATATCCTAAGCCAGCTAAGGAATTATCTTACAAAAAGATAAGTGAGTGTAACTTACAACTGTTGCACTGGTTCCACCAAATAGTCTTTTCCCGTGTATTATTAGATTCAGTCTTCTTATTTTCAGTCTTCTTTAATTTTTTCTGTATTTTGTGACACTTTTCTTTAACACTAATTTCAGTCTTTGTGGCGCCCATTGCGTTCACTTTGTCCTTTTTAACTTGAAAACCAAACTTTCCACTCCCCATTTTGTTGCTTTAGCACATAACGTTCACATCAGCATATTACACTTGAGTATATTACCCCTTCCATTGACGCCTAGGGCATGGTTCGTGTCGGCTGAATTGTTTAAAATGTTAAGATTATTACTATACAAAACGATATAAGTACACGTACGCCACTCGACTGTCGTAAAGATATTATTATTCGATATCGAATTATTTTGTTGCGGAATGAAACGGAATCCATAAAACTAAAAGGTTTTATAGAGTTATCTCGAGGAGGCTTTGGCCTTGCAGGGTTCATTAACATTGTCCATTCGATAACTGAAATGTAATCAAGTGTCTGATTCTATTTGTCGCTTATCTATTTTGAGTCAGTCCCATTGAACTGATTAGGTAAATTGTGAATTTGTAATCAAAAGATTGCCAATTATATGTATTGCTGCATGCCTACAACATACTGGTGTCTCCAGCTGTTATGATCTCATAAAGTAAATTGAGAGTATTTTCCACATCAGTGAAGCGCAACCCCTACGCGCCACTGTAGTAAATTGCGCCTCTAGTATGAGTATATATGCATATCAAAATTAGTTTTGACTATTATTTACAACATGGAAACGTGGTCACTTTATTTATAAGGTACATGAAGGATATTGGTTAAAGGTGAGCTAAAACTACGAACATATAAGAATCAAAATACAAGAAATTTAACATACCTATATAAACAAACAGCATCTTTAAGCTAAAACTTAACTAAAAATATATTGTTTCCATACCATACCATACCTACTGTAGAAGTATCGATACAATGTTCTTATTTTTTATGTGTCTTTTATTCAGGTAATCACGTTTTTTTTATATTACTTATCGGTTGCCTAGGTAAAGTTCAAGGAGCCGAAGTTTTATATTAAAAAGTTTTATTTTTTACACTTTACTGTGTTAACAGATTATTTAGTCACTAAGATTACTTTGTGACTAAATTAATACCCACTAGTATATTCTTTATAGATAAAAAGGTAAGGGAAGGAGTAATAAACGGCTCATGTTTATTTGCATTCACGAGTAATGACCGTATGATGGAGACGGAATACGGAAGGCAAAGTTAAAACGAACTAAGATTTTATTAATAGGTACTATTATTGCAAAAAGGAAAAGTTTGTGAGGTTTTGTAGTAAGTAACGAATAGTAAGCTTCATTATTTGTGAGAATCATAGGCTGCTTTAGGACAAGGTACCCACGGGATCCAGCGGATTAAACGCACGGGACAGTTAGTCTTATAATAAATGCATCTGTACAGCTACTAAAAGTTCCAGATAGGCTACCATAAGCAAATTAAACATATAGGGTATCCACGTATGGAGGGACACTAAAACTACTTGAATGTTGAATTTTGCAAGGTTAGGGGTGCCCACAAAAGTGAATTTCTTAGGGGAATCAAGTTTTAATCCAGCACAAACAAAGTATCGATAAAATAATACAAAGATAAAACAAATGCATCGTACTAGACATAAATGCCTCTAGTGGTATTATTAAAGCGGAAATCTTTAACATCTCACATAATTAAACGTCATCTCAGTGAGTGCATGCGCTGGGAATAAGACCGTGAATATATCCAAGGACATTAATGGCTGACGTTTCAATCACATAGAACGAGCTATAAAACGAATGTATTTAAAATTTACGGAATAGCATCGGTAATTGCTTTGATTATTATTACCTAGGAGATCATTATTTGTTGCTGTACGGACTTTGAAGTAGAAATCGTTATGTGTGATTATGAATAATATATATGTACATATTGCTCCAGCTTAATTAAGTGCCGGCAGTACCCCCTTGCTAAGGTGCTAAGGATAAACGTGGATGTTTTTTTCTTATATATTTTATTTAGGTATATATAGGTACACTTGTACTTTTAAGAATTACAAAATAATAAAATAAAAAGAAAATAGGTAGGTTCTAGATATTAGAAACTTCTTACTTCATGAAATATCCAACTAGGTAACTAACAGTAGTAACAGCAAATCTTAAAAATCTACAGAATACATAGTCTATCCTGTGACCTGTGTGAAAATTGGCATTATGCACTCGTTCTCTGTATAAACTACTCTACTACTACTATATCTATATAAGTATGCAAAATTTCACACTCCGCCGTGCGCGCAATTTTTGTACAAAGGGTATATATACATATGTATAGATAGCCACAAATAAGGTATTATTCGTAACATACAGTTTCTTGTTCTTTAATTATATCATTTATATTAATTTAAATTGTTAAACACGAAATACGTTAATTGAATCTTTATTAGCTTAGCTCAAAGTAGTTTCAAGACTCAGTTCAAAAGACCGATACGATTAACGTGCAAAAGTCCAACATCACTATAGAACTCTAAAATCATTAAAATAAGGTCTACAAATTTAATGTCCCTTGTTCGGAATTTTGTTCAAGTTTTATGGTGACTACAACCTTAATACTGTAATTTTATTCATCAAGAGATTACAACTTGAGGCCATCGGTTTCCAATAAACTGGTACGAATCAACGGAGAAAAATGGAGCAACATTTTAGTACATTTTGTAAGCTTTAATATTGTATCAATGAATATATTGATAAGAGACAGGACGTATCTAATCCAATCCATATTCATAAAAGACATAAGGAGATGTAAACGGTAATTGAAATGCATGATCACGCTTGACCGAATTCACTTTAAGAATACAAAATCAAAATTATTGTACACTGGCTTTGCGTTGGACTGATATTCTACTTCAGTGGGTCGTAGAGTGATGTTTTGTGGCTATGCTAATCCAGTTTGTAAACTATGCCCGTGAAAAATTTCATATATTTTGCGCGAAAGATTATCAAACGTCCATACAATCTTTCAACTTTATAATATTAGTAGCATGTAAAGTTACAAAATTTTAATATATTGAACCTGAGTGATCAGGGTCAGTCGTAAAATAAGGAACCGATTTAAATACCTTAATTAACTTACACGACTTACGAGTATATTTCAATGTAAATAAAAGATAAATCTTTTATACGCTTTCGAAGTTACTAACATTCCTTAAGTGAACAGAAACAATTAATTGAAAATATAATAATTTTGACTTTTACGCATTTAATCTATAAAACGATTTTATCCTCATTAATCAAACATTTGCGATAAAGTCGTTTAAACGAACACTTCCTTTGTATTTAAGATTAAAAGAGCTAGACGTCTGTTGATAGATATTAAGTGGGGGATAATATATGTTCTGCTAAAAGCAATATTTCACATAACAACCGGCACTAACAGTCTGCACTAAAACCGTAAATAGAAATAGAATTTGCTTAATCCGCAGAAACATCGACACTATTCATCTTTTGACGTGACGTATGTTTTTGAAGTAATTTTGATGTATTGGTTTATCGCCTGCCGTGGCTTTTAATCCTAGTAATATTATAAATGCGAAATTTAGTATGTGTGAATGTATGTATATTTGTTACTCGTTCACGCGAAAACTATTGAATGGATTTGGCTGAAAGTTTGCACGCGGATAGTTTATAAGCTGGATTAAAATATAGGCTACAAAATATCACGCAACGACCCACTGGAGCAGAGTGACGCGGGTAAAACCGCGGGGCGTAGCTAGTATAACCAGTAGTCTCTGGTATAACATACGCTTATACACTGTGATTATTAGTATACTCAGCGAAATTATTAATTGGTATCAGTACAATCGATCTTACTTAGATCGATTGTACTAACTATTATAAATATACTTTTTCTACAGCCTTAAACATTACACAGTAAAATGACATCGAACCCATGAATATGTTCGTACAATCTATTAGGTATTAATTTTTTTTCATATATATTATACCAGGGGTAGCCAACTTAATAAGACCTAAGATCGACTTTTGACTGTGTGCGATCGACTATATGGCATACATAACGTTGAATCACGTATCGTATAAGTCAATCGAATGATAAATAGCTATATTTTCAGATTATACACGACAAACACTAAATTTCTGCGTCTGTGGCACGTATTTGTAGACTAAAATATCACTTTTTATTATATAAGTTGATCGACTGTAATAACTGCCGGGATCGACTAGTCGATCGCGATCGACCGGTTGGCCACCCCTGTATTATACATTTAATTTTATCATTTATCATCCTTCTTTTGAGGGAATTAGTATTATGTATTACGTTTCGATAGTAAAACTCAAGGCAAATTCTTCTTTGCCAATTATTAATAGCAACTAAAAAAATAAACTTACTTAACTTACGTAATCGTTTGTCGTTGAATATTTTACAGAAACAGCTAAACATAGAAAAATCAAAATCAATTGTTCAACTAGTCGCTCGTATAATCTCATGTCAATACATTACTAAGAAGACAAGACAATAAATGCCCTTACCAATTTTATAACTGTCTCAAGATCATAGTGGCATTTTGTTTAAATTTGTGTATGCCAACTATAGGTAAGTTTCAGCCTTGTAGGAATGTTCACAGTTCGCACATGCAAATAATTCTGGGAATTGATAATAAAAGGCTACAGATGTTAACACTGTGTCGTATGGTGTGATAGTTTCAAATAAGTACATCGGAGTAAAATCACATTTTTAATAAAAACTTTTGTGTGTTTTATCATTAAATCACCACTATCATTTCGTACTTTATTTTATTTTATAAATTACTTCTATCGAATAAGTTAAAATTTATTTAACAACTCAATTGGGCTCAATTAAAATGTCAGATAATTCCGCTATCGGCACATTCACACCTAACGGTGATTCTGACATTTTGATCTGGTTCACAAAACAATAAAATTACAGGCCTGTCATCCAAACTCGTTATACCGTAGGCTTATTCAAGTGTCATCACCCTCGCATATTTACAACCTTAATAATAATTATCATAGACTTTAACTATAGTAGCATTTACAAACGTAATTAATATGAAGAATCATTGTCATGTACACAATTACACTGCAAATATAAACCACAATCAAGCCAACACTATGTACCTAATTCAAATACTATTGTAGTATTCGATCAGACCATAACAAAACGGTGGGTCGACGAACTCTAAACGCAGCGTGTTTTGATAAGGTCGCCAATTCACCATCCGCCAATTCTTTTTTACAAGAGAATCGCAGTTACAGTTAAAAAAGCGCGGAGCGGTCAAAAGCGGACCGTTTTAATTACTTCATAGTCACGTACTTGTAGTAAGAATTTACCGTTAATGGAAAGTGATATGACAAACCGGACGCGGTTCGATATTGAATCTCCGCGTTTTTTAGAGGCAAATTACAATTGAATGCAGCGGTTATACTTTTTTTATAGACTAGCAACAAAATGTTCCTTAGCAACATAACATATCTCATTTTTAATAAGAAAACTAATAAATCTAGACATGGACCTATCCTATTATACTGATTACCATTTTTATAGTCACTAGTACAACTTAAAGTGCCAATCGGCTTTGTGTAAATGTAAATTGAACTATCGCCATTCTATTGCCAACATGGACCTAAGAACATTTGTGTGCAATGCTTTGAACTATTTATGTACAATATGGTAATTCCTTAAGTAAATATTATATTTTGATCGAATATTTATAATTATTTACAACGTCATAGGAAGGCTTTGAAATTATTATTTTAACGTTACCATGCAGTCTGTTTTTTACTTAAAACTTGACAATTCAGATCCGTTTGTTTTCATTTGAGTTTTCGTTTAAATTAAAAAACATATCGGCACAAAACGCTGCATAAACCAATTCTTATAATTCTTCTACGGAATGAATTTATGTGAACGACACATGATATTTCAAACGTTGTTTACTGTTTAATTTGACACTTGTTAGCGATATAATTCACAACGTAAGATTTCGCACTGAATATTACGCAAACAAGTACCAATGTACGAACACGAATGCACTTCCTAGGCGTTGCGCTGGCGCATACTAAATGAGACACCCACGTTAAGTGAGTCACGTCCACACGCGCCTGCGGCCCTACTTTAACTATTGTATGTTTTATACCAAGTAAAAACAATAACATGTTTTTACCTATTAAACAAACAAGCTTGGTAATTTTAAATATCAAAATGGACCTACACGACTCAGTTTTAGCACGACTCAAATGCAATTCACTTTTGTGCAGATTACAACTAGAAATAAATGCATTAACATTACCTACAATATGTAAAGAGCCATTTAATAATACAAAGAGCTGAATATAATATTTTGAAGGGTTCATCAAGCAAAGAAGTGTTGAAAGTTTAAGGTCAAACAAGCACGCTTAAACATGAAAAGGCTTTGAATTTTGTTTGTAGTCCGCACTTAATCGTTCCCTTCAATTTGTAAGAAACAACCTTGGAATGTGGTACCTACAGACAGCAAGGTAACTGCAGATCATTTATCATCATTGTACAGGGCGTTTTGATGACTGAGTACTGTGCAATTTCTTTGGCAACATTCAAGGTCTATGATATCAGTTTAATCAGTAATCATTAAAAAACGGTTCATTCGTCAATCCTTATAATTATCGATTGGTTACATACCAATTAGTTAAGTTAAGTTCAATTTTCAATACCTATTGAGGAATTTATATTTTTATAAAGGTTTTGTATTAGCATACAATAACAAATATACCAATGTTGAGTACTTAAATGAAGTATAGGAAATACCTACTTAATCAAAGTACTCAATATTGATATAATTTTATTATTGATGTTTTTTCTGTTACGAATATTTAATTATAATAATAATAATAATAATTTTTATTGACACATTTTGTTGATTACATTTTTACAATCGACTTTATTATGAATATGAATAGAGGATATAATTTAACTTGAGATGCATAACTAATGTGCAGATTCATCATAATGTCAGATTATCTTATTAGTTTTGATGGCCTTCCTAGATTAATAACTTGTAGCCCTTAGAAATATGTAATTTAGTTGCTTTCAATAGATCTGCATATGTCTATGATATCATTTGAATTAAGGAAAGCAGGTGTGCGCTCACTAACGAGCAGACCATAGAGTAGCATTTGGCCCTAATGTTGAATCAGACGACCTTTTCCATCTCGCTCGGTTGCATTTCATAGAACTAAATATAGAAGCTTCGAGAACTTCTGTATTAATCATGAAGTTCAAAGTCATTGTCAATTATGTAATTAGTAGCCGGTATCACTATAACAGTATCATTTGAATCGTCAGTACTTAGGTATACGAGTTCTGCTATTCAAGTGTCATTAGACGTTATATTGTCAAGTTCGTCGAGATAAAATATATTCGCATTACATTGTATATACGCCCGTATAGTTAATAACATAGACAGAACAAAGATTCTCTTCACGGCAGTGGTGACCCACAAACGCATAATAGCTATCAAATTTCTACCATACCTAGAGCAAGTCGTGATCGCTTTAAGTAGAATTTGCTGTTTGCTCTTTGTGTTGCAATTAAGTACTCATTAAAATATTATCACTGTAATATTTCGGAATAAGCTATCTACTATTAATAATAATAATATCGCAATTAATTAAGCTCGTCAAAATCAAGTCATACATTCAAAAAAGTACTTATTTAGGACATTTTAGATTGTAAATGATTTAAACACATATTGTTTAATAATTACCTAATACATTAGATATTTACCTGATAATAAAAAATATAGTGATAGACAAATTATAAAAATATAATACCGACACATATCAGTAATAAATAACGTAGTTTTGAGGATTCCGCTACAAACAACTAGGTGAATTAGACGACAACAATATAATAGTTAAAAAAGTGTCATTATGAAGTTGCAGACTAACCCAATAAAAACAAAACATGCAAGAAAACACATATCAACAACAAAACATTGCGACATTCGAGTGGCGATAACGTAAACACAGTCCGGGTGAACACTTTACCTATAAAATTTACAAACACTATAGTTTCAGTTATCGCGGGTTCAATCGTCACTATGGTATCGTTAGTCGTCAAAGCTACCGGGCTAAGTATACGAGGTACTGCGTCAAGCGCGTGCGCAGGCTTGTAAGCGCGGCCGTTGCGCCGGCCGTCCGTTGCGACAATGCGCTTCCATGTTGCCGTGTGCTGCCTCCCCCAGTCTCCAATTGCCTAGCCACCTCTCTCTTTTGAGTTGTCATGGGTCAGCCCAACGGTAAGCACTCCACTCCATGCCGGTTCGCACTTTGCTATCTTTCATCAAAGTTAAAAACTCGAAATTGTTTGGATGATTCTTGATATAGTTACGCCAAAAATAAACTTCGACAAAATTATAATCAACACATTGTAATTACATTTTTAAGGGTTATTTGTTGTGTTTTCAAAGAGACGTGTGTTATTAGGAATTTAGAAATGCTTCCAATTGATCGCGTGCTTAGATTGATATGAAATCAAAGATGAAACAGAGCGGATATCGTGTGCATAATTACGGTGATAGGTCGATCGATATGTAAACAGTATCTGCAACTAATGGACTGTATAAAATAGAAATGAAATGCAGCAGTTTCATTTAGCGATACATAGATAATTTTATTGAATATGTAAATTTTTGAATGCATACGGATTTGACGAGGCATTGACTTGGCTACTAAACAGATAGAACGTGATGTAGGTATAAGTGGATACATTAATTGAATTCGTAATGTTTGAGTTAACTTATTAAATATCGATTTAGATGAAATACGTTCATCTAAATATACAACTGAAATAATCCATTCGATCCAGCAAAGTTTAATCGTTTTGATAAATATCCACTACGTCTAATATATTATATATGGCCTATGCTTACTTATTAAAGAAGTGCGAGTCGGAATCACGCTCGACGGGTTTCGGACTATAATCTATACAAAATTAGACACTAAGTAGGTATTTATTTTTAAAGTGTATGTAAATCTAAATATTCTGCAAATAAATATTCCAAGTTTCTATCTGTTGCCATTATGGCATAAAATCATGTTTGTAATATGTGAGCCCCCTTTAATATTTATTTTTAGTATTTTTTGTTATAGCGGCAACGGAAGTAGGTTACTAGATCATTACCTAGACTAGCTATCACGGTTCATGAGATACAAACACTGGTGACAGACAGACGGTCAGTGGAGTCTTAGTGATAGAGTCTCGTTTTTACCCTTTGGGTACGGAACCCAAAAAGAACACAATGCAAAACCACCTGAAAAAAAGGTTATTCCTCAAAATTTAGATTATGTGAAGTAGTTCATAAATATTTACGTAAACATCTTCAACAATATCCTATGTATAGCTTCAATTTGCACAATCAAGTAGCACACTAGTGATTCCGGGACATAAAACGAGTGTAAACGGTAGTAATCACAGAAACACAACCTAGTTTACCCGAATCAACAAGCAAGTGGTTAACTGATTTTATTACTTGTTTGTTGATATTAGACATTTTCCCGTATTTCTGATGTTTATCTTGACCTAAGCTAACGGTTTGTTAGGACACATCAATATGTGTTAACTAAAAGCTTATACGAATATCTTGCTGGGATTGAATTAGTCCCGTAAAGGTTGGTTTATTAACCTTTACAGGACTAATTCGATCCCTGTACTGTGTGTTTATTTTACTAGCATTTACATACATTGCTACTCATGTACCAATATTGATGAATTAAACCAATATCAATACGTATTGTATTCGGATTGTGCTACAATTCATCGTATTACTTAATGGCTACCAAATAGGGTCAACACATGTTATATTTTTTTAAACTTTTGTCTTAACAATTGTTATAATTTTAAGGCAAAACATTATCTCTTTATTTATTCAACTTGTTTGTGGGTGTCGATTAGTCGATCCGTGACCACAGCTAATGCCAATCGACTAGTCGTAGAAATAAGTCTTAAGTAGTCGACTGATCGATTTGAGACTGGTTTCTAGAGTTTCCACCTTTATTCATTAAATTTCCCCGAACTCTTCGTGAGTTTTTAATATATATGGTATATTTTAAAATAAAACGCACATACTATCCACACCAATTTATATTTGATTTTAAACACTATATACTTTTTTAAATATATTTTTTGGATTGGATTGGATTGATTACTTACTAGCAGACTTTTGCTGACTTTTAAGCTAAAATGCTTGTGTTACGAGTGGGTTCACGTCGGTAGTGCAATAGGTACGGATCGAACCGGCGACTACTACTGAATTAAATGTCCTTTCCTCATACTTAAGGCTCTAAGAAAGTACGAAAAGAAATATAGGTAAATTTTTGTTTTTTGCTAGTTATAAGCAACTATACATCAACACACCAAATAACATTCCAAAAGCCATCAGAATTCTCTAAAATTCTCAAAATATTTGTGGTATACAAATATCAAATGTTCTGAAACTGATTGATCGGTGAAAATATAATATGGTTGAGATTATATACAAAAACAATCCAAAAATGAATTTGGCTTTTATAATGTCGCCTTAGATACAATGCAGATCGCTCGACTCGCGTCGGCCCGGGCAGGAGGGCATTTACAATGCGGTAAAGAAAAGCGGCTGACGCCGATTCGAGTCGGTCGGATTTAACAGTACCTTAGCGAACATGATGATGATAGTATTTGAATGTGCAATTTCGAAAAGGGCTTATGTTATTTAACAAACCATATGAATTGTGTCTTTTCGAAATTGGTCATTCATTTTAGTTGCGTTACACCACGCTGCGTTTAGAAACGTTAGTTTTATAATTTTGCCTTGTTTGTTTATCGTCTTACTTAACCCGACCAGAAAGTCAACAGCCTGGCCAGAGGGCCACTGGCTTCCGAGCAAGGACCCAGCATCGATGCACTATCGGTAATGGTAGTGCATGAAGGAGGCGTTATCGGCCGGATGATAAATGAGAGTCATTTGTTGCCGCAATCGGCAATCTGCATTTCTATTCATAGGATAGATGGTTGAATTTAATTCATTTTACTTAAACTTACATTAAAAAAATAGGGATGACGACTAAAAAATTCTATTTGGTCCGTCAGTAAGATTACCAAAAAAATGGACACGTATTTTTTGATTCATCGAATTAATACACATAAACAATATAGAAAGCTAACCCCGCTATGTTAACGTTGAGAAAGCCCCCTAAAATAATCATTGAACAAAGTATGCAATAAGTATTTGCAAGCCAGTAAAAAAGTTGCTTCAATCAAAATGCCAGAAAAGAAATTTAAGCCGCGTCTTTCTTTTAGAGTTAATTTTGACAAATTGTATCCCATTATGCACATTCATTGTATATACCTACTAGCACATATACAATATATTCTTTTATAATACTAACAATAAATAATGTGTCTTTCTTAGCTATCAAGACATATATTTTCACACAAAATAAGATGCAATTCAATACAAAAATAATACTGTCCCATTACATAAGTTTCTTAATATTTGAGTTAGGTAATATCGCACAAATGAAAAACCAAGAGCAAGGCGTAAAGAACGTGCGAATACGCACGCAGGCAGTCCGGAATATTTCAATGTTCAAACATTTAACGTTATAATGAACGCATAATCTTGAATGATTCTCTATAAATTATGCATTAAACATATAATAAAATAATTACAAATAGAAATGCTTTATATGAAAACGGTCTTAGAAAAAAAAATGCAATACAAAATATCAAAATGTATTTTTAAAATGCATTTACTACATTTGTTATAACATCAATATGTATATAAAACGATCAAACAACTTGCAAATTAGGTGTGAAATCAGGTTATCTATAGAAACATTTATTGTATTTCCTTTGAAACATACTACGCAAGTCTTACGAAACGTGTACAAACATTGACATAAGCTTAAACCGTGTCAATGCAGTAAAACAAATAATGTCTATACGTTTAGATCGCAAGGGCTTCGAAATAGACCAAACATATTGGCAGACTTTATACTAATATATTTGCTAGTTAAATAGATAAACAGGTGATTCAAATCAAATAATGATCCTATCGGTTTTGATGGTACCATGACCTAAGATTGCAATATATTTTAATTTATTTAATAAGTTTAATGCATATTATTGTATATGGACGGCCTTAATGCCCATGTTAAATACAATGCATGTAGTTAAGTTTTATTTAAAGAGAATAAAAAATGTTTGATTTGGATTTCTATAAAACTTTTTAAGCTACAAAACTATATATATGAATAATTCTAATAATAACATTTACTTTGGAAACAGTATTTGAAAATTAAAATTAAAAGTATTTAGACATGATTACTTGTACAATTAATGCTACACTATCAATGACGAATAAAAAGCTGGATTTTTAAGGTATTTGTTTTTGTTTAGAATAACAGAATCTTTATACTTAATTACCTATGGAAGTTACGACTAATATTCGATACACCAGCATTTTATGAAAATAACTCCTACAATCGATCGACGCATGGTAAATATTCGTAAATAAAACATTGTTATTACGAATAAATGTGTATTATATTCTCTATTGGAAGCAACTTGTATTTAAAAGTATTGAGTTGGTCATGAAGGGGCAGTGTGTGGGATTCTTTTGTTTTTACATTAGTCATCAAATATAAAAGTAAATCTTTTAGTGTATAACGGAGCTTAAGGATTGGTATCATCTTAATCAGATTCATTACAACAACTGAATATATTGATTAAAACAAACAACATGATTTGCCAAGGGTCACAATGGAATTAAAGCCAAATACCTCATTGAATTGTTAAATTGTTGCTTAAATACTGTGTGATTTCATCGCATGATTTGTACCTACTCAATATATACGGCAACCGCCGAATTCGTGACTAATTAAACAAACATTTAGCTCGTAATTATGTCATTAATTCGGTAGCACACGTTCTAAAATAATCGCTTGATATTATTAGAAATAATAATAAAAAATGTATTAAAAAGTGTGCTTGTTAAAACTAAGATACGCTAAAAATACCAATTATCTAAAATAAAGGTAAAAATAAATGACAATGTAAGAGCCCTAGTAAGTTCTACTAAACAGCAAATACAGTGTGTAAACATTTGTCGCAACACTGCATCAACGAGGACTATCTAAATTGCAAGGCTGCGCGGTGTTTTTCAAAGAATGACGTATTTACCATATTTTACCTCAGGTTATAATTATGTACTTAAACATAATTTTATAAATGAACAAGTTCTATAGAAACTTATAATTATAGGGGGGGGGGTCATAATTTAATAAACGGTGCTGGACTTTAATTTAATTAATCTACCACATTTTTAAAGTAATACGAAAATACATTGCATTTTTAAGAAATAATAACACACGTTTCCGACGAATTCGAGAAAAAACGTTGTGAGACCTAAATCTGTAGTTTTTTTTTCTTAAGATTACTTGCATAGTTTTTGCATTCTACTAGTATTCATGGTAACACCTCGTGCTAAGCTAAAATGCTTGTGTTACGAGTGGGTTCACGTCGGTAGTGCAATGGGTGGGAATCGAACCGGCGACCACAAGATCAAGTCCGACGCATTAGCCATTGGGCTACTAAAATAATGCCAATGTAAAATGTTGCGATTTATGTGTATCACTAGATTTAACTCTTATTTATTCAATACAATGTCTACAAAGACAAGTATAAAATGTAAATGTACATTTTATAAATAGCGCACTTCGTTATAATAAATGACTAAGTATTTTCACAGCTACTAAAATAGTTCCTTTTTTAATACTAAAAGCCTTCTCTGGACTGATCATAGGTAACTGAGAAAATAGAAATACTTTTTTATTTTTGAGTACTTCTAAAGTAAAATATTATTTCTAAATGAAACAAAGTAATGACATTTTAATAACATACGAAAGTAACAATGCACTTTTTAAGCCCTTTGTCTGATTTTTATGGTTCTACAAAAAAAAGATTAAATTATTTTTTAATTATAGCTTAACACCTTTGGATCTGTTTAATTCAGTAATTCAGTCTTTATTGCTTTCATGTTTTTAAGTATCAGATAAGGCGATTTCAAAATATACATTTAGTAGTAGAGAGATATTATAACTAAGAAAATCTTTTTTCAAAGAAAACTTATCCGTAAAGTATTAAAAAAAAAACTTTTGTTTTGTACATTTCAATGTTGATACAAAAATATCCTTTAAACGGTAATATACTTGTACAACTAGTAAGCAATTTGTAATAATCAATAACGGTTTTATAACTTTTGTTGTTAGGATTATTCTTATAGTGATACCACAATCTTACATCAATGGAACTCGTATTGCGTTCTGGATCTTCAACCTCATAGGCAAGTCGTATAATTACGAGAATATCCCCTGGGGAAATTTTATCGTGCTCAGGTTACCAATATCCGGCGGCGAAACGATGATAGAGCGGTATATAATGAAATGTGAAATTAATACTAACATGTACGCTTTATATAAGTAGATATTAATAAATATATTTGTTTTAGCTATTGTTTATATATTAATACGTCAAGCAAAAACTTTTCATTTTTTACGAAAATTGCGCGGTCGGAGTAGTATGATATTTCGCACACTTATAGTTTATATAGAGAAGGAGTGCAAAATGAGTGTATTTATTTAATTATGGTCAAATTTCGACCACTGAGCGACCACTAGTCTTATTTATAAAAAGAGAACTAAAGTGTTAATTTATAGCTATAAATAAAATCTGGTTAAATATGATACGATGAAAACTCAATTTTAAAGGCAATAAATTATCGCGAACATCTAAAAAGATTTATAGACGCTTTTATAAGTAATGGTATAGAATTTTACATTCAAGTTCAAATTATATTAATTATTATTAGCGAACATTTACTTATAGGTATCGGGTTCGTATTTATGCACGTGTTATTTTTATTTCGTACGTATTTTACACAAATTATGTTTGCTGATTTATTTAAACAGGAATTCCATGTAGGTAAAAAAAAACATCATTACTTAAGCAAAAGATTAAATCGGCGTACTTTTCCAGCCTTTGCCAGGGGGCAAATCGTAAAGGGTAATCACATGTTTTCATTACTCAGCGTTTATATGCATCAGCACGTAAATAATATGTTAAATATGTCAATTTATTAAGATAATGTCGCTTCGATATACAGTAACAATAACATAGGATAGGCGTTATAATAACCATAGTAATAAAGACATTTTTATCGAAGTTATATCGTTACGTAATTAGCCTCCAGGTTTTACCATAATGCTATGTATGCATAACATATTTATAAGAGATCCAAGGAGAGCCCGTTTAATCACCTCAATTCACTTAGGGTAACAGTATTTTAATAAATAGGTACATAAAGATAATCCCACTACCTATACCAGAAGTAAAATTTTCCATGTTTATAACACTTAAATAAAGACAGCATTAACAAGACAGAAATAAATATGAGTCACTTTTGTAACTCACATTAAACCTTTATTTCAACTATGTTAATAAGTAGGTAGCAATCAGGAAGTCTTGAATTTATAAAATATAATAATTAAAATCCCAATGCAAGAATTTATGTTGGATAATTTACGTACTTGAGTACATAATAAAACCTTTTGAAAGACATAAAACTTGGAAATACTCATTATGTCAGAGCTTTAAAACTCCGTCCTTTCATTCATTGAATATCGTAACAGAAATTCTGTTATCGCTTAGCAATTAAAAAATACTTTACCGGCAATAATACTAAAACATGTTGAGAATTAATCATTATGCTTCGCAGCTTCATTCTTTGCGATTTACGTTTAACATGGCGTATAGCGTTATCTACAGTAGCCCTTGCACGATAGTTTTAAAGTTAGTTTTTTTTTTTACATTGGCAACCCTGTTACCTCGTGGCAACACTGCATCGAGGTCCGCCATTTATTTCTCATTCTGTGTTATCGTGCCGTAGCCTACGCACGTCTACTAAAACCCTGTTAACATTTAGAAGTTCGATATGGGACACAAGAGGAAACGTCGAGAAGATGAGACCAGGATAGCCAAGAAAATAAAAAAGTTGGAGCGAAAATTGCAAAGGCGAAGACGTGTTATTTCATCAGATGACAGTGGTTAGTAAATTTTTCATGTATATTGAGAGAAATCTGAACCTATAAAAATGGTAATTAATTGTCGTTGACAATTATTTAAGAGTACCTATAATTATTTTATAATAACCGTCGTTGGCGGTTTGAATTTTTTTTCGTGCGAGTACCTTCTTTTTGATTCGTCGTTGACGATTTAAAATTTGTATTGCCGTCGTTGACGGATAAAATACCCACCATTGAGATACTTACTTATTATTGCCGTTGGCAATTTCACTTTTGCAATCCTATTGTATACTGACGTAAGTTATTATGTTACAGAATCTGAAGAACAAATACCAGCACCCGTGTCTTCACCACGAGATTGCAATAATAGTTCAGAAAATCCTATGTCTCACACAATTTGTCAGGCGATTGATAGTCCATTGCCGGACGTAGAGGCTCGTACCAACTCTGTGCCAGAGCCATTGTCTACTGGTGTAGATGTTGCTTTAAACGATGGGGTGGAGGAATATCAATTGGAAGAGAATATACTCCATATCCTTGGTGATGCACCACAGCCAGAAATTGCTTTGGGTAATAATATTCACAAAGATGTTGCCGCTCGATGGCAAGATATCTTGTTCAAAGGCTTATCTAAGGAAGTTAAAGAACAACTCTTCAAACAATACCTTGTGCCAGCTAATTGTGATTATTTGGTCGCACCGATATTAAACCCAGAGGCTAAAGCCGCTGTCCCAGATATCATAGCCAAACGTGACAATACTATATTCCAAAAACAAAATCAAATAGGAGTCGCATTAGCTGCATTAGCTCGACTCACTGAAATGATAATTAAAAACGAATCCTCTAAGCAATTACTCTTACAACCTTTGAGTGACGCTTGTCGCATACTATGTGACAGTCATCATGTCGAGACTAAAACTCGCCGTGGTATAATTATGAGTGCTACTAATACTACCATGCGCGACGCTCTTGCAAATACTAATCGCGATAAGTACTTATTTGGAAATAATTTGACTGAAAATCTCAAAGCTGCTCAATGTGTTCAAAAAACTAGTGAGTCATTGCTTAAATCTACCGCTTTAACATCGTCTAATAAGAATTTCAGATCCGCACCAAAAACTAGAGGCCATTTAAACTCCAGAGGGTTTATTCAAAAGAAGCCACCGTTCAAACCGAACGAGTCGTCGAGAGGACGACTTCCAATACGTCAGACGCGCAATGCTACGTACACGCGTCAACCGCTACCACCGCCGAAAGCTGTATCACCGCACCGGAGGAACTATCGACGATAAGCACGCAGGTATGTCACTACGCAGGACGTCTACAACATTTTTATTTAGAATGGTGTAAAATTACCAATGACCCCGTTTTATTATCATGGTTAAGTGGCTACCAAATACCTTTCCACTCTATTCCAATTCAGTCTATTGTTCCAAATACAATACCTAAATCAAAACAAGAACACGAAGAATTTTGCCATGCTATTAGTAAACTTACTAAAATAAATGCTATTTCTAAGTGTACACATGAGAATGGTGAATTTATATCAAGCGTGTTTTTAGTACCTAAACCAAATGGTGAAAAACGTTTTATTCTAAATTTAAAATTATTAAATAAATTTGTAGAAACTAAACACTTTAAAATGGAGGATTATAGGACTGCAATCAAATTAATAACGCCAGAATGTTATATGGCTACAGTTGATCTAAAAGATGCATATTTTTTCATTGCTGTTGCTAAGGACTATAGAAAGTACTTGAGATTTAAATACAATGATATTTTATACGAGTTCAATTGTCTCCCATTTGGATTATGTACTTGTCCGTATGTATTCACAAAATTATTGAAACCAGTTATGGAATACCTACGATCAAAACACTTGATATCTGTTATTTATTTAGACGATATTTTTTGTATAGGAAAAGACTTTAACGATTGTTATAGTAACGTTAAACACACCACCAATCTTTTACAAAGATTAGGTTTTTACATAAACAAAGAAAAGAGTGTTTTAGTTCCTAGTACAAGGTGTAAATTTCTAGGTTTTGTTTTCGATTCCAGACAAATGGTTTTAGATTTACCCACAGATAAAAAATTGAAAATTATCAAATCTGTACAACATTATTTACAGTTACAAAAATGTAAATTGGTAGATTTTGCTAGAATTGTGGGACTTTTGGTGTCTGCTTGTCCGGCAATTCAATATTCGTGGATGCGTACAAAATTATTTGAACGGTTTAAATTTGAAACATTATCAAAAAATAATAGTTATAATCAAACTGTTTTGTTACCAGAGTTCATTAAAGAAGATTTATTATGGTGGCTTAATAACGTTAGTAATGGGTATTCACCTTTAAAAACTAATTCGTTTGTGAAAGAAATATTTAGCGATGCGTCGTCATTGGGTTGGGGTTTATATTGTGATGGTAAAGAGTCATATGGACATTGGAAAGAAGATGAAATTAAATTACATATAAATCAATTGGAATTAAAAGCTGCGTTGTTTGGACTAAAAGTTTTTGCAAATAACTGTTATGATTGTGAAATACTTCTAAGGATTGATAACATTACTGCCATATCATGTATCAACAGAATGGGCAGTGTGCAATATCCCCATCTCAATGACGAAGCACGACTTCTTTGGAAGTGGTGTGCAGAACGACGTGTTACTGTGTTTGCCTCTTACATTAATACCAAAGATAACGTAGAAGCAGATAGATTATCTCGGAAAAAATTTCACGACACCGAATGGGAGTTAGGTAATTATGCTTTTGAAGAAATAAAATATAAACTAGGCATACCTGATGTTGACCTATTTGCTAGTCGATGCAATGCTAAATGTCATCGATATGTGACTTGGCAAAATGAACCTGATGCGTGGGCCATCGATGCATTTACAATTTCATGGAAAAATCTGAATTTTTACGCATTCCCACCATTTTCAATGATTTTAAAAATGATTCAGAAAATAATTACTGATAAAGCTGTAGGTATAGTTGTTGTTCCATACTGGCCCACGCAACCTTGGTTCCCGTTGTTCAAAAGAATTTGTTCATCTGATATTATTGATTTTTTACCTAATAGTAATTTGTTGAAATCTCCTTTCAGGTCTGTTCACAGCCTGGAAGGGACTCTAACATTGGTTGCCGCGAAATTATCAGGAAAACTTTATTAAATAAATATCTTTCTCCAAGGTCAGTGGAAATAATGCTTGCATCCTTGTCAAATAATACTTACAAACAGTATGACAGCTGTATTAAGTGTTGGATGAATTATTGTAAAAAATATGATTATGATTATACAACTGCTTCTATACCAATAATCATACATTTTTTAACTGATATATTTGATAAGGGTGCTAAGTATGGGACAATTAACTCTCATAAATCCGCTTTGTCTTTGCTTTTAGGCTCCAATCTAAGTGATGACAGACTAAAACGTTTTATGAAGGGCGTTTTTAAAATAAGGCCTACTTATCCAAAGTATAATGTTACCTGGGACCCAGGTCTAGTATTAAATTTTTTATCACAGAAATGGCCAAATGAAGATCTAGATTTAAAAACGCTCTCTAAAAAAACCTTAACATTGATTGCTATTGTGACCGCACATCGTGTACAAACTTTATCTTTAATCAATATTAATAACATAACGATTAATATCAATGAAATTATTATCCAAATCCCCAATATAATAAAGACTACTAGATTAAATACATTGCAACCGGTTTTAAGACTTCCTTTTTATAATACACGTCCAGAAATCTGTCCTGCCGCATGTTTACAAACATATATAAATAAAACTCGAACATTGCGTAAAAATGATTGCTTATTTATAAGTTTTAAGAAACCACATTGTAAGGTTAGTTCACAAACTATTAGCCATTGGATAAAAGATACACTTAAAGAAAGTGGAATTGATACGTCCATATTTAGTGCACATAGTACACGACATGCGGCCACATCGAAAGCCAAAAAATTGGGTGTAAACATTGAATTAATAAAAAGAACTGCTGGTTGGTCGGATTCCTCATCAGCTTTTGCTCGTTTCTATAACAAAGAGATTGTAAATAATAATGAGTTCGCTTATACCTTGCTTGATTCTTGATTGTAACCATAATTTCAATATGTATTATTATAATAAAAACACATTTGATTATAAATGTTTTATTACTTACCTCCTATATAAACCCTAATAATTGTCTTATTTATTTTTAAATCGTTGCTATAAACATCATACGCCATGTTAAACGTAAATCGCAAAGAATGAAGCTGCGAAGCATAATTGAAGATCAAACGAACTTAACAAGTGAAGTTCGATCATAATTATGCGAGCAGCTTCATTCGACGCGATTTACCTACACCCACCCTTATAATAATATAACTTCATAAAATATATAATCTTTATTCAGCCCAGTCCCATTTTATGACGATTTTAAAATAAATAAAACCTGCCAATCTTTAAACAAAATGAGAAATAAATGGCGGACCTCGATGCAGTGTTGCCACGAGGTAACAGGGTTGCCAATGTAAAAAAAAAAACTAACTTTAAAACTATCGTGCAAGGGCTACTGTAGATAACGCTATACGCCATGTTAAACGTAAATCGCGTCGAATGAAGCTGCTCGCATAATTATGATCGAACTTCACTTGTTAAGTTCGTTTGATCTTCAATTATTACAGCCGTAATATTTTCTTTCGAGCAATACTAAACGCATTCAAACTGTTCTAAAGCTGCCAGTTTTATGGGTTACCCACAGCTTCACTGAAATTACAGTTCAACAATAAAACTGGAGGATACCGCGAAAAATAAATGTTCACCCGCAAGTGGTAGCAGAAAAATTAAAGAGGCGATTATAACTCCTCACAATAGTGTCATTAATCCTTTATAGGTTCCTCGACCCCGGTTCTCGAGTGATAGACAATGGTGGTAGTCGTGTTTGTGAGCTGAATTAATGTGTATGCACATGCAATGGGAAGCGGGACTCGACCAGCCTTGAACTTGGTTGTGCACTTCTATGCAAGCAATGAATGCGAAAGCAGTCGCCATTTCTAGTCGGCACGTCATGTAATGCGTACGTAAAAGCCACGCACTGCGTTTTCCAACTATGTCAGGACGTGCATGCATTGTGCCTAAAGAGGCACATTGTATACAATGCAGAGAATTGCAGAATACAAAAATGTCAAATTAGTTTCTTAGGTTTTTTGTGTACTTCAGTAATCAGGTCCGTAAATTAGATTAATTATATCGTTACCGAATGTTTATTATCCACGAAAAAAAAACTATTTTCAATGCTGATTTTTTTCATCGCATTTACCAAGAGAAGACATAATTCATACCCAAATTAAGAAAACAGATATGAAGTACTGTTACGTCATGTAATCTTTATTTAAATATCTTAACCATTGACAATAATGTTCAGCCACGCATGACCTAATAAACAAAACATTAAATTGAATGCATCCTCAATTGAACAGTGTTATTCTGTGAACACATCTCACCCGCACTGTATTTTATTAATTAGACAGTGACTAAGAAACCACTCAAGAGTAAAAATTAACTTCATCATCATCATCCGCCTGAATATTGTCCACAGCTGAACATAGTCACGGATTTAAGGCGAGACTTATAATGGTACGACACGGAGGCTGTCTGGATACATACAATCGACAGGAATTCTATAAGTAATTAAAAAGCTCTATTAAGTAATCCATTATTTTATAATAGTAAGTATATTATATAATTTATTTGTTTAATTTGTCTGATAATGCATTCGGCAGAGCCATAAACAGGCATTTAAATCTACAAAAATCACAAGAATGCTGCGATTTTTAAATAGTTATAAAACTTAAATAATGTTTAATGATTAATATATATTATGTCGCGGTAAGTATACTGTTGTTCATTTTTTTTCTTTTTCAGGTCAGTCAGCGTTGATAACTTCGCAGTCAAGTTTGTGTGGACGATTGAGTATAAATTCACAATTTAATTTTATAACTAGCTAACTATCTAAAAATAATTATCCCAGTAGTCAAATATATATCATTTCTGAAGCATCCCGTGTGTTTTCTACTTGTAATGTACTAAACATTTATTTTTATAACACACAATCTAAAGCAATTAGAAACAATTCCATACACATCTGTCAATCTCTATATCATTTGAAGCCATTAAAATTACGGTATCTAAAGAAGTCGGTATAAGGTAGTTTAATAATTTTCCAGCGATCTCTTGCGAATTGTACGGGGTGAAGCCAGTAGGTTGCCGGGTCAATGACCTGCCAACCGGTCGAGCTTTTAAGCTTTGCCGAGCGGACATAGTGAGACAAACTTGGCCCACATTTCAAAGCTATTACAACAAGTACTAAATGTTTTGGAGAATGACAGAGATCATGAAATAAATATAATTAAGTGCTTAAATATCCTGTTGGTTGAAATAATTGAGATTTAATTTTGAATAAGTAAACCGTCCATATTAGGCAAAAAAAATAGTTTTAATTCAGTACCAACAACAGCCCGTAAAACATTCATTGTTGAACATGGGCCACCCTTGAAGGGGTTATGCCATATAAATATTTATATAGGAATTCTGTCTTTATAAGGTGTATGGGAAAGTTCTATAGATGCAAAAAAATCTACTTCAAAACTAACTTACGGATTATTTTCTTAAGACACCAAAATTAGTATCACTAATCCAAAAATCACCTTAGATGAAACCAAGAAAATCATAAAGCACCAGCGACCGCCCTGAGCCGAGGCCCAAGCCCCACAGGGGGTGCCCTCTTGCGCAGGTTGCTTAGTTTGTAATTTTTAAACCTTATATTAAGGCTGCAGCTCTGCTCGCCTTAATTATGCGGTGAAGTAGCAAAAGCCTCGTGGATGACGTTTGTCAGTCCGAAAAAATAAGACACTAAATGTATATTACAATTACTTCTAGTTGTTTATCTGAAGTTTCTTGATTACACTGCCCTTGGCGATAAATTCTAAATTTACTACGACCATTTACATTAATTCCTTTATTGCTTTCTGTTGCCATTTATTAGCCGGTGACATTGAAAATTTTCCAACTACATTTTCATTTCAGAATATTTTCAGACAAAATTTCACGGTCGTATATAAAAATACACTTTATATTAGGAATCTACTTTGTTATAATATATCAAGTGTTAATTAGGCATATTTTAGTGCAAACTATACTAAAATAAAACATCAATGGCATTTGATTATGATCTTACTTTGTAATTATTCTCAATAAGTATATTTTATATGCTACTGTATTTTTTTAAGAAGTACGAAGTACTATTTGTAGATTTAAAGTAATCTGCAATTGTTTAACTTACAAAGAATTTACTATATTGAGTACAACGACACTATGTACAATTGCAAGCACTCTTATTAAGTCAAATATTATATCGATTAAGATATGATTATTTTATTTTTATATTATTTTTATGTTAAGACATAAAAATAAATTAACTTCATTTGGTCCTCTTATTTAGAAAATATGTCGTTTATAAAGGAAGGTTTTTTAATTATAGATTTTTATTTCAACCTTATATTTCACACATTACAGAATGTGTAAAACTCAAGAAGAAGACTAAGGTATAGTTGTATTAAGCCACTCAATATTTGTAAAATAAAAAAACGGTTCAATGTCCCCAGTTTTTTTTAAGAATCTCTCGTGACTAGGTATTGTTATTATTATTAATGAAACGAAAACACACATATTTTATGATCAATATTATAAATATTTATTAATTTTACCGATTGAGCTGAAACATTACAAAGTTGAGGTGATGTTATCTATTAAAAATATAGTTTAATTTATAAAATTAAATAAGAGCATTATAATTAAATCTCAATAGTACAACTATGTTTATTTTTTTATAAATACATTTTGAGCACATTTCAGGTAATTACGCGGTGGATTTACAACCTCCGTGGCTTAGCGGTAAAAGACTCGCTTTAAATCTCGGAGGTCATGGACTCGAGCCATAAGCCGGAAAAAGAGTTTTGTGTTAAATTTCTTTCCGGATCTAGTTGGTTGAGCGAATAACCCTTCGTACCTCGAAAAGCACGCTAAGCAGTTGGATCCCGATTGTTATAACATCATCTATAACAATTCCATACCAAGGAATGGGCAGCAGCGTTCCTTGTGTATTACCGACACATACTGTGGTCACCATCCCGCCTGCCAAGCGTGGTGACTATGACAGAACACTCCCTCAGGAAGAGACGCATGTTCATCATTGTATTTCATATGGGCTGATAATGGTGTTTTTATTATTATCATCAGCCCGTGCTTAAAGTGCTTTCCGAGACGCAGAGTTATATATTCCTCAACTAACCAGCCCCTGAACGAAATCTTTAATTTTACATAAGATTTCTATACGGCGTGGGGATAGAGCCCACGACTTCCGAGACATAAAGTGAAACTTATACTACTACGCCACGGAGACTGTGTGTTGTGAGGTGTTTTTATAACTAGGATATATCTTCATAAATATGCGACACCCCGAACATTGTCTTGATAAAGTCATTTAATCGATTACATAAAAAAGTTTGTGAAGTTATGGCATGAACCGCGTGGATCAATAGGAAATCCAAACTGTACCGTTAGAATGTAATAATATTGATCATAAAACACCTGTTCTATTCGTTTTAGTAATAATAATTATGTTAAATAACCGCTAAAGACACGAGATATATAAATAAAAAAACTGGGAGCGTTGAACTCTTTTTTTAAGTCGTATTATCTTTTGGTATATTTTGGTTATGGTTGCTATTCAGATATTTACTTTTTGATTTTAATTTTGAATACTTGGTCGTATAAAATCTATGGATAAGTTAGATTGTATTCTATGGAAATTGAAGGACTTACATATTAAGAGATAAACAGCATATTACAAAAGTAAAAAAAACTTCAGTCAATCTCTGTGCCAAATTATATACCGTACAGTTCATCTGTTCATCAAACATCCATCTATCATCTTGATATAAAATAAAAAAATCCAAAAAAGTACTTTAATAAACGACAATATATTTTATGTTTCTATATCGTAATTAATTATTGAATATTCGGAAAACAATTCTAGATCTCAAAAGCATAAACATATAATAGTACCTATATCCGACGTACTATTATCTTCAGAAGCATTAGGTCGTAAGTGCCAGTTTACGATAAAGGCACATACGACTAATGTTTCTGACATATAATAGCACATCCGACCTTATGCTTCTGAGCCTTAGAATTGATGCACTTAATACACTTGTATCACCTATTTCCTCTGAAAGTTAACCCCGTAAAATTGGGAGTAATGTATACGCAATTTTCTATGTAATAGACATTAAATGTTCATAGCCAAAGTTAAATCGCAACAAGTATTTGATACATAGTAAATAAAAATTCTACTCTCGCCGACATCAACAAGCAATCCCTAACAATATGAATAACTTACCCCATAATTGCACGAAAGCGGGCCAATAAAAGTAAAGATAATATAACGCAATTTATATTTTCTTCAAATTCCTAAATCATATTCGGCACAACTAATATTTACTTCGTTGGAGGTCTTTTAATACGCGTATGTTAGCTATTTTTGCTGAAAATAGATAGAGCTCAAATTGAACTAACAAAGGGGTGTTTATAAATCGTTAACCGTTTTATTGCACGTAACCGTACCTCCCATTATAACTACTCGAAATACCACCGTCGTAATAGCCTTGCATATCTGCTATGAACAAATAAATACCTACAATTCAAGATTATTTTTTCCTCAGACAAAAAACCGGCTACATTGTTAACCTGGGGCAAAGTTATTCGAAGCATTTGTCTATGACCTATTTTGTTAGTCGAATGCAACTAAGAACCTTCAGGCAGTCCTCTATGTGCGCAGACTGGTTACATTAATCTTTCGCTTTGCGGTTAGTGTGTCGAATAACGGTAGAACGGCAGATGGAGGCATGCGCGCCTATATCAATAAGTACATAGAGCGTCACGTAGCGTAGATACGATGCACTTCTGCGTGTATTTTGATTATTGATTTATTTAATTATTAATGGAAAAAAATCCATTTTACGTAGGTTCAAATAAAAAACAAAATTTGGTCGTCCGTTATAGAAAGTAATCAGAACGCATTCAAATAAATAACATTCAATTGTATATCCTCAACGGAGCAGTTATGTTGCATCATTGCTTCCTTCTAAGACAGTAATCATTGAAGGAAATAGGATATATTATGCTATGTTACCATTTACAAAGCTTCTTGTTTTAATTTCTAATCTAGAATTGTCATGGTTTAACTATTTCACATAGATATACTTAGAATAAATCTAACAATTGCCTTGATTGTGACTCATGTATTGTAACTTTACAATATTAGATGATAATAAACAAACTTTTATACGCAGTACAAAATGTTTATACACAAAATATATAAGTACTATGGTATATATTCTTTTTATAAAATTGAGCTACAGAATCGTAAATTTATCTTCTAAATATATAAAAAATACTTATCTAATCCATCCACTATATTTTTGACAAAGGCAATTGCGGCATAAGTTCAATATCCCATATAATTACTACAAACAAAATACCTATAATCCACATGTGTCAACATTTTATGAAACGTATTCTTGATCATGTGTTTGCACATTCGATGTCAAAGTATTGAACTTGCTCGGTTGTGTCATGAGCAGTTATGTTACGCCTCTGACTCACTTAGTTGTAATCATACAAAGCATTATCGACCATTGTTCGCACTGTCAGTTGCACACTCATAACTATGATATGTTAGCTTTTAGTACTAGTCACTTTTTTTGCTAATAAACTTCGCTTTTATCGTATATACATTTTTTTGATGGTTCAGCATGGGTTACTAAAGACATGGAATTTGACTGAATGTAATATTTAAATTCAATGGACTCTGGTAACTAAGGATGTAAATTTAATACCTATTTATTAGTAGTCGTATTAAAAGATATGGTTTACGTAATAGCTATAGAGTCCATTTAATAGGTCTTAGGATTGGTCTTAACAACATATTGTTCCATTAAGCCTGGTTTGGTTTGTGACAGAAACTCACATTTCTATAAAAATAAAATGAAGATATAAAAGTAATCCTCTACAATTTTACCAATCGATGTACATTGACCGTTCGATCTCAGCTGAAAATAGCTAAAGTCGATCATAGCAAAGTAACATAAATGTAATTTTGCAATTCAGATTAAATAGGTAATTTAAAAGAAAAAAAATATTCCCTATTAAACTTTAAAAACTGTGTGGTATTGGTTCACACTTTTTGTCCAGTTGATTAGTTAATAGATAGGTCCTATTAAGTTGGTATCCCCCATATTCGAGGAATGGAATACAGTAACACCCAAAGAATAGTCACCTTACTCATACTTTTCATATTCATGTCTTCGAGTGACTCGTCATTTTATAACAACTAATAAAAAACAACTGCCTATAAAATTACAATTTGACGTCATCTACAGTTACAAAGTATAAGAGTAAATTTGCGCACAAAAAATGATCACGAATCAAATGCATAACCCAGATTTAGTAGCAATAAAAAATCTATACAGTTATCTATCGAATCATATTATCTGTGGGGCAGGACCGGCAAGAGGTTGACGACCGCTGCATCTCATCAATTTGCGTTGACGCTCATGCTATGTATTTAGAATTAGACATGTTGAGAGAGAAAATTAATAAATTATAAGCGCAAACAATTATTTAGTGGCACCTCATGTAAATTTGAAGCGTGAATTTTTAAAATTTGTTAATGAATCAACAATATAAAATTGTTGATATTTTTACAAATTTGAAAGACATTAATATATTATTGTAATTTCAGTCTCTTTTCATACATCATAATATTATTATGCCCGTATAACATCCACTGCTGAACATGGGCCTCCTCCCGAGGGAGGGTACCTATTTGCCATAGGCAACACGCTTAGCAGGCGGGCTGGTGACCGCAATATTATGTTGTAACACACAAGGAAACGCTGCTGCCTGTTCCTTAATATATGATTATTATAGATGATGTTATAACAATCAGGACCAACGGCTTAACGTGCTTTCCGAGGCACGGAGAGTAGTCCCTCAACAAACCGGACTCGAAAAATATCTTAGAATTTACACAAAGATTTCTTCCCCGGCGTGGGGATAGAACCCACGACCTCCGAGATTTAAAGCGAGCCAAATACCGCTACGCTACGGAGGTTTTCGATTCATTATTTATTCATGCAATTAACATAGTTGTTAAATAGCTTCACTGTCAAATGAAATCCAGTAAAATAAAAAAAAAGAAGTTACTTTCAATGCGATGTTTGTCATTGTCAAACATCCCTTACATACTTGCGGAAACTCGTTTGACACTTAACAAAAGTTAAGACAGATTATAGCTAATATTTCTAAACCATCGTCAGTCATCCTTTTAAAACATTTATCTGTACATTGGGAAACTTAGTTTGTAGAACTTAGAACTAAGAAGCTTGTAAGTGCTAAGTTTTAAATTAATTGTAAAAGATTAGGAATTGTTATTTGTGAAGAATTTCGTGAGATCTCTTTCAGATATATTACGGGTTATTAATCCATCATAGCTAGGTTTACCTCGCCCTCCCGACCCTTAGTTTGCTAAGAACCTTCCGATGCCCTCGTAGACCCGAAGTCCGAGAGGCCCGCGAACTGTAAAGTAGACCGACAGTTGCACAAAACTCCCCTAAACTAAAAGCCATAATCTCTCAATCTCCCCGTCAACGACCGCCCTGAGCCGAGGTCCAAGTCCCACAGGGGACGCCCTCTTGCGCAGGTTGCTTAGTTTGTAGTGCTTAAACCTTTATATTAAATTTATCTAGGCTGGAGCTCTGCTCGCCTTTATGCCCGGTGAAGTAGTAAAAGCCTCAGGGCTAACTACAAAAGTCATCCATTCGAAAAAAAAAAATTCGGTTTACGAGATGATAGGAATTCTCCTCAGAATGTATCTACAGATATTGTTCAAATATATAAATACTTAATTTATTTCTGATGAATAATCTATGTAGCAAGCATTTCTGCCAAACATTTATGTATTTTTATTAGAGAATGTATGCTTATAAGTATGTTAAAGTAATTTTACTAAATTAAGTAGGTATTGGTACGTCTCTGGGTGGAATGCTCTTTATTATTACAACAATTATCACCTCGTCCGTTATTTTCATCGTAAACTAATAATGATAGTTAAAGTTAGGGCTGCCACATTTTAGATAACTGTTTTATATATCAAAACCAGATTTTATAAAGTATATATAAGACAGGTCTTGTCGGTATTATTCTTATGATTATCGGATTGCGTGATAAAATCCGCACCCTACTTAACCATCTATGACAAAGCGACAAAGTTATATGACAATAATGTAAAATTAGAATTGGTATTCTATTCAAATAAAACTTGATTTTAAATTAAAACAGCAATTATTGAAATATGAAACATTTTACTTTATTAGTAATTAGTCACCAACTCAAATTTATCATTTTGCAACGTTCGTTTGCTTAGGATAGATATTTTAAATTATTTACGTATGGTTCCTTATGAAATTCGCATAACAATGGGCCAAGGGGCTGGGCCAAGACGCTGGGCCAAGAAGCTGGGCTAGCACTTAAGCCCAACGAGTACAGTGACAATTGGCGATATGTGCATACTGGGATTTTAGTTGGCGATAACACTGGCCGGCCAACCATCTGTTATCGGTTTTACGTTTCACACATCAAAGGAACTTTCCTATCAAAACGCCAATACAGAATGATCCATACGTTAATGTGTAAACAGTGATCCTATATTTAGGTCTGACCACTGGTCCAGCACCATGGCCCTTTTTTTGGCATGCCCTTTGCCCTCATGGGTCAGCCTCGGAGGGAGCGGGGCCCATGTCCCCCACTCCCCGAGGCCGAGCCTAGGGCGGTAGGCGGCGGGTAGCACCATGGCCCAATGTGTAAAGTCGCTTTTAGGGCTTTTTCTTATTTAGCTGACAGCCCTATTCAGAGCGCAAGTCCGGTTGTTTTGACACACAAACCCGGTGCACGGATCGCTGTGACCGACAACCGCTCTCACTATAATTGCATGAGTGCATCGACCCGCGATCTTAGGCTAGTGCTGACCCTCTGACGCAAAAAGTGATATGTACAAATTTAGATTTAGGAACCTGTGATTAAGCTGTTTTTAAAATAAGAGTATATACTACTGATATTTATAGTATACTAGCCTTTATATATATAGCTTTGCTCGATTAAAGCCAATGTTACTTCAAATACTTCCAAGAATATGTGTACAAAGTTTCATGATAATCGGTTCAGTAGGTTTCGCGTGAAAGCGTAACAAACAAATTTACATTCATATTTATAATATTAGTAGGGATAGTACTTAACAAGAAATACACTTCATGCATTTGCACAACCCGTATGTATGTATTTTTTTACAAACGCATGCCTCTGTATATATCTTTACTTAAAAACTAAACAGCCACAAATAAAAAACAAATGAAAAGTTAAAATCGTACTAATTCTGCCAGCATTGATACTATTTTTGCATTTCATTTCCTTTCCATTTTTGGCTCTTTTATTTTTAAGGAGCGAATTATGACCGTGGTAGCAAACAGTGGTTCCCGAATGACTTTGACACACATTCAGTTCATCACGGGGATTGGAGCCGTCACCTGTCTTTAGTATATTTTGATTGGAATAAATCGATGCAGCGAGGCGGCAATTCGGCTGCAATTAAACTCCGGTCATTTCTCTTTAGAATCAATTTGATCTAACGAACTCATTTTGTAATTTCGGTCAAGTTTCTAATTTTTAGGTTTTGTTTTTTTAAATGTTTGACTCTTTACTTAAGTTAATGTTTTAGTCTTTGGTAAACTATAGTATACTATCGTATCGATCTATTTGTTTACAGAATGCTTAATGTTTGCGTTAAACATATTTAAAACTGAACTACGTTAATTGAAATCATTATATAATTACACAAAGTAATTAATATAAAAGAACATTACACCTACATTACCAAAATCAGAAGGTAAGAAGTAAAATATTGTAATTTTGTTTTACGATTGTTTCGGTAAGCACTTTTGAATGTAGGGTCATTAACCTCTTCAGATCATTGTTCCATGAAGTTTTGTGTTAAAGCTACATCAATGATATCAGATGAAAATCCTGTACAAGATTATTTTAAAACTGTATGTTTAGTATACAGTTTTAAAATAACCGTGACAATAATTATCATTACCAAAAAAAAAATTTTTATCCCTTGTTTTTATGTAGGTATTTGTTAATTGGTACACACTAATTCTAATAAAACACTAAAACTTAGTTTCCATATAAAATTAAACCATATGACTATGTACAGTCATCATGTCGCATAGGTATATTATGTATTACTAGTATTACACACCGTAACATTTTAGTGGTTGTTTTTTAACTGCGGAGTTTTTTTTTCTTTTGTTTTAAAAAAAAGATTACTAGCAGATTTTTGCAATCTACTAGTATTCTTGTTAACCCCTCGTGCTAAGCTAATATGCTTGTGTTACGAGTGGGTTCACGTCGGTAGTGCAATGGGTGGGGTTCGACCCGACGACCTCAAGATCACAATTCCGACGCCCTAGCCATTGGGCTACGGCCGCTTATTTTATTATTTTTAGTTATTTTATTTAAGTAGTATAACTATATTTTAATAAATCATAAAATGGCAATTCTGGGTTCAAATGCCACCAAAAAGTTCCAGAATGGACGTTAACTTGACACGGAAGCTTACTTTGCCCTGAACAGTCTTTATTTTGTGCCCTTGTATCAATTTAGTGAATTAATTCTGTATGTTGCGGATGTTTGCCTATCACTCTTCACTCCGGTCTCTAAAGCCTCGCAGGCCTTCCAGGCCCAAAAGGCCAGGACCCTTCAGGTCACTCAGGCCCCTCAGGCCCAAAAGGCCAGGACCCCTCAGGTCTCTCAGGCCCCTCAGTCACAAAAAGCTAGGAACCCTCATGTCTTGAAGCCCTCCGAGGCACAACCTATAATGGTCCGGGTCCAAAAGCCCAAACAGCTTCCGCTCAAATAACGTACCGCGAACCAGAACATCGACGTAATTGCGGATTACTTAGCTTCTATCGATCTTGATGTCATTATGGAACTTGCTGATCTCATTGAGAGGTCAAAAAAGAACCCTCATGACATCATACTCGGACTTCAGACTACGCTACAAACAGCCAAGGTCGTTCGCTCTTTTTCCAATAATAATTAATTATTGATAGTGTTAGGCAAATAGGAATGAGTAAAGTCTCTAGTAGGATAAAACCTAGATCCCTCCGGATAGGGTTCTTTAACGCGGACGGTATACTAACGCAGCGAGATGAAATCGGAGAATTTCTCCGTGATCATCAATTAGACTTGTTTTTAGTTCAAGAGACATTCCTCAAGCCGTCCAATCGGAGAAGTCCTGGAATCGCGAATTATCAAGTAGTTAGAAATGACAGGACTCATTCTGCAAAAGGTGGCACTTTGATATATTTCAAAAGGTCACTTCATTGCATACCGTTGTACCCGCCAGTTGATCTTGTAAATATAGAATTTTCCGTCTGTCGGCTAGGCATGAGAGGTCATCAGCCAATCACCATCGTTTCGGCTTACCTTCCTCCTGACAAGGAGTTGCTTCGGAGATATATCTAAATCCTTCATGATTTAGGGGGAGCGGTCATCGTCGCCGGCGACCTTAATGCTAAGCATGTGACATGGAGCTGCAACTCGAACAACTCGAGAGGCACCTCACTGTCACAATGCTTGGAATTAATTCCTTTTGATCCTATCATTCCATTCGAACCTACTCATTTCCCACATACTCATGGCCACCGACCGGACATACTCGACTTTGCAATTGTAAAGAACATAAACTTACGTTTATCTTCTGCACCACGAGCTATATTCGGACTACAGGCCCGTAATCATAGAACTACTGTCTCCCAGTGGTCACTCAGATCCTTCTCAGACCAAGACTGTTACTGACTGGAAAAAGCTCGAGTCCCGACTCGAGTCTGCTTCCTCAGAATATCTTGACTCTATACCCTCTCATATTCAAACTCCCGAGCAAACACTTAACGCTATCGACTCTCTCACAGCTCACGTCCATTGTCAGGTGAATCATGTTCACGGGCGGTACCAGCAATCGATAACCTTGATCGATGGAAACTCCCTGATGATGTGCGTGCGCTGATGACCGACAAGAATGCGGCCATCAGAGCCTACGACTCGTATCACACCGAGGAAAACCGCTTGCGCATGCGATCCCTTCAGCGCGCTGTAAGAGATCGATTGATTGATTTGACGACGATAAGAAGGCTGAATGCCTGGCTAATAGTCTAGAAACCCAATGTACGCCTAGTACTCTACCTGTAGACCCAGTCCACCTCGCAGAGGTCGACGCCGAGGTCGAACGTAGAGCAACAATGCCCATACCCGCGATTTTTGTCCGTGCCACCGACGAGCCCCCCGACAATAGGGAGGACGACGACAATGACGCGCTACCGGCAGTTAACCTAGACGAAGTGAAATCTTTGATCAAGGACTTACATCCTAGAAAGGCCCCCGGTCCCAACGGAATTACCAATCGAGTGCTTAAGCAATTTTCAATCCCTCTGCTGTGCCTCTTGACCGCAATTTTTAACGCGGCTCTAGCAAATAACATATTTCCACACCAGTGGAAAGAAGCCACCGTGATTGGTATTCCGAAGCCTGGCAAGCCAAAGCAGGATCCCACTTCTTATCGTCCGATAAGTCTTCTCAAATCATTGGGAAAACTTTACGAGCGCATAATATATGCCCGACTACTAACATTCACAATGAATAATAACCTTCTTCCAGATGAGCAGTTTGGCTTTCGAGCCAAACACTCCTGTGTTCACTAAGTGCACCGCAGTGTCGAACACATCCTTGTTAAATCTGGCAAACACAAATGTCATACCGGAGCACTCTTCTTTGACGTAGCTAAAGCGTTCGACAAAGTCTGGCACAATGGCTTAATTTATAAGCTCTACCAACTCAAAGTGCCGGACCGTCTCGTGCACATCATACGAGACTACCTCTCGGGGAGAACCTTAAGGTATCGTGTAGAAGGAGATTACTCTTCCCCTCATCCGATCCAAGCAGGAGTGCCACAAGGCTCAGTACTTTCGCCACTCCTATTCTCGATTTACACAAGTGACATCCCGAAACCCAAGAAAGCCCATCTGGCACTCTTCATGGACGATACCGCTTTATACTACTCGGGCCGAAGTCCTGCCGCAATTCTCGACGCTCTACAATCCGCATCAAATGCCTTAGGCAAATGGTTCAGAAAGTGGAGAATCGAAGTCAATCCGACAAAGAGTGCCGCTGTACTCTTCTCGCGATTCAACAATCCACCGGTCATTCCACCGGTCAAGATGTTCGTCGAACCAATCCCTTGGGAACGGCAAGCCAAATATTTAGGCGTTAGGCGTAATCCTTGACCGAAAGCTAAACTTCAGAGCGCATGTAGAAACCGTTCGTGCACGGGCTTTACTTACGCTCAGTCGACTGCACTGTCTTTTAAATTCACGCGGTAAACTATCACTTGATAACAAGGTTAGGATTTATACCACGTGTATAAGGCCGATTATGACGTACGCGAGCACCGTATTCGCTCATACAGCGTCTAGCAGTTTGTACCGCTTACAAACTGTCCAAAGTAGATTCACTCGACGTGCCACCGGGACACCGTGGTTCATTCGTAATCGCAACTTGCATTCTGATCTCCAACTGCCCTCCATCAAGCAATGGATGAAAGAGGCGTCGGAACGCTTCTTTGAATCCGCGGCTCAGCACCCAAACCCGTTGGTTGTTGCAGCATCTGACTATAGGCCTTTGCCCACAAAGCGTCGTAAACACCGTCGGCCTCGGGGCGTCCTTGACGACCCAGACGACGAAATCACAACTTACCAACTAGCAGTACAGAGACTGCAAGAAACTAGCACCACTACACAGAGACCACTCTATCCGACCCGCCGGAGAAGAGTGCGCCCGCGAACGCGACGCGTCCCCCCTCGCCCTCCTGACCCTTAGTTTGCTAAGAACCTTCCGATGCCCTCGTAGACCCGAAGTCCGAGAGGCCCGCGAACTGTAAAGTAGAGCGACAGTTGCACAAAACTCGCCTAAACTTAAAGCTATAATCCCTCAATCTCCCCGTCAGCGACCGCCCTGAGCCTAGGTCCAAGTCCCACAGGGGACGCCCTCTTGCGCAGTTTGCTTAGTTTGTAGCGTTTAAACCATTTATCTAGGCTGGAGCTCTGCTCACCTTTATGCCCGGTGAAGTAGCAAAAGCCTCCTGGCTGACTACAAATGACCAACCGAAAAAAAAAAACCTATCACTCTTATATGCAACTTCTAATGATACCGACTGTTAAGGCCACGGGAAATCTTCTATACAAAAATTTCATGGTGTAGATGACCTTCTAAACCTATAGGTCCTATAAATCTATTTTGAATCGAAAATACTTTCAATAATCTATTCATTTTAACATACATTGTATTGGAAATATGTGAGTAAAGGAATCGAAGCCTAATAAAATAAGCAAAGAATATGTTGTTCGAACATTGAATCGTATGTAGAAACGATTCAATTTTACATAACATTGCAATAAAATAACTTTGTTTTGTAACTTTGATACGTGACATCCTCGAGCGATGTTTATGGTTATTCAGAAAACATTTTTACAAAGGTAATATACACATAGTATAGTTATAATATCAATACGTATAAGTGAGCAGATAAAATGCCGATAATATTTAAAACTGATATCTTTATTTTGATTGTTTTAGCATAATATCAGATGTACCATTCAGTTTCTATGGCGCTAGCTTCCCGCGCGCGGTTTCGCCCGCGTAGCTCCCGTTACAGTATAACTTCATAGCTAAATATAACTTATGTCACGTAAACGAATAACTTAACTTTCTAATAGCGAAATATTTTTTCAAATCGAACCAGTAGTTCCTGAGTTTAGCACAAACAAAGAAACTCTATATCTGTATTCGACACAACGCTGTTGTGGTTTAGATATATCAAAAGAAGTGCACCGAACAACGAACCCGTGAAGGCTGAGTTGTAAACTAGAGCGACAATTCCAAAAAACTCCCAGTTGCAAAAAGTAAAAGAAGACATCCCGAAGTGAATTTCAACCATTAAGTGAAGCTATAGTAGTAGCTCGCCTTTTGTTCGGCGAAGTAGTAAACGTAAATTACAGATACCTATGTGCCCAAAAAACAAACCCACAACCCCATTAGACGTTAAATCAACTTTCCCCTTTCTGTAATTAACAAGATTGCCTTTCCCCTCCGCCATACGTAGGGGATAGGTAACCTCGATAACCTTTACCTCGACGAATCGGGTAAAACCATGAGTCATTGAGTGGTGTGTTTTTGCTGTCCACAACGCTACTTAGAATGGAGGGTCAAAATTGACCCAACAGGCTTAAAGAAAAGAATAGTACCTACGACCTTGTTCGATTTGGCGAAGGCAATATACTAATCCTAATAAAATTCTATCAAAATAAAGGGCGCGCACAGATTTGAATGAGTGCCAAATACCTAAGGATATAATTTAATAGAAGATAGAATAGATACCTACTACATTGTTAAATTACTTAACTTACAACAAATGAGGCATGAATATTTAGAATACTCTAGCTTTTTTTTATTGCGACTATACAAGGTGTAACGGTAAGGGTATATACATAGAGAGAGCAAGGCTTTTTGGATGATAACAAACGATATGGCAAGGGTTATTTAATCCTACAAGTCTACATACATATCTCTACAAGTCCGGAAATAATGATTTTTTTAAATTCATAGATACCAGAAACCAAACTTTTCAAATTGAAATAAATACATCTCTAGCACTCAATCATCTGATGTCAACGAACTACTTGCAAGTTAAAATAAACAAGAGGTTTATTTTACTCCTGGTATTTCTGAATAAAGGGTTCCGCATTTTTATTTTATGTTTGCTAAATAATACTGACTTTTTTTATTTTATTTTGAGTTGAAACCCTTTGCCATATCGTTTGTTATGATCCAAAGAAGCCTTGCTCTTTCTATGTATATACCCTTTCCGTTACATCTTGTATAGGCTGAACATTTTGTTGTTTATTTAAATATTAAGTGTGAGTGGCACAGTCGGAAGGGGAAGACCTCGACGAAAGTTCTCTGACCAAATCGGAGACATCCTCGCAAAAGGTCAAATAAGATCCACCCTAAACCGACGTGCTTGTATGAAGAATGTTATGAGAGTGAATGAAGCGAATGATGTGTGTAGGGATCGTAGCAAGTGGAGGTCCATTGTCTCTGCCTACCCCGCTGGGAAACAGGCGTGAGCTTATGTATGTATGTTAAAGATTAAAATTGAAAATTGAACGATGTTTTTTTTTTCTTAGAAAATATATCATTACCATTCAAATTAATTGATTGACAATCTTATTCAATTCGCGTAGACAATACGTTCCTATTACTCTAACATCAAGTAGATACACTAATGTTTAAAGAAACATAAATTTCATAGTTCAGGTGCATTTTCACATAAAGGTCATTTTTATTATTCTAAAATGCAGATATTTGTCTAAACACGAAGAAAATAGAATTTATTAAAAACATTTTGCTTTAGTCGACTCTCCCTGCTAAGACAGTATGAATACGATTTCCTCGTATGCCAGGAATGCAATATTTGGTAATTACAAAATACGGAGCTTATTATAAAAATATTAAAATAACATAAACACTGCTATATCAAATGGTAAAATCTAAAAATGCTGGTCATTATATATTTCTGACAATTATTTCATGGTATATAAACATAAATAGCGAAATAATTTAATAAGCTTATAATAGACAACCTCCGTGGCGCTGCGGTAAAAGTCTTGCTTTGAGTATCGGAGGTCGAGGGTTCGATCCCCACGCCGTACAAGAAATCTTTGTGTAAAATCTGATATTTCGTTCCGGATTTGTTGTGCACCTGAAAGCACGTGAAGCCGTTTGTTCCGATTGCTATTACATAATCTACAGCAACTGAGCAGGGAATGGGCATCACCTACCAACCGTAGTGACTATACAAAAATGTATCTTGGGAGGATGTTATGTTTAGCAGTAGACGTTATAGAAGGTAGTAGATAGGATTAACTTATTCCACATACATATTTATGGAAATAGGGATAACTAATTCCATATTATACCTACTTGTATCGTTTTTTATTTTTTATGTTGCTGTATGTAGGTACCATTTAAGTAAACTTTATTATGACAATACATATAGAAAGGCGTAAAAATTCAACTATTAAACAAAAAATAAAACACAGATTAAAAACGTACATATATTCTAGGAATTATAAATATTAAAGGCACGGCTCAACATCTAAGTTATTCATTATATATTGACCGACCGACCGAGGTTACCGTAAAGCGTAAAGTATTGATGTTTTGCTGTCACTCAATGGTTTATATTTTATCGATTGACCTTGTATCTACGTTTGTTCAGTTTGACGGGTACTATGGATTATTACTTCATCATAGGCCACGTCAGCTAAATTACAGTTAATGCAATACATAATATTTCTGGTACATTCATATTCTGCGATAGATGTCTTTGGATGGTTTTGATGTTTCCTTTTGACGCATTGTAAAGTGCCGTCCGGCTCGATCCGATGATATAAGCCAAACAGTCTGAATCCTTCCATAGACCACGTCCGCGTCTGCCAAATCACTACATAGTATATAACAAAGTCGCTTTCTCTGTCCCTATATCCCTATGTATGCTTAAATCTTTAAAACTACGCAACGGATTTTGATGCGGTTTTTTTAATAGATAGAGGGATTCAAGAGGTAGGTTTATATGTACAGTTTATATATACATCAGCATCGTGCGGAGCCGGGGCGGATCGCTAGTAAAGTTTTTCTTCGAAGTTAATTATTCCCGTAACATCTCAGAACTTTGTATGTTTCAGAGCATAAGATGACTGAATGTAGTATTTAGTAAATACATCGTAATATATGTATTTTTTTTAATAGCATTAAAATTACTTCGACCCTGTGTGTTTGTTCAAACTACTTAGATTATAAGTGCTCATTTTGGGGGAAAATTATTTGTAAATAACATATAATGTATTTTAAAATGCTAATGTTAAGGCTGGATAGTAATTCCGATGTCGATGAGGTATATACAAAGTAAATAAAGTGGGTAAAAATGCTTTATCCTTTATCCTAGTGTATATTCCAAAAAACCGTACCTTCAGCAAGTTATGCGAAGTTATGTTAGGTACTAGGCTGACTTGCTATGCATTAGTATTGTATAATAGTTTAAATTTTCATAGAATACACACACACATATATATATTTTATTATTTATTTTTAGCTTTGTACTTAATTTAAATTTAAAATTATACTAGTTCCAGCTGATTAGCTGAATAACTCATGTGTGTGGTTAATTTAACTTAAGAAACAAAAATGATAGCTGTGACGCAACGAATAAGTTTTTAAGAATAAATAATCTAGCTCCAGAATATTTGTATTAATGAAAATCACAAAAAAAATATGATTAATAAATTCCATTTCGTTCAACTGATTTAATTTTAGCAAACACAACGCGATTTTCATTAACTATTTGTGTAATAATCAAGTACCTTCAGCTGAAATAATTTTACAAATAAAACCATTATATTGTAATTTAAATTATTTAACATACAATGGGTATTGATCAAATGCCACGAGCATGAAAATCTCCAAATGACAACTAATATTATAAACGCGAAAGTTTGTAAGTATGGATGGATGGATGGATGTTTGTTATTCTTTCACGCCAAAACTACTGAACAGAATGGGTTGAAATTTTGCACCGGGATAGCTTATTCGCTGGATTAACATATAGGCTACAAAACATCGCGCTCCGGCCTAGTGGAGCAGAATAACGTAAGTCAAATAAAATAATGTTCCTTCTTGTCACAAGAATAATAATTTGAATTCGTATTACATGCAGGACACCATAACCACAACAATGGAAATCAATTTAAATTGCATCAAATATCCACATGTTTGTGTTCAACCAAAAGCTAATAAAACATAATAATTATTGAAATTATTTTCTGCACAAATTACTCATAGATTAAAATTCTTACTTAATAATAATGCTTCATATATCCGGCGTCTGCTTGTGTCACTTTACAACAAACAACTCTAGAAACATTACATAAGTGCAAAACATGCATTTTCCCATACACTATTAAAGTGAGTTTTCCTTAACGCCATGGTAATTAGGTACCTATTGACGTTTAGCTATTATCATCTCCGTGCTGTGTATAGTTATGTGATAACATGCCATGTACCTATCTTTATTGAATATATTTTATAATTAATATATTTTTTGATATCAACAAACTAATTTTTAGGATAAAAATATAACTTTAAAAAAATATATTTCTAATTAAATAAGTAATTTAGAGTAAGCCATGATAAAATATTAAATTTATATATTTTATCATGGCTTACTCTAAATTACTATCCTACTGTTCTAAACTTCTACGAAAGTCAGTATAGTAAACAATTTACATTTCATAAACTGGCCAAGTGCGAGTCGGACTCGCGCACGAAGGGTTCCGTTGCAGTTACAAGTGCGTACCTATTTTTGATATGCGTATGTTTATGAAATGAAATGTTATTTTATATTTTTATATTCGAGTTGATTGAATGAAAGCTAAATTGCGGTTTACGATTTATGACGTATTAAAAAAAAAACAACTTACAAGATCTCGTTCAAACCAATTTTCGATGGAAGTTTGCATGGTAATGTACATCATATATTTTTTTTAGATTTATCATTCTCTTATTTTAGAAGTTACAGGGGGGGGACACACATTTTACCACTTTGGAAGTGTCTCTCGCGCAAACTATTCAGTTTAGAAAAAAATTACATTAGAAACCTCAACATCATTTTTGAAGACCTATTCATAGATACCCCACACGTATGGGTTCGACGAAACAATTTTTTTTGAGTTTCAGTTCTTTGTATGCGGAACCCCAAAATTTATTGTTTTTTTTTCTATTTTTGTGTGAAAATCTTAATGCGGTTCACAACATACATCTACTTGCCAAGTTTCAACATTATAGTTCTTATAGTTTCGGAAAAAAATGGCTGTGACATACGGACGGACAGACAGACAGACAGAGAGACAGACAGACAGACATGACGAATCTATAAGGGTTCCGTTTTTTGCCATTTGGCTACGGAACCCTAAAAACTACTTAATGGAAAAATATTCTGACTGGCTAAATAAGCTCTATATTGAATATATCAAGAAACTTAAACAGTAAACATTATTGTATTAAGTTGGAATATTACATTAAAACTAAATACAAATATATAATTATAAAATATTAACTTACATTTTGACATCTTGTTTTCCTGCATGCGTCTTGCGTCACGTCAGTACCTTAAAAAAACGACAATCTAAAATACCATACAAAAAAAAACAGTATTTAATATACTCAATATTCCCACTTTAAGTACCTATAACGGAATGTGCAATTTAGAAAAAGGTAAATGTCATATGGCTTGTCTATTGGAGTTGTGCCCTGTCAGAAATTGGGCATTCAACTATATTCGTTGAAACAAACGACTGTATCCAGTAAGTATGTAGTTTAATGTGAGCGATAACAATAATTATTGTTGCAGAACTAGGGTATCGGATGGCAGCATCAAGTTAAATCACCAAAGTGTATTTGAATACGATTATGTTTGTAAATAGATAGTATCGGTAACGACGCAATTACCCGATCATTCCATTAGGCTTCTATGGTAAATATGTTTTTAATATACATACCTATATTTTTTATAGCTGTGTGGTTTCGGCCATAGACCACCCCATGTTTTTCTATGGGTGTCGGTAGAGGCGACAAAGTGCCATATAGCTGATGATGAGTAGCAGCATCGATCAGCTCAAGGATACTCATAATCTTACTGTGACTACCAATCCGCCTGCCAAGCCTGGCGATTATGGCAATATCCCTCAATATCCCCGACTTGTTTAGGTCTATTAACAGGACGATCAATATTGGACGTAAAAGGGTTGATATGGTATTTTTTTTATCCGATCCCCGTGGACAATATTATATATGATATGCTTCCAAAATATATGCCATCTATTTACCGCTAAATATAATGTGTAGTAATTATTTTAGTTAAGGAATTTCTACCTAATAATAACTGTTTTTCTACCATCAAAATACGTAATACATGTGCGATGTGAGACCCCTCTCACTTCGCAATTCACCCGGTGGAGGTGCGGCCACCACACCTATTATTTGGGGACGACTTTATTCAAAGGAAACATGTATATTTATTTTATTTTGTGCATGAAAAAAAGAAACATATTATTTAAAATAAACTCCTTCTATAACATGAACATTTATCACTATACATGACACTTTCGGCGTACTGTTATAAAGATGGCATAGCACCACATAATAGGTACTAAAAGGCCAAAGGTTATAAGCAGACTGTTTTTAACATTTAAACTAATACTGTGTGTGCTCTATTTTTTTTTTTGATTACGTAAATATTGGCAAATGGCAATATACAGCCAGTCTCATATCATACATTTTTGTTGGTATTGCGTTAGCTATTTTGTGATAGGAAATCTGGGCCAATGTTCTTATCAAACTCTTATCATGATGTAGCAAAAAAGGCGCTCAACTATAACAAATGCATTACTTTACAATAAAATAAACATTTTGTGTAAATTAAGTTTAGTGTTTTCATTAACACTATCATCATTATATCCGTTTAACGTCCACTGCCGAACATTAGCCACCCTCGTAAGGTGTGTTGCCTTAGATAGACTCCACGCTTGGTAGGCGGGTTGTTGACGGGCCGTATCGCTTGTGCGTACCCGATCCCCACCAACGGCGGATCGAAGAAGTGTGTGTGTTTTAGTGGCGTAGAGTCCTCGTGGTATGAGTAGCAAACCAAGCTATGGAGAGGGCGAGCCCACTGCCAGTGCGCGGAAATGCTGCAGCGGCGGTGGGAATGCGTAAACGTATTTCCCCCCAGACGAAAAAAAAAGAAAAATAAAGGCGTGTTGTTGACCGTAGTATTGCGTACAGCATATACACATGTTAACTCTGCTGCTTGTTATTTTGTATACGATTGTCATAGATGATGATATGATAATCGGGATCAACGGCTCAACGTGCTTTCCGAGACATGAAGGTTGGGATCTTCAACCAATCAGATCTGAACCAGAACTTTAAGGCGAGCATCATGCAACGCTTTCTATTACGGTATATAAAAAGTGTAGGTACTTACTATCTAATAACTTCATACAACTATTACCTAATTAGGTTTTTTTTTCAATTAAATCTAATATAATATAGGTACAAAGGAAAAGGCTGATGGATGGGCAGCAGCATCTATTAGCTCAACATTTGCATCTTACTGCGATCACCAATCCGTCTGCCAAGCGTGGTGATTATGGCATTATCCCTCTACGATCCTGGCTTGCCAAGGTCTGTTAAGAGGAGGCCCATATTCAGCAGTGGACGTCAACGGGCTGTTGATAATGACAAAGAAACTCTTGTCCTATATCTTAAGATCAAAACAAAATACAAAATCTTGATTTTAATGGGTTTTGGGTCCGAGTTTGAAAATTATTTTATTAGATAGGCCATATTTTAAGACTAGGTACGTTTGGGAACGAGATCTGCGCGGGTGAATCCGCACGGGACATTCAGTGGACTATATTTTATGAACATGGTCCCACTGGAACGACAGTTACCTAAATATGCAAGTGTAATCTTCTGACATTCCGGCTTACTTAATTTAATAGTTTAGAACTGTAACAGTCTCTTGCCAAAAGTTGCCTCGAATGCGTCTTTCGAAGGAGACCTTTGTCTCTGTTAGGTGTTAGGTCTTTGGAAGGAGAGGTTCCCAACGACTCTACCTATTCCTCTTTGTGAGCACCTTCCACCTGGTCACGAACTTCCTTGGCAGACTTGGAAGTCCTTAAATAGACTGCGGACTCAAGTCGGACGAAGCCGGGAGAACATGAACAGGTGAGGGTATAGCTCAGGGGTTTGCGTGTGCGTGTGGTATCTCCCCCCAGACAATGGCGCATCTCCTAGTCTGCCCTGCGTGCCCCAACAAATGTACACGCGAGGACCTGTGCAACGCCGCTGATAATACTGTGTCAGTGGCCGAGTACTGGTCTTCGCAAATTTGAACGCCATGCAGGTCGACACGATAAGAAGAAGAAGAATGCGTCTTTAAGTTACTTTAAAATTAAATTGTTAGGAATTACTGTAGACTTTTTCCAATCTACTCGATTGCAAAAGGAAAGGTAATGATTAAATAAGGCTGGAGTTCTGCTCGCCTCAACGACCGGCGAAGAAGCAAAGGCTTCGTAGCTACATAGGACACACTCGTAGGAAAAAAAAAGAACTGTGACAGCTGTGACTCATAGGAAACTGAACCTTAAATATAGTATCTATGAGTTCTTCTTTTGAAATTGTTTAAGTAGGTACCAGTCTGAAGTCAGGAAGTTGGTGGTGTTTCACCCGTATCCTGGAGAGCATCTTAACCTATTGAACCTGCGCCTGATATATCACCTATTATGTCAGAAAATAGTACCACAGGAGTTGGAGTGTAAAAGCATAGAGAACAGTATTTGCACATACACACATATTCACTATGATATATGTATACTGGCTTGGCCTTGGTGACCCCCGTTTCCGTAGGCACTTCACAATTAAAGATAAAGATATCTATCACTTTAATGACTTTAAAGACTTTTTTAAATCCGACTTGACCTCCTTGAAATCCTGAGATTAGCGCTTTCATGCAAACCAAAAAAATAAACAAACTCTTGAGCTTAATTTACAGAAGTATAGATACTGCGTAGGTAGTCAACCTCCGAAGAGTTTATCCATCATGACCAAAATCAGTTGGGACAACTATATCTATATACTTAGGTGTAGGTTTATAGACATTTCTTATATCAATTCCATGAGAACATGGTTATTAAAAAAATATATATAAGGTTTGCGTGGCAACACTGACACATTTTATATAGCAATACGACTTTTTACATAACGTAACCATTAAAAAATATATATGGGTAGGTTCGTGCTAAATAAAATAACCATGTACCTAATAAGTTCTCAGTACGTCTCAGTAGTATAAAGCCTGAATGGCTTTGTGGTATTTTTTATTTATTTACATAGAGATCCTGGCTTGTCATGCTTAGATTTCATTTGAATTATTTAGCAAAGTCATAAAACATTGAGATATTAGGTAGGTACATCTCTATTTTTAGACCAATAGGACTATTTTATGTAATGTTAAAAGTAGAAATCTTTTAGTAGCAAACCTGTTCTGCCAGATATTTATACGTAATATATCGATTTCACCATTCGATTACGTCCGAACAGAAAGCAACTTTGAGAGATATAAAAATAACGGAATATCATAATAAACAATACTAACAAGGCCGGACTTACCTAGCTCTTGATAACGTACAAAAAGCAAAGGTTATTATTATCGCACCATTACACATAGGAAAGCTGGTTTTAAAAAGATTTAGATTGTATACTCACCCAAAACTTATTCTATCGGCAGCAAATAAGTATTTTTTTATCAAATAAGCACTAGACAGCTCATAACTATCTTAAATAATGGGATGGAACAAATTTTAGTGTTATATTTAATAATTGTACTAAAAATTGGTACCTATTTTAAAATCACTAGTATATTTAATTTATTTACGCCCTATATATTACACATTATAGTTAAAAAATATATTTACATTAACACTTTATTTATTGTACATTAATTTACAATTTCACTGCACTGTATTTTACACACACCGCATTTCCAATGCTGCGATACGCTAAAACGCTGTCTAAAGAATATTATTTGTAAAAGGCTTCTTCCCGCGCATGCGTGAGTTTTGGGAGGTTATTCATTGTCGCTTTCTACTTTCTATTGCGTAACTGAGACAGATATATTTCACTACGGCAACATGCGCAGTGTTATTGATGAATATTTTGGCGGGAAAACACGCCACCATCTGAGGTGATACTTCTGCAGCCATGTGATTGGATGATTAACATTATGCAGTCGCGAGTGTCGATTGCTGTTTTTATAGAAGCCGTTTTGAAATCGGAGTGTAAAGCGGGCAATGTATAGAATATGAAATTGGTATAAGATGGAAAGATAAAATAGAAACATATTTTTTTTATTTTGATTTATCTTCTGTTGTTAAATCGTGTTAAATCATCAATGTGATCAACTACCTTAAATTATGTATATTCTTAGCCAAACAATTTCATTTCTCACGATACTTTACAAGGATGAAAAATGTAAAAATATACTAGATTTACTTACATTTTCATTTACATAAAGCTAATCACGTAACGATAATAAATACTAAGATTTTGATTGTTTTCGCTACGCAGGGTTTAGTAATGTATGCATTTTTATGTTTTTTAATATCCAATTTAAAAAGACAAAATATCTAGTGTTAATTCCGCTAAAATGTGTCTATATGCTGTAATGCTATTTTTGCACCGCCCTCCCGCCCGCAAAAATTATGCACATGCAGGAAGGAAAAATAAAACGTGCAAAAATACAATCACCAGCCGAAGTCCCGACACGTGTTTCGCTCCTCCACGGAGCATCATCAGGGCATCACCCTTAACTACTCGAATGCTAGAGCGCAAATTATTAAATATGTAAATTTACTAATTTTATTTAGCTTAAATAATACAGTAACAATAACGTAGGAAATGCCGTACAATTTCCTATATTAGTAAAGATTTTTCAAAGTCAGTCATATTGTTCCGTTATTTGATTAGCCTCTAGATACCCAGTTTTTCTTGCTTAATAATGAAATGAAATAATGAATTTATTCAGCACTTAATGCGTATGCGTGTATGTTAATCATTACATTTATTGTTTTTTTGTTTTTTTAATTTCTTCCAATTCTGCCAACAATAACATTTTTTTTTTGCTCCAAATATTTTGTTTTCTTTGGGGACCGTTTGCGACCTTAATGGTCATTAAGGGGAATAGGGTCTTATCGAGGGTTTACTGCTTTGTTGAAATCGATAACAGCGTGGTTTTATAACCTTTAGAAAATTCTTTACGACTTATTGAGTTATAATGCGAGTTTTACACTATGTTTTATATTTATGGAAAATGTTTTACTCAAATCTATCCATTCGTTTTTGTGTGAAGGAGTAACAACAAACGCATTTTTTAAGTTCTACAAACAGGCATACGGTTAGCCTTATTGTAAGTAAGTACCGTCGCCAATGTTATCTTACAATACTTACTAGCGGAAAGGACGGAAGGAAGGAAAGGTAGCGGTATTTCCCCAGTCGAGCAGCACATTGAGCGTACCTACTAATTGTATGCATTCATTCCCGGTTTTACCTGCTCCAGATTTGAGAGGTTTTACAGGCATAATCTATTATATAATTTTATATAAAAAAAACAAACATATTTCATCCATTGTGCGATACGATTTTTGAGGGCGATAAAAAGAAAAATAATTCAAATAATACATATCTATAACCGACAAAAGGAATAGGTACTTACAAAGTTTTAAATAAACTTATTTAATAATAACGGAACGCTGCTCGCCTTTTTCCCGATGCGATGTGTAGGTTGGGTAGCCACGTGGCTACCCAACTAACTACCTACATGTCTTACAAGAGTCCATAACATTTATTGTGCATCCCAATCAAACATTGAGTCGACTTTTTGTGCTAAATAAGTACACAAAAGAAATAGTTTGTTAATAACAAGATAGATAATTAAAATAATCCCGAGATCAGTGTATAAAAGTGTTAAAATATGTTTTGAAGACCGGTCAGTGAGATATCGAAGGAACAGAAAATCGAAAATTCTATAATATTTTATTTCATAATTTATTTGATGAATTTACTTACATTATTAAATTGTATTTAAGGCTAATGATATTAAGGGCAATTTGTAGAATTCGTCCATACAATACAACACTTGCCCTATTATCCAACCAGGCCTTAAGATTGTTTTTAAATATCAGAATGGACGCTACATTCCTAATCCTTTCTGGCAAACTGTTATATATATGTTACGGGTGATACTAGAAGATGGAGTAAACCTTTTTTTTTGTTTACCGGGGTAAAAATGCGCGACCGCACTTCCTCCCTGGCGCAGGAATCACTGTATACGTGATCCCTGCGCCAGTGAGGGGCATGTGGGGCTCATACTCTATAGAACGTGGTGCGCTGTCGCACCACAGAGAGTATGTACCCACTAAAAAAGCCCCCGGGTGTTCCTCCTTCTGTCGTTGGTAGTGAGAGACCCAAGTACCGGTATAGGCCTTTGGTTATCTCTCCGACAGAGTACAACTATAACTCTCGCCCCGATGAAAGGACTAGAGTTTCCTCCCCCTATGGCTCAATCGCGAGTGTTAAGCACCCGCGATGGATACCTTCCTACTCCTACAGGGATTGCCAGAACACAGTGGCATCCCCGACCTACTACATGAATGTGACCCTAGGGAGCAGATTCATGTTATCTGCTCCCCAGGGTCACCCCTTATGGCGGGAGACGGCGGATTTCGGCCCTCCGCCTCCGGCCAACGCGAGTCTACGAAGCGGATGAGAGCTGGAATCATCTTCTCTCACCCGCTCCGCGGCCTCCTTCTGTGAAACTACAGTCTCACAGAAAGAAGCCATCGACTCAAGATGGAGTAAACCTAGGTCTACCCGAGTTAACTTAGTATTACCCAAGCTTTTTGGGTAAGGTCCGAATAACATTTCAAATACATTTCAGTTCGAAGATTACCCATACCTACTAACCTAGATCTATCCAATTCGGGGTAATATTAGGTGTTGCATCATTTTTAACACGTGACACAAATCGGGTGTACCGATTGATATTAAAAATGTATCCCCAGAAATAAAGAATATTCTTGTCAATTCTATGTGAACTATTATTGTCGCTTGTTAATTTATGTAAAGTAGGTATGCCAATTATTGTCGTAAAAATAAATTAAGTATCTGGTTGTGCTATGCTTAAGGAAACTACCTATTATGTTTTTATTCTGTAAGTTTCTTTATACAAAAGTTTTTTACAAAAGTTACTAAATGTTGTTTTTTAATTCCACAAATAATTCTAACATTACCTACCCTTTTTGTGTAACACGTCCTAAAAATGACGCTACAGTTAACATTACCCAACTAGAATTGGATAGACCTCGGTGAGTATGGGTAATATCCGAATCGACATGTGTTTTGAATAGGCGTGACGACAGTATCAAAAAATTAAAGATTTAATGTTTTTACGGGAAAGTACATATAAAAAGAAATTATTACACTTATTAATTTTTATATATAACCTTGAGATTAATGTGATTTTTAATAAAATAAAAGATTAAAATACTGCAATCGGCCATTTTGACTGAAACACCAATCACGGCGCATGACGTCACGATATTGTAACCATCAAAGAGAATTTAACCACTACCTACGTTAGGTTTGGCGGACTCAATGCCATTTTTTACAATAGCGTGACTTCATAGCCGACGCCATGACACTTGAGGCCTTTTTTCGCGCGCTAAATTTAAAACTTCGTTAAATTTAAATTTATTACCGAAATATTGTGTTTTTCGTGGGTCTCCCTTGTTTGACCGAAAGGAATTTGACAAATTTTCACTTCCCAAAAATTTTTTCGCATAATTTCATTTGCCAAATTATTACTTAGCAAAAAATCTATTCACAAAAAATTGTAACGCAAACTTAATGTTTGGGAAATTAACGTTTAAACTATAACTTGTTTACCAACTAGTACTTTTATCATTTTTTATTTAGTTAAATATTTCAGTTGGAATTACAGTTTTTACGCAAAATCAAATAAGCCAACCACAAGCCAACAACCAACGGGTAACCTACTAAACACAATCTCTTTTTCCTATTAATGCAAGCCGTTTCTGGCACTCGCCGGCCGCTGCCGCGGCACCGCTCGCTTCGCTCGCTCGGCTCGTGCGTAGGAGGTAGCAGTTTTAACCTAACCTAACCTACCCATTTTTTTTAAAGAATAAATTAACCTAATCGAAATTGTTGAGTTTCGGGAAACGTTTATTGTCTGAATCTTGTTTGCTGTAACAAATCATTTGATTAAAGACCAAATGCCATAATGACATTATACTTGGTAATATTTTACCAAGTAAAAATTTGACCAAGTAAAAATATGCGTACTAAAATCATTCGAAATATTCCAATGGTATAAAAAAAGGTTGCTAAAATTTGATTGGGTAATGAAACTTTGTCAAAATCTTTTCGGCAAAACGGCAGGCACCCGTTTTTCGTACTTAGAAAATGATTACCCACGTTGCACAAGAGGATTTCAAAATCTTGCCTCATGCCTATTGTAATTCGGACTTTAACCAAAAAGCTTGGGTAATACTAAGATAAGTAAACTCGGGTAGACCTAGGTATACTCCATCTTCTTGCATTACCCGTAACATATACCTACATGTATGTATACAAAATATCTATTATGCTTTTTAACAAATCACTAAGTAGGTACCTACTTCTATTTCCTCTAAAACTTTATAACCTTTACTTTGCAGGCTTCTAATTAGCTGAGGGATATTAAAGCAAGATTTTTAAAGCCGCATGTTTGAAGACGACCCGAAAAATACCAACGTCGTGGAATTGGCGATTATCCACGTAATTTTCATTAGGTACCTCCTAGGTATCTAAACTTTTTTTTGATTATTCTGATTAACAGGCGCACAAGCAAAGTTCGAGACTTAAATGTTCCTATATTAATAAATAATTGCGTATCCGTGCGTAAATAATAAAATAAATCGCGAGTTTTCCAAAAATATTTTTATATTTCGAAACTCTGTCGGTCGGTATGTAAGTAGAAATATTTAATTTCTAACGGGGCTTATAGGTATAAAAAATTTAGTCAGTAGAAAATACAACAGGTACAACACCTACATCAAAATACTAACAAATCTGAACGAAATAATAATTTCATAGGGACGTTTTCCTAAATTAGAAATTTCATATAGGCATATGCGGTATTATTAGATAAACATTTTCCAGAATTCTTCTACTAGGTATACCCCAACCTTAAGACTACCCACTGACCCCAACACGGAACCGTAGACCTGGCCGGGAGTAGAGTAGCGGGGCTAACTCAACGCTATTTTTTTTTTCAAAAATATATTTTAGGCAAAGGCGTTTTGCTTTTCGAGAATCTTATTTTTTAGTTATATTAAATGAAACAAGTACTGGCCTTCGATTCATTTTGTTTTGAACAACATGCAGTGTCAGTATTTATAAAGCACATATTGAAAACAGTGAAAATATACCATTTCCTCGACGGAAAAATTACTGCTTTTGATTCTCTTCACTAACGGCTGTGTACCCAATAAAAACAAACTGAACTAAATGTCATACATCTAAATGAATCACAATGAAATACCTATGCTCTCTAATAATATAGGCCGAAATAAATGATCAAAAATACTCCAAAAAATAAGAACCATCAATTTATTAATTCTAGTTTTTCGGAAGAAAATTGATCTTTTTTCTATATTTTTTTTACAAAAATATTAAAATATCTGAAAGAAAACCGTTTAAACTATGCTCTTTTCTATTTTTATATTATTGTACTTCTAATGGTTTTAAACGAATGTTATAAATTCAGATTATATAATTAATGTTAAAACACCAGTAAAAACATTATGAAATGCAATAAAGTAATAAGTAAGTAAACACAACATTTTCTATGAGTGATTGAACATAGACATTCCGGGCGTGTCATTTATAAGGGGAAAATGGTATAATTTCCTTATGAAGTATTTTTAATGAATAACTCAAAAATATTATTGAACTCAACATAAAAGAGCTCAAAAGTTCATATCACAACAAAAAAATCTGATGGTAAAATTGGATATAGGTACCTATATTTTCTTCATTTTAAATATGTAGGTACACTTTAAGAATATTCACTTGGTTTAAGCCTAATAAGGTAAAAACCATTCTATTTTAACTATGCTTGCTATTACTATACTATAACATATATTTTATTCTTTTGTTCTTATTTTGTTTTGGTAAAGGTTTATATATATGAGAATTATATGAAGCATTGTTCCCATCGTTTTAAATCATGATACCAATCTACTTATTCAGATGTTCTGCTGATTTATTTGTATTTAGAAAAGAACATATCCTCCAAAATGTTTTATAGGTATCGACAGAGATGACAAACCATTGGTATCGTGAAGTAGGAAGACGGAAGTAAATTGGTACGCTTAAATTCTCTTAAAAATAATAAAATAAACTATTTAATGGGATTAATATTAATTTAGTTTTTATATTTATAGATGTGATGTGATGTACTTATTTCTCACGCCAGATAAGAAATATTTTTGTAAAATATAAAATCTTTTGATTATCCGTCGGCCCTTATTCTGATAACATCTTCTATATCATGCACAAACATAAGTATATCAGGGTTACGGACAGCAGCGTTTTCCATACATAGTACTGCGGTCATTAACCGCCTACCAAGCGTGGTAACCGTTGCAAAACGCCCTTCAAAGGAGGCCCCCATGTTCAACAGTGGGCTTTCATCAATATGGGGTGGTTGCCGAAACCCGCGCTGCAGCCTTTCGAAATAACGGAATTATAAACAGGTAATGATTTACCTTTTTAACAAATATTATGAAGGGAAATGAAGAAACCCCTTTAAATAATACTAAAACTACCTACTTGGCTGATTTAAAATATTCTTTCACCTACTTATGAAAAACAACATTATCAGCGAGTATCAGGCTATATCTACACAAATATGTATTAGATATAAAGAGGAAAACTTTGTTTGTATGTTTGTAATGAAAAGGCTAAAAAAAACTGGACCAATTTCAATAATTCTTTCATCATTCGAAAGCTACATTATCCACGAGTAACATAGGCAAAATTTTATTTTGGAAAAAAATAGGGTTCCGTAAGATATTTGGGGTTTTCGGACATAAGATGTAAAAAATCAACCAGAAAAGTTACTTATTTTGCGTACGCTGCCTAAACTATAAAACATATAACCATAAAATGTTCTAATTAATTGTAGATCTTATAAATATCTACAAAAAAGTCCGCAACACACTATATATACCTATCTGTGTCGAGTGAGGCACAACAACCATTTTTAGGGTTCCGTAGCCAAATGGCAAAAAACGGAACCCTTATAGATTCGTCATGTCTGTCTGTCTGTCTGTCTGTCCGTCCGTATGTCACAGCCACTTATTTCCGAAACTATAAGAACTATAATGTTGAAACTTGGCAAGTAGATGTATGTTGTGAACCGCATTAAGATTTTCACACAAAAATAGAAAAAAAAACAAAAAAATTGGGGTTCCCCATACATAGAACTCAAACTCAATTTTTTTTTTTCATAATACCCATACGTGTGGGGTATCTATGGATAGGTCTTTAAAAATGATATTGAGGTTTCTAATGTAATTTTTTTCTTAACTGAATAGTTTGCGTGAGAGACACTTCCAAAGTGGTAAAATGTGTGTCCCCCCCCCCCCCGTAACTTCTAAAATAAGAGAATGATAAAACTAAAAAAAATATATGATGTACATAACCATGCAAACTTCCACCGAAAATTGGTTTGAACGAGATCGAGTAAGAAGTTTTTTTTTAATACGTCATAAATCGTAAACCGCAATTTACCTTTCATTCAATCAACTATTATTAACATCGATCAAAGTTACAACGAATTACAAGAACTTATACTGTGTTACTTGTATTTTTGATATCAAAAATAGGTAGGCACTTGCAACTAGTACGGAACCCTTCGTGCGAGAGTCCGACTCGCACTTGGCCGGTTTTTTATTTAGAAATCTTGAATATTTTTTGGACTACATCTAAACGCGTTTATTTTACCCATGCTATTAATTCTTATCAAAATAAATTCATTGATTTCATCACTAAGTACAGTTTATGTAGATAATATTTGGTCTTTGAATGATTAAAATTGGATATTTGGTTTTGAAGTTATGGCGAAATAAAAATATTAAGATTTCTGCTGTACGGCCCGTTGCGAAGTGGGCGTCACCAAGGCGGGGGTGCGCGTGCGGAAGTAATATTATGAAGTGGAAAGATTTGTATTTTTGTGTGTATTTTTGTAATGAATAAACTCAAAAACTATTGTGCCGATATCAAAAATTCTTTCACCACCGGAAAGCTACCTTTACCTTGAGTGATATAGGCTACATTTTATTATGAAGCTCCCACGGGAACAGGAGTTACGCGGGTTAAACCGCGCGCGGGAAGCTAGTTTTATGAATAAATTTCCACGAGAATTAAAGCTACGCAGGTTAAATGGCTGGAAGACCCTAGTCTACTAGTAGTCTACCTAATTAGTTCAAACGTATAAATTGAAGTATATTGTATCTTACTGAAATGACCCGGATACCCTCCTCAGTGCCTGGACCCAACTGAGTAGCAAATCAAGATAAATGATGTAGAAAACTAATTCTTTTTACTTTGGCTTCCATTTCTCAAACCAAAGGGACGTACATACATATTAGACACTAGCCTTGACTCGTCAAACCTACGTCAACATTCACTGTGGTTTTGTATAATGATGATGGAAGTTACTTATTGTCAACGAAGGTATTTTAGATCATACAAGATGCTTATTTAGTAACAAGCGTTTCTGTAACTGGTCTGGTTCAAGCGCGTTTGTCCCGTTCTCGCGGGAAACTTTCAAATTATTTTTCAATCTTTCTATAATCTCTAACATAGTAGGTATAGCTTCCCGCTGTCTGTCCGTCCCTATGTATGCTCAGACCTTTAAAACTACGCAACGGATTTTGATGCGGATTTTTAATAGATAGAGTGATTCAAGAGGAAAGTTTATATGTATAATACATTAGCATTGAACCCGTGCGGAGCCGGGGCAGGTCGCTAGTAAATTATAAACGCGAAAGTTTGTGCGCATGTGCGGATAGATGGGTGTTTGTTACTCATTCGCGCAAAAATATATAGCTCATATATCATGATAATTACTTAATAACAGGTTCCATTATGAATTTCCCATAGAAACGGGACCTACGCGGGAGAAACCACGCCCGGGAAGCTAGTAGTCAGATAAAAAATATCTGAGGAGTAAATTTTGACAGAACTTCCATACTAAATCTGTCAAAAATTTAATGTAGGTATCACTATTTTTATTTTTTACAAATCTTTCAGATTTATTTCAATTATATCATCTTTGACCTTGTCAGCGAAAATGTTCACTATCCATGTTTAAGAGTCTCTTGACCCCGTCTTCTTAGAATAGGAACCAATCTTTTGTAGACCCTATTAAAACATTCCTCCAAATGCTTTATAGTCTGGAGTCTGGCGCGTTTTTGCAGGGTTCGCCTTCCAAATACCAAGAATAATTGCTTTTTGTTTCCTATTAGAGGTCCAGACGAATATTTTAATTCCGCTATGTCTGGTAGATAAAGTAGAAACGTATTATTATGTGGTAGTAACTTTAATTTCATATAAAATTAAATGTTGAGTGGTTTGTCTTAATTATACATCAAATTATTATCTTGCACTTAAATGAAAAGTACACCTGCCTTTGTCCGTCAGGATGTCTTAAATAAATGCAAAAATATATAATTTTTACGACAAAAATAAAACAATATAAAACTGAAATATACAAAGCGATAGCCCACCGATTCATCCGTTTTGAATACTTATATTTTTATAAAAATTAGGAACCTAATTCTGTTGTACAATTTATAAGAAACTAAGTGGCCGGCATACGCGGTAACACTCTCAAATCTCTACCTACTATAAAGCTACATAAAAATAGCCTGTTGCTATTATAGTCTTTTATCACTTTGTGAAGGTGGAACTCCCAAGGGTGGGGCCCATTTGAGGCCCATGTTCAGCAGTGGACTGTATACGAGCTGAAAATAAGTACCTAGTCATAGGTTAAAGTTAACATATAAAAAAGTCGTGTATATTTGACTTTTAAACGCTTTCCGCGCGCGGTTGTACTCACTTAGTACCCGTTTCAATGGGAACTTTATATCTAATTAAATATAGCACATGTTACTTGGATAACGTAGCTTTTAATTGTAAAAGAATTTATGAAATCAGTCTAATTGTTCCAGAGCCTGTTCCATGCAAACAAACAAACAATCAAATATTTCGTCTTTATAATATTAGTTTATATAAACTAAATTTGCCTATTTATCGGTGCGCGGTGCAGTAAATTCTCTTAATAATATGGAACCTATGTGAATTTGATTATTTTATAAATTTTCTACGTGTCAGTAATCCTTATACTTAATATTATAAACGCGAAAGTAACTGTATGTGTTCCTCTGTCGCCCTTTTACGCCAAAATTACTGAACAGATTAAATATTTAGATGTATTTTAGTATAGATAAACTATTTTGCTATGAATACAAAAAAAACAAATATTGATCAAGGTGTCAATAACTTAACGATATACCTTTTACGACAAATTAAAATACACTGTAGTTTTATCCATAATTAAAAAAGACGATAAAGAAAATATGAAAAACTATAGACCAGTTGCTCTATCTACAATTTTCTCAAAAATATTAGAAAAATATATTCACCAATGCATACATGATTATTTGGAAATAAATAAAATATTATGTGACGAACAAGTGGGATTTAGGAAAAATAAAAATATAAACATGGCAATACATAATTTTTTAGACAAGGTTATGAGTAACGTGGATAAAAAAGTGAAAGTTAGTGCTCTTTTCATGGATTTCACAAAAGCTTTTGACTTCGTAGATCATGATAAGTTACTATGTAAGTTGGAAACATATGGAATAAGAGGGAACGGTCTAAATTTAATAAAATCTTATTTACGCAATAGATACCAAATGACACAAACAAGTAAAATATGTCATAAGTCTCGAATAAAACATAAATACGTTTCCGACACTCGTGAAGTAATGTACGGTGTACCACAGAGAAGTGTACTAGGTGCATTATTATTTATTTTATATATAAATGACTTTCCAAAGGAAATTGACCATCCTATTATATTATTTGGAGATGATAGTACAGCAGTTTTTTAGTTTTTTTCTGATAAATATAAGACTATGGAAAAAGATATTAACGATAGTTTAAATAAAATAATTGAATGGTTAAAAATAAACAATTGAATAATTAATTTTGACAAAACTATTCTAATGACATTTAAAAATAACTATAGAACATAGAACTAATATAAATGACATTCAAGTAAAATATGTACATAATGAAATTCAGAATGTAAATGAAACAAAGTTCTTAGGAATAATTATTGACGAAAATTCAAATTGGAGAACACAAGTTGACTTTATATGTAAGAAATTAAGTAGATCTTCTTATGCATTATACATGTTAAATAAAATAGTAAACCAAACTACTGTACTGATGTCATACCATGCATATGTTACCTCCGTTATCAGATATGGCATCATATTTTGGGGGAATTCAACTGATGTAAATAGGGTATTTAGAGCGCAGAAATAATGTTTAAGGGCGGTATTTAATTTAAAACCGACAGTTTCTTGTAAGCCCCTTTTCATAAAATATGAGATATTGACACTGCCTTGCTTATATATTTATGAAATGATTATATTCGTCAGGTTTAACAAAGATATGTATGAGACATTAAATAGTAGAAGACATCAAAATAAAGTATGCATACCTCCACATAAAACTGCTCTGTACGACAAAAGTGTATTCTACATGGCCCCAAGGGTTTATAACAAACTACCTACCTACTAAACTACAGAGTACAGAAAATCATAGCGTATTCAAAGCTGTATAAAAAGATATTTTAGTAAAAAAGCGTATTATACCCTAGGTGAATATTTAATGACCACGTATTATACTAACTATTTGAGTGTACAGTAAAAATTTGCACGCCGAAAGGCTAATATGAAATGGACTGTATTTTTTGTAAGAACTCTGTGAACAAATATTTATGCGAATAAATTATTTGATTTGATTTGATTTGACAAATTTTTCGTTTCCTAAATGATCAAAATATAAGTAGTATTCATTATTTCAGCCGTAGGACGTCCACTTCTGGACGTTTATAGGCCTCCCTCATAAATATCCAGTAGTTGCGGTTAGAAGCGGCCTGCATCCACCGCGATCGGATTCCACAACTTTTTGCCAATTACAGCTACTCTGTTTTAGAAGTATAAATGTCTTGTTAAGGGCACAAATAGTACATACTATGTAGTACAAACACTTGAATCTGATACATTTTAAATTGGGGAGTTGGTCCCGCCAAATTGATGCTCAAGGTTATTTTATATAACATCATTGAAATGTAATCTAAAACGTTATAGCAGTCTTGGTGAAAGCTTAACATAGTTATTATCGCATTTACTTAGGTATATAATTTAAGTAGGGGATTGAAAGTATTGTAGAGCTCGATAAAATTGTTATTATAGAGTTTGAACTTTTTGAGATTTAGATTATGCATATATTCTCATGTCTGGATTGAGTGTTTCAGTCTTCTAGTCATAACCGATTTTAATAAATTTCGTAAAAATCTCACTCCTTTTACTAAAAGATAGATAAATAACCGTACTGTGATACTAAAAAAGGGCACGACTAACATTATTTTTAAAGAACTTTTTTCATGATTTCTAACATATAACGGGTGTTTTTTTTAGAGGTATAGAACTTTAAGTTGGCAACACTGTTTTAACTGGCGGCTATTTTGTCAGCTGTCAAGTGATTTGTGTATAGTTTGGTTTGGCATTTCAACATGAATAGACTGACGCCTGAACAACGCTTCCAAATTGTGCAAATTTATTTTGAAAATAATGGTTCTGTTCGAAACACGTATCGCGCGCTACGTCCATTTTACGATCAACATAATCGTCCATCAGAGCAATTAATTCGACTAACTATGGACCGTTTTCGCACTACGTTTACTCTAAATGATAATACGCATCCACAGAGACGTCGTACAGTGCGTATAGAAGAAGCCATTGCTGCTGTAGAGCGTAGCGTAGAGGAAGACCCGAATCAGTCTATCCGCCATCGTGCACAGGAATTGGATATGTGTCCATCCACTTTATGGAAGATTTTGCGGAAAGATCTTGGTTTGCGTGCTTACAAAATCCAACTCGTGCAAGAGTTGAAGCCTCACGATCACCTAACAAGGCGTAGATTCGGTGAATGGGCCCAAAACAAGATTGCCGTTGATCCCGATTTTCATAAGAGAATTTTGTTTAGCGATGAAGCTCACTTTTGGATGAATGGCTACGTCAACAAACAAAACTGCCGTATTTGGAGTGAAGATAATCCTTAAGTGTATGTTGAGACACCGTTACATCCAGAAAAACTGACTGTTTGGTGTGCTTTATGGGCTGGTGGAATCATTGGACCGTACTTCTTTAAAAATGATGCTGGCCAGAACGTTACAGTCAATGGTGACCGCTATAGAGCCCTGATTACTGACTATTTCGTTCCTCAATTGAACACCCATGATGTGCAGGAGCTGTGGTTTCAACAAGACGGCGCAACATGTCACACAGCTCGGGCCACAATTGACTTACTGAAGGAAACGTTTGGTAACCGCATTGTTTCACGTTCTGGACCCGTGAATTGGCCCCCAAGATCGTGCGATTTAACGCCGCTAGACTATTTTCTGTGGGGATATGTAAAGTCGCTAGTCTACGCCGATAAGCCCGAAACGATCGACCACTTGGAGGACAACATTCGCCAAGTTATTGCCGATATACGGCCACAAATGTTGGAAAAAGTGATTGAAAATTGGACCTCCAGATTAGATTACGTCCGATCCAGCCGTGGCGGTCATATGCCAGAAATCATATTTAAATTATAATGCCATAAGATTATCTTTTGAATAAAGTCAAATTCATGTCAATTTTACAAATTTATCCTTGTTTTATTCCATTTCAAAGTTCTATACCTCTAAAAAAAACACCCTTTATTAATGACAGACAACTCCCGCACTAGGGTTTTTTTCCTTGTGTCACAGGGGACTTTAAACCCATGTTACTGATGCAAATAACACCCAGATTCGGAAAACTGACTGTTGTTCACACAAACAATTGTCCCGGGTGGGAATCGAAGCCAGAATACCAGGTTTAAGAAGCAACTATGGTAACCACTGGGCATCCGGTGCAATATATAATTAAATATTCAGAAAAAAAATTGTGCTCTTTTTCATTATGACGGCAGTAGGACTTCATCAATTGAAACAAATAAATATTTCAAAATTTCTTTAATCATAAATAAATAACATTTTTGTTTGGAACAAAACAACCTCCATATTATTCACACACCATACAACTCGTCATTTAGTGAATTACATTACATAATTAATTATCTAATTACTTTCTAATAATACTTACAGCAATCTTAAAATTAATGTTGTACATAGTTTTATTACCACAATTAATTTGAGATTTTTTTCATGTAAATATCTAATGCTTAGAGAGAATTAGTTCGAATACAAAATATTTTTTCTTCAACTATGGAGGAATTTGGTCACAATAATTTTATTAAAGAAGTAAATTTATTCAAATATCGTCACTTAAATTCTAACACTACGTATATCAGAAATTGTAACTTTTCAATAACGTGACAATTCCTTATTAATTTATTTTTAAAGTTGCAATTCGAAGATATGTGTTTCTAATTCGCTGAAACAAAATGTCTTCCGATTCTCTAGTCAATTTATGGTATCGAAAAGTCAAGACCGCCAAAAAATGGCTTCCGCAATATTAAAACTTAACTGACGATATCAAATTTAAGAATTAACGAGCCGAAAATATTTTCATTCCAATTTAAAGCGTTATATATATAACGTAATTTTGATTTAAAAATAAACTTCTCAATATTAAAAGTTATTCAACCTTTTACGTTAGAAAGATATTTTTTATTAATTTGCAATATTTTAAAGTTTAAAACCAGTTATCAAAGACATGATTATTAAAGTCAAATTTAATAAAAGACTAGAAGAACAACTACAATCAATTGTCCGTTTTCAAAATATTGCAGTTTACACATATTTATTTATTTTTTCTAAAAGTTAGCAGTTAAGTATTTATATGCAAAACCTCGAAAATGACTTTGATGTTATTTTAATTGACATGTTTACTATAAACCTTAGCGGACAACACAAACAAAATAGATGCAAACTATGTATTTTTAAATTCAAAACATGGAATGGATCAGCGGGTGCCGTAACTGTCTTGAAAAAATAATAATTAATGCGAGGTCACGGTTCCTACAAGCTGACATATCGTAGCAGAATAATAGAACAATGAATAAATCATAGAAATAAAACCCGAATTTATTATAAGTACTTACCAAAATTACAACATGTTAGTATAATAACATTGATTATTATTTATTTACAAAAAATATGTTGTGCGACTTGTATTTGTCGATATACACACACCACCGTAAATATGTACGTTACGTCATTTCACACATGTACACATTTACGTCAACATATTCTAAATGATTATAATAGATTGATATTCTATCAATTCATTTTTACTAATAATTTAAAAAGTTTCCATGTCACATACATAGGTATGAAAGAATTAATGTTAAATCCGAATAATAATAAAAATAACAAGGAGTTTAGTACACACTACATAAACTTTTTGGTATTTTGGTCATACAACTAAGTGGCGACAGTTAGGCCCTGTTTGTTTACCTGTTAGCGGCGATTGGAGTATTTTTATAATCGAAATATTTGTTTTTCTATGAGAAATTGAATATTTCATTTGCTGTAAAACTGTATCTTAAATGATACCAAAACTAGCGACACACGAAATAAATCTTCATGCCATACATAGTAGGAATAGACGAATGAGGTAAATTAAAAATGTTACAAACCTACTTGTAAAATTTTCTCTTAAAGATACTTAAAAATGTAAAGCTACATAATGAAGTGTATAAAAATAGTACGACGATGGTCGTGACAGCTTATTAAATAATTACGCCTTGCGTTTAGATAGATTTTCAAATTCAACTAAATCATCTATGTACTAAACGAATATCACACAGTCCTCCGTTCAAACTCTCGCCAATGTGTACGTTAATTCACACATCTCACATACTCGACTACACAGACCAATAGGAACGATGAAATACTAAGAAATGAACATAATATAGCACAAAAAATGATAATTTCGAATATTTATAGATCTGATACGATATAGATGACGAATCGCGCGACAATTTCCTTGAATCATCGTAATGTTCTAGATAAATGATTATTTTTCTTATCAATTCCCTCGAAAAATTTTTTTATCCCAAGTGTTAAGAATTAATTTAAAAAATATTGCAGATCGTAACATAGCAGCTATAATTTGCAATCAAACCCCACAGAACCTCGAAATGGTGCTAAAGTGGGCTGAAACAATATTAAATAATGATATTATAATCATACATATTGTTTTGCTTCATTAGTGGCGCGTTTACAAACTTAAGAGCATTCTCATATTTTGTCATAATAAATAAATCCCATGAGAGAAATTATATTATTGACTGTTCTTAAAAGAACATTCAAAACCTCCTTGAATAGTTATTAGTTTTATAAAGAAAAAAATATTTACCTTCAAAACTGTACAACTCCTAACGCGACATTCACAAAATATACCTTATAACGTACACCATACACAAACATACGCGGCATATTATAACCAAATCTTGCAACTAAAGCGATTAACGCACAAAAGTTCCAAATATAACAGCAAAAGAACTAATCAGAATTAACCAGATTTTAATTTGGCTTTTCTATTGGCCCTCGAAACGTGGTATCAAACAACCGCTTAGTAACATTATCACATTGTTTCAGCGGATTCAAAAGTCATTAATCTGAGAGAATTTATTTGAATCCCTCAACGAAAGGACGTTGTTGCTTAGAAGTCCAACAACTGGATTTTCTAAGTTTTCGTATTTAGAGTTGGTTTCTGAAGAGAGGCTGACGGCTCCACTGCTATCTCCTTCATATGTATTTTCTGTATCGTCGACATTTTGCGAACTGATAGATGATTTATCGTTTTTATCTGCCAGCTCTTTTTCGAGGCTGTAGTCGATTTTTTCACCGCTGTTCGTCATGTCGATCCAGTGTGCCCGATTGCTTTTCACCCGATCAAGCATCGGCTGTAAAGTCGGCGTCAATACTGCAAATGCCTGAAATGTAAAAATTTATATCGATGATGATTTTATAATATTCAAAACGGTGATTCTGTTAAAAATGATTGTGTTACGTACGGATTACCATAAAATACCGACGTATTTTATTATCATTTTATTATGTACAGTTTTTATTTTAAATGTAACGTTGAGGGCAATTCTTTTTTAGGAATCAAATTCTGAAAGTGTCCAATATACAGAAAAGTCCTTGTTAAATTAATAATGCTCTACAATTGGAATACATTTTCTTATGTAGTAATAATTAAGAATACTTGTACAAACTTGTACTAAAGTAGCTTGGAATCCTCTTAGTAAGACAAGTTGTGCCGTCTGCAGTAACATGCAGAACATATTCACTTGCTTGTATATTTACTTTTTTTGTGAAATTAAAGTGAGTCAATGTAAATATTAAGTTCTTAAATAAATAACCCAATGTATTAAAAACATACCTCATAAATAGGCAGACAAATAGTGTCGATGAATTTAACTTGCATAGCTGGCAGTTCGTCTTCCTTATCTCTGTTCATTATATCCTGGAAAAGTTAAAAAAAACGATTAAAAATGTACATATTCATAATGTGAATGATATATTTAACGCATACAAAATAAATGAATGAATGTGAACTTCACAGTACAATAAAAAAGCATTAATGTATAATTGTCGGTTACATGCACTTAGAAAAAAACTTTAAAATAAAATCATTTTCATTTTCATCAAACACCCTAAATGTTTTTATTATTCTTAATTATTTTTAGTTTCAAGTTGTGTTATAAGCACATATACCTGTTCATATAACTTAATAGAACTTGTAGAAAACCTTTGAGGTTATCAGTAGAAAATAGGTATATCCTTCAGAAACACCTAATCTCCACCGGTGGCTTAGCAATAACCACGAGATACTGTCAATAAAAACTAGTCATATACTTACAATAGGCGTCAAATTCAAGTTCTGCCTCTCCAAATCTCCTTGTCGGAAGAACTCTCCGGCGACGAGAGCCGCGACGCGTCGCTCCACCGGCCACGGCTTGGTGATGGCCGCCAGGTCGCAAGCCGTCATCAGCATAGCGCGCAGCAGGCCGCGGCGCTCGGAGCACTCGCCCCACGTCGGGGTCACGCAGCGGTCCGCACTTACAAGTTCGATAAACGATTTACGTTTGCTGGAAGTGGAGAGAGATACCGCTATTATTATAATTTATTTACCTACATTTTGTTTTTCTAAGTGTCTGTCTCTATTTATAATACTTTCATGCATGAGCCGAAGCAAGATGCATCTTTGCTTTCCTATCTTGGTCTTTTTGTAAACATTTTCTTACTGTGCGACAGATGTTGAGTTTGACTGCTTTCTTGAAAAGAAGATATGCATGGGGCGGAAGATTTAAAACTTTAGAATTGCGTTGTATTTGCTACGGTATAATATTAATTATAATTAATACTAATTAAGTTCAAAGATTTAAAATTAATTGGAGTTATCTATTTTTGATGTCTTTATAATCTAAGTCACAATTGACATTCTCCGTGAACACAATATTCCTTTTCAAGGTTTCTTAAGTTTTACCTATGGCGAAGTTTGACTGCATTGCTTGGTGGTGCTCAGTCAACTGGGTATTTGTATATAACTTTTTGAGTGTATTGTACGTTATCGGCAACATTGGGATTTATGACAACCTACCGGGTAAAATTTTATTGCTGTAATCACGTATATTGAAATGTAGGTAATTTCATATAATGTTACCTGAAATAAACAGCCAAATCGGTGGATAAGATAGCGTCTTCTAGCACTTTGACGACTTTCTCATAGTCGTCCGAGGACAGGTTGACCAGGATCTGGTTTCCTGGAGAGTTGAGGATCATCAGGCACTGGTCGAAGTGATGATGTTCCATCGTTGACGTGGAGTATAACTGGGCTAGTGGCGATGAAGCTCTGGAACACATAGAATAAATAGATTATGGTAACATTTAAAATGATTACAATGACGTTCCATTTAATTGAATCACCACTAAACAACATTAATTTAAACATTATTAATTCTAGAATATGAGTAATTTGTGATACATTATATAAGGATTTGAGTAAATCATAGTAATGAAGAAAAAAAAAATAAAGTAGAGATATGTAAAACAGAAATTGGGTGTAGTGCGTGCTAAAACCCATATACAGGGTGAAATGTTAGTCACCAGCCAAATTTTTTCTAGGCATTAGGTATCATTCACTAACACCAATTTTGAAAAAAAACGATACCTAAAATTTTCATAATTTATAATTTACTCGAAGGAATTATCCGCTCTGCGTGGTCACCAAGTAAAATGTTAATAATACTACGTGCCGCGCGAACATCAATGAGAGCGCACGTCGTTACCCCCGCCCCCACTACCCCTGAGCGGCACTACCTATGATCTAGTCGGCCACGCGCACCCCTTCGCGGGCCTTTGTGACGTGATTTCTCAATATTTTTGTATTGAGTGATACTAAATGAAAAAACACGTATTCAATGATTTTTACTAAAGATTAACATATCAAAATTTGGCTGGTGATTAAAATTTCACCCTGTATTTTTCATTGGATTTATAAAAAAAACTTAGTCTTACTTTCCAATGTAATAAACAAACTAAACTGGCACTCGGGGACTGCCAACAGAAGTGAAGAGGTGTGTTTTTTTTGAGGTTTCGATAGTATCGATAACAATGTATCGAGTGCAATGGCACCTTCTCAAAAATGGTAAACGAGCCTAAAGGAGTTTTCACTAAAAAGTGTCAGGTAATCTGATTGTATTTAAACCTATCTAGCCAATAGGACATAAAATGCAAAGAGTTGCGTAGATCTACTACTATCATATTTTTACATGCTTACTCACTTAATCTGAAAAGAATTATTGGTCCCCCGATGATCCAGATCATGGCACAGGCACCCAATGATTAGCGCCAAGCACTCTAATTCACCAAATATCTTCCACCACTGCGTCTCCTGAAACAAGGCCACCAATACCTAAAGAATTATGTTTGATTGAGTAAAGCAGTATGTAGAAAAATCCTTATTATATATTATTCGCTTCTTCAATTATACTGTCACTATTTTCGCTATTTTAGGCTAAAATTACAACCCGCGCGAATTCACATGGTACCTGGCTTGAATGACGTTTGTTTTAAGTACTGAGAGCAAAAGAACTTAAAATGTTTGCTTACGTCCTGTATAACGTAAACGTTTAATAAACAATCAAATCCAATAACGATTACAACGTCCAAATGTAACAATAGCTAAAACGTGAAAAAAAACCGTTAACAGTAATAAATAACAGCAAACAAATTACTCAGAATCGCATGCATTTTATGCTAACGCTACTGCAGGACGAGAGCGAGGCTTCGCGCGGAGTTGATTTTCGAACCAGGAACCATATTAATTCGTAAGAGTAGTAACTACGTTGATATTGCTTCCCATAAGTCCGTAATACAATGTCATAATAACAAAGGGTTTAAAGCGAAATCAAGTCTTATTATAGTTGACTAGCGGGTAATGCATTTTTTTGTGATATTTCCTTGTGATCCTTATTTCCAATATTAATTTTCCAATTAATTTTGGACACATTTGGTTGGATGGTTTCAAAGTCTATGACGGATATAATAGATACACTTTTTACATACACCACTATCGGTATCGTACTTCATCGTAAATCGTCATTATGACGAAATAATTTTAAATTCAAAAAGCTAATTTGGGACAGTTAGTAATTAAATGTACAAAACTTCTTTGACGCGTTAACATTAATTGTAAGAAACTAAATAACGTCAAAGACTGGATAATTATTTTCATGACCTTTAATTTCCTTATCTACTATTAATATAAAAGTTTATAACTGGGTTCAAAACTTCTTTATCATCACAATTTTTACAAAAGCGTATTTTTATTTGTCTAAAACCTCATAAATTGTGTTAGAACGCGATACGGTAACACCAAAATTTCTTGATTCACCTATCTCTAACCCAAAGAGACGATAAAATTCTTTACCACAAACTTTTAAACTTAGCTTTACTGTATCAAGATAAACGTCTCGTTCCAAAATTGTTCTTGAAAAATAAAAATGTTCATGTTATTTTACTACAAAAAATTTAAAATAAAAATATTTTTGATATAACGCGAAATACATCATAATTATGGCGAGTTATAAAAAAGATAAATGCAAAATACGTAAATACATTTGGACAGGTAAAAATAGGTAGGTACATATATGATAGACTTTATAAAGACCCTTTTAAGTAAGAGAAGAACTAGAAATTTTGTATCAATAAGGAGGGCGAATATATAAACTTTCTTACAATGTAAGTAATATATTATATATATAGGTACATTAACCGGGTATTTTTTAAGATTACATATAACATTTCTGAAGATACTTACCGTTAATATCGCGAACATCATCTGTGCGACGTTAAACGCATGCCGCCAGTTGTGATACGTTACATTGCGGTAATTCTTCTTGACGCTCAAAAGCCATCGGCATAGCATAGAGTAGTCGATGTGAAACCTTTCCAAAAAGTCTAGATCCAAGAACATACGTAGACAAGCTCTTAGCGTGTCATCATCGGTCATATCGATGTCATCAAACGCCAAATCGTGAAGATTAAAATGAGCTGAGGACGGTATCCTTAATGTCTGTAAAGGAAAAGTACATTAAATTTTAACATAGCTTTTATTAAACAAATGCTATAGAATTGTATTCTTTACTAGCTGCTACCGACTTCATCCGTGTAAAATAAGGTATAAAATGAAGATTTCTGAAAAAATTGCCCGAATAAAAAAAGCCTGAGTTCTCCCAATGAAGACCCGTCTAAATCGGTACTACCGTGTTGCAGATTACGCGGAATGTACCTAGATAACTAGACACAAACAAACAGACGGACCAAAAATAACCTTTATTATACCTTATTAAATTCGCTATCCACCAGTAAAAGTCTCGTCAATATCTATTTTAAAATCATATCGTCTTGCCAATGATACGTAACGACATAAAAACACGGTATCGGGTATATAAATACAAATTAAATTATATAAAAGTCTTTAACTAACAGGAGGTATTAAATGTCAATGTCAGTACATTCCAATTCCCAAAGTTAATAAAAGTATAGTTACTATATTATGTATCTTCAATACAAAATTCATTATGTGAATCTCATGGAATGCAATTACTGGCATACTCCTTTCAGTATTGAATTTATATGGACGAAACAGTGTAATTAAATTTATTTATACACCCAATATTTACGTACGGAAAAATACGCCTACAAGGCTGGGAATTTAAGATACGCTTAAAATAAACAGTCTAGACAAGCTTTACTAAGATGAATTTTAGTTAAGCATGGCAATGGTCTAGCAAGATATAATCACAATTTTTATTTTTTTATGCAAACATATCTTTATTTATGGAAAATAAATACCCAATCACATTTTTTTTAAGTAATCATTGCGCTGTCAATTCATTTTTGTTTATGACCGAAACGAAATCTCAATAAAAAAGACATACTTTATAACTTTTAATTTCATTTTTCTCAAATGTATTTATTTGGACAGTCCCTGTTCGTTGCCTGTAACCTTCAACTGTTTTGGTTATTAACAGACAATTTTAACTAATATAATATATTATATAGTGCTTCCAAAATATATTCCCTTTAACAGCTGATAGTATCATGTCGCTTCATTGCGAGAACGACGACACAATGAAGAGTATCTTTGGAAAACGGCACTTATGATTGCAGCTGAAAATATTTTTTCTCACATTTTATTCACAGTCTGTTTTTTAATTGTGTAATTATTCTTGCAAAGCAGTGAGTGAAATGATTACGTTAGTAAAGTAATTTTTTTTCTTGATAAATAAAGCTAGATATACAATTCTCTATTATATATACACACCATGAGTCTGCCAAATGAACTAGATTTGAACTACATACTTTTAAAAACCGCAATACCTACTTTTCAAGAAACATTTTAAATTCTCATTTCAACGTGCAGACGATCTCAAAACTTAACTTCCTCAAACCAATTTCAACAAACAGTTAACAGACATGTTCAGTGAACACAGAGTTTAGTAATCTCATTACATAGTTCCTTAAGACATTTAGCTTTGAGCCTTTGCACTACAAGTACAAATGCAATGATCCTTTCTACTGCAAGCTTAATGTTCATAGAAGCACCACTAAACTAAATTGGACCTTAACACGCTTAATATAAGATTTTAATTTGTATACTACTTTATGTTGTTTATGCATTCTCTTTTGTGTACTTACCCGTAATCGCTGAGCGTCGTCTAATGATGCCGACGCGTGGTAACTTAGCACCTGTAGCAAATGAAATAATTTATTTTGATTAAATTGTACCAAGTGACCTGTGTAATGTGGACGCTTGGAGTAAATGAGGTTAAATGTTACGACATTTTTGCCATTACTCTGTAATTTAATAATATGTATCTCATCTCTATATAGGATATTTCATTGTGGCCAGATTTATTTAGCGTGATTTACCTGTACCGCCACCTCTCTTCTTTTAAAGAACCCACCTCATATCTCTAGTAAATACGACCACTCTTTTACCGTCCGTGCAGTGCGGTTATGGAATTCCCTTCCACAACCCATTCGCGCTAGTTCTTCCCTTAACGCATTTAAAAACAAACGAACAAAGGAGTACTTTTTGACTCAGTAAACATATTACATCATTTGGACATATAATTTGGTATATGTAGTATATTATAATTAACAATATTTATATACTTAGGTTGAAATATTAGTATGTAGTTGTATATGTATCTATTAGTGTGTATGTTTATTGATATATACCAATTTGGTAGAAAATATTATTAGATTCGTCCATTGTACACTAGCTATGCACTATCAATCAAATGCATCTTTCATAAGGTTTGCTGGAAGAAAATTCAGTATTGAATTAAGCTCGTCTTTGTACATGTTGTTTCCGTTGTTTAATTTTATGTTATATATTTACTGTGTGCATTAAAATATAAATGAAAAAATAAATTTAAGTAGATTAGTAAAATTAAAATAATAATTTTGTACCACCTACACAAGATATTTAGCATAGTTATTAAAAAGTACAAAAGGCAACATTGGTATACTATTCGATGATGAGAGAGCCAACCAAATTGTTAATTGACAATACCAAGGAAACATCACATATTTCGGTTTAAAATTTATTATTCCCGGTTATAAGCATTCTATATGCTACTAGTGAAATAGAGCCATGTGTGGCGGCAGACTTTATAAACACAATATTGTACTGAAGTCAAATTGTACCGCGTGAGACTTGTTGGAAAGAACACAGAACATCAAGTCTCAGAAGCAACAAACAATTTTAAATTTTTCATTCATGTTTGTGTTACCTTTCACATCCATTATATTTCTAGTGTTTCATACTTACATCCAACGTGACACTCTGTTTAGCCATCGCCGTGATAGCCTTCTCGTACATATGCGTGTTGTGGATACCCATACCGCAGAATATCGCGAAAGCCTCAACGAAGTTCTCGTCGTTTTGCGTGAACAAAAGCTCGTCAAATTTGTTGATTAACTGTAATAACAAAAAGAAACATATTTAACAAAACGTCCACAAAAAACAAAACAGTCAATTGCGAGTTTCATTCGCCTAAAGAAGATTTCTTGTCGCACGAAGCAAATAAATTGATTGCATTTGCATCTATATGAAAAATACCTAAATATTTACGTAATTTTAAGACCACAAACTTATCAAAGGTTTTCCTTATCCTAGTCGTTACTAGATTAACTCCTTTTATTGATGTATAAGGTGCTTTCAAAATATATGCCATCTCTTTAACAGGAGATAGTATTTGTGTAACAAATTTACTTCATAAATTTAGTTTTTCCCATTCATATAAACTAGCTAATATTTATTAAATAATAAACGTAAGTCATCAGCCACCGCACTGTCCAGAGAATACAAGAATCTTAATTGTCTTAAACTTTAAACAATGTTAACAAAACATAGTATTAATTTAATGCTATAGTTTGTTAGTTAATTCTAATGAAACTGTGTTTAGGAACCACGACATTTAGATTAAAAAGGAAAACAATTTCTGAACTCTTATTTCAAGGATATGTTCTTAATCTTCTAGGGATATCAGAAATCTAGCTTTTTCTTTTTTTCTAGAACAAAGCAATGATTACAATGAAACGACGTACTTAGGTACAATTTTACAAAAAGTTTTATCTAGAAACGAATTTAATTTAGTATGTTATAAAAATATAAATGGTATTATTTAGTGGTTTTACTTTACTATATGAATACACACTATAAAACTGGTCTCCTAAAAGCTGTATAAAATACTAGAACTTAAAAAATATATTGGCCAAAATAAAACATTCTCGGTTGACCAGCGAATCTGCTAATGAGTATTTAAATAACAAATAGAGAAAACAGTGAAGCTGCATTTATAATTTATTACTAGTGTAACCAAAAAAAAGGACGTCGCACTGCGCAAAATTTTAATGTTCTCCTGCAGATTCATATTAACTCAGTAATAAATAGCGGTTTTTATTATCCGCATACATATGCTAAGAGTTGTTTTATTTCATTCTTGATTCTCTGAATTTATTGGCTAGATGTTTAATTCATTACAGTAGAAATACACTTAACTATTTTAGTTCAATCCCCATTTGCTTGACCGTAAAACTGTAAATTAATCAGTCGGCAGTTTCAAGAAAGAACATACAGGTATAATTTAAATAAAAAGCACTAAAATAAGTCTCTTAACGACTCCATGTTACAATAAATCAATGAAAAGTAAGTAATTCCAAAAGAGAAAAGAATTGGATAAAGAAGCAAAAACGGGTCATTATGTTATTAATAAGTTCATAACATATAGCATAACTTGTTTAGGACGTACGCCACTTCTAATACATAAAGAAACCTTTATTAATGTAGAAGTTACAGATGTATCACAAATTGTACGTTAATGGTCGGTGTATTTAATCCTCTGTGTATAGCGGGGAAACAAAGCATTGCTAGCGGTCGCATTGCGCTACTGTTTTTTCAACAATTGAATTTTTCATTCAGAATACGTGCCCAACCTGGTAAACGGCACGCTTGGGACGTAACTTTCTCTACTTCAGACAATTAACATAATATTTAACACGGTTTTAGTAAGTTTCTTAATAATTAAATTCACCTTAAATTTGCGACGGAAATAAAAATGTTCTTTTAAGCTTGGCCTACCTGAATAACTCCGATTATCCTCCCTTCGGAATTCTTAATGGCCATGCAAAGTATTGTGTTGTGTTTGAATCCGGTGCCATCGTCGACCGAAGCATCAAAACGAGGATCTAAATAGGCGTCCACAATGTTCACAGTCTGAAACATAAAGGAAAATTTTAATTCACAAAACATGAACTTTTGCTGCATACCGGCTATTGTTAGAAATTGCAATACGCTATATACTGGAGAGTACTGTGTAGTTATATAGCGAATTTTAAAAGAGAAGAGATATAAAATATATCTCTTTTTTAAAACTTGCTAAAATTGAATGTTTTCATATCTAATTAGCTTATAGAAATGCTTTACTGCATATAAGCCTAGAGATGTCGGAGTTGTCGCGCTATGTAGACTTGTTGGTAACCGTAGTATGATGGTAAACGTTAATTCAGATTTTAATTATACCTACGAGTATCGATTGATTCTATTTTGAACCAGAAACCATATCAACCATCTTACGGTTTATATTAATTACAGATAATTTGAAATTGTGTTGCGTATCGCACTTCGATCAAATTTGCAATTAACTAATTTCGCATACTAGACTTGATAAGATAGAAGATGTTTCATATAATTTTTACAAGATATATATTTTAGTTTCGATCCTGTATACGCATGTCTACTCTAGAAAACTCAATGCCACAACAGTTTTATTTGTACTTAGTGTTTCTCAAACAAATTAATTAACCTGTTCTCAAAAGTGACGCTTTACTGCAGAATTTCTACAATTATTCCGAGCTAGCAAATAGTTTTAATTAAAACCAACTAGTGTTGTTCAGTTCAGTGGTAGTCTAATATTATCTTCTCCATCCTTATCACAGTTATTAAGCTGACTTGGCTACTTGAACTAACAACCATTTTGCAGAGTTCTCAAGTTTAGTGGAGGGTCTATACTATAAAAGTTGGAATAAAGGTTTCGCCACACAGAAAATAAACTTGAAATGACAACGAAGGTTTTAACTGGTTATATGGTCACGAGTAAGTACTTACTAGCAACATAACTAGAACTGTATTATGTTTCTTATTGTTATTCAGGTTTTAGTGTTGATCTTTAGAGAACCACGTGGTCCGGCAAAAAAGTAGTATTTATTCAAATAATCCTTAAATGAATGCTAGCGATTGTACGCCGATTGATTCACATGTATCGCAGGTTCAATTTGATAGTGCCACAAAACCAAATGTGTTACTTGTCGATCATGTTTTAAGCATCGGTTATTATAGTTAATCGAATTGATTCGGCAATATGTTAATACGTAGTCACAACATAAACTACACCACATAATTTTCTGCATTACAATGACAAAATGTACTATTTTTGCCAATAAATAAAAATATTCTCAGAGATTAATTGGCGACAATCAATAAAACGCGATGCTTGGTGTAAGTGCGGGATGCACTTACACCAAGCATCGCGTTTTATTACTTAAGAATCACTACCAGTGACTAAGAGTCGCGTTTATCTTTAACCTATATGGCTTTTTGAGTCAGCCCAACTAGGTTTATAATCATAAAAATTATAAGTGTTTTTGGTTTATTGAATATTATGAGCTTTTAAAGGAAAACTTAAATACTACATATTTAAGTTTTCCTTTTTCATTACCCCGTAAATTTTTTTGGTAATTGGCGTCAGGTTTTTGTTACCACTTAAATATTTTTTGTTTGCTGCCCGCGACACCAAGCTAAATTGCTATACAAGCATAATTGCTATACATACCTCGCCCGTAGTAGCGACGTAGCCCGTGATGCCAATGTTGATTGGAAACCGACTCTCATAAGGCGAGGTCCTTGGCGAACAGATATCGGTATCGTCTCCTGCCTCCAAGTCGAATACCCGAGAAAAACTGCCCTTCGAAGCCTCATGGACTAATAGAACCTGCAACAAAAAATGTTGAGTATTAACAAACGTCCAAACAACTTTAATTTTATTATTATTGCAGTGGGACACGAGTAACTTAAAATCGTTAAATTTGCATAAATAAAAACAAAACTAAATATTTAGCCTGACATGCTTAATGCTGGGGTGTACTATTTGCACCGCCATCCCGCCTACAAGAATTATGCACAATAGGCAGGAAGGAAAATAAGAACATGTTTTTGCATTCATTAATTTCTGTATTATACAATCACCAGTCAAAGACTCGACACGTGTTTCGTTCTTCGACGGAGCATATTTAGAGTGGTCATTTGCGCAGTATCGTACGACTCGTCATAATTTTTGCGAGGGAAGGTCGGTGTAAAATATGCATCCCAAGATTTAAGACACATTTTTGAGCATAATGAATACTTCTACATATTTTGTGTTTTTAATTTAGATTAAATTCATGGAAAAAAAAACATAATACAGGCAGGAAGAAAATATAAAGTACCAATACATGACACTGGCAGAAATTGCAGAATAAGTCGGCAGATTGCCATAAAAAAAATAAAAAAACTATAAAGTACCTAAGTAGTTAATTTGATATTTGTCAGTGCAAAAGTGGCCTAAAGTACGGCAACCAAGAAATAGATCTTTACAAAGTACGACAATAATATCACGAATAATAATGTATTATTTTTAATTTTATACTAATTACGTATAATATTTCAAAATGTTAAGTTTGTATGTAGGTCGTCCTTGCCCTCACTGTAGTATGCTACAGCGGTATGTTGTGCCCTAAAACGATGAAATAAAAATGAATGTTCCTAATGAGGGTAAAGGGGCTTCAAGAGGTTTGCAAGAATTGCAGATAAGAAATTCGTAGCTTCTACCGAAACTGCAGTAATTTTATAAGCCCTTATGATATCAATGCTAAATTCCAACATAACGAAATGATTAGAGACGAAGAACACACGAAGAGTTTGAGAGCGACTCTCTCAATCACTCTTCAAAATTCTTGTCGTTTTCACAGTGCACGTGCTTCAAATGAATTCAAATTTATAGGGTTTCATTCAAGGACTCGTACCACCTATTGTCTTAAGTTTTTTATAATTAATTGTTAATGCTGCGTGTTCAGTTATTAGCTACAAAAACTTGTAAGTAACAACTGCTTTGTTATGTTATGAATGCTTATAATTTTAATATTCATAACAACATAAATTGATTTTCGCTTTATTAAACCAAAGGAAATAATCATGCACTTACTACTTTATTCATTGTTGAAGCGTTATATCTTCAAATTTAAATCCTCTGCAGTACTTTAATTAAACTTAAATCGGAGTTAAAACAGCTTGTAGGCTGCATTTCAATTCTTTATGCAGATTAAATAACATCCCAACGTTCCTTTATTTAAATGTTAATCCAGTTTACATAATTCTGTTCAAGCTATGAACTCGACATAACTGCAGTGTGAATGGAATTCTAAAGATGCCACTTAACTTTCACTAATTTGTTGCATGCTGTAGGTACTATTCTTGTTGGCCAAAAAATATATTTTTTTCGTGAGCATATATATGTAATGGCTCAGTTTCAATCAATGAGAAATTAAAAAAAAAACATTATCAAATGTAGATTCAAAATCTATCTATCTAATCGGTAAAAACTGGCAATATTAGCCATCCATTTTTCCCGTAGTGTTCAAAAAGATTAAATATCGCAGTATACCTCGCTATAAATAAATAATGCAGCTGATATATTCTGATAGCTAATTATCTGAAATATTGTATAGAAATAACTAAAATATTTCTGACTTTAGCTGAAGTTTTCGTAATTAATTTCAATCACTTACAACATAACAAAAGGGAAATGGGATTGATTGTGGGTGTCACTTACTTGAAACTTATGTTGGTCTTATCGCTTAGGGTAGCAAACAAGCTTTTCCGCATTTTTATACAAATTGCCAAATTTCTAAATGTTTCATTAAACAGATATGCTCTTTCTCCCCGTGATATAATAGTTGCTTAAGGCCAACAACGCAACGATAACGACGAAAACGCACGACACGATTGCGAAAAAAAAGAATTTCGCATTTCGTGTGGAGTTGGAGTGCGGCCGCCGAAATATTATTATATGAATTTGTTTTCACGAAATCGCGATCGCACAGTTGCATTAGTAGTGCGGCCACGGCTTAAAAAAAATAAGTAACCATCTAGCAGTATATATGCAGGACACGTAAAGCAGTCGCACTATCATTAAGACTACGCCACCTACGATCGTGCACGATAAAACCGGCCACATTATGTGTTATTACTAGAATAACTGACCATTAACACGATACGATATTTTTACGAGCAATTCCGATCAGTGTGTAATGTGCAGTATTTTATTTTATTTCAGAACAGAACGAACTTGGATGAATCAGATTTGCGCATCGTTTTTAGGTAACTCCACCCGTCGTCGTAACAAAATATGTTTTTATGAATTATTTCTCTAATGACACTAAAACTAAGATGATCAATGCATCTACATACCACAAAAGGACTTTTTGAATGTTGGTATAGGTAGCGGAGCCATATCACACGAACTTACCACATTTATAATCATATCGAGGGGTGAAAGGCTATTTGTTTGAAGCGACATTTTGGACGATATGGAGTTATATACATATTCGGATTCAGCGAATTTTTCTGCGTCGTCTGAGCCGGGTTTCGTACAATTCTGAGCACTTTTATGGCGCTTAAAACAATGCCATTTTAGTGCATAATTCTCAAACATGATGTATGATCAGACTTCAAATTTGCCATATTTTTTTAGTATATCATTTAAGCTGTATACAAAAACAGAGAATCGGATCATAAGCCGTTATTCCGTACCTAAAATTTTAGTTCGATGGCAGATAAATTGTTTTTCGATGTAGCTATCTTTAGATGAAAAGTCCCTTCAAACATTTTGCTTACGACTACTTACTCTGTGCAATGTCGCTTCAACCAATTTGCCGTCAGCCAAATTCATTAAGACATGTCGTCGGTTCAACCCTTTCGCTACAACTGTTTTTCACTCTGTTTAGAACAACCAAGTTATATAACTCCTTTCAAAATCTGAGACCTCAAACAACTCTTTAAGAATGTTCATCGTTGCTTAAGCCAACTTTCCTGAATCGTTAACAAAACCCAAAACCCAAACCCAAATTGGTAGTTAAACAAAATAGCCTATTCCTATTATTATTGAGTAACGTCGATTCAATCATTTTGCTTTCTCCTGCATAAGTACTGTAAAGTCACTTAAACCATTTTGCCTGCTGCTGATTAGTGACAATGTTGGAAGTTGAATCATTTTTCTTTACTCTAAAAATAAGGCGATACAGATCATTTTGTATTAAGCGACAATTTATCTTATACTCATAACTGTTTTTTAATTGAAAATTATACCAAAACATTCAGGGATTTTTTTTCAATAAAAATTTGCGATCCCCATTATAGAAAGAGCACTAGTTTTTTCATAACGATTTTTTTTCCAAATTTTGAATCTTTAAATGGCTCTCCTGTAAAGTTCGTAAAATGTCGCTTAAAACAAATAGCCTTTCACCCCTCGATATAAGTTTATAATTATTGACTAAGATATTTTTAAATAGGTAACTAAGAACATTTATAAAAATATTATGAAAGTTCCTTTAAATGTATTTGTCAAATTTTCCTAACGAAATCGATGGAATTACAGCCTTACGAAGTAATTGAGCAATGCATGATCATTATACGTATATACTTAAGAAAGTGTATATTAGTTGGATGTCAATGGAATAATGTTTTGTTTGATCTATATAAAACTAATACATAAGTATTACTGCATTTGCACATTATACATACTCGAAAATCGTCATATAAATGTCTCAATACCCTACAATTACGTGTACGTGTACGCAAATTGTAAAATTGTAATCTACTATTCTAGGACATAATATCTTATTTGAAAGAAAACGAGCACAGAAAAATCTTAATATTATTGAATAAGAAATAAATACATGCAAGAGCATGCTAATAAATAAGATACGACATCTTCTTGATACCTGTATTAATAAAACGCTTTGTTCTAAACGACTGACTAACTGACGGATCAACTCACAGCCTTAATCATCGAATACTGAAACTTGGATATAGAGAATACACCAAGTATTCTCTATATGGTACTGGCATTCGATAAGAAGGATATTTTTATTCACCCCTAAGAGGATGAAGAGGAGTGGCAAAATTTGTATGTAAAGCAAAGCTGGTACAGAAAATCTTAACCTAAATTATTTTTCTATTATCAACATGCTGCAAGTGTTTCGTTAGGCAGTTACTGCAAATATTTTAATTGGCGTTTGCGACGGGCCTCGCACAGAGCACAAAGTAACCAAAGTGATGATATTAAACTCCAATATTGTCCTACAAACAGCGGTAATTGGCCAAAACAAAATTCATTCGACCCAAGTTTACTCTGGCCAATTTGAAATTATTTTGGGAGTCAATTTGAATGTTAATTTTATTGTAGTCTATCGTGGAGATTGGCTATGTAGAAAGGTAAATTCAAATTGGGCTGATAACACCTGGTCTCAAATTCCCAGCTACATTCCCATGAAAGGTCCGGATTTACTTACTGATAAGCATCTACAGAAGATTATACTGCGACCTGAATTTAGCTTTTTATAAGGGAAGGTTTTTTATCCACAACAAAACTACATAATTATGAAATCGTTTTATTTATATCATAAATACAATAATTTTAATAAAATGTTACTTTTATTTTGGGATCTGTTTTGGAACCCAAAAGTCTATTAAGTTATGGTAGGTCCAATAATGCAGGAGTCTAGCTTTTAACTCACACAAAATAATACTGGAGGCAGTCTATTCTTAAAACCATTTAAACAATTAACGCCGAACATTCCACATTCTGCAGGTACAAGTATATCCCGGAATATATTTTCATTGTATCGATAACCGTGGCTAGAATATTACTATCCAAGAACAAATCCCAAGTTCCATTAAATAAGTAGACTTTATTTCATTACATTGTTCGTTAATATTTAAGTTTTCTTGGGATAACATCCAATTATAGTAATGCCTGGGTCGGCTCCTTGCACGTCTGAATGATCAATTAGTAGATCAATCTATACAAATAAAAATGAATAAATTCTATATCAACAAAAATGAATCGCCAAAATGTATGTAAACGCATAACTTGAGAACAACATGAACGATTTGGTTCATTCTTTTTTTATTGTGCTTAGAATGATCAGCAACAAGATTTGTATAAAAAAAGTATTAATAAAATACGAAACATCAGATATTTGTGAATAAAATAAACGTAACTATTGGTAACAAACAAGTATAATCACGATATGTGTGTAGCAAAACTTTCATCCAAAATATAGTTTGGCAAGAGGAATCTAATTTCCTGTTACCGAAATAACTTATCGGTAATATTTAATCAAAATGGTAGTGTAACTACGATTTTGTAGAACCAGACTAAGCGTGGGAATTAAACAGTATCTATATTAAATGCTTTTGAAACATATGCCACCCCTTTCATAGTGTTTCGTTTTTCTCTCATACCGATTTTAATAGTAGGTATAGAAATTTCTGTATAATGATAAATTTTCCGTACATAAAAAAAGTTAAAAGGTAGAAAAAGCAGAAAGAATGAGCAGTCGTCTCGTGTGCTATAACGTAATTATAATTATATAAATAAAAAATGAAAAAAAAAACAACACAGATTTAGTCGAATACATAATTATATTTTGGAAACACCAAAATTATAAAACCGATTTTAAAAAGACAAACTATTATAGAAAGTTACGTTACCGCAGAATAACAAACTATATTTCAAGACGAGGTTCCTCGGGAATGAAGACTACGCGGCTGAAAGCGCTCGGTAAGCCAACATTTTTTACTTTGTTTATAAAAAGGTTTTCAATTCCAACATCTTTTGAAAGTGACAGCTCAAGTCACGAATGCTTCTAGCGGGCTAGCAACCTTTTTTGATCGGGATATTCAGAAGAGGACAATCACGAGTAGCACAAAGAAATAACAAAATGCATTACGCGGTTGAAACTGGACGGGACATATAGTATAAAAAGAGGAATGATTTGATTATTTGTTTGTAATGAATAGACTCCGGAAGTACTGGACCGATTTGGAAAATTGTATCATTTTCATTCATCCACAAAGCTACGTTATCCCAGGGGCTATATTTAACAATGAAGTTTCCACGGGCACGGGAGCTACGCGGCTGTAACCACGTACGGGAAGCTAGTTTTTTATAACTTATTAAACGCGGAGTAAAGGCGTAGGTACAGTAAAATCTAGATATGGACGTTGTATAAACTTTTAAACTTTCGCGTATCATAATTATAATTTATAACACACAGGTATTAACGCGATAAAATTTTAGATTTTTTTAGGGGAGTTATGTGCAACTGTCGCTCTACTTTACAGTCCGCTGGATATCGGGTCTACGAGGGCATCGGAGGGTATTCTGCAGTGATACTTCGTAGTGCAACGAGTAATCAGTTAGATATGAACATCAAACCAAATGTACGGTTATGAAATACTGTCGGTTAATAGAATAGATTGATTTTAAAGCTATATATATTATCATTTGCTTTATTTTTATTTTATTTGTTTAAATTTATTTCGGTTCACCAACAACTTAACATACATTTGAACAAATATATTTTAAACATTATCTTAGATCTAAATGTAATTGTGTAAGACTTATAGGTAATAACAACATTCACAGTTACAGATCTCTATGTTACTATATATCAACTACTAATTACAAAGTACAAAGTTCAAGAGTATATTATTACCATAAACTACAATTTTATTTTTTTTCGAAACGACCATCATGTATCATAGTGGATATTGCAGCCTTGTCACTACATTGATTTTATAATCTATACATATAATAAAACTGTAGAGGTCGAATGTCTGTACATAGAAATTGATAGAAATAAAAACGCTAATAGAACACATCCACATTTTATTTATTGTCTGTTTTTCTGTTTGTACGGGCTAATCGCCAAAACTGTGGTACCGATTTAAATGAAATTTCGCATGGTGGTACCTTATATCCCCAGTCAACATTAGAAATTGCGAAACTTAATCACAGAAATTTAATGAGTTCCCGTGGGATAGTTAAAAAACTAAAGGAATAACAAAATTTAATCATACACCAAAGAGGTAAATAGAACATTAGGTGTTAACAAGAATACTCGTAGACTTAAAATCCCTGCTAGTAATCTTCACTTCTCGGAGTAGTAATCTTCACTTCTCCAATTAATGTTCTGCGTAGTGGAGGATCTAAGGGTAAGGGCGTACGGTTTCCTCGTAATACGAGTCAAAACTCTGAAGCGTATTTTTATATCATATTTTTTATTTTTTTTAGAACATTAGTTGTTAACAAGAATACTCGTAGACTTAAAACCCCTGCTAGTAATCTTCACTTCTCAGAGTAGTAATCTTTACTTCTCCAATTAATGTTCTACGTAGTGGAGGATCTAAGGGTAAAGGCGTACGGTTTCCTAGTAATACGAGTCAGAGCTCTGAAGCGTATTTTTATTTTATTTTATTTATTAGTGACAAAAAACAGTTACATGAATAGTAAATACCAAGGTTATGCTTTGATTCCCGTTCCCGCGCGCGCATATTCTCATATCAGCCCTTATAACATCCACAGCTGAATATGGGCCTTCTTCGAAGTGGGGTGTTACCATAGTTGCCACGCTTGACAGGCAGGTTTGTGACCGCAGTATTATATATATGTATGTTAAATAAGAAGTGCCCAACTCACTCAACATTCAGCAAGCTTATTAAAGAACACTATTTGCGTTTATAAATTGTCCCTTTGTTGTATACTTTTACTTATTACTATTATTACTAATTTTATATATTTATAATTTATGTATATCTATTATATGTTGTTTATTTTATGTTATGGTATGTATTATTATGTATATATTTTGTGTATAATGACATAATCTTAGGTACCTATATTATATATTTATACCAAATTATTGGTATTAGATTAACAGATCTTAATTTTTGAATTACACGCTATCTATCTACATAATTAACCTAATGAATTACATTATCCATCCGAAGGTTGTCTGGAAGAAATTGATTTATGCGATAAGACCGCCCATTGTAATGTGTCTACTAAATTTTCTTTGTCCTGTTTACTTACTTATGTGTACAATTAAGAGTATTCTATTCTATTCTATGTAACTATTAAAGTTCTAACTACGGTAAATCCTAAACTTTTTGAGTGAGTAAGGATTTACCGACATGAGTTGGTGAATCTAAGGATTAATGAAAATGGAACTGTGTTCTCGGGCTTTTACCAATAGAATTTAGTACATCCTGGGTTAGGTTAAAAGGTTATTTTAAGATTTACCAAGTGAATGGTGGTTTAAGTTCGAATCGCTAATCTGTTCAGACTTTTATTATTATTAGTTGATACATCTTAAGTTTTACTGTAAAATCTAGGGGAAACCCGAAAAGAAATCTTAGAATTTACATAAAGATTTCCTATTCGGCGTGGGGATCGAACCCACCGGACCCCGATTGTTATAACAACATCTATAACAATTATTTATCAAGGAACGAGCAGCAGCGTTGAGTGGTTCAACATAATACGTGTGGTCACCAACCCGCTTTCCAAGCTGGTGACTATGGCAAATACCCTCCTTCGGGAGGAGGCCCATGTTCGGCACTGGACGTTATATGGGCTGATGATAATTATGTATTAGTATTCGTTTAAATAAATAATAATTAATATTTATAACCCTTATTGTACAATAATAAGAACAGAAAACTCAAAACTAAACGTTATACAGGTACAATTCGCGGCCTTATCACATAATATGATCTCTTTCAGGCAACTGAGGACGAAGTAAAACAAAAGAGTTTGAGAGAAGCGCAGGGTTATTGAAGTAGTAAATAGTGTAATTGTATTTTTTCATGATAACTATCCGAGATTTGCACACTACCTAGTATTCTTGTTAACCCGACGTGCGAAGCTAAAATGCTTGTGTTACGAGTGGGTCCACGTGTCGGTAGTACAATAGGTGGGGATCGAACGGTCGACCACAAGATCGCAAGTCCGACGCCTTAGCGCTTAAATAAATAATCTTTTCTTAACCGACGGTACTAAATGTGCATAAATCGAATTGATGCAAGAGAAGTAAATAACACACATGAATCAGTAACACGTTAATCCCGAGGGCAAAGATTTTGTCACCAAGCTTATCGCTTTCCATTCTCATTAGTGCTCGTGACACGCTTTTATCTCAAACGCCGACCCGAGTAGGGTTTCTACGTAACCGAAGTAACAATTATTATTACGTGCGTGAACATGAAATATCATGTACACATGTAATCTCCGTAGCGTAGTGGAAAATTACTGGCTCCTTGGGTTCGACCCCACGCCGGACAATCCTAATTAAAAGTACCCGTACTTTAAGGTGGTCCGTCTAAAAAGTTAAAATAATACATAATAATTAAAAAAACAAAGTTCATGGATAATTCCTCTTTTCTCTTTAATACACAGTGAAATAAAAGCTTTATTTCCAAGTAGCCTTTTTATAATATTTATTCCACTAGGCCCTTTATCGCAATTTGAGGGATGATATCAATCAGTCAGATTTCCGCATTTGGGAATGTTATTAATCAGAAATAGAAGAAAAGATGGATGGAATCCGATAAAACATTGTCAGATACATATTAATTTGATATTCTTTGAAAAAAAAAGCGAAATTTGAGATTTAAAAAATAATAGGTAATAATTAATAAACAATTTAAAGTATTTCTTGTATTTGTGATAAAAACAAATGATAAGGCCATTTTTAGATTGATCCCGTGAAAATACCAATAAAAGTTTTATTTGAAAATGTGTCCTTAAAATGTAATACAAATTTTACAGGGCGTACAAGCTCGTAACCGCCATTTATTCTTTAAGCCGTAACAAGTTGTAAAGGTTTAACTTTAGGTCAGTAAACATTTTGTTAGTTTAAATTTCAGCTGTGGTCAAACACTAGACTCATAATACTTAAAAGTTAACGTTAAGCTAGCCCTTTTAGTTCTATGTGGTCAACCATGTCCATTTTAGTTGTTTTATGGACTAGCTTCGCGCGAGGCTTCACACATGTGGCTCCCGTTCCAATTTCATACTAAATATTGCCCATGTTCATCACCATCAGCCCGTAGAACGTCCACTGCTGAACGTAGCCTCCTCCCGAGGGAGGGTATTTGCCAAAGTCACCACGCTTGGCAGACGGGTTGGTGAACGCAATATTATGTTGTGCCACACAAGGAAACGCTGCTGCCCGTTCTTTGATATACGATTATTATTGATGATGTTATAATAATTGGGACCAACGGCTTAACGTGCTTTCCAAGGCACGGAGAGTAGTCCCTCAACCAACCAGACTCGGAAAGAAATCTTAGAATTTACACAAAGATTTCCTGTCCGGACTGGGGATCGAACCCACGACCTTCGAGATTTAAAGCCAGCCAAATGCCGCTACGCTACGTAGTTTGCTCATGTTGTATTTCAATGGTGATCAAAATGAATCAAATACGTGCAATAATTTTGAGTTTATTCGTAACATGTTACATGTTATAATATTATTAGCTTTCCGCCGTGCGGTTTAATCCACGTAGCTCCAGTAACCGTGGGAACTTTATAATAAAATATAGCCTAATACTATGTTACTGAGGAATAATGTAGCATTCTAATTGTAAAGAATTATCGAAATCCGTCCAATAGTTTTGCGTTTACTCGTAACACGTAATCTTTCCTCTTAATAATATTATATTGGTTCTGTATTTTCCAACTCGCCATCGACATAAAATGTATCCCCACATAATATAATCGCCTATACTACCACTGCACTGCGCCAAAACTTTGCGTAGATATATGTATAACATTTTATGAATGATTGACTAACATTAGCTCTATGCTATCCATATTTTTATAACATACATAGTGCCTTGTATCTTGGCTACTGCTGGCAGAAGTCCAATAAGCTGATACATTGTTCAATTCACGACGCACGCCTAAAACGAATGTCAGACTACTTTTAAAGGATAAATGCCAAAACTGCTTCCAAATACATTGTAGTGCTATTTTATGTATTGTGGGGTTGTTTATGTACGTACATAAAGCCATAATTTAAAATATTTTGTATCTTCTTAATACTTACTTGCTAAGGTCACGCAATATGCCTGAAGGAACATAATTTTCTATATATAAAAAATCTTTACAAGAGGTCAATAAACAACTCAATAGCAGTTTAAACAAACACAAATCTAAACAAATATAAATGATTGATGACATGGCTGATTCATTTTTATAGTGTTGATGGTGAATACTGAAAACCAGGTTTCTATAAAAGAAAACACGAGAAGTGTCAGAATATGTGATGGGCAACGTCGGGGACACACCTACAGCTAGCTTAATGTAGCTATGTATAATATTTTAGGAAAATCCACGTGGTCCAACTAAAAGTTTAAATAAATATATTAATAAATTAAGACCAATGGCAATATTCTAACCTTCATCTGAGATATAACCCCTAATGTCTATATATAGGCTTCGGTATATCCCAACCGGTCGTTGAAATGTATCAATATCTTTTACAACACATCTCTAAGAGGAACCTACTAAACGTAATATCCATTCCAGTAAGCGAACTACACTAATCAATACATGAATAGAGGTTGTATATTGTTAATTCCTGTGGTCTCATAAAGTTGTCCGAATGAATTAAATGCATGTCTCATCGTTAGTTCGCGAGAGAGATTACATCTCTAACAACTCGAATAAATAACTTATGGTGGCTAGTGCAAGCAATGAAATTGCTGCTATTCTGTCTCCAACCTTTCATAAAGATGGTATTAAAACCCCTGATGAAATAAACACAATTACTCTTCGGTTTATTTCATCATTAACCTGTCTGGTCACCCCTATATTAAACCATTGGCACCACAAACGGGTCTCGAGTCCATATTAAACTATTCACACCTTACATGAGAACCTCTGTTATTACGTTATAAAAACGAAATAACTAAATTATACTTTACTTCTCTCAGTAAAGTTTACATTAAGGAACTGACCCAACGTTTATGTTCGTAATCATTAGACCTTTGAAACCTTTCACCAAGAAAATGACGTTTAAGTAAAAGTTTTTGTTTGAAATTAAATTAATTCTACTAAAACGATCTAGCGTTCAAAAGGAATATTGAGATGAAACTTCAAAGACACAATTAAACGCTAACTCAAAGACTGAAGACAACAAATATCAGTTACAACTTTTTAACGAGGAATTAAAAACAAGCTAAATAGAACGTATATCATATACCTACAATCTATAAAATTCTTTGTTTACTCTATACTCTATATTTCTTATAAATAACTTTGATTTGTAGACCATAAGATGATTTTTCTAAAAAATATACACACCAACTAATATTATAAATGTTTGTAGATTAAAATGACTTCGAATCTGTGTAAAGGACGTCCGTTCGTACAACCTCGATTATCTTGTATAGCAAGGCACTTGAATTCATTTTGTCATTTATATTTATCATCAGTTACCGTCCAAAATTTCAGGAGATTCTGGAAAGAAACTATTTTGTAATATAGGTACATATATTTATTTTAAACTAGCTGCGCCCCGCGGTTTTGCCCGCGTCACTCCGCTCCAGTAGGTCGGAGCGTGATATTTTGTAGGCTATATGTTAATTGAGCCAAATCCATTCAGTAGTTTGGCGTTAAAGAGTAACAAACATACATACGCTCACGTACATAGGCCCACTCAGGAGGCTAAGTGCGGAAATCCTTTTGCCTAACTAACTAACTAACATACGTCCACACATACAAACTTTCGCATTTATAATATTAGTAGGATAAGATTATCTAAATCATTTTTTTTAATCTACGATACTTACTTAGGTTATATAACTTCACATTTTACGGAACTGAAATTTAAATATAAACTGCAGGCAATACACAAAGCCTTGGTATGTAAACTCCACTGTAACTCTAAACAGGTTTGGCAGTATATTAAAACAAACTATGCACTGCAGTAAAGTTTTTGTTCGGAGTGTATACTGTGCCAAACTGCGGTCAACATTCAATAAGCGCTATATCATACAGTTTCAAATACTGCACTGTATTGTAATAAAGTGCCGTAAGGCCAAATATTGTGGACACTGCGGATAGTAAATATATGAGTTATACCTTTTATCTGCTATAGATACGTATAGACCAGAGAAGTGCGAGTTCGTTGCCGTCTCTAGACCCTTGTACATAAATACTTCTTCTTTACCAAACCGTTTATACCAATGTCTTTGAGGGATATTACCATAATCACACCCTTGGCAGGCGGATTGTTGATCGCAGCAAGATGGCAACTAACCTTAAGCTGATAGATGCTGCTGCCCATGCATCAGCTGTATATATTTTAGTCTGTGTCTTACGACACCCATGGCAAGACATTGGGTGGTCTATTCTATGCCAGAAACCACAACTCTCAACCCTTAAACAAACCTTAAATTAACACTTTTATGGTTATCTGTATTAGTAGCTATAAGAATTGCCTGCATTACAATAAAACTAATCGACCTTGAGAGGGACATGCATATGCAAATACATGATTCATTGACTTCCCAAGATATTGAATATCCATGACGGATTTCCCTAAGAAAATAATTACTTAGCAACTAGCATGCAACAACACGTCTCGCTTTATTTTTCCCTTATATTTTTTGTGATGACAAATTGTTGAGATGTTAATACGAGATAAATGTCAATTAGTATGCTAGCATTTGCGTCGATGACCGCGATAAGCTCTCTGGCGCCACCTAGCGGCGACGTTTCAATCATCATTAGATAGCTCCTATTAAATACAGTTTACTGGCGTCGACCAGCCGGAAGAATTATGGTTTCCACGCATAAAATACCATACAAATTGATGTTGCAGTTTTCTACGGGTTCGACTCTATAATTTGAAAAGTCTCGACTCATTAGTCTGACGCACGCAGTCAGTTGCAGTTACTAATTGTAGATACTGCACATTCTTTCGAGGAAAACAAGACCAGACATAGTAAAACTTAGATGTGGGCAGATAAAGAGACTGCGCTACACGGCGCATTTTAAAAAGTTACTGTGGAGATATTTGAAAACTTAAAATATATGTAATATTATGGACACGAAATACTTTCTAAGGGTTCTATTTTTGTTATAGCTGGAATAACAGGCATTTCTGAATATTAGCCATGTTCACTAACTGACTCCTGATACATCGACATCTACAGAGCAAAAAGTATAATGTCACTAAATGCAAACTGGGCATATGGTTTACGGCTTAGTAACACCACCCCATGGCTTCCCATGAGTGTCCTCAGATACTAAAGGACATACACTTGATGGATAGGCAGCAGCCTCTATCAACTCAAGGTTTTTTAACCTCTTACTACGATCACCTTTATAATAAATAAATAAATAAATAACCAACTCGTCTGCCAAGCGTGGTGATTAAGGCAATATACCTTAACGATCCCGGCTTAATAAGGTTTATAATGATAAGCCCCATGTTCTGCAGTGGACATAAACGGGCTATTGAAGGAATGCAAACACTTAATTTTGGGAGACAATTGTTTTTTTTTAGTTTAATGAGATTACTAGCCGAGTTTTGCAGTCTACTAGTATTCTTGTTAACCCCTCGTGCTAAGCTAAAATGCTTGTGTTAAGAGTGGGTTCACGTCGGTAGTGCAATGGGTGGGGTTCGAACCTGCGATCACAAGTTCGACGCCCTAGCCATTGAGCTACGGCCGCTTCAAAGTTACTGTTATATAGCTGTTATATAGTTATTAAATCACGCCACGTATTTGTAAAGATTAAAAATATTGTGGACAATAATTGATTAATCCCAAAACTGATAATCTACAATACAATGTGGGTGTTAATGAGAATATCTATTTCCGAGGCTTAGACGCGTGCTCTGAAAGCATCGACAAATCTAATCAGTAAATATAATACAGATTATACCAAGGTTCATCCCCTTTGTATAGTAAATCTATTTAACTATCAAAGGAATATTGTTATTGTTAGTGAATACCGATGTAAGGTCACACAATTTGTCTTATTTTAGATGCTTAACGTTCGTGATTCGAACTATTTTAGGCGAGATTATTGTAAATCATATACATTTATGGTTACATATACATATTATATATGAAATGAAAACGTTTATGAAAAACGTTTTCATTTCATTTCATTTCATACCCGAGCGGTAAAACTTCCGATTTTTCGTCGGATGGCTTGGCTTATAGGATTCGGTCTAATTTAAGTGGATAAACATAAATATAAAATCTAATCTAAATGATCAACTAACATAATGAAAAAGAATAAAAAGCCCATAAAATATTAATGGAGAGTTCTTACAAAGCTTTACTAAGGGTTATAATCCTTCAATCTCATCGCCAGCGACCGCCCTGAGCCGAGGTCCAAGCCCCACAGTGGGCGGGCGCAGGTTGCTTAGTTTGTAAGTTTTAAACCATTTATTAAGGCTGGCGCTCTGCTCGCCTTTATGCCCGGTGAAGTAGCAAAAGTTCTTACAAAGTTATGATTACTTACGAATCGAACATTGATTTATCAAATACCATGTATTCTCTCGTAAAATCACCTAAAGATAGAAACCTAAAATTAGTCGAAACAGTTTTTTCTGTTAAATATGACAAGATTATTATAGCAATTTTGTAGCTTAGATTAAATTGTGTGCAAGTTTCCTTATACAATACGTAGAGACTAGAGACAATTATTAATTCGGCTCGGAATATCACAATAATGTGTTCACTGAACAATTTTAGCATGTAATTCATATTGCTTGACAATATTCGTATGTTGTATCTTCGGAATAGATTGCACTAAAATAGACTGCCAGTTACCAGTGTTAATATAGTCTATATTTATTGGTATCTGTTACCGAGATGCAGATATTATTCAATTTACCGTTATCTATATATAACTACTCTAAACTATTATATAAAGCTGTTTGTTTGTTTGCTTGAATGCAGTAATCTCAGAAACGATTGGTCGAATTCGATTTTTTTCAGTGTTTATAACTTATTGGTCGAGGAAGGATATAGGCTGTATTTTATAATTATAACTTACGGAACTTACGTGAATCCGCCTGCAGAGCTAGTTATATAATATTTAACTTTAAAAAATCGAAACACCCATAAACGCACCTCTACTCTATCTCACATACTCATAAGGGTTCATGCATAAAGTACGTAGTTTCATAATTTTTTGAGTCCTGTCTAAGTCACTCTGACGTCACATGTTATACGATTTTAAGTATGAACTGGCTAACAAAACAATAATTAAAATCGAAACCATTTATGCATACACATAGAGTTGAAAATATTTTTAAGTTTTTCATGAATAGTTCAAATTTCGCGATTTAATATCTAAATAAGTAAAAAATTTATTTATATGAAAATATGATGTAACAAAACTAAAGGACTCTTCCCTCCCATCATCACTAAATGTCACACTTTCTTAACTCCCTCCCTCCCGCCTATAAGTGTGACGTAGGTACTCTATGGATGGCCTCTACTAAATGTATACCGAACTCTTCTCAGCTCACATTACAGAGATGATATTCGTGATTTAAAACTATCCATCTAAAAAAAACACCTTAAGCATTCTGGCATATCACTTTGTATATCTAGCATCTATATTTTATGAATAGGTTTTCACGAGAACAGGAATCACGCGGATAAAGCCAGAGGGTAGTAATATACAAAATGTAATTCAATACCAAAGCTCTCACGAACAATTGAATCTCTAATATAATTCCTCTCATAACCTATGACTTAATCAGCAAAACTCGTCAAAACTAATTAAAATAACGCGTCCAGGGTTTTCTAGTACCCCTTTAAGAATACCTATCCATTGGAATCTGAGAAGTCATTAAAAGCAGCAGAGAATGAGAACGCTACTTCTGAACCGGAATAATAGGAATAATAGAAATCAGAAAATAATTCTACCCAATCTATACACATAAATATTCTATTTGTAACAGAAATGTAATAGCTGTTTTTTAACAAAAAACACAATTGCATTTTGTATGTCGGTCTGTGTCTGTGTTCGGCTGTTTGTTCCGTAACGTCTTGCCCGATTTTTACAGGACTGTCACTATATAGCCAATTTTATCCTTCTAATATTATAAATGCGTAAGTTTGTATGTGTGGATGTATGTATGTTTCTTACTCTTTCACGCAAAAACCACTTAATGGATTTGGCTGAAACTGTGCACGGGGATAGTTAATACACTCGATTAACATATAGGCTACAAAAAATCTCGCTCCGACTCACTGGAGCAGAGAAACGCGGGTAAAACCGCAGGTACTTATTGTTAACAACGCTTCTCGAGAGCATTTTCCCAAAGGTCGTAATTAATCATATCCTTCTTTACCACTCCATCAATGTAATACCAATATCCAACGATTCGACCTCAATCAACGTTACCCGTAAGCTAAGTAAATATGAACTATCAAATAAAATACGAGAATAATATTCATTTATACGAGAGAGAGAGAGTTTGCTTTTAATGTAGGGTTGCCATGATATTTGACAGAATTTTTAATCGAAGCGGATCGAAGGAGTTTCCGGGGGGTTTTAGTGGTTAGTAGGGTCCTCTCCTCGTGGTATGAGTTTAGCATACCACGCTATGGAGAGGGCGAGCCCCACATATGCCACCGCCAGCGCGCGAATACGCTGCAGCGGCGGTGAGAATGCGTAAATGCATTTCCCACCGGAAAAAAAAGGTATCTTTAAAACTAAAACAAATCCGAGAAAACTTGGACGGATGGCAACCCTATCCCAATGACATACAAATATTGTAGTAACAGTCAATATTCATAAGTATAAAATGTGTGAATATCACTAAAAATGAACACCTACTTTGCGGACTTTACAAAGCTTGGCCGGATTCAATGGCCCACGGATTATGCAGTGTAATTTTCATTCATAATATGTTTGAACAAAATTTTCAGTTAAAATAGCTAGAGCTTGACTTGTTTGGTGAACTGGCCGATGGTTGGTTAAATATGTAAGGGTTATGGAGCGAAATAAAATAGCGTGTGAACTATAATTATACGTATAACTTACACTATCTTTATAAAAAAAAAATTGTAGTCAAAAGTGTAATGTATTAATATAGAATAAAGCTTAAATAGCTCTACCTCTGTAGCGTAGCGGTATTTGGCTCGCCTTGAATCTCGGAGGTCGTGGGTTCGATCCCCGCTCCGGACAGGAAATCTTTGTGTAAATTCTTAGATTTCTTTCCGGGTTCGGTTGGTGGAGGGACTACCATCCGTGCCTCGGAAAGCACGTTATCCCGATTGAGCCGAGCCGTTGATCCCGATTGTTATAAAATCATCTATAATAATCGTATATCCAGGAACGGGCAGCAGCGTTTCCTTGTGTGGTACAACATAATACTGCGGTCACCAACCCGCCTGCCAAGCGGTGGTAACTATGGCAAATACCCCCCCTCTCGGGAGGAGGCCCATGTTCAGCAGTGGATGTTATACGGGCTGATGATGATGATGAAAGCTATTTACTGTTGAAGTCTTGAATATTTTAGTTTATCAGTCTGTTAACGTCTACTGCTGTGTTCAACACTTGGCCATACACATATGGAACATGGTCTTCCTCTTTAACAGACCTTGGGAAGCCACACTGGCTAAGGGATATTGTCATAATCACCACGCTTGGCAAGTGGATTGGTGATCGAAGTAAGATGAGAGTATCTTTGAGCTGATAGTCATGCTTTGTCCCTTGATCGCCTCTTACGACACCCATAGGAAGATGAGGGGCGTTCTTTTCTAAGGAAACCACGCAGCGTCTCGATATATGACTATTTAATATCAATTATTGTATACAATTTTCAGTTAAGGCATGACCTAATGAAATAGAAGACCTATAAATATTTTGATACACAACTATAAGCTATCCAATTGGATTTTAGAATTGTATGTTATGTACATTAAATTTGAAAATTGAGATGAATAAATTTACCTCAAACCTGCATCTTAGTTATAGCCCTTTATGCTTGAACCAATTCGGCTACGGTGGATCCCAACCGGTCACCAAAATTTATCAATCTCTTTTGTAAAACGTCTCTAAGAGGAACGCTAGTGGCATCTATCGGTAATGATCAACATTACTTCGACAAATATCTCCAAAGTTGCATTTGGAATTCTAGTCCTGCCTAGTAAATTTATTAATCGCAATTTTGAAATTAATAAAAAAATAAAAAAATATGTACATTAAGATAAGTAATGTATCTACATGAAAAACTTTACAATAATTTAGTATAGGATATTAATGATGGGACCAGAAGGTATGTAACCTTCGGATATTATCCATGACAACAAATTCTGAGATTTCATTATCAAAACAAGTTAAATTAATTTTCGTCTCGTCTCCTAAGGGATTTCCTATAGTAAGAAATTTGTATTATAAGAGCAGTTCGCTTAAATTGTTCGTCAAATTAATCAATTTAGAAATATTTGATATTGAAATTCGATACCAAATAAGTGGTAGACATATTCAGAATAAAATTGTTAAGAATAATGGAAATGAGACATTTGACAAAAGCTAATATCTTGAAATATTATACAATATTATTCACAAGTAATTGATGTTTACATCTAGCTGTTGACATCTAAGGATTTCAAATCTATTTAGATACGCTTAAGGTCAGTTTATCTTGACGTCTTTAAGATGTACCCTCGCGGTAAATATAACCTATGAAAATTCTTGTTCTGCCTATTATGCAGCTATCCGTTTTCTGGTAATATAAGTTGGTCATGTATAATGATGTGATAATCTCCTGATCATTGGTTGGCAAAGAACCTTCTGATGCCCTCGTTTATGAAGTTTATATACCTATGTAGTATAAACATATATGGAGATCACATTCCATATATAAATCAGTGACATGATGTGATGTATTTACAATGCTATTTGGGACATGAGAATAGGACCCTCTTCATTTTGATGTCTACGGTGAAATAGATAAAGGATTTTCATAATAATACTGATACATCTCTTTGCTTGGATGTAAATATATATTTTTGATATTGTATTAAATCGAGCTAAACACAATATTAAAATAAATACATTTAGGTACGCATCTGTTCGTTAGCCTAAAATTCGATTTATCTATAAGTTAAAGAGATTGTTTGTTTGAACTCGCTAGTCTCAGGATGTACTGGTCTGCCCTGGAGATCCCGCGGTACCATATTGGCCGCGGGTGCCGTCGGGGGGCCGGATTGCTCATGCGTACCCGGCCCCCGCCAACGGCGGATCGAAGGAGTGTCCGGGAGGTTTTAGTGGTTGGTAGGGTCCTCTCCTCGTGGTATGAGTTTAGCATACCACGCTATGGAGAGGGCGAATCCCACATATCCCGCCGCCAGCGCGCGAATGCGCTGCAGCGGCGGTGGGAATGCGTAAATGCATTTCCCCCCGGACAGCAAAAAAAAAAAGGATGTACTGGTGTGATTTGAAAATTTATTTCAGTGTTATATAGCCCATCTCAAGGAAGGCTATATTGTGAAATTCCTACGTAAACGGGAATAATGCAGGTGAAACTGCGCGCGAGTAGCTAGTTTCTTTATTATATTCCATGTTTCCACGTAGGAAAAAGACAAAACAAAAAGAAAAGATAAAATTTTGGCTTATTTTTATGTAACTGGTAATCTAAATCAGCTTAGGTTAATTGCCCACCTGCCAACCTTACATAAAGTAACATAATAACTATAGAAGCCAACTTAACATGCTTAAAAGTGTTATAAAGTTACAAATAACGAACCTGCACCCGTTGACATCGAATGAGGCTCTGCGTATGCGTCAGTATCCTGAGCACCATGTGTTCAATAGTACTCTGCTCCTCAAACACCATCCGCGCCAGGTCTAACAAGACCTGGTTCCTCTTCACCTCCAGCTGTGACCTTTCATACAGCTGCGCGTTCCGTAGTCCTATGCCACAGAATTGGAGGTAGGATGCGAAAACCTTTTCATCGTACGCCGTGAAGGGACCGTCGTTTTGTTTGTTTATCACCTGAAATGAATATTAAATTTAGTTCTTACAGAAAACACATTAGATTATGTACATTATTTTAATTGAAAACTAGCATTTCCGTGTGTGTTTTTATCGTCATATCCCTCATACACCAGTAAGCCTAAGAAGTTGTCCAGGGAATTGAACCCACGACCTCCACGATTTAAAGTAGGTCTTATGCTGCTTCGCCACGAAGGTTGATAATGAAGCTTTCTCTATGTGTATAGTAATTTTTTTAAAGCCATTGTATATGTAGATTTTGACTTTACCCGAAACAAACAAATCAAGTGTAGACTTCCCGTAAATTCTAATATCGGAACATTTTTTGTAATCGGGGCAATCGTTTTTGCGATTACACCCATTACAAACTAACATACAAATCTAATCACTTTACTATATCAGTGTCGAAGTCTAAACGTTAGACCATTTATCACATAATAAATTGTTTTTATATCAATTCAAATGAATATTAATAACAAATAGACGTTAAGTTGATACGTTACAATGATTTATTCGATACATTTATAAAGATTTATGGTGCAATCGAAAATAATAAAGTAGTCTGCGCCTTTAGAAGAAATAAAAAACAAGAACACATTCAATTTCATTTGTAACATTAATCTAAATAATACTTATATCTACATATAAAACTGTAGAGATCGTATGTCTGTATAGAAAAAAACGCAAATAACCAAGTATGTTATAAGTAAAATAGAAAACATCCAATTTTGTTTTTTTTTGTTTCTACGTCTTTTTGTACGGGTAAACCTCCAAAACTGTTGCACCGATTTTAATGAAATTTTGCATGGCGGTACCTTACAACCCCGGTCAACATTTTAAATGTTGATTAATTTTTTTTTAACCATAGAATTTATGTTTGTACCTACACGTTAAGAATGTTTATCGAAGGAATAACTTAGGTAGTTAAAGAATAAAGATTTTTTTGTTGTGTACTTGTAGTAGGTATTCATATATCAATAATTTAATTTACTTCTTTTTCTTCTCTTCTGTGGCATCAGTTAATAGACGGTAGATACATAAACTCTTTATTGTACACTTTTACAAAGAGAAAAATAAAGAAATAGACTTAAAAGTTAAAACTAAACTTAAATATAATCCCTACTAATGTTACAAATCAGAAAGTAACTCTGTCTATCCTCACGGTTTCATGATCAAACCACTGAACCAATTTTGATATAACTTTGTACAGGCGTAGAATAGATCTCATAAGCTGCCCAAAGTAACTATACCCAGCGGACAAGACGTGGGCTTAAGTTACAATAATTTAACGAATACCGCAAATGTACTCTGTTGCTCGAATTTGAATAACAATGTTAAAGATAAATCTTTAATAGTCGATTCACAGTATAATGATTACATTAAATTATACAAAATTCATTGAGTAAACAAAGGATAAATTGGGAGATATCGTTGATCTGATCACGAGCTATTGTGGCGCAATGACACGCACCAGCGAAATAAGATAACCATTTTCGAATTGTTAAACATATTACTAAATTTAATGGCAAATGTGAGCATTGTGTGTCAATATACAATTTAACTACTAGAGCAAAATAATAGCCTTAGCACGTGGTTTCACCCGCGTAGCTCTCGTTACCATGGCAACATCACCATAAAATATAGCGTATGTCACTCCTAGTTAATTTAGCTTTCTAATGGTGTAAGAATTGTTTCAATCGGTAAAATAGTTTTAAAGTCTATTCAACAAGAGAATATATTATATTCCGCCATTTTGTGGCGGCGACCATCTTGGACCGATTTTCATCAAACATAGCTAAGAACACTCCCGACTAATTCACCTTTCAAACAAAAAAACAAAATCAAAACGGTTCATCCGTTCGGTAGCTACGATGCCACAGAAAGACAGATACGACAAACTCATAACACCCCGTCGTTTTTGCGACGGGGGTTAAAAATAGAGAAGCTATTTGTTATATAAGTATACACGAGTTTGATCTATGTACAAAAGAAAAAAGTGAAAAAGTTATAATAAAATAATATTTAATACGCATAGAACAAAGTTACTGAAATGTTTTTCTTGTCTGAATGTTTAAAACTTATACACGGGTGTTAAAAAGTTTATTTCATTTAACATGCTCTACGTATCTGAAGTTTGAATGTGAAAGAAGTTTCTGAAATTTGAATTTTATATAATTCTAAGACATGTTTTTTTATGTTTTATTAACCGACATTTTTTTTATTACATAACCAGAGATGTGACTTATCTAAGATACAATTATCTGAAATACAGATACAAGTACGTATTTCCATCTTGTATCTAAAATACTTTTAAAGAAATGTATTTTGTATTTAAATTAATTTGTTAGGTATCTTAGTATTTTATAAATACTTTTTCTGATAAAATACTTTTAGTAATATGTTAGTAGAAATTTATAAAATAAATGCGTAAAACTGAACATGTCCTTATTAGTCGATCATCGCATTGATAGATGGCGACTCTTTCTTTCTCACGGAGGGTAGTCCCTTAACCGACCAGAACCAGAAAGAATCTTAGAATTTACACAAGGATTTTCTGTCCGGCGTGGGGATCGAACCCACGACCTACGTGATTTAAAGCGAGCCAAATACCCCTAGGCTGCGGAGGTTGTCAAAAATAAACTTAAAATCATTAAAATTAAATCTTGTTTTCTTACAAAAGTATTTTCATCTTAAGAAGTATTTAAAAGATACGTATTTTGTATCTAGTATTTCAGATACTATTCTCGAAAGTATTTTGCATCTGGTATTTGAAATACTTAATTTAAAATTATCTTGTATTTTGTATTTCCGATACTTTGTTCATGGTATTTTGTACATCTCTGTACATAACCAGCGACCCGCCCCATCTTCGCACGGGTGCAATGCTGATGTATATGTTACGGCTAATAGCCGAAGTGCGGCTACACCTAGGTTTAGCCGGCTACAACTAGGTGCAGCCGACCACATGCGGTTAAACTTAGATGTACCTATCCTACTTATCTTCGGTTAGAACTAGGTTTTAATTAAATAAACAAAAAGATGTTGGGGTGGTTAAAAAAAAAATAACCTAAACCTAAACCAATGGAGTTGAACAGGGACTTATTGAGGTTGATCTAAGTTTAACCGCATGTAGCCGGCTAAACCTAGGTGTAGCCGCACTTCGGCTATTAGCCGTAACATATATACAAATAAATCTTCTTCTTAATCACTCTATCTATATGCCATGGAGTTTGTATGTTTGTTCGGGTCAAATCTTTCAACAAAATGTTAACCAATATCTTCAACTAACTCCTCATTATTGTAAATTCATTGTTACGCTGACATTTTGCAGATAAAGTTTGGATAACAATGATTGATTAGTTTTACGATTTCAAACACACATCTGCTCTTTTTTTTATTTATGTGTTTTAATTTATGTGCTTTTTTATTTATGTGGTTAAATACCTGGGCAACGCCAATAACTTCTCCACTGATGTCTTTGATGGGCATGCAGAGAAGTGACCTTGTCTTGTAGCCCGTCTGCTGGTCAATGTCGTGATTAAATCTCTCGTCCTGTAACAAAAAAAAAACAAAATATTAAATAATTTATCAACATCTGCTAAACCAAACGGGTTTTCCATTAAAAATCATCTGAAAACTCATACTTTTGGTATATTGAATCCCCGGTCTAGAACTCAAAACGCATAGCGGTTGTACCTAATGTAACAAAACGTTAATTTGTCGCGCTTTAGACCCGTTAATTTTTATTTCATAAAAAGCATATACAATGAGAATTTTATATTAAAATACTTTAACCTTTTTCATAATATTATTTCCGTAACATTTTGATGAGTTAAATCGGTTGTGGTCGCAGAGTACCTAACTGGCGTAAATTACCTAAAATTGTCTGGCGTGCTTGTTTTTTTTTCAAATACCCCCATTTGACTGCTATTATTTTTATTATCGTTCAATGGTATATAATCACTAAACACTATAAATATAATATTATGCTACAAAAATATATAGCAAATCGTGACGTTTAGCACCGTTTAAAATCGTTCCAAGCCTATTTGATGAATGACAGAACTGCAGAATCCACAAGTCAATTAGAGAAGTAACTAATTGAACTATTATTATCTCGTCTGAATGTAGCTAGTTCTAAATGAAGTCACATAATAGGAACTGGGCCGGGACCGTAATCAGACTCGCAGTGGTGACCGCAACCGCATCTGTCCTCTATCGCGGAGGCTCCAATATTACCTTCTGTTACTGTACAAAACTTAATGGTAGTATACAAAGCAGTTTTTCTTGAATTTTAAATCATTGAATTTATTCTTTTTCATTTTTTGAAATAAACGTATTGAAGTTTCTAGTTTCATAAAATTACATTGTTCAATAAGGGTTAATAAATAAAGCTGAAAAGTTTATTCGTTTGTTTGCTTGAACGCGCTAATTCCAGAAAGTACAGGTCCGATTTAAAAATACATTCAGTTTTAGATAGTCCGTTTATCGAGGAAGGCTATAGGTTATATTTTATTATGAAGTTGCTACGGTAACGGGAGATTCGCGGGTGAAACCAAGCGCGGGAAGCTAGTATGAAATATTTCTAACTATCTTCCCGCTGCTGTCTTCAGCGTGTCTAGCCGAGAAGCTCCCACCCCGTTATGTTACTTTTGGATAACATAGCTTTCTAATAGGAATATTTTCGGAGCCTATTAAAATAAACAAACAGTAAAATATTAACTCTTTTTTATTCCCCAAGAGGTCGTATCGAGATAATACTTATAAAATAAGCCTTCATTTTAATCTAGATCATAAAGTATCGGTATGCTAAATTGTAATACTGTTTAAATGCGATTAAACGGATTTATCATAATTAAATGTAAACTTTCCAATAAATTGTTAACATAATTAATCGTCTATAACTGTTAATCTCGATTTGATAAATTTGGTAGCTATAAAATGTATACTCAATTTCAAATTATTCGCCAATACACAATGGTATGGTACGTTTGTGGGGGAATTCATATGGCTTGAAGCCAATAGGTGTCTGAATCTGGAGCAACCATTCATTACACTAAATGTCAACCAGGGAATTAGTTTGGGCATAACCCATGTATAGGTTTAACAATTGAATGACCAATTTCGAAAAGGGCACCAGTCCAATATAAAAGCCTTATGAGTAGTGCCCTTTTAGAAATTAAATATTCAATTATATCTTACAGTAGAGGATATACTTGTAGGCAGGACCAGTACTGAGTATACTGGACCATAACATCTTACCTTTATCACCCCCTTTACGTCCACTGCTGAACATTGGCCTCCTCTACAACAGATCAAGCCCGGGTCGTTGAGGGAGAATGTCATAATCTGGTGATTATGACATTCTCCCGCTAGGCAGGCGGATTGGTAATCGCAGTAAGATGGGAGTATCTTAGAGAGTCGTCTCTTACGACACCCAGAGGAAGATATGGGATAATCTATTTTAAGACGGAAACCACACGACTTAACATCTATACATGTGTCATGTTTTTTTTATATTGGAGAGACGATTTTTCGCAATATCAACTGACATATTGGTGAAATCTAAGACAAACATCAAAGAATGTTAGTCAGTTTCATCGCTTATTAATCAGTCAGTGAAATCGGAGTATCAATCATGAAAACTATACACGCGAAATCGTGGAGATGAAAGATTTTTTTAATGTATTGAAGTCATGCTTTTAACACGATATTTCAGAATAAATTTGTAATCCTAATAATCATTTGTTAAATAAAAATCTATACTAATATATAAAGCTGAAGAGTTTGTTTGTTTGTGTGTTCGCTTGTAACGCGCTAATCTCCGGAACTACTTGTCCGATATGAAAAATTCTTTCAGTGTTAGATAGCCCGCTTATCGAGGAAAGCTATAGGCTATATTTAATTATGAAGTTCCTGCGGGAACGAGAGTAACGCGGGTGAAACTGCGCGCGGGAAGCTGGTCCAATGGTATAAATCAATATTTTTGTGTACCTATTTGGTTTCATAAGTGTTTTTTTTTTTATCTAGATAATACTTTATTCTTACCTATTTGCGAGGTCTGTCGGAAACCAACGCGATATAAAGTATCCATCTAATTTATACAAAAGTTACGTTAAAGTAAATCTAGTGTTTCCAATAAAATGTAGTGAAATATTAAGCCTTAAACGAGTAATAGCAATATATTTCTAACAACATTTTGAACTCTACCTATTAAACAAAACCAATTATTCCAGACATACATACTATTGTCAGGTTAAACAAATGTCATCTCGACCGTGTACCTACCAGTAAATGTTTGACTGTGTGAACAATCCTACATTATCCACACCAATGATAAAGTGTAGTACGTTAAATAATATTTAAATATGTCATTATTCAGCATTAAACAGACAGCCATGTATAATAAGCCACATTGAAATATATACACCTTATATAAAACATCTGTCAAATTAGAAGTAGAAAAACAAATGATGTCTCATTTTAAACGTTTGGCATGAAATCAACAATATTTCTGAATAAACTTATAATGCAATAAATATTTCCACTAAATGTTTTCAAGATGGCATACCTTTGCCTTGATTTGAAGTGAATTATACATAATAATATATAACATTGTCGTTTACATTTTTTCGCATGTTGTTAAAGTAAAAGGCATTAATGATCGATAAATCCTTCTGGCGTAACAAAAAAAAAAATACTGTGATAATAACGTATGTTTATGACATTAAATGTTTTTTTTTATTTTTATATATGAGTTGATTGAATGAAAGGTAAATTGCGGTTTACGATTTATGACGCATTAAAAGAAACTACTAACTAGATCTCGTTCAAACCAATTTTCGGTGGAAGTTTGCATGATAAATGAAACATATATTTTTTTTTAGTTTTATCATTCTCTTATTTTAGAAGTTACAGGGGAGGGACACACATTTTACCACTTTGGAAGTGTCTCTCGCGCAAACTATTCAGTTTAGAAAACAATGATATTAGATACCTCAATATCACTTTTGGAGACCTATCCATAGATATTTCAAAATTTGTCTTAAATTAAACGAAACGTTTATTAATCTCACAGTACTTCTTTTTGCAAAAACTAGGTGTGTCCAGTTGACGAAAACTTAAAAGTGAAACCCCAATCAATCGTCATCATCGACATCAGCTAATAGCTGATAGGAGCCAGATTATAACTTACTATCTGTGTGTCCCCAGAGCTCATCAAGGGTGAGAGGGTAGTCGACAACTCGTTACAGATTACTTTTACAAAGTATACCGTCAACCAACAATATTACATCAAACCAAAAGCGTTATGGAATACCTAACATAAGACTATATTAGCTGTATGTGACTATAGTAGACTAGCTGATGCCCGCGACTTTGTCCGCGTGGTGTTTGTTATTCCTTCGGTTTTTTAACTATCCCACGGGAACTCACTAATTTTCTGTGGTTAAAAGATTTAAAATGTTGACTGGGGACGTAAGGTCGTAAGGACGTAAGGACCACTACGCAAAATTTCCTTTAAATCGTAAAGAGTTTCGAAGATTAGCCCGTACAAACAGACTTACAGACAAAGAAAAAAAAACTGGAAAAAACTCATTTCTTTCATTTCATCGTACATTCTGACTCGGTATTAAGTTTTTTTTTTCTATGTACAGACATTCGATCTCTACAGTTTTATTATAGTATAGATTAGGCTGGTTCTTTTAATTAATTTTGTAGTATTTGTGGGACAAAAACTGTATTGGTAAAAGATTGGTGTGTTAAAAAACGCACACAGTTATTTCAACTACTCCGTAGCGCGTAGTCCGAGCTTAAGTTAAAAATATATCGATACTTTAGTATAATAATAATCTATACTATTATACTATACCTATAATATTATAAAGAGGAAAGATTTATATTTTTGTATTTTTGTGTGTGTGTATGTTTGTAATGAATAAAATCAAAAACTACTACTATATTTTTTTACTACTATATTTAATTATGAAGTTCCCGCGGGAACAGGAGTTACGCGGGTGAAACCACGCGCGGGACGCTAGTATATTATATTTAAACGTAGAAGATGAGACGGGCAAAGCCGTAAAAAAAAACTGATTTAGTTACCAACATTGTTAAAGCGTGGAGTAGAGGCATGTTCTTTGTAATTTTCCTTAGAAAATTAACTTTGTACATAAACACAAACACTTAACTGCGTAGTATAAAATGCACCTTTCTGTAACCTTCGAACCTAAGTACTCTCATGTTAATTGTTTACGGCTATTACTTCCTTAAATAAGCTAACAAAGTTAATAGGTATAGAATAACGTAACATTTTTAAATTAAATTACGTAGATTGAAATTTCTTAAGCCAAACTTTTTTTAATTTTATAATTATTTTTAATCTTTTATGAGATTAAGTTTTAGAATGTAGACTTTTGCTACGCAGCGGAGGTTGTTTGTCATTTTTAAATAAACAATTTCTTTATATACCAAAATTTGAGATTTACTGACTGAATGATCTATCATCTATCAACGCACAGCCGAAACCACTAGAACCATTCAGTTTTGAGCAAATTTTCCTTTAGTGACGTAGGGGTGCAATAAGGAAGGCCGGATTGCTTATGCGTGCCCGGCCCCCGCCAACGGCGGATCGAAGGAGTGACCGGGGGGTTTTAGTGGTGTAGGGTCCTCTCATCGTGGTATGAGTTAGCATACCACGCTATGGAGAGGGCGAGTCCGACATATCCCACCGCCAGCCCGCGAATACGCTGCAGTGGGAATTCGTTAATGCATTTCCCCCCCGGAAAAAAAAAGTTGCAATAAGAAAGGATTTTTGAAAATTAAACCCCAAAGGGGATGAAATATATGCGGACGAAGTCTCGGGTCACAGCTAGGAGGTATCAAATAAAATCTTATCGTACTACTTATTTGAAATCAAGGTACAGGTCTGTTGTATACTTGCTATGCACTTTTCATCAAATACATCTTCCACAACGGTTTGCTGAAAGTTGCTGGTTTCAATATTGAATTAAGCTCGTCTTTGTACATGTTTTTTCCGTTGTATAAACTTAATGTTTAGTATATTTTGCTGTGTGCAATAAAGAATAAATAAGTACACGTGCTCGAACAAGTTTAATTACATCCCGTCCGAGGGGAAGTGTCAAGTAACGCAAAGGTCGCGGAGTTAGACACCCGCTTCGCTCTTAGTTACAAAATCTTATTATCTATTGTAATGTTACTAACGTTGTAGTCTGTCTCAAAAGCTTAGTGGTATAATTTGTTCTATCAACCGGGATGCGTAAGATTTTGGATCCAATAATCGTGTCAAGTGAACTGATATTGAGTTTAATCCACACAGAAATGCATATTAACTGCTAGAAAGAAATTAACTTTACTTTTAACCTATGAAATCTATATATTTCATCGTCACGAAATCTCAGAAGCTACAAGTGCTAGAAGTCTGAAATTAAGGATTAGGGCGAAATTTAACCCCTAAGGAGGTAAAAAAGGGCCAAAGTTTAAGTACAAAACTTCTATAGTTTTAGTTACACATCCAAATCTCCACGCCATGTAATTCATTGTTAGCAGCCAGCATTAAATATATTTTTATACTTAGGTAAAATTATCTGTAACATATCTAGTATGTCTTAAATAGTATAAAGCCAAGCAATAGATATAGATATAGTTCATTTACATCAAAATAAAAATTAAGTTACAAAGAACGATAACTTAAAAATAAAACTGCAATAATAAAATAATAACAGAACATTAATTCCTTTTTAAATAGCAATCATATAATCTAACGGAGCGTGAAATGGAAAAAAGGGGAGAGGACACAGTTGATGTCAATTTTCCAGTCAAATTGACGAGGAGTCATGGCTATTCAACCATGTTTCTATATAAACGTCCTTAGTCACTATTCAACCACAAGAAACTTACAAATAAATACGATTTAGATAGACTGGCCCGCATCAGTCCGGGTCAGAGGACATTTTACAATGCGGCAAACGAAATTAAAACGTATAAACCAGAATTATAGTCTATATTTCTGTCTCATTTACATTTCCCGACGGCTCCGAAAGGCACCAGATGGACTCTGCGACAGAAATATGAACTGTTATTCCTGTTTACGCGTTTCATTTGACCGCGTTGTAAAATTATATCCAGCCTGGTTCGATTGGAATGAATAGTACCATCATCGCCACAAGTTGTAAAAAAGATATTTCCAACATTAAAATGTTAAAAAAAATATGGTATTGGCGAAAACTAGGCGATGGTGTCATTGAAACGTTAAATTAACGGCATTGTAAAATGACATTCGATCGATCGATAATAATCGATATTATTATGAATTATACCATAGTCGCCACAAGTTGCGAAAGAGACATCACATACATCAGAATGTATTAACTTAATATATGGCATTGGCGAGAACTAGGCGATTGAATCACTGAAACGCCGAATTTATTTAAATGACAATCTGCAAGATTGGGTAACGTTTATTACTTGCGGCAACTTTTTCTTGCTCGCAGCCATACTTACATATTATCACAATGGCCGGCACGTTTCGTTAAAAGGCTGGAGCTCAAGTCGCCTTTATGGCCAGTGAAATAGCAAAGGCCTCGTGGCTGACTACATAAATGATCGTACGGAAAAAAAAGAAACGCAGTTTCAAATAATATAGATTATGGCTGAGTGCAGTTGCTTAAGAACGATTTACGTTTTATAGCTTCCACTAATGGCTATACTAGTGCCAGCACATATGAGTATTAGCATTATGATTGACTAAAATATTCTTATACTACAATCTTAAATACCAATCTTTCAGAAATATTTTTAATCATTTTCATAAACCTTAGGTACGTGAACACGCATGAATTGCCAAATTAGCGAGGTCACCATTTTGGAGGCAGGCCAGGATTGAATGTAACATTCATTCTTTCACAAGTAGAATCTACTGAACAAGAGAATTTATCTGAAAAACCCTTGAAAAGACTTTATGTTAACACAAATAATGATCAAGTTGCCAAAAGCTGCAAAATGGAGTGGGTGACTTTTTTTTTTTTTTTTTTTTTTTTTTTTTCTTGAAAACACAACTCCCGCACTAGAGAAATAAATCTCTGTGTCGCGGTGGACTTTACAAACATACATTTCACGGACACAAAGTACACCCAGACTCAGAACAATTATTTGTGGTTCACACAAATAATTGTCCCGGGTGGGAATCGAACCCAGAACACCAGGTCCCAGAAGCAACTACCGTAACCACTGAGCCACCGGTGCAGTCAGTGACTGTTGGGTTTCGAGGCGTAGAAAGCAACATTTTGAAATATACGGAGTTTTCAAAATATTGTTTAAAATTATAAGGGAACAATAGTATGGATCGAATATGAAGAATGGAATATAATCTGGAATTACTAAACGGAAACCTTTGCAAAGTTTGACATACCGTCATTAGATAGAAATGTTAGAATGAGATTCCAACGAAATGACGAACTAAGCGGGTAACACAAATAGCAGCTTTTGATGGCGATTATAATAGGTATATGTTATATATTACAGGTATGTTTTACTGATTGAATCAGTCTTCAGATGGCGATCTGATTCTTGTGATCGAATTTCATCGTAGATTAGTTGACAGTTTTTTTTTGTTGCTTTAATATGGTTAAGATTAATTTTACTCTGGGTTCTAGTAACACAGAGTACAGAAAAAAATATAATATTTTTGAGGGCTAGAAAGCTCTAAAATAAATAATCATTTTTGAAATTGACCTTTAAATATGAAAACGGTGTCAACCATTATGGTGTGTAGATTATATGTGTCATGACGTCATTGTTGTAGTAAAGGATTGCGTACAAACTTTTATTTCTATACTGAGTTCTTATAACCATTAAACACGGAATACAGATAATTAACACTATAGTTTTCTACGAGGCTGCAAGAATGGTAAATAGCAATTGCCAGATTCAAAAGGATAGAACTAGAGCTAAAAACACCAAATAAAGTTATTTATACTAGACACAAATTAATGTTTTTAAACTTTCGCGATTTGTTTGAAATTTCGGATTATTAAAAAGGTAATGATTTGCCTTAAAAATGTACCGCGATTGAGACCCGCGTCTGCTATGAAAAATTATTTTCCAATTTAAATTATAAAGCCATATTTTAGTTTTATGAACTGAAATTGTTATATTTAAGTTCCTAATGAAAAAATATTTCAGAAATTAAACTAACTGTAACACACAATTTGTGTGAGTCAACTCTTGGTATTCTTTTAGTACAATAAATATAAATTTTAATTTAATCCAGCACACTCCTCGCGCACCGCTCCTGTAAAATGCGCATAATAATAGTCCACTGCAATTGATGACAACCATATATTATGTACTGAGTTGGGTGTACGAGTTTTATATTATTTGTAATCTGTAGTATGTTTTTTTTATGGATGTGAGGTTAATTTCTTATTTCCCCTTCTGCTAAACATGGGCCTCCCGACTGATGATTGTCGTCTTATTTTATTCTCTCTAAATCGTTTTAATAACTCCAAGTTTTTTTTGTTATGTCAATACAGTAACCATATCGTTACATTGTCAAAATCAAATATTAAAACATTTAATTTAATTGTATTCGGTGTGGAATATGGATGAAATTTAATTATTCATGACATTAGGCAACGGAACCTCAAAGCGGATAAAACAAATAAAATTTCTGAAACATATGATACAAATATTGGAATTTGCCGCAACGTTTGTATTCAGTGTGTTTCGTTAAAGATAAATGAATTGCGTTCATAATTTGAACGGGGTCTGCATAAAGAAAACATTCTGTTAAAATATTCATGAACCGAGACATATACATCGCACAACGCCAAAATATAATGTACTCAACGTATATTTATGCGCAACATGTCCGAAGGACATAACTTTTTTTTATGAATATCAGTCTTTTGTTTCCATGTCATAATTTACTGTAGCATTGATGAATCCATTAACAATACTTTAACGTAAAACATTATACTTTAGCGTATCGTACATATTACTTACTCAGCGTTTATTTATGCGCAATACCTACATCCTAAGGAAATAACGTTTTTATGAGTATGACAGGTTTTTCGTTTATATGTTATAATTTACTTTACAATTGATAAAGCAATATTATAACGTAAAACATAACATTTTACGTTGCATTACGTTACCGTCAGTTTTTCCAATTGGCTACTAGATATAGTTTTAAAACCATAAACAACGATAAAAAAAACTCGTGGCGTTCACGTCGTTTGCACACTCCACGAACGTGCACATCCAAAGATAATAAGTTTGGAGCGTTTGAAAGAGAGAAAATAGATCTGAAAAAAAAGTTACTTTCAACACAAAGAAAATTCACACTATTCATTAAACAATGTCGTAAAACACAGAATTCATTAAGCCGAATTCATGAACTAACTAAAAATGAATAGAATTTTTAATCGCACGATTTATCTTGTAGTCGGTTGCGTTCTAACGAATTTCTGTGTGCCCGCTCAACAAATTACGAGAAACCGAGAAATTTCTTCACAAGAACAAGATAGCTACAAATTCAACATAAAGTTTTGCAAATGTTTTAAGCAGTGGATCTCATTGCAATTTAGTTTCAACTTCAAGTTTTTGAAGTTGTATGAAATTATATTAGTTATAATTTCATTTGAAATTCACGTAGAATTTTAATGCAATGATAGAAAATAAGATAAGTCTTTGTTATTAATAAATAACAATAGTTGGTTATTTCTTTTTTTAGCTTTACTTAGTCATTGAATTGCAATTATTAACAGGCTACGGAAAGTAACCGATTACGCTTACTATCTTGCGGGACGTAGCTAATCTTGTTTCTAGATAAAAAAAAATAAGACATTGGACAACTATTTGTAAAAGTGTATTTTAAAATTTGTGTAATAAAGCAAACATATTCAGATTGTGTTTATCCATTAAAGAAGTCTCTCTCTCAGAAATCTTATCAGTCTTTCAAAAATGTATCCATAGTTTTCTCTTCACGGAATAATATAAGAATAAATAACAACTCAGGTCAATGGATACACAATTAAAAAATACAGAAGCTACCTTGCAACAATAATAACACAAAAAATTCCCGTGAGACAACGAACCCAATAAAATCGCTTACATATGTAGGTACGTTAAATCACCTCCGTCGAGATTTCTTGAGGAGCTTGATGAATGAAATCACTTGATCTCTGTAGTGGCCGAAAGAAAAATTGAGATTAATGAATTCAATGTTAGCAAGATCATTTGAGATTAATTCTGCCCTTGTACTAGTATATAATACCGCATAGACGCATTTGACAATTAAAACTTTTAACAGCTGTTTACTTAATTTTGACGTTGATTATCCTTTCAGAAATGGGTGTGTTCAAATACATGACCTAAGAGCTCAGGTCACTGTCATCTTAGACCAGTGGTTCCCAACCTGTGGTCCGCGGACCACTGGTGGTCCCTAGAAGCAGAAGAAGTGAACCTGAAGCTGCCCAAAATAGATAGCGATGCAGCAAAATTTCAACATAGTCATCATCATCAGCCCGTATAACGTCCTCTGCTGAGTCACCACGCTTGGCATGCGGGTTGGTCGCTCAACATAGTACATACATACCATTCAGAAGTTATTTTATTAGTGTTAATTTTAGTTTGATTACTCAAAACAGGTGGTCCGTAAAGTGATAAACATTTTGTAAAATGGTCTTTCATTGCTTAAAGGTTGGGAACCACTGTCTTAGACAAATAACAATAAAGGGCATTCGTAATCAATATATCAAAACGATTACCAACAAAAGATATATCACCTCGTTCATATTAAATGAATCTGAATAGATATGATTCATCATAAATCACAAGTGTTACCTACCTACACTCATGTATCAATATCTATCAAGTAAGATTTTTATTAAAAACGAAATTAATGGAAACGTCTTTAATTTAGAAGCGTAGAATTAATATATAATGTCTTATTAGATTTAATACTTAATGATTGATTCGTTCTCTAATATAAATGGGATGACATATTAAGTAAACTTAATAAGCAAATATATGGATAATGTGTTTGTTTCAGTTATTAAATGTTGATTTAGAATAAATTTTCATTCTAAAGAATTTGCATACAAAATCTGTCAAGATTAAAATTTATTCATGCAATATTTCTTATCTGAGGATTAATTAAAGTAAGTGTTTTAACTGTAACATTTTGACGTATTCCCATTGTTTTAAAACTATCTGTAATTTTCCTAGGTTTCTCCGTTTCTGTAAAGTTAATATCTATATCAGTTGATTGGCCTTTGAGAAACTGGATGCTACCGATTGTTCACATAAACTTAGAGAAGCGAATAAACTATAAAATAACTCAATAAAAGCACGGCATATTATCCATCTAACGTAGAATGTGGAGGAGGAGTAAATCGTTTCATTTTCAAAATGAAAAATTCTTAAGACTCATAAACAAGACTACGTTACAAATTCTATGTTCGTCGTAATAATTACTGCGATTAATCAACTGGCTGTACTCATTACACTCAATACAAAAGTTGATAGTCCCAATAAAACTGAAGCAATAAAATTTTTGCAGAAGAAATAAAATACTTATATAAAACCATACAATTGACACATATACAATAACTTGTTCTTATTTACAAATTGTTCCACTTCAATAACTTAAGGGACCACTTCAATAACTCTAGTTATGGAACCACCATCTTTGTTTTTATTGCTTCTAGTTTTATATTATGTCGTGTAATGTAGCGAGCTGTGATATATTGCAGACACAAAATAAAATTACTTTTGTACCACAGTTTTGTGTAATTTTCGTTTTTTTTTTTCAAGTAGTATCAAGGTAAAGTGTAGGTATCTTTTTTTTATGAGAGCTAGCAGTTAGCACTATCGCCAGTCGCAATTATGGTTTACAGGATTTAAAACAAATAATATATAACATCCGTTATTATAAACGGTGTGGTAAATAAAGACTGCTATACATACGAACGAAATTGGTCTAATATACTAACGGATATAGACCAATTTCATCCAGGAAAATGGCTAGGCACATGCGGAAATCTAGTTTATTATTTTAGTTTAAATAATATTGGACATTCGAGGACAGGAAATAAGAATATTGTCCATCCGGTTTTAGAACAGCTGTATCTGTTCAGCAATAACATGTAGATACATGAATAAAAATACAGCTGAAAAACAATACACGTTTCTTGAGTGGCTTAAAAAAAGTTGCTTTCATAAAAATTGCCACTACATTCAGCCTTATAAAAAACATTTTAGAGTTCTAACAACGATAAGAGAGTGAAGGAGAGATAATTATTTTATTTTAAGATTATAATTTTGGTAAATTTAACTATCATGTAAAGAGCGCGGTAGTCAATGATAGGTTGTGAACTGCTGCGCTGGTATACATTTTTAACAAACATCCCTTTACAAAGGCAGCAGTACCTTCAACTATAAATCTACTTAATATCACCCGTTTTCATTACCCGACATATGAACGAACATATTTGAACATCAAACTAATAAAATAGTAATTATACTTGAGTGAAATTATTCTGCCGCAACCACTTACCGTGAATAGTTTCGCTTAAATAATCGTACCAACAACTTTACAGTAATTTGCGGCGTAAGGGCCTTTTTAGATTAAGAGACTAGAACTTTACCATCTAATATATATATTTTCATATAGGAACGATTAAAATCCCTGGCAGGATCTATTTTTTAACAGCTATAGAAATTATAATACTTGTTTCTAACGGTTTGATCTTAATTACATGTTTAAATGTATAAGTAAGTATAGGATATTAACTCCCGTATCCAAGAACAACAGTTGACACTAAGAGTTTACTTGCGAATGTCAGGTGCCACTTTGATGATGTTTATTGCCATAGCAGTAGAGACCACGACACGCGAGACACTACTCACTCAAGTTAATACTTAATGCCAAGTATTGTTCTTGCATCCCACTGTTAGTATGTACTGACAAACATGCGAGACTCCGTTGGATGTTTCACGTAAATATTTCTTAAAGTCAATTGAGGTTACTATATTTAGATCTACTCTAAATCTACTTAATCTATTATATCATCACGTGTCATCCACGCCTCCGTTAAAATGACTATGACTTAAAACGGTATGCAAGAACAATATTTGGCTTTAATTCAAGTATTCACTAGAGTAAGTATAGTCTTTATTGCTATGGTAATAGAAATCATCAAAGTGACGCCTGACATTTCCAAGTAAACTTATAGTCTCAAGTTTAGTTCTTGCATACGGGAGATAGTTGGTGATTATAAGGTTAAATAGACTACTTTTCCTAATAAAATTATGTGATTTCTATTTTGTATTCATGTCTGTTAAGGCCCTAAATCGTAAATACTGAGACCAATTACGGTTGGTAACATAAGCTAAAGTTTTGACAGGTACGAGACCAGAATTGATCTACGAGCGTTGTTGCTACAAACCGACTCAAATTATTGTAAGATAAAAATACAAGGAGTGTTATTGTACATTATCAGCTAAAAAGTAACTTGAAATTCTTAGTTTTAACGCTTTTCCTGTATTTACATAGGAACTTAAAAATCGCAGTTACCATAGCTATAAAATTGATCACAACTTGGTAATATACGAATCAGGCTGTACGAATCCGGATATATTACATTCAACGCTATATTATTATTGATTAAAGATTTCAAGTGATTAGAAAACATTTCTTTCAGAATTATTAAATGTATTATTGTAAATGTAAATTAAAATAAGTACATATTTTAAAATTCTAACTTGAAACCAATTCTGCCTCTTTCTGATAACAGATATTGTGGACCTATTTATTACAATTGTATTAACCAAAATACGCGGAAAAACCATTTCCGGGAAAAACAACTCGAGCGTGAAGATACGATTTGTTAAAATCAGAATAACATACATTCAGTGATGTGATACATTTTTCTCAAAGAACTAAATTTTTCGTGGGAGTAAGTAACTCGTGCGTTGACACTTACAAGTTGAGCGATTTATACCAATTTCACAGTCGTGCTACGTTTCAAGACGAAAATATAAAGGCATTCGGTGACTCCTCCAAGAATATGATTTCATTTCATATATTATTGTTGTTGGATGTTGTCATGAAAAATAAACGAAAATAACAACTACGCGTTGAAAAAAAATAATGGATCGATTTTTTGTTGCAAATAAAAATTTATGAATCGAAACGTAATAGCGATTCAAATATGTAGTTGTTTCGCTTTAATTTTAAAAAAGAACATATGAAAAAGAGGTAAGTAAAATGTTATAGTCCCATTTAAACTAAAAACTTATATGAGCAATGAAGTCATAAAAAATACTGGAAATTTATTTGAATTTGTTTTATTGCGGCGCCACAATAAAGCAAAGTTTAATGCGTATGTGAATTGAATTCGTTTCATATAATGATCTGACTGTACACCAGTCTAGCCAACTTCTATCTATTCAAGAAATATCTTAAAAAGAAAGAATTAAATTGTTTTTTTTTTTTTTTGTAATGCCTTAATATTTTGACTTCGACAAAAAAAGTTTACGGATGAGACAGTCAAACACACATCATATTGCGGGAGAGATACGAAAATACGAGTGGGTCAAAATAAGTTAACTGTTACTAAGTAGGTAATAGAAACATAATTATATACATATTTCAATGACGACAAAATTCACGACAGTAGACACTATATATCTAGTTAATGACAAAACACTGATAAAAGAAAGATGTCTTTTGAAATTACGTCAACACTCCCAAGGCGTATGACCACGGCGGTATTATGATAATGTTAAGGCTCAAAAACCATTTCATAACAAATTATGAACACTTGAAAACTTCGTGACATAATTTGAAAGTCAATTGGCCATTAGGGTCACGATAAAAAACGATATTAATCTGTATTTTAGCATTATTCTGTTATTACAAAGTACGTGTGCCATTAGCGTCATAAGTGTAATATATTGACTCTAACTTTATATAACCACTCACACGTCCAGGGATACTTTGGTATCCAAAAAAAAAAGGGCGTTGTACGTCCAAGGATACTTTAGTATCCATAGCGACATATTTTATAAAACCGTCATCTATCGACAATATGCGTTACTTTTTGCGTGTTTAAGTTGTGTAGTCGATAGCTGACGAACTACTTTACAATAAAAATCACGAGATGGCAGTGTAAGAAGCCTCAACGAATAAAAACAAACGTTTATCTGCAGTCCACTCTACGCTTTGTGTTTAGTGAACAAGTGTTTTTTAAGTTCCAGCGATTATGTCGTCAGTACTTTAGTTTTATTTATTAGTTCATAGATTATTATACATAAAAATAAACTAGATGATTTGTGCTTTATAATTAAGTATACATATCACAGTTTTAAGTAGTAAAATCGAGTCATATTTGGAATTCAAAGTGTAGCTATTTCGAAAAAAATGGCGTAGGAGCGGCCATTCTTGTTGTTGATCCAATTTTAGTTATTTTTACGTAGTTTTTCAGTAAAATATTGTTTAAACAAAGAGTAATAGTTCGTCATAAACATAATAATACACTTTAAAAACTGAAATATACAATATTCACGGAAGATTCCTTAAAAATGTCATTGTGTTCCTCAGATGTTTAGGCATGGATAGATTGCTATCCACGGACGGAACTAAAATGGTTCAAAATAAGGATGTGTACAAACGGCAAAATATGTTTGCAATATTTTTTTTCGCTTTGTGTGGTGGTGATTCTTTTTTTGTTTGATATAATAATGTTATATTTGTTAATGATTGTCGACTTTTGCTATCATTTTTAAATTTGCTTGATGGTTTCACCTCACTTTATTTCCCTTGTGGTGTTTTAACAATTTAATTCTCATATTTAATCAAAATCACTAATATTTTGGTTTACGGTTTTACGCCTATTTGTGTCGTGCATATTATTTTTTTTAATATTGATGTCATTATTGTAATAATTATACCATGTGCATACTTAGTATTGCTTGAAGATACGCTGCTATTAAAATGTGAATGTTTTTTTATAAGTTACTGGCTGCTGATCCCGATATTTTTAATGCATCATGCACATTATTATTGCCTTTTTCCTTGATGATATTGATAGTTTAAATTAATATATTTAAGAATTATAAAACATACCTACAATAATTGACTATCACCTAAATTTAGAATAAAAATTCCTTATTTATTTTAAAACAAATCCTAAAGTCGTGTGTAAAATCCTTAGGCGGGCGGCCATCTTGCCGTAATTTCGGTATCGGAGACGAAATCTAGGTCGATCTAGATTACTGCAGGAACGCGTTTTTTATTTTGGTTTAATGGGCTACACTGTTCATTTTAAGTAATAAGATATTGGTGTCAAAAAAAAGCTTATTTAATCTAGTTTAATTATTATTAAAAAACATTGCGAATAATTAAAAAATGATTCGTTAAAACTTGTTAAAAGAAATATTTTACGTAAATTTAACCCGTATTGTTAAGTTAATAATTTTTTTATGAATAGCAGATTAATTATTGAACTTTAATTAGTACATATTTTGATTCCTTAATAATTCAGCTTGATACTGGTAGGTTTTACCTTGCTATAGCTGCAATAGTTTGCTAGTAAATACACTTTGAATCAGTAACGGCACGAGCGCTCGACGCGGTTCGGTTCGCGGTTCGCGCTCGGACGTTCAAGGGGTAGGCGACTATAGTCGCCCGGACGTTTGAGTGGATAAACTATATGAAAACTAATGAGAGGGAGCGATGAAAATCGAATAAATAAATGGATGTCTCATTACTTTCTTGGGATCATATATCACATTATATTTCGATCATTTTAATTTCGATGTAAAATATCTTATAACTTTTTTCTATGCCGAGTGTTTTATTTAAAAAGACTTTCGTTATCTTCTGAAGCGAAAAATGTAGTTAATAATTTTCCAAAAATATAGACAGAAATTGTGTTTATCGTAAGGTTAATGGATTAGAATTGAACATCCCTTTTCTTCCTATGGTTGTCATAAGAAGCGACTGAAGGCCAAATAACTGATGAATGGACAGTGGGCAGCAGCATCTATCAGCGCAAAGATACTCTTTAAAAAAGATCTTGCTGAGATCACCAATCCGTCTGCCAAGCGCCGTGTCTTCGGCAATATCACACAACGACAATGGCTTGCCAAGGTCTGTAAAAGAGCAGGCCCATATTCAGCACCGGAATGCTTATCCGGCCCTAACCCGGCCCCCGCCAACGGATCGAAGATCGAAGGAGTGTCCGGGGGGGTTTTAGAGGTTAGAAGGGTCCTCTCCTCGTGGTATGAGTTTAGCATACCACGCTATGGAGAGGGCGAGCCCCACATATCCCACCGCCAGCGCGCGAATATGCTGCAGCGGCGGTGGGAATACGTAAACGCATTTCCCCCAGGACAAAAAGAAAAAAAATAAGCCCATATTCAGCAGAGGACGCAAACGATTAACAACGTAAGTAAGTAAAGTAAAAGACGGAAAAACTGACGTACTGTGGCGATGTAACTCCTAAAAGAAACATTTTGGTAAATGATGCATAACAAAATCTCTGATGGACACATACATTACCATATAAGTACACATATTATACATTAAGCCGAGAGCAATCGTCATATTACAATGATAAAAGTAACTCATAATCATAAAACATAGCCATAGAAGCTCACAATCCGTAGCGTAAAAAAGTTTACAAAGGAAAAAGCTTCGCGTACCATTTCACATATGGCCAACATTTTGCTAAATAATACAGGAGAATAAGCGCTATAGGTAGCTTCTGTCATTGTTTAATGACCACTCGTAAAAGAGTATTACTGTTATATTTTTTGTTTCGACTGTAATATGTTTCACGAGACAGGCCTGAGTAGGACAAATTATTACAACAAAGCACTTTGGAGCTGTTCACTTTTTTAGACATGGTAAGGTTTTTTTTTATTACGGATATAATATTATTTTGTAGTTAGCCAGGAGGCTTTTGATACTTTACCGAACGTCAGCATAAATTCTTGGCGAGACATACCATAAGATGTGATTCTGAAAAATATATCGGATCTAACTATCAACAAGAAACATTTTGATTTGACCTAATGAAAAACAATCAAGGCCGTTGAAAGAATAGTCAGCGATATGATTTATAGATCACATTGATGGTGCAGTTTCATAATATAATTAATAATAAAACTCAATCATCAACAAAAATAACTGAATTGCACGTCAATCGGATTACCTCGAAAACTTCTGAGGAAAAATAATTTTAAATTAATGACGTTAAAGGTATAAGATCATTTATAAATAAACCTTAAATAATTTATAAAAGGCAAACGCTCGGGAAGGGCAACAATTAGATAGCATTTATTCCACAAATAGCGTAATTTTGAAATTTTCTATATAATATCTGTGTATTGAAAATTTCAAAATTACTACGCTATTTGTGGAATAAATTTATCTGTTTTTTCTTGACTCAGTTAAACTTAACTGTGGACTTAAAACATTTACCTTTTAAAATCTTAACATTATATGAAATTAGTAATTCAAATGTATTTGAGAAATTTAGAGAGATAATTAAATAATTAAAAAAAAGGTGATTGCAGTAAGATGGTGAGGAACCTTGAGCTGAAAGATGCTGCTGTCAAATACTTCGGTGTAATATCACTCGTTCTCACCAACGCATTATATAAATGAGTCTCGTTATCACGTGTTTAACGTGAACATAGTGACGGAAAATCCACAGTGCATTTTCTTTTTTATTCCATTGATATATAGCCGCGTGGTTTCCGGCTTCCAATAGGCCGCCCCATTTCTTCCTATGAGTCGTGGAAGGTGACTAAGGCACATACACCTGATGGATGAGCAGCAGCGTCTATAAACTGAAGGTTACATAACATCTAACTGCGATCACTAATCCTCTTGCCAATCGTGGTGATTAAGGCAATATCCCTCAAGGAAAGGCCAAGGTTTGTAGTAAGGAGGCCCATGTTCAGCAGTGGACGTGAACGGGCTGTTGAAGTAAATATTAAGCCAGTTAAGTTTAATGAACGTGAGTTCCGTAGCTGAAGATTTATCAGCGGATTACAAAAACGGCCCTAAAGAAACCAAAACAAATCCCAATTCATAATTAAATGTCAAATAGCAGTATCGTATTCATGTTCACTGATGCAAAATATTGATACCATCTGTTAATTGAAAGAATAGAATAGAAAATAGTCGGCTCTTTTGAAGTGCACTTCACACATGACTACGAAAATGAAAGAGACTTGGAATGAAAAGTCGCTCAACCGTAAAGTGCTGATTACAATAGGCGCAAAACTTTATGCAAAAAAAGAAATTTATTGAGACAAAATAAGAAGAATTTGATTTGTTCTGAAACAAGAGGATTGTGATGTTTTTTACCAATCACTTTAGATTTTATTGTAGTTGCTAATGCTCAGCGAAATTAATGCAGATTAAAATGACATCGAACCTGTGTTGAGAGGCGCCCGTAAGTATAAACTACATAGATTATATTTTGTTGCATTATAAGATTGTTATGTCCATCGGTTTTATTTGTAAAGTGGGTAACAATAAAATTTGCGATGTGGGTAATAGGAGAAAATGCGACGGTACGTGACCGATATATTAAACACTAGCTTCCCGCGAGCGGTTTCACCCGCGTCACTCCTGTTCCTATGGGAGCTTCATAATTAAATATAGCCTATATCACTCAGGGTGAATGTAGCTTACCAATGGTGAAAGAATTTTTGAAATCGGCACAGTAGTTTTTGATTTTATTCATTACAAACATACACACAAAAATACAAATCTTTCCTCTTCATAATATTATTAGGTACCAATTCTTTGTGTTTTTATACTCGTGATAATTTCTCAACGAATGTCCGATTGGAATAAAACAAAAAGTATTTAACTTCTACATAAATACCCTTGATAACATAATGCTTAATTTGGATATGGATTAATATTGATTAAAACTGCGTTCATAAAATTATCGACGACATAATACGCCTTCATAATTTATCGCTGCTTCTTATTTATAATATTAAAGTCATTTAAGTTAAATCTTTCTTTGGAAAAGTCAAAAGTTGGATTTAAACAACACTGTCCCCAACAGCAACAAAAGGAAAAATAATATTAAATATACCTTTCACATTCCAAATAAAAAGTAATCATTACATAGTTATATAAATTCTTAGTCAATTAAAGTAAAAATAATATTTGATCTCATTATAAAGGACCCGTTCGAAGAGTGTTTGCCGAATTTATTATTTTTAAGGAGATGTTTTTGACGAGAATCTCATAACGTTCCTTAACAACCTTGCTTGAAAAAATAAAGCTTCTTTCTAGATAACTGTAATCTTTGCTTGTAAATATCGCCAAAATGATTTGCATTTTCAAGTAATTAGCACCCATAAGAACTTTATCATTAAAGATAGCCTATGATACTCCTGGCTTATGTAGCTTTTTACCAGTGAAAGAATATTAAATCGGACCGATAGTAACTGAGATTAGCGCTTAAACAAACAAATTTACTAATACTAAATGTATGGAAACAAAATATGTTTACCTCTATTCGTCATATTTTTCGACAAACGAACGCGAAAATTATTAAGAAAATTCACTTTCGTGAACATTTTTTGCTAATTACTTACAAAGTTCGTTAGGTAAAGTAGAAAAGAATTCTCATTTAGTTGTTTTTTTTCCACTTTCGCCTTCCAATTTATTCGTCTTACTATGCATTAATAACATTAGTTTACCTTGAATTTTATTTGGGTTCGATAGGTAATTGAATAGGAATTGAACAAAAATTTCGAATAACGTTTAACTAATTAAGCTAAGTTACCCACCCTGCTGTGGCAAAGTGTCGGCTTAAAAAAACTAGCTAATACATTAACACTCATTATATTGATAATTATATTAATTGTATTAAAGATAATGTACAAGGCTACTATATGGCATAAAGTAAATTTAACTTAACTAATGAGCATGTGAAATATAATTTTGAATGTAAAAAAGTTTCTCTTAATTCATATAACAACTTTTGTATTTTATAAAGATATTATCATTTTAGTGTTCACAATTTTACCTAGGCCCTTATGCATTAACTACTCTCCGTGTCTTGTATAGCTAGAGCCAGCGTTTACCTATGTATTACAGCATGATATTCTTTCGACAACCCGCCAGCGAAACGTGGTAACTATGGCAAAGTCTTCAGTCGACAACCCGCCAGCGAAACGTGGTAACTATGGCAAAGTCTTCAGTCGACAACCCGCCAGCGAAACGTGGTAACTATGGCAAAGTCGTCAGTCGACAACCCGCCAGCGAAACGTGGTAACTATGGCAAAGTCCATAGTCGACAACCCGCCAGCGAAACGTGGTAACTATGGCAAAGTCATCAGTCGACAACCCGCCAGCGAAACGTGGTAACTATGGCAAAGTCGTCAGTCCACAACCCGCCAGCGAAACATGGTAACTATGGCAAAGTCGTCAGTCCACAACCCGCCAGCGAAACATGGTAACTATGGCAAAGTCGTCAGTCGACAACCATCCAGCGAAACGTGGTAACTATGGCAAAGTCGTCAGTCGACAACCCGCCAGCGAAACGTGGTAACTATGGCAAAGTCCATAGTCGACAACTCGCCAGCGAAACGTGGTAACTATGGCAAAGTCTTCAGTCAACAACCCGCCAGCGAAACGTGGTAACTATGGCAAAGTCCCCTTTGAGGTAAGCCAATGTTTAGCCTAATATGTTATATACACTAGTGATAACAATGATGAAAAACTAACCTTATAGGCGTCAGGTATGTTAACGGGCTCGCCGCTCTCGGCAACATAGCCAACGATGCCGCTTCCCCACGGTATCCGGATCTCTTCAAGCTGTTCCATCTGCTCCGGCGTTGATTTTGAACATACGTCAAACAATTTTGAAACCAAACATCTGAAACAAAAAAAAGACTTAAAATAAGGACGTACCTATCAACCGTATCCTGTGATTCCGTGTTATTCTTTATTAATGAATGTTTTTTATTTGATTTTTAGTGATACCGTGCCAAACCATTCCGTCTGATTCTGTCTAACGCACATTTTTGCTACTACGTTCTAGGGGGGAACATATGCACACACCTCATACGAAATTTGAGACTCCTAGCACTTGTGGATTCTTGTGATGATGTACTGCCTATTTAAGTGATATAGTAGAAAATGTTGTAAGTATTCTAAGCGACTGAAAAAAGACTTGTCAACATATCTGGAGTGTAAGAATACCTTTTGCCTCAAAATAAATTAAGCGTCGCAAAATTTTATGTGTATGCACTTTACTTAAATTGAGATATTAATATAATATATCTGAGCATGAATCAATGGTATGCTTCATAATTAGCATTCTTCAATATATGCTATCATAGTCGTCCTTCAATAGTCTAACGCTGTATAATTCCTATTAATTGTACTAATTTTCAGGATCAAACAATTCTGTAATAGCATCTTCCTGAATATTAATGGCCTGATTTATCCGTTTGGTTTCATCCCAATCCCCAGGGTCAACCTCAATCTGTCTTGATGAGGCTGAATGCCGATATTGGACGGGAAAATCCTATGTGACCTCTAATTCATTGGAGCGGTCACCAAATGTTAGGACACTACTGTTGGTGAAATCCCTGAGGAATACCATACAAGTATATATTATACCAATGACGATAATGTAAAAATATTACTATTGAAATGTTGAATCAAAATGGGATTTGTATGAGTGTATTACGTAGATAACTCTATACTGAAATACAGTGAACATTACGTATCGAATCTATCTTGTTCAGCTGGACTATACGTAGCACGGACTCTGTAGCATTTAGATTGTGCCAGATTTTAATACCAGATATCGTTTTATTGATAGACGGCATTTTAATGCTAACATATAGTCACCCATTCTGTTGAAAAAAAAACACTGGCCAATGCCCATATACTTATTGCACTATAAGTCTTACATTTTAAACAAAACGTTGTCATATAATTTGCAATAGTACTTTTGAAACAAGTACGTTTCATTACTCTAAACAGAGCTGCAAACAAGACAGGCATACGACAAGCATAATCGAATTCCCAGTGGTGCTCTCAGGGAATTTTCCAATCGGCAAATAGGAAGAAGAATCCGTTTAATAAAACCTCGAGGGCCACATGTCGGCACCCGGCCGTGTGGAAGTATATATAAAATGTTACACGTGACGTTTACAACTACTGGAGTACCTATTGAATATTCATTTTATTTCTACGGCATTATTGGCTTTCGTACGTTTATTTTAGATGACGCCTCTGGCGTCAAATGCGTCAAGCATTATGAGATTATACTGTTCAACAATCACCATGCATATATAATAATATACATATATTTGCAGTGCCTAGGGATATATTAAGACTTTAAGTGTAATCAACTCTTGAAACTCTAATAGTGCCAACATAACGCCTGATGATGCTCTGTGTGATATAATACTCCCTAAGACAAAAATTTGGTTTGTTCTCAGGGTGACCAGAGTCCAGTACTTTTATTTTAGGAAAGGTATGAATTTAAATTGTAATATAACATTTTAAATAATAAAAACAGTAGATATTTAAATAGAAATCGTTTAATATTTCAAATTAACAAAAACTACAATATTCTTAAATCCTAATAACGTCCAAAATTTCACGTATTTTGGATACATTAGTGTACACTCGAACATCCCTGAAATAGCATGAATTGGACATGTGCATTGTGTTTCAGGACTGCTCTCTGGCTTAAAAATGGTAAAATAATGAAATAATGAATTTATTCAGCACTTAGGTATTTACATACACTTGTACTTGTCAGAATCACAATGTTACACAATTATTCTTATTCTATGAATTAAACTAGATACTTAATTAACCGGTAGCAAATTGTAGGATATTACAGACAAAGTAGTCCGTCCGTCAGCTGGTCATTAATTTCTCTACTCATAATAAGTTTAAGTTCATATTAATTATTTTAGACTTTAATGGATCAATATAGAAAAATTTGGAAAAAAGAAAAACATACAATTAAGTGGCACACACCTGGGGGCACCCTTAAGGGGTTAGGACCACGACCCAGTGGTACCACTGATATATAAGTCAGATTTATGAACATAAAAGGAAGTGATCGGCCTACAGGCGCTGGATCACAGGGCAGGGGTAGGGGTGCAACGCGGTCCTCGCCGGCGAGAATCCTACCCTAGCTAACCTGCAACCTTTCACTAGCTACCTATGTGGACGACTCGGAGAAGAAAGGAAGAAAGAAACTCCGGGCTTTTTCTTTTTCGTCATCTTTTGTATCACAGTTTATGTACCTTTTTTTTAAATAACTTTTGTTTACAATATTTTATTCAATATACATTTCAAATAACAGTATGTGCGCTAATGCACGCTCTAGACGTTTTCACAAATATAGTTAAATATTGATTTAAAATCCTCAAGCAGAAATATCAGAGCAGCAACCTCTTGCACTTTGAAAACGGAGGGAGCGTCAACGCACATTTCCAAGGAACTAGCTACATGAGAAGATTATCGCCGTAAAGGTCACAATAATGTACTACTACCTCAAACACATCCATCAGATGGTCGACCAGTCACCACAAGCAGCACCCGTTCACGAGTATAACGTGTGAGCACACAGCCATCGCCTCCCTCGCCATATTAGAGGGAAGGAGGCGACCAGACTCACATCGCCACCGCAAGCAATGACAAACAATGGGAGCATGACGAGTACACTGATAGTAGTATTTGAGGAATCGCATTTAAAAAGAGAGACAGTTAAACTCAGCATAGCTTGTTCCGAAATACATCAGTGTATACAATAACAAATTTGATAAATGACAATAAAAAATTAAAAAAGTCTAATGTTGGTATATCAGTTCGGTGAACAGGCACCTGGTGTGTAAGTTTGCTTGTGTTACACCGCTAGCACCATGCAGTTTTATCATTAATATATTCATTAATTGTGTAATAACCTTTTTTCATTAAGGTAGTCTTTACATGGGATTTAAATTTATTTAGGGGTAACTCTTGCACACACTCTGGTATTTTGTTGAACATACGCACACTAAGCCCTACAAACGAAGAATGGACTCTCTGCAGACGGTGGTAATCAGCACACAATTTATGTTTGTTTCTTGTATTTATTGTGTGCAAGGCGCTTCTCTTTTGATATAGATTTAGGTTTTGTCTAATATGAATTAAATTTGCATAAATGTATTGAGAAGCAACCGTTAATATATTAATATTTTTAAACAAATCTCTTAAGGAAGAGCGGGCACTTAGTTGGTAAATTGATCTAATTGCCCGTTTCTGTAAAATAAATATGCTTTGGATATCAGCAGATTTGTATCAGCAGATTGATATTGTAATGTACCTACATTGATCGATATTTATGATTTTGAATAATAATAAATATAAAATAGTATAAAATATATCCCTAGTTTCCTTAGTAGAGACATAACGATGACGAAATCGATTCAGAGAAATCTTTTTGAAGACTTGTTCTTAACGATAAGGAAAAATAATTTAAGCACAGAAATTGGCATTATTTTTGACAGATAATGTCGAATCCGACCAGTCAGTAAGTAATATTTTTCAAGTGCTTCCACTAGGTACCAACAAATCTACAAAAGGTCAAAACTTACTGTGTTATTATATTTCTATAATAAATGCAAGTAAGAAAAGCAGACAATATGAAAGACGGACCGAGCTAAATAAACCGAAGCAATAACTCGGGTGCTAGAGTGCGGAGTTTTAGTAAGACACGATATGAAATACAACAATACAACTTGAGCGATACCCGTTTGCAGTTCGTTGATTAAACTTAGTCCAAATACTTGTCAGAGATTGTCTACATCAACTTTACAATCCCTCGTGTCTCTGTGCTAGTAAGTTACTAATAGAGTTAAGTAACCCGATTTAGAACAAATGGTCTAAACATTTTGAAGTGTGAATGGTGTAGTATCCCGCTGCGGATTTTACACAAAACTTTGCAGACTAGTAGGACTCGGCGAGTGATCTGATAGGTACTTGAAGAGTAAGATGATGATATTTAAAGTACTTTTTAGGGTTCCTTAGCCAAATGGCAAAAAACGGAACCCTTATAGATTCATCATGTCTGTCTGTCTGTCTGTCTGTCTGTCTGTCTGTCTGTCTGTCCGTCCGTATGTCACAGCCACTTTTATCCGAAACTATAAGAACTATAATGTTGAAACTTGGCAAGTAGATGTATGTTGTGAACCGCATTAAGATTTTCACACAAAAATAGAAAAAAAACAATAAATTTTGGGGTCCCCATACATAGAACTGAAACTCAAAAAATTTTTTTTCATCGAACCCATACGTGTGGGGTATCTATGAATAGGTCTTCAAAAATGATGTTGAGGTTTCTAATGTCATTTTTTTCTAAACTGAATAGTTTGCGCGAGAGACACTTCCAAAGTGGTAAAATGTGTGTCCCCCCCCCTGTAACTTCTAAAATAAGAGAATGATAAATCTGAAAAAAATATATGATGTACATTACCATGCAAACTTCCACCGAAAATTGGTTTGAACGAGATCTTGTAAGTAGTTTTTTTTAATACGTCAAAAATCGTAAACGATATTTCGAATATAAAAATATAAAATAACATTTCATTTCATAAACATACGCTTTTTTATTTATTCTTGATATCAAAAATAGGTACGCACTTGTAACTGAAACGGAACCCTTCGTGCGCGAGTCCGACTCGCACTTGGCCGGTTTTGTTTTACTATATCAACTGCAAATGTTTTAGATTAAGCTAAATCTCTTTTTATAAAATATTCTAGATGACTTTAAATGGACTCAACTTGGCAACACATTTGGAGTGTTTAAATTCTTTTTGTATTCATATTTTGATTCAACCAGAATTTAAAAACATATTGGCATTTTCCACACATAACCTGTTAGTTTGCGAAATTTCATATTCCTCCGTCTGCACTATTCTCTTAAAAAGGGGTACAAAGTTTTTGCTTTACGTAGTTCCTTTTTTTATATAAGATAAAGCATGCTACGGTAGCTATGATTAGCATAGGCTATATTTAATTATGGAATGGTCACGGAAACCGGATCCGTTTTTTTTTTGTCCGGGGGGCAATGGATTTACTCATTTCCACCGCCGCTACAGCGTATTCGCGCGCTGGCGGTGGGATATGTGGGACTCGCCCTCTCCATAGCGTGGTATGCTAAACTCATACCACGAGGAGAGGACCCTACAACCACTAAAACCTCCCGGACACTCCTTCGATCCGCCGTTGGCGGGCGCCGGGTACGCATGAGCAATCCGCCCCCCCCGACGGCACCCACGGCCAATATGGTACCGTGGGATCTCCAGGGCCACACTTACAGTGGCCCATTTGCCCAATTATAGGGACGCCCGGAGTGTAGAGGCGACCCTACACCTCATGAGTCAGCCTCGAGGCTGAGCCGCCGACGACCAACACGCCGTCTGCGAAGCGGGTGGGCGGAAGGATCTACTTCCTTCTCCCGCTCCGCGGCCTTCTTCTGTGACATTACTTGTCTACAGAAGGAGGCAACCGCCTCCCACGACCTCTCGCTATGGACTATCTTCGAAATGATGGTCGGCAGCGAAAGGTCGTCTCCCACCACGCCAACGAGCTCCTCCCGCTCGTTGTTGGCCCACGCCGGACACTCCACCACCGTGTGCTGTGCCGTATCGTCGGCACAGTCACAATGGTGAACAGAAACCGGACCTACGCGGGTGAAATAGCGCGAGAAGCTAGTATTTAATAATTTGGCTTATTTTTAGGTTGTATTCATGCATTACTTACACCATAAAATTAAAGGTAGTACATATTTTGTATATATTTTTTTCTTTTTTTTAAGTTTCCCAGCAGTGTTTTTGCAGTCTACTAGTATTATTTTTAACCCCACGTGGTAAGCTAAAATGCTTGTGTGTTGTGTGTGTAAAACGGCGAAATATTAAGAAAGTATTTCGAAATTAATTTCCGAAAAGTATTCCGAAAGAAAGCATACAAATGACATGCTCATAAATACAACTTAAATATATCGTGAAAGTTTAAAATCCTTGAAAACTACGAAAAGATGAAGTACAAAAACCTCGCATTTCCACCTACAATTTTAATGTTGAAAACGTACGCTGTTTACTGATATTATTCATAGACGGGAAAGTTATCTAGGACTTGTGTTCTAAGGCACGTGCGGAACTTCACAACTCCTCCGAGACTAGATGTTTACGTAAAACGTGACAGTTTATAAAGTTTTCAAGTGAACTGAGCTCAGCGATTACCTACTGGGAATATCGAGAGATTTCAACCGATATCCCGATAGAAGCAGGTATAGAAGAAAACCATTTAGTCCTAAGACAGAATTTTTGGGTTAATTATCATCTTTCTTATCCAAAGTTTCGGCATGAGTGACATTAACGGTGGTCATATCTATACTAATATATAAAACCGAAAAGTTTGTTTGTTGCACGCGCGTATTTCATTAACTACTGGCCCGTTTTCAAAAAATCTTTTGATGTTTTTTAATCGGGCATTTATCGAGGAAGGTTATAGGTTATATTGAATTATGAAGTTCCCTATAGGAACAGAGGTTGTGTAGGTGAACAGAGGTTATGTAGGTGAGTATCGAAAATAAGCCAATATAAATATTATTAATTCAGTTAATATACTACATTTGACTAAACAGATTAGAGCGTTTACATTAAGCAATATTAAGACATGTTTTGGAAAACTTTAAGATTGATTCTTAAAGTTTTCCAAAACATGTCATAATATTGCTGTATCTAAATTATTCTAAATAAATTAAATTAAATGTAGTTATGAAATGAAGAATACCCCTAAAAGCTAATTTTTTCAAAAGTATTTAAGAAAGTTCTGTAGTCTGTTTTCATACCTATATTAATGTGAAAATAATGCTGTTAGTATTATGATAGGCATAATAATCATTATCATCAGCGCGTATAACAGGTTAATGGGTAACAGGTCGCCATAGTCACCAAGCTAGGCAAGCGGGTTTGTGACCGCAGTATTATATAATAACACACAGTTAAACGCGTCTGCCTGTTCCCTAATAACAAAAATGATATTCGATTTTGAATGATTATATAATGCTTAATGAAATGCGCAACCCTGATATAGGAAACAATCGATACCAACGGCTTAAAGTAACCGTCCGCTTAAAAGTCCGTCAACCAACCAGACCTGGAGAGAAATCAAATCTTAGATTTGTTCGCGCATGGTAATCGTACCCACGACATCCGAAATTTAAAGCAAGACCGCTATTCCATGAAAGTTGTAAGCTTTACTTAATATATAAGACTGAAGAGTTTGTCGGTTCGCTTGAACGTACTAATCTCCAGAACTACTAGTCCGATTTGAGACAAAGGAAATTTAAAAAAAAAACCAGAATTAATCCTGATATCCTGATACAGTACCTATAGTTGAGGTAGAAATTCATGCCACTAGCACTCTAACCTTTATTTTACTCTACTAAAGTTCGCTCTACTAAAAGTGTTCGCTACACAGTTCAGTAATTTCGTCTCGTAATTTAATTTGCGATACAATTGCCTGTCGGCCCATCATCCAATCAAGTATAAAATACTTTTATATAACGTTAAAGGAATCGTGGTCTCCGCAGAAAACCACTTTAAGAACTCACTGAAATTCAATAAAACCCTTAGGCGAGTGCTAAAGCGGCGACAACATACGGGTAACTCTATTTCCCTTCACTGAAATAGAATAATCGGATAAGAACTATTACTAGAACATGCATGGTTGATAGGATATTATTGACTAGTTTATTAAGCGGCCGTAGCCCAATGGCTAGGGTGTCGGACTTGCGATCTTGTGGTGGGTTCGATTCCCACCCATTGCACCACGTGAACCCACTCGTAACACAAGCATTTTAGCTTCGCACGAGGGGTTAACAAGAATACTAGATGACCGCAAAAACTCTGCAAGAAAACTTAAAAAAAAGAACAAATATATATACTACCTTCCAATATTTAATTTTATGGTATATAAGTAACTAGCGACCCGCCCCTGCTCCGCACGGGTACAATGCAGATGCATTATACATATAAACCTTCCTCTTGAATCCTATCTATTAAAAAAAACCGCATCAAAATCCGTTGCGTAGTTTTAAAGATTTAAGCATAAATAGGGACATGGGGATGTAGGGTCAGAGAAAGCGACTTTGTTTTATACTATGTAGTGATGATGCATGTATACAATCTGAAAATAATACAGTTTACCAATAACTAAGTCAATTTATTAAATACTAGCTTCCCGCGCGATTATGCCCGCGTAGCTCCCGTTCCCGTGAGCATTCCTTAATTAAATATAGCCTATGCTTATCCTGGATAACGTAGCACTCACTTGAAATCGGTTTCATAGTTCCGCAGCCTATTTAATACAAACAAACAATCAAATCTTTTCACTTTATAATATAAGTATTGATGTAATACTAAAAAAATATTATAATATAATCAATGGTGCTGGGCAGAGTTCCAGCGCAGCGTAACAAATTCGATCTGCATTGCGTAGTCATTACGCTTAAAAGCGTAATCTTCATCTTTAAGTAAGTTAACTTCTACAATATGTTTTTATAGTTAATCAGCTTAAAATATCGTTATTATTTTCAAAGCTTCATACAATTACATAACATTTCTTATTGGAGACTATAAAACAGATATTAAACAGTAAGCAATTTCCAAATTCCACAAAATCAATCAAAACAAATCAGTTTTACTGTGGAATTTCCACAGTAGAACTGATTTGTTAAGTCTATTTAAGTCTTCGTCGTCAAGACGCGATAAAACGGGCAATCACATAAGTAAGCCAATAAAATGCTTGTTACTATGAGAAATATGAACACATTTATTAAGAGAACGAGCGAGAAAGCGATCGATTCATTTCGTTATGATTTCCGCATTCAAGTTTAGGGGTTCTATGACCTTGATCTTTTGGGTTCCCGTGACCTTGACCCGTTCAATGGCTAGTGATGTTACCTCATCCGTTTGTCATATACAGCCGTGCGAGTTGAAACAATACTAAAAACCGTTTAAATTAATAAAAAAATATAAGATTATTATTGTTTTTATTTTGGGACGGACATATGTAAGGCACGTGGCTTTAGCTTCACCGGACAGTGTTCCAGCGTTAATAAATGGTTCAAAAACTAATTACTAATCGACCTGCGCAAGAGGACACCCTCTGTGGAAATAGGATCTCAGCTCAGGGCGCTCGCTGGTGGAAGGATTGAGGAATGATAACTTTTAGATTTTAGGGCAGTTTTATGCAACTGTCGCTCTACTTCACAGTTCGGCCTTTCGATCTTTGGGTCTATGATGGCACTGAATTGTATCTATTTTTGACCCAAGCATATGGCAAAAAAAGAATCTGAAACACCGGACTCGGGCCCAACCTTTTTACATATAGATTTATTTTCGTAGTTTTGTAGTATTTATTTATATAACAAATTACTTAAATTATTTACAAAAATTCTAACTGAAACAAACACAGTCTTGAAATTTATAGCTTATCTGTAGTATTTATTAAGAAGTACGTATGGTTATATTTACATGTTCTTTGTTAAAAAACGACCATATAGTATCACCAATAACTACAAAACATTGGACTAACGCCAACAACTCATGGTGATTGCAACAACCTAAGTAGAAAAGGTCAGAATACTAATAAGTGAATCAACCTATTGATTTTTATATGTCAGATATCAATCTGACATATTAAAAGCAACAGGTTGATTGATTTTTTAAATCATAAAATAGAATAACAATTGCAAAGTTCAGGCTTTGGTCAAAATAAACGCTACAGTTTGAACTTTGACTTGAACAGTAGCATAACGCCATTTTCAATCGTCTATATATTTTTTATAAATTATCAGATATCCGGTCAAAATCCGGACAAAATCTGTCATAATCAAATTTCATTCCTCTGAATCCTATGAATTAATTCTGTAAATGCTCTGAATTCCAATCAATTTTTATCTGAGTATTAAATATTTATCCGTAAGATACATAGGACCACATTGAATAATTAAAATTGTAGCTTAATTTAGTATTGAAGCGACCGTAGCCCAATGGCTACGGCGTCGGACTTCTGTGGTCGCCGGTTCGATCCCTACCGACGTCAACCCACTCGTAACACAAGCATATTAGCTTAGCACGGGGGCTTAACAAGAATACTAGTAGACAACAAAATTCTGCTAGTAATGATTTACATAAAAAAAAATAAAAAAAGTATTGCATTACTTATTTTGAGTTCTTGTTTAGGTATCTCTGTTTATCTGTTGGTATACTTTTAAATATGTCTAATACATTTCGTCCTCTAACGAAAACAAATTGTTATAGATTTATTTATTTATTTAGGACAACTAGTCTGTTACATTGTTTCAGTTAAAAATGCAAAAATATGTCTTACCTATACCAATTTCAGGACGCGTATTATGGTAACACCGCCGGAATTTTTCAAAACTTTAATAATGTTATCCAGAATGCGTTCATTCAAAATATATTTATAGCCTATTCTATATGATAACCGAAACTATGATACCTACTACCTACTACTATTAAGGTACACCTACCAAGTTAGTATTATAAATTATAATACCAAAAAACATTGCAGATGAGAAAGAAAAAGGGATAAATGATAAAATTTCAAAAACATTTAACACTACGAACATTTACTAAGTGCAGATGCGATCTCTTTACATCAAAGCTCAGCAATTCGTTGCTTCGAATCGCGTGAGAATTTATTTCTTTGAGCTTATTTTTTATATCCACTGTGGATGACTTGCTTTGTGCGTCCTTTGTTTCAGACTAAAGCAGAAATTCATAGCTTCACTGTATTTTTATGTTTTAATTTTTTTACACAATGAAATCAAGTAGATTTGAGACTACAAAGAACAGAACTGCTTTTATCTTAAATAGGTACTATTTACAATGCTTACTGAAATTTGAATGGTCCAGATAACCTACTCAAAAGTGCCTATAAAACTTCGTTAAGCTGTTGGATCCGATTGTCATTGTCATAGCATCATACTGTGGGTGATAAAATTACACCACTAACTGTCACAGTAAGCAGTATTAAGTGACAGTGAGTGGTGTAATTTTATTCGTCAATACGAACGGTGAAATACGAATTTGCTACATTTGATCGTCTACCTTATTAGCTACTGTCACTAAAGTAATATTGCATTATCACCGACAGCATATGACCATATGTTATCTTAAATCGATATCTCATCACTTTGTTATCAAATGTAACTAAGTATTACACAAGGTCTGAACATTTCCACAAGGTGTTCGATGCGATATTCCTGTATTTATCGGCTATTAGCAGATCTTAAACATCCATATCTGGGAGCCATTTGCATATTATCTGGCATACTGTGCAAATGGCTCCTTAAATTGCAATGCCAATACTGTTCAGTTCGACATTTACGCTTTTGCCAGACAATGCACAATAGCGCAAGGAAATTGAGCGTGGTTAACTGCTTTTGTGGAATGGAAACTCACATAAAACGTAAAATTAAGATATTACTCTAAATTTAGATTTTACTGGTTTCTTCTTCTTTACTAATATTATAAACGCGATAGTTTGTATGGATGGATGGATGGATGTTTGTTACTCTTTCAGAACTACTGAGCGGATTTAGCAAAAACTTGGCAAGCGTATAGTTTATAAAATGGATTAATATATAGGCTACAAAATCACGCTCGAACTGAAGTTGAGGATACGATTAAAACCTCAGGGCGCAGCTACTATGAAATATAAAAACGGACAGTATTCTTGTACCATAGATTCTATGAAGAAAGCCAAGTGTTAAAGATAATTTATTATTATAATAAAGTTACATCATGTATTTGCTCTATCATGTATCACAAGTTTTTAGGAATAATAGTAAAATATATCGACGATTAAGTTTATTAACAAAATTTCCATTTTGTATTCTAATCACAAAGCCTGTGTTGATTGGACCCAATGTAAACGAATACTACTCTGTTCTACTTTTTTTAGAAATATTGGGCTCTTGAATTTACCTCAATTTGCAAACTAAATTATGTAAACTTACCTACTAATTTTCAACCAATGTGTTAAAATTGTAGTTATTATTTTGGTTTTGAATATAGGTCTACTTTACCTACGTCCCAAATTTTAGCGCATAGCTACCGATTCTAAGTTTTAAGTTTTTTTTTTAATATGAAGTCATACAAAAGTAGAAAGAACTCTGCTCCTGAATTTATAAGAATTGCCTTTGCCTTGGCCATTCTAGTAAGTTCAGGAAGTAGACTGATTTTTTAAATATATTTTGTTTTTATCAGAGTAATGTTTCTATCTCTGAATACGTTTCCTTCTCTTAGTTCAAAACTTTATTCGGTCGTTACGATAGCTAACTACCAAATTTGCATGAACTTAATAATGCCATCCCATAAGCGATGTCATAAAAAAGAACAACCATTTTAGAATGTCCAACTATTCTATCCAAATTTATTTTTATATCAAAAGTCATCATATCATATCATGTTTCAGTAAATTAATGTACAGCTCTAACGCAACAAGGATTGTCAATATAAACTCTTACTAGATGCAAAGGACCGCACTTGGTACCTATATTAAACAGAGCTTTACGTTGTTTGTTAGTCTAGGTACTTGATTCCATTTTAGAGGATACGACAGTACACGAAGCCAACATTTCGTAAGACGTGCGTGATATAGCTAATAATTATCTATATTAATAGTGGCTTGGACGAAGTTCAAACTCGTTTTAATTTATAATTATGGTACAAAGCACTACCGCAATTGTTTATTTAAAGCACAACCGTTGTTGTTCTTCAGCATTGCCTGATTGCGAGTGAGTTTCTTCTTTACTTCATCAGCCTATTTACGTCCATTGCTGAACATAGGCCTCCTGACAGAGTGGCAAGCCAGGGTAGTAGCTAGCTTTTTTTTATTTTTTCGGACGGACATATGTATTTAGCCCTGACGCTTTTGCTACTTCACCGGGCATAGCTACTTCACCGGGCATAAGGTAGTACCTAGCCGTCCTCTCCTCGTGGTATGTGTAAAGCATACCACCGCTATGGAGAGGGCGAGTCCTACATATCCCGCCGCCAGCGCGCGGGTACGCTGCACCGGCGGCGGTGGGAAAGCGTAAATGCATTTCCACCGGACAAAAAAAAAACCTAGCCGCTGGGCAGTCGGGTTAGGGATCGCAATAAGATGGCGAGTATCCTTGAGCTGATAAATGCTGCTGCCCATCCATCGCTGTATGTCCCCTTACGACACCCAATGAGGTGGTATATTTTAATGCGGAAACCACACGTTTCGACGCATGAATGAAACCAATAAAAAAATTACATAAGTACGTCACTACTTATATAACCGTATCATTATTGTTTTGTTATTCAATACAAATATATATATATTTTTTTATAAACAAGCTTTTACTAACTCCGCTTACGGTTGAAGATAATTGCTTTCAAATTAGATGACACATTAACATACAAACATTGCAAGTTAAATTTAAACTTGTGACTGGTAGAACTATTTCTTGGGTATTGTGTGACACAAAACACAATATCAGTGCTGTAACCCCTAGAGAGTGAGAAACAAGCGACGACTACAAGCCACTTAGTTCAACGAGAAAGGACAAACGCTCAAACTGTAACTGCAGTGAATATAACGTCATAAATGTAAACGGTGGCGGAAATGTGTTCGTGTGAGTACAAAGATTTACTGTTTATTGTATTTTGTAGCTTTGTTGGAGATTGAATGGGAAGTTTCATTATTTTATTACCGTCCAAAATGGTTCAGTGCTAACATTTGCTATTCAATTGACACTAAATTTAGACTCCCGACAAGATTTGCACTTGCATCTTAGGGGCGTCTTGGGATCTACCGTGGCCGAACGGACCTAGATGGACCTTAGATGCAGTTTGGAAGCCTAGCGGTCTGAACTGACTAATCTCAATGTTTTTAAATTTTGATTAACATGTTTAAAATTATGATTAAGGTGAATGTCCGTTAAGTGTTCAATTTTCTTTAAATTATGTTATTATTGTTAGGTCTAATTTTAAGGTAGTAAAATCTATATTTTCTATTTTGAATGGATTTGATAACATTCGGTAGTGATACATAAAAGGGGTTTACTGCAATTAGCATTTCAATTTTTATATAAAACCGGATGGAAATACTTAAATTATGTTCATAATTAATATTCATACTACTAAAGCTGAACACTTTCTACAGTCAGCTATTTTCTTAATTCCTTTTATTTTCATATATGAGGTGAACAATGAAATAATGCTTCTATATTTATTACGTTTCAAGTCAAAAACCTGACTAGCTATTGTGATTGCAAGACTTTTATCAGAATTTCAGTCACTTTTGTAATAAAATGTTTTGTACAACAAGAACGGGGTCGGGTAATACCTACGTTCAAACCTCACTAGGGAGACTAAGTTAAAAAGTCTCTTTTACGACATTCGGGTGTTTTACAATCGCATTAACGTCAAATCCCTACAGCTTTCTCATAAAAAAACCATATTCTTTTAACCTTTTATAGCATTATTTGTTTCTTGTAGTGTTTCTGTTAGTCTGGACAGCATTTGTACGACAGATTCTATGAAAAATCCCACGGGTAAAATTCTTAAAATGATGAAACCCAACTTACATTTACATTTAAGTTCTTTATCATGCTGAACATGAGCCTCCTCTTTACATACGTTGGCAAAGCCAGGGTCGTCGAGGGATATAGTGATCGTATTAAGATGGTGAGTAACCTTGAGTTGATAGATGCTGCTGCGCCGTATGTGTATGTCCCATAGTCGGCTCTTATGACAGCCATAGAAAGACATTGGGTGTTCTATTCTAAGCCGGAAACCATACGGTCATCCAGAACCGAAACTACCACCTAATCTCCTACCAAATAATCTTATACATTAAGAAATATTAGTACCTAAATAACAAATAACTTATACGCACTTGATTCTAAGCACCCCAATACATTTATTTATTCAATACATTGGTCCCCATTAGCTGGCCGAAATTCTTTAATCATAAACCGACACGTACCTACAATTGGTACGTGACAACCCCAGTTGGCAGTAGGTCATAGGGTTGTCACGTTTGGGGGTGATACATTCTATCAACTCCGTGACCAATAACTGATAGCACTATTTACTCAAATGCTCAACAACCTTCGATATGTGCGTGATCTGCAATTCTTTTTCGACAACCTTCTGTGTCTCCAATCAATTTGTAGTATCGTATATATAAAGGACTTATAGAATAGATGCCTTCCCTTTAACAGCTTATCAGTAATTACCGCAGTGAAGAAATGACGATATATTTTTTTTTCACTTTTGGGACACCTGGGGAACGTCTTTATGGAAAGGAACATCTAAGTTTTTCATTGTCTTTTTAATTGTAGTATAAAAAGATACATTTAATATATCACAGAAATTTCTTTACTAACGGAATTACTACTAACTGTAGCTATGTGATACTGATACTGATGTCAGGGAAAGACTTTTTATGCCTTTTATGCTTTTACACTTATATTTTTAGTATCTTCTATATATCACCAATAAGACTTAAGATATTACTTATTGGTTCACGAAATGTTACTGTAATGTGTGCTCAAACTGTTACCCAATTAACTTTATATGAAACGCATTAAATTCTGTGTGTCAATGACAAATACATATTTTTCCTGTTGATAAGTGAGTATTGCGAAACCACAAAAGTCAAGGCCCAAAGTCACCATGAGCATTGTGCAAGAACATTAGTTTGTTTTAGAACCATGATTGTTATATCACGTACCTTATACCTATTAAGATCCAATGTGTATATCAATAGACAACAAACTAGGCACATCATTAAAACTATACCGCACATTACAATTATACCGCAGCTGTAGAGTATTAAATTAAAAACAATATAAACAAACAATCTTTGAATGTAATGAAGCATAATAGGCATGAAGACTAAAAAAATATAATTAGTCCGTCAGTTAAATTACTAAAAAAATATTGGATACGTTTTTTACGTCACATAGTTTAAGAGAGGGGGCTTGCGACGTCACTACTGGGTAAAATTGTACCTAGAAGTGACGTCGCTTGAAATTTCAACGCGCTGTATCTTCGTCATTTTTTGTTTGACTAGTAGATATGCACTTCCAGTTCTTGTATATGGTCTCCTATACCACTCAACAGCATGTGGATAGGGTGCATTTTCCGGTCAGTAATAATAAACAATAATTATTGGAGTCCTGACGACGGGAGTGCCCATGCAGCCTTTCCTTCCTTCAGAGAAAATAGTCCGAAAACGGTGCAAAATGTTATTAAAATGAATCCGAGTAAGAATTTAAATAATAGCACATCATTACCTGAATTTATACGTTCATAAATGAGCAATAAAATATGATTATATTTAAATTGCCTTACTGAATATTGGTGTAAATTCGTATTTATTACTATTGGGACTAATGCGAGCGATAACATGTCTGCTAATGAAAGTATATTTTTTATAGTTATGGACCACATTATCGAGGCCGAAATCGTTCGAGAGCGGCCACTACCAGCAATAAAATCGTCCTTAGGGGCCATGATTCATTTCACGAGCCGATAAGTATGTAACAGCATGTGGCCATACATATATATAAGTAGGTTGATTTTACTACTTATATTTTATACACTGTGACTTTTTTACCGATGCAATAATAGGGTGGACAATACGCCATTAATGTTATAAAAAAAAAGAAAATTAAGTGTCAAATAATCAAGTAGAAGGCAATGATAAATGTTCGTGGTGAAATGAGCTCTAGTGCCTAGCAATATGACATAGTCTAGGTTATACGAACGTGCACCCTTGACACAAGTAATTTCTTATGCTATTGAAAAAGTATACATTACTCCGTGATTTTAATCGTTGCTAATAATAGGTAGGATTAATACATCCTACCTATTATTACATTATTATTATTATTGAAATTTTACGTTTCGATAGTAATTTAAAATAGCCATAGATATAGAGAGATACGCTTATTTAAAAAAAATCCTTAAAGGAGACGGCAGTGACGATGGAACGTGGCAAAATAGTGCCTTGGAATACGATAATCTCGGTTGAACGAAAGAAAGTTCCTAACACAGGTTCTATTTTATTTTAAACTGTAATTGGTGACCGCAGAATTAATTGTATATGATACGAGCAACGTGATTAACTGGGCATTATTAATAAGGACCGGCCATTATTAATAATGCCCAAGAGCGACAGGCAAAGTGATTAATTTATCACTTTGGCCGGCCATTATTAATAATGCCCGACGGCCCGTGGTCCATGTTATAAGTCAGTGTTTGCGATAGCTTGAATTTATCACTTCGACCGGGCAGTATGAATAAGCGCCTGTGGCACAGATTTAATTCTATACAGGCACCATATTGTATTACCTAGATTATTTAAATGTATTGTACCTACTGTATAAATTTGTGCACCAATGAAAATAAATAAACTTATTATTATTATTATTTTCTGTGGTTTTGTTTGACTCAGCTCTAGGCTGGATTAAACCACATTTACGGGTCGAGGACCAAGTAAATGCGGCTTGTTGTGTGTAATTTTATGTGTGTGGTGTTTGTTCGTCAGTTTGCATGAACTTTCTTACGATTCTGCATGTGTTTAGGATAGCGGCTTTTTGCAGAGTTGTGTACAGAAATGGTCTCAGGTCTAATAATTTAATGCTGTGGTGTAGATGTTTGGGTATTACTCCTGTTGTGGATAGGACTATGGGTACAATATAGACAGTTTCTTGTTTCCAGATTCTTATCACTTCATCCTTCAGGTCTGTGTATTTACTAATTTTTTCAGTTATAGTCTTTTGTATATTGTGAGTATTAGGGACTGCGATATCAATGAGGTAAGTGGTTTTATTTATTTTATTTATAAGTACTACTAGCGGCCCGCCCCGGCTTCGCACGGGTGGACTTTTATACCCTACCCCTGCCCTACCCTACCCCTGCCCTACCCTACCCCTACCCTAACCCTACCCTACTCCTACCCTACCCCTACCCCTACCCTACACCTACCCCTACCCTACCCCTACCCCTACCCTACCCCTACCCTACACCTACCCTACCCTACCCTACCCTACCCTACCCCTACCCTACCCCTACCCTACCCCTACCCTACCCTACCCCTACCCTACCCCTACCATACCACTACCCTACCCCTACCCTACCCCTACCCTACCCCTACCCTACCCCTACCCTACCCCTACCCTACCCCTACCCTACCCCTACCCTACCCCTACCCTACCCCTACCCTACCCCTACCCTACCCCTACCCTACCCTACCCCTACCCTACCCTACCCCTACCCTACCCTACCCTACCCCTACCCAAAAGTATCTATGTCCTTCTCCCAGTTCTTAGCTACCTCCCTACCAATTTTCAGCCAAATCGGTTCAGCCGTTCTTGAGTTATAAGTAGTGTAACTAACACGACTTTCTTTTGTTTTTAAAATGTATTCTGCTATTCGGGACGGAAACAAATTCAACAAATCAAAAACCATGGCAATCGGTCCAGCCGTTCTCGAGTTATAAGTGTTGTAACAAACACGACTTTCTTTTATATATATAGATGTATATTGTGAGTATTAGGGACTGCGATATCAATGAGGTAAGTGGTTTTATTTATTTTATTTATAAGTACTATGTCAGGTCTATTGTAGTGGATGGTACGGTCTGTGAGGATGGCGCGATCATAATATAATTTGTGTGTTGTATTTTCTAGGACTGTTTGTGGTGTATAGTTGTAGTAGGGTGTATAAGGGGTTTGTATGAGTTTATGTTTGTGTGCGAGACTTTGGTGAATGATGTTTGCGATTTGATTGTGTCTGTGAGTGTAGTCTGTCTGGGTGAGTGTTGTGCATGCTCCGGTTATGTGTTGTATGGTTTCAGGTTGAGTGTGACATCTTCGGCATTTGTCATCTGTCATTGTAGGATCTTTAATAATAAATTTACGGTAGTTTTTAGTGTTTACTATTTGGTCTTGTATAGAAATCATGAAACCTTCCGTTTCCGGAAATAGGCTGCCTATTTTTAACCACCTATTTGATGCTGCTTTGTCTATGTGCCTTTGTTCCAAGTCATGTGGATGCCGTCCATGTAATACTTTTTTCTTCCAGTTTTCTATCTTCTGTAAATGTGGATCAGCTGTGTTAGTATTTTGGTGTTCGGTGTTGATATGCTCGATTAAGTTAAGTGGTGTGTAGTTAAGATCATGTTGAGTTATTAGTTTATGAATGCTGCTTGTATGTGATTTGGTGTAGAAGAATTTCTGTAATGAATGAATTTGTTTTCGCCAAAGGTGATGAATATCTATCATGCCCCTTCCTCCGTTCTGCCGTTTTATAGTAAGTCTCTCAATTGCAGATTTAGGATGCAAATGATTGTGTTTTGTTAGTGTTGTACGTGTAGTTCGTTCTATGTTTTCGATGTCTGTTTTAGTCCATTTTATAACTCCAAATGAATAAGTTAATATAGGAATGGCGTATGTATTTATAGCTTTAATAAGATTCTTACTAATGAGTTGAGTTTTACAAATTCTATTTAATCTGTTTTTAAATTCTGTGCTAAGTGTTTGTTTGGTTAAGGTGTGATCCAATCCTTTCAACTGTTTGTAACCTAGATATTTATATAAATCTGTGGGCTCCATCGCTGTAATGGTGTCAGTATTATCTATTGTATAGTCACCAGGTCGTATTTTACCTCTAATAATGTGTAAGGTCTTGCATTTGTCTACACCAAATGACATATTTATATCTTTACTGAACTTAGCTGTTGTTTCTACTAGATTTTTCATTTCTTTATCATTTTTTGCATATAACTTAATATCATCCATATATATGAGATGAGTAATGGGTGAATCTGCTGAGTTGTTTTTAAAAGTGTAACCTGCCTGGCAACTATTCAGCAGGTGTGATAAAGGATTAAGGGCGAGACAGAACCACAGAGGACTCAAGGAATCACCTTGGTAAATTCCGTTTTTAATGGAAATAGTTCTTGTTGTAACTATATTGTTTCTGCTATTTAATTGTAGGGTAGTCTTCCAAAAGGGCATAATATTACGAATAAAATTTATTATTTTTGGATTGATTCTGTATATCTCTAAAATTCTTTGTAGCCAGGAGTGTGGAATACTATCAAAAGCTTTTTTATAATCTATGTATGTGCAATGTAAATTTCTATTTTTTAATGTTGCGTGTTTGTGTATAGTGGAGTCAATGATGAGTTGTTCCTTGCATCCCATGTGGCCCCGTCTGCAGCCTTTTTGTTCTTCTGCTATAATATTATTATGTTCTATATGTGAGTTTATTTTCCTAGCTATTGCTGATGTTAGTATTTTGTAAATTGTAGGGAGGCATGTGATTGGTCTGTATTGTGAAGGTTGTGTTGAGTGTGTGGTTTTGGGTAGCATATATGTTATTCCGGTAGCAATGAATTCGGGTATAATTTGTTTGCCTAATATGATATCTGTTAAATTTCTTGCTATGTGCTTATGTAATGATGTTAATTTTTTAAACCAGTAATTATGTATTTTTTCTATACCTGGAGACTTCCAATTGTGTAAATTAGTTGTTATAATTAAGATATCTTCCTCAGTAATACTATCAAACATCATTTCTTCTATAGTACTCCATTTACTAAATTCTGTTTCTATCCAATCTGCATTATCATTGTGAAGTGCCTCTTTTTCCCATATGCTAGACCAGAAGTTTTCAAGTTGTGTTTGTGTAGGTATGTCTGTGTTTGTGTCGTGTGGTGTGTGGGAATGAAAGTTTCGATAAAAGCCTTTTTCGTTTGTGTTGAAAAGAATGTTGTCATTTTTACGTTTTTGTGCTTTCATATATCGCCTAAGTCTATGTACTTTTAATGCAAGTTTCTGTTTCAGTGTGTCTAAAAATTCTTCTGGTTTTTTATTATTTTCTTCATGTCTAGTATGTATGAGCCTACTTCTAAATAGCTCTTCAACTCTCTTGACCACTTTGCTAGATCTATTGTTATTAATATATTGTGTTAGTCTTCCGCAGTCTGCCCTAAGTTTTTCTATATCTTTTTCTAATCTTACTTGCCAGTGTGGTTTATTAATGTGTTTATGTCTATTGTTTCTTATGTGTCCAGTTATTTTAAAGTTAAGTTCTTCTGATATAACTACTGCTGTGCAATAAATTATTGTATGAATATCTACTAATTGTGTGTCCTCCGATAAAAATCGGCTTAGTATGTGTTCGTTAAAAAGATTTACTAATTGGTTAAGCTGGAAACTGTATTTTAATTTTGGTAGGTTTGGTCTAACTGCTGGGTCCATTCCAGTGTATTGAGTGAGTGTAGTATTGAATTTATCTAATATCTGAAGAATAAATGTATCAGTAATAGGATTGGGGTCTACTAATGTTTCTATGTCATTTTCTAGGGTTACAGTTATAGTTTCGGTTTGTGTGGATGTATGAGACATTTGTGTCTGTAGGTTTGATTGTGTGTAAGTGTGATGTTGTGATTGTGTGTCATAATGGTCTTCAATGTGTGGTAGTGGTGTGGAAGTAATGATGTATGGGTGTTGTTCTACTTCTTCATTTAGTTGTGTTTGTACTTCGTTTTTTAATTGGTTTAATTCGTTTTCAGTAAGTAGCTTATTACGAATAATTGTTCTACGTTGGTCTGATATGCGTTGTTCCGTTACTTTTACAGTGGGATATTTTTGTGAAAAAAGTTCATGCAGCTGTTTTCTATAAGTGGTCAAATCTGTCTCTAATTTAGTGATGTAGTAGTAAGTGCGCATGATAAAAAGGTTTACTTCTTTACTCCAACTCATGCGCAATCTTGGTTTCCCTGCCTTAGTGGACGCAGGTAAAAAAGCATTCGCCTCCTGCGCAACAGCTAAGTCAGGTGTAGGTGCTCCACGTGAGCTATGACCTGCGGATGATACAGGTGATGGAATATATGATGCTGTAGATGGACTGTATGGTTCTATTGGTGTGTCGGATGAATTTAAACTAATATTGTCGGTGTCAGTTGGGTTGGCTGTAGCATTTTCGGATAATCCGGAGGGAGCCCGCCTATTCAACTCCTCTCCGCTGACGGTTTGCATGCTGTGACACCCAGCGTCAGCTCCAGGTGTGCCCCGGCGATCACCCCCGGGAAGCGGCCCTAAACGTTTACTTCTCAAAAACATTTTCTCCATTGAAATGGGTATCCAGGGCCATGTTAGCCGCGCCAGTAATTTAAGATCGCGTGTCCGCCCCCCACGTGAATCTGATGTTCGATTCGGACGTATGGTTGGATTTGGGGGGCTTATTATTATTATTACTTGGAGCCGGGCAATGTGATAAATTGGTTCAGGTTTAGGTTTTTTTTTTACTACCTAAAAACCTTTTGCGCTGCTCATATAACATTTTGTAAGTTTTATTTCATTAAATAAAACAAAAACACTACATTTCACCTATTTTATTACTTTGCCCAAGATGAATAATGCCCACCCTGCATTATTCATAATGGCCGGGGAAAAGTGAATAATCATGCTGTTTTAATCACATTGCTCAATTGAGTCGGGCATTATTAAAACAGACCGGCCATTATTAATAATGCCCGGACTTATCAAATTGCCCGTAACATATATATATACACACACAGGCTGCTCTCCGTTACGTGGTATATGGATTACCATGGCTGATGTTATTTCTATTCGGAGCCATGGCTTATCGTGGTCTACGAGGCACGAGGAGTGGGTCCCTCAATTCTTAACCAACCTACCCAGAAATAAATACCCAAAAAAATAAATACGCAGGAAAATTTTCTAACACAAATAATGAATTGTATATTTTTCTTGCATACTGTCACCTATTCGCTTATTAAAGTTAATTATGGTTTATACTTTTCCTTATTTAAAAAACGTCTAACTATCTAATATAGTATAAACACGAGATTTATTTTTATTAACAGATAAAGGAAAAAAATACAGACAAAACAGCAACGTTAAAAGAAATGGAAAATTGTTTTCTTTGGTATTATTTTCAGGCCATTTATTTTATATTTGCCGTAACAAAGGTATATTAAAACCATTAAGACTTCGTTTAACGCAGCCTTATACGACATGATTTTTAGTTGTTGCCAACACTTAGTAAAATTATTTATTTTTGGTAGTCCAAAACAGTCCAATCGATCTATGTAGACACTTTATCAACAACATTAGAAATTTCAGATTAAAATAACATCACATCTGTTGAGAACTGCAATGTTTTTGTATGATAAGGGGATAATACAGGTAATATAGGCTTAATTCACCAAATCCTTGAAAAGCTCTGATTTTTTTAATTCGTCGTTGACCCTACCAACTCGGGTGAATCAAACGCTTGCGACTTATAAAACGGAAATAACGCCATCTATTGCCACAAGCGGTAAACTGAGGTACTAACTCTTCAAACATTGCATTCAAATATAGAATTGGCCGTGAACACGTGTTTTAGGTGGCCCGTTCGTACAACTTAAATTATCTAGTATTGCAATTTGCAAGGCACTAGAGCTAATTTGGCCACGTAGGTTATGATTGAAGTTTCCTCGAGGGAAACTTCTTTGTAAAAAACCATATGCCGAATTAAATTTTATTAATTAAGTAAAACTAGCTTTAACCCGCAGCTTCGCTCGTATTAAAGCCAATGTTACTCATAATACCTCGATGTTACATGATGATCGGTTAAGTAGTTTTCGCGTGAAAGCGTAACAAACAATCTTATATTCACATTTATAATAATATAATAATAATTAAGCGGCCGTAGCCCAATGGCTAGGGCGTCGGACTAGTGATCTTGAGGTCGCCGGGTAGAACCCCACCCATTGAACTACCGACGTGAACCCACTTGTAACACAAGCATTTTAGCAAGAATACTAGTAGACAAAACTCATAACTCTGCTAGTAATGATTAAAAACATACAATAGTAGGGATGTCGGTGTGTGAATAAAAGCTTTTATAATTATTACCTACTATTATTTAACACTAACACCATCAGGCCATTTACATATGCTATATTTTATAGATAAAGACATGCTGTTAAAAAAGCTAAGAAGGCAAAAACGTAGTGCAAATTCCCAGTACTTAGTTGTTAATGACTGAGCGTTGTGAACACCTTTTCAACGTACGTTCTCAAACGAATTTCCATATAAAGGGTTGTTAAAGAGTAACCTCAAAGGCTGTAACGCTACGCTTTTAGAAATTCAGAGCATAATTTTTACAAATGTACGAATAATGAATAATGTTTATAAAATGCTTTGTATTGGTGATTCAGTAAAGATATGTAGTTTAGCGTGATGACGCATAAAGTATTTGTTATAGATTTGATTATGTATTTAACTTATAAGATTACAATTCACAAGCCGTCCTTCTAAATAAGGATAATTTAAAACAAATTGAATGGAATGGAATGGAATTACCTTCCATATGCAGAATGTTATCCTTTTAACGGGACATAGTGTTAGTCACAAAAATTTCGTCACTCAAAAATTAAACCCAAATATTATTTATTCATATCTATAGACACGTTTAAAATATTTTCAAACATGTTCTTATGATGCGTCCCTTTTTTTACTACCAACCATTTATAGGAATTGCACTTGAGAAGAGCTGGCAAGAAACTCAAAGGAATCCTTTTTTATAAATATTTCTGTATATTTTTGATTATATAATAAAATATGTTACAATTACAATCCTACTAATATTATAAACGCGAAAGATGGATGAATGAATGAATTTGGCTGAAAGTTTGCACGGGGATAGTTAATAAGCTGGATACATATAGGCTACAAAATCTCACGCTCCCACCCACTGGAGCAGAGTGACGCGGGGCGCAGCTACTTATTAATAAATACTAATATTATAAAGAGGAAAACTTTGTATTTTTGTATGTTTGTTTCTAATAATCTCAAAAAATTATGAACGGATTTCGATAATTCTTTCAGCATTAAAATGCTAGATTATCCCTGATTAACAAAGGCTATAAGGTCCACCCGTGCGAAGCCGGGGCGGGCCGCTAGTTAGTACTACACCTAATACTATCTACTTTTAAAGGGATGGCAGATACTTTGAACGCACCTTATATAATATACATAAAGAGATTTTAATCGGCAACCACAATCAATAGGAAGGTAAAATTTCCATGAATATTTTTCTCCAAAGGAATACCTATCGATTCAGAGTGGCAACCAAATCAAACGAAATATTATTACGTTTATTAATTTGGATCGTATACATCGAGTAAAATAAAACAATCAAAAGCAATTCTCGACTCTCTAATTGTCTGTCTTATCTATAATTATATATATATAATAGTAAATTAAATAGATAAAAATAAAATACTTATTCAATACTCTATAACCAGGGTGGCCAACCGGTCGATCGCGATCGCCTTGTCGATCTACTTACATAATAATAAGTGTTATTTTAATCCATTCTATCCTAAAAATACGTGCTACAGACGCACAAAGCTAGTGTTTATCGTATAATATTTTTAATAATAATATGTATTTATCATTTTATTTACTTATATGAAACGTGATTCAACGTATCGTCGATCGCACATAGTAAACAGTCGATCTTAGTTCTTATTAAGTTTGCCACCCCTGCTCTATAACATCTGACTTTTACGTGCCTACAGCCTTAAATTGTGCGGAGGTTCATAAAAAGTGTGTTCCCCTCAAAATAAAAGCCACTGAAATGAGCGTAGCGAGATTTTTATTATGCTTTCTATGTTTTACTACTTTTAAGGGCTAACACGTCCATCACGGTGTACTCAAAACCATCCATGTATTTGTATAACATTTTATTTAGGTACCTACACAATATAAGCAAACCCATTTACTTTATTACAAATACGCGCATCTACGCCTAATTGTGGTTACTTAAATATCACTACATAGTATATTAAACAAAGTCGCTTTCTCTGTCCCTGTATCCCTATGTCCCTATGTATGCTTAAATCTTTAAAACTACGCAACGGATTTTTTAATAGATAGAGGGATTCAAGAGGAAGGTTTATATGTATAATACATCAGCATTGTACACGTGCGGAGCCGGGGCGGCTCGCTAGTATTTAAGGCGCGGTGGATAGACGACTTTTACGTATTAGTTTTGTCACTGTTGCTCCGCGTAGAAATGAAAGAGAAACGAAGAGACGCCGCGATGGCGCAACGTTTCGTTCGACTCGTTCAAATTATTTAATACATTAATCCTCGCAAATATCTTATTCCAATCGATAAATAAAAACAACAGTTCCCTTTATTATTATATATTACATCACTGTTATTAATATTATCAAGATTTGTTTATAAATAATACAGTTACAATTGCTACAATATCAATTTAAATGGTTATTTTATGGTTTTTTTTTTATCGAGAAAATTTACCGAAAACGTGTTTTGAACACAATGGTCCCCCCATAAATATGATCAAGATTAACATATATTTTTTTAGCTGCTCTAAAATGTAAAAATTTGGCTTAAAAAACTGTTTTGTGAAGCCTATTTTGTACTACTAAGTACAGCGCCTTATAGTCCAGGGTCGATAATTTTTAAAACCAAAAAAAATCATAATAGAATGAAACCCATTAGAAAAGGAGGGAAATATGATAAAAATGAAATGAAAAATAATTTACGGGCGATCTGAGGTTGGGAAGGGGATGGGGGTGAGTTTTTAAGGGTAAAAAACGGTTTTTCTCGATTTCCGGCAAAACTAAAAGTCCTATCGAAAAAAGTCAAATGGAAAAGTTGTAGATAATAAAAAGATCTAAAACTTTTATATTTACACTTTTTTCACATAACCTCAAAATTTATGTGAAAAATTCAAAAAACCAAGTTTTTGGTTTTTTATTTTTATCTTTTACAAAATTTTTTTTTTTTACCGAAATTTTGTGAAAACTTACCTTTTTATGTCCCAAATACGCTGTAATTTATTTAATTATAAATATATTAATTTTTTCACCTTATTTTGAATTAATATCGAAAAAACACCCTAATTTTCAATCGAAAATTCACCCGTCAAAATATCAGCTTTTTTCAAAAAGTTGGTGTGGTTTCTGTTCGTTGAAATCTCTACTTTCCGATGGTGAAAAAAAAAATATATGTTACTATGGTAAATCTTCTCAGAAAATGCAAAAATTCAAAAAAAACTTGAATTCGAAAATTTAATTTTATTAATTATATTATATAATTATTAATTATTATAAATAATTTCATCTAAAAAATGTGATTGCTGCAATTTGTTTCAATTAAAAAGTTGATTTATTTAATTCTAATTACATTTATGTCATAGAAAATCCGCAGATAAAGCAATGAGATTCAAAATTAAATCCAAGAGCATCTTTAATTACTTCTTTTCCTTCCTTTGCTTTTTTTTGTCTTGAACTACAAAATGTAGCTATTGCGGTCTCGTCATTATATTGACTTTGACAACTTCGATGAATAAAAGCTGATGTCAAAGTCTCAAATTTTTTGTATTTATTGTCGATTCTTTTTTTGCTGGATACCACTAAACGATTCAAAGCTGCTTTTTTTATTGCATACACTTGCTTATCATCTGCCTTATTGCAAATGATACAAACAGATTCATCCATACTGATAATCTGAAAAGACAAAATCGAATTAATAATGTCTTCACTATTTAATCGTGAATAAACTCCCATGTCAAAGAAATCAATGTCAAAATGTATAAATAATATATTATAAATCTATAAAAAAGTATAAAATATATATGAAAATCGGCCAAAAGTTTGTTTTATTAGAAATATATTTACGATATATATTTTATATATTTTTTATAGATTTTAAATATATTTTTTATAGATTTTGAAATATATTTTTTTTCATGGGATTAACTAAATTTGTTTGTGCAAAATTAAGGAGATAATTATTTTTTTATCTTGTACTAAAATATAATTTAATTTCAATCTTTAGGTTATGTTAAGTTAAGCATACTATTTTTTAAAGAAAATATTACGATTTTTATGGTTGAGTTGATTGATACAGATAAAAATAGAGATAGTATTTACCTTCCTATGCAGATTCGAAAAGTTTTATTGTTTTTTCAAGTAAACTTGTCACAATTATCTTCAAGAAACTCAGCGTGCACGTGTATTTTTATAAACGATGTTGTATACTGTACTGTATTTCGAATACTGGTTAGGCTAGCGGTTGTAACAGCTGCTACGAAATATATAGTATATGATAGTAGGTATGTATGTAGTAAGACCCAGACCCGCCTAGCCCCTTCCCCACTTCTCCACGAAATACCTTTTGATGGGCTACAATTTTTCGTAGGTCACTCAGGTATATCTACTCAGGTATATATATAATTTATCTCAAAATAGTTATAAATAAGCATCTACGCATATAATTTAAAGAAAATTAGACAACTTTCTCCAAATATTGTAGATGTCTTATTAAATATTAATTTAATTAACTTATTTGTTTGTTAATTATAGTAGTATATTTTTATTTGCAATTTTTTTGTTATCAACGTCACATGTAATCTAACGTTTTTCGAGTAATTAAAGTCTAAATTTTAATAAATAGCTCAAAATTATTTATAATAATAAAAAAAAAAAATTCAAATTCAAGTTTTTTTTTAATTTTTGCGTTTTCTGAGAAGATTTACCATAGTAACATATATTTTTTTTTTCACCATCGGAAAGTAGAGATTTCAACGAACAGAAACCACACCAACTTTTTGAAAAAAGCTGATATTTTGACGGGTGAATTTTCGATTGAAAATTAGGGTGTTTTTTCGATATTAATTCAAAATAAGGTGAAAAAATAAATATTTTTAATTAAATAAATTACAGCGTATTTGGGACATAAAAAGGTAAGTGTTCACAAAATTTCGTAAAAAAAAAAATTTTTGTAAAAGATAAAAATAAAAAACCAAAAACTTGGTTTTTTGAATTTTTCACATAAATTTTGAGGTTATGTGAAAAAAGTGTAAATACAAAAGTTTTAGATCTTTTTATTATCTACAACTTTTCCATTTGACTTTTTTCGATAGGACTTTTAGTTTTGCCGGAAATCGAGAAAAACCGTTTTTTACCCTTAAAAACTCACCCCCATCCCCTTCCCAACCTCAGATCGCCCGTAAATTATTTTTCCTTTCATTTTTATCATATTTCCCTCCTTTTCTAATGGGTTTCATTCTATTATAATTTTTTTTCACTTTTCATTATTTTTAAAGGCTTCTACCCTGGTCTATTAATAGATGATGGAGAGCAAGTAAACCGGCACGCAATTATTTTAAAAATGCGACAGCGACAATTTTACAGATTAATCGCAAACCGTCAAGAAAAAAGCGTCATTTTTTGAGTTAGCCACTAACAACATTAATTGTAGCTATGGTTGACCACTATTTGCTATTGTAACTCGTAATATGTATGTACTTGTGTAATATTTAAGTCTTGTGATTAATCTGATACAAAAATACGATGTGTTAGTCATTATCAGCCCGTATAACGTCTACTATTGAAAATGGGTCTCGCTAGAAAGAGGAATTATTATTGCCAAATGACTTCTGTACTATGTATAGCACATACCAAATTAAACGCTGCTGCGCCTGTTACCTGGTATAAAATTGTTATAGATGTTGTTTATGATAATCAGGATCAATGGCTTAACCTGCTTTCCGAGTTACGGAAGGTAATCCCTCCAAGGTAACCATCTAGACCCGGCAATAAATCTTTGATTAAACACAAATAAAAATGTCGAATCGATTGTTGAATCGAACCCAACGCTTCGTCACAAAGGTTGTCGTGTGTAAATTATTATATTACTAGTAGTAGCAGATTCTCAAAGTTGCATAGACAATACTGATGTGTACACAATATGCTATGTCACGTTGTTCATTTAACTTTTGGATAGCTAGCAATCCTTCACAGACAAAAGTATATTTTCTTGAAAGAAGCTTGATGAATAACCCTTTGTTTCAAAGTGGCTTATGAGATTCTGCAGTTTGTAAGAAGCGGATAAATCATAGTCTCACAGCTTGGATAGAATTTAAATGCGTTCTTAAAACGTTTCTGAAAAGGAAATCTTGATTTAAATGGTATCTTAATGTTAGATTAGATTATACAATTACTTAATTTCATTATACATTCCTGAAAAATCCCTACTAATATTATAAATGTGAATGTAAGTTTATTTGTTACGCTTTCACGCTAAAACTACTTAACTGATCATCATGAAACTTTGTACACATATTCTTGAAGGTATTAGAAGTAATATGGGATAATTAAAAAAAAATTGAATGAAAAATTTGGTTGTGTTGACAACTTTATATAATCAATTCAGTTTTTATAATTAATTTTTCATTACTAATAAAACATGTGGGTGTCTTTATATTAGACTCCTATAGGTATTCATCTCCTTTTATGCCATAAGGGTCAAAATACGATGACAACAATTTTTCTATTTGCTGTTATATTATTAATCCCACCCGTTTTCGGCCTACGCCTTCCTTGATATCGTATCGATATCCACTTTACTTTGTTTCTCGTATCGTTTTAAGTGACATTGCATAAACTAAGATCGTTTTTTTCCACAACTGTCCATTTAATGTGAGTTTGTCCTCCAAAACTCTGGTCAAATTGATTTCTATGTATGTTATATGTATACATAATATATAAGCACATTTGTGAAAATGGCTATTTACTAAACGTAAATAAAACAAAAGAACACGAATCTTGTCTACTCAATAGCAATTTCAGTTCAAGAAAGAAAGATTTATTTCTTTGCACATAAATGTTCGAAAACGTATTATTCTACGTAATAAAGACTCCATTCGTTTACATTAGCATTTCATTTATTTTTAAGAATAGGACATAAAAATGCTATAAACTTTACAATCGGTGCACTCCGCAGTCTGCACTAAGGCGAGGTTCACACGAGGACTATTAGGACGAGGTGCAAGCTATAAATTACTCTTTTCTCACAGTCCTGAATTCTTGTTTTTAACCATGCTTTATTGGAGAATAGTTAACGATATTTTGTGACTGTTATTATTTATTTTATTAATTTGTTTACAAAATATGATGTTTTTGGTTAGACGGCGATCCGTCACATTTGAAGTCTTGCAGAGCAAAATAATTAAGAATTAGTCATTGTCATGTGCCGATATTTGTCTTAAGCTGCACTGTTCCTCTTTACAGTAACAATCTGTAGCGAAAGTAACTCTGTCTATCGCCCCTTCACGTCAAAACTACTAAACCGATTTCAATTACATTTGGTACACAGATATTATAAGCCCTAAGAAAGGACATACTTTTTATTGCAAAAAAAGGGTTATAGGGGATTGAAAGGTGGGATGAAGTTTGTCTAAGTCACTATTCCACGCGGACGGAGTTGCGAGTATAGTAAGTTTCGTTCTTCGGGAGAAATCTTACTGCCAAAGAAGAATCTATCTGTCATTAATTTCAGTTATTAAATTCAACTCCTCAGGTGTAAACTATCTAATCATATCTGAATTTTGACGTCTAGACGTATTATCGTTGAAAAGCACTTTCCTAGCAATTAAACAAAATCTAAGAATTCAAAGTCACATTCAAATAGTTATTTACAATGTTTTCTTAATTAATAATAAAACATTTAATCTTATTTATAAGCGGGTCAGGAAAATATAGCGGAACGGTATCTTTTATATCCATTCCCTTGATATATCGAATAAACATGCATATACCTTACAAGTATCTTCCCATGGGAACTTGAGAAAGGCCGATAAAACCATAGATACGGGAAAAAAAATACTAATAACTTTTAAAATACTACGAGTTCTAAATCTATGCCACCTACTTGGCAACGTTACCAGAATGCTTTAGAATAGTATTCCATAAGTTAGTTTTAGTGTAGATTAGCTACATTTAGCTATTGTTTAGAATTATACTATGCTAAAAACGTAGTTTTCAATAAAAAACAATAAGTGTGGTTTAAAACATCAAATAAAATAAAAATTATAAGTAAAAATGTTTGAAAAGCAAAGCTAATTCTCACTTCAAAATAAATGCACTATTGTTGAACTTGTTCAAACATAAGATAAGTAGACATGGAAGTTTGATGAACGCAAACGTCTAGACAGTTAAACTTTAGCCAAGACATATTTCTGAACATATCAAGAAATGTTTATAGTATAAAATAAGTTTTTCATGTAACTTGAAGATGTTCCTAAAACGTATTAAATTAATTCTTAAACATTCGCGTCATTATCAAAATGACAATATGTCATCTTAAGGCGCAACCCACTTAAGGTATTTAACGGAGAAATTGTCGGAAAGTGGCATTTCTTATATGTTATATTTAAAGACTACACGAAAGTAAGTGGTAATAACAGACCTATGTTAAGTCATCATTAGGTCCCCGAAACCAAAATCATTGATAAAATATAATGTTACTACTAAAATATCAAATGCATGGTTATAGCCGTGAATAATACATCTTAATCATATTACAAATGCCTTCTTTTAACGTTGAATCTTTAATTCCATACAAAACAAACGATTCAGTGAGTAATAAATTCTGATTACGATTCCACTTGCAAATCTCATTAAGATTTCTTAGTTTCATTGGATTTATCTTGTGTTGAGTTGTTACGGGTTTCTAATTAGATACAATAATTACAAATATACAACGAATATTTATCTTTTAACGGACTATTGCAACGAACTGTTTCTTACTTTCTTATCTGTTCACTCAAACCAAATAAAAAGTAAAGACTTAGCGCTTCGAGTCACTCTCTGACGCCGGTAAAACTATGCCTTATACAACATACACGCACAAACGCGCATCAAAACTATGCCTTACGTGCCTTACCTAATATGGTCTTCGTTACTCCTGGATACGCTTTCTAATGATCATTTTTTTTTAAATTGGTCTATTAGTCCCGGAGCCTATTCAATGCAAACAAACAATTAATTTTATTTATAGTATTAGTATAGACTAACTGTTTCTCGCGACTTTAGGTACTTGTCTCGTGACTTTTTTGTACCCCTTTTTAGGAAAATTGCGAGAAAGAAGGACTAAGAAGTTTCGCATATTTACAGTTTATGTAGAAAATGCGTGCAGAACGCTAATATTTTTATAATAATATTAAAAAGAATCGTTACGCAACAAGCCTTGTGTGCAAGACCGCATTACCTTATTATATTTATATTGTCTATGTTTTTATACCTTTTCTATTTCCTGTCATTTTAATACTTATTATTATTATACTTTTGTTTCCAACTGAACCAACGGCTTTTTACTATTACAGTCTTAAACACCTTGATTTTATGTAATTACATATATATATATATCTACTTTATTATTGATTATATTGGATAGTTTAAAATTGAATACGCAAGAACAAGTGTTGAGATTAGAGCATATCTCAATCTTATTTGAATATGAATATATGTTATATTCATATTCAAATTTTAAGAAAATATTTGTATTATAGTTTGCAACAAATACACTTAAAACTTGTAAACTGTCTTCAAACACAATTTACGAGAAAACGATTCGAGAAAGTTATTCAAGAATAACATAGGTCATATTTTATTGATTAGCTCACGGGAACATCATCGCAGGATGGTTAGTAAAATATAATTTGATTGACGCAATTATTCCTGATAAACTCACCTGCCATTTTGTGGGTTTGGTGTAGCCGCCTTTTCCCCTTGTACCAGGAAGAGCGACCCTCGGTCCGCATCCAGTAGTATCGACACATTCTGTAGAATCTTGTGGCACAGCACCCGTACTTCCAACTCGTTGCAAATGTCCTTTACCTAAGACAAACACAAAATATTAACTTTTGTGTTAAGAATTACTACAATAGCAAAATGTAGGTACTAAAGTACATTTCAGGTTGGATGTTTTTAGTGTTTCTATTCTAACTTGTATAACTCGTGCGGATTAACATGATACCTGATTCGAAAACCACCCATCGTCCCTCTACCTTGTCCTAGCGTTAGCATGACACTCAGGGAGCATTCTATAACCGTTGTTGGATATTTGTTATTTTCTATTGTAACGTTGGGTCGCTGTATTTGTTATGTTATTCCATACGCAGACAAGAATTTTGAAATTTATTTAATCCACACTTCGAGCAAAAATGTCATTCGAGCCAGTTGTCATGTTAATTCGAACGAGTTATTCCTAATATCAAAATATTAGATGTTTGTTTGTTGGTCAATAAGACCAACGAATTTTCTTTTAACCTCATGCTGTATGGAGAGGCTAACTTACTAAGTTTATCTTATTTTCAATTATATACACAAAAAGTTTATACCGACGCGCGACGTCAAAATGCAATTGAAAAATATCAATAAACTTAAATCCCCTGTCCACCCTCGCTAAGCTCAAATAGGTTATAAGCTCGACGAATATGATTTCCGAACTAATTTCCTCCAAGTATTTCTACCAATATTGCAAATTTCCAGCATCTAGTAATACGATTTGCAAACGCAATTCTCGATTTCCTTCATCAAGTAAAAAGCAAAAATAATATAAGAGAATGTTTTTGTAACACATTAACATTTAACATTTTCATAGTAAAAACAATTATTGTGATAAGACAATTTTACCTTGCACTGAAAAATTTAAAAACAAATAGTCGTAACACTCGTAACTCATATTTTTTTAAATCAATAGGGATTCATAATACATAGTATAGAGAGCAAATAAAGGTGTGGCATAAGGCAAAATGTTTTCTTTCAGAAAGTAATATAAAATTGTTTGTTTTTTGGGGTTTAATATGGAAAATGAACTAGGTACATATATGCAACCTAGCTGTCTCGCGCGATTTACCGCGTAGACCGTTTAAACCCCGTTCCCGTGGAAACCTTAACTGAAAAATACCTACGACACTCACAAATAATGTGACTTTCTATTGAGAAAAGAATTTGCAAAATCGGTTCAGTAGATCCAGAAACTAAAATACCCCTTACAATCTCACAATCAATTCACAGACTTTACCTCTCTTTATAGTATTAATATAAACAAGAAAGATTTGTTTTTTTGTGTGTATGTGTTTGTTTGTAATGAATTAAAAACTACTGTGCCGATTTCAAAAATTCTTTCGCCATTGGTAAGCTACATTCACCCTGAGTGACATAGGCTATATTTAATGATGGAACGGGAGTTACGCGGGCGAAACCGCGTGCGAGAAATAAGTATACTTATATATTATATAATAAAGTCACTCTTTAAACTTAAGTTAATTTCACTCATTTTTACATTAAATTTTACATTGACTGAACATTTTATCTATCTGCACTGACACGCCGCCCGCATGCGAACCAACTTTCGAATCGCTGAACCTGAGAGCTTTTCACTGAAATTCATCGCTGTGTCTTATTTTACTTTTCTGCATGAAAGCGTATAACTTTAGTTCACATGATAATTACATGAATTTAAGAACGTTTAAATAATGCACAAATTAAGTGGATCTAATTGCGCTCATCGCATCGGCCAGAAAAATAAATCTTACATACGGAGTATGGAAGTGTGAAAAAGACTTCTATTTTGAACAAAAAGAGAATTTGAATTATGGGTAATGCCATAAAATATTATTTATTATCAATAGTCATGACAGGTAAAACGCAGCGATCGAAAATTATAGTCTTCAGACATAGCCGAAGATAAAAACTCTACGAAGATTGCTAAATTTCTATGGCGATTCTTCCAAGTTTTTTCTCGAAATCGTGTCTACCAATCTCGATTACTGGTGCAAGGTATATGTATATATATTCCTGAACAACTTCAATCATCGTCGCTTCGACATAAATCGGTCTCTGCATATACAACTGAGTTTACCGAAATGCGATATTTTCTCACGTAGCGCTGATGGTGGCAAGCCTGCCCCACCTCAATTAATACTTACATGATGTACAGAAATGATTAATTAACGTTAAAATGGAACGACTGCGACGATCCAATAATTCAGAGAAACCTTTAGCAATCGTTCACATTAATTAGATTAATTCTAAGAATAAATGATTTGCCTGTTTAAATTTGACACCTATTATTATATTTTCATTTGGAAATTTATTTGTAGATCCACTCAGTCACGTTTGATCGAGTTCGAGTGGTTATAAAATACGAGAAACTTTAAAGAAGCACGTATACAGGTCAGGCGTTTTTTTTTTATCATCATCATCAGCCCATATATTGTCCACTCTTCAAATGCCATAGTCACCACGGTTAGCAGGCGGGTTGGTGACCACAGTATTATGTTGTAACACACAGGGAAACGTTTCTGTCCGTTCCCTAGTATACGATTCTTATAGATAATGTTATAACAATTGGGACCAACATCTTACCGTACCCGAGGCAAGGAACCTACAACCAACCAGACCCAGAAAGAAATCTTGTATTTTACACTAAGATTTATTATCCGGCAGGATATCGAACCCAAGTCCTTCGAGATTTAAAGCGAGACTTATACGGTGGCGTCAGTGAGGTATTTCTTTTTTTTATATCACATTAATTTGACATTATCAATATACTCCATATTATTCCTCTGCCCCTTTGAAATTGAACGCAACATGAATTATGGTGATAGAAATTCTACGTTTCCTCTGTACGTTATTACTTTCAAAATTAATTTTATGAAAATATATGTTACAAAATATTAGAAGCCATGAATCGGATTTAGATACACGGCATGTAAAACATATATGTATTTATGACTTAGGCACATATAATTTTTCCTAATATTTCGTGGAAGAAATGTAGAAATATATGGATATAAAGAAAATCTCTACACACCGCTCAAACCACTGAATTGCGGTTATAGCCCCTTTTTTTATATCGTTCGAATGATCACCATGAAGATGTATACTACATCTTCATGGTGATCAAAACTGATGATAAGAATCTGAAATATTGCAATTCAGGACTATACGAAATCAAAACTATTCTAAATCTATAAATAAAAAAGAACAAACTTCTCAAAAAGAAATATTTCAATCTAACGTCCAATAAACCAGGCCACCCGCTCAGACCCACCACGTTGTTAAAGATCATTGTGTTGATGAGCTATTGATGATACGTTACGTGTTATCTACTGGCAGATAAACGACCGTTTAGTACGTCACTCATCAATGAATGCGCTATGAATATTCACGGTCGCATACACAAATACCCAGTATGTGTTTAACATACTGGGTAGGTATACGCAGTGTGCCTGTATAATCTGTACAAATATTGTGAAAGCTGAGGATTTTGTTTGAAGTAAGTTTGTGTGATGAGAGTAAATAAGGTAAAAAGAGGATAATAGAAAGTCGAAATTGACTGTCATCACTTTACCCTTTCGGTCGGAGCCGCACTAGTATGGCAAAAGCGACGCGGACGGCGACGCAAATAAATTTCGCTTGTCGTTCCTGAAGCGTGGCCGCCGACATATGTTTATACGACTTTGTTTTCATGAAATCGCGGTCGCGTCGTAGTTTCTGGCTTCAGAAAATAAGCATTCTTGTAGTATGGTATATGTAATTTTTTTTCTGCATATGTAAATATACAAACGCCAGTGATGGGCTGATGTGGACATCGGAAAATGCATCAGTATGGCATACGGTATAGGTAAGTGTCGGGGTAGCCGGATGTTTATTAAAGATTAAAGGCAACATTATCAAACGTTATGTAAATATTATCGAAGGAATAAATTTTAATTTGTTAGAAATTCCATACAAATTTATATCCTCTTACAATAAAATTGTTATCTGATTATTAAAAAATAAGCACCTAAAGTATGAGAACCTCCGTAGCGTAGCGGTATTTGGCTCGCCTTGAATCTTGGAGGTCGTGGGTTCGATCCCCACACCGGACAGGAAATCTTTGTGTAAATTCTAAGATTTCTTTCCGGGTCGGGTTGGTTGAGAGACTACCCTCCGTGCCTCGGAAAGCACGTTAAGCCGTTGGTTCCGATTGTTATAACATCATCTATAATAATCGTATATCAAATAATGAATTTATTCAGCACTAAGGTATTTACATACACTTGTACTTGTCAAAATCACAATGAAAAAGAACTAAAGTATTATTCTTATTCTATGAATAGAAAGAATAGAATAGAATAGAATAGTTTATTGTTCTTACTAGGTTTTACAATTTTCTCTTAGTCTAGGTACATTTGCAGTTATACATAACATAATTTTAAAAGAGATTACGTTGTTGACTGTACTAGTATAAACTGTGTCACAGTCAACAGCGCCTTTCACCCTGGATTGATTATATTAAAATTGCGATATGATTTTATCAGCCGACAAAAAGAAAGAAAATGTAATAAATATGAATTAAAGGATATTTTCGTATATAAAACTATAACTATATAATATAAAATAAAGATATAAACTAAGTAAGTTTGCAAATTAAAATATCTTTATAGTGCGAGAGCCTTTGTGTGAGAATTGTGAGTGTGTGTGTGTGTGTGTGTGTGTATGTGTGTGTGTGTGTGTGTAACGGTGTGTGGATGCGAGACAGATTAGAAGATGTGATGTGTTGTAAATAAACTTGTGTAAATTATGTTTAATTATTCATAATTTCTTCGGTTTCGGTGTAATCTAGTCGTAAAAGCCAGTCCCGTATTACAACTCTGCACTTATTGATAGGTAATTTATATATATTATTTAAATGATTTACAGTATTATACAAATGATTGCTAATAATATAATATTGTTGTCTAGCTAGTGAGGTCCTAGAAGGTATCATGGGACAAACTTTTGTTTTGTTACGTTTCTGGATAGGTTTAAAAGACATACTTTTGTGTTTTCGGAGCAGGGCAGCTAATACAAAAAGCTGCCTTACAGTCAATACCTTGCACTCTTTATACAGACTGCGGGTACAATATCTACGTGGTCTTCCTATCATTACTTTTAAAATAGCCCTTTGGGCACGTTCCAAGGGGAGTAGGGTAGTTTTGCCAATCCCTCCCCAGACAACAATACAGTACTGCACTAAACTTTGAGCAAGAGCAAAATACACACATAAGAGCGTCTCATGGTCAGCTGAGCTTCGTAGTTTTCTGAATATTGGAATCAGTTTTCTTATACGAGCACTTAGCTGTGTAATATGTGCTGACCATTTTAATGAGCTATCTATGATGAGGCCTAGGTATTTAACATTGTTAGAACGGGTTAGTTTAGGACAGCTACATACAGTTTGTTGATCACAGGTATGGGCACGCACTGCAAATTCAATGGGGGGTTGGGTATGAGTGCTGCATGTAAAGGTTATATATTTCGTTTTATCAATGTTGAGTGTCAGGAGATTAATATCAAGCCAGGTCATTATTTCTTTTAGTGCATACTCTGTGTAGCTTTTTGTTTCATCCCAGTCCCTTCCATGCACGATCAAAGCAGTGTCATCAGCGTATGTAACAATGTCACAGTTTGGTAATGTCATCATGCACAAGCTGTTAATATACAAGAGGAAGAGCGTAGGACCGAGGACACTACCCTGAGGCACACCGAAAGAGAGAGTTGTTTGTGAGCTTGTGTAGTTACCTATCTTAACGCTCTGGGTACGATTTAGAAGGTAAGATCGAAATATGTCCAGTACAATCCCGCGTATACCAATTGATTCCATCTTAGTGAGTAGAATGGGAACAGAGACAGTGTCAAATGCCTTTGACATATCCAAAAAAACTCCTACAACCTTCTTTTTGTCATCAAGATATCTAGCGATAGATTCTGTAAGTAACAAACTAGCATCTTCAGTAGATTTGCCTTTTATAAAGCCAAACTGATTCTTTGAAATAATTTTGTTATGTTGTAAAAAGTCAATTAAACGTCTGTTTAGTAGTTTCTCTAGTATCTTGGAGATGACAGTTAATACTGAAATTGGCCTATAGTTTCCAACACTGTCTCTGTTTCCACTCTTATGAATGGGATGTACTATCGCCTTCTTTAAAATATCGGGAAAGACACCAGAGTTTAAGCATAGGTTACACATATGTGTCAGTGGAGGGATGAGACTTTTCTTCGATCTTTTTATCACTAGTGTTGGAATATTGTCAATGCCAGTTGCTGAGTTGTTTTTTAAGTTTGAAATTAAGGAATCTATCTCTCCAGGGTAAGTTTCAAGAAACACCATAGAGTCGCTAGGAGTCTGTGTGAAGTGAGTAGTATTATGTTGGATTGATGAGTTACCACTGTGTTTATTTAATATTACATTTGCAAGTGTGTCCCCAATTCCTGCAAAGTAACTATTTACTATATTTAGTGACTCGCATGGATTATGAGTAAGGCAAAGTAACTCATTGGGAGGAGATGAAGGTTGCTTAAAATTGACTATTTTATTGATAGTATTCCACATGCCTTTTGGATTATTTTTATTCTTCTGGAATTCTGCTTTTTCATAGCTACTTTTTAATTTTTTTAAAAGGTTGTTGCAGAAATTGCGATATCGCCTGTAGGTGACTTGCAGCACGGCGTTATTTGGATCTACTTTAGTCTTTTTATGCAGTTTGTCTCTGTGCCGTATACATCGTACCAAGCCCGGAGTCAGCCATGGTTTAATAGTTCTGATTCGATGTGGAATTGTTATAGGTACAGAATGCGCTTTTATAACTTCCGAAATAATATTTATTAGGCTATTGGTAGCAATATTAGCATCTGAAGAATCGTATACTGGACTAAAATCTGTAGTAGCAAGCTTTTTTAACAGTGATGGGTAATCTATTCGTAGTATAGTGGCATTAGGGGTTTGTCTTTTTATTTTGCAGTCTAGACAAAAAACTAATGGCGTGTGGTCAGTAATGTATGAGTCTAATACGTATGTGGATGTGTATTTGTCAGATCTTACCATTACGTGATCAATACAGCTAGCTTCACGAGTTGGAAAGAGATGGGAAGGTAAAAGACCGTGATACGCCATGTGATCCAAATAAATGCCATAGTTCGGGTCATTACTATTTTGTGCTATATTTATATTGATATCCCCAATTAAAACTACTGATTTTACAGATCTTAATGATGCGAGACATGGATCCAGACTATCCAAAAAACGATTTACATTGCGGTGGGATGGTGAGCGGTATAGGGCCACGATGGCATATTCGTTTTCATACTGTACTATAAGACAGTTGGCGTCTAGAACATTGGGCATTGTAACTCGGTGTTGAATGTTAGATTTAATGTAAATTATAACACCATCATTTTGATTTAGGTAGTCCGAGGAATATGACGTGTAGCCTTCAATACGGGGTAGAGTGGGACATTTACTCAACCAGCATTCGGTTAATACGAGTACGTCACATTGCATACAGATTCTTTTCAGGAGTATTAAAAGATGATCAAAGTTACAAGCCACGCTACGAATATTTGTGTGCATAACTAATAAGGATGTTTGTGATAGATTAATATAATTTACTAGACTTTCAGGTGTACAAATCATAGACTCAGATACCTTAGCTGAGTCAATATCGTTCGATACGTTATCAAAAAACAACATTTTTAAGTAAAAATTCTAATGAGCATGTATATGAGTCTTGGAGGTTGCTATTTTTAATAATAAGATTGACTACTATGGTCCGAAACATTCTAAAGTATATTCTACATGAAGATGAAATTATCTGGCTTGTATGTAAGCATATAATATGTAAGTTTTTATTAAGTAATGATATAACGAATGTGTGTAACTTTGTGTATTTTATAATAATAAGTTTAGGTAGCTTAACGACATGAAGTATTTTAAAATATATTTTATACGACAATAATATAATCTGTCTAGTATGTGAGTGTGTGATAAGTAAGTTTGTGCTATGTATGTGTGTGGCGAGCGAATATGATTGTTTGTAAAGTTTAAATTTTAAGTGAGAAAAGAGGTAACAATATAGGTATAGTAAAGTGTATGCTCTCTTCTGTTGTAATACATTTAACAGTGTATTTAAATCTATAGTTAAGAAAGTTAAGTAGAATTTTAATATAATTAAAAACATGCAGCAAATAAAAATTAAAAACCATACAATTCTTCTTAGTCATTGTTGCGGCAGCCGACGAAGTTTGTCCAAATCACTGTCTTTATCTACACGGTGTGATGGAGCGCCCGCCTTCTCACGTAGGAAAACCTTCCCGTGGGAAGTCCAACAGAACTCATAGCTGTGCTTTTTGCCAAATTCCCGCGCTAAGTAAAATAATTTCCTAGTATTTGAAGTAAGTGATTCAGAGATATAGATTTGTCGAGCTTGCCCTTCAAGTTGTAATAGTGTTGTATTGAACTTACTCTGATTGGTTCGATTGTACTTTTTCACAGAAGTTAGTATATTTTCTTTTAAAATAACAGAAGAAAAATCCACTATGATTGCTCTGTTTCCACTTTTGTCCGCGTTTAGACGAAATACATCTCTAATTTGAGATTCACTGACGTCAGTGTTTGTAACTAATCCAACTTTTTGGACTAACTTTATGAGATCGCCTTTGCTTTCCTCTTTTTGAATAGGTACATTTCTGATCTCAAGGGTAGTTTGTTTTTGCGATCTCTCTAGGTTGTCTACTTTAATTTCTAGCGCTTGTATATAGGCTAAGTGCGTTCGTCTTTCCGTCTCCATAGCGAGTAATTTATTTTTCATTTCTTCGTAGGTTTTCTCCATGAACTCCATAGATTTTATAATTTCACTATTTTGCTTCTGTATGCCATTTACAGTTTCTTGTATGGAAATTTGTTGTGTTTTAAAAGTATCAAGAGAGACCTTCATGTCTGATATAACTGCAGACATCTCATCATCAAATTGGCGCTTGCGCGGTCGAGGTCTGCTGGTAACATTACTGGAAGTCTCGTTATCAGTATCTGTGGCGAGCGCTGAGCTTTGGTCCGATTGTAGATGTTCTTTTCGTGTAGCTGGAGGTGTCCTTCGTGTTGACATGTTGCTTGTTATTCAATACTAATACTTAAACGCACCGAGTAAGGTACCAATCCTCTAGTAATTTGTAATTACCGGTGGAGTCGCGACGTGTGCGCAGTTATTGGCAGGTCAATGCCCCGCCTCCAAGGGCAGGACGATAACAGCAAGGGGTGTGGCTGTCGTCGACAAATAGTAGATGACCGTGCGTGGTGGTGGCGTCTAAGCTCCTCGCTGTTGATGTTAGCCTAGTACTCGACACTTAATTATTTATTCACTTTAATTTAAATTTGTTAAAAATATAGAAATAATTGACTAAATCACTGCTTTAAAACACGTCTGAACTGCACAGAGGTCCGGGGGGAAGGGGGAATAAAACTACTTAGGTAACTATAACTAGCAAGTGCAACCAAGTCAAGGAACGGGCAGCAGCGTTTCCTTGTGTGGTACAACATACTACTGCGGTCACCAACCCGCCCGCCAAGCGTGGTGACTATGGCAAATACCCTCCCTCTCGGGAGGAGGCCCATGTTCAGCAGTGGACATTATACGGGCTGATGATGATGATGATAACCTAAAGTATAAAGGTTATTTTATACAATCTATGCCTGAAGTTTACGCGCTGGATCGCCGGATCCATCTAATCGATTTTAAGTAATAAAATTTTGGGAAAGAGATCCCTGAAAAATAAACAGACCTAACCTATAGTACAAAATAAACTATTGTTAGGAAATAAAACCATTGCATAAACAACGTCCATATTTCAACACTCTACCTAATAAAGTGTTAAAATGCATACAAAGTGGCGCTGTCAAGACGGTTCGGTGCAAGTGTACCAACGCATATGGAGACCATTTATCAAATGCGAGCTTGCTATCGGTATCGAGCACCACATTGCAGAGCCAATAGCTTGCTGGAAGCGACTGAGCGTTATGTCTGTTGTATGTCAAGTTCGTGTTTAGCGGTTCAATTTGAACATTCATCGCAGACAATTGTTGTTTGAGAATAGAAGGTGTCAGGTTTTAATAGTTGCTACTTGATATTTTTGGAGCGAAGTTCCTTATCGCGCGTTGCTAGACGGAAAAAATTAAGACCAAAAGTTGTAACGACACTTTTAGTTGTAAGCCGTGCGGCGTGCGCGTGTTTCTCTGTCTGTCTGTGTTTCTCTTCTATTATATTATATACTAGCTGACCCGGCAGACTTCGTACTGCCTTATTCGATACATAAAAGACCTAAACATTTGTATAAAATAAACTGGGCCGTAAAGACTTCGTTTATGCGGTACTCCTACCCCTACACTACCCCTACCCTACACTACCCCTACCCTACACTACCCCTACCCTACACTACCCCTACCCTACACTACCCCTACCCTACACTACCCCTACCCTAAAAAATCTTGGCAAAAAAATTCAAGTTTTTAATTAACAAAATAAAGCTCAAAATGACTCTACATTTTAGTTAGAAAACGTTTGTATGGGAAAAAGAAAAAGGCTGTTTTAAGGGGTTTTCAGGAATTTTTTTAAGAATTTTTTTCGCCGTAAAATCCATCCTTGAACTTCCACGAACATTAAAAAAAAAGAATTGGCCAAATTGGTCTAGGCTTTGTAGAGTTATGCGCTTACCAGTTACCAACACATTTTGCGATTCATTTTTATATTATAGATATATATATATATATATATTTATATTTATATATATACTAGCGGCCCGCCCCGGCTTCGCACGGGCGGACTTTTATACCCTACCCCTGCCCTACCCTACCCCTACCCCTACCCTAACCCTACCCTACTAGGGGTAGGGTAGGAGTATGGTAGGGTTAGGGTAGGGGTAGGGGTAGGGTAGGGCAGGGGTAGGGTATAAAAGTCCACCCGTGCGAAGCCGGGGCGGGCCGCTAGTATATAGATAGAAATATAAAATATATATAAAGGAACTTCGTTCCATCCGGGTGTCCCTTGACACCTCTCAAGTTTTTATTTCACAATATCGGAGTAGATTTATCGCCGCCGTGTGGTTTCCGGCTTAGATTAGACCACCCTATATCTTCCTATGGGTGTCATAGGAGGCGACTAAGGGACATACAGCAGATGGATGGGCAGCAGCACATGTCGGTTTAAAGTTACTGCCATCTTCCTACAATCAACAATCCGCCTGTGATTACTACTGGCTTGCCAAGGTTTGTTAAAGAGGAGGCCACGATCAGCAGTGTACGTAAACAGGCTGATAAAAAGGTAAGTAAAATGAGTAGACTGACACGTGATCCCAATGAATACTGAAATTGTGTCAACTGCTGTATCATTTTTTATACCTAAAATATATACCTCGCTTGAGAATTAACAGATTACACCAACATCAACCATGTCACCCACACACAATCCTGACGTGTTCAGCATACTATCGGTGATCGGTATCATTGACACGTAACATTAGGGGTAAACTCATTGACGAAAGTGACTTACGTACACGTGATAATTTTATTTACCACCTTTCAAGTCATTGGAGACACCGCGGCATGACTAGAATGTTTTAAAGTAAAATGAGGTAAATGTACCTAAGGGCGTTTATAACTGAAACCTGGTAATATTATAGAAGAATTGTATTGTATTGAAATTTACAGTATCACTGATTATTCGTAATAGTGTTATTAATGATAAAAAATAACAATGTAGCCACAAAAAAGGTAGTGGCAGGTGAAACTTAACGATAAAAATATCTAGAATTCATAATATATATTATTGGGTGCCCTTCCGATGCCCTCGTAGACTCCAAAATGCGTGTGCTGGGGTTCTAGTTCCACATGTGACACTCTCTTGTGCCTCTTGCCACAGACTAAACAATAGTACAAGTACTGTTGCTTAGTTTGTGTACCTGGAGAGCTGCTCGCCTATATGCCCGGTGAAATAGCAAAAACATAGTGGCTAACTACATAAAAAAGGGAGAGAGACATGTGTAGTTCTAAATCTTGAAGGTCTGACGCAATGTCTACGACTTAAACCTCTTTAGATCTCACACAAATGACATCTAGATAAAATTAGTATCTATTATTCAGACTATGCTGTACCATACTCTTGTATATCCTGTCCTCCATGCCATCGAACCAAAAAGCAATGCCTTTTCCAAAGTAGGTACTATGGGCGTGGCATTGTATGTTTACATGTAATTATCAAGCCCGTTTTATCGATGTTGACCTCTCTGCCTGTCAGTGCCGACGGTCACCTAATTTAGGTACACATGTAAAACGACACCCGATTGTGTTTCGTAAATTGAGTTCTAATTGACATCAGGTCGGGTTAATGATGTCCTCAAAATTCTACCCCGTCCTTTCAGATGGGAGGAAATTTCCATCGGATCCTACATACACTCATATACTACTAAACATGAGATGTTTAACTACAAAGCTATTAGCTTCGTAGTGTTTGGCTACATAAATATGGTAAAAATCAACGATAAAGTTGGTGTTTCTTTAGTACTGCAATTAAACATTTGTTTTAATTAGGAGAGTCCGTTTCTACACTAGAGGACAATGGTCAGAAAGAAGTCTATTCCAAACTCCTGCCAGGCTGTACATAAAATGATCTGCCCTATAGCTCACATGGGCCATAATCGAATGGCCTATGAGCCAATGGGTAATGAACTAAAGCGATGTTTTGATGTTTGACAAAGTTACTACCCGACCGAGTTACAAATTTAGTATAGGTTAAATAAGTACGGATGCACGCATAACGGTAAGTAAAAGATTATTCTTATTGTACGCGTTATATATTTGATATTTGTTTGGATTATGTGATAATAAGTGATCCTCAAACGTATGTTTCATATGCTAGCAAGAAAAATACTGTAAATACACAATTCAACATAGCACTTAGACAAAGTGGGTGACCATCATCGTTTAGCAAACAAATTACAGTAGCACCAATGACAAGAACCGTTTAGTCTCGGCTGTCAACTGAAACGGGGAAAAAACAAACTCATGTTTTCATTTCGCAACACAGAGCCAAGAAAATAAAGAAATATAAAAACATAAATCAATTTGTGCGTAGCACGCTAGTCGTGTCGCAAGGAGAGCCTCCTGAGTGGGGAGGACTCGGGAGGTTCTAGTGGGAGTTAGGCTCTCGGTAGGAATCTTCCGTGAAACAGGACCTATGTGTTTTAAACTCTTTATGGAAACTCTTGAACTCTTTATCCATAAAGAGTTCAAAACATTAAAATAATGTGAAAAACGGGCGGTGTCATCGTTTAATATTTAATACCAAATGTAACTTTGGCGATATTTATCGAAGTAATGCGAATCATTACCGATAGATGGCACTAACGTCCTCCTTAGAGTCGTGTTACAAAGAGATTAATAAATTTCGATGACCGGCTGTGGTTCCATCGTAGCCTAATTGGTTAAGGCATTGGGGGCTTTACCCAAAAGATGCAGGTTCGAATCCTGCCCGTGCGGTGGTCGAATTTTATTAATCTCAATTTTGAAATATAGGACCTATGTGATTCTGTAGATTTTATGTATGTGAAGGGTCTCCCACGGGATGCCACAGATAGCTTTTAAAAATGGAAAAACGAATTTGTATACATAAATCCCTGTTACCGCGGAACTCGTCGTAATGCCTTTTAGGTCTGTTACATAGTTTTACTTAAGAAATTGTTTAATAAGAAGCCTAAGCTACCATCAAGATAAAATCCGATTTGAATAAAAATTACTTAGCTCCCTTGTTGATTATTAATCTTTTTAATTTGTTCAAGAGGATTTAATGAGGAAACACGGCTTCGGAAGGTCGCACTGCTTGATTTGAATTGATAATAAGGACGTTGTAATTACACAAGTTATGACAGTTTCTCATAACTTTTGCTAAAAGTTACCTAAAAACGAAATGAGTGAGTATGGTGGTAACTTGCTAATTCAGATTCACTTCTATTTAACAGAATAATATCAATAAAATCATAAGAGTTACAAAACACGATAATTAAAAAGTAAAAAACGCATTTAATAAAACAAGGTCTTCATAAAAATATTTTGAAAGATACTCAGCAATTTACTAGGTAGGTACGTAATAAGTTAACTTTGAATAATCAATCGTGGATACATATATTACTAAATTATACAGAAACAGCATAATGCAAAGACGGGAGATGGTTGCGCCACGTCGCGCCGCTTGTTATAATTTTGTATGAAAACGTTTTGAAGCGACATCATATATGCGCTGCGTCTGTACACGAAACCCGCAATGTACCTACTGCAGTACCTCCATGCGCTAATATAGATTTAAATAGAATCGTGTGAAACATCTTACACCTCATTATCCGAAAGTGCTATGGGTGGGTCTACTACAGAACAATAGGTTCTTACCATTGATGTAACTGACACGTAACGGTCGTCAAATACCTTTAAGTGTATGATGTGATAAAAACCTCGCAGCGGCCTGAATGGCATTGCTTATCTACTGTGCAAGCATTGCCATTCAAAAGGGCAATGCTGCCAATATTCTGGGAACGTTGTCATCATAGATTTAGAATAGTTAATATACTATTAGTTTTAGTTTAAATAAGCTACTTTTAAAATTTCATTTAGGTTCTTTTAAGTTTCATATAGGTTTAAGTTATAAAGATAAACAAACTTACTAGTTCAAAAATTAGTTCCTTTTCATCTAATTGCCTCAGCTCGTGCCTCGACCGACGCTGCGGCCGCGAGGGTGTGGCGTGAGGAGGCTGGTCGCCAAGGAAGGTGGGTGTGCCGTCGACCGTCGTCACCAATGGCTTCAGAAGACCACCGCGCTCGAACTCGTGCGCCGAAATCTTTCTGTACATACAAAAAATGGAGTAAATTACCCGGTATGTATATACTCTTGGATGCAAGCCGTACGAAGTGCAGTATAAGACGTTATTAGTAAGGCCACTAGTGCAACTTGTGCCTTAAAAACGAATACTTATTTATCAAACACAGAAGGAAATAAATATTCATGCTCTTTGGGTAGAGTCTCGAACGTTTTTATTAGTCCACACGAAATTTTCGTGTATAAATAAATAAGGATGATAGAAAACTTCGTTATATCCAGCGAAATATTATATGTATATTATGAAACATGTAAGAAACGGTGACTGCCGAAGCTATGTATACTGCACCTAATTAATATAATAATGTCGCATATCCCTTAAAAAAATAAGCTGATAACGTTATAAACCATCTTCGGAACAAATCCTTCCAAATTTACAGTATAATAAATAATAGAAATAGGACAACAGATTTCAGTTCCATTTTTTGCTATCTATATACGGTGGAAACCGGATTATGTTGCCTCTACATCATTAGGGCATTAAAATAAAAAAGTTATATCTGTACAAGCTAGAATATATCACGTTATACAAAGAAAGAACACCGTACACAATAAACGCTAAAACAGTAATCCATTTTCTGTCACTTATCACCGAAAACATTAAGACAATCGATTTTCTTCTCTGTTCACTAGGGAATGTTGTAATAAATATAATCCACGGCCACTTAGGCGTACTAAAATATGTTTTTTCGAATAGTAAAGATATCATGAGATGCCTGTAAAGCGGTTGGTCCCAATTTTCATAACATCGTTTATGATAATCGTATAAGTCTAATGTCTCGAGGTAAATTTGTGACGGGGGTAATTCCGTTTATCTGAAGTTATCCTTAAACTACACAACATGTTCCTAAAACTTTGTCAATTTCCAAATATTACTACGGCTAGCAACCCACCTATGACTAATCCTAGCTAAACATGTGTATGTTTAGCTGTAACATTACGATCATCAGCATCAACCCGCATAACCTCCACTCCCTAAAATAAGCTGCCCTAAAGACCGCAGTCTTATGTTCAGTATATACCTACAAAAAAAAACGCTGCTGCCCGTTACCTGGTATACGATTGTTACAGATGATGTTATGACAATCGGAACCAAAGTCTTAACGTGTTTTCCGAGGCACGGAGGGTCCCTCAACCAACCAGACCCAATAAGAAATCTTTGATTCTCAGAAAGATTTATTTTTGTCCGGAGTGAGAATCGAACCAACCCAAATAAATAAAGCAGATCCTTCGTTAGGAAATATGGATTTGACAGTATATGCGAGTAACAATATTGCTGTAATATGGCTCCATAGTCCATCCAATTGACACAATTGTAACGAATGAATTCTAACATTTCTATAAGCTTATTCTATAAGAAGATTCAGACTAAAAGAGATACTCGAAGATTATAAGAAATATCCTTTCATTATTCTTAAAATATACAGTTTCCTAAAAACATTGTAGTTATTTATAGCCACCGTTTTTAATTAACAGAAAACCCACATCACGGAAGAAAGTAACTTGAGGCAAGAAAGCTAATTTTCAGTGTTTTGTTACAGAATAAATACCTACCTAACCAATGAAATATTAATTAACTAACTTTTGGTTTTCTTTCGCGCTCCATTTTTATAAGCTTAATAAATTCTTATGGGGTTGGCGTAAATTGAATCTTCTGTGTGTAAAGGGGTGATAAAATTTACACCTATAACTATACTACTATACTATACTAGATATACATTTTTATTAATGACTAGCTGCACCCCGTGGTTTTACCCGTGTTTCGCTACTCCAGTGGGTCGGAGCGTGAAGTTTTGTAGCCTTTATGTTAGTCCAGCGTATAAACTATCCCGGTGGAAAATTTCAGCCAATTCCGTACAGTACTTTCGGCGTGAAAGAGTAACAAACATCCATCCATCCATACATACAAACTTTTGCGTTTATAATATTAGTAGGAAGTAGGATTTTAATGCCAAACCTTACTTTTTATTACAATAAAAATTTGAATCATTGTCATCTAAGTATATCGTTTTGTAATTAGATTTATAAACAAAGTTCTTGTTACGTACCTTTTACGTATTCATCACTGAAGTCGAATTAAATAGTATTAGACTATAAATTAAAGTTAGGCTCATATAAATCCTATCAAGTATTGTAAACTAGCTGTGCCCCGCGGCTTTACCCGCGTTACTCTTCTCCAGTGGGTCGGAGCGTGATGTTTTGTAGCCTACATGTTAATCCAGCGTATAACCTATCCCGGTGCCTATTTATAAATTTTAGCCGTTTCCGTTCAGTAGTTTTGGCGTGAAATAGTAACAAACATCAATCCATCCATACTTACAAACTTTCGTGTTCATTATTTTAGTAAGATTTTAGTATAATCAATACTACAAACAAAGTCAGACTTCCATGTATCTAACATCTATGAAACATCATATTATCTGAAGTATTTAAAAACAACCATTAAAACTACAATAATGTGAACATTTCAATATTTCTATTAAAATTCTGTATCCATTAAAAATTAATACAATACTGAATAACACTTTAAGTCTATATGTAGCTAGAACACAAAGACAGTCGAAAGCTATTCAACAATTAGTAGACTGGAAGGAAGCCAAATGGGTTTTATCAGATATGTCATGTTTGTATCATATTCAACTCCTGACAACCATTCTAATATTTTCCTTTTTTATTTATCACACAAATCATAGCAACAAACACCAATAATTTGTCAGTTAGACTCCATACAACAGAATTCTGAATTAAAAATCACAATTTATGGCATTACTAACCGCTATTTGTACTACGAATAAAATATATTGTTAGAGTAGGTACATTATTATGAATCGGGCCGTATCGTCCTTGAGAAATCTGTTAGGAATAGAGTACTCTATTCCTAATTTAGACCTTCCTTTAGAACTGGTCGTAATACTATTTTCATTTAATTTGTAATTCAAATGAAATAAGCAAGTTATCCATCCTGATGAACTCAAAACTGACCGTTTTGCAAATTAAAAAAATATCTTGCTGTACTTAGTAGAAATTAAACTCAGCACTTTATATTGTATTAAATAGACGGCGGAAAGCATAACGTAAAACTTTTTTTTTTTTTCACCATTATGAAAAATCTTGTAACATTAACGAAAGTTGGAACTACTAGGCATATGTTATTAAAATATTTAGGATTGAAACTAATTCCTAACTTAACTAATTATCTCAACTTCCACTTAATTATTAAATCTAACACTGAAATATTTTTTTAAATCGGACCAGAATTTCCTAAGATATGCGCGTTAAAAGAAACCAATAAACTTTTCAGAAGGGTACCTTAGTAAGAAATGTGTCCTTAGCGCTCAACACCTAATGGTACAGAAGCATAACTATTGGTACTGTAAGTCACCGTGTAACACAGTTTACAGACAAAATATAAAAGTTACGAGTTATCTCACAGTTGCCCAGTGTTAGGAGAATATAAATGTTGTTTGTACTAAATCCGTCTACTGTGAAAATTGGAGACTTCTTTAAAAGACGTCTAAGTACCTAGATACTGAGATAAAATATGATAAGCTTAAAGTTCTCGCTGATATTTATAAAAACTCGAGTGACTTATACTTTATCCTCGTCACTAACCATTTTTCAAGTTCGTTGTCAGTACTCATTATAGCGTTCTTTTAAGATAAATGTCTAAAATACTTTCATGAATAATTAATCATTATTAAATATATTATATATACTCTACCGACTTATATACTTTTTACTAAAGCTAGTGCCAACTAGCGTTAGTAGTAAGTGTATATAGTACATATGCATAATATGTTTTTCTTTGTCTCGGAGTTTCTTATAGTCTTTCTTCTCCGGGTGAGAACGTAGATAGATAGAGAAAGACTTGTAGGAAGCTAGGATAGGGTCCGTTCGTCCTTGCAAGGCGCGACTCGTGACGCGTTTTATCCTTAGTTGTTTCCAATTATATTTATAATACGCGACTATCACATGCCATAACAACATTGGTAAACTTTATTTAATAATATTATCGTGATAATGTAAACTAATTTATTATTTTGTCATTATCATTGTATTTGACTTAAAATAGAAACAATCGATTCGTCTACATTATCAATAAACGTTTACATTTTCATTTCATTTATTTAACTATGCATTTTCTCAGTAAGTGATTATTGTAACACAACCTCCGTAGAGTATTTATTTATTTGGCTCTTCAACAATGAGTACACTGTTACATAAAAAAATACAATTACAATGTGAACTTAAGTCTAAATGTCTCACTACTTACAGAAGAGCACTGCACTATAATATGAGCAAAATAAATTACTAAAAAATTTCAATACAATTAGGTATATTTAACTATGTTGGATAAAATTGTCTTACAATGAAAATTAAAATAAAATATTGAATAGATAATATTAGATTAAATATGATTTAAAAAAAATACAATTAAATAGTAGAGGTATTTGGCTCGCTTTAAATCTCGAAGGTCGTGGGTTCGGTCCCCACGCCGGACAGGAAATCTTTGTGTTAATTCTAAGATTTCTTTCCGGTTCTGGTTGGTTGTGGGACTAACCTCCGTGTATCGGAAAGCACGTTAAAGCGTTGGTCCCGATTGTTATAACATTTTAGTACAACATAATACTGCGGTCACCAACCCGCTTGCCAAGCGTGGTGACCATGGCGAATACCCTCCCTCAGGAGGAGGCCCATGTTCAGCAGTGAACGTTATACGGGCTGATAATGGCGATGATTATCGTAATCTTTTGGGAAATAAATGTTTTTTTTTTGAACCGTTAAAATCATTGTATAACTTGGTAATTTCCTACTCACATATTTAGAATGGCGACATAACGCAAAAAATGAACCGTAATTTGTCTTTATTAGCCCATAAATTACGTCATTTTACACAAAGAAGTCAATTGAAAGACACAAAGGCAAAACGGTCTCGGTTAATGACGGTTAATTTTCTTATTTGGTCCATATTACTCAGTACGGTAGATAAGTGTGTTACATGACATACATACATCAGTTTACCGTTTTTTCCCTTGTTTGACAGTACAGTACAGTAAAAAGTGGTAACTTCTATTATGACCGATTATCTTAACAATAGTACAAATCATTGCTTAAGTTCTTACAGCACGTATATCAGAAATGGTAACTTTTGCTAGGAGAGTGAAATAATTATAGACTTTTACATAGACTCTTTTACACTAAAATACAATTTTACTTAATTTTACAAGTTTCTAATGGGGGAAATGTGTGTCTAATTAGCGAAACAATTTGTACTCCCATTCTCTAGCTAATGCAACCAAAATGTCTAATGTCTAAGTAGTTTCAATTCTAACATTACGTAAGTAATTTGTAAAAGTTTAGATTTTTTAATCTTTAATCAATCATGGAAAAAAGATACAACGGATTACGATCACAATTGGCACAAAGATGAAATAAAAACCAAAGGCCCTTAACTAATAACGTAATAATAAATTTCGCTAACAAAACGCTGCAATTTCAAGGAGACACCTTATATAAGGCGAGCAGTTTCCTCGCGGAAGCGACCCAAGTGCATGCAGCGTTCTCACTTGTCATCGACAGCCTAAAAAGCGTAAAAAGCTGGAACCCTATTCGCTTCTATTGCCCTGTGAAGTAAAAAAAGCCGACTAACAACATAATATATCCGTCCGAAAACCCCAAACATGCATGAAACCACGAAGCGTTTATATGTCATCGATAAATAATACAAATCAAGTTGCGTGCCACGTAGTGTCGCGCATAATTATTATATTATTTACCTAATTATAATGCTACTTGACCTTACCTAACTAAACGAGGTTATGCTACTGTCCTGTTAAACCCCATTGGTTTAGATTTAGGTTTTTTTTAAGCACCACAAACCTCGATAGTTTATCCACTAACTAGTAAGTTGATCAACCTACGATTTTTATTATTTTCCGGTGACATAAACAAATAATTCAGTGTATATATAAGTCTACCTAATCTATTCGAAGGATAGTTTACAGTGTACCAGTGAGAACAGATAAGGTACCAAGAGACAGCAGATTGATGAAGGCGCCCACGAGCTTTCCGCGAGACAAGAGAAATTTATTTTGCTTCAAGTAGCGCTCAGTTTTGTCTGTAGCATGATCCTTTTTGATCTATTGTTGGTTTTCTAGTTAAAACTAAGCTCGGTGGATCCTCTTTGCTTAAATAACTATGAAGTTTAGTATAAAATATAAATGTAGGTGCTTATTTCGGAGCAGACGGTAGTGCTGCCCACACAATATATTTTAATAAGAACCTTTATTCGTAGTACAATAGACATAGTACTGATTTGTTCTGGTAATTAAGCCGCGGTTTGTCATTTACCGTATAGTACCTAACCTCAAAACGCGACTTTGTCATAAAATGAACTAACAATGAAAGTCACGCCTAAACCGGTAATGCCGTTTTGGAGATTATGCGAAATACACGGACAAATAAACATACAGATAAAATAAGAAGTAGCCTGTTTAATAAATTATTTGTATAAATATAAAAAAAATATGTTGGATATATATTATGTCGTTAGCCACAAGGCTTTTACTACTTCACCGGCAAAAAACTTTTAATACCGAACTATAGAAAAGTCGAAGAAAGATACCGAAAGCTGTCGGAGGTACTGAACGATTTTCTTTGGTCTTACAATAGACACAATCAACTTAAAAATATTTAAAAGTATTCAAAGACAAAAAAATCACAGACACAATGAAACAAATGAAAAATATAATGTCGGTCGGAATTAAAATCAGTCAAGCAACGGAGTGTAAAATGCGATAAGGAAATAGATTTAACGGAGAAAACAGACCGAAATTAGAAATTTTGAGAATAATTCATTTACACTACTGGCACTCACTGACACTTATCGTGCTATCTAAGACACGGAGGGTAGCTGAGTCAAAGTCAAAGTCTAAAATTCTTTATTCAGATAGACACGTTTAAAATATTTTAAATCATGTTCTTATGTGATGCGTCCCTTTTTTTTCTACCACCAGTTCTGGACGTGGCAACTCTGAGAAGATATACGGGATTATCATTGGCTTATAAAACTTAAATCACCAAATCAGTCTATCTTTTCATCTATGAATTTCATAATGATTCGTAGGTGAAATTAAGAGATCATTCATTCCTAGGAGAGAAAGGTGAAATGATCACTAATAAAAATAGAAACGTGGAAAGAGAATAAAAGTTTCGACAGACGAATTTTGGTTAGGACTCACCAAATATAGCAGGTTCGATTCCTGCCAATTCTTTAGAATTGGCGGGAATCAAAATAATACAATTTTTAAATTTGAGAATATTTAATTTATTAAATATTCTCAAATTTAAAAATTGTATTATTTATTATTTTACACACATAGGCGGAGAACATTCTGATTTCGACTGAAAGGATTCCTCTAAATATTACTCTGTTTAGGACGAAACCGTCATAACGGCCCATTTATATTAATATGTTTGCTTAGGATAGGCTTACTAAAACTAACCTACATATTCATAAGACTTACAGGATGACTTATCGTGTCACAAAATTATGCTAACCTTGCACACTAGTTCTCCTAACTATGTGTCTTTCAAGTACATATGTACGAACTTGGATGCTAAATTACCTTTAATGTAAACATAAAATCCTTTGAACTGATTTATATATTATAATTATAATCCGCCTTTCGTAACTGGGAATTTAGAAATATTCCTATAATAAAACAGACACCTCAAAGCTATTATCAGCTAAGACTAGTCAATCGTCCATGCACACAATACATCAAACACAAAAAAAAACAATATGTTACCTAGTTTAAATTTAACTTTAATTAAATGTTTTATACTATAGTATTTTAGTTGTAAGCATTGTGCTAAATTGTAAAATACACAGAATAATGTTTTATTTTATATAAGTATATATATTTTATATTGTATAAAATGCAGTGCCCTAACGGGGGGTTCATGTCTGGTTCTGTTACTTTAATATAACATCTTTGTAAACGCCATGAAAGCAATAAATAAATAAAATCATAAGGCTCTGATGAGGGTGCTTTATGCTGTAGTCACCCCGCACTGTAAGGCGATTGGTGATAATTATGTTTCCACAATATGTTTCTCTTGAATAATAAGGTAAACGTCATTGACGATGTAATAATTAAAAATGGAGATATATAATATCGCAATGGACCAGATTCTGATATGGTGATTGCGGAAAAATATTTATGTAAATAATTTTACATAAATATTTTTCCACAATCAGAAATCGAACTCATTACCTGTATTAATCGAACCTGTACCAATTTATGGAACCTGACTAACTGAAATGTCGAAAGTTGACGTTTTTTACAATACCTACTAATGTAAATTCAAAAACATATATAATGATGTTTGTAAATTGTAGAACAATACATATCGCGTTTAAGATGGTGTTAAATTCTTTGCTTTCCAGACTTTTTTGTTATATAAGAGATTATAAAACTTCACAGGGTGGCAACACCGTAAGACGACGATCTTATGATCCATACTAATATTTCTATACTATTTCTACTACTAGTCATTAACAAAATCGATGCTAATGTTGGCTACCATCTTTAGCTATGTTAATTGAAGCGTAGTAATTACCTGACAGGGGTTGTAGCTCCAGAGCCGGAACCAGCGCGAGATGGCGACGCAAGTTCAGCGCTCGGCGGCGTCGCATGCGACACCAGCCACGCGTCCACCACTTGCCTCGTCGCCTTCCTGTCGACAATTGGTGCGTTTACCTCATTAAAATGTGCCAAGTACTAAGAATAACGCTGGAATTCCACATGGGGTAACGATCTATGCAAATAAACAACTTAGAAGTTTACTTCATTTAGATCTAAAGTAAAGCTTTGAGAGAAACGAAATTAAAATCAACTACTTCTAATTATTTTCGTTTCAGTTTCAAAACAATAAAAAAAATGGTGTATTTAAATACAAAAGTAAATTAATGATGCAAATAAAACAAAAAACCGTACCCTTCATCTGAAAGAATACATAACAAAGACCAATAACAACAATGACGTTAAAATTTAATTTACAGTCTGTTGGGGATTATCGGATGATTAATTCAATAAATATTGCAATATACAATTTTATTGTTATTAATATGTATATTTCAAGCAGCTAATAGTGACAAAGTTTTTGTAGATAATGTAGAAGAAAAATAACATATGACGATCGTATTTCCCGCCGAAACCGGCAAAGACAATATAAAAACCATAGACATGCCGATGGCGCGCTGGCAATCTGTTCAAGAAGGTTCTTTATGATTGCATGATTTGGACACAGTCTATTTGTTTCAGGTTTTTTTCCAATGTTAAGTTTCCCTCGCGGAGATGGCAATGATAAATGTAGGCAATACAAGATAATCTAGTTTGGTACGAACGGGCGCCCCTAACACAGGTTCGAAGTCATTTTCAAGATGAATATACTTAGCAAAAATAAATCATTTCACTAAGTATTTTCAACGACAAACATTCACGGCCATCTTGTGTCACCAGTAAAAGTAACAGCTCATGTTACAAGGAATAGCTTGGTGCTGTTATTTAAAAAAAAAATAGATTTCCTTAAATATAACACATTTGTAACCGCGTTAAGTAGTTTGTCTTATCATCATTTAATCTCTCTTTCTGACAACTGGAACACATTGGGTTTTCCAATTTATCATTCCAGAAGCGAGATCATTAGTTCGTTGAAAGATGTTATATAGGTAAAGCGGAATTTCTCTAAAAATTTCGTTTTAGAATAATTTATTTATCTTATACTAATACTAGCGACCCGCCCCGGCTTCGTACGGGTGCAATGCTGATGTATCATACATATAAATCTTCCTCTTGAATCACTCTATCTATTAAAAAAACCGCATCAAAATCCGTTGGGTAGTTTTAAAGATTTAAGCATACATAGGGATATAGGGACAGAGAAAACGACTTTGTTTTATACTATGTAGTGATATAAAGATGAAAAGTTTGTTTGTTTAAACGCGCGAATCTCAAGAACTACTGGACCGATCAAATTTTTTTTTAGTTTTAAATAGCCCATATCGAGAAAGGCAAGGATATATTTAATTATGATGATCCCACGGGAACGGGAGTTACGCGGGTGAAACCGCGCACGGCCAGCTAGTTAATAGAAAAAAATTAGCTGTTGCGGTTTCCCCGTATTGACCTTTCACGTGAGACCTCTTAAATTTAACCATGATACTTACACATAATGCAACTTGCATTGGAAAAAGTATTTTCAAAATTAGGTCTGTAAATCCAGAAATTACCCCTACAATCTCACACACTTAACCTGTTTATAACTTTTTATCTACATACTAGCGACCCGCCCCGGCTCCGCACGGGTACAATGCTGATGTATTATACATATAAACCTTCCTCTTGAATCTCTCTATCTATTAAAAAAAACAGCATCAAAATCCGTTGCGTAGTTTTAAAGATTTAAGGATACATAGGGATATAGGGACAGAGAAAGCGACTTTGTTTTATACTATGTAGTGATATAAAAAGTGTTTCGGCTGAAACCACGCGGTTAATCTAATAGACTATAAAATCTAATTGTAAATAAAAATTTCACATTCCCAGGGATTAAAATAAACGAATTAAAAACAGCTTCAACGTAATCTGATAAAATACCAAGAACATTTCTGTCTTTGTTTCAAGATAATAACTCTCGCCAGACTAAAGAGCGGGGCCCGCAAATTATGACTCAAGTTGAATGGAAGGAAAGCACTCCAACATAATAAAATTTCTCATAAACCTTTGAAGTTCTAAATGTTATTTTAAATATTAGCACGTTAATAAAACAGACGACGGATATAAAGACTAGCAAACGCCCGTAGCACCCTTTGAAGCTTTCGGGGTTAATTAAATTTTACAAAACCAATCTTATGAGAATTGAAGAAAACTTGAACAATCTTAACCTCTCGTGTCGCTGTAAAAGATAGATTTATACCATAATAGCTGCGCGGTTTTCCAGTGTTACTCTGCTCCAGTGTGTCGGAGCGTGATTTTTTGTAGCCTATATGTCAATCGAGCTTATTAACTATCCCCGTGCCAAGTTTCAGCCAAATCCATTCAGCAGTTTTTGCGTGAAAGGGTAACAAACGTACATACATCCACACATGCAAACTTTCGTATTTATAATATTAGTAGGATTTATGCACACAAACAGTATTTATCCTAATATTATAAGGAGGAAAGATTTTATTGTTTTTTTTTTTGCATTGAATAGGCTCCGTTCTTAAGAAAGGCCAGTTTGAATGTACCGATTAATGAATTAAGAAGAGGCGAAAGTGGTATTTCAAGATCGTAGCAAGTGGAAGGACGTGGTCTCTGCCTACCCCTATGGGAAAGAGGCGTGAATGTATGTATGTATAGGTCTCGGACCGGAGTCATGGAGAGTATACCATAAACTGAAAAATAAATTTATAAGTTGATTGAAAAAAGAGGTATTCATATTAATTATGACTTAATTTTAAAATTATAGATACTCTATGCGCAAGCCCAATAAGTGCCCCAAATATGAGTTCCCCAATTTACAAAGAGTACAAAGTAAAACTACAAAAACTAAATATATTAAACTAATAAATATTCAACCAGCTTCCACAGAAAGGATGCTCTGCTCTCTATTTCTCGAGCATCGAACCCGAAGGGCAAATTGAAATTCTCCAATGAAACTATTTGTATAAGCTCCAATACAACAATAACGTATGCTTTTAAATTTCAACTTTACTAGAAATAGTTGAAGCGACAGGATTTGATATGGAAAGCGAGCTCGTTTCATATACAGACGCTTTGAATTTAAAGTTATCCGCAGTGTTTGTGTATTTTCAGTAGCAGTGACATAAACTATCCGTACATATACACATATCGTTGCTTAAAAACTAAACAGGCACAAATCAAAAATAAATGAAAAGTTAAAATCGTACTAATTCTGCCAGCATTGATACTATTTTTGCATTTCATTTCCTTTCCATTTGAGCTCTTTTGTTTTTAAAAAGCGATTTATTATACACATATACGTAGTAATACGAATCTATTTACCAGCACTGTAGACAAAATACTATATTCTATCGACACTAACAATAGAAAGAAGAATCATTTGATTGATCGTTTGTTTGCATTGAACAGGCTCCGAATCTACTTGGCCGATTCAAATAAATCATCCGCCATTAGAATGCTGCGTTATCCAGAAGTAACATAGGCTATATTTAATTATGAAAATCCAACGGGAGCGCGAGCTACGCGATTAGTACCGCGCGCTGGAAGCTATTTCAAATTAATTTTAATCATTTCACTACACTTCAAAGGTATACTTACTTCAGTATGCAAGAACAACACTTGAGACTTTAAAGTATACGCGGGTCTCAATCGCGGTACGATTTTAAGGCAAATCATTACCTTTTTAATAATCCGACGTTTCGACATGGGTTACACCAGTCGTGGTCACGGATAGTGAAGACTTAGACTTGAGACTCAGTTTACTTGGAAATGTTAGGTGTCACTTTGATAATTTCTATTACAATAGCAAGTGAGACCGCAACGACCACAAATTGAATACTCAAAGCCAAGTATAGTTCTTGTATACCACTGTTAGACTATTTTTTTTAATATCTAAAAAACTAAATTTAATAGTTTCTTCCAAAACAAAAAAATTATACCTTTTTGTCTTATCTTCATTGGGACTATACTTCACTTTTGCTGACGGTAATAAAATGTTTCCGCCGAAATATCAAGATTTAAGTTAAAATAAAATTATGGTCAAGTTCATCTGCGAGCAATAATAATAAATGACATATCCTTTCGTTTCGCCTATAAACATTGACAATTGACTAAAAACACTCGCCCTTGATGAATAAATTCTATGAGTCTATGTGTAAGAACTTGGCATTAAGCATCCACTTGCAGAAGTAGTTTCTCACTGCCGTGGACTGTTTTGCTATAGTAATAGAAATCATCATAGTGTCACCAGCCATTCCCATTAAATTCATAGTCTCAAGTATTGTTCTTGCATATGGGAGTAAGTATACCTTAGAAGTGTAGTAAAATGATTAAAATTCATTTTAAATAGCTTCCAGCGCGCGATTTTATGAGTCTAGCTCCCGTTCCCGTCGAGGTTCATCATTAAAGCGTATTTACATTACTTACTGAATTTTTAAACACAATATTTTTCAGAAAGGACACCCAGTCTCACAACAACTTCCGTAAGTAAATAAATAAATAAGCGTAAATAAGCGGCCGTGACCCAATGGCTGGGGCGTCGAACTTGTGATCTTGAGGTCGTCGGTTCTAACCCCACCAATTGCACTACCGACGTGAACCCACTCTTAACACAGGCATTTAAGCTTAGCACGAGGGGTTAACAAGAATACTAGTAAAAAGCAAAACTCTGCAAGTAATCTTAAAAAAAAAAAACTAACCAATCACGATCCACGAAAATAGTTTAACAAAAAAAACTATGAAACATGATTAATATCTTCTTCCTACTATTTAATCACATAGCAGCGAATGTTTAATCAAAATAAACAAGATACATAAAACAATATTGCGTGTGTTATACTTATAAAAACGCAAGGAATTCATTGACACCAATAACGCAATTAACCCGTTTCTCCGTCGTTCTCAACATGAGCTAATTCTTATTCATAGTACGCGAAGCATCCACTACTGTTAATTATTATTCAAGACTATTCATTCATAAAACTAATCAATCGATTTCATCTTTAATACATGTACCTACATAGAATGATGCGTAAAACAAAAACTATGTTATGTTATCCGATGTGATATCGTAAAATAAAACGTCTTTTCTTAATAGAAAATGCTTTAACGTAATTATACGACCGATAAAATTATTTTCGGGCTGATTATTTCCAATAAAAATAATCACTTCAGGATTGTGTCGGTTAATATCAGAGAAAGCCATTTAAAGTAGAATAAACGGGTTTATAGGTTATGAAATATTTAGTTTAAGTGTGTGACAGACAGCATCCCGAGTTCCCGACTGACTTTAGACGGCATAAAGTCAAGTGTAAATTTTAGCAGAGTTTTTGGATACTACCAGTATTCTTGTTAACCCCTCGTGCCAAGCTAAATAAAATGCTTGTGTTACGAGTGGGTTCATGTCGGTAGTGTATTGGGTGGAGATTGAACTGGCAACCACATAATCGCAAATCCGACGCCCTAGCCATCGGGCTACTACCGCCTTGAAATAGTAATTGCCTTAGTTCCAACTTTAAGCCACGGCAGTCAATCTCTTAGGAGATTAGCAAAAACAGGAGTTTTTTTTTTATTTTACTTTTCAAATTCGGTGGAACGGTTGTTACGACACGACCAGAGAGTGTTAGAAAGAGGTGACCGTTACTGTTTAATTTATCAACACAAAACGAATTAATCGGAAATTTGGCACGTTGACGGGTAATATGCCTACGTTATAATAACCATCTGCGTGCCCAAATTCAGGTCAATTAATCAGTAACGGTCGCCTCTTTATAGCACTCACCGGTCGTGTTTGCTAAGAATGGATTTTCCAAGATTCACCCCTAATAGAATGAAACAGGGCTCCAAAGTTTTGCGCGCTCAGAAAGAAATAAGTATATAAAAACTAAAGCAACCTAATGAATGCCGTTGAAATGAGAAAATTAAAAGAGATGTTTAATATCAAATTGGAGCTTTTCAGCAACTGGGCCATAGCAATTACGAATCCTAAACAAAACTATTAAGACTTGGCCTTCTTATTAATTATAATCTACATTCATCTACGCAAAGTCTAGGCGACAACGAGAAACGAACCTTATTTTATTTATTTTTAAATATTCCAGCAAATATGAACATTTTATATTTTTAAAAGTATTTTTCGTCATGACTACTACTGAAGATAGACATCCTACATCCTCCCGAAGAATCGTTTTGCCATAGTCACACAGAAAAACGTTGCTGCCTGTTCCTTGATATACAATTGTTATAGATGATGCTATAACAATCAGGAACAACGGCTTTAAATGCCTATAACAATCAGGAACAACGGCTTTAAATGCTTTCCGATGCACGGAGGGTAGATCATTAACGAACTAGACCCGGATTTTTTTTTTTAATTTCAAACTAAGATTACTTGTCCAGCGTGGGGATCAAATCCACAAGTATTTTTATTAAAACCTAATTTAGCTATTCCAATAAATACTTTCAAACTGAAGCTCAGTGAAATATGTGTTACAAGCCTGACTACATTTACATTATCATTAAAGTGTTTTAAAGATAAGAAACTAAGCTGAGTCCATAAATCATACGATTACATTTTGTATTTACTCGTATACACAATTCTTAATTGATTATTTACCATGTCTTCTTTATAATATTACAAGCTTCAGCGCAGGGTTTTACTCGGGTAACTCCCTTTCCCGTAGGAACTTCATAATTAAATATAGCCTATAGCCTTCCTCGATAAATGGGCTATCTAACACTGAAAGATTTTTTTAAATCAGATCAGTATTTGCTAAAACTGGCGCGTTCAAGCAAACGAACTTATCACCTTTATATATTACATATTACTATATACTGAGATCGACAGTCGAGACGGACCATTCAACTTTTTAAGACCATTTGCAATGGAGTATTTCTTGTAGACATTGGCGGAAAAAACTTCAAATCTCGTCACTTTTTTCCGAATAACGATAAATTTTCCACACGAAATAGCTCAGAGTGATAAAATTCTTTTCTACTTTATCTATCCTCTCGTTAGATTCGGTTAACGTCTCCGAACAACAAAAACAGATGGACGTAGGTACAAAAAGTTGGTGACATTAAATAAGTTAGACAAAGCTAGCGAACCGAGTCGCGAAGTTAGAACTAACGAGTGCTAACTTGATGTATGGCCATTACCAGCAGTTGGACTAGTGAATGAAACAACGAACTTAGCCTAGTTGTTGAATCGATACGTCCGTACATTGAACTTATTATGGGAACAGTTGATTAGTAACACTATATGACTACAAAAATGGGTTTAATTTCTAAAACCCTATAGAGCATAAATATATAGCCTGATATAAAACTAAACATTGCAGTTGATAGTAAGCAAGTGTAATGTATGGCACGGCGCTTTTATATGGCGCAGATAAATATTTATTTGACTTGTATTCTAGTTCCGCGTATCACTTTTGCGACTTGGTATCTTTTGGCTTCGGTTTGATCAGAGACTGAGAGAGAGAGAGAATATGCTGAATAGAATATTATTATGTATTTTTTTCATGACAAAACTTAATTAACATTTGCTTATTTAAAACAATTATGTCTGAACATTTGGCAATTTCTAACGCTAACATATTAAATGCGGACGCTATTTCTATAAAAAGGACAAAATATTATTTTTTTCAGTTTAAATGAATATTATTAACAACATCGGCAGAATCCAAAACCATGACTATTTAAACATTAATGTGTAATGTTTAAACCAATTAGTAGGCAATTATACAAACATGTGCGTGTTTAGGAACCATCCAAGCCAGGATACTGTAACATCCGGCGGTCAACATTAAGTCTCTTCCAACAACTGAGGCTATAAAATCGAACGATCTGTGTAGTTAGTACTATTACGACGATTAGCCGATCTGAATTGAATTTAAGGCGAGGCGATGCAGCGCCAGGTAAAATTTGAGCTGGTGACGGACTTTGAAAGATCGGTTATTATATTAAATGAGAATGATTACTGTTATTCCTTTCCTTTGATTATCCGAATTAACCAAAACTAGGAATGATTTGGAGATTGATGAAAACGTTTGTAGGTATAGGTATATAATTCAATATGTTAGTATATATATGTTAACGGAAATGTATGTAATCCGTCATTGTATACAATTCCTAGGAAATGTATGTAATTCCTAAAATCGCCCGGAAATGTGTGAAATAAATTATATTAGACATATTTCCTAGGAAATCTATACATTTCCTAAATAGCAATCGGAAATATCAATGGGTAGGTTTAGGTTATTTTTTTTTTATAACCACCCGAAACCTCGTTTATCAACTAACTAGGTTGATCAACATATGATTCTTATTAATTTCTGGTAACAGTAATTTTCCGATAAATGCACCTTAAAAGTTAATAGATACCTAGTTGATTTTTGAAGCTTTAATTGGTAAGATAACATTAATCATATTTTACGGTATGATTGTTACCTATTTGTATTAATAAAAAATATTATTCTCGTTGAAGCAACATGTTTTATTACAGAAAGCATTCTTTTTATACATTTCCTGATACGATATTGGAATTATATACAATTCCTAGGAAATACATACATTTCACAGGAAATGTGTGTATTAAGGAATCTTTGAAACATTATTTTACACATTTCCTAAGTAGGCTCGGAAGGGTATATATTTCCTAGGAATTGTGTACAATTCCTAGATTTCATACATATCCGGTAACATATATAAATATATATTTTTTGCTTTAAGTAATAACCAAAACATTGAATATAAATCTTTATTTAGGGGGAGATTCAGATTTTATTTGAGATCGAGTAAAATGATCACAATGTATCTATTTATTTTAGAAACAACTCCCGCGCTTGAAATTTTATCCTTATGTCGTAAAACAATTTTTATTTTTTGAGTAGGTAATTATTGAACAAATTCGTTTAGATAAATGTTTGCAAATATAGTGAACTAGCTGCACTCCACGATTTTACCTGCGTTACTCTGCTCTGATGGGTCAGAGCGTGATGTTAGATGAGCGTGTATCCTATAATAATATGTTAATTTAGCTTACAAACTATCCGGGTGCAAACTTTCAGCCTTACCTGTTCAATAGTTTTTGCGTGAAAGAGTAACAAACATGCTCACAAACTCCCTAATAATATTAGAAAGGGTATTCGTAAATATGCAAATATATCTTCACTGCGAGAACCCCGCCTTAAGTACGAATTTGTAGTGATAATACGGCGCACTCTTAATTGCCTTCGACGATATCCGGAATAGTCGTATAACTTGATTTATAATGCTGCTAATTATCCTTGTTTACGACGACGCATGATTTGTGATTTGAAACCGTTAATAAATCAGACTGCACCCGGCGGCGGGTATTGCTTCTATTACCTGGTGTTTTGACCTTAGAATCGAACTTTTGGGTGTGAACGAAGATGCTGGAAGAGGACGCCGACGAGGCGCAAATATGTCGACCAAATTGGCGACGTTTTAAAAAAGGGCCTAATAAAAAGTACCTATAACCGGCGAGCATGGATGAAGAGACTGATGAATGTGGAAGAGACAAGTCCCTTGTCTCAGCCTAACCCTATGGGAGAATGGTGCGACGATATGTATGTATTTACATACATATCGTCTACTTTCTATCCAGGTCAATTTTTTGGGTGACTTAAGACAGTATACTGAATCCAAGCCCACCCTCCACTAGTCTGCTTCCTTTAGTCCAAGCACGGATTTAATGATACACACCGTTCGTATCCGTAATTCACCCCAATAGTTGAGGGTCCGTGCATAATAAAAAACTGTAAAATCCCCCGTGCCACAGAGATTTATTTCCTTAGCGTAGTAGGATATCTATTCGTAAGGTTTTGAAGTAATTACTTTTCCTTCGCAGGAGAATGAATAATGCAAATACAACAAGATTAAGACGTCCGTCAAAAGGAAACAGACTACGTGACACTCCAAATTGGTATTTAGATAACTTCCTACTTTCGCGAAAATAAATGTAATTATTTTATTGGATGTCACAAACAATTGATGAGAAAGTTTCGGAAATTATTGCTCTCAGTAAAAGACATGTCGATAAGTTCGATTGAATTACAACAGGGAAAACATATGAATGTTAGCGTAGCCGCGAAAAGCGTTCTATTTGTTTTAGTAACAAAAATACAGATGTTCGAAACTATACACTTCAAATGTATTCATACTAACAAACCCAATATGACTAGTTGAACCAAATTCAATAATATTTTAGCCACTAGTGTATTTACACAAATTATTAGGTCATAAATAACAGATTCTCGCTATATGTTAATTCATATCACTTATAACAATTAAGAGCTACATAACAAAATGTGCATAATTACATGAGCTGTGTTGAAGTAACGATTATAATGCTAATGGAAAATCCTCGTTACATATTCGATAACATGCGACATTTATTTCATTCAATACTACGTATAAATAACAGCACTTGCTACACATCTATCTTTTTTTTTTAGGTTACTAGCAGAGTCTACTAGTATTCTTGTTAACCCCTCGTGCTAAGCTAAAATGCTTGTGTTACGAGTGGGTTCACGTCGGTAGTGTAATGGATGGGGTTCGATCCGGCGACTTCAAGATCACAAGTCCGACGTCTTAGCCATTGGGCTACGGCCGCTTTATCTAACTCTATACTATATATATAAAACCAAAGAGTTTTTTTTGTGATACGGTAATCTTAGGATCTCCTAATTTTTTGTTTCAGTGTTACATAGCCTATTTATCGAAAAGAGCTAGGCTTTAATGATTAAGTTAGTACGTGAACGGAAGTTACGCGGTTAAACCGCGCGCGGAAAGTTAGTGTACTCCTAAAATGGGCACATCGCAGAATACGTACTCAGGAACTACTGAACATCATTTATTTGCGAGTAGCATTGAATAAATTTTGTGAAAAGGTTTTGACGACAGCGTAGTAGTTATCCTGATTTAAAAAGGTAACGCATTCCACAGAAGAATTGATTGACTGTTCAATCCACTCTTCTGTGGAATGCATTGCGGAAGGAAGGTTAGCTTGACAATGTAAGAGACAACTATGGTAAGATTATAGATGTTAGTGGTTATTACACATCTAAAGTTAGGCAATAAATAAGGACGAGAATTGGGGGAGTCAAGATGAGAGAAGAGTGTATAACTATAAGATACGTAGTCAAGAAAAAAAACAAATGTAAAAAAAACTTTATTAAAAAAAGCTTTCATTAGATGTTATTAGTTCTAAAAAAGGGGACAATATATTTCTGTACCTGACAGTGCCGCGTCATAAATTCTAGGAATGTCTTCTACTACAATAAGGTACCAAATATCTCATTTTTTGTTTCAAACAACAGCCATTCAGCGATGCGTTAATTAAGGACTTGCACAGCGGACAGGTAACTAATAAAAATAATTCAACAAATAATCAGAAAATACGGTAAATGTTTGACAAAATATTTGAAATATAAATGACTAGAATTCCGCGAGCGGTTTCGCCCGCGTAGCTTTCGTTCCCGTGGCAACTTCATAATAAAATAAAGCCTTGCCTTCATCGATAAAAGGGCTTTCAAAAACAGAAATATTGTTTTAAATCGGACCACCAGTTCCTGAGATTATCACTGTTCACATTTCAAGCAAACAAACAAACTCTTTAACTATATTAAGTATAGTTTTGGATTGTACAGTGTTAATGTTGTCTCTCAGTCCTTGTTCTAATAGCATTATTTTATGTAAAACTGTTTCAGTCACCTAGACTTACTCGGTTACTGTGCCATGGTCAACATGTGTAGATCTATAAAAAAGCGAATCAATACGTACTAGACCTAATAAAATTGTGAATGAAAGAGATGTCAGAAAGTACTGGATGTAAAAGCTTGGCTTTTACTTTATCGAGTAATAACAAACAAATATTTAATTTTACGTTAAATAAACTTACTCTTTATAAGGTGCTTTGAAAATATATGCCTTCCCTTTAAAAGATAGTATTATGTTTAAAATCATAACGAGTTAGTGAATAATACATTTCTGTGGCAAAAACATATATTATAATTCATTACAAAAACTGAATTGTGTTGAAATATATAAAACAAGCACTAAGTGAAGTCCCTTCAACCCGACACACCAGGGGGTGCGGCCAGCACAGCTATTGACGATTTTTTTTGTAATTTGAAGTGAGGAACGACTTCATTCAACAAAAACATCTGCATATTTTAATTAATACTGCATACTGAAATTTTTAGTTTCATTTAGTTTTTCATTTAAAAAGTTTACTGAAATTTCATTACCGTCATAATCATACAACACAAGTATTGAGATTATGACGGTTTCCAAATGCCATTTTACATTTCTAGAAGATATTTGACAGGATAATAACCAGAAATTAAAAGAAAATATTGTTTTTAAATACTCTATATGAATAACTAAATGAACAGATGAATCACAATACTTTTATAAAATGATAAAAGAGAGCGGTAATGTGTAACGTTGCAATGCAGGTTACTATTTCATTCATCGTTTGTGAACACAAATACATTTAACATTTCTCTTAACAAATACTGTCGACCTACTTGGCACATAAGAATATGGGTAGTGCTTGACAAGCTCTATCGTTATCTTCTCATTTGTCATCGGTTCTTCGTCTGTTACCTATCCTTGCTGGATACGTCGTTAGCACTTCATACATCTTAGAGCGATAGACAACGCTGACGACGCGCGTTTTTGTTTAGTAAAATAATATAGTCTCATTATACAGAGAATTATTCACTAACTTAAACGATATACATGATACTATCCCCTGTTAAACGGTTGGCATATATTTTGGAAGCACTTCCGACTATTTTGGCCACTGCGGTTAAACTCTAAAAAGATTGGTCATTACGTATATCGTGAATACGTGTGTGCGCTAATATGTGCCACTTCCGCCTTCGCAATGGATTTCGAGAGTATAAGAATAGAGTCCTATACACTCTTAATCCAGTGCGAAGGCTTTACCGACACGATCGGTAAGAGATCAGGAGCAGGAAATTTTTTTTTCGGACTTACTCAGTTGACTGGCTGGCTTTTGCTACTTCACCGGACATAAGGCGCAGGAATGCCAGCTTTAAGTGATCTCCGAGGTACGGGTAAAACGAGGCTGGTACTTAGATGTTTCTGGAGTGAACATTTCTAGAAACACAATGTTCAGAAATTCTGAATTCAAACCTTGCTGGTCAGGGTCAAACATAATAACCAACGAGGCACTCGTGACTGTACCACTATGACAACCTTCGCCGTATTACAGCAGCCCTATTCACGAACCAACACTTGTCACTAAGTGTTTATTCGGGAATGTCTTGTTACGTTCGTGGTCTCTCAGAGCACCGGCCCATCGGAAATAAATCGAACGAATGTTCGTTCGTTTTAGTTCGTTTAATTTCGTTCGTATACTGGCAACCTTGTTTATTCACACATCGTTTCAATGAACTGGCCGGTGCAACGAGAATCTTTAATTTTAGATTAGCTCTTGGTATGACCTAAGCTTAATATCTTACCGTGTGGATTCCGGCTTAGAAGAAACCACCCCATATCTTCCCAAGAGTGTCGTAAGATGCATCTAAGGGACTTACAGCTGAGCGATGGGCAGCAGCTTCTATCAACCAAGTTTACCATGTTACCTACCAAGTTTACCCACCATGTTACCTGTCGTGTTTATCATGGCAATATCTTTCAACAAACCCTGGCTTGCAAAGGACTGTCCAAAGGTGCCCAGTGTGCCCAGAATTGAAGAAACTGTATCGACTTTTTGTATTTGTACATTAAGTAACCTTATGAATAAGTTCTGTTCCGAATCACGTAGAATATATATAAAATGTCCGACAACTAGTCCGATAACAGAAATAAAATTCTTAATATATTTCAATTCAGTTCAAATTTGTTGTTATTTTCATGATACTGCTAAAGATCGTAAGTAGATACGATACAGAACAGAAAGCGACAGTTTTTGCGTCTGAGTCATACGGCTGAATCACCTCTGTGGGAAAACCATTAATGTATGTTTTTTACGAAGGAATAAAATTGAAGTGTTTGTCTGTAAAGTCAAATAACGGATTTTTTATAACGGAATGTATTTACCAAAAACTCTTTTTTATTTTGTCAAGTAAAGGTCATCTCCAACTCCAGCTGGAACGATTTTAAAAGTAATTTCATTGGGAGATGATGTTACAAATAGTAAAATAGGTTAGTTGCTTTTTTTTTAATATTAGGGTTCCACAAAAGAACAGCTAGTAAAATAATAAATATGTAAATATAGATAAAAGTTGTTATTTTAATATGTGTAGTCAGTATGCTACAAACACAGAAAAAAAATTGTCAGCTTTGGTCTTGCTTTCTACCCATGATACATAGGTACAAACATCGCTAGGTAAATTCTTGGCGAATAGAAATATATGGAACCTTGTAATTCGGAACATCCGGTACCAACATTAAAAGTAAATCTATAATTTCTTTTTATATTTATCTCATAGATTTAACTTTTATTTGTAATATTTCTTATGTTTTAAATTGCAGATTTTTTTGTATCAGCAAAGTAAACACGTTTACAACGTAAAATATCCGTAATTCTACAAATTTTGCTCCATTTCTTCCCAATTTTGTAAGTTTCAGATATAATTCAAAGTACATCACCAGTTACGTCCTCATAACGACATAAATTCGTGCCAAGATGTCAATGCCATTATCACAATACACCCTCTTGATGAAAACCCAATAATTAGATACAAAAGTTGAGCTACAAAGTGAGTTCCAATTAGCTGAAGTGGCATCATTTCTGTATCTTGAGTGTACTACAAATGCATTCTGTGTAAGCTTGGTTTTTATTCGCATCGCTTTAGAGTTCCATTCCCGTGATATTTCGCATTTGAAAGCGTGGGCTGTTTGAATTACCTCGTTGGTGAATACGGTATGACCTGAATACGACACATTTGGAACGTTGTCGACAAACTGTACGTAGGTACTATTTACACCTACCGGCTCGCATTGGCCCGGGCCGGATGGCATTTTAGCACAGACTCTGCAACAGTTTTTATTTCCTTTGTGGAGTCCGACTGGACCCGCTCGGACGCGTCCGGAGCCATACGGCCGTCGCAGAATATATACGTAACGGAAATATGAACCGTAATTCATATTTTCTGTTCCTGTTGACAACCTCCGTAGCGTAGCGGTATTTGGCTCGTTTTAAATCTCGGAGGTCGTGGGTTCGATCCCCACGCCGCGCCGGACAAGAAATCGTTGCGTAAATTCGAAGATTTTTTCCGGGTCTGGATGGTTGAGGGAGGCACGGAGTGTACTCCGTGCCTCGGAAAGCACGTTAAGCCGTTGGTCCCGATTGTTATAACATCATCTATAACAGCAGGGAATGGGCAGCAGCGTTTCCTTGTGTGTTACGACATAATACTGCGGTCACCAACCCGCATGCCAAGCGTGATGACTATGGCAAAAACCCTCCCTCGGGACGAAGCCGATGTTCAGCAGTGGACGTTGTACGGGCTGATGATGATGATGATGAATTCTTGTTTAAACGTTAGAACTTCTTTAACCGCATTATAACAAACCGTCCTACCCGGGTAGGACAATTAAGTAAAAAATGCGATAGCGATAATTAACTTACTTTCTTTATATTGCCACAGCTACGCGACCTCGGATCATCATTTAATGACGTAGTGTCATAGCAACACGATATTTTTTTACGCTGTCATAGCCTCAAATAATAGAAACTGTAGCTACAATACAGACCAAATTGCTATGGCAACCCGAAATTTTTTGACGTTTTGCAATTATTATAATCAACAAATCTGATATTTGCAAAAATAACTGCTGTCGCGTTGCTATGAGCCCGTCAAGCCTGCCAAACATTAGAGTAGGTTGTGAATTGTATTGTATACATTCAGTATGGTGAACTATGTACTGTCTGTCGCGTTACTATGCAAGTTAGTTAAATATCGCTGTCGCATTTTTTATGTAATAGGCCTGCCAGCGGATCGGTATAAATCGTGCTAAAACCAGCAGGTTGTGAATTGTTATTGTAATACAGCTGTTAGGTAACGTTAGCTTTCATTAAATCAAAGCGCCGTTCTGATATGACTGTATAATGAGCATTGCCTAATGAGTCATGCCTGTTTCGGGATCGAAATCTAATTCGAAATGAAAATAAACAACTGGCTGGGAAACTGGTTTGTTAGTCATGAAAACAGGCAGCTGCGTAATGTAAGTATGATGTTTTAGCAACGTAGGCTAAGATGGAATTTATACACAATGATTTTTTGCCGTTGCTAATTATAATAAGCTAGATGACAAATATAAAATTATATTACAACGATGTTTATTTCTAAAAGTATTTGTCATATACGAACCTAAATATAATAATTTCTGTTCAAAAACCTTAAATATGTTTGTATAAACTCAATATGAGAATTATTTCTCTTGTTTATGTCTTTAACTTCCGAAAACGCTATAAGCCATTTTGTGAGGTCATACGTCTCGTTAAAAAACATGAACGCGATCCTTTACTATTATTACACTTTCTGAGTCATGACGTCATCGATCTAGGACACAGATAATGTATATAGACCAACATGGCTTACATCGTTTTCATCTCTAAATGTCAAGCCAATTTTAAAATATTTATTTTAGTGCTTTTTAGATCTCAAATAAATGCCATATTTTTTTCTAGATCTAGTAAAACCATTCTTAACCATATTGAAATAATTTAAAAAAAGTGTCAACTAGCCAATAGGTTAGATTTCGCATTAATATTACCATCGAAACGATAAACAATTACAAAATAAGCATATTTTTTGCTCTAGGAGACGTCAATGATAAATGCACATGGGAACATGAGCTTTATTGCCTTGCAATAAAAGATAAATCTTGGTTGTATACGAACAGGTGACGGGTTATGTGTTGGAGAGATACAACGTAGATTATCTTTTATTTCCGTTACGGTCTACCTAACATAGTTTGAAGTTATTTTATGTAATTTTAAATCCGACTAATTGAAAAAAGTTGATATATAGATAGGTACCTACTACTTATATATACATAGATCGATTTTACGATCAAAACTAAATCATTTCACTGAGTATTAGTAAAGACTAAAAACGATGTATTACGCTCTTCCAAATCAATTACAAAAAAAATGATTGTACATTGAAACCCATAAAAGATTCTCTACACATTTTTTAAAAGTTAATTATTATAAGCATAATTTTACTTAAACCTATAAAAATAAGATAGATACCTATATTTTTTGTGACAAATTGCTTAATCCAATTAGCTAAGTTAATGATGATATGCCAAAATATTTATTTTTCTTTTACGGTTTGATTATACAATGAGGATCTATAAATAAGGGTTTATTTTAAAGAAAATTGCCCGCCACATCATCCGCGTAGATATCGATTCTCCAACTTTGTCACCCCTCACTATTTTTGAAGAATATAGAGAATACGAACTAAAACTTTCAGCTCTCTACAATCAGTGGTTTAGGCTTTGTGTTGACCTTTCGATCTATGAGTCAGTCGGTGATTCAGGACAAAGAGTTTCATTTTATTTAAGCTAGGTATAAGTATTAGATAATAATATTCACCTCAAGAAGTAATCATGCACGAACTCCTGGTTTTCGTCAAGCCAGGCCTCAGTTCGAGCACATTCGGCGTCATAGCAGGAAGGCGCGGGCATGCCGCCACCCGCGCCCCCTGCCGGCTCCTCTATGCTCCGCAACTGTAGGCCTGTAACAATACAGAAAGATATTCAATATGGGGAAAACACATTTAATTTTTATAGGTACTTGAAAAAGTACTCAGGGTATAAAGCTAAATTAATTGGAAAAAATCTCTGTAAATATTAGCAAATTTTAATGCCTTGAAACCCTTAATATAACTTCATTTTAATAAATATAAAGTTCACAACTATAGTTATTTAAATGTCACCAAATTAAGTGTAAATGATGGATGGCTGTAATGTTGGCGGGAATTATTCAGATTAGACAAGAGGGCGAAAACTTGGGGCGTAAAGCAGTGGAAATGCGAGACGGTTAAGGCATGGACGCCATCACCACGCCTACAAACACTTCGTTTTAAGCTTTTAGAAGCTACAACATGTCTGCACTCCGTCTGTGTTACGTCTTCGCCTTGCATCCTTACGTTTCTGTATAATTCAAGCCTTTAATGTAATAAAGCAATGATCAAATAAAACAACAGAAATAAACAAAATGGTTCTTATTGAAGCTAAAATGTAAATGTTATTCCAAAAGTCCTTCAAAGCGGGAAGAATCACACTAAACACACCTTAGATAACAAACCCAATTTATAAATTGAAAACTCGTATTGTGAGATTTTAATTGCGTGTCTAAGAATATCGCGAAAACAAAGCTAAAAAAAATTATGCTGATCTGGTATACCTACCAGTGACAATTCCGTCCCAACTACAACAACCACATAATGTAAAAAGCATTGTAAAATCACACAGACATGCGCCTAATAAAAATAGATCTTAAGTTGTATAGCAACAAATTCCTATAAAACGTCAAACCTCATAAACATTGAATGTACAAAATATCTTATTTCCATAAAGCCATGATTAAATCTAGTATGAACCTAGGTAGGCTGAGTCTTTTAGGCGGACGCGAGTTCTACAGTTTTACTATCTTAATGTTCTTGTTATCCTCTCAAGTCATCCATGGGTTCATTCATCTAACTACATATTAATGAAGTAAATATAGAAGATTTTGATAAATCCGATATCTATTTGTTAATGTTTATAACTAACATACTTGATATACAATAATTACCGCAGGAAATTTCTGTTAAATTCATTAATAAAATGTTAATGTTTTCATTATAATAAATTTTTAAATTACCTTCTTGTGATTTTTTTCTGTCTTTCATATATAGACAATTTAATAAAAGAGCCGAGAAAATTACAGGCCTAATATTCAACGTAATATGAATAAAACAAGTTACTAAAGAACATTACCGGCTTTTACTGTCTCGTACGGTCGTATTAACAAGCCCGACTTCTTTCCGTATACGCAATACTTATCCAATATTAGTTTAACTATTGTTCTTAGAATACAATGTGTGGCGAAAGAATGGGTAAAACTAAAATAAATATAAAAATATTATGATACTTCTTCGTTTAGAAACGAAGTAAGTTGAAAGAATTGCGGTGTAGATTCTCTATAGTCCTTTTTCAAGCGAACAAGTGTAAATAGTCTTAAAGATTTGGTAACATTAAAGGCAAGCATAGTTCTAGTCTTGTTAAATGATTTAAAACTAAACATCTATTTCATTAATGTTCCAATTTTAAAAGCATGTAACTATGGTTTACATGCAGCCTGTAAAGTTATGCGGTCAGGAACATACATAACAATTACTTTTAAGAATAGAGACGAGTATATTTGTCCTGGTAACTAGACGAATTAGACTTTGCTGCGGCTTAATATAATATTTAGCTTAATGAAAACCACCAGCCGCTAGACGCGTTTAACCGCGGACATATGTACTAGAAAATATGCGGTTGCCTTCCAACGAATGTCACCTTTTACTGGCCATACGAAGGTACCTATATGATGTGACATGACAACTAAACTTAATATTTCCACATCATTACGTAAGCGTACAATTCGTTTAAGTGACCTAACCCAATTCTTATTTAACAGTGCACGTGACACATTGGTTGCGAAATTTATACGTGTCCTGCGAATATTAATAACCTGTTGATTGTTCTCCAATGGTGTCCTTCGACTTCTTTATTATTACTTAAGAAGTTATAGTGCGTAGGGTCCTCTCCTCGTGGTATGATAATGACGACGAGTCCCACATGCCCTTCCGCCGCGCCGGTGCGGGAACGCTGCAGCGGCGGAGGGTTGCGTAACACATTATAACATATCCCGCCGGAAAAAAAAAATAAGTTCCATTCAACAAATCTAAGTCAAGATAAAACATACTCTCATATTCAAGAACGTCTTTTAGTCGCAGTCTCTATTGCTATGGTAAAAAAAAGACATCAAAGTGACATGGATAGATGTTCTTAAATATGACAGAAAGTATCTCATATCATAAGTTGCGCGTTTTGGTTACAATATTTTCAATGACTACCGTTTTTGCTACCATCAAATACCCCAAAACGGAGTACTATTGTGTGAAAACAGATAATTGTCAATTTCCAAATTGTTTCGAAGTTCGTGCGCATTTCCCTAAACCACGTATAGACAAAAAGCAATCGCTTTGGCTCCGTCCCCTACTTTCTATTCGAATCATATTGAAAACGACAATGAAATGGTTTGACTTCAGTTTAATTATGGTGAGATGTTAAAGTGATTAAACTTCCTATTTAGGAAGTGTAGAAAGAGAAAATATCGATGTGATAAATAGAAAATATTGCTTATGGAACGTTCTCTGCTTAATTTTATAAGCAGACTAGCTGACCCGCGTGGTTTCATATGGTCCTGTTCCCATGGGAATCACGTTTTAAAATGTAGCGTATGATACTCACTAACAATGTGACTCTTTATTGGTAAAAGAATTTAAAAAAATGGTTTAGTAGATCCAGATATCCTACAAGCTCCCAAACTTTATCACTTTCGATTATTATATAGATCATCGTCATGATGATGATGATCTACCATCGATATACGATTACGATATGATCAGAAAACACATGTTACTATTTCTTTACTTAAAACAACCGCAAGTCTGACTGCAAAATTTAAAAACCTACAATTTGTCATTTTGTTGCTGTGATATAAAATTAAATAATTTTTATATCACTTAAAAATAATAAAGCACCAGAGATAGAGAGAACAGAATGATTCACTACCTTTGTGCATGATCACACAACCTTTTTATATTTTATCTATGCTTTTATACTTTTTACCTGTCACTTTGACATTTATACAATTACACTTTTATTTCCTTGAGAACTAACAGCCTTTTTGAACAGTCCTTTATAACCTACATTATACTTACTCATATACAACCAGATTCTACGAACTCACATATCACATTATAATGTCACAAAAAATAAGTAATACCTATCGAAAATAACGGCTATCATAACTCCACTCCATTAGCTTAATGTTAATTGAACTCGTTAAAACAAACATTTGCGTTTGCCTAATTGAAATTGACACAAGTTGGTTGTGGGAATCGTAATTGAAAGTCAGAATAATAGATTCCACAGCAGCAAACCCTCGTTTTGTTTTGACTTGGCTAGTAGTCAGTGTAAAATCTATTGTTTTTAGACAGCAAAACTAAACTTCAATAGTAATAAAATTTTATAAAAAAAAACGATTTAAAAGAAGAACACTATTCCAAAACAAATGAAAATTGAATAATCAGATCATAATCAAACTCTCTTCAAACTACCCTTGACATCCTTTAGAATTAAAACAGAATAATCGAAATCGGTTGACTTGATATCGAGTTATTCGTCCATTTGTGGCACACATACTTAATGCTAATTTAAGACCTAATTGGTTATCTCATGAATACCAATGTCAGAATTAGACCAAATTGAAATAGAAGCACACAGGAAGCAGTAGCTTTCAAATAAAAAGAATAATCAAAATCGGTACATCCTGTCGAAAGTTCTGAGGTAACAAACATAAAAAACAATTGAGAACGTCCTCCTGTTGAACTCAGTTGAAAACAAAGTCGTATTTATGAGTGTATGTTTGCTTCGAATAAACTCAAAAGCTACTGGACGGATTTCGATTATTCTTTCAGCATTAGAATATGCTTTATTATCCTAGAGTAACATAGGCTATATGTAATTATGAATTTCTCATGGGCACAGGAGCAACGCGGCTAAATCACAGCGGGACGCTATTCAAAACATAAACTAAATCTATTTTATAGCAAATTTAAACATTTTTTACACATGCTATTTCCAAATTCTGTAACCCGTACTGATCACGTAAGAATATTGAATTTTATAATATGTAAGTTCAAACATTAGTATTTCAGAAACGGCTCAATATATCTGTATGCATTTTTGCCTGCACGAGACAGTCCATAAAAACGATTGACGGCATACGTGTCGCTTCAGAAATTTATTGAATCTAGAAAATTTCAGGCGAAACTTATACGCCACGGAGATCCTCGTCGAAAATTCGTCCAAAGGGACACATAGCCATAGTAACCATAACGACACTTCGTGTGTGAATTATACAGAAACGATGTAAAGTAAAGACGCAACGGAGACGCGAGAAGGATAAGCTATGGACGACTGCACCACGCAAGTGCCACGCTGCTTTTGTGTCATTCACAACACGTTGCCTTCATACAATCGTATCGCTGCGTCTGTGCCACCTTTTCGCTTTTAATTGTTTCTGTATTCTAATTATTTCATTTGAACCATTGGTCTTGACCAGAAAAATATTTCAATGAGACAATGTTTAAAATTTTAATGTCATTAATCTAGATAAAGGTGCTGGTAATGGCATAATTTTAATACGCAATCAGTAAAAGATTATTATCCTTAATCTAAGTAATTGTTTGGTTGGTATTTAAATACAAAGTAAATGTTGTGGAGGTTCGAATATTATGAAAACATTGTTTTAATTTATGACTTCGTAAAATTAATTACATTGAACTTTTGTTTGTAACAGTCTTATACACATGATAATATATACTACGAGTTAATTAAATCCCACCAAAAACATAAATGTAAAAAAGGGAAGCCAAGTTCAATACAAAAAGTATGTTTGGCTGTGGGCTTCGCCGCAAAAAGAATAGAGATCTGAATGAGTGCCAACTGCCAAGTTCTATGCAAAATCGAAATATGTATTTATAGGAACAAAATAACATTATGAACAAGTATTAAACTCTATTTCTTTGCTTTAATGGATACCTATAACAATTGCTGTTATTTAAAAATGTGAGATCTTAAAGTAGGTTAGATTTGAATTGGCCAGTTTTCATTACATCAGTCATTTTATAAAGTTATTCATCATTTGAATTCTGATAAAAACTGGCCAAGTCAAATCTAACCTACTTTAAGATCTCACATTTTTAAATAACAGCAATTGTTATAGGTATCCATTAAAGCAAAGAAATAGAGTTTAATACTTGTTCATAATGTTATTTTGTTCCTATAAATACATATTTCGATTTTGCATAGAACTTGGCAGTTGGCACTCATTCAGATCTCTATTCTTTTTGCGGCGAAGCCCACAGCCAAACATACTTTTTGTATTGAACTTGGCTTCCCTTTTTTACATTTATGTTTTTGGTGGGATATCATTACTTTTTGTAAAGAAAACAAGGCAGGTATTGAGATTTACTCTTTTTTCTTGCGTTTCCGTTGCGTGGTTTTCTTTTTTATGCTATTGTTAACACTCTCTTGAATGTTAGAGATAATAGTGCGCATTGCCCATTCATTATCAGCTACCTTTTTAATACGCTTCCTGTTAATGCTTAAATTAGCCAATTCCGGGCGATATAACGATCTCAGGTGGTTATATTCTACTATAGAACTATCTTGTGCCTTTATTTGACTCGGGTCTAGATTAGTAAGGTGTACTCCGTCTAGTGTTTTAACTCTGGAGAGCGCAACGTAGGCCTGTCCTCTGCTAAATATCGAAGTGCCTATGTCGAGAAGAGCGCTGTCCAGACTAAGTCCTTGTGATTTGTGGATGGTAATAGCGTAAGCCAAGCAAATAGGAAACTGTTCCCGGTGTACATATACATTATTTAATATTTGAAAGTCACGGTATTTAACACAATAATAATTGAATTTTTAGTTATTAAATTAAATATTTTAAAATAAATTAGTATAAATATGGTGACTAAATAATTCAAATGCTATGCAATAGCTTTAACGCGGCAGTCCCCGATTGCCACACGTTATTTATTGACTTATTTTTTTTATGACTTTTTTTTATTTTTTGATTTTTTCCTGGGCTTACACACAATTACCGAGCTGGATTCCAAATTTCATCCTTCTAGGTCATCTGGAAGTAGGTTAGAATTAGGTACTATATGTCAGTCAGTCAGTCAGTGCTAAAATTTACGACTTTTTGACCTTCATATCTTAATAACCGTTTGAGCTAGCTTCATGAAATTTGGGCTTCTACATGTCCTTATGGATATAATTAAACACACGTAGTTTTATGTGTTTACGTTAAAGAGGTTTTGAGTTATAGAAGGGTCAAAAGTGGCACCAAGTGGTTCGTGTAATATTACACTTGGCGCTGGCTAGCCAGTTCTTGCTTGAACTTGGCTTGACACGCTGCCGCGTGTCTAGATAACGCAAAACCTCTTCAGTGGTGTGCTCATGGATATGAACAACTTTTAATATGGAATCAACTTTGTACATCAAAAAAAAAACTTTTTCATACATTTTGCTCGAGTAGGTATTGACAATTTGTATGGAACAGCTAATTTTTTACTTCGAGATACAATGTTGGCCTCTTAGAAAAAGTTGTTCATATTTATGAGTACAATCACTACCCAAGAAGTTTTGCGTTATTTAATTAACTGAAGAGTTAATTAAATAACGCAATTAACTATATCTGAAGAGTTTGTTTCTTTGTTTGCTTGACCGTGCTAATCTCAGGAACTACTAGTCCAATCAACCAACTAGAATCTTAAGGATAAATGACTACTTCTGCCAAGGGTAGCTTGTGAACTACGATTATTTTTTAAATTTAACCACCTGAGCTTGACTAATCCTGAGAATAGCGCGATCAAGCAAAGACACAAACAAACTCTTCAGCTTTATATATCTAAAGCTCAGAAGCACAAGGTCGAACGAGCGTATTATACGTCAGAAACATTCGTCGTATGTGCCTTTGTCATAAACTGGCACTTACGACCAAATGCCTCTGAAGTATAACATATCGCTCCGTACATACTTCTACGGTCTAGATTGTTAGTAAAGATTCGTATTGATAACAGTCCGCTCATATTCCATGGTGAGGGCCTGGTGATCCCTCACACAGGGTTTCCCTATGGACACCAGCCTCTCACAAAGGGTCATGAAGCTTCCTTATAAAAATTTATTCCTTATATAATTATGAAATTTATAATGTAAACGCCTTTGTGAAGAGAAAATAAATAAATATTATTATTATTATCTTCTCTCTCACTCTGCTCCGCTAACTATAACTACTGTGCTAAACTGTATTCTCTAAACATCTATCCGGGTTTGACGCTGATCCGACAATTGATCATGAAAATCAGATAAAGGACGGGCGATGGGTGGCCCCCTGCGGTAGTGGATTGTCTGTAGATGGCAAGCATTTGGACACTTGACACGTACATCAACTCAGCAGAATTCCAGGAACACTAAGACTTGATAAAATCGTTGTTTATATACGGTACTTCCGAAATGTATGCCTTCTCTTAAACACCTGATAGTATCGTGTAGTGATTTGTTTGTACTGCTGTTAAAGGGGAGACGTATTTTGGTAGCACATCTATACCAATATTGTAGCTGAAAGTTAATTTATTTGCTTGAACACGCCAATCTCAGGAACGACTGGTCCGATAAGAAAAATTATTTCAGTGTTATTTAGCCCATTTATGGAAAACGGCTATAGACTGTAATTAATTATTAAGTTCCTTAGGGTATTACGCAGTTGAACCTGCGCGCGGAAGCTGTGGTATTAATGTATCCTAAAAAATCGAATATTTTCCTGATTCTATTAAAACAAAGTAATAAACACGAGTACTAAGACATTGAGTATCGGCTGTTAACCGTTCACTTAGAAACTGTTAGTTAATTTAAAAAGTCAATCAGTAAACTTGACGTCACAATTCAGATTATTATGACATCATGGAAATAAACTTCGTACGTATTAAGTCAATGAAAAGCTCTGACCAATGACGTCATAAATAGAATGGACCGCTTTTGAGTGTGTCGAACCTCATTAAAACAATTAAGTATTTTCTGGGTAGATGCTGCTGCCCATCCATCCCTTAGACGGGATATCACACGGCCATCTCAAGCTTATTTATGTTATCCGCCTACCAAGCGGGGTGATAGTGACTTTCCAAGGTTTGATGGGGGCTCATGTTCAGCAGTAGATATAAACGGGCTTTGTGGTGCTTTTTGGTTGTAAAAATACAGAGATAGGTCTAACGACACAAGTGTTCACTTTTTTAGAATTATATTAATTATTATATTATACATCTCGCATTCAGTTCTAATGTGCGAAAAGTCTTACCACACATGTTAAAAAATAAGTTTTTATCACATCTATTCAATCAGCAAAGAGGTGAATCACAAACCATGCGGGAACAATGTATTGAATATGTGACTGGCTGAAAAACAGCGAGCGCGCCAAATTTAAAAAAAGTTGATGAAAAATAAAAAACGCGCGAAATTGAATGCATTCTGCTTTCGTTCGTAGTTTATTCATATTCAGATTTTAGAATTATAAAAAATGAGTGCGTCTTCCTCAAGTGAAAGTATTATTATGTCTTATGGTTCTTCATTGTACGTAAATAAATTATTGTTCATAAGTTGCACTTACTTATTTTCTCATAGAGGGTGATAAAAAGTAGAGTGTCCACCTCGGGAGCCACACTATTTTAAGCTCGAGTGACATACTTTTAATCCCTCGCTGCGCTCAGGATTCTAGTTAAGAATCCCTCGCTCCGCTCGGGATTCTACTCTAGAATCATTCGCTCCGCTCTGGATTAAAAAAAAAACTTTCGCCTTTAAAATAGTTGTTTGCTCCCTAGATAAACAATCTACTATTTTGACTTTTATTTTGTCAAGTTTAATATCGTAACTGTTCTATCAAATTAGTGATATAAAGATTGAAATGATACAGCTAAACGCTAAACGCAAAAAATCTAAAAACAAAAGAATACCGTGTGTGTTCTAAATTTGAATTGTGAAAATATAGGCAAGCGTTGGCTATATATTTAAAGCCATCTAGCCAGTCACATATCTTACAGTAGATTTAATAAATATCACATTATAAGAACTAACTGACCAAGTAAGGTGCTAAATAAACTATTATTTTATGAAGGAGTCACGACAATAAATTGTTTCTCCAAGAAAATATTGTTTCCATTTTGTTATATATATAGGAAAAACCTTATTTGTCTGTTTATCGTCTATAAAATTGACTCGCTTCACCAATAAAATATTATTGTTTACTTGTTATACCTAAACTATCATGAGATATTGTACAATAAATCACGTAGGACTATGTTTAATATTTATCAAATTTCCATATTCCGAACAATTTTCGAGCTTTAACTCTGTATGTATTTTGCATATTTATTGAAAATATTTAAAGCAGTGAGCTTCGGTCAACGGATTAAAAATCCAATTAGTGGCACTTTCGATTTAATATATAAATAATAATCGTTGCTGAATCAATTTTAATGACGTCGGATTTTGTTATGTGCAGTCAACAAAACAGATAGGTTTACAATAAGTGAAACATATTTTAAATTTATATGTACACGGTTATGAGAAGGGTTGCTATTATGTGCATTAGTGTACTGCTAGCAGCGAACCATAAAAAAATTACCGGCGGTCGTAGTGACATAAACATATTTGTTTACATTATTTGATACTAACGGTGTAAATCTCTTTTGATGACAGTACATTTAAAAAAACATCTCTTTGTTTTTAATAGGTATTAAATAATTGCACTACGCACTATATCTTCATCTTCACAATTATCTTATCTCAATATCGAGCCTAAAGTGTTGTCCCTACTTATGTACTCCTTTTTTATTTTTAATGACTGTAATTACTATTTTGTATTCGTTTTTATGTGTTCATTAAATGTTTTTCTTTCTTTCTTCCTTCCATTCATTCTTATCTAGATATGTATTTATTTTAAAACATTATTTCGACACTTTAAGAATGAATACTACCTATCTTAAGGTTTCAAATCGGGTAAAGTAGGTATCATACCTAAACAACTATCAATCAGTGTATCATATTATTAGTGAAAAATATCATTTTCATCTTGATCTATTTTAAAAAAAACCGACCTGGTGTAAGCCAGATCCGCGCGCAATGGGTTTCATTGAATTGGATAGGCACCATTACCTATACCATGATAGTAAAAATAGGAGCTCCACTTAAATATTAATTCTATTATGTTTTAGTATTAGTTGTCATAGCAGAAGTGCATTATCTGTGGAAAAATTTCAGCTGTCACAGTCAAGTGACGCATGGAATGACAAACAGACAGACAGACAGACCGTGAAGTCTTAGTACTAGGGCCCCGTTTTTACCCTTTGGGTACAGATCTGAAAACGATAGAGTCAAACGGATGTAAGCATTGCAGCGTTGATTTTAATTCCACGAACGAAAGAGTACTCAAACCGGGCATAAAATCAATTGTTGGTTGTTGAAAACAAAATAAATGCAACTACAATTGCTAACAGCGTTCTAGGAATGTTAGGTTTCCCAGTAACTGTAAAAGGTTGTTGGCGCAAGAATATCCTTTAAGAGCCCTGAATAAAATGGCTCGTAGGATTACTACTTATGCCTTTTGTTTCTTAATAGTTCCCTTGTGTTTATTATTTTGTATGTAAGTAGTAGAAGCTATTTGTTCTACGCCCACGTAGAATGTATCTTCCATTTTTATTTCTGAGATAGTAATTTCTTCATAAACCCGCGGCTTTGCTTGCGTTAGAAAAAACAATAACGTAAAGTGACGGTCGCCTACTATTCTTATAGTCATAACCTCTCAATCCCTCCGCCACCGACCGCCTTAAGCCATGGCACAGTCCCATTGGGGGCACCCTATTGCGCAGGTTTTTTAGTTTGTAGTTTATAAACAATTAAATAAGGCTTGATCTCTGCCTCACAGAAAATAGTTTTAATTTTCAGATTCATTTATTTATTAATTTATGTACAAACAAAAAAAATATTTAATCTTATGTATAAGGAAAGAAATTGTACAAAGGACCCGCAAGAGGAAATGTGAAAAAGGAAAAGACGGATAGTGTGCGTAGGTCTCAAATGAACATACATACTAATATTTACATATATACTTTGAAAGCTTTATACAGTTTCAGAGCATATTGAAAAATCCATGCAGATTTTTGAATAAACTTTATTTTATAACACATTCAACCAAAAATTACTTTCATTGTGAAATATAACACAATATAGTGTGCTGGTACCTTGTATTTTAATGATAATGTTGTTTTTGCCTTTTGTTCCCAGCTTTTGTGTATTAATGGAAAATAAATTTCTTTTTTTCTGTAGTAATCATCTTTTATCCCCATTTATTTGTCTGTAATATGATATAAGGTTTTATTGGCAGTGTATTTAACCTGGCTTTTATTTGGACAGCTGAAAGATTTGGCCAAAGATATCATTTTTCCCACCATTGACACGTATACGTGTAATTCATATACAGGATGTCCCAAAAGGTTAAGTAGCTGGGAAAGGGGGTGACAGGGGTGGACACAATGGTCACTAGAAAAAAAAAAATCCGCTCTGGGTATTTAAAAAAAAATGGCATTTTTTTAAAAACTTAAAATTTTACACCTTGTTATTTTTGATGTTGATGTTGATGACCTTGTTGTTATTGAAGATTACATAACAGCATTTTTTTTAAATACAGCCATATTTGTAGGTACAGTTAGCACAAGGTGTAAAATTTTTAGTCTTTTAAAAAATGCCATTTATTTTTTTAAACACCCAGAGGGATTTTTTTATATTTTTCTGGTGACCCTTGTGACCATCCCTATCACCCCCCTTCCCAGCTACGTAATCTTTTGGGACACCCTGTAGAAGTAATTTTTCAATATTACCGATGTTTTAGGTTAGAAATATTTTGACCTAATCTAATAGATTAAGCTGAAGAGTTTGTTTGTTTGAACACGTTAATCTCAGGAACTACTGTAATAAGCTGTAGTGTCTGTTTATAATGGACAAGTAACAGGTTTTTACTCAATTCATATACTAACTAACGCCCCGCACGCGGTTTTACACGCGTAACTTCCGTTCCCGTAGGGGCTTTATAATTAAATGCCCTCCTATTTTACCCCCTTATAGTTGAATTTGAAAACCTCCGTAGCGGAGCGGTATTTGGCTCGCTTTAAATCTCGGAGGCCGTGGGTTCGATCCCCACGCCGGACAGGAAATCATTGTGTAAATTCTAAGATTTCTTTCCGGGTCTGGTTGGGTGAGGGACTACCCTCCGTGTCTCGGAGAGCACGTTAAGCCGTTGGTCCTGATTGTTATAACATCATCTATAATAATCGTATATCAAGGGACGAAATAAATAGAAATAGAATAGAAAGTAAATACGAAATATAAATGAACTTGTATAGGCACTCATTAATATTCGCAATCATTAAACCCCTGTTGTGAATAATATTCCTGAGTAATGCGAGTTATATCCTTGCCTTACGGTATTCCACATTGAAGCGTCCTCCTTACAACATTCATAACCTCCATACTCTGAATTCCTTCTCAGACAATGGAGAGTTTGTCAAAACAAATGATTCGCAAACATTTCAAATTACAAAGCGACATAGGATCAAAGTACTTGCGAGAACATTGCACACGTAAAATGCCTTACGGTATTCCACATGTAAAGTAGAGGGACAGATGCACAAAACTACCAAAAAAAAAGCCATAATCCCTCAATAGCCAGCGACCGGCCTGAGCCAAGGTCTAAGTCGCACAGGGGACGCCCTCTTGCACAGGTTGCTTAGTTTTCAAACCATTTATCTAGGCTGAAGCTCTGCTCGCCTTTATGCCCGGTGAAGTAGCCAGGCTAACTAAATATCCGACCATCCGAAAAAAAAGATATTCCGCACTGGAGCCATCCTCCTAAAAACATTCATAACCTCCATACTCCGAATTCCTTCTCCAACAATGGACAGTTTGTAAAAACAAACGAATCGCAAACATTTCAAATTACAAAGCGACATAGGATCAAAGTACTTTGAGAACATTGCATACGTAAAATGCCTGGTGAAGTTTCTGCGTAGGTGTTTGCATAGCGCCCTTAGAGATGAGAGGCGGAGCGGTAACAAGGGAAGGAATTTCAACTCCAGTCTAAGCTGGAATAGTTAGAATTTATTCCAGGCAAATATGTTATTGCGAGGCTTGCGCAGTGTGTGTTCGGTAATTTTATTTAAATAACTATTAAAAGGTAATTAAAATACACATTTATTATATGAAAAGAAAGTAAGGGTCGGTTTTCAATCCTGGAATAAAAAATATCAGAGGAATTAATTTTAAATTTCCATACAAAATCCATTACATTTATTTTATATGTACAAATACATTACATTATTTTATATGTACAAAAAAAGTTTTATAATCACGCGACAGATACAATAGGTATATTCGTCGTTTCTTTGTTAAATATAAATTAATGGCTACAGAATAACAATATCCAAAACAAAACAATACATCTTTATGAAGAGACAATCCAACCAATCACACCGGAGTTAAAACAGCGTTTGAATTTTCCACGTTCAAAACCTTTCATTCCATCACAACGCGACACCAGTTCACACTTATCTCCCTCATCGGTAAGCCTGTTTGCTTCTTAAAATATGTAACAGAGAATAAAGCAACTCAATATTGGATAATGCTCGTACAATATTTAAGCTTGTTAGCGCCCTTACGTAACGCAGAAGCGAGGGTTGACTGAATGTTATGTTGTGGAGTTTTTATACGAAAACTACTAAAACAAAAGAAATAATAGATGCCCCGCGGTGAAAGTCTAATTGCTTCATCTTAGAGCGCGATGCCATACAGCGATTGTATTAATTGATGTTATAAGAAACTTGTGTGGTAAACGTTAAGTAGGATTTGATTTGAGTAAGAATATTTTCTTTTTTAATTCTTTTTGTGAATTTATTGACGTGATTTTTAAATAATTAAATAAAATATCATTTTCGTATATATTTCGCATTAATATCAGTAGTAGATACTAAGGTTTCATTATCGTCAAAAACATACTTATTAAGTTTCCCTGCGAAAGAACGACTGCTGATATCTTGCTATCAAGAAATTATGCTAATATAATATAACTAATAAATAATTTAAAACCATATGATATTAAAAAATAATTGACGTAAACGACCTTGATTGATATTTTACAAAATTTAGACATTATTTTTGAAGATTAATGTTTTGCCTTGATGGAAACCATGTAGGATTTTTTTTTTCGGACGGACATAATATTTTGTTCACCTCAAGGCTTTTGCTACTTCACCGGGCATAAGGAAACCATGGTAGGAAACTTACGCTTGAGAATACGGGAAAACGAATTATATGATACCGGAAAGATTACATCTACATAGGTTTTACCCGCTATACTGGTAAAATCTGAGTAGAAATATATGTTGTAACTAATTTAGGCCTTTACGATTTATTTGAATGTATTATTTTTGGTAATATATCATACTATAGATATAAGATAAGATAATATTTATATTATATCTATAGATATATTATAAGATAAGGCGGAGAGGTATTCCTTTGCGCGTGTATTTGCATGTTAAATAAAATTTATTATTTCACGAAAATTTCCTCACGAATATAATCAATACATATGAAAGTCTCCACTGCTAAATATATTCTGAAGCAAATTAATTAACAAAGTGGCAAGTATCCCAATAATATGGTAAAAATATCCTTCTTACCGTAATTTCTAGAACAAATTTTAAAGATAATTAAAAGACTAATTACTGACTGTAAATGACACTATATTTACATGTTAAACAAAGTACATTACAACAACGTGGAAAAATCGTCAAGGTTTAATGGAATTTTTCTACTGACAAATAATTGTTACGTAAGTAAACAATGGAAAATTCCATGGGAAATAAAACAATATATCCAGATCTATTAGTGCTCATATTATAATGTAGGTATGCATATAATATATAATAGCATTTATAATTAAGCTAAGTTTCCCTATGGGTTTTTATATACTATGATGGAGTATCCAGAAGGCTATTACGTAACGGTATTAGTCAAATTAAAAATGTCTTAATTACTGTAAAGTTATTGTAACGCATTTCCTTCAACCTACGTTTAATCTAGATGATCATGTATTGCAAGGCATTGGAGTTTATTTTGCCATGAACTGTTTATTATATTGCCATTTTTTTAAAGTGATTATCATCACTTCTCTTAATATCATTCTAATGTTACTTTTCGAAAGTACCTACCTAATACTGGCGGCAAATCATCCTTAATTCAAAAATTAAAACAAGAATAAAAAAATCACGATATAGTTGTTGAAGTCAACGTAAATGACAAAACATATAAAAATACAAGTAACTTGCTTCATAAGGTTTTATGGCCGGTAAAGTAGCAAAAGTCTAATGGCTAACTACAAACATTTCCATCCGAAATAAATATGCATAAAATTATTCACACATAAATATTATTCATCATCATCAGCCCGTATAACAGTCCACTGCTGAACATGGACCTCCTCCCGGGGGAGGGTATTTGCCATAGTCACCACGCCTGGCAGGCGGATTGGTGACCGCAGTATTATGTTGTAACACACAAGGAAACGCTGCTTCCCGTTGCTTGATATACGATTATTATAGATCAGAGGTCTCCAAACTACAGCCCGCGGGCCAAATCCGGCCCGCCAGTGCCAACAATCCAGCCCACGACAATTTAAAGACTAGTGTCATCAATCTAGCTCGCGCATCTAATGTCTTATTGTTGTTACTATTGCTGTGATAAGTTGAAAATGACAACACAATATGATAATTACTCGGTCGCGCACTTTGCCACTAGTCTAGAAATAAGAGTAGGATAGAAAAATTAAAACAGTTCCGGCCCTTCGAACATATTATTGAAAAAATCGTTAGGGCCCTAAGGCGTCAAAGTTTGGAGATCCCTGTTATAATAATCGGGACCAACGGCTTAACGTGCTTTTCGAGGCACGGAGGGTAGTCCCTCAACCAACCAGACCCGGAGAGAAATCTTAGAATTAACACAAAGATTTCCTGTCCGGGATCGAACCCACGACCTTCGAGATTTATAGCGAGCCAAATACCGCTACGCTACGGAGGTTGTAAAATTATTCACGCATAAATATTATTAACAAAACAATTTTTGTTTCAATATGATCTTTTTTTTATTGCCTTCAGTGGTAGACGAGCAAGCGGCACACCTGATGGTAAGTGTTAACCGCTGTCATTGCAAAAGCTGCTGCCTACCGTGATAGGAGTGCTCTCTTTAAACCTCGTTTGAAGAAGGACATGTCATAGCACAAGGGAAACACCGCAGCAGGGAGATTATTCCACAGCTTAAATGTCCGTGGAAGAAATGACCGCTGAAAACGTACCGTATTGGACGGAAGTTAGTTGCTGTAATCTATCTCATATCACCCGTCGCAATTTTACATTCATAATATAAGATCACTTATAATAAGACTTTGATTGCGCATAGCGCTATCATGAATTATAATTATGCCGAATATATTCAGCAGAAACGCTTCACAATATCGAACATAAGCCCAACACTCTCATGAAACTCAATATTCGTACCCATCATATTTACAAAAGCGTAAACCGTGATAAATTTATCGATTCCCAAAAAGTATATTGGTCTGATAACATGATGCTGAAATAAATGACATCGTAAAGTGAAGTTTGTTTTATTTATCATAAAACAGCTTTCAATATAGGAAATTATGTTGAACGTAAAATACGTATCTTGATTATATGACAGAGATTTAAACCTTTCAAAATATGGGTACGTACTCCTTTGGGATCTACGTGAGGTTTACATTCAGCTATCAAAAGTTACTCATGTTTCGAAATATGTATGTACCTACTTAAACAATAATGGGCGAATGTTCGTAACACATCTATAGTTTTAAGGCCAGTGGGCCGATTATAATTTTGTTCCTATTCAATGTGACATTTCAAGCCGTTATCGTCGCTTAAGTTGTAACAACACATATGTCAGAAATTGTTACTTTTCAGGAGAGTGAAATTACTATAAAACTTTACTATAAGACACGAGAAGCAGTTTCTATTGAATGGTGTGTAGCTAATACCCCAAAATAGTAATTACATGATATTAGAACTTAAACGACTATATGTGAAGAAAGCGACAATTTTGAAATCAAACTTACTGTACCTCTTCCCAACTACCTATTTTAAGACAGTATTGTGAAAGTTCTAAGGGGCCATCCATAAATTACGTCACACAAATTAAATGATTTTTCGACCCATCCCCTGTCCCTAGTCACATCAGTGAGACTCCTCCCTCCATTAATAGGTGTGAAAATGCAAATTATGTGACGTCACATAATTTGCATTTTCTCACCTATTAATGATTGATTTTTTTGTATTTTTTTTAAGTTGAACGATTGGCCGTTTATAGAGCAAAGTTTAGGTTTAAAGTTGTAGCACGAATATTTTGAAATGTGAAGTCACGAAATTTAGGGCCCCTCCCACCAATTTGTCACACCACGTCACACTTTGTCGACCCCTCCCTACCCCATAACGTGTGACATAATTATATCAGGAAACTATTAGACAAGTATAGGATAAATTCCCAACTCAATCTTTAATCACAATTTTAATAATTAATTAAATGTTGCTACGCGATCCATTCTAACTCGTTTTCAGATCAATCTTATATACAACAATTATTCTGCTACATCACCAATAAATTTCAACTAACGAGCATTACATTCTCATAATCCATTTACACCATACGTCTTCCAAGAACAATATAGCTGTCACGTTACTCGTGTAAGCAAAACACTTAAGCAAACCATAACAGCATTCATATGATTGTTATAAACTTGTGCGATCTAACGATGCTTCGAAGAAGCAACTTGATGCTACATATCAATGTAGTCATCTACATACAGTATACAGTTTAACAATTTCCGAGAAGATAGTGCTGCAAATTGAATTTAGTCAATGATTATGATGTGGATGGTTTATGATAGGCAAGATGATGAATACGTAATGTGTATTCATCATCATCATCGTCCGCCCGTAAAACGTCCACTGCTGAAACCTCTGGACCTCTCTCGAAAGGGGTGTTGCCGTAGCCACGACACTAGGCAGGCGGGTTGGAGACTGCAGTATTATGTACAGCATATTTACAGGTATGCTGCTGTTCGTTACCTGGTATACGATTATCATAGATGATGGACATGCCCATCTAAGTATGTTTCGCCGGATCGTCTTGATGAGGCCGCGCTAAAACCGGCAGTAAAATAACCAGTATTGGATTCGGTGGTAGCACTAAAAAGCGCGCTGGTCGATATACTCATGGTCCGATAATAACATACTCGAAGGACAGAACTTAGACTCATAGTTATAAAAATAATATTGTATTTTTTACCTAACACTTTTAGGCTAAAGCTATATAATCAAATAAAATGAACATAGTAAATTTAAAAACCAAAATATGTTTTGACTATTTACAAATACCTGTAATAGGTTTACGTGAATAATAGTTATTTATTATACAAGCGTGCAAAGTTGCTTTTTAACCGCGTGTTCAATTTTGATGACCGAGCAAGCGAAGGATTCTAAAATTGAATCACGAGCGTAGCGAGTGATTCAAAATTAGAATCCTGAGCGTTAGCGAGGGAATCAAAAGAGCACGAGGTGAAAAATCTTTGCACTCGAGTGCAACACGTAACTTTTCATTCCACCTCAGCGAGGAAATGCGCATTATTAACAGTTTCAGTCAATTCTGTTGGCGTCAAACAAACTTCCTCGTCGCTAGAATCACTCATTTTAGTTTTTTCACTTGTTTTCAAGTTTCTTGTTTTTAATATTAGGTTTAACAATGACGTGAAAAAATGCCGCGTAAAGAACCGCGTACAAAGCAAATTGAAAAAGAACACCAAGAAGGTTCCGAGTCTGAGTTTTTAACAAATTAAAAAAAAGTTGTATGATATATTCGGCACCATTGAGGTAGCAGTAAATAGGTTTAATGTTTTTTTTAATTCACAAACTTAGTGCACACGATGTTCTAAATTCAATTTACTTTATCCTCTAGAGAATAAAAACGGCTTTTCCACTCAGATATTGAAGATTAAAAATACTCTTTCCGAGATGGTGGGATGAAAAAACTTTTTTTATTTTTTTTGATGTTGTGACATAAAGTTTAACATCTAAATATGCTTTTCAAGGCACAGTGGGTAGTACCATAGCCAACTATACATGGATTGTGTATTGCTAGACATAAATAAGACGATAAACCAAAGAAGCCAGCGCACAGAAGTGACTCTTAAAAATATTTGAAGTTTTAATATAAAAACGTTCAACATATAAGAATTACCCAGCATGCGAGAGTTTTTCTTTCATTATTATAAAAAGTTGTCGAGCCAAAGCCGCGAAGCGCTTCGTTTTTCGGTATCATGATGTTATTCATGTACATTAACATACTTTTTAGACTAAACTATTATCTTACAGATACTCATCAAGTTGTGCTGATATCAGATCTAGAATAATCAATAACTTAATCACCTACAGAATGTAAGAGCAGAGGAGTTTCAAGAAGACGAGTATTAATAAGTTTCACTACAACGTGATTCAATGATAACCTCCTTAGTATAAGGCTCGCTTTAAATCTTGAAGCTCGTGGGTTCGATCCCCACTGTTCTGGTTGCTTGAGGGGCTACCCTCGTGCCTCGGATAGCATGTTACGCCGGTGGTCCCGATTGATAGAACATCATCTATAACAATGGTACTCGGGAACGCGCAGCAGCTTTTCCTTGTGCGTTACAACATAATACTGCGGTCACCAACCCGCCTGCAAAGCGTGGTGACTATGGCAAAATCCTCCGTCAGGAGGAGGCCCGTGTGGACGTTTTATACGGGCCGCTGATGAATTAGTCTCATTATTTTAGATGGCCAAATAAGAAAAACATGCACAAAGAGACAGAATACCTAATACAACATCAATATTCACAAAATTACCTCAAACATACCAACTCATGTACAAACGTTTGACTAAGACATGAGATGAAACATATTTAAGCTTAAAACATCACATTTTCTAGCAGTACTTATGCAGAATATAAAATAACTTACTTTGTAGCTACAGCAACAATCTTGATATTTCAGAGAGAATTGACCTGAGAACTATGTTGCTTAAAATAACTTCAGAGCAATATTTTCAGATAAAACATATTGCATATATTGTTAACAAAGTTTGATCAAAGTTCCTCAGCGTACTCATATGATACAGAAATATTTAGTCCGCAAACGATCGAAGGTTTCATTTCACTCGTTTTAAACAAAGTTCATTTTATAGGGCACTCAAACTGAATTAAATTTCTGCAGTCAGAAAACAAACGAAAATTTAAGTAACGACGTAGTTTAACATAGCTGCACTATAGTTGATAACACGCATTAAATGATTGATTGTCTAATTTAAAACTACGATTATGAAACACAAGCTTCCTCCGCGCGGTTTTACCCGCGTGGCTTCCGTCCCCGTAGGAACTTCATAATTAATTAAAGCCTTTGTTGCTATTGGGTAACATAGCTTTTTAATGGTGAAAGAATTTTCCAATACGGACGAGTACTACCTGAGATAAGCGCTTTCAAAAAACTCATCAACTTTATAATATTAGTATTATATACATACTAGCTGACCCGGCAGACTTCGTACTGCCTCAATCGATACATAAAAGACCTAAACATTTGTATAAAATAAACTGGGCCGTAGAGACTTCGTTTATGCGGTACTCCTACCCCTACACTACCCCTACCCTACACTACCCCTACCCTACACTACCCCCACCCTACACTACCCCCACCCTACACTACCCCTACCCTACACTACCCCTACCCTACACTACCCCTACCCTACACTACCCCTACCCTACACTACCCCTACCCTACCTCTACCCTACCCTACCTCTACCCTACCCTACCTCTACCCTACCCCTACCCTACACCTACCCCTAATCTACCTCTACCCTACCCTACACCTACCCTAAAAAATCTTAGCAAAAAAATAAAGCTCAAATTGACTCTACATTTTAGTTAGAAAACGTTTGTATGGGAAAAAGAAAAAGGCTGTTTTAAGGGGTTTTCAGGCAACTACTAATAAATTAAAAATTAATTAAAAAAACATTGTCCAGCGGACAAAATTGTGAATCTAAACCATTCCCAGATCCCCTTGAACACACACAAAAAATTTCATCAAAATCGATCCAGTCGTTTGAGAGAAGTTCAGTGACATACACACTCACAGAAGAATTATATATATAAAGATTAAATATTTTTTACTTAACAAATTGCAAAGAATATCTAGGGCGGTGGTGGTCAAATAAAATTAGTGAAAGTAAGTAAAACGATCATCCTACAATGTAAACTTCCTTAACTTTATTATTTTCAGTTGCTCCTTACAATGTATGTTTTGTATCTTCGTTGAAGTCCTTGATCGACAGTCACGTGGAAGCAATAAGGAGAGTTTGTTCTATATCTATTGCTATGTATATTAGAAAAGCATTTTGTTCGCAAAATAGAGCTAAAACATAAACGTGAGCGATATATGCGATCGTCGAAATAAAAAGAAATGTTTGATATAAGGGAAGGACAGAAAAATATGAATGTAAATTAGCTTTTTCGTTATTGTTACTACATTAGAATAACTTCAAAATCATATTTTAAAAAAACATTAGAACTTTTTTTGTATTTTTTTTAAATTATTTTTTAGGAATATATATTCTTCATTGGGTTTGACGTTACTATATTCATGTGGTTACAATAACAAAAAAGCTAATTTACATTAAAATTTTTGAGTTCTGCCCTTTCATCAAAACATTTTTTTTTATTTAGACCTTTGATCGCATGTTTTGCGTTTTTTTTGTTGTGGAGTAATCAGCTCACATGTTAGAAATGTTTCTTTTTTATAAACATAAACGACATATTATTATATTACAAATTAAATATCTATTTCCTAGTTTTCTTACACAATTTTTTTGTCTTTAAGAACATCAAAGTAATAACTAATCCAATTTCAATGTGAATAGTTTTATAGAATCTTGACTTGTCCTTTTTCTTCTAGACCTTCCAATTCCATTAAACTGACACAGATTATAAAGTTTCTGATTGACTGATTTGTAAAGTTTGTTTGTGAGTTGCCTTAGAACTTCATTATTCAAGTGGCAACTAAAACCGCTTAGGTAACTTCTACAAACTTCAAGATTGATAAGAAACTTTTCAATGTCTCCCAGGAAAATATTTAAAGTTTAAACTATCTAATTAATTAACAGTGTACGTTGACTACGCAAATGCAATAAAATAGTAAGTCAAAAAATATGTTTTACACGACATTAACTATATTAACTTATTGTGGTGGTAAATATTTCAAAATTGAGATAATAAAATTCGACCACCGGCAGGATTCAAACCTGCATCTTGGGTAAAGCCCCAAATACCTTAACCAATTAGGCTACGGTGGAACCCTACCGATCATCGAAATTTATTAATCTCTTTGTAACACGTCTCTAAGGGGGACGGTATTTTATTAATCTCAATTCTGAAATATAGTATAAGGTAATCTTTCCAATAAAGAGTTTAAAACATTTAAATAAAGTGGTGGTAAATGTTACGGTATGTCATATGGTTTTTTATAATAAACAGAATCAAATACTAATGTACTAATAAATATAAAGCTAAAGAGTTTGTTTGTTGGTTTATTTGCTTGAACGCGGTAATCTCAGTAACTACTGCCCGATTTGGACATTTTTTAGAGTTAGTTAGCTCATTTATAGCTCAAGGAAGGCTATAGGATATATTTAATTATAAAGTTCCTACGAAAACAGGGGATTCCGCGCGCGGCAATCTAGTTCTGATATACGTCATTTATTTACCTGCGTCTATTGTTATGATTACAGGTCATACCGTTTTAATATTCATGTATGTACAAACACAATTACAGTCTGTAAATACATGCGGTAACACTAACACCACTTCTCATAATTACAAATAAGTATAAACTATACCTTAAAACAATTTATATGTACATTTTATTGTTAAGTATGATTATACTTATTGGCATTTAATATTAAGCCAAGCGCCATAGTCCGTCATAAAACTATACGAGTATACTGTTGTCATTTCCGAGCTGCCATAACATGGTTGCTATCAGGAAACATTCGTAAATCACTATAACGTTACCTAGAATAAAGCACTTAAATATAATTAGAAAATGTTTCTAGTGTATCTAACACTTAAGTACTTAAAGCACTCAAATCTCAGTATAGCTGGTATAACTACCCACAACTGATGAAAATGGCTGACGTAAAGGAAGTGTATTTATACTTTTATTACGTGGAAAACTCGTAATATTTTGACCAAACATTTTAACGCCCAGTAACAAACTTAAAATAGAACGAAGGAAAAGTTTCATGTACATTTCAATGGAAATCGTGCAGAATACAAATTCAGAAACAATGGCAACCGGCTATTTTTGGAAAAAAGCAAGAAGCAAAAGACAAGTAAAATGAAAAGATAAAACCTGCCGTGTGGATAGAAAAAGATCTCTGAACCAACGCTGAGCCCTTTCTTCGTGACGGTACTATCTAGAACTGAAATTAAAATCTTCAAAGACATTTGGCAATGTAAACGCTTCAGGAAATTTCTAAGTTTAGTTTTCATCGTGTAATGTTTGACCATGTTTGAGGATAAAAATAGTCTCGTTTGTAGCTTTCGAGCTGAATTCATATTCATATAGTAAGTATACTAACATCCCGCTCGCGGTTTCACCCTTGGAATTCCCATTCCCGTAGGAAATACATAATTAAATATAGCTAGTTTTTCTCGATAAATGGGCTATCTAAAACTGAAATAATTTTTCATATCGGATTAGTAATTCCTGAGATTAGCGCAAATTCTAGCAAACAAAATTATTAGTAGATACATGTATAACTCGAGTTGCGGTTTTCAAACATTCTTGGCGACATTTTGTAAAACTCAATATGGACGCCCTAACATTCTTCGAAAAGTGTTTTGCGTATATACGCAATTATTTTATTCCACAACGAGAATAAGATAAAATAAGAAAAGTTACAGCGTAAACAGTATTTAAATAATTCAATGTTACATACATTTAATTTAACTTTGCAACATTATATTACCATTTTAGTTGGTTTACTTAGTAAATGTGTTATTGTGGCCAGTCTTTTTACGGAGCCTTCACGAAGCGTTGTGGATCGCCCTGGGTCCGCGGACCATACATCCTGAACTAACAAACTCTCACATTTATAGTATAAATAGGCTACCTAGTAAACATACCTGAAATATAAAAAAACCGGCCAAGTGCGAGTCGGACTCTCGCACGAAGGGTTCCGTACTAGTTGCAAGTGCCTACCTATTTTTGATATCAAGAATACAACAAGTAACATAGTATAAAAGTTCTTGTAGTTCGTTGTAACTTTGATCGATGTTAATAATAGTTGAATGAATGAAACGTAAATTGCGGTTTACGGTTTATGACGTATTAAAAAAAAACTACTTACTTGATCTCGTTCAAACCAATTTTCGGTGGAAGTTTGCATGGTTATATACATCATATATTTTTTTTAGTTTTTTTCATTCTCTTATTTTAGAAGTTACAGGGGGGGGGGACACACATTTTACCACTTTGGAAGTGTCTCTCGCGCAAACTATTCAGTTTAGAAAAAAATGACATTAGGAACCTCATTATCATTTTTGAAGACCTATCCATAGATACCCCACACGTAAGGGTTCGATGAAAAAAAATTTTTTGAGTTTCAGTTCTATGTATGGGGAACCCCAATTTTTTTTGTTTTTTTTCTATTTTTGTGTGAAAATCTTAATGCGGTTCACAACATACATCTACTTGCCAAGTTTCAACATTATAGTTCTTATAGTTTCGGAAAAAAGTGGCTGTGACATACGGACGGACAGACAGACAGACAGACAGACAGACAGACAGACAGACAGACAGACAGACATGACGAATCTATAAGGGTTCCGTTTTTTGCCATTTGGCTACGGAACCCTAAAAATACCAACTGAAAACAACCTTCAGGTAGACATGTTTATATTAACCCTCTTTAAATCCTATCGAGTTATATTTGGATAAAAGGATGCCTATTTCTTCAACACATTCTCGGAAAAAGTAGAACTTGTGACGTGGTCTCTTTACATCGTGAAGTATAAATATAACCTTTTTCGTTTAACTTGGATATGAATTGTATACAAATATTGTAAGGAAAGCTTCAATAAGTTGAAAAGTATATCAGATAGAAGCCTCCATAAAAAGGTTAAGGAATGAGGTAAGAGGTATGAAAGCTACCCAATATTATATTATATATATTTTAAATGTTATATATATGTTTACATAGTTATTTTAGGATCTTGTATAGTGTAGACTATAAATTATAAGGTTTTATGGCAGTATAGAAGTAGACCCAATAAGGTAAGATCTAAAATGAACAAACTATACTAATATATGAAGCTGAATATTTTGTTTGTTTGCTTGAACACGCTAAGCTCAGGGACTGAAAAAAAAAAACAGCTACGGAAGTTACGTGAGTAAAACCGCGTGCGGGTATATAGTATTTTTTTTTTAAGTTCACTAGCAGAGTTTTTCTATCTACTAGTATTCTTGTTAACCCCTTGTGCTAAGCTAAAATGCTTGTATTACGAGTGGGTTTACGGTCGGTAGTGCAATGGGTGGAGTTCGAACCGGCGACCTCAAGATCACAAGTCCGACGCCCTAGCCATTTATATGTATAATGAACAATATATATCAATAACTCTGCCGTCATAATTAAAAAGGGCACAACTATTTTCTTTTTCTTTATGGAGATATAATATACATTGCAATTTGGAATCAGAAAAAAAGTTCTATATGGCTGTATTTCTTGTCAAATATCAAAAAAAACAAATGTAAGGATTTTCATGTTGACTTTAGAACTCATGAAGTAATATAGACATTAACAATTCTATTACTAATTCGAATATTTATGACGTAGTCAAGTAAGGCCAATTTTATCATTAATCAAAATATAAACTCGAAGAAAATTGTGTGTTTTTAGACACTTACAACTGCAGCAAACATATCCAAGTGCTGAATAAATATAATTTCGTTTCGCGGATCACAATACCTACTTCTAGTGCTACTGGCGAGAGAAATCCGATACAATCGAGGGCTTTACTGTCATAAGTAGCAATATTTTAACCTTATTTTGTCTACTGAACAAATACCAGCCTTCACACATTGGTTTTAAAGCTTGTTTTTAATCGTTGATTATCATTCATGTTTTACAGTGCTATAAAGCATTCGCCCACGTCTCGCGAAGTTAATGGTGATAACAACGTACCTGAATGTAGATAGCTTCCATGAAATATTTATTGTATTGTATTCATGCCATTTGTAACGTCAATTAGGTGTTTGGTACTCGATCGTGATATGTAATACGATAATAATAGCGTAATATTATTTTACGGCAGACAGATACGAGTTTATTATATTATTTTATTAGTTCCGATAACACTCGTTCCTAATTTATTTATTTAAAAAAAAACCTAACAAATGCATCTGTATAAACGGCATATAAAGAGTACAATCAACGAATAGAGAACGTCTATTTTTTTTCTTCTTTCGATTGGAATTGGAAGCAAATTTTGATCTATAGTTAAATTATATTTTTACTTTTAAGAAAAGTAAACAGATGTTTACTATAAAAAAAAGAAAATTATGCTTTTATTCATTGCCTAAACGATTTTATATATGTACTTCTAAACTTTAAATTGTGTTTTTCTCAAAATCTATTTATTAGGACAGGTATGATTAATATGCAGAAAGAAATCGATTAAGGTTTTTTTTTATTGAATTATATTCATTTTATCCGTGACCACGACTGTTGTAACCTAAATCTAAACTTTGGACTAATAAAAAAGTACTGATTTGCCTAAAAATTGTATCGTGATAGAGACCAAAATCCCATGCAGGTTCATTTTTGTAGCTTTTCATATGTTAGATAAGATAAGATAAGATAATATTTATTTGTTAAAACATGTGTCATTAATAATACATGAAATTATGCATATTACAGATGAAATTGAATAAAATATAGGTTCAACATGCTTGACCGTGAGCGGTATACAAATGATGATGATGCAATCCATGCCGATTTCGGCTACGGCGACCATTACCTGTATCTGGGTGGATACTGATGCGTCCTCATATGGCTGATATACCCAATTTTAGCGGTAAATGTTTTGGAACAGTTGCTACATGTGAGGACGCCATCCACATAGTTGGAGACAATATTGGAAGGTGGTTTGTTTTTATGTTTTTCCCTTTTTGAGTCCAGTTCGCACCTTCGCTGGTTTTCAAAGTCTTGCACATGGGAATGCACTTGTTGTCTCCATTCTAAGCGATTATGAGCTTGCGGTTCCCATGTTGAAGGCTCAATCCCACATCCCTTCATATGCTTTTTTCTTCTCCTTCCTTCTTTATATCTCAGAAACTGGCCTCCGCTTTTACGCTTACCTGTCTGGAGTTCTGAGTAAAAAATGCGTTTGGCAACTCTTTTATCAGGCATTCGGGATATGTGCCCACACCATCGCAGCTGCCTTCGCATCAAGTAAGCTTCAAGTCCGCACACATTCGCACGTCTGAGAACATCTGTGTTCCTGACACGGTCAGACCATTTTATATTCAGAATGTCACGTAGACACCTTAGGTGAAATCTATCTAGAGTGCGAATGTGACGGCGGTACAGGCACCATGTTTCTGCCGCGTAAAGGATATTAGGCAAAACGATTGCCATGTACACCTTGATCTTCGTCTGTAATTTAATGTCATGTGACTGGAACACCTTGACGCGAAGTTTACCAAATGCCGCTGAGGCGGCTCCAATTCTACAGTTTACTTCCGAGTCAAGGTCACCTTTGGATGTTATGGTACTTCCCAGATACTTAAATTTGTCCACATACTTCAGATTTGACCCGTTGAGTTGAACATTTAAGGGCACCTGCTGAGCAGTTTCAACCGACATGACGTCAGTCTTGGTTACACTGATTTTCAGCCCGAATCTACAACACACAGAGTCAAATTTGGTCATAAGTTCTTGTAGACCTTCGGGGGTGTCCGCCACAAAACATAGATCGTCAGCATACATTATCTCAGTGATGATGTCAAGAGAGACCTTTGTGTGTGCTTTTCTGATATACAAATATATCAGAATCAGTAGTAGGTAGGTTCATTAAAGAAAAAAAGAATTATTGTAAGCGATTATATACTTTTTGAATTAATTTGTTAAGATCTCTAAAAATACAAATGTATGTCTTTATAATATTTGAATACGTAGAAATATTTTTCATTCTACCTCCATTAACTGTCTTTACTAACAATAACTTCTGTTCTCATATTAATTAGCAATATTTTTGCTTTTCACTGCATTTTCTTCGACTTAATTAAAACTGAACAACGCCCGCTTTCTTGTGAAAAATACAATGTGTACAATACTTTTTTACTGTGCACAAAACATAATGAATTCCAAGACAAAATGCATGCCGGTTTATTTTATAATATAGAACTGGTACTTTCACAATTTTTTCTAAAGACTCTTCGAATGAATACGAAATTTATGAAGAGGAAATAGGTAGACATATAGCGGGAAATTGAACGACCAAAGTACTTTATAAAAGCATCATCAGCCCGTATGAAGTCCACTGCTAAACATAGGACTCCCCCGACGGGGGTTTTGCCATTGACAGCAAGCTTGGCAAGCGGGTTGGCAATGGCACCGCAGTTGAGATTATGTGTAACACGCATGGAAACGCTGTTGCCCGTTCCCTGGTATACAATTGTTATAACAATCGGGACCAACGGCTTATCATAGGGTAATAGAAAGCTCTCTCTCGAAAGCTCGCGTAGTTTCTGAGCTATGCCATTACCTTATTACAAAATATTGTTACTGTTGCATACATACCTATCTCACAAATATTTTCGAACTACGAGACTAACTTATTGACGGAAATATAGACAGCCAATAGGTACACCTAACTCTTAATTTTTGATAAATTACCGACAACGACAATCTCCGTAGCTTAGCGGTATTCGGCTCGCTTTACATATCGCTTTAAAGGTAGTGGGTCCGATCCCCACGTCGGACAAGAAATCTTTATATAAATTTTAAGATTTCTTTCAGGGTCGGGATGGTTGAGGTACTACCCTCTGTGCCTCGGAAAGCACGTCCCGATTGTTATAACATCATCTATAACAATCGTATACCTGTTAACGGGCAGCAGCGTTTCCTTTTGTGATACAACATACAACAGCGGTCACCAACTCGCCTGCCAAGCATGGTGACTATGACAAAATCCTCCGTAGATCGAATACTCGGGATTCTCCGTACCCTTACAACGTCCACTACTGAACATGGGCTTGTGCCATGTGCCTTGTTCAGCAGTGGACGGTGTAGGCTGATGATGAACTCTGAAATGGCTGAAATGTTATATGGAGCAATCGAAAACTACGGGTTGCTGGCATAAGCTAGTAATATGAATGTATGTGTGTTTGAGAAGCAGGCACTATTTATGTTTGAGCTAATTACAGGTGTGCCTAGTATTATTTTTGTGTATCGTAAATTAACATCTGCCACCGAACTAGGTTTATAGCCTGTATCTTAACACGCAATGCAACTAGACAAATTGTGGTACATAAGATTAGTAAAACAAGATGATTTTATATTTTATACGAACATAAAAAATGTATCAAGTGCAAATTTTTAAGTATAAATAAACTCGGCTTGAAGTGTATGATTTTTATATGGAGAAAAACATTACCATGACTCATTAAATTCACAGTTTTATTTTTTGGTTAACCTTCGTTGCTTTGCGGTATAAGGTTTAAGTACATGGGTCATGAGTTCTATTCCCGTTTTAGACAAACAATGTTTGGTTCAAATCAAAGATTTCTTTCCAGGTTTGTTTAGTTACGGGACTACAAAAATATATTTTTTTTTACTCTTTATTATATTACTATAGCTATATATATTTATTTGTTCTGTCTGACGATAGGTGACCAATAACAATAAAATATTTCAAAACTACTTACTGGCTTATTATCGGCGAATTAAACCGTTGTTTGATAGATGGACAACCCCAATTCTAACATTTATTTCCGGGTCTGGGTGATTAAGGGACTACTCTCCGTGCCTCGGAAAGCACGTTAAGCCGTTGGTCCCGATTGTTATAACATCTATAATAATCGTATATCAAGGAACGGGCAGCAGCGTTTCCTTGTGTGGTACAACGTAATACTGCGGTCACCAACCCGCCTGCCAAGCGTGGTAACTATGGCAACAACCCTCTCTCGGGAGGCGGCCTATGTTCAGCAGAGGACGTTATACGGGCTGATGATGATGATGATGTTTGATACAAATAAGTCAAGCAGCCTTAAGTAAATGCGACATAAACATAGAATACTTAAAAAACTATATTAATCTGTTTATGTCCATGATGCTACAAATTAAAATGCAGGTAAGGTAAGCTTCTATTCTACTATGACTTCATTGCTTTTGTTAGATACACGTGTATAAGACTTAACGGTTAAGATTACGGCAAGCAATCCCATAAAAGTGTTTATCTGAATAAACATATAACGATAAAACTCAAAATAATATGACATTCGGTCAAGAAACGTACGAAGTTTTATTTCAACTACGTTGGATTACCTAATAAAATACCACCTACACGTGTCCCAAGTTTACGAAATTAGATTACCTGTAGACTTTCGGCGACTATTTCTTTCATCTTATAGAACTTATAAAATAGTATCTTCAATACTTATTGTTTGAAATAGTTCACCACAATTTTACAATTTCTAATGTAACCTTAGCGATTTTGACAATATAATGTTTTTTAATGGCGTTTCACATAACATTGACAAAATGCGTGCAAATAACGGTTACATCAGAGTTAACACGCCTAATTTTAAAAGTTTAATTTAATATAGAGTTTTGATTAACACGTCTGTCCACTAGTATATTTTAAATGTAAAAGTAACGCAATCTGTCATCGGCGATATTATTGGCGAGCAGGTTCTAGTCGTATTAAATGGTTTGTAAACAACAAACTAGGGGACCAGTCCAAGAGGGCGTCCTCTGTGGGACTTGGCTCAGCGCGGTTGCTGGCTGGTTAAAGAATAATGAATTATTAGATTTTAAGTGAAGTTTAGTGCAACTGTCAGTCTGTTGAAAAGTGCGCGGGCCTCTAGAACTTCGGGTCTAAAAGGACATTGGAAGGCAGTAACTATACAAAGCTAGAGAAGTTGCGAGCAAAAAGCAGTTTGTTCAGAGTTCGTTAGAAAAATAAAAACGTTCCGAAAAATAAAAATATTCATAAGGGTCAAAGCAATATAAAAACCTGATACACCATCTAACTTAAGTATAACCCAATTTCTGACCTATGAAAACTTTTATTGTATCTATAAGAGCCAATTCTACCCTCGAATACTACTAACCTACATTTATCTGTTGAACATAAGCATTACTGATAATAATGGGCTTACTAGCCTGACTGGACTTTTAACTGACTGGTGTCTGTTTGTTCCGGCTAAAATCAGTAACGACTGGACCATGGATTGACGAGACATTTACTAGTATATAGCTAATTTTAATGACTGTTGTGTATTGTGTAGATATTCTGTCTAATCTCTAAAACGTACTACCACTTTAGACAGTACTTTTACAAAATCCTTATTTTATGCGACGTTGCAGGTAAACGGATAAACTGTGATGTTGGATGTCGATGTATTAAAGTATTAAATAAAAGAGATTATATCTCTGTTAAACCTGTATTAACTCTCCACCTTATACTTTAGTTAGTTAGGCAAAAGGATTTCCGCACTTAGCCTTCTGAGTGGGCCTTTGTACGTGAACGTTCGAAAGATTATTTTTACCACCCTAAATCCTCCTAGAACTCTATCAGCCTCTTGATGATTTCCAGAGCTGCGGACATTGAGTTTGGGTTGTTTAGGAAGTTTTCCCGTTGTTGACATACGCTTTTGAAGTCAAAAATTACGTGTGCCGGTGTTTCGAGAGCTTCCATGCATCCTCTGCATACTGGGCTATCCGTTATTCCTAGGTTGGCCAGATGCTGATTTAGGCAGCAGTGACCTTATACTTAATATATGTCTTAAATACTTGAGTTATATAGAGGGGTTTGGTCATACACTTCAAAACATTGCCGTTTAAACCAGAATTCTAGGAACGTTGCTTAGTTGTGGTTTTAGTTGTACTATATTAACGTTATATGTCAAGAACAAATGACTTCAATTAGTAAAGTGATTACTATTGACTAATTTGCTAAATCTGCAATCAATTAGTTAAGGATGAATGATGACAAGGCAGTTAATATTAATGCTAACATAGAGGTTAAACCTGTAATCTATGCTTGGTTTCAGATCCGAACAAACATAAAATATATGGAATAAGGATGGGTTTTAATTATACACCGTATGTTTTTCTTAAAAACTCTTTCACTTTTGAGATTCTCACCTGAAAAATCTTTCACCATTTAATAACTTTCTAATGGCTAATATTTGATATCGGTCAAGTAGTTCCTGTGCCTATACAACGTAAACAAACAAAAAATTAAAATGTTCCTGTTTGTAATATTAGTATCTATAGCCAGATAAGAAGGTAATAATTGAATATATACCATTATTGTAATGTACTATTAAAGGGATATAAAATCGCTGGCACCAGCCGGTGTATGTAGGAAAAATCTCTTAGCCATCGGTTCCGAAAGCGCCTGTACGACTTACTAGTGGCGCTAGTAAGCCAGTCTCTCTCAGCCTCAGTCTAATGACTCAGTAAAAGGCAAAGTTGGTATTTTTTCTTGTAAAGCGGGCGGCAGTCCATAACAAGTTGGAAACGTCCGCTTAACCTGAGCCTTTAGCACTGTGAAGTCCCAAAATTAAATTTAAAAAATATGCACTGTACGACGATAGGTTAAATGTTTCAAGTGCCAATAATTATTCCAAATTTGAATGTAGATCACAGAGAATTATAAACTAAGCAACGCGCGGCGATTTGTACGAGTTAAATTCTTGATCATCTCCAATTCATTGTTTTTAGTACAGATTATAAGCTAGCTATATGTTAAATTGCATCTAAATTTGTTATATCATATCAGTAGAAGTAGGTATGTAAACAAACTTGCTGTGAAAATGTGACTTATAAACGAAAATTAACTAGAGCTATAACTTTTAACTGTATTACGCTAGAAGCTTCAATTTTAAAGCAACATGAGACCGCATACCTTATTATTTGATGTAATGACATCGTTTTAAATTGGATATTTTCAGTTTATAATAAATGTTTTTAGCTCAAAAAGAATGAAAGGAAAAATGGTAGAAAATATATATTAAAAAAACCGGCCAAGAGCGTGTCGGGTTCGCACATGATAGGGTTCCCGTAGCCATGCATATATTAAATGCCTATTTTTTAATTAATAAAGTTGAATTTCATTTTGCGGTAGACTCCATACATTGTGTTATTTTTTTTTTATGACAACTCCCGCTCTACGGAAATAAATCCCTGTGTCGCGGGGGACTTTACAAACATTCATTTCACGGACACAAAGAACACCCAGACTCAGAACAACTATTTGTGGTTCACACATAACTGTAATCACATAAGTTGAATATAAAAATAGGTAACTATCTATGATACCGAGTCCGCTATAGTTTTAGTTGAAAATACTTACTTAGAGGTATATATCATAATATATATTTCAGAATTATTTTAGCAAAATTTCAAAGTTAAGGGGAGGGGCCGCTCTAATTTTAACTTTGTATTAGGTTATCTAGAGATATCTGGGGGTTTGATCTAGATAGTTCCAATGCAGTTTTAAGGCGGAGGTCCTAGTCCCACAGGTTGCTCGTGGCTGTCTACATAAACGTCCGTCCGAAAAAAAAACTTGTCAGTAACTATAGTATAGAAAAATCTCATGCGTAGTCAGTATTAAACCATTTTTCGAAATTATGAATTGCTCTTGTAATTTTTGAAGTAAATAAAAAATATTAACACAGATCAATTTATTTACTTAAATATACATAGTAGATAAATGTAAATATAGCGAATATTATAAGGAGGAGTCTCCTCATACTAAGAACTGATCACAAATTTATTCTCCATTGTTATCACAGCAGGCTTCTTGGCAAGAATTCTAAAGGGATTGCTGACAATAGAAAATAAACGTTAGCAGTAGCAGCCTGTCGAAATTAGACACTGAATCTGGTATTTTTTTTTAAATATTGTAATTACATATTTTGTAATTTAACTGGTTTATCAGTTTGTTGATTGTTTGCTGGTTTATTTGTTTAAATTGAATAGGCTCCGAAACTACTTGACGGATTTGAAAAATTCTTTCACCCTTGGGAAGTTACACTATATCCGGTGAACATAGGCTATATTTACGTAAGAAGTTTCCACGGGAACGGGAGTGACGCGGGTGAACCGAGCGGGGGGAGCTAGTATTTAGTCAGAATGCCTTTAAATAAAGTATAAAAACTAATAAGTTGAAACAGCGGCACGAAAGAAGAAGAAGTCAAGCAGGATTCCTGCTCGCATTTGTACTGGGTGAGGAGATAAAGTCTAGATATGTGCAACCTTAAAAAAAAAAAATACTTTCCCGACTCCCGATGGTAAAGCCAACCCGGGTACCGCGTAACGGGATACATCGAGAAAGAAGAAGAAGGCTCACGAACCACCCTTCAGAAGTGCCCAATTACGTTTGTTACAGGTTCCATATCAGCATTTCTATCCATACTTTCCAACTATCAGAATATTACAGGTTTAATAATAAAATTCATCATCCAATTTTCGATATGTTGTCCCTTACACAGCATATAATATAAGCCAACCATCTGTCTGCAAATGTCAAGCGAAGATAAAAGATCTGTACAGATTCGGAAATCGGAATTTAACCGAAATTACGAGTAGGCTGATATCGCAAATTAAAGTTTATTTATAGAACATCTGGGAGCGATCTCACTGTAATTCATTTGACTTTTAATCCATAATAATTGGGACAACTCCGTTTGATTCTACTTCATTCTATTTCTTCTAGCTTATGTTATTACTTTTTAAATACCTTCAATGAAAAGAGTTTTTGTTCTTTACACTTAGAGCAATATCGTCCTATTTTTTTTTTTTTTTTTTGTTTTAAAAAGACAACTCCCGCACTAGGGAAATAATTCCCTGTGTCGCGGGGGACTTTACAAACATTCATTTCACGGACACATAGAACATCCAGACTCAGAACAACTATTTGTGGTTCACACAAATAATTGTCCCGGGTGGGAATCGAACCCAGAACACCAGGTCTCAGAGGCAACTATCGTAACCACTGAGCCACTGGTGCAGTATAAATCTATTGTATTAATATACAATAGATTTATAGGAATTTCTATTGCCTCTTTTCCTTTTAGGAATTTCAATTTAATTTTCAAAGCAATTTGCGGATAGTTTATCCTATATGGACATTCGTCGCCCTATAGTTTATACCCAATGTTGTAGGACTTGTAGGTTAACATCGTGTATTTACTAAAAGGATCAGAGGGAATTGAAATTCCTATAAATCAGCGATCGGCAACCTTTTGACAGACATGGGCCACAAAGTGGCAAAATAAACTAAAGGCCGCACTTGTGATATTAAGGTGGTCATTGAAAAATGACAATCTCATCCTTATTTGTTCATTCTTGGGCCGCTCTGCGCGTTCTTAAGGCTGGATTCATACTATACCTTGAACGGTCGATCACGGTAATTTCATGCATTTATTTTGATATTTAAAATACATTCACGGGCCGCTAAAAAGACATCCAAGGGCCGCGTGTTGCCGACCACTGCTATAAATGAATTGTATATTATTGATTTATATTCCAGAAAATGGGACGTTATTGTGGTTAAATGCAGTAAAACAATAAATCAATTTGTTTTTCATTTGTATTAATACAACAATCAAAAATTGAACAAAGAAAAATATTTTTCGATGAAAAATATTGCATATTGTTCCGTCCTCGGAATTTAATAAATAAAGTTCACGCATTTTTTCTGCTTGTTGTTTTGTTGATAAAATACACAAACACTCCCATGATACCATAAAAATATTATTTTAACTGTTTATTACAGCTTGTTTGGAAACAGACTAATTTGAAAATATACATTGTTTGATAAATAAATAGTAGAATGGATCTCAAAACAAAAATATATGTTTGCAAAGATAAGCGTGAGTACTCTATATAAATAAATAAACAGAGTCAACGACCGCACTTTCAGTATTTAAAGGAGCATTTGACGAAAATGGGAATTCATTATCTGTTATTTATTTAGTAAAATTAAAAAGCAATAACGGGTCTATGTTTATTCATTTTTATAAGATAAAAGAAGTAGTATACCAAGGAATTTTGGATACAATGCTTATACCTGCCAATGTTTTTTGTCGCTGAGAGCGTAGAATATAATTAACATACACATACATTATACACGACGAGGCAAATTTCTTCGTTTTAACCGGCCGGTTTTAAGCGGCTGTAGCCTATTGGTCACACCCTAGTCGGGCTTGTGATCTTGTGGTCGCCGGTTCGATCCCCACTCATTGCACTACCAAGAAAAAGTTAACAAGAATACTAGTAGACTGCAAAACTGTTGTTTCTAATATTTAATATCTTTAATATGCATCACCTATTTATTATGGTATTCACACATTTTGACAAATAAATTTATCTTTATCTAAGGACCAGACAAAGTTAAAACTATTCTATGAATAAAAAACATCCGTTAGGCCGCCACCCGCAGGCAAGGTGCCCAAATCGCTGGCTACATTACCCCACCGTATAGCCAAGATTATTCGTTGGCCGAGATAAGAGCCAGATCTATAATCACCCGATTCCTCCACCAGGAGTCTGGATAACTCTTTTCGAAAGGTATTTAAAAGGAAATAGGTATAATATCTTCGGCAGTTTTAACCAAATTTAATGCGCTAACTGTACGTATATATACGTTACATAGGTAATTATCATAAAATCAACGTATCAACAAATACGTATAACAGGAAATTCAAAATCAAATCAATGAATTTTGTAAATTCATCGAATATATATAAAACAAACGTTTAACAAATGCTTACAGCTGTTAAAGGCTAGGTGATAAGCCTTGAACCAACCTTGGCTTTTATTTTATTGTCGAGTGGAAAATTCCTTCAGTGGATTACTTTGAAGTATGAATTATTTAATAGAGTAAATAGATGTTCAGTCCGTCTGATGTCAGACAATGACTAGTTCTATTGGCTTACGTAATTCGTTCCGATATCATTGCACATTGCATATATCGTATTGATAGTCTCTATAGAATATAATATACCGGTAGGTACATTAAGTTAATTATACTAGAACTAACAACAATGCTCTTTACGAGTAATACTGTTTTTTTTTCGGACGGACGATTTTACTTCACTGGGCATAAAGGCCTGCGCAAGAGGGCGATCCCTGTGGGGACTGGTTGCTATCGGGGGGATTGAGGAATAAGTACTTTAAATTTTAAAGGCAATTTTGCGCAAAAGTCGCTATACTTTACAGTATGCGAGCCTCTCAGACTTGGGGTCTACGAGGGCATCGGAAGGTGCTTTACAAACTAAGGGTCGGGAAAGCGAAGGGGGACGCAACGAGTTCGCGAAATTTTATCGAAAATTTTTATCTCTCTTCTCAAAATTGGCTAAATTGCAATAAATATAATTGAATTTAGGTTTGTTACTAATTATTTAATAGTACGTTGGTAGAATAGAAAATATTTTGGATTCACCCTTTAGTATATATTTTTTTAATTAAAGTAAACATTACAATACATTAATCACAATAAAGAATGGAGTACTTAACATAAATGTCAATCATGTACCTATTGTAATGTTTCGGGTACCTAAACAGAAATAATATCAAAAAATATTTGTATTACATAACACACAAAGAGACTTTTATTCTATCTGTAGCTAAATAAATAACCGAATCTATCGTCTTTACTATATAATTACAAATTTATAGTTAGTACTAATACACCAGCATAAACTTTAAACAAGGATTAGCTTTCACAGCTAAACTTTATTGTTTATGAAATTAAACTTTTGCGCAAAACAAAGTAGTAGTCTATAGAGATATTATATTGAGATTATGTAGGAGATTTTCAATTAACCCTTTTGAACTCGTGGTAAAGCTTTTGAATAGCAATTTACCAAGATGGCTGCGTAGTTTTCATCATTCCACAATAGCGATATGATTTGGATAAACTTTAAAATTGTTTAACGCGGTTGTTCAAACACAATAATTATATCTACGGATAGACTTACTGTATAACAAAATTTGCAGATTAATTATAATACAAAACATGGCTATGCTCTATTTAATTATCTACTCAAGGCATAAAAAGTCTCGTAACTAGATCGCCAACTAGAATTCCTGTAGATTCTTCTATCGAAAGTTCATGCAAATTGAATATACCTATGGTACTTCTTTTGTTTTTCTTTTTAGGAAGATTTCTAGTAGAGTTTTGCAGTCTAAGTACTATAATACTAGTCTAATAATATTCTTTTTAACCCTCGTGCTAAGCTAAAATGCTTGAGTTACAATTGAGTTCAAGTCGGTAGTGGGTGGGGATCAAACCGGCGACCACAAAATTACAAGTCCGACTCCTTAGCTATTGAGCTAAGGCCGCTTCAAATTTTATAAAATTTATACATTTTTGTTTGTCAACGTACTAGGTTTGAAAGAGAAACGATCCTAGCTAGCAATTAGTGAACCTACATCCAATGGGCTTTTTTGAACGAGAAGTAATACCACCAGAGTATATATCATTGATATGCTCTCATTGATGCTCTCTGAGCAGGCACAATAAAAATAGTAAATTTATTCCAATCCTCAGTTTGAATATCAATAGACACGACCGCCTTGTTTTCTAGGAGAAAATGCATAAGGAATCCCGTCCGCGCGCACCGTCAAGGTCTCTCTAGCGTCTCCTCGACGGTGGCAGGTATGAACAATGTTATATAAGTGTACCACGTGGAGACGATATAAAACTCTCTGTTTTCGACGCCATTTGGAAGAGTACTGGGCTTTTACAAGACATCCGGTACACACACAACCACTTAGTTACTTACTGTATACATAAGGCCCATAATGTTATTGAATACGTACTTTTCTTGTGGTGAAGACATGATCCGTGGAGGCGGCACATACTCGCCGTTTGCCCCATACGGGCGCTACCTCGCTCTAGTCGCCATCCGCGCCACCAGGCGGCGCCACCCTCCTCTACATCCCGGTTCTCATCGTGCCATTTACACACTGTTACTTACACTTTGCACTGCACTGTTTATCACTCCTCACATCTTACAATCATAGACATCAGTTAATTTAAGATACTAGTGGCTGTTTAAAAATAATACTAGAATAAGTTGCGCCTTTTTATAAGGCTATTAGCTTCCCGCGCGCGGTTTCACCCGGTTTACTTCCGTTCCCGTAAGAACATCATAATTGAATATAACCTATAGCCTTTCTCGATAAATGAGCTATCTAACACTGGAAGAATTTTTCAAATCGGACCAGTCGTTCCTGCAATGAGATTAACCCGTTCAAGCAAAGTAACTCTTTAGCTTTAATATTAGTATATACTCGTATTTAAGCTTTTGCTACTCTACCGCGTACCAAGCAGGGTTTCATTAGTGTTTGTTCTTTAAACAGTTGATAAGTAGTACATTCCCGTTAGATTTATTCTAATAAAAATGTTTCTCGTACTATAATCCTATACTAATGTCTCCGTTTAATGATTTCAAGTAACCTTCAAAAGCGATAAAACTGTAATCAGTCAAATGCGATTACAGCGATAATAACCTCAACAATACTGTATTTTTTGCACTGATTTGCGATAATATGCAATTCAGTACTTATTACACAATAGATATTTACAATGAGGATTGTAATTGAAACTATAAACTAACGAGGACAAAATAGTATTTACATTTATACCGCGAGCTAAATAAATCTATATGAATTGATTTAACCTCATAATTTTTATATATGCAGCTAAAAGTAGCTGATCTAAACTAAAACTATGATGAATGGCAATGCTTATCTGATATACAAAGTAAATACCAGCAGCACTCGGGGAATGTATTATGTTAACGAGAGCCGCTTCATGGTTTTTATAAATTATTTGATCCCGGTCCCCACGGCCATAATATTTTGAAACAAAAAGGTAACACATAACACATAACCACTATCTTGAGATTCTCCGTGGATTCGGCCGCTATGCCAGACCTATCTCAAGTCCGCGAAAGTAGTTTTATATCAAATCAACGCAGTTATGTAAGTAGGATTAATATCTAATACAAGTAGCACCATAAACCTATATCAATTACGATATGAGTTTATGATGCTATTAAGCTAACCTTCTTTACTAATAATACCATAACATCCTCTTTAGTTAAAACAATAGAATTTCTAGGCAAATAGGAACGGAATGTAGACAGAAAAGTATCAAGTATGCAGGTTTTAATCTTTTTAAAAGCGAAGCGAGCTCACACTGCCGTCTTCCACTTAAATGTTACTTAGCTAAGCGCCCATTAACACGAGATTTACCACAATCGAACACATTAATTTGACTCGAGTATTTTGATATTTTTAATAAAATTTTATTTTTTACAGGAAATTAGATATTAAGATTAATATATAATACTTGATCGGGCCACAATATTTTGTTTGTTTATAGGCTTTTTCTTTATGAAAGAAAGAAAGTTAGAAACTAGAAAGTTCTTAAATAAATATTTCAAAATTGACGTGACATATAGAGACTTAGAAAGGTGTCAGCCTTAATAGTGTATAGTTTACCTATGTAATTAGTTTTTTCAACTAGACTGATGCAGTTTCATAAATGCAAACAACATTTTCGGCCAAAAAAAAACATTTGTATATCAATCTTCTGATTTTATGAATGAAGTTATTATATTAAGGTTCCTTCTGACCAATGTTTACAGAAATAAACTGAATTGTTACATAATTGGACATGAGTCAACTAGCCTATTTACTCAGGTAATATCACGCTACGAATCTTATACCTAGTTTCTGAAAAGATGATATCTTTTTTAAACCAATGGAAAACCCAAAACATTAAATAGAGTAAATCGACTAAACAAAGGGACATAAATGTTACATTAAATAGATTTCATCAGAAAGAATAGAGGCTAGGAAAACAAATGATGGTGTCTGACAGTGTCATTGATTGATCTTCGGTACACACACGAATCGGAATGTCATGAATGAATGAAAATACAAAGTAGTAGTAAATCAATTGGTCAACCCGCCTCCAACTTCCTCTACTTTTCCTTAATAATGAGAGATTCTATACATTTTTTCGTGCTTATCTACGAGGCTTTTACAACTTCAACATTTTTTAGTAATAAATATAATATTAAGTTTTAGTTTATGCCACTGTCCTTAAGTGGTGGACAAAGGGAATTATTACGGTTCCGTACCCGAAGCGTAAAAACGGGACCCTATTACTAAGACTTCGCTGTCTGTCTGTCACCAGGCTGTACATCAAGAACCGCAACAGCTGAAATTTTCACAAATTATGTATTTCTGTTGCCGCTATCACAACGAATACTAAATCTTAAATAAAATAAATGTTTACCATACAACAAACGTGATTTTTTGGCACTTTTTGCTCGATATCAATAACGGCAATAGGCACTTAAAAATGATACGGAACCCTTCTTGTGCGAGTCCGACTCGCACTTGACCGGGTTTTTTTATTGTATCACCCTCTGCCAGGGAAAAAATCGGAAGTGGGTGAACAACGGGAATGATCGACTTCTATCATAACAATATTAGTTTTAAATCATTTAAAAAAAAATACAGCATGGACAATCAGATCCTTTGTGTTCATAAATAAATATAATTTTAACCAAAAATAAAAAACTAGACATCATATTTCAAATACTCCGTGCACTAAAGTAATATATATAGCAAAATAAAATACTAGTTATGAAAATATATTTATGTTGAGACATTAATTGCCGTCGCTTGACACTAATTGTTATCAGTACTGATTTATTCGAAGCAACTCTAAGCTTGAAAACATGGCTTTAAAAAAATATGAATGGCGACTGTAATCTCATCATTAGACTGTGCAACGTTCACTGCTGATCATTAACCTCTCTGAAAAGAGGTGTTGCCATAGTCACCACGCTTTGCAGGCGGGTTGATAATCGCAGTATTAGATAGATAGATATATATATAAGTCTTTATTGTACACAACAAAAGAGGAACCCAACATAATATGTAGTACAGGTACAACTGGCGGCTTTATCACATAATGCGATCTCTTCCAGGTAACCCAGATGTAGATGTAGTGCTAAGGAGTTTTTAAGTGGGTAGTGTACATAAGCAAATGTAAAGATACAATATATAGAATTAGTAACATTATGGACATCATATACACAGTTGAACATTGCTACCCTTTACCTTGTATACAAATGTCAAAGATGATGTTATGATAATCGGGTCCGTGCTTTCATAAGGTTTTTTTTTGGAGCTGGAATCAAACACCGTATCTCCGAGTTATAACTTATACCGCGTGGTCAATACTTTTTTTTAAATTTATTTAAAACTTTTTGCACATAAATAATTGTACAATCTGTAGAATGCAAACAATAATCTAAAATTCTCAATAGCCTACAATTAAAACTTGATTTAATTAATTAACAGCCTATGCAATCTAAACGTTAATTAACTTCTTAATTACTCGCACCACGGCGATATAAGATTAATTGTTGAAATAGTTGGAAACTTAACTAATAATTAGTTTGCAACACTGTAAATTTCTTTAGAGATAATGCACTGTTTAATTAATATTTGTCAACTGTTTGTCACCGTGTGGTGTATTATGGGTTATAAAATGATTTTAATGTGTTACAATATATCATTTAAAAAAAAGGTGTTTACTTCCCTTTAACTGGAAGTAAAATTACGTAAATTAATTGCTTATAGGTATATATCACATTTTTTTCAGAATTACATTAGTAATATTTCAAAAGTTAAGGGGGCGGGAAGCTCTAATTTTAACTTTGTATTAGGTTATCTCGAGACTGGGGGGTTTGATCTACATAGTTTTAAGGCAGTTTTAGTTGCATTTCAAGACCTTTTAACCGATACTCTAAACAATAGGATTAGTCGGTTTTTTTATTCACTTTTCATCGTATGGAAAAAAACCCATGGAACACTAAAAATCACTATAAGAGACCTAATACAGGATTAAAATAATCGCTTCGGAACGGAGGGGTGTGATATTTCTTAATTTTAATAAAAACAGGTGCGAAAAGTGGTTAACCATTTACCTCCATAACCTCCATGCTGAAGTAACAATAAAAATTGATCTGCACGTTTAATACACAGTTTACACGATTTTGCAAAGAGCACAGCTATAATATCACCATCGTATTTTGCCTCAAGACCTCATTTCCAGTAATAGAACCGACCTGGATTTACAATCTGGTTGATATAGCACCTTGAAATTGTATACATAACAATAATTCCTTAATCTTTGAAATTGTATAACATTTGAAATACTTTGTAATCTTGATTTATTAGTATAATTTTAATTCAATATTGGCGACTGGCTGTTGTTCGACCTCTGTTTCATAAACTTAATTCTTTTTCATTACTTTTCTATTTGATATGACAACAGATAAACATTGCATTGTTCAGTGCTCTCAGGTCATCACAAAGCGTGTACAATTATTTCATAAAAAATACAATACTTTGATTAACTCATACGTGCATAGTAACTTCATTAAATAAACAGTCTACCGCTACATTACCTGCATTAGCAGGATATTTTAGATTTATTCACGTATATTTTTTAAAGTGAGGTAGCGCATAGACAATTAAACTATGCGCTACGTTCTTAAAAATGTAGTTACCTAAAGTACCTACCTTCTCGAAGTCCGAATACCACTTACCACGTAATAAACCTCTAACCTTACCACATAAACCTGGTAAATCAGGAACTCTATTGCATTTAACATTGTTCCTGGTTTAAGTAACCTTTAGTGAAAACAATCCCCGTACAAAAGATAACGTAGCAGAGAAATGAATAAGCTGTTATATACCCACAAAGTTTAATGCAATTTAAAAGGGTTATATACCAGTAGGTTATAAAAGTATAGCCGTATAAACTCTTGTTCCGAGGGAAGCGTACTGTAATCCTTATTCTGAACAGTTAATCCTGACCTGACGACTTATATCGCGTTGTGCAGTGTCCACTCAAGATACTGCCATCCACTAAATGGAAACTAAAGCTGCTGACAGTTTGGAATTTAAAACTTCGTTTAAATTAGAGAGAGTTTGCAGATAGTTGAATATTGAGGATTTTTTTGTTATGTATATAAAAAAATAGGTTAAGTATGTCATTAGAGCCATGTTCTATTAAATCTAATCTTCCGATGCCCTCGTAGCCCCGAAGCCCGAGAGGCCCGCGAACTGTAAAAGCAGAGCGAAAGTTGCACAAAACTCCCCTAAAAAAATTAATAACCAAAAGCCATAATCCCTCAATCTCCCCGTCAGCGACCGCCCTGAGCCGAAGTCCAAGTCCCACAGGGGTCGCCCTCTTGCGCAGGTTGCTTAGTTTGTAGTATTTAAACCATTTATCTAGGCTGGAGCTCTGCTTGCCTTTATGCCCGGTGAAGTAGCAAAAGCCTCGCGGCTAACAACATATGTGCGTCCGATTTATAGCAATCATTTCGTAGTGGATGTCTAAGTCATAGTTACCGTGTGCGCGCCATTTTTCAACTCTAATCTGTTCAGTGAATTGGACGGTGTGTTGATAGGGCCATGTTCCCAAGCATTAAAATATTTTATGTTCAAGTTTAAACCTTGAGCTGATAGATACTGCTTTCCATAAATCCGCTGTATATTCTTTAGTCGTCTCTATCGTCACCCTTGGGATGAAATGGAATGGTTTATTCTAACCCGGAAACCACACAGAAGTTAAGACTTAATTGAAGATGAAAACCGAAAGATACGAGATAAGTAAGCTATGTTCGTCTCATTCATTTTTTTATAAGAGTAATATAAGTTAGGCTATATTTCTTAAGCTCGATTCATTCATTTATATGTTTTGCTTTTTGTTTTTAAAAAGACAACTCCCGGACTAGGGACATAAATCCCTGTGTCGTGGGGGCGTTACAAACATTTATGTCACGGACACAAAGAACAACTATTTGTGGTTCACACAAATAATTGTCCCGGGTGGGAATAGAACCCATAACACCAGGACTCAGAAGCAACTACCGTAACCACTGAGCCACCGGTGCTTTGCACGTCATGTACCTACCCACTGACAAAAATGCCTTTGTTATAAAAGGTATCGTATTTTATCATTTCTAATTGTTAAAAACTTCTAGAAATCGACCAACACTAGGTCTCATCGTCTCACAATCGCTACTAAAGTGACCTTGAACATGTATTATACAATCATTTAATTGAATCACCGGCCATAATACATCCGTTGGAAGGTTATACAATATTTATATAGTTAAACTGACCTATCTCAATTTCATATTTATAAGCAAACTTGGGATATAAACGAACTGTCTTTAAATTCATCGAGTCGTTTTCGAGATTATTCTATTAATAAACAACTATTGTTTTCTATATTGTAGAATATTCGTATCGATATTAGACATAATTATTAAAAAAAATCATGCAAAGCGTATGAACTCGCAGCCAATTATATAGCCATGTAGCTAAGTAATATAATAAAACAATATTGATATAGATATGTGAAAACATGAAAGGCGCATTTTAAAAACTTTAAAACTGATACAGTCATACTTTTAAAAATCAATACCTTTTTAAACGTGAAATAGGAATATAGAATTCCGATTTCATGATTAATATTTAAAAAAAATGTTTGTATTAATCAAGTTTGGACAGTGCGTTTTACAGATGTTGTATTAAACAATTATTTTAAACTTACATACTTTTGTATTAATGTCTAAGTGAATGACACGTATGTATTTTAGTTGGTAAGCCTTTACCAAATAAATCAATAGACAAACTCACTATCACCGAGACATACGTAAGTAGAACTTCATTACTTTCACCCGATTTAAACCATGCATTGAACATTGAGAGCAAGCGTGGGTTAGGGTCTAAAGTACCATTACTGCGTCTGCGACTTAGACAATTGTAATTAATTACTTATTTAGAGGTTACGACAGCAATGTCGACCTACGCCATGCGGCTATATTGATGTATTGTGGAGTAGAAAGTTATGACAACGACCAAACCACAATATAATACAATAAGAATTAAGAAATATAGGACCCAGTGTTTTCGCAAATTAGGAGAGGTGTATATTAAGCAGCATATTAAAAAAAAAAAAAAAAACTTGTCAGATTGTTTGCACACAACTACTATTCTTACTAACCCCTCGTGCTAAGCTTAAATGCTTGTGTTACGACTGGGTTCCTTTCGGCAGTGCTATGGCCGTCACCCTAGCCATTGGGCTGCTTCAATAATTACGACTTAATTAGATAGTTATAATATGAAATAATATAATAATTACTACCTCTGTGGCGAAGCGGTATGAGTTTCGCCATTAATCTCGGAAGCGTGGATCAATTTACCACTCTTGAAAAAAAAAAGTGTAATGACAAAAAATAATTCATTCCGGGTCTGGTAGGATGGACACTACCCTCAGTGCTTCGGAAAGCACGTCAAGTCGTTGGTCGTTGGTTTAAAACAATCGTACTTATACCAAGTAACGAACAGCAGCGTTTACCTGTGATACTGCACTTAATATTGCGATCATTAACCCGCCTGCCAAGTGTAGTGACTATGGCAACATTCCGTCCGAGGCAGGTCCATGTTCAGCAGGGAACGTTATACGTGAATTTGAAATAACTGTCTAATAATAATGATACAATTTTATATGTGATTCAATTACATCCAAGCCTTAAAATATCAAAATACAACCGCATGAGCATTTGAGTCGGAAGATAAAAACAAATAATTGCGACAAATAATTATCATTGCAGTCCGACACATTAATTGTGTGGTAAATATTCCTGTATTAGCCTGGGTATTATTGAAACCAGTTAAATACATTGTAATAAGCAGAAGCTGAGATGCTGTTCGAAGAATAACACTTTTTTGTATGACAGGTAATTAATATATTTTAATGATAAATGATTAATGGAAAAATTGTTATCCATGAATGTCGCAACTTTAAAAAAATATAATGACTTAATCTGATATATTGTTATAATATTTTTTTTATTTCTGGCAACATAGACCCAATTGAGTTTGTAAACAAATTTGATTTAAAGTGGAGTGACAATTGCACAAAGCTCCCCTAAAAATCTGGCAAGCAGATTGAGGAATGATTTATCAATAAGCTTGCCAAAGACCGCCCAGGTCAAGGGCCACAGGGGGCAGGTTGTAGTTGAAACCATTTAAAAAGACTGGAGCTCTATTCACCTATATGCCCGGTGAAGTAGCAAAAGCCTCGTAGCTAACGACATATATATGTCCAAAAAAAGGAATTTTAAAGGAGCTAGATATATTGGCCGTCATCGGTCAGTCGCCATTGTCATTTATTAATTAAATAGGGCCCTGACATATTACGTTCCTCTTCCTGTGCCTGACATCATATTGCTTCGGTGAAGGTCTAGTGCATAAATGTAATGTAAGAAGTAGACCTTTACGGAATGTATGTATGGAAAATCACAGTGTGCATGTGAATTATTTTGATTTGTATTTTCTATTCATATTTGAATAATTAAGTAGATAAGTATAATGTAACTTACTATTTATTTATTTATTTATTACAGATTCAATAATTAAGTGAACTACGAAACGATTGTAACGATGTAATTTAACTCGTTGCCACTAAAAATAATCGAAATTCGATTTGTAAAATTCAAAAGATGTAACAAAAATTGATTGCGAGACCGCTATATGAAAATCATGCATTATGCAGACATCGGATCGAAGTACACCGAAGGCACATTCTTATGCATGAGTAGATTGCATATCACAAACAAGGATTTTTGTGTTTGAAAGATCTCTTTTGAGATATTGAGAAAATCGAGACCGAATGCTTAATATCGATTTGCTTTCTGCCCATAAATGCGTTTATACGTAGCATTGAATCTGTGTTTTCTATCAATTTATTATCCAATATAATATTGTATTAATTGTCGCACAAATATTTGTATATCGTTAACAGCTGCGCCCCACTGTTTTAACCGCATTGAGCAGCTAATCTACAACGTCTCCTACGAGACGTTAGTTTAGAATTGAGCCTATAAACTAAGTATCATAAATATTTATAAATATAGTAGCAAAACTTCTTGAATAACAGTAGTTTTTGTTACCATACATCCATCTTAGGTAAGTATGATTATTAATCACCATAAGCTCGTATTATGTCCACTGCTGAACATGGGCCTTCTCTTTATGGGATGTTGGTGACCGCAGTATTATGTTGTAACACACAGAGAAAGGCCGCTGCCCGTTTCCTGGTATACTCTTGATGAAGATGAAGTTATAACAATCGGGACCAGCGGCTAAACGAGCTTTCCGAGGCACGGAAGGTAGCCCGTCAACCAACCATACCCGGAAGGAAATCTTAGAATTTACACATCTCTTGTCCGGCGTCGCCTCCGAATTCTGAGACTTGAAGCGAGACTTAGGTTAATGTGATGACTAAGTAAATATGTTGAATATAAAGACTTCATTATAGACGTTTGGAACGCGACATAGAAAAACAAGCAAATTATCTGTATAGATACCATTCCGGTTATAGATATGCAGTTGAAAATTGTTTACAAAATAATAACCATGATACTCGCTTTTTAAATTGCTATAAATTGAAACAAAGTTAAACGGTGTAGTAGAATAAATTGATTTATTGATTGATTGAATGATTGTACAGGTCTCAATTTACTGGCGAGCAAAGGCCTGCACCTAACAATATGGAATGGAAATTGCTTTATATGAAGACATTAGCAATATAAGATATAGCTTCATTAGCTAATATTAATAGTGAGAGCTGGTACCAATTTTTGTAAAGGTATTTGAGGCAAGCTGAAAACTTGCCACATACTTCTCCTATTATAACCCCAACACGGAACTGCAGCTGAAGCTGAAGCTAGTATTGTATAAAGTAGTACTTGTATTAATTTGAATAGGTATTACGTATACCAATATAAATACTTATATATCATTACTAATATTATAAAGAAGTAAAGTTTGTGAAGTTGTAGAGGGTAAGCTAAAATTTAAGCCAATTCCGTTCAGTAGTTTTGGCGTGAAAGAGTAACAAACATCCATGCATCCTGTAGGGTGTGGACTGTATTGTAGGGATCTTGAAATTAAATTCTTGGTTGCTTCGTAAAGACGTTTGTTTATTATCGCTCTTCAAATCAGAATGAATATTACAATAAAATCGACCTATATTTATACCTCCGCGAGACGCCCGCAATCGGTGGTGGTTTGCGTGCGCCCGCAGTTACACGTTAACAAATCATATTTATTTACAATTTATACATTTCTACAAGTCCTAACTTGTCCGTACGTGAGTCGTACTGCACATCTCTCCCCCCAGCGCAGCCCGCGTAGCTTCCTCTTGCACCAGTACGACGAGCTTGCTGACGGGACGCTTGAAGATGCCAGTCTTCGTTCGGACGTCTGCCACTCGGATGCCGCCGTCGGGTCCCACGTAGACACGCTCCACCTTCCCCATCGGCCACACGTTCCGGGGTAGGTTCACCACCACGACGTCTCCAACCCGCAGCGGTCGCCTCTCGTCGGTAGGTTGTCCTCGGGGCACGAGTGTAGATAGGTACTCGCGCACCCACCGTTGCCAGAAGCAGTTGGCCAGCGCCTGGCTGGCTCGCCACGTCCGTCGGTCGTCGAGGTCGCAAGGCCCGATGGTCGGCAGGCCTGTCGACGACCCCAACAGGAAGTGGTTCGGGGTGAGCGCCTCCGGGTCCACGCTGACGTGCGTGAGCGGCCGGGCGTTGATAGAGAACTCCGCCTCGGCCAACAGCGTCCCCAGCACCTCGTCCGTCGGCTCCCGCTCCTTCAGGGTGGCTGCCAGCGCCACCTTGACTGAGCGCACCAGGCGCTCCCATGCGCCTCCTTGATTTGGCGCTCCCGGCGGGATGTAGCGCCACTCCATGCGGTGAAGTTGTCCCTCCTCGCGTAGCGCTGGCTCCCACTCCGCGTAGGCCGCCCGTAGCTCCGTGTCTGCGCCGTGGAAGTTGGTAGCGTTGTCGGAGTACATCGTCCTCGGCCACCCTCTGCGCGCCGCCATCCGCCGCAGCGCCATCAGCGCCGAGCTCGTGGACAGCGAGGGCACAAGCTCTAAGTGCACCGCGCGTGATGTGAGGCACGTGAATAGCGCGCCCCACCTCTTCTCTCGCCGGCGTCCCACCCGTACTACCACGGGCCCGAAGTAGTCCAGCCCGCAGTTTGTGAACGGGCGCTGGAACGGTTCTAGGCGGGCTCGGGGCAGGTCCCCGGGTGCTGGTGGCTGCGGTCTCCCTCGGCGCACGCGGCACAGGGCGCACTCTCTTTCCACAGAGCGCACCGTGGGCCGCAGGCGCAGTATCCAGTAGCACTGCCTCAGGTCGTTGGTCACGCGCTCCCGCGCGGCGTGTCCGGCAGCGCAGTGTTCCCGCAGCACGATGAGCCGGGTGATGCGGTGTTGTCCGTCCATGATGACGGGTTGCTGGGTCTCAAGGGGCACGGTTGCGGCCCCTATGCGGCCCCTCACCCGTAGTAGACCGCCCTCGATCACCGGGTCGAGCTTGTACAGTCGGCTCGACTTGGTGAGAGGGCGCGTCGCTCGTAGCCTTTGTAGCTCGTCGCCGAAGCTCTCCTGTTGCGCCCGCTGGATGAGGGCGCGCTCGGCCCTCCGGATGTGCTCGTCCTCTAGGCGCGTTGCTCGGCGCCTGCACATATATACAAATGCTAATAGACGTGCTGCGGCCCGCACCAGCGTCTCAAATTTTGAGAAGCGGGAGGGCTCGGGCAGCCAGTCTTCTCTCGGGCCTTCCTCGACGTGGTGAAGGTCCTCCTCCCCCTCTTCGGTGAAAGTTCTCTCGGGAGGCCACTGTTCCTCGGGTCGGTGCAGGAACTCCGGGCCTCTGAACCATCGGTCGCTCGTGGTGATCGGTGTGTGGCTAAACCTTGTCGCGTCGTCCGCCACGTTCTCCGCCGTAGGTATCCAGCGCCACTCCTCGCGGTGAGTGAGCTCAGCGATCTCCCCCAGTCGGTGCGCGACGAACGGTGTATAGCGCCGCGCGTCGTGTCGCACCCAATGGATCACTGTGGATGAGTCGGTCCAATAGTTAGTACGCCGCACTTCGACCCGATGCTCCCTCCTCACAGTAGCCGCCAGCCGAGCCCCGATGACCGCCGCCTGCAGCTCCAGTCGTGGTATAGTTTGCACTCGCCGCGGCGCCACCTTAGACTTCGCTGCCACTAAACTCACGTGTATAGCTCCGTCGGGTCGTAGTATGCGCCAGTACGCCACTGCTGCGTAAGCTTGTTCACTCGCGTCGCATAGTACGTGCAGCTCTATTTCGTAATACCCCTCCAGTGAGTAGCATCGTTCGAGTCGTAGGCGGGTGAGGTCCGGGAGGCGCTCCAACCACGATGCGAAAAGCTCGTTCTCTTCCTCCGGTACTGGTTCGTCCCAGGCCATCTGTAGTCGCCACAGGCTCTGAAGCACGATCTTAGCTCGGATCGTATAGTGACTCAGTAATCCCAGAGGGTCATATATAGACATGACCGCACTGAGGGCTTCCCTCTTGGTGGGTGCGCGGCGACGATCACGTACCTCGGCCGGGACGCGGTTCATTGATGTGTTGAACCCCAGCTCGTCCTGCGCCGCGTTCCAGTGGAGTCCCAGTATCTTGTTCTCAGGTCCTCTCCCTCCCAGCTGTGTCGGTGCCAACGCTCGCAGGTCGTCCGGTATCTCTGTAAGTACATCACTATTATTTGTATTCCATGAACGTAACGTGAAGTTAGCTGCGGCGTGCACTTTCATTAGCTCGGACACGGCACGTCGGGCTTCCTTATCACTATCGTAGCTAGCTGCGAGGTCGTCCATGTAGTGGCTCCGTGTGATGGCTTCGAAGGCGTACGGGTGAGTACTCGCGTGCACTTGAGCGTTGTAATCGCGTACGTAGTGTGCCATGAAGGGAGAGCTCGCCGCACCGAAGATCATACTTCTCATCTTAAAGCGCCGGGGCGACGTAGTCCGATCTGCACCTCTCCACAGGAACTGTTGAGCCGGTTGGTCCTCGGGACGTATCTTCACTTGTAGGAACATTTCTTGTATGTCCGCTGTGATGGCTACTGGCTTCTCACGGAACCGGAACATGATGCCCTGTAGTGACATCAGTAGGTCCGGGCCCTCCAGTAGGTGGTCGTTCAGGCTGACCCCGCCGCTCCTCGCCGCCGCGTCGAACACCAACCGTTGTTTGCCCGGTTTGTTAGGGTTCTGCACAGCGAAGTGAGGTAGGTACCAGCTAACGGCGCTCGTCTGTTCAGAGCCGTCGCACGGCACCGCGTACCCCTTCTTCAGCAGGTTCTCTACTTGCTTAGTGTACTCCTCGGCGAAGGTTGGGTCGGCATCCATCTTCTGTTCGACCTTGTGTAGGCGGCGAAGCGCTGCGTTGTAGCTCGACGGCAGCTGGACCCCGTCTTCCTTCCACGGTAGTCCCACTTCGTAGCCCTCGGTGGTCCTCTTCAAGGTACGTTCTACTATCGACACGGCTCGGAGGTTCGCCTCGCTCACTCGGGGGGTGTGAGCGACGCCGAGCGCGTCGACCCTGAAGTGTCGTTCCACCATCTCGTGTAGTCTTTGATCTTCATCCGCAGGTTCCTCCGGTACTGGCGTATGGAGGTGTAGCACGTCGTCATCTCGGCTCCGGTGGATGAGGTTGCGCGGTACTGTTCCGTGTACCACCCATCCCAGCTGTGTTCTTGATGCGGCCGGCTCGTTCGCTTCGCCGACCCGTAGTTCCCGTGACACGATGTACTCCCAATGGTCGGTCCCCACCAGGATACCGGGACGTGCTTGGTCGTAACATACCTCTTTCCTCGGTATGTCACGCAGGTGCTTTTGTTTCAACAGGTCACTCGGGATGGACTGTCGGCGCAACTGTAGTCCCTTAACGGTGCGCGCACGAAGTTTGAGAAGCTCTTCTTCCTTCCCCTTGATACGTACCGCGACCAGCTGACTGTTCTGTTCTGTTTGTGACATGTTCACACCTCGCATGTGAAGCTGTCGCCTCGGTCCTCTCGCTCCGATCTTCGTCGCCAGGTCCTCGTCGATAAGGGAGATGGTCGCGCCCTCGTCCAGGAGCGCGTAGGTCCGGCACTCCCCCCGTGGTCCCACCATGGTGACTGGGCACACCTTCAGCAGCACCGCCTTGGGGTCAGCGGTCGGTCGGGTGACCACCGACAAGACGGCCTCTTCCGGTTCCTTCTTGTCCGAGGTAGGTCGTTCCGTTACCCCCTCGGAGTGCAGCGACGAGTGATGGGCGCGGCGGCAGTCGTTCACGCCGCACAGCTTGGCTTTACAAAAGGCTCTACGATGTCGATGTGTTACGCACCTGAAACATAACCTCTTGTCTCGCACCAACTCCCATCGTTGATCGTTGCTCATCTGTAGGTACTTGGGACACCGTGGTAGGTCGTGGGGCTGAGCGCAGCCGGGGCATCCCTCCATGGTCTCTACTGCGGCGGTAGTGTTGAACACCGCGCTCGTCTTCCTCTTCTGCGCGACGGGCGTCGCCGATGTCCTCACTTCCCTCCGTACCGCCGTGGTGCCGATTTTGCCGATACTAGGTACGTACGTGTACTTAAGTGCTCGGTCCGCCTCTCGCATCAGGAACCGAGACAGTAGCACGATCTCCGGCTCCGCCGACACCTCGTGTTCACTTGCGTAGTCGCACCACCGCGACCTCACGTGCGGGCTCAGCTTCTCTAGAACCTCCCTCGACAGCATCGGGTTGTATAGGTACCCGCGCCGGTCGATGTTCTTGAGCACGCACACGACATTCTGTAACTTAACAGCGAAATTATTTAGGTCCACCGCCGACGCGCTGGGCTTCGGAAGGCGCCTTAGTTCCTCGAACGTTCTGTCGATGATGACCTCCGGCCTCCCGAAGCACTGCTCCAACGTCCGCATGATGTGACCCGGTTCTGTAGCGGTGTACAGCAGCGCAGCCACCACGTCGCGCGCCTCCCCTTTCAGGCAGCCCCTGAGCCGCTGTAGGTTTTCATTCGCCGTGACGCCGTATATGCTTGTGGAGTCCCGATACGCAGCTTTGAATGTCAGCCACTCGCTCGGGGCCCCGGTGAACTCAGGTAGGTCGGCGCACTTGACCCGTGGTCTGTTCATCTTCTCTAGGGCGTCTGTCAGCCGGTCCATACTGCCGCGTGTCCTCGTGGGTGTAGGCGAGCGACCTCGGAGGTTGAAACGTAGGTGTCTCTCGTCCCGTGACTTGGTCTTCTGTTCTTGATCCGTCACGGGGTTCGCGCTTAGCCACGCACTGACCTTCTGGTGATGGTTTTCTCCCGGGGCTTCGTCGTGGACACTTTCCTGGTCCTCTTGTATCAACGTGACGTCGGCCTCCAGTCGTTTTCTTATTAATTCCGCTTCTATTTCCAGCTCTTTCTTTTTCAGCGCCGCCAGTTTCTCTGTCGCCTCCAGTTCCGCCAATTTCACCCGTGCCGCCACGCTTTCGGTAGACCGCCGGGACCGCATCGACCGCGCCGGGGACCTCGTTCGTCTGTTATCCCCGTGCGTCACGGTTCCCATCGCACCGGCGAGCGGGGCGTCGTTCGTAGCCCCCTGCCCGGTCGTGGTCTCCTGCTGCGTGCTGGGTGAAGCCGGTTGGCCCAGGATCCTGTGGTGACCGATTTCTTCCCTTCCTGGCTCGCCGCGCTGTCCCTCGCTTTCCTCTTGGTTGGTACGGCTTCTGGTACCAACCATTTTCTTGATATTCGCTAGCTGGTTTCTTGATTCTGATCTGGCTCACGAAGGACCAAACTGTAGGGTGTGGACTGTATTGTAGGGATCTTGAAATTAAATTCTTGGTTGCTTCGTAAAGACGTTTGTTTATTATCGCTCTTCAAATCAGAATGAATATTACAATAAAATCGACCTATATTTATACCTCCGCGAGACGCCCGCAATCGGTGGTGGTTTGCGTGCGCCCGCAGTTACACGTTAACAAATCATATTTATTTACAATTTATACATTTCTACAAGTCCTAACTTGTCCGTACGTGAGTCGTACTGCACACATCCATACTTACAAACTTTCGCGTTTATAATATTAGTAAGATGTAACATACTTGATATTTATCAAACCACCTAAATGCAGAATTGACTGTAAACTCTGCAACTGTAAATCCTCTTGCGGAAAACTTAATAGCAGCAACATATTATGTTACTTAGACGAATACTCTACACATTTCGAAAACAGTAATTCTCTTGGCTGCAATATGCAACACGCCTCTACACGACAAGGTAACGCAATCTTGGAGACCTGGTTGGAATACTAAACAGGAATAATGTATTCATCTGGGAAAAATCGTGGACTATCCGCCTCGGGCACGCTTCGAGTAATATCAGAATTATAACGTGACATCCTTATGAAGCCGCATGTTGAGAAAGGTCGAAAATCTGGAGACCGATTTAAGAATCGTTTTAGTACTTTTTTTCCCATTAGACATTCCTTCAATACGCACGAAGCTTTGCTTCTTCTTTCATAATGCGGACGGCTAAGGAGTGGAATTCTCTGCCGGCGTCAGTTTTTCCGGAACGCTATAATCTGGACATCTTTAAGGCAAAAGTGAACAGACACTTTCTAGGCAAGCGTGTATAATCTTAGGCCTTATCTTCGCCTTCCATCAAGCGAGATTATGGTCAAACGTATGCCTACATGTAGTAAAAAAAAAAAAAAAAATTACTCCTTCTGGGAATGACTTTTTTGGCGCATTTCGGTAATTATCTTAAGTCACAATAAAGCTAATATGCTTAAGGTCATAAATCCAAAATTCGAGCCGGCCATGTTCGACAGATAACCAAAGTTTTGAAGCGGCCATAGGCTTGAGCGTCGGACTTGTGATTTTGTGGTTGCCGGTTTGATCCCCACCCATTGCACTACCGATTTGAAACCACTCGTAACACAAGCATTTTAGCTTAGCTCGAGGGGTATACAAAAATACTAGTAGACTGCAAAAATTCTGCTAGAAAAAACAAAAAAAACTGCTGTAAAGAGTGTTGATTCTATGATAGGCCTATATATTTTTAGGTAGTTTTGTAACCCTCATCAGCCGTATAACGTCTACTGCTGCACATGGGCCTCCTCCAAAGGTTTTTCCATAATCACCACGCATAACAATTGGAAGCAATGGTTTAACGTGCTTTCCAATCAACCAGAACCAGAAAGAAATCTTTATTTAAAGATAAAGATTTCTTGTCCAACTTAAGGCGAGAATTATACCGCTACGCTACGGAGGTTGTCCTGGAGTTTTTTACCCGGTACATTTAAATTCCGCGTTATCAAACAACGTAATTTTCGTAGTAATTTATCGAGATAGACGTCATCGGTCACCGTGAAATTGCGTGTTTTAAACCGGTTCGACTTACATACACGCGAGAACTGGAAAGCACTAGCATAACCATACTTAATTATATTATGTGTATAGTAGAAGTCACGTGTACACTATATAATGATAAAGATATAGTAAGAACACCTGGCATAAGTTTCTGGTTCCATACCCGCGAAGAAGTACACTTGAGAGCAATAAAATCGCACACGTTGACTTTTTGTTGTTAAAGCAGTTTTTTTCATGAATGTGAATACATATTAAAATAAAACTTACAATATTTGAATGTTTACTTCAGTACCTTTCTAATGATATCAAATACAGTGTAAAAAAAGTACCCATAGGGAGTTTTAGGGCACAAAACCCAACATACGGATAAAATTACCCAATTTAGCTTAAGAAAGAATAAAAATAAAACTCAAAATGCTTGATCAAATTGTTTTTTAATAAGGTGTATTCCCTCCCCTAGCCTTGATTACAGCTCTTAATCGGTTTTTCATGGACCGTATTAATTTCACCATGAAATCTTGTGGTATGGCGTTCCACTCCTCTTCAATGGCAAGTTGAAGCTCTTGGAGGCGCGTAGGAGCAGGGCTTCTTGCTCGAACTCTTCTTTTTAGCTCATCCCAGACATGCTCAATCGGATTGAGATCAGGACTACGAGCTGGCCACTCCATCGCGGTGATTCCAACGTCTTCCATGTAGTCGCAAACTGTTCTAGCGACATGCGGTCTGGCGTTGTCGTGCATTAAGAGAAAATCTTCTCCCATAAGCCACGCAAGCGGCCTCACATGTTCTTCGAGCACTTCTTCGACGTATCGTGCAGCCGTCAAACTTCTCGATCTCGGGCCGGTATTCGCCGTAGTGATGAATACAATGTCAGTTTTAGTGTCCAACATTATGCCACCCCAAAACATACACGATCCACCTCCAAAAGCCACACGTTCGCTTATGCAGCATTGTGAAAATCGCTCTGATGACCTTCTGTAGACCCTAGAGCGTCCATCATGACCATGTAAAGTCATTCTGCACTCATCAGAGAACATAACAGCCCGCCATTGGTCATACGTCCAATTTAAATGTTCCCTAGCAAATTGTAGCCGGGCTTGTCGGTGAGCTGTGGTCAATTTGGGACCATTTGCTGGGCGATGTGAAGTCATTCCTGCTTCACCTAGTCTTCTTCGAACTGTCCACCGACTTATACTGACATTGCGAACTTCTCGAAGCTGTTGTCCCAGTTGAACCGCGTTCAGTTGCCGATTTCTCAAAGACCTTGTCACAAGAAAGCGGTCATCACGCTCTGATGTTGTGCGTCGCCGGCCAGATCCTGGTCGCCGAATGTAGCCACCGGTCTCTTGGAACCTCTGGTATACACGACGAACAGAGTAGCGGCTCAAATTTAGCCGTCGAGCAACTTCACTTTGGTTATGGCCTGCTTCGAGCAAGGCAATAACTTGAGCAGCTTCTGTGGGCGTGGTATCCATATTTTTCCAGTAAATCCGTATGCTTCCAGTAGAGATGTTATCACGTTGACCTTCGGTATGCAACTGATTAAAAATTCCAATAAACCGACCTTTTTATACCTGCGGCTAAGGGTGCAAGTAGTGACAACGCAAACGCGTGAATTTGGGAAATTCGGTGTACGGTCGGTTTTTGTAAGTTACGTAAAGGTCAATGATTTTAATTTTATGTTTTTGTAAAGCTAAGCTTGTATGCTTTAATTTTGTCTAATGATTTTTACTCAATATCTTTAGATTTTAGAAAACAATCAGTAATAAACCAAATTACAAGGGGTGTGCGATTTTATTGCTCTCAAGTGTATATACCTTGCATTATAGGTTCGCAAAAGACCCATAGCAAGAAAGGGTGAACGGTGGTAAAGGGAGCAAGACTGGATGCGAAAGGCTCATTGTTACGACGTAAATAAGGGGACGCCTATGTCCGGATTGAGATGATGTGGATTGATGGATGGAGGAAACTCGACGAAAACCATATCGAGGGGTGAAAGGCTATTTGTTTGAAGCGACATTTTGGACGATATGGAGTTATATACATATTCGGATTCAGCGAATTTTTCTGCGTCGTCTGAGCCGGGTTTCGTACAATTCTGAGCACTTTTATGGCGCTTAAAACAATGCCATTTTAGTGCATAATTCTCAAACATGATGTATGATCCGACTTCAAATTTGCCATATTTTTTTAGTATATCATTTAAGCTGTATACAAAAACAGAGAAACGGATCATAAGCCGTTATTCCCTTCCTAAAATTTTAGTTCGATGGCAGATAAATCGTTTTTCGATGTAGCTATCTTTAGATGAAAAGTCCCTTCAAACATTTTGCTAACGACTACTTACTCTGTGCAATGTCGCTTCAACCAATTTGCCGTCAGCCAAATTCATGAAGACATGTCGGTTCAACCCTTTTCGCTACAACTGTTTTTCACTCTGTTTAGAACAACCAAGTTATATAACTCCTTTCAAAATCTGAGACATCAAACAACTCTTTAAGAATGTTCATCGTTGCTTAAGCCAACTTTCCTGTATCGTTAACAAAACCCAAAACCCAAACCCAAATTGGTAGTTAAACAAAATAGCCTATTCCTATTATTATTGAGTAACGTCGATTCAATCATTTTGCTTTCTCCTGCATAAGTACTGTAAAGTCACTTAAACCATTTTGCCTGCTGCTGATTAGTGACAATGTTGGAAGTTGAATCATTTTTCCTTACTCTAAAAATAAGGCGATACAGATCATTTTGTATTAAGCGACAATTTATCTTATACTCATAACTGTTTTTTAATTGAAAATTATACCAAAACATTCAGGGATTTTTTTTCAATAAAAATTTGCGATCCCCATTATAGAAAGAGCACTAGTTTTTTCATAACGATTTTTTTTCCAAATTTTGAATCTTTAAATGGCTCTCCTGTAAAGTTCGTAAAATGTCGCTTCAAACAAATAGCCTTTCACCCCTCGATATTATGATCTCACATATTAACCGCCATTATCGTATGTACGTCTTACATAAAAATGCGTAAATTGAAACTTGTTTTGATAAAGAACTGCGAACAAACAAGGCTCGAACTTCTAAATTACTGAGCTCATTAACATAATACGGACAGCTGTTTCGTTTTGTGCGACTTTTTTATAGTCTATTAACAAGCGGTTTTTAATATATTCATCCCCCCTCGTCCTCCCGACCCTTAGTTTGCAAAGAGCCATCCGATGCCCTCGTAGACCCGAAGTCCGAGAGGCCCGCGAACTGTAAAGTAAAGCGACAGTTGCACAATACCCCCTAAAATATGACTATGAAAATAAGGAATATAATCCCTCAAAATAAAAAGGAATATGATCCCTCAATCTTATCGCCAGCGACCGCCCTGAGTCGAGGTCCAAGTCCCCAGGCTTGCGCAGGTTGTTTAGTTTGTAGTTTTTAAACAATTTATTAAGGCTGGAGAACTGCTCGCCTTTATGCCCGGTGAAGTAGCAAAAGCCTCGTGGGTAACTACGTATATACGACCGAAATAAAAATCGAATATATTCAGCAGAATCAGACAAATCTATGAATCTAAGTTCTCTGCCATGGTTGCTTCTGTATCTGAACGCAATAGACTTTGGTACTTATTGAACAAATTTTCACGTGATTTTTACCTGTAGACGAATTAATTCTTAAGGGAGGTTAACTTTAGGTTCATTAAGAATAATTTACGACTGTATAATTGTAACTGAAGTATGACGATGACAAAAAATATGTACGGGCCATCTGTGACGTGCTTAGCATTGGGTGAATACTAGTTACTTACGATCAATAATTGTATAAATTAGAGTATCAGCAATCGTTTTTCTTTAATAAAACCGATCGAGGAGCTAGGCTATTCAGTGCTATCATTGAACTTTCATAATAATTATTAAACAGTTAATTAGCATAGCGTTATTTCACTGTAAACATGTACAAGTGTTACCCGAATGTCTGAATAAGTGTCGTGTTTATTTTGTAGTTATTTAATTTAAATTGTCGTTAACAATAAAATTAATTTTATGGAATATTATCAAAACTTACTTCGTTTCACCTTCATGATTACGCTCAAATGATTGTAGAAGACAAGAACTTCATAACAATTCACTAATTTCAATTCGGTGTAAAAATACAAATACACCATACATACGAATATACTTTCTACAGATAACACATATACCTAATCTTTTTTTTGTTTTTTAGGGAAAGTAATCACTGCTACTTCCAGCAACAAAGTGATAATTAATGATGTTGCAAACTAAATCTTCATAGAGATACTAACCGCTCTTGGCGCCAAGGGCAATACATATAATCAGAAAATACATTAAAATCTCGTTAAACACTGCTGTATTTTCTAAAGCAAAGTTATTATCGATGTACCCATATAAGTCAGAACACAGGAAATATAAATTGGAAATAAGGAACGCCAATTTCTGTCTGTACATTCGCTTTAAAACTCGGGGCACGTAGATTATAATTGTGTTAGAGAGTTGGCTTGGGATGTAATGAAAACTTCGCTAAATTGTTTCTGGGTGTACTTTAATATCGACTTCTAAGGTTGAACATATTCTTTCCATTATGAATTGGATGTAAGTTTATGATAGTATACCACATAGAATGGGATCACATTATCGTCAAAGTAACAAGTAAAATATGTATTTAACAGATTTATTGATAGACTAGTTTCCGCACGCGGTTTTTCCCGCGTTACTTCCCTTCCTGTAAGAGCTTCATAACAAAATATAGCTTAAAGCCTTCCTCGATAAATAATCTACCTAACACTGAAAGAAGAAGATAAGATAAGTTACTGAGATTAAGGCGATTAAAATAAAATTACGCATACTCCCTTAACATTTCGACTACATTTATTTATTTAAACTTTATGCACAACATGGTACAGAGGTGGACTAAATGCCAAAGGTTGCATTTTAGTTTTAAAACCTAAAAACTAAAATACAAACATCGAAAATATAACGCAATTTTTGTTTCTGGAATTCCGCTCTATCGTCGTTCAACTTCCGTCACAAACAAAACTGAGTAGAAATATGTGTTCAATTTGAAGTATATTTCTGGACCTCAGAAGCATAAGGACGGATGACTATTATACTTCAGAAATATTTGGTTGTAAGTGCCAATTTACGATGAATGCACTTACGCCCGACCCTTAGTTTGCTAAGAACCTTCCGATGCCCTCGTAGACCCGAAGTCCGAGAGGCCCGCAAACTGTAAAGTAGAGCGACAGTTGCACAAAACTCCCCTAAAGAAACTAAAAGCCATAATCCCTCAATCTCCAGGTCCAAGTCCAGGAGGTCCAAGTCCTCCAAGTCCCACAGGGGACGCCCTCTTGCGCAGGTTGCTTAGTTTGTAGTGTTTAAACCATTTATCTAGGCTGGAGCTCTGCTCGCCTTTATGCCCAGTGAAGTAGCAAAAAATATATGTCCGTCCGGAAAAAAAAAAGAGGGAATGCACATACGACGAATATTTTGACGTAAAATGGCACATTCGTCCTTATGCTTCCGAGGTCTAGATTTGTATAAACGAATGATATCAATCACACAAAAAAAAATACAAAATAATTAATTAAATTCTGAAAGTAATCAACGACACGCAATAAATTACTAATTATAACAAACTGGATTAGCTAAAACACGTACCAGTTAAATTGAATATGTTAAGCCACTCCTTTATATTGTCGGAAAATTATTAATCATGTTCGCCTACTTTCCTAAAGTTAATTAGTCGAACCCCTTACTAAATTAAATTTATTATGCCGTCAGTAACATTCACACCAAGGCTTTTTACACAAGTTTGGGGAGTATAGAATGACTCGTGCAACAAACCGTAAGTGACAGTGGCTAATAAGGTATAATTTTGTTCGCCAAGAAATATTGACTTTATTTGTGTAGTAAAGGGCGTTATATTATTTGCTACATTCAATGTTCAACCTTATTAGCGATTGTGACTTACGCGTTACTATCACCGCGATGTAACGCGAACAGTGTCTGCCATTAGACTGATTTTGTTTTCAAGACTGATCAAATTTATTCGTCAACTGGTTCCTACACAAGTTGTATGTTCTTGAAACTATTCCTTGGCAATGAACTTCCCTGAAGATATAAAACGAATGTTGTCATTGTCTGCATACAATGGACGAGACAATGCGCAGTGATGACCGTTTGAAGCACGTCAAATGTTCTGGAAAATTCTTCGAAGAACAAATTTTGCACAGAAAATGTACCTTTGTTACGAATTATGTAACTTTGCACAGTTTCTTACATTGCATAGTTTATCTAAGACTTTGAGTCATTTATTTTAAAATAACAAACAATCATACACGTCTTATTCCTTTATAATATAAGTTTTTTAAGACATCGCACTGAGAAAATAAACCTCTGTCGATTCCAACACCTTATTCACAAAAAGCAAGCAGACTATCAACAATCTTTGGTTAAAACAATTTGTTGTCCCGGATGGGAATCGAACCTAGAACACAGGGCTTCACAAACAACTATTTTAACTACTGCAGATTAGTCACACAGATAGTTATCATATTAGTATTTCAAAAATCTAGATTTTGGTAACATGCAGCTTCCTATAGAACTAAATGTCTTTAAGCACGATTTTTATCTGAAAAATATCGCCGCTATTATGAAAGCAAATCAACAAAGATTTGTATGGCATATTGTAGAGCAACTAAGGGAATCGTATTTTAAAATTGTTGTTGTTTTTTCAAGTGATTAGCGAATGATGTTTAAAGGTCCTAGTATAAATAAATAACTCAGTACTCACTTCGTCAGTAAGAATAGGATGAGGTAAGCAATTTATTCATACTACGATTGAATACACCTGTTTTAGACCAGTTTTAGGCACTCTGACATACTAAGGATTATATGAAGGTATATAATTTACAGAAAACTGACAGAAATTTCGAATGTACAAAAGTATTTTACATATATCTAGACCTCAGAAGCATAAAGTCAGATGTGCCATTATACGTCAGAATCATTCGTCGTATGTGTGTGATTTCTATGTAACTATGTAAAAAAACCAAGCATACTGGCTTTGAATAATGGCTTAGATTGTACTCATAAATTACTTTCGTACTTCATAAATTAGTACCTTAAAATCCTGACTAAAATATATAGGTACCTATTAATTATGGTCTGGTCTTAAGGTAAAACGAAAACAATTTTTGTATAAATAACTCAATATCCCATCAATAGTATACTTCTTTTAAGCATTTTTATTGTCCATATATGCAAAAAGAACTCACGTCAAACAGTATCAGAGCTACATACATAAATGGTCTCAGATCTTAGACAAGCAAGTCGCGTGAAGCGGTTGTTGGAGCGCAGTGGAATGCCGCCGCAAGGTCGGGTGCGTTCATCGGCCGAAGATCGTCTGAGATTTACGCCAATACTGAGGCCTGAAACTGCGTTAAGCGAACGCCTGCGCGGTTTTATACAAAAGTCCACCGTCGCGTCGTGGGTATGCAGCGCCCGCGCAATTCCATACAAAAAATCTCTGTTGTATATATGCAACGGTGCCTATCGCGGACACCCGTTTAACGTCAGGTCCGTCAGGTCCGCCAGGTCAATGTCAGGCCTAATCCAGTCATCAGTATCTATACTAATATATAAAGCAACCTGAAGAGTTTGTTTGTTTAAACACACGAATCTTCTGATTTGAAAAATTCTTTCAGTGTTAGATAGCCAATATATTATTATAAAGTTGCTACGGGGACGTGAGTAACGGGTGCAACGAGCAAGGAAAATAGTCACACGGTAAAATGGACTATACATTCTCATGTTCATTGTTAGTATCAAAGTTAACGCTACGATTACTGGCCAGTAACAAAGCGACTAGAGGTAGGTACATAAATTACTTCTAACTGAGTCCTTATATAAAAAAGATTAAAAATGCAATTTTCTGTCAAATTCTCTGTTAATTACCTAAATGCACGTTCGCCACGTACCTTAAATAACAAAACAAACTAGGAAAAAATGGTTGCGCAATTTTGATTGTTAGCAGTTAGCACTTTATCACAATAGTTCAGTTTACGTAACTACAATAAACACGAATCATATGTGTGGGTGTTCATTGTGCGTCCACTATGCATTAATAATGATATCTTAGAATATATTAATATCGTTGATTAATTAATCAAGAATCCTAATAATATTGTAAATGTTGTAGCGTATGGATGTTTGACATACTTTGCTAATTTCTTAACATATTTCGCTGAAATTGCACAGAGGTACATTATATATTTCATATAACTATCGTATTATTATATGATATTTGCTGGACTGCTGACTCTACTCTAAGCTACTCCAGTAAATTAGCTGTGAAAATTATAATGTATAAATCAAATGTGGATGAAACCGCGGTTAGTATTTCACACTATTAAGCATTCGTCATTGCCTAATTGACAGTTTCATATGGGTAGGCTTCGATTTTTTTTTAAATATTTTCTACTACTTGAACTCCCTTGCTTTAAGCGCGCAATCGAGACATGCTAACGGAACACAAAACAAAAAAAACAATTCAATATGTAGCTTCAAAACACGTGGAAAAAGAATGAAATTCTACGACTGTGTATATAGTAATAAAAAAATAATATAATGCCATTTGTTTTTACAGTTGTTCGCTGTGAGTAGGGTGTTGTATTGAAAATTGTATGAAACGCATTTCAAACAACGACGCGTACATTGTACAAGCGTTGTACGATAAACTATGTAAATCCGTGAATATTTGAACGTAAGGCCAATAAAAAAGAGATGTAGGTTTTAGTCAAGTATAACTAAAAAAAAACTTGGACCTTTATTCGTCAACAGGGAAAACAAGCGTCATGTCGATGTCATTTACACGTCTAAACTATCAACACTAAATTGACCATGAACTGTTTTAATTTTAACTGTAAACGTTAATCATAATACTAGTTTAGAAGTTTGTTGAGTTCTTTCTTTACCGTACACTTTGCGATGAGCTAATCTAAAATCTAAAATTTTATAAAAGATAGCCAATTTCGAACTTACTCTTACTCAACTCAATGCGCTTGAAATTCCTTCGCGAAGTCAAAAAAGATAAAATACTCACTCCGTTTAACTTCCAACATAGTGAGTGTAATCCAAAAGATCGGTATCAATAGAAAATTCCAATCCCTTAATGGTTGAAGCTGTCGTTTCGAGACTTGCAAACTTTAACCATTCCCAACTTGGTACATTGATCCATTTCTGATAAATTCAACATAACATTTTTTCCAATTTTCGAATCGACAAATTGTAGTAGTATAGTTTTTTTTATGGAATGTATAGATGAGTGGATTTTTAACTTGACGTATGAGGTATATTGCTAACCAAGTATGTAATGATACGCCTTAGCAGAAAGACAGCTATCAACAATTCACATCCTACTGTTTTGTCATTGTACCGTTAAATTATAGAAACAAAAATAATAAAAAAATACTATACCAAAACATTTCCTAACGAGTGGGCAATTCATCAAGTACTTCCAGGGCGTGTGCGGAGCCGGTTTTTTCTTCTTGCAGCCCCTATGCGAGTGGGAATGATGGCACCGCTCAGCGGGCTTGCCGTGCTTCGTAAACATTCCGAGTATACCCTGACACTTCCATAGACTTTCACATCACTGGCACTATAATATCACTAGACACACTGGCTCTACAGCCAACTACTCTCGCTGCCAATCACTCACTGACACCAATCACAAAAACAGACCAGTAAATCAAGGTCATCCGTAGCCATCACCGTCCGAGTGAAAGACTACATGGGACAGGCCCCGCACAAATGTAACTGAAAAGAAAAAAAAAGAAATAATGTAATTTTTAACCCCACCCCTAAGCAACTGAGAAAACACAAATTAAATAAAAAGTTAAATAAAAACCAAACTTTAATATTTGTCTAAAGTGTTAGTGATATAATACATCGGATAGTCGTTGCTTTAAAATACACGTTATAGTTTCCGCTTCAGTTCGTCATGAATGTAACATACATTTGATACAAAAAAAGACATTTGAGATCGCAGGTCACCAGGTTTTTGTGCCGTTGGTATGAAAGTGGAAGTCTGCGTGAGTGTATAAAATCTCTAATTCACAAGGCCATGTCTGTGAAATTGAAAGTCTGTAACTACGACAATGAATGTTCGCAGAATAACAAATGAAGCAGCTTTTTCCTCTTTCATGGACTCATAACTTTAGTAAAATTTTCTCATAGAAGCAGAAAAGAATCCGTGTATGGTAAGCATTATGTTACACTAATAATCGCACGAAAGCAGAGGTCAGAAATGTTTGAAATTTTAGTTTAGTTTCATTCATGATGCAATGTCTATTTGTTCTGATAGGGATCCTTCTACAGCCTACCTTCAAAGATCCTACTTACTTAAACGTTTTTACATATAGGTACTCCATCTGTTTTTTCTTAATCAGATTCAGATCTGAACGGTTTGTACATAAACCCGCCTTGGAGAAGAAAAAACGATAGTATGATATAACCACCGTCATTTCCTTTCAAGGCGGGTCACATATGTAACTGTTTCTAATCTTTTATTTATTTATTTTAAAACTTCTGCACAAATCAGAACATTGGCGGAATTAATGCCAGTGGCATTCTCTACCATTCAACCATTCGGTAACGAGACAACGTGGTGTGCACAGGAGAAGAGGTTAAACATACGAACTAAAAAAATACCATCAATGGTAAATAAAATATATAGAATAACATAAGTAATACATACTTTTATGTTAACAAAATAGTTTAATCAAACAGTACTAGAATATTTAATAATATTACAGTGTATACATTAGTATTTAATAATAAAAACATACCTACATCATCATCATCATCATCAGCCCGTACAACGTCCACTGCTGAACATGGGCCTCCTCCCGAGGGAGGATATTTGCCATAGTCACCACGCTTGGCAGGCGGATTGGTGACCGCAGTATTATGTTGTAATACACAGGTAAACGCTGCTGCCCGTTCCCTGGTATACGCTTGTTATAGATGATGTTATAACAATCGGGACCAACGGCTTAACGTGCTTTCCGAGACACGGAGGGTAGTCCCTCAACCACCCAGACCCGGAAAGAAATCTTAGGATTTACTCAAAGATTTCTTGTCCGGCGTAGGAATCGAACCCACGACCCCCGAGACTTAAAGCGAGCCAAATACCGCTACGCTACGGAGGTTGTCATCATCATACCTACATACCTATAGGTATATGTTAAAATACTGTGATTGTGACTTTTTTTTAATAGTTAAACGTTTTCTTTGTATAAAATATAATATATATTTTGGTTTCCAACCAGTATACATTTCAAAATTATTATCATACTTTTAAAATCACTAACACCGGTTTTTCTTCATTTTGTGAACGTGTGATATTTTGTGGTAATAAAAAAATCAAAAAGTCAAGGTTATAATGTCGAAGATTTTCAGTATAAACGAGGTATGTAGTTACGGTAACGTTCACGTATTACTGGATATTCCAGATATGAACAGGGGAAAAAATAACCATTTAATAATTTACTGCAATCGCTTTATTTTACTTAAATATATTTCGGTTTGTTATGATTATTATTATTATATTATATTACTAGCGACCCGCCCCGGCTTCGCACGGGTACAATACTGATAATTATACTACATAATGTCTTTAAACCTCTAACAAACGGGCGAAATTTGGTCAAAACAAACAGAAGCAAATTAATATAGGTACCTACTAAAACTCAGTGAAAAGAGTAGGTGGGTATACTTTTATCGTATGAAATACCTATACTCTTCAGCACTAACAATACAACAAACACTAAATAAATAGGTATTCAAGTATCTATCCATCATAGTTACAACGAACACAAAACAAAAAATTTGCCCTATAATTCTCAAGGATCGAGCGCGCATAATCGCATTCGGCCTACCTCCGTAGCGTAGCGGTAATTGGCTCGCTTTAAATCTCGGAGGTCGTGGGTTTGATCCCCACACCGGACATGAAATCTTTGTGTAAATTCTAAGATTTCTTTCCGGGTCTGGTTGGTTGAGGGACTACCCTCCGTGCCTCGGAAAGCACGTTAAGCCGTTGGTCCCGATTGTTATAACATCATCTATAATAATCGTATATCAAGGAAGGGGCAGCAGCGTTTCCTTGTGTGTTACAACATAATTCTGCGGTCACCAACCCGCCTGCCAAACGTGGTGACTATGGCAATACCCTCCCTCGGGAGGAGGCCCATGTTCAGCAGTGGACGATATACGTGCTGATGATGCTGATGATGATGACCTACTAAAACTCAGTGAAAGAAGTAGGTGGGTATACTTTAATCGTATGAAATACCTATACTCTTCAGGACTAACAATACAACAAACACTAAATAAATAGGTATTCAAGTATCTATCCATCATAGTTACAACGAACACAAAACAAAAAATTTGCCCTATAATTCTTAAGGATCGAGCGCGCATAATCGCATTCGGCCTACCTCCGTAGCGTAGCGGTAATTGGCTCGCTTTAAATCTCGGAGGTCGTGGGTTTGATCCCCACACCGGACATGAAATCTTTGTGTAAATTCTAAGATTTCTTTCCGGGTCTGGTTGGTTGAGGGACTACCCTCCGTGCCTCGGAAAGCACGTTAAGCCGTTGGTCCCGATTGTTATAACATCATCTATAATAATCGTATATCAAGGAAGGGGCAGCAGCGTTTCCTTGTGTGTTACAACATAATTCTGCGGTCACCAACCCGCCTGCCAAACGTGGTGACTATGGCAATACCCTCCCTCGGGAGGAGGCCCATGTTCAGCAGTGGACGATATACGTGCTGATGATGCTGATGATGATGACCTACTAAAACTCAGTGAAAGAAGTAGGTGGGTATACTTTAATCGTATGAAATACCTATACTCTTCAGGACTAACAATACAACAAACACTAAATAAATAGGTATTCAAGTATCTATCCATCATAGTTACAACGAACACAAAACAAAAAATTTGCCCTATAATTCTTAAGGATCGAGCGCGCATAATCGCATTAGGCCTACCTAAAACACGCGCTGTTATTTTGCTATAACTTCTAAGTTATTCATTAAAAGTATGTAGTGTAGGGGTAAAATAATCTGCATGAAATGCTTAAGAATATTAACTCATTTAAAATGATAAGGATAAATACTGAATCCGTCTGATTAGCTTTACAATTACCGCATTAGAAATTATCATTTTCGTTGAAAGCTCCCAAATGGCTTAATTTTTTCCGACACCTCTGACAAATATCAATATATAAACTTTTATTACTCAACTTTATAATAAAGTATGTACGTACAGACGTTTCAATTATTACTTTATAGTTTGAACTTACTTAATACTTAATTAAATAAGATTTGTTTTCTTGGTTTCCCCTATTACGTGTATTAGTCAAATGTACATATAAACTAAACAAATCATATACGTAAACCTTCCGGAAGAATCGTTCTATCGATTGGTAACATCCGCATGAAAATCGATGTAGTAGTTTTTGAGTTTATCGCGAACAGACAGACAGACGCGGCAGGGGACTTTGTTTATAATATGTAGTGATGTAGTGATAGCGGTCGCCCGCGGCTCCGTGCGGATGTCGGTTACCGCTGCAAAAAGCCTACCCAGGAAAGACACGGTCAGCAAAATGATTCCCAGGTCAATTCACAGACACCTACCACGTTGCACAGGTAGTAACAGGCCTTGGCTGCTTCGGCCACTACCTGTGCAACGTGGCGCAGAGAGAGCCGGACACTCGCTGTCACCACTGTGACTGTGCCGACGATACGGCGCAGCACACGGTGGTGGAGTGTCCGGCGTGGGCCAACGAGCGGGAGGAGCTCGTTGGCGTGGTGGGAGACGACCTCTCGCTGCCGACCATCATTTCGAAGATGGTTCAAAGCGAGAGGTCGTGGGAGGCGGTTGCCTCCTTCTGTAGACAAGTTATGTCACAGAAGGAGGCCGCGGAGCGGGAGAGGGAAGTAGATCCCTCTGCCCACCCGCTTCGCAGACGTCGTGTTGGCCGTCGGCGGCGGGCCGAAACCCGCCGCCTACCGCCCTAGGCTCGGCCTTGGGGAGTGGGGAACATGGGCCCCGCTCCCTTCCAGGCTGACCCATGAGGAGTAGGGACGCCTCTACACTCCGGGCGTCCCTATAATTGGGCAAATGGGCCACTGTAAGTGTGGCCCTGGAGATCCCGCGGTACCATATTGGCCGCGGGTGCCGTCGGGGGGCCGGATTGCTCATGCGTACCCGACCCCAGCCAACGGCGGATCGAAGGAGTGTCCGGGAGGTTTTAGTGGTGTAGGGTCCTCTCCTCGTGGTATGACTTTAGCATACCACGCTATGGAGAGGGCGAGTCCCACATATCCCACCGCCAGCGCGCAAATACGCTGCAACGGTGGTGGGAATGCGTCAATGCATTTCCCCCCGGACAACAAAAAAAAAAAAAAGGTCAATTCACAGACACCGACATAAACATCGACAACGCAGTCATTATCCGCAGGCTGCACAGATTGTCTTTCTGTGGATGTTAAAGTTGTTAATGATGAAAATATAATTAATGATGTAATTAATAGGCATTTTAGGGATTAGGCATTTTAGGCATTTTCAAAGCTCTGAAAAGACCTGTTGTTTAGCTCTGAGAAGAACTGTTGATTAGCTCTGAGAAGAACTTTTGCGTAGGTGTAGTTTTAAGAACGAAATCTAAAAAAAATCGCACGAAAATTATTAGACTTCGCAACGGGCCGTGCAGCAGAAATCGTAATATTTTAATTTCACCATAACTTCGAAACCAAACGTCCAATTTTAATCATTTATAGACCAAATATTATCTACATAAACTGTACTTAGTGATGAAATATTTTATTTTGATAAGGATTAATAGCATGAGTAAAATAAACGCGTTTAAATGTAGTCCAAAAAAAATTCAAGATTTCTAAATAAAAAAATGGTCGTTGTGCCTCACTCGACATAGAAAAAGTATAGTGTGTCGCGGACTTTTTTGTAGATATTTATAAGATCTATAATTAATTAGAACATTTTATGGTTCTATCTTTTATAGTTTAGGCAGCGTACGCAAAATAAGTAACTTTTCTGGTTGATTTTTTACACCTTGTGTCAGAAAAACCCAAATATCTTACGGAACCCTATTTTTTTCCAAAATAAAATTTAGCCTATGTTACTCGTGGATAATGTAGCTTTCGAATGGTGAAAGAATTTTTTAAATCGGCCCAGTACTTTTTGAGCCTATTCATTACAAACATACAAAAATAGGTACAAATCTTTCCTCTTTATAATATTAGTGTAGATTTATCATAATCATTATACACCGGAAATTTACTTTACTACTATTTACACTTTAGAATTTACTATACTTAATATTCTAATACCAGTTGATATCGATAGGGAAGCATAAAATATGGACCGTATAGTGCAATAGCGCGTACCTAAATTACAGTTGCTTTTAAAATGTAATTTCGTCTGAAAAGAAATACTTTTTATTGTTATAGATTTTCAACCTTATTAGCTTTTGTTAGGTACTTCATTACGCGGTATTGTACTATCACCGTCGATATAACATTATATTAATCATACAACATACGCAGAACTGGGCCAAAAGAAAACCCGATACATTCCCGAAAGATAAAAACTGGGATAATCCAAATAAAAGTTATTCTCTTGCTCATAGAGCGTTAACGAAATCATTCATTGGGCTTGTTTAGCATGCGCCTACCAGTGGAAGGTCAAACCGTACACACACACACTCTCACGCACCCACACAATCACACACGTATCAAAACAAGGACGGTCTTATCGCTCTTCCGTTTACTTTATGAAAGCAACGTGTGTATTGCTATAAAATATTCTCAATATAGGAAATAATGGGCTTAGTTGTCAGTTGTCTCTTAATTATGTCAGCGATTATGAAGTTAATATATGAAAATAAACAGCTGTTGGTATTGGCACATAAAATACCTACATACATCATAAAAAAATATAGACAACTAGTTTCTCGCGCGCAGTTTCGCCTGCGTAGCTCCCATTCCCGGAACTTCATAATAAAATCTAGCCTCGATAAATGGACTGTCTAATACTAAAAGATTTTTTCTAATCGGACCGTAGTTCTTGAAATAGTGCAGCGCGTTCAAGCAAACAAACTCTTCTGCTGTTTAAACGTAGGATAGAAGTATTGATTATTAAGAAGTGACGTCATAAGGTTTTGTTGCAAAATTAAATTATTATGAATTAGAGTAAAATGTGTCCAAATTTAGGGACATATGTAGAGTCCTACTGTAAGACAATGATAAAATTCTCAAATATAAATTAATAATCTTATAATTGTTAAACTAATAATTTAGTACTTTATTTCCTCTTCTCATTTACTGTTTATGCCAACTCTGGACTGTACCTAGTGCGAAATAAGGATAAACGAACACAATGTAGTGCCTAGATTCATTTTACAAAACCGTATAGGTATATATGAATTGAAAACCAGAAAATAGTCCAAGACAAAACTTAAGGTAAGTAATTATTAAAAACAATTTTAATAATTTATTTTTATTTCAATTTGTGTTAGTTACTAAATATCCTTATCGTAATAATATACAAATAATTAAGAATACTATTCCGTTATTTATTGAATTTATCGTTGTAGGGCATGCTAAATTCCGTATGTGTATTTTTTTATTTAGATATGTGCAAAATTTACCTTAAAAAGCATAGTTTCTCAAATAACAATGTGTAGCAAATAACAATGTGTAGCAAATTTTGTATTTCTATTAAGTCTATACTAATATTATAAAGAAGAAAGATTTCATTGTTTGTTGTGAAACTACTGGACCGATTTGAAAAAATATTTCACCGTTGGAAAGCTACATTATCCCCGGATGACACAGGCTATATTTAATTATGAAGTTCCCACGGGAACGGGAGCTACGAGGTAATAACCGCCCGCGGAAAGCTAGTCTTAAATGAATGTCAATAATATTGCATCAAATTGTTGGCCGTATTTAAAAAAAAAATTAAATAACACGATTTTTGTTGTTTTCCAAAACCTTTCAAATATCACATATGAAACTTGTCAGGCACAGCTACGTTATGTTGCCAAGCATTGCTTATCAACGGTTGAATGTCCAGTTATTTCATAGAAGTATGTTAGGTTGGCGTAAGGAATCGTTGAGGTACGGGTTCTACGAAGGAACTTCCATTTTAGGAGGGGACACGTCATTGCTAGTGTGGGACGTTTTCAACAGTTAAGAAGAAGTTTTACTTTAATGAACAAAGTTAACAAACTTCACAGCAATAAAGAAAGGCATTACCCAAAAACTTGAAATCAACAATAAAAAGTTAACGCGGTGTACCCCGCGTTAACTTTTTATTGTTTCTTATAATAGAAAATCCTCTGTTTGTCGGCAATGATTTATAACAATAATATGGTTTAATATAAATTTGCTGTATTCTTCCCAAAGCAGTTCTTAAAGTGTTTTTACAGACGACGTTTAATAAGTTCTTTATAGAAATATATGTTCAAATAAAAGCCTTAAAAGTTCACTTGTTAACATGAAGAATTAAGATACGAGTCATCAATTCCCTCTACGTATAAGATAAATGGGAATCTATCAGCGACAATGCAAGAGGTTATCGAACTATTCCCATCTATCAACATTCTGCGTATGCTATCGATTCGATTCTCCTTAAAACGGCCTCGATATGGCAACAGTTAGAAGTTGGCTGTGCACACGGATGACTCACCACCGACCAAATATGGAACTTGATCAAGACCCTTGGCCGACTGCATCGAATATGGAGATGGATACACTATGCTACTTAGTTGTACTATTATTCAAGAACAAGATATAATTGTAATGGTGGAGCAACTTCATACATTGCTAAAAGTTTTTTTTGAGAGGCAAGGTAGACGCTCCCTAAATGTGATGCACTTTTATGTATATAAAATCATTTATTGTGTTCAAGAAACAGACAAAACTATTTTATGAAACATCTGCAATAAAAACCACTGATATAATATCTCATTTCTTAGCTCAAAATATTGAAACAATACCACTGTACAGATGTAGTGCCTATAAGTGAACGACACGACAGATGTTTTGACTGCAATAACCGTGGCTCATCGCAAGCTGACCGTGGAGGGTGGGAGGAGGATTTAGGGGTGAGAAGAGGGGTGGATGTTCATTCATCTGAGGCGTGACGTCACGCGCGAGGTCGTGCCCTCGCGTGGCTCCCGTCAAGAGAATAAACGACAAAAAAAACTCCATGAATACCAACATGACCTTTAAGTGCAGCGCATTTTTCCATTTCAGTTAATTACTTATGATTTTAATTTTGTTTTCAGAGTACGTGATACCTACTTTAGTCCTTTGTCATACATTGTGGCCTAAATATAAAAATGTTAAACAAACATATCATATGTGTCTACTAAACATAGATAATACGCAATTTTTTGTGTATTTCCTTCTTAGGTTTTTACGTTAATTATTCAGTAATTATTTAACAAAATGTATCTTTTCCATACAGATGTCTTGTTAAACAAGTTATACAGGTTCCTAAGTAGAATCAATATTATGTTACTCTTAATATGTAAAGTGTTTTCCTTAGTATTAAAGAAGCGATTCAAAAGATTTTCAATCAGCACCAAGAACGAGAAACGGCGTGTTTATTAATACTAATGCATTTATAATGTCTTTTGAATGCAGCCGTCGTCCTATCCGCTCACAGTCAGCTGTGCGCGACAAATTTGCATACGATGGATTCCAAACGAAATTGAAACAAATAATAAGTAAGCCTTCACACGCGTAAACGGACTTACAAAACGCGATAGCGCACGTTTTATCGACAATGGAATGGTCGAAAAACATTAAACGTATCAACCGCGATTGACAATCATAAAACAAACGGCGTATACGGGAGCTGTTTCTAACTATGGAGGTCCACATTGAGATAAGTCGTCTGAACTTAACCGGTTTGTGCGGCAATAAAGTAGTGCTATAGCGTTAGCAACATAATGTTTAGTGAGGGCATATCGATTGCATTAATTAGATGTGGGCGCACGTGGGGTCTCTGTGCTAACTGTCGAAGCCATTCCTAATAATGGCCCGATTACCATTTAAAGGAGGCTTTACGATCCATTTATGATTTAGAAACAATAGTAAGCCAATATTTGTAGAACTTAATGGGTGCATTAAAATAATGCGTGACAATATTATATAAACACATAAGTAGATAGCACTTTTGGACACTCTAATTATATTGGACGTGACTAATAAAATCAGAGTGGAGGAAAAATAAATTGTTTGTCGATTAGGGATGGAGGGACGGCTGGTTTCAATGTTGATAGGGATGTTTCCCTCATTGATATCTCATGAGATTTAAAGCCGCAGGCAAATAAGACTGTCAAGAATCGAAATCCCTACCTTTCGTAAATATATTATTTAGTAGCTTTTGGCCGAAACTAATGTCTACTTAAAATGTATGTCATATCTTCTGATCCATTGAAGGTTTGGAAACAGATCGTAAGTGAAAGTCTGTCTTTTTTCATTATCCATATTTTTTTATTCAAATTGGTATTGAGGACAGACAAAAACTATTAATATTAATTTGGTTTCAGGTCGCAGTCTTTTGTGAGCTTTCTTAAATATAATAAGTAATGAGATCAGTTTTTCGCGAAAGTGTTCTATGAGAGTGATTCAAGTTTTTTTGAACAATACAGCTTTTATCAGAATTAATGATGACGATGATGATAATGACTCCCGTTTTGTTGAAATATAATTAGGTATATAAGTTTTGCTTAAATTTTAATAGCAACGTATAGAAAGCATAAAAACATTAAGAAAATTTGTATAATTTAGTGAAATAAACGTCATCTTAAGTATTTATACTACTACTAGCTGTGCTCCGCGGTTTTACCCGCGTCACTCTGCTCTAGTGGGTCGGAGCGTGATATTTTGTAGCCTTTATGTTAATCCAGCTTACAAACTATCCGCGTGCAAACTTTCAGCCAAATCCATTCTGTAGGTTTTGCGTGAAAGACTAACAAACATAACATACATCCACACATATAAACTTGCGCATTTATAATTTTAGTAGGATACTTAGAGTGATCAAATTGTATACCTATTTAGAATATTAAATATTTATGACAAATAGACGTTTACACTATTCCTTACTGCAGGTTTTGAATATTTTCTTATATTAAAAAAACTTCGATTCAATTTATTATGACATTTATAATTACTACTTAGTCTTAACGATTCATGCCTATCATATCGGTATTTTGTAGTAAAGATGCAGCGAAACTCTAATGAGCCCTTTGAAAATAAAACGGTTATCTTTATCTTTATTAACTTATACATATAATTTGATTGTTTGTTTGTTTGCTTTGAATAGGCTCCGAGATTAGTGGACCGATTTCGAAAATTCTTTCACCATTCCAATGCTACGTTATCCAGGAATAACATACTTATATTTAATTATAAAATTCCCACGGGGACGAGCCCTACGCAGGTGAAACTTGTGAAGCTAGTGACAAATAAAATGAAATGTTGGCAAGTATGTAAAGTTTTACCGAGTTGCAGTAACTAAATTAGCAATATTTCCTCAAATTTATATCGCATTTTGTTTGGCCGTTGACACGACGTACAGTGATATAGTAGTTTTCAAAGCAACAACAATAATTACTATTCCAGACGAGACGTCTTAGCGAACAACGAAGGTTATTCACCCGTTAAAGAATTAATGGCACGACGCCGTAATGCCTCAATGGTACTTAATCTTGGTTTCCCCAAGAGGCACCGGGATTCGCGTAAACAATATTTAAATATTACCTTCCTTTATAAATGGTTTCGGTAACGTACCGTAAGAAACAACTCGCAAACTGCAACTATAAAAGTTAAAGTTCTTCCGACCGATTTTGACTACGGCGGCAATACTCAAAGTGGATTAGCCATATGCGCAGGACATATTATAGTGCATAAAAGTGTGCGCAGACACAGGTCTACTCTTTATTCCTTAACACTCATAATGATAAAATTTTAACAAAAATAAACCGACTATTCAAATCCAAAACAAACTAATATGCACTAAAAAGTAAAAAAACCTATGATCAGAACCTAACCAAACTCTCATCAAACTACGCTTGAAGTACATCCTTTACAATTAAAAAGAATCATCGAAATCATTTGAGGTGATATTGAGTAACTCGTCCATTTGTCGCACACATACATAATGCAAATTTAAGACTTATATGGTTTTCTCATGACGTTATCAGATCTAGACCAAGCACTAGCTTTCGAAAGTCAATAGTTCTGAGGTAACAAATACAAAAAAAGATACAGTCGAATTGAAAACCTACTCCTTTTGAAGTCGGTTGAAAATCCAAAAAGACGATTCTACCGATACGACCGATGAGAGATCAGGCGCAGGACATCTTAACGTGATCTCCGAGACACGGGTGTATTACCGGCCCGAAATATGGAAGTTGGTGTGACCAACTTCCATACTTGAAGCACGTTAAGCCGTTGGTCCCGATTGTTATAACATCATCTCTAATAATCGTATATCAAGGAACGGGCAGCAGCGTTTCCTTGTGGGTTCCAACATAATACTGCGGTCACCCTGCCAAGCGTGGTGAGTATGGCAAATATGCAGGAACGGTCTTCAGGAGGATGCCCATGTTCAGCAATGGACGTTATACGGGCTGAGGATGATGATCTTCCATATTTCGGGCTGTTAATTAGAATTTGCTGTATAAAATTACTATTATACAATTAAACTATACTAATAAGTCTACAATAATGTTTATTGTTATGATTTCGATATCAGCACGTGATCGATGTTTTGTTGACAATTAATGATATGACATTTACGCAAATAAATCGGTCTGGCACTTTACCAATGTAATTTGTTAAGCCAATCGCTATCTAACAAACAGATAGGAATCCAACACATTAAGACGGCACTGAAGTGTAAGTGATAAGAACAAGTGGCTACGTAATTGTATATAAAAACACGTGCTTATGGCTGTTTTTTCACTAGATATGTGCTATGCTACGTTGCTATGGATCTCTTGATATCCACTAAATCTATTCATTGGTCCACACAGCATAACACTAGTAGAAACAGAACTAAGCTATGATTGGCTTCAGCAACACACGCAGGCCTACTGTAGATACTCTTGAGTACACTCGCGACCATACACTGCACGCATCTTTCCATATAAAAATACTAGCTGTTGCCCGCGACTTGATACTAGATCTCGATTTCTTTACACAAACTTTGCGACTCCTTTTCCCCTCCTTAGGGATTTAATGTTCAAAAATCGTTTCTTAGTGCGCACTTACCTCACTTAAGTACCTAATATTTGTGCAAAATTTCATAGTTCAAACCCACCGGTTTCAGCTGTGCGTTGATCGGTAGTCTCGGCTATTGCAGAAGATGGAAGTTATGCATAGATTACACATTGCTACATAGCTTTGTATCAGTGGAAACGGTCACATAGCGTAGCATAGCTGCATAGCACACGACTGGTGGTAAAATATTCTTAAACTATTTCCATAAAATACCTAATATGTACCTACTTATGAGAGGAAACTAGCCTTCAGCGAAATCTGTATTTTTTTGTATGGGTAGATTCCAGCAGTTGTCTGGTCGATTGACAAACGCTTCACCTTCAAATATAAGGGACTTTTCAACGAGATTTAATATCAATTGTGTACTCGTATAGGCACCAATAAATTTATCCTCAACCGCAATACGAATCGGCCTCATATTCTGCCTCTGGCGAATCGATGACCACTGACCACCTCGCACGTGTTGGGTGTTTCTAGATGAATGTGTGCATAAGTTGTTACTTACACACAGACATTTGTTACTGCGTTACTGCGTATCTGAGTAGTCGAGCGGAGGGGCGGGGCGGCGCACGCGAGCTGATAATAATTATGTATTAGTCTGAAGCAATTAAGAGGCGCCAGATATACGCCATGGATGAGATAGCGGCAGACTTTACAGAGTTACGAGACCGACAGACACACCTCGTGGAATTTCTTCTTATTTGATTTTCTTACTGATAGTTGAAATGCCGTTAAATGAAACTTCAATTATTTATTTCTAAATTGTGAAGTGTAAAATTTATTTTCTGTTAGATCTAAGCTACGAATTAATGTTTGCCATTGAACAATATGCCTTTATAAAGAAAATACCAAAAAGTTAATATGTCTAAGTATATCTATTCTCTATTTAAATCTACGCAGTTGTAAATTTGTTTTCTTTACTAATATGACAAAGACAAAATATTTGCATTTTTGTTTCTGGAAACCACTATTACGATTTTTCCATTAGTAAGTTATGATTTGTTTTATGACGAAGTTTCCAAAAGAATGGAAGTGATGCGAGTGAAAGACTAATATTCGTTACATTATTATGATTTATGATAAGGTAATGATACCTATCATACCAAACTTTATCATCGATTTCCAATTTTGTCATAATTGAGACTCATAGAAATCTTTAAAATGAGTGCGAAGTGTCAAAACTTATTTATAATGGTTTTTTTAAATATATTTAATTTTGTAGCCAAGTATAGGTAAGTTAAGAGCACAATGTTAAGCACGTGTGTTTCATATTTTATCTGACGGTTCTTTTAGATTCATTAGGCCGAGCTAGCTACCGTTTCACAAATAAGTAAACAATTTACTCGGTGTGGAAAATTTACTACGGGCTAAGTACTATTAACTAAACCTCAACGTTTGATATTTTATGCTGAAGTATTTCTAAAATATCACCTGTAGTATCAGGGTAGTAGGTATCAGATCTTCACTATCACTACATAGGATAAAACAAAGTCGCTTCCCGCTGTCTGTCTGTCCCTATGTATACTTAGATATTTAGAACTACGCAACGGATTTTGATGGGATTTTTTTCTGTAGATAGAGTGATTCAAGAGGAAGGTTTATATACAATGTATGTTAATATAATCAGCATTGCACCCTTGAGAAGCCGTGGTGGGTCACTAGTGTATAATAAGGCTAGCTTCTCGCGTGTGGTTTCACCCACGAAACTCCCGTTTCCGTAGGAACTTCATACATAAATATAGCCTACGCCCTTCCTCAATAAATGTGCTATCTAACACTGAAGGAATTTTTCAAATCGGACCAGTAGTCGCCGAGATTAGCGCGTTCAAGCAAACAAATATCTTCAGCTAACAAAAAATTGCTAAATATTCTTATTCAGTTTCATGTCCACAGCTGAACATAGGTATACAGTAATCACCACGCCCAGCAGGTGGCTTGCTAATCAAAGTAAAATTCTGAGTATTCTTGAGCTATTATATGCCTCTGTTTACAAACTGGACCTAGTAAAAGAGAATATCATTAAAATATACGATTTTATATACATCAGCTCTATGTCCCTTAGATCACCCCAAGTCTTCCCATGATGTCGTGAGGCCATCACGACATCATGGGAAGACTTGGGGTGATCTATTTAAAGATTCGCAGTTAAAAAGAAACCGATGGTGGCGTTACATACTTAAGTGGATCTTTCACAAAAGTGTGTAACGACACTTGCCCGGTTCTATGATAGCGTGACTCTTATGTATCTACATAAGTATTTAGATTACATAGTTACCATGACAAGTGGTATGTTATTAAATAGAAAATGGTTTGACAAGTCATGCTTGCACATGACTGCGAGAAAGCAGTTTAAATAATATGATTGATAAAATAAGTATGATTAAAATTCTTGACACATGAAATACTCAGAAATTTAACGCAAACATTAATCATAAATGTACCGTTTGCTGACTAGCTCCGTGGCGTAGCGGTATAAGCCTTTTTAAGTCTCGGAGGTCGTGGGTTCGATCCCCACGCCGGACAAAAAATCTTTGTGAAAATTCTAAGATTGCTTACCGGGTCTGGTTTGTTGAGGGACTACCTTCCGTGCCTCGGAAAGAACGTTAAGCAGTTGGTCCCGACCGGTACATCATTATCCATAACTAGCACATAACAAGAAGGGCAGCAACGTTTCCCTGCGTGTTACAACACAATACTGCGGCCACCAGCCCATTCCCCGAGCGTAGCGACTATGGCAAAGCCCCCCCTCGAGGACCCCTCTGAGACCCATATTCACTTTATACGGGCATTTGCTACTTAATTTCAGTAGTAAATATAATAAAATTAAAAAGCAAGCTTCGTCAAATCAAGGGTCAATGAACAATTACTCAATACCCATAATTTCGAAACAGCTGCTAAATTACGTGAACCATAAAAGCGGCTTAATTCTAATTGAATTTGTATTCAGACAATATTTATCAAAGTTATGAATAAAGCAATAAATAATCGAAACTCATCAAAAATCACTTAAGGTTCATAGAAACCTCATCAACGCAACATTTTCCTTGAACACGCGAATAATAAATAATATCTTTATCAATATTTGCCGTTGCTCATAGCAATAAAGAAACAGAACCCTAAATTAAATTAACAAGTACCAATAGCTTAAACTATCTTCAATGTCTCAGAACTGTTGGCTCATAATTGCTGGTTTACTGTAATTTCTATAACAATAAGGGACTCTGGCAGCCCTCAGTATGCTGTCCCGGGAAGAGGTAACCAGTTGTAGCCGCTAGTTACCTTCGCGGAAAGGCGCAGGGTGGGCCAAACCATTGCCCCTTCCGAGAGGAGTCTCTGCGGAGACGGTGACGCATGGCGGTGGTCCTGGTTGACGCCAGCCACGACGACATTCATAGTCGCCGGCGTCGAGGGCTCGAGGCTGGCTACCGTGGTGGTTTTAGTAGGTAACCGAATGCCCCGGCTAGCTACATAGACCCAGGAGCAAATGAAGGAGTCCCACACGCCCCCAACGTCCTTCCCCAAGGCGATGGTAGGTCTTTAAAAGATTGCCACCCAGTAAAAAAAAGGTCTAATGGAAAATGTATTCCTGTTTCTCTGTTATTTTCTTACTAGCTTCCTTGTATTAGATCTGTTGGAGATTGTATTTGAGTTTACGTACGTACGTATTTATAGTAACAAAGCATTTTTTACTCCCGACTAAAGTAGCGATTAAAACAATTTAAAAACAAATCTTTACTATGCGTTACTAAAATGTAAATACATATATAAATTCTTATATAATCCTAATAAAGTCCGTGAACGCGAAAGTTTGTAATGATGGATGGATGTTTGTTACTTTTTCAAGCAAAAATTACTTAACGGATGTGACTGAAATGTTGCTCGGAGAAAGTTTATAAGCTGCATTAAATAAAAGGATAAAACATATCATGCCACGACCCACTGGAGCATAGTAGCTAACCCAGGTGAAACCGTGGAGCTAGTAGAAGTTATATGTTTAACACTACAGATGTGAATATCCGAAAGCAAATGTTATATCTATAACAAAAGATTAGAGAACGCTTGTTGCTATGTGGTCTACTGTCATGGATCTTACTGTACTGGCGTCGTAGTTTCTAATTCGACTCAATATTGTTTCAAAAAGCTTTCTGTTGCTTATGTCTCGTGCAATATGTATAAAGCGGATGGGTTTGATATGAATACAAATTTACGTAACGTCCAAATCAAATACCAAAAACTATATATAAATATTATACACACTCTATTCCTATCAAACACATGTAGTTACATAGTAATATTTCACCACAATTGTAGTTTTACGGTGTTGATATAAAAATATCACACCGAAGAAACAAAAAGATTTTAAATCTAAATCGTATCTAACGGGTCGCATTAAAAACGAAACTACAAATGAAACCGAATCTGAATAATTAAACCTATAAACCCTACACAAAATAACTTCGGATATTCAAATATATTTCATTTCATTATTTAATAATACGTTCCAAATAATTCGTTTACCTTTCATTCGGCAAATACCTCCCGAAATACCCATCATCTGACTGATATAGAAATCGAACAATGTTCCTGATTACGAATCTGATTCAGCTTCTGATTAATCCTTATTGATATGAAAATAGATCAAGCAAGATGAATCCCAATTCTCATGACGTGCCAGATTACGTTAAATAGAACAAGGAAAATGTTATAGGTAAATTATGCTCATACATTCATCTTAGAGCGATAGCGTATGTGTTTTCCATATGAATTATTCATCAAGATTAGTTATGGTAACATTATTAGTTTAAACTTGCTGTTAAATACAGCTCTAAAAGATGCATTCGCATTAAGGATTTATTGCATTTTATCCTCTGAAGGTCTTCGAATCTTCGAAAATACAGTATATTATAGTGAGGTTAAAGTTCCAAGGATCCTACACTACATAACGTACTGGCCGTATTCGAATAAGGAACAATTTTTATATTTAAATAAATAAATAAATCATGTTTGTTGATTAAATAAAAAGATAAATATATTTCCCATCAAAAAAAAAGAAAAGACTTCATACTTGATTTAGTTCTAAGTCGCATGCACGAATGATTGTTATTTTTATAAAAAGTTGAAATAATATTTATATTTTAAAAAGAGTAAGATTTGTGCCGTCGAAGAGTTAGGGCGTGAGCCTGTTGTCCATGTGCCCGATTATTTATAATAAAATTACAACACTTACATTAGCAGCACTCACAGGTAGCACCTGTTAGTTACCTACTTTAATTCATAGAATTAGAATAATAACCTATTAATTATTTAGTTTACCTAAAGTTTTTTTTAAATATATATATATTGTGATTTTAACAAATATAAATTTTATGTCAATACCTAAGAGCTGAATAAATTCATTATTCTCTGAGATTCTTTATAACCACACAAGATTACAGTTAAATAAATGCGTTACCTACATTAAAGGATTTAGAGTAAACACATATTTTAGAATCCCTTGACATCCCTGACATCGAAACTAGGGTTTAAGATTTCCGTGTCCCCGGTTTTAGTGTCTTAGATTTCAGTGTCCCCGGTTTTAGTGGCTTAGATTTCAGTGTCCCCGGTAAATTCGGCAAGAACCCTTTAAAAATAAATGAGTAGGTTTATTTAAGGGTGTGACACATGACATGGCTACAATAGAAGTATCTTGATAAAAAAAATTAAAAGTGTCCATGCTACTCAGCAAATATTCTTTTTCGTTTTCTGATCAGTCCAACAGTCCATTTACGTCCATGGCTGAACATGAGTCGTGAACATGTTCAGCCGTGAACGAAGACAGCTCTTAACAGATCTTGGCAAGCCAAAGTCGTTAAAGGATATTACCATAATCACCACGCTTTGTAGGCGGATTGGTGATCGCAGTTAGATAGTAACTAACTTTGAGGTTCCCATCTATCAGCTGTATATTCCTTAGTCGCCTCTTTACGACACACATAAGAAGACTGGGATGGACTATTCAAATTTTAAAAGGCTGCAAATGCAAGGGGTCTAACAAATGTATCCATAGCGTTACTCTCCTTGAACAAAATAAACTTAACATAAAAAAAGAAAGAAAAAAGCCTGATCATCACAGATGAATAAGGAGTTCATATTTATTACCTGTATGTGTCTAACACGTTCATTTCAAATCTAGAGTGGAACACCCGTTACTTCTCGACCCTATGACATAGATATAGTTTATTATGAATTAAATCATGCGAAAAATCGCTTAGCCACGTGAATCATCGCAATATTAAGGTTATTTATAAAAATGGGTCGTCGTTCCAAATAAGCATTAACGCTTTTGACATTTTGAATCGATGTCAGGCGATTGGATTGACTGGGATTTTGGGATTATGCGTATTTTTTGACATGTCAAACTGATTTCGATGTAATTTAAATTTTCCTTATGGCAAAAAATAATATATCTATCACGATCTACAAAATGAGTAATTTTGCAAGATTCTTTTAAATATTTTTTTTAAATGACAGAAACTAAAAAGATGGATAATAGTGTATTTATTTTACTTCTGGATGTCCCGCGCAGTTTCACCTGCGTAGATCGCGACCCATGGAAACTTTAACTTAAAATATCATAATTATGACACTCACAAATGACGTGGCTTCCTATTGGTAAAAGAATTTTCAAAATCGGTTCAGCAGATCTAGAGATTATCCGCATAACGTCACAAACTCACAAACTTTACGTCTTTATAATATTAGTATAGATTACTTGCAATAGTTACAATTTCATTCGGAGAATTCTGTTCAATGACGTCGTAAAATATCTTATTCGAAATCTTGTTATTCATAAAGTTCTCTAATAATTATCCTACATTTACGAGTAAGGATACCTTATAAATTGCAATACGGTTGTCGGATATTAATTTTTAAACCATTTTTAATAAGGTTCCTTTTATAATCGCTACTCATATATCTTTGACACTTTTGACCTCTAAGGGAGGCACGGCCATCCACGGTATGTTCATTATAACGAAGCACGAATGTACACACACATACACGCGCGTATGCATGTGTGTAGTGTGTATTATACAACAGTTCAACACGATTGATAAATCACAAAACAGCGTTAGAACGGAATTGTTTGGATATGAGGCGTAGTACTGACTAACATAATATTTAGATAGCACACGTCATGTTAACGATAAATATATTGCTATGTTTTATCAACTAGTGCACATATACTAGGTATAGTCCCTTTCATATAGGACGGGTACGATGACAGGTGTTTACTCGTCATTATATTATGTGAACCAATGTAAGAAAGTAAAGTCATTTTCGTATCATTTTCATTGAAGTTGGTTGCATTTCATCATCATGAAGTCACCACGCTTGGCAGGCGGGTTGGTGACCGCAGTGTTATGTCGTAACACAAAGATTCAAATACCGGCATCGGACCCACGATCTCCGTGACTCATTCACATACGCTACGGAATCTGCATATAGTGTACAATAAACAAAGTTTAAAAACAATTAGAACAGCATAATTAATTTTGAATAATCTAACAGTTATCAACGTCAATATTTACCGCGTTATAGTGTTTTACGTAAAAACCTAACGTGTTCGCGATATCAGCCATCAAATAGCCAATCACCATTTCAAATTATTCTTTTAAACCGATGTTACTACGCGCCATGCTATAATCTACAGAAACATAACATACCTGATTAAGAAAACAGAGGCGTATAAATTTTAGGTATTTAAATAGAAAGTCATCATTAACTACAAAGCTTTAACTTCTTCACCGGGCATAAGGCGACAGGGCTCCAGCTTTATTGATAATTATCATAACAGAGAGAGATATTGATAACTCCTTAGCTAAAAAAATGTATGCTACATGAGAAGAGTTATGTAAAAAAAATGGATCGGACTTGTTTTTTTTTTAATCCGAATAAAGTCAACATTATAATTGCAGAATTAGATAAATATATTTATGATGAACAAATCAAAGAAGACGACGACAACCAGTTCAACCAGATAATGGTATTTAAAGCAGCAATAAATAAATATCACTGTTTATTAGGTGATTATATGAACAGGTGTGTCATAGTCATATATTTAATATGACACACCTGTTCATGCTGACACAAGATTATCTGGAAACCATTATATGTACGTCTAATTCATCTAAATTTGCTACAATTTCATATTGCATTAATTTTGGAAGCTTTTTTCTAGATTTCTACTTCTAGATCTAGTGCTTACTCTACGTTTTTGATCTAACTGACTATGGTTATTTTAGATAAAAATGTACAAATAAATGTTTTTAAACTTTTGCGATTTCGCGGTTTCCACCAGTCGTAGTCACGGATAGAGTCTATCCGTGACCACGACTGGTGTAACCCATGTCGAAACGTCGGATTAATAAAAAGGTACAGCGATTGAGATCTGCGTATACTTTTAATCAAATGTACAAATAATAAGAAAAGTTATAGTCTGATAATTTGCTTTCTTCTGATTGTTTTATAAAAACAGCTGTCGACCATAGACCTGATATTAAAATTAAAACTGCACGTTCGGTTTTTTTACTAAAATTTTAAAGAGGAAAGATTTGATTGTTTGTATTGAATAGGCTCCGAAACTACTTTTCTTATTTATTTTTTATGAAGTTCCCACGGGAACGGGAGCTACGTGTTTAGTATAACTATAATTCCATAAAGTAGGTAAATTAAAGTAAAACATTTTGGTCAATCATTTCAATTTGATTGTTTTGCTGAACTTTATTAGATCCTCTCAACCAAAATCAAAGTTAGACGTAGGTATGTACCATGAAATACTTCTGAACAATAATTTCAAATTGACCTAAAAAGTTAAAATGATTGAGTTTCATTTTGCGCACACCGTAAAAGTCGTATAAGAGGAAAAGGGTTGTGTTAGATCGTAAAACTCCGGTTTACGGTCAACACCGCTGAGCCAGTGCATCAATGGAAATGCTTCATTCCGATATGTTTTAAGATTAAAATTTTCGGTCAAAACACAAAAAAATTACAACAAATCACTAATTAATTTGACTCGTGTGTAGTAGAACAGAAAATTTTGTTTGAAAAGGACAAGGTACATAGAGAAAACAATTATTTTTGTAACCTTTATAATAAAGATTAAGTAGGTATTTATTGGTGTGAATTCGATAATCGTGTTAGCATAGGTCCGAGTACCGCATTGTTTTCTTGTCGAATGGTTTTATCAGTTAAATGCTGAGTATTTTGGAAAGTCCACGAGGAGATTACCTCTTTGTAGAGTAGACGCACTCTTTATATAGGTAGCGCATCATATTGTACCTATTAACCCGGGTTATAAAAAAAGTAAAGATGACATTCAAGTACTTTCCTACAAAAAAATATATTAACATATTAATGAAACACATAAACATTTCTTCAAAAAATACCTAAACGATTTTACACTGTCGCATCTCGCCTAATCAAATAAGTAGGTAAGTAACCTATGAATCATGTGTCAGTTGTTATACTGTATATTTATAAAGGTAAACTACATTACATAAATTATAAAGAACAACTTAGGTTTTCGCTTTCTCCAATATGATTCTAATAAGCATTCCATATTATGCTGACTGTCCAAGCAATTATGCGTAAAGTTTCACGTAATAAAACAATGCTTCATTATATTTGTACTAAATTGCACGGCGTAAGTATAGTGAACGACGGTACTAGACTCTGTACGCCGACGACGTATGTTAGTGTGCACATATACCTACTCGTACCTACACACACCACAATACAAGCATCGATATGAATGTCGTTTGTTTAACTTTTTAACAATGTTTATAGGGTATTCGATAATCATAATAGGTACACATCACAATTTCATTCGAGATGTAATGATTCGAGACTACCTATCGCACATACACTGTTTAGAAATATAGACAGCCAAGCTAGTATCGTAAATCAACCGGGGTCATACTTACAGATAAGGTTTGTCGGTACAACTGTAGAGGTTAACAACAAAAATCCGTCAACAAAAACACAAGAGATGTGATGCAGGCGTGCTGCATACGCAGCGGCCGTTAACCCGGCTCCGACGAGCTGCGTTTCGAAAACTTCGCCGTCAAGCGTTTAGACAATATTCAAAAATAGACCGACCGACTCGTATAAACACGCAACAACGATCGCTCGCACGTTTTACTTTACGACGCGACTCGAATTTCAAAACGAAAGCGATCCGCGGCCATAGGATCCGTCCGGAATCGGTTTGAAAAGTTTCCAGTACACAAAGTTGTGGGATCGCGAGCTAGGGCTCTACGCGACGAGAGCGCGGCAACCCCGTGGCGCTCAGAACTCAACTGGCGCCGTCGAGCGGGCGAGCAGTTCGCCGCGCCTCGCGCGCCACAGGAACACCCACACCGACAGACCACCGCGTGCACACATAGCCGACACGCATCGTCTACACACTCGCACCACTCACACTGCTCACACAGACTCAATCCGAAACTGATAAACAGCATAAAAACACAACATCACTCTGCAACTGCACATGTAAACATATGTTTTCCTGCCTAAGTATGGTCGGCTCGAGTTCAAAAACGGTATCTGTAAAGAAATCATCTGTGAATGGGGAAATAGCCATTAGTGAGTGACTTGTACAAAAGTTAAATATTTTGATGTGGCGCCAATTACCTATATAAAACGAAACCGGTTTAGATCAATTATTGAATGACGAGTGCTTAACTAGAGATCTCAGCTTAGTGTGATACACGCTGAGCACAACGATACAAGCAGGAAAACGCAGACAATAAACTGTGAGGTCGAATAGTTGATTATTTGACGAGACACGCAATACGCACTCAACTCTTTACATACAGCCGCGTGGAGTATGGAGACACTTATCAACGGCAGACGCGATAAGAGACGACCACGGAGACTAATGAATGAAGTCTGAGGAGGTTGTAGTATTGAAATATGCCACGATCTAATTGATGCCATGACCATGGAAGATGCAAGGCTATTATCATTTGTTGTAGAATTATTATTAGTACTTTACTATTATAATCCTACTGTTTTAATGAATACAAACAAATTAACATGACTTAATAAATCTCATGCTCATGATTATATGGAACTTAAAGCAATACAAAAATATGAATTCATTAAAACGTAATACGTTTACTTAGATTTATAGCATAAAAACAAAATAAAAAAAATACGATGAGAATTGCATGACTTGATGAGTATGATCAATGATATATAAAAATGACCAATGATGAATTTATTGTAATTAAAAATCATACTCACAAGTGTAAAATCCAGTTGTTTTTTCGCTTAGGCGAAAATTACCTGAAAAACAATGTAGAATTATAGTAAAACTATTACTTTTAAACATATCAAAAATGTCCTTAAATAAATTCTGGTCCTGACAGAAATAGCTGTTTCTATTACTAGTGAAACTTTTCCACAGCTAACCTTTTATAAAATGCTTCTATCTTGAAGTCGACTGACTGGAGGTCAACGTTTCACATCACATGTAGTCTGTCTAGCTACATACAATGCATACATAACTTTACGTCGATTTCGCCAATCTCTGTGTTTATGAATGAACACATATAGCCGATTTTTCGGTTGTTGTAACATAGGATTGTCCGATTGTAAATCTAGTATATTAATTAATCTTTAGATTATACAAAAAAATATCGATCTTCATAAATCCTTGTACCGTGCACAAAATATGAATAAATTATGGATATGAATCATATAATTTGCTTAATCTGAATAAAACTACACTAAATAAATCTAAGACAGCTATACTCAACCTGCAGCCCGCGGGCCGCATGTGGCCCATTGGGCCTTTGAAGTTTGCCCACCTTTGATTATAATAAATAGGTACGTATATTTTTATTTACTGACTGAGCTTTTATGTAGTATTTAAGTTTGCCTTTTTCATTACTCCGTTAATATATCCTATTACTTTAACTTAAGGTTCTTAGTAACCCTTAAATATTTTTTTATTGGCGGCCCGAGACACCATGCCTGAGCTGAAATGTGAATGAGGCTCCTTTAAAAAAAGATTGAGTAAGTCTGATCTAAGATATTTTTTTCCAATTGATAAATGCATACGAGATGATAGTTCGAAAATATCGCAAAAGTAGATGATCGCCATTTACTGAGTAGTTTTGTTAAAACGTTTTTATTTGCGCAGTCACTCTTCAAAAATTCAATTGAATCTTTCGTGAGTCTATCTTGTGACTTGGTTGGTAGACGTTTTAACAAAAAATATATTACGAAATTGATTTATCTGCTTCATGCAGAAACTCATCTTACTGTCACCCACCTTATAATTTGCACCTAAAAAAATGCCTTAATTAAATCTGCCTAATGGCTGATCCCACTTTAGACGTGTGCATCCTCGAGGAACGGCGCGAACCATGCGAGCGTCGAGCCCTTGTGCACACTCCCATCCTCACCGTAGTCCGCATGTGACACATGCTCACTTAATCATGTATAAGTTGATATATAGTTTTATAGAAATGGCATGTTTCATTATAAATTGGAAAAGTAACAACGCTTCAAAGTGGTACAGGCTGAGGATGCCTTTTTTTTTTGTCTCTTCAGGGATCTTCTTTCCTCTCCCGCTCCGTGGCTTCCTTCTGGGACATTACTTGTCTACAGAAGGAGGCAACCGCCTACCACGACCTCTCGCTTTGGACCATCTTTGAAATGATGGTCGGCAGCGAGAGGTCGTCTCCCACCACGCCAACGAGCTCCGCCCGCAGGCTGAGGATGCCTGACATAGCTTTTGCTTTGTATGAGTGCAGGTTCATTATCTAATTTTGTCAGTCCGTTTAGGTCCACTTCTGAACATGGGCTTCTTCTTTAACTGGCAGGCCAGGGCCTTGAGGGATATTGCCGTAATTACCACGCTTGGCAAGCGGATTTGTGATAGTAATAAGATGGGAGTATCTTTGAGGTGATCAGATGTCAGAACGTTTCATACATACTTCACGACTCTTTGCCTGATAGGCAGAGACCACTTCCTTTCACTTACTACGATCTTAACATGCCACTTTCGCCTCTTCTACATTCATTCTCCTCATTTCAAAGAAATAGGTTCTTACAAAATACATTATTATATTGAAATTGTAATAGAAAAATGTTATGGGAAGTCGTTTGATGATGGGAGGTAGAATTTCGACTGTAATTAAAAAATATATTAGCATTCTGCACTCCTTCTCTATATAAACTATAGGTGTGCGAAATTTCATACTCGCAACGCAATTTTCGTAAAAAGGTGTACAACGTTTTTGTTTCAAGTGTTAATATGAAAGATGTTTACAACAGCAGTTATGACGTATATTAAAGTTTGAAAACAGTGACGCATAAGTTCTGTTCTCAAGACCTTATAATTAGATATTATGAGGTCGCGTTACGCTCTCTCGTATTACGTTCGCGCAATACTGCAAAAGGGCATCGCAAATATGATCTGTACCGTACACCCTCACATGCGTATGACAAATGTCATTACTCAATCTATATCAAATTTCGACGACATTTCTTTTTTACTCTTGATTTATTTCTAAGCTTTATTAAGGTTGTCGAAGGCGTAGATTTAATTTTTATGAAACGTGAGATGTTCTGCTGAAATGTAATTGTATTGAACATACAGTTTGTAAGTATTGGAACATTTGCAGATATGGCAATAGTATTCTTACCTTTACTTATTACTAGCCGTTTCACCCGCGTAGATCCGGTTCCCCTGGAAACTTCATAAATGAATATAGCCTTACTCGATGAATAGGCTATCTAGTAATCAAATAATTTTTCAAATCGGACGCTTAGTTCCTGAGATAATCGCGTTAAAGCAAACAAACAAACTCTTCAGCGTTATATATTAGTATATATATTTACTTTATTGCACACAGAAAATTACATTTTAGAAATTATATTAATTGCAATCAACATGTACAAAAGTGAGCATAATTCAATCTTCCAGCAAACCTTTAAAAAAAGTTGCCTGATAATTAGTGCATAGCAAATGTAAAAGTGTCTTTGTTATAATAATTATTCTTGTTCTCAACAAGCGTCCTACCCTAACCGAGCCTATGACTGTCATATCTCACAATCAGATACTATGCAAATGCACAATATTTAACTGAAATCGGTTAAAATGTTCTAAGAGTGACCGAAGTGATATATCCATAAAATTTTGTAGGTCAACTACAACAACTTACAGTAAATTTCTGGCCAACAAAGTTGCAAACTGGGTTGAAAACTCAAACAAAATAGGGTCAATATAATTATTACTCTCAATATTGTGTTCAAATATAATTGTTATAAAAGTTATAACTACAATTAACTGAGTCGTTGAACGAAAAGAAAATAATAACAGAACATTTAATTTCAAAGTCATTCGTTCTTTTAGTAAGCTGCTGGAAAGTGAAATTAATAAGTTTGCTTGACTATTATTACAATAGACATAGATTGAAGTTGCATTGTATTAATAATTATACGGTACTATTAAAAAATAATAATTGTAAACCTTACAATAATAGACTATTTGGGATGAGACTTTTTTTTCGGGCGTAATGTAATTAGGCTCGACAATCTTGACATCGTACTTTTTGCAACGTGGCAAACTTTCGAGAAATTTTGTAATACATATTATGTCACAGCACATTGAATCGGTGTGTCTACGTCCATTACTATGAAATAAGAATGTGAAGTTAATAAAGGTATGATTCTGAAGACAACCGCAAACCGCAAACTACAACCACAGGCGACGCTACTGTTTTCTATAGATTGGTATAAAATGCATTCGCAATGCGGCTACATTATTTTTTTAATAACAGGTTTAATAGCTGACGAAAGGTACAACAAAAAATACTGAAGGGATTCGTAACAGTTTTGTCACAAGTTGGTTGAGCTCAAAAAGAATTCAAGGACTACCACGAAAATATCATAATTTGAAAAATGAATATTAAAACCTTTATCCAAAACATATATTACAACTTTATGTAAATTCTTGCATCAGAAATGTTACGAGCGAAACTAATGTTGATTTATTGCCAGATTTACGCTAAATCAATACTGAATTTCCGGCAATAACAAACAAACTGCTAAAAATTCGGAACAAAATCCACTGAATTTAATCACCATACATTTGTGTTATGTCAGTTTTTGGCAAAGAACGCGACTCAGAAATCAGAATTATCTAGTCAGAAATTTGGGTCAATGCAATATTTGTATGAAAGTAGAAGTTTATCTTTTTTCTTTAAAATGTTAGTGGGGTGAGGGGTAAGTGCCAATGGTTGTGCCAACGAGAGACAAACACTAGGATTTACAATGTTGGCAATCGGACGATATTATCGTTTGCTGATACAACAAACCCAAGTACGGTCTTGATTTTTATCTCCAATATATTTATTATAGTAACGTGTGAATATAATACAGAATGTACACACACCTTAAGTAAAACGACCTTTTGTCGTTAGTACCGAGAAAGTTCTTAATTAAAACATCTTAATGTAACAGTATCCGGTCCATGAAATCAGAAGCCATCTTCACTAAATAAAATTACTTGACGGTTTCCAAAAAGATGGCTTTATTCGTTGTAAAGGTATTTAATAAGGGGTCTAAAATAATGGCTATCCAGTCTAGTCATTTTTCAAAGGGGATCTTGAAAAGAGATGCCTTTGGAAATAATATTGTTTAAATAAATTAGTGTCATTTATCCGAGCTCTCCGACACGCGTCTTAGTTGGGGGCCGTAATAAATTATAGCCGATATTTTCTCAAGTTACGTTTAAATATAAAGTAAAGGACAGTTTTGATTGAATACTGAAGTTTGTACGTTGAATATAATTAGTTAGATGAAAAAAAAACGTTTGTAAGTTTTTTAAAGGTAATTTGATTACCCGGACATTAATTAAATATATTTGTTCAGCACTTGGATTTACTTGGGATGGGTACCTATACATATACATACACTAGTCCTAATAATATTATAAACGCGAAAGTTTGTAAGTATGGACGGATGGATGGATGGATGAATGTTTGTTACTCTTTCACGCCAAAACTACGGAACGGAATTAGCTGAAATTTTGCACCGGGATAGGTTATAAGCTGGATCAACATATAAGCTATAAACCAACACGCTACGACCCACTGGCGAGGAGTCACGCGGGTGAAACCGCAGGGCCCGGCTAGTATTTTATAATACAAACATTAAACCGCTGTGTTTAAAAACTTTAAAACGTAAAAAATGCGATAACATTAGCAACTAAATAGCGCTCCTGTGACCTGCTAAATAGCAGATCAATCGCAAAATATAAAATAGGTAATGTCACGTTCCCACAGCAATTGGTGGCTAGTTGTTCATTATAGTTACAAAACAAGTCGTCGGTTGCTCTAAAAACATAAAAATTGTCGCGTTACAATGCGTTTTTTTTACATTTTGCGAATTATCTGCTAAATTATTACTGTCGCATTTTTTACGTAATCAGCCTGGCAGTCTACTGATTCTTTCTGGACGAGCCTCTGAAACTAAAAAAAACAGAGTAACCAAGATTTTCATCCTAATCACATTCCTATACAAAAGACTTTCTGAATCCGTAGGCTCCTGAACATGAAGAGAAGATATAGATTAATCAGACTCCACTTCCTCCACCATAAATTATTTGGGAAAACAATCTATAAATTGTTTTCTCAAGTAAATATATAAATCATTATAATTTTACAACTTTGTACAAGTATATGACCACCAGTGGAATAGCAATAAACGCACAAATGTGTTTATGTAACAGTCCCATTTGTTTAAATTCTGTTTTCGCTTAATTTTATTCAAATCCCTTTATCATTCCGTCGGCGTCATGGACTCCCAAATCGAAGTATGTAAATGTGAATCATATCAAAAGGGTTCAATCTATTTTTGTACACATTTTAATTGAAGTGATACAACATAAACATCATATGTTTATGTTACTTTGCACGGATGATTTAACTGGTGGTACAAAAGACTCGATAAAATATTTAATGTTGACATAAATTAACTTGACTGATTAATGATTTCTAATTATTTGACAATGCAATGAAATCATAGCTTACCACGGTTTTTTTAATTTATTTAAGTGCTGGCAAATGATTAAATCCTCCAATCCATCTGATGATAAGTGGAAGAGAGATCGAAATATAAAGAAAACTAGTGTACAAGTGCAGTCATTCTTCCAGAGTTTTATTGTATTTTTTCTTTTACAAATTTGCAATTACTGTACATTATAATCTCCAACTGCGATGTATGACAGTTATAAAATACCGACATACACATGCGTTGAGTTTTTGTAAGGTAAGGTTTTTGTATAATCAGTTTGTAAACGAATTTAATGTTGAGTATTTAAAAATATATATAGATTATTTTTAATTATGTGTATGCGACGGGAATAATCAGATGATTTTTATAGTTTAAACTTCAACTTAGATTAGTGTTAGATCGATTTATTATTATATAATTCAGCTATTGCGTAAATAATGTCAATTTATAACCAGATGAAAAGCAAAACATCAAGAAAAATAAGCGGGATAAAAATATGTGACAGCATACACATGAATTCTTCATGTGTTACGATTCAAAAAAGATAAACTCACGTGTCATCTACTCCCGGAATTACATCAACACGTGAAAGAGTTCCAAAAATATCGTGACGTCGTATTTTATATTCTTATGTGCACACCCTTATTATTCGAAGACGTGCGACCACCAACCCGAAGATTAAGCACCTCATCCTGACAGGCGAACGGTTCTCAGCAAATTACCGGGATTTGCGGTTCTGCCTACACTTAAATTACTCAGATAAAATCGGTGTGTACAACAGGATTTTCAAAAGGCATTGTCTTTTCAAAAGTACACAAGTAAAATATATACATTGCGTACGTGAGGTGCCTAAATCTAGTTGAAAATTAATACGATTTCGATTTGTTTTGAATACATGGCCTTCAATTTATCCCTAATCGACTTTATAATATAGAATAAAAATTCAAACCACTAAAATATTCTAAAACCTTGAACAACAAATATAAAGTTCATTTTTGTGTGACGTCCGCTATCCACGTAAGTTTTCCAAACTCACGCCGGATGTGAAATTTTCCATAACCGCTCCAGGATTATTCGGAATTGGCGGGATTCGTTCATTCACTAAAGTATATTTTTGGCTTGCCGTTCGCTTTCGGAATGGTGTCATCGCCACGCATGTGGGATTATGGGTTGGCGACCCCTGTGGCGGAATTCAAACAAACAGCTGATCGATATCGGTACTGCGATGAAATCGTGCCCTTACAACCAAGTAAATGCTGAGTTCCACATGATCGTTGACACTGATACAAGGGCAATGTTGCTACTGAACTTGGCACTGCCGCCTAAACTACTTATTGATACAGACATAGAACACACTGTACAATGAATATATTTAAAGTAGCTTTAGCGACCTAGGACAAGTAACTTATTGATATATGCCGTAGCTGATTAATGGTAACGAAATGAAAGATTTTCTTTCAGACGGACATATATGTAGTTAGCCAGGAGGCTTTTGCTACTTCACCGGTCATAAAAACTACCAACACTCCAGCCTAAATATGAGCAAAGAACAGGGTATGTAAGATTTTTTTTTCTATTGGAAGCTAATCTGTTTTATCAAATGATTTAACCACTCGTTCAAGAAATAGCGACAAAGGCGGACTTAATGGCCAAATGCATTTTGTGGCAATCAAGCATAGTTTGTCACGAAATAATGCAGATAAAAGAATAGTAATAATAAAACAAAAACCAACTTTTAAAAAAATTATGGCGTCAAAAAGACTATTTATTTATGGCTGAAACGAAGAAAACCTTAGGAAGAAATTGATTATAAATTATTTTCTCTCAAAATCTATTTATTAGGACATTACTGTTTTTTGCTTTTATGAAGGACTAGCGGCCCGCCCGGCTTCGCACGGTTGGATTTTTATAGCTTATGTTACTCAGGAATAATGTATCATTCTAACGGTGAAAGAATTATTGAAATCTGTTCAGTCGTTTTTGAGTTTATTCGAAACAAAAATACAAACTTTCCTCATAATATTACTAGCGACCCGCCCCGGCTCCGCACGGGTACAATGCTGATGTATTATACATATCTACACTAATATTATAAAGAGGAAAGATTTGTACCTATTTTTGTATGTTTGTATGTTTGTAATGAATAGGCTCAAAAAGTACTGGGCCGATTTAAAAAAATCTTTCACCAATAGAATGCTACATTTTTCCAATTTGACATAGGCTACATTTCATTTTGAAAAAAATTAGGGATCCTTGGTAAAATTTGAACAATGTAACCGAAGGTGTAGAAAAATGGGTCTTAAAATGTCTTTCGTCGAATGCGCTGCCGAAACTATTAGCGATAGAACAAAATAATGTACAACAATATTGAAGAACATCATAATGTCTACAAAAAACTCCGTGGCAGCATATGTCCAACTATTGTAGTTATGTCACTACAACAACTTTTTTCATTTTAAACATTAATGAAAATGCTAACCAAATTCAAACCATGCTATTTATGTGTTTATATTAATCCTTATCCAAATAAATTATTTTATGGTCAAGACCATTTAACTACCTATAAAATAGTTTTTAAATTATTTAAATTGGACTTTCCATTCAAAAGATATTACGAATTAAAAAATTCATATATATATATCTTCTATATATATAAAAGAAAGTCGTGTTTGTTACAACACTTATAACTCGAGAACGGCTGGACCGATTGACCATGGTTTTTGATTTGTTGGATTTGTTTCCGTCCCGAATAGCAGAATACATTTTAAAAACAAAAGAAAGTCGTGTTAGTTACACTATTTATAACTCAAGAACGGCTGAACCGATTTGGCTGAAAATTGGTAGGGAGGTAGCTAAGAACTGGGAGAAGGACATAGGATACTTTTGGGTAGGGGTAGGGTAGGGTAGGGTAGGGTAGGGTAGGGTAGGGTAGGGTAGGGGTAGGGTAGGGTAGGGTAGGGGTAGGGTAGGGTAGGGGTAGGGTAGGGTAGGGGTAGGGTAGGGGTAGGGGTAGGGCAGGGGTAGGGTATTAAAGTCCACCCGTGCGAAGCCGGGGCGGGCCGCTAGTATTATACATATAAACCTTCCTCTTGAATCCATCTATCTATTACAAAAACCGCATCAAAATCCGTTGCGTAATTTTAAACATTTAAGCATACATAGGGATATAGGGACAGAGAAAGCGACTTTGTTTTATACTATGTTACTGCAATGCTGATGTATCATACATATAAACCTTCCTCTTGAATCACTCTATCTATTAAAAAAACCGCATCAAAATCCGCTGTCTACACAGCGGATTTTAAAGATCTATGCATACATAGGGACGGACAGACAGTGATTATTAGTATAGACAAAGTCTATGATTCAGAATTACCAATTGAATGATTATTATTTATTATTATTTATTTATTATTATTACATAATAGTGCTTAACCTTAGTGTAATATATAGGTCCACAAAACTGTTCTAAACAGTTTGTCTGTGGACTCAGGTGAGTCTTTTATATTTTAAGTTGGGAATTATTTACCTTATTTACGAGAATTGAACCCTTGTGCCGAATGAAACGATGAAGGTAAAAATTAACCGGGAAACATTACTATCCCTACAGAACAGTTAACATTGACTCATCGGCAATAAGTGCCGAGGTCTAAATGGTTGAGTACACTCAAATTATACAAACCGACCTTGCCAGAAATGTATCAAGAGATTCATTATTAAATACATCTATATTTATACCTAGAATTTCGTTTAGAACATAATTTTAAAGTAAAAAACATTAAGTGATTTGTTAATAGATTAAAATAATCGTAGGGAAAATGTATCCTACTTTTGGTATCCCTATTTATTAATTGATAACCTCCGTAGCGTAGCGGTATTTGGCTCGCTTTAAATCTCGGAGGTCGTGCGTTCAATCCCCACGCCGCGCGCCGTTGGGTTAAGCCGTTGGTCCCGATTTTTATAATCGTCCATAATAATCATATATCCAGGAACGGACAGCAGCGTTTCCTTGTGTGCTACAACATAATACTGCGGTCACCGACCCGCCTGCCAAGCGTGGTGACTATGGCAAATACCATCCCTCGGGAGAAGGCCCATGTTCAGCAGTGGACGTTATACGGGCTGATGATGATGATGATGGAAGAACGTGAGACCAGCGTTGGTTCTATATCATCAGATTAAAGTGGCACTTAACAGTCGGTTAACGTGCTGATTTAGTCTGTATTATTCTTTTTACTTTGCTGTGTGGTTTTCGGCTTAGAATAGATCACCCCATGTCTTTCCGTGGGTTAAGAGGCGACTAAGGGACATACAGCTGATAAATAGCCAGCAGCGTCTATAAGCTCAAGGTTCCTTTCCATCTTACTGCAATCACCAAACTGCCTGCCAAGAGTGATGATTATGGCAATATCCCTAGATTGTGGCTTGCTAAGGGTCTGTAAAATAGGAGGCTTATGTTGGGCTTTTGAAGAGTGCGCCCGCGAACGCGACGCGTCCCCTCTCGCCCTCCCGACCCTTAGTTTGCTAAGAACGTTCCGATGCCCTCGGAGACCCGAAGTCCGAGAGGCCCGCGCACTGTTAAGTAGAGCGACAGTTGCACAAAACTCCCCTAAAAAAAAACTAACGAACTACCTCAATCTCTCCGTCAGCGACCGCCCTGAGCCGAGGTCCAAATCCTACAGGGGACGCCCTCGGTTGCTTAGTTTGTAGTGTTTAAACCATTAATCTAGGCTGGAGCTCTGATCGCCTTTATGCCCGGTGCAGTAGCAAAAGCCTCGGGGCTAACAATATAAGTACGCCCGAAAAAAAAGGTATTTTTATCGATTGATTGAGTCTTTTCACTTTACCATAACAACTGCCCACTAATTCCGGCAATATGAATAGTGGTATTAAAATCTATAAGGTGGAACGAAATGTTTAGTTTGGAAACGTCTCCAGGAGTGCCGCGCGTCATAGGAATCGACCGCAACAAACAATCACCACGCGGTGGCCACGTGTACTCCACGATTTTTTGGCACTAATGAATCATTTGAATTTATTTAGCTATGATTCGGATTGCATAATATGTCGCCAATCGTTTTTATTATCGTCTTCTTTAATCTATTATGAAATCAAGTGCCAATGTCTTTTTAAGGTGAAACGGCAAAGAACTCGCATAGAGTTTGATTATAAACGAGGAATTTTCGACTGGTATATTATGATCTGACAACCTCCGTAGCGTAGCGGTATTTGGCTCGCTTTAAATCTCGGAGGTCGTGGGTTCGATTCCATCTATAATAATCGTATATCAAGGAACGGGCAGCAGTGTTTCCTTGTGTGGTACAACATAATACTGCGGTTGCCAATCCGCCTGCCAAGCGTGGTGACTATGGCAAATACCCTCCCTCCAGGAGGCCCATGTTCAGCAGTGGACGTTATACGGGCTGATGATGACGATGACGATGACGATGACGATGATGATGATATTATGATCTTATTGATTTTGCTTAGTCTAAAATCTTGATGTAGATATCTTAACTAATATCATAAAGAGGAAAGTTTTGATTGTTTTCATTGAATAGGCTCCGAAGTTACTACACCGATTTCTAACTCCTTCACCTTTAAAAAGGTACTTTATCTAGGAGTAACATTAGCTATATTTGATTATAAAGTTCCTACAGGAACCGGAGCTACGAGGGTGAAGCAGCGCGAGGGAAGCTATTATATAATACGAAGAGTTAAGTATAAAATTTGTGTGCAGTCTCCCTATGGTTGACTGGTAGGAAATACCTTTGGTATTAAGTTCGCCATAACAACATAAAAAAACCATAAAGGCTATGACAGTTAAATGTTATGTACTTAACTTTAATGTTTAAATGCACTTTTATATGATGTTTAGATATATGGAAATATTACATTTACAAAAACATACAATTCTTTAATAAATCATTACACACTTAGTGGTTTTATTTATTATGATGTAAGGCTAATTTTCAACTCTTAAGTAGGTACGTTAAAGACATATTGTTTCCGTTAGACAATGTATCGAATAAACATGAATTACTATCAAAAATCAAATGCTACTTCCATGGAGTTGCATAATACATAATATCATAAATAAACATGAATATGTCGATAAAAATAAATGATTGCCATTGTTGTTACCAAGTTATTGTTAGATGCGAATTTCATACCTAACCTTAAACGTAGTTATTTTATCCCATAGAGATAGACATAATATGCAGTACCTACCTAGTAGCTTTGGCAACTACTTAACGCCTCAATGTTAAGATTTCGTGAAAACAATCTTATGTAAACATATGTCGGCGACCACACTGACTGCCGTAGTTACGAGAAGCGAAATTTATTTATTGTTAGAGTCGCCGTCACGACTATCATATACTGTGACTTGACAACAAATCTATTTAACTAATGCCAAAGTGTGAGAAGATTGGTCATCTGCACAGGACATAAGTGCAAACATAGTAGCACTTCCAATTCCTTTATTATCAAAATCCGGTGGGACAATTAACGCACACAACCGGTGAGAGATAGGCGACGCGCGACGGGCCGACGGGAGCTTAACGTTATCTCCGAGGCACGGGTGAAACACAATCAAAGTCCTGACTACATGTTGAATTTTTAAAGTTTCAGAACAAATTAAATTTACTTTAATTTTTATGCAATATAAGTAGTGATTTATGAATAAATAATTTATTTATTCATTGCGATAATTGGCAAACATCTAATAACAGACTAATATAGGTACTTCGATTGTTATTAAAAACTTAATCATAATTATCATTATGTAGTAACAGTAACACACAAGGTAACGCAGCGGCCCGTTCCCTGGTATACGACTGTTATAGATGATGTCATAACAATTGGGACCAACGGCTTAACGTGCTTTCCGAGGCACTTCCCTCAACTATCCAGACCCGGAAAGAAAACTTGGAATTTACACAAAGATTTCTTGTCTGGCGTGGGGATCGAACGCCTCTGAGATTTAAAGCGAGCTAAAAACCACTACGCTACGGAGGTTATTGTTATAAAAACTTAATAAATAACAACTATCCGGCAGTACCCGGCAATCGAAATCTGGAGCTAATAATTCGCGGGCACGAGACTCATCAGCGCTACATCAGTCCACCATGTCATAGAGATCTACTAAGAAAGTTCCTATTTTTTAATTTCCACAAAACCCACCCACGCGAGTTAAGCCATAAATATTTATCCGTGTTGGGGTAGGTACTTCGTGCTATAAATAACATTATAGACGCCCACGAGCACTGATGCCAAAAATCAGATGAAAACTAGAATAAAATAACACGTTTTACGTATTTATTCTATATTGATCTTTTTTGATTCCGTCTTCTCGCAATTTACCCACATGAAATACATAGTGAATTTTTCTGATTACCTCCGTGACGGTATAAGTATATCCTTTAGAGCGGTTTCGCACTACGTCCGATTCGAACCCGTGAAAATATGGTCCGTAGTAACCGTAGAACTATTTCTATGGTAATTTACGCACTAGATCCGAGATCCGTCATCCGATTTCTTTCCAAATTTCTAGACAAATATTTTCACGGGTTCGGATCGGGTTCGGATCGGACGTAGTGCGAAACCGCTCTCAATCTCGGAGGCCGTATTCTGAATTCGACTCCGAATAAAAAAATCTTAATGTAAAATTAAAGTATTTTTTCTTAATCTGATTAATAAGGGATAACCCTCCGTGCCTCGGAAAGCATGTTAAACCCTACCCAATTGTTATAACATCATCTATGACAATCGTATACCAGGAAACGGGCAGTAGCGTTTATCTGTGAATATAGGTACTATCTAATTATATAATACTGCAGTCGGCAAGCCGCGTGTTTTTTTCGGACGAACTTAACACGAACAATGACTGTGCGGCTTTGTATACAGGAAAATAGGCGGGCGGGACTCCAACCTTATTAAATGGTTTTAAAAACTACAAACTTAGCAACCTGCGCAATGGGTGCCGGGTCTAGGACCTCGGCTCAAGGCGAATTTAGATTTTTGAGAAGAGTTTCTATACAGTTACAACTTGAATAGAATCCACATTTCATATTTATGAATCAAATTATTTCTACGAAGCATTTGTATATGTTACGGCTAATAGCCGAAGTGCGGCTACACCTAGTTTTAGCCCGCTACAACTAGGTGCAGTCGGCCACATGCGTTTATAAGTCCCTGTTCGACTCCATTAATTTAGGTTTAGGTTATTTTTTTTTTTTAACCACCCCAACACCTTTTTGTCCCTTGCATAGGTAATGTTTAATTTAGAGTTAACTTAAAGGAACTTATAGGAACTTATTAAGGTTGACCTAAGTTTAACCGCAAGTTGTCGGCTGCACCTAGTTGTAGCCGGCTAAAACTAGGTGTAGCCGCACTTCGGCTATTAGCCGTAACATATACATCAGAGGAATACATTTAAAACTATATCTATTTTTTTCATGTTATCTAATAATTAATTATATCTGATTAATATCGTTTTCAGATAAAGTAATCCGTCCGTCCCTTTATTATGTGACATTTATTTATATAATCAATCATAGCATTATGTGATTTGTCACTATCATACAGATATACAGATTACAGCATTTACAGAGGCCGTAGCCCGATGGCTGGGCTTCGAACTTGCGACGTAACACCATCCTTATATTAGATTATTAGGTTTTTATCGAAAATTCGAATAGGCAAAGTAATCGTTTAAGGGTTTTTGCCAAAAAGTTTGCGATAAGTAAAAGACCGCTCCACTTCCACTCCATTCTGTCTAGGGACTGCTTCAGGACGTCTAGTGGAATGGGGAATAATATGGGATGTGTTGGAACCGGGTTAACCGTCATCAAATCAGTGTCACTTAGTCAGTTGTAGCGTGTCAAAAGTGTCAATAGTATGAAGATGATCATTAAGAAATCCAGTCAATATATTTGGAGATAGAATAGTAAAAGTCGCTTTATTTCATCCAAAAAAAATAAAGTTTAACCAGTGTTAAATGAACTTTGTGTAGGTACAGTCAGCACCAAAAGTCGATGAACAGAATCAACATAACAAAACACAATAAAATGCCATAAGTTATAGTCGCAACTAGGAAACAAAGTTTCCTAGTTGTGACTATAACAGGTGTTTTGTTATGTTGATTCTGTTCATCGACTTTTGGTGCTGACTGTACATTTAAATTGGTCTGACTGGTAACCCTGGTCATCATAACATCATCTCAAGATAATTCGAATAACATATATCGTATTACCTGGGATATTATTTAAATAAAATAGTTTTATTATATGTATATCAATGATTGACAACCTCCGTAGCGTAGCGGAATTTGGCTCGCTTTAAGGCGACTATAGCTATCAATGACCTTGGCCGTCAGGGCGGGGCTTAGGCGCTATACCCGCGCTCACACCACTCCCCGCGCTGATCAAAGAATAGGCAGAAGCGCAGAAGTGCGCGCTATTCGGTCAGTATTATTGCCTACACGCTAATGAATCTCAGAGACTCAGATATGCAAGTCCGCCCGGTATTATAGCAGAATAAAGTGCAGGGTTGGATGGATTTACTAACTACCGTATCAATCACAGATCTATATAGATGACACAAGTATCACGATCTGTATGAAAACCAAGCGTGCCATTTTTTGAATACCTATTATGACGTCACAAGCACTATTTGGTGATGGCAAAATCAAATCTATTCAAAGACGCCGCCGCGTAAGGCAATAAAATAAAATTCCTGCCTTATAAGGCAGTTAGGAATATATGTTTTTTACTAAATTGTTAGTATTTCGTAATGCTGGTGTATACTTCGACCTACTGACTACGGTCTGTGACTGTTTTTGTTGTTCAACTGTCTAAAATAAATTTCTTGAGTTGTAACGTTGGTTGTTTTAAGCATATTACTTGTTCATCATTGATTACATGGGGAAACCTAAAAAAGTCACGAAACGGTACGATTATTTATTAAAATTGACTACATAAGAAGTACTTATATAATACAAAATCATTTTTAGGGTTCCGTAGCCAAATGGCAAAAAACGGAACCCTTATAGATTCGTCATGTCTGTCTGTCTGTCTGTCCGTCCGTATGTCACAGCCACTTTTTTCCGAAACTATAAGAACTATAATGTTGAAACTTGGCAAGTAGATGTATGTTGTGAACCGCATTAAGATTTTCACACAAAAATAGAAAAAAAACAATAAATTTTGGGGTTCCCCATACATAGAACTGAAACTCAAAAAAAAATTTTTATCGAACCCATACGTGTATCTATGAATAGGTCTTCAAAAATGATGTTGAGGTTTTTAATGTAATTTTTTTCTAAACTGAATAGTTTGCGCGAGAGACACTTCCAAAGTGGTAAAATGTGTGTGTCCCCCCCCTGTAACTTCTAAAATAAGAGAATGATAAATCTAAAAAAAATATATGATGTACATTACCATGTAAACTTCCACTGAAAATTGGTTTGAACGAGATCTTGTAAGTAGTTTTTTTTTAATACGTCAAAAATCGTAAACCGCAATTTAGCTTTCATTCAATCAACTCGAATATAAAAATATAAAATAACATTTCATTTCATAAACATACGCTTTTTTATTTATTCTTGATATCAAAAATAGGTACGCACTTGTAACTGAAACGGAACCCTTCGTGCGCGAGTCCGACTCGCACTTGGCCGGTTTTATTTATTTATTTACTTTATGTACACACATAACATGATAAAGAAAAATATTAAAATACAAGAAACATGAAAAAGAAAAACATTAAAATACAAGAAACATAGTACAAAGGTACTGCTTATTTATAATGAAATTTCTTCCAGCAGATCATTCGTCTGTTTCCGAAATCGACTTTCGAAAATCGATTTGTGTTGCATAATAAAAATAATATAATAAACAGCACTACAACGGTTAAATTGTCAAAATTTTCTGTACTACAAAACCGAAGCGATATACGATAACATCGCTTATTTAAATATTCATCACTTGTTAAAACAAAACCTCTCATCAACCGCTCCAAGTAAAAGCCGCAATGTAATACGAATGTTTTGTTCTTCTCAAATTTAGTATTACCAGGTATTACTGAGGGTATTATAATTGCTAAGAATTGCTAAGAATAATTGTTTTTTAAATTAATTACGCATAATATCACAAACTAACTTACTGACACGTTTACTTTATTTTTTATATAATTTTAGTACATTGCTAATACATCGTTAGTAAATCCAAACAAAAGAAGAAAAAACGCATTTCATCATTACCATCACCATCAGTTCCAACGGTTTGTTTACAAAATGAACTAAAATACTCGTACAGTCACCGGCACCAATATCTGACACATAGTAAAGCGTGCATAAATATCTGATACGACTGTAGCAGATGTTAATGCAGGTGACTGTAACTATATCAAATTTTAAGATTTCACGCAACTTCTCGCAAATCCCGCTAGATTTAGTAGGTAGTTGTAGGAACTCTGTGTGATGTCCTGACGAAAAAGTACACCTGATGTGGACATTTGCAATCTCTCTCTGGGTAGGTATAGTGGGGTAGGTAAATTAGGCAGGTACTTACATTTATGCGTGCATTTTCAGAGCCTTTTTAGCCGCATTTTTCTTTGATGCAGATTTTCTTGACATTTTTACCTAATTACAATATCTACAAATATAATCATCACCATCAGCCACCAAGGTCTCCATGAGCCCTTTCAAATGAGTCCCAACACGATGGTTCTACGTAGTACCGTCACTAAGATCCTATACCGACCTTCGGAGTCCACAATCAGGTAAGTGACATCATCAGTCACCAAGGTCTCCATGAGCCTTCTAAATGAGTCCAAACACGATGGTTCTACGTAGTACCGTCACTGAGATCCTATACCCACCTTCGGAGTCCACCATCAGGTAATTGACATCATCAATCACCAAGGTCTCCATGAGCCCTTTCAAATGAGTCCCAACACGATGGTTCTACGTAGTACCGTCACTAAGATCCTATACCGACCTTCGGAGTCCACCATCAGGTAAGTGACATCATCAGTCACCAAGGTCTCCATGAGCCCTTTCCAATGAGTCCAAACACGATGGTTCTACGTAGTACCGTCACTGAGATCCTATACCCACCTTCGGAGTCCACCATCAGGTAAGTGACATCATCAATCACCAAGGTCTCCATGAGCCTTCTATATGAGGCCAAACACGATGGTTCTACGTAGTACCGTCACTGATATCCTATACCCATCTTCGGAGTTCACCATCAAGTAGGTGATATCATCAGTCACCAAGGTCTCCATGAGCCCTTTCAAATGAGTCCAAACACGATGTTTCTACATTGTTCCGTCACTGAGACCCTATACCCACCTTCGGATCCACCATCAGGTAAGTGACATCATCAGTCACCAAGGTCTCCATGAGCCCTTTCAAATGAGTCCCAACACGATGGTTCTACATTGTACCGTCACTGAGACCCTATACCCACCTTCGGATCCACCATCAGGTAAGTGACATCATCAGTCACCAAGGTCTCCATGAGCCCTTTCAAATGAGTCCCAACACGATGGTTCTACGTAGTACCGTCACTAAGATCCTATACTGACCTTCGGAGTCCACAATCAGGTAAGTGACATCATCAGTCACCAAGGTTTCCATGAGCCCTTTCAAATGAGTCCAAACACGATGGTTCTCCGTAGTACCGTCTCTGAGATCCTATACCCACCTTCGGAGTCCACCATCAGGTATGTGACATCATCAGTCACCAAGGTCTCCATGAGCCCTTTCCAATGAGTCCCAACACGATGGTTCTACGTAGTACCGTCACTAAGATCCTATACCCACCTTCGGAGTCCGCCATCAGGTAAGTGACATCATCAGTCACCAAGGTTTCCATGAGCCCTTTCAAATGAGTCCAAACACGATGGTTCTACGTAGTACCGTCTTTGAGATCCTATACCCACCTTCGGAGTCCACCATCAGGTATGTGACATCATCAGTCACCAAGGTCTCCATGAGCCCTCTAAATGAGTCCAAACACGATGGTTCTACGTATTACCGTCACTGAGATCCTATACCCACCTTCGGAATCCACCATCAGGTAGGTGACATCATCCATCAGTCACCTAAGTCTCCATCCTTAATCGAACGAAATTCTCAAGATAGCTATAGCGAAAACGATAAAAAATAAGCACCATGAAAATAATTTATTTAGTGGATAGGTAGTTAGGTACCTACTTGGTACAAATAGTTTTGGAGAGCTCGGCCTCGCTTCACTTTACATTTATTTTTGTATTTAGGCATAGTCGGGCTTATTCTATGATCGGTTCAAAAAACAAAACTTAATTACAATCTACTTTATATATATTTACAACCTTTATTTCTATTCTTATTTTACGAAATATTTATATTTGTACTATTTACAATATGATTTCATTCAAAAATCACTTAAAAGGTGAACTTTTTAGGTTTTATTTGAAAAAAATAACACGCGTATAGTCCACCCGTCACAAGTGTCATACAGACACTGAATGTGTATGCGTCACAGGCCTTGCGGGGGTGCTTCTCGCGGGGTACTGGTGATATTTCGGGTTTTTATTTATTATTCAAAACTTGTAATAAAAATAAGAAATATAAACAATACAAATTGTTAAATACGTCATTACATATTTTTTGGTAAAAAAATCATACCAAAATATTGTGCCGTTACAGAGAAAATTTACAATTTAGTTTGTAAAAGGACCTATTTACTACGATTTTTTTCCAAAATTTGGGAAAGTTTATTACAATTTTAAACAATACAATCTATTTGTGATGACCTTAACTATAACATATATTTTTTATATGGAAATCGCACAAAAGGATTCATCTACAAATTACTTTAAACATGCGGTGGTTTTGGGATTTGAGCGATATAGTCCCCTTAAATCTCGGAGGTCGGGGATTTCGATCTCCACGCCGTACAGGAAATCTTTGTGTAAATTCTTAGATGTCTTTCCGGGTATATGTAGTTGAGGTTTTGGTTTGTTTGCTTGAACGCGCAGGACCTCATCTCAAGAACTACTGTTCCAATTTGAATTATTATTTCAGTGTTAGATAGCCCATTTATCGAAGAAGGCTACAGGTTATATTTAATTACGAAGTACTTATGGAAACGAGAGTTATGCGGGTGAAACAGCAATAAACAGTAGTAGCAATAGCCCCATAATCTATGGTTATATGCATAAATGAGCCCTAAGAGTAAAAAAAAATACAATTTCATTCATATTATGCATTTATTATCAAGGCATGAAGACTAAAAAATATAATTAGTCCGGCAGTTAGATTAATAAAAATATTGGAAACGTATTTGCCTATTAATGGACATATTTTTTACGTTAGTCTTCGGACAAATCCGAAGCTATGCTATTTCACCAGACGTATAGAGAAGCATATATTTTCCACGCAGAATAGAATTCGACATGAGAACCACTATAGTTCAACCCTCTCAAATCCATTCATGCATTTGAATTGAATCCCGCATACAATCACGATAATCCTATCCAATTAATTAATAGCTATTAAGTTTGGTCAACTGCCGTGTGGTTTCAGGCTTAGAATGGATTACCTATGTTCTGCCATGGGTGTCGTAAAAGGCGACTAAGGCACATAAGGCTGATGGATGGGCAGCAGCATCTATTAGCTCAAGGTTAACATCTAACTGCCATCACCAATCCGTCTGCCAAGAGTGGTGATTATAGCAAAACGCCTTAACGATTCTGGCTTGCCAAGATCTGTAAAGCGGAGGCCCATGTTCAGCAGTGGACGTAAACGGGATGTTAATGATGATGATGATGAAGTTTGTTCTAGGTACTTACTACGTTAATTTTAGAATCACTACACACGGCGTTGGCTCGGTTAGGTTAGGTTTATTTCGGGTCGGTTTCGATTTACTCCAGAAGCCGTAGTAATACCTGACGGTCTTAATTATAGTGAAGGGGTGCGTTGCACACGGGCGCAGCGGTCCTAGGGGTAGTTAAGCGTCGCTCTGTCGCCCCACACTTAGTAGGTACCCATTCCATTTTGAACGCGCAATTTTTTATTTATTCTCTTTGCATCCTTACAGGTAGCTTATAATCTACGATTTTTTTTAGATTTCTAACAGGGTCTTGGTGTCTACTAGTATACTTATTAATCAATCATGCTAGGCTAAAATGCTTGTGTTACTAGTGGGTTCACGTCGATAGTGCAATAGGTGGGGATCGAACCGGCGGTGCCTCCACAAGTATCTGTCCAGCACGCACAGGTTCAGATGCCGCAGCAATCTGGGTTATGTGCCGTACCACGCAGTAACTTTATCACATACGCAGTGAGATGCGAAGTTCCAGCTCACTATAAGCTCGTTGTATGCGGCCAGTGTAGGATACATCAGTGAGTAGACTAGGTACTCTCCGTGCCTTGCAAAGCACTTAAATCCCTTGATCCTGATTTTTATAACATCATCTTTAGCAATTGTATACCAGGGAACGGGCAGCAGTGTTTTCCTGTGTGTTTTATTACATGATACTGCGGTCACTAACCCGCCCTCCAATCGTGGCGACTACAGCAATCTCCTTCCCTCAGGAGGAGGCTCACATTCTGCTGCTGCTAAAGGTACCGAGACAAACTACTAAATTAATAATTGCGCCACAGATTTATAAAGTTAGGGAGCTCTAATCTAATAGATGAAGTTAAGTTAACTGTTCGTTAATCGTGTAAACTTTCGTCGTGATTTAGGCTACACCGCATCACATAGTTCAGTTAATTCTGCGGGAACAAAAGTTGATAACTAACTTTTCAAATTAATAAAAGTTTAGTGGTCAAATAGGTACTTATCGTGTGTTATCCTTTCTACTTTGCAATAAGCCGCATATATAAAGCCACGTATTTTCCGCTTACATTCAATATACTTGGTGTTTGAAGTTCAGCTATAAAGACTCTGGAAAACTTTATATTTAGCGTAATGATTTGTAAAATAAAAAACAATGGGTTCACTCGTAAGAGACTTTAATTGCTTTACAATGTTGAGGATTTCAGCATCTATTAGCTCAAGGTTTAAATCTTACTGCGATCATCAATCCGTCTGACAAGCGTGGTGATTATGGCAATATCCCTCAACGATCCTGGCTTGCCAAGGTCTGTTAACAGGAGGCCCATGTTCAGCAGTGGACGTAAACGGGCTTTTGATGTTGAGGATTTCAAATCAATTCTCCCTGTTTAATTATGAAACCATAAAGCCTCATTTACGGAGAGGCGCCGCGCGTGGCCCTAATGCAGCCCGCACTAAATTCAAACGTATAGCGTTGTACGAGTGCGTTTACAGCGAAGTGATTTTATTTCCATTAAGAATTCATATGAGCTGCAGTGCATAACGCCACGTCTCCTTAAATAATATCTAGGCTGACCCCACATTGGGTGCGTTCTTCGAGCGTGTGTTACATACCAGTGCTCTGCGTGGCGCTCGCGTGGTTAGCGTCTATCACACGCTCGAGAAACGCTTACCCAATGTAGTTACCCAACGTAGTTTGATTCGAAGTAATTCTTCGAAAAATCCAAACCAAATAAGATATTTGGATCATTAACAATATTGGGTTACAAACTTAATGTATATATATTTGCTGTAAACAATTTATATATAATGTTTTCTGATTTAGTATTCCTGTTACTATGATCAACATCAAAAAGCCAACTTTAAAAACATCATCAACTTTATAACTGACCGAAAAATATTGTAGAGAATATAGAACAATTTACGGCTAGCTCCCGATAAATGTAAAATTCATAATACTACTAATGCAAGCACTAGAGGATGCTATAAAAGCAGTTAGGAAAGTACTCCACTCGTAAACTTCATTGTAAACGCTCTGTATTGTAACAATGAAGCTAGCTTGTATTACCGAGTTCAGTAACCAAAATTAAATTAAATTCTAAATATAGAAGCAAAATGTTTTAGTAAAACCAGTATTCTTTGCTAACTGAGTATATTATTATTTTCGCAGTTTTCATTTTTGATGTAGGTACTTTTAAAAAACATCAATAGTACGTGGATCTAAGGTTGAACCCACAATGGGTGTTCGCTTTCCTCGAGCGTGTGAATGTCACGAGTTCTAAGATCCCGACTTCATCATCACCTCATCGGATCACCACCAACAGCAAACGCCCAATGTGGGGTCAGCCTTAGGTACTATCACTATCTAAATCTAAAACAAAATATATGAATGTAACACTAGTCTTACTCATACTAAAATTCTAAACGTGCATTCTAACATTTTGCTTGTAACAAAATGTTAGAATGCACTTTTAGAATTTAATTTAATTTCGGCCAGCCTAACTCTTGTATTCAAGATCAGGTAAATCACTAAGTTTTGTTTGAAAATGTTATGTGTCACTACGATGATTCCTATTACCATAGCGATAGTGACCACAATAGCCCATCCAACCAAAACTTAAGTGAAGTTCACTTATCGGTGTAGCAATTTCCTGCTTTTCCTTTTCTAAACCCACTTCAGTTCTCTGTAAGTTGCAACTCTTAACAACTTCTTTTAGTTCATCCGTGTACTTCCTTCGTGGTCTTCCTGTCTACTATTTCCAGTTTCCTTTCAACGATGTTAGTCATAAAAGTGTCAAAACTAGGGGTTACTAGTATGATAAAGTACCCAATATATAAATGGTGATCGATTCACCACCAAAGTGCATGTAACCAGTTATAGGAGGATAGCATAAACGCGAATTTCTTCGATGCTGGCCATGCTATGGAATGAAATGAAATATTTTATTTGTAACGTAGACGCAAAATTCGCAAGTGCTATAAGTCATTTACAAAGCATTAACATTTCAAGAATACTAATAATAGTTATTTATCTTTACTAATGTCTGAACTTTGACGCGGCCGTAGCCATTAGGCTACGGCCGCGTCAAAGTTATTAGGCCATTAGGCTAGGCCGTCGGACTTGTGATCTTGTGGTCGCCGGTTCGATCCCCACCCATTGCACTACTGACGTGAGCCCACTCGTAACACAAGCATTTTAGCTTAGCACGGGGGTTAACCACAAATACCAGTAGACTGCAATACTCTGCTAGTAATTAAAAAGAGAAGTTTAAAGTTGAAGAGCTTGTTTGCTTGAACGCGCTAATCTCAAGTATTAGTGGTCCAATTTGAAAAAATCGTTCAGTGTTAGATAGCCCATTTATCGGAGAAGGCTATAGGCTATATTTATTTATGAAGTTCCTATAGGGACGGGAGCTACGCGGGTAAAACCGCGCGAAAACTATTGATATTATATACCGAACGTCTATAGTAAATAGTATGAGTTATAACATGTTTAACTATAACTATTTATATAATCTTGCATTTTTAACTTATATCTAAGTAATGACTATCGAATAATACGTATAAAATCGACGTATGAATGAATACATGCTCTGTATAGACTCTGAAGAAGAACGGTTGGTGGTGTTCCTCCACAGACAATGAAAATCTTCTTTGCCGGGCGAGGTGGTGTGCCCGGCGACCGACACAGCCATTTGTTACTGTTCGGAACTTGTATATGAATTGGCTTCCAAACATGTATTTCGTGATACAGTTTAGTTAGGATTCTAGGTGCTAGATGGCGTTGCTCATCTTCGTGTACTTCGTGCGGCTGCTGTTAATTTCACTTTAACTCCAAAGCTATCCGATGTCAAACACTATTTCAATATTAGAACCCTACGCTATCCTTAAGAAACATAGTCTATACTTTATGATGAGAATCCCACTAAAACTGGTACTACGCGAGCTGTTTTTGCGATTTCAAGAAAAAATATTCTTTTCATTAGCTTTTTTATTTCTTTTATTCTCATTTATTCGTTACGTATGTAAGAAACAAAGAGTTGCTGAACTTAGCGACATAAAACACGAATACAAATAGAACTATGGAAAAGTTAATACGACATACTATCTGTGATATTAAGTGAGGATATAGGAAAGTAAAAAACTAAAAAGAATAACGCTTCTGTGTGTATAAAGCTCTGTGCACGGTTACACCGGCATAGCTCCCGTTCCAGTAGGAACTAAAAAAAAAAAATAGTCTATAGCCTTCCTCGCCAAATGGGCTATCTAAAACCAAAATTAAGCGGCCGTAGCCCAATGGCTAGGGTGTCGGACTTGTGATCTTGTGGTCGCTGGTTCGATCCCGACCCATTGCACTACTGACGTGAACCCACTCGTAACACAAGCACTTTCAGCTTAGTACGAGGGGTTCACAAGAATACTAGTAGACCGCAAAACTCTGGTAGTAAGTAATCTTTAAAAAAAAAAAAAAACTATTCTGACCAATAGTTCCTGAGATAAGCGCGTTCAAGAAAACAGAGAATGAAACACACAAACTCTTCAGTTAGATAGATTTAACTGTGCGCCGATATTTTGATACCCGGTGAAGTAGCAAAAGCCTTGTAGATGACTGCAGATGTCCGTCCGAAACATGCACTGATATTTGAATCGTGTCCATATGTTAGGCCGTGTGGTTTCCGGCTGAGAATAGACTACTCCATGTCTTCCCATGACTACGGGACATGCGGCTGATGGATAGATCTATCAGCTTATGGTAATCTTACTGCGATCACCGATTCACCTGCTCCAATGCACCAATTCGATTATGGCTATACCCCTCAACGATCCTGGCTTGCCGCTGCCAGTGCTGCCCGTTCTCTGGTGTATACAATTGCTATAAATAGATGTTATATCAGTCGGGACTAACGGTTTGAATACGCCATGTGCTTTCCGAGACACGCAGGGTCGTTCCTCAACCATCAAGAAGATCCAGAAAGAAATCTTAGATTTTACACAAAGATTTCTCTTTCTGATCCATCATCTCCGAAACTTGAAACAAGACGTTAGAAGAAGTTGTCATCCTTTGTACTTTTGTGTAATACGCGTGGTTTAAGTTGTAGGTATATTTATTTCTTTACCGCGCCTTTTCAGGAACTAATCTCATTACGACTAAATGCCCATAACAAGTATATTTATTGGAGCAGAAAATGGATATGTGTAAAGGTATTAACTTCACATGGAACTAATTTGTTGTAACGAGCTTAGTATGTTGACTTCATTTCTTTCATTTATTCCGCTAATAAGCTTAATCTGGCAATGATTTTATGATGAAACAATACACAGTTATGGATATTGATGTAAACATATCGTTACAATTAATAATCGAAACATATTAGGTCCTTACACAATATAAAATCGATTTTTTGAAGAATATAAATTTAATATTTATCATGAACCCCCTGCCCCGGCTCCGCACGGGTGCAATGCTGATGTATTATACATATAAACCTTCCTCTTGAATCACTCTGTTTAACTGCACTATAATCCGTTGCGTAGTTTGAAGGATCTAAGCATACACAGGGACAGTGATCATGTCGGTCGGTAATATTTTATGTTTTTCATACTGCGAACAAGACGATGTCGAAGAAAAATCAAATGGTGCGAAAACAAATGAATTACCAAATTCAAAACACAAATAAACAATCCTTTTGAATTTGGAATTATAAACCAAACGATATATTAGAGAATTAAGTGGCCAGTTTGCCGCAAATTCAATAATGTATTAAGGCCTACATAATATCATCTGTGATACCTATATCACCGATGATATAATGTAGGCCTTAATATCGCGAAAAAGACAGCTGCTAATAGACAGGTATAATTTCATGTGTCAGTAATCATGTTCGTTATATACGTTTTAAAAGGCAATAAATCACCTTGCTACATTTGATTGTTAACCTTATCAGCTATTGTCACTTTTTGCCGACGATATAACTATACGGGAAAAACTAAACTTAAGGAAGTACGTAACACCTAACATTAATTAAAGATTCGATCCATACCTACTCCTGAAATCTAATTATCTTATACATGTATTGCTAGAATATCGCAGAAGAAAAAGCGCTGGTGTATAAGACAATAGCGTGTAATCTAAACATATTTTCACGTTCTTCTCCAAATAATATAAAAGCAAAGTTGTTATTTGCACCTGCTTGTTATTCCGCCAACTATTTGTTAACAACGCAAAGGATTTGGTGACCATTCAGAGATTTTTCTGAAAGATTTATAATGCACGCATAATATATTTGTTCACCCGCGCTTGTTGTAGTAACGCTGGTTTAATCCATACTATTAATACATAAAGCTGAATAATTTATTTGCTTGAACGCACTAATCTCAGGCACAAAAGGTCCGATTTAAAAAAATATTTCAGTGTGAGATATCCCATTTATTGAGGAAGGCTATTTGTAATTATTAAATTCATACGGGAACGGAAGTTACGCGGGAAGCTAGTAAGGAATATAACTAGAATCATTTACAATAGCTTTTCAGTTGTTTCCGTGGTTTCCTGAAAGTCGCATCAGCAAAACATCGGAGAACAAATTTTAATATATCATACACACATAATTATAGTATATTTGTAAGAGCCCAATCAAAGAATCCGACAGATAGTAATATAACAAAGTATATTGTAATTTAGCACCGCCCAGTACTGATTTTTATATAAAAGGCTTTTAAAAAAAGTGGTCTGACCTTAATTTAAAACCTTGACCTAAAGCGAGATATGCCTATGATGAATTGAACTAAGGTTATCATAAAATACCGCCACAATAAACTGCTGGATACAGAATGTTTAGGTTAAACAGTATGAAGCTAACTAAGCTAAGCTAAAATTTTCGAAGTTTAAATAATAAATAAATTGAACTACCTATTTGTATCTTTTGTACTTTGTTATATATTACTTTTATTTGTGTGGTACTTAAAATAAAGTTGTCATAAGGTATATGTCGTATATGACATAAATTATGCAATATTTTCAACAAAAAAGTAATTTAATTAAAAGAAAGTTTCAATAAATGTTTTATCACAACAATTATTCAAGTTTCACAATCACAAGAAGCCTTAGGTCCTATTTTTCGATCCTTAGAAAAACAGTCAGTTAGCATTTATTCAATGAGTAACGGAATCCTGACATTTTCAATATCTATTGAATAAATTTGACTGCTCCTTCATGCCGCAATTAAACTTAACAGTATAATAAAGCAAAAAAAATACTTTTAAAAGTTATCACGCTTGTTTTAAGCTGTCGCATTATACAGGGTGTCCAAGAACCTGGCGTCCAACTGGATTCCCACGATGCCCCAAGTTCTAACAGTACTCAGAAAAATATTTTAAAAAATCCACCCCATGTACTTACAGAATTATACTGATTTAAAAAAAAAGGGGAAATGAGCACCCTGTGACATACTTTTGAATGCTGTGACTGCTAATGCTGATAATTTCGATATTTCTTGGAGGTTTTGTAATCTAGGGTATTGCTGTGTCTAAATAGAATGTAAAAATAAAGTACTTATTGTACCATTTTAAAATAAAATATTATTTTAACTAAAGGTGATATGGAAAACTATTGAATTTCGCAACTTTGACCGACTGTAGTGTAAAAAAAATGTACCAAAATAGTATGGCAAGTGACGTCAAATTTTGACGCGTTTATTCCTCTTTTTAAAAAGGTATAATACTTACACATTAATTTGAAAAAAAAAAATTTGATAATATTTTTACTCAACAACCCAATTTTTACGAAGTGCCTACCTACTAACGGTAACTGTCGGACCCTTTCTTATCTTAGAAACTGTTATGTTACTACTATTATTTACTTCGGTTCCAAGAGTGAGCAAGAAGGAAATACACACAGGTAGATGGGTTCCCAGTAGAATAAAAGCAAAGAATGTTAGTTTAAAGATATTTTATTACAATAAATGTTCAAAATGTTGACCACCCGCGGCAATACAAGCTCTCACTCTCCTTAAAAAGGACCGCTTTATGTTTCGCGAGTAACTTTTTTGACGTATCACCTGCACTGCTTGTGTTATCTTCTCACGAAGGTCAGCGATGTCATTAATGGGCTTCGCATAAACGAGCTCCTTCATAGTTCCCCAGAAAAAAAAATCCAGCGGATTTAAGTCAGGTGAGCGGGCTGGCCACGGGATTGTTCCTGATCGCCCAATCCACCTGTTCGGGTATTGCTCGTCCAAAAACTCTCTAACGGATACGCGAAAATGTGCTGGACAGCCGTCGTGTTGGAACCACATATCTGGTGGGGTCTCTTCTAGTAAGTTTGGCAAATCATTTTGAAGAAAATTTAAATATGATTCGCCAGTCAAATTCTCGGGCATCTCAAATGGACCAATAATATTCCCACAGAGAATACCGGTCCACATGTTCACTTTGAACCGGTACTGGGATCTATCTTCTCGCATCAAGTGCGGATTTTCCACATGCCACTCGTGCAAGTTGTGTAGGTTCATGTAGCCATCCTTCTTAAATGTTGATTCATCTGACCACAAAATTTTGTCGATAAAGTTTTCGTCTTTTCGATGTTTTTGCAGGATTGTTTCACAAAACGCGACTCGGCTCGGATAGTCTCGAGGTAAAAGACTTTGCACTCGCTGTACGTGGTACGGATGATATTCTTCTTTTTGGAGAATACTGTGTGCTGTGCTCTTCGGTATCCCCGTATCAGCTTCTATTCCTCGCACAGAGATGCTTGGATTTGCCGACACCGCCTCTAAAACTTCATCGCGTATGAAGTCATTTACGGGTCGTCCTTCACCAGCTACTTGATTGGGGAACCGCCCGTCACATAGTGATCTGTGCACATTAATGAAAACTCGATGGTCGGGATATCGCGTAGCCCTCGGATACCTTTCTCTGTAAAGTCTCGCTGCAGCTCGTCCATTACCTCTACATTCTCCATAAATGTAGTGCATATTTGCGTATTCTTGCGGAGTGTAGGTCGCCATGGTAGCACACACAAAACACAAACTGTCCAAACACAGGCAAAGGTCGTCGTAAAGAGTTCGTTTCAAAGTCCAGAGCACAAAGAGTAATCGAGTCCAATAAACAAAGCTTTAAATCGTAGTACGTGATCAATGGTAACAATAAGAGAGAGGTGCGTAGTAACGGCAGGAGGCAGTGACGCGTACTGACCGTACTGTTATCCTAAATAGCACGATCCCAGATAGCGTCACTATCTATCTCACTCGCACCTCTAACCTTTTTCTCCCTCACTCTTACCTGAATAATGGGGTACCATAAAGAAGAACCAGCAAATCGCAAAGATAGTTTCTGTCTTGCTCCCTCCTGTTGTAATAACGAATCACTATGGTGAGATGCATGCACATACCGTCCCTTACGGTCTAACCTGTTTTTTGAGAGGCCTGTTGTTATTTTTATGAGCATACAATAGTAATTCTTTAGAGGTTAGATTCAATTCGTCGTAAATTTTTCTTTCTAAGAATTCTGTAAGACATCGTAAAAATTGGGTTGTTGAGTAAAAATATTATCAAAATTTTTTTTTTCAAATTAATGTGTAAGTATTATACCTTTTTAAAAAGAGGAATAAACGCGTCAAAATTTGACGTCACTTGCCATACTATTTTGGTACATTTTTTTTACACTACAGTCGGTCAAAGTTGCGAAATTCAATAGTTTTCCATATCACCTTTAGTTAAAATAATATTTTATTTTAAAATGGTACAATAAGTACTTTATTTTTACATTCTATTTAGACACAGCAATACCCTAGATTACAAAACCTCCAAGAAATATCGAAATTATCAGCATTAGCAGTCACAGCATTCAAAAGTATGTCACAGGGTGCTCATTTCCCCTTTTTTTTTAAATCAGTATAATTCTGTAAGTACATGGGGTGGATTTTTTAAAATATTTTTCTGAGTACTGTTAGAACTTGGGGCATCGTGGGAATCCAGTTGGACGCCAGGTTCTTGGACACCCTGTATAAATGTGTAACATGAAGTTAGTCTCGGAAAATCCATTCTAATGATAAATTGCTGGAAAGTTTAATAGACAGTTAAGTATCCTATGGTTTATTAGTTAATTTAAATCGGCTATGTCACTGTCAATTAAAGGCGAGATAGGTACATTCATTTTATGCACTACATAACACAATATATATTAACCTAGTTCTGTTACAATTTTTCATGTAGTTTTCTATCTGTTGAGCTTCTATTAACTGTGTCATGGGGGAACAAGAAAGCTTTGTGCGTAGATATGGATAATTTATTATAACGCTGAAGCTACGTCCTCCCCAGCCGTTCTCTGCAGTTGATCTAATAAATTAATTATTATAATCAACGTTTTCCGTAACATAAAAACGTAAATCATCTATGAAAATGAAAAATTTAGAAAAAAAGACATAACTTCTTCAGCAATTTTCAAGAACAGAGTCCTTTTTTTTGTACAGACATATCGTCGCCTAAATTCTAATACCACGTATGTCAGAAATAGTAACTTTCAGGAGAGCGAAGAAACTATATTACATAATTTGTCATAGCCAATACCAAATTACTTTTTACATTATTTAACAGGTTTCTATTGGACGATGTGTGTTTCTAATTGACTGAAACGATTGGCTAAAAATGATTTACGTGGTGTTAGAATTAAAATGATGATATTGATATGTAAAATGCTTATTGAGCTAAGCGATACTATGGAATTTAATTCCTGTGTCGCAGGGGACTTTTCAAACACTAAATGCACGGACTCAAATCGGGTGTGCTTTGAGTACACTCAGAACAACTATGATGGTACACACAAATAATTGTCCCTGGTGAAAATGTAACCTAGAACACCAGGTCACATAGCAACTTCCGCAGCCACAGTGGCACCAGTGCAGTAGTTGTACAGGTTTGTATTGGACGAAGTGTTTTTTTCCGGTACTCTCTCCCTCTCTTGCAGATGTCATCAAAATGTCATAAGCGCCAAAAATGACTTACGCGGTGTTAGAACTTAAATAGATGATAAAATATGTTGTTAGTTACTAGTCTTTTGCGGGCAGAAAGGTGAGCAGACCAGCCTTTTTAAATAGCAGTACCTTCCCTTAAATGAAACATACTAAATTAACCGCCCAATAGGAATATAATTTACTGAAATATGAAAGCACTTCAGAACTGGGGTTAGTAAAAGGAAAAATAGAAATGCAACTGAAGTGATTATTTCCCTTGGGCTTTACACGTGGCATGTGACAGGAATGGCCTCGAAACATTTGAGTCAAACTTTTATGTATGAGCTTCTACTACCTATATACCTACATTTTACAATGTTTTATTGCTTTATTCAACCCAATTTAACGTGAATCCATCACGTTAAATTGGGTTGAATAAAGAGCCGGTGGCTCAGTGGTATGGTAACGATCATTGCTACTGACACCAGGAGGCTGATCACGTAACGACATTATTATGCGTTTTGTGCAGTCGGTTAAAAAGAAAAAAATGAACTCAGTGTTTGAAGTGTGCAACCGGCCTAACGACTCAAAATAAAATAAAAACTGAGGGTAGTTGGTAACTCGACGCCCTCAACTATGGAGCGACACCGCCGAGCCAGTCTGCCCGCGACCACGATCAAAGCAATTTAATCGAAACGTCGGAAAATATAAAAAGGTAATTTTTATCGCGTTAATACCTGTGTGTAATGAACGCAAATGGTCTATGCAAAATATTTTAAACTAGCTGTCCCGCGCGGTTTCATACATTTCTCACATCTGGCAGTATTTTTAATTTCATTAGAAAAATCAATATTGATATCAACTTTATATATTTTTTGTACTGGCAATAATAAACACAACAAAAATGTTCACGCGTGATGCGATGACCAAGGGAAATAAGGATTCATTTTTATATGTTCTGGGTGACTTTTTTTACCGTCTTGATAAAAAGTTGATATGGTGTGTTGTGGAATAGAATCTTTAGACCCCAGTTTATTTGTATAGTATTTCGGTAATTAGAGTTTCTAAAATCTTATAAATTACTTAAAAGAAATACACCCTACATGGTGCGTTCATAATAATAATATAGGTCCCTAAAATATCTAGGCCGCAATCACACATGAATGAAAAGTGTAAGCGAAATGTTACGATATTCACTCTATGTCAGAAAAAAAAAATTATTAAATAACTAAGCCTTAGACATCTATTTCGTAAACATATCACGCCCTATTATTTTCATGACGGTAAAAAAGTCACCCAGTTTAGATATATAAATTTTCTAACTAGCTTTAATATATGTACTATAGCTTCAATAATACAAGAACAAAACGTAGGAAATGAGTTACAACAACCCTTCAGTAATTAAGAGATTTTTGTCGTTTTTTTTTTCGGTTTCACTTACGTAGGTAGCCATGAGGCTTTTGCTACTTCACCGAGCATAAAGGCGAGCAGAGCTCCAGCCTTAAAGCAACCTGCGCAAGACGGCGCCCTCTGTGGGGCTTGGACCTCGGCTCAGGGCGGTCGCTGGCGATGAGATTGAGGGATTATGACTTTTAGTATTTTAGGGGAGTTATGTGCAACTATCGCTCTACTTTAAAGTTCGCGGGCCTCTCGGACTTCGGGTCTACCAGGGCATCGGATGGTTCTTTGCAAACCAAGGGTCAGGAGGACGAGGGGGGACGCGTCGCGTTCGCGGGCGCACTCTTCTCCGGCGGGTCGGATAGAGTGGTCTCTATTAGAGATGGGCCGACTATAGTATTTGCCGACTAACCGACTAGCCGACTAATCGGTTTTCAAAATGCCGATTAGTCGGCCGACTAATCGTCAATGCCGATCATTCTAATACCTACTTGTCGGATGTGTTCGGGCTTTTTCGTCATCACTCGGCTTAGTCATCGCGCGGCCGCTGAGCTTAATTATTGAATGATTAATACGTTCCTATGTTGTAAAGACTAACTTTAGATAACTGCTCTCAGTAATGTTTAGAAATTATAAAACTAGTAAAAAAGATTTGTTTATTTAATTTGTTATGTGCCGATTATAATCGGCATATTTTGCCGAATAGTCGCCGACTACAAACGATGCCGAATAGTCGGCTTTCCCGACTAGTCGGCGACTAGTCGGCCCATCTCTAGTCTCTATGTAGTGGTGCTAGATTCTTGCGGTCTTTTTACTGCTAGTTGGTAGTTACCATAGTTGTGTTATCTCGTCGTCCGGGTCATCTAGGACTCCCCGAGGCCGACGGTGTTTACAACGCTTTGTGGGATTTTTTTCATATCCTAAGGTGATTAGCCCCCCGGTTCTCCTTGACTAGTTCAGTTATGTTTTGCATGATTGATGATGCAAAATAGACTAACAGAAGCTAAAAAGTGATAATTGTACTTCTACTTATTTCAAGAGTTACATAATTTACTAAGCGTCAAAAGTATAATGAATACATTTTAATCGAAGTAATAGTCATATCGTTACGTGATCAGCCCTCTGGTTTTTAGACCAGTTCAGTTCAGTCATACAATTATTTTGGATGATTGATGATGATGATGATGAAAAATAATCTAACAGAAGCTAAAACGTGATTGTTATACATCTATTTATAAGATTTACATAATTCACTAAGCGTCTAAAGTAAAATGAATACATTTTTATCGACGTAATAGCCCTCTGGTTTTAATCCAGTTCAGTTCAGTCATTCAATTATTTTGCATGATTGATGATGATGAATAGTCTAGCAGAAGTTAAAAAGTGATAATGATGCTTCTTTTTTAAGAGTACATCATTCTCTAAGCGTCAAAAGTATAACTAAGGTTACATAATTTATTTCTACGAATTAACCTAAATTTGTGTGAAGGTGTGTGCTTCAGTAAATTTACACCCTCTATATATTTTCCCAAAAACAATTAAAGGGAATGTTTCTTTAATTAAAATTCTGAATGAAAATAACTGTAACTGTAGAGCTTCATTTACATATCTGCGTACTCGTACCATTCCTTCTCTCTGTAATCTTATATCTTATACGAATATAATATATGAATGAATATGTGAATAACATATGAAGCTGAACAGTTTGTTTGTTTGTTTGCTTGACCGCGCTAATCTTAGGAACTACTAGACCGATTTGAATAATTCTTTCAGTTTTAGATAACTCATTTATCAAGGAAGATTATGGGCTGCATTTAATCATGCTCCTACAAGAAGGGGCGGTACGCGGGTGAAACCGCGCGCAGGAAGCTAGTCCTTGTTCGAGTATTTTTTAGCCGACTTAAAAAAAGTGGGATGTTTTCAATTCAATAACGAGGTTTTTTTTTCTTGGTTTTGCTTTCAGTTCCCGGTGGTGGTCCTCCAAAAGTCAATAATGGGGGAACCCACTACTTATTTTCAGAGGAGCACCTTGGGAATTTTAGAGGGTAGGCCCCCGGCTCGTGGTATGATTAGCATAATATCATCGCTATAGATGAGAGTTAATCTAAGATCATCATTTTAGTTCAGAATCGAATGAGTAATTCAAGTACCAAGACTTTTTGAATTCACGTTTCAATAACTATTTTTTGCCAGGCCTAAGTAAGGCCCACTAGTCGAACATATTCCTGATGACCAACGAGTATATGATACACTGCATCTTTAATTTTTGGAAAGAAAACGTAATCTTATGTTTCAAGCTAAGTTTTATTTGTAGGACTCGATGATATGCTAATCATATCAATAGGAACTACCTACTACTTAAATACCCTAGGTGGCAGGTCCTCCTCAAGAGGCCAGTAATGGGGGCACCGAGAGCTGCTAATGCATGACATCCGGTGCCTCACACTTTCAGTACCTACTTAACTTATTTTCGTGACACATTCCAAAGTGGTTGGCGTTAATCCAACAATTGCATAATTATGTCTATAAGTTACGCAAACGTCCGATTAGGTGTATGATATTGTTATGCCATAGTTTTATTTCAAGAACAACTGATCGGTAGTTTGTAATCTCAATAGCGGCGGAGATGACGGGGAGCGAGCGCGGCGTTCGCGTCGTTCACAAGTTACACACGTTCACAGAACGCGCACTCCCAATGTGGGGTCACCCTCAGTAACGAATGAGGTAAAGTTTGGGAACTTTAATGTTCTGGGTAATCTCCAATACTACTGATTCGATTTTGAAAATGCTTTAACCTTTACACAGCTAAGTTATCTAGAACTATATTTTTAGACTATATTTAGGTTATATTTTTAGACTTAGGTATCACACGGCAATGTAAAGACGACCAAGGAGATAGGTTAACACATTCTAAAACGCATTTTGAATTTATATGCCCATTTTTATGAGAAAAGTTCACTGTCATGTGTATTTGTGCACTGCTAGCAGCGAACTCTTCAACCATAAATAATTACCGGCTATAGTACCGACATACACATATTTAATTACATTAATTGATGCAGAAGGTGTCCATCTTCTTGGTCGTCTGTACATACCTATCTAATCTAAGCGTGAATTATACAAAAAGACATGCGATGACATGGCATATATGCGTGAATTATTGACGATTTAGGCCGATTCCACATTAGGTCGTACGCGTTCTCTATGAACGCAGACGCACAATGTGGAGCCAGACTTACATTCACAAAACTGTCAAGAAAATAAATAAAAATCACAAAAAATACGCAAACAATACGCAAACCAGCGTCCTATGTAAAGCTTGCGATTATTTATCAAGGCACTTAAGAAACAAACCGCAGCTTCCATCCATTAAAGTATTCACAGGGAGGTCTTCCGCAACATTTAATATTATTCGTGGCCCCAGCAGTGGCGTAACTACAATGTCCGGGACCGATGGTAATTTCGTTTAACGAGAAAAGCGAGACCCTTTCTCCCAAGATTAACATCTCATTATGATGATATTTTCAACATAATTTAATTATCACTCTACACATTTACACTACCCTCTCCCAAATTCCTTTGTTTGGCTCCGTCCTTGGTTGCTTGGAAGAGATCACATTTTGTGATAAGGCCGCCAATTATACCTTCCATGTATAACGTTTAATTTTTAAGACGTTGTTCTATGTTCTGTTCTTATTAGTGTACAATAAAGAGATTATCTATCTATAAAAAAGTCTTAACATAAAATCGTGTTGTCTTCGTTTACTATTTTTATTATATTTGCAGTGCTCCTGCACCTTTATCACTACATAGTTTAAAACACAGTCGCTTCCCGCTGTCTGTCTGCCCCTATGTATGCTTAGATCATTAAAACTACGCAAAGGATTTTGATGCTGTTTTTTTAATAGATAGAGTTATTCAAGAGGAAGTTTTATATTTAAAGTACATCGGCATTGCACCTATGCGGAGTCGACAGTTATAAATAAAGATATAGGAATATCTTTATCTATCTAAAATAAAATGTATGTACTCGTAATAAACAGATCTAAGAATCCGAAATAAACTTGGGTAGTATATTTCCCGGTTAGCCAAGCCATTGTTACGCCACTGGGACCCAGCCAATGTAGTCTTGCGTCTATTTAAAAATTAAACCCTTGAATTCTGAGAGTAAGTACCGTCAGCATTGAAATTAAAAATAAATTTCAATTTCAGACTCCAACATCTCGAATAATTCAAGTGGCTCACGTTATGGGGCTTGCTGTAATTAAATAGAGCCTACGCTGATATTTACCTTACGTGTACGAAAACAAACTGGTGAGAATCTATTTCGCTATTTTGTTGTGCTCTCTCTGAGGTGACTGGTAAGTCTGGATGAGCGTTCTTCTGCCGTAGGTAGTAGGTATTACTATTATCTCCCCGCGTTCAGCATTACTTGCACTGTTGATTGCGTTATGTATGATGCCCTCAATGAGCAAAAAAGGTGCATACAATGTGCTTATGACTTTCTGACTTCTCCGAATCACACCTTTCTACTTTATTCTAATTTTCAGACCAAGTAGGTACTACATACATATAATCACGCCTTTCCCCCATGGGGATAGGCAGAAACTACAGAACGCCACCTGCTAAGATCCTTACACACTCCCTTCGCCTCGTCCACGTTCATACATCTGGTCATACACGCACGCCGGTTGCCAGTACTAAGTAGTACCTACTACTTGTAGGTACTATTTCATTCAAAATTTCAATATTCAAGACTGTGAATTTATATAAAGATCATCTATACATTTTTTAAATTATCGTAGTATACTAGACTAGGTTCCTGTGCGCGGTTACACCCGCGTAACTGCCGTTCCCGTAAGAACTTCATAATAAAATACTGCCCAACAAATGTTGTGCATATCTGTAATATATGTAAACACCTAATTTTTATTGTATATGTAATAATTGTCAATGTAAGTAAACACATTTATGTTGTTGATGTGCCTAAATAAATAAATAAATAGCCTTCCTCGATTAATCGTCAATCTACCACTGAAATATTTTTTTTATATCGGACCAGTAATTATAGAGATTAGCGAGGTTAAAGTAAATAAACAAACTGTTCGGCTTTATATATTAGTATAGATATATAGATAACTTATTCGATTAGGAGCTTCAATACATCGCGTGACGTCAAAGGGAATTACAATAACGCAACGACTCCTACTACGAGTACGTCATAATGGCCTTAGGGAAAACTCCCATCGACTCCGATATAATGACCAGATGTTATCTACAAGATGTAACTCCATTTACTTACGACTATTAGGGACTAAAATGGTATATTTACCTGAAAGGTGGAGATCCCGTGAACAAAACATGTCCTGATAAAAGTCAATATAATGGTTATATTGAAGTGTCTGTGTAGTAGGTACGTAAGTACAATGTACGGTAAGAAAAAATATAAAAAAATATGCAGGCGTTTTCATTTTATTTCCTTTGAATTTAGTTAAAAATGACAGTTTTGATTTATGGTTTCATAAACTTTTATTGTAATGAATAAAAAAAAACATATTCCATTTTTTACCATTTAGACTTTGTACTTTTCTATAAAGTACCAATTAAGTTTTCTTTATAACCTTTGCCCACAATCTAGCCTTACAGTCGGAGAAAAGATGGAAGACAAGGATCTGAATGTATACCGGGGACGTTAAATTTCGGAAAGTCGGAATCAGAAGTATTTCTATGAAGGAAGAATACCACCATGGGCTCTAAGTCTAAAAAACTACAGGCTATTAATAACCCCATTAAATTAACAAGTTTGCGTTGTCAATGACCCAGGTATGGTGATCATGAAAACTAATTAGATTGTATATGTATATTATGTCATTGTACCAACTATATTTGTTTACACGTGTTACCGTGTGTGTTGTATGTACCTAATATGTATGTTTATCTAATATATATATATTAATTGTTAAATGAAGCTTTAGTATTTAAGGAGAATAACAAAAACTTTGACCTTGAACCTCGTATGCTCGGTGAAGTAGCAAAAGCCTTGTGGCTAACTACCTACATAAATGCCCATCCGAAAAAAATATCTAGTCCCCTATTTGATTACAATGTTGTTGAAATACTCAACTCAACTCAAACATAAATAAATAAAAAACTGTATGTTAATTTCTAAACGAATCGTAGTTAGTGCTGAAATTGGCCACCTGTGACGGTAATTCTCTTTTTCATCATCTGTCAAAATATAAAGTACTTTTTTTCTTTGTCTTTGGCATTAGACCGTTTTTTAAACTTAAATCACGCCTTCTTTATTTATTTTCCTGAATTATTTATTTTTCTAAATAACTATGCTATTTTTTAAGCATTTTATTCTATTTTATTCAACTTATTAGGTATATGAATAAAACACACAACTACAACTAAAAGTAGATAATTTAAAATAAAACTAACTTATAAAACACATTATACTTATAATTAATAGTAATCACAAATCTACTAACAATAAGATTAACAAATTAGAAATAAATAAACAAATCATGATTAACAAAAGTCTGTCGTGTACCTACACTTTTTAACCGGTTTGTCACAAATCTAACTCTGAATATGGTTTGCTGAAAGAAAACTCATAAATGTGTTAAGCTCGCCATTGTACATCATCTTTGAATGTTATTCATTCATAATTTACATTCATGTTTACTATAAACAATTGATGTATAGAAATAAAAATACATCGCCAAATTTATGTACGCGCATAACTTGAGATCGACGTTACTAATTTGATTCATTAATTTTTTTTTTGTTTCTAATTTACGAGACAGAGTTTTTAAAATTTAAAAATTCTGTCAAAAATGGCAGTTATTTTTGACTGGCGAAACCCAGCTCAAACAGCCTGTAAATAAATAAAACTAAATCATTGAATTTACATACATAGCAGTATTTCCTTTATCGTTATGTTTAAAAGCAAAACCTTCAATTATCAATGCAATTATCACTTTATTAACAAAACTATTAACACCTAGACATTTATGGAAGAAAGCGTATTATTATTAGAATTGTATAAAAGGAAGACTGTTGTTATAAGAGTTATAACATCCATAAAGTGAGACCATACAAAGGCAAAGAGAATCGCAAAATCGCTCTATTTTAACTACCACTTATTCACACTATCTATAAAACATTTACAACACCTTAAATGCATTTTGAGCGATCAAATTGCATCTTGGACCGTAAATACATGTTTTTTTTTGATTATTTATGATACATTTTCATTTATGAATCATGAGGAAACTACGGGAAATAGTTTTTATATTACGATTATTATTTTATCACATCTTCGTTTCTTATGAATCGTTATATGATTCAGTTTTAGTACGAAGAAAAGACAAGGATCTTGGAAGAACTATAATGGTAAGCATTTCAGATTATGGCTTTCCCGAGAGCCAATTTTGTCAGATGGGTTATGTGGGCTGATATCCTGATGGAATACTCGTAAACATTTTGGTTAAACGTTTATAAATATTATCATCCGCCCGTTATTTAGTAAGTTAGGCAAAAGAATTTCCGCACTTAGCCTCCTGAGTGTGGCCTATGTACGTGATCGACCGAATAATTAATTTAACTACCCTAAATCTTCCCAAACTCTATCCGCCCCTTGATGGACATTGAGTTTGGGTTGTTCAAGCCGTCAGCTGAACATGGGCCTCCTTCCAAGGGAGGGTTTTGCCAAAATAGCCACGTTTGGTGAAATGAAATGAAATGAAAACGTTTATTGATAATGTAGACGAATCGATCGTACGTATTATAAGTCAAATACAATGATACAAATATAAAAAGAAAAAATAAAATCTTGAATAATAATAATAATAATAATAATAATAATAATAACACGACAGATATTTATTAGGAAGGGTATCTACCAGGGAGATTCTCTTAGCCCTCTGTGGTTTTGCCTCGCCCTTAATCCCTTGTCTCACTTGTTGCGTCACTGTCAGGCCGGGTACAACCTCAAACATAATACTGAAGAAGCAGTTATCTCACACCTCATCTATATGGATGACATTAAGCTATACGCAAAAACCGAAAAAGAAATGAAAAAGCTTATAGAAGTCACGACAAAATTTAGCCAAGATATAAATATGAAATTTGGGTTGGATAAGTGCAAGACGTTACATATCATAAAAGGTAAAATCAAACATGGCAACTATACAGTTAACGAAACCGACACAATTACAGCAATGGAACCAACAGATCTATACAAATATTTAGGATACAAACAACTTAAGGGACTCGACCACACAGCAATTAAACAGACACTAAATACAGAATATCGAAGGAGAATTAACGCAATTTGCAAAACACAACTATCAGGAAAGCATCTTATTAAAGCTTTGAATACTTTTGCCATTCCAATATTGACCTACTCATTTGGAGTAATAAAGTGGTCAAAAACTGACATCGAGCAGCTAGAGAGGACCACGCGCACAACACTCTCAAAACACAACAACCTGCACCCTAAATCTGCGATCGAACGACTCACAATCAAAAGACAGAATGGAGGGAGAGGCCTAATCGACATCCATCACCTTTGGCAGAAACAAATTTCTAGGCTAAAAACATTTTTCTATTCTAAATCTCGCACTAGTGACATACACAAAGCTATTTATCTAAATGATTTTAACTACACCCCACTTAACTTAAATGAACAAAATACACAAGATACAGACAACCCTGACCCACAGAACCAAAAAATTGAAAACTGGAAGAAGAAAGTCCTTCACGGTAGACACCCTCATGACTTAGAACAACCCCATATTAACATAGTGGCTTCTAATAAGTGGCTTAAAATAGGAAACCTGTTCCCTGAAACAGAAGGCTTCATCATAGCTATACAAGATCAAGTCATCAACACCAAAAACTACAGGAAATTTATAATTAAAGACCCTTCCACAACAAATGATAAATGCCGCAGATGCCACATTCAATCAGAAACCATACAACACATAACTGGAGCTTGCACAACACTCACACAAACAGACTACACTCACAGACACAACCAGGTTGCAAACATTATCCATCAAAAACTAGCACTCAAACACAGTCTCATACAAAACTCTAACACCCCTTACTACAAATACACACCACAAACTATTCTAGAAAATGATACACACAAAATATACTACGATCGCGCCATTCTTACAGATAGGACTATCCACTATAATAGACCAGACATCACCCTACAGGATAAAATAAGAAAAGTCACTTACCTTATAGACATTGCAGTTCCTAATACCCATAACCTACAAAAAACCATATGTGAAAAAATAAGTAAATATGCCGACCTTAAAGAAGAAGTCACAAGAATCTGGAGACAAGAAAAAGTTTACGTTATCCCGATAGTTCTCTCCACGACAGGCGTCATCCCCAGCCATCTTCTCCGTAGCCTAAAATTAATAGATTTAGAAGAATCCGTTTATATCAACTTACAGAAAGCAGCCATCTTAAACACCTGTAGAATAGTTAGAAAATTCATGCAATTAGAGGAAGAAAATACACACTCATCCTAAATACACACCACACACTGCATTTACTTGGCTTTGGCCCGTAAATGTAGCTAAAACCAGCCTACGAGCTGAGAAAAAGAACACGCTCGATAATAATAATAATAATAATCTTTATTGACATAATAAAATCCTTACATAATTGTGCGTACTCTGATTCCTATGCTAGTTTAAAACTGTATTACAGGAACCAGTGACTTCTCCAATATATCGTCACATAATATGTCAACAAGCTAGCGTTTTAAAAATATAAATACTATAATTAAAATTACTTAAAACAATCTTACAGCAAAAAAATAAAATAAAGAGGGTAAAAATAAAATAAAAAGTAAGATAACAAAAAAACAAACAACACTTAGCTACTACCTACATAGCATTTAACAGTTCATATGGTGATCGGTAGTACTGGTAGAATAGTGTGTTTGTATCGGATAAGAGGGCGGAGAAAAAATAATTAATTAGTATACATTTCAACAGTCATGTTATTAAAAAGAATTTAAATCTACAAATGTGGCATGTGATAGTCGCGTACTATAAATATAATCAGAATCAACCAGCGTGGGCTGGGATTCGGTCAGAAGCATAGAAAGCGTCGCGAGCCTCGCCTTGCAAGGACGACCGGACCCTATCCTAGCTTCCTACAAGTCTTTCTCTATCTACCTACGTTGTGACATCCGGAGAAGAAAGACTATAAGACACTCCGAGATCATTCTTTTGTCATCTTTTAAAGTCTTTGATTAATCATTTGTACATCTTTTAAAAACATTTTTAGTATCTAGGTTAGTGATCCCTATACATCGATATGTAGGTACTCGCAGCAGGAAATTGTGACGGAAACCATGAAACCTTTAAGTAAGTATCGAGTATAGGGAGCGCTCATCCAGATTTACATTTCTTTTTTTTTACAATTGGAACATACCTACAGTCTGATCAGTTGTCTTACATGTAGATTAACAATTACTAATTTATAAATTACATAGAATAGACTTTTAATTTAGTTGCAAATTCGGTGTGATAGCTAAAAGGTGCCAGTCTGCCGCAATGTAACCGATGGACTCATCCGCCAAACATCTCCATCCTCCATGTATTCTTTGATATTGTAATAACCGCGAGTCATAAGCACCTTTTTAACATATTTTTTGAATTTATGGTCCGGCAAAGCTGTTACATTTAGAGGAAGTTTATTATAGAATCTTATACAATTTCCAAGAAACGATTTACTTGTCTTAGATACTCTGTAAAAAGGTGTTATGAGCTTATCTTTGTTTCTAGTATTAAAATTATGTACGTCCTTCCTCTTGCTGAATTTATTCCTATTTTTACGGGCGTAAACTATATTTTGGTATATATATTCAGAAGGCACAGTAGGTATATTTATTTCTTTAAATAGACTACGAAGAGAATCGCGGCTTCCTTTTTTATAAATACCTCGGATTGCTCTTTTTTGTAATATAAAAATAGTTTGAATATCGGCGGCCGATCCCCATAATAGGATCCCATATGACATTACACTATGAAAGTAAGCAAAGTAAACTAACCTAGCTGTTTCTACATCAGTCATTTGTCGGATTTTCCAGACTGCATAAGATGCAGAGCTTAGTTTGTCAGCTAATCTTTCCATGTGTGGTCCCCATTGCAACTTGGAGTCCAGAGTAATTCATAAAAATATTGTTGATGGAGTTAAGTTTAATAGCTCCCCATTTAGTTCAACATTAGGAATGCTATTTGACACATTTGGTAATGAAAATCTAATACATTTAGTTTTACTTGCATTAAGAAGAAGATTATTGGCGGAGAACCATTCCGATATTAAGGTAAGTGTGCGATTTAACTCAGTAACACTTTTATCTTTTCTATCTGCAAATAAAACGATATCGCACTCATTCTTGACCACATTTGGAAGATCATTAACATAGATTAGGAATAAAAATGGACCTAGGACAGACCCCTGTGGAACTCCTATTTTGCCGGTAGAACTTTCATAAGTTACATTATCAATAGATACTTTCTGTTCTCTATCTGTTAAATACGATGTTACAAAATCAAGCGCTGAGTCAGTGAATCCGTAGTATTTTAGTTTCATAATAAACGTGTTATGATCAACGCAATCAAAAGCCTTAGAAAGGTCGCAGAAAATACCTAATGCATCCTGCGATTTCTCCCAAGCTTTAAATACAGATTCTATTAGACTGGAACCGGCATCTTGAGTAGATTGGCCTTTCGTGAACCCAAATTGTTTGCTGTTCAAAAAATTATTTAAGTTAAAGCATTTGATTCAACATTATTTTTTCAAATATTTTACTTAGCGCTGGTAGTATGGAAATTGGCCTATAATTTGAAGCATTATTTGAACAGCCTGCTTTAAAAATGGGAACAACCTTGCTTATTTTCATTAGGTCTGGAAATATTCCATCTCTTAAACAAGAATTAAAAATATCTGCTAGGATCGGGGCAATACTGTCAATCATGGAGTTTATTGCTTTGGTTGACAGTCCCCATATGTCTTATGTGCCTTTTTGTTTAATAGTTTTAAAGAATTTTATTATATCTACCGGATCTATAACTTTAAAGCCAAATTTAGACACATCAATAGTGTCATTTTTCCTCAACAGTTTATCAGCCACTTTCGGTGATGAGGAGAGAGATTTAGTCGTTTCAAGGGGTATATCTGTAAAGTATTTATTGAAAAAGTCAGCGACAGTGAGTTTATCCGAAACTAATTTATTATTTATATTTAATGTTACTGAACCATCGTTAGTCCTATTTTTACCAGTTTCCATATTTATCATTTGCCAGGTTGCTTTTATTTTATTATCAGAAGAAGAAATTTTTTTCTCTGCTCTAGCTTGAGCACACACGTTTCTAAATATTTTTGAGTATTTACTGACATAATTTCTAAAATTGGGATCAGGTGTAAAGGACCTCATGTCATATAACTCATATAACTTGTCCCTACATTGGCGAATACTATTAGTTGCCCACATACTAAATTTAATTTTAAAATCTACATTTCTATATTTTACTTTGCATTCTTTATTGAATTCTTCACAAAGTTTATGAAGCAACATGCTGTACATATCATTTGGATTTTCATAACTATAGTTTAATGAATATAGTGCAGCATTCACATTTTTACTAAACTTTTCTAAATTATTTTGGGTCAAAGGTCTTATCTTAATTTTAATATTTTCTTTTACAATAGAATCACAAAATTTTACCAACTGGCATTTATGATCAGAGCGGACCCCAGTAATTAAGGACTTTTCCTCTACTTCAAAATTAGTAATTATGTTATCTATGCAAGTGGCTGTTGATGGAGTAATCCTAGTTGGTTCATCAAATAAACAATATAAATTAAAAGAAGTAAACAAAGATATAAAACTACATTTTTCATTTGATTGATCCAATATATTAATATTAAAATCCCCACAGATAACAATTTTTTTATTACTTTTAAACTTCTTAAGAATGTCTTCCATTGTGGACAAGAATAACAATAACTCAGATGATGGGGGTCTATACACACAAAGTATTACATACATTTTAGTTTCTATGCATGCAGCTTCACACACTCTTTCAACGGATAGTTGAGATATATCTTTACGTTCTTTAAAAATAATATTGTCTCTGACTAGTATCAGTGCCCCCCCACCCTCTGCTGATACCCTATTGAACGAGCTGGCAACCCTAAAATCATTCACACCGAACCCCATCTTGTGTGCCTTCAACCATGTCTCAGTAAAGTGTAGTGTAAAACACATAAAGTCTGGGTTATATTTCTCACAAAAAAGTTCAATATCTAATAATTTGCCAGAGAAGCGGTTTATATTTTGGTGTGTTAAGGTTAAATACCTAATATGCTTCTCTTTTGTCACACTTATTGGTTTAAATTACTGACTAAATTGATCTTAGTATTATTACTAACTAGCTGATGCCCGCGACTATGTCCGCGTGGTGTTTGTTATTTCTTCGGTTTTAAACTATACCACGGGTACTCATAAATTTTCTTAGATTTAAATTATTTAAAATGTTGACTGGGGATGTAAGGCACCGCAATGCAAAATTTCATTTAAATTAGTGCAAAAGTTTCGGATATTAGCCCTTACAAACAGAAATAGACAAGGTAACAAAAAAAATATCTGTGTTCTATTTTACTTCTAACATTATCCTGACTCGGTAGTGTTTTTTTTTTCTATTTACACACATTCCATCTCTGTAGTTTTATTATATGTACTAGCGGCCCGCCCCGGCTTCGCACGGGTGGACTTTTATACCTTACCCCTGCCCTACCCTAACCCTACCCTACCCCTACCCCTACCCTACCCTACCCTACCCCTACCCTACCCCTACCCTACCCCTACCCTACCCTACCCCTACCATACCCCTACCCTACCCCTACCCTACCCCTACCCTACCCCTACCCTACCCCTACCCTACCCCTACCCTACCCCTACCCTACCCTACCCCTGACCTACCCCTACCCTACCCTACCCTACCCTACCCTACCCTACCCTACCCTACCCTACCCTACCCTACCCCTACCCAAAAGTATCCTATGTCCTTCTCCCAGTTCTTAGCTACCTCCCTACCAATTTTCAGCCAAATCGGTTTAGCCGTTCTTGAGTTATAAATAGTGTAACTAACACGACTTTCTTTTGTTTTTAAAATGTATTCTGCTATTCGGGACGGAAACAAATCCAACAAATCAAAAACCATGGCAATCGGTCCAGCCGTTCTCGAGTTATAAGTGTTGTAACAAACACGACTTTCTTTTATATATATAGATTGTGTAATAATACTAAGGTGGAAACGTGCTAGGCCAATCAAGGGATTATCAAGTTTACAATAGGAAATCTTTAATAAAGATATTGCATTCACCAACACTTCTTGTCTTCCAAAGGAGTATGAGACCTTAACGCCCAGAGATACTCGTCCATAATGTCCATATAGAAAGAGACGTGCACTTAATGCAGTGCAGTGCTATAGGTAGGTGTTGTAGGTATATGTTCTTCAATAACGAAAAACTGCGGAATTTTTACGGTCTATGATTGTAAAACGAACGTGCATCTGACGTAATTATTACGGACCGTGAAAATCCGGGTAATGTTTTTTTTTTAAACACAGTATTTTCAAATTCTGAACTCACTTAACATTATGTTAGTGTTATAGAATTATTTTGGAATTGAGCTCATAGTTAAGGCACCTTTCGTGGAAGAGAAATTAAGATATATTATCAGATGGACTGAAGCAGCTTACACTTATATCACTGCATATTATAAAACAAAATCCTCCGCCGCGTTTGTATGTCTATCTCTTCGTCATAAGCTCAAAAATAACTGAACGAAATTTCATGCGCAAGACTCATGGGCAAGGTTTAAGTAAATAATTTGTCAAGTGTTTATTATATTTATAAATTATGTTAACCTGAGTTTCTAATAATAACATAAATAATAATTGTATTTACGCAAAGTAGGTTTTACCTGGCTTTCTACGCATTCGCCACTGCACCGGCGGCGGCGCCGGGCTGCCTGAGCCCGACGAAGCCAGCTTGAAGCCGTCTCCTGCAAAAAAAAACATTATAATGAACAATCATATAATAAAATTTCGCACTGTGGTCGCAATACAACAGAATTATTAAGAAAATATATTAATATTATATACAAATTCTAAACCATATCTCACTGTTCTTCCTGTACGCAATAAATAATTATTATCTATACTAATAGTAATAAAGTATTGATTGTTTGTTTGTATTGAATAGGCTCCGAAACTTCTGGTTGGAAAGATCCACTATCCCCGGATATCATAGGCTATATTTAATTATGCAGTTCCCACGGGAACGGGAGTTACGCGGGTGGAACCGCGCGGGAACTATTTATTATATAATAATAAAAAAACATAAATATACCAAGTTAATTCAAAACAGTTGGAGTAGTATAACAACAACTAGTGGTCAGTATAATTAAAAAAAATATTAGCCTTCTGCACTCCTCATAAGTGTGCGAAATTTCATACTGCTTCTTTCGCGCAAATTTCATATAAAGGAGTACAACGTTTATGGTTCACGTAATAATAATCCAAATAACTTTTAAGAATCCGTAGCGACATCTATGAGCATCTTTATAAACTTAGTAAACGACACATCAACTCGGTCTCCGAGTAGCAGCTGACTTCTCGAGTTACATAGTAACCATGAATTTCCACAGATGGCGTAGTAAGTCGCTCCTTAAAATCAGTTTACTAAATAAGTTTATGATACAAAAAAATCATAATATTAATTCAGTGACGTCATAATAAAACACTTTAAGATATAAGTGTGTGTTACTGATATTAATAGCGAATGGCTACAGCCAAAGAAACAAGGTTAATTTCAGAGGCCCAAATAAATTGTGTAATAAATAAATAATATGTTGATAACTTAAATAAAAACCTCTTTGTAATTGTAGGGAGCTATTTAGCTGTTATAGCTTCTATTAATGTAAATATATATAGCTAACTTAAAAAAGCGGCATATTTTTTATGCAATAGATTTTGCTCCAACCTATGACTTTCAAATTACTTTTATTACGGGACTGATATTTTTAAGGCTACTTTAAACTGAATCACAGTATGAGGACTGAATTTGAATTTCAAATCTTGTCGCAGCGCCACTGTCGACTAGGTCGTTTTAAATCCGGAACAGGATCGTAAAATTTGATATAGATGTAGGTATATTAAGATTTTACAATCTCGTCCTTCGGTATTACTGGAGGCCGCTGTGAAGGATAACATATTATTTACAAAGTAATTGTAACATAGCAGTATAAGTCGCGCTTTTAAGTCTCTGAGACTTAGTTCAGTTTCGAAGACTAACCTAGGGTTCGATTCCCAAGCCGAAAAAAAAATCTTTGATTTGTATTTTTTTTCGCACGGACATGTGTAGTTATTTTTGCTACTTCACCAGGCACAATAAGAGCTCCAGCCTAGTAGAAATCTTTGTGTAAAATCTAAGATTCTTTCCAAATCAGGTTGGTTGAGGGACTACCTTTCGCGTCATGATTGTTATGACATATGTGTTTTTAACAATTGCTATAACAAGTGTATATCAGAGAATAGGCAGCAGCGTGTGTTACAACGTAATACCTACTGCTGTCACCAACCCGCCTGCCAAGCGCGGTGACAATGGCATCCTGCCTCAGGAGGAGGCCGATGTTTAGCAGTGGACGTTAAACCGGCTAATGATGATAAAACCGAACGGATACGAAAAAAATTGTATTTTACAGAATTTAATCTTAATCAACTAAATAACGTGAAGAAAGCCCTAAACTGTAAAACTGAGACGCTGATAAATATTTTGTTGGAATAGAATTCGTTGAGGTATCTATTAAATTAAACAACCTGGTCACGCACAAAGGCCTAATCAAGAGGCTCAGGAGCGGAAACCATTAAAACCCCAGCCTATCGGAGCGCTCGAAAATTGTGATACTGAAATCCTAAAGGTATAATGAAAACAAATTTGAATTTTTTTTTTGGTGTAGTTAAATAAGTATTTTTTGTGTTATGCAGACGATGTTCTAGTTCTCAATTTAAACGATTATTACATTGAATCCAATATGTTTATTTGTCTCTTGCCAATATTAAAAAGGCATAATTTGTGTTTTTTATATTTTTGTTACGAATATACTCAAAAACTACTGTACCTACTCGCTAATTCTTTCACCATTAGAATGCTACATTATCCCCGGGTCACATAGGCTATATTTAATTATGAAGTTCCCACGGGAACGTGAGTTACGCGAGTGAAACTCCGCGCAAGAAGAAAATATTTCGGAGTTATAGATATTACAAACCTTTGGTACAAACCCGTTTTTCCTATTAACAACAGTAGCAATAACCGTAATTGATGGTCATTAGAATGACAATGGTGTTATCTATAGATAATAGATATACATCGTAATTAACTGATGATTATCTAAACGTTGTCTATCATTACTTCCATCATTCACAATAATGTCAGCCAATCCCCTTGTTATTCCATACAAGGACACACTGATGTACACAAAAGCACGTTATATTTATTAAATTGGATGGAATATTTATGTAATCTATATCTATACCAATATACAAGGTGTAACGGAAAGGGTATATACATAGAAAGAGCAAGGCTTCTTTGGATCATAACAAACGATATGGCAAGGGTTTCAACTCAAAATAAAATAAAAAAAGTCAGTATTATTTTGCAAACAAAAAATAAAAATGCGGAACCCTTTATTCAGAAATACCAGGAGTAAGAGCTTTATTTTTACTTGCAAATAGTTCATTGACATCGATCAGCTGATTGAGTGCTAGTGATGTATTTATTTCAATTTGAAAAGTTTGGTTTCTGGTATCTATGAATTTAAAAAAAACCATTTCTTCCGGACTTGTAGAGATAGGATTAAATAACCCTTGCCATATCGTTTGTTATCATCCAAACAAGCCTTGCTCTCTTTGTACATACCCTTTCCGTTACACCTTGTAGAAAGCTGAAGAGTTTGTTTGTTTACTTGAACGCGGTAAATCTCAGACACGACTGGTACGATTGCAAAAGTTCTGTCAGTTTTAAATAGCCCATTAATCAAGCAAGGTATATATTTAATTATGAAGGTTTTCTACGGGAAAGCGAGTTAGGCTGGAGAAACCGCGCGCGGCAACTAGTGTTCCAATAAAAGTCAAAATCCATTAATCTCTCCGTCAGCGACCGCCATCAGCTGAACAGGGCATCCTCTATGGGACTGTCCGAGTCTCACTCAGGTCTCAGCGCCCTCTTAAATTTTATCTATACTAATAATATTATAAAGAGGAAAGATTTGTATGTAAGTATGTTCGTAACGAAATGGTTCAAAAAGCACTGGACCGATTTTAAAAATTATTTCACCATTTGAATGCTACATTATCACTGATTGTGTATATATATGCTATATTTAATTATGATGTTCCCACGGGAACGGGAGTTACGCGGGTGAAACCGCGCGCGGGAAGCTAGTTTGTAGTTTATAAACCATTGAATAGGGCGAGCTTGCCTTTATACCTGTTGAAGTAGCAAATGCCTCGTGGCTATAACTATATGAATGTCCGTACGAAAAAAAAAGAATGTCATGATTATGATTATACATCTAAGTTTATTTTTAATTGAGCAAGAGGTTTTCTTTTCCTCCTTAGAGGAGCAGCAGATTAAAACAGCCTTTTATGTGTAAACTATGTCGACGGATCATGAGTCATATTGAATTATATACTTTATGTAAAACTGACAAGGTATATAATTAAATATCGCTCAAAACGTCGCTTAGCTCTATCAGCCGCCGCCTTACCCCTCGATTAATTGTTTATGTACAAGTATAATAGCGTTTACTTAATATATAGCAAAGAAATTGATGTTTTTCTTAAAGTGCTAAAACAGAACTTTTTGTGCTGTACTTCAGATTTTGACACTAAACAGAGGAGTTTCCACTGCGAGGATTTTAAACAATAATATGGAACCATTTAAAGTAAAATCTCAAAAATAATCTATAATATGATTTTTAGGTACTCAAAGATGACTCAAAGGAAAAAAAAGGTCATCACAGTGACATGTGTCAACTGTCACGCATACCTTTCCGTTTCAAACAGAGTGACAGTAAGAAAAATTGTGGAAGCCTCTCCACAAGTTCACACCAGAAGAACTGAACCAAAGAGTATGAGTAATATACATATATATAGTATGATAATTACTTAACTGAAACTTTCAGTAGTATGGCTGCAATCAGTGATGGGCAAAAAGTAATTAGATTAATAATTACAAATTACAGTTACATTGTAATTTGTAATTAAAATACTTTCGAACAGATTACTTAAGTAACTAATTACAATGAGTACTTACTGTAATTAAATACAAAGTAATTTAATTGCAACTTAATCTAATTACATTATAGCAGATTACATTATAACAGATTACCTACATATTATAAGTAAGATGATAAAACGTAATAACACATTTATATTAGTAATTGCCGTGATGGGAAAACTTAACTAAACACTTAATGGTGTCGTGGGACACCAGGTAGGAACGAAGTTCCTTCGGCTAATGTAGAATCGACACAATTAGCAAAAGAAAAATCGTGCTCAATTTTATGTAGGTTTTCTTGATTTTTCTCTTAAATTTTGCTGATTAGTTTTTATTTAAGTACAGGAAAGTAGTTAGGAAATTCAGTATTTTAGGAAATAATAAATTAAGTAAAATAACCCCCCCCCCCCCGCGACCCCGCACATATCCTTACTACTTCCCGATGACGCCGCGCCGTACGGTTCTAACTTGCAGTACCTACCTACATCGCAGCCATGCGATGCAAGCATGCGACATTTCAAATTCAACGTTTTTACAATTACAATATAATTGAATACTATGTAATTAGGTTACATTGTAATTAAATTATTTTGTATTTAAATACATTGCAATTAATTTCATAGCACATCCAAAGTAATTGAATTACAATGTAATTGAATTATTATGTAATTAGATTACATTTTAATCAAATTATTATGTAATTCAATTATTAATCAGATTACTTAAGTAACTAGTTACGCCCATCACTGGCTGCAATGCAATCATGTTCAACGAACATTGTTTTTTGTTTATTTCCGTCTGGGAATTCTGGGATAAGAACCGGTAAAGAATTATTTAAAAAATGTGTAAAGTACCTACTCCTCTTTCTTCATTATTTTTATTAATTTAATATAATTCAAATTCGTCATTTTTGAAAGTAAGTAGGTACTCTAATAAAATGATGTATTTGTTTGAGTAATAAAATTTTGTAATTCCCGTGAAAGCATCATTGTCGCTTCCGGATAAAATTGTATTAAGTCCTTATTCATTCCAATCTAATTTATTTACATTTTATAAAATATGAAATAAAATGGCCTTAACGAACATACGGAAGCGTAAAAGCGGAAATTTCATGATTTGTTTCATGATGATGAACAACATACTAGTAAAATAACTTACAAACATAATTTAAATTAATATTAATAATTGCAATAATATAGTATAATAGTCGACTATTCTTTGTTAATTTGAGTATGTAGGTACTTTTTACAATATTTAACTAACGCGACAAAAATTACCTTAAATCTCACAAATCGTGAATTTGATTTCCGGTACGGTCAAAAAGATCTTTACATAACAGATTATTTTTCAGGTCTGTATGAGGGACTACCTTCATTGCCTCGGCGCAGACTATAATCAGTTGGTACCGATTGTCATAACATCGTCTAAGACAATGGTATACCAGATAATTCACAGCAGCGTTTACCAGTGTACCTGTAAACAACACCCTGTCAAGCGCGGTGACTAAGACGGGGGGTCCGAGGAATATCCATGTTCAACAGTCATTCAGAGTTCTAAGACTACTACAGAATTCAGACTGTCCGTGACCACGACTAAATAAGCAAAATTTACTTTTTTTAAAGATTACTAGTAGAGTTTTGCAGTCTACTAGTATTCTTGTTAACCACCCGTGCTAAGCTAAAATGCTTGTGTTACGAGTGGGTTCCCGTCAGTAGTGCTATGGGTGGGGATCGAACCGGCGACCACAATATCACAAGTCCGACGCACTTGCCATTGGGCTACGGCCGCTTCAAAATTGGATACTAATTGTATGCTACAACTAAAAGGATACTATATTGTAAAGTTTGCCGCGTTACTTCCCAAACATTGATCACGTCTGTAAAAGGAGTAGCTTTGTAACTCGGGATAAGATTTAGGTACCAAATTAGTGCGAGTTTCCTGAAAGGAACTAAAACGTTTGCAAGTTAGAGAGGCTTAATTAACTTAGTTTGGAGATATCAGGTTACTTAGACGGTACTAACTTTGGCAAAGTTAACCTAACAAAACAGTCCTTTGGTTTGGCTCGGTAATTGTGAAGTTAGTTTAAAACAAATGGAACGGTATACAGTTAAAGTTAAACTTAGTAGCGCTAAAAGCTTCTTCAAATGGTGGAAATAACTTAATTTGTAGTGTCTTCAACTGGACCACAAACGTAACTTTATTCTTTTAATTAGAAATCGCTATTTCCTTCGTTTTGGTAAAAGGGTATTCTATAAATGTACCGTACCTTTACAACTTGAAGATTTGTTGGATGTATACAGAGGGAATATTAGATTTATTGTTTTAATGGAAAACAGAACTTTTAATGGAAAATAAAAAAAAATGGAACGACTTCTAATTTACACTCGTTCGCCAGGAATATAAAGACAAAGACAAAAAGGAATAATTTAAGATTCTTAAGGGAATGGAAGCTGTTATGTATGCAAAAAAATCGTGTGGTTTCCGGCTTAGAATAGATCACCCCATATCCTCCCATGGGTGTCGTAAAAGGCGACTAAGAGATATATGGCTGATGGATGAGCAGCAGCATCGATTAGCTCAAGGTTTACATCTTACTGCGATCACCAATCCGTCTGCCAAGCGTGGTGATTATGGCAATATCCCTCTACGATCCTGGCTTGCCAAGGTCTGTTAAGAAGAGGCCCATGTTCAGCAGTGGACAAAAACGGGCTGTTGATGATGATGATGATACAAGTTCTGGATATTAACAAAAGGCCGTCGGCCGCTGGGAGTTGGGACCTGTGGACGAACATCACCAACCCCTCTAGAAATACAAAGTATAAAACAAAGTCGCTTCTCGCTGTCTGTCTGTCCCTATGTAGGTATGCTTAGTTCTTTAAAACTACGCAACAGATTTTGATGCGGTTTTTTGTAATAGATAGAGTGATTCAAGAGGAGGGTTTATATCTATAATACATCAGTATTGCAACCGTGCGGGTGTAACTAGGTAATTGGGGTGGGGTCGCTAGTTAAATTTTTAAAAAGACATTAAGTATGTTTATTTAAAACAAAAACCGGGAGGGTATCTCAAGGAGACAGTATGATAAGTATAGAGTCATGTGGGTCAAGTGTGCGCATTTAAACTTTGATGCTTCAAAAACTCGAATATTATTAGCAGAATGAAACAAAACTGTGTTAATTTGTTAGACTGTTTATTTGTTATCAACTTAGACACAACAATAGTATTATCAGTAGCTTATATTTTAAGGTAATATTGAAAATAAAAACCCTTTCATATGCGCACTTTTACCCCAGTATCGGGGTATGTGTACGCAGCACTGTGGGTAAGTGTACGCAACAACAAAAAATATATATTTTAGAACATAAACCATATTATATTATAATTATAAAATGTTTTTATCACAGTCACTTAAAGTAATCAACTAAATAATCTTCTTAAATCAAAATATGAGATCAAAAACTTATAAATCTTTAGTTATTTCGTCATACATGTATCACAAATAAAAGTGCCGCGTTCGGAGTTGGTGCATTGTTCGTGCCACCAGGCTCCACAAAGGCTACATTCAATCCAATCTTCAGTCGGTGGATCAGAATACTTTTCGCCACATAAGGGGCAGTAATACTCATTTTCGTCATTTTTTGGTTTCTTAAGAGTCTTATTTTTAACATTCTTTTTTTTGGCAGTCTCAGATGATTTTGTACTAGTTTTCTTAGTTTTAAGTCTTTCTTTCAAATCTAGTCGTATTTTCTTTTTGGCTAATTTCTCTTCTTCCTCTTCTTTTTTAGCTTCTAACTCAGATTTATAGGGACTATCAGTAGCAATTATTGACTTTTTGCCTTTTCGTCGTCGATTTTGAGACGTTGCTTTCGGTAGAGCTTGTATAGACGACAATGGTATGAAATCTTTGCTGGTTGAAGCTACAGATGTTGGTGAAGATGCAGCGGTGGCTGAACTGGTGTTTGTCACTGGACATGATTGAGCGATCACTAAAAAGTTTTGTCGAGTTTGCTTGTCAGTGTTAGATGATGTCAATGTATGCTCAGTAGTCAATAGCAGATCTTGTGCAGGTTGTCTGAATGTTGTGGTAACTGTAAAGCTATGCAAAGAAGAGTCTTGCTCTGATATAGAAAGATTTTGTAATATCGAAGGTGAAGTCGTTCCTGCAGTTTCCAAAACTTCTTGTGTTGGCTGTGTAGAAGAGGTAGACGCTACTAAGTTTGACAAATGTTCTGCGCGTGATGGAATCGGATCGTCTTGGAAAGGTTCCTGGGCTGCTGTAGTCGGCAATACCTCTTCAAAATTTTGTGCAGGAAGCATATCAGTTACAGACGCTGCCGCAAAATCTTCCTCCGAAAATATGTCTCTGTCTATTGTCCAGATTCCAGAAACTTTGAAACCCGAAACCGCATTGCTAAGCGAAGCTGCTTTTTGGAAGGCCTTATTCACCAATTGAGCTATTTCTGTTTGTCCAATCACGCGACCTGGATGGTGGCTTAGCCATTTATCACATGCGTAAGCGAACTTTGTTTTCAGAGGCCCAAAAAACCCACGATCTAAGGGCTGCATCTTGTGGCTACTGTGAGGTGGGAGAGTAAGCATGTGAATACCATTATCACGACAAAACAGTATAGCATTCAGAGAGATGTGGCTGCTATGGTTGTCCAAAATTAACAAGACGGGATTATCTTTGGTTGGCTGAACATTGTCTTTGAAATGGCGTAGGTATTCTAGAAACAGGCCCGTATTTATGAATTTTTTTTTATTATATTCCTTTTTTTATCGTATTTTCTTTTACTGGCACCCTTTGAAATTAATAATTTAGCGGCTTCCAGCTGTTCATCTGTGACGATGCATCTATCCGGCTTTCCTCAAATAATCTCGAGGCATTTTGCTTTATATTGGTACGCTGAAACAAAACATAGCAACACATGTACTAAGAAATGCATGCGGGGTAAGTGTGCGCATGCGCACACTTACACGACAGGCTTCTGCGCACACTTAACCCAAACCATCGAAACAGGATTGTATGAATATCGTTGATAATTGCGTCATCATAACAATTTAAACATTGGCAAATAACAAACTTGATAGTATGTTGCATTCGAGAGCAAAAAGCATATTTAAAAAAAAATTACATGACTACAAAAGATTACGCGTCAAATGTGACAAAATATCGTAAATATTTTAGTAAAAATCTTCATTTACCTGTTATTCCAAAATGGCGCGCGAGAAGCCGCTGTAATACGAGCGCTTCGCAGGATGTCCCGCGGGGTACTGAAGAGGGGGATTGTCGTCCCTTTGAGCTATATATTTTTCGAGATATTTAGAATGCGCACACTTAGACGCTGCGCACACTTGACCCACATGACTCTACATGGCAAAATGTGCTCTTATGATAATAGGGAGCCCCACACAGGTTCGAGTTCATTTTAATTTCTTATATTCATCATTATTCTAGATATAGATTATATTATAGATTATAGAGAAAGTATTAAAAAAATACATAGATCGATTTTACTACTAAGAATACATCATTCTTTTGCTGAGTAACCACGGTGTATATCAAAGACTAGTGTTATTTTTGTAAAAAGCTGACAAAAAAAAGATTTCTTGCTAAACATACTATATTGTAACTCAAACACTTTCTAAGTCTTGATTACTAAGAAAAGATTCGTCTTTCTTCATACATCTTTCAGGTAAATAAAATTATTTCATTAAAGGAGACACCATTACCGCAACTGTATGTAACATTAGAGTTTCGACATTTCAGTTGTTATGTTAATGCACATCGTACGTGACAATCATGACACACATTTTTTTAAAGCAAATAGTCCCTTATAAGCTTCTGTTAAAGTTCAAACTCCAACTGCTTAAGGACTTAATGTGTCGCTTTTCGAGGCATCAGAATCGTTAGATTTTATTATAGGCGTGAAATTTGACGACGTTTTCTGCTGAGGTTCAAGCAGGTGATAATACCATATATACTTAGGTCTAAAATAACGTAATAGCATTAGTACCATAGGTATATTGAAGCTTACTGCTGAGGTGGTTATTATTAAAATATATATATTGCTGTCGTTGCAAACTTTTTTTTTTAGACTGGCATTTACGTCACGGATTTTGCTAGTTCACCGGGCTTAACCTTAGCTAGTTGACCAAATTGTATATAGATTTAGTTGACCAAATTCATCATCATCAGCCCGTATAACGTCCACTGCTGATCATGGGCCTCCTCCCGGGGGAGGGTATTTGCCATAGTCACCACGCTTGGCAGGCGGATTGGTGACCGCAGTTTTATGTTGTACCACACAAGAAAACGCTGCTGCCCGTTCCTTGATATACGATTATTATAGTTGATGTTATAACAGGACCAACGGGACCAACGGCTTAACGTGCTTTCCGAGGCACGGAGGGTAGTCCTTCAACCAACCAGACCCGGAAATAAATTTTAGAATTTACACAAAGATTTCCTGTCCGGCGTAGGGACCGAACCCACGACCTCCGAGATTTAAAGCGACCCAAATACCGTTACGCTACGGAGGAAGTGGTTGGAGGAATTGACCAAATTGTATGTATAGTACTCATTTACTCACTAATAATTATTATTGTATATAACATACTCATTTTTAATTAGTATCTACCTATTCAAACTGTTCATTATCATAACTGTGGATAATTGTAATTGGTCTAATTAGTTAGTAATATTATTTTTTGAGTAAATATACTTATACATTGAATATTTTGTAAATATTTCAAGCGCCGTTATTGCTATCGAACTAAATAACGCTTAAATATTTATTTTATTCTGGTTTTAGACTAGCGGCAACATATATGTCATCTGTAAAAAATATCTGAAATTAACTGTTTAGCTGTCACGGTTAATGATATAAGTGCAGCCTAGTGACAGACAGACGGACAGCGGAGTCTTTGTACCTAATAGTGTTCCGTTTTTACATTAGGTACGGAAACTTAACAAAATATAACCAGTAATAAGTTGCTAAAGAGCCTTTGCGGCTCCAAACTTGTCATCCTTCAAGTGTCGTCAATAAAATGTTCGATTAACGTTTCAAATGTTATAAAACCGGCCAAGTGCGAGTCGTATTCGCGCACGAAGGGTTTTGTACCATTTTCAAGTGCCTACCTGTTGCCGTTATTAATATCGAGCAGAAGAGCAAAAAAAAAATTTGTTGTATGACACACCTTTAAATATTTATTTTATTTTATTTTTAGTATTTGTTGTTATAGCAGCAACAGAAATATATTAGTTGTAAAAATTTCAACCGTCTAGCTATCGCGGTTCTTGAGATTCAGCCTGGTGACAGACAGGCAACGAAGTCTTAGTAATAGGGTCCCGTTTTTATCCTCCGGGTACGGAACCCCAAAAACGATGGTTTGTTAATCACATATATTGAAGTTTTGTAATTTTTACATTAAGAAATAACTGAAATGGCATTAAGCTTGACTTCATTGCCATTATTTTAAATTAATGTTGATGTTCTCATATGGACATTACTTTATAGACGACACGGGTCATAAACGCGGTACAATTTCAAGGTAAAATCATCACATTTTGCGTCCATCTGATCTTACCGACCGAAGAATAAAAAGCGTAAACAAAAAAATCACATGTAAATATTTCGTTGCAAAATCATAGATTTATTTTTTTAATAAAATAAAAAAATAATTATGAATTCTAATTTTTTACACCACTAACATTTTCCAGGAGAACAAGAGCAAAAACAAAAAAGGAATAACTTAAGAAGTTATTAGAAGTAAGTTCTTGAGATAATAAGAGCTGAACGCGCTATATATGGTATAAGTAATAATAAAAGATAAATCTCAATAATATCAATATAGCAATCTCTTAGACCCTAGTAGCACGAAGTAGGTAGAAGTATTATAAACTTTAATTAGGATGTGTGATTCTATCCAAACTAATAAAACGAAAGTGTTCGTTTGTTTGCTTGAATTCGCTAATCTCAGGAACTACTGGTCCGATAAAAAAAAAACTTTCAGTGTTGGATAGCCAATTTAGGCTTTAAGTTATATTTAATTATAAAGTTTCTAGAGGAAAGGGTGTTACGCGGGTAAAAGTGCGCATGGAAGCTTTTATAAGATATAGTTAATTGGATTACGGGTTTCCCCACAATATAGCCTCTTGATTGGACGTTTGTGCTCGACCCTATAGGATAATTAAATTCCTTCCAAAATTCTATAAGCAATTCCATTTTTTCTAGAGCACTGAAGTGTATCATTGTTTATTCTGTGACTTAAGTATTATAATTTTCCAGGCAATTACTTCTCTCAAAGCATACCTGTGACAGGAAGTAAGAGACGCCACACATTCCATTAAACAAAAGCTATTAGCTCCACGCCTGATCTCATTGCGGTTCGGCGGACTTCGGCGGTGCGGCGCAGCGTAGCAAATTACCGTCTTTATTCCTAGTGAGGATATTCTTGTTGCTAATTGGTCATGAATGTATTTAATTCAAGTTTAATTTAGTTTCTAACATTTAAATGTGAACACTGGGGTAGTTTACAAAGATTTGTAGTGGAGCCGTAGAGAGTAAACCGATTCCAAGACTGGCCGTACCAGTCTTGGTATCGGTTTTAGGATAAAACTAAGACTTCTTCTCCCTCATTTCATAAAAAAGGTTCCCGCTTCTGTGAATATAGTCGAAGTAAAATAAATACCAGTAGGATAAAAATCCACAAATAGGCACGATATTTCAATGTAAATACTCGTAGGTCCTATAAAACGACAATTGCTTAAGACATTCAACTAATGGAAAGTTCCGACCAACCTGCGTTTTGTCGGTTTTCGAGCAATTTCCTCAGTTATTTGCAAGACCAACCATCCAGCGAAATAAATGGATTGAATATTGCAATAGGTATTACTTGACATCATCGAGAGTATAATCCTTGACAACGGCTGAATAATCATTTTTTTTATGTTGTTTTGATATCCACTCTTTATAAGGCTCTCTGTCTTCCTATTTAGCTTTTAGTAATGGACCTATAATACTGTAGGTATTGTTTTTCAATTTTGATTTGTCTGTAACTGGTTATTAAATGGGAATAAAGGATTCGCATCTTCGTGAGTATTAATGTCTATTATTGGATAGGCAGCTTCCGAGGTCGTGGATTGGATTCTTCCGCCGGACATAAAATCTTACTGGAATATTCTGGATAGTTGGATTGGTCTCCGTGCCCTGAAAAGCACGTATAGCCGTGGTTCCCATTGTTATAACGCACGTGAACTACCGGCTACAGCAGTTCTCTATGGGTTACGGAATAATACTGTGTCACCGACCTGTCTGCTAAACACGGTGACTATGGAAAAACCGTCCTTCGGGAAGAAGCCCATGTTCAGTAGTGGACTTAATACGGGCTGATGATTATTTGTTAAAACTTCGTGACTCACCTGCTATTTTTTCAAAGCACTGTTTTGGTGCATTAAAATAATACTACAAAAACTTGTAAAATAATGAAGTTAGTGTTACTTTGAACCGTATGACCCGCCGTATTTGCAATGTATATATTCCAAAAAGGTGACCAAGTCTCTTATATGGATATCATACACGTTTCATTCTTGGTATGAACATAAATAACAACGGCTTGCATAATGAGGTTACCAACCTTTACCTACCAAATTTCAAAATCGAGAGATCATGATTTGCATACAAGCGTTTCGGCAGAAACAAGTAAGTCATTTGAAATACACATTTATTTTGCATTACGCGTGGTGTTTGGATATGTTTGATTCCAAAAAGCTAATCTCTGTGATATTGTGCTTAATGTAATCCTCGAGCTTTAAATTTATTCAGTGATTAGAACTAATTACTGAATACTATGAAACAAAACCACCCATACCCTTGTCAAGAAGATAGATTTACAATAGTTAGTATTTTGCGTAAGGCTTAGAATGGATCCATTCTTCCTCCATTTCAAAAATACTGTATATAGTATCCCCATCTTTCTGCAATCACCAATTCCCCTGCCGATCGTCGTAGTTACGCCTATATCACCGTCATAGACCCTCAGCCTCCGAGAGGCCCGCACAAAACTCCCCTAAAAATTGGATTGCCAAGGTCTGTTAAAGAGGAGGCTATGAATTTTATAAGTTGGTTTTAATTTAAATTAACTACTTTTAGTTGTAAACCCTTACCTAAATAAATACTTAGTAATATGCAATCTCCGTAGCGTAGCGGTAATTGGCTCACTTTCAATCTCGGAGGTCGTGGGTTCGATCCCCACACCGGACAAGAAATCTTTGTGTAAATTCTAAGATTTCTTTCCGGGTCTGGTTGGTTGAGGGACTACCCTCCATGCCTCGGAAAGCACGTAAAGCCGTTGGTCCCAATTGTTATAACATCATCTATAACAAGCGAAACAGGGAACGGGCAGCAGCGTTTCCCCTGTGTATCACAACATAACACTGCGGTCACCAATCCGCCTGAAAAGCGTGGTGACTATGGCAAAAACCCTTCCTCGGGAGGAGGCCCATGTTCAGCAGTGGACGTTAGACGGGCTGATGATGATGAATATGAAATAATGCAACAAAAACAAGGAATCTTGCGATAGCTACTTAAACTTACTATTGAGGACTAACATATCGGTCCTTGTCGTCACTCATTACCTGCTATCAAAATGATATCAGTTAAAATGTATCCCACAACTGTTCCATTTTACGCAGATGTGTCATAAAACATGTGCCTGTTCCGTAATAGAGTTTCAAAGCTCAAGTCGAAGAAAATTGCAATATAGCTGCATTATTCATGAGGAAACAAGCACGATGAGAATTCAAACGTAGTTCAGTAAAATTACGAGCTTGAAAAATCGTGATATTTTAGTAATAACTTTGTAACAAAGTAAGCTAACTTAAATACCGCAAAAAACGTTTCAATTTAATTGCATTTGCTTATCTTTTAAAGTTTGGAACTAGCTAAGTGTGAGTGGAACGCGCACAATGAAGATTTTGAATATTTAATATAGTCGTAATACTTTAGTCACTTATTTAACTATTTTTTCAATGCCTTCATACACCCGAAAATTAAAGGCTCGCGTACTATAAGAACGACAGTTGCACAAAAGAGTCTAAAAATCTAGCGCTCTACCTGAGCCTAAATTCATGCACAGGTAACGTTCTCTTGCGCACGATGCTTAGTTTAGTTTTAAATAAGGTTGGAGCCCTGCTTTCTTTTATCCTTGGTAAATTAGCAAAAGCCTCACTTATTATATAATAATATGTCCGTTAGAAAAGTAACCCCAGAAAGAAGCTTCAGTCTTGAGTCACCATCTTAATGTTAATTTTTGTATTGTTTTAGCATGTATTTGATATTATGGCGGCCAATGAATGTTTCAATATCTAAAATAAATCAATTTACAATTACAAATAAACAAATAAATCAAAACGTGTATTTTATTTACAAATAAATCAAATACACATTGAAACAAAGGCATATAATAACATCGTTGTTTTACTCTAATATAAATGTGTTTAATGAAACCACAAATAGTACGGATGCTGACAATAAAAATGTTTAGGACCGTCTCCACAGTATACGATGTAATAAAGGGCGTGCAGATAATTATCTTCGGTAAGTACCTACACAATAAATTGGAAGAATACATAAAACGAAAACGCAAAAACCAATACTGTATCATGCCGGCTTTAATATTATATGCGTAAAATTTACCGTTGTTTTCTACGTTTGTTTCACACAAACCATGTCTTATTAATTCTAGAGATCAGAAGCAGAAGGTCGGACATGCCGTTATACGTCAGAAACATTCGTCGTATGTGCCTTTATCGTAAACTGCCACTTGCTTCTGAAGTATAAAGCCAAGGATACACTAGGGGACAAATGTCGTGCGACACGTGTCGCCAGCGACGTTGGGTGAAGTAACACGACATTGTCGGACTTTAGTCGACATGTCTGGCAACATCGCACGACACGTGTCGCCAACTACATCGAATGAAGTAGCGCGACGTTGCCGGACTTCGCTCGACATGTCTGGCAACATCGCACCGCAGCCAACAACACTACCTCGGTGGGTGTAATGATATCGATTGCCTTGTGAAACAAAACTTCGTGATGTCGCCAGATATGTCCGGCGAAGCTTCGCGAAGTTGCACGACTTCGCCTGACGTCGCTACGGACATAAGTCGCGCGATGTCGCCAGATATGTCAGGCGAAATCGGCTGGCTTCGCTTGACATGTCGCCGATACATGTCGTGGCACATTTGTCTCCTAGTGTATCCTTGGCTTTATAGTACATCCGTCCCTATGCTTCTGAGGTCTAGAATTACATTATGAACACAACAAAAGAACAGCAAAATCACTCAAGTCCCTCACCAGATAAACCAAACAAACATTTTTGTTGATTAACGTTAATAATATTATAAAAAAACAAGGTTTTTTGTAACGAATAAACTAAAAAAACCTACCATATTGATTTCGACAGCTCTTTCACTTTTATCCTGCAACTATCCAGGAGTAACGTTGACTATATTTATGATGAGGTTCTTACGGAAACGGGATCTACGCGGCTATTTAAGAAAAGCCATTCTGCGTCATAATGAAAGAAGGCAGTTTTTTTTCTGTAATTATAAAGAGGAATATAGATGGATATGCCTTTTTCTGACTTCAATGAATGTCTAGCTTCCCACGCGCGGCTTACCCGCGTAGCTCCCGCCCCCGTGGGAAATTCATCATTAAATGTAGTCTATGTTATTCCTGGATAACGTAGCTTTTTATTGTAGAAAGAATTATCGAAAATAATCCAGTACATTTTTTTTTAATTTATTCGCACAACGTACATACCAAAATACAAAGCTTTTCTCTTTATCACTACATAGTATGAAACAAAGTCGTTTTCTCTGTCCCTATATCCCTATGTATGCTTAAATCTCTAAAACTACGCAACGGATTTTGATGCGGCTTGTTTTTAATAGATAGAGGGATTCAAGAGGAAGGTTTATATGTAAATACATCAGCATTGTACCCGTGCGGAGCCGGGGCGGGTCGCTAGTTATATTATACATAAAATATTTCGAAAAAAATGTTCGTTGTGCTCTTTTTCATTACGTCGTCGCGTCGGCAGTATTTCAAAACAAACAAACCAAAATAAAAATTGCTGGCTTCATTGTAAATAATAATGCGTCCTTAATAATAAAACCTGTTACCTACACTCCAAACATTCTAGTCACGTTACCCTAAGATTTGATGTGGAAAGTTTGCTGACTATGTAACGTGGTTTGTTTACTGACCGACTGGAATTCATATTTCTCTGCTTTAATTAAAACTTCAATTGAAGTAAGTATGTGTATAATACCTACAGACACTAATACACAAGGCAATGAAACAAGATATTTAGATTAATTCATCCAGTAGGGTTAGCAGATAAATGTCTATGAGAACAAAACATTATTCGCTTGTGAGTTTACTAAGTCGCCGTGTGGTTTCCAACTCTAACAGCCCGTTTACATCCACTGCTGAACATGGGCCTCCTCTTAACATACCTTAGCAAGCCAGGGTCGTTGAGGGATATTGCCATATCACCACGCCTGGCAGGTGAGAATCCTTGAGTTGATAGATGCGTCTTCCCCTGTGCTGTGACGACACCTATGGTATGACATGAGGTGGTCTATAGACTACCCCATATGTCCTATAGGTGTCATAAAAGACGATTAAGAGACAAACACCTGATGAATCCTAGCAGCATCTATCAGATTGATGATCTTTCTGCACCAATCTGCTTGCCAAGCGTGATGATTACGGCAATATCCTCAATGACCCTGGCTTGAAAAGGTCTGTTAAAGAGAATGCTAATGTTCAGCAGTAGACGTAAACGGGCTGATAAAAGATAAGTGTGCCGATAGGCCTCCGATTCACGGGGCCGGATTGCTTATGCGTACCTACCCGGCCTCCGCCAACGGCGGATCGAAGGAGTGTCCGGGAGGTTTTAGAGGTGTACGGTCCTCTCCTCGTGGTATGAGTTGAGCATACCAAGCTATGGAGAGGTCGAGTCCCACATATCCCACCGCCAGCGCGCGAATACGCTGCCGCGGCGGTGGGAATGCGCAAATGCATTTCCCGCCGGACAACAAAAAAAAAGGCCTCCGAATCTCATTATAATATTTCATAATAAAAACTATTTGCAGCGTGTACTCCGTGGAGGCGCTTTGCGTCGCCACTGGCAGGTGCACCAATGCTGACATAACCTACTTCTGTTTTTTCTCATCGAATTTTCATGACGTATTAATTTGCTAATTAAAGTGTAATTATATAATATATAGCTGTTCTTGTGAATATATTCTCCTTCTGTAAACATATCAATGTTTATAGTGAGCACAGTGGTACTTATTATTATATTATATTATTCATCATCCCGTGCTCCTAAACAAGTAAGTAAGAAAGGAGTCCCTAGAAGGAGGCAGTTTTGGTATTAAAATACGTAATACATCTGCGAGAAGAGGTCCGTCAATATCCGCAAAACAAAGGAAGATGCAGCCAAGTAGTTTTGGGGGACGACAGTATTCAAAAGAAAAAAATTTCAGTATTTGTTTGAACATTTTATTTTGGGTATGGAAAATAAATTATATTTATTTACAGAACTATCTTCACTAACGCTATCAGTATACAAATCTCGTGGGTGGCATAATTATATGAATTTCATAATATAATTATATAACCTACTGGATTACGTAGTTTTCTAATGGTAAAACATTTGTTGGAATAGGTCCAGTAGTTCCGGAGCCAATTCAATGAAAACGAACAATAATATCTCCTCTTTATAATATAAATATATACAGACAGATACAGGCTTGACTAAAATGTGTGTATATGTTATGGACCAGATGATTAATGCGGGCATTATGAATAATGCCTAGCTCTATCGGGCTAAGTGACTAAAACTATCTTAACTTCATTATTTATCACATTGCACGGTCATTATTATATACATTGCGTTACCGCTACCGTGTCGGTTAGTAATATAATAATTGTGCGTATTTTATATGAGCAGCGCAAAAGGTTTTTGGGTGGTAAAAAAAAAAATAACCTAAACCTAAACCAATGGTGTTCCATTGAACTTAGTAGTGTCAGTGCATTTTTCATAATGACCGGGCATTATGTATAATGCCCAATTTCTCACTTGGTTCATGACATATATATAAGTATCTACACACATTGCAGTCTGTAAATTCATAAAGACTATAATGACCTCAGCCGCCATGCTTTACTAACTGCATCACAATAGGGTAATTACTGCAACTAATCGCATTAATATACCCGCTGCAAATTATGAAACACTAGCATTCCCGTGCGGTTTTACCCATGTAGCACCTGTTCTAATGGTAAAAGAATGTTTTAAAACAGTCCTATATGATATGACTATGGCTTTGATTAAAATGTATTTCCTCTAGTAGTAGGTAATGTATTTAATAGTATTATGTTAAATGTATACATTAACTTCATAATTTGGCACATTAATGTTTTTGTATGCATAATAATCCCTGCATATTAAAGTATTTTTACCGACGTCATGATACGAATTTAACTTCTACAAAAATGTATAAACATACCTACTGTTATAAGAACTCTGCCGGATGATGTACCACGTTTAAAATAACTAAATCTTTGTTAAGTTTAAAGAAAGAAACGATCTTAACCGAAATGCATGATACGACTGACTTAAGTTAGGATGTACTACCGTTTTTAGTAGATTTTGTAAATAAGACTATAAACCTTCTCTCTATACTATTAATGCACATTCCGTTATCACAATTAAGAACAAAAGTAAAACTAATCCGATGATACAAAAATAAGTGATCACGAACTACATCGTTAGAGACAATTTGCTATTTTCTTTTCCTGTATAAACTTAACAAGAGGCTAGTATTCAGACAGAATAATAATTTATTGGACGTCTTTAGGTTTAGTATCGATTATTGTTTAAGAAATGTCTACACAGCGATCAAGAGTATAAACTAATGCATGTATGTAATAAGTAGAATTCACGCTCGATGTCAGCAGGCAGTCTGGCAGTATCTAGAATTAACAACTATAATGGAGAAAGAAGACTAAAAATAGCATGGAATTGTGTCCAATAGTTTGCGGGATGACATTCGGCATGAAAGCTAAAAACCTTATTAATTAGTGGCCTCGCGTGGTCGACGCACGAGCGTTTATCTAAGCTAAAAACTAAAACTTGTATTAAAAGGTAAATTAATAGATTTACTGTAATGATGTTCAGCAGTGATCGGATAGTTTTGGGGGCAGCTTACAATATTCGCGGATCCGGAAATATTGTGGTGGGTTTGTTTGTAAAATATTGCAAGTAAATAATTTAACGAAGTAGGTAAATGATATATCAATATAAATAAAAGCTTAGTTTTGATAAGATTCAGAGCATAATTATTCAGTACTCGATGACATTTTTTTATGAAAATATAAAACTCTACATCAAAAACCATAACGGTCTGCGTACATACATGAAATAATGATGAAAAATACTTGAAATATTTTATTACACCCCGAGTGAGACCTTATCTAGCCACATTTCGTGAACGCACATAAAATTCGACACATAAAAATATCTATGCCACCGGAACATATAGATAGCAACTGAAACAGAAATCTATCCATATCTTAGTTTTACTTTTATACAAATATCAATAACATACATAATAATATTATAACATTACGTTCATTGTTTTTTAGGGGAGTTTTGTGCAACTGTCGCTCTAATTTACAGTTCGTGGGCCTCTCGGACTTCGGGTCTACGAGGTCATCGGATGGTTCTTTGCAAACTAAGGGTCGGGAGGGCGAGGGGGGAAACACGTTCAGTGGTTACGGTAGTTGCTTCTTAGATCTGGAGTTCGGGGTACAGTTCCGGGACTAATTTATCAATGAGAGCCACGGATAGTTGATGTGGTTGGGTGTGAAGTAGAGTGTTGGCATAACCCCGAAACATACGGATTTAATTCCCTAGTGCGGGAAATTGATTTTATGTGTATATGGAGTTTATAAAGGAATTTCAATTACCTACCAACTAGCTTTTCCGCGTAGATTGGGATCTACACGGGACAGCTAGGTTCCCGTGCTAACCTCGTCTCTAAATATATATTCACTTGTTGTTTTCTATTGTTAAAATAATTTCTAAATTGATTCAGTAGATTCAGAGATTAAGCCCCACAAACGTAACCTCTTTATTATATATTAAATTGTCAGCGCCGGATCTACGATTTTTTCGAACGGGGCAAGAACTTGATAGGGCGCCCCCTCTCCTGAGCGTTTGAGATAAATTGTTCAAAAAACTCACTAATATATTATAATAGGTGGCAATTTTTGTGATCGAAAGAATACTCTTTAATAAATTTGCACTCTTTATTATCTATCAGCTAATAACTTTTTCTCTGGTGCGACATCACATAAAATATAGCAATCATCATCATTTCAGCCGTAGGACGTCCACTGCTGGACATAGGCCTCACTCATAGATCTCCAGTTGTTGCGGTTAGAAGCGGCCTGTATCCACCGTGATTCCGCGGCCTTAACCAGATCAACTGTCCATCTAGTAGGTGGACGTCCTACGCTACGCTTGCCGATCCGCGGTCTCAATTCGAGAACATTTCGGACCCAATGGCCATCTGTACTCTGTGCTATATGGCCTGTCCATTGCCACTTCAACGAACTAATCCGTTGGGCTATGTCAGTAACCCGCGTTCTTCTACGTATCTCGTCATTTCTGATTCAATCTCTTAGAGAAACCCCGAGCATAGCCCTCTCCATAGCTCGTTGAGCGACTCTGAGCCTGTTCAAGGCCTATAGTGAAGGACCACGTTTCCGATCCATAGGTCATCACTGGCACCACACACTGGTTAAAGACTTTCGTCTTCAGGCACAGACGTATATTGGAGGAAAAGACGTTGTGAAGTTTCCCGAACGCTGCCGATCCGAGTTGGATTCGGCGATTGACCTCCTTCTCGAATTTGGACCTACCTAATTGGACTGCCTGTCCAATTAGGTCGGTATGCATATGCGTTAACAACTTCAAGAACCGTATTCTCAACCATTATAGGGGCAGGCACAACATGGACGTTAGACATGATTTTCGTCTTGTCCATATTCAGTTTCGACCGAATGTCGAAACCCAAAGGCTTTCTCCTAGTCCACGAACGCTAAACAGAGCGGCAAGTTATACTTTTCGGTCTTCTGTATTACTTGCCGCAGCGTATGTATGTGGTCTACTGTACTATAACCTTTATGGAATCCGGCTTCTTCGAGACGATTCACAATAACCCTGGAGAACAGCTTATCGACATGGCTCAAAAGCGAGATAGGTCTGTAGTTCCTAAGTAAGGTGTTATCGCCTTTCTGAAAGTACAACACAGCCTCGCTCTTGTTCCATGCTTTAGGCGTGGTGCCTCCGAGCAAGGCGGAATCGAAGAGCTTCTGAAGGATTTTAAGTAACGGTAATCCACCCGCCTTCAGGAGCTCTGATGTAATTCCGTCCCTACCCGGCGCCTTGTCGTTTTTTAGCTGTTTCAGGGCCATGCTTATCTCGTACAGGCTGGTGTCCGGGATATCCTCGGTATAGTGTCGATCAGTTTGGCTCTTGAAAACAGGCTTGGTGACAGAAGCATAGAGCTGCCCGTAGAACTTTTCGACTTCCCTTAACACTTCCGCTTATGTCAACGCAAGACTGCCATCATACATCTTAAGCTTTGTCATCTGGCTTTGCCCAATAGACATATCTCTTGCATACAGTTTGGAGCCCTGGTTACGCTCTATCGTATTTTTAATACGGGAAGTATTAAAACTACGAATATCGTGTCGCAAGGATTTTTTAATTCGTCTATTAAGCTGCCTATATGACTTAGCATCATGGTGAGATTGCAGTCTTAGCGAGCGTCGTTCAACCATTAGGTTAAGGGTGTCTTTAGAAAGTTTCTGAGTACTACTGGTAAGGCAAGCCTTGAAGACCGTATGGACAGTCACTACGAGCCTGTCGTTGATCTCGTCCACTGATGCGTCTTCATCCAGACAATTGAATCGTTTTGAGAGCTCAAGTTGAAAGCTCTCGGGGTTATCGATCTGAGCGCCAGTAGGTCGCAGCGTAGACTATCAACTCGTCCTCATCGTTTTTCTTGCCCAGTTTCGCATTGAAATCTCCCATAACATCGTTGAAGTGAGTTTTATGAGTATGTATGGCCCTTCTGATGTCCTCTTACATACACTCAACTTCTTCATCTGGGTGTGCCGAGGTCAGTGCATAGACCTGAATAACCTTCAGCAAATATCTTTTAGATACTCTGAATGTTAGGTATGCCACCCTGCTAGACACACTGTCGATGGTAATAATGTTGTTAATGAGGGACTTATGAACAAGAAACCTGACACCACCTTGTGACTTTTGGTCGCCCTCCCGGTAGAAGAATAGATTGCCAGATTTTAGGGTCATCTTGTCCTGTCCCTCTCTACGGACTTGAAACAACCCCAGAATATTCCATCTGAGCCTGCTCAATTTTTCTTTCAGCTCAACAATCCTTTCCTCGGTACGTAGAGTGCACCCGTTATGTTTTGCCAGGGCCAGTGTTCACCTGTGAAATTTGTAGCCACTCGTCTCCCGGGGATTCTTAGCATCCCTAGCCCCGCCGATACCGCCGGTGACTCGGGGCCAAAAATATTTTTAAGCTGATACACGCTCTCGTATTTTCAACATATTATATGATTTTGGCGCCCCCTGCAACTGCCGCCCGGGGCAGGGGCCCCGGCTTGCCCCCCCCCCCTTGATTCGGGACTGTAAAATGTACATAATAATAATATTAGAGTACAGTATTACACAAGCTATTATCTAACGCGAACAGAGTACACTAAAATTGTAAAACTGTGCGTTTCCATTCTACGTTTCACACAGATACATTGAATAAAAATAAAACAGGAAATGGTTTAAGGAATCACGTTTAATTTAAAGTATGAAAATAGATAAAGTAAATTTTCTTCATTTATCAATAGTATTAATTTCGCCAAAATGTGCCTTCATTTGGTCGCCGTGAGGCTCCGCATGATTGAATTTAAATTGAAGTGCAACATCTTACTGTCAAAATTATGTGTTCTTCGTATGTTTGAACAAATAAATATATCTTTATATTTAATTAAATGGATTTTGGATAACATAATATTGTCTCCATCATAATTCGAAGGATGTCGCCGATGTCACGGAGCCTGGTTTAGAGAAATAGATTCCACCATTCTAAACGCAGCTTAAACACATGTCCAAGCGTTCACATACGGTCGTCTTTGAGAACAAGGATTATCTCATAACTATACAGTAAACCTAAGACCGCGGCCACGAACTCGGCGACCAGCGGGGGAAGTGCGGCCACGGCCGCGGCCGGCGACTCCCCTGAGCCCAGTTCCAAAACCAACGAAATGCACGCTCTTGCGCAGTAGGCTGGAGCTCTGCTCGGCTTTTGCTACATCAGCGGACATAACCGGTGAAGTAGAAAAAGCCTCCAACTTCATACTGTCCATCCAAAAAAAAAGTAGCGGGGCGGCCGCGACATTTCTTTGATTGGCATGCAACGCTCGTGTGGCGCTGTCAAACTACCCAGTTGACGCCCCGCCAAACGCAAAGTTCGTGCCCACAGCATATACGTGCCCTTTCAGCTTACAGTCTTTCGAGGACAAGTGTTTATGACAGGTACTCTATTTAAGCTTGTGGTGAAGTCTAAGTAAAATAAACTGAATAAAATTGCGTGAAATAATAAATATTATAAACTATAATTTTTTCACGGCGTTTTTACTGTATTTTGATTGTTTTGCAGTAGACGCCTAACATTTCAAACCGTTAGAATATTTTTAACGATACCATATAAAAAGTACAATGGCGGTTGATTTATGGCATTGCATTGTCTATCAATGCGTTTCGCTAGTGATTCCATTAGGTAGACACAGCTATTTTTGTACATTGTCCGTAAACATTTGTACAAATTTGGAGATATCCTGGGATTTATAATGCCAGCATTTAAATAGTCAAACACCGATTTAAGTGACAAATAGACTGGTAGGGTAAAGGAAATAGGCTCCTCTCCCTAAGACTTTTACAACTTAGGTTACTCTAATAACTAATATTTTAATTTATAAACCAGCCAAGTACGAGTCGGACTCGCGCACGAAGAGTTCCGTACCATTGAGTAGGTAAACAACATTACACTATATTATAATCTATTTTTGTATGGGAGTCCCCTTTAAATATGTATTTTATATTGTTTTAATATTGTGTACAACACACATGCGGCAACAGAAATATGCCATTTCAGATAATTTCAACTGTCTAGCTATCGCGATTCTTGAGATAGATACTGGTGATAGACAGACTGACAGCAAAATAATAGGGTACCGTTTTTACCCTTCGGGTAAAAAACCATAAAAATTTAATCAAACAACAGTTCTAATTTATTCAATAACTAACTTCCCGCGGGCGTTTTCTCCCACGCAGCTCCCGTTGTCGTAAGAAGTTGATAATTGAATATAACCTATCTTACTCCGGGATAAATTAGCTTTCTAATAGTGTTTTTTTTTCGCAATCGATCTATCAGTTTTCTCTTTATATTATTAGTATATACCTATGTTGCTGTCAAAACTCTTAACCAGTCAAAAGTACTTTTAACTAGCAAAATCAGTCAATACTAGTTTTAGGTTAGGTTAGGTTATGTTTAGTTAGTTTTGGCTGATTTTGCTGATTAAAAGTACTTTTGACTGGTTAAGAGTTTTGACTGCAACATGACTGCAAAGAATGTATTCTTTTCAGGTGAAACGCCACCTGGTGAATACTACTAACCCATTAATTGTTGCTAAATTATACAACTGTCACAATTATAAGACGTACATATAAGTGTATGTACCTAAATTAATCTATAAACCTTTTTACGGTATTTACCTGTAAGTCAACTCAAAACATCCAGTTAAGGGGCAGTCAGAAATCTAAAAGTAAATTCTCTCTTTTGCGTCGTTTTTGCGAACGGTATCCGTATAAAAATAAAAAAGTGCTATTGGAATCTGCGATGACAGCAAAACCAATTTAAAAACGGCTGCGCTAGCCAGGTAGCTAAAAGTTCATTCGTTGCTCGGACGCTTCGTTTTCTTCGCAAACATTCAAGTAACTTAAAATAAAACCTTGCAAATATAATAAACGCGAAAGTTTGTGACTTTGTTACTCTTTCACGTAAAAACTATTAAACGGATTTGGCTGAAAGTTTGCACGGGAATAGTTTATAAGACCGTGGCGTAGCTAATTTTGAAATTTGCTACTTCACGAATTTTTCATTTTGTTTATTTTGCCCAAAATACCTTTACAATATATGAAAAAATGCGAGCTTTTATCATCATAATTAGTTAAGGCGAGGGAGGCACTTGCGCCATCCCTAAAACAGAATTCAATTTCTATACGAGAATAAAATGAATATTATATTGCATTATATTTCATACTCTTTGATACAAAAGTTATGACAAAATGAATACCTATCTATGCCTTTGTCGCAGCCGGATCGTGTAGTCCGCCGTGTTACATTACGGTAAGCCGTTATAAAACAGGGACATTTTGAAATACGGCGGTTTAATATTTAGCCGGATTGCGGAATGGGAATCCGCCGGAACGCATTCGACGCCATACTTCTATTTTGTTATTGATTATGTAGGTAGCTGAACATAGTGAAGTTTAATCAAAGGTAATTTTGTAATTTTTATAAGTCGATTCAAACTGAAAGCATATTTGAAATTCGTACAAATCAATTTACGAATTTCAATATAAAACCTTTTTGTGATTTGTATAAGGTGACTTTAAAGACTATTATTGAACGACACCTGATATATATAGCCAGTAAATACACCACAATGAATATCAGGTCGTTAGGCAGATGGTGGAACCGAGGCAAGTAATTTGCCGCCCTGGAATTGAATTGTGCATCTGCACGAAGGTACGAATGTGCTTTTACTGTGGTATTTTCTCTCAGTAAATAGTGGAGCGCACTCTAATTGAGATTTAATTAGACTTTACGTTTCTCTTTGAAAGCTGAGTATTGTCTATTCTAAACAGACAGTCAATTAAATGTTTTTAAACTAACGCGATTTGTACACATAATTTATAGTAGATGAGGGTCTTAATCAGTCTATCCGTGACCACGACTGGTGAGTAGAGCGACAGTTGCACAAAACTCCCCTAAAATAATAAAAGTCATAATCCCTCAATCTCATCTCCAGCGACCGCCATGAGCCGTGGTCCAAGCCCCACAGGGGGCGCCCTCTTAAGCAAGTTGCTTAGTTTGTAGTTTTTAAACCATTTAAGGCTGGATCTGCTCGCCTTTATGCCCGGTGAAGTAGCAAAAGCCCAGTGGTTACCTATGTCCACCCAAGAAAAAAAAACTACTGGTGTACCGAGATTGAGACTACCGTCTACTATAAATGAGGCAGTCAATTTTCAAGTAGTACGTTTACTGATTATGTTAGTTATGACCTCTAGACAAACTATTTAATTCAATGTTGAATATTACATAGGCAAACGAATACTATTGAATATTAAATTATGACTATGACTTTTTTAGATGCGTAGACTAATAAAAATCTGTTATTCAGCCGCTAAGAAAATTAAATGGGAAAGAATATAATAGGTACAGATAGTATTTTTTTATTAACCCTGAAACTATTTAAAATTTCAAAAAATATATAAAACGTAAGCTTATATAGTAAAAAAAAAAAACATATCTACTATATTTGTATGTCACCATAACAAAATTATCGCAAAATCTCCTTAAATCGTGAAAACATGTACGTTTACAGTTAGCGGAGATTTATGACATATTTGCTATTCAAATTAGCTGGTGCGACTCAGTGTGACAAGAAGAAGGTCATTTATTGTATGGAATACACTTGTGTTCAATTCTCATTTACCTACGTACCTGGAAAATGTGTAGTGATACATAAAAATGTATTTATATATTTTGCTATACAACATTTTTTCGACTAAGCATCGATGTATGTACCTTCCGATGCCCTCTATACGCAAAGTCGGAGAGGCCCGCAAACCGTAAAGTAGAGCGACAGTTGCACCGAACGCCCCAAAAATCTTAAAGTCAGTCAAGCCGAGGTCTAAGTCCCACAGAGGAACTCTTGCGCAGGTTGCTTAATTTGTAGTTTATAAATCATTTAATAAGGCTGGAGCCATGGTCGCCTTTATGCCCAGGGAAGAAGCAAAAATCGTCATACTTATAGTAATAGCGATTGCTTATCTTGCCATCTAGTTATGATACAACTAACTTACTTCATAATGAAATAGCCTATAGCCTTCCTCGATAAATAGGATATTTAACAATACAATATTTTTTTCTAATCGGACCTGTAGTTCCAGAGGTTTTCGAGTTCAAGCAAACAAACAAGCAACCCCTTCAGCTTTATATATAAGTACATAAAGAATAATTATTAACTTATAATATGATATAGGATGTTTTTATACAATAATACTGTTTAGTTTGATTACGTTATTCAAATAAACTATAGACTCAAGTTAGTTTTGTATGAGTCACAAATAAAGCCTTGAAATTAAAACGTAGTTTCATTAACAAAGTAGCTTTAGTTATATACAATGTACTTTGTTATTAATAAACATCTGGTGCAATAACATAAAAGCCACAAAGTAAAAAATAGTGGCCCTCTTAGGATAAATAATAGCCAAAACAAGTATCTCTGTTCACACAAATAGTTGTCTTGGCTGGGAACTGAACCCAAGACACCTGATCTCATAAGCAACAACCGTAACAACTGGGCCACCAATGATGCTTACAATTGACACAACGGATCCCAGCGACACCTCTACATCTTCATTTATACTCTTAACATCTCTCTACTCTTCATGTAACCCAACCCTTAGGCGCAAGTAGCTACTCTTAGAAAATCAATTTGCCATTAATTACAGGAATCCCATTAAGTTGCTTGTTAACTCCATGACTGGGCGCAATCTGTGTTTAATTACCGGCCGACTGCTATTGTAATAAGGTTGGCCTACTTTATTGAAGGGTACTCCACATTCGTCAGGTCTCACTAGGGCTGGACAATTTGAGTGCGGATACAAAATAAACTGAAAATGTTAAAGTATAGAGCAGTTATTTCTAGATTTAGCCAGCTAATACATACCTGTCCGTAGCAGATGGTTTAACTTAGTGCGATCGACTTTATTTAGGCTGGAGCTCAGCTCGCCTTCTTGCCCGGTGAAGAAGCAAAAGCCTTCTAGTAAAGTACATCATTTTCGTCCGAAAATATAAAAAAAATGATCGACTAACTTTAAGCTAAACCTAGGTGAAGCAGCTTTTAAACTTTCGCGTATCATAATTATCATAAAATTATCACCCCGTACAAAGTCCACTGCAGAACATGGGCCTACTCCCAAGGGAGGGGTTTTGCCATAGTCACCACGCTTGGCAGGCGGGTCTTTCTTACCGTTCCGTGGTATACAACTGCCATATGGTGTTATAACAATCGGGATCAATGTCAAAACGAGCTTTCGAGGCATGGAAGGTTTGTAGATGGAGTCCCTCAATCAATCAGACCACCAAGAAAGATATCTTAGCTTTTAAACAAAGATTTCTTGTCAAGAGGCATTATCTTCCAGTCAACCTTTGGGTTAAAATGAATAGTTTAAGCGGTGGAAACAAAGACTAAGTGATAAAATTTAGTGAGATAACGACTAACTAACTGTTACAGGTTGGTTTAGTCAAATATTAATCTTCGCACTTCAGCAGGGACCGAATTACCGTTATTTTTTTTATAACGATACCATTTACCGTTACGTTAACGATAAAAAAATAACGATATTAATAACGATACCCATAGGTCAGTTAACGTTATCTAATTACCAGTATTATTACCGGTTAAAATTGCAATTGTTATACCGGTAATTTATACGCCTATCTCTTTCTAACAATGAAGTTGGGGAGACTAGCATATTTTGGTGTTAGTACAAGTTACGACTAGCTAAAACCGGGACCCTATTACTAACACTCCGCGGTCCGTCTGTCTGTCTGTCACCAGGCTGTATCTCATGAACCGTGATAGTACCGTATTTCTATTGCCGCTATAACAACAAATACTAAAAACAGAATAAAATATTTTTTATTATATATTTATTATTATTGTTTATTATATAATATTTTTTAAGTGGGGCTCCCATACAACAAACGTGTTTATTTGCCGTTTTTTGCGATAATAGTACGGAACCCTTCGTGCGCGATTCCGACTCGCATTTGACCCGTTTTTTTAACTTAGGTTTCTAGCGTCCACTAAGTTGCAATTAGTGGGTGATATAAGATATTGTATGGGGTAAATTAGTCCCAACTACAGAACTTTGCATTGTGCGTGGTCTGACATGAACTTGGCCGATTTTTTATTTAATAATTCCTCTATCCTACTGTAGAAGTAATTTGAAAGATTTTTATTTGTTTACATTTTTATTTATTTATTTGGTTCTCCGACAACCTCCGTAGCGTAGCGGTATTTGGGACAACCTCCGTAGCGTAGCGGTATTTGGCTCGCTTTAAGTTTCGGAGGTCGTGTGTTCGATCCCCACACCGGACAAGACATCTTTGTGTAAATTCTAAGATTTCGTTCCGGGTCTGGTTGGTTGAGAGACTACCCTCCGTGCCTCGGAAAGCACCTTAAGCCGTTGGTCCCGATTGTTATAACATCATCTATAATAATCGTATATCAAGGAACGGGCATCAGCGTTTCCTTGTGTGGTACAACATAATACTGCGGTCGCCAATCCGCCTGCCAAGCGTGGTGACTATGGCAAATACCCTCCCCCGAGAGGAGGCCCATGTTCTGCGGTGGATGTTATACGGGCTGATGATGATGATGATATTTGGCTCTTCAACAATGAGTACACTGTTACATTAAAAAAACAATTATATTGTAAACTTAAGTCTAAATGTCTCACTACTTACAGAAGAGCACTGCATGCACTATAATATGAGCAAAAAATAATTATTATAAAATTTCAATACAATTAACATATTAAACTAAGTTGGATAAAATTGTCTTTCAAATAAAATTAAAATAAAATATTTAATAGATAATAATAATAATTAAATTAGATTACAATTTGATTAAAAAAAATTACAATATACCTTTACATTAAAAAGGTAATTTATTATTCATCATCATCAGCATTTCAGCCGTAGGACGTCCACTGCTGGACATAGGCCTCACTCATAGATCTTGTTGCGGTTAGAAGCGGCCTGCAGCCACCGTGATCCCGCGGCCTTAACCAGATCATCCGTCCATCTAGTAGGTGGACGTCCTACGCTACGCTTGCCGATCCGCGGTCTCCATTCGAGAACTTTTCGGCCCCAACGGCCATCTGTTCTCCGTGCTATATGGCTTGCCCATTGCCACTTCAACGAACTAATCCGTTGAGCTATGTCGGCAACCCGCATTCTTCTACGTATCTCCTCATTTCTGATTCGATCTCGTAGAGAAACCCCGAGCATAGCTCTCTCCATAGCTCGTTGAGTGACTCTGAGCCTGTTTCAAAAGGCCTATAGTAAAGGACCACGTTTCGGATCCATAGGTCATCACTGGCAACACGCACTGGTTAAAGACTTTCGTCTTCAGGCACTGAGGTATATTGGAGGAAAAGACGTTGCGAAGTTTCCCGAACGCTGCCCATCCGAGTTGGATTCGGCGATTGACCTCCTTCTCGAAGTTGGACCTACCTAATTGGACTCTCTGTCCTAGGTATACATATGCGTCAACAACTTCAAGAACCGTATTCTCAACCATTAAAGGGGCAGGCACAACATGGACGTTAGACATGATTTTCGTCTTGTCCATGTTCATTTTAAAACCTACCGTTGTGACGTTGGGAGACTCGGTTGAGGTCTTCGAGTATTGTACTGAGTTCTTCCATCGACTTTGCCATGACCACGATATCATCAGCGAATCGAAGGTGAGTGATGTATTGGCCGTTGATGTTGATGCCTTGTCCTTTCCAATTCAGAAGTTGAAGGTGTCTTCTAAAGTGGTCGTAAACAGTTTCGGAGAAATAACGTCTCCCTGTCTTACGCCTCTTTTTAGTGGAATCGCCTTCGTACTCTGTTCTTGTACTCGAACCGACATTGTGGAGTTTCTATACAAACATTTCAACTCTTCGATATACCGATAGTCAATACGGCATCGCTGGAGAGACTCAAGTACGGCCCATGTTTCGACCGAATCAAAGGCTTTCTCGTAGTCCACAAACGCTAAACAAAGCGGCAAGTGATATACTCTTCGGTCTTCTGTATTACTTGCCGCAGCGTATGTATGTGGTCTACGGTACTATAACCTTTTCGGAATCCGGCTTGTTCGGGAGGCTGAAGGTCATCAAGCTTTCGTTCGCGACGATTCGCAATAACCCTGGAGAACAGCTGCTTATAGACATGACTCAAAAGCGAGATGGGCCTGTAGTTCCTTAGTAAGGTGTTATCGCCTCTCTTAAAGAACAACACCACATCGTTATTGTTCCATGCTTTAGGCGTGGTGCCTCCGAGCAAGGCGGAATTTAAGAGCTTCTGAAAGACTTTAAGTACCGGTAATCCACACGCTTTCGGGAGCTCTGATGTGTTTTTTGCAAACTAATGGTCAGGAGGATGAAGGACAAGTCGCGATCACGGGCGCATTCTTCTCCTGTGGATCGGATAGAAAGCTTATAACAAAACGAGGCTAGTTACTACAATATAAAATTTATTAACTACCAAACTGTACGGTAACTTTTTAAAAGTCTATAAAATACAAAATTTGCGTTATTTATGAGCTTAAGTTAAGTTTATAAAATTTTAACCAATAGTCGCATATTTAATTGTTTAATTATAACCATTGGTTTGCCATGATATTTAATAACAGATAACATCGCAAATACGTACATTATACTATCTAAAAATGTATACATTTTTTCATATAATTCATATAGTATCAAAACCGACTCAGATACAACACAGCTCGCATCTAACCAACAAAAGCATTCAAAGATTTCAGAAACAATTAAAAATGCTTCATATTAGGCGTTCGCTCCAGTGGGTGTTAGTTTTTTAAAACCATAGAAAAACGAATCAAATCCACATAACTACTCCCAAATAGGGCAATGATAGAAATAATATCCTACTAATATTATAAATGCGAAAGTTTGTATGTGTAAAGTATGTATGTTTATTACTCTTTCACGCAAAAACTAGTGAACGCATTTGTCTGACAGTTTGCACGCATACTTTATAATATAAAGAGGAAAGATTTGTACGTAAATATGTTTGTAAAGAATTGGCTCAAAAAGTACAGGACCGATTTAAAAAATTCTTTCACCATTTGAATGCTAAATTATCAGTTATTACCGATAAATATAGGCTATATTTAATTATGAAGTTCCCACGGGAACGGGAGTTACGCGGGTAAAACCGCGTGCGGGAAGCTAATAGTTGACTAACTGGATTAACATATAGGCTATAAAACATCACGCTCCAATCCACTGAAGCAGAGTAACGCGGGTAAAACCGCGGGTCGTAGCTAGTCTATAATAATATTATAAAGAAGAAGATTGATTTTTTTTATAAAAGATTACTAGCAGAGTCTTTGCAAACTACTGTTATATATTACTATATTCTCGTTAACCCCTCGTGATAAGCTAAAATACCTGTGTTACGAGTGGGTTCGCGTCGGTAGCGCAATGCGTGCGAATCGAACCGGCGACCACATGATCGCAAGTCCGGTGCCCAGCAATTGGACTACTTGTCCGATTTCAATAATTCTTTCAATATTAGATAGCCCATTAATAGAGGAAGGCTATATGAGATGGCACGAGGCCAATACGAGCTGAGCACCAATAAAGAATCTTTTAAAATCAGAGTTAGCCCAAAGTTATTAAACTGGCTAGGGCGTCGAACTTGTGATCTTGAGGTCGCCGGTTCGAACCACACCCATTGCACAACCGACGTGAACCCACTCGTAACACAAGCATTTTAGCTTAGCACGAGGGGTTAACAAGAATACTAGTAGACTGCAAAATGCTGTTAGTAAGGTCAAAAAAAAAAACTTCGCAGTGTTATTGTATCTATATTTTTTGTATGTCAAACCACCTGCAAATGTACCTATATATTATTCCTGCGAATACATAATTATGATTATGATTATGATGAAGTAGCAAAAGCCTTGTGGCGAACAATCCGAAAAAAAAACTCGATGTTTGTTATGATCACTAAAATAAAATGACACGCGTGAGCGCGAGCCGTCTCGTACTCATATTTTTGTTGCCGCTCCGCTTAAGCCCCGCCCAATGCACGGCGCGCGCGCGGCACTCGTTTCGGTTTGGCAACGTCGCACCAGACGTTGCTAGATTTTAGCGAAATAACGCTATTAGTAACGCTATTAAAATACCGGTAAATCCTGCGATACAACGTTATTTTTATCGTTAAATATTTAACGTAACGGAACGAAATGTTTTGGTACTTTTACCGGTATTTTTTTGGTAACGGTAACCGTCCCTGCACTTCAGTACAGCTGATCTAGACTTTCTTATAACCAAAAGGATTAAAGTTACAACAAAACAGTGGCAGTTCTTAATATACTGGAATGATAATTTTATTCATTCACACCCTTCGCAAAGAGGCTACCGCTGTTGTGGCTTTAAGTTTTGAGATCGTTATTATCGTGTATTGTTGTAGAAACTACAAGTACGTTCAAGTAAAGAAAGAGTACTAAGGGGAATGTAAGAGAGAAATATTGGGAGCCCCGGGACGCGTATGGAAGACTGAAAGTCAACACGGCTCAACATCTATATTCTGCACTGGTACCCTGTGCGTCCCTAAAACTGCATTTGTGTGTGACCACATTCACTATTTGAGGTTTGTTCTTCGTGGAAAATAAAAACAACTTCTTGAGAGGGTTTCTTCTATTTATTTCTTGCTCCAGTTTCTTACATTTGTAGGGATGCCCGCCGTCTGTATCGATCGGCTGGCTGCTGCTTGTCTCTCGCACCCGAAGGGTGCGGGTAGATGGTGTCAGGGCTGTTGCCCTCTGACCATGATGCTCTGCGCTACGTGTAACGACACGTAGGTCCTGTGGATGCTAACTACTACTACGAAAAATAATAGTCGATTAGTATGGACGACTCGGGAACGTAGACTTATATTATGTTAACTACGTACTGTGGAACTAACTACTATTAAGGAAAATAATAGTGGATTAGTATAGGCGACTCGGGAACGTAGACTTATAATATAATAACTACATCCTGTGGAACTAACTACTACTACGGAAAATAATAGTGGATTAGTGTGGACGACTCGGGAACGTAGACTTATAAGTAATACCTATACTAACTACGTCCTGTGGAACTAACTACTACAAAGTTAGTTTTATACATAAAATCATTATTGTGTAGGGTTATCTACTGAGTCAGGTGACTCATTAGACACACCGAAGTACTCCCGGTGATATGGGTGCTCGTGACGCGTGGCCCACTCGGGCGGCCTGCTGTGGAGAGGAGCGATCCCTTGAATGTGGTGATGTTTAGACTTGTCAGCCTTCCGGAACATACCTACGGCGAGACGTCGAACGAAATCATCGAGCCCCTCGTGCTGTAGTCCGTCGGCGATCGTCTTGTTTCTCACGTAGTATGGAGCACCTACGATGGTACGCAGGGTGCAGTTCTCCTGAGCTAGGAGTCTCACCCTGTTGCTGTTTGAGACAAACGGCAACCACGCAGGTGCTGCATACGTGAGGCGGGATCTAATGTAAGTTTTGTATAAACCTAACTTTGTGCGTAGGGACATCTTTGATAGAAATAGAGGGTTGAGTTTACCTCGAGCTAACCTCGTCTTCGCGATCGTGTCTTTGACGTGCGACTGCATGCTCAGCTTGCGATCTATGGTGACTCCCAGGTACTTGATTTTATTTAACCAAGGTACCGATTGTCCCTGTAAAGTAATGGGCGGGGGTAAGCGCTTGTTACCAAAGATGATAGCTTGCGTTTTACCTACGTTCATTGACATCCTCCATTTGGCGAGCCAGTCAGGTAGCTCGTCCAGAGCGGTTTGAAGTAATCTCGCCGCTCTGCCGGCATTCAGTGAGGAGGTGTAGATGGCGGCGTCGTCGGCGAACAACGCCAACTGCGCCGGCTCAGCCACCGGGATGTCGTCCGTGTAGATGTTGTAACACGTCGGGGACAGGCAGCTGCCCTGCGGGACTCCCGATCTGATAGGGCGGTCGCCCGATGTGCAGTCTTCGACTGCGACATGGAAAGACCTCCCGCTCAGGAAGGAAGCGAGCACCTTGGTTAACCTAACTGGTAACGGGGAGGGAAGAGTGGTTATTTTATATAATAGGCCATCGTGCCAAACCTTATCAAATGCCTTCTCCATATCTAGGAAGGCGGCGGCTGTCTGTACGCGGCGGTTGAGGCTGTGCGACACATGGTGGAGTACTCGGATCAGCTGCAACGTTGTCGAGTGATCGTGGCGAAACCCGAACTGTTCGGGTCTCGGCGTGAGATACTCATTGAGATGCTGTAAAAAGAGTCGCTCAAACACTTTCGACAGTGTGTTGAGCAAGGTGATCGGCCTGTGGTTTTCAGGCCTCCTCAGGTCCTTCCCGGGCTTCGGCAGCATGATGACACGACCTGTTCGCCATGCCGCAGGGAAATATCCAGTACGCAAAATGCCATTAAACAACCTGGTTACCGTAGCTACCGCTCGATGGGGTAGCCGTCGTAGTGCGTTGTTCGGCAGGCGGTCCGGTCCCGAGGCCTTCCGCGGGTTGGCGTATGAAATCATGCGCCTAACCTGTTTGGGGGAGAAGACAATTGGTGTATCGTCGGGGGCGAGGGGCTTAGCTAAGTACGCCCTCACGTGCTCTTCCACTGCCGTCGTGTGGGCGGCATCTCGGCTCGGGAATGGGGTGAATTGCTTCTCGAGCGATTCGGCGAATATCTCCGCTCGGTCCGCGGCCTCGAACCGAAGCAATCCGTCGGCTGCAAGGAGGGGGCGGACCGGGGGTCGTTCACCCGACAGCTGTCGGCACAACCTGTGGACTGAAGGCGTATGATCGCTTACTTCGGTGATGTGCTGTTCCCACGTCTTATCAGCGTGGTCGTTGAGTGCTAGACGCACCTTCTCGACCACTCTGTTAAGTGTGGTTTTCAGCGCAGGCTCTCTGGTGATCTGCCATCGCTTCCTCAGCCTCCGTTTGTAATCTATAAGATTACGTATGCGGTTCGGGATCGGCGGCAGGTCGTTGGTTCTCGGCTCGATGGTGGACGACTCCTCCAGGGCTGACTTCAGGCACTGTGTAAGATTATGGTTTACCTTATCGACCTCTTCGGGTGTAGATACCGGGCTCGTTGTCACGGTGTCATGGACTATCTCGGCGTACTTATCCCAGTTAACGTTTGTGTGCGTCTTGGGATAAGCAACTCTCGTGGGCGGGCTAGTAATGGTCAATAAGACCGGGCGGTGATCTGAGGGGAGATCGAGCAGCACCTCCTGCTGGATGGTGGTCCTTAAACCACGGTGTAGTACCAGATCGATGATCGAGCTCGAGGTTACGCCATTAGGTAACATGGCGTAATGTGTTGGCTCATCGGGACCATCGATATAGTAACCGTGGTTAATGGAATCGGCTAAAAGCAAGCTGCCAATACGATCAGAGTAGTGACAGTACCAAGCGGTATGCTTAGCATTGAAGTCACCTGCCATGATCGTAGGGATGTCGGAGCTCAGGATCTGATGCACATCGCTGGTATCTAGAGTGACAGTGGGCGGGCGATAAACCGCAAACAGCCTTAGCCTCTCACCGGCGACGCTAATCAATACCCCTAGGGCGTACATTGAATTAAGCTCGATCTGTGGAATGTGTTGGTGCACGATGTTCCTCCTCACGAACACCGCTAGTCCTCTGTAGGCGCGACCCCCATCAGTGACTTCCTCCTTACGGTAAGAAATATAATTAGGTATCGCGAAACGTTCGTTGACCTTTAAGTGAGTTTCACTTACTAGTAGTACATCTACTTTCCTTTCCCTAAGGAAGTGGATGACTAGGCGGCGCTTTCTCCTGAGACCTTGGGCGTTCCAGTGAACAACACGGAGTGTACTACACATGCTGGCTGGAAACTGTGACGATCGCGGATAGGATGGCCTTATGTGCGGCCGATCCCGGGGTAGTCTTAGTAAGATTATTGCATAATGCCTTGAGGGCATCAGCAATATCACCCTTTGGGGAGGGTGCAGGTACCTTTGCAGGTGTGGCAGGCTCCGAGGTCGCGCTGGGCTGAGCGGTGGTCGTCTTCTTCTTGGGGCCCCTCTTTTTCTTAAGAGGCACCCCTCGTTCTGTGGGGTTGTTCGCAGGGGCCATAAGAGACCCCTGCGCTGTGTTAGCTACCTCCCTGTGCTGTACCATTGGTGCAGCTTTGGAGGTAGTTTTGGCAGCTGGGCCGGCTCTCCTGTTGCGCACCTCCTTCTTGAGAAGGGGGCACGAGGAGTGGCTGGCCGGGTGGTCGCCTCCGCAGTTAACACATGACGCGCTTTGCTCGCGGGGGCGTGGGCATTCGTGGGCTCTATGGGGGCCTCCGCATCGCACGCATGCCACAGCCCTGTGGCAGTTATGCGATGAGTGGCGGAAGCCCTGGCATCGGTGGCATTGGGCGGGGCCCTTTTTGCCCCTCCAGGCTTCGATACGCACTCCCGGCATACACAACATCTCATTGATGCTGTATATTCCCGGGAGAACGCCCGGGGTGCGCTTTAAAAGCGCGAAGAATAGGCATCCGGGGCGGCCAGCCTTGGCGCGAATACGTTTGGTGGCTTCCACCTCGTATCCCCGTTCGTTGAGGTCTTCCTTGATAGCCTCAGGATCGGTGTTGTAGGGTAGCCCACGAATGGCCACCTTTACGCTACGCTCCTGCGGCAATGTGTACGTATGCCAGTACACACTATCGTCGGCCTTTTTTAAGTCCGACATGTACGCCTGGACTACGCGGAACTCGTTTTCGTCCTGAGGGGAGAATTTAATACCCTCTCCCAACGGACGGGCGTTAGGGGTCTTACCCAGTATGGCCTTAATGGCCTTAAAATGAGTCGACCAATCTGGGAGGCGATCCACCACAATGGGTGGGCAGCGCTCCTTGGGCGGCGTCGGCGGGGTAGCCACAACCACTTGCGGTTGCGGCCTCGGTGGTGTCGGTGAGCGGGGCGCGGGTGCCGGCGCGGCGGCGGCCACGGCGGCGAACGTCGGGCCGCGGCGCCCGTCGGCGACCGGCGATCGAGATCGCGACCGTTGACCCAACGGCGGCGACGGGGATCGCGATGAGGTCGGCGTGTCGTCACGCCGGGACCTCAGAGGGCGATAAGATAAATCCCGACTAAGCGGGGGTACCTTAGAGCCGAGCGAACACACTTCTGGCAAGCTCGTCAGCTGACTTGGTGGTGGTGGCGGCTGGCTCGGCGGCTGGCTCGGCGGCTGGCTCGGCGACTGGATCATCGGCTCGGACGCTGGGCGATGCGGCGGCGATGGCTGGGCTAGAGAGGCGGGACACGCGTATCCGAGGGACATCGCGACCAACTGGCTGCGATCCTCCTCGGATAACTGGCTACCTGTCGCGGTTGCACTCTTTATTTTCATAAAGAGGCTTATCCACTGGAGCAGGTCGTCGGTGACCGCTACACCTGCCGCCTTGAGGTGGTTGTAGGTCCTCTCGGCGGTAGATATGGTCGACATGGCACTCGATGTCGATGTCGTGGTTGAGGCGGGCGATGACGGCGGCGTGTAATCCATGTCTTCTGATGAAGACGCCATCCTGAAACAGGGAACTGTTCAGTTGTGCTCCCGCTGGTGCGTGTTAGAGCGCGCAAACGGCGGCGAGCCCGCGTTCCCCCGCAACTCAACCCGGGTACACCACGTGGTGGCACGGGTGAGTCGCGGCACTCGAACGAGGGCTACGTCGGTAACAATAGTTTGCGCAACACCGTAACACTACACCAACAACATGGGAAAAGCACTATGTGTGAGCACTCGTGCGCGTGAGCGCGGGAAATAGATCGCGATCGTTAACGGTCGGCAAGAGCGAGCGCGCGAAACACGACCACACTCAACGGCCGCTACGGGCGAACTGTGTGTCGATCGGTTCGGAACATCCCTCTTTTATACAAATCATTAGGCAAATCTTAATTAACTCTGATTGGTTGACCAATCAGAGAGCCGGAATTACTACCAATAGGAGACAAGGTGAATTTTACTATCCTAGGTCGAAACTTTACCGTAAAGTAGACCTAGGCTCGATTTAAGATAATTTCACCTTATCTCCTATGGTGTTTCCTTAACAAATAATATAAGTTTTTATTTAAAAACTATAAACTAATTACAAATTAATCATTAAATAACTAATAAAGTATATAAATATACAAACAAACAATTATCACAACCAAAACTATAGCGCGAGTTACAAATTTCTATGTACAACTTATAACAATTTTATAAAACACTATTTTTGTCTTTATCTTATTATTTACCATTATATACATTACTTTTAATAGTTTTATTCAATACTCTAGTCACTAATGAATCGATTAACACCAAAAATACACTTAAGGAGTAATAACTATTGTCAGGAAATCGAACACAAAGTTTTACACTTTATAACGCTAAGTGTTTCGTCTATTGACTATCGTAGCACATTAACTGTTTATATTGTCCCGCACATCACTCCCGCCGTGCGACCGTGTCGCATCTTCTCTCGGTGCGGGCTCGATATCTGTAGGTAGAGGCAGGACCACCAGCTTCCTTACAGGCCGACGTAGCACTCCTCCCTTGGTCCGCACGTCCACGGCGCGTACCACGTTGTCTGGGCCGGGGTATGTAGCGATGATTCGGCCGCGGATCCACACGTTGCGCGGTAGATTGGAGTCGACTATCTGTACGAGGTCGTCGATCTGCACCGCCGCGCCTCGACCGTGTGGCTCCCGCCGGTGTTGAAGCTCGGGAAGGTACTCCTTCACCCAGCGCGCCCAGAAGATGTCGGCGAGCCTCTGTGCGGCCCGCCAGCTGGATCGGGAGATGGCGTCCTCTTCGGTGAATGTGCCTGGCTGTGGCACGCGTCCGGAGCCTCCCAACAGGAAGTGGTTGGGAGTCAGGGCCTCGGGATCCTCCTCGCTGACTGAGACATGCGTCAGCGGGCGACTGTTGACGGTGTACTCCGCTTCAGTAAGCAGAGTGGTGAGCACCTCCTCGGTCGGGTGGCGCTCGTGCAGCGCGGCTGCGAGCGCTGTCTTCACGGAACGCACCATGCGTTCCCAGGCTCCACCCATGAAGGGAGCGCCAGCGGATGGTCCGCTTCGCTGCCTCCTCAGCCGTCGCCTCGTCGATGGAGCGCCGCAGCTCCTTGTCTGCAGCCCTCAGGTTGGTGCCGTTGTCCGACCAGATTTCGGTAGGGCACCCTCGGCGAGCGAACATCCTGCGAAGTGCCATAACAGCGGAATCAGTACTAAGTGAACCGGCGATTTCTAGGTGTACAGCCCGCGTAGTGAGACACGTGAAGAGCGCCACGTATCTCTTCTGTCGAGCTCTCCCGACGGTTACGGAGAGCGGGCCGAAGTAGTCGACCCCGGTGTAGGTGAAAGGCCTGCTGTGGTGTGCTAGGCGACATCCAGGTAGGTCTCCGGTCCTCGGGTGCGGTGGTTGTTGTGTCTTCATTCTGCAGTACAGGCACCTTCGTAGTAGTGATCTAGCGGTGGGGCGTAGACGCAATACCCAGTACTGCTGTCTACACTCATTGATGGTAGCTTCCACTCCGGCGTGATGTAGTTGTCGATGTATAGACTGTATCCACAGTCTCACTGTCGGGTGGTCGCCGTCGATCACCATAGGTTTCCTTACAGCTTCTGTGATGTCCCGTACTGCTCCGATCCTACTTCTTATGCGCACGGCGTTGTCGACGTACTCGACGCTCAGCTGATGTAGGCGACTTTCTTTAGGTATTTGCTTCTGTAGTTTCAATACCTCGATGTCGTCCGCGAAGGAATCTTCTTGTGACGACCGTATAAGTAATTCTTCCGCTATTTTTAATTCTTCCGCGGTGACCGGAATAAACTTTCGTTCTGATAACTGTAGTGTTTTCTGTACTGTTTTCTTTCTGTTCGCTGTGTTTTCTTTTTTATTGTTCCAGCTCGGATCATTTTCTTTATTCTTTTTCGTTCTTCTGTAGTGTACACTTTGTTCTTGAGGTGTACATAGCCGAATGAATTGAAGTACACGCGCTGTGGAGTAACGAAGTCGGTTCCAGTTCGAGAATCTCGATGGATCAGGTAAGGCTTCTGATAGCTTCGGTCTTCTTTTCTCGCTCACGTGGTGTACCTTTTCTTCACCTGAGGTCTCTTCTTTTACAGGTGATGGTGCTTCGGACGGCCAGGTGTCTTCGGGTGCGTATAGGAAGTCGGGTCCCTTGTACCATCGGTGTTCTTTGTCGAAGGTAGGTGGGGTATCTCTCGTAGCGTCGTCCGCCACGTTCAGCTTCGTAGGTACCCATCGCCATTCGTTGACCTTGGAACTTTCTTCGATCGCCGCTAGTCGATGAGCCACGTAGGGTTTGTACGAACGCGAACCCTTCCTTATCCATGTGAGTACTGTTCTACTGTCGGTCCAGAAGGTTTTGCTGTCCGGTTTTCTCTCGTGTTCTTCTGTGACTGCTTCTGCGAGCCTCGTGCCCATGACCGCTGCTTGTAGTTCCAACCGTGGTATCGAAGTCAACTTGAGCGGTGCTACTTTCGCCTTGGCCATGATGAATGATAAGCTGACCTCTCCACTCGGTGCTACTGTCCTCCAGTATAGTACCGCAGAGTACGCCGACTCGCTGGCATCGGTGAGGACGTGAAGTTGTAACGATACGGCGTCGCTGTAGCTCACGTAACATCTTGGTATAGTTATGTTCTTGAGATTTCTTAGGTGAGCCATCCAGATCTGCCACTGCTCCGCCAAGTCTTCATCGATTTCATCGTCCCATGATGTTCCTCTGCGCCATACTTCCTGGAGTAGTTGTTTCGCTTTGATTGTGACCGGTGATGCGAAGCCAAGCGGGTCGAATAGTGACATTACTATGCGGAGAGCTTCGCGTTTTGTAGGCTTCTTTCCTTCCACAAGCGCTGTAGGTATTCGTGTCATGTCGAGGTTGAACGTAAACTCGTCGGAGTTGGTCTTCCATATGACACCTAGTACTCTCTCCATCTTCTCTTCGTGTCTATGTAGCTCCAAGTCTTCTGTTTGACTGTCTTCTCCTAGGGTTTTCAGAAGGGCTTGCGAGTTAGACTTCCATTGTTTCAGTTCGAAGCGAGCTTTACTGTGTACTTCTCGGACCTCTTTAGTGATACGTGTCGCGTCTTCTATTGTTCTAAAGCTGTCCAGGTAGTCGTCGACATAATGTTTCTTTATTATAGCTTCTGCTGCTTCTGGGTTGGTTTTCGCATACGTTTCAGCGTTCAGGTTCTTCACATATATTGCTGTGGATGGTGAACTCGATGCCCCGAAGATTAGTGACGTCATTCTGTACTCTTCCGGAGGCTGTTGATCTCTTCTGTCACCTCTCCACAGGTAACGTAGCGCGTCTCTGTCTTCTGTTCGCAGCTTGACTTGCATGAACATTTCTTTGATGTCGGCGGTGACTGCCACTCGGTGCTGTCGGAACCTCATGACGACTCCTGGTAGCGACTGTAGTAGGTCCGGTCCCTTCAGCAACATGTCGTTGAGGGCGACCCCCTTGGTCTTGGCTGCGGCGTCGTGAACTACCCTTAGCTTGTCCGGTTTCATGGGGTTGATCACTGCGAAATGTGGTAAATACCACGTTTTATTAGTAGTCTTCTGTGTTGGAGCTGGCTCCGCGTACCCCTTGGTGATGAGAGCTTCCATCTGTTCACTATATTTTCTTTTCAGCTCCGGACTACGGTCGATTTTCTTCTCTATGCTGTAGAGCCTTCTTAATGAATTTTCATAGTTGTCGGGAAACGATATTTCTTCTTTTCGCCATAGAAGCCCTGTCCGGTATGTCCCCTCTTCTGTTTTAACTGTAGTCTTCTGTAGGATGCGTAGCGCTCGTTCCTCGGGATCTGTGTTCGGCCTCTTGGGGTTGATACACAAGGCGTCCGCTTCGAAATACTGTTTGACTAACTTCTCTAGGTCGTCTTCCGGTCGGTCGACTATGTGGGACACGAAGGCGATGTTTCTTCCGAAGCTCCGTGTCTGGCTGCCATGTAGTACCCATCCGAGAGGTGTTAGTGATGCTACCGGTTGACTTCTGCTCCCCCTTCTCACTTCTGTGGCGAGCAGGAGATGCCAGTTGTCTTGACCGATGAGTAGTTGAGGCTTGGCGTTCGCGTAGGTGAGGTGACGACTGATGTCCGCCAGGTGGCCGCACTGTTCCACTAGCTCCTTAGGAACCCGCTGCGATGCCACGTGGAGGCTCTTAACTGTTCGTGCTTGTATTTGCTTCTGTTGACCGGTGAGTCCCCTCAGCTTCACTGCGACTCTTCTCGATGTCGACTCTGATGTCTTCATATCGTTGATGGTTTCTATTTTCAGTGGGTCTAGCGGTCCCGTCGCTCCTATCTTGTCAACGAGGTCGCTGTCTATCAATGTCACTGTTGACCCGTCGTCCATCAACGCGTAGGTGTCGACTGCTCCCCGAGGTCCCTCCACACTTATAGGAAGGATTTTCAGGTACGATTGTTTCTTCTCGATTGTCCAGGTGGAGTTGATTACTTCTGGTGCTTCCTTCTCTTCTGCCTTTTCTATTTTTCTGTAGTGCAGCATCCTATGGTGTGTGTTCTTGCAGTCGTCGACACCGCACGGCTTGGCTCGGCAGTTGTGAGCTTTACTCCTGAAGCGAAGGCACCTGAAGCATAACTGTTTCGATTTAGCTATATCCCATCTGGCGTTTTCATTTTTCTTCTTAAACTGTTCACAGTCGATCGCTATGTGTCCTAGTTCTTCACATACTGGACACCTCGGTGTATACGGTTTCTCTATGACGTTGTTTATCTTCTGGGTCCTCTTCTGTACGGTTGTGGCTGGTGCGTATGCTGCCACCGGCTCGGGTAGCGCATACGGTCCGCATAGCTCCGCTTCTCTTCTGAAGAACTTTTCTAATTTCAGAAGGTCCGGATCCTCTCTCGGCTGCGTCGCTGAGAAGTCGTAAAATCTGTAACGTAAGGTTGGTGTGAGTTTATCTACCACTGTTTTTGTAGCTTCCGGGTTGTAGAGGTAGTTGATGCAGCTGAGGGTTTTCAGTGTGGCCACGATGTTGGAGACCTTGGTGGAGAATATACAAATGTCGCGCGGCGACTCTGTGAGGCGAGGTAGTGATCGTAACGCCTCCATCTCCATCATGGCGATCGATTCTGGTCTTCCAAACCGCGACTCCAGGGTCTTCATGATGTCTGCTGGATGTGTGTTGGTGATGAGAAGACCCTCGACTGCTTCCCTCGCCTTCCCTTTCAGATTTCTTCTCAGTCGATTTGTGTTTTCTATAGCCGTGAACGTATCTTCTGTTTCGTAGTATGCGGCGCGGAAAGGTAGCCACTCTTGATGTGACCCATTGAAGAATGGTAGTTCTATAACACGTGGTCGCTGTCCTGTGTTGACAGCCCGTACTATGGCTTCAGCCAGTGCGGAGTAGTCCTGTCGCTCTCCCGCCGGTCGCTGATGCCGTTGATGATGTTCTTCTACAAACTTAGTTGGTGGACTTCTATTTTCTATTATATCTCCCGCCTGTTCCATCGGTCGGTTAGCGGGAGCCGGTCTGTCGGTTTGGCTGTTCAGCCAGGTGTCCACCTTCTGGTTTGTTTCTTCATTTTTCGAATAAACTGTAACATCATCATCTTCATCGGTGTCCTCAGTTTCCAGGGCGGCGAGGCGTACAGTGGCAAGCTCCACCTGTAATTTTAATAATTCTTCTTTAGCTTTCGCTATTCTATGCGATTTTGATTTTGTAGACATCCCCCCTCCCCCCCTCTTGCTCGGAGGGCGAGGGTCTAGAGGTCCGCTCGGCAGCGGCGGACCTTGCACTATTTTCTTCACTACGGATGCTTCGATATTTTTGACAGCGGCGGGCGGTTTCATAACCGCGTCCACCGGTACAGTCGGCGCAGCGGACGCGGTTACAGACGAGGCGATGAAGCTGGGCGTCTCGGAAGGATGGGTGGCCGCATCGGCGGCGGCAGCGGCATTGGCGGCGGTAGACGCGGCGGCAGAAGCGGCGGCGACGGTCGGCGCGGCGGCCGGCGCGGCGGCCGGTGCGGTGCGGCGAGCTGTGGCTGTGGTTGCGACGGAGGACTCCACGGAGGTAGCTGTGTCCTCCGTCGTCGTGGTACCTCCCGTAGCGGTAGTACCGGAGGACGTCTCGGCGCTAGTAGTTTCTTCTGATCCCGACCGCGGCTCCACTCGCTGCTTACGCCCTTTTCCTTCCGAGCGTGTGACTGGCATGTTGTTCACGAAGAATTATCCGGCTTCAAAGGACCATTTAATGTGTGTGACCACATTCACTATTTGAGGTTTGTTCTTCGTGGAAAATAAAAACAACTTCTTGAGAGGGTTTCTTCTATTTATTTCTTGCTCCAGTTTCTTACATTTGTAGGGATGCCCGCCGTCTGTATCGATCGGTTCGGAACATCCCTCTTTTATACAAATCATTAGGCAAATCTTAATTAACTCTGATTGGTTGACCAATCAGAGAGCCGGAATTACTACCAATAGGAGACAAGGTGAATTTTACTATCCTAGGTCGAAACTTTACCGTAAAGTAGACCTAGGCTCGATTTAAGATAATTTCACCCTATCTCCTATGGTGTTTCCTTAACAAATAATATAAGTTTTTATTTAAAAACTATAAACTAATTACAAATTAATCATTAAATAACTAATAAAGTATATAAATATACAAACAAACAATTATCACGACCAAAACTATAGCGCGAGTTACAAATTTCTATGTACAACTTATAACAATTTTATAAAACACTATTTTTGTCTTTATCTTATTATTTACCATTATATACATTACTTTTAATAGTTTTATTCAATACTCTAGTCACTAATGAATCGATTAACACCAAAAATACACTTAAGGAGTAACAACTATTGTCAGGAAATCGAACACAAAGTTTTACACTTTATAACGCTAAGTGTTTCGTCTATTGACTATCGTAGCACACTAACTGTTTATATTGTCCCGCACAGCATTGAACAGGCCCTTAATAAAATATTCCAAATATACTTTTATTTTGTTTTTCCCTACAAACATAAATCAATTTTGCATATATATACTGTTTAAATGAAGCATCCCTCGTCCGTGGGTCACTACTCGAGTTGTCAATTGAAAACCAGCGCTTGGTTTTCGCCTAGCCTATTATGATGAGGTGGCGACTTTTTTCGGCAGAAGATGCAAGCCGTCTTATTGTTTGTACTTTTAACTTAATGTTTGTTGTATAATGTCTTGTGTGTTGTGCTAAATTAAATGTATTTTCTTTCTTTCTTTCAGGAGAATCCGAGACATTTTGGTTGCGGGTACCGCCAGAAAGTAGCGAATATCATGCATTTTCCGATAAGACCCTTGCGTTTGGAGGAACACCTGGGGGGTTTTAGAGGGTAAACGGTTGTGCGTGGTACGAATAACATATCTTCACTATGAAGAGGAGTGACTTACATAACCCGACGCTGTGACGGAGGGGAAGTATAAAACATCACCCTCAAAAAAAAAATTGATAGATACTGTTTAATAGAACAATCAAAAACCAAAGTCAAGAAAAACAAGGAAACATATTTTATTCCTTAACATTGTTATTATCTACAATACTTGTTAGGACATACGCTTATTAGTGTCGGGGGTGAATTTCCAACATTATGGATATTGGCCTAAACGAGGTGTCAAAATCAATGTGTGACATTGACATGCGGTTGGGCTGCCACAGGCTCAAAGGTCCTGAAGGCCATCGAGGTGTGAAACGTTAATTTAGAGTTAACAAACAAATTTCACAACAATTTTATAAAGAAACAATGTTTTTAAAGTTTTGCGATTTGTATACATAATTTATAGTAGACGCGGGTCTCAATCGCGGTACAATTTTAAGGCAAATCATTACCTTTTTATTAATCCGACGTTTCGACATGGGTTACACCAGTCGTGGTCACGGATAGACTGATGAGTGTCAGCAACAAAAAAAAGGGTAATGACTTGCCTTAAAATTGTACCGCCTTTCTACTTTCGCGTCTACTATAAATTAAGAAACAATATGTTTTTTACATTAGAAACACAGACAGTAGTAATAAAGGCTATATTTTATGATTAGCTTCTCCACGGTTCCCGTGGAAATCTCTTGGTGAAAAAGTATTTTATCAGCAGACTGCTTAAATGTCTTTACAACATTTTTGTCTATTCATTTCAGAGACAAGTTAGTAGAAGATAACCTTCTACTTTCAAACTCAAGGGTATACCTAACTTATTTTTCTTCTATTTTCTTTTAAAACTATTTTTTAAGTCTTCAGACTGACTTTTAAACAACGCACAGTCTAAACCATAATCGACCTGATATTTGAAGATATAAGATACATATTCTCGAAATAATCCAAAATAGCACTATGGAAGGATTTTTCAGAATTCAACCACTAAATGTACAACCAATACAATACAATTTGTCTATTTTTTATTTTTTTTATTAATATTCTTGTTAACCCCTCTTGCTAAGCTAAAATGCTTATGTTACGAGTGGGTTCACGTCGGTAGTGCAATGTGTGGGGATCGAACCGGCGACCACAAGATCACAAGTCCGACGCCCTAGCCATTAGGCTACGGCCGCTTTACGCCGTGTATAATCGAATCAATCGAATAAGTATAGAAAGTCCACGGGAACATGAGCTTAACGGCTAAAACCGTGTTATAAGGCTAGTCGGTATAACTGTGTATTACTACGTCAACACCCACGATAATTGACGCAGATTCTGTATGTTTATTATTACGTAGTAAATTAACGGTTGATTGTTTGCCAAGTAATTATAGATATTTGTACTTATTTATTATACAATTATACGTGACTAATGTAGATGAAAATGATGAAGTTCTTGTAGTGTAGGTAGGTATATGTAAATAATATAAATAGTTTTTGGGTTCCGTACCCGAAGGGTAAAACGGGACGACTTGTATCTCTTGAGATACAACCTGGAACCTGGTCTAGAGATACAAAATTTCAACTGTCTAGCCATCGCGGTTCTTGAAATTTTCACAAATTATGTATTAACGATGCCGGTATAACTACAAATACTGAAAAATAAATAAAATAAGGGTGGCTCCCATACAACAAACTTTTATTTTTTGCTTGTTATCAATAACGACAGCAGGCAGGCACTTAAAAATGGTACGGAACCCTTCGTGCGCGAGTCCGACTCGCACTTGGCCGGTGTTTTTTTACTCTCCAGAAAAACTACTGCTTTGGCGACGATAAGTTTTTAACTTCTGGTGTTATATTACTTAACTAGCTTCCCGTTGCGGTTTCACCCGCATAACGCTCGTCATTATACACATAAACCTTCCTCTTAAATCGCTTTATCTATTAAAAAAACCGCATCAAAATCTGTTGCGTAGTTTTAAAGATCTAAGCAAATATAGGGATATACTATGTAGTGATTCCAGCAAGACCACCTTCGTAGTCTATTCAACAGAATTATACCTCAATACTTCATTGTTTATCAAATTAATGGTTGACTTTTATTACAATAACATTTCAATCGCACGTGCAATGTTCATATGAACTAAGTAATACCAACATTAACACGTGTTTGCAATGTACACAGTTTTCATTAGAATTGTTAGGTAGGTACTTGTATGTATATGGGTTTTAGTTACATAAATACAATCTGCTGATAATTCTAATGAATGGTAGACTTTAACTTATATAAGATTCACATTAATTGGTAGGTACTATGCATCATGGTCGAATCGCTTATGCGTACCCGGCCCCCGCCAACGGCGGATCGAAGGAGTGTCCGGGGGGTTTTAGTGATGTAGGGTCCTCTCCTCGTGGTATGAGTTTAGCATACCATGCTATGGAGAGGGCGAGTCCCACATATCCCACCGCCAGCGCGCTAATACGCTGCAGCGGCGTTGGGAATGAGTAAATGCATTCCCCCTAGAAAATAAAAAAAAGGTACTTGTATGTATATGGGTTTTAGTTACATAAATACAATCTACTGATAATTCTAATGAATGGTAGACTTTAACTTATATAAGATTCACATTAATTGGTGCTATGTGTCATACTTAGTCCGTTGATTTTATTAGCAACTAGCTGTAAGCGCCCGGCTTTGTCCGTCAGAATTCTGACATTTCTCATCACTATTTTATTTCTAGAGTTATGAGCGTAAAAACATCTTGTCGGTTCTTTTTTAAGGATCCGTACCTACCCGATGAGTAAAAACGGGACCCTATTACTAAGACTTCGCTTTCTGTCTATCTGTTTGTCACCAGGCTGTATCTCAAGAACCGCGATAGCTAGACAGTTGAAATTTTCAAAAATGATGTACTTCTGCTGCCGTTATAACAACAAAAATATAAAAAAAAATTAAGGGGGGCTCCTATACAACAAACTTGATTTTATTTTTACTTTTTACCTTTTTTGCTCGATATCAATAACGGCAACAGGTAGCACTTAAAATTGGTACGGAAAGCGAGACCAGCTCACACTTGGGCGTTATTTTTATTTATACAGAAAATAGATATATTAGCAACGCATCGAGTTTTTATCCGTGTTAGATTGTATCCCACGGGAACCATATACCTTTGCGGAATAAAACTAGGCTTTGAGATATTAAGATACTGTAATAACTATGTGCTAAATTTGATCGAGATCGTCGTTTGTTACTCAATCACAAATCCGATCCGGCTTAGATTAGAACACTCCATATCACCCAGTGGGTGTTGTAAGAGGCAACTCCCAGTGGGTGGTGTAAAGGGAACATACACCTAACGAACGGACAGCAGCATCTATCAGCTCGAGCTTTACTTACTATCCTACTGCGATCACGATGAATCGGTCAAGTCGTTCGTGTTCATTTTTATTTATATCTAGAGCACAGAAGCATAAGCATTCGTCGTGTGCCTTTATCGTAAACTGCACTTGCACCAAATGCTTTTGAAGTATAAAAGTACATTCGTCCATATGTTTCTCAGGTCTAGATATAGATTAACTTAAAATACAATTTAACTTAACCTTCTGTTCTTTCTTAACAGAGGAAAATTAAAAATGGTTTTTAATAATGGAATGTAGAATTGACATCTACGAATCTTGCCTTTATTAAGGCCGCTGTATGCATTGATCCAAGGTGCTGGGCCAACGGTTGGTGCAAAATATCGGATCGCTGAGTACACGTTGGCGTTCTGATCATCTTTGACAAAGATAATCTAATGAGTGCACGAAATACCGCCAACAGACGTTTGATCGGCCAGTATTCTCAACAAATACAAGCCAACTAACTACCAACATACCGCCAACAGACTCTGTACATATTGGACCAAGGTATTGACATCTGAGAAATGAACAACTCAATAATATTTGTAACATTCTGAAACTATTTCTGTGCCTTCATACATTATATTTGTAGTTTTTACTGGATGTTACCGATACAGTTTCTCGTATCAATTAAATATATCAAAACGGGGTAAGGTCGTAGTCAGAGAGGGTTTTGTGTAAAAGAATAATACAATACTCATACTTTTTTAGTGTAGATTCCCGCCAATAGGCGCGCAAAATAATAAGTAAATTAATCACAAATTTACCAGAATTTAACCACATGGGAAAGGAAATAGCCGTAGAAGAAAATTCTTTAAAAAAACATACCTAGTATACAGATAATCAATTATATGCATAAATAGTATGCACATTCCAGCTGCCGTGTAAGTAAGAGTAAGAATACAGTTATCATAAATGAATTCTGAATCTAAAATGCATAAAATATACTGGGGCCGAAAAAGGTTGGTATAATTTAAAAAGGAAAACACAACATTTTTGGTCGCAGTCTTTTTTTTTTTTATTCCTGCTTTCACTTGTATACATACATACATTAAGACCGCATAGAATAAAGGTTTTGTTTTGTGATACAAAAAAGCTAAAAATATCTCATCATCATGAATCTTTGCGTAAATTCTAAGATTTCGTTCCGGGTCTGGTTTTTTGAGGGACTACCTACCCTCCGTGACTCGGAGAGCACGTTAAGCCGGTCCCGACTGTTTTAACATCATCAATAACAAGTGTATATAAGGGCACGGGCAGCAGCGTTTCCCTGTGTATTACAACATAATACTGCTGTTACCAATCCGCCTGCCAAGCGTGGTGACTATGGCAAAACCCTCCCTAGGGAAGAGGCCTATGTTCAGCAGTGGACGTTGTACGGGCTGATAACGATGATGATGATTCACTAATCACTATTGAGTTTAGCTGAACATAGATATAATCAGTACTAGTCCTTGCATACATAGGTATTATGTGCCTACAAAATTATCTCTATCGTTCTATTAAGATGCAACGAGGTAAAATGGCTGACTGTCTACCCACTATCAAATAAATGTGTAGTTGTTTTAATGAGCAAATCATTGTCTTTCCAGTTATAAGGTGGTATAATCCAGAACGCGGTCAGTTATATAACACGTTCTATTTATTATGTCCGATATCTGAAACTAGTTCTAAGCTCGGGAAAAGTTTGCCAGGATTTCACCAAATTCATACAGTAACCTGATATAAGTTTAGAAGAGATCGATCAAGGAGCCCGGAATAATGTTTGCTTATGTGGGTCAATAACATTATATAATTTATATACATACATACATACATAAGCTCACGCCTGTTTCCCAGCGGGGTAGGCAGAGACAATGGACCTCCACTTGCTACGATCCCTACACACATCTTTCGCTTCATTCACTCTCATAACATTCTTCATACAAGCACGTCGGTCATAATTTATATATTATGCTGAATTCCCGCGCGCGGTTTAAACTGCGTAACTCCAGTTCTGTAGGAACTTTATAATTTTATATGGCCTATAGCTTTCGTATTAGCGATAAATGAGATATCTAACACTGCAAGGATTTTTCACGTTTAACACAAACTATTTAACTTTTTATATTGGCAGCTGGAAGAGGTTTCTGTAGAAATAATTATAGTACCTTTGTACATAGTGGTCATTTTGTTGTTTCTTTTTTGTATCTTGTGTGTGTGACAACCTCCGTAGCGTAGCGGTATTTGGCTCGCTTTAAATCTCGGAGGTCGTGAGTTCGATCCCCACGCAGGACAGCAAATCTTTGTGTTAATTCTAAGATTTCTTTCCGGGTCTGGTTGGTTGAGGGTCTACCCTCCGTGCCTCTGAAAGCACATTAAGCGGTTACAACATAATACTGCGGTCACCAATCCGCCTGCCAAGCGTGGTGACTATGGCAACTACCCTCACTAGGGAGGAGGCCCATGTTTAGCAGTGGACGTAATACGGGCTGATGATGATGATGATGTGTGTGTACATAAATAAATAATTTAAATAAATATTAGTATAGATAAAGGCACCTTTGGCGTAAGATACTGCCACATTAATAAGCTGCTTAAGCCGGTGGTGATAAATTAGTATTTGACAGTTACTATTCTGTATTTTATTATAAGAGGAACTGGTATTTGGCAAATGTCAAACTATTAATTTTACCTACTTAAATAATAGTAAATACGTGACGAAAATACGTGAAGTTTGGCAAAATTGGTTCACGATTACTATATTATTATGTATTAGCAAACACCAATAATAGGAACATGTGGGTTGAACATGAGTCAATAAAGACTTATATTGAATGTACTAAATAAATATAATCGAGCAAATCGAAATCCTCATATACGTTCAACCTTTAACGTTATATATGTCACCGGAATAAGAATAGTAAGTTGTTAATAAGCTCAAAGTACCAGGTTTTCATTTCCACCGAAGGAGATCCGGAGATCCACGGATCGTCGGCCCTGTCTGAGGGGCTAAAATTATTATTTAGGTACCGAATTGCGTTGGATTTACCCCTTCACTGCTTTGATAACCTAACTAACTGTCAATGTCTAACTGGGCCCTTAATCTACTATCGTAATGGCGTGTCCATGAACTGTCAATGGCAGTTCAATGGTCGGTTTTTTTCTCATTTGGTAATCCACCAATCCAAATTACGTCATAATGGAGTCACTATGACGCCATGATGACATTAGCGTAGTTGAATATAATAACAAATGATACATTTATAAGTTTTGAAATCACCTAAATAAACATTACAATCTCCCTAACCATCTCCCCTGCTACTTCTGTTGACGGCCTTTTTCTGCGGTAGCAACACCGACTGTCATTCCAGCGCCGACACCATAGTGAGATTAGTAGATTACCGTTTCTGGCATAATGATATCACGATGGCACTACGGTGGCACAATACTTGAAAAAATAGCAGACTCGGCCCCCTGTACAATGCACCTATTACGAGCATCAAAGTTTTAATCAGGGTTCGATTAACAACTTACCAGTTAACTGACCAACTTTCTGGTTAGTTGACAAACTAATGAGGTAACCAGTGTTTAAAAAAAAATCCTAAACCAATGGTGTACAACAGGACTTACTGAAGTTGAAGGTTTTTGTTTGTTACAACAGTGTCGTTTTGGTAGCTTAGCTCAAGTGTCATAACAATAATGCGCGTTCACTAAAACTGGCAACTAAATTTAACAATATGAGTGGCACGAAAGTTGATCAACTTACGATTCGTATTATTTTCCGGTGACATATACATATGAATATTACTGAATTAATACTGAATATAGTGAACTAATTTTTAACAAACGCTAAGCTTTGATCCTATATAAAAATACATTAATGCACTTAGGAGCTTCCACATCAATCCTTTAATCCATTGCTGCTTATCATCATCATCAGCCCGTATAACGTCCATTGCTGAACATGGGCCTTCTCCTGAGGGAGGGTACTTGCCAACCCGACCCGAACCCACGACATCCGAGATTAAAAGTGAGCCAAATACCTACGCTGCTGAGGTTGTGTGTTGCTGCTTATACTACTTATAAAATACTAATATTCTAAATCTATTCTACTTGGCAAATAGCTTAAATTTTGTATACATTTAGTCCCTAACAGTTATATATTTGGTTTTTATAATTAAAAACTCTATGTGACTTACGCATAAAATATTTTTTGTAATAAATATACAAGCCAAAAACAAGCCAGACAACTCATCACAAGTTTAATTATCGGATCTGCTGAATCGCAACGCTGAGCCGATATTATTTTGACTTTAATATTGTATGGGAAATATAAATAACTGTGCTGATAATGGTCTTGTTAAAGTACGTCTGTCCATTTTTAGCTGTAACACGTAAACATGCTTATTTTACATTACTATAAAGTAACATTTTAACCCTTTAGCACCTCTACTAGAATTCCTATAATGGAAATAATCACCCGGTCTCAGCTCAGCTCAGATAAGGTGAAGTGACTCAAACGAAAAAAACGGCCAATACAAAACTTGCTGTTGATGCCCAGAGTGCCCGTTAAATATTCTGACACGCCGTGTTTTTTTCCAACACTTTCTTTCATGTATCATCAGAATCATCTGAATCAGCCAAATCTGTCATGTCTACCTCAAGTTATGCGCGTGTATACATTTGACGATCTCTTTTATTTGTATAGATTAAACACTACGTTATTAATTAACCCTAAAATTAAAATAATCCTGTACTTCAATATTAAAGAAGAATAGGTAGGTATTCGTTTTTGAGCTTAAAAAAATAAAAACTTTATGCAGGTAATTTAACCACAACTACAGTCGACACGAAAAGAAGAAGAAGAATTAACTACAAACATATAATACGTAACTACACGTAAATAAGTCTTCTCATATATTCTATCCTAACACACATTCTGCTACCCTCTTCCTTCTACTTTTTGTCCATCCACCGCATATAATTGACTGTAAGAGATTGCTTTTAGCTATAAGGCCACCAATTGTTAAATATGTACCTCTGTAATCATTATTTATTGTTAGTGCTAATTATTTTTTGCATTAATATGTACTTCATTCATTCAATTAATTACATAAAGATAACGCACTAGACCTACGCATGACATAAATGCATATGCTACTATTATGTATACCTAGGTTTATAGTTTACTAAGATATTCTAGTCATATTTCTTAGTATGAAATCAAATACTTACGTAATGCTTATAGAATTAATTTATATAGATATACAGGGTTATTTGTAAAATACCGATAACCACTCAGGACTACGTTACTAACATCATAATCAACAATTTTTGATCTATGACTTTTAAAAAATCATCATATTTTAATTCATCAGATTTACACACAAAAATAAAAATAATTAAATTCAACGCTCTAAATGTTACGAAGTCTATGCGAAGCAAAAGAAAGCGATAGTACCGACAATAGCGAGGGGAGCGGGGAATACAGAGTTAAAATGTGTTAGATAGGACAACGAAATATTGAAGGTTTGTTTTTGGTAAATGTGTTATGTTTTGTAAAAAGTCGTAGAACAAAAGTTGTTGTTTATGATGTTAGTAATATAGTCCTGAGAGGTTACCGGTGTAATACTCATAACCCTGTATAATACTCAACGGTTCTTCAGTTTACCTTATATAACAGTAGTGTTCTTTGATAATAAAGTAATATTGTATTACAAAATGTATTGATAAACTGATTCTACTGCGTATATCAGTGGCTTTAGCTAATTTTATAGCAATGCGATGTTTATAATCGATTTGTTTTGTTACGCCTTTGAAGTAGATAAACTCCAATGTACTCATACAAATGTTTACCAAACACGTTGTTGGTACTAATTCTGACTTGTTAGATTGTTTGATGTTTTTTAGGTTTTGAAAACATAATAAACAGGGCCTTTTGGCGTTTTCATTAGGTGATGTAGCAACTTACGAGTACATAGTCCATCGCGCATCCAACTAATATTATAAATGCGAAAGTTTGTATGTGTGTATGTATAATATGTATTTCACTCAAAGACTACTACTTGGCATGGATTTGGCTGTAAGTTGCACGTGGATAGTTTATAAGCTGGATATATTTTATAGCCTATATGGTAGGCTAAAATCATGTACCGACCCACTGGAGCAAAGTGACGCGGGTAAAACTGCGGGGCGCAGCTAGTATTTGAATATATTAACTAGTATAATTAAAACTAACATAGTTCAATATAATAACTTCTAAGTTAAAAAGTGTTTATTTATTTTACATGCTGATTGCCATGTGCCTGTCAATGCCAAAACAGAAACACTTTTAAATTTAGATGTTATTATATTGAAAGAAAGCTTTAAAAAAAAAAGGATTTTCCTTTTTTTTTGTGGATCAGAGATATTTTGGTAGGTGCATATAAAATCAAAACGAGTCAAAGAGAATCTTACTCTATAATAAATGTATAGATGAATAGTATAACATATACATAGAATAAATAAAGTATTTAAATTAATATCATAGAATAGAATAGAATAGTCCTTTATTTGCACATAAAGTAGGTACAAGTTACAGTTGTTATGTTTGAAATGATCCTTATACTGACTACCTTAACTAAGGCATGCAAACGGGTTAAGCTATTAGATAACGACTCAGTTTATATATTATTAACACATTCCATTAAATGAACATCTACAAGTTTATCATGTCAATATGAAATATAGTAAATCATTTTGAATACGCATAATTTGTATATAATGCGTAAACATTATGTCAAGTTTAATAAAATGAGATTAAAAATTCGTCAAGTTTGAGGTCAATAAAGTTGATTTAAAATATAAATGATTTCGTAAAGTCAGGAGCATAGAGATGTCATATTATCAATTTAAATTCTTATCGGTCAAAAATTCGCTAATTGAGTAATAACATTTATTAATTAATACATCTGTCAATTTCTTTTCGAAAAGTGGAAGTGTTGAAGATTTTTTTATTACATCTGGTATTTTGTTAAATATGATCGGACCCATACATATAATACTTTTCTTAACTAGAGCGGTATCGGAACCACTAACAATCAGCAAGTTTTTATACTGTCTCCTGATTGGCCGGTTTCTATTTATATATACTTATTTAATAATAATATATTATACTTTAATAAATACATACACATATTGTCAATGCCAATTTTATAAAATTAATTACCTGCCCTAGTGGATTAGGAAATATACTCACGTACTTTTCCTTTGAAAGTATAGTAGAAAATAGTAACACTTATAATGAGTTGACCGACTCGAACCAAGATTTGGAATGAAATGAAAATTGACTTGCAATCAACTTAGGTACCAGTGGCTGTCGTCACTTATATGGGCTTATAAACATGCTTTCATAGCATTTAAAAGGAACATAGTCAACCCTTTGTCTTACCTTATTAGGATATAATATGCTCGTATTATGATGTAAAGGAAAGAACGCGTGAGCATGCGCCGAGCGTACTTCATAGTATCTTCAGTATTTGCAAACCATTTGCTTGCAATTGCTCTTGATTAGCGTGCCTCTTGACCGCAATTTTTAACGCGGCTCTAGCAAATAACATATTTCCACACCAGTGGAAAGAAGCCACCGTGATTGGTATTCCGAAGCCTGGCAAGCCAAAGCAGGATCCCACTTCTTATCGCCCGATAAGTCTTCTCAAATCATTGGGAAAACTTTACGAGCGCATAATATATGCCCGACTACTAACATTCACAATGAATAATAACCTTCTTCCAGATGAGCAGTTTGGCTTTCGAGCCAAACACTCCTGTGTTCACCAAGTGCACCGCATTGTCGAACACATCCTTGTAGAAATCTGGCAAACACAAATGTCATACGGGAGCACTCTTCTTTGACGTAGCTAAAGCGTTCGACAAAGTCTGGCTCAATGGCTTAATTTATAAGCTCTACCAACTCAAAGTGCCGGACCGTCTCGTGCACATCATACGAGACTACCTCTCGGGGAGAACCTTTAGGTATCGTGTAGAAGGAGATTACTCTTCCCCTCATCCGATCCAAGCAGCAGTGCCACAAGGCTCAGTACTTTCGCCACTCCTTTTCTCGCTTTACACAAGTGACATCCCGAAACCCAAGAAAGCCCATCTGGCACTCTTCGCGGACGATACCGCTTTATACTACTCGGGCCGCAGTCCTACCGCAATTCACGACGCTCTACAATCCGCATCAAATGCCCTAGGCAAATGGTTCAGAAAATGGAGAATCGAAGTCAATCCGACAAAGAGTGCCGCTGTACTCTTCTCGCGATTCAACAGTCCACCGGTCATTCCACCGGTCAAAATGTTCGGCGAACCAATCCCTTGGGAACGGCAAGCCAAATATTTAGGCGTAATCCTTGACCGAAAGCTAAACTTCAGAGCGCATGTAGAAACCGTTCGTGCACGGGCTTTACTTACGCTTAGTCGACTACACTGTCTTTTAAATTCACGCAGTAAACTATCACTTGATAACAAGGTTAGGATTTATACCACGTGTATAAGGCCGATTATGACGTACGCGAGCACCGTATTCGCTCATACAGCGTCTAGCAGTTTGTACCGCTTACAAACTGTTCAAAGTAGATTCACTCGACGTGCCACCGGGGCACCGTGGCTCATTCGAAATCGCAACTTGCATTCTGATCTCCAACTGCCCTCCATCAAGCAGTGGATGAAAGAGGCGTCGGAGCGCTTCTTTGAATCCGCGGCTCAGCACCCAAACCCGTTGGTTGTTGCAGCATCTGACTATAGGCCTTTGCCCACAAAGCGTCGTAAACACGCAACTTACCAACTTACCACAAATCACAACTTACCAACTAGCAGTACAGAGACTGCAAGAAACTAGCACCACTACACAGAGACCACTCTATCCGACCCGCCGGAGAAGAGTGCGCCCGCGAACGCGACGCGTCCCCCCTCGCCCTCCCGACCCTTAGTTTGCTAAGAACCTTCCGATGCCCTCGTAGACCCGAAGTCCGAGAGGCCCGCGAACTGTAAAGTAGAGCGACAGTTGCACAAAACTCCCCTAAACTAAAAGCCATAATCCCTCAATCTCCCCGTCAGCGACCGCCCTGAGCCGAGGTCCAAGTCCCACAGGGGACGCCCTCTTGCGCAGGTTGCTTAGTTTGTAGTGTTTAAACCATTTATCTAGGCTGGAGCTCTGCTCGCCTTTGTGCCCGGTGAAGTAGCAAAAGCCTCAGGGCTAACTACATATGTTCGTCCGAAAAAAAAAAAAAAAAAATCTCTTGATTAGCAGTAACTTTTTAGTAAGCATCTTTCATATTAAAAATATATTGTATTTAACCTGTTGTCGATTTCATCACGTAGGTATATTATTTTTATTCGTAGCAATCTTCATAGCCTAACGGTACGAATCTCGCTTTAAAAATATTTGAGTAAAATCAAACATTATCTGTCCGGGTCTGGTTCGTTCAGAGACTACCCTCCTTAGGTCTCCGAGCGAGTGGAAGACGCAAACGACGCGAGCGCTTAGCTTGCAAACCTCGCGGCCATCAGCATGTTATGAAGGCGGTATAACATTCTAAATCAGTACTATTGTATAATATACATAATAATGCGGTAAACCCTTTCTCGGGGAAGCTCATATTCACCAGTGGACGTTATACGGCCTGATGATTATTATTATTATTTATTTATTTATCAGTTTCAACTTCAGTTAGCACAACAAAAGATAACCAACCATTATGTAAACGACGAGCCAATTTCAATACTATTTTTCCCCGAAAATTCTCTTTAATCAATGTGTCTCTGGTACACTGGAGACTACGTCATCCGTCCTGTAATTAAAAGTGTTGACGAGAATCTCTTCAACTTTCATCAAAGGTTTGTTTTGCCTGCTAATCAGAATAAAGGCTGGTTTGTAATTATAAATTTAAATTATCATATAACCATTGGTTAGTTGTAAGGTAATTAAACTTATTTTATTTAAAAACAGCTCATAAATATTATTCATATTACATTAAAACAACAAATAAAATGGTTATTTCAATAAAATTTATATTTTGGCGACTAATTTTCAAAATATCAGATGAATAAATTTGTATTTTGACAAAACTTCCATAATAATCTGTTAATATTAATTATTGATAAAACAATATTTTTAAACTTCTATTTAATATGATTTAATATTAAATAGAAATAGAATTGCAATATAAAATTGAATTTATATTTAAAATTATATTACAAAGTTTCCTCCTTTTCGGTTTAAAATTATCACTCCCGCACTAGAAAAATTAATCCACGTGTGTGGATTGGACAACCAAACTTATTATTTTATTAAGTACGAAACCATTTTTTTTTTGTTTTGTAGACACAGACACATAATTTACCGACACAAAGCATCCTAATATCAAATAGCACAACAACTAGCAGTAGTTCAAACATGTATAGATTAGGTACCTATTAGATTACAGTACTTGTATTGATACACCCATACAACTGCGAACTGTATTTTAATATCAATTTGCTTATTGATATTAATGCTTTTCACATGTTATTAAATAGACTGAGGTAATACGAAACTATTCACAACAATATTACCCACAACCAAATTGTGTTCTAAAACGATTGTCATTAGCTCTTAAGTCCACCGTTTGCAACAATAGATATGCGGTATTTTAGAAGTCGCAAGCAAGTTCACCCCTTTCAGTAGGGCACCAATGTTTTATTTGGTTCTATGATTCGGTGGTATAAGTTAATCTTCTGTTATCTCTCCTCATACAAAAACAATGGGGTGCTTAACAAATATAATGAATGGAGTAGGTTGACCTTAATTGAAATGAAAAGCAATTTGAGCATTTAATGTGTTTCAGTCAATAAACCCGAATATTTGAGTCCACTCAATATGAAACCCATTGACATTATGAGTCTCAATTCCCACGACAAGTACCTACTTAAGTAAATGTGAAATAAACATACTGAAAGTAAAGAAGCAATTTTGGACGCATGACTGCTTGTCGTCGCAAACGCTGAATATAAAAGGAATAATATTTTCCTGGCAAACAAAATGAAGATATGTGTAGGAGGTAGAATTTTGTGTGTATTTTTCAATTATACAGAAAGGTGTTCATTATTGAATGAAAATGTGTAACGAAATAATATTTTATTATTTTACCTTACATAAGGTGCTTTTAACGTATAATATATTTTCATTTTTAAAGGAAATTGTATAACAATGGCTAGCGGTTATATGTTTGACCGCAACTTCGATTTCAGACAAAAATTTGGCTTTAAAACTTTTTAATTACCGGGTCGAAGTCATAAAGTTGGTGGTGGTTCACCCATGCACGTTAAGTGGTCGGTCCTGCGCCTCATTATTCATCGGTCTTGATGGTGAAACCGTCTCATCGCATTTTGAGACAAAAGGAATATATAGTGCACCCGTGTTTACACTTATATGCTGCAAAAATGGCTGATCTCCTTAGATAATGGCCGCCTTGGCCGAATCCGGTCTTGAGGACTATTATTAGTTAAGTCAATAAATTGAGGTACATGACATAATAAATTTCATATTCTGTTTAATAAAATAAAACGTGAGATAATCACAGAAAAGGTTAGTTTTAGTTGTACATTTGTATTATATGTAAAGAATTTAAAAAGTACATAATTCAAAAATGGAAGACAATTTATCTTGATCTCACTGAAAACTCATTAAGATAAGATACAATCTAAATCCACTAAGCATTGTCGTAAACACATAGTAAAGTGTATGAAAAGCAGTTTTTAAACCGCACAGCCTATCTGTGAATTGTGAATACAATCATAAAGTATGTGATAATTAACAAATTCAGATTAGTTATCTATCAACCATTCTACATTATTAGGTGTACATATATATTAATTAAAGTGAAGATAATTAGAATAATAACGTGTTCAGCAGATCTTGGGTCAAATTGAAAATTGGGGCCAAAAACTGCTTAGTAGCAGTTTTTGGACCTAGTGTTTTGTCAGTATGTAATATGAATGTGATCTTGTTAAAATTTATTATTTTTATATTACCGGCTTTCCGCGCGTGGTTTCACTCGCGTAGCTCCCGTCGGTACTTAATAATGAAATGAAATGTCTATGTTACTTCCGGATAACTTAGCTTTCTAATGGTGAAATAATTTTTGAAATCGGAACCGTAGTTGCGGAGCCTATTGAATGCAAACAAACAATTAAACCTATCTCTTTATAATATTAGTATAGCAGGAACATATAACTATTTGAAGCAAGAGTATACACATACCTACTCTGTTCTGCGTCTTATCGTTTTAATTAATATAAACCTAATACGCCTATTAGTTCGTACATTTTAGCACTTTACAAGACTCCGTATATCTGGATTACGGACCTTACGTCGGTTTTTTTTTTTTTTTGGTTTATCGTTTTTATTTATCCACAAGGCTTTTGTAACTTCACCTGACGATATACTCGCGCGCGCTCGCGCCTTATGAAATTTTAAATCTACAAACTAAAACAGTTTTACCAACATTTTCTGGCGAATATTCGTCCCCGTGAAACTATTAGGTACCTAATTTTTTTAATGGTTGGACATACGTAGTTAGCCACGAGGCTTTTGATACTTCACCGGGCATACCTATATGTAAATTGATTGTAATTTTCATGCCGTTTCAAAATTATAGCGATTTACCACTTATATGAATGAAATATGTAAATGATGAAAAATGTATCACTCAATTTAAAAAATAAATTACTAACCGATACGAGATCATCATAAGTTTGCAGATAAAGGAAATTAATCTTCCGATGACATGCAAATATATTGATACATTGCCGGTTTGATGACAGAGATTACGTTTTAATGTTGATCGAAAGACCTGACGTAGCTCAAAAAGTATTATTAATATAGAAATATTATTCAGAGGTAAAGCGAGGTTGTAAGGGGGTAATCGATTTAGCAAATTATTTTGCTAATATGAAACCACATGATTCGTGAGTGTCATCTATACGAATATTCTAAAGAGGTAAAGTTTATGAATTGTTTGTTCGATTCAGGGGGTAATCTCTTGATCTACTGAACCGAATTTGAAAATTATTTTACTAATAGAAAGCCACAATATTTTTGAGTGTCATATATATTTTTGTAAAAGGCGCGGGACACCTAGTTTTTAAATATACAAACAAATATACTGCTCATACTAGTATTCAGTTAAGTCGATTCAATCTACGTAGTGAACCGCAAGGTTTAATACTTGAGTAACTCAATATGTAATGTTTACCAACATGTCTGCGGTTGCTCAGACGATTACGTATGGATAATTTAAGATCTTTGCCGCAAATACCACTAATACAATATGTAATTTCATTGGCAAGTGAAATTGTACTGTGAACATTGTTTTAAGTCTTTAGAATGAACAGCGCTCTTTGCATTATATACATGTATACATATGATCCGTGCCGTGCCGTGTGGTTTTCGGCTTAAAATAGACCACCCCATGTCCTCCCATGGGTGTCGTAAAAGGCGACTTAGGGACATATGGCTGATGGATGGGCAGCAGCATCTATTAGCTCAAGGTTTACATCTAACTGCGATCACCAATCCGTCTGCCAAGCGTGGTGATTGTGGTAATATCCCTCTACGATCCTGGCTTGCCAAGGTCTGTTAAGAGGAGGCCCATGTTCAGCAGTGGACGTAAACGGGCTGTTAATGATGAATGATGATACATATCGCACCCTTAGAACATAAATGGCACTAAACGAAAATGTTAATTTTACAGTATGGCCGTTTTAAGATTTTTAAAGAATTGAATGGGTGATATGGAACTAAAAAAATAGAAATAAAGCTTTGCGATCGGCTTAAAATAACAGTTTAACTAACGCTGTTTCAGTATCCAGTGGGATACAATAAAATCATTGATTATTTATCAATGGAGAAGCATTTCAAAAAAAAGTTTAGCATTGTGTCGGTTATAGTTTTCTAGTTATTCAAAACTTTTCGCTTAATGACCTCTAAATTGTTATTTTACCTACATTGTAATGATAAAAAAGAGAGAAATAAAACAATGTAACTACTAAAATAACAAAGAATTATATTTATTTGGCACATGCTCACAGTTTTCGGTCAAAATTACCACACATATTCATAATTAACAAATCTGTTTAAATCTAGATAAAAGTATTATCAAAATAACAGAATTTGGCGCATTAGAACTACCGGGGTCTTTGCATTAGGCGCGTTTCGTTTTATGCGTTTTGACTGTATACTTAACTAAAAAATGTAATTTTTTGTATAGTGCCACTTATGTTTTAAGAGTGCGATATGATCTACATAGCAAAGTATATAATTATGTATAATGCTTACGAATTATGAACGACTCCGTCCTAGCAGTATAAGTATATGAGTAGATTACTCATGTGGTATAAAGCTTGATTCAACACTTGAGAATTCGTGCAGAAAGTTTCCGGGAAAATCTTTGCACAACTTCAAACTGTTTAATTAAAGTGGTACCTTAAAAAGGACATTAAATCTTTGATCCCTTTAATCATCATTTCAAAAGTATTAAATCCACCACCTGACACCATTTTGCTTGAAATGTGAAGGCAAAAGAAGAAGTCCATGTCATACAACGCAGCGGACGTAAAAAGATAATAATTATCTTTTTATTATAATTATTATAAAAACAAAAACTATTACGAACTGAAATAAGTTAAAAATAGAAAGGTAAATTTCTGTCTTGTTCTACTTCGGAGCGTCCATATTTTGGTTGAGTCGGTTTCTAACACTCTTTCAATACCTGAATTGCAATCAACATTTCAGGAGAAAAGTTTTCTTATTACACACAATACTACAGATATAAAAGGATCATCTTATATCAACACATTACTTACTTCCTATACCTATATGTAAGTATATGTATCAACGTACATATCTAATAAAAGATGTACATGTTTCGATTTCAGCACCATTTTCCTTGGGGGAAGTGTTGTCTGTATTTATGAGTACAATAATTCTTCAAGAAAACAAAGTATTCCCTTGAGCGAATTCAATTTGATACTGTTGCAATAACCTTAGACAGTTCTAGCTTCTCACTTTTCATTTACACTACAAGGTCTTTAATTAAATCCTAGAGCGCTTCTACAAAGTACATTATTCAAATTCCGTTTTTGAATGTTATATTCGTAATAAGGTACGGATCTTGTTATAAATTACAAGTACCTAATAAACTAAAGAAGAGAAAGGACAACCTCCGTAGCGTAGCGGTAATTAGCTCGCTTTAAATCTCGGAGGTCGATCCCCACTCCGGACAAGAAATCTTTGTGTAAATTCTAAGATTTATTTCAGAGTCTGGTTGGTTGAGGGACTACCCTCTGTGCCTCGGAAATCACGTTAAGCCGTTGGTCCCGATTGTTATAACATTATCTATAAAATTGTATACCAGGGAACGGGCAGCAGCGTTTCCTTGTATGTTACAACATAATAATGCGGTCTCCAACCCGCCTGCCAATCGTGGTGACTATGTCAAAAACCATCCTTCGAGAGGAGGCCCATTTTCAGCAGTGGACGATATACGGGTGATGATGAAACAAAAGAAACGTGTAAAAAGAGACAAATATATTTCGATGGTAGTTTGGGACGCACCGTAGTCGAATGTTCCAGACATTGTGGGGCATAATCTAAGATGAAAATTTGAGTCCAACTAGTGATATAAATTTATTAGATTCTATTTTTAAATTAAGTCTTAACATTGCCGTAAAATATTCAAAGATTAAAAATAAATTTATAAATTTCTATTTTTAAATTAAGTATTAAGATTGCCGTAAAATGTTCAAAGGATAAAGATGGTAAACTATGTATGTCATGTATCTTATTAAAAGAAATACGTCCATAAGATATCAAATTTCCAGAAGTAGTAGAAGAAGTAGTTCCTTAGGTACGTTGTTCAAGAACTGCTCTTTCCAAAGTATTGGTTCGCAAATATTTGTTCTGTTAAGTCCGATAACTTAGTTATAAACTTGACTACGCTAAGTTTCTATAAAGTTCAACCAAGCCCGATGATGCTTCTTGGGCGTATGGATATGGATATGGAGATCGATAACAAGTATGATACTCGTAATAGTACATTACGATATTAGTGCGTTATGATGGTTATAACATGCGAGGCGGAATTTCAGTGCTCGGCTCAATTACGCCCTCGCCTTCGGCTCGGGCTGAAATTCCGCCTCGCATGTTATAACCAATACGCACGTATATCGTACGACGTTTTTTAACACATTTGCGAGGAAACAGAAAAAAAAAACATATTTCACAATACAAGTACAAAGAAAAGAAAATTTGAGAAAAATGGCGCGAGGATTATTTTCTGCCTTAGCTGCGTGAAAATGTTGGCAAAGACGTTAGAGCATGCAGCCAAGTTTTTAAATTACCGAATAAACTGTTTTTTTTTATTTTAAATAAACTGAATCTGTGAATGCACACTGTTGCTTTCCCGCCATTTTCCCGACTGGCGCCGCGCGGCCATTAGTTCGAAATTTGAATAGCAACAGCGCGCGAAATGGCAAATAATACTATTATGGAATTTGTATGGACTATAACTTAACTGTTTGCTTTGGTAACACACGCGTTTTTTATGACCCGCTTTACATATTTAAAACCGGTGGAATTACATCAGCTTTAGGAGCAACGGTGTTAAAAATTAGTTTACTAGTACCTAGTTCATTTACGAACATTGTTAATTCAGGTCTATCGTTTATAACGCTATCCAAAAATTTCATTAGAAATGATTTATTAGTAATGAATCTTTTTCAACAATTTTGATGACTTCTTAAGACCACAGCACAGTGCAAAGATAATAGTTCAATGACAATATACCTAACATTTTCAAGGAACTATCTATCTATACTAATATAACAATATAGAAAGCTGAAGAGTTCGTTTGCTTGAATCTCAGGACTGCTGGTTCGATTTGAACTTTGAAATTAGTATAAGACAGATACAAAGAAGTTAGATAGTTAAACACCACAAGCCGCACCAAGGTAGCTGGATCATAACAAACATTGGTTACCGAGCAGGTTATTCAGAACATAAGAGGACGATAACAAAAGGCTTTTTAGATAACACTAATTGTTAATTGACTGTGGCACTTACATAGCTTATGATTCATTGAATGCCACCGATATACATATTGACAGGAATCACTAACATATAGGAATAAAACCATTATCCCTTAATGGAATTTATCATTTCATCTTCTCAATCAGTTTATTAGCTAAAGGTTTTTAGATTAGATAAGCCGTTATTATTTTATCGTGTTTTAGGGCTTTTGACGTAATAATGTTGACGAAACTAATGATCTGACATAATTTTAATGGTTTTTGGCTTAGAATAGACCACCATTACATTACCATTGGTGTGGTAAAAGACGACTAAGGGAAATAGATACACATGAATGTTAGATGGGTAGCAGCATTTATCAGCTCAAAATGAAAATTACGGCAATTTCCACTTTTCAGTGTCATCCAGCATGAATTGCGTATGAAGCGGTTTCTGGTAATTCATTCCCCCTTTCTTCAGAAATTCAGCCAGCATCTTCCATTATCTGGAATTTCTCCTATTCGCGTTTTACGACACCCACGATAAGTGATGGGGGAGTAAAATCTTATAACAAAGTATATTCAGAAAGCAGGGTCTACAATGATCTAAACTGTAACTAAAGTACCACCTTTTTTTTGTTTTTGTTGTCCGGGGGGAAATGCATTGACGCATTCCCACCACCGCTGCAGCGTATTCGCGCCCTGGCGGTGGGATATGTGGGACTCGCCCTCTCCATAGCGTGGTATGCTAAAGTCATACCACGAGGAGAGGACCCTACACCACTAAAACCTCCCGGACACTCCTTCGATCCGCCGTTGGCGGGGGTCGGGTACGTATGAGCAATCCGGCCCCCCGACGACACCCGCGGCCAATATGGTACCGCGGGATCTCCAGACCTAAACTACCACCTAAGATCATATTGTGGAATGCAATAAATAATTGAATAGAATTGAATATAATAAAATTGTTTCTCCATTAATGATTAAAAAATTCTGTTGTAGAATTGAAGTTTGGTATGGAATACAACAACAGAAGAGAGAAAATAAATGGGCATATTATTCAATATGTGAGTATTTAACATAGTTGTTTATGATTTAGCATTTAATATTCACTGTATGCTAATTCAATAGTTTTGTACGGTGATTATGACGTAAGCGTTACGTTGACCGCAGTGTCGTGTGTATAAACATGTGACGAATATATCCAGACTTACAACATAATTTCAGTTAAAAGTATACAATTACATCACTAAAGACAAATTTCAGTAAAAAGTATGTGAGTATCAACTCACATACTTTTTACTGAAATTTGTCTTTACAGAAACTGCTTTCAATGTTAATCTTTACTAATATTACAAAGAGATACAGTTTGTGAGTTTGGATGTGCGGGTAATGTCTGTTATTACTGATCCATTTTTTGTAAATTAATTCATTATTAGATATCTACGATATCCTGGACTAGCATAGGTTATATTTGAAGACAAGGTTCCTACGGGATCTACGCGGATGAAAAGGTTTTTTATTGGTAATGTTTAACAACGGATTAACAAGCTGAAATGGGAATGGGGCAGGACACATAGCTCGAAGAATTGACGACCGATGGAGCATAAAGGTTCTCGAGTTGAGACCACGAACTGGCAAGCACAGCGTGAGACGACCGCCTGCACGATATACTGACTACCTCATAAAGGTAGCAGGGAGTCAGTGGATGCAGGCCGCTCGCAATCGTTTTCGCTGGAAATCAATGAGAAAGGCCTATGTTCAGCAGTAGACGACAACAAGCTGATATGAAGATGATAGTTTGTAATGTCGGTAAAGATACATGAGGCAGTTATTTAGAATGCCAAGTAACTTACTCGCTTTTATTTTCTAGCTCACATACCGCTAAAATAATAAGTCTACATTTTTTCGCTGCTGTCTGAGTCAGCCATTTATTTTTTCAATAACCATTAAAACTTTTTTGTGATCCAATTTCACATCGCGGTCATATTTTATAACTTATTTTGATATAAACAATTAAGATCTGTATAATATTTGTAAGCGCAGGATGGTTCTTCATTAGAATCTGTCATAGTTGGTCAGGCGTGGATACTTGGGCAGGGGATCGTTATTTTAATTAACACTCGAGTTTTGAACAAAGTCACTATAATTCGCGTTAACAAAGATTGATTCACAAAATAACTGTTCTATATTCTAGCTAAAGTCAATTAGTAATCAAATTCACTATTATAATTGCATTTCACACTAGGATGACACAGAATATCAGCGATTCGTCTAGCGCGTGGTGCACGGTCCGCTCCCGTTCAAACAGTCAAGTTTCAACATGGCCGCCGTGCTCCCACCTGCCCGACGCTCCGCTAGAGTGACGGCTGTCACTCTTATTCTGACGTCTGACATTGACACCTGACGTTAACTGTCACCAATCAGTAGAAGCTGTCATCGATGACAGCTGACAGTAGCCGTTTAAATACGACATATTAGCGATGCGCCGTCATATTTTATCTTTTAACTACAAACATATTATTAGATGTAAGAACACAAAATTAAATATTTGATCATAAACATAATTATTTCAGATGGCGTGTTCTGATTACCAGCTATCAAGTCTGTGAAAGAAATGAGGGCAAAGCATTTACAAGAACCAGTTTGTCCAAAAAGGAAACACGATACAAGCTGACCAGACAATAAAATAGTACGTTGTTTCAAAACGACGAAAGACATGAATCTTACTTCTTATGGACTTAGCATTTCGCAAACAAAACTGGACACTAACTTAATTTTACTGATAAATTCATCTCTATAAAAAATTAAGTTTTATTCGCATCAAGTATTTGTCATGTTATATTAATAAGCGCCAATATTCGCGCTTATTTATATAGTACATTTATAAATTTAATGAATATAGCATATTATGCTATATTAATTAAATTTATAAATGTGATTTTTCTCTTTCAAGGTTTGTTGATTTAACATTAAGCTGTTAGTTAAAACATTTATTTTTCTTTCTATAACTTAATAGTCTTAGTCCTGTTTTATAGGGTTCCGTACCCGAAGGGTATAAACGGGACCCTATTACTAAGACTTCGCTGTCTGTCACCAGGCTGTATCTCAAGGACCGCGATAGCTAGACTGTTTAAATTTTTACAAATCATGTATTTCTGTTGCCGCTATAACATCAAATACTAAATATTTAATAAAATCAATATTTAAGGGTGGCTCCATTACAACTAACTACAACAATTTTTTTTTGCCATTTTTTGCTTGATATCTATAACGGCAACAGGTAGACGCTTGAAATGGTACGGAACCCTTCGTGCGCGAGTCCGACTCGCACTTGACCAGTTTTTATCTAGGCTAATGAGCCTACTTGTAATGACAAGTAAGACCACAGGCCATAAATATTTGTATTATTTTATTGTTAACATAAGTAAGTAGATAGATACGGTTGTTATTTCTGAAATACTAGGAAAATCCGGTTTTAATAAATGGAAATTCAAACTATATTCGCGCAGCCGAAAACACGGAAGTTACTCTCATAAATATTTAGGTACTTAAGCCGAACATCGTTGCGTAAAAAGTCACAAAAAATACATTGTCAAGGTGAGTTTTTTTGTGTAGATTTTAAAGTAATGTACATTTTATTTTAATCCCTTATTGACATATTGAATTTATATTAATTTCTTACATTTGAAACCATTCCAATTTTAATAAAAGTATATTTCACGATTAAGTTCCTACGGGAACGGGAGTTGCGCGGGTGAAGTCACACGCGGGAAGCTAATTTCAAATATTAGTAGGTACCTATTTTACTTAAGACTATTTGAAACTAGCGTACATAATATTTGAAACTAGCGTACATAATAGGTACATAATAACACCTAGGCACACTCGACCTCGGAGATAGGTTTACATCTTCTGTATCAATTAATGTAAATAAATATGTTAATGACAGTAGGTCAGCTGGTAGTTCTTTATGGGTAAAGACCTCACTGCTAGCTGTGTACAAATATATATAACACTAGCGGCCCGCCCCGGCTTCGCACGGGTGGACTTTTATGCCCTACCCTTATCCTACCCGTACCCTACCCCTACCCTACCCTACCCATACCCTACCCCTACCCCTACCCTACCCTACTCCTACCCTACCCCTACCCCTACCCTACTTCTACGCCTACCCTACCCCTACCCCTACCCTACCTCTACCCTACCCTACCCTACCCTACCCTACCCTACCCTACCCTACCCTACCCTACCCTACCCTACCCCTACCCTGCCCTACCCTACCCCTACCCCTACTCCTACCCTACCCCTACCCCTACCCTACTCCTACCCCTACCCTATCCCTACCTTACACCTATCATTACACCTACTTAACCCTACCCTTTTTGTCTTTGCGTTTAAACCTTCCCTGTGTTAAAGCGACGATTACTGCCAAATTTCATCAAAATCGGTCCAGCCATTCGCGAGTTTTAGCGAGACTAACGAACAGCAATTGATTTTTATATATATAGATCAGTGCCCCCTCCACCCCGCCCGCCGCGATGCCCGGCGCGCTTTTCAGACTGCATCGCAAACAACGGCCACGGCGCTATGGCGGTTTTTTTTACTGTTTGATTTTTTTAATTCGTAATATCTTTTGAATGGAAAGTCCAATTTAAATAATTTAAAAACTATTTTATAGGTAGTTAAATGGTCTTGACCATAAAATAATTTATTTGGATAAGGATTAATATAAACACATAAATAGCATGGTTTGAATTTGGTTATCATTTTCATTAATGTTTAAAATGAAAAAAGTTGTTGTAGTGACATAACTACAATAGTTGGACATATGCTACCGCGGAGTTTTTTGTAGACATTATGATTATTTTGTTCTATCGCTAATAGTTTCGGCAGCGCATTCGACGAAAGACATTTTAAGACTCATTTTTCTACACCTTCGGTTACATTGTTCAAATTTTACCAAGGATCCCTAATTTTTTTCAAAATGAAATGTAGCCTATGTCAAATTGGAAAAATGTTGCATTCTATTGGTGAAAGAATTTTTTAAATCGGCCCAGTACTTTTTGAGCCTATTCATTACAAACATACAAACATACAAAAATAGCTACAAATCTTTCCTCTTTATAATATTAGTGTAGATTATAAATACATAATACATATAACTTCATATAACATATAACACTTCTCATAAACATGGTCTTATAAATTAAAATTGCTTTTCACAATGTTGTGAACCTATCTATCTGTGCTGATGTCACAATGTGTCTAATCTATACTTCTATGCTAATATTATAAAGAGAAAAACATTGTATTTTTGTAAGTTTGTTTCGAATAAACTCCAAAACTACTAAACGGCTATAAGTTTACTAGAAATTTGGGATCCTTATTAAAACTTCGATAATAGGTATGAAAAACAATGCCATAAATTGTCTTTCATATAGAATAAAACTGTTCTATTGTATATAAATATGTATGTATAAAAAACTTCGCGGTACCATTTGTCTAACTTATAGTATTTATGTAATCTATATTAAATTTAAAGGTTTGTATTTTTATATTTTTGTATGTTTGTTTCGAATACTGAACGGACCATTAGAATGCTACGTTGTCCCTGGTATGTCGTTATAGCGTAGCTAAAATCCAATTTCGTCGACCCATCATGATCAGTCGCGAAATAGGATCCTTCATAAGCCAACAAGAGCGATAGATTGACAGAATGACGACAGCATAGAAGCCTCCGATGCCCTGAAACTCATACCCTCTAGTTAGTGGGCGGAAATGATTCACCGACGTCGCTCACTAGGTCACACATGGGTTAGAAAACCCGGCCAAGTGCGAGTCGGACTCACGCACGAAAGGTTCCGTACCATCTTCAAGTGCCTACCTGTTGACGTTATTGACATCGAGCAAAAAGGCAAAAAAAGTTTGTTGTGGCCCCATACAATTTTTTGTCCTTTTAAATATTTATTTTATTTTATTAAAATAAATATTTAAGAATATTGAATCCTTAAATTAATAAACGCTTCTAAATAGGTTAATTTAGAAGCGGCCGTAGCCCCTAGGTCGTCGGACTTGTGATCCTGAGGTCGCCGGTTCGAACCCCACCCATTGCACTACCGTGAACCCACTCGTAACACAAGAGGGGTTAACAAGAATACTAGTAGACTGCAAAACTCAGCTAGTAATCTTTAAAAAAGAAATTGTTATAGCGGCAATAGTAATAGATCATCTGTGAAAAAAAAAATCAACTGTCTAGCTAGCGGATCTTGAGATACAGCCTGGTGACAGACAGACAGCGAAGTCTTAGTAATTGGGTCCCGTTGTTACCCTTTTGATACGGATTATTCCACTTTGTTCACCTGGGTGATATCACCTAGGTGAACAAAGTGGGTGATATCACCCAGGTGATTTATTTCCGAGGTGATCAAAGTACACTAATCAATTCCACTTTGTTCACCTGGGTGATATCACCCAGGTGATTTATTTCCGAGGTGATCAAAGTACACTAATCAATTCCACTTTGTTCACCTAGGTGATATCACCCAGGTGAACAAAGTGGAATAATCCTTTGATACGGAACCCTAAAAAGGACACTTATAACAGACATATAGGCCACGGGTGGCTAAGATAGCTTTCATAGCTAGTTCTAAAATTAGAACAGGAAAGACAGGCGGATTTACAAAATGTCTACTTCTATACTAATATTGTAATGAGGAAATATTTTATTGTTTGTTTGCACTTTGCAGTGAATAGGATGCGCAAAAAATGGGGCGATAAAAAAAATTAGAAAGCTACTTTATCCATGAGGAAAGATTTGACTGTTTGACCGTTTGTATGTTTGCATTGAATAGCGACAACCCCCGAACTTAGCGGTATTTGCCTCGCTTTAAATGGAGGAGGTCGTGGGTTCGATCCGGAAAGGAAATCTTTGTGTAAATTCTAAGACTTCTTTCCGGGTCTGGTTGGTTGAAGAACTACGCTCCGTGCCTCGGAAAGCACGTTAAGCCGTGGTTCCCGATTGTTATAACATCATCTATTATTATTATTTTTTTTTTTTTTTATTATTTTATTTAAAAGACAACTCCCGCACTAGGGAAATAAATCCCTGTGTCGCGGGGGACTTTACAAACATTCATTACACGGACACAAAGAACACCCAGACTCAGAATAACTATTTGTGGTTCACACAAATAATTGTCCCGGGTGGGAATCGAACCCAGAACACCAGGTCTCAGAAGCAACTATCGTAACCACTGAGCCACCGGTGCTATAATAATCTATATAATCTATAAATATAATAATATAATCTATAATAATCGTATATCAATGAACGGGCAGCAGCGTTTACTTGTGTACATAACACTGCGGTCACCAACCCGCATGCCAAGCGTGGTGACTATGGCAAATACCCTCCCTCGGGAGGAGGCCCATGTTCAGCAGTGGACGTTGTAAGGGCTGATATGATGTTGATGATTGAATAGTCTCCGGAACTAGTAGGCCGATTTCAAAAATCCTTTCACTATTAGATGGCTACGTTGTCCGAGGAAAGATTTGATTGTTTGTTTGTATGTTTGCATTGAATAGGCTCCGAAACAACGGAGCCAATTTAAAAAATATATTTTACGTTAGAAAGATACGTTATGCAGGAGTAGGTAAGGGCCTAAGCACAACACACGCGTTTGTGCCCATACAGGCGCGAAACGCACGCAAGTCAGTACTTCGTTTATAAAAAGCGCGTCGACGGCGCGTTTAAAAAACGTGGTGTGCGTAGGCTATTTGCCCACGGGAATGAGAACTAGTATAAAGCGTTAGCCATCCGGCGCAGTTTCAACAGCGGAATGTTTTATTTTTGATTTTTTGTGCGGAACCCTGATTCTTTATTTTTAATAAGAGTAGTTGGTTACTCGTATTTTCTTTTATTCAATTTAAATAAAATAAACTCATCAAAACTAAGAGTAGTACATTAAATATTTCGCAACAGCAAACTTGTTAATCAACTTATAAGGAATTAAGTTCTTTCCATAACTCGTTTACCAAATAGATTTATCAAAAGGTAAAACGGCACGTTACAATAAGAACCGGTCAAGTGCGAGTCGGACTCGCGTACGAAGGGTTCCGTGCCATCTATACAATGATGGTAAAATTACATTCGTTGAATGGGGGCCTCACTTATACGTTAATTTTATTCTATTTTTTTTTATTTGTGGTTGTACAAAAATACATCATCTGTAAAAAAAAAATAACTATCCAGCTATCACGGTTAATTACATATAGCCTGGTAATAGACAGACAGACAATGTCATCTTAGTAATAACGTCCCATACGTCTTTACACTTTGGATACAGAAACCAAACGAGTAAAAAACATACTTTCCTACGGGATTAGGATCACCCACGTAGATCCCATTCCCGAAGGAATCGAATCATTAGATAGATTTTTAATGTAGACGTTTGAGAATATATAATTCTTTAGACAAAGGAGAAATCGAAATCATACCAGAACAAGACGTGGAGAATCCTCACAAAGAAGTGATTGTTATATCAATTCAAAACAGGAATAACGATATAAACACAGATGTTGTTCCGTATATGTAGTTCCGTACCGAAGCCAAAAAATTCCTCGATCGTAAGCATAAAGCGGAATGCAACAAATATATCGTGTATTGAATTCGAATGAAGTTTTGAATGGAATTGTGAGGTGTTCTGAATAAAAATAAATTAAACCGGCCTAGTGCGTTAGCGGGTCCGCACCTACCATATACGAATATACGGTTCGTTGTTTGCGTCATATATCGAGAGATCAGAAGCATAAAGTCGAATGTGCCATTAAACGTCTATGTGCAATTAAACATCAGTAACATTAGTCGTATGTGCCTTTATCGTAAACTGCCACTTACGACCAAATGCTTCTTAAGTCTAGATATGTCGTTAAAAACCGAACTATTTATTTTTGAAGTAATCCCGTAGCTCAAAAGCTACTGAGCGGATTTTTATGGTGAGGTTAAGTTAAGTTGAGATCTTGCGGCACCATATTGGCCGCGGGTACCGTTGGAGGACCGAATTGCTTCATGCGTAGGTACCCGGCCCCCGCCAACGCCGGATCGATGGAGTGTCCGGGGGGTTTTAGTGGTGTAGGGTCCTCTCCTCGTGGTATGAGTAAGCATACCACCGCTATGGAGAGGGAGAGTCCCATATATGCCGCAGCCAGCGCGCGGATACGCTGCAGCGGCAGTGCTAAACCAATTTCCCCCCGGACAACAAAAAAAAAAAGATTAAGTTAATTTTTTTAAAAGGCAATTAGAGGATTGCTAAAAAGGTTTTAGGGCCCCTTCATGCTTGGGGCCCCGGGGCACTGCCCCGCCCAGCCCTTCAATAGCTACGCCAGGGCAAATATGTGTGTCCATAAAAAAAACGGCTTATGTTTAACTTACCATCAGATATAGTAACATATAACAGAAAAAAATTGAAAATGATCACCAAAATTAAACCCGCATTTTAATGTAAAATTGTAACCAAAGTTTTAACATTTCGCTATCATATTTAAGCAAAATGACTCCAAATAAATCATTGTTAACCCAAAAGTAGTAAATGATCACCAAAAGTACCTAAATGTTTTACTAATTTACTATTCGGTTCTGGCACTCGCCGGCCGCTGCCGCGGCACCGCTCGCTTCGCTCGCTCGGCTCGTGCGTTGTATGGCTGCAGCTCTAACCTAACCTAACCGATTGTCATTTTTCATTGATTTTATTAAGGTAGAAATAGCGCAATAATTTGCTCGCTAAGATTTGGTGATCATTAACTACATTTGGTGTTCGAATACAATTTGAAGTGCAGTCGTGACTAAAATAGCTAGTACTATTATAATTTTAGACTTTATTTTTCTGGTGTCAAGTATATATTTTTGGTGGTCATTATATTTTATCCCAAAAAAAACGAACGCCCACTTCAAGCCTTAATGGTGATATAGGCACTATTAAGGCTTGAAGTGGGCGTTCGCTCGTGGGTGTCTTTGTAATAGCAATCGACCATCGGAAAGATGTAAACGTACTTGCTCTGAAGTTTTCAATCTTATGAGATTACTTCTTGAGATATATTTTTGTAGTAGAAAATAGAACATCGGTCGTATCCGCCCACACTTAACACGTAACAAGTAATCCCCTAATACTTTTTTTCATCTTATTTTTTATTTGTTAAAATATTATACCTACTTATTTGGACTTGAATACGTGAAATGCCAGTATGAGCGTTTTAAGTTTTAAATGTATATAAATAAATAAAAATTGAAGCGTCTGTTCGTAATACGATTTTACAACAAAAAAATAAAAAATCATTATTTTACGCAGACGAAGGCGAAGAAGAAATATAACTAGTTTACTGTCTCGAAATGCATAACTCGCGTTATTCGTGTCGTTCACACGCTCGAGGAACCATCACGCCTAATGTGGTGTCAGCCTTACACCGGTTAATTCCCAGTTAACTATTTCCAGTAAAACAAAAACAGTTTAAATTATGTAAAACGAATAATATTCTATACCAAAACCCAGAAGTTCCTGAGAATAGCGCGTTCAAGCTAGCTTTTATATATGTACTAGGATAAACTGTGACAACAATATTATAAGTCGGCTGTCTATGAATATGACTGTTAGTTCTAATACAGTAGCTAACCAAGCGGAATGAGTTCATCCTCAACGATAGCAGAATATACTTATAAATGCAAAATAAATACAAAGTGATCAGTGTTCTCCGGTTACTCAGACTAACCTTCGAACATTATTATTATATTTATGCGAACGATTGACTTTAATCACAACAGCACTGTGTATAATCTATGCTTGCTTGCCAATATGTGTATCAGATAATCTACTGAATTTATTTCTGTAACTCTAAATGTTCGTCATGAAATTAATACCGATAAAATGTTATAAGTATTTATATAGAGTTGTTTTAAGCTTACTAGCTCAGTTTTTGCATACTTTTTATACAGCCGGTTCGTTCCCACCCAATGCACTATCATAAATAGTGAAGTTTAGTTAACCCTTCTAACTAAACTTTACTATTTATGATAGTGCATTGGGTGGGCAACGAACCGGCTACTACATGATCGCAAGTCCGACGCCCTAGCAATGGCTAATTTTTATTTGAACATGTATTAAGACGTTTTATTTAGACATATATAAAATGGTAAATTACACAGGTCGACAAGGTTTTTGGTGCACAGAAAATCATTTTTTTTTTGTAAACTGTATTAAAAATTTTAGTTGTTTGACTATCAATCTAATATATGAAGGTAAGGAATAACAATATTATACTATTCTAAATAAAGTTGCAAATATAGCTAAATCAGCATATTTTTATATATCAAAAATGTGACATGATATATGTATATATAAATGGTAATTATTGGTCAGATTGTAATTAACACTGATTAATACAAAAAATAAAATAGAAGTTCTGAAACTTGAAAAAAGGAAAATGTTGTTGTCCTGTGTTATGAAAAGCAATAAATTCGATTTAATTTGATTTGTATTATTTCACAGAAATGTCTTCACTAACTTCTGTTAAGGACATGGCATATATTTAAGAAGCATCTTAGGTGAATATTTTTGTAGCATTATAAAATATTTAAATTAAAATAAATATACCAATAAATCTATCAGTATGTATATAGCCATTAATTCAATAATTATTTACTACTTAAAATACCGAATAATATTATGTTTTACACAAACTTGTAGAAACATAAAAACGAATTCATATTTAAATAAATATACTCATCAATCTATCAGTATACCATATAAATCAGCATACAATAATTATACAACCATTTGAATATTTAGTCACGGACAAATGAGTTTTATTAGTTGTTGATTGGAGCTAATTAATTACCTGACAGTAGGTGGAGTATTTGTTTTGGTTGCAACGTAATTAATTGCATTGCACCTTTTATTATTATTCTTCTTTATTTCAAGTGAACATAATAATATTATGTCTTTAAACCTTTGGCGATTTGTACACGTGATTTATAGTAGACACGGGTCTGAATCGCGGTACAATTTTAAGGCAAATCATTACCTTTTTGATTATCCGACGTTACATGGGTTGCACCAGTCGTGGTCACTAATAGGAAAGTATAAAACCCCCTATTGTGAAACATAATACATGTGTTATTGTCACAAGGCTTTTACTACTTTATCGTTTAAGCGATCTGGACTCCAGGTAAAGTTTATTTTTTATTATCACGAAGCAACCGAAGCAAGAGTGGCTCTTTGTGGGGAAATAGAAGCACCGTAGTATCTCAGTTCTGAGTAGAGATACTCGATTAGACAAAAATATTATTTCGTGTAAAGTGTGCTTTTTTATCTGTAGAATACTAATGCGTAGATACAGATGCTTCTGTGGCGTAGCCGGTATAAGTCAAGCGTTAAGTCGCAACGTAATACTCATCAACCCGTCTACCAAGCGCCGTGACTATTGCAAATCTCTCCCTCGCGGCCTCGAGAGGAGGCCCAGAGGACGTTTTTATAAGTCAGCCTACCCTTCTTGTTACTTCAATTGAGGATTCTTCTTTTTCTTACCTGCAAAAATAAAAGAAAAATATTCGTTTCAATTATGCCCTATAAAGTTGGTCCCTCATATGAAAGCTCTGTTCTTTTTGACTATTGACTTAATGAAATACCAACCAATTACATATTTCAGTAATAAGATAAAATAATAATACAAAAAAAATATTGGAGATCAAGCAAATACTACGACTTATTTGGCTTAATATTTATATAATTGATTTATCTATTATTTATTTTATTTGTTAAAATGTCAGCATTATTGAGTTTGAATAAGGTATCATTTTTATTTCCTTAAAAGTAATCAATTGCCAGAATTTTTAAATTACAATTAATACGCCGAGTTGAAACTTGTCTCGGCGCTCTTCCACCTAAATTGTAACGATATAAGAACAAAATATCAATTCCGAACAATGTCCACAATAATATATAGTATATAAGACAAACAGTATGTATAAATGGATAAGTGTGGACATAGGGTTTATCTTATTAAATGCTTATATAATAATATAAACGCGAAAGTTTGTAAGTATGGATGGATGGATGGATGTTTGTTACTCTTTCACGCCAAAACTTCGGAACGGAATTGGCTGAAATTTTGCTCCAGGATAAGTTATACGCTGGATTAACATTTAGGCTACAAAACATCAGGCTCCGACCTACTGGAGCAGAGTAACATTCTATCAATGTAATTTGTCATCAAGACTATGATCAGTGTGAGCCAATCCATATATGTTTATCCCAAAATGTGTCCCACCCGTGCGAAGCCGGGGTGGGCCGCTAGTTTATAAGTATAAATAAAGGTCTATATATCAAACAAGTTTAGGTGTTATTACCGTAATTCCTTAGGTTTAAACTGCCCATTTAACGCAGCAATTAACTAGCATGCTATAAAATTATGAGCTGAATAAATATGGAATAAAACGACGGTTAGCTTCCGCCCAATCCGTGCTGTTGAATAAATATATATTATAATGTTTATATCTATATATATACGTAACTTGTTCTAATTCTGTAATTTGTTACTGAAATCGAGATTATATTTTTTTTTGTAGGTACAGTCAACCAATGAGATGAGTTTACACATTATGAAACGCATTTTAAATTTATTGGTCCACGTTTAAGAGAGTTCACTGTTATATTTGTATCTAAAACTGCTTGCACCTAACTTTTCTATTATAAGAAAACTAGCTTCCCGCGCGCGGTTTCACCCGCGTAACTCCCGCTCCCGTGGGAAGTTCATAATTAAATATAGCCTATATTAATCAGTGATAATGTAGCATTCAAATACTGAAAGAATTTTTAAAATCGGTCCAGTACTTTTTGAGTCAATTCGTTACAAACATACTTACATACAAATCTTTCCTCCTTATTACTAGCGACCCGCCCCGGCTCCGCACGGGCGCAATGCTGATGTATCATACATATAAATCTTCCTCTTGAATCACTCTATCTATTAAAAAAAACCCATCAAGATCCGATGCGTAGTTTTAAAGATTTAAGCATACATAGGGATATAGGGACAGAGAAAGCGACTTCGTTTTATACTATGTACTAGTGATTAGTATAGATTACCGGCAGTCATACTAACATAAACATATACCTATCGTAAACCTTTCTCTTTGGTCGACTGTACATACATATACAATACTTGCTTCCCGCGCGTGGTTTCACCCGCGTAACTTCCGTTCCCGTGGGAACTTCATAATTAAATATATGTCACTAAGGGTGAACGTAGCTTTCCAATGATGAAATAATTTTTGAAATCGGCACAGCAGCTTTTGAATTCTTTATAATATTAGTATAGATATAGATAATCGGATTAATCAGACATGTAAATTATGTTTATACGATACTAGCTTCAAGCGCGCGGTTTAACCCGTATGAGCCGTTCGGTAACGATGCAGAAAAAAAAAATTGAGTATTGATAAAAATTCTTTTATATTTACTAGGTACCGTGAAAACTAGATGCGTGTTGTCAGTACCTAATGCATGATTCTTATCATTATTATTATGCACATGATTATGTGCAAGGCAAATTGTTATTGTAGACTCCGGTTCAGAGTATGATGACGATGACATCTGACGATACATCAACAAAATGATTAACATAGATTATATGCGGTTTCATTACATGACACTGGCAGAAATGGCTGAATAAGTCGGCATATGGCCATAAAAAAAATGCGGTTCGTTTTCGAATGCACTTTTATGTGTCCACGACTTTTTCAACTTTACCGGGAATAAAGGCGAGCATAGCTCCAGTCCAATAAAAACCATATGTCGTCCAACCAATTATTATTATGAGAAAAAAAATTAAATCACGATATATAGTCAGATAATTTTATTCGCGGATACGAATTTCAAATCATAGTAGATACAAAACCAATTACCTATCTTATCTTGCATAGATTATATAGGTAATTTGTACAACTTATTACTACGAGGTAATTTATAAAAAAACGAGGAATGTCTAAATAACTGATTATGTAATCAAAAACCTTAATCTATACTTATTAGATTTATAAAGAGAAAAGATTTGATTGTTTGCATTGAATAGGTGAAGCTGACAACCTCCGTAGCAAAGCGGTATTTAGGTAGCTTTATAATCTCCAAGGTCGTGGGTTCGATCCCCACGCGGACAGGAAATTTTGTGTAAATTCTAAGATTTCTTTCCGGGTCTGGTTGGTTGAGGGACTACCCTCCGTGCCTCGGAAAACACGTTAAGCCGTTGGTCCCGATTGTTATAACATCATCTATAATAATCGGATATCAAGGAACGGGCAGCAGCGTTTCCTTGTGTGTTACTATAATATAATACTGCGTTTAGCAATCCGCCTGCCAAGGTGACTTTGGCAAATACCCTCCCCCGGGAGGAGCCCATGTTCAGCAGTGTATGTTATATGGGCTGATGATGATGATGATGATTGAATAGGTTCCGGAATTACTGGACCGATTTCAATTTTTTTTTCATTATTATACAGCTACGTCCTGCTACGTTATCCAAGAAAATAGGCTATTTAATTATGAAGTTTCCACGGGAACGGTAGCTAGCAGGTAAATCTGCGCGCGGAACCAAGAAATTATAAAATTGCATGAAATTTTAAGAAAAGTCTCATATTAAGGTTTGACGGACAATACATAATAATATGTTAGGTAATGCAGTAATATCGCTAAGTGACAGTTGCTGATAAGGTGTAATTTCATATGTCAATAAATATTACTTCATATATGTTTTAAAGGTTAACTATTCAGTTTGCTTCATTTGATTTTGAACTTCATGACTTATTGTAACTTACTACGCTGTATTACAGTAATTACCGACGATGCCGTTGTTTCAATTCTTTCATGTAAAAATTATTTGTCCAACTCTTGTAAATTGAACATTTATTACAAGAATATAAGCTTTCGGGTCTTTTGCGGGCAATTTCAAACAACAATTGCTTAGATAAGCTTTATTACCATAATATCTTTGAAGCCGCTATTGACACGTTCAAAGTAAGCACTTGCATTTTAATGAGCGAACGAAATGTATTCAAGGCTCATACTTTTCTCGTATTTTTTTTTTCATTATGGTTTACTTATTGGCGAAACGGAGCCTTCAAATTCAAAGCAATATCAAGGCTCCGTTTCGCCAAATATAATGGCTTAAAATATGAATAACGTATGCCAAATGGATTGTCAGACATTTTATTATGTTTTTTATATTGAAAATATATACTATATTATTAATTATTACTCAGTGATTGTTTTTATTCATGCATTATAAATGAATGGATTTTACGTAAAATAAAATCTTCTAAACTAACTTCCCGCGCGCGGTTTCACCTGCGTAACACCCGTTCCTGTAGGGACTTCATAATTAAATATATCTTTATCCTATAACCTAAATCCCAAAATCTTCAAATTTTCAAATCAGACCTGAGATTTGTGCGTTCCAGCATACAGTAGCTTCAGCCATACATATAAGCATAGAAGTAGGAATATTAAGACTTTAAGCAAAAAACTTCTTTAGACTTTTTTAAATCCTTGTATTTAACTATGCCAACGCGACGCGACTAAAAAAGTTAAAACAAAAATTATTCTGATTATAATAAAAGTAGTGTTTAATATTTTTTATTGTATAAATGGTAACACAAGCATGTAAACACAGCTAACTCACTGATATTATATATGATCTTTACCAATGTGTTTACATTTAAGTATTTAATTAAGCAAGTGAAACAAGACAATTTCAGCTTCAAGCTATATAAAACTCTATTTACAATGATCAATCGTTTATCAAAGTAGATACGTTTAAAGAAGTAGAGTTAATCAAGTAGGACAGTAGCGACCACCTGAGGTAGGACCTCCCAGTAGTTAACAGTAGACAAGTGGCTTTTTTAACCCTTTACAGAATACAGAATGGAATCGATGACCCTTCTGCCAGTCTCTAGTCCCATTATTATTTTTAGGGTGCCGTTACCGAATGGTAAAAATTGAACCCTATTACTAAGACTAAGCTGTCCGATTGACGCTGTATCTCATGAATTGGGAATAGCTACACTGTTGAAATTTTCACAGATATGCATCATCAATATGGACTACGGCTACCGCGCTATAACAACAAATATATAGTATGAAAACTAAATACAGAATAAATTAAATATTTAAGATGGACTCCCATACAACAAACGTGATTTTTTTGCCGTTTTTAACTCTATTTTAATAACGGCTACAGGTAAACGCTTGAAATGGTTCCTTATTTCAAATTCTTAAAATAATATAGTGTCTCCTGTTGTATAAATAATAGGAGGAAACCCTTTGTACACGAGTCCGATTCGCACTTGGTCGGTTTTTTTAATAAGTATTTTCCTACCGTTGAAATTGTAATATCTGAACGTTTTGTTTTGTACTCATGACCACAGCTGTGCAAAGTTACACCATAAATACTTAGTCATACACAGTTGTTCACTACAGCAGTAACAATATTATAAAAACTGCAATTAACTGTTAAATAGTTACATACAAATGAATGAATAATATGGAGAACTATACAGTATATTGAAATAATTGATTAAAATGATCGCACGTGGTCTGATAATATAAGTATGAAATAACATTTTTACCTAATGTTCTTGGAAATTGTTATTTGAAGGTATTTTTTTTGTGGATTTATCTATCTAGTGGTTTATTAAATACTGTCCCGTGTGAATGTGAATGTGGCTTACTATTGATTTATATAAAAGAATTTGCAAAATCGTTTAAGTAGACCTATAGATCACAATATTTGCCTCTTTATAATAATATTATTGAATAGAACTTAAGCGCGACTTCAACCACAAAAAAAAACAATTGGTAAACTGACGATATAGAGTATAAAATCTATAGAATAGTGTTGCTTAAACATAAAATGTGGGAGATTCGGATAATATATTTAATTACGTTTTATGAAGTCTATATTTATACAAGATAGGATTACGGAATACACGTACTCTGAATTTGGCAACAACATTAGTTATTCCGTCCAAATACATGATGCATGCCAAATGTTATTTTAACTCTGTGCATATATCATCCTATTGTGATCCGCAGGTTTACATTAGGAACCTACTACAAACTAGTAAAGTTTGTAGTAGGTTAAAACCTGCAAACTAAGTCGCGGTTCAAGGCGGTCGCAGCCTGAAATTTATATAATATAAATAATACTGCGGTCACCAACCCGCCTGCCAAGCGTGGTGACTATGTCAAAAATGTTCTGCAGTGGACGTTGTACGGACTGATGATAAAATGATATCGAGTAGACTTTATGGCCCAGTAGGTACCTACTTAATTCTATTACAAATACTAAATTCCCGCGCCTAATTTCACTTGGGTAACCCCCGTTCCCGTAGGTACTTCATAATAGTTTAGATATAATAGTAATAGCTGTGCGGGACAATATAAACAGTTAATGTGCTACGATAGTCAATAGACGAAACACTTAGCGTTATAAAGTGTAAAACTTTGTGTTCGATTTCCTGACAATAGTTATTACTCCTTAAGTGTATTTTTGGTGTTAATCGATTCATTAGTGACTAGAGTATTGAATAAAACTATTAAAAGTAATGTATATAATGGTAAATAATAAGATAAAGACAAAAATAGTGTTTTATAAAATTGTTATAAGTTGTACATAGAAATTTGTAACTCGCGCTATAGTTTTGGTTGTGATAATTGTTTGTTTGTATATTTATATACTTTATTAGTTATTTAATGATTAATTTGTAATTAGTTTATAGTTTTTAAATAAAAACTTATATTATTTGTTAAGGAAACACCATAGGAGATAAGGTGAAATTATCTTAAATCGAGCCTAGGTCTACTTTACGGTAAAGTTTCGACCTAGGATAGTAAAATTCACCTTGTCTCCTATTGGTAGTAATTCCGGCTCTCTGATTGGTCAACCAATCAGAGTTAATTAAGATTTGCCTAATGATTTGTATAAAAGAGGGATGTTCCGAACCGATCGACACAGACGGCGGGCATCCCTACAAATGTAAGAAACTGGAGCAAGAAATAAATAGAAGAAACCCTCTCAAGAAGTTGTTTTTATTTTCCACGAAGAACTAAACCTCAAATAGTAAATGTGGTCACACACATTAAATGGTCCTTTGAAGCCGGATAATTCTTCGTGAACAACATGCCAGTCACACGCTCGGAAGGAAAAGGGCGTAAGCAGCGAGTGGAGCCGCGGTCGGGATCAGAAGAAACTACTAGCGCCGAGACGTCCTCCGGTACTACCGCTACGGGAGGTACCACGACGACGGAGGACACAGCTACCTCCGTGGAGTCCTCCGTCGCAACCACAGCCACAGCTCGCCGCACCGCACCGGCCGCCGCGCCGGCCGCCGCGCCGACCGTCGCCGCCGCTTCTGCCGCCGCGTCTACCGCCGCCAATGCCGCTGCCGCCGCCGTTGCGGCCACCCATCCTTCCGAGACGCCCAGCTTCATCGCCTCGTCTGTAACCGCGTCCGCTGCGCCGACTGTACCGGTGGACGCGGTTATGAAACCGCCCGCCGCTGTCAAAAATATCGAAGCATCCGTAGTGATGAAAATAGTGCAAGGTCCGCCGCTGCCGAGCGGACCTCTAGACCCTCGCCCTCCGAGCAAGAGGGGGGGAGGGGGGATGTCTACAAAATCAAAATCGCATAGAATAGCGAAAGCTAAAGAAGAATTATTAAAATTACAGGTGGAGCTTGCCACTGTACGCCTCGCCGCCCTGGAAACTGAGGACACCGATGAAGATGATGATGTTACAGTTTATTCGAAAAATGAAGAAACAAACCAGAAGGTGGACACCTGGCTGAACAGCCAAACCGACAGACCGGCTCCCGCTAACCGACCGATGGAACAGGCGGGAGATATAATAGAAAATAGAAGTCCACCAACTAAGTTTGTAGAAGAACATCATCAACGGCATCAGCGACCGGCGGGAGAGCGACAGGACTACTCCGCACTGGCTGAAGCCATAGTACGGGCTGTCAACACAGGACAGCGACCACGTGTTATAGAACTACCATTCTTCAATGGATCACATCAAGAGTGGCTACCTTTCCGCGCCGCATACTACGAAACAGAAGATACATTCACGGCTATAGAAAACACAAATCGACTGAGAAGAAATCTGAAAGGGAAGGCGAGGGAAGCAGTCGAGGGTCTTCTCATCACCAACACACATCCAGCTGACATCATGAAGACCCTGGAGTCGCGGTTTGGAAGACCAGAGTCGATCGCCATGATGGAGATGGAGGCGTTACGATCACTACCTCGCCTCACAGAGTCGCCGCGCGACATTTGTATATTCTCCACCAAGGTCTCCAACATCGTGGCCACACTGAAAACCCTCAGCTGCATCAACTACCTTTACAACCCGGAAGCTACAAAAATAGTGGTAGATAAACTCACACCAACCTTACGTTACAGATTTTACGACTTCTCAGCGACGCAGCCGAAAGAGGATCCGGACCTTCTGAAATTAGAGAAGTTCTTCAGAAGAGAAGCGGAGCTATGCGGACCGTATGCGCTACCCGAGCCGGTGGCAGCATACGCACCAGCCACAACCGTACAGAAGAGGACCCAGAAGATAAACAACGTCATAGAGAAACCGTATACACCGAGGTGTCCAGTATGTGAAGAACTAGGACACATAGCGATCGACTGTGAACAGTTTAAGAAGAAAAATGAAAACGCCAGATGGGATATAGCTAAATCGAAACAGTTATGCTTCAGGTGCCTTCGCTTCAGGAGTAAAGCTCACAACTGCCGAGCCAAGCCGTGCGGTGTCGACGACTGCAAGAACACACACCATAGGATGCTGCACTACAGAAAAATAGAAAAGGCAGAAGAGAAGGAAGCACCAGAAGTAATCAACTCCACCTGGACAATCGAGAAGAAACAATCGTACCTGAAAATCCTTCCTATAAGTGTGGAGGGACCTCGGGGAGCAGTCGACACCTACGCGCTGATGGACGACGGGTCAACAGTGACATTGATAGACAGCGACCTCGTTGACAAGATAGGAGCGACGGGACCGCTAGACCCACTGAAAATAGAAACCATCAACGATATGAAGACATCAGAGTCGACATCGAGAAGAGTCGCAGTGACGCTGAAGGGACTCACCGGTCAACAGAAGCAAATACAAGCACGAACAGTTAAGAGCCTCCACGTGGCATCGCAGCGGGTTCCTAAGGAGCTAGTGGAACAGTGCGGCCACCTGGCGGATATCAGTCGTCACCTCACCTACGCGGACGCCAAGCCTCAACTACTCATCGGTCAAGACAACTGGCATCTCCTGCTCGCCACAGAAGTGAGAAGGGGAAGCAGAAGTCAACCGGTAGCATCACTAACACCTCTCGGATGGGTACTACATGGCAGCCAGACACGAAGCTTCGGAAGAAACATCGCCTTCGTGTCCCACATAGTCGACCGACCGGAAGACGACCTAGAGAAGTTAGTCAAACAGTATTTCGAAGCGGACGCCTTGTGTATCAACCCCAAGAGGCCGAACACAGATCCCGAGGAACGAGCGCTACGCATCCTACAGAAGACTACAGTTAAAACAGAAGAGGGGACATACCGGACAGGGCTTCTATGGCGGAAAGAAGAAATATCGTTTCCCGACAACTATGAAAATTCATTAAGAAGGCTCTACAGCATAGAGAAGAAAATCGACCGTAGTCCGGAGCTGAAAAGAAAATATAGTGAACAGATGGAAGCTCTCATCACCAAGGGGTACGCGGAGCCAGCTCCAACACAGAAGACTACTAATAAAACGTGGTATTTACCACATTTCGCAGTGATCAACCCCATGAAACCGGACAAGCTAAGGGTAGTTCACGACGCCGCAGCCAAGACCAAGGGGGTCGCCCTCAACGACATGTTGCTGAAGGGACCGGACCTACTACAGTCGCTACCAGGAGTCGTCATGAGGTTCCGACAGCACCGAGTGGCAGTCACCGCCGACATCAAAGAAATGTTCATGCAAGTCAAGCTGCGAACAGAAGACAGAGACGCGCTACGTTACCTGTGGAGAGGTGACAGAAGAGATCGACAGCCTCCGGAAGAGTACAGAATGACGTCACTAATCTTCGGGGCATCGAGTTCACCATCCACAGCAATATATGTGAAGAACCTGAACGCTGAAACGTATGCGAAAACCAACCCAGAAGCAGCAGAAGCTATAATAAAGAAACATTATGTCGACGACTACCTGGACAGCTTTAGAACAATAGAAGACGCGACACGAATCACTAAAGAGGTCCGAGAAGTACACAGTAAAGCTCGCTTCGAACTGAAACAATGGAAGTCTAACTCGCAAGCCCTTCTGAAAACCCTAGGAGAAGACAGTCAAACAGAAGACTTGGAGCTACATAGACACGAAGAGAAGATGGAGAGAGTACTAGGTGTCATATGGAAGACCAACTCCGACGAGTTTACGTTCAACCTCGACATGACACGAATACCTACAGCGCTTGTGGAAGGAAAGAAGCCTACAAAACGCGAAGCTCTCCGCATAGTAATGTCACTATTCGACCCGCTTGGCTTCGCATCACCGGTCACAATCAAAGCGAAACAACTACTCCAGGAAGTATGGCGCAGAGGAACATCATGGGACGATGAAATCGATGAAGACCTGGCGGAGCAGTGGCAGATCTGGATGGCTCACCTAAGAAATCTCAAGAACATAACTATACCAAGATGTTACGTGAGCTACAGCGACGCCGTATCGTTACAACTTCACGTCCTCACCGATGCCAGCGAGTCGGCGTACTCTGCGGTACTATACTGGAGGACAGTAGCACCGAGTGGAGAGGTCAGCTTATCATTCATCATGGCCAAAGCGAAAGTAGCACCGCTCAAGTTGACTTCGATACCACGGTTGGAACTACAAGCAGCGGTCATGGGCACGAGACTCGCAGAAGCGGTCACAGAAGAACACGAGAGAAAACCGGACAGCAAAACCTTCTGGACCGACAGTAGAACAGTACTCACATGGATAAGGACGGGTTCGCGTTCGTACAAACCCTACGTGGCTCATCGACTAGCGGCGATCGAAGAAAGTTCCAAGGCAGGGTTTCCCAAACTATGGGTCGCGACCCACTGGTGGGTCGCGAGCGAAAATTGAGTGGGCCCTGCCTATAGTACCAACCGTCCAAGCCAGCGGCCGGGCGGCGGGCGACTGACGACTGACGACGCGCGATCGGCGCGCGTGCTGAGGGGAGCGGGACGGGCGGGAGGCGAACGAACGCATTTCGCGAGTCTTTTGTTTTACGAAGTTCATTTCGCGTTGTGTCGTGTTCGTTAGCGTGCGTTTTTGTAATCTCATTTGAAAATAGTTAGTTACGTTTGAAGATAATAATGGAAAAGTGGTTAAAACGGGTAGCAAAAACTACCTCGCCACCGCCAGTTGATTGCAAAAATAGTAGTGAAAATACAGATGATCTTTTGAGTGACAAAAGCGGCACTGAGTATGACTTCGAAATGCCTTCAACAAGTCGCGTCGAGTCAACGAAACGTCGGAAAGTGGTGAGAAAATATGACCCGGAATATCTGAAATTAGGATTTACTTGGAATCATGATACGACAGATCCGCGTCCTCAATGTGTGATTTGCTACGAACTATTAGCGAACGAAAGTATGCGTCCAAGTAAGCTGACACGTCATATAGAAACAAAGCATTCCCATTCTATAAACAAGCCAGTAGACTTTTTTCAAAAAAAAATGTTAGAAATGAAGTCTTCTAAAAATATTGTTTCTCATTTCATTAATATCAATGAAAATGCTATATATGCATCATACCTCATTAGCTTAAGAATCGCTAGAGCAGGTAAGCCTCATACTATTGGCGAAGACTTAGCATTACCATCGATTAAAGATGCTGTTGGAGCTATGTTTGGAGAAAAAGAAATAAAAGAAATCGAGCGCATACCACTATCGAATAATACTGTTGCGCGAAGAATTGACGAAATGGCTGAATGGACAGAAGATGAATTAATCCAGCGAATGATTAATAGTAAATATTATGCTCTGCAACTAGATGAGTCTACAGACGTGCAAGGCCTATCTCAATTAATTGTTTTTGTGCGTTATATATGGCAAGAAGACGTGCATGAAGACATTTTGTTTTGCAAGCCAATTACTCGTGGAACAGCTGAGGTAATTTTCAACGTAATTGATTCCCATATAAAAGGAAAAGGTATACAGTGGAAGAACTGCGTCGGTATATGTACTGACGGTGCGCGGGCAATGTGCGGGAAAAATAGCAGCGTGGTTACAAGAATTCTTGAACAAAGTCCCTATGCTTCGTGGACACACTGTAGCCTTCATAGAGAAGCACTGGTTTCCAAAGCATTGCCTGATGATTTCAAAACAGTTCTAAATACAGCTGTTAAAATTGTTAATTATATTAAAACAAGACCCTTGCAAGCTCGCTTATTTCAAAAGCTGTGTGAAGAAATGGGTAGTCTTCATACATCTCTCCTGTTGCATACCGAAGTTCGTTGGTTATCCAGGGGAAAAGTACTGACACGATTAGTGGAATTACGCCACGAAGTTCTAATTTACTTGGAAGGAAAAACTGAATATACTGAACATCTAATGGACGAAGAATTTATTCTCAAGCTCACATATGTAGCGGATATTTTTTCGAAGTTAAATGGCCTCAATTTGTATTTGCAAGGTTCAAACGGGTCAGACATTTTTGCGGTTCACGATAAAATTCGGGCGTTTATGAAAAAGCTTTTGCTGTGGAAGAGTTGTATTGAGGATGGGAAGTACGATTGTTTTGAAACACTTGAAACGTTTATTGTTGAGAACCAAGTGCAGCCAAAGATGAACGTAGTATTTGCAATTTCTGCCCATTTATCATTGTTAAAAAAAAAACTTTGACGACTATTTCGGCGAGGAGATGAAAAAGCTCGACTTATTGAATTGGATTTGTAACCCATTTCAAGACCCCCTACCAACTGGTATGTCAACAAAAGCAAGTGAAGAACTAATTGATTTATCAGAAGATTCGTCACAAAAAAATAGTTTCAATCGTAAGCAATTAACGAAATTCTGGCTCTCGGTTGCTGGTAGTTATCCATGCCTGTTTGATGAAGCTATGAAAGTCCTCCTCCCCTTTACTACCTCATACTTATGTGAGGCTGGGTTTTCGAATATGGTGAACATTAAAACTAAATACCGAAATAAATTGGACTTATCAAACTCACTGCGATTAAGAGTAACTAAAGTTGAAGTAGCTGTCAAAACTGTAATGGCGAAACATAGGAAACAATTTCATCCTTCCCATTAAATTTATATAATTAAGTAATAAAAGATTGTATTAAAATAGTTTATTATTTCAAAAGTCCTTTATTCATATTGCTAACGCTTAAATTTCCTAGAGGTGGGTCCCGAGTTTGTAAACTTATTTCAGATGAGTCGTAGCCCAGTCAACTTTGGGAACCACTGTTCCAAGGTCAACGAATGGCGATGGGTACCTACGAAGCTGAACGTGGCGGACGACGCTACGAGAGATACCCCACCTACCTTCGACAAAGAACACCGATGGTACAAGGGACCCGACTTCCTATACGCACCCGAAGACACCTGGCCGTCCGAAGCACCATCATCTGTAAAAGAAGGGACCTCAGGTGAAGAAAAGGTACACCACGTGAGCGAGAAACGAAGACCGAAGCTATCAGAAGCCTTACCTGATCCATCGAGATTCTCGAACTGGAACCGACTTCGTTACTCCACAGCGCGTGTACTTCAATTCATTCGGCTATGTACACCTCAAGAACAAAGTGTACACTACAGAAGAACGAAAAAGAATAAAGAAAATGATCCGAGCTGGAACAATAAAAAAGAAAACACAGCGAACAGAAAGAAAACAGTACAGAAAACACTACAGTTATCAGAACGAAAGTTTATTCCGGTCACCGCGGAAGAATTAAAAATAGCGGAAGAATTACTTATACGGTCGTCACAAGAAGATTCCTTCGCGGACGACATCGAGGTATTGAAACTACAGAAGCAAATACCTAAAGAAAGTCGCCTACATCAGCTGAGCGTCGAGTACGTCGACAACGCCGTGCGCATAAGAAGTAGGATCGGAGCAGTACGGGACATCACAGAAGCTGTAAGGAAACCTATGGTGATCGACGGCGACCACCCGACAGTGAGACTGTGGATACAGTCTATACATCGACAACTACATCACGCCGGAGTGGAAGCTACCATCAATGAGTGTAGACAGCAGTACTGGGTATTGCGTCTACGCCCCACCGCTAGATCACTACTACGAAGGTGCCTGTACTGCAGAATGAAGACACAACAACCACCGCACCCGAGGACCGGAGACCTACCTGGATGTCGCCTAGCACACCACAGCAGGCCTTTCACCTACACCGGGGTCGACTACTTCGGCCCGCTCTCCGTAACCGTCGGGAGAGCTCGACAGAAGAGATACGTGGCGCTCTTCACGTGTCTCACTACGCGGGCTGTACACCTAGAAATCGCCGGTTCACTTAGTACTGATTCCGCTGTTATGGCACTTCGCAGGATGTTCGCTCGCCGAGGGTGCCCTACCGAAATCTGGTCGGACAACGGCACCAACCTGAGGGCTGCAGACAAGGAGCTGCGGCGCTCCATCGACGAGGCGACGGCTGAGGAGGCAGCGAAGCGGACCATCCGCTGGCGCTCCCTTCATGGGTGGAGCCTGGGAACGCATGGTGCGTTCCGTGAAGACAGCGCTCGCAGCCGCGCTGCACGAGCGCCACCCGACCGAGGAGGTGCTCACCACTCTGCTTACTGAAGCGGAGTACACCGTCAACAGTCGCCCGCTGACGCATGTCTCAGTCAGCGAGGAGGATCCCGAGGCCCTGACTCCCAACCACTTCCTGTTGGGAGGCTCCGGACGCGTGCCACAGCCAGGCACATTCACCGAAGAGGACGCCATCTCCCGATCCAGCTGGCGGGCCGCACAGAGGCTCGCCGACATCTTCTGGGCGCGCTGGGTGAAGGAGTACCTTCCCGAGCTTCAACACCGGCGGGAGCCACACGGTCGAGGCGCGGCGGTGCAGATCGACGACCTCGTACAGATAGTCGACTCCAATCTACCGCGCAACGTGTGGATCCGCGGCCGAATCATCGCTACATACCCCGGCCCAGACAACGTGGTACGCGCCGTGGACGTGCGGACCAAGGGAGGAGTGCTACGTCGGCCTGTAAGGAAGCTGGTGGTCCTGCCTCTACCTACAGATATCGAGCCCGCACCGAGAGAAGATGCGACACGGTCGCACGGCGGGAGTGATGTGCGGGACAATATAAACAGTTAATGTGCTACGATAGTCAATAGACGAAACACTTAGCGTTATAAAGTGTAAAACTTTGTGTTCGATTTCCTGACAATAGTTATTACTCCTTAAGTGTATTTTTGGTGTTAATCGATTCATTAGTGACTAGAGTATTGAATAAAACTATTAAAAGTAATGTATATAATGGTAAATAATAAGATAAAGACAAAAATAGTGTTTTATAAAATTGTTATAAGTTGTACATAGAAATTTGTAACTCGCGCTATAGTTTTGGTTGTGATAATTGTTTGTTTGTATATTTATATACTTTATTAGTTATTTAATGATTAATTTGTAATTAGTTTATAGTTTTTAAATAAAAACTTATATTATTTGTTAAGGAAACACCATAGGAGATAAGGTGAAATTATCTTAAATCGAGCCTAGGTCTACTTTACGGTAAAGTTTCGACCTAGGATAGTAAAATTCACCTTGTCTCCTATTGGTAGTAATTCCGGCTCTCTGATTGGTCAACCAATCAGAGTTAATTAAGATTTGCCTAATGATTTGTATAAAAGAGGGATGTTCCGAACCGATCGACACACAGTTCGCCCGTAGCGGCCGTTGAGTGTGGTCGTGTTTCGCGCGCTCGCTCTTGCCGACCGTTAACGATCGCGATCTATTTCCCGCGCTCACGCGCACGAGTGCTCACACATAGTGCTTTTCCCATGTTGTTGGTGTAGTGTTACGGTGTTGCGCAAACTATTGTTACCGACGTAGCCCTCGTTCGAGTGCCGCGACTCACCCGTGCCACCACGTGGTGTACCCGGGTTGAGTTGCGGGGGAACGCGGGCTCGCCGCCGTTTGCGCGCTCTAACACGCACCAGCGGGAGCACAACTGAACAGTTCCCTGTTTCAGGATGGCGTCTTCATCAGAAGACATGGATTACACGCCGCCGTCATCGCCCGCCTCAACCACGACATCGACATCGAGTGCCATGTCGACCATATCTACCGCCGAGAGGACCTACAACCACCTCAAGGCGGCAGGTGTAGCGGTCACCGACGACCTGCTCCAGTGGATAAGCCTCTTTATGAAAATAAAGAGTGCAACCGCGACAGGTAGCCAGTTATCCGAGGAGGATCGCAGCCAGTTGGTCGCGATGTCCCTCGGATACGCGTGTCCCGCCTCTCTAGCCCAGCCATCGCCGCCGCATCGCCCAGCGTCCGAGCCGATGATCCAGTCGCCGAGCCAGCCGCCGAGCCAGCCGCCGAGCCAGCCGCCACCACCACCAAGTCAGCTGACGAGCTTGCCAGAAGTGTGTTCGCTCGGCTCTAAGGTACCCCCGCTTAGTCGGGATTTATCTTATCGCCCTCTGAGGTCCCGGCGTGACGACACGCCGACCTCATCGCGATCCCCGTCGCCGCCGTTGGGTCAACGGTCGCGATCTCGATCGCCGGTCGCCGACGGGCGCCGCGGCCCGACGTTCGCCGCCGTGGCCGCCGCCGCGCCGGCACCCGCGCCCCGCTCACCGACACCACCGAGGCCGCAACCGCAAGTGGTTGTGGCTACCCCGCCGACGCCGCCCAAGGAGCGCTGCCCACCCATTGTGGTGGATCGCCTCCCAGATTGGTCGACTCATTTTAAGGCCATTAAGGCCATACTGGGTAAGACCCCTAACGCCCGTCCGTTGGGAGAGGGTATTAAATTCTCCCCTCAGGACGAAAACGAGTTCCGCGTAGTCCAGGCGTACATGTCGGACTTAAAAAAGGCCGACGATAGTGTGTACTGGCATACGTACACATTGCCGCAGGAGCGTAGCGTAAAGGTGGCCATTCGTGGGCTACCCTACAACACCGATCCTGAGGCTATCAAGGAAGACCTCAACGAACGGGGATACGAGGTGGAAGCCACCAAACGTATTCGCGCCAAGGCTGGCCGCCCCGGATGCCTATTCTTCGCGCTTTTAAAGCGCACCCCGGGCGTTCTCCCGGGAATATACAGCATCAATGAGATGTTGTGTATGCCGGGAGTGCGTATCGAAGCCTGGAGGGGCAAAAAGGGCCCCGCCCAATGCCACCGATGCCAGGGCTTCCGCCACTCATCGCATAACTGCCACAGGGCTGTGGCATGCGTGCGATGCGGAGGCCCCCATAGAGCCCACGAATGCCCACGCCCCCGCGAGCAAAGCGCGTCATGTGTTAACTGCGGAGGCGACCACCCGGCCAGCCACTCCTCGTGCCCCCTTCTCAAGAAGGAGGTGCGCAACAGGAGAGCCGGCCCAGCTGCCAAAACTACCTCCAAAGCTGCACCAATGGTACAGCACAGGGAGGTAGCTAACACAGCGCAGGGGTCTCTTATGGCCCCTGCGAACAACCCCACAGAACGAGGGGTGCCTCTTAAGAAAAAGAGGGGCCCCAAGAAGAAGACGACCACCGCTCAGCCCAGCGCGACCTCGGAGCCTGCCACACCTGCAAAGGTACCTGCACCCTCCCCAAAGGGTGATATTGCTGATGCCCTCAAGGCATTATGCAATAATCTTACTAAGACTACCCCGGGATCGGCCGCACATAAGGCCATCCTATCCGCGATCGTCACAGTTTCCAGCCAGCATGTGTAGTACACTCCGTGTTGTTCACTGGAACGCCCAAGGTCTCAGGAGAAAGCGCCGCCTAGTCATCCACTTCCTTAGGGAAAGGAAAGTAGATGTACTACTAGTAAGTGAAACTCACTTAAAGGTCAACGAACGTTTCGCGATACCTAATTATATTTCTTACCGTAAGGAGGAAGTCACTGATGGGGGTCGCGCCTACAGAGGACTAGCGGTGTTCGTGAGGAGGAACATCGTGCACCAACACATTCCACAGATCGAGCTTAATTCAATGTACGCCCTAGGGGTATTGATTAGCGTCGCCGGTGAGAGGCTAAGGCTGTTTGCGGTTTATCGCCCGCCCACTGTCACTCTAGATACCAGCGATGTGCATCAGATCCTGAGCTCCGACATCCCTACGATCATGGCAGGTGACTTCAATGCTAAGCATACCGCTTGGTACTGTCACTACTCTGATCGTATTGGCAGCTTGCTTTTAGCCGATTCCATTAACCACGGTTACTATATCGATGGTCCCGATGAGCCAACACATTACGCCATGTTACCTAATGGCGTAACCTCGAGCTCGATCATCGATCTGGTACTACACCGTGGTTTAAGGACCACCATCCAGCAGGAGGTGCTGCTCGATCTCCCCTCAGATCACCGCCCGGTCTTATTGACCATTACTAGCCCGCCCACGAGAGTTGCTTATCCCAAGACGCACACAAACGTTAACTGGGATAAGTACGCCGAGATAGTCCATGACACCGTGACAACGAGCCCGGTATCTACACCCGAAGAGGTCGATAAGGTAAACCATAATCTTACACAGTGCCTGAAGTCAGCCCTGGAGGAGTCGTCCACCATCGAGCCGAGAACCAACGACCTGCCGCCGATCCCGAACCGCATACGTAATCTTATAGATTACAAACGGAGGCTGAGGAAGCGATGGCAGATCACCAGAGAGCCTGCGCTGAAAACCACACTTAACAGAGTGGTCGAGAAGGTGCGTCTAGCACTCAACGACCACGCTGATAAGACGTGGGAACAGCACATCACCGAAGTAAGCGATCATACGCCTTCAGTCCACAGGTTGTGCCGACAGCTGTCGGGTGAACGACCCCCGGTCCGCCCCCTCCTTGCAGCCGACGGATTGCTTCGGTTCGAGGCCGCGGACCGAGCGGAGATATTCGCCGAATCGCTCGAGAAGCAATTCACCCCATTCCCGAGCCGAGATGCCGCCCACACGACGGCAGTGGAAGAGCACGTGAGGGCGTACTTAGCTAAGCCCCTCGCCCCCGACGATACACCAATTGTCTTCTCCCCCAAACAGGTTAGGCGCATGATTTCATACGCCAACCCGCGGAAGGCCTCGGGACCGGACCGCCTGCCGAACAACGCACTACGACGGCTACCCCATCGAGCGGTAGCTACGGTAACCAGGTTGTTTAATGGCATTTTGCGTACTGGATATTTCCCTGCGGCATGGCGAACAGGTCGTGTCATCATGCTGCCGAAGCCCGGGAAGGACCTGAGGAGGCCTGAAAACCACAGGCCGATCACCTTGCTCAACACACTGTCGAAAGTGTTTGAGCGACTCTTTTTACAGCATCTCAATGAGTATCTCACGCCGAGACCCGAACAGTTCGGGTTTCGCCACGATCACTCGACAACGTTGCAGCTGATCCGAGTACTCCACCATGTGTCGCACAGCCTCAACCGCCGCGTACAGACAGCCGCCGCCTTCCTAGATATGGAGAAGGCATTTGATAAGGTTTGGCACGATGGCCTATTATATAAAATAACCACTCTTCCCTCCCCGTTACCAGTTAGGTTAACCAAGGTGCTCGCTTCCTTCCTGAGCGGGAGGTCGTTCCATGTCGCAGTTGAAAACTGCACATCGGGCGACCGCCCTATCAGATCGGGAGTCCCGCAGGGCAGCTGCCTGTCCCCGACGTGTTACAACATCTACACGGACGACATCCCGGTGGCTGAGCCGGCACAGTTGGCGTTGTTCGCCGACGACGCCGCCATCTACACCTCCTCACTGAATGCCGGCAGAGCGGCGAGATTACTTCAAACCGCTCTGGACGAGCTACCTGACTGGCTCGCCAAATGGAGGATGTCAATGAACGTAGGTAAAACGCAAGCTATCATCTTTGGTAACAAGCGCTTACCCCCGCCCATTACTTTACAGGGTCAATCGGTACCTTGGTTAAATAAAATCAAGTACCTGGGAGTCACCATAGATCGCAAGCTGAGCATGCAGTCGCACGTCAAAGACACGATCGCGAAGACGAGGTTAGCCCGAGGTAAACTCAACCCTCTATTTCTATCAAAGATGTCCCTACGCACAAAGTTAGGTTTATACAAAACTTACATTAGATCCCGCCTCACGTATGCAGCACCTGCGTGGTTGCCGTTTGTCTCAAACAGCAACAGGGTGAGACTCCTAGCTCAGGAGAACTGCACCCTGCGTACCATCGTAGGTGCTCCATACTACGTGAGAAACAAGACGATCGCCGACGGACTACAGCACGAGGGGCTCGATGATTTCGTTCGACGTCTCGCCGTAGGTATGTTCCGGAAGGCTGACAAGTCTAAACATCACCACATTCAAGGGATCGCTCCTCTCCACAGCAGGCCGCCCGAGTGGGCCACGCGTCACGAGCACCCATATCACCGGGAGTACTTCGGTGTGTCTAATGAGTCACCCGACTCATTAGATAACCCTACACAACAATGATTTATGTATAAAACTAACTTTGTAGTAGTTAGTTCCACAGGACGTAGTTAGTATAGGTATTACTTATAAGTCTACGTTCCCGAGTCGTCCATACTAATCCACTATTATTTTCCGTAGTAGTAGTTAGTTCCACAGGATGTAGTTATTATATTATAAGTCTACGTTCCCGAGTCGCCTATACTAATCCACTATTATTTTCCTTAATAGTAGTTAGTTCCACAGTACGTAGTTAACATAATATAAATAAGTCTACGTTCCCGAGTCGTCCATACTAATCGACTATTATTTTTCGTAGTAGTAGTTAGCATCCACAGGACCTACGTGTCGTTACACGTAGCGCAGAGCATCATGGTCAGAGGGCAACAGCCCTGACACCATCTACCCGCACCCTTCGGGTGCGAGAGACAAGCAGCAGCCGATCGACACAGACGGCGGGCATCCCTACAAATGTAAGAAACTGGAGCAAGAAATAAATAGAAGAAACCCTCTCAAGAAGTTGTTTTTATTTTCCACGAAGAACTAAACCTCAAATAGTAAATGTGGTCACACACAATAGCTAATTTAAAGTTTAAGTAGTATTTTATTCATATATGTAAAATGTTGTCAGTAGATGAATGTTAATCTTAAGTAAAAAAAAACTTTATACCTAATTAAATATAGCCACTAACCTACTTTCCTCAATAAATGGGCTATGTACTGCACTGCCATTTATGGATAACTAAGTTGAATTTCGCAAGTAGTAGTAAGCACAACTTAGTGCAAATGCGAACCCGCATGTAAAATTTCAGACGCCTAGTACTCGCTGTTTCGGAGATTTCGTGATTTTTCGCTTTTATTAGATGCGTTTTGAGAGAATTTTTTAAGTACCTACTTGCCTTTGTCACAAAGTGTCGAGAAGTCGAGGCCTTACCTTTAAACAGGCAACTATTGTTTCAGGCTACATTAATTATTTCTGCAACACCTTAGACGTAAGAAATTAATTTATAATATCAGTATTAATTATATTATCAAAGTATTAAAATTTTCTATTAGCACGATAATCGTCTCGCCAAAATTTCCATAATCATAAAACAAAAGTGTAGAATCAACAACTGTCAAAGACACTCCGCGTCTCTATAAGCGAGCCCTTAGCGATGAGCCCAATATTCCTCATCAGCCCGTCTTACGTCCGCAATTGAACTCCTCCCGAGGAAAAGTTTACGGCATAGTCAGGATGCGCTTGCAGACGGGCCATTGACCGCAGTAACGGAACACTACTGACCGTTCCCTGGGACACGCTTGGTATATATGTTGTATCAATCGGGACCAACGGCTTAACGTGCTTTCCGCGACACAGAGGGTAGTGCCTCAACCAACCAGACCCGGAAAGAAATCTTACAATTCACACAAAGATTTCTTGTCCGGCGGTTGACGTTGACGTTTAGCGAAACGCACAGGAGACTCATTCACGTGCAGTGTTAGTTTTTTTTCGAACAGACATTAATGTGACGATGCTTTTGCTGCTTCAACGGACATAAAGGCGAGCAGAACAGCCTTATTACGATTAAGTGGTTGCGGCAATGTGCGAATACAGTGTATATTTACAAGCGAGCTGCGCAATGTCACGTGTTCTCGTTACGCCTTATATTAACGATTGTAGTTCCGCAAGATAACGTTATCTCTGTTTTTATAATTCGCTGTATCGCACTCACGTGAGTGTTATTTGTTATCGATTTTTCGATTTCTAGCTATCCTTCGTGAAAATCATCATGGATTTCCCTATTTAGAAGTTGAGACATCGGTGCAGTCAGCTCTACTGTCAAGTCACATATTATTATGTGCATCATAATATCTCAAGTTCAAGCGAGTGTAACGCCATTAATCTTCTGCATATGACCTTAGTGCATAGTTCGGAATGGAATCTGTCGTTTGCATTTAGATTTAAAGATATCACGGATAATAACTAAAGTATTATTCAGAAAATTTCTATTTTAAAAAAATACTAGTTTGATGTCAACATACTTAGGTAGGCTTTATTTTATAACGAAGTTTTCACGCGTACGGCAGATAAGCGGATAAAACTGCGCAGCAAGGCTTCATTTGATCTTTTGCAATTGACAGCACGGGCATGAGCGAAGTAGTCATGGCCCGGGGCGTGGGTGTGGGCATAGACATGACACACATGGGTTTGCCACCCACGCTATGCTTGAGAGAGAAAAATACAAACATAAAACAGACCATAAGGTCCAATTCTGTTAAACGAGGACAATCCCAAGAGGAAACCTACTTAACTCTCGCCCAATTTACTTTGAACCGAGTAACTTTCGACGGCTTTCGAGTTTCGACTAACAATGTTCCAAAGGGACTACACACTCCATTTCCAAATTGTGAAACAATTTTATAACTGAATTACAGTTGCAACAATTCTAATTACATCAAAAAGCTTGGTTATACTGTGGTCCGGTCTATTTTTTGCGGGCAAAGTAACAGAATTGACCATAACTTTTGATCTGGTACCATCACAGTAAGCTAGAGACAAGGTGCGTTGTTAAGATCCAGTATAAGTAGCTGATGCCGGCGACTCTCTTGTTCGCGTGGTGTTTGTTATTCCTTCGGTTTTAAACTATCACACGGGAATTCATAATCTTTCTGTGATTTTATTTGAAATGTTGACCGGGGATGTGAGGTCCTTTCAGTTGCCATGCAAAATTTCAGTTAAATATGTCCAACAGTTTCGCAGATTAACCCGTGTACAAACAGAAAGAGAAACAAAAAAAACTCGGTTTTTAGAGTTTTTTTTTTCTAGTACAGACATTCGACCTCTACAGTTTTATTATACCTATATGTTTAGATATTGAACAGAAGATATAGATTTAGACCTAGTTAACTATTAAACTTCTAAAAATAACTTTCATACACAGTATTTATTAACATTACAAGGTATTTCTACAAAAGACGCGGCATATTAATTAAAAAAAAAAGGTAGATACCTACGAGGTGATAAAGGTACCTATCCAATATCGCAGGCCGGGAACTTATTACCATAGAACAAAATGTGTTTCCACGAAACATTGTAATTTAAAAACCTTGATAAAGCAATATCAATTTCTGTTCGGATGTCATTTTCGTTATTTCAAAGCAATATTTATTTGTACGGGTAGTAAACAATATACTAGATTCCCGCGCTCGGTTTCACCGTCGTTTTGCCGTCCGTGGGAACTTCATAATTAAATATAGCCTATGGCTTCCCTCGATAAATAGGCTATCTAACACTGAAAGAACTTTCCAAATCGCTCCAGTAGTTCCAGAGATTACCGCGTTCAAGCAGACAAACAAACACACTCGTTGATCGTGGACGATATTAGTGTTGTGCTGAATTAAGGTTGTAAGCTCGCGGTTACCTACTTACCGATAAGACTATTGTGGTCCTTATATGTGGCCCTTAAGCAGAAAAAACTCGCAACCGCTGTTACCAACAATTTTCGCAACGTTTGCATACAGACACGTACTGATAACTTAAGACGTACCTATAGGACGTAATGTTATCAGATTGAAGACGTGCAACATTTGCTGATGGATTGTGTCCGAAACAGGAGTGAGAGGGTGTCACTTTTGAGGTAGTTAGACCTAAATAAACTTAATTATTATTAAGTTTATCTCAATTTCAAGTTTATCTCAATTATTTTATCTCAATCTATTTAAGAAGCGGCCAATAAGTTATGTCGGTTAATAACCTTTAGTATTGTTTAACCAGTTAGTGTAGTAATAAGTGTTAATTATTATAATACAATGTTAAAGGCACGATTGGGTTGACATGTCTGAATAGATAAAAACCTCGAAATAAATAAAGTTGAAAAAAAAAACCTATAGCACGTGAATACGCGTAGGTAAAAGCTAATATTAGAACATAATGAAGTTATTTTGTAACATTTCATTTGATGACAGGGTCAGTGGGTAGTCTTAGGGGCGGATTTATTACAGTAGGTACTAAAGTTTCCTTACCAAAACTAGCTTTTCCGTGCGGTTCCACCCAAGTAGCTCCCGTTCAGAAGGAACTTCGCATTAAAATGTAGTTAACGTTATTCGCTAATAATGTAGCATTCTATGGGTCAATGAGTTACATAACTGACTTACAAAATTTCGCGATTACAAGGTAACACGACGAGCACAAATAAGTTGTTATATTTGTACGTAATTATGATCTTATCCATAACAAACATAAAATTTTTTCATGACCAAATAGAACAGGGTTTTCCAATATGTATATTTTACAGATTGCAAAATTCTGGCGACCCCCTTGTGATACAGACAAATAAATAATTTTGAACAATACGTAAATATTTTTTTGTAATAAGCCGCGAAAGTTTTGAAAATATGCACGATGTACGTTGATAAAGCTTCTTGCTGGCGAACCCACTGATTGAAAAACACGGATTTAAAACATAAGAAAGTTTTTTCACTAAATATAAGCTATAAGAATCCATACAATAACATTAAGGGTTATTATCTAAGGCGTTGTCACCCATTACGAAGGTCATAACTAGTTTTACGGATAGTTAACTAGTATCAAGCAGAAGGTTATTGATGTCGTTGACTCAGTGGCATGATTTCTTGGACTTTTTATAGTCACAACAAATAAAAATACAGAAGGAACATTTCTTTTTGACAAACATATCGCGCATTCGGTAAGACAAGGACAAAATTCGCAAAAATAAAATTAACAAAAAAAAACTTAATGTTTTTACATCAGTTCTCGTAGAATGTTGTGAGAAAACGACATACCTTAAATAATTATGAACTGTAGAGATTTTATGAAATAGAGAATAGAGAACGTAATTCCACAGATTAGAAATGCAGAGTAAAACCATTTTTAATGCAAAAAAAAAGTTAATTTCCAGTACAATATTGTTCAATTGATAAACACCGCTTAAAGCAGTGATTTCCAAAGTGGTTCATGGGAGACTCCACAGGGGTTAAGTTTGCGCAGGTTGCTTAGTTTGTTGTTTTTAAACCATTTATTAAGCTGGAGCTCTGCTCGTATTTATGTCCAGTGAAGTAGCAAAAGCCTAGTGGGTAACTACTTAGTCCGTTAGAAAGAAGAAAAGAAAGTGAGTCCAAGTTGGCGCAAAAAAATCGGGATCACAGGATGTAAGTGTGTAATATGATAGCAATAAAGGAACAGGGGGTCACCGATATCAGTTAAGTTTTTAAAGGGGTCTATGAGAAAAGTTTGGGACTTTTTTTTTCGGATTGACATTCGTAGTTAGCCACGAGGCTTTTGCTGCTTCACCGGGCTTAAAGGCGAGCAAAGCTCCAGCCTTAACAAATGGTTTAAAAACTACAAACTAAGCAACCTGCGCAAGAGGGCGCCACCTGTGGGGCTTGGACCTCGGCTCAGGGCAGTCGCTGGCGATGAGATTGAGGGATTATGACGTTTAGTATTTTAGGGGAGTTTTGTGCAACTGTCGCTCTACTTTACAGTTCGCGGGCCTCTCGGACTTCGGCTCTACGAGGGCATCGGAAACATTCAGCGTGCGCAGTCCTCCAGCGTGTGAATGTAGCAAGCGCCGAGCTCTACACTCCGTCACACGAACCCCCGCCGTCATCCGCATATTTCACGCACTTGAGGGACGCGCCTAATGTGGGTGGTGGCCTTACGTAAGTACACAAAATAATTTATACTAATATGTAAAGCTAAAGAGTTTGTTTGTTTGCTTGAACGAATTTCAGAAACTATTAAAGTGATTTGACAAACATTTCTTTCAGTGTTAGATAGCCTATTTATCGAGGAAGGCTATATTTTATTATGTAGTTCCTATGGGAGCGAGAGCTGCGCGGAAGCTTGTATTCTTATGAAAGCATTTGTTTATACATACTATTATACAATTTTCATTGTGTAAACAGCAGCTGTATGTTACTGTCAATGAACTGATCTTATTAGAATTACCAAGTTTGTTTTGGCTGCCACCCAAATATTTGATAAGTATCTCAAAATTTATTAACATTTCTTCATACGTTTGAATGTAAATGAGAGAGTACATGTGGAACATTATCATAAGCGTGTAAATTTTGTTCTCGTGAAGGCCATCATATGTTTAAAGTCCAAATTTCTTGATTGCAGCTACAAAAGTCACAATTGTTCATAACAATATAAAACTTTGTTCCCCTTTTTACGAAAATTGCGCGAACGGAGAAGTACACACTCTTAGTTTATATACACCGCTATATAAAACAATTTAAAATACATCGTGGAGTACAGAATAACTTTTAAAATAATCTTTTTTTATTAATCATTTTTTTAAATAAATGCTTATTATCACATGGTTCTTGAAACTGCAGAACTTTAAATATGACGAATTAGTGTACTGCGCCATTACATTTTAATTTGAATCCCTACACAAAATCATGTGAATAATTTAATCATCATCTTCCTGCCCTGCTTCCATTATTTGGGGTCGGCGGAATATCCTCTTCCATTTTTCCCTATTAGACGTATATTCCATACTCACACCTTTCTTACAAATCTCATGTTTCACACAGTCCCTCCATCTTCATATTTAGCATTCTTTTCGTCACATGCTTGCATCCCTTCACGAATAACGTGCCCATACCATCCTAAGCGATTTCCTCTCTATTTCTCTGTCACTGGCGCCACTTTCAAACTTCCTATATGAATAATTGAATATCTAATAAAATATTTTTATTGTTCTGAGACTGGGTGTGCTTTGAGTCCGTAAATTAAGTGTTCGGAAGATGCTTAAAAAATGCTCGACTCCGGCACACAACTGAGTAGTGACGTAGGCCTATGAGACAACCAATCCTTCGGTACTTCAGTTACACTACAGCAACCTACGGTCTGCCATTTAGTCGATAATAATATATAGCGACGTAAATATACCCAAAATGTTGTTTCACATAGATATTCATTTGGCTAGAAATAGGTCAACCCACCATTGAGTTGTCACGTTGGCAATTAATCTGGATTGGCGACTCGAAACCAATAATCATTAAACTTTATTAGTCCGAGCCATTGAACGGTATTTTAAACTCAAATGAGAGCGAGTGGGTTTACAGGGTACTCTGTTTAATAACATTGGGGAATTAAGAATACAATTTGGGAATTTCTTTCTTTGAAACTAAGGGACTATCCGTGAAGTGCGTCACACGTATAGAGGGGTGGAGGGGGTCGACGCAGGGTGATATGGTATGACAAGTTCACGTGTCCAAGTTCGAGAACGGCTGTAGCCCAATGGCTAGGGCGTCGGACTTGTGATCTTGTGGTCGCCGGTTCGATCCCCATTCCCCATCCATTGCACTACCAACGTGAACCCACTAGTTACACAAGCATTTTAGCTTACCACTGGAGGTTAACAATAATACAAGTAAACTTGAAAAAAAAACTTATTTCACATTTCATAAACTAATCTGGTACCTACTTGCTGCGCTAGGTTTTAACTCGTTCTCGTAAAAATTCAACCATTGATTATAGCCTCCCTCCATAAATGTGCTATCCTACAGTTAAATAATTATTCAAATCGGACCAGTAGTTTCTGAGATTAGCGCGTAAAAGCAAACAAGCAAACTCTTCAGCTTTATATACCTACTTCTTACTAGTAGAAAAGTAGAGATTCAATCGTGAAATTTAAACGATTAAGGGTCTAATTACATTTATTCAGCTCCATTCGCGTTTCGCTGAACGATTTTAGTCACACTTAGGGACTCATCTCACTTATTCAGCTCAATTCAGCTTATGTCCATAGAAAACGCCAGTTGTGTAGGGGACGCGTACGCACGCGTTCAGCTGAACAGCCGCGTATGCATCCCGTACAAAACTGGCGTTTTCTATGGACATAAGCTGAATTGAGCTGAATAAATGAGATTAGTCCCTTACTAGCGGTCCACGCGTGCGAAGCCGAGGCAGGCCGCTAGCAAAACAGAAAATTCATTGGTGTTAACATATTTATCTATACTAATATTATAAAGAGGAAAAATTTGTATGTAAGTATGTTTGTAACGAATTGGCTCAAAAAGTTCTGGACCGATTTTAAAAATTCTTTCACCATTTATATGCTACGTTATCACTGATTAATATAAGCTATATTTTAATATGAAGTTCCCACGGGAACGGGAGTTACGCGGGTGTAACCGCGCGCGGGAAGCTAGTAAGTTATAAAAATAGCCTAGCGATAGTTGACGAGGAATTTGCACTATGAGGTGATTTCACAATATTACGTCATTATTACATATTCGAAAAGGTCTATTAGTTGATTAATAAAAAAAACCGATAGGCCGATCGATTATATAACTCGCATAATTTTTCGATAGTATAATATTAAGTAATTTAAGATCAATCCAAATCCTACGTACATTAGTTGTATAATATATCGGCTAAATGGCACAAAGACATCCAACGCTGTTCCATGCTTTGTTTCATTGTCAAGCAATAATGGAAAGTAAATTATATTACACGAAGACAAGAACAAGATAATCACATTACCATAACGCGCAAGTGGAAATACCTGTTTGAGAAATAGCATCCTTGATCGTGAACTCGACACAAGGTGGCCATTATATATAGTAAATATGTACGTAAGATATCGCAAATGGTATCTTTTCAACGTAGATAATATAGTATTTAAGCGATATATTATATGTCATCTAATTCGAACCCTACCCATTGCACTACCGATGTGAACCCACTAAAACAAGCATTTTAGCTTAGCACGAGCGGTTAACAAGAATATTAGTAGACTGCAAAACTCTGCAAGTAATATTTGTAAAAAAAAAACCCGCGCGGATTTACAAGCGTAACGCATACTACTATGGGAACCTTTTCATAAATGTAGTTTATGGTATTCCTGAAAAACGTGCTTCGGATGTTTCTCAGTTTATTTGTGTCACACAAAAATACAACCTCCGTAGCAGTTTAAATCTCGGAGGTCGTGGGTTCGATCCCCACGCCGGACAGGAAATCTTTGGAAAGATTTCTTTCCGGGTCTGTATGGTTGAGGGACTACCCTCGGAAACCTGTACCTCGGAAAGCACGTTAAGCTGTTGGTCCCGATTGTTATAACATCATCTATTTCTATAACAATCGCATACCTGAGAACGGACAGCAGCGTTTTCTTGTGTGTTGCTTTATAATACTGTGGTCACCAACTCGCCTGCCAAGCGTGGTGACTACGGCAAATACCCTCCCTACGGGCTGATTATGATGATTCAAAAATACTAATACCTCCTCTATAATATTAGTAAGTACAAGATAGGCAAATAGATATTAACTTTGACTTAAAAGTTAAAAGATAAGATTTATATTTTCCTTTATTTACGGACACCCTGAGATAAATCTTATCATTTCTTTTATTTACGGTTTAGTATTTGTATGTTCTAAAAGAAACTAACATACATAATTTGTTTAAATTAAAACCAATTTGGGCAGCTGTCTACTAGTAATAAAAGATAACGTCCCGGAAAACTGCGGTTTGGACGCCAAAGGCAATTAAGAAAATGGTCGAGCGGCTAATGATTGTTTCAGACTTAAGCTCAAAAAGCTCACAAACCCCACTCAATTAACATTGTGATACAGTTAAGTATAGTTCAGTTCTTCTGGTGTGTGCTTTGTGGAGAGGTTTCCACAATTTTGTTAATGCCAGAGTTTTAGAATAGAACGTGAAACGAAAGAGATTTTACGGTCAAAAATGTATAGAATTTAGATCTTGAGAATGGTGAGTTCCACAAAATCTAATTGTGATACAGACAAAGTTCAAAATGTATAACTGACAAGCCGAAATGTCCATTTAGCATATTATTTTGTTCTCCATACAAAGTATAAGAGCCCTTTTTACCCCAAATATTGAATTATAGTCATGTCAAATAGCGATATCACGAAATTGCAAACAGATCTGAACACAAAGAAAAAAGGTACATACCAACGTTGATAGCCCTACACCCCTTAGGGGGCGTATTTCAAAATCCGTTCTTAGACGACTTAAACTAAAAAAAAAAAACGAACGTCACAAAATTTTAAGTAGTTTTGCCGCGATGTTAACATCTGTCTTTACAGTACAATTTACGCTTTAGATTGTCATAAAATGAACTAAAACGAGGCACTTACATAATGTGAACACATTCTGTCTTTTTTCGACTTCGGAATGTAGGCCAATAGTTATTATTTACTCCGCGTGAAGATCGTGTAGAATACAAATTTTCTCACACGGAAAAATTGGGTACGGATAGACAGGAAACAACTTTTTTATGAACGGAACATTTTCTCTTTTTTTTCATTTATATTCGTAGTAGGTATTTTACCCTACCGAAAATCGTAGTTTAGGTAACGAAACGTCAACAATACGATAATGGACTAAGGGTTTAGAACATGATCAGTGTAAAAACTATGACTATATGAAATTTACAAACGTTCACTATTCATAAAATCAATATTAAATCTAAGTAGATTTGTTTATATTTCTAGACTTCAGAAGCATAACGACGGATGTACTAATATATTTCAAAAGCATTTGGTCGTAAGTGCCAGTTTACGATAAAGGCACATACGACTAATGTTTCTGAGGTATATCGGCACATCTAACCTTATGCTTCTCAGATCTATATTTACGAGTAATATGAGGTATACATAGGTATATATTCATAAGTACCTATAAGTTCATCTGATATTAAGTACATATTTGTTACTTTTTTATTTAGTAAACTAATAACACAATCTGTAACTTTTGTATAAAATAAAAGAAAGTGAAGTGAACAATTGTTTACACAACAAATGTGCTAAAAAGAGCCAATCAATAATAATGAAACATATGGCGCATCGCGTAGATAAAATGTGTTGCATTATCTAATTCTACCATACGTAATGGTTACATATTGTAATGTCAAAAAACATAATGCCTTTACTTAAAATGCATGAGCCCAAAATACCCGAAATTAAATACCTACGTAATACGTAAACGTATGCTATCAATAACCTTTTTTTTTGTTATGAAATTGGTAGGTATATTAGTATAGTAACTGTTAAATATCTATACTAATATTATAAAGAGGTCAAGTTTGTGAGTTTGTTGCATTGTAGGGGGTAATCTCTGGATCTACTGAACCGATTTTGAAAACTTTTACCAATAGATAGCCACGTCATTTGTAAGTATCATATAGGCATATAGGCAGGCTATACTTTAAGTTAAAGTTAAAAAAAACCAATACCTAAGTACCTTTATACTGGGTGGCTTTTTTACCGTCTTGAAAATAATAGGGCTAAAATGTCTAAGGCTTAGATATTTTATCTTTTTTTTTGTTATTAGTGACATACAGTGAAAATCGTAACGATAAAAATACGTACTTTAAACTATACTGGCTGACTTTTTTACCAGCTCCTATCTAGGAGCTATGATATTGTATGGAGCACTATTTATTTAACACTATTTATCTCTTATCTCAGTCCACAGCTGGACATGAGCCTCCCCTAATTAGGTCCACAACACTCGTTCCTCCGCCTTCTAGAGACTACTCCGGTTACTCCACTCTAGGACGCATATGCTCCAACGGCAGTCAGCCCTTCTGCAGACATTGCCACTTCAAATTGCACACTATTTATTAATGACTAGGTTTCCGCGCGTGGTTTCACCCATGTAACTCCCGTTCCCGTAGGAAGTTCTTAATTAAATATATAGTATATATTATTTCTATAGTATTCCTCGATAAATGGGCTATATATGCACTAGAAGATTTTTTCAAATCGGACCAGTAGTTGCTGAGATTGGACAAATAAACTCTTCGTTTAGGGCCGATTTTTCAATTGTCAGTTAAAAGTTGTCAGAGGAATAAATTTAAAATTTTGACAGATTTTGTATTGACGTTCTGTCAAAATTAAAATTATTTTAATTAAAATCGGGCCTTAATCATATATTATTATAAAATATAGATAATAATTCATTTTATCACTGAACTGTCCTCATTAACAAGTTTAAACACAATGTCAATGACCTTTTGCTCTAATTACAAACTTGGTATTAAGCAATATAATTGTACATACCTACATACAATATTTATCAAAATATCATATGAAAAAAAATCATTGCTACAAATTATGTTGATAGCAAAACATTTCTTGTAGATAACGTTTTATCGCCACCACTTACAGATTGTGTAGGACTAACCTCAAATGCAAATATTCAATCCTTGGATTAATCTGCAAAAAAGAAGGGTGACCCTACATTGGGCGTGTGAACGACGCGAATGACGCGAGGGACGTCAACCGAACGTGCACGCCACATTGAGTAGCATCCCGCGGGCGGTTTTACCCGCGTTACACCAGTTCCCGTAGGAACTTTATAATTAATTAAAGCCTATAATCTTCCTCAACAAATACACTGAAAGATTTTTTCAAATCGGACCATTTGGTAGTGTCTGAGATTAGCACATTCCAGCAAACCAACAAACAACCTCTTCAGGTGCCTATATGTGTGTGTACGTGTATATTATGGACTTGGTTTGCTTAACTTTCCTGAATAGCATTTTGTTGTACCCATAACTACCCTAAGAAATCGGGAGTATTGAGGCATAATGGTAAAAGCCATTATTCCTCAATCCTCCCACCAGCGACGCCCTGACCTGAGGCCCAAGCCCCACAGGGGACGCCCTCTTGCGCAGGTTGCAAAGGTCGTAGTTTTTTTAAGGCTAAAGCACGGCTCGCCTTTGTTCCCAGTACAAGCCTTGTGACTTGTGGTTAACCTACGTATATCCGAAAATAAACGAGCTATTCAAGCACCACCTTAACTTCGGGGTGGTGCCTACATAGCTATTTCGATTTTTTTGCCAGTAGTTATAATACCGAGCGTTTTGGTACGGTCAACGATGCAGTCGATACTAGAGGCGTATCAATTTATTATTAAAAAAAACCCTTATTATGGTCTTTTCTTCAACTTTATTTTCTACTACCGGCCCGCCCCGGCTTTGCACGGGTGGACTTAATAGTCTATATTACTCAGGGATAACGTAGCATTCTAATAGTGAAAGATTATCGGAATCCGTCCAGTAGTTTTTGAGTTTATTCGAAACAAACATACAATAAAACAAACTTATCCTTTTTATAATACAAGTATAGAAGTACCTATAGATAGGTTATCTAAATAGGTACATAGGTTATCTAAATCTGATAACTTTGAAGAGTTAGCATTTAGGCTTTAGCTCCTTGAGTTAATCCAGGTTTAAGTCAGGTAGGTATATCTACCTACCTGACATAGGTATGCAACTGTATTAGGTCTAGGGTAGCCACCATGTTTTTACACATTTAAGTATTTTTAATCATTATTTATTTATTTTTCCATGTGTATTTGTTATTATCTACTCTTTGATCTGGCCATCAAGGTCTTATTACCTTTAAAATAATTATAAGAATCTGAGCATGTCAGATCCATATTAAAATAAATCAACAATTCTTTTTTTTTCATATGCCGCGCTGAGGTTTCCGGTTACTGGGACCGCAATTAACTTGGACCGCGGTCCCAGTCACCGGATCCGTAAAAATTTAATATTTTTCTTCCAGTTACTGGGACTACCCATAGAAAACTTAAAAAAAACTATTATTCAAGCCAAAATCGGTACAGTCAAATGAAAAAAAATCTTAATTATTTATATGAATATCATTGACTCGTTCTAGACATGATTCCATCCTATGTGCTTAGTACTAGATTAAGCTAGCCCGTTTTTAGGGTTCCGTAGCCAAATGGCAAAAAACGGAACCCTTATAGATTCGTCATGTCTGTCCGTCTGTCTGTCTGTCTGTCCGTCCGTATGTCACAGCCACTTTTTTCCGAAACTATAAGAACTATAATGTTGAAACTTGGCAAGTAGATGTATATTGTGAACCGCATTAAGATTTTCACACAAAAATAGAAAAAAAAAACAAAAAAAATTGGGGTTCCCCATACTTAGAACTGAAACTCAAAAAAAAAATTTTCATCGAACCCGTACGTGTGGGATATCTATGGATAGGTCTTCAAAAATGATATCAAGAAGCTTATCAGTTTAAGAAAGTCAAGTTTTGCATCAGACATTGTCATATTAGATCATTGTAAGATAATGTGCTGAATGTTTGTTGCAAATTGTGTGATGTGAGTGGTGAACATTTTTGTATTAACTTATTTATAAACAAAACAAGCTAATAAACGACGTGGTTACAAATATTTTTACTTTAGAGCGCTTCTCATGTTCGATGATACTTTTTAATATCACAAAAAAATGTCATCTGTTAAGATTATCTGATAGTTAATATTTTTTTTCGATTTTAGAATTATCAAAATAAATGAAAATAGTCCTTCAACTTCACGTGGTGAACAGTCGTTTTATATTGATGTCACACAAAGAGGACGTGAACCTTTGCGAAGAGCTGGCTATGAATACATTCTTAAAAGAATAAACAGAGATGGCTCAAAACTCTGGCGATGTGCAAGAAAAAGTGTTTGCAACGCGACAGTAAAAATCAGAGTCGATGCGATGACTATTTTGAACGAAACTGCTCATTGTCGAAAGTTTTAAATAACAGAACTGAAGAGTCAAAGGCTGTTTTTTTATAACAATTAATGATGTTTTTAAATCAAAAAGGATTTTTCTTCAATTATTACATCTAAAAATTATTCCTTTGACTGTACATTTTTTGATTTCAGTTATCATTTATGAGTGGTCCCAGTCGCCGGAAGAAAAAACCCCTCCGCCTCGCCGCGCTGAGGGTGCGATCAAAATATTAAAAATGGGGCAATATTTGGATTAGCGAAAAATATAGTACTTTTTGTACTATATTATTTTTTTTATAACACCTAGGAACACCTAACACATACCACATTTGACTGAAATATAGTGCGATACTATATAATATAGTACGGGTGGCAACCCTAATTAGGTCGCTGCGCATGAAGTCAACTTTGTAGGTAGGTAGGTATGTAGCAGGTAAATATAGATAGAACATCGTTTAATAAAAACTTATTATGAAAATGATTCGGTTAGAGTATACGTAACGGGGCGATGAGAAATAAATTGTTTGTTTTCTCGATTCTGTCGTATAGAACACCTAAAAATAAGGCGAAAAGCATCTGGGTGATTTTTGTCTCCGACCAACCGTTTGTCGTAAAAAAGCGAAAGGATCGGTTACAAAATGCAATATTCCTATACCAGGAGAAGGAACTTGGGGCATCCCGACTCGGATCGGTAAGGGTAGAAGGGGATGGCGGGGTCTTCCAGACCCATCTTCGTGGTTATTTTTTTTAAACTACCCAGAAGTAGGATTTGGTGAAATTTCTAAGTCTTTTTTCATAGTGCCCCGTTTCGTATCCACTGACCATTGGTCAGTGACCAATGATTCGCACTTAGGCTGTCCGCATCCCGCATTAAGCATAAGCGTTCCGTGACTGGGTGTCACGGGAGGAGTGGACGACGGCGCGGCGCGGCGGGGGTAGTGGATGATGGGTCCACAAGCTTTAGGATCGCGTACAGCCAATTCGGAGTCAGCCTTATGTGTAAAGTGCAAATAAAGGTCACAGACAACCATGGTTCACTTCACTCCTGGGTATTACTTCTTATTCAAACAATTGTACATTCTAGATAGGTATGGACATATATTTATTTACTTAACAAATAGTAAACGAATGTTGCCTCATTACTTAATGGGCTCACTGACCTCTCAGTCGTTATCCATTACCATATCAGACACTACATTCATAAAACATTGTCTATAATTAAATTCCAACTCGATTAATTCCTATTGGCTTAGTTGAGACTAGATTCCAACAGGTGGTTGTAAACATTCTTATCAACCACTTTATAGTCTATGCTAAGTTGATTATCCTTGCAGAACCCATGCAAAGTAGGTAAGTATCTAATATTCCAATTTCAAAAACATCTTGAAATTTCATGCAAATACCTATCGAATTTGAAATCAGAATTATTCAGAATCAAACCAACGCGGCAACGGTTTAGATTGTAAGTGAAATAAGAAGGTAGGTAGGTACCTACCTGCCTATAGAGTGAATGAATAGGTTGCTATTATTGGAAAAAAAATCGATTTACATGATTGCATAACTAAATAGTATTTTAATATTATTCCAGTTAAATAAAATAACCATACAAATAATACCCAAAGGGAATTTAGTCAGTAGGAAGGATATCTATCTACCTTACTAATCTTCTGAAAACAATAGAATGATTTTACAGATAAATATCGTTATTGGAAATATTCTTACCAGACAGACGACGCACAAAGCAACAAGTTCACGGTCAAACAAAACACAAAAACTGTAAAACGATCACAGAACCAAGCAAATTCAAGCAATGGCAACTTTGTAAACACTGGCACACGCGGCTCGATATAACTATTAATATTTCTTTATGCACTTATTTCACATCCAAACTCAATACCCAAAGTTTATTTTTTATGTGATTTTCTTTCGGAAACTGATTAGTGAAAGTTTTCGCGATATCACGAAGAGGTTATGTTGTTGTTGTGATGTAATAGAAGCGTCAACACAGTGCGAAAGTCGCGCTATTACTGAACCGGACTGAAGTGAAGTGTGAATTGCGAACGTATCGCAAAACGCGGAGCACCCGAGAACAGAATCGACGCGAAGCGACACGCGACATAGTCATCGCGTCGCTTTTATTTGTTACTAGCGGCCCTCCCCGGCTTCGCACGGGTAGACTTTTATTGCCTATGTTACTCAGGGATAGTGTACTTAGCATTCTAATGGTGACAGAATTACCAAAATCCGTTCAAACGTTTTTGAGTTTATTCGAAACAAAACTATAAAAAACACCAACTTTTCTTCTTTATATTAGTATAGATAGATAAAAAAATTATAGATTAGTTAGGTAGTTAGATATTTGGTAGTAGCCACTGGCGTAGCTACCGAAGGGCTGAGTGGGACAGTTCCCCGGGGCCCCAGAGCTCAGAGGGGGCGTAAAACATTATAAGCAATCCTTTTATAGCCTTTTTAAAATTGGTTTATCCTATACCATTATATTATATAAAGCTGAAGAGTTTGTTTGTTTGAACACGGTAATCTCAGGAACAACTGAACCGTTTTAAAAAAATATTTCAGCATTAGATAGCCTATTTATTGAGGGTGGCTATATTTGATTATGAAGTGTTGAGATTGATACTTTGCCGTGAATCGAAATAAATAAATAAACGTTTTAGATTTACACAACCGACATTAGGCTTCATTTATTTTTCTTTTACATAATGACAAGAGACAGGTTTAATATTTTTCATTGACATGACAAAAACCATAGATATAAATATGCACTGATATTTAGCCTATTTCAACATCCTCCCTTTTGTAAAGTCTATGAAAAGTATAATATGTACATAAAAATAAACTATGTACAACTTAAACCTATCCGGTCCAATATGGATGTAATCGACGGCCTGCTGAGTGGCTTCGTAAGCAAATCAGCACTCTGTAGATTTGCCCCCACATGCTTAACTTGTAGTTTGCCTTCTGCAACAAGTTCTCTCACATAGAAGTGTCTCATTGCAATGTGTTTCGTCCTCCGATGCAATTCAGGATTCTGGGCCAACTTCACAGCAGCGTCGTTATCAATTTTCAAGACCGGCGTCTTCTTTAGGGCAGTAATTTCGTTAAACAGCCTTTGCAGCCACACTATCTCTCGCGCTGTTTCGCTAGCTGCGACGATTTCAGCTTCGGTCGTAGAGATTGCCACTGACAACTGTTTTCGACTTGACCAGGCGATTGCTCCTCCAGCATACAAGCAAAGGATGCCGCTAGTCGATCGACCATCCTTGACGTCGCCTGCATGATCAGAGTCACTATACGCGTCCAGTATTCCTCTCCGATAGTCCTTCTTGAACTTTATTCCATAGCTCAACGTACCTTGTAGGTAGCGCATTATACGCTTCACCTTTAGCACATCCTCTTTGGGAGTGTTCTGTAAGGTTCTTGACACAACGCCAACGGCGTAGGCTATATCTGGTCGCGTACCAACCATCAGGTAAGCAAGAGCTCCAACGGCTTCTCTATAGGGATATGACTTCTCGTCTATTACCTCTCTATCTGGTTGTCCTTGCTCAGAGTCTCTGATAATTGGCGTAGTCACTGTCTTACAGTTGCTCATACCAAAGCGCGCAAAAATCTTTTCTGTTTAGTGCCTTTGGGTTATACTGATAGAGCCATCATCGTTATGGTGTAGCTGTACACCCAGATAGTAATCTGCAGGCTTTGCGGTTATCTTAAACCTTCGTTTAAGCTCGGCCATAAACTTATCCGCATCCTTTTGGTTTGTTGCAGCTACTAAGCCATCATCAACGTACAGCGCTAGTATTATCTTGACCTGTGCACGTTTTCGAATGAATAAGCATGGATCTGTTTGACTTTGTTGAAACCGTATGCTTTTCAAGTAGTCTACGATGCATTTGTTCCAACATCTCGGCGATTGTTTTAATCCGTAGAGGCTTCGCTTCAATCTACAGACTCGATTTGCCCCATCACTCATGCCTTCAGGCTGCTTCATGTAGATCTCCTCTTGGAGAGACCCATTAAGAAATGCTGTGGATACATCGAACTGTGTGAGTGTTAGACCTTCGTTCGCCGCAACACTTATGACCGATCTAATTGTCGTCATCTTTGCCACCGGGCTAAACGTTTCGTCGTAATCAACTCCTGGCTTTTGCGAAAAACCTCGAGCAACAAGCCTTGCCTTATACTTATCAATCGTACCATCAGCGTTGGTCTTTGCTTTGAAGATCCATTTGCAAGAAATAGCCTTACGACCCTTGGGTAGATCAACTAGAATCCAAGTTTTGTAATCTTCTAGAGATTTCATCTCGCTTTTCATTGCTTTGACCCATTGCTCTTTGTCTTGATTCTGTAAAACTTCACTGTAGGTCATAGGTTCATGCATATCCGCAATGTCATCTACAGAAGCCATAACATAGTCTTCAAGTCTTGCAGGTGGTCGCAATGTCGATCTGTCTCTAAGAGTTACTCTTCCTTGGTTCTCTATTTCACTATCTGGCAAAATCTCATCTTCATTAGCATCTTCCAAACGCTCTGGCAAAGTCTGATCATCTACGTCATCCGTATCATCACGCTCATCTGATGGTTCTGGAGGTGATACAACTCTCATACTGTTCTCTGGCTCAGGTGTATTTTCAATCGATTCAAGAGGTATACACTCATGAAATGCATCATCTTCCTCCCTTACATCATGAATCGGTTGACTGTCTTCCTCCCTTATAACAGAACTTTGCGGTCTACGTAAAATGATTTCTATCTCAGACCTCTTTTCAACAGGATCTGATTTCACTTCCTTCTTAGAGTCAGTTCTGGTAACTGCTAACTCCTGAAATATGACGTCTCTCGAACGTATCAAAGTATGCCTATTATTATTCATACTAAGAAGACGATACCCATCATCACCATCATAGCCGATTTTCTATCCATTTTCTTACGCTTCTGCTTGGGTACATGGGCGTAGCAGGCACTTCCAATGATCCCCAAATGTTTAATCTTTGGCTTTTTATTAAAACATTACTCATATGGTGATTTTCCATCTACTGGAGTAGGTCCGGTTCTATTAAGCACATACGCAGCAGTGCTGATGAGCTCTGCCCAACAGGCGGTTGGCAGCTCTTCGTGTGCATACATCATAGCTCGAGCGGCTTCAACAAGAATCCGATTCTCACGCTCACTGCACCCATTTTGTTGTGGCGTATATGGCATGATCAATCTCTGCTTAATGCCATACTTTTGCAGTATCATTCGCGTTCTCTCATTGTCGAACTCTCCGCCATTATCGCTTAGAAGTTCTTTTATTAGATGACCAGCTACCTTAGTCTCTTCCAACATTATTTGAAGTTTTGAGTAGACTTCAGACTTTTGTTTCATTAAATAAACGTATCGGTATTTGCTGAAATCATCTTGAAATAGCACGAAGTAACGGTAGCCTTTGTAGGAAAATGGAAATGGTCCACACACGTCCGAGTTCATAATTTTGCTCTATCTCTCGTTCCAAATGGTCGTCTGTGCATTTTTCCAAAGCTACAGCCTTCGCAAAATTCTCGTGTGTTATTAGGTACCTTGATTCCAAGTTCTCTCTCGATTACCTTCTTCACATGGAGTTTGCTTTGGTGGGCTAACCTCTCATGGTATATCTGTAGTGAATCTTGGCTTGTCAGTGCATTCACTACGACAGGACTATGTGGCATCACATTCCTCACATTAACTTTGAACAGTCCTCCTCATGAAGTTACATGAAGTTCATACCAGTTTTTTTTGCTCCAGGGCGCAGGGCCCTTAATCAGTTGGCTACGCCGCTGGTAGAAGCCCACTGATTTCTAGGGCTAATATTAGGTAATTAAAGAAAAAAAAAATTTTTGAATATTATTGTTACCTAAAATTATTATTACTCAATGTTTCTGACTAGATACTACGTTATATATATACTAAGTTATAGTTCGGCTCGGCATATAAACACAAGAAAATATATCAATCTATAACGAAGCCGCTCCTTGCCACCACATAACAAAAGAGTCAAATACCTACCATATTTTTAAAATTAAAATGAGCATTCCAAATTGTTTTGTACATAAATTACCGAGTTCTCAGGGAAATAAACATATTCTGCTTTAATCGCTTACCACTAAGCGGGCCGTACGCTTGCTAGTCGACCTTGTGACAGCAACAAAAATACAAGCGAATAAATAATCTACTCTTTCATGTGAAGTCGATTGAAAAAGGATTTTCATTAAATTTAAGAGGAAATACAAATATTTTGTCTGTAGTATCGCTGCAGTGTTTTTGCTGTTGGATATAAATGTTTATATATTGCAATCTCATAATAAAATTTTAAAACAAAATAATACACTTGAGAGCAATAAAATCGCACACGTTGACTTTTTGTTGTTAAAGCAGTTTTTTTCATGAATGTGAATACATATTAAAATAAAACTTACACTATTTGAATGTTTACTTCAGTACCTTTCTAATGATATCAAATACAGTGTAAAAAAAGTACCCATAGGGAGTTTTAGGGCACAAAACCCAACATACGGATAAAATTACCCAATTTAGCTTAAGAAAGAATAAAAATAAAACTCAAAATGCTTGATCAAATTGTTTTTTAATAAGGTGTATTCCCTCCCCTAGCCTTGATTACAGCTCTTAATCGGTTTTTCATGGACCGTATTAATTTCACCATGAAATCTTGTGGTATGGCGTTCCACTCCTCTTCAATGGCAAGTTGAAGCTCTTGGAGGCGCGTAGGAGCAGGGCTTCTTGCTCGAACTCTTCTTTTTAGCTCATCCCAGACATGCTCAATCGGATTGAGATCAGGACTACGAGCTGGCCACTCCATCGCGGTGATTCCAACGTCTTCCATGTAGTCGCAAACTGTTCTAGCGACATGCGGTCTGGCGTTGTCGTGCATTAAGAGAAAATCTTCTCCCATAAGCCACGCAAGCGGCCTCACATGTTCTTCGAGCACTTCTTCGACGTATCGTGCAGCCGTCAAACTTCTCGATCTCGGGCCGGTATTCGCCGTAGTGATGAATACAATGTCAGTTTTAGTGTCCAACATTATGCCACCCCAAAACATACACGATCCACCTCCAAAAGCCACACGTTCGCTTATGCAGCATTGTGAAAATCGCTCTGATGACCTTCTGTAGACCCTAGAGCGTCCATCATGACCATGTAAAGTCATTCTGCACTCATCAGAGAACATAACAGCCCGCCATTGGTCATACGTCCAATTTAAATGTTCCCTAGCAAATTGTAGCCGGGCTTGTCGGTGAGCTGTGGTCAATTTGGGACCATTTGCTGGGCGATGTGAAGTCATTCCTGCTTCACCTAGTCTTCTTCGAACTGTCCACCGACTTATACTGACATTGCGAACTTCTCGAAGCTGTTGTCCCAGTTGAACCGCGTTCAGTTGCCGATTTCTCAAAGACCTTGTCACAAGAAAGCGGTCATCACGCTCTGATGTTGTGCGTCGCCGGCCAGATCCTGGTCGCCGAATGTAGCCACCGGTCTCTTGGAACCTCTGGTATACACGACGAACAGAGTAGCGGCTCAAATTTAGCCGTCGAGCAACTTCACTTTGGTTATGGCCTGCTTCGAGCAAGGCAATAACTTGAGCGGCTTCTGCGGGCGTGGTATCCATATTTTTCCAGTAAATCCGTATGCTTCCAGTAGAGATGTTATCACGTTGACCTTCGGTATGCAACTGATTAAAAATCATTGTGGTCTTCCACGGAGACTCTAGTGAGCCCCGGGGAAACTCTTCAGGCCATTGGCCTTTTTGGTGGTTTCGATCGCCACCTGTGAAAACAGGTGGGTCTTTGGGTGGGGGCCCGAGGGCCCTCGTGGTCGTGTCCTTGGGGGTGGAGCGCGGCTAGCGAGGTCAAGCCCCTACAGATGAGTCCATAGGGGCGACCAGCATGCTAGCGGCGCTCGGTGTCGTGTCCGGTGGTTCATCGCTCCCTTTGACGCATGGCGAGGTCGAGCCCGCCGGGGAAAAGTTCCCCGGGGGCGTCCATCAGCCAGCAGGTGAAGGGAGCGGAAGTCTTCGTCAGGGGGCCACGGAGATGAGGTCACGTGGCAGGGCGAATCTGTCCGGCGGCCGACGGTGATACGGCGCAAGCTCCCGCAAGTGGCGGGCGTGCGCACCGTCAGTCCGCTCGAACATCGTCGTGCTCAGGCGTCTCACGAAGTCGTCCAGGCTCTCCATGCGCAGGTCCCGGGCTATGGTGTCATTCCGTACGAAGTGGTGGGCGTTCACGATGGTGCGCAGCGACATGGATTGCTGCGCACGTAGCCGGCTGCGGTTCGTCTCGGATACGAGGGCGAACCATGCCGGGGCGGCGTAGGTCAGACGCGACCTAATGTACGCCTTGTACACACCAAGCTTCGCACGGAGCGGCAGATGGGACGACAGCACAGGGCGCAGGAGGCTTCGCGCAGCGCGCGTCTGGACGACGACGTTGTTCACGTGGGGCTTCATGGTGAGGAGTCTGTCGATGGTCACGCCGAGGTATTTCACCCGCGGGGACCAATCGATGACCTCTCCCATGAGCTTTAGTTGTGGTAAGCCCACGCTTCCCACGGAGATCGCCTGAGTTTTCGCCACGTTGACCTTCAGTCTCCAGTCCTCCAGCCAGCAGGGAAGGGCATCTAGAGTGCGCTGCATCTTCGTCACCGCATGCCTGCCCGACATCGACGTTGCGACGTAGGCGGCGTCGTCGGCGTAGAGCGCGAGCTTCACGCCTGCGGTGACGGGGATATCGTCGGTGTACCACGAGTAGCACACCGGAGAGAGGCAGCTTCCCTGGGGCACGCCTGCGTGGATGGGCCGCTCTGAGGACAAGGCGTCTTCAACCGCCACTTGGAAGCGTCTGTCCTTCAGAAAGGTGCCCACAATCCTAACTATTCGACGAGGAATAGTGGATGTGGACAGCTTGTACAGCAGGCCGGCGTGCCACACGCGATCGAACGCCTTCTGCATGTCGAGGAGTACCGCAACCGCCCGCTCGCGCTTGTTGCGAGCAACGGTGATGTCGTGCAGTACCCTCGAGACTTGGAGCGTGGTGGAGTGTTCGGCTCGGAAGCCGAACTGTTCGTCGCGTGGCTGGAGGTGTGGCGTCATGTGCAGCAGTAGCAGCTTCTCGAACAACTTCGATGTCGTCGAGAGGAGCGTGATGGGCCGATAGCTTGATGGCAGGAGAATGTTCTTCCCCTGCTTCGGTAGCATGATGACCCGACCGAGTCGCCATGCGGAAGGAAAGTGTCCGGTCCGGAGGATGCCATTGAAGAGTCGCGCCATGGTTGCGACTGCTCGCTGCGGTAGATGGCGCAGGGCTTCGTTGGGCACCCGGTCGGGACCGGGGGCTTTCCGCAGTGGCATGCGTCGGATCATCCGCTGGACTTGTCCAGGGGAGACAACGATGGGGTCTTCTGTCGAAGCTATCGGCTGTTCGAAGTATTCTTCGAGCTTCCTCTCGACCTCTGCTACGTGCTGCACGTTGGTGGCAGGATTCGGTTGGAACTGCGCTTCCAGGAAGTCGGCGAATAGCTCCGCTCGGTCCTCCGCTCGGTAACGTGGGGTACCGTCACCGGCTTGGAGGGGCCTAATCGGAGCTTTCTTCCTGGTGAGTTGGCGGCACAGGCGGTGGATGCCCGACCAGTCTTCACCAGCGCGCTCAATGTGGTCTAGCCAGGACTCCTCCGCATTTGAGGCCAACGCGGAGGAGATCTTGACCACTAGAGCGTTCAGCTGGGACTTCATGGTGGGGCATCTGGTGCTCTGCCATTTGCGGCGCAGTTCCCTCTTCCTCTCGATCAGCGCCAAGATGGGTGCGGGGAGCTGTGGGGGCCTTCGTGTGGAGGCGGCGTCCAGCTTCGATTCTCGAAGCGCGGTCTGGATATTCGCGCTGAGTTCGTTGGCGAGCTGTTCGACGCCGTCTGGGGTCTCCATGATTAAAAATTCCAATAAACCGACCTTTTTATACCTGCGGCTAAGGGTGCAAGTAGTGACAACGCAAACGCGTGAATTTGGGGAATTCGGTGTACGGTCGGTTTTTGTAAGTTACGTAAAGGTCAATGATTTTAATTTTATGTTTTTGTAAAGCTAAGCTTGTATGCTTTAATTTTGTCTAATGATTTTTACTCAATATCTTTAGATTTTAGAAAACAATCAGTAATAAACCAAATTACAAGGGGTGTGCGATTTTATTGCTCTCAAGTGTATGTATGTATATGTATTTAAACTACATTATTTATGGTTATTGGGTTTACCTCAGCTTTTCAATATATTTATTATACCTTTCATACATACAAGTGGTTATACGTTGTAAATGTCAGAAACGTAACTTGTATTTTTTTTCATTCCAAATAAGTTGTTTTCATTTAATTCCAATAATCGTAGACAATTTTAGAACATAGGTCATAAACCTTATTGTCAATAAATAATGCAATATTTTCGATTGCTACTGCAGTTGTCTTAAATGCATTTTTACGTAAATAGAGTATAGTAACAAAATGAATCTGTAATATCAGGCTCAAAATACTAACGTCACGAGGCATCAAAACATAAGATAAAATGTAACAATTGACAAATAACTAAGTAGTGTTACCAAGCTAACAACATTGTGGCTTGAATTTGCGACTTATTTATGATTGCATTAATGAAAGTATTTTTTTTCTACTAAATTAAATAAATGGCTTCATTAGGAGACGTCAAAAATGATTTTAAATTTAATTATAAATACATTTCATTATATGTAATTTGAATTAAATTTTGTTTCAAAGTACTGTAATAACCTGAGTAGGTTATAACTTACTGTAATGTTTTTATTCCAATTATATACTTAATTAACAATAAAACACATAGAAAAAATATTAAGAAATCGTCATTCTTAAACTAATGTCTCGTTAGCGACAGCGACAATTGATAAGTTCAACTTGGCAACATTGTAACGAATAGCGCTTGCCGTTGCAGTCAAAACTATTTTAAAAACTTTGTGCATCATTAATCAAATTTGCCAACTTTGGTAGTGAAATTAAAGGTATAATCATAAAATGATCAAGACCAAGCCTTGGACAGGAGGTACTGATGAAGAATATGAGACCCAACACTTCGGTTTTGGAGCACAACGTCTCAAAATAGCTGTCCGCCAAATGGTGGAACAAAAAATAACAAACGGAGTTAAGGATATGGAATCTTATTTACAAGACTCATTAGACCTTAATGAGACGGACAAAACAACGTTGACCAAGTCTTGTGATAAGCTAATTCATTTATATTGTGAGCGGGCGGTACCTTCACTGAGAGCTATTGACGAAGAAATTGAAAAGGTTTTAAGTATCCCTCCAAATGTTTTATTGCCCGAAGATGAACAACAGACTGAACAGACATCAGATTCGGATTTTGACCAGTTGAAAGAAGATGTGGCATCACTTAGAAAACGAGTGGAAAGAGGGGCTCTAATGGAGGCGTTGTTGACAGCCGAAGACGAGGAACTTGGTACAGTGGAAAGAGTATGTGAGACGGCTAAAAAGGATATGGAAGTCATTGATTTACTTCATAAGAACATTGATGGTGGAGAAACTGTTAAAGCTATTCAGAGTGAAACCCAGTTTTTGTGTGCAAGTGCTTCATTTATTAAAAAACAAAATAACATATTTGAAGAATGATATTGTTAATGAACTCTATAATGTATACCAAATTTTAGTGCCAGACAAAATTATGTTAATTCAGACAGAATGGCTATGGGTAGGGTTAGAATCTACTAAATAAGTCACTTAAGACTTTAAATTTTTAAATCTGGACTATAGGTAAAGTCCTGTTCCCCGATGCATCCTCTAAACTAGGTCAAATCCAGAAAACCCGGACAGATGGCAACCCTAGCCTTGGGTATTCTGTTACATTCCTTTTTTTCCTTGGCATGTGTGACATTGAAAGACAATATATTTAATGATAGCCTAAGGGAGGGGTCTCCAAATTTTGAGTCGTAGTCGAGTAGGTCCATGGTTATTCAGTATGTTCCAAGGGCAAAAATGTTTTTTTAAAGTTTTACCTTGCAAGTAAATAAAACTGTGTAGTTATTTTTGAGTTTTCTTCTTCAACTTATAATTAAAATAGTAACAACATTGACAATCGCAGGTCAGATTGAGATTGAGATTGCCACTCATGTTTCCCTAGAACTGGGCCGGGTTTTGCCCTGCAGGTCGTAATTTGGATGCCCCTGGCCTAAAGTAACAATAAGTTGTTCATGATTCATATCAATTCACAATGGAAATGTCATTGTCATGATAATAATACATTTATAGTTATAAAATTGTCATTTCTCTATTGAGTTGATGTGCCAGAAATGATTTAATTGCATTAAGTCATGAGGTTAAAATTGTTGTAGAAAGATTAATCCAATTTATAATGTCATGTTTGTATAGAATTTTGACAGTGAAAAAATATTTTTAACAGTGATTTCACTGAGAGATAGTTTATGTTTCTGGTAGAAAAATTCATTGTTCATTATCATTCATTCATTCATTGTTGTTATTATATTTTTATTTAAAGGATATTGAATTTCAATGTTGTTGTAATAAATAAAAACAATAGTGGAATTTGAACAACATTTTAAAGTCAGTGCTCAGTCTAGTAGGTTGCGGAATTGATCCCACCTCCAGACAAGAAATCTTTGTGTAAATTATAACAGCATTTGTGGATGCATGTATGCCAAGCCTAAAAAACAGTCTATATTATTTATTAGGTATTTTATCATCAAAAGTATGGATTGTGTACTAGGTAGGTAATAATTGGAGTTTCAGTATTTGAGGTGTATAAATAAAACACAAAAATAATGAAATATGTTTATTGTATTATATTTTGTGACTACTGACTGACAGGTCCATGTGTGCTGTGTGTCTATGACTGATGTAATTAGCAAGTCCCCTGGGAAATGGATTTGTGACCTTGGTGTGCAAGTTCTCTTTATAAAAAAAATTGTTTAGGATTAATAAAACATTAAAAACAGTCATTTTATTTTAATGTAAAAACAGAACCTCTTACATAAATTCACCTAAAAACGAGTATCATAGATTTAACAATACTTATTACATCAATTCTAAATAACACCCATGTTACATCATGATTACTATTTAATTTATTTTTAAATTTTCAAAAAAACTATACAAAAATTGATACATGAAAGTAGTAGTAGTATATTCATTTCGAAAATTTTATCAACTTGGCACATTGAACATGAAATGTTAAGTCTAAGAGATTTAAAAAGTGAAATTATACAATTTATGGAATGAAATGATTCAATAAATTGTACTTATTTTATTTGTATCACATTTAAATAACTTAAGCTACTGACATAAAGTAATGAGTTTCACTCAAGTAACTAAATACATATCTATCATTTCTTGATTAAAGCAAGTTAAAAAAATACGAAGTATATGTACTCTTCAAATGTCACCAATTTTTATTATCACCAAAGCTATTCCTCTAATACCAACAATATCTAAGGATATACAAATAATATTGATAACATTAATTTTGTAGGCGTAAAGTATTTAGATTAGTGCAGGAAATTATCTATTGTTAATACTATTTTCAACTTATGGTCATGATCATTATTTTGGCAAATAAGGGTACAGTCCACCTGATGGTAAAGGACACATTTCCTATAAACTAAAACAGTTCGAATTTCTTCACTCTTTAAAAATAGAAAAAATTAATGTAGTCTTCCTAACCGATTTTAGCCACGAAAGCCAGTCACTAATCAGCCACCAGTGCAGGACAAAATAGTGCAGAAAGTTAGGTGCAGTCTGCTCTCTTTATTACTTTACTCTCAAAATCCGACAGGACAGTTTTTCTTTCTAGTAACGCAATTTTGCTGCTTGATGATAGAACATAGGACCTTGACTGTTACGGATGAATATGTTACCGCTAGACCAAGGTGATATTGAAATAAGAATACAATGATTGTGAAAACCTTTCAATTCATACTAATGGTAAATGTAATGAAATTAGTATGAATAGATATGATATTTTTTATTTCAATACTATTCAGAACGAAAAGAACTAAGAAGTTTTGGTGAGGTAAAAATAATAGCTTTGGTGATACAAATGTACTGAAGATATTAAAATAAATATATTTTGATTTAGATCTTTTTTTTTATAACATTCATTCATACCCAAGTGTATCTAATTTTCTTTTTAACACAAGACTTGTCCATTAGTCACCTTGCAATATAATTTATTTGCAGTCTTTCTAATTCAATGGTTTCCTACAAAAACCTTACAGCAACAAGAGATTATATTATTTACTCCTGTATTAAAATGTTACATTGTGATACTTTTAATGAACTTCAATAGATTTTTACTAGAATAATTTAACAGTAAATAATATCTCAATTCAAAATTCAATAAGATAGCTAACTAGAATCAAAAAAATAAAATCTCTCCTATATCTATGTATATCTAGAAGGTTGAAATTTAAGAAAGATAAATTATTTGGATAGATTTGTATAATATTTACTATTCTAACTCATGCAGCAACTATAATAAATAATAATGGGTTGCACAAATGTTTATGAGTATTGTAGTTTGTTGAAGTATGTGTTTTATTTCCTCTGTAGTAAGTAGCCACTAGAACCTGGTGTAGGATTCTACCTTTTTTTTCGGTTTGACTTACGTAGGTAGCCGCGAGGCTTTTGCTACTTCACCAGGCATAATTCTACTCCCAACTGGGATAATTTCTTTTGAATTGCATGGCGTTTGAAATCTCTATTACATAAACACAGTAAGTGATACACATGTATAGGTAGGTGATACACATGTAAATTTCAATTAGTAGTAGGTATATTATCAGGTCAATTCGCACCTCAAAATGTATAATAGGTACCTAAAACCTTAAGTTATTTTGCTGTAACCCATCATACTGTTTAGGCCAAGGCCTATATCAGTACTATGAACTATTCAATATTTTTTTATAAAAACTTCTTTAAATTTTAAATTAAGGGAGACAATAGTAGATATCCAATTTTCTTCCTATCTTTGTTTTTTGTTGAATTGAAATAGATGTTCTGAATAATTCTTCAATACGATAAAGATTTGTGCAACATAACATTAAATACACAACATTTATAATTGATTAATACTGTTTTTATCACAGATGGTAAATAAAATAAAATAATACATAATCACTAATGAGTTTATGTACAACACTTTAGAATTTATGCTTTATTTCGAATCATATTTACAATTTGTTTTACGCCTAAAACTATAAAAATGGATTATGACTTTATGAGTAACTTCCCTAATATACACAACACGTAATGACAATAAGATTATGCTTAAAAATGCAATTTTAGCATTAAATTAGCCATAAATAAATAAAGATATATTTTTATTCCAAATTACTTATGAAATTAAATTTTGCAATTATTATTTTTTATTGTCTGTCCTAACTATGAACACTGCGTGTTCAATATTTATGTTTATATAACTACAATACGTTACAAATGATATTTTACTTTTATATGTTTTACATAAAAAATAAATTATTCGACTTATCAGTTTTATTTTATACATAATAGACATTCAAATGTGTTTAAATTGTAATAAAAAAATAAAGAAAATTACCTAACATCTGAAACAAACTAATTTATTTGGTAATATTTTGGCGTTGATTCAAATAATAATATATGTTCGTGGTTTAGATTTACGGGACTTATGGTAATTTTAGAGTATCTTACACACATCATTACACAATTAATAACATTTATGTAAATTATAACATTAAAAATAATCAAAGTTTTGGTAATCTCTATAAAATATTTTAACAATATTTGGAATGTTTGACTAACATTTCATGGAAAATGATTGTTAAAATTACATATAAATAAGCAATACTAATAAGGAAAGTCTTACAAGAACACAGTGTTTTGATTTAATTAGCAACTATGACTAAACATTATGGCAGACTTTTGTTCTAACAATACTAAATATGTCAATGGCGTATGCTAAAACTCGGACGTCCGACATAATTCCATCGGGTAACTCGTGGTACGTACTTGCACCAATATATAATGCTATAGTTGTGACCGAAACCGCTGTAGCGTACGGAGTATCAGTCGTTCCGTTTGTTAAGAACATAGCCACCAAGGAACATATAGCAGATATTCTCTCAGCCTATTCAGTTCAAGCCTCGGCTTCTAGATGTCTGTAAAATGGCCGGTTCTTGCAAATAATAGGTTGGTGGTCCAAAAACAATCAGTCAAAAAAGTCAGGTCATGATAAGGTGCTTGCAATATCTTTTATATATCTTTATGATCTTCTATAGTAACTTTACCACAACATATATGTATAGGACAACCTCCGTAGCGTAGCGGTATTTGGCTCGCTTTAAATCTCGGAGGTCGTGGGTTAGATCCCCACGCCGGATAGAAAATATTTGTGTAAATTCTAAGATTTCTTTTGGGGTCTGGTTGGTTGAGGGACTACCCTCCGTGCATAGGAAAGCATGTTAAGCCGTTGGTCCTTATTGTTATAACATCATCTATAATAATCGTATATCAAGGAACGGGCAGCCGCGTTTTTCGTTGTCTGGTACAACATAATACTGCGGTTACCAACCCGTCTGCCAAGCGAGGTGACTATGGCAAATACCCTCCTTTGGGAGGAGGCCCATGTTCAGCAATGGACGTTATACGGGCTGATGATGATATGGTTCTGTATTAAAATGTCATTGAAGTATTCCGTAAATTGCTTTTCCATCAATTTTTCAAAACAGTCAGTCAGGCCGTCAACGACAAGTCTCACGTCATGCTCTTTCCCTTCCGGCCACCGCCTCTCCGTGCTTTCCTATGGTGTGGGTACAGCGGTTGCGGTCACACTATACTCATACTAATTTTTAATACGAGTGAGTACGCGACGCACGATTTTTTGCCTATGGTCAAATATATACTACAAAATGTCTTTGTATACATTACACATACTATTTACTATATGGAATGAGTATTTCACGGTTACTATTGAGCACTAGCCTTTTCTACTAGATCTGGTTATATGGATAAATATACACTAGAACAATTAAATTCCATTTCCATGCAGAAGTTGTGCATGGAAATTTACAGATATACAGCATAAATAAAACTTTATAACATCAATGAATATTTTTTTTTAAGTGCAGCCATCATAACTTACCACAAATTATGTGTGTATATTTTTATACTGCCATTTAATTGAAAAATATATCATTTCATAACATTGCAGGGTATAAACTTCGTTTGAATTCATGTCAAGCCAATGATTGTTTCCAAACAATAAAGTTAAGCCAGTGGTGTTAGCTATAATGCAAATAAGTTATGGTGACAGCACTTAAAATAAAAACCCGTATATTATCCATAGAAAACAATGGTCTTCACTTTACCATAGAAAACATTGAATCTTGGAAAACAAAGTCTTTTATGAAATGTCTATCATCCACAGAATCTTGAAAAACTGAAATCGCACACCGAATTTTGCAAATATAAGTGGTTTGCTCACGGAATCTGGCAAAATAAAGTCATTTACACACCGAACCTCGCGCAACTAAGTCAATTACACGCTGACTCTAGCGAAACCGAGTCGGTCGCACACTGAATCTTGCAAAACAAAGTTCATAGAAGACTGAATTCTTCTATGTCGCAAAGTAAAGGTTGAACACAGTGAATGTTGCAACACAAAGTCTCGTAAGAAGCGTCACACATAGGCGGGCGGGCGCTCGTCGACGGCGACGGAGTGCTTGCCCGCCGGGCCCGGCCACATCCAACCGCTGTCTGCCAGCGCCACCAGTCACACTGGCCCGCTCCATTCGGTACTTTCCTGTGGTGAGGAAACAACGTTTTCTGGTTAAAGCAGCATTCTATATGAGGTGGACAAATAAAAATGTTAAAACACTCTTGACTTAGATACACAATATTTTTATAGGATATTGAAATATACTAAAGTTTTGATGACGAATACCTAATTATATTCTCAATGATATTGGAACAGTTCCTTTAGGTAGTGAAATATAGTTATTATATGATGTAACCTGTTATATTCGAATAAATATGGTTTGATGGCAGGGATGCTCTAAGTGTCAGTAACACTTTGTAATAATTGATAATTATTAAATTGAGAATTTTACTTACTTTTTGCAGTAAAATACTCGATATATTTAAAACTAGTGCATTCTAAACACAATGTGCTGCAACTGTTAAGACTTTTAGGGGCATTTTGTGTGAAACAGTTCGAGAGATAAATATATTGAAAAACAGAAAAGATTTGATTATTTAATGCTTTTGCATTGATTGGCAAATTATTTGAACTTTATTTATTTAAGTTAATTCAAGTCAAGTGTTCAAAGTTTATTTTGCTTACCTGTGAAATGTTGACAGTCTTAGGGTGTAAGGGACTCTGCGCTGTAGCCGCTGGTGTAAAGTAACCTCCGGGCCGCGGCCGCAGATGTCTGTTGTGCATTTCCATCTGAACTATCTTCATGAATTCTATCTGAGCAGCCAGCTTTTGTACTTCCTCCTGTAATAATTATTATCAGCATTTGTTAATCCATTGCTAGGGTCGCTAGTACTGTACATATCTACTGTACTGGCTGAAAAATTATAGGAAGGTGTGGAAGAACACTGTCGGCCGTTCCTCTACAATTCCATTTATGCGCCAAATAAGTTCATTTTTTTTTGTTTCATTTGCAATTTAAGTTCTATTGTAAAAAAAAACAGCTTTATATATCGAATTATAGGCCGTTGCTTGTGACCGACTTGTGATCTTGAGGTCGCCGGTTCGATCTCCACTCATTGCATTACCCAAGTGAATCCACGCGTAACAGAAACATTTTAGCTTAGTACGAGGGGTTAATGCTAGTAAACAAAAAAATAAATTGGGAAAAAATTTCGTTCGCCGTCCAATGCTGTTAAAGCTATAAATTAAGTTTTAACAACAGTACCTTAAGTTCTTCATTCTCTTGATACAAGTCGGGTGGCTCATCCGGCACGAGGCCGATGCCATTGAGCGATGAGGAAGCGGGCACTCCGCGGGCGCGGGCGCGACTGTCCCAAGTGTCACCCGTGCCCCGAACTACGCGGAGTACCTGGGACGATAAATAGTTATCATTATGAGAAATAGAGAGTGTTTATTTGTTCTGTATGTATATGGTACGACGATAAGACCGTAAAAAGATTGGAAGATAAAATTATAAAAAAAACTATTATGATATTATTTAATATAATATCATCGTGTCTATAATACAATTCTTCTCTTTAAGAGATTTTTTATGAGGAGTAAATTTGAAATCCTGTCTATAACTGAGGTTTTAATGGTAGCTTAATATCATTAGAATGTCATTAAACATAATGTATTGCGATATATACTAAAAAATTATGTTCTCATTCTATATTTAAGCCAAATGTGTTGAGGAATAATGAGAAAATATTAATATTAAGTTGGAAGCTTTGACACATTCTAACAAGGAAATATATGTAAAAGCTTTTTAAAAGCAATATTACCTTTGGTAGAAACACTAGTAGCACTGTAGTTGAGGTTGATAACTGTGTTCTTATGAATCCAAGCAGATATTTTATATCCGGCCCCGCTTGAGGCAGTATTAATAAGCTGTGGGAAAAAGTTTGCAATTAATTTCAATCATGCAGACTGTAATTTAGAAATTGAAACCACACCATAATAATAAGGACCACTTCTCCCTCTGTTCCTGCGTACGCTAAAGCTGTTAAGCCGTGTATCCCGATTGTTATAACATCATCTATGATGTTAGAGGTAGCCAACTTAATAATACTTAAGATCGACTGTTTACTGTGTGCGATCGAACAATTTCATATATCACATTTCCTGTAAGTCAATCGACTAATAAATAGGTATTTTTCAGATTATTATACGACAAACACTAACTTTGTGCGTCTGTGTCACGTATTTGTAGACTAAAGTGGACAAAAAAATCACTTTTTGTATATAAGTAGATCGACTGTAATAGCTGCCAGGATCGACCGGTTGACCACCCCTGATCTATAGCATTCGAATACCAGGATTGGGCAGCAGGGATTCCCTGAATGTGTTAATAACTGCGGCCACCAACTCGCCTACCAAACATGGTGACTATGGCAAAAACCCTACCTCTTAATGAGGCCTATGTTCAGTAGTGGACGGTATATAGACTGATAATGGTGGTAGACTTTTACCGGTTATGTCGATATAGGGTCCTACTGGAGTTTGACAGTAAGTAAGGTGCATGCCTGTGTTTGCACAGATGCTTGTGAACGACATTAACGAAAAAACAAAATAATAACTTACTGGAAAGCTATCATAAGCGAGTTGACAGTAAATATGTTGTATATCGCGATGGATATGAGTCGCGCCTCGTTGTACAGGCTCTCCGCATGACGCACGCGGTAACATACTCGCACACCCCACAGTAGGAAGAGGATTTCACCTGCAACATTCAATTTGTATAAGGAGGTATTTTTTCGGAGCTGGTGAGAGGAGCTTTACTAGGTGGTAAGGTACGCCAAAACTTCGATTCATTTAAATTCATTTCAATCTTTGTTTGGATTAGATTAAATTCCAGTTAAAAACAGTTTTTCAGGGTACTTAAAACTAAACAAAAATAAGAATAAAACGTTATACCTATAGCTAAACTGTGATCCCACCAGTTATAAGAACATTGTTTAAATTTCAGTCCTTTGTTATCCGTTATCTGAAAATAAAATAATAGAATTTATTAATCAGACACAATACTGTTTGCAAGAGAACTCATTTTTTTTATTACAGACTTTGCTTGATAAATTGGTGTAAATATTACTCTCTGTTACATTCTACTTTAAGATAAAACTATAGATATGTAATTATGAATGGTGTAGATAGATCCATTGTGTTTAGCGTTATATATTTTATTCATCAGCATCATCATCATCATATAACGTCCACTGCTACACAAGGGCCTCCTCCCGAGGGAGAGTATTGCCATAGTCACCACGCTTGGCAGGCGGGTTGGTGAACGCAGTATAATGTTGTAGGAACACAAGGAAATGCAGCTGCCTGTTCCTTGATATACAATTATTCTAGATGATGTTATAACAATCAGGAGCAACGGCTTAACGTGCTTTCCGAGGCACGGAGGGTAGGATATTGAAAAATAAACTTTATATCTCTATAAATATACTAATCTATAATACAGATCACATTATATGAATATTTAATTATTAAGTGGGAAATTGAGTAAAGTAAGCTTTTATTGTGGGTATTATTTTTAACATTTATTTAAACACAAACCCTAGTTTGCCTTTAAATACGTTAAAAACCTGTATTTACTACGTATCAATTCTAGGTATACTTTTGGTAACATAGTATTTGATATTATTGTACACAATTTCAAATTTTAATTGTGATTGACTAGTTTTTGTGTTATAAAGTTGAATTTCTTTGCTTATATTTAATATTTTTGATCTGTTTTTGTTCTTAATGTACATGTTTATGGATGCTATGTAAAGTTATAATTGGGCTTCAGATTCACCATTTGTACATAGGTATAGATAGTGCTATACTGTTAATAGTCGGCTACCTGTTGCTGTGCCATTGAATTAAATTAAATTACTCACAACTTCAGCATCAGGTGGTGCAGACAATGTCCATGTGCCGAGATACACCAACATGATGAGCAGGATAGGGGCCATCCACTGCAGCAACTGTTTGTCTGTCAGCTTCAGTTTGTGAGCAGATTTCACTCGATATGTAAGAGATACTCTGTAAATCAAGATATATTATAAAACAAGTAAATGTTTGCTTGGTTAATTAAATTAATACATAAATGAAACTACAGGACCTATGTCAAAAAATCCTTTTACTACTACCAAGCTACATTCAGGAGTAACATTGGATGTTTGAATCATACAAGCGACTTTCAACAACATTTGGAAGTAGCTTCCAATTGTTGTTGGAAGTTGCTTTAATGATTCAAACATCCAAACAAGTTTAAATGTTTGTTTCTCAATAACGAAATAACTCGGCGTAAAGATAAATAAAGGCCTGTATACTCAATATCACAGTAATGCATTCATGGGATAATATTTTAAGTTTAAACAAGAATAGGGTGTCCAAGAACCTTTGTCTGCAATGAATGATGGCATTGTGCAGGCAAAAGTTGTCCAATAATGCTGTCGTAGCCGCAGGATGGAGCTATTAATCTATATTTCGTGATGAGGCACTCACATTAATGAGAACTACATAGGAGCACCCACACAGACGGCAACCCATGTATATGTTTAATTTTCTTTTCAAGTTTCAGGTTTAAATTTCAAACTAAAACAACCTTTATTTATGAATCTCATATTTCATGTATTTTATTTCACACATGAAATAAGATGCTTGAATAAAGTTTGTTTCATCTGTATATTAATATGAGAAGCAAAAACATTGTACTCTTTTTTAAGAAAATTATAAGGATGGAGGAGTATGAAATTTCGCATACTTATAGTTTATACAGAGAAGGAGTGCAGAATGCTAATATGTTTAAAAATGATAGTCGAATTTTAACCCTGGTCAATAACTAGTAAATTATTAATTTCTAATTACCTCCAAGTTTTCATTAGGAGTGCTGTATATGTGATGCAGAAACCCAAGTGGCGAGTCCATTTTGTGGCAATACAGGAATATCTGTCGAGCACTGGGAATATGGCAGCCATCTGGGAAAAAACAATATTGTGAATGTAAATTACTTTGCCATAACTCACTATGGAGGAGGCCTGTGTTCAGTAATGGGTCTTGTAAGGCAGACAACCATTTTATTAAATATATGATAGTATAAAATTGTTGTTGCCTTTCCTCTCTTTTTACCCTTGGAGTACACATACAACAAATAATTAGAAATCAATTGAGAAATAGTTGAAAAAACCTATGATTTTTATTATTTTCCGGTGATATATATATGACTAACTAACTTGCAAAAGTATTAAAATTATTACTCACTTCCAAATACATAATAGCACATCCCAATAGTGTGATGGAGAGAAACACAGGACTTGCTACTCTGAATACTTTGACTCTGCGGTGGTGCCGGGTGTAGATAGTCAAACAAACAGTCAACACTGCACAACTGACCGATATAACCAGTAGAGATATCCTGGAAATTAGGAAAATTTTATATAATACATTAAATACAATGTGACAAAGAAAGAATGAAATTGATTGAATACTTAGATATTTACATAGGTGCACTTGTCAGAATCACAATGTATAAGACTAAATCTAACAAAAGTTTCACTTAAGTAGCTAAGAACAATGTACACATTATTTGATCTTTACAGATTTTATAATCTGTCTGTTCATTTGTCCATTACGTCATTTTGACTTTGACAAATGTATGCACACATTATCATAGCATACTTTAGAGGTACAAAATTAACTTCAAAGAATCCAGCCAAGGTTTACGCTACATCCATCTGAGGGCACCCCTTAAGTGGTTAGGATCAATGCTCAGTTGTTATGGATTTTGGTTGGCATATTGGTACAACACCTTATTTGCTAAGCATGATTATACCTCATTTCAATTCTGGCTTAACTAATTTTGATAATTCAAAGAAAAATGCATTAGTATTTTAATTCATATTTCAGTTCATCTAAACTATATATTAAAATTTTTCTAATTCTATTTAACTGGAGTATTGTTTAATATTTTACCGGAATGGCCAGTTGTAAGTTGCGAGGCAGGGCTCCGGTCCCCGGCATGATTCGCAGCCCGGCTGACATTTCAAACACTCGAAGGGTTCACTCCAGTTTTCTACACCGCGTTCTTCCGATATTTGGTAAGCAACTGAGAATAAAATTACAATAACAAACACATCACAAATATCCTAACACTGAATTTATTTTATGATTCAAGTAATACTGAGCGAGCTGCTATATAAAAAAAATTGCACCTACTTTAAAATGTACCTACGTACAAATTAATAATATTTTCTATAGATAAACAGTTTTAGGGGTTTTCATAATTTTCTTGAAAATTTTAAGTAAACTTAAAGTTTTTCAAAACCATAGACGATAAATATAGTATCATAGACAGCGTTGCCAGACGTCCCGATTTATATAATATCAATATTAAAAGTCGCGCGGGATGGGTTCATTCCCGCTTTTGTGGCTTAATTTGACCATTATAGCTAAATAAATGAATTTAAATCAGACAGTTATTGTTAAATTAGTAATATACTCATTAAGATACATTAACTACGGGTATTATATAAATTGTCATGTAAACATAAAAACAAAAACCAAAAAAACTAAGCTCAAATAATAAGGTACCTAAGTATTTAAAAACTTCTGATTACATACTTTTTTTATTATGTCCCGCTTGCGACGAGAGAATCCCGCTTTTTCGCCTAAAAAAATACAAAATCCCGCTTTGCCCATACTAAAATCTGGCAACGCTGATCATAAATAAACCAAGAATGGACCTAGAAACGCTGGAAGCGTATACCTTTTGGGTTACCAGGGTGTACAATATGTTCCCGAATATTTTTAAAATTTCGACTACACTTGATCGACCATGCATATATTGTATTCCAGAAAGCATAAGCAGTACAGATTGTTTGTGAGTTTTATAGAAATTTCAAGTTAAAGTTTTTATTTTATAACTTATTATTACCTAAATTAAATTTAAAATAAAATACAAAAAAACGAAGTTTTTTTTTTTTTTTGCATTTGCTTATGCTTGCGTTTGACCATAATCTCGCTTGATGGAAGGCGAAGATAAGGCCTAAGATGATACACGCTTGTCTACAAAAATGTCTGTTCACTTTAGCCTTAAAGATGTCCAGATTATAGCGTTCCGGAAAAACTGACCCCGGCAGAGAATTCCACTCCTTAGCCGTCCGCATTATGTAAGAAGAAGCAAATCGCTTCGTGCGTATTGAAGGAATGTCAACAACAAAAGGGTGAAACCGCTCGCCGCGCCTAGTCGTCCGGTGATGGAAGGGTGAAGGGGGTATCAGGTTATGTAGAACCTCCGCACACTCCCCGAAATGTAACCGATAAAAAACCGATAGGCAGGCTACTCTTCTACGGTGTTCGAGGCTCTGAAGACTTGCCTCCTCAAGTGAGTTATTGCCTATGACTCTCTTCGCTCGACGCTCCAATGAGTCCGGAGCATCCAGCAGAGCCATCCCAAAGATGAGAACAGTATTCCATTGAGGAGCGAACTTGAGCTCTGTAAAGACTTAAGAGCTGCTCCGATGTGAAGTACCGCCTTACCTTGGAGAGAATGCCCAGTTTTTTGGCTGCAGTGTTTGCAATGGACTCGATGTAGCGACCGAAGTTAAGATTAGAAGAGAGATCAAGCCCTAAGAGCTCAAGATGGTCGCTGATCGGAACGGAGACATTTCGGAAAGTCGGAGTCAGTTGGAATGGACTCCGTTTCGCCGAAAAAAGACACGCCTGTGTTTTTGAGGGGTTAAACCCAACCAGGTTGGCATCAGGAGACAGCCTCCAAGATCGAGTTCACCCCCTCAATCATCGATCCCTGAACGACTGGACCTTTGACCCAGACTTCGCATCAGACAAGTATCTCACCGAGACTGTGCTGTCGTCTACATACCCAAAGATACCGGGAGTAACTAGCAGGTCGTTTATGTGCAGCAAAAAAAGAGTCGCGGAGAGAACAGATCCCTGAGGGACACCGGCATTAATACCAAGAAGATCGGTCGAGGCGCCATCAATGACAACTCGAATCGACCTTCCCCTCAAGAAATCCTGAATCCAGGTACAAAGTTCGGGAGCAATACCGTAAGCCGGAAGGTTACCAATGAGACTTGCGTGCCAAACCCTGTCAAAGGCCTTAGAGATATCAAGAGACACGGCAAGAGCCTCATCGTGTCTCTCAATGGCTTCGCTCCAGAAGTGAGTAGCATAAACAAGAAGATCCCCAGTAGACCGGCCTCGACGGAATCCGAATTGGCGGTCACAGAGGAGATCGTTGTCTTCCAGGTATGCTAGGAGACGGTTGTTTAAAACACGCTCCATAATCTTACTGAGTATAGAGGTGATTGCGATTGGTCGGTAGTTGGCAGGGTCGGCACGACTACCTTTCTTGGGGATCGGTTGAACATTGGCAATCTTCCAGGATGCTGGAACTAGACCAGTCTTCAGGGATAAGCGATTGAGGCGAGTCAAAACAGGAGACAACTCAGGCGCACATGACCGCAAGATAATGGCAGGAATGCCGTCAGGCCCACTAGCCTTATTCACATCTAGAGTGCTGAGAATTTTAAGTACCACTTTTTGCCGAATGTGCACCTCAGGCATAGTGGAAGTGCAATGTGGTAGCCTGGGTGGACTTTTCCACTGGGTGGACCAGCAGCATCTAGTTGTGAATTCTTCGCAAATAGAGACGCAAACAAGTCTGCTTTCTCTTTGGCGGTGTGAGCTACTGAACCGTTCGGCTTCTGCAGTGGCGGCAAAGAGGACCGACAGAAATTGGCTTCGACCGATTTGGCAAGAGACCAAAAAGCTTTACTCCCAGATGGGTAAGATGCTCTGGCTGTCTGGCTCCAATGCGGCCAATATGGTCAAAGCGGGCCTTGCGTAGGGCACGTTTGCAAGACTTGGCAGCACTATTGTAGGCTTTCTTTAGTTTCAGAATATTTGGCGCTTTGCGCGCTCGAGCATCCGCCCACGCTTGGTAAGCAGAGTGCTTATGTGCCTCAGCACTATCACACTCAGCGTTGAACCATGGGCGGGCTTTGTCTTGGAGTGAGACATCAGAAAATGGAATGAAATACTCCATTGCCTGGCATATCACTCCAGAAACAGCCTCCGCGCAGCAAGTCGGGTCGTCTGAAGAGAAGCATAAGCGCAGCCAAGGGTATCCCGCGAAGAAATGCCGCATCTCATCCCAATCTGCTGACTTGTATCGCCAAACACGCCTAGTCCCCTTGAGATCGGGATCGGGTGGCGAGTAGACAGACACAGATTTCACCAGACAGTGGTCGGAGCTACCTAACGGTGAGGAAACCGCGACTTGATATCGGTCTGGATCGTTTGTCAGCAGAAGGTCTAAGCAATTGGCCGTATGGCCATCAATGTCGGGCACCCGTGTCGGCCCAGTCACCAGTTGGGAGAGACCAAGCGTCAGAGCAGATGCATACGCTAGTCTCCCCGCAAGGTCGGTGTTCTGGTATGGGTACAGCCACTCCTGGTGGTGGGCGTTGAAGTCCCCCAGAACAACTAGCTGCGCCGATGGGTACCTGAGCTGAGCTAATTCAGCTGAGTCAGAAAGATACTGAAACAACCTGGTTGTCTCCATGTTATCGGTGTGCGACCGATAGACACTGGCATAGAGTATCTGCTCCAAGCCGAGGCCACCAGAACCCACAATACAGAGAAACTGGAATCCTCAATGTTACGGAGACGTCGACAGCAGATGTCATCACGAGCACATCACGCAGGTGCCAGCGCGTGGCCTGAAATTGTGCTCCAGGGTGTACCCTGGGTAGTGCAAGTATGCTGCGTCGGCTGGACATCTGATTTGCGTCTCCGTGAGGAACAGTAAATGTGGTTTTTCGGTCTCAAGGTGGTGATGGACCGGAATGTGATTGGAGTGCAGACCTCGGATGTTAGAAAGGTGCACTTTTAGTGCGAGGGAGTGCAACCGCTGTTTTACCAGTTTCCTATGCTTACTTTTCATTATTTTTGATGACGAACAGACAAGTAGAAAAGGGACAGTTGGGCGAGGCGTAACATAAACGAGTACCACGCAATACACACATGATGCTGCACCGACGGGAGACTGATCTGGAGCGCGCGGGGACGCCCTAACCCCCCCAGAGATGTTCACCGGGCCCTCGCATCCGGTCGCCAACCGGCACGGTGACGCATCCTGGGATTTTTCGCTAGTTGGCGGGGCAGCATTTCAGCATTGCAGCATAGGTGGCTTTCCTACTAATTGGGCCCCCTACTACCTGCGGTCGGCCAGCGGAAGACCGTGCTTAGGATCCCGCTACCCTCCACGAACAGTCACCCAGCACAGACACCACGCAGCACCGGAACCGGTTCGCAAAGCCCCACAACTGCCCAGACTCCCCTTCCACGATGGCTACTCAAGGCAACATGCCGAATGACATGACGAAAGTCACTTGGCGGCATGGCTTTGCCTTGAGGGTGGTGACAAACCGCGGTCGAAACCTACCACCAGATGTGCTGTTCATTTGGCGTTACCCAGGGGACACGTGTGGGTGACTAGAGCTAAAGCCCACGGACGCGAAGAGCATTATCCCCCAAAGTAGTAGTAAGTAGTAGGTATATTATAATCACTGCCCTCACGGCAAGGGTTGCCAATTTTTTTTAAAGTGGCCGATAAAGAACTAGATACGGTACGGGGTACCTATCTTACAAAACTACCATTGGTAGGTACCTAAAAAAATATATATATTTATTTAATTAAACATAGCAGTAACTTCATGTTATGGCTATTTATGTCGCTAAGTAGTCTGAAAATTTATCAAACTAATAAATTTTAATGATTTGACGTACTACTTAACTAACTTAACTACTTTCTACTACTTTCATATTATGGAAAAGTCCATAATTTCAAAATAGTTACACTCATATTATGATTTCATTTCAATTAATATTAAAAATTATTTACTGCATAACATAAGTTTATCCGTTATTTATTATAAAATATGGTTACGTCAAATATGGTAGTGAGTCTTTTTGCATTTCTTTAGAGTAAGAGACTCTGTCAGAAGAAGAACTTCCTTTTGTCCGCTGATATCGGTAACACTGCGCTTTCCAGATGTACCTACGTAGTATACCGGTACCTACTAATAAAAATACTTTGGTGTAGATAAGATGGTTCTCAGTTTCCAAGATTTTTTATTAGGTATCCTTCAAAAGGTATTGGTTGCTTTGCCTTGTACAATAAATATTTTATAAATATTCTTTCGTAATTTATTATTTACTGATAACTAGTATATGGCGGAGTATATTAATATATTGCGTCTTATACTTGTTATCAGTAAATAATAGATGAATTGATTAGTTAACATAATGCGCTAAAATTACATAAAAACGACCATTCAAGACCGATTATTATTTTTTAAGATATCGTAATATATTTTAAAGCAGAACATAAAAAGGTACCTTCAACAAAAGATCCATTGTATCCGTCGGGGTGAAGTAAAGAATAATAGCCAGGACGACATCGGCAAATGTAGGAACCTCGCGCCCATCCCACATGACGTACACCCATTTCTCTGTTTGGTTTGTATTCACACTGAAAAATATATTTAATACATGAATAAAGAAAAACCATGATAAAAACCTCTTTAATAATAAATGGAATGATTATTTTGATCGTGGGTTTGACTCATTAATTAAATGGAGTAGTAGGTATTAGAGTTTCCGTCGTATTATATTTAGTAAAGTAACTGACAACTAAGTAACTATTGGTGCTGAGTAAGTAGGTTGGTATGTGGTTGTAAAAGGTTCTATATAAACTGAACTTGTGGGCGAAATGAGGTCTTAATCCTACGGCTTAATCTTCCTGGAAGGGATCTATCATGATATGTGTAATATTTTTGATACTTTGATAAAAATATCTTAGATATAAACTTACGTAGGTGGTTTCGTTTGGGCATTTGTGTGTCCCATGAAAAGAATATATTTCATTGTCATTTTCTTCCTCTATATCAACTTCACATTGATTTATTTCCAGACTAGATATGTCTACGTCGAAAGATACAGCACCTTTTAATCTGTAAGAGATTAATAAAGTTACACTTGATGGTTCATATGACCGTATTGTAAAGAAGTTCACACTTAATCACAGTTTATCTTTCACTGCGGTTCGTTTTACAAATATTAATATTGTTTGTTTGTTTGCTTGAACGCGCAAATCTCAGGAACCGATAAGAAAAAATCTTGCAGTGTTAGATACCCTCATTTATGGAGGAAGGCTTAAGGCTATATTTAATTATGAAGTTCCTAGGGGAACGGGAGAAACGCGGGTGAAACGGCGCGCGGGAAGCTAGTTTATTATAATTGTAGAGGACAACATGTTCCTTGTCATTACGGGAATAATGTTTTTTCGCAATGGCTGCTGGGATGGTTAATGCCACGAAGACGGCAAAAAACTAAAAGTCATAATCTCTCAATCTCTCCCTCAGTCACCGTCTTGAACCGAGGTGCAAGTCCAACAGTCTTGCGCAAGTTGCTTAGTTTGTTGTTTATAAACCATTTAATAAGGCTGCGCCCTGCTCGCAATGATGCCTGGTGAAGTGTCAAAACACACTTAGGTACATAAATGACCGTCCAAAAAAAAAAGGCTATATAGTCAATTAAATGGAAATTTAAACTGAGTTAACTGCAAAAAAATACGGAATAATCATTGAATGTGTTGTTTGCAGTGCGCTGTTAAGCTTAAAACATTCTAGTTTTAAGTGTTCACAATAGACACATACATATGACTCGAAGTATTAATGATGATTTCTTACCCATCGATAGTAGAAATAGGGACAGTGTAAGACAAGAGCCACTGTTTGGATTCGCAACTGTAATACGGATAAGTCCACCAGCCCTGCATAGTCGCCCCAGGCGGTGAAGGCATATATTTCGGGGAACGGAGCGTTTCAATTTCATGCGCCGATTCGTACCTGAAATTGGAATTTAAAAATTAATAATCATGTGCAATACCTATGGGATATGGATGTTGACATAACCTTAGATACAAAGTTAATATTGAAGGAAAGCCGTTATCGAAAGTATAATTTCAATACAATGTCAATATCAATTTATTTTGTAAATTTACTTACTTAACCATTTACGATTATTTTACTTAGGTCCAGAGCAAATAATGTATCTCGGATTTACATTCCCAGAAGGTATGAGACTATGCGTATATGTTGAGGTTGGTAAATATGACCTCACCGTTAGAGAAATTACACACGTAAGAATGAAGTAAGAGTATTTTGTCCGATCGATAACTTACAGGTTCCGGCCTAAACGTAGCCGAGTGGTAGGTATACCTAAGTCTCGTTTTTATCCTAAACTCGTAATCATAAATTTATTTTCGGGTCCCTCCGTGCTTCGTAAAGAGAATATTGCAGTTGATCTCGTTTGCCGTAAAATCATCTATGACAATCTAATACCAGGGAACTAGCAGTATCTTTTACCCGTGTTTAACAATCTGATATAGAGTCGCTAACTCGCCAGTCAAGCGCAGTGACTATAGCAAAAACATATAAGCTGATGATGATAAAATATATAGCTGATATAAAATAATCATAGTTTCGTTACCAAGGGTATTCAGGATCAGGTGGTTTATCCAGTTGTGGCGAAGCTACGGGTACAGGTTCTGCTGTGCCTGTTCTCTGCCATGCTATTGATGCGGCCACAATGCCGTCTTCAGATCTTAGAGCTAAGGCTCTTGCTCCTACGGCTCGTTCTGATGGACTCGAGCCCATGACCAGTTGTTGAGACACGGCCAGAAGAATATCTGTGAAAGATGTACCTAGTTATTTTAGAATTAGAGCTTAACCTACGATAGGCAAGTAAGTAGGTAGTATAACGGAATGCTGAATTGATTATAGAAACGGCAAAAAAAAACATCACAGGGATTGTAACTGGTCGCGGGCATCGGAAGCCATGCCTCTGCAGGACCCTGGGTCGAAATGATGCTTAAAGGATTTACACTAGAAAAAATAGGGTAGAACTACTTTAATTCAAAACGCCCTTTTCAATCGGTCCGTTCCATGTTGGAGCAACTAATGTGCCCTTACTCTAACCTACGTAAATATTTAACACACGAGAGGTAAAATGGGTCACACATTATTTGTATATAAAGCACTTGTGGCCGTTTGTGTAATGACATTTGTTGCGACGAACGTTTATGAATGCTGACATAATCTAAATGTTTGGGCAATCCTCTGAATGTGGAACGCGCTTCTACACATTAAACAAAGAATGTTTGTTTGGGTTTTAAATACCGCTGATTTAACTCTGTATGAAAACGAATAACATATTTCGGTCATTTGATTTCAAAAACAGCAAAAAGCATTAGCATTGTGTCCAAAATGCACTATTGATATACCTAGTATTTGCGGAAGTATGTAATTGCTTTAAGAAGCGCGTTTGTACCCATACTGACGCGATACGCATGCAAGTCAGTACTTCGTTTCAAAAACGCGCGTCGACGGCGCGTTAAAAAAACGTGGCGTGTTTAGGCCCTAAGAGCTGTAGGTAAGAATTATTGCAACACAAAACGATTTCTATGTAAAGAATAGGTATTTCAATAAAAAAAAAAAGTTTAGAGTGTTTTGTCAGTTATGATAATTTGTCGTATTTAGGATAATGATAATCAGAAAGCGTAGCAAAAATATTTTGGTAAAAATGATAGTTAGGAGGTATTGGCAGCATACGATCGATTTCAAATGTTATCAATGGAATTATATGTATATCTTTATATATATGTACGTGTGTATGTCACTGAACTCCTCCTAAATTTAAACGGCTCGACCGACTTGAATGATTTTTTGTATGCGTTTGGGTGGCGCCCTGGATGGTTTAGATTCACAAATCAATTATAGGTAATATATTATATATATTAATATGCAGGACAACGTCTGTCGGGTCCGGTTATTGTATAAAAGTGTTTGTCACCTGAAAATGTCTTGACAGAATGTGCTGCAGGAGTCCAATGCAATGTAATACATATAATTGCCTAAATTATTCCTAAGTACCTACTTAGGTATTTTGGTTTTTGTAAAATATAAAACTATAAAAATATAATTAAATATTATCAGTATTTTGTTCACACAGTGTGGCAAGCGAATGAACTAAATATTTTAACAAGCAATGCTAAGTAAGACATACTTCACTGCTACTACGTTTGATTCTGAATAGCAGTAGGTACTACAGAATTTCTAAAGTTTTGATTGGATTTACATCAAGACTGCCTTAAAGTTAGTTCTAATTACATCATCTAACTAAATACCCTCTGCTTCATGTTGAAATCCGACATTTATCTTAATGATAGAACTAAACTTTTCATGTTTCATGAGCCTCATACCTGTAGGTATAATTTGAAAGCATTCATAAAAGAGAGAAACTGCAAAATATATAAAAGCATGTGTAGTTGTGCTAACGTAAATCTAATAGACTCTAAATATTCGTTCTTAAGTAAAAAAGCAGTATCGGAATCTTACCCGCATTTCCTAAGCCCAGCTGATGGAGAAGGTTAGCGGCGAGGTCTGCTCTGGCCCTGGCAGTGTCCCAGCGCGCGGCGTGAAGCGGTGCTCGGAGCCGTCCATATCGGTGCGTCACGCACAAAGCTCCTGTTGCACCGGTAGCCACAGCATGGACAAGACGTAGGGAGGATTCTACTTCTTCCTACATACAAACCAGAAATAATCTTACATGAACTCTGTGTAATTTAGTAGTTAGGGGTTAGTAAGATAATTTACGACTTCTACCTAGGGCTGCAGCAAAAAAATACCGTTTCCTGACTCCACGATGTTATAATAGGCAAATATTCGTGAGCCCCCAAAGTCAAAATCGCTTTAACTTCATCTTAACTCTTGTACTTTTTGTATGAAATACTGTAATTGGATTTGTGCCTACATTCAATATATGAGTATCATGGATAACATTGAGTCAGTCGCCAGAAATATTTTGACTAGCATTATGACGCTTATGTAAATCGATTTAATGCATTTTTTTATGTGGCCACTTATATTAATGGTCTTATAATAAAAAACAAAATAATTAAGTGGAGACAACAATAAATAAGCGATAAATATTCTCTCGTGATTTATCGCTGCCTACTAAAAACTTTTCGATTAGTAACAAAATCTAACTCAATGGAAATATTGTTATTCGAGTCAAAGTTTAGTGGAAGCAAGTGAGTAGATATTGATCGGTTTGGAAATTTCCAGAAATGAAGTCTATAATGAAAATAACAAGCTAACTACTGTTTGTTATTGAGTAGGTAGATCTACAGAAAATGAAAATGCTATCTTAACGTCGACCTATTACGAGGAAACTAAGTAGATTAATAGGGGGATAAGTTTCATTCTTTGAATAATCAATAATAAGATGACAAGCCAGTTTTTTTATTTAAAGGTTTTAACTTTTAACTAATCGATTCAACTTGCTAACACACGCCTAGGTGGGTTTTGATGTCTATGAACGCTTTTAAATAACATAAAGAACTGTTAGTTGTTGTGTTAGCAGTCAGACTAAAGGATTCGGCTTCATTGTTAGATTTCTGTTACTTAATCTACTTAATTAAATAATGTTCTTCAATATTGTAGAGTACTAAACCCTAAGAACCTTAAAATCTAAAAAAAATATAAGTAAATGCAATGGTTAGTAAATGCTCATGTCACTCTACATCATTCAAAAAGGTAAAGCTTATATCACACTTTGACTGTAACATAGCATTCGCAAAATCGAGGTTCCTAATTATTCGTTGTGGCGAATTAGCCACACCTCACACCTGTATATATAAAGCGCCACCGACACTTAATAACTGCACGTGGCATGTTATGCATTGTAATAGCATTGTTCTGTTAGTCATTCGGGATTAGTATTACATTACGGAATTGTGTATATTAGGCATTAGGCGCCGAATACACGTTTTAGGGTAGGGTATTAGATAGATATCCGTTATGTTTATGTGTTTTAGTTAAAGTAACGGTAAAAGTTTTCATTGATTCTACTAATGGCATGCATTAAATACGTAGGCACTTGTTGTATATACTAACTGTAATATTTCATATAAAATGTGCAACATTCGTCTTCTTTTTTAGTAACCATCAAATAGCTACATGAACAGCTTTTCACTGCCATTATACAAACGGATCTCCGGGAAAGCAGTTTGGGGCAGTTCAATAAGTTGTAAATTTGGGAATAAAAATGGCGGAAATTAATACTTTACACTTTGTCATCATCATCAGCCCGTATAACGTACACTGCTGAACATGGGCCTCCTCCCAAGGGAGGGTTTTGCCATAGTCACCACACTTGACAGGTGGTTCACTCACTAACTTGGCAAGACAAGGCAACATTTAAGATTTATCCATAATCATTAATTCCGTAAATATGTTTCAACCGAGAAATATGACCGAAGCAGTGACTTAAAGTAGAAAAATATTGTTATTAAGAATTTTACACAAAGATTACAATTCAAAGTTACTGTTGTTAGTATGATTTCTTCCATAAGTCGTGTGGTAAAGTTTCTGATTAATGTTACTTTGTGGTTTCGCTTTCATAAAATTGATTGCCTAAGTTACACGGTAACAACAGAGCAAACATCAATTTTCTAATTTAAAACTGCGTAAGTAATTGATAGCACATTACTTATTAAAAGTCATTAAATATTCCGCCTACAAGAAGCAAATTTCCTTAAAGATTTGTCTGAGTTTACACCCATCCCAGAGATAATTGCTTTCTAATTCCCCAGCTCCATTCTATTAGATAATGTTTGCTTAATTATGTCAGTTATAGAAGCTGAGTGAGTGTTTGTTTTAATGTGAGCCTCGTTGCTCTTAACGAGGCCCGAATGAGTGGCGCCGTCTCTTCATATTTAATCATCTCTAATTTTCTCGGCATTTTGGTAGTTAACTTCATGTGGAAGTGTAAAATAATATTTAAGCTTTACGTAATGTTCGTAAGATGTGTTAGGTGTACGTGTGTAACTCGCAATTCGTTATAAGTAATGACTTCATTCAGAACAGTTTTTTTTATTTAATTTCCACGCCGGACAATATACGTGTATAAAATGAAAAAAAAAACCGGGTCTGGTTGATTTTGGGACTACCCGCCGCGCCTCGGAAAACACGATAAGCCGTTGGCCACGATTGTTATGACATCATCTTTAATAATCTTATACCAGAAAATGTGTTTCCCAGTGGATTACTATACTTGCTGCTGTTACAAAACCGCCTGCCAACCTCCTTCGTGGGGAGTCCATAGTCCATGTAATAATAAACGGGCTTATGATTGATGATCCTACTTCCTGCTAAAATTAACGCGAAAGATTGTAAGAAGGTATGGTTGTATGTTTGTTACTGTTTCAAACAGAAACTACTGAATGGATTTGCACGGGGATTAAATATACCTGTACTTCAAGCTCGATTAACATATAGGCTACAAAAAGTCACACTCCCACCCACTGGAGCAGAGTAACGTGGGTAAAACCGCGGGACGCAGCTAGTTTAAAATTAAATAAATGTACAATCTAATTAAATAAATAAAATTAAACTTGTACAACCTACTTAGTTATTACAACTAAGTAGGTTTCTAGACAACAGTTTTCCTATAAATCTAGATCATCAAGACCTTACATTCCGTTTTTTTGCAACTTAGATTTTCTCAGATGTCGTTTGGAAAAAACACAGCGTCATTGCCTTAATGAAATTAATTACATCAATTGTGTTTGTACTTCAACGATCCACAAGGGGCAATTTATGTCACACAAGATATATGTAACAAAATCATCGGTCTAATCTAGTCAGATATACAAAGAAAAATATATCTCTTTGTATATCTGAATAGTTTAGACCGATGATTTTGTTAAGATAAGAGTACTGTACTGTATCAGCCCCTTACATGCAATGCTCAACATGGGCCTCCTCTTAATAGAACTTGACTACCTAAGGTCGTTGAGTGCTATTGCCATAATAACCTTGCTTGGCAGGTGGATTGGTGTAATCGCAGTAAGATGATTAGTAACCTTGAGCCTATAAACATCCATCAGCTGTGTGTCCCTTAGTCGCCTTTTATGACACCCATGAGAAGTCATGGGGTGGTCAATTCTAAGCCGGACACCACACGGCCGATAAGAGTACGACTAAATCTACACATGTACACATATTACATTAGGCTCAAATATTTTCTGGAAATGAAAACAATCACCGTGATATTAACAATAGATACCATTTTTGTATAATAACCGCGCCACACCGAGGCGCAAACAGATCGCTTCTTGAAGAAGGCTCTCGGTTGGAATTACAGAAACATACAATTGAACTGATAATTTAACACTTTAATTGCTTGGTCGATGTCAAGTCCGTAATAACAAATACGACCAACAAAGTAAGTAGAAAAATTCTTGTAGATTAATATTTTTCCCCATCTACTTCACGAATGAGAGCGCGGGACGATAAACAAGTAAGTTACGAGGGGAGACCCTAATAACTTACTTTAGATATAAGCCACCGGCAATAAAATTACTGTTTAGCATGCTTCACCGATACTGACATAAATAAATTTGTCACAGTCTTGTGTCAAATAGACACAAGACTGTGACAAATTAACATCTACTAGTTTTAGATATTATTATCGGTTTCTCAATATGAGTGTCCAAAATGTGTCTGAGTGGATGGTTCTGTAACAACCTAACAGTATATATAATATGTAAATTGGAGTCGATCTTTCAAGCAAATATTGGATACAGACTAGTCTATGTCTGATGTTTCTCTGCCTGTGGTCAATTCAGATCGATGTTAGAGAATGGTTATGTAAGTAAGATTATCTTTCAAGTATAATCTAGCTAACTTGTTGAACTATCGACGACTTTGAATTATAATTATACAAGTCGTTCAACTGTTTGAATATCCGTGGCATACCACGGATATTCAAACAGTTGTATTCAGTGCAATTAGCTACTGTAGCAACACATTTGGAGTACTTGAATGGCTGAATCTCAGAGCAGTTACTACAGTATTTTGTCTTTACCTTTATGGAAATGGTATAAATTCTCAATGTCATTTGAGTGTTACAGAATCGGGGCTAACAACGCAAGGCTGTAAATGTTTGTGCAGTCTAATTACTAATTGTTTATGTAGGTTACAACGTGGTCGAGATTGCTAGACTGCCGAAAATTCTTGACTCGGATATAATAAACGTAACCAGAAGTGACCAGAACCCTAGCAGCTATACTGGAAATCAAAAATCATTCATATATAATCATAAGCGGGTAAGTAGTGAGACAGTCGAAATTTGTGGTAACAGATAGTTCATAATAATTGAGTTGCTTGCATTTTCATTTATTCTACGCCATAACGTAAAAGTATAGCCATAGGTATTCAAGTGGATACGTATACATTTTCTTTGAAGCGTACTCACTTAACTAACTTACAAGGTTTCATTAAACCGTTGCACGCAGGAAGCTGCGCTATCGCGATCTTTCATCATAAAATCTATTGAGAATATCGTGAATAACCTCTACATTTTATCTTGAAACAGCGATGGAGATTGAAAATGTTTTGAATACGTTTTTGTTTCATTGGGAGAAAAAATGAAATACAAAAAGAGTTTGGATATCAGCATATTCAAACTATTTTTACATGATACGACGACGATACGACTTTTCAGAGCGCCCGGATTGTATAGCATCATTTTTTAGGGTTCCATATCCGAACGGTAAAAACGACTAAGAACGAAAACTATTACTAAGACTTCACTGTCTGTCTGTCACCAGGCTGTATCTCAAGAACCGCGATAGCTAGACAGTTGAAATTTTCACAGATGATGTAAGTATTTCTATTGCCGCTATAACAACAAATAATAACAATAAAATAAAATAAATATTTAAGGGGGACTGCCATAAAACAAACGTCATTTTTTTTTGGCCTTTTTTCTGTTTCAAAAACGGCAACAGTTAGACGCTTGAAAATGGGACCCGTCGAGCGCGAGTCCGACTCGCACTTGACCAGTTTTTTATCTCCAGTTAGTTGCTAGGATTTTGGTTACCTACGTGATTATATCCGAATTAAGAATTTTTGGCAGGCCAGCAATCTCGACCAGGTTGTAACGTACATAAACAATAAGTAATTATTAATCGTTTATGTAGGTAACAACCTGGTCCTCAACCAGCAAACCTTTATCAAATATGCATTTTATTAAAAGTGCGTAGCCAGTGTACTACGGACGAATTTAATAATTATTTATACCAAAATAGATACATATACAACTACATCCTAATATTTGAATCTATATACATGTTGTTAATTATAAATATCAATTATATGTCCAAATTTTGTACCTAATATAATTCTGAGTCAAAAAGTACGTACTCCTTTGTCCGTTTTTTTAATGCGTTACGAGAAGAACAAGCGCGAATGAGGTGTGGAAGGGAATTCGATAACCGCACTGCACGGAAAGTGATATTTACTAGACACATGAGGAGGGTTCTTTAAAAGAAGACAGGTGGCGGTAGGACAGGGTTTGTCTCTTGGTATCAAATACTCGAAGCGTTCGTAACGCTGCCAGTATTCGATTCTGTATACAAAACTTTTTATTTAAGTTTTGTTCTATTTTTCCCTAATCCAATGAAACAATTTCTATAGTTCTTTTTACTACTGCTAGTTTGTTGGGTCGAACCCTTGTCAGACCATCTTTTATGTGTTTTATGCACTAGGTACTTCAAATTTATCGGTCAAAGTTGGAACAAAACAGAAACGCGATTAGCCAAATAGATTGCCCTTAAAAATAATAATATTTTTTTTATTAATGAGGATTTTTTTAATTTTTAAATGATAATTTAGAAATTATCATATTATATTATTATTGTACAAATCATCTGCAACATAAATGTTGAAGCAAAATTAATAACTACAGTCACGGAGTTACGAGCAAGTCATTAAAGTCCTATTCAACAATCTACCACATCAGTCTCTGCTATTAAGCTTTTATGCCATGTACCTAATATTAATTTTATCATAGGTAGTATTTAGTTAGTCACTCGTTAACGTGTGACGTCGGTCCACTCGACCATTCGGAGCAGAGCTAAATAAGTATCCTTCATAGGCGCCCTTCCATTTTCCGCTCGTAATTACTCCAGGGAAACGCGTGATATGCGTCAAACTTTGATAATATATACGTCACAGTGTAAATATAATATTATTAGTTATTTTTATATAGTTAACATGATCGATAAATACAGCTAAACACTAAAACTAGTGTGGGTATAATTAATTTATAACGTAGGTATTTTACGCAGTGTATTTTTTCATGTAATCCAAACTGTGGAACTATAGAAACACAACGTGCGCAATAATGGATCTTTTGGTACTTTAGGGCGGACACTTTGAAATATGTTTCAAGATATGGCGAAGAAAGTCATGGATGAAATCAATATAATTTGCAACCTTTCGATCTATTTCAGCGCTTACTAGAAACCTTGGGTAAACTTAAACATACATTTTAAAATATAGTAATCGTCGCGACGAATAATGGCTGTGTTTTTGTCATAACAATTACTGGATCCAAATTGGCGTTCTTACCCAGTTGGCTATGTTTGGCCAGACCGTCTCATGGGGGCCGCGTTGAAATTAATAACCCACATGTTTCACTGGCTTTTCTCAGTTGGGGCGCATTAGATGCAGTGGTAGCATAAAAGCGGGTCTATCGTAACGTACTCATAGTCCACCCAAAATGACAACCGTTCTTGTTTAATACCGACAAAATAAACTACTAGACATAAAAATAATAAAATAACCTAAATGTATGTTAATTAAAGTAATTAATACTATTTAAATAGTATAACCTAGTTCTTAAAAAATGTATTATCCTGTTTACAAGTGCCTATAATTAGGTCTACGTAAATAAAAATCATTTATATTTATTTAGTTAAGCTAAATCCAATTCCGAGATTTTTCGGACCTTATTAAAGACATACAAAACTCGTCCTAACATCTAAAAGTCATCATTCCTCAATTCCGGCATCGGCCGCCCTGCCTTCTTTTGCTGGTTGCCAATTTTGTAGATTTTAAACAATTTTACAGGGCTAGAGCTCTGCTCGTCTTTATGTCCAGTGAAGTATCAAAAGCCTTGTGATTAAAACGTCCGTCTCTTTTAAGTATCTATTACGAAATTCTTTCAAAGACAAACTGTAACTCTATAAATTAAAATCAATTTTGTTATACAAAATGCAAAATTAATTTCATTTTACATTTGTGAAACTGATACTATTGCAGTTTTGGTAAACTAGAATTTAAATGCGTTTCATCAATCTAGCCCATGAATTAAATAACTCGATAATTACAACGTTGATAATAACGATCAGGTGTCACGCCCTGTAACGGCTATAACCCAATTTTACGGGAATCAACTTCGCTTTTCATTCCGGTCACATGGAAAATCAATCGTACAATTAAAAATATATAGTAGATAGTCCTGTTACATTAATGTAGGTACTTCATAATTATTATATTTTGTTATAAAAGTAGAAATACATCAAATAAGGGAATGCAATAGATATTATGCTATTAATTCTCTCGATGAACTGTATTGCTAATAGGTGACGTGGAAAAAAAAGGAGTCTTACACTTTTATATTATTACTAGCTTTAGCGGTTTCACCCGCGTAACTCCCGTTCCCGTGGGAACTTCATAATTAAATATAGCCTATGTCACTCAGGGTGAATGTAGCTTTCCAGTGGTGAAAGAATTTTTAAATCGGCGCAGCTGTTTTTGAGTTTAAGTATTCATTACATACATACACACACACACAAAAATACAAATCTTTATAATATTAGTATAGATGTGTTGTTTTTTACATAAAGGTGTCTCGTAGTAAATCCGTGACTGCGGTAATTCCATTCCAAGTTATTCTTAAACTACACACATGTTTCTGAAAGTTTCGACTTTAGAATATGTACTTTTTAATTTTAAATTAATTAAAACAGTGACCAAAAGTTATGGTAAGTTTCTTATAACGAAACGATTTTACCTCTGTGCCGTGTGGTTTCTACTGTGCTGTGTTTTTTCGGTTTAGAAAGACCACCCCTTTTCTACCCATGAGCTGTCGTAAGAGGAGACTGAGGGTCATACAACTGATCGATGGTTCTAGGCTCAAGGTTACTTACCATCTTACTGAAATTATAACAATTCGCTTGCGAAGCGTGTTGATCCTTCAAATCCTTCAACGATCCTGGCTTCCCAAGGTTTGTTAAGAGGAGGCCTATGTTCAGCAGTGGATGTAAACGGGCTGGTGAAGTCAGGAAGTGAAGATTTTATCCTACCTATCCCTCCGACTTCGACCTCCCTGAGCCGAAGTCCAAGTCCCACAGGGGGCGCGCTCTTGAGCAGGTTGCTCTGTTTGTAGTCTATAACCCATTTAATAAGGCTGGGGCCTTACTCGCCTTTATGCCCGGTGAAGTAGCAGAAGCCTCGTGAATATTATGTCTATGATATTACTTATGTTAACTATTCTGTAGTTGATATCTACGCGAATCATTATCACAAACACATCACAATCAGCCCGTAGAACGTCCACTGCTGAACATGGGCCTCCTCCCGAGAGAGGGTTTTTGCCATAGTCACCACGCTTGGCAGGCGGATTGGTGACCGCAGTTTTATGTCGTAGCATATAGGGAAACGCTGCTGCCCGTTTCCTGATATACAATTATTATAGATGATATTATAATAACAATCGGGAGTTACGGCTTAACGTGCTTTCCGAGGCACGGAAGGCAGTACGACTTTCCTCCGAGTTTTAAAGCGAGCCAAATACCGCTACGCTACAGAGGTGGTCACAATTACAGACACATAGGTATATATAAATATAAAAACACATTTTCAACCATTGTTTTCAATACCATTCACTCAGTTATTTTACAGTAACGCATTACCAAAGTAAAATGTAGCTTACATGTTAATCCAGTAGGTATATGGAATAATATGATGATACGGATTGTCAAAATTGGAGAGCGCTGACTACTGGCTACCGATTTTCGGCTTTATGTTATGCACATAACGTTTAAAGTTTAATAAATGCTGCAATACACGGTTAACTTCGCGATGATATCGCCACGCTGCGTTGGTAAAATAAGCGAAATTGTGTGGCTTATGTTAATGTTACATTTGCAGAATTTTGGTGTGTACACTATTATTATACTTACCTATTAATAATTATATTTTTGAATATCAGATATATTTTATATTGTGATATATTACAATATAATATACGTGACGCTAACTTATAATAAGTCGGCATTACGTATTTTATAAGTTTTCTGATAATTATGATTAAATTTACAGTATCAAGACGCAAACGCGATATGAATACCTTAACAGAAATATTATACCTATACTTATAATTTATTTTCACTATAAAAGCCTAATGCCATACCTTACACCTGCTTACAATCAACGCAACGGGCCTTAGTCTTAGTCTTGTATATATGTATATATATAAAAGAAGAATCTGGCTGACTTATCGATCAACGCACAGCTGAGCAGTCTTAAGTGGCGTAGGTGTGCACTAAGAAATAATTTTTGAAATTCAATCCCTAAGGGGGAAAAAGGAGTAGCAAAGTATGTATGAAGAAATCGAAAACTACGCGGACGAAGTCACGGACAACATTTAGTTTGATATATAAGAGCGTGACTCTAAGTGCGTGACTCTAAGTGCGTGACTCTAAGAGTGTGACCCTAAGAGCGTGACTCTAAGAGTGTGACTCTAAGAGTGCGACTCTAAGAGAGAGTCACTCTCTAAGAGTGTGACTCTAAAAGTATGACTCTAATAGCGTGACTTACTCGGTAGGTGGTGGTGTTGGCGGCGTCGGCGGCTGGCAGGGAGAGCAGAGCGAAGGGCAGCAGCAGCGCACTGGACATGCGCCGCGGCCCCCCCATCACTGCGCACCATTCGGCGCACGCGCCTCTCTGGAACAAACAACACACACATGAATAATTACCAGGAATCGGAATAGATTGAGTTTTGAAGTAACTTTTTTAAAGACAGAATTAATTAGTTAGCTTCGACGCTTTTCCTACTTAACCAGATATAAAGGCGAGCAAGGCTTCAGCTTTATGGTTTTAAAATTACTAACTAAGCAATCTGCGCAAGAGTTCGTTTCGGGCGGTCGCTAGGGGGATTGAGGAATTATTGCTTTTAGTTTCGTGCAACTTTTGCTCTTTTTTACCTACAGTTCGCGGACCTCTTGGACTTTGCCTTTGACTTTGGTCTGCGAAGGCATCAAAAGGTATTAGTGCCAATTATGTCAATTTTGTGGCAAAATCGTCGTAGTCATGCCTCCGTAATGCATCTTCATATGGACGTGCTGTTTTATAAATGAAACGGAAATTAAATTATATCTAGTACGTGATCTTGTAAATAGGTCAATTTGAGATTTCAAGTAATTTAATGTTAAGTCCACTTATTTTTTAATGTAGGTAAGTTTCTTCAACACTACCTCTACACTTTAACTTCGAATAGCTAATAAGCATTGCCTTTTAACAAGGCAATGCTGCTAGCATCCAGACAACCTTTGTAAGTAGTAAAGATGTAGAATAGTAGCATTTTATAACTTAATTTTAATTTAATTTAGCTACTTTTAAATGTTTACATGTATTTTATTAATTAATGAATAAAATATAATTGACATCAATTCCTAAAAAAATAATAAATGTGCTGATCAAACCTGAAACCGGTATTTTTAAAAGGCTTAAATATCTAGGTGTCTACTTAAAAAGTAGGTACCAATTCCTTACCTACTAGATTTCCCTTATTTATTAGAATGCTAAATTATTTTCCTAAAGTGACATAGGATATTAATTATCAAGTTCCCTCGAGAACGGGAGCTATTTAAGGAACCTAGTAAGATATAAAGAACTTCAGGCCATTTCCTGGTTCAAATGCTTTACAAGCTACCCAATATTAATGAGTTTGGCAATTGGGTACAAAATTTCTACTCTGTGCAAGAAGGTAGCATGTGTAGCATCGTTGAGGCTTCATATTTCAGCAACTGTATTGATTTTTAACTAATTATAGCTCACCTGATTTGGTAAGTAGGATTCTACGGCACATGTTATAAATATAAAATGGGGCACGTTCCCTAAGTGGTGGTACTTTTTCCAGTAAATAAGCATTGCCATTCAATGAGGCTACGCTGCCAGCATTCTGGGAAGTAGCATTGACAAATAGCATAGATTTAGAACAGTTAGTATTTTATAAGTAAGTTTTAGTATTAATTATATTGTATAGACCCGCGTAACTCCCGTTCCTAGTAACATAAGCTACGGGGCTTATGTTACTCGTGAATAACGTATCTTTCTAATCGTAACAAAATTAACCGAATCGGACCAGTAGTTCCTGAGACTAGCGCGTTCGCAAATAAATAAACGAACTCTTTATTTTAACAATATTTGTATTGAGATAAAATTGTCTATTTTGGTTTGGAAAAGGGTTCTAAATGCAAAATGTCGAAATTCCTAAGTAGGTAAAGTGTGATACTTAAATAATGTAGGATATGTTATATATTTTTAATGCGAACTCTTTAATTTCATACTAAAGAGTTCACAATACAAACTAACAGTCGAATTGATAGCATAATATGTCTTAATAACTTGTCTAGTAATAAAACCATAATATTTACTATGATTGTAACAAACCTCATACTCAACAAACTTCATATTCTAAATTTTAACCGTAACCATTCTATAGGTTTGTTAGTTGTAAATGTAGTAGCAAAATGTTTCAAAATTAACTTGTTAAGTTTCTGGTAAACTAAAGTTAAGTAATTTAAGTTCGATGCAGAGATCGTATCCATACTTAGGGACAGAGGATCACCCATAACCTTTTACTTAATATCCTTTTAATAAGTTTGAGTTACGTTTACTTCCTCGGGATAATATATCAAATTACCAAAATCAACAAATCTTAGACCCTTCTGTATTCTCTAAGGGTTGGGATTTAACACTGTCCTAAAATATCACGTTTCCATCTAACCGGATTTTAAAGGGTTATGGCTTCTCCTAAGGTTTGATTTAACTTTTTACAAATATACCTACTAATTAGTAAGGATGCGAGTCTCGCATTTTATGGAAGCAAGACGGTCCCTGCTTCCATAAAATACGAGACAATGTTGATTCGTAGATGATCGATCAAACGAAGTTAACAACATTAATATAAAACACAGAATATGTGGAATAGGTACTGAATTAGTATCATTTCTAGAGCTCTGAAGTGTATGTGTCCGATGTGCGTCGGAAACATTCGTCCTTTGTGCCTTTACCGTAAACTGGCACTTACGTCCAAATACTTCTGAAGAAGTATATCCGTCCTTATGCTTCTAATCGAAATCTAGAATTTCGATTTCGATAACAAAATAAAAATATTCATCGCGGTGTTGGATTTCGAAGTTCGACGTTAAATATAGTATGTGATTAACACCGAATATTGTTACTATGAATCCAAATATTTAGATTTTGTGTTGTCTGGAACCACAGCCGGTCATCGAAATTTATTAATTTCTTTGTAACACGTCTCTAGGAGGGACATTACATTTAAAAATGTTAAAAACGGGCGGTGTCATTAATATTTAATACCAAAGGTAACTTTGAAGATATTTGTAGAAGTAATGCGGGCCATTACCGATAGATGGCACTAACGTCCCCCTTAGAGACGTGTTACAAACAGTTTAATAAATTTCGATGACCGGCTGTGGTTCCACCGTAGCCTAATTATAATTATGCAAGATGCAAATTCGAATCCTGCCGGTGGTCGAATTTTATTAATCTCAATGTTAAAATATAGTTTATTACTTAACTAGCTTTTACCTGCGGCTTCGCTCGCATTTAAGCTAATGTTCCTATGTTACTTCTAATACCTCCAAGAATATGTGTTCAAAGATTCATAATGATCGGTTAAGTATTTTTCTCGTGAAAACGTAATAACAAACTGACGTTGACATTTAAAATATCAGTAGGGACTCTTTCAAGTTTTTTCTCTTTTTCCCTCTCTACCTCCATCTATCTACCTTTGTTCAATCTATCTACCTGTTGTCAACAACAAAGTTATATTAATTAATTTTTGTATTTCCAATAACGCTTTTGGTCTATCCAGCCTTCGGTCTTTTTTATCTGTGGTTGATCTTACTAAAGGGAATGCCCTTTAAATGTCTAAAATAGACAGAAAGTATCAATCCATTTTGATACTGGACTAGAGAATAGTTAATTTATGCATACTAAGAGTATAAAGAGCGGTCACCTACGTATCAAATATGGACCATTGAGATAAAATAGAAGTGTCTATTCGAAATGTCAAACCAATAGCTTTACACTAAATGCATATGAAATACTAAAGCTAAAATAATATTCATTTTTATATGGTCTCTATATATCTGATTGTTTCGGTTTTAACTGAACTTATCTAAATTAAATATGTACACATGTAGTTTCGTACCGCTTTTTTTTCGGACGGACCTTATGTTGTTAGCCAAGAGGCTTTTGCTTCTTTACCGGACATAAAGGCGAGCAGAGCTCCAGTCTAATAAATGGTACTTTCTGACCTACATCAACACGTACTCAAAGGAAATGAAATTGAAACGTAATTAAAAAAATAAAAATGTTTTGACTGGTCCAGAATTTTTAGCTATTCTGTACTACTGTGTATGCTTTTTCAAAGTATATTAAACATAAAAACCGATCCTTTATAACGTGACCATTGAGTAGGAGCCATTCAGGAGCTTTGTAGCTGTGGATAAAAAAAGGTAAATCGCTTCGGGTGATTCTCTACGGTTGAGTATCTAGGTCAGAGGCAGAACACAACCTCAGGCTGGTACATAATATCGCTTTAGCTACGCATATTTGTATCTAACCACTTTCAGACCAAAATAGTTTGCTATTATAATTTAATATTAATCACCTTTATTACAAGACCTCTATTACATGCCTCGCGGTTATTTACCTGCGTCTTAATATTTTTTATTAGTTATATTCTGATTCGCAAATGTTGTGTGCGGACTTTTCTAAAACAAAAGTAGTTTATTTTTTTAATCGTAATATTATTCTAGTTAATTTCCTACCAGAAATGATTGCAATTCCGTTAGAAAGGTGCGAAACAATTTCGAAAATTGGTGGAATTTCAAACCGTTATAATAAAATAAAAAAACGACATATCGTAGTCTCACCGCGCGTTTCAACCCGCATAACTCCCATTCCCGTGGGAATATCATAATATCATATTAAGATATAGTGTATGTTCCTCCTGTATACTTATATACATGGTTTTCTAAAAAATTGTTTTTTGGAATCGGACCTTTAGTTCTGAATTTACTCATAACAAAAAAAAAATCTCATTACAATATTAATACAAGAGGCTAATCACGTAACGATATTACTATGACTTTGATAAATTAAATACCTGATTTGGATTTTGATTTATTAAATACCTACATTGCATTTGAACCAATTGTTACAAACAAGCGCTAATCCCGCCGACAAACGCAGTTTGGTGGTTTTATGATATGTACAACATTTTTGGTCCAAATAAATGATTTATTATTATTTATAATTGCATTTTTTTTTAAATATGTAAGTTCATAAAGTTAGTGAAGCTTAAATAATAGAATAACTTTATAATACAATTTTTATCGAAGTCTTCGTACAGATATAAAAGAAATCATGATATATATCGATGAAATACATAATTTTGGTGTTGATATCCTTCCAAGTTGGTTTGGACCATTTCTTTTGCAACACAAATTCAGTAAAAGTGAGCTTTGAAAACTTTAGGGGTCACAATGTTACCATCTCTAAGAGTAAGGATGAGATATATTACACATAATCACAACAAAAACTTAACTGTGACTCCATTTGATAAGTCCATTATCATCATCAACAGCCCGTTTACGTCCACTGCTGAACATGGGCCTCCTCTTAACAGACCTTGGCAAGCCAGGATCGTTGAGGGATATTGCCATAATCACCACGCTTGGCAGACGGATTGGTAATCGCAGTAAGATATAAACCTTGAACTAATAATCAGATGCTGCTGCCCATCCATCAGCCATATGTCCCTTAGTCGCCTTTTACGACACCCATGGGAGGACATGGGGTGGTCTATTCTAAGCCGGAAACCACACGGCACTATATATATTTGATAAGTCCGGTTCTGTCAAATAAGGGCAATTTGATAATTGTATTCAAATTATTATTTGAGCCTTGAATATAAACTCACAAAGACAAAACTACAGTACAATTTGCCAATTAAGCAAAGTAAAGTTGCAATACAACGCCAAATCGTGCATATTATCTACATTTCAGCTAGTCTAATTAAGTAATTATTTCTGTGTAAATTTTCCAAAATCTCGCCATTTCCCAAATTAGATAGGTGTCAAATGGGCACAGTTCCAACTTTTGTGAACCGTTCTAGATGTGTCCGTTGTGTCGCTAGCTAAGGGCTGAAAATGCGTTAAGCCTACGCGGTTTAATACAAAAGTTTTCCGGTACTGGAATCCTCGTGCGCAATTGCGCGATTTTATACAAAATTACTTCATCTGCATCGTGTAGATGGTTTCGGGTGCTGTCCCGGGCGCCCGCTTACCGCTGCCGCAGTTTTAACTTTTAGGCCCATAGTTCTTCTTTAACATACAAAAAGCTGCACTTTTGAGATCTTATCTCTGAGCCTGATTTAAGCGAGGTTTATGTCAGCTAAACATTTTGTAATTACCAAGATAAGTATGTCTGAAGGTAATGTAGAAGTTATATTATTTAAGTTTTAGACTATGTGCATGATCGTTTTTGGGTCTTTTTTGGGTGTATACAGAAACGTCGTAGACAATCATGTTTGTGAGGTAGGTCTGCCTGTTGCATTTGCTCGAAAATCAAAATGGAAATGGCGTAGATACTCTTATAATTACGAACATACTACGTAAAAATAAATAAGAAATGTTTAGTAGTTAACTCTTCTTATCCCTTCCTTCTGATTACTGGCATCTGCTTTGCATAGTAGATAAGCATTGCCATTCAACCATGCTATCAGCCAGCATTCAAAGAACGAACGAAAGTTTTCTTTATAATTTAAATTTGATACTTTTAGTTGTATAATACTAAGTTTATCTTATTTTTATTTTTGTTAATAATTAACTCAATGTGAAATTAGTTAATCTACTCATAATTAATGTACCTACTCATATGAAACGACGCGTAATACAGATACTTGGTCGGTTTAATCAGTAGATTGTCATTTATTAAGCCAAGTAATGAGATTATGAGATTAAATTAGTCATATTTGAAGTTGGTAGACATTAAGTTATAATCATCTGACGTAAGATATAGGAAGAAATTCACATATGAAGGATACAGGCTAAGAACAGGGAATGTCACAATTTTTTAATTTTTCTAATTTGATCTATTTCAATTTTTTTTTATTATTTAATAGTGAAATATCAAATCACGAACTTTTAATAAAAGTAAATAGATGGCGTGGAAACAACTTTTTTGTTTTTGGGAAACGATAATCCCAATGACACCTTATATGTACTTCCTAACTTTTAATTGAGTTTTTTCTCAAAATCGATTTATTTACAAATTTCCTGTTCTTTGCCTGTACCCTTAATATAGAGTTAGATATCCATGTCTTTGCAGAGTTGACCAACACATCTGGGATCAGTGGTTTCTATGAATAATGTTTACGGGGAAAAGTGCTATCTATGAACAGAGATTTCTTTCTATGCACAGTGCCGACTGTATGGGAGACGAGATATCTACGATCAATGTTTCCTATCAACAAAGTTTTCAACGAAACGTGATGTCTAGGAATAGAGATGTCTATTAACTTTGATTATGTATATAGTGGTATCATACAAGCGTGTTTTTGTCTTACGTTCCACGCTCTATTCCAGCAGTTTAATATTTTTGTGTAATGAGAATATATTCCTTTAGGGCTGTAGGTAAGTTGGCCCGGATTGCCCATGCGTACCCGGCCTCCGCCAACGGCGGATCGAAGGAGTGTCCGGGGGTTTAAGTGGTGTAGGGTCCTTTCTCGCGGTATGAGTTTAGCATACCATGCTATGGAGAGGGCGAGAGTAAGTCCCACATATCCCATCGCCAGCGCGCGAATACGCTGCAGCGGCGGTGAGAATGCGTAAATGCATATGCATAAGTTAGATCTCTAGCTTGTAGCCCAAAATGATTTCCTCGTAAAAAAATATGTATTTGAAATTTTTCTATTAAGTATGAGTGTTTTGTGAATTTAGATAATTAGTCATATTTAAGATTACGATATAAGGTATAAAAATGTTTGTTAAGAAGTATTGGCAGCATATAGTTGTCATACTTACATAGTCAGTTACATTAACTTCCTTGCGATGGCTCCTCCTGCGCAGGTTGCTAAGTTTGTAGTTTTTAAAGCATTTATTTAGGTTGTAGCTCTGCTCGCCTTTATGTCCGGAGAAGTAGCAAAAGCCGCCAGGCTACATAATATCCGTCCGAAAAATCACTACATAGTATGAAACAAAGTCGCTTCCCGCTGTCTGTCTGTACCTATATATGCTTAGATCTTTAGAACTACACAACGGATTTTGATGCGGTTTTCTTTAATAAATTGATTTATTCGAGAGGAAGGTTTATATGTATAATACATAAGCATAACATCCGTGCGGCGCCGGGGCGGGTCGCTAGGAAATTTAAATCAACTAAGTTGATTGTTAAATTCCACTCCTAAAACTAATATGCGCCTATAATCCTTTCTTCTTCGACCTCGAATAGTAAAATTAATATCTACGTTGTGGTTATCTAAAGCTCATTTATTTCATACATAAGCTTAACCTCGAAAGCGATGAGCATTGTTATATGTCACTCCATAACGAATAATCTTGTTAACACGAATAAGATGTGGGAATACATAATGGGATTTCATATCTACGAAGATATGTGTATTTCTTATTTGTTTTCCTTGACACGCTTTCCTTTCATGCTATTGTTATATTTAGAACCGTATATTAAACCGTAACCGGATTTGGATTTGGGTTTTATTAGCGAATAGCTGTCCTGTGCGACTGTGTATGTTTCACTCTAAAGTCTGAAATTTTGATTGCTCTTTACCCGCAACTTTTTTAATTTCAGTAGCAAAAGCCTCGGGGCTAACTACATAGGTCCGTCTGAAAAAAAGGCGTAGTTAAAGCTACTGAATTAGCGGCGTCGTTGCAATCGAAGACCGCAATAGTAGTCCGTTCTCGTTTCCGCCTCTCAAGAGGTCTGCTGACGATTAGTATGTGCCAGAGATAACATACCTACCTATGTGCCTGTGCCTACACATCGCTTTGCCATCGATCGCCCTTAATCCAGGTCCAAGGTCCAAGTCCCACATGGGGCGCGTTCTTGCGCAGGCTGCTTAGAACACCCATGTGCCAGAGACAACAATTTTGTGTATCAGACAGAGACAACACACCCGTGTGCCAGAGTCGACAAATATGAGTATCAGACCCAAGAACACTGTATGTAACACAACGAATTTCATCAACATCAGTTCAGTTTAAAAAAATATGAAGTTTGTAATTGTGCCAAGATAGGCTATCTTTATGAAGCCGAGGCCTTTAATATTACAGGTAAAACTCCTCCTCATTATATGTTATATGAAGTATTGTAAATGGTTATAACAATACATAAATGCCACAATCAATATCAAAGTTCCTCCAAGTTATCCAGTTAATACACCTAATGGTGTGAGAACCGTCCCTACTGGACTCTTAAGTTGCTATTCATTATATTCGCGTCTTTGGCACAAAGGGATAGCTGTCTTGAGGCAAATCAATCATTACGTAGTACCCTATAGTACATAAAGTTCTAATTAATAACGGAAAAGGTTGTAAAGAAAATTGCGTAAATGATAAATATGGGTTATTTATTGATAAATTACACCAAAACAATAATTTTATTCTTGTTTGGTTAACTTGTTAACGGTACACATATCATTTCGTCTTTGTGCGGTTAATTAGCATAAGAATTGGATCCGTTGACCACATGTTCGTCCAAAATAAATCTTTCCCTGAAACATGTATAGTAAAAAAATAGACCCAACTCGTCCAACTGGCGCCGGGGTTAAAACTCTCAATGAGGGTCCTAAAAGTTAAAATTGCTTAAACATGAAATATACATAATTATGTAATGTTTATTTTTATTAGTAATATTATGCTGTTTGAATATTACGACTTGCAATACAGATAATTCTAAACGAAATCAGCCAAAGTTTCTATTATACTTTGTACATATCATTATTTTGGAATTTAAAGCTAACCACATCGAAAATTGAATTTTTTGGCAATGCAACTATTGGTACCTAAAAGCAGCTATGTACCTAAGTGTTTTTAAGATTAAAACCTTAAAAGAGCAAAAATAAAAGGCGAAAACAGAAGTTAACATATCGTTTATAGCTTAAACAACTGTTGAGATTGCAACCATTTTTCATTGTGTCAGTTCGAGGAACAGACCGACGACGGGACATCGGAAATATAAGGGTTACTTGAGTGACCCGAACCCTAATAACAACGATGTAATAAAAACTATGTAAGTACATGTTTATATTCAGTTGAATGGACCATTTTGCTAACAATAGATTAATGATATAATGGATGATAGAGCTGGAGTTAGTAAGCTAAATAATTATGCCCAACAGTTGGAAATGATACACTATCATTTCAGTTAACGTATTCAATCTCATTGATTTGATGTTATAATGTTACCCATTGGATGCAATTTCAATATTCGTTTAGCTAGTTTAAATTAATAACTATTAGCGCCTAGCTAATAATAAATGTTATTAGTAGTTGTTGTGCTGTATTTCAGTGTCTGACTATTTATATCTAACTATATCAAAGTAGGGTTGATTTCAACAGTATATTTAATTTTCTTCACTACATTTAAACAGTAAAACAACAATTACTTTTAAGGGGATTTGAAATCATTTAAACCAAAGGTGAAAATATACTCCCGTATGCAAGAACAACACTTGAGACTATAAGTTTACTTGGGAATGTCAAGTGTCACTTTGATGGTTTCTATTACCATAGCAATAGAGACCACGACAGTGAGACACTATTTACTCATGTGAATATTTACTGTATTTATCATATACTAGCGACCCGCCCCGGCTTCGCACGGGTACAATACTGATAATTATACTACATAATGTCTTTAAACCTCTAACAAACGGGCGAAATTTGGTCAAAACAAACAGAAACAAATTAATATAGGTACCTACTAAAACTCAGTGAAATAAGTAGGTGGGTATACTTTTATCGTATGAAATACCTATACTCTTCAGGACTAACAATACAACAAACACTAAATAAATAGGTATTCAAGTATCTATCCATCATAGTTACAACGAACACAAAACAAAAAATTTGCCCTATAATTCTTAAGGATCGAGCGCGCATAATCGCATTCGGCCTACCTCCGTAGCGTAGCGGTAATTGGCTCGCTTTAAATCTCGGAGGTCGTGGGTTTGATCCCCACACCGGACATGAAATCTTTGTGTAAATTCTAAGATTTCTTTCCGGGTCTGGTTGGTTGAGGGACTACCCTCCGTGCCTCGGAAAGCACGTTAAGCCGTTGGTCCCGATTGTTATAACATCATCTATAATAATCGTATATCAAGGAAGGGGCAGCAGCGTTTCCTTGTGTGTTACAACATAATTCTGCGGTCACCAACCCGCCTGCCAAACGTGGTGACTATGGCAATACCCTCCCTCGGGAGGAGGCCCATGTTCAGCAGTGGACGATATACGTGCTGATGATGATGATGACCTACTGAAACTCAGTGAAATAAGTAGGTGGGTATACTTTTATCGTATGAAATACCTATACTCTTCAGGACTAACAATACAACAAACACTAAATAAATAGGTATTCAAGTATCTATCCATCATAGTTACAACGAACACAAAACAAAAAATTTGCCCTATAATTCTTAAGGATCGAGCGCGCATCGCATTAGGCCTACCTAAAACACGCGCTGTTATTTTGCGATAACTTCTAAGTTATTCATTAAAAGTATATAGTGTAGGGGTAAAATAATCTGCATGAAATGCTTAAGAATATTAACTCATTTAAAATGATAAGGATAAATACTGAATCCGTCTGATTAGCTTTACAATTACCGCATTAGAAATTATCATTTTTCTAAGATATAATGGATATAGCAAGTTAACCTTGAAAGATAGACATATGCTATCGCAGACTTTTTTGTAGATCTAAAAGAGAAGAATATTTGCCACCATACATTGTTTTGTTATATCTCATAGGGTTAAGGCAGCGATTTCGTTGAAAGCTCCCAAATGGCTTAATTTTTTCCGACACCTCTGACAAATATCAATATATATTAGTCAAATGTACACATAAACTAAACAAATCATATACGTAAACCTTCCGGAAGAATCGTTCTATCGATTGGTAGCATCCGCATGAAAATCGATGTAGTAGTTTTTGAGTTTATCGCGAACAGACAGACAGACGCGGCAGGGGACTTTGTTTATAATATGTAGTGATGTAGTGATAGCGGTCGCCCGCGGCTCTGTGCGGATGTCGGTTACCGCTGCAAAAAGCCTACCCAGGAAAGACACGGTCAGCAAAATGATTCCCAGGTCAATTCACAGACACCGATATAAACATCGACAACGCAGTCATTATCCGCAGGCTGCACAGATTGTCTTTCTGTGGATGTTAAAGTTGTTAATGATGAAAATATAATTAATGATGTAATTAATAGGCATTTTAGGGATTAGGCATTTTAGTCATTTTCAAAGCTCTGAAAAGAACTGTTGTTTAGCTCTGAGAAGAACTGTTGATTAGCTCTGAGAAGAACTTTTGCGTAGGTGTAGTTTTAAGAACGAAATCTAAAAAAAATCGCACGAAAATTATTAGACTTCGCAACGGGCCGTGCAGCAGAAATCGTAATATTTTAATTTCGCCATAACTTCAAAACCAAACGTCCAATTGTAATCATTCAAAGACCAAATATTATCTACATAAACTGTACTTAGTGATGAAATAATTTATTTTGATAAGGATTAATAGCATGAGTAAAATAAACGCGTTTAAATGTAGTCCAAAAAAAATTCAAGATTTTTAAATAAAAAAATGGTCGTTGTGCCTCACTCGACATAGATAGGTATAGTGTGTCGCGGACTTTTTTGTAGATATATATAAGATCTATAATTAATTATCTGAACATTTTATGGTTCTATCTTTTATAGTTTAGGCAGCTTACGCAAAATAAGTAACTTTTCTGGTTGATTTTTTACACCTTGTGTCAGAAAAACCCAAATATCTTACGGAACCCTATTTTTTTCCAAAATAAAATTTAGCCTATGTTACTCGTGGATAATGTAGCTTTCGAATGGTGAAAGAATTTTTTAAATCGGCCCAGTACTTTTTGAGCCTATTCATTACAAACATACAAACATACAAAAATAGGTACAAATCTTTCCTCTTTATAATATTAGTGTAGATTATTATGGCCATTAACACTATCACCATAAGGAACATATATTTAAAATCTAATTTAGTACTGCAAGATACAACGCTATCGATAAACGATACTATACACAATCGCTGCCAATAAAACTGTTTCATTTCATGTGAATAATATATGTTGTTATAACAATTGTTTTTTATGAAAGCGGATTTCGCAAGATGACTTCTACCCGAGAAGTTTTGGCTAAAACATTTCCGTACGTAATCCAAAAGTTTACGAACACTGATGTCGTTTTCCACAGTTTCCTTATGAGGCTATCCGATCTTGATTCAAAAGCAAACTTGCATACTCGCCGGCATGCCAATGGCCCTGGTACTAACTGATTCTGAAAGCGCCCAATTAGTTTAAAACATACAGGAGCGAACGAAAATTAGAAGCTTCTATTTAACTTCACATGTATGTGAATGTATGTTTAGGAATATTTCATGTTATGTTTTGGACGACTTGTATTTAGCCAGGAAATTCAATGCATAGTTCGATTTAATATATTTTTAATAAAAAATAGGTTACAGCTCAGTCTGGAGTAATTTTTCTCTACTCAACAAGCCACTATAATGTCCCTTCTAGGTGAGTAGTGTGATTAAAACGACCGTATCACCTCAATTTAATCAAGAACAATCAAAAATCATTTAGGCCTACTGCAAAGCTATTCTACTTGTAACTGAAATGCATTTCTGGGTTCTTAGCTTTAAACTGAGATAATTCACTTATGCAACTCTTTAATACGCTAATGTGCTTTCATTAGATTCCAGTCGGCACTCTCATCGTGGAAACCTTGTTAATTAAGGCCATTGGTATATGAAGAGTAGGAAATAAATTGATGTCTCGGTTTTCGCAGTGTGTTCGTTTTCGAAGGGCTTAGGTTTACGGACATGGTTATATGCGCCTGAATTTCGGTACCATGATTCCCGGCTCTGCAGAGATTTGTTGTTGTTACTTACGTTATGTTTTCCCAAGAAAATATGTCAAGTTTTTGAATTCGTCACGTAACGTATTATTTTACAGTTTTCATCAGTTTATTATTAATCGTTGTTGGAGAATAGCTGGGGTTCGAGCTCTTTTTAAAAAACTCTGTCGTTTTTAAATTATTGTTCTTCTATAGGTCCTTTTTTCTTTTTGATATGAAAGTGGAGGGATATGTTGGAAGAGGAAGGCCAAAAAGGAAGGGAAAAATGAAAGAGGATGACATATTGCTCTGACCCCAAATAATGGGAACAGGACAGGAAAATGATGATGACAACTAATAAATATTGTAGCGTGCAGTGCTTATTATTTATCCTAAAAAGTACATTGCACTGATTAACTCATACGTGCATTTTAATTTCATTTAGTATACAGTCCACCGCTATACAAATCGTCATCAACCCGTATCCCGGGCCCTTATCCCTAGGGCTTTTACCTTCTTTAGTGAATTGTACTCCCTATTACTCTACTACTAAGTTAACCCTAATAAAGTGAATACCATGTAATATTATATACATATAATTGCTTCTAGTTTTAAGTGGTCGTTAAACGAACACTGACAACTACAAGGGCATGCCGCGATTGCTGTTTTCAATCAACTATTACGTTTAATTACTGATTGCTTTCTTTTAAACATCACAACTCGAGTGAATACTGAATATGTTGAAAAAAGTGGATTTCATTGCTGCATTCAGGTCAAAGTTTATAATTACATAATATCGAAGAAGTAATGAAGTGCAGTCTATTTCTCAACAGAAGCTTAGTGATTTTTAAAATTACGTGAAAAATTGTGTAAACTTCATATTATTTTAATTAAAGCATTATAAAAATAATGCAGGTGAAATAAAAGCCTGACTTAATAATAGAAAAAGAATAGGTTTACTTTAAAAGCTATAACAAAGACAATAAGCATAAAAATGAGCTTTCTTACGCTTATGTGAACTTATGTTCACTGTGGAATTTGCATTATTTGTTGAGCACAGCAAATTATTCTTAATTCTCTTACACAATGCTTAATGTGGACATCAATATTTGGACATCAATTAGATTTTTCTTTTACTCCGTTTAAATTTGTTTTATTTACCTAATTATAACGTTAGAACTCAATGAAAACTTAAAAATGTTTAACCAGGTATGGTATTTCTTGCTAAAAATTATATATATTATACGAGTCATAAGCAACATGTGGGCCTTAATATCTTATTAGCATGCGATACAGCCAACAAGAAAATACCCTTAGTATCTCTCATATAATATTCTCCAACAGTATTAAGCCTCGTTATTGTTTTATATTATTAAGAAACCCATCATCATAGGGTTAGTACTATGTCTTTGTATCTTTCCCGGAATAATAATTTTAGTTTGCTTTTATGGATGTCGATGACATTATTATTGTGCTTATGTTTGCCAAAGTTGTAATACAGTAATAGTGTAATGCGTACTTAAAAAAGCATTTAGTGTTGTTTTATACAATGAATCCTCAACCTACAGCCAAATACGAACTTTTATTTTCACAAACAGGATACCATAAGCTTGATTAGAGCAGTATAGTATTTATGCGTTAGTGTAAGTATCATGATTGTTAGTAAAAGTTTCCTTTAAAACAAGCTATACTCACCTATTTAATATCTAGGCTGGAGCTTTACTCGCTTTTATGTCCGGTGAAGAAGCAAAAGCCTTGTGGCTAAATACATAATGCCCGTCGTCCGAGAAAAAAAAACACCTATTTACTTTATTGCATAAGGTAAACTAAATAACTGAAAGAAACGCGCAGAAGATATTTGATTATTTAAAATTAAATAAGTATAGAAATATTGTAGGTGATATAAAAAGCTATCTAGAGGACACAAAGATATAAAAGGTTTAGTTAAGAGACTGCAACAAAGACAGTAAGCATAAAAATAAGATGTCTATCGTTTAACTTTAAGCTCACTATGAAATTTGCAGTACTCGTTGGACACAGCAAATTCTCTTAAACAAATTGTGATATAATGGTATAAATACTGCTATATGTCCGTGTTTTTAACAGAAAAATACTAGATCCATAAGACTTTATGTACCTATCTAGTATTTTATGTATAAAACTAAATAATTATGTATGATTTTCCGTTAATCTATAAAACTAAATATGTTTATATAAAAATATATATAGGTATATTTAGTTAGTATATATACGGACGATAATTATAAATATAGGGACAAGTAAGTAAAATTATACTATATCGTCCGTATAAATTATACATATAATTTAAAAGAACTCTGTGTTTTTTACTTATTTATATAACATTTTTATAATATATCTCATTTCACCCTATGGAATGAATTCATTTAGCTATGTAGCTCAGCTCTTTTTCAAGCATCAATGTTTGCAGCAAACCGCTTTCGAATTCTGTCAGTCTAGACCAAGATAAATATGAGAACAAAACGTTTGAAATGACAATCTAACTGATAATGAGTTTTGACGTCCGTAGTTCTGACACAGTTGTGGAGCAATGTTACACTATCTAGGGTGTTCAAACAACTTCGAGCAACTAAATAAAGATTTGTATCTCGGGAATAATTTTCTACACTTATCCGAGTCAGAAACTTGTTTAATCGTTTTGTCTGCAACTGTGACTTGCAATGTTAACAATAAGTTTGTAGACTGATTTCATTGCATTTGTACATTTTTTTTTCTTTTTTGTCAAAAGAAAATATTCGTCTTCATTTTCATATTTTTTTAAGTAGAAATGCTAGTTAACTGGCACTGGATGTATTCGTAACATTTTACATTAAATAATACTCGGCCAGGTTCTCAGAATGCTGGCAGCATTACCCAGTTGAATGGCAACGCTTACCTGCTGTGCAAAGTAAAAACCAGCACTCGGAGAACGTGCCGCACTAAAGAGGGCCGCTGCGAGGTTTTTATAAAATAATTTGGCTAATAATTCGATTGAATTTAAAATATTGATACAATTTGTCTTTTAAAATACCTACACTTTGAATAACTAAATATGAAATATGTGTATCTAGGATCTAGTGGACTAGTAACATAACAATCAATATATACTTTGAAGAAATATATTTAAAATATGTAGTAACTATCACTGTTTATGTAATAATATTATATAAATTTACATATATGGTGCTAATGTAGGAAAATTCTAAAGTTTGCCACGACGCGACTGTTAATGTTTGGTTATGTACATGCATGTACAGTTGTTGGTTACACTTTTAGGCAAAACAGATATAATCTGGAATACTCACGACTCCTTAAAGAATGGCAATAAATAATCTAATATAAGCAAAACTTTGCTGCGAAGCTTATTATCAAACGTCTCCTTATCACGGTCATTGCCCAGATAGTGTTATAAATATATAAAGTACGAATGACATTTCTCTCACCGTGTTTATAGACTGGCAAAGGGCACTCAGAGATATTGTATCTTTCTTTTATTACCGGCTCTATTGAGCTCTAACTCAACAAACACTTTCAGCACGGACATTACACGATTTTATTCTTGACCCAATACGACTTTTACTAACTATTTTACGAGATGTTTGTATATAGTGCTGTAGATCACGGTTCGTAGCCACGGCATTTAATAAGGGAATTTCATGTACGGCCTCTCGGGTACTATTAAAGGTTTTCTGAATTTCTGGTATTTCAAGACGGGTTGATTCCATGATTGGATCCAGTAACCGAAGATCGTTTTAATTTTAATTTTATTTATTGACTAGGCAAACGAAACTATACTTTATATTTTGATACTTAGAAATTACCTACTATAGAATAGAATCATTTTTTTTATTTACACAAGAAAATATATAATAGAGCTGTGTGTCTCAAATCTATTGAAGTGCTGGTGGAATTCTAATTCTCTTGAATATTCAAATATCTTATTCAAAAGGCTTGTCTGATCCGGAGAGCTCTATTAGATTACTTACGCCTTGAAACTCGCTCAACGCTCCTGATTTAGTGAATCTACCTGCTCTGCACATATATACCTAGATGTTTGATACGTGGCAAGTTGCCAAGAGGATGAATAGGTATGAGAATTAAAAAATCGATTTAGTCCGTTAGTAAGATTACCAAAATATTTTTAACACATATTACTTATTTCGTTCCTCAAACAAAAAATTACGACGATACAGCGCGTTGAAATTTCGTGAACTTTTAGGTAAAATTCTACCTCCTGATCTTTATGGTTTGTTGTTGCTCTGTACCTTTGTTAATTTTCATTGATTTGATAAATAAAAAATACGTGCTCTATATTTTAATAATCTAATTCACGGACTAATTTTATTTTTTTAGTCTTCATGCCTTTTCTGTCTCAGTTTGTCTTGATAAATAGTATCCGACGAAAATAAACAGAAAACATATTTTATAGTTATATGAAAAACTCATAAAGAGTAACTGTATATTGTTTCTTTACTGCTCAGCTTTAATCCCACATTATGCCAAGTCTGCTTAATATTATTGCTCATAAATAAAACGCTCTTAGCATTTACATATGTATATGAAACAGCTGCCTTCACAAGACATTCTACAAGAAAATGAATTGCATAGCCATGGAAGAAATCTCTATAAAGATTGTTCAATTATGTCAGCAAACGTGCGCGGAGCCAGCTAAACCTTCACTTACAAGGCCGTGATGCTAAAATATCACACATTATTATGCAATGCTGGATGCGTTTACATGGTTGTATGAAATATTTATATGTTTGAAATAACCCCGCTGTATAAAGTCTGTTACGTGCGTCAGCCTTTGCATTCGTATTGGAAAATTTGAAATGGGATGGAAAATTTTCACTTTACAGTCGAAATTGAAATGGAGGTTTTTGATAGATTATAGACGAATTTATAGATATTGTTCGATTATTGCTTGAAGGATTAGAGTGATATATTGTGATGCAAAAAACTACAAGCAAAAATGGGTCATCATATTCTTCCTGCCAGAGTTACTCGATATCTGTTTCAACTGAAAACACAAGGAAAGCCAGTATACGAAAAGGAGCTTTCACTCCTTTAGCTTAAAATTTAAAATTGAATGATTCCTTACACTGTATTTAATCTCGCTAGCTGCCGAGGACTGAAACCCCACACTGACATCTTATAGATAGGTGTTACGATATTACGGCGGATATTGATGTAGGCGAACTGATTTAGTCCACATATCAGTTAATACTTCTTAGTTAATGTACCTAAATATTTGGCACTTTCAATATTATAACATTTTTAATAACTATTTGGATTTAGAATAAGTTTATGATAATCATTAATTTCATTTTAATTTTCTATCGATTAATTTCTTTAATCGACGGCTATTGGATAAGAAAATGTATCCAATATGGGTCATCACTCATCACTACATAGTATAAAACATAGTCGCTTGCCGCTGTCTGTCCGTCCCTATGTATGCTTAGATCTTTAAAACTACGCAACTGATTTTGATGCGGTTTGTTTTTAATAGATAGAGTGATTCAAGAGGAAGGTTTATATGTATGATACATCAGCATTGCACCCGTGCGAAGCCTGGGCGGGTCGTCTCATAAAAAGCTTCTTATCTCTGTAGCAAATGAAGAACTTGAAATTCTGAATCTGTTTTTGAGGAAAAGTATTTAAGGAATAATTAGTTTTAGTAGTTTTTAAGGAATCATTAGTTTTAGGAGCAGTAGTACGTGTAGCAGAGTATGTTTTCTAGTAGAAAGACATCATTATGTTTCCTTGACGATTAACAATAACTGCATCCGTCATATAATACACTACCTTCCGCGCGCGGTTTAACCTGCGTAACTCCCATTCCCGTAGGAACTTCATAATTAAATAATTATAGGCAATATGGCTATTTAACACTTAAAGATTTTTTTTCATATCAGGCCGGTCCCTGCAATTTGCTTGCACAAACAAACAAACAAAAAATAACTCTTCAGCTTTATACATTAGTACCTATAGATGAAAATCACATCTTATACTCTGCACAAACCGCTTGTAACAAATAGCTGCTGTATACATGTATAATTAGCTATTTGCAATAGAATTAAGTATTTATGTATTTTGTGACTTGATTATTATGAGGTTGGCATCGACACATGACTAAAACCCTAATAAATAAGAATTAAAAATAACCGGCCATGTGCGAGTCGGAGTGGCATACAGGGTTCCGTACCATTTTCAAGTGCCTACCTGTTGCCGTTATTGATATCGTATGTTGTATATTATTAATATATTTATTTTATTTTATTTTTAATATTTGTTGCTATAAAGTTGCTATTTTATATTATTTTTAGTATTTGCCGCAACAGAAATACCTACATAAAAGGCATGAAGACTAAAAAAATCTATTTAGTCCGTCAGTTAGATTACCAAAAAACAAATTGGACACGTATTTTTTTTTTCGTTTCTCAATCAAAAAATGACGAAGATACATATGCGCCTTGAAATTTTGTGTGACGTCACTATTAGGTACAATTTTACTAATAGTGACGTCACAAGCCCCCCTCTCCTGAACTTTATAGTTTGTTTTGGCTCTGTATCTTCGTAAATTTTTATTGATTTGATAAATAAAAAAAATCGTGTCCAATATTTTTTAGTAATCTAACTGCCGGACTAAAAAGTTTTTTTTAGTCCTCATGCCTATTTGTGTAAATTTCAACTGTCTTGCTATCGCAGTTCTTGAGACAGACAGACAGACAGCGAAGTCTTAGTAATAGGGTCCCGTTTTTACCCTTCGGTTTCGGAATCCTAAAAATTAGCAGTTGTGCACGAAAACTGTGACTAACGACGGCTTAATCTACTTGCTGTGGACTATGTTTTCCGTTTTCTAGTTTCTTTCACATATCGCTTGGTTAAAATTATACCGTATACCGTATTGCCGTGTGGTTTCCGGCTTAGAATAGACCACCCCATGTCTTCCCATGGGTGTCGTAAAAGGCGACTAAGGGACATATGGCTGATGGATGGGCAGCAGCATCTATTAGCTCAACATTTGCATCTTATTGCGATCACCAATCCGTCTGCCAAGCGTGGTGATTATGGCAATATCCCTCTACGATCCTGGCTTGCCAAGGTCTGTTAAGAGGAGGCCCATGTTCAGCAGTGGACGTCAACGGGCTGTTGTTGATGATGATGATGATGATGGTTAAAATTACAGCTTATAAGCCGAAAGATTTCGACAAACTTTAGTATGAAAAGCTAGAGCAATAAACAATAGAACTAGAACTGAGCATTTTGATGTTCAGTAAATTTGTCATACAATTATTCGGTCGGACTATTGCAGCGAATAGCAATGGTAGCTCCGTGCTGCTCTGGTTTCAATTGACTCAGAACGTTTCGCATTATATTGTAACTAGTTGAACATATATGACTCACAACGTCAGTGTCGTCATCTTAATTGATACAATTTATATACTTACACAATCCTAACTAATAGAACATGATAACAATTAACAATCACCGGACGACTAGGCGCGGCGAGCGGTTTTACCCTTTTGTTGTAGACATTCCTTTAATACGCACGAAGCGATTTACTTCTTCTTTCATAATGCGTACGGCTAAGGAGTGGAATTCTCTGCCGGGGTCAGTTTTTCCGCAACGCTATAATCTGCACATCTTTAAGACTAAAGTGAACAGACACTTTCTAGTCAAGCGTGTATTATCGTTGGCCTTATCTTCGCCTTTCATCAAGCGAGATTATGGTCAAACGTAAGCCTATCTACACTATATATTAATATTATAAAGAGGAAAACTTTGTTTGTTTGTTTGGTTGTAATGAATAGGCTCAAAAAGTACTGGACCGATTTCAAAAATTCTTTCATCATTCGAAAGCTATATTATCCACGAGTAACATAGGCTAAATTTTATTTTGGAAAAAAATTGGGTTCCGTAAGATATTTCTAACACAAGGTATAAAAAATCAACCAGAAAAGTTACTTATTTTGCGTACGCTGCCTAAACTATAAACCTAAAGATAGAACCATAAAATGTTGTAATTAATTGTAGATCTTATAAATATCTACAAAAAAGTCCGCGACACACTATACCTATCTATGTCGAGTGAGGCACAACAACCATTTTTTTATATAGAAATCTTGAATTTTTGGACTACATTTAAACGCGTTTATTTTATTACTCATGCTATTAATCCTTATCAAAATTCATTGGTCTTTGAATGATTAAAATTGGACGTTTGGTTTTGAAGTTATGGCGAAATTAAAATATTACGATTTCTGCTGCACGGCCCGTTGCCAGGTCTAATAATTTTAGATTTCTTTCTTAAAACTACACCTACGCAAAAGTTCTTCTCAGAGCTAATCAACAGTTCTTCTCAGGGCTAACCAACAGTTCTTTTCAGGCCTAAACAACAAATCTTTTCAGAGCTAGAATATTACACGCTATTAATATTTTCTTGAACATTTGAAAATGCCTAAAATGCCTATTAATTACATTTAAATATTTTCATAATTAACAACTTTAACATCCACAGAAAGACAATCTGTGCAGCCTGCGGTTAATGACTGCGTCGTCGATGTTTATGTCGGTGTCTGTGAATTGACCTGGGAATCATTTTGCTGACCGTGTCTTTCCTGGGTAGGCTTTTTGCAGCGGTAACCAACATCCGCACGGAGCCGCGGGCGACCGCTATAAAACAAAGTCCCCGGCCGCGTCTGTCTGTCTGTCTGTCTGTTCGCGATAAACTCAAAAACTACTACATGGATTTTCATGCGGTTGTTACCAATCGATAGAACGATTCTTCCGGAAGGTTTACGTATATGATTTGTTTAGTTTATGTGTACATTTGACTAATATATATTGATATTTGTCAGAGGTGTCGGATAAAATTAAGCCATTTGGGAGCTTTCAACGAAAACGCTGCCTAAACCCTATGAGATATAACAAAACAATGTATGGCGGAAATATTCTTCTCTTTTAGATCTACAAAAAAGTCTGCGCTAGCATATGTCTATCTTTCAAGGTTAACTTGCTATATCCATTATATCTTTTAGACAAATGATCATCGCTAATGCGGTAATTGTAAAGCTAAAGCTAATCAGACGGATTCAGTATTTATCCTTATCATTTCAAATGAGTTAATATTCTTAAGCATTTCATGCAGATTATTTTATCCTTTACCCTACACTATATACTTTAAATGAATAACTTAGAAGTTATCGCAAAATAACAGCGCGTGTTTTAGGTAGGCCGAATGCGATTATGCGCGCTCGATCCTTAAGAATTATAGGGCAATTTTTTTGTTTTGTGTTCGTTGTATCTATGATGGATAGATACTTGAATACCTATTTATTTAGTGTTTGTTGTATTGTTAGTCCTGAAGAGTATAGGTATTTCATACGATAAAAGTATACCCACCTACTTATTTCACTGAGTTTTAGTAGACCGTACCTATATTAATTTGTTTCTGTTTGTTTTGACCAAATTTCGCCCGTTTGTTAGAGGTTTAAAGACATTCTGTAGTATATGTATCAGTATTGTACCCGTGCGAAGCCGGGGCGGGTCACTAGTATTTAATAAAAAAATAAAAATTGACTTTACTTATCGTCATATACACTGGCCTTAGAAGAAAAAAATTAAAAATTTAATTAAAATGGAATGCCCTTTGTAACGTTTATTCAAAACTTTTAGTTGACAAAACACTCAGATGTAGGCACACGTAGTGTGGCTTGTGCCATTCTCAAAGTTTACGCAAGTACTCTCAAGTTAAATGAAAGCAATTTTCAAAGGCCTCACTTTAATTAACTTCAAAAACAAATGAATTCATTATGTCACAAACTTATTTTTCCTATGGCGTGGCGTCTTTGAATTTATGCTTACAAGTTTTACTGGTAGAATTCTGTGGGGTTTTGTATAACTAAATGTTTGTACTTGTGTTAAGTAAGATAATTATCAACAATAAATTAACCCAAAATTACTAGAAAGGAGTGATAGCAGTTTCTATTGAATATCGGTTTGCATCCAATATGTGAAATATAATATCGTCTATACCGCTAAACAAAACCACGGACGCTTGATTCTAATACAGAATTGTCATAATTATTACGAAAATAACGTTCAATCTTGATTTTGAAACATATAACGTGATCGTTTTACAAGACGAGGAAAAGCAGCAAACATGATATCTCAATTTTACTAAACTGAAATGTCTTCTTTAATTCAAAAATTTTATATTATTAGTCGAACGAGTTATGCATCCAATATTCCTTATGAAAAAATTGTTTAATCAAAATATCTATTTAATAATAGTAGTAGTAATAGTCTTTTTATTGAAAATATAATAGGCCAGATTTAATAAAAATATAAGTAGAACAATAATAATACATAAAATATATGTATTAGGATATAAGCGCTAAAATATGTCCCTCTGAAAGTGTAATTTAAAAGAAAATTTCGTAAAGTTGTTCTAGATCCTATTAATTCATACTATTTTTATTTTACTACTCTATTTTCACAGTAGCAGACCTTATGAATTTTTGATTTTTATGCATTAGTTTCATGGGCGAAGCTCTTCTCTTGAATAACATAATGTAGGTACTTACTCGTCTGAACTCTAGAAAAATGATAATGCGTTTTAATTTAGTATGAGAGATGCAACATTTTACGTCTTTAGAGCAGTAAGAATTTTAATATTCGTCTTTTGAAACAGGTTCGTAAAATCCGAAGAATAAAGGCTCGGTTGAATGTTAGCTAGTTTTGTTTAGCTTTTTCTCAGGACAATCGCTTGGATGTTGGCATAACCTTATTTACTTCCAGTGCCATCTCCTTAAGAGAATTGCTTTAGGTATAGGGATTCAAAATAGAACGGTACGTGCAAACTGTGAGATCGTAACTTCCCAGAAGATGACAACAAAGGATCAAATACAAACATGATCATCGTAGCGTTCTCGTTGAGACATTGTGGCGTAATGGGAAGTTGCGTCACAGAATTCTAAGTACAAGGCTGAATTGATATATATAAGATGAGTAACTAAAACAGTTACTCAGTATTGAGATTAATTGACTTAGCTAACGTTAACGAGGTGGGTTTTATTTTTTACGTAATATAAACGCATACTTATTCTTCTTTTCTTCATATCGGATAAGCTCTTCATAAAACGCGTTTCTTTCATGCTCACTAATTCTACATCATCAATATCATCAAAATATACTAGTACAAGGTTGCGGGTAAAATACTATATTATTATGCTAATGTCGGTGCCAAATCGCATATGAATCCGTTAAGGGATTTTTATGTGAAAGAGTAATAAACATTTTATATTGTTACACACTTTTGAATGTATAATACTTATTAGTAAAATATTTAACCTATTTGCGATATTGCAAAGAATAGACGCAATTTTCTCTCAAAGGGGATACGAGCTCAAAGTGATTCTATTTACTACCTACCTTGTAAAGGAGAGCTTTTGAATTTTTATTATTTTGTAAGAATTTCAATATTGTTTTACTATTTATTAGGTCTTGTGTTTTCTGTAAGATATTGCGCTGTATTTTATTATATGCCGTGATTTTTTGGTATTTTGATGATTTGCCATTAGTCTTACCTACTATCGAAACGTAACATTAAAATTTCAAAATAGATATAAGTATGTTTTTTACAAAAAACTTTGCCTTCATGGAGACGGCAATGATATTATTATTTCATTATGTACATAGCAAAATGAGCAATTGTACCTTGCAATAAACGGTTATATAGGTTGTATAAACGAAGGTTCGAAATAATTTTAAAGGGTATTATAAAATTATATATATTATTATGTATTTATGGGCTAATTATAACTATATTTAATTAAGACTGAAAACTTTACGTGCTACGTAAAGTTTAACATACAAGCGATTTTAATTTAATTGGTAGAATATAAATATGAGTACGTAGGTACAGGTAAATTAGCACGGTCTTCATTAGCTACTATATTAATTAAATATTATTTTACTTACCCTCAATTGTTCAAATCATGCCTGGATCTGAAAATAAAAAAAAACCGTTACATTACAATCGTTAAAAGGCTTATTCATTTATGTTTTGAATTGAAAACATGAAATTATGAAGTACTCTCAAACTCGTGTATTGTTTTTTTTCGTAAAATGTCCACAACTGAATATGGGCCTCTCCCGAGGGGCGTTTTGCCATAGTCATCACGCTTGGCAGTCGGGCTGGTTATCGCTGTTGTATATATTGCTATAACATCATATGATATAGATGATGTTATAGCAATTACGAGCAACTCGGATTTAACGCACTTTCCGAGGCACGGAGCTTAGTCCTCAACCAACCCGACCAGGAAGAGAATTTTAGATTTCTTGCCCGGAGCGGGGATCGAACCTACGACCTCAAAAATTTTAAGCGAGTTTTTTACCGCTATGCCACGAAGTTTGCCTTCTTTTACACTTAGGATAACCACATGGTAAGAAAGGCTGATACCAAGAATGTTTACATTGAAAGTATTCGTAAGCCGCAGGGCAGAATAATGTTCTTTGTGTTATTACAGATATAAATTGTCCTCCTTCGTCTTTATTAGGAAACAGATGTTTACAAAATCATTTCATCTAGAATGTCTACAAAAATATGTTTTAGCTATTTTATACGATTACTCTTAAAACAGGGATCGCTATTCTGGGGTACTGCCTATCTGTTTTATAATTATGCAGACAATTCTTATCGAGTGAAATAGCAATTCCTCTTACACAGATACAATGATAACACAAAACACAAATGGTTATTTAAATACCAAATTGCCAAAGTCACATTATTCACAAAGACAAATTTAACATTTTTTTTTTTTATTATGTTCTTGTGATTTTTCCCTTAGTTTTTTTCTAACCCGCCAATTATGGACGTGAAATTTCTGAGAAGAACTGGCAATAGGCAAAAAACTCAAAAAAATCTTTTAAACAAAATATATATGAGATATTACAATAAGTTTATCAAAGCAAGTCACTCTCAAGCCGTTTTATCGTTTCAGAATCCGCCATTTTATAATAGGCTTTTTTTTCAGTTTGATTTTTAAATAGGCTTTAAAATTTACAGATTTTTTTAAATTGAAAGTATGTTATAAAAACGTATACAAGAATTGCTTATTATTTTATCTATACCTACTAATATTATAAAGCTACAAAGTTTGTTTGTTTGCTTGAGCTTGCTAACCTCCGAGATTTGAAGCCAGCAAAATACCCCTACGCCACTGAGGTTGTCAGTTTTGAGGGTACCAAACATTAAATATGTACATGCCGTGATATTAAACCACACCATTTTAATAAATCCGGACAAGTTATTCCGTTTCATGACAAATTAAAAAAAAAAATCCGCTCTCTCGTAATATTTGTACAAATCAACGTTCTGTATGTACCTACTATATATATCTCATTGGTATAAATAAATAACAATTAAAAATCTTGTTATTTTAGGTAGTAGTAGTATTAGCTACCTATTATTTAAATAGAATGGCTAAAGTGACTTACCCAAGTCAAGTTCAGTTTTGAGTTTATTATTAAAAATAAATAAGTTCCCACTTATTTATGTTTACTAATAAACTCAAAACTGAACTAAAATAATATAATCATTTCAAAACATTTTTCCAAAAAAAATAAGGAAAAAAATTTACAATAAAAACAAACCACTAACGAAACAGAATTAAAAATAATTTTATGGTTATTTACATAGAGGTTTTATGCACAACATGTAGAATGTAGTAATGTAGGTTGTCACTACAATATACTATTTGCTATAAAGACATACAGCGATATATCATAGCATTCTTTGTAGAAGCCCTATAGACGAGTTTATACATCTATTTTTAATGATTTTAGAGATCCATGCGAAGGAATACCTAATAAGAAAATAGCTGAAATAAACAGCTATGTATCCACACCTGTGAACCGTTTAGTTGTTTGTCAAAATAGTATAATATAATAGTACTTTTACTTGTTTTTATTGTTCCGTACCTAAAAAGTAAAAACTGAACCCTATTATTAAAACTCCGGCGACCGTTTATCTGTCAACAATAAGTAATTTACATGTTAAATTGCACTAAAGACATGATTGTGCTCATGATAACAAACAACTTTTACTATGGCACCAAACCTGAAATCGGTCACTAATTACCAGTCACCCTATATGTTATATATGTTATGTTGTAGTTATTCATATACATATAGTAGACTACAACCATTCCTAAAATTTGTTCAAAAAGTGTCATCAATCTCAAAAGGCTCATCCATAAATTATGTTACCACTAGAACTAGTTCCTCTAACACCCGTGTGGTTACATTTAAGGCTCGGATGCACGTTAGGATTCCACTTCACAGTCAAATTTATGCTTCCTAGTCTGTGTTCACACGGGCTTAGAGCTTTAATGGCACCTAGCTTATTCAATATATGAAGGCACCGGTGGCTAAGTGATTACGGTAGTTGCTTCTAGATCTGGTGTTCTGGGTTCGATTCCCACCTGAGACAATTACTTGTGTGAACCACAGATAATAGTTCTGGTTTTTTTATATAGGGACGGATATATGTAGTTAACCCCGAGGCTTTTGCTACTTCACCGGGCATAAAGGCGAGCAGAGCTCCAGCCTAGATAAATGGTTTAAACACTACAAACTAAGCAACCTGCGCAAGAGGGCGTCCCCTGTGGGACTTCGACCTCGGCTCAGGGCGGTCGCTGACGGGGAGATTGAGGGATTATGGCTTTTAGTTTTATTTTGAGGGGAGTTTTGTGCAACTGTCGCTCTACTTTATAGTTCACGGGCTTCTCGGACTTCGGGTCTACGAGGGCATCGGTCAGGGTGTGCTTTGTGTTTGTAAATTGAGTGTTTGTAAAGTCCCCTGAGTCACAGGGGTTAGTTTCCATGGTGCGGGATTTGTCTTTTTAAGAATACGAATATAAAACGCCCATTCGTCCAGGAAGGCTTATGAAGTTCCTACGGGAACGGGAGTAACGGGGGAAAAACCGTGCTCAGGAAGCTAGTAAAAATATAAAATTAAATCATAAAAAAGTAAATATATTGCAATACGCGCATAACTTAATAACCACTTGACTTATTTAACTGATATTTCTTTATTGTGTGCATAATAATGAGGACAAGGTTTATATAGAACATGAACATGGAAAAACCTTTGAAAATTACAGAATTTTATGAGTATGTACCTGCTTTATTGCGCCGTACACTAAAAGCTAGTAGATTTGCGATACAATAGTAGGGTATAAGTAAGATAACAGTACTTACCTATCCAAAACCTTCAACGAGAGCTCTATCAAAGCTCGAGTTTGTTTGTGAAACAAACTAGTGGTCGAAACTAGGGCAGTTACGTGCTAGAGCTTAGAACAACAATGGCGTGTAAACAGACTTAAGAGGGTGACCACAGTGTGAAGTGTAAGGTATTAGAGCCTTAGAACAGTGTTCCGCAAAGTGTATGCCGTGATACTTTGGTGTACTGTCGTCATCAGTTGGTTAAATAAGGTTCATGAATAATAATAATCTCATGTAGTTAAATATACGGACAGTAGAAAAGTTTCGATTAATACATAATATATACATATAAAGGTATGTATGTAATACCGATATTTCATTTGTGGAACAAAAGAAGTTTGCCTTAGAGTATACATAGAGCTATAGTGCTTCGGTGCTGTGTCGGTATCATGAAAAACTTGAAGCTCGCTCAAGTCTTTCGTGATACCGACACATCATCTCGAGTTCTGACTCAAGGAAGAGATTTAGCCGAAATGTGTAACATATAGTCGATTTTGTGGCAGGCTTTAGAGTACAACTACGCACATAGCGCAGATAAATAAATTACCGTGACCCGTTGTAGTTTTATGCTATTGTGTTTGTTGGTCTGTAAGGTCTCTGGGTCTTTATTACTTAAAAATAAATGGTTAGTTATTTGGACTATGTTGGTGCGGTTCGTTTTGTAAATAGGTGTAATGTATAGCAGAGTGCATTCACCGTGAAAATAAATATTTATATTTATTAAATGTTTATTCTGCGAATCACTTTTGCAGCTTGGTATTATAAATATATATCATTATGATCTCAATACGTATTAAATATAGGTTGCTGATTTATTATAACCACTATTTTTTTGGTCCAGAGGCCACGGTGTTGTTCACATACGTACGCTCTTCACAGGTACAGTCGAAGAAGGATGTCGATGAAAATAATCCAAAAATAACTACCGAAGACAATACTGAAGCAAAACAAGTTTCTACCTTTACTTAATTATCTTTTTGTGTAGGCAATATTTTTCGTGTCACCAAGCATTAAATAAGGTTTTAAAATATCCTTGAACTGTTCTTCGTAGGGAAATAATAATATAAAGGGGACAAGAATGCGAAGGGAATTCTAATTGGATTTTCTTAGTCCTTTTATATTCTTATTCGTTCTGGTTGTCACGGTTCCGATTGCTGGCAATAAAGTCAGGAGTGCGTTACAATCTCAATATATTTCTTATCAATAATTTAGAATTCTACATCATCTTCTCATCAGTGATTAAAACATAGATATTTATTTATTCTCTTAAAATAAATAAATTGTTTTTTGGAGATAAAAAAATGGCTTACTAATGACGGATTAGGTACGTACGTCATTTTATACACTTTTGTTTTAATGTTCAATTAATTAAGGTTTTCCTATGATTTCCAGTGATGGAAATCAATAAATTCTCTATTGTGGGGATCTATTTTGGAGTCTGCAGCCCCGGCTGTATGGCCTCCCTTAAATCCGATCCTGCAAACCACTATAGAACCACAACAACTGACTATCAGGGCTTCAGTGAACCTAAGCTTTATTTTTAGAACCATTTATCAACAAAAAGTAATACTAATAGGTAGTAAAAATTCATGATTTATTCTAGCACAGTTTCCGAGATAAAAAGTAGGTACTTAACCGACATTCAACCATTTCGCTACTTACACTGCAATAATGAACGTGAAAACTCGCATTTACGGTTTTAAATTTTTAAAGGAATAGAATTGTTATGTAAAAAGTAATGAATTTTATTTGGTTTATTGTTTTATTGCTCACCAGTTGTATTTATTTTCTTAACATAATTTATATCATATCAAAATAATTAAGACATGAGTGGATGAAGGTGAAACAATTTTGAAAATTCTTTTACTAATAGAAAACCACGTCATTTATGAATATCATAAGCTATGTATATATTATATGTTATATATTTTTGGTTAAAGTTTCTACGGGAACGGGATCTACGCGGGTGAAACCGCGTGGGACAGCTAGTATTATGTAAACAAAAACTCGTTAAAATTTGCTTAAGCTTTTTAAATTGTATTTATAGTAGTTTTTATTGGGGTGGCCAACTTAATAAGAGCTAAGATCGACCATATGGCATGTACAGGGTAATTTTTAAAACATTAACAAACTTTCAGGGGTTGAAAGGACTGTTAATTATAAGAAATTTTTACTATGGGACCACTCCTGAAAGGGTAGGGGTAGGGTAGGGTAGGGGTAGGGTAGGAGTAGGGCAGGGGTAGGGTATAAAAGTCCACCCGTGCGAAGCCGGGGCGGACCGCTAGTATGATAAATAGGCAATTTTCAGATTCAATGTCTGTGGTACGTAGGTATTTGTAGACTAATATGGACTAAAATATAACTTTTGATTGTATAAGTTGATCGATTGTAATAGCTGCCGGGATCGACCAACCGATCACGATCGACCGGTTGGCTATCTCTGATCTATACTATATTATAGAGACAGAAAAATTATATTTGAGAGTGTTACTTAACTTCTGAATACCACACCCCACCATTAAGTTACTAATATGAATAACTCGTGTTTCGTGGTAACTTTGTCATTACCACGAACTGATCTACAAATATTATTACTCTACTGATGAAAGTCGAAACATAAATCCTTGCGGTAACATGAATGTTATCCATAAATAAGCTAGGCGTTTTTAAAGATTGTATGAAAAAAGCTAATCCGTATATTAATTTCGAAGATCTATTAGGAACCGAATAAGTTTATGGCTAAATCTTATATTTCTGTTTCTCCATAAGTATTTGTCGTTATTTCTTAACAGTTATGTTATTAATTACGAAAAAGGCCAACCATTTCCTATAGTACCTGCTTTGTTTTGCACAATAGCTGGTCCCATATTTAGGCTCTTAGAGCATCCCTCAATAGGCATTCTAACATTGCGTCCGTTCCACTATTCTACAAAACTTGATGCCAAATTGAACAAAGGGAACAACACTTGCACTGCTTACAAAGCACTTTTAGCTTCTATAGACGAACGCTTAGTTATTGTACTAAACTTGAACTAGATGTAAAGTGAGTTGTTTTGTTAGTTTGTCCTTCGTTTACGGCAAAATGGATCGATCAATGATTATATTTATATTTATATATAAGGTCAAATAAAGTCAAAACCAACATCACTTTTTACTACGGCAAATGAATATTTTTACCTAAAATACTTATATATTTGTTTTAACGGTTTCTAGATTTTATCGGATAGTCAGGATTCTTATGGCGAAATAACTTTTTTGCAGATATTAAATCATAAAAATAATTAATTATAAAAAAAATAACAAAAAAATAAAACAATATATAATTAAAATGATTTCAGCCATTTTCTTGCGACGCACGAGACCACCGGGGGACCAACGTGATATGTTCACTTATATCAGTTTAGATTCTTTAAATTTATCAAATCAGTCTTATCTTATCACACACTCAGGTGCAACTAACTTAAGCCAGGATTAACAGTGCATCATTACTACGCTCCCCTTGAGAAGCATAATATCAGCTTAATACCTTAGCAAGTACTGCTATAGTTTACTTTTTCGGTCACGTACAAGGTTTCTTATACATTGTTTCGATAAAGTTTTGTATTGCTTTTAATTCTGCATTGCTTCATAGAAAATAAATGAAATACGTTCGAATTTCATCTTTTTAAATTTTAGCTTAGCCCCAGAGTGATACTATTATATTTCGAGAAGAAAATATATAAAATAAAATATATTGATAATTATTATTTCAAGTACAAAAAAAATAGGTACTAGTATGTGTTTACACTCAATACTTACGATCTTGTTTACTCTTCTGTACCTCGTTAAGAGCTCAGCTCGTTAAGATATGTCAGAAGGTTGGCATTTCAATAAAACTGGCATATGCAAATAGGATGCCTCGACATTGTCATGATCATTAAAATTGTTTATATTTCCTTCTAGTACAAGGTTATAAAAGGTATTCAGACTAAACATTTTAGTACGATATTAGTCAATGCATAATAAAACTAATAGATAAAGCATTCACAATTATCACCAATAAACGACTTGAACGGGACGCGAAAATATAAAGTCCTCCTTATATTTTAAGCATAATAAACCCGATGAAAATGTATCTAGATTATATAACCATGTTTATGAGTATGACTAATATACAACATTGTCATAAAGCATATTAAGTAATTCATTCAAGAGAAGGCCGTTGTTGAAATATTATCAGAAACACTTTCGGTATAAGCTTTTGAGCTAGTGCCTATTGTTAGGATGTGCTGCCGTTGCAGGAATTGCCGGGCGATGTAGTTGCAGTTCTTACTTATTTTTTTCGGAGAGCCTCTTTCATAAAAGAGGCAGTGTCAAGGCATCCGGTTACCCACTAACGACCCGGGTAAAAAAGTGAAAAAAACAATTAAGCTGAACAATAATTGTGCTTAAGGAGTTTATTTATACCAAATAAAATCGGCCAGTAATTAAAATAATACTTAGAACAACGACTTCAGGCGTGTTGAAGGCCATTCCGATTGTTACAATCATTTTTGACATCAATTTTCTTCTGAAGCTCATTAGATTCAGTCTAATGAGACTCAGTCAAAAGAGATTAGAGTTAGAGATTGTATTTTTTTTACTGATTCGGATTACGGTCCGTTAAATTTTCTGTGCATTCTATTTGATTTTGGTTGATTTATAAATGTTCTTTTTCAACTATTTATATTATTTGGGAGCTCAATGTTCATACAACTTTATTTTACCGACTAATTTGATTTTATATTTCAAGTTTTAAAACTTGAACCTAATTTACAATTCAGAACTTAGTCCATTAAGCTTCACATATAAAATGAATTCATAAGTAAGTAACAAATTACAAACATGAGGTAAATAAGATTGCTTTTTTTCAGTCTACGACCGAGAAATGTATTTACATAATAATGGCCATTGAATTATGCATACAGAGTTGATGAAGTTCAGGAGCAGACTCTCCTGTGTGTGTTGGTAAAACTGTAACAAACAGTACTGTATATCTAAGTAGACACTTTTAATAGCCTATTCACAATTCCATGTTAAAGTCTGGCTTTCTCAACATAGAGCTTAGTTTGCATCAATATTTTAACATTCGGTACCTATAGCAACTTTTTATCTTAAAAATGTGTTATATCTTTTTGAGATACAATCCTTACTATATTAATTAATATTATAAATGCGAAAGTAACTCTGTCTGTCTGTTACGCAATCACGCCTAAACTACTAAACCGATTAAAATGAAATTTTGTACAGATATAGTCTAGAGCCTGAGAAAGGACATGGGTGAAACCGCGCGCGGGAAGCTAGTAAGTCAATAAAACCAAGTTATCGTTACGTTACCAATTTTATGAGCGTAATTTTATGGACTTATTGTATTTTTTAAATAAAATTTATAATTTGATTACTTTTATTATGTATGTACAGGACAATTGGGACATGTAGTCTCATCATCATCATATTTATTTTTATATTTATTCATACCTCTTGAAAATGGGAGGAATGTTAATAAGTGGTTAGGGTTTTTCAACATATTCATAAATTGTGATGTTTGTCTCTAATAGCGGCTAGAAGTGTTTGTCCCTTGTGGCGTCGCAACCGGGACGGACCGGGATCTAAATTAATTAATAAAAACTCGCAGCGGTTCTCTTCATTGTAGCACGTTCCCCGAGTGCCGTTATTTAATTTGCACAGCAAATAAGCATTACCATTCAATGAGTTAATGCTTCTAGCATTCTGGGAACAAGTAGTATATTTAGATGTAGAAGATTTAAAAATAAATTTGCTACTTTTAGTAGTAAATTATGTATTATAACATACTCATATTACGCAAAATAACTATTTATTTTTATATCACAGCGTATTTATGAGATCTACGCTAGTCACGAAATTTTATGGTGATAATATATTTTCTGAATAGGTTTCCTTAATAATGAACGGTATAAATAATGTCGCTCCATTTGTATGTCAGAATAAAGATAATCTTTCTAGTATTTTTTATCGGTATTTAATGGGAAAGCAATAACATTCGTTCCGTAATCCATTTATTTAATCCGGCGGCGTGGGGTTTAGTCTGATATCAGCTGCAGATTGAAAGTTATTATATGATTATAGCAAATAGGGACTCGAGTTTGAGTACTGAGGTCCTCGAAATCAGAAATTCGGTGTTCCATCCGTGTTGTTGCCTCAGAGAGCATATCAAAATGACGGACGTGCGCTATCCTTAACGATTTTGACACTTAAGGAATATGGATAGATCATTCCCGGAAATCAGTCAGCATAAGGATATAAATCCATAAGAACATACCTATGAGGTATAGCTTATATATTTTGTGTTATATTAGCTGCGGAACCTTGGCCTCCTCCCGAGTGAGGGTTTTGCCATATTCCACACTTTGCAGCCGGGTTGGTGACCGCAGCATTATGTTATAACACACAAGGAAACGCTGCTGCCGGTTCCCTGTTATACACATTTGTTAAAAATACTTATAACAATCGGGACCAACGGCTTAACCTGGCGAGGCACCTCCGAGGTAGTCACTCAACCAACAAGACCCGGAAAGTAATTTTAGGATTTACATAAATATTTCTGGTCCGGCATGGGGATCTAACTCACTTAAACTTAAACTGACTTATAGCGCTACGCCACTCAGGTTGTATTACAACCTCAGTGGAGGTTGTAATACAACCACGTATTATACAACCATACTTATGTATCACGAATCACAAGAATCCGGTAGAATTAGTTGGTAATTACCAGTAATAAATCTTGGGAACTTTATATTCGTACTTGAACATCCACCCACATACCCATACAACGAGAATATCACTCGCAACAACAAATGCTTAAACAGCAATAGGTCTACATTTTCTCCGCTGCCAATCAATAGTCACGTTGATGAAATGCAACTGCGATATGAAACAGCCATAGTTTGTATAGGTATTCATGTAGGAATTCCAAACATGATTTGTGAGGCTGAATCTATCGACAGAATAACCAAGTCATGTGACACGATACGACTGCGTTACTGGAACATTAGGATAATTGATTCTGTATCTTCTATACATGTTCGTGTTGTATATCTACCTTTGTGCACTATTGTGCTTACACTACATAAATACGAACAATTTATTTTATTAATTTCAAATTTCAAAATGCCGATTTTTTGAATTCTGAATTATTCGAAAATAAGAAATTCGATTATTAAACAGCCAAATTTTCAAAATTCTTAATGTCGAACGGTTACGATTATCAGCACGCAGAATAATAATCCTAAATATAATAAAATAGAGAACCTTTAAGGGAGCCTTTGATTCTTCGGACTTTTGAAATAGCGGAAAATTAAAATTCGGTATACAATATTTCGGTAGAGTCTTTACTACCATGTTAACATGAAAAAGTAAGAAACAAAGCAAAGGCATAATAATAATGAACATTTTTTGGAAGGTTCGCCTTCGTCCAGGTCACTAGGACCTTAATATTGAGCCGTATTTGACTCAAAATAAATGTAACTTTATAACTCAATAATAATTGAATTGGTATTCAATTTTTCATTGCGTGGTTACGGTTATAGACGTTAGATTGGTTATGTCACAGGCGTAGCGGTTTCAGGCAACTATTGATTGACTGTCTGTATTAAAAATACAATTGTTTCTATATAGTAATTGTCATGTTTCAGGAGCCTATCACATGCCTACGGAAGTTGTCTGTAATATCAGGTAAAGTAATTAAATGTGAATCGTATTTTTTTCTGTAAATATTCACTAATGTATATGAGGCCCAATATCCGTGAATATCCCCTACGCAAACAGGGTGGAATACATGTAACAAAATGTAAGTTTAGAAGTTCATTAAAATCTAAACCTTATTTAGGGTATTTTAAGATATTTTTTAGATTTCATCTATAAATGGTCCTTCGAGTCGGATTAGATTTGTAGTGACTAGCAACCTAAATCATGATATTAAAAATATGACATAGCCTCTATCTATATCACCCGCAGGAATGTCAATAGAATTCCAATGATTATATTTTCTAAATTTCATTAAGAACATTTGGATAAAAACCCTTCGTGATCAGGCGCATTATGGAGTTCCCACGGGAACTTGATAAACGCTAGAGAAACCGCGCACGGGTAACTAGTAGTCTATAATTAAGTTATTCCAGACGCAAAAATATGCATTCTGTACTTTAAACATACGTCATTAGAGCCAGGTGTCATAATAATTAAGTAAACATTATCCTTTATTGAGTGAAACCAATAGCTATCTGCTATTCACTACGCTGATAGCTGCGGCATTAGTGAAATAACGTTTAGATCCAAGTAATAATTTAACCCGGCTACGTTGCACTGTGGTGGCTAAGTCCAATATAAAGTTGCCCTAGCTAGGAACTGCGGTATAGATTTAAGCTTTGTGAATATTCTGGACTGCTTCATAATCATTGTAAACTGTAACTACGTTTTATCTAACTATACTTATATATTAAAGACTTCAGTCGGCAAAATTCTCTTTATATGATTTTATGGATTTAAAGTAGAAATACTTATTTTTTTATTTATCTTGTTACGCACTAATATTATTATTCCCGTATTTGGAATAAAAGGCGCCGGTCTAAGAAGAACAAATAATAATATTTGTTATAATTTTTTTCATTGACAGTTTTTATACAATCTGATCACTAAAATTTAGCATGGATAATTTTAAAAAATGGTTCGATTTATTATTCTTTGTAAAGATATACAATGTACTTATATTATTATTACATATTTTAAATGACTCAGATAGTTCTTTAATGGTATGTAAAATTGTGTCTATAGGTATTTATTATAGGTAAGTAATTGTGTATGAAGGCGTCGAATAAAGAGATTACGTAACTGTCATAATCTTCACTTCCTTAATGAGGCAATGTACGAAATTTATTGATCTCGAGTCTGTAAATAACGAAATTTAACATACACAACAAATTAACATAAGGTTTTAAAAGTTATACAAATTACAATAATAACAAATTACAAATCTGTCATTATACAAATCAAAATCATGATAGGCATATTAAAGAAGACCTAGAGAGAATCGGTCACCAAGGAGACTTATCACGTAACGATATTTAGTCATAGTTGACTTCGATAATAATGTTTTGATTACTGAACGGTTATTGTAACGCGTTTATTGAGTTATTGTATTATTAAGGCTAAGTTAACTTAATAAACTGATATACATATTTAAACTATATTTTGCATGAAAAGTAAATGCTAAATGGCGAAGAGATTTTTGTCAAAGAGTGGGTAATATCGTTATGTTGTACAAAGGTAAGACCCTGATTCTATTAATTTATTTTTATTTAAAGAAAATAAGAAATCAATTAATAGAATCAAGCGTTACTTTGCGAAAATTCATATCAATATGAATTCAAAACACTAAATATTGTTAGTTCCACTTAAAAATGCCACCCGCAAAAACAGAGCATTTTACGTTCGACTCGTCAACACCATCCTGATGATGCTCCGTAGACATCCGTGATTCTTCATGATTCTTCGTGATTCTTGATTTTCAATGTTTTTTTAGCCTATTTTGAGCATATTTTTTGCGGGTGCGAAAGCAGTGCAAAAACTTTAGAAACATTTTTTAACGAAATTAACTCTAAATATTTTGTGTTTTAATTTAGATAAATACTAATACATAATCTACTAATAAATATCCACTATAAAAAATTTATATACTACATCGAATAAAGCCCAATGTAAAAAGGCATTTATTTATTTAATTCAATTTACTTTTTAAAACGTTTATTGTTTAAAAGGGTTTTAATAAAGCCTTGTATGTAAATACATTTAATTAATGAAATATGAATACAATGGATTTTTAACATGCTTTGTTTTTTTAATTAATTTGGTTTGCTTTACGAAAGGTAAGTTATAATATCAGAAACTCGTTTTATTGTTTTTTTTTTTATGAATAATAATATGTCATTGTTAAAATGATATGTAATTATACTAAGAATAACTTTTTATCCGGAAATTATATGTATCTAAAGGAATATGCGATCTAACAGTAAAACATAAACTTTAAAAGTTATGAGTACATTAATGTGGAAAACTTTGTGTGTTAAAACGAACAAACAATGGGTAAGTTAGCTAAAGTAATTGCGACTGAAGTAGGCTACCTTCTTAAAGAAGTTGGAAAAGTTCAACAAAAGGTTGATTTTAGATAAGAAAAGAATGCCGAGGGCGGAGGACATTTTGATATTACATCAACTAGAGTGCAGTCCGCAACAGTGCCTGGTTTTCATAACATTAAAATTTAATTCCGGAAGTATTTGAGCGTAAAAAAATGCATGTTTAGATACGCGAAGTTAGGTTCTTGTCTCCTGGGAAGCCAAAAGTTTTATTTTTGTTTGTCATCACTTAGCTAAAGTATATTTCCAATATACATAATGTTATGTAGCCAGATTCGTGACCGCAGCACGAATATAAAGGTTTCTATAGTGATTTTTATTGAAACGATGGATAGACTGTGTGAGATGGCGGCTAATAGAGGAGTATGGAAGAAAAAGACCCCAAATAAATTGGGATAAGGGCAGGAGAATGATGAATGTTTTCTATTGAATGAACTATTTTCTAATATTCCATTTAGTAACAGTTTATAAAGGCATCTATTGACTGTGTGTTAAATGTATGCGTAAATCCGTCAGTCTGTTAGTACAAAGCGTTTTATTAAAATAGATACAATATATTATACATCAATTCCAACATAGAACCTACATTGCAAGATATTTATGAAACAAATAACACGGTTTATTGAAAATAGAACATTCTCGAGCGCGAATAAAATTGTAACCCATATTATCAGTTTCTCAAAGCACCTACGCGACTCTGTTTATGGAGGAATCGATATTATATATCTATTTTTGCATTGAGTTCAGAGCTAGTTCTTATTACTTTCAATTCAAAGTGCTAAAACAAATAATGTTTAGAGCAATAAATCAAAATCTCCCAGTAGGTACCTACATATAACTAAACTCTTTAGTTACCATACACAATTGTATTCATAAATGAATGCTAATACAATTAAATCATTATAAATCGTCGCACAGTTAAATAATTTCGCGGAGTATGAGCAAAGACAAAAAATCACGGTGTATATAGTTAATTTATTGAATCTATACTAATATTATAAAGAGGTAAGGTTTGTGAGGTTGGAGGGGGTTATAACTTTATCTACTGAACCGGTTTTGCTAATTCTTTTAACAAAATAAAGCCACATTATTTGTGAGTGTCATAGGTTATATTTTAAGTCAAGGTTTCAACGGGAACGGGAATTACGCGGGTGAAACCGCACGGAACAGCTAGCATAATATACAGAGACAACTTTAATATACTAAAACTACTTTTACTAATAAAAAGCGCTTTAACTATGCCAAAGTTGTCGCAGAATATTATATTAATATGGGAGATATTATTATGTTCTGTTTTTAAATGTCAAATGTTCCAACTTTACAACAATATTAAAAGGTTAACCCGCAACTGGCTCGTATCTTTTCCGTTCTATCGTAGGTCGGCGTCGTTTATTTTACTCGTATTTTTCAAACATTACCAAGCAAAGCGTCCGTTTTGTTTCAGTTTTTCCAATGCTTTATGGTTGTTCGCATAAATTTATTGTTGTTACTTTATTTCAGAGTAGCGTGTACTGTGGAGTATGTAATGTTTTTTCTCATTCTTAAATAAAAATGTTTATTGTTATTGCTCAAAATTTCAGCTCCCTCTCAGTGTGTGCGTGACATATCAATGGTGAAAAATGGCGGTGCTCCAAGGCTACCTAATGCTGAAAAGTAATATGACTTACGCTCAATTTCATTGTCACGCGCATAGCTCCCATTTTGTGAGAACCGTGGGAAACTGAGAACTCTCTCATAAAATATAGCCTACAGGTTACAACTCGATAACATAGCTTTCTTAAATTCGAATGGCGAAAGAATTATTAAAATCATTTTTTTATCATTATTTTTTGATCATTCAAATTCTAAAGGCGAAACAACTGTTGTTTTTTTTTTATTGATGTCAACAATTCTTTCGCCATTCGAATTTAAGAAAGGTTCGTTAGCAAGAATAATTTACTAATAATATAAAGAGATAACTATTTTTAATAAATAGTATAGTAGCCAAGAATAAAACCTGGCAGTAGGTATCTTACTCTGGAATATCATGAGTATATTTGGTGAATTTCATTGCTCTAGACCACGAAAATGCACATGACATTCCCAAAGTAAATGCTTTCTCTCATTTGCTCTTTAATTCCAGTATGTGAAGTATCACAAGCATGAAGAGAATGTGCATTGTGTTTCGGTATATATATTAATTTTCCCAAGTCTAAAAAAATCAAGTAAAAAAATCTTTTTTATGGATGAATACTTATTCATCCACAAAAAATATTTTTTTTGGACATATAATAATAACAGTAGAAATATATTTTACATTGTACGGACTGTGATTTATAATGATACTTTTGTTTATAGATTCCCGAATTATTTAGTAAGACACACACAATTTTTTGTGCTGCGGAAAACATAAGAAGTGGTAGGTCCTGAAAATACCATTTGACTTTTACGAGTTATAGCATTGCAAATTTTTAAATACATTTTTATTATTATGTAAATACAGAGAATAATAGTTGCAAATAATAACTAAATAATAATATGAAGGGATGATACCTACTAATCGATTACAAATTCAACTGAGAATTTCATTTTACTATACCGAGTTATTTTTCTACGTGACTCTATACTAAAATGATTGGCTATATTTTCAGACACTTTGAAAGTCTGTCACACTGTCAATATTAGAAAATATTTATGAACATTTTATTTCTTACCAGTATTTACGAAGATATGTTAAAAATAATAATAAATAACTGATTCTTAACGCCGTCACTCACACATATTTATAAATTTAACCTTTATTGTATTTATGTTTATGTTTTAGAACTGAAACACATGACGTTCCCCGAATTTCCCCGAATATTTACTTTGCGAAGTAAATTTAGAATAGTTAGTTAATAATAAGTTAGGGTTATTTTAAATTTGATACTTTTTGTTGTTGTATTTTATTAATTTACGTAAAATGCTATGAGTAAATAAAAATGACGATTAAACAAAAGCTAAAACAACATCTTGATCTTGTCCTTTGATTACTAAAATAATTAGTTAAGTTTTCCAATGATGAGGCACCTCGGCGACTTGGCAAAAATAGCGGTATAACATTTTACACAAAAAAAAAATTAAAACTTTTAAATTTCGCTTAAAAAACAAGATAGTCAAAGTCAATAATATCTTTATTCATATAGACACAATTCAAAAAATTTAATTCATGTTCTTAAAAGATAAATAACTTTCTTCGACAAATTGTTCGCATAAACCTCTAACTTTAGATTTAGTATTTTTTTGGTTATACCTCTCACTCAAAAAGCTGCGCCAAATGAAAATCCCTACGAAATAATTTTATTCATTTGAATTTGATCTGCTCATTTTTTCTTTAACAATATTCAACGATTCAGATGCAGTTTTGAAGGCGCAATATTTTTTTATCTGCGGCCCGAATTTAACCACCCCCCTAACTTAGTTTTAATATTTTCTTTTTGTTAAGAGTGATACATTTACCCTTAGAAACGTGTTATAAAGAGATTTATAAATTTCGGCGGCTAGCTGAGTCACCGTGGCCGTATGTTCTAGGCATTATAATACCTAACATGCAAGTTTGAATCCTGCCGGTAAGGCGTTCTTAATTTATTATCCTTAATTTTAAACTTAGAAATACATGATCCTTGTTTTTTATTTTATATATTATTAACTTCTTTGCTACTTGATAACATTAAAAAAAAACTTTTACAATTTTAAAGAACCGTAACATGGTAATTATATTTGAAAATAATGTTAACATTATATTTAAAAGAACAAACATCTTGAAAGAAGATAAACAATCAACAAAGTTTATGATGTTTAAAGATCAAAAACACAATCTCATCACTAAAGTATACGATACGATATGAGTAAAATAGCACGAGTATTGATGAAGAACGGTTCTATAAAATGCATTTCATGCGAATGGTTTGTGAAACAGGTTGCCGTCTACCACAGTTAGTTCATCCGTGAAATTGTCGCAATGGAGAAAACTTTCGTACGACTCAATTCCATGCTTGAACTGATACTATGATTAGATAGGTAGATTCTAATCGTGTTCGAATCACTTGTTTGTATTACGTAAACTTCGTCGAGCGTAACTGTACGGGATCAAAAGAATTGAAAAATCTTCTGTTCTACAATTGTCTAAATCTGTTTTGATTAGAACCATTGCTTTTGTTTCAGATTAGGAGTTACTTAGAACTTTTATTTAAAAGCAGTTTATCTTCTTACGATTGTACATAATGTTCGTACATTAATGCAAAAAAAATAGCCAAATGCAATGTAATTAAATTAGAAAGCATCAAACATGGTAGGAAATTAAAAACGCTTCCCAATATTTCACAGAATCTTTGAAACTAGGTTAATGGAGCAGCCTCTTAGTTGGCGCTACGCTGCGTGGGATGTATAAGGTGTAATGTTCCTTAAACGTAGTAGTTCATAAATAATATATGGAATGGATTATGATCTTTAATGTTAAGCCTGTACTTGTCCATTATTTTTACTGACATTTTAATCAATACTATTTCTATTTGTTGGTGAACACAATTTATATCCTATAATAACGTCTTATAATTTGTCAAATTTCCAATATTGGAAAGTGCTTAGCCTAAAATGTAAATTTGTATAAAGCTTGATAGTAAAAATACGATATAAATTTATACAGGAATAGCAACAATACTCGTCTTATTGATAAATAAAAGAAATGGTTTAATGCGCCGAAGCTTTAATTACGATTTGTAAAATTCTCCCAAAGCTTTATTTAATTTATAAGTAAGTTCTTTTAGAAGTTCTAAATCACCATAATTGAATCTTTGATAAACAAAATAAAAAAATTGAATATTTTTTGTGACAAGTCAGTGTAAGTATAGATTTTGTTATATTTACTCATATGTTAAATTGGTATTTTGATATACTTAGTTTATGAATTTAATTATGGTATATTTATACTTCATAAAATGGTTGCATGTATTTTTTTATATAAAACAAAATGTAACAATTTGACGGTGATGTCTTTCTGTATTGTATTTATTTAAGTAAATTACCATTATCTATAACAAATGAAGATCCAGTAATACTTTTTGATGTATCACTTGCCAAATATAGAACAAGATCGGCTATCTCTTCTGGGGCTGAAATTTTTCCAAGTGCGGTTGTATCTTCTAAAGATTTCCAAAATGTATTTTGTTCGTCCTTATTTAAAGTTATATTTTCAACAAAATCGGTTTTCACCGGTCCAGGATTTACGCAATTCACACGAACGTTTTTAGGCGCCAGCTCAAGAGCAACACATTTAGAAAAGTGGTCTAATCCTGCCTTTGACGTGCAATAGGAAAAGTTTTCTGGGTAAAATATTCTTGTAGATGCTGAACTTGAAACATTGACAATATTCCCTTTAGTTTCTATGAGATAAGGAGCTGCTAGGTGTGTTAAATTAACGCAAGAGCGAAGATTTGTTGCCATGACATAGTCGAAGTCTTGCATAGCGTTAGGGTCAAGGATACTTGCAAGCTTGAATGTGCCCACATTATTAATTAACACGTCCAATTTTCCATAATGCTCCACACTTTGTCTAATTATCTCCCTTATTTCATTATCTTTGGTGACATCGGCATTAACGACCAAAGGTTTGCAACCATTTTGTTCACAAATGTCTGCAACACATTTGAGTTTATTTTCATTTCTACCAACCATTACGAGTTTAGCTTGTTCTTTTGATAACTTTATCGCAATCGCTGCCCCTATGCCAGAACTGCTACCTGTCACGATAACCACTTTATTTTGAAAAGCCATTGTTTTTGAATTTATAGATATCACTGGGTTAATAATTATTTTACTGTCAGAATCACTAATGCACAACTGCGAGTTATAAATAGAACGAATCAAATAGTGCAACAAATATGAAATATGTCACATGACTCGTTACACTTCGATGTTTGGCTAACTTCATTCCAGTTCACTGAGTAAAGCAATTAACAGCAATTGATAAACTACTATATATGTAAATATATATCTATATATATACTAGCGGCCCGCCCCGGCTACGCACGGGTGGACTTTCATTTTAAACATTTTGGGATAAACATATATGGATTGGCTCAACTGGATAACTTTCCAAGTGATAATATAAATGATCAGTTACTCGTATCGAGCGGGATTAAAAATGATTAAATTACTAAAATGACTATTAAAAAATAGGGGTTGGTGATAGATGGGTGAAAATTTAGGGTTGTATGTATTTTATAATGCAACGTAATAAAAAAAATAAAAAATTGACAAAACTAAAAAAAGATGTTAGCGGTGGACACTTAGGGGCATGAAACATTCTCAGACCTACTGAATGAATATGCATATGGAATTTCAATATGAGTATAGTAACTAACATTGTGACAAGAGAATTTTATATATAACATATGATTTCTTATCGTAGAGTAATTGGACTCAATAGTAATTATTGTGTAGGTACTATGGTTAAAAACATTATGACGACGAAACATAATAAGATATAACTTAATATATATTAGGATTGTAATTTTATTCCTTATAAATAGTATCTCGTCTGAGGAAATAGATTTTATGGCTCTTTTTTGAAGTATTTTTTTTACCATATAATAATAAAAAATATCAAGCTAGTTTAAAACATTTCGAACTCTTTTAATTCACGGTCACATTTACTAGATCCTAATTTGATCAATCCGTTTTTCTGATCTCCATCCAAATATATTGAGGAAGTTTCAAAACTCAATCAGGGTAATGTTAACACGCGGACAAGATTCTGCAATCCCTTGTTTATAGTATAATGTAACTTGGTCATGGTAATGTGAAAGCCAGAAACTTTTCTAATGACGCCCCAACTTCATGTTCGTGCTTTCTTGACATTTATTTGTGGCTCTGTAGTATACTGTCATACGACAGTCAGCTTCTAATTTATATTATACTAGCTTCCCGCGCGCGGTTACACCCGCGTAACTCCCGTTCCCGTGGGAAATTCATAATAAAATATAGCCTATGTTCTTTCTCAGGCTCTAGACTATATCTGTACCAAATTTCATTTAAATCGCTTCAGTAGTTAAGCCGTGATTGCGTAACAGACAGACAGACAGAGTTACTTTCACATTTATAATATTAGTAAGGATTATTATTGTCAGCAACAACAAAATTGTACCATAAATATTATGTGTTACCTAATGTATTTTATAAAAAAAAAGTATATTGGTATTGACTCTATTTTGAAGCTGGTTCCGGTCGAGTTCGGTTGGTGTGTTTTTGCAGTGGAAACCTATAAAATAAGTGTTAAAAGTTATTTAAACAGTAGTAGGAGGAGTAAGTCTTTCTTAGTCCTCCTATTCTCTTTCCGATTTAATTCGTTTCGGGTCCCAAGGCAGTTTAACTTTTTCCAGGGACTTGGTGAGCCTCGGTGCCCATTGCCATTTCCACTGTGTGCCACTATTGATCCTGGCTTATAGGAAATGCAGTAGTGGGAGTGCGGGTGGGATTAGTCACAATAAAAAAATAGTCCATTATATGAGAACATCGATATAAGTATGGTAAGGGTTCAATATAAATGCCGTTTAGAACCCAACAAAATTATTTCAGAGATTTTCCGGTGAAATGAGACATTGTTCCCGCTGTCAAATTAGGTTACGTCACCCTCGAACCCCCTATATACGAAAAAATACATCGAACTCTCACTGCCTTGCCTACTACGCCGCGACGAGACGTTGTGACCACCGAGCAAACACTTTTCACATTTAATAATAATATTATTGTTCACCCGGTTATCAATAGAGAATAATAATAACTATAATACTCATTGTTATTCCTTACATCATAACATAAATCATATGTTAACTAGATAATGGACCGGACAGATGCCTTTGTGGGAACAGTGAAACAAGTCTTAAGTGTGAATGACACATTGTCTTTAGACATTACATTTAAGGGAAGGAACTGTTAAGTTGGGGACGTTTGTGTTCGTAAGAGAATTGAAACTTAGCTAGGCTCCGAAGTCTGGCATAGAATAATTGAAATATGATGTAGTTATATTTGTGTATCTATTCCTTAGCGGAGGAGTTGCTTCTGTCACCGCAAACGACGTAATCTCTAGGTATTCATCTTCTCCTACATATAGGTATCCTGTTTGTGTCTTATTCGTGGAATTTTCAATTTGTGGTGAATTGCAAGGTCTGAATCATTGGTTTGAAAATTGAGATTTACACTTTAGTTATGGATGAATCGCTTACAGAATGTAGACAATGACATTTTATGCTGATATTTTTTTAGATATCTTTAAAATGGGCTCAATGGATTTAATTTTTGATTGAACGTTCGAATTTATAAATAAAATTTCTTTCAACGATTTAATTTCTTAACTAATATAATACAAACATTTCTTTGCAACTAAAAAAGCAGACTTTATTTGAGAATAGAATAATCTAATTTTAAGCCTGAAAAATATAACTGTTCTAAAGCAGTAGGTACATTTCATTTATCTATCTTAACATAAATATCAAGAAGGAGCAAATCTTAATAAAATAACTAATGCTAAAGACTGAAACATATTTACAGAAATATGGAAGTGTGTATCTTCAATATTTCTGTAAATAAGTTTTTATGTAAAGACTTGTTTTCAATAAAAATAATGGTCGTACATATAACCGTTTGTTCTTACAGTTGTTGCTGTTGCATAGAACTAACAAATAGAAATAAACATCATATTCATATCTTCTATAATAATAAATAATTCATAGCACTACTGCAACCCTAGGAATGCGCAATGTTCAGCTGCCTGTCGTGTACAGTGAAGCCAAATGGTTTTGAATGATATTTCTCTTGTACAGTATTATTATTCATTTCAGATTCATTTCTCTCTTGTAAATGTCATATACAAATCATGTGACGTACATATTTTTGTTTATGCTACAATTTTGCCGACAACTAGACAATATTACAAAATGTAAAAATAAATAAAAGTGACATATCTACTATGCCGTGGTAGCTGGGTTTTTTGCGTAACAATATATACACTCCACTTAAACCAATTTATCAATATGTTGGAGTAATTTTGCTGTTTTATTATTTATAAAAACTGCTCGTATTATACAAGTCCTAAGTGTGTATGAATATTATGTATGAATTTAAGCTTTTTAGCAATTAGTTTTGGATAGCATAAATGTATCGTGTCAAAATATTTTCTATTATGACCATTGTTATAATACCAACTTTGATTAGAAACGAATTATAAATGAATAGGTAGCGTAGTTTGTAACATCTACCATACCGCGTCGCGATATTAATTTTACTGAAAATATTACAATTACCACAATTACGAGCAATATTAGTGTTCACAAATCTGGTAATAAAAATTGTCTTACTACACACGACAACTTAAGAAACTAATGAATGTAAACGAATTCAAAAAAGGTCCTTTGATGCCAAGAAATGCATTGTAATTTGAGAATTCTTGATCTCGTTTAAGTAATCTTTTGAATGTGGTGGGATTCGTAAAAATATTCATACCAGCACACTCCTATTTTAAAATTAAATTTGGCAATATCTTTTTATAATAAACATCATCGTTTATTTTAGCAACGGTAGCCGTGTGGTTTACAGCTTAGAATATACCACCCCATATCTTCCTAAGGGTGTCGTAAGAAGCGACTAAGGGTCATAAACTGATCTACCAGAGAACCTATCAGCACAAAGAAAATAATATTTTACTGCGATCGCCGATCCGCCTACCAAGCGTAGTGATAACGGCAAAATCCCTCCTGGCTTGTAAAGGTTTTATAAAGAGGAGGCCCATGTTCAGCAGTGGACGTAAATGGGCTGAGGAAGACGATGTTAAGTTAAGGTAATAAAATATACTTTATGGACATTATGAACCTTACTTTAGGCATGTTTCTGTCCGGTTCATGTAAAGTTAAATAAATATTAATTATCATTACCTTAATTGCCTACTTCAACAATTTTGGTAATGGGCAATCAACAAACTGGAGACTAATTAATTTAATTTACTTCATTGTATTATGTAGCTCATTTAACTTTACATAATGTGTATCATTTGCGTGATGGAACTTGCTGCATTTATTTCATGAATTTCAAAACAATCTGTAACAGATACGAGATAGACGATACTCCATTCAAATGTACCTTCTAGAATAATCACAATGGTAGTAGTATATTCTCGAATCAAATATTGAAAAAAAATCAATATTTGAATCATTGGTGATCTAACTCACATAGAGGAATAATCTATCAATAATGTTTTTTGGTTGTAAGTTCGACAGCTTTTAGATGGATAAAGTGTTTATGTATGGATGGATATCGCTTTAACTTTTACTTACATAGTCCTCATAATGTTATTCATTGTCTCCATTACATTCTACAATATATCGTCTATCAGTGGCACGGTCGCACGGTCGTCAGTGGCAATCTACCTATTATTATAAAACTTTTGTTTAGTTTTTGTATTATAAGATAATACTGTAAAACATTGATGATGAATAAAATATATTTAATAAATTGTACAAAATTTATAACATTCACGACTCATAAACACAAACACGTATAATAAATACGCAGTTGTGACGCAGTAAACATCATAATAATATGCAGTTGTGATGACAATGTTTGTTAGACGATGTATGCTACAGGCAATTATGCAATAAGCCTGCTACTGTCTACACGCAATGGAGCAAATGACATGCAATATGTGGTATGTACTATTATTTCTGAAGCTTAAGCTCTAAATCCAACAAGATTAAGTTAGATTTACACTAAGATTTCAGTTTGAAATCTAGTCAGCTATGTGAGCAAGGAAAATATGATGTGATTTTTAGAAAAGGAAATTATGATTTTCCTAATGGTTTCGTTAATTTTTTCACAAGTTATCAAAAATGTTTCCCATTTGTTCGAACGATCTATTTTGGTTTCACATTTGTAGTTCTTATAATATATAATTTTTATACTTATTACAGTCAAGTTTCGATAGGTTGACTATTGTCTGACTGAGAGCTCGTCACCCAGGGATCTGACCTATCGGCGTAGGACGGTCGCCTCCTTCTGGGGGCGAGACATATTCCAGAAGGAGCCAGAAGGAGGCCGTGGAGCGGGTGAGGGAAGAAGATCTTTTCCAAATTTCCACTCCGCGGACGGTGTGTCGGTCGAAGGTAGAAGGCAGACGCAGTGCTTACCGCCCTAGACTTGACCTCGGGGAGTAGGAAACATGTGCCCTGCTCTACAAGCGTCCGACCCGGGGAAAAAGAACGCCCTATTGCTCTGGGCGTCCCCATAAATGGTCTACTAGCGCAGAATCATCGCCGGGTACCAGAACGCTACCTGTTACCCTCATTTGTCGGCGTTAGGGGAGCAACCGGGGGGTTTTAGTTGGTAGGCTCTCTCGCGGATTGAATAGCATACCATTGCTAAGGGAGAGGTCCTAAACACCTACACACCTGTATTTACCTCCCAAAAATAGGAGGTATACGTATATACGTAGTATCGATAGTCAGCACCTTCAAACTTATTTTACAGTTGCAATAATCATTAAATATAAAAAGCATCGAATAAAGTTTTAGTTTTAGTTAGCTTAACACGAGGAGTTTACAAGAATACTAGCAGTGTAAAAAAACTCGGTTACGAATCTTTAAAAAAAAAGTAACATTTTAATCTATGTTATGTTCAATTATTAAAGAAATATTTCACTTCTAATAGAAAACCTAATTTATTAAACCTCGCCAGCGACTTCATAGGAAATGCTTCAATTGCGATGCGAATCAATTTTGTCTGATTGAGTTCCGTATTTCTATTTTTCAAACGGATCTATGTAATTTGACAGGTAAATTATACTTTGATTGATTTTCTTTTAATCATGCAAAACTTGGTAAGAATGTCTATAAAGTTATTTGAGGATACTGAGAGAATAATTTTTTTTTTGTAGATTTGGTAATTGTCAAGATAAGATTCGTATAAAAAACATATTTTTAGAACAGTCTACAGATGTAATATAAAAAAAATCGAAGGGTAAGGCCGTGTACTAAAAGCTTTTTACTTTATTAATTCAGGATTAAGTAGGAATTGATTACGTCGATTAAAAGAAGAAGCTTTTAATCGACGTCATCAATTCTTGATACGTTTTTTAGGAAAACGTGTAGGTAGGAAAAAAATACAGGCGAAATTGCAATCATCTAAGTATGTAATTGAATTTGAAGCGGCCATAGCTCAATGGTAGGGTGCGATCATGTGGTCGCTGGTTCGATCCCCATTACACTACCGACGTGAACACACTCGTAACATAAGCACTTTAGCTTAGCACGATAGGTTAAAAGGAATAGTGAACCTGAAGTGAGTTTTTTTTAAACCGGTGGAATGAGTACAGTACTCAAGTTCCGATAGTAACTATCGGAACTTGGGCAGAACTTTAACATGTGAATAGAAAATATTATAATAATGCTTCAAATAAATGTGCGGAGATCCAGTTTCCATGCTCTAATTTACTAACTAACACATCCGAGGTGAAATGACAACAAACAAAAATAAAAATTCCTTACGAGGCACACGATAATCTTTACTTTACTAGTCTTTACCTATAAAATTTCCGTTTTGTATGAAAAAATTTAAACTGTATTTTTTATTTGTATTAATCGAAGTAATCACCCATGCAATCAATGCATATTTGCCAACGCAGTGGCAGTTTATTGATGCCCTTCTTAATGAAATCAGCTGGACGGGAGGCAACAAATTCTTCAAAGGCATTTTGTTCTGCCTCTCGGGTATTGAATTTTTTTCCCGCCAAGAAGTTATCCAAATTCTGGAAAAAGTAGTAGTCTGTAGGCGCAAGGTCTGGTGAGTATTGCGGATGACGGAGAGCTTCCAACACCAGTTCTTGCAACTTGGAGACCGTCTGCTGTGTAGTATGAGGTCACGCGTTGTCGTGCAGGAGCAGCGGAGACGACCGATTGGCCAATGCTGGTTGGAGATGTGCCAGCTTCTCCATCATTGTGTTCAGTTCTTCACAGTACCCATCTGCAGTAATGCTCACCCCGTTTGGTAAGAAGCTGTGATGAATCACAACGGCGCGCGGCGCTGAACTTCCAAACAGTGACCATCACTTTTCTAGGGGTAAGTTTTCGTTTAGGGCATTGTTTAGGTGCTGAACCAGGATCCAACCAACTTGCTGAGCACTTGCGGTTATCAAACAGAATCCATTTTTCATCGCAGGTAGCAATGCGGTTCAAAATTCCTTCATTTGTGTGTCTATTGAGCAGGGCAAGGCACGTCTCGACGCGTACTTCGCGCTGGCGATCATTGAGTTCGTGGGGCACCTATTTGTCAAGCTTTTTTACCGTGCCAATTTGACGCAAATGGATCAATATTGTTATGACGCTAACGTCGAAAGCTGCTGCTAATTCAGCAGAAGACAGTGTATCATCAGCTTCCACAATCTCCTTTAATTCGTCATTGTCGACCAAAGTCTTCGGACGACCGCGAGGTTTATTTTTCAGGTCAAAACGGCAATTTCATAAGTAAAGACCTAATATTATCGTTCCGAGCTGATATTGCGGTTCTTCTTAAACACGAAAGAAATAACTATTTTTTATGTCCTACTGATAAATCTTAAACTCTTGTTGCTAAACCAACGAAGTAGTCAAAACTTGTATGCTTTTAGCACTAAACTTTATGAATTTAGCGAAAATAACTTGCTTTAATTTTTTATACATATATCCCGTGGCTTTTGCTTCTTAATCGGACATTGAGGCGAGGTTCCAGGTTCCAGCCTTATTCAATGGTTTAAAAACTACAACAACTATAAACTAAGCAACAAGGCGAGTAGGGTGCCTTCATAAATGGTTTATAACTACAAATCTGTACAAGAATGGGGCCCCAGTGGACTTGGACCTCGGCTCGACCCGTCGCTAGTGGCCGATTGAAGAACTTATGACTTTTAGATATTAAGGGGAATTTTGTGCGACTGTCGCTCTGTCTTTCTTTACGTTTTATTTTTACTCTTACTTTCTATAGTCTTAAAATGGAAGTAAGTGTATACTTATTATGTTTAAAAAAGAGCCTTCCTTACCAATTTTTGTGTCCAACCTATTTCGTGTAGCCTTACCGCACAGTTTCTCCGGATTTTCTCCCGAAAATTTATAAAATCCGTATCGTAATCCTTAAATATCCGTAATCATTATTATAAAATGTCTATTATTATTATTAAGAGCCTACGTTATCCCACTGCAGGGCAAAGGCCTCCCTTCCCTCCTTCCATCTCTAACGATGTGATGCGATTGTAGGCCAATCCTTTAAAAATGAGTCCAGCTCATCTCGCATCTCGCGTTGACGTTTCCTGCCAGTTGGGTTCCATAGAGTGGTTATTTTAGCCCAGTGCTCCTCCGGCATGCGGCAGATATGGCCAACCCAGTTCCACTTCAATCTTGCCGCTGTGGACTTGAAGACTCGCGTGGCTAAGTTGTTCGAGCATTATGCCTAAGTCAGCCGCAGAGGAAGAAAAAAGGATAATGTCGTCGGCGAAACGTAGATTAGTTAATCACCTTTCGCCGACGACAACTCCTTTGTCCTGCCAGAGAGGGTTTATCTCTTGAAATACTTCTCCCAGCGTAGCTGTAAAACGTTTGGGAGACAGCGGGTCACCTTGTTTGACTCCTCTCTGGATTGAAAAGGCTGATCCGGTAGTAGACAGACGTAAGGCTGCTGTGCTATGGCGATATATTGTTTGTAACAGTTGTACATAAGTGGGTTCTATTTCATGTTTGCCGAGTGCAGAAAATATTGCGTTATGCGATAGAATGTCGAAAGCTTTCGAGTAATCTACAAACGCGAGGTATAATGGTAAATTAAACTCTTGATGTTTTTCTATGACTTGGTATAAAGACTGTGGTGGTCGGCAGTCGAAAAGCCACGACGGAGTCCAGCTTGTTCAGGTGGTTGATGAAGGTCTAGTGTTTTTGATATGCGGTTTTGAAGGGTCTTGATAAAAACTTTGTAAAGGTGTGATACCAAGCTGATAGGACGGTAATATCCAATATCAGATTTATCGCCTTATATGTGTAATAGAATCATATTTGAATGACAAAAGTTACAAGGAAATATGCCGGTTTTAAGAATGGTATTGAAAAGGTTGCAAATATGAGGTAATAAGGTTGGCTCTCCAACTCGCAGTGATTCAGTGGTGATACCGTCTTCACCAGGGCTTCTGTTGTATTTCATGAAGCGAAGAGCTTGATGGACTTCAGAACCAGTTATTATTGGTATATCGTCCGGATGTGTATATGTTTCAGCAACGAGTTGGGGAGTATTTCTGTCGGAGTAAAGAGACTTATATATAAGGCAAATTGTGTTATCGGTAAGCTTTTGCTGTTTTTTATTCAGGCTTTTGATATTTTGGCTAGCTGTCTTTATTGCGTGTTTGATGTTATCGTAATGTGTTTGTACATCTTCTGAGAGTTTTGTATCTAAAACGCTAAAGCAGTTTTGATTAATATGTTGAATTTTTCTTTATTTGCTATTAATGTGGTCTTGTCTAAGCGTTTTATTGAATTTTTAATAATTTTGTTACGGTGAATTTTCATTTCAAAACGTATATCAACACGGACTGGTCGGTGATCGGAGCTAAATTTAATTGTATTAAGGACTTCTACATTTTTGATTATTTGTTTACTAGGTAGCTAGTGAAAGGTTGCAGGTTAGCTAGGGTAGGATTCTCGCCGGCGAGGACCGCGTTGCACCCCTACCCCTGCCCTGTGATCCAGCGCCTGTAGGCCGATCACTTCCTTTTATGTTCATAAATCTGACTTATATATCAGTGGTACCACTGGGTCGTGGTCCTAACCCCTTAAGGGTGCCCCCAGGTGTGTGCCACTTAATTGTATGTTTTTTTTTCCAATTTTTTCTATATTAAACCATTAAAGTCTAAAATAATTAATATGAACATAAACTTATTATGAGTAGAGAAATTAATGACCAGCTGACGGACGGTCTACTTTGTCTATAATATCCTACAATTTGCTACCGGTTAATTAAGTATCTAGTTTAATTCATAGAATAAGAATAATTGTGTAACATTGTGATTCTGACAAGTACAAGTGTATGTAAATACCTAAGTGCTGAATAAATTCATTATTTCATTATTTCACTAGAAGATAAACAGAAGTCGATCTCATTTTTTGTGCGTCCATCGGGAGAAAGCCATGTCCAACGACGGTGGGGTTTTTTATGGAAAAAACTGTTGCTAACACTTAAACTCTGTCCAAAAGCAAATTCCAAAAGACGCTGACCTCGCTCATTTCGGCTTCCCAAACCATGTGGGCCCAGGACACTTGGATTATCAGATGTTATTCTCGGGCCTATTTTTGCATTAAAGTTGCCCATTACTAGTGTCCATGTGCCTTTGTTTCATCGTTACTGTGTGAGGTTGTTGGAGCATAGACCTGTATTATTGTTAGTGTCTTTGAGTCATTGATACAAAACTTAAGGGTGGCAATTCTATTGGAACAGGCGACAAATTCTATTATATTATTTTTCCAGCGACTGGAAACGAGAAAACCGACCCCGTAGTTTGTGTTGGTATCTCCATCGTAGTAAAATATGTTTTTGGTTCTCTCCAGAGTATTTTCGCCTTCGCGTCTTACCTCTGCTAAACCTATGATGTCCCAGTTCACGTGATCAAGGGCATTTTCTATTTCTATGAGGCGTTCCTCGGTTCTTAAAGTTCGTACGTTGAATGTTAATATGTTTAATCTATCGGTGTCCTTTTTGTTGGCTAGAGTCGTTTGGCAGTGGAACCTCGCCCGGAGATTATGATCCCCAGCTCCAGGGTGCGCCTGCGTACTGCCAATAGCCGTGCACTGACAGGAGCTGCCGGGCACTTGGGGATTGGCCTTATTTGTGTCGTTCATTTTGGGAAGGGGTTTAGACTAATTAACCCACCACGCTTGTCTAATGCGGGTTGGTGGGTGCGCAGTAGACCGTCTGACTGAGTCCATGGGCGCCGCCGTTGACGTACCCGACGTTCATCCGCCGCCGCCCTAAGTCGTCCTCCTGCACTAATGCCGACTGTTCCATCCAGACCTCGAATGAATATATTTCCAAGCTCATGGATGACTTATTGTGGTGTGAGGTTATTATATATTGTATCCCACTTGAGTGTACATGGTTGTAGGATGACAGTTATCAACCACTTACACAATCCCTTAGTCGACTCTTACGACACCCTCGGGAAGAGAGGGGTGGTCTATTCTCTATGTTAGTTCTAAATAATTTTAAGTGGTTATAGAATTTTTTTAATGAGTAGTAGTATTTTAGATTAATCATTACTAGAAGAATACAAATCTTCTCTTTCAAAGAGAGGTAAAAGCCTATTGGAGCTAAGCGACAAGTTGAGCAATATTAAATTATAGACTTTATTTAGGATTGCCCAAAATATACGAGTATAATTCAATTATCGCCCATGGTGTCACTTGCTCAATGGGCCTTTAACCCGTCGATGTAGATTCTGTAAAACTACACGTATTTTTTTGGGTATAAAAGCTAACATCCATTACTGGGGAAATCTAATCTGTTAGCCCACCCCGAGGCTCAAATTGTTCGTGCACTGTAAGCAAATTGCTCGTTTGAAGACAATTACTGGACCGCTGAGGATATTGTGTTACATCTTTTATTATAACTTGGCCCTAATAAATACTAGTAGCAGATTCAGATTGCTTTAGAAAGAAGTCTAAAAATAGTAAGCCCATGTTTGTGGAAATAAATGAAGTCATGATGACAAGAAAAAAATTGTATCAAACACACTATTATGTTGATATTTTGAAAAAAAAAATATTAACAAAGTTAATGCCACAAAAAATACAAAGCACCTTGTAAAAGAAAAGTTTTAACAAGTACTTTCATTAAAATTCAAATTTCTATTGTATTAAAAAAAGTAAAGTATGGGAATAATGAATGAAAACTGATATCAAATAAAAGTCTATCACGACCACAGTTCCTCAATTCTTTCATCAAAATCACAGTTTGACAAAATGGTGAGTCATCATCAGCCCGTACAACGTCCACTGCAGAACATGGACCTCCTCCCGAGGGAGGGTATTTGCCATAGTCACCACGCTTGGCAGGCGGATTGGTGACCGCAGTATTATGTTGTACCACACAAGGAAACGCTGCTGCCCCGTTCCTTGATATACGATTATTATAGATGATGTTATAACAATCGGGACCAACGGCTTAACTTGCTTTCCGCGGCACGGTGGGTAGTCCCTCAACCAACTAGACCCGGAAAGAAATCTGAGAATTTACACAAAGATTTCTTGTCCAGCGTGGGGATCAAACCCCCGAACTCCGATATTTAAAGCGAGCCAAATACCTCTACGCTACGGAGGTTGTCAAGTGGTGAGTGTATTTCTTTAATAACTATAATTTATTTTATGGCTGCAATCAATTCGATTGGCTTCGTATAGCCTGTGTTTTTAACATAGCCCTACAAAAAAAGAACCAACGGTGTTAAATCACATGATTGAACTGGCCACTTAATAACAATATTATAGCCACTTAAATCAACGCAAACTATGATGAAAGAATCTACAACTGTAACCGAACAAAACAAATTCTTATTGAAGCCCTATTTACCCACTGTATGAATCAACAATATCTTTGCATTTGGTAGGCATTTATAGAACTAATGATTCTGACGTCACCAAAAGTATTTACGTGAACTGGTCCGATAGTGCATGGGAAGAATTTTTTAAACTTTAGCACACAACAAGGTGGAGTGAACGTTATAGGCATTAATTACCTTGTTTCACGTAAGAATTTTAATAAATTCGTACCTTAATTTCACGTTGTATATAAATAAATACTAGTATAAAGTAAGGCTGATGGCCTATTATGCAGAAGTTTATTCTATGTTTATGAATGCACGTAGTATGATGTCGTGAGCTCGGTCTTAAACGTGAAACACTTTAGTCTCCCAGTGACTATAATCGTACGTGTCTTTTACCTTTATTTTGCGGTGGTGTTTAGAGCTCTTTAATAGTCTCATAATAGACAGGAGGGATATAAAAAGACAGAGGAAATACAACAAGTAAGTTACTTCTAGAACCTACACACAACAGTTCAGTTTTCCAAACAACAACTCCTAATTTACTTAATAACATTCGGTCCTTCTACTTCTGCAACAAAACGTAACAATTGTTTTGAAACATTTTCTTGGCAGTATGTTATCCTGATTATATTGCTTTACTTGTAATATTTAAGGTGATGCAATTTTCTTTAACGTCTTACCAGTAAAGCTTCTTACATGGAATTCTTTCGAGAAAAATGTTAAAAGCATTCGCCTTGCGTTTAAAGATATATACGAGTGAATATGTCAAAGGGTGCTCACTAACACACTACAATTTTACGAATGAAGGATTTTCTAGAAACCTTGTCTAAAATGAGTCCAAAATAAAGGTTAATAGAACAAATCTCTGGTTTTATTATCTAATGTTTATTTTTAAATGCCACAGGTGTCAGGTACATTCAGAGAAAAAGTGTAAAATGTAAAAGATTGTCCAGACAATTGAAACGCACTGATATTTTAGACACCTTATTACACCTTCAAATCGCGTAATTATTAACCATACACTGATCTACACCAATTACAATTTCAACTGTACTCTTCAACGATAAACGAACAACTAACTATCCGGCGCACATGTCACATACCACCATTCCTTCCATCCATCATCATGGAAGTGACGTGTGCGGTCATAAAATTAATATCAAAATGACATAAGTAAGTCAATCGTCCATCTATGATAAACAATTAAATATAATCATATTTCTACATTACAACACCAAAACTAAAACACAAAGAATATAAAGTATTTGTCATTCATAAATCAATTTAAATATGTCATTATGTATAAAAAGTCTTACAAATGCTTAAGAACAGAATGTTGTTAATACATAGGTAGGTATGCTTTACAATAAATGCATAGAAAGAATGTAGAAGCATATTTTTTTAATACATTTAAACACTTTATGTTTAGTCTTGGGTGAAACAGAATACCGTTAAATAGTGGTAGAATACTGTTGTATTTGAGAAACAGAGTTGAATATTAGGTCCCACAGGGGATGCCCTCTTGCTTAGTTTGTAGTTTTTAAACCATTTAGTGAGGCTGGAGCTCTGCTCGCCTTTATGTCCGGTGAAGTAGCAAACGCCTCGTGGCTAACTACATATGTCAGAAAAAAAGTGATGAATATTTGGAGTTGCACATAAAATCAACCAGTTAATCTGTCTCACAAGAAAAACGTGCTAACGTTTGCACCATTTTCTATAAATATTGCGATTTAAACACGCTAAATTTACTTTTCGTTTTAAGGGTGCATACAGTAGGCTAATGACGTAACGCTATCACTATGGTTTACTAATGTTTGTCATAATTTAAAATACCATAATTTCATATGCCATACTGGTATTTGCCATAATTTCTTTAGAAATAACGCTTCAGTTGCCATAATCGTAAAATGACATAAAATGACTTTCACTAATACCATTGGTCATAATCGAGGCATAATAATTTAAATTCATAAATATATTTGCTATAATTTTCGTTTTCAATAATGCCATTTTTCATAACTTTTATTCACCATAATATAAATAAAGACAATTTAGTACAAGCGCCTGCAATTTTTCAATTTTCAAATGAAACTAAACCTCATATGGCGTCTACTAACTAAGCTCGACGGAGCCCCGCTCCGCGGAGCTCCTACTTATGGGTGGTTTAAAAAAAAAACCACGAAGACTAAGGCGGGAGCTCCGCTTCGCTTCGCTCCCGCCTTAGTCTTCTAACCTAACCTATCCGAGTCGGATTGCACTGAGTCGGGGTGTTAACGATAATTAATTTCGACCTAACAATATTATTTATTATTTTCATAATTATATCAAATTTTGATTATGTCAAGAGTCGATTATGAGATGTGTTACTTATGGAAACTAATTATTATGATATATGTTGCTATAGAAAGTCATTTTATGGCAAATAAAAGTTATCACTGTTGAGTTGTTAAGGCAAGCGTTATTGGTATAAATGATAATAGTGCAAGAAAATATTATGAGCGAGGACCATTATGGCAAACAATAATATTACAAATGAGTTTATGGAAAACGAGAGAATAACTATCACTATGACTTCGATAAAAATGTATTCATTATTATATTACTGAAGCTACATTATCTTAATAAATGGACGTATTTCAAATTTATTTTTGATACAAAGTACACGTATATAAATTTAAATAGTAATAGAGTATAGAAGATATTTTTATCAAAATCATAGTAGCATTACGTGATTCACCTCCTGGTTAGGATCCTAGGGGCGGTAAAACAGATCTTTGAATCCAGATATTGTCATCATCATCATCAGCCCGTATGAAACACACTGCTGAACCTTGCCATAGTCACCACGCTTGGCAGGCGGGTTGGTGACCGCAGTATTATATTGTACCACATGAGGAAACGCTGCTGCTCGTTCCTTGCTATACGATTACTATAGATGATGTTATACGTGTTTTCCGAGGCATGGGGTGTAGTCCCTCAATCAACCACACATTTACACAAAGATTTCGTGTCCGGTGTGAGAATCGAACCCACGACCTCCGTATTTAAAGCGAGCCAATTACCGCTACGCTACGGAGGTTGTCCGATATTGTAGCAAAATGTAAATGTTACAAGCCGGTTTAGGCCATGTAGGTACTATGTTCGTATGCAACTTGAACAGAATTCCAGAGTCTATGGTTGACTACAAATTGTTCTACCACTTCTGCCAGTTAAACGGAATGGCTGCAGCTCGGTAAAGCAATGTCATTAAGGAACGTCGTCTCACGTAGCGCCATTGAGTTTTAATCTCGTACTAATAACATTCTTAGTTCACCGTCGATTGCTCTTCTTGATTTAAGATATACTTAGCTCCCTTTATTTTGCGTTTGTGTTCACGCATTTATATTTTCGTATTGAACATATTTCCGTGGGATCTTGATATAGCATATATCATTATTACTCCTGTTATCAAGGAGTAAAATAGGCTAGTCTAGGCTGTCTGATGGGGAAAGATTTTTAGACATCAGTCGAGTAGTTTATATGTTACCAATAAACATATTATTTTGTAATATAATATATGTTCTTAGCGTAGATTATATAAATAGAATATACAATTTATATCAAGGTAAATCGAATGCTTAAAATAATAGGTGTTATTAATTTTGTTCCATTTATACTGGAATGATTTCAAAAGCCTGTGGTTTTCCTCTTCTCGTCATTTCGGTTATACGTTATTGTTGTTTGTGCTTTATTTTACCACATAGCTCCTGCTTAGATGTTCGTTGGAGCGTCCTTTATTTAATTAATAGGTTGGTTAGCGTCCCACCTGACTATACGATATTGTTCAGGGAACCATGCAGTCTGTCACCGATTTAGGGTTATTACGAACGCGTGGATTCAAATAGCTTATAGGTATGGTTTAAGTGCTTATTTTTAGGTATACCTGTGATATAAAAAAAATAATATAGCTTAGGTAGATAGCATATTGTATAACGCTAAGTTATATTTGTTTGTTGTATTTATCAATCGTATAATTACAATAGTAATATTTTTAGAAATTCTCCCAAAATATTGTTAATATATGTATAAGAAAATATGTAGGCGCCAATATATCTGTATAGTATTACCATATAGACACGTCTACTCTATAACTCTGAAAAGATAGAGGTAACTTTTTTTAAAAATAAATGTTTGTATAATAATTAATTATAAAACAGTATTATTTAAGAGCTACTCACTCCCAAACAGTTAGGTTAACATTGTCAGCAATAATAACCTTTTTATGATATTTCTATTTAAAAATCATTTAAACGTATTTACAGGAACATCTCTTATTAAGAATTTTGCTTTAGAAGCGTATAAATTGCCCTATAAAAGCATTCCTAATTTTGTGAAGAAGGGTACAACATGTAAAATTTATATTCTTAATAAAAATACATATATGATATTTTAGAATTTCATTTAGAGTGACGATGGTCTAATATTTTTTTTTATCGGTTTAGATCTCCAATACTCCTGGCTGAAGTGGCAAGTTAAATATTTTCGCCCTTATAAAATGATAACCCTTGAGTCTTATTTTGTATAATACGCTTTTGGAAATCGTCATTTTTAGCTCTTGATCGAATAGATAAAGCTATTGCTTTGGGATAGCCAAATGTGACTTATACTACATAAGTCACTTTGTCTAGCCCAAAAGCGATTCGGTCGTTAACGTGTTTACACGCGTGACAAGTCAGTATTGCCGTTCAGTTTATACATAATTCAAAATTATTGATTTCGTAATAAATATATGTATTTTTGACTACAATACCTTAATTTGTATTAAGCGATTTAAAATTGAATCATCAAATGTATTCCTTTTGTAAATGCTAGCTCATAACATAAATTGTAAGTAATCTTGTCATTGGTTTTTCCTGTAAGATTATTAATTCGTGTTGTTTGCGGATAATTGATGACTGCACCGGTGACTCAGTGGTAACGGAAGTTTCTTCTGAGACCTGGTGTTCTGGGTTCGATTCCCACCCGGGACAGTTATTTGTGTGAACCACGAATATTTTTTCTGAGTCTAGAACACAAAATTCACAGACACAAAATACACCCATTTTACCATGTCTGTGAATTTTGTGTTTGTAAAGTCCCCCGCGAATCAGGGTTTAAATATAATAAGCAAAATTGGCATAATTGGCGACGTATTAAAAAAACTGGTCAAGTGCGAGTCGGACTCCCGCACGAAGGGTACTATTTTCAAGCGTCTACCTGTTGCCGTTATTGAAATCGAGCAAAAAAGGCCAAAAATAAAAAAAGGTTTGTTGTATGGGAGCCCCTTAAATATTTATTTTATTTTTAGTTTTTGTTGTTATAGCGGCAATAGAAATACATCATCTGTGATAATTTGACAACTGTCTAGCTATCGCGGTTCTTAAATTACAGCCTGGTGACAGTCAGACAGACAGTGAACTCTTAGTAATAGGGTCCCGTTTTTACCCTGCGGTTACGGAACCCTAAAAAGGGCCAAATAAAAAGTACCTATAACCGGCGAGCATGCATGAAGAGACTGATGAATGTGGAAAAAGCTAAAGAGGTATGCCAGGATCGAGACCGGTGGCATTCCTTTGTCTCTGCCTTCCCCTACGCAAGAAAGGCGTGACGATATGTATATATGTATATATTTATGTAATTACATCCACAATAAATATGTGAACATGATCATGAGCTCTGTTTGCATTTTAACAGTCTTCCAATTCCAACTTTATACTTTAGCACAATTTACAGTTTCAATATTTAAAATATGAATACTGATATTAAAAACTATCATTAGAATATAACGCACCACTGAAAAATATACTTTAACTTTAACTCTGAATGACAGCTGCTTAAGCATTTGTGCTGGTGTGCTTAAGCATTTGTTCACCTTACGAGGCCTTGCAGCAGAGAGCCAGTCCTCCGACCGAGGTACTACGCTTGTACTCATTGAGGCCCAGGGTAACTGTTCAGGTTTTTTGGTATTTTCAGTGGTGTCCTTCGCCACCTGTGAAGGCAGGTTGATCCTTGGATGGGGACATTTACTTTTGTTCTATGGTGCCTCTTAATGCTATACAAATATCCGGCTTTATCCATGGTGCCTTCGGGATACCCCTTCTGGGGATATATTTAAGCAGTTAACATCTGAATGCTGATGACTCTTACTGTATTAAAAAATGGAGATGTAAACCTTTATATAACTACACGTAACCCCCTTTGCTGTGGTAAGCTCATCACTACATAGTATAAAACAAAGTCGCTTCCCGCTGTATGTCCGTCGTGTTACACGTCGTGTTACAAAGAGTTAATAAAGGCGAATGCCCATTTGGGGCCCTCAGTGGACATTAGACTAGAGAAAAAATACTTTATGCATTAATTTTGTCATAAAAAAATATGTGTTTACTTTCTTCCAAATGAGCGCCATTGAAAAACAAATTGTTCTTGAATTATCTCAGTTCTACACTTTTTCAGTTAGAAAATTAACCTCAAAACAGTTATTTTTTTTTAATATTTCTAAAATAGTGGCGTCAATTTGAATATATTTTTTAGATAGCCAAAACTATCAAGATTTAAAAAAGCTCCATATTTATAGTAATATTTGATGTCCATTTTGGGCCTGGGATACTATGAAGACTGGGCATTCCCCTTTCGATGACCGGCTATGGTTCCACCCTAGCCTAATTGTTTAAGGCATAAGTGGCTTTACCTAAGATGCAGGTTCGAATCCTGCCGGTGGTCGAATTTTATTAATCTCAATTTTGAAATATAGTATAAGGTAATCTTTTCCATAAAGAGTTAAAATCATTTAAAAAAATGAGTATTATAAAATCTTTCATTTCCACATTATTATCCGCAATATTAAGCGCATATAGTACCTACTAAAGGTACTAAAGGATTCGAAGCTATTTAATGGTTATGCTAATCTTAAATCACGCCTTTGGCCAACTCAGTCACCTATCGGACAATAATTCTGTTTCTGCGTTTCTTAGGAGACCGTAAAAGTGGTTTAAATTTGATGGATAGGTGGATTCAGATGGGTGGCCGTCAATAGGTTAATGTTAAGGTTTTAGGTAAGGTATATGGAATATGGAATATAATTTATGAAAAAGTGTGATCAACTCGGCTATCTAAGTTACCAAGAAACAGCTTATTTCATTTTATCTACTTAAAATACTTTGTAATTGCGCAATCATCATCATCATCATCAACAGCCCGTTGACGTCCACTGCTGAACATGGGCCTCCTCTTAACAGACCTTGGCAAGCCAGGATCGTAGAGGGATATTGCCATAATCACCACGCTTGGCAGACGGATTGGTGATCGCAGTAAGATGCAAATGTTGAGCTAATAGATGCTGCTGCCCATCCATCAGCCATATGTCCCTTAGTCGCCTTTTACGACACCCAATGGAAGACATGGGGTGGTCTATTCTAAGCCGGAAACCACACGGCACGGGAATTGCGCAATAATGTATTCTAATATATAAAGCTGAAGACTTTAATTGTTTGCTTAAACGCGCTAATCTCAGTAACTACTGGTCCGTTGGGAAAAATTATTGCAGTGATAAATAGTCCATTTATCGTTGAAGACTATAGTTAGTCTATATTTTATTATAAAGTTCCTACGGGAACGGGAGTTAACGCGGGAACCTAGTATTTAATATATCACTGTAAACACTATACGAAACTACAAAACAACTATGATTCGTTAAAACAGTGATTAATTCAATCATACAAATTGATTTGAACTTGAGAGTTAATAATTGCCATCAGTGACGGAATGCACTTGTATGACATGCAGTCCTAATGGATTGATGGTCTACATGTTTTACAAGCCGTAACTACAGCTGTACATCTTAGTGTTCTGTCTGTTCGTTTTATTGCTTCATGATTTAGGCTACTTAGTACTAAGGCTTTCCGAAAAAAGGATTTATTGTTTAAAGAGGGTCTTGGGACTAGAAACTTAAGTGTTCAATTCAAACAGAATGGGTTATTCTCTAATCTAGATAGAGTTTTGAGATTTTTCTTTTATCTGAATACCAGGAATAGGTATAAATAAAGAGATTTAAATTAAAGAATGCTAACGTTAAAATTCTTTAAAAACGTACAGTAAGTACCAAAACAAATCATTATATTTTTTTTCATAATTATCTACATAATTAGTGAAATTGCGTATACGCATTTATAGCTAAAACATTTTGAAACATTTTTGTATTGATCATCATTCTTTGTTCACCCACTTGGGTTTAATTGAGTTACATCATTACTCCTATATAATAAACAATCCGATATTTATAAACGTGATTTCAACACTACGAAAACATTAAATGGAATAACTTAATTACTTTACTTCGCAACTTGCCCAGAATCTGTAGAGACAAAAACCACTTTTGTCTCAAAATCGGTGCATATACTGCTATACTTGACAGTAAGCGGTTTTTGCAGCCTATGAACGCTTGGGATTTTGTGCACTCGTATAAAAATTGTGATCAGGATTGATCAAGTAGGTACCGACATTTTCTACCTCAACCCAATACCTGTTCGACCTAGATACAATGATATAAAGTCGACATTTATATAGATACGTAAGGTTTTTGCAGGGTCAGCAACGCGTTAGTGTTGTCCATGGTGTTGCGAGCGTCCTTAGTCTGCGGTAACTACTTACCTTCAGGTGGGCCCTATGTTTGTTTGCCGACTAAGTCGTGTGAAAAACTGTATAGATCGCTTACGCCACCGTATTCGTAGTCTTCTATATTAGAGATCTCAATCACTTTCAATACGTAGAGAAAATCAATGTTTTTTATGTACTTAGTCATGACACATAAAGACTAGTTAATGACAAACATCAAGTACATAATTTATTTTAAACCAAGCTTCAATAAAGACAGCATTTATATTATGTATTCACATAGAAAATAATTAACATTGTAATATGCCAATAATTATGTTGATGTACCATAGCGTAAGTGCCATTTAATCATACAAAAATCTGAAATTAGGCAATATCAAACCCATAAACAACAATCATTCGAGGTATGTTGAAGTAATAATAAACCCGTCATTTTTCCAAGGGGTAGTTAGATAACGCCAGACTCCCTCCCTCCAGCCTCGACAGGCTCGGGGTCGTAACCTTTAACATGCTTACGTCCTTCATCAAAACAAAATCTAACACCAATCAATATTTAAGTGCAACTATAAAAAAACTATTAAAGTATACTCACGGCGCCTAAATTCGTTAATTCTCTTGCCCAAGTACTGTTGAAACAACCCCGTTTTACCAGCCAATTGTCTGTCTTCAGCTTCTCGGCTATATAATAAGATAATCAACACATAATAGCACACAGATAATCACGTTCATTATCAAGCATCACACTGTGTCACGGCGATTCCCAATTGTTACTTAATCATTCCACATGAAACGGTTTCACCGGTTTTAATTTAGTCCGGGAAGTGTCCACTTCCCTCCGCGACTTTCAGAGGACTGAAGGTTCGGGCCTACGGGAAAATATCAAGCCCCGACCGGGATTCCAATGAAAATATACAAGATAGGATGACGCGGAGAACTATTGTTTGTTCGCTCGGGATGCCGACTAAGCTATGAGTCAGAATAGGCCGACCGCTTCGGAGTCGATGCGCGTCGAATGAATGTGCCCCGCCCGAAGTTTTCCGAAAATCTACGGCTACAGACGAGCGAGGAACCGCTGAAAGCTCAATGAGCAACCATAATTCATTATGAAAAGGACATTTTCCATTTTCCTTTACCTCATTCTTTGATGTGAAGGTCGAAGGATTCCTTTAAATTTGAGAAAAATAGGTTTATTGAATAAAGAGCACATTTAATAATCAAGCGACCCTTAGCTTGGTTAATCGTTTTGTTGATTCTACAAAAGGAGGTAAAATCCGAGTGGGTCCATTAATAAAATTAGTGTCCTTATTGAGCCTCGCCTCGCGACTCGCGAGGACGACCTACGAGTCTTTCTCTATCTACCTACGTTGTGAAACCCGGAGAAGAAAGACTATAAAGAACTCCGAGATCATTATTTTTGTCATCTTTAAAAATGTTTTGATTGATCATTTTATACATTTTTTAAAACATTTTTAGCACCTATTGAGGTCAGTGATCCCAATACACTGAACACAAAACACAGTATTCTTTGTTTTGTGTCCCCGTACATCGATATATACTCGTAGCTGAAAATGGGGACGGAAACACTGATAATTTCAAGTAGGTATCGAGTATAGGGAGCGCTCCTCCAGATTTACATATATTTTTTTATCTATTGAAACATACCCACACGCTACAGTCTGATCAGTTGTCTTGCGTTTAATTATAGAGTTACAAATTTATAAAGTACATACACATAGGTACATAAGGGCCTTAGCACACCACGTTTTTTAAACGCGCCGTCGACGCGCGTTTTCGAAACACAGTACTGACTTGCGTGCGTATCGATACAAAAGTCAGTACTTTGTTTCTAAAGGCCCTTATATAGGCCCTAACATAGACTTTTAATTGAATTGTCAATTCGATGTGATAACTAAAGGGTGCCAGTCTGCCCGCTGCCGCAATGTAACTGATGGATTCATTCGCCAAACATCTCCATCATCAATATATTCTTTGATATTATAATAACTTTTTTTTCTCTCTTTAATCTATGTGCACCTACTGTTATTTTTTTTGCACCACCCCGAGAGTGACTGGTAGAAAATGCCGTTGGCATTAAGTCCGCCTTTATAACCTCGATTAACGGAATCATTCATTGACACTGACAACGCACATAGGTTTTTAATCAGTGTCATTTTATTAAAAAACTAGCTTGACCCGGCTTCGCAGGGGTGGACTTTTGTAGCTTATGTTATTCAGGGATAATGTAGCGTTCTCATGGTGAAAGTATTATCGAAATAAGCTCAGTAGTTTTTGAGTTTATTCAAAACAAACATACAACAATATTTTCCTCTTTATAACCGGGACTGGCCGCTTGAACAATTATATTTTGACGAATATTTAAGTACATTTGTAGTTTTGTAAAATACGTAATGTTATAGTTAGGTCTCAAGTGGTACAGTGTAAAGTCATCATTATTATCAGGCCGTACAAGGTCCACTGCTGAACATAGGCTTCTCCGAAAGGTCCGGAAAGGACCCATTGTCACCAGGCTTAGCAGGCGGGTTGGTGAGCGCAATACTGCACAGGTAAACGCTGCTGTTCATTCCCTGGTTTTTGTGACAGATTATTAACTTCTAAACGTATTTTTAGAGGCATGACTGGCCGGCAAACCTTCAACTAACGAGACACTGAAAAAGTCTTTAATTTTACATGTAGATTTCTTGTCCGGCGTAGGAATCGAAATCGCGACCTCCGAGACAGTAAAGAGTACTTAGAGCTAGAGTTTAAAGTTATTTTGAATAGGTATACAATGGCTAATTAGGTTATGATGTGCGATTTGTGAATGAATACTTATCTCAGGACATGTTATGGGATAGCCTTTAGGAATAGCATTGGATCATGTAACAAAATCATTTTGATAGCCGGTAAATTTATTGTCGAGCGAATCATGCAACAATTCAATTTCACGTAGATAACACAGTTACAATCACAGCAGGCTGGAAAAACACTTGAATTTTAGGGTATATGATTTCAACCCTTTCAAATATTACAAGCTCTTAAATGTTGAGCTGCTTTTTTTTGTTGTTTTAATAAGCAATTTCTAGCCTCCGTATTTAGTATCTTAACTATAGTAGAGAAAACTGACCGATAAAATTAACTCAACTGAAAATAGAAACAAAACCTAAGTTACAGACGTAATTACTCGAACTGGCCAGCTGAAATGGCGATGGACTGGCCACATGTTACGCTGCAAGTCAGAGAAATGGAGCAAGCAGGTAATTCTCTGGTACCCAAGAGATGCGTGCAGACAATGGGAACGTCCGACAAGAAGAAAGTTGGATGATTTTTGTCTAGCCTTGGGGTCTTATTGGACCAGAATTGCAACCGACCGAGTGCAATGGAAACAGTTGGAGGAGGCATATGTCAAAAGACACGAGACATTTTATAACCGTATAAATGATTAAAAACTTAATTTGGATTGTCAGTTTAGAATAAAGGGCTATTATTACCTATTGTATGTAATTTCACAAATAAAATATTAAAGTTGAAGATATTTTATACATGAGAGAAATGGACACAAGATGAACTAGGAGAGCTTTAAACTTATGCGTTTCGTGACCTAAGGAACCGCTCGAGGTAAGTACACAAAATAAGCCGTGCTTTGTGCGAAAAGGTAATTCGGAAGCTGCAACAACACGCGGTGGATATACTTATATTATTAGCAATTAGTATTTTTCGAAAATTTAAATCAATGCAATCGACAGAGCACTTTAATAAGATCGTGTGGGATGCTATGTGTGCACGCAACCTGCATTCTGCATTACAAGAGGCACGCTGTACTCGACAAATATCATTAGTAGTATTTTACAAGAGTTTGAAATACAATTACCTATTTAAACAGCTATTATGAACTACACCTATCTGTAGAGGAACGGTTTGTGGTGTTCCTCATCAGAAAAAGAAGATCTTCTTTGCCAGGTGAGGTGGTATGCCCGGCAACTAACGGCCAATTGTTATCGTTCAGAACTGCATGTGTTCGAATTGGCTTACGAAGTTTTATTTCACGATACAGGTTACTTGGGATGTTAGTTGCTAGATAGCATTGCTAGTCTAATTGTACTTTGTGCGGCTTGTAGTACAATAAATCTACACTATACTTACGTACCAACCATTCAACTTAAGATAAAAACAAACAGTTTCATTAGCGAAAAACGTTTATAAAAATATTTTATTAACGTTATTTAATTCTATACAGGCACCATATTGTATTACCTAGATTATTTAAATGTATTGTACCAACTGTATAAATTTGTGCACCAATGAAAATAAATAAATTTATTATTATTATTAAATAAAATTCACAAATGCCGTAACAGGTCGCAATTTGCCGGATAGGTAACTAAAGTGACAAAAAACTTGCATTTAAATTATGATAAAATTAATCTGCACCCAGAAGGTTTTTGTTTATTAAGGAACCATTATCAGTAACATACACAGAGCCAGTAATAGCTTTAGCTTTATCGCTTGCTAAGAATAGAACTAAATCAGCGATTTCTTCGGGATCTGATATTCTTTTAAGAGCTGTCATTTCTACAATTTTTTTGGTAAAACTTTCCATTTTGGCTGGGTCTGGGCAAATACTTTCGAAAATATCTGTCATCACCGGGCCCGGATTAACAGAGTTCATTCTTACTCCCTTAGAAGCCAAGTCTAATGCCGCTGATCTAGTAAAATGATCCAAACCAGCCTTAGAAGTACAATACGCCGTGCGTCCTGGAGAAAACACTTGGAGGCTAGCTATGCTTGAAATATTAATTATGTTCCCCTTTGTCTTGATTAGGTGCTGAGAAGCAAGGTTGGTCAAGAGAACAACTGACCGAAGATTCGTAGAAATAATACGGTCATACAGTTCCATAGCATTTTCATCGTAAATCACTGCAGTTCCGATTATACCGGCGTTGTTTATTAAAATGTCGATTTTTGAAAAATGTTTCAAAGTAGTGCTTACTATTTTCTTCACGTCTTCATCTTTCATGACATCTGCAACGATTGTCAACGTTTTGGCACCGTTAGCTTCACATTTGTTGGCCGTTTTCTTCAGTTTATCTGCATTTCGGCCGACTATCACAACTTTCGATTTGTGTTCTGAGAATTTTATTGCGATCGCCGCGCCGATTCCTGAACTTGCACCGGTCACAATAACAACTTTTTCGTTAAAACCCATTCTTGTTAAAATAAAAATATACCTATTATGCAAAATACTGTTGATATTTTGTTCAAAATTCAGGGTGGCAGTTGTATCTGTCTAGTGGTATGAAAAATATGTGATTGCATTACTAGGTTCTGATGTTTATATAAGACTGCCTAGGTACTTCATTACAAGCACTTAGTTAACGTTGATAATTACTAAAGTACCTGGTTCATTTCAAGGCTAAGTACCTAATGCAAAGTATGACTTGCATTTTGACGTTAGATAAATTGTTAAGTAGGCACGTCAATATGTTTCAAATAGGGGCTACGCTCCGTGCTTTACCCGGGTTTGCCTACCCTCCTCCAGCGGGTAAGTAGTATGATGTTTTATAGCCTAGGTGTATGTTCTGGCGATCTGGTCTAATTATGGCGTAAATATTAGTGGGATTTGCTTCCTGGTTGTAAGTTACATAGTGAACTCAAGTAGGTATCTTCTTGCAGGGGGAAATGCATTAAGCATTTCCTCCACCGCGGCAGATCGGGCGTCCCTGGAGTCGTAGGAATGGGCTGTCCATGCGATTGCCTTTTAGCCGCAAGGGTCCGAGGGAAGGGCTCTCACCCTTTTACGACGATAAGGGTCTAGCAGAGCCTGCGGGCCAAGACTAGTGCTTGAGTCCCCCACAGCCGATTTTTTGTGCCCTCTTTGCGGCGTGAATATTTACGTATTACGTGACGTCGCGTATTATTTTGGGATGGTGAGTCCCATATACAAATTGTTTGATCCCCGCGAGAGCGAAAGGATGTGTAATGCATATTAATCCTTAAAAAAAAGGGAGGTGTCATTTCAAAATTAGGATTAATAAAATTCGACCACCGGCAGGATTCGAACCTGCATCTTAGGTAAAGCCCCCAATGCCTTAACCAATTAGGCTACGGCGGAACCACAGCCGGTCATCGAAATTTATTAATCTCTTTGTAACACGTCTCTAAGGGGGACGATATTATTGAATAACTAGCGGCCCGCCCCGGCTTCGCACGGGTGGACTTTTATACCCTACCCCTGCCCTACCCTACCCCTGCCCTACCCTACCCCTACCCTACTCCTACCCTACCCCTACCCTACCCCTACCCCTACCCTACCCTACCCCTAGCCTACCCCTACCCCTACCCTACACCTACCCTACCCTGCTCTACCCCTACCCTACCCCTACCATACCCCTACCCTACCCCTACCCTACCCTACCCCTACCCTACCCTACCCTACCCCTACCCAAAAGTATCCTATGTCCTTCTCCCAGTTCATAGCTACCTCCCTACCAATTTTCAGCCAAATCGGTTCAGCCGTTCTTGAGTTATAAATAGTGTAACTAACACGACTTTCTTTTGTTTTTAAAATGTATTCTGCTATTCGGGACGGAAACAAATCCAACAAATCAAAAACCATGGCAATCGGTCCAGCCGTTCCCGAGTTATAAGTGTTGTAACAAACACGACTTTCTTTTATATATATAGATAGATGTTCATGTTTAATAATGATTAATAATAATGTTATAAAATACAGCCCATCAGGCCGTAAGTGTAAGATTAGGGACGCGTTCTCGCGAGCTTTACACCTGATTCCATAGACCGGGAGATAGTGACACAAAATATTGGGTCATTTGTACCAGTGACAAGAAAAAAAATGATGGTCATGGCGCTGGTACCGGCGGCCCAATCGCGTGGGCGTTAGTTGAACTCTTCGGATAAATTACGAGTGTCAAACGATTTGTTCCACAAAATTTACATTTACAAATAATGGTGTGACCCAATATTTTGTGTCACTATCTCCCGGTCTACCAGCCCGCGTTGGTTACGCGGTGGACTTATTATTATTTTTAATGAGTCATTTTGGGACTAATCCCACCTACACTTCCACCACTGCACCTCCTGTAAGCCAGGATCAACAGTGGTACACATTGGAAATGGCAATGAGCTCCGAGGCTCACCAAGTCCCGGGAAAAAGTTAAACTGCCTTGGGGCCCGCAACGAATTTAATCAGAAAGTGAAAAGGAGGAGTAAGAAAGACTTAAGTTTTCACTTCCCTCCATTTAGAAGCAGAGACAGTACAAAAAAAGGAAATATAAAAAAAGTCTTCAGAGGTAATTTACAACTAGAGAAGCCAATTGTTAAGCACCACGGACGGGTAAAAAATTACGAGGCCTACACGTGAGGTATTATTTTTGATTACAGTAGTAGGTATGGCAAAAGCGTCTAAAAGCACGGAAATTCTGTTTGGATGTTAAACAACCCCCGAGGACACGCTCAAACTATCCAGCAGAATTTCACGCTCCCGATGCCAAAGACTACACTCCCAGGTAATATGATGAGCGGATTGTTCATAATTGCAGTTGAAGGTTGAGCATTGATATAACGGTGATGATACCTACTAATTTGAGAAGAGTATAATGTTCCTACTTTGGAAATTACCGTGACCAGTAAGAAATTGTGCGACGCAGTGATCGATTTCCAGCCAATGCTTGGTCAGCCGTTCACGACCAGATGGAAAGAACTAGTAGAGGTGTCATGTGCGTTAGGATCATGAGTGTACATCACAGATGTGAACTGCTCCTCTACACAAAGATTGTACCTGCAGAGTGTAGCGGGGTATTGCACAGAACGTAGAATAATAAAATACGGAAAATATAAATAGGAAATGTATATTATAAGAAAACGGTAGTCATGACAGGATTGACAAAAAAAGATGACATGGAAGATATTTTTTTTTTAAATATTACAAACTAATATATTTAGCTACCAAACCGTTAATAGTCAGCCAGATATAATTTACATTAAATTAAACCTATTTCAACACGCCCCCTTAAATTATATCTCGCACATGAACTAAAAACCCTTATATTTAGATAATGCCTAAACCCTCCATACAATAATAATGCTTTTCTTTAGGCAAAGGTTTGGTAAGTATATCTCCCAACATCATATCAGTAGAAATATACCGTAACACAATATTCTTATTATTTCTCAAAGTATCGCGCAGAAAATGATAAGTAATATCTATGTGCTTGCTGCGAGAATGGAAGACTGGATCCTTTGATAAAGCAATCGCTCCCTGATTATCCGCATGTAATACAATTTTGCCGAAATTTTCTAAACCGATTTCAGTAAGTAAACTATTTAAATAAATAGCTTCCTTCATACTTAATGCTTAATGATTGTATCATAACTTACTAATACCTAACACCTTTCATAACATTGTGGAAATGCAATAAATTAATATGAATATGAATATGAAGTCGCAACGCATTTCTGTTTTTGCGATTTCCATGAAATGGCTGCACCAGCCAAAAGAAATGCGTGACCCGAGAAACTTTTTCTATCTATAGAACAATTTCCCCAATCACTATCCGAATATCCATTTATACTCTTACCGGTTTTCCTATAGACAAGGCCACGATCACGGGTCTTTTTGAGGTATCGAAGCACTCTAATAGCTGCTTTCCAACATCGTTGATCCGCCTTATCCACGTACTGACCTAACTTGGCTACCGCGTTTGCAATGTCTGGTCTGGTTCCTACGGATAAATAAATCAAGCATCCTATGAGTTCTCTATATGGTACACTTCGGTCATTCTCTTTTTCAGTTTTTTCTAACTTTAAACTTACTTCCATTGGTGTAGAGTAATTTTCTTTACAATTTTGTAGACCAAATGTTCGTAATAATTTATCAACATAATTTGATTGCGTCAATTTTATGACATTATTACTCCTGTCAATATCTATGCCCAATATATATTTCGCAACTCCATAGTCTTTCAATTCGAACTCTTTGGCCAATTCAGCTTTAAAATGTTCTATACAAACTCTTTTCCGACATGCAATTAAAATGTCGTCAGTATAGACGCAAACAAAGAGTTTTGTTCCACCGTCGTCCTTAAAATAAAAACAAGGCTCATTCAAGGATTGCTTCAGATTCATTTTCTTCAGCTTCTCGTCCAATCTTATGTTCCATTGCCGTCCAGCTTGTTTTAGGCCGTATAATGACTTGCGTAATCGGCAAACATTACCACCCGCTTTTAAATCGTCTAACATTTTCTTTGCTTTTTCCTTGACCAAACTATCCTCTTCGGTTTGCATCAACTTTGTTAAACTCTGTTCTAAAAGCTCTGGTACCTTCATGTATACTTCCTCTTGCAAGTATCCATTCAAGTAAGCAGTGTTGATATCTATCTGATGTATCTCCATGTCCATTTCTACAGCTAATGCGGCGAGTAATCGAACAGTTTCAAGTCTCATAACTGGTGCGAAAGTTTCGCGATAATCAATGCCATAGCGCTGAATGTAGCCCTTTGCAACCAGTCTTGCCTTCTTCTTCTCAGTCTTGTCCACATTTAGCTTAGTTGTAAGAACATAGCGACATCCTACTATATCTCGATTTGCAGGTTTCTTCACTATTTCCCAAGTCTGATTCTTCACTAGGCTTCGGATCTCTGACATAACAGCGTCCTCCCATAGTTTTCTCTCATGACTTGATAGTGCTTCCCGTAGAGACATTTCTTCAGCAGCGGCTACAGAATCTTCACAATCGATAAATTCTGCTGGTGATTCGTTCTCATCTCGATTTTGACTATTTTCACCTATATAATTCCTCCCATCTTTCTCTTCCAGTTCTCGCTCCACTTTCGGTACACTGACAGTTCTGTATATCTTTCTTGGTCTTCCTACTTTACCTCTCTGGATTCTAGGTCGACCAGGAGCTCTCCTCACTTCATCTTCTAATAGATCCTCTGACTGAACATCAACATTCGACGAAGGAAGGTATTGAACTGATCCGTCCGGCACTGGTACATCTTCTCTTTATTCGAAGTGAGACGAGGAAGGAGAATGATTAGTTTGAATCGATGATGGCTTATTCATTTCCAACTCCACATACTTCGTTGGATTTATATCTGAATACATGTCTACCACCTGTAAGGGATCCATCAGGTCCTCGTTTTCAGGTTTTGTTACCTCTCGAAACCTTACATCTCTAGCGACTACTAATTTTCGACATTCTGGCAGCCAAACTCTGTATCCTTTTTGTTCTCTTGGATAACCTACGAAGATCCCTAGCTTACTTCGTGGTGCGAACTTATCCTTATTTGCATCTTTGTCCAAAATGTACACTTTTGCTCCAAAGGACTGCAAATAATGTATCTTCACAGGTCGATTAAAGAACTTTTCATATGGTATTTCGCCATTAATCGCGCTAGATGGACATCTGTTTCTTAAATGACATGCTGTTACCACTGCATCCGCCCAAAAACCAGCTGAAAGTCCTGATGAGATAAGTATGCATCTTGCCATCTCGACTAGGGTCCTATTCATCCTTTCAGCCACACCATTCTGCTGAGGTGTATAAGGAATGGTCAGTCTTCTGCTGATTCCTTCAATCTTCAAGAAGTCATCAAACTCCTTATTACAATATTCACCCCCGTTATCGGTCTGCAAATATTTAATCCTCTTTCCAGTAATATTTTCTACATATTGCTTGTATATTTTAAATACAGTAAAAACCGAACTCTTTTTACTTAACAAATATACCTCACACCATCTTGTAGAGTCATCGATAAATGTCACAAAGTATTTTGCGCCTCCTAGGGCTGTATTTTTCATAGGTCCTACAACATCGGAATACACTATCTTTAATGTCTCATCACAGGGTCCACAAGAACGGACAAAAGGGATGGAACTCATCTTACCACGAATACATGTTTCGCAACAATTTAGCCTATTGATGTTCGTCATATCAATATTCGCATCTAAATTGCAATGTTTCATGAGTTTTACTAAATCTTTCGCATTGAGATGACCTAAACGCTCATGCCAAACCTGAATGTCAACATTATCATTTGATATTGCAGAAGCTTGAGCACACTGTTCCTTTACACAGTACAAATTTCCCTTACGATAAGCTACTAACTTTACGATACCTTTGCAATCAGTCACTAGAGCCCTATCATCCCTAAATGTGACCACATGCCCACTATCGGTCATTTTTGCAACTGAAATCAAGTTAGTTCGCAAATCAGGAACATATAATGTATCTGTAAGTTGAACTACACTTTTAGAGTCGTCATTACATGCGGAAAATCTAACCGTACCTTTACCTTGTACAACAGTGCTTTGATTAGTCGCCAAATTCAATTTTCCACAAGAAGGTAGTAATGTATTTCCAAAATATTTTGTATCGCTACACAAGTGACTTGTACAACCACTATCAATGATCCAGTTTCCATTCCCGCAGTTTGCAGCATGACATTCATCTGAAACACAGGAAAATGTTACAAAACTAGAATCAGAATAGGTCTCACTTGTTTCTAGCACACATTTCACTAACCCTTGTTTATTGAACTTTTTACACTCCGAAGCTATGTGACCTTTTTTGTGACATTTGAAGCATCTTATAACTTTCTGGCTTGATTCAGTTTCATTATCTCCAATCGTTTTGGTAAAATTAGATCTACGAGCATTCCGCTTTTTATAGTAGCCCTTATTCTCAGCTATTAAAGCGTTTTCACCACCGGCATTTCTAGATTTGCTTTCATCGAGGATTTTAATCTTCAAAGACTCGGGGTCTGGAAATGTATCCCTTGACTCGATCGCACATCTGAAGTTCTCGAAACTTAGTGGCAAGCTGTAGAGCAGCATTATTGATGCTAGATCGTCATGTATTTATACACTCATGTCGTGCAGTTTATGCTTTGCATCAAAAAATTTGGATAAATGCTCCTGAACATCATCGCCTTCGCTCATCTTGTGTATAGTGAGCTGCTTCAGTAAGGCAGCCTTTCTCACGGGTCCTTTTGAAGCATATGTGGACTCCAATTTTGTCCATACCTCTCGGGACGTCTTGCACCCTCTGACGTGCTGTAGTTCGCTCGGGCTCATAACTAAAATTAGTTCTGCCTTCGCCTTCGCGTCCTTAGACTCCCATAACGCCGCCTCTGGGACTGTGGCAGGCTTAGGTTTTCTACCGTCAACATATTCCCATAAGTCGTTCTTTATTAGGATCGCCTCGGCCTGAATCTTCCATGATTCGAAATTATTCTTATCAAGTAACTCAATTCTTACCGTAGTCATGGTGTTACTCCTCGCAGGTCCCACCTACAGAAGAACTTTGGCCGCGATCACAAGAACACAGAACTGTTTCGTACTGTTTCTTCAATTCCGTATTTTTCTCATCTACTCCGACCTGGGCCCATAACCAGTGTAGCGGGGTATTGCACAGAACGTAGAATAATAAAATACGGAAAATATAAATAGGAAATGTATATTATAAGAAAACGGTAGTCATGACAGGAACAAAAAAAGATGACATGGAAGATATTTTTTTTTTAAATATTACAAACTAATATATTTAGCTACCAAACCGTTAATAGTCAGCCAGATATAATTTACATTAAATTAAACCTATTTCAACACAGAGTACCTCAGTGTACCCTTAATGAAATCTGGTGTACTTCTTTTGATAAAAAGATATATAGTATAATATGTAAATCCGCCATCCTAAAGTTAGGACTGCGGGTGTGCATTTTTTCCCATCAGGAGATGAGTATTTTACATAATAAAATATTTTTTTGTAAATATGTGTACCTGCAGTATACCTCAGTACACCTTTAATGAAATTCAATTTACCTTCTCGGATAAAATGTTATATTATTAAGTATGTACACCCGCCATTGTAAGGTTAGAACTGCGGGTGTACATTTTTTTCTCGGCAACTAGATGCATATGAAACTTTTATTTATTATGCGTACGTACGTACCTACTGTGTACCTGCATACAAATATTAAATATAAGAGTGTATGTATGTACACTGGGTACACTGAGGTACACTGCAGGTACAATCTTTGTGTAGAGGAGCAGGAGACATGAGGTGTCGCCCCTTGGTAGATTTTTTCCACCGATGCTGCCATATTTTTAATGAGTAATGAACATTATAATAATAGTATTAAATTAACGTATTATTTTGTGACGATTTGATACACATACCTTCTTCATCAGCTTGTTAACGTCCATTGCTGAACATGGGTTTCCTGTTAACAGACCTTGGCAAGCCAGGGTCGTTGAGGGGGTTATTGTCATAATCACCACGCTTGGCAGAAGGATTAGTCATCGTGGTAAGATAATGAGTATGTTTGAGTTGTTAGATGCTGCTGCCCATTCATCAGCTGTATGTCCCTTAGTCGCCTCTTACCACACCCATGGGAAGACATGGGGTGGTCTATTCTAAGACGGGAACTACACGTAACTATACACCTAAAGTTAATTCATACTATTTAAAGGAAACTTAATATAGCTACTAGCATGTAGCCACTTTCTGTAATGAATGTAGCTTGCTAAGCTTTTTTAAGCTAATCCCGATTTGAAATGCATCTTTGACGCTCCACTCCTATCGTTTTTAGCGTGATGGTATATAGCTCTATAGCCCGTTGCTGCTCTATAGTCGTTGAAAATGGTTTTATCGTTGACTATACCAGTAATAGTTCTGGTCTGGTCACCAATAAAACAATTTTAGGATTGACCATATAGTCAATACTCAAATAATATCCGGTAGGAAATTAACCTCCTTGAAACCCAGAAGAAATAGCGCAGTTTTGCTATATATAACAGCAAAATCCAGAAAATAAACCACACTGGTTACAATAGTCGATATATTTGAAGAAGGTTACAAAATAACAATATCAATAGAGATTATAATAATATCTTTAGTGTGTATAAATTATATTTTAAGATAACAGCGTAAATAACAGCGACAGGAAATCTTATTATTAATAGATACTTAAAGCCTCAAGTGGTCAACAACTTACTATATGATGAGTACCTACCTTCTTATCTTTTTATGGTTCCGCACCTGAAGGATAAAATAGTAGATTGTTTATCTAGGGAGCAAACAACTATTTTAAATGCGAGAGTGTTTTTTTTTAATCCAAAGCGGAGCGAAGTTTTGTGAGGTACAGTTTAGGTACAGTTTATTGATATATGTTCCAGAACATAGTTCCTACACGTTGGGGCGATACACGACTATGCGCGCCAACCTGACGTCAGAACGGCGTGTCCATATCGCTATCTATTTAATATGTAATTGCTTGAGGTACAGTTTTTTTCCACATAGGTACAGTTTAGGTACAGTTATTTGGTGCACATTTTGTGACTATTCAGACATCTCTCACGCCATCCTGACACACACTCTTTTTGAATAGATGTGATAAAAACACCATTATAGCGTATTTATACTTATATTTCACTTATAAAATATTTGAGCGGAAGATATATTATTTTGTAAAAATAAAGTAAAGACAACTTCTGAGGCTTAGCAAATAAATCTTTTCAATTCAATTAGCGGTATAAGTCTCGCTTTTAGTCTTGGTGGTCGTGGGTTCGATCTCCAAGAAATCTTTCTGTAAATTCTTTGATTTCTTTCCGGGTCTCGTTGTTTGAGGGACTACATCGGAAGTGCCTCGGAAACTTGGCACGGGTGTGCCAACGCTTAATTCGGTTAAGGGAAGAAGGGTCATCGTGGGCCACTGAAGGTTTCTTATGCCTTTATTTTCTCGGACGGACATACGTAGATAGCCACGAGGCTTTTGCTATTTCACCGGGCTTAAAGGCGAGCAGAGCTCCAGCCTTAATAAATGGTTAAAAAACAACAATCCCTATGGTGATAGAACGGTCGCTGGCGATGAGATTGAGGGATTATGACTTTTAGTATTTAAGGGGAGTTTTGTGCAAATGTCGCTCTACTTTACAGTTCGCGGACCGGACTTCGAGTTTACGAGGGCATCGGATGGTTCTTAGCTTACGAAGGGTCGGGAGGATCTTTTTTAACTAAGAATGGGAATGGCTTGGGGGAACGCGTCGTGTTTCCGGGCCCACTCTTCTCTAGTTTCTGTATAGTTTTGTGAGTTTCATGGTGTCAATAGTACCTACTAGTTGATAAGTTGTGATCACGTCGTCCTCGTTGTCAAGGACACCCCAAACCCTACGGTGCTTACTACGACACTTTGTGCACAAAGGCCTATAGTCGGAAGCTGCAACATCACGCAGCAAAAATCCTTATCTTATAAGCATTTGGTATTTTTCGGGAATTTAAAAAAAAACAGTCGACAGAACACTTTAACAAGAACGATGAAGTGTGTGCGTGCAAATTGCATCCTGCACTTTAAGAGTACTGTGTTTAAGAGCTGTACTTGACAAAATCATTAGTCAGACAAATAACGTCTTGTTTAGTGTTGGATGTGTGTATATTACTAGAGTTAAAATACAAGTAGCTACTTAAACAGCTATTATGAGCTACACCTCATCTGTAGAGGAATGGTTTGTGGTGTTTTTCCACAGAAATAGAAGATCTTCTTTGCCAGATGAGGTGGTATTCCCAGATGCTAACGGCCAAATGTTATCGTTCAGAACTGCTCAGATGTGTTCTAATTGTTTCTAATTGTGTGTCTAATTGTATTTCACGATACAGATTAGTTGCGATGTTAGGTCCTAGATTGCACTGCTAGTCTAATTGTACTTTAAATAATAAAATAAAATAAATAAAAAAGTTTTTATTCACGTACACCTATTACAGGTATTTGTAAATAGTCAAAACATATTTTGGCTTATTTTTAATTTATTGTGGTAAATTAATTAATTATATTTGGTAATTGTTACTTATAATAATAGTTTATATAGCTTTAGCCTAAAAGCTGTCAAGTATGAAAATATAATAACTATTATTTTATTATTTTATATCTATGATTAAATCTAAGTTCTGTCCTTTAAGTACGTTATTATTTAGACTTTAGACGGACCATAAGTATCTCGACGAACGCGCTTTAGTGCTACCACCAGATCCAAAACGCCCCAACTGAGAAGATCCGGCGAAACAAACTCAGTGGGGTTATTCTACTGCCAGTTTCAGCGCGGCCTCATCGAGACGATCCGGCGAAACATACTCAGATGGGCATGTCTTTGTGCGGCTACAATAGATATCCTTACATATCTATTACTAAATTTACAATAAATGTGCACTATACTTACGTACCAACAATTCAACTTGTTGGTACGTAAGTATAGTGAATTGGAGAATTTGTGCCCTTACAGGGTTCATGTTGGAACTACACCATCTATTATAACCTATGTAAACCCATGGAAATAGCAATAAAGATACTGAATACTGAACTTAAGACAAAAAAAAACAGTTTAATTAGCGTAAAACGTTTATACAAATATTTAAATAAAATTCATACAAGCCGTAACAGGTGGCAATTTGCCGGATAGGTAACTAAAGTAACAAAAAACTTGCAATTAAATTATAATAAAATTAATCTGCACCCGGCAGATTCCTGTTTATTAAGGCACCATTATCTGTAACATACACTGAGCCAGTAATAGCTTTAGCTTTATCGCTGGCCAAGAACAGGACCAAATCAGCGATTTCTTCGGGATCTGATATTCTTTTAAAAACTGTCATTTTTTCTAAATTTTTAATATAACTTTCAATTTGGGCTGGGTCTTGGCACATACTCCCGAATAAATCTGTCTTCACCGGGCCCGGACTAACAGAGTTCATTCTTACTCCCTTAGAAGCCAAGTCTAATGCCGCTGATCTAGTAAAATGATCCAAACCAGCCTTAGAAGTACAATACGCCGTGCGTCCTGAAGAAAACACTTCGAGGCCAGCTATGCTCGAGATATTAATTATGTTCCCTTTTGTCTTGATAAGGTGCTGAGAAGCTAGGTTGGTCAAGAGAACAACTGACCGAAGATTCGTAGAAATAATACGGTCATACAGTTCCATAGCATTTTCATCGTAAATTGCTGCACTTCCCGCTATACCGGCGTTGTTTATTAAAATGTCGATTTTTGAAAAATGTTTCAAAGTAGTGCTTACTATTTTCTTCACGTCTTCATCTTTCATGACATCTGCAACGATTGTCAAGGTTTTGGCACCGTTAGCTTCACATTTGTCGGCCGTTTTCTTCAGTTTGTCTGCATTTCGGCCGACTATCACAACTTTCGATTTGTGTTCTGAGAATTTTATTGCGATCGCCGCGCCGATTCCTGAACTTGCACCGGTCACAATAACAACTTTTTCGTTAAAACCCATTCTTGTTAAAATCAAATATACATATTATGCAAAATACTGTTGATATTTTGTTCAAAATTCAGGGTGGCAGTTGTATCTGTCTAGTGGTATGAACAATATGTGATTGCATTACTAGGTTCTGATGTTTATATAAGACTGCCTAGGTACTTCATTACAAACACTTAGTTAAGGTTGATAAATAATAAAGTACCTGGTTCATTTCATCGTTAGATAAATTGTTAAGTAGGCACGTCAATATGTTTCAAATACGTGCTACGCTCCGTGCTTTACCTGGGTTTAACTACTCTCCTCCGGCGGGTAAGTAGTGTGATGTTTTATAGCCTAGGTATATATTCTGGCGATCTGATGGCGTATATATTGATGGGATTTGCTTCCTGGTTGTATGTTGTAACTAATATACAATACTTTTATGTTATTATAATACCCATTTATTGAGTTCACAATGTATAGAGAACTCAATAAATGGGTATTTTCTTCCATGGGGAAATACGTTAAGCAATGCCTCCGCCGCGGCAAATCTGGCGTTTCTGGAGGCATAGGAATGAGCTTTTCTTGCGACTGCCTTTTAGCCGCAAGGGCCCAAGGGGAGGGGGGGACTATCACCCATTGACGAGGGCAACGGTCCAGGAGAGGCATTTGTTTTTTTTTTGTCCCGTGGAAATACATTTACGCATTCCCACTGCTGCTGCAGTATATACGCGCGCTGGTGGCGGGATAATAATATGTGGGACTAGCCCTTTCCATAGCGGTGGTATGCTCATACCACGAGGAGAGGACACTACACCACTAAAACCCCCGGAGACACAATGTTAAAAATGTCAAAAAATGTCATGGAACGCAACTGAACGCTATCTCTGTCTCTTTCTGACGCGTTTCTTAACGAAAACTCGCAATTCGCTGATGTAGTGTTGGAGTATTTATTTGAAGTTGGAGTTAGAACATTAACCAACCACAGAACCGAAGTGGTTATACCAGATGGGTTAGGTTAGGTTAGAACATTAACCGGGGTACGACGGCGCAGCGACCTCCTCGTGGTATACCCTGGGCAACGACGGTCACCAATCTTCAATTGGTGACCGGCGGCTAGCAGCTGGCCAAGTGGAGCGGGCCTCGTCGTAGCAACGACTTGAGGTCCGCGGGCGGGGCGTCTTCTTGGGCGCTCCGCCAGTAGTTTAGCTTAGGTTAGTAATTTATTAGTTTATTTTGTTAATTTTTGTATTTTGTTGTTAGAGCGGAGTCCTTTTGGGCTCCGCTAGATAGACGTAGTTTTATCTTTGTTGTCGTCACTGGAGTCCCTTTTGGACTTCAGTGGCAGATGGGCCTCTTTTGAGGTCCATTTTGTTATTCAACGGGGCCCCTTTTGGGTCTCGTTGCCGGGGGGTCTTTTTGGGCCTCCCGGGCTCGTTGTTTTTGTTTTCCGCCTTCTGCGGAAAACGTTAGGGCTAGGGGGGGGCCGGCTTAACGGTCGGTCGGGGAGCTTGCTCCCAACCCGTAATCCCCAGTCATGTTTTGGGGACCGGGGGCCTTGGCTTAACCGCCCGGGTCGCGAGGATGCAAACCTCTATAAAAAATGCCGCAACCTAAGCTGTCGTACCGTGGCGAGAGGTGAATGGCGGAGGCGTTACTCCGTCTTTAACGGTACCACCCCGGTCGAGCGTGGCGCTGGCCGGGTGTATTTGCCTTGCTGCGGGGATGGGCGTCACCCCGCAGTCGACCTACATAACGACCCATCTCGTGGGATATATTATGGACACATTTTTAAAAACTACAAAATCGTTGGAGGTTGGAAGGGAGAGGAGGGCAAGCGCGAGCGACGCGGTGCGGGGCGTGAGCCCAGTACCGGTAGAGGCCGCGAAATTAGCAGGGAAGGCCGTCGTCGTCCTTAATCGGATGGACGTTGACGAGCGGGCTAGTTCGCCGATAGGGCGAAAGCGGAGCCGGGACCGCCAGAGTATCACTCTGGTGGACTCTGACTCCGACTGGTCCACAGCTGGGGACCCTGTCCCTGTCCAAGGACAGGCCAAGGCTCCCAAGCTGGGGGCGCGGCGGAGTCCGGTCTGCCTGAGTGGTTCTCGGGCGTCCCTGGACACTGACGGGAGTGGGGCGGAGGGTTCCGGTCTCGAGCAGATCGGGGCCCCTCGCCCTGTGACCAAGAAAGGTCGTCCGCCCGGGAGCAAGGGGGAGTGCGTGGTGTACACCCCTGAGCAGATTCGGGCGAACGAGATGAGAGCCCTGCGGGAGAAGCTGCAGGAGGTGCAGGGTGCACCGGCTGGTGCGGGTGCGGAGTTAGGTGCCGACGGGTGCCGGGAGTTGGCGGCTCACTTTGCCGACACGGTGAGGAAGGTCGCCAAGGTCTCGGGGAACCTTAAAGGCACCTTCCAAAAGCACCTATATGAGTCGGCGGATGGGCTCCAGCAGTTGGTGGCATCAACCTTGCGGTTGAACGCCACCGATGAAATGCAGCGTCTTCGGGAGGAGAACGCCTCGCTGATGGGTCAGCTGGCGGCCCTCCAGAAGACGCTGGATCGGATGGCGGAGTCGATGGCCCGCGGGGAGAAGGTCGCGGCGGGTGCTGCGGCTGTCCCCGGGCCATCGGCGCCGAAGAAGAAGGGAGGAGCGAAGAGCGTCCACGGCGGAGGTCTTCCGGACACAATCGAGTCCTACATGGACAAGATGATGGATCGGATGATGTCCGCCGTGGACCAACGTTTCGTGGCTTGGGAGCGGAAAAGGGACGCGGAGGTCCCTTATACACGTCCGCCCCTTGCTCACGAAACGAGGAAAAAGAAGGAGTCACTCTCGGTGTCGATTAAGCTGGCCGACCCGCCAGTTATAACGGCGCCGGGAGCGACAGCCAAGCAGGCGGCGGCGGCGGTTTCGAAGCCGTCCGCTACCACTTCGTACGCGGCTGCTGTGGCGGGTCCGCTGCCGGAGGGGAAGGGTAAGGGCAAAGGGAAGGGCAAGGGCAGGGCCTCGGCTCCGGCCTCGGCCTCGGCCTCTGTCCCGACCGTTCAGCCCGTCCCTTCCACTTCGGCCGCGGTGCCTACGCCTGCAGCGGGTGCGGGACCGAGGGTGGATGCGGACGGTTTCGTCACTAGAGAAACCGCCGCCGAAAAGAAGGCCAGAAGGAAGGCAGCCGCCGCGGCGGAAGCCGCCCGCAAGGGGGAAGCCGCCAAGGGACGGCAGGACGCCGCCCAGAAAGGGAAACGTCGCCGCAACCGTGGGGGACGGCTCCGCGCCCCTCGCTCGTCGGTTGTGGTGGTGACGCTCTCTCCGGAAGCGGAGAAGAGCGGTACCACTTAATAATAATAATAATAATAAAGCTTTATTTAATTCCATGCATAGTACATATTAAACGATAACAATTGGTAACTTGTTAGCCTATAGTATACAATTACATTGTTACATTTAAAAGGATTTGGATTCAAATTGTTAATTCTATTTTGTAATTAGTTAAATTTTTAATTTTCTTTATTTATCAACTACCTAATTATTTAATGCATGCATGGACCCCGTTCGGGTAAAAGCCTCCCCCAAGGAATGCCATCCTTCTCTGTCATTAGCTCTGTCTAACCAACTTCCACCCGCGCACGCTACAATTTCGTCTGCCCATCTGGCCTTTGGTCGACCTCTTGATCTGGTGCCTTTTGGCCCAGGCCACTTTACTGACCGTAGAGTCCATCTATCGTCCTTGTAACGGGCTACGTGACCCGCCCACTTCCATTTAGCCTTCATTGCAAAAGTTAAGGCATCGCATACTTTTGTCTTCTCTCGAATGTCAACGTTCTTTACCTTATCCTTCAATTTTATACCTAGGCAACTTCTTTCCATTCTTCTCTGGGTAGTCTGAATTTTGTTCCTGGTTTTGAGATCGAAGGTCCAAGTTTGGCATCCATAAGTGAGGCACGGTAGAAGCCCTGTATCCATGACTATTTTCTTGGTCGGTAGCGGAAGTTGCGATTTTAGTATTTCCTTATGGTGCCAGAACTTGTTCCAGGTAATCGCCACTCTTCGGTTAAGTTCTTCAGTGTTTCTTTCCTTGCTAAACGAGATTTGTTTTCCTAAGTATATGTAGTGGTTGACAAACTCGAGAGGTGTTTTGTTTATTAAGATGGGCGATGCACTGCGGTTAGACATAATTTTAGTTTTTTCCAGATTCATTTCCAATCCAGTTCTTATACTAGCCTGGTTTAATTCATTTACCATTTTATTTAATTGGTGAGAGGTTTCTGAAAATAAAATGATGTCATCGGCAAATCTGAGATGACTTAAAAAAATCCTATTTATATTAATACCTTGATTGGACCATGGCAGCTCTCCCATCACGTGTTGTAAGACGGCTATGAATAATTTTGGTGAGATCGGGTCTCCTTGCCGGACACCTCTCTTTATGTTGATTACTTCACCTACTCTATCCAGCTTGACTCTACTTGTGCTGTTAGAATAAATATTTTTTAGGATATTGATATACTTTTCATTTGTGTTTAGTACTTTCAGCGATTCCCAGATGCTCTCGTGTGAAATTGAATCAAAAGCTTTTTTGTAGTCGATGAAAGCTAAATACAGGGGTTTATTAAATTCTGAATATTTTTCTATCACCTGGTCAACCACTTGGATATGATCCATAGTGCTGAAACCACTTCTGAAACCGGCTTGTTCGATCGGTTGGTGAGCATCGATGACTGGGGCTATCCTTTCAAGTAGACAGGAGGCAAAGAGTTTATAAAAACAAGGCATTAGGCTTATAGGACGGTAGTTGCCTATATCAGCAGGGTCGCCTTTTTTATATAGTAGTATAATTTCCGATGTCATCCATTGACGTGGTACAGCTTCTTCGCCAAGTATTTTATTCCATAGGATAGTGATTGGTGTCAGTAGTAGAGTCTTCGCAACCTTGATACATTCGTTGGTGATTCCATCCGGTCCTGGGCTTTTTTCTGGCTTAAGTCTCATTATTTGTTTCAATATTTCATTTTCTGTAAACTGGTGTATTGGAGTAGTATCTGTGTAGCTATAGGAAACCATGTTTTGATTTTGTGTGTCTGATTGTCTGTATAGATTAGCGTAGAAGTCAGTAGCAGCATTTATGATTTCTGTGCGAGATTTGCATTTGTTGTTCCCAGACTTGAGAAAAGGAACCCATGTTTTGGCTTGATTTAGCTCTTTATAAGCTTTTTTAGCAGATCTAGTATTATTGAGGTGTCTTTGTATAGTTGTTGTTCTGTAGGTAACGTAGCACCTTTTTATTTCTTTATTGGTAAGTTTATACAAAGTTTTTAGTTTTTCTTTGTCAGCTACGCTTAATTTGGGCTTATTTTGTAGTTCGCTTCTTTCTTTCATGAGTTCCAGCGCTTTCGCGGATAGGATTTTGTTCTTTTGTGTTCTTTTTATGTTTTTTAGACTTATCTTGATGCAGTGCATAATTTGTTGGTAGTACTCCTCCACATTATAGTTGTTTTGATTCTTTATAAGTTCTGGTATAAAGCTGTGGAGGTTTGTAAGGTACGTTTCCTGCTCCGCTAGAGTTTTTAGCTTAGTGGATGTATTAGAGAAATTGCGCCTACTTTTCTTTGTTGAATTTAGGTGTATTGTTACTCTTAGTAGTCTATGGTCCGATCCAAATAAGAAAGATGGTAGTACTTCGTATTTACTGATCATGTGGTGCTTCGTGGTCAAGATATAATCAATTTCATTTCTTATGTTTTTATCTGGAGAGATCCATGTCCAGCGGTTTTTTGGTTTTAATTTGAACATTGTATTCATAATTTTTAGGTTGTACTCTTGCGCATATTGAATAAGTCTCGTGCCTCGAGCGCTTCTGATGCCGTAACCATACTCTCCTGTAGCGGGACGTTCGTACTTTTTTGGAATTCCGATTTGAGCATTAAAATCGCCTATAGAAAATACGTACTCAGTAGATGTCGAATCATGAGCTTTCGCTAGGTCCTCGTAAAAATTGTCTATTTCTTCCTGTGATGAGTTTTCAGTGGGGGCGTACGCTTGAATTACTGCAAAACACAGGTTTTCCATTTTAATTTCCAGTACGCACACTCTTTCAGATATTCCAGTAAATTTGATGATGTTATCTTTGTGTTTCTTCCTTACTAGAAAACCTACTCCATATAGTCCTTTTGTTTGGCCAATGTAGTAGAAGATGTATTCGTCGTCTTCGATTGTCTTTTCTCCTAGGCGGCGAACTTCACTCAAACCTATTATATCATGTTTAATATCATCTAGTGCAGCTTTGAGCTCAATATATTTTTGATCAGAAGATAATGATCTTACGTTTAGGGTGCAAATGTAGACGCTATTTTTCGTTTTGATAGTTGTTCTTGGGGGGTTTTGGTCGAATTCTCCCGCGGTGACCGGCCGTACTGGGAGATTAGGGGTTGGAAGAGGGTCCGATTTTGATTGCTATGCTGTGTTGTGGTCTGATGTCTTCGATTGGCTTTGAGTTGATTCTGTCTGAGCGAGAATTAGTTTGGGCTTTTGTATTATATAGTTCTTCATGTCCCCTTTATTTTTCTTAGGTGGTTGTTTACTAGTCTGTTGAACAATTTTGTTGTCAAGGTGGGGCGTTTCTGGGGACTCTGATAGGTTTCTTTTGCTTGACTGTTTCTGTGGGGGTGTTTTGTTGCTTAGTATAATAATTTTGTCGTATTTTATAAAAGCGGTGTTTCCTGCATCTTTTTCTTTTTGCAGTTGGACTTGTAGCTCTTTACGCTTAATTAAGACTTCGATTGGGTAGTCTTCTTTTAAGTAATAGGAAGTATTTTTAAGGTTATGTTTGTTTTTTTGTATTTTTAATTTGAAACCTAAAGTATTGAATGTTATTACTATCGGTCGAACTTTTTCGCCCTTTTTGCCCAACCTTCTAACAGCTTCTATGTTGTAAGTGTCGCATGAAACTTTTATGTATGTATTTATTATATTTATTATCATTTTTTCCAGTTCATCATACGATTTTTCTGTTTCTTCCACGCCAAAAAGGATCAGATTTTTGCGTCTGCACTGTCGTTCTAGGTTGTTAATTTTATGTGATTGCTCTTCTATTTTTTTCTCCAAAAGCTCATTTTTCAGTTCTAAGCTATTGAACTTCTCGTTGAAACTGTTGATTATTGTACCTTTAATATCTTCTTTCATCTCTAGCATGTCTTGTTTTTGCTGCTTTATATCTTGCTGCATGCTAATTAACATATTTTTTATTTCATCCATATTTGGTTATACTTCGCTTAGCGCCCTCTTAGGCACCTTTTTAACAAAAAGAAAAAATGCACAAAAAGAATTTCCTGTGCTCGGGATCGAACGTCGACTCTTTTAAGTGCGTTTCACGGTGTAATTCTTCCCTCTAGTGGCGAGTAGTAGAACTTTCTCTGTATGTGGATATTGAAGAAGTTTTGTGGTTTCACTGCTCGACAAAAGATGTCGCTAGTAGTGCCGCAATGCATAACAACAAGCTATCCATCCAAAAGTTAACCTATAAAAATAATATTGTGATTGTATTGTGCACTTATTTGTTTTGTTAATTTCCAGTCCACTCACTCGTATAAAAATGTCTTTATATGGTTGATATAGTTCACTTTTCCGTTTGTTCTCAGTTTTTGCTAGTTTTCACGTTGTTTGTCCGTTGTGAAGTTGCACACTATTTTTCTTGTTGAAACACTAGGTCTTTGACTTTTTATTGTAAACTTCACTTTCTCCTAACGATTTGTGACACTAAAAATTGTTTTAAGTTGGTTCCAGTTATTTATCTCGGCTGATTATAATTATTTTTCGACAATATATACGGAGCTGATGTTGACAGTGGCACTGTGGCGCCCTCAACCTTACGCCGACGGTACCACTTACGCCGACGTTATACGTAAGGCCCGACTTGTGGATGCGGACGCCCTGGGCATCACTCAGGGTGTTCGTTTCCGGGTCGGGCAGGCGGGGGGGCGGATCCTAGAGATCCCCGGCGCCAATAGCGGTGCAAAAGCCGAGGCCCTAAGAGAGGCGCTGATGGTTCATATAGATCCATCAGTAGCCAAAATTACTCGCCCCGAGAAAACAATCGGGGTGAGGATCTCAGGCCTCGACGATTGCACCGTTCCTGAGGAGGTTGCCGCTGCACTGGCGAAGGTTGGGGACTGCCCAGCCTCCGTAATCCGGGTGGGCGAGATAAGGCGGGATCACTTCGGTCTCGGCACCATCATTTGTGCGGTCCCGATTCCGGTGGCGAAGCGGTTGCGCGCGGCAGACCGCGTGAAGGTGGGGATGGTCTCGGTTCCGGTAGTCATACTGGACCCGAGGCCACTCCGCTGTTTCCGGTGTTTAATACCGGGTCACGTGGGCTGCCGCTGCGATGACACAGACCGTTCGGGTCTGTGTTTCCGCTGCTCGGAGTCGGGACACAAGGCGGCGTCTTGCACTGTCTCCAAACCGAGGTGCGCTATTTGCGCCTCGGCGGGAAGGGAAGCCGATCACAGTATCGGCTCCAAGCTGTGCAAGGCGCCGCCCGTGCGCAAGGTGCTGAGGCCGATGATCCCGTCGGATCAGGGAACCGCGAGGCGGGTGCTCGAGGAGGAGATGGACACGGCTATCGATGGATAGGTCCGTGTTCAGTCTCCTCCAGGCTAACCTCAATCGCTGCGCCAGGGCCCAGGATCTTCTCCTGCAGACCATGGCGCAGCGGTTGAGCAATATTGCTGTCGTCGCCGAGCCATACATGATCCCCGACCGTCCTTGTTATGTCGGGGACCTGGATGGCTTGGTGACCTTGGTTTCGTCACCCTCGGTTGGCACCCCGCCCTTTTTCAATGTGAAAAGAGGGCGGGGCTTTGTAAAGGCGGTGTTGGGGTCGCTCACCATCGTCGGCATGTATTTCTCCCCTAACAGCGGGCTGGCCGAGTTCGAGGTGTACCTGGACGAGGTCAGTCGACTGCTAGTTGGGGTGGGAAATCACGCCGACATCATTTTGGTGGGTGACCTCAACGCCAAGTCTTCGGCATGGGGTTGTCCGAGGTCCGACCCTAAAGGAAGGACCCTCGAAGACTGGGTTGCGGAGCAGGGCCTAGTGGTATTGAACCGTGGCACCGTGGACACGTGCGTGAGGCAACAGGGCGGTTCGATTGTTGACGTGTCGTTTGCGTCCCCCGCCCTGGCACGCCGTGTTCACCAATGGGAGGTGTTAGAGGGCGTGGAGACGTTGTCGGATCACCGGTATATTGATATCGGCGTCTCCGCGTCCTCCGCGGTTCCGGCCGCTCGCCCTGCTTCGCGGCCCGGACGAGAGGGTCCGAGGTGGGCACTCGGGCAAATGGACCGGGAGCTATTGGTGGAAGCAGCCCTGGTCCAGGCGTGGTTTGCGCGGCCTTGTAACCCGGCCTCAGACGTCGACGTGGCCGCGGAGGAACTCGGGGAGTGCATGGCCCGGGTGTGTGACACAGCCATGCCCCGGCTTCGTCCGTGTCCACCGCGACGGCGGGTGTATTGGTGGAGCGGTGCGATTGAGCACTTGAGAGCTCAGTGCACCGCCCTCCGCCGAATATACTCCCACTGTCAGCGTCGGAGGCCGAGGGACGAGGTCCGCGTGCAAGAGACCTACGCCGCCTATAGGGAGAGCCGGAGTCAGTTGGGCGTTGCCATAGGGCAAGCAAAAGATATTGGCTGGGAAAGAACGCTGGAGGCTCTAGACCGAGATCCGTGGGGTCGCCCGTATAAAGGGGTCCGCCGTAAGTTGCGGCCCTGGGCACCACCGGTCACAGAGAGCCTCCAGCCTAACATTTTGAATATGGTGGTTGGTGGGCTTTTTCCCAGCCAAAACGCGGAGTTTGTTCCGCCCCCTATGGCAGCGCCTGACGAAGACGCCGTTGTGCCAACCGAGGGTGGCGACACTGAGGTGCCGCCTGTTACTCCGGCGGAGCTGGGGGTGGCCGTTGCCAAGTTGTCGGGCAAGGCTACGGCCCCCGGCCCGGATGGGATACCCGGACGTGCCTGGGCCTTATCGGTAGAGGTGTTTGAGCCCTTTGTGCTCGCCCTCTTCGATGCATGCCTGCGGCAAGGTCGATTCCCGTCGGCCTGGAAGTCTGGTCGGTTGGTCCTTCTGAGTAAGGAGGGCCGGCCGGCCGAATCTCCATCGGCTTATCGCCCAATCGTTCTTTTGAACGAATTGGGTAAGCTGATGGAGAGGGTGATCGCGGGACGCCTCACTAAACATCTTAGTGAGGCGGGTCCCGATCTCTGCGGGGACCAATACGGTTTTCGTAGGGGTCGGTCCACTTTGGATGCGATCGCTCGGCTCCAGGCCCTATCTAGGGAAGCGACCGAGCAGGGGGGGGTGTTGATGGCGGTGTCGTTAGACATCAAAAACGCCTTCAACACCATCCCTTGGGTATGTATCGAGGAGGGCCTCCGATACCATAGGGTTCCTGGGTACCTCCGGGTACTCATCGGACACTACCTGCGCGGGCGAGAGGTAGTGTATCCGGTGGCAGGCGGCGAGATAGCGCGTTGGCCCGTCTCGCGGGGTGTTCCACAGGGGTCGGTCTTAGGCCCTCTCCTGTGGAACATAGGGTTTGATTGGGCGCTCCGGGATTCACGGCTCCCGGGTGTCACCGCCATTGCGTACGCGGATGACACTCTGGTGACCGCCCGGGGCCCCGATCATAGGCGGGCGATCATCTCGGCCACAGCCGGTGTGGCCCAGGTGGTCGCTCGCATACGGAGGCTGGGACTGCAGGTGGCGCTTGATAAAACCGAGGCCCTCGCCTTTCATAGGCGGGGACCTCGGCAAGCGCCCCCTGCAGGTTCCCACTTAGTAGTCGGCGGTACCTCCATACCTGTCGGGGATACGATGCGCTATTTGGGCATCGTCCTCGACAGCAGGTGGAGCTTCGGGGCCCACTTTAAACGGTTGGCCCCGAAGCTAGTTGCGGCGGCGGGAGCCTTGAGTGGCCTCCTGCCCAACGTTGGCAGGCCAGGGGGGAGTTGCCGGCGGCTTTACGCCGGCGTGATCCGCTCAATGGCGCTGTACGGCGCCCCCATATGGGCAGACGCCCTGGACCGGCGTAACGTGGCCCTGCTGCGCAGGCCGCAGCGGGTCATAGCCGCCAGGGCGGCCCGGACCTACCGCACGGTGTCGTTCGACGCGGCCTGTCTTCTCTCCGGTTCCCCTCCGTGGGAACTGGAGGCGGAAGAGCTGGCCGCGGCGTACCGGCGGAGGTGCGATGGGGCGTTAAGCAACCGGGATCCATTTCCGGAGGGCATGGCGACGTGGCGTACTGAATCGCGGCGTCGTGTTCTCCGTAGATGGAAAGACCGGTTGGAAGCCGACCCGCCGTTGAGCGGATCGCGCACGGTGGATGCGATCCGGCCTCACTTGTTTGAGTGGGCCGGACGCAAGGGGGGGGGAGGTTACCTTCCGCCTTGCACAGGTAATGACGGGGCACGGATGCTTCGGTCATTACTTGTGCAAGGTGGCAAGGAGAGAGCCGGACACTCGTTGCCACCACTGTGATTGCGCCGATGATACGGCGCATCACACGTTGGTCGAGTGTCCGGCTTGGGCGACTGAGCGCAGTGCGCTCGTCGCTCAGGTAGGTGACGATCTCTCGCTTTCGAACATCACACAGAAGATGCTCGAGAGCGAGGGATCGTGGGAGTCGATGGCCTCTTTCTGTGAGACGGTAGTTTCGCAGAAAGAGGCCGCGGAGCGAGTGAGAGAACAAGATCCCAGCTCTCACCCGCTTCGTAGGCGTCGCGTTGGCGGGAGGCGAAGGGCTGAGCTCCGTCGTCTCCCGCCATAAGGGGTGACCCTGGGGAGCAGAGTGCATGACTTTGCTCCCTAGGGTCACATTCATGAGTAGGTCGGGGAGCGCCTTGCGTCCGGGCGCCCCTGTAGGAGTAGGACGGTACCCATCGCGGGTGCTTAACACTCGCGATGGGGCCAAGGGGGAGGGAAACTCTCGCCCTTTTACCGGGGCGAGAGTTGTTGAAGAACTCTGCCGTGGGGGGATGACCAAAGGCCCATATGGTTCTTGGGTCCCCTCACACTAAACGGCAGACGGAGGAACGCCCGGGGGCTTTTTTAGTGGGTATGTCCTCTCTGCGGTGCGACAGCGCACCGCGTTCTATAGAGGAAGAGCCCCACATGCCCCTCGCTGGCGCAAGAATCACATAATAGTGATTCTTGCGCTAGCGAGGAAGTGCGATCACGCATTTTTACCCCGGAAAACAAAAAAAAAAAAAGGTTAGAACATTAACCAACCACAGAACCGAAGTGCTCATACCAGGTGGATTAGGTTAGGTTAGAACATTAACCAACCACAAAACAGAAACACAAACTACTTTTTTCTGCAACACCCCAGTGGAGGTAACCCTCTAACCTCTTATTGGGGGCTACCCTCACCCCCTCCCCTATCTCGTGCGACTATACTAAAGCATTTTCGGCACAATAATAATCAATTTTTTGATAGTATGTACTAAGAACTAAAAACCATTATATCTCAAAAACTATTTGTTTCCGCACCCCCCCATTTTCAGGGAGGGTTACCCTCAACCCTCTCCCCCCTCCCTTGCTATGCCCTCCGCGTGCGACGAGATACTAAAGCATTACCTTTTTTATCCCCGCGAGACCGATGGGATATGTAATGCATTTTATTCCTTAAAAAAAGGGAGGTCTTCTGACACCTCCCTTTCTCACCCCAAAACATCACGGTGTACCTATATTAACGATATAGATGTTTGGCGGATGACTCCTTCCGATGCATTGGCGGGTATTGATTGACACACAGAGCTCATAAAAAAAAAATGTAAATATTGTGCATGTTTGATAATGATTTATAATGATGAATACAATACAACGGTTTTCCACTTCCGGCTGTGTTGAAGTAAAGACAGTACTATTGAGCTCCAACTTTTTCGAAGTATTAACTTTTTCATAACGTAAAATCCAGTGAAAAACATTTGAACTCCATACATACAGTGATAAACTACATTGCACTACATTGCAATGCTCTTAAAAACATAAATTGGGACCTTTTTAGTAGTCTGGCAGAAATCCGTAAAATAGCGTGTATTATCGAAGGGTACAGCGCCCTTATCTTTTGCACATCAGTGAAACTAAAGGACGATATGGAGTGGGATTTATAATCACGATAAAATATAAAAATAACATTACTAACTTTATAGGAATCTCTGAAAGAGTAGCACTTCTACAAGTAAAATTTGAATGCTTTTCTTTATCAATAATTCAAACATATTCACCGACTGAAGGATCAACAGACGAAGAAATTAACAAATTTTACATAAAGACATTGAACATGCTCACACCATGACTGAAGAAAAGGTTATAGTCATGGATTTCAATGCTAAAATAGGATGCCCAAAATCAAACTATTATCCAGTAATGCGAAAATATGGGTATGGAGTGCGCAATGAAAGAGGTGAACGTCTCTTAAGTTATGCTTACCAACACAAATTGTCAATAATAAACACATTTTTCAAAAAGAAAGGGAGCCGAAGATGGACATGGCTATCACCCGACCAAAAAAAAGAATGAAATTGATATTATAATGATAAATCACCAAAAACTTGCAACTAATATTGAGGTTTTAAACAAATTAAAATTTCCTTCTAATCACTGATTAGTGAGAGTAATACTACTTTTAAGTCGTCCAATAAAGAGCAGGAAAACCTACACAACACCATCTAATATCCCTAAGACAGAAACAAAAATCGAAATTACATCAGAAACCTACGTGAACACACAGAATATATTGATACAGACTGTATTGATATTCAAACATACTACAACATCCTGGAAAGAAGCATAACAGAGAGCTCAAAATATAATAAAAACATTACACATCCTGATCAACATAATATTTCCACTGAAGACACACTACAACTTATAGAAAGGCGCACGGAACTAATCCACAAAGCTAAAGACATAATAATAATAATAAAATCCATTTATTTTCTCTCACAAACTTTCTAGTTTATACAAAAATTACACAGATAAATGAGGTAACTTTGTGAGAGACTGATGCCTGAAGTAGGTTTAGAAAACCTGTAATTACAGACATGAAAGAAGAACTTAGCAAAATATACAAAGAGACCAGTAGATCAATCCGAAAGAACTACATAAACAACAAATACGAGACTATTTCAAGAAACATCAAGAATTTTAGAAGTGCCAAAAAAACCTACCAAGAATTAACCACACATAAAACTTGGATTAAAAAACTTGAGCATAACTCACGAGAAACAAAATCTAGAAAAGATGTAATAAACCATGCGACAATTTTTTACAAAAATTTATACAGGAAACAAAATAACACTTAGATAGACTTTCATTTTAGTGTACAAAGACCTCATATAAACACGACTGACTTCATCAGACTAATTGAAGACTCCGAAGTTTACAAACATATAAAAAGCTTATGGTTGAAAGAGTCCCGGACCAGATGGTTTGTGCAATGAAGCCCTTAAATTAGGAGCAACTATTTTAACTCGTCATTTTACGCAATTGTTCAATAAGTTACTAGACGAAGAAAAAGTACCAAAACAATGGTGTACTTCAGACATAATTTTGCTCTTCAAAAAAGGAAGACCCTTGGACATAGGGAATTATAGACCAATAAGCCTGTTGGCAAGTATATACAAACTATTTTTATCAATAATTTTAAAGATACAGGTACAGAGAATACAATAAAACAATAGACCTGTGGCCATGTGGCCTTAATTGACTACAGCAAAGCTTTTGACAGCATCAATCAATTAAAGACGTGAGTTGATGAAGGTGATATGTCGCATTTTTGAGGTTTTGTGTTTTTTTGCATAGATGAGCTTGAAATGACGGTGACTACAGACTACTGGCCTTAAACCGTCGATTTATGGCTTATTTTTCAAAATAATATGTTGAAAAAGGTGTTATGTACAGTTAACTTTGAAAATGGCACTGGATGAAAGAGATATGGGCCCATATCACCCTCTTCCAGATAAATAAAGTAAAGACTTTGTTTTTCTTTCGTGGAAGAAAGTGATATGTACGTACATAACACCTTCTTCCACACAGCTTACGATGATTGAAAGACGCGATGTCACTTTTTCGTGAATGAAGGTGTTATGTGACATGCATATCACATACATTTATTCACGACATTTAGTTATTTTAATTCTCATTCCGTCACATTATCGCGCATGTTTAGGGTTCCGTACCCGAAGGGTAAAAACGGGACCCTGTTTCTAAGACTTCGCTGTCTATTTGTCTGTCACAAGGCTGTATCTCAAGAACCGCGATAGCCAGACAGTTGAAATTTTAAGAAATGATGTATTAATGTTGCCTCTTTAACAAAAAATACTAAAAAATATTGTTAAAATACTGCTGATGGTCACCCAGTAACGGAAAAAAAATCAATGATGATTACAAGGATAAGCTTAAAAAACACGACCAGGAGTAGTACAGGAGTTGAACTTGCATGTTAGGTATACTTAGCCTCTAATGCCTAGACCATAGTTGAAATTTATCAACCTCTTTGTAACACGTCTAACACGGTAACACGTAGATCAGATGCCATCTATTGATAATAGTTAACAAGACAAACATGTCCAAAGTTGCATTTGGAATTACATTTTTAAACGATGACACCGCCCTCGTATATGTATTTTAAAATTTTAGAATATTTTGAATTGAGCCTAATATATTTAGACTACCGACAGGATTCGAACCTGCATCTTATGTATAGCCCCTAATACCTTAACCATTCGGTCATGCTAGAACATTCCTTTGGGTAGTGATGATATTTTATTTGCGGAAAGCCTTTCGATCTGTAATGTAAGTGAGCAAGCAGTACAAGGCAAAATTACCTTATTATTCTTTCTACTAGTAACCAACACGAACGTGAAGATTCTGAGATATTAATATATAAAAAACCAAAACAAATCGAAAAAACACCTTAGAAATACGCAGTAACGCTAATAAGTGCAACGTAAAAAACGGAGGAATCACTAAAGAAATTTCGAACATTTGTGGGATATACCAAATAGTGTCTAAAACAATATAATAGTATATAAGTAAAGTAAAATATAATATTTATATTATAATTAAGACAGTACAACTTACATTCCTACTTTAATACCTAACTAAACGTGCAGAAAAGTTGAGTTTTGTTTATGGAAGAAGGAGTTATGTGTAGTTTTTTTAGAAGTTATATAATAAAAAATATTAATTTGTTTAATTGCTTACGTACCATTAATATTTCAGGTTGTTTACACAACTTGGCATCATAGTTTTATTAAAAAATCTGTTTCGTAGCGACTTATCTTAAAAAATTAAAGTGAAACTTTAAACTCGATTTACTCGAAATTGTGATTTTGTGACTTATCACCTTCATCCACTCACGTCTTCATTGTTCAATCTGGAACGCACTACAACAATCAAATATAAACCATAAATATTTCTGATGCTCTCGAAGACCTAAAGTCCGAGAGGCCTGAGAACTGTAACGTAAGGCGACAGTTGCACTAAACTCCCCTAAATGAAACTAAAAGTCATAATCCCTTCTTAAGCGACCATCATGAGCCGAGGTCAAAGTCCGTAAAGAGAACCAGGTGGGCATACTTTTATTTCGGGATGTAATTTATGTATTATGGGATCAAGACTCCCTTATTATATAAATTACATCCCGAAAGGGCAAAAGAACCAAAGTTGGCGCCAACCCATGCTTGAATCGGTTAAGGGAAGAATAGACATCGGGGGCAACTGAAGATTTTTATAACTAAAAATGGGAACTTGGGAAGGAAATGGAGGAACGCGTCATACTTTCCTCAAGAGGAAGGTTTATAATTTGACTCAAGAGTCACTCTATCGATTTAAAAAAACCGCATGAAAATCCGTTGCGTAGTTTTAAAGATTTAAGCAACTAAGTAAGCTACAGACAGACAGGGGGGGGGAGCGACTTTGTTTTATACTATGTATTGATTGGTATTTTTCGGGAATTTAAAAGAAAATGCAGTCGACAGAGAACTTTAATAAGAACGTGGTGGATGCAGTGTGTGCGTGCAAACTGCATTCTGCACTTTAAGAGGCAAGCTGTACTCGACAAATATCATTAGTCAGGCAAATAACGTGTTGTTTAGTTTTGGATGTGTGTATTTTACATGAGTCAAAGTACAAGTAGCTACTTAAACAGATATTATGAACTACAACTATCTGTAGAAGAACAGTTTATGGTATTCTCTAAAGAAGATGAAGATCTTCTTTGCCGGGTGGGGTAGTATGCCCGGCTAACGGCTTCATACAGATGACTAAGGTTAAAATAAACGTATACTATATTTACGTACCAACAAACAGTTTAATTAGCGTAAAACGTTTATACAAATATTTAAATAAAATTCATATAAGGTAACAGGTGGCAATTTGACGGATATTACAAAAAACATGCATTTAAATTATAATGAAATTAATCTGTACCCGGCAGATTCCTGTTTATTAAGGCACCATTATCGGTAACATACACTGAGCCAGTAATAGCTTTAGCTTTATCGCTGGCTAAGAACAGGACCAAATCAGCGATTTCTTCGGGATCTGATATTCTTTTAAGAGCTGTCATTTCTACTAAGTTTTTGATAAAACTTTCCATTTTGGCTGGGTCTTGGCAAATACTCCCGAAAATATCTGTTTTCACCGGGCCCGGATTAACAGAGTTCATTCTTACGCCTTTAGAAGCAAAGTCTAATGCCGCTGATCTAGTGAAATGATCTAAAGCTGCCTTAGAAGTACAATACGCTGAGTTTCCAGAAAACACTTGGAGGCCAGCTATGCTCGAAATGTTAATAATGTTTCCTTTAGTTTTGATTAAGTGCTGCGAAGCAAGGTTGGTCAAGAGAACAACTGACCGAAGATTAGTAGAAATAATACGGTCATACAGTTCCATAGCATTTTCATCGTAAATCGCTGCAGTTCCGGCTATACCGGCGTTGTTTATTAAAATATCGATTTTTGAAAAATGTTTCAAAGTAGTGCTCACTATTTTCTTTACGTCTTCATCTTTCATGACATCTGCAACGATTGTCAAGGTTTTGGCACCGTTAGCTTCACATTTGTTGGCCGTTTTCTTCAGTTTGTCTGCATTTCGGCCGACTATCACAACTTTCGATTTGTGTTCTGAGAATTTTATTGCGATCGCCGCGCCGATTCCTGAACTTGCACCGGTCACAATTACAACTTTTTCGTTAAAACCCATTCTTGTTAAAGTCAAATATACATATTATGCAAAATACTGTTGATATTTTGTTCGAAATTCTAGGTGGCGGTTGTATTAGTCTAGTGATATGAACAATATGAGATTGCATTACTAGGTTCTGATGTTTATATAAGACGCCTAGGTACTTAATTACAAAGCACTTAGTTAAGTTATATGTAATTAATAAAGTACCTGGCTCATTTCAAGGCTAAATATCTACATATTGATATGGTATGACTTGCACTTTGACGTGAGATAAATACAGTTAAGTACAAATGTAGTTAAGTAGGTAGGCATGTCAATATTTTCCATATACTTGCTATGCTCCGTGGCTTTACCTAAGTTTGACTGCTACTCTCGTCCAGCGGGTTATAGTGTGATGTTTTATAACCAAGGTAATCGGTTTAGTTGTGGCTACTAAGTTTTTGCGTAAAAGGGTAAGAAATAACCATACTAATTATGGCGTATATATTAGTGGGATTTGCTGCCTGGTTAAGAAACATAGTGAACTCAATAAATAGGTATCTTCTTCCGGGGGTTAAATGTAATAAACTAAGCATCGCCTCCACCGCGGCAGGGATGTGTCAGACAAAAAATCACGGTGTGAATGGAGGATATGAACGATGAAGATGTTTGGCGGATGACTCCTTACGTTGCACTCGAGCAGACTGGCAGCCCTTGATTGACACACTGAGCTCAATAAAATTGTTTTGCAAGTTTAATTATAATTAATAGGTAATTAAGTTATAAAATGAAACCCATCAGACAGTCTGTAAGTAAATCGCGAATCTCACATAAGTACATACATACTTATTTGTGAGATTCGCGACGCGTTCTCAGCTTTAGACCTGATCCTAGCCCGCGTTTGTTGATCTTAATGTAATTTCTTTAACTACTCGACTTATTGTTATTATTTTTAATAACTAATGGTAATAATAAAAATAGTTTTAATGTACGTATTATTTTGTGGCAATTTGGCATACATATAGAAATTTCATACTTTTTAAATACAAATTAATATCTATACCGATATACTAGCATGTAGTAGCCACTTTCTGTACTAGCTCGTGCCGGCGACTTCGTCTGCATGGAATTAATTACTTTAAACTTACTCTGATGTTCAAATAATTCATTGGCGCCCCGCTCCTATTGCTCTTAGCTTGATGATATATGGCTATAGCTCTGGTTTGGTCAACGATATAACAATTTTAGGATAGACCAGATAGTCAATAGTCAAATCACATCTAGTAGGAAATTAATCTCATTGAAATATTTGAATATATATATTATAGGTATGTATATAACATTAAAATCCAGAAAATAAACTGATAATGGTTACAAAAGTCTATCATTTTAAAGAAGTTTATAAAATAATGATTTCAATAGAGATATTATACTCTTAGGTGTCTAAATGAATAGTGTCAGAGGCAAGTGTTGAAATTGTAAGAATCAAATGAAATGAAATAGTGAAATAGTTTATAAGTAACGTAGACGAATAATTCGCGCTTGTTATACGTCATTTACAAAGCATAACACATTAAAGTACATTTTTTTGATACTTAATTGAGAACAATATTTTTATATGGTCACTAATGATATCTACTATTCTAATCTTATTTTAAAGATCAATAAAATAAAATGAAAAATTGTCGCGAGCAAAACGAGTACCTATACACAAAATAATAATAATAAGTCGCGTGGTTTGAGAAATTAGATCAACCAGCGCGGGCTGGGATCAGGTCTAAAGCCAAGCCAAGAACGCGTCGCGATCCTCGCCTCGCGAGGACCACCTTCCCTATCCTAGCTTCTTAGAGTCTTTCTCTATCTACCTACGGTGTGACATCCGGAGAAGAAAGACTATAAGAAACTCCGGAATTTTTCTTTTTAAATACACTATTTGTCCTATTATCAATTTTATAAATGTAAATAACAGCGGCGGAGAATCTTATTATTGATATATACTTAAAGCTTTAAGTGGTCAACCACTTACTATATAGGTAGGTATATTATTATGTACCATCCTACTTACCTATCTATTAAGATTTCCGCGTGATAGTTAGACTGTTGAGTGTTGACATTTTTATAGATGACTAGCTGAAATGACAAACGTTGTCTTGTCTTAACTAAAACTCTATATTAAATTGAACTTCTAATAGGTATTACGCGTTTGCAGCACGTAGGTATTCTGTCAATGTTATGTCAAACGCCATAAGATTACATAAAAAAAGTTTATATTATCAAAAGCGCTAAGGTTAGATTAGAAAATTTTATATGGTAGAAAATTGAAGAATACTTAATATTCTTCAATTTTCTACTTTTCCACGCAATATTCTTATTTTTTTTCTTTCATGATAACCTTCCCCTGACAATAACTAACACAACAAAAGAAGTTTAGCAAAATTGGTCCCTCCTTTCAAGCGTGATGCGATGGCCAAGGAGAATCGGCATTCATTTATAAATATTAATATATTTCTGTTAACGCTGTAACAACAAATACTATGAACAGAATAAACGTTTGAATTGGTTCTCTATTTCAAAATTTTAAAAAGAATATAGATTCTTATTTTGTACAGATAATGGTACGGAACATTTCATGCGCGAGTCGGACTCGCACTTGGTCGGTTTTTTTTGTAACGAACCTATGTAGTTAGATTTAAGGTGTTTGCTACTCCACCGGGTATAAAGACGAGCTGGTATAACACACAGGGAAACGCTGCTGCCCGTTTCCTGGAATACGATTGTTATAGATGATCACAACCGAGACCAACAACTGTGCTTTCCGAAGCCCTAACATAGATTTAACATAAATATATATTATCCGTCGCGGGGATCGAACACACGAACTCCCGAGATTGAAACAGAGCTAGGCTTTAGTCTTATTAAATGGTTTAAAAAAAAGCTTATCAATCTGCGTGATAGGGCGCCCCCTGTGCGGCTTGGTCGTCGGCTTAGCACTGGTTACATAGCGCGAACCCTTTATTCCTCTTTATTACCGGTCGTCCCCACTGGGTACGAGTGGGAAAAAAAGTTTCGTTCGGGTGACGATTGGAACTTTTTATTTCTCACTCGTTCCGCTATAGACCGAGAGTTAAGATACCTATATGGGGATTTCAATAAGAGATTTCACGGATTGTTAAAATGCTTTAATTACGACTTCCTAAGCAAGACTGAAGAATGTTTTTGATTGAAAATTATTTTAAAAGACTGAGACTCTCTGAGCAAGACTGAACAATGTTTTTGATTGAAAATAGTTTTAATAGACTGAGATAATTAATTAAGTATTGACGAATTTACAATCATTCTTACAGTTAAGTAGCAAGACTGAACAATGCTTTGATTAAAAATTATTTTAAAAGACTGAGGTAATTTAGTACAGTATTAATGAATTTATAATAATTCTTACAGTTTTAAGGTGCGTATCACAGATAATCAACAAATTGCACAGTCGTTGGTCTCGGTTGTGATCATCTATAGGTAGGTAACAATCGTATTCCAGGAAACGGGCAGCAGCGTTTTCCTTTATTAAAAATATTTATCTACCATTATTAATGGCAAAATTATGTATCACAGATAAAATCAACTTATTTACAATTATTATTTTTATTACAGGTAATAATAATAATATTTGTGAATTTTCAAAAACTGTTGAAGTTCCTATAACATTTTTTGAAAATTCTAATCAGATCTGTAAAAAAATCTCGGCTAATCGCAAAATTATTACTTTTGAATGATTTTAAAAAACAAACATTTAAAAATTCTTAGCTACATAACAAAACATTGACAACTCCGTACCATTTCAAGAAAATGCCTGACTCCTATCTCACCATGTGTTAATTCAATTTGCGCATCTTGTATAAATTCGTTTCTTTTCGACTCTTGTTTTCCGGTTTCTCCTTACTTTGTGTTTGACGAAACTGAACTGTGTAAAAAGAAGCATCTTCTTGTAGTGAATGTAATAAATGCATCAAATTGGGCGCTTTTTTCCCAATAGCACTGTTGAACTTGTGAAGCCATTCTTCTGCAAAGTTTGTTGTTCTTTGTTTTTCTCCAAATACACACCACACCAGAATAAATGTCTCCTTTAACCATTGCCTCTCCATATATGTTCTAAATTTTATGACATTTGGATCTTCGCTGTCATGGCGTGTAATATAGGCCCAACCGTTCATTATCTCTGTCTGTGGTAATAAATATGCAAATAATAAACGCATTTGCGAGTAGCAAAAAGCGCATCAACGACACTTATTAGGTACGCTTGCGGTTCTTTGATTGGCTATTTCAAGGTCATGCATACAATGCAATACGATAAGCCAGGTGGTGAGGGTGAGTCATTGCGTATCTGTGTGTCAGAGCGATGTAACAAATAACATATTGTGTGCGACCGATAGACACTGGCATAGAGTATCTGCTCTAAGCCAGTGTCGACCAGAACCCACAATACAGAGAAACTGGAATCTTCAATGTTACGGAGACGTCGACAGCAGATGTCATCGCGAGCATACACGCAGGTGCCAGCGCGTGGCTTGAAATTGTGCTCCAGGGTGTACCCTGGGTAGTAGACATCTGATTTGCGTCTCTGTGAGGAACAGCAGATGTGATTTTTCGGTCTCAAAGTGGAGATGGACCGAGATGAGATTGGAGTGCAGACCTCGAATGTTAGAGAGGTGCACTTTTAGTGCGAGGGAGTTCAACCGCTGTTTTAGCAATTTCCTATGTTTACTTAATTTTTTTTTATGGCGAACAGACAAGCTGAAAAGGGATAGTTGGGCGAGGTGTAACAAGAACGAGTACCACGTAATACACACATAATGCTGACCGAGACGGGATACTGATCTGGAGCGCGCAATGACGCCCTAACCCCCCCAGAGATGTTCACCGGGCCCTCGCATCCGGTCGCCAACTTTCCTTCTAATTGGGCCCCCTACTACCTGCGGTCGGCCAGCGAAAGACCGTGCTTAGGATCCCGCTACCTTCGCAAATAGTCACCCCAGCACAGACACCACGTAGTACCGGAACCGGTTCGCAAAGCCACACAACTGCCCAGACTCCCCTTCCACGATGGCTAGTCAAGGCATCATGCCGGAACGCGACAAAAATCACTTGGCGGCAAGGCTTTGCCTTGACGGTGGTCCGCGGTCGAAACCTACCACCAGATGTGCTGTTCATTTGGCACTACCCAGGGTCAGGGGACGTGTGGGTGACTAGAGCTAAAGCCCACGGAAGAGGACAGCACTATCCCCCAAAACAAAATTCTAGTACGTATGTTGAACCAGGAATACGCCTTTATTGGATCGGACAGGGTTTTTGTTACATATTGTATCTCGTGGATTCGATCCCCTCCCGGATAGGAACTCTTTGTTGTAAGATTTCTTTCCGGGTCTGGTTGGTTGAGGGACTACCTTCCGTGCCTCGGAAAGCACGTTACGCGGTTGGTCCCAATTGTTATAACATCATCTATTATAATCGTTTATCAAGGAACGGGCAGCAGTGTTTCATTTTGTGGTACAACATAATACTGCGGTCACCAAACCGCCTACCAAGCGTGGTGACTATGGAAAATTGGTCCCGATTGTTATAGGATCATCTATTATAATAATCGTATATCAAAGAACGGGCAGCAGCGTTACCTTGGGTGGTACAACATAATACTGCGGTCACCAACCTGCCTGCCAAGCGTGGTGACTATGGCAAATCCCCGGGAGGAGGCCCATGATCAGCAGTAGATGTTATACGGGCTGATCATGATGATGATGATGAGTGTAAAATATTACACTGGTTATACTTTGTCAATAGTGTGGACTATTGACAAAATATAACTAAAACTGTGTGATCCAAACTGAAATGATTCACTGCGACCCACAGGCGTTATGAGAGAAAAAAACCGGCCAAGTGCGAGTCGGACTCTCGCACGAAGGGTTCCGTACCTACTAGTTGCAAGTGCCTACCTACTTTTGATATCAAGAATACAACAAGTAACATAGTATAAACGTTCTTGTAGTTCGTTGTTACTCTGATCGATGTTAATAATAGTTGATTGAATGAAAGGTAAATTGCGGTTTACGGTTTATGACGTATTAAAAAAAACTACTTACTTGATCTCGTTCAAACCAATTTTCGGTGGAAGTTTGCATGGTTATGTACATCATATATTTTTTTTAGTTTTATCATTCTCTTATTTTAGAAGATACAGGGGGGGGACACACATTTTACCACTTTGGAAGTGTCTCTCGCGCAAACTATTCAGTTTAGAAAAAAATGACATTAGAAACCTTAACATCATTTTTGAAGACCTATTCATAGATACACCATAGGTATGGGTTCGATGAAAAAAATTTTTTTGAGTTTCAGTTCTATGTATGGGGAACCCCAAAATTTATTGCTTTTTTTATATTTTAGTGTGAAAATCTTAATGCGGTTTACAAAATACATCTACTAACCAAGTTTCACCATTATAGTTCATATAGTTTCGGAAAAAAGTGGCTGTGACATACGGACGGACAGACAGACAGACATGACGAATCTATAAGGGTTCCGTTTTTTGCCATTTGGCTACGGAACCCTAAAAATACAAAAAATGACTACCTAACTTACTTAAGACATTACTACATTGTCGACAACGGCTTTATCAAAAACAAGGGTAAAACATAAAATATAGATACCTACAACAAAATTATGAACGTTAAAAATACCTTTGTACTTAGGTACCTTAGGTAGACACGCGTTTGTTTGTTTGCGTAAAGCATTATACCTAGATACTGAGTTAATACGAATAATCCACTGTAACCCGAGATCTACCTTTACCCACTCTCCCCTATATGTAAAGAATAAAGTACCTGGTACATTTCATGGCCAAGGATCTAAGGCTAAATAAGTATGACTTGCATTTTGCGTAAGATAAATTGTTAAGTAAGCATGTCAATATTTTATCTTAATAAATGTTGCGTACCGCGGTTTAACCCACGTTTGACTACTACTCTCCTCCAGTGCGTAGTAATGTGATGTTTTACAGTCTGCTAAACCCGCTTATTTAAATATCTGCACAAGCGGTTCAGTAGTTTTTGCGTAAAGGAGTAACAAACATACTACTAACCTTCGCGAATAGGTATATTAGTGGGATTTACTTTCTGATCGTTAGTAACATAGTAAAATCAATCAGTACCTTTTTCCAGGGAGAAGAGGGCGTCCGCGAACGTGACGCGTCCCCCCTCGCCTTCCCGACCTTAAGTTTGCAAAGAACCTTCCGATGCCCTCGTAGACCCCAGAATCCAAGAGGCCCGCGAAGTGTAACGTAGAGCGACAGTTGCACAAAACTCCCTGAGCCCTGAACCAAGGTCCTAGTCTCATGTGCATGTTGCTTAGTTTGTAGTTTTTAAACCACACCGCCGAGTGAAGTAGCCAAAGCCTCATGGCTAACTACATATTTGTCCGTCCGAAAAAAAAACCTTCCAGAGCGAAATGCATTAATCATCCCTCCACCGAGGCCGCCAGGTGTTGGAATCTGCTCTAAATTGCAATGGTATTCTAGTTTTATCACGAGGAGAGGTTGTAGGTACCAGCGTTGTCAGACGTCAAAATTTTGGCAGGATGTCCCGATTTTTATATCAAAATTAAATGCTGCGCGGGACGGTCACAGTCCCGCTTTTCAGGCCTTTTCGAAGTCAAAATTAGTAATATTTGTACTCATTACGATACATTAGTTACGGGTATTTTTGATAAGTAAGTAGAGATAAAATATATTGTCATGTTAACATAATTTTAACCTCAAGTAATAAAATAGGTATTTAAAAACATACTTTTATTACTAATTCCCGCTTTCGACGAAAGAATGCCGCTTTTTGGCTTAAAAACTTACAAAATCCCGCGGTGCCTGATTTGAATATCAAATGTGCCCATATCAAAATCTGGCAACGCGGGATTGTAACCACTAAAGGCACTTACATACCTAAACACTGCTTTTTTGTCGTTGTCTAAATATAGGCAACGACAAAAAAGCAGGACAATTTTCCATCAAAGTTACTATCGAAATAAAAATATAGACATGATTTTTACAAAAAAGAAGTTACCCTGAAGGAGTCGGTAATGACAAATGTACATGGCAAAATGAGCTCTAGTGCCCTACGATAAAAGATAATAGGTTGTACCGATGGGGGCCCCTAACACAGGTTCGATCAGTCATTTTAAATATCTGTAATTATTAATTATATTACCCAACAAGATGTGGGCGATGGAGGTATTTTTGTTGTGTCATCGCCAAACAGCCTGTTTGGCGGGTGACACATCAAAAATAGTACCTATTTCATACACAATTACGTCACATACAAATCAATGAAACGAAGACGATTTACCTACTTCTTGATTACCTACTGACCGATATCAATCATTTTTTTTTTAATTACTAGCAGAACTTTTTGCCCACTAATACTATTACAACTTTTCTTGTTAACCCCTCGTGCTAAGCTAAAATGCTTCTTACAAGTGGGTTCGCGACGGTAGTGCAATGGGTGGAGATCGAACGGTCCGACGCCCCTAGCAATTGGGTTACGGCCACTTTCACTATTAAAAAACTACGTTATCCAGGAGAAGCATAGGCTATTTATTTAATTATAAAGTTCCCACAGAAATGGGAGCTACAAGGGTGAAACTTCGCGCGGGAAGCTATCTTCAATATTTATGGTTGTTTTCTTTAAGTGACAGCAATATGTACCTACTGATATCGATGATTTATTTTACGTTATGTACTTATATTACGTTAGGTACAAAATTCTTTAATAATCACCCATCACCATCAAAGTTGGTCTATAGTTTATATCGAAAGTCGCGGGCGACAGCTTGTATTAAATAAGGATTACTTTAGAATAATATTTAGGTAGAATTACAATTGCAAGAAAATGTTCCACTGATATTTACGTATATGACGTCATTGTGAATGAAATAGATAGCTACTATTTTTGTTGTGTCATCCGCCAATTAGTTTCATCTTTTAATAACACTAGCTTGCCGCGCGCGGTTTCACCCGCGTAACTCCCGTTCCCGTTAGAACTTCATAATTAAATATAGCCTATGTCATCCTGGGATAGTGAAGCTTTCCAACGGTGAAAGAATTTTCAAATCGGTCCAGTAGTTTCGGAGCCTATTCAATACAAACAAACAAAAAACGATCAATTCTTTCCACTTTATTATATTAGTATAAATTAAAAAGACTTCGAACCTGTGTTAGGGGCACCCCTTCGTACGACCTATATTATCTTTTATCGCAGGGCACTAGAGCTCATTTTGCCATGTACAAAGTCAAAGTCGAAAGTTATTGTTTAGAGCAGATTCCGACACCTCGCGGCCTCAGTGGAGGGATGATTAAAACATTTCGCCCTGGAAGAAGGTACCAACTCATTAAGTTAACTATCTCAATAACGATAAGAAAGCAAATCCCCAATTTACACGCGAAGGTAAGTATGGATGGATACTCTTTCACGCTAAAACTACTGAACCGATTGTGCATCTATTTAGCGGGATTAACATACAGACTATAAAACATCACATTAGTCATTACTACTAACTGGAGGAGCGTAGTAATCAACAAGTCATCATATTATTATCAGTAGTCATTGACGAAAATTTATCTAACGTCAAAATGCAAGTCACACTTATTTAGCATTAGGTCCTTGGCCTTGAAATGTACCAAATACTTTTACGATTAGGTAAATATCATGATTTTTGCTTTGTAATGTAGTACCTACCTTAAATAAACATAAAGTCCTATATAAAAGTCAGAATTTAATAATGCAATCTCATAGTGTTCATATAACTAGACTAGTACAACCGCCTTGAATTTTGAATAGAATATTCGATTTTAACAACAATGGGTTTTAACGAAAAAGTTGTAATTGTGACCGGTGCAAGTTCAGGAATCGGCGCGGCGATCGCAATAAAATTCTCAGAACACAAATCGAAAGTTGTTATAGTCGGTCGAAATGCAGACAAACTGAAGAAAACGGCCGACAAATGTGAAGCTAACGGTGCCAAAACCTTGACAATCGTTGCAGATGTCATGAAAGATGAAGACGTGAAGAAAATAGTCAGCACTACTGTGAGACATTTTTCAAAAATCGACATTTTAATAAACAATGCCGGTATAGCCGGAACTGCAGCGATTTACGATGAAAATGCTATGGAACTGTATGACCGTATTATTTCGACTAATCTTCGGTCAGTTGTTCTCTTGACCAACCTTGCTGCTCAGCACTTAATCAAAACTAAAGGGAACGTCATTAACATTTCGAGTATAGCTGGCCTCCAAGTGTTTTCTGGGAACTCCGCGTATTGTATTTCTAAGGCTGCTTTGGATCATTTCACTAGATCAGCGGCATTAGATTTGGCTTCTAAAGGCGTAAGAATGAACTCTGTTAGTCCGGGCCCGGTGAAGACGGATATGTTTGGGAGTATTTGCCAAGACCCAGCCCAAATTGAAAATTATACGAAAACCTTAGTAGAAATGACAGCTCTTAAAAGAATATCAGCTCCCGAAGAAATCGCTGATTTAGTGCTGTTCTTGGCCAGCGATAAAGCTAAAGCTATTACTGGCTCTGTATGTGTTACCGATAATGGTGCTTTAATAAATAGGAATCTTATGGGTGCAAATTAATTTTATTATAATTAGAATGAATGTAACGCAAGTTTACGTATGGTTTTTATGAATTGTACCTATTTGAATAAAAGTTTTATGTTAAAAAAAATATTTTATTATTACCAGTCATTAAATTGAATTGAAGGCACAAAATTTAAATTAAATGTAAGTATATTGAATTTAAATTTATTTTATTGCGGCTACAATTCATATTACAGGACCAAAAGGGCAAAGTACACGATATGACGTCACGCCGTGAGTTATTATGGTCCTTAACTATTGAAAACATTAATTGGCATGTTTTAAAAAGTATATATACTTATTCCTTAATGTTGGTAACCTTGGTGTTATAAATATACAAAAATCTTATAGACTTTAAAAGCATATAAAATAAGGAATAAGTTTTCTCCACAACAACAACAGTAAATAAGTCTTTCTTTTTTCCAAAAATTTAATTATACCCCTGATTAAATAAAAAAAAATGATTTCAATTCCAAACGGTAATAAAATTAAGTATCACTTGAAATGTCGTTTTTCTTTATAAATTATTTTATTAAAATTATTTTATCATTCAATTATTTAATGTGCATTTCGCAGTGCACTTAGTCCCTCTGCCATAATATTGTCAATAAAAATTATATTGATGACATATAAACTTATTATTCAACTTGTTAATATATAATAACAAAAATCATTATCAGTAAAATATGAGATTCATAATTGGACTTATTCTGCCCAAAGTAGGTTGTAAGCATTCTCACATTACTATTTCAAAGTCAATTATATTTTATTAGTACAAAACCAATTCATATGTATAGCATAATTGGCTTATTAATACCTTATTCTTCACAACAACATTATGCTAACAAAGTATTGAGATTCACATAAATATTATCAAATCTTATTCTATGTGTGGACGGAATTAATTAACATTATAAGTCTTATAATTATAAAAGATACTATTATTACTAATCAATTACTAGCAGTAAAAATCAACAATACATTTAAAACATGGTATTTTTACCGTTTTTATACAATTTTAATTCATTTTGATGTTTTTGCTGAAAGTTAGTTACGTTGTATTGTATCAGCTAGTTACAGATTTTAATATTACAGTAAGTTTCCTATTGTGGCTCTGGCTCTTCAACTGGCTCTTCAATATTATTCACTTCAAATCTATATACATACATATTGTATATTTTATATTCTATTGGCTCACTTCATAATAATCAATGCTTCTGCTTTAGTATCATAATTCAAAATATATACATGGATGAAATATGTAGGATGAGTCGAACACTGCTACGCAAACTTTTCAACCTGATGTTGCTCCTAGGAGGAATGAAACACATGTTGTGTCTTCAGTTGGTTGGTTTTGCATGTTTTATATTCCCGCATCCTACCTGCTTATTGTGCATTATTTTTGCATTCATTTAGACACATTTTTGAACAGAATCAACATTTGATATTTTGGTTCTTAATTTAGATAAGTATGGATTTGGCAAAGTAACTGATTCAAATATTATAATTAAATTATTATAACTTATTTTATTAAGATTTGTATTTACCATTGCTTTCTTTTTCTTTAAAAAATTAAGGCACTGTTTTTAATATGTAACTTAATATATTAACTTAGCCAGCAAAAACAGACCTATAGAGCTAACAGTAAGAATGATTGACGAGGTATTAAACGATGAGCCATTACACTCATCAGCTGAACAGTAGCATTCTTCCCAATAAACCCCATTCTCATATACTCCCCAGTTGCAAACACCAGTAACACCTGTTTCAGCAACAGATGCACATCGACGAATCACTTGTCGCCATCTGCCATCCCCTGGAAAATACATAACACTGATTAAAACTAGGTATTGACAATGGTCAATGTTGGACAGGCATAGTGACAGGGTAGCATGGCCCACTAAGCAAAAGAAGAACAAGCCGATTAAAATATAGCCGGTCCAAACTGGATAGACATAGCCCAGGACCAAGACAACTGGCAAACTTTGGAGGATCTAATTAAAGCCCCGTTTTCACAGGTGAAGGCCTCTTCACCTGTGAAAATGGGGTTTTAATTAGATATAAAACCACCAGCATTGTTAATGTATTGTTAAGCAAGAAATACAAGTCTTTTTATTTATTTATTGACTGCCTAAAAACAATTTCAATTTAAGGGACCAAAAAAAAAATATTGGAGGGAACCAAAAAAAGGCTGTAAACATGTTGGCTGATCGCATTATAAACATTGACAGGCAAGTAAAGTCAGATTTGCATGGATAAAGTTTGAGAAAGCCAATCAGGGGTAATCTACACTAATATCATAAAGATTTGATTGTTTGCACTGAATAGGCTCCTGAACTACGGGACTGATTTCAAAAATTATTTCACATTAAGAAAACTTTTATTATCCAGAATAAACATAGGCTACATTTAATTATGAAGTTTATAGCTATGTGAGTGAAACCACAATTACAAAGCTAGTACCCAATAAGGTGTTCAAATCCAAAATAATTAACACATATAATTATTTATTTCATTTTTTTAATAAAATATTACTTGCAGTTTTGCAGTCTACTAGTATTCTTATCAGCCCCTCACATAAAATGCTTGATTTACAAGTGGGTTCACATCAATAGTGCAATGGGTAGGAATTGAACGAGTGACTACAAGATCACAAGTCCGACACCCTAGCCATTGGGCTATGACCGCTATAATATCTGGCTATTAACATTTAAAGTGTTATATAGATATGTAAATAAATGGCTTAGTATTATTGCTGGAAGGTTCATGTCAGAATCTTATTTCCTATAATAGGCACCAGTCTCTCACAACGGTTGAACCTACTAGGTAGATTTAATTGTATTATTGTTAATTTATAAGAAAACTATTGTGAAAAGAAAATAAATTAATTTATTACTATTATTTCATAGAATTGTGGTCACACTGACCTAATGGTTCACAATATTTTTTATTCAAGAATCTGTTGTACGGTAGTTCTGGTAGTTTTTTTGTCATAACATTGGTGATAGTGCCGTAATGTAAGTGACAGTTGCTAATAAGGTGTAATTTCATTTGTCAAGAAATATTTTCCTTATTTGTGTTGTATAGAGTGACATAACAATTAACTACAATTGATCTTCAACCATAGCAATTTATACTTATGCAGTATTGAACTATTAACAATGATATGTGTATTGCAGCCTAGTCAAATCAGCCACGGAATGGGACGGCCAGCTCACCAATCAACACAGACACTTAATTGAAAGCCTAGGCCAATGGTTGATTGAAATAACATCACTTAATGTTTTACTATTTGGCTTATAGTAAGCTAGCCCTTTGAGTTTAGCTGATGTAAAATAAGGCAGGTGATTTAAATTTACCTAGTTCACATTATTTTTTTCTTTTTTTAACCACCAAAAATCTATGATTCGGCTAGTTATCTTTAGCTCTTTCATTGAATGTCCAATCAAACTACATGGCTGCGACATACCTACTGTAGAGCTCATGACCAATTAAACCTTAAATGTATAATTTTTTTTGAAAACTTATTAGCAATCAAAATGCAAATACTTCTACATCTATAAATAATTAAGTTCTATCTATATATCTATCATCAAGCTAGCTATATGTGAATCACTAACATATTAAATATTATTTACTGAAGTAAATCCCAGACCATTCTTATTAATACTAAGCCAGATCTAGAAATATGACTTACCCATAAATAATTTTAAACCACATATAAACAGTAGAACCCATGGTTTTGCACCCAAACTATACTTGTTAAACTAATACTAGAATAATTAATATTATAAAAAATATGAGGCTTTCCATCTATATTCTACTTACAAATAAATCCTTTAGGACCTTGCTGAGTCAACTTCATACAAAAGGACCCTGGCATGTGAGATTCATCACTGAAGCATTCGACTGCTATGTGACTCTCTTTATCAAATGTCTTGTAAGCTCCGCAATTATCTTCACCCTTACTATCTTGAGATGAGGCACATTGGTAGCATCTTACACAATAAACTGAAAAAAAAAAACGAGAATTTACAAAGATGTCACAAGTCTATTTTTGACTGAATAGTTGCTGATAAACACTTACCAACAGGAAATATGCAGAAGAATAAGATGATAAATGATTTTAACAACATTTTAATATTATTTATGATAGTTTTATGTCATATAAAAATAACGTTCACTGTACACACCCAAAACCACCCAAAACAAACTTTTTTTAAATCTTCATAGTTCGTATTAGTTTCTGTTAGTGTTGTTCTTGTGAGATGTTTAAATAAGATTAATCGAATTTGCGAGGTGTGGTGCTATCTGCATGGTAATTCAGTAGAATGTATTTGCTGTTTATTTTATCGAAATTTATTTTATGAATATATAATTATTATTATATATTTAAAATGTTCATTTCACTGTATTTTCATTAAAAAAACCGTACATAAAAATGTTGTTTTGTGCATCACTAAAAAGGTTTGCCAGCTTTTTATTTTTCTCTTATTTCCAGGAATAAAATTATTAAAATGGGGAAAAACTTCCATAATATTCACTTTTTGCTGACTCGATCAAGAACCTTTGTGAAGTTCAGGGTCACTTTGGTTTCCTTCAGATGTGGTGGCTCAAGAGAAAGAAATATGATTAATCATAAAATTGAAAGAAATCCTTATCACAAGGCAAATTTTATGTTATGTACACTAGCAAATAAATAATTCATGTCTTATAATTAAATAATAAATAATGTCAACACGGGGATTATTTTAATTTGTACTAGTATCCCTAAACTAACTGTCAAAAAAGTCCATCATAAAAACCGTAAACGGTCTTGAAAACCGTAAACTTTTTTTAACCGATTTCCATCCAAATTGTCCGTTTGACAGGCGTGGTTCATTATTTAATTATTTATTTCGTCTATTTTGAAGTATTTTCTTCAATAATTATACAACAAAATGTGTGCAAGCTTACGATATATTTTGTATTTTACTGTAATTCTCAATATCGTGCCATTCGGTAAGTTGCTTAATTCACTCATAAATAAATGGTCACGCTCAGTTCGCCGCAGTTCATTCCCAATGTTTTGTTTTCAGTTTTCAGCATCAAATGTTGGAATTGCCGGTCTAGTAACGATCCAAAATGTGCCGATCCATTTGATAACAGTACTGTGCCAATAACAGACTGTAAACAAGAAAGAGGACTATCACACTTGCCAGGAATTCGCCCTTCTATGTGCCGAAAAATAAGACAAAAAGGTTAGTAAATATTGAGCAAACAATTTTTCTTTTCTAACAATTATTTTCACTCTAAAAATAACTCAGATTACCTATATACCGTAGCTATAGGATTGCTATCAACACAGATTGCATTCTCATAAACAAAGCTGTACAATCGGTCAGTGGGTTGTCTTTGGGGCGCAATTGTATCATTTTATTTACTTGCTCCGCCATCATAGTTGAAGTTGATGATAATAAAAAATATCAGAGATATGTTTTGGTATCTCTGATAATTGCAAGTAAAGATACAAATATCTATGGGAATCATTGGTCAATGGATAGTCTTTAAATAAAGTTTCAGTTTTCTTTAAATAACACATCTCCCACGATATGGCATTCTTATGTCATGGAGAACACAGGATATTAAGATCTAAACACTTGATTATTGGATAAAAAGTATACCTTGATGGTATGCATGAACCATAAAAGTTAAACTATTTATGGTTCACACAGATAATTGCACTGAATAGAATAGTCAAACCTGGACCAGCAGAACTCAGAAACCAATCACTCAACCCTCAAGTGCATTTAAATTGTCCAATTGTATAATTTAAGCTATATTGCCAAATATTCAAATACTGTACTATTTCAAGAATTAAGTTAACTACTGTAAAATTTTGATTACTTGATAAATAAAAGAATTGGGTTGCTTACAGTATATATTAGCAGCAATGTATTTGATATAATCACAGAAATATCTAGGAATACAATATTTAAAATTAATATGAGATGATAAATACATGAAAATCGGTTGATAGATACAACATTAATTACAAAAAAATATATATTTTACAGTAAACGGAGAATGGCGTTACTTCAGAGACTGTGCATATTTGGGTGAAGTTGGAATACAAGGTGACGAAAGATTCTGTCTCATGAGGACAGGTACATACAACATCTTCATTGAGTATTGTACATGCAACAGCAAGGATGGATGTAACTCATCCTCTATGTTTACACCCTTGCCTTTATTCCTGTTTGGTATGTCCACACTAGCCCTTAAGTTTGTATTATAATACAGTTAGTATGTATTTTTTTAACATCACTTTAACAATAACTCAAAGTTCTGTTACATTGTCAGAATAGTAAAGGCACAATATGTGGAATACTTTATATATTTACTAGCTGACCCGACAGATGTTGTACTGTCTTAGCTAAAACGATAAATTGAATTGAACTTTTAATATAAGGCATGATAGCAATGAACTAACCGTGATGTGCACTAAGAGTAGCATGCATTCTGTCAATGTTATGTCAAACGCCATAATATTACAATAAATAAGATAAAAAAATTACTCCATTCATGATCGATGATATGCCAATTATGTCACGATAAGATGGTTTACCCACTGAACCCAGGGTGTTCCCCTAAATGCCAGTAAATAGAGCACCGGTAATAGCTAATTCATACACGGTACATCTGTTACCGTCCGATGCCTATGACCTAGCTGTCATGGACTCTCCTGAGGATTTTATTTTAGGGTTCACTAAATGTATCTTTTGCGGGCGCATGGAGCACCACTACGTCTCTACACATCACGGGTCAGGCTATAAAAGAAAGTGGGGATATGCTCCCCACTCGTCAAAGCCTAGGCTTGTCCCCGGAGCCTACGATTTCTGCGCCTTCGGTGAAATGGGTAGGAGAGATCTTTCTACTAAACACGCTCCGGGGTCTTCTACAAACTGGACATTGGTCGGTAGCAAGAGGACTGATACCATGACTCTCGTTCAACTGCCCAAACCGGACACTCCTCGACCAGTGCGCAGTGTGCTGCCGCGTGATGACTGATGAAATTGAGTTTCCGGCTCTCAAATCACTTTTTTTTGTTGTCCGGGGTGAAATGCATTTACGCCTTCTACTGCCGCTGCAGCGTATTCGCGCGCTGCCGCTGGGATATGTGGGACTCGCCCCCTCCATAGCGTGGTATGCTAAACTCATACCACGAGGAGATGACCCCCGGACACTCCTTCGATCCGCCGTTGGCGGGGGCCGGGTACGCATGCACAATCCGACCCCTCTCGAATCACCCTCCTTTTTTTTCTTTTAGGCGATTCCATTATTTTGGGATTTTCCAGTTTTTGAAGATTGGATCAATGTAGCTGACCCGACAGACTTTGTACTATCTTAGCTAAAACTCTAAATTAAATTGAACTTTTAATATAAGGCGTGATAGAACTGAACTAACCGTAATGTGCACTAAGAGTAGCACGCATTCGGTCAATGTTATGTCAAACGCCATAAGATTACAATAAAAAAAATTAAAAAAAATACTCTATCCATGGTTTTTAATAACTAATGTTAAGTAGGGTAAAACGAAGTTCATCGATGCACTTCGTATCACCTACCTACTATTAGTTATGAAAAAAAACTTCAAAAACTGGTTCAAGCGATCTAGCCCAAAATGCTAGAATGTTCTGAAAGAAAAGAGGGAGGGTGATCCGGAAACTTAATGTCATCAGTCATCACAGCGAAAGCACACGGTACATTGGTGCGAAGAGTTTCCGGCTTGGGCGGTGGAGCGAGAGTGATGGGATCCGTCCTCTTGCTACCGACGATTGCCCATTCAGTAGAAGTCCGCGGAGTGTTTTCAGGAGAAAGATCTCTCCTACCCATTGCACCGAAGGCGCACAGACAGCAGGCTGTCCCCCGAGCCTCGGCTTCGAGGAGTAGGGAACATAGTCCTAATTTCTTTTAGAGGCCGACCCATGATGCTTAGAGTTGTAGTTGTGCTCCGTGCGCCCCCAAAAGGTGCATTGAATGGACCCAGGAGAGTCCATGATTGCTTGGTCATAGGCATCGTCACGGTACCGGATGTATAATAATATGCATTAGCTATTCCTGGTGCTCAATTAACTGGCATTTAGAGGAAAATCCTGGGTTAAGTTAAGTAGGTAAACCATCTTCTAGTGATATAATAAGCATATCATCGCTATAAACAGGGGAGTTCTACATACTACATACCACCACTGTGGCCGTGGATGCCTAATGAATTTTCAACCGGGAAAAAAATGTACATTGAACGACAGCGACGAATTTCTTATACCTAGTAGCAACAATTTTTTACGTTTTGACGAATTCAAAGCAATAACTGCAGCAGTTTTTATTTTGTTCATAATGTGTTCACAGTTCACGTCGAACAAAAAGAATTAATAAAACAAAAAAACAATTCACCCACAAATTAGAACTATAAATTCGTAATTTCATTAACGCCATAGATTATGGATAGAGTAAGTTTTCTAGATTTTAATATCACCGCGGAAGAGTTAAGCAATTGGAAATGACCGAAAGAAGCCATAATCACAACATGAACGGTGTACAAAGTATATCGTTCATGTTCATGTTGTTCAAAATAAAATTCTGAAACCACCTATAAAATAATATTTAACAATGGCGACAGATCAACTTTCGTCTAGAAATGTACTTCTTCTGATTTTAAAATATTACCGACTATCTCACTTTTTGGTTGCTCAATCAATCTATGACGGAACAAAACTGTAACGTTTGACAGTTATAATAATTTGTATGGGAAAATAAAATTATCATTTTTACTATTTCCATGTCAATTTTTCTACATTTTCTCACCGTTTAAACCTTCCCTGGACCATGGCAAACATTTCAAAACCAAAATCAGCTAAATTGGCCCAGCCGTTCTCGAGTTTTAGCGAGACTAACGAACAGCAATTGATTTTTATATATAGAGATATTTTTTTGCCTTTTCCAATCAGAACACTTTCATAATAGAGAACAATGTATTCTTAAGTACTACTACTAACCTCAATACAACTTAAATAACAGATTTCTGTTAAGAATATAATAAACAATCAACATAGTTTCTCTCCTTTACTTATAATAAGTGTCGGAACAACAAAAATCAGTTCCAATGATGTTTATTTTTTATTATGGTTATATATATTTAAGAACAAAGTTTCAGAATATTAATTTGTTCACAATTCTTTACTGCAGCAGTGACATCATAACACAGATAATCTATAGACCAAAATGGTTGACACCTAATGATTTTAAACTATTGTGATTTGTACACATATAGTAGATCCTCTTAATGAATTATTTTGTATGTATCTTTTTATAATTTTAAAAATGTAAGCACTGTATAGATTAGGGAAAAATGGCACAATGTAAATAATTATATTATAGTTTTTATTACAATGTTTTAAGTCTACTTTTAAACTTAACAAAAGTTACATGTATAAGTAATAAGTGGTAAAATTGACTATAAAATCTAACTAAATGGCAACTCAATCTATGAATTTTAAGATGAGTTTAACCTAGGTATATGTAGTGTGAATCTCATAAAAATACATCTCATGTTTTTTTCTAAAATGTGACAGGTTTGAAGTGTGTGTTCTTTGTACAATATAACAATGAAAAAAACTATGTAAAAGTGTATAAGATTAAAATCTGAAATCAATCTTAATATTTTTAATAGATCTATGAAATGTTGTAGTGGTATCAAGTGAAATATGTATTTATTTATTTTTAACGTATGTAACAACAGTGTCTTATTTTAATAATATTTTATGATGATATGTAATTATGATGTAGATGAAAAACTAACTCTTAATTTGTTATGAGCGGCCAGGTTTAGGCCGTGTTCAAACCAAACTGACTGTCAGCCGCCGAAAGTGAGCAAACGTTACGCAGTTTATTGTATTTCCATACATATTCACTTGTTCGTTCACATCTAACCGACGATACGTTATTACGCTATGCGTAGACGCTTACATTCGGCGGCCGATTAATATAGCGTGTCACTACGCTCCGCGGACGTTTATTGGCTACGTAGCTTAACGTCAGCGTATCGGATCCAGCTCGGCCGGCGGACTCTATTATATTGTAGAAACCGACTGTTTTGTTCACACCATTGGCGTATTGTAAGCTATAGCGTTTTGTCAGCATACTGTGAACGAAAAATACCGTTTATTTTCACGTTTACACTGGGGCTCAGTGAGCCTTCTCAAATTCGGCGGCTGACAGTCAGTTTGGTTTAAACACGGCCTTATTGTTAGCCATCTGCGCAGGACGTATTTGTCGTGTTTTTAACGATTTTGTATGGAAACACTATTTCTTTACTCTTATAATCTGTTGGGAATGCTGCCGAAACGACTGGTGACACACCAAGCTCTGAACCGACAGGTCAAGTGCTCTCCGAGGCACAGGCGCCATCTACCTGACTTTGGATGGGAAACGAGTACTTTTTCTGCTACTCAAAGGAGAAACCACTAGGCAGTTCTTTAAAAGATTTTTATTTGTGTATTGATAGAGCTTATTATTTTGATGATGTAATGAAGTGTTAGCCAAGATTAGTCTTATTGTAGTCCCTACCATGATTGTAATTGTGCCTTAATGTACTTTCATATTACGGATTAAAATCACTTCGGACCTGTGTTAGGCGAACCTGTTCGTATAACCTAAATTATCTTTTATTGTAGGTAACTAGAGCTCATTTTGTCATGTACATTGTCGTCTACTTGAGGGCAATTTTTGTTCTTTTTTTTCAAATTACTATATAATAAAAAAATGTTACAATTGAAGCTTGTATTCAGATCTTAATGTAAACATGATAACTTTTAAAAATATTCCATTATCACATCAAATAAGACTTAAAGTAAATCTAATTAGTTAATAAGACTGATAAATATCCGTCCATCTATTGTATGAAACATTATTTTGTGTTGACATATAATAAAATCGTTTTTATAATTACTTATTTGTTTTATTTTCATATTTTTTTAACTCACTAAGTTACGTAGTTTTTCCTTTTGTTTCGGACGGACGTATATAATTAGCCACGATGCCCTTATTACGTCGGGCATAACGGGCAGGGCCCTCCAGACTCATTAAAAACTATAAACTAAGCAACTCTGCAAAAGGAAGGTGCCCACTGTGAGGCCTAGAAAGAGCTGAGAAAGTGTTACCTAAGACAGTACGAAATTAAAACTGCAATTCAAATTCTCGTCAATGGAGCTCGACGTAGCTACCGCTGCGCTTTATTAATAATACGGGGCCTCGTGTGTGGTACAGGGCCTCCAACAAGTTTTGATACAAAATTCTTCTAGGGGTTGCTACGACACAGCATCTACTGTACCTATTCTACCTATACGTGATTGGTGACTTGTAACTGTGACATAACATAATTATTTTGTTATTGTCACGAGGCGTATGTTTGCCCTTAGTCAACTGATGGTCTGGTTGGTCTAGTCCTGTCGCCTAGTCTGCTAATCATGATGTAATTTGGCCGTGTAGTTTCCGACTAAAATTCTCCCCCATATATTCCCATGGGTGTCGATAAGAGGCGGCTAAACGACATAGGTATATACATCTGACAGATGGGCAGCTACGTATATCAGCTCAACGTTATTCCATGGGATATAAGTTATGCAATTCCTCCGCAGTCGCGAGGAGATTGACAAAGGAGGTATACTATTCATACCACAAAGAGGAGACTTGGAACAAAAATTCCCGGGTACTCCTCCAACGCAATTTGGGAGCATGATAACATGACATTCGGTACCCTCTAGCGGTGCCCGCGGGATTTCGTGGGCCCCATTATTTCATCCCTGGCTCAAACAAGCGAGCATTGCTTGCAGTAACCTGTTCCATTCTTGAATAGCGGCGTAGGTACTCAAGCTTAGGCACTGTCTGGGGAAAAGGCAAACCGTTTCAAAAAGCTTGTTGAGCATTCCACATGTGCTATTGGGTTTAAGTCAGGCGAGATAGACGGTGGTCCAGTTAACCTAATGTTGTTGTATTTTCAGAGAGCAGCATTGCAGGCGTCAATCGAAATCACAAGGTTGAATGTACCTACCATTATAGGTACCTACTTCATGAGCATTTAATCGAAGATGCCGTATTAAGATAATGAGACATACCTACGTACCCACAACCAAATTATTTTGACTTATACTTAATGGCACATTCGACCTAATAGTTCCGAGATAGAAAACAATGTTATTATTAGTTTTGAATGTCTCATCCTCACATACGGTAGGTACTCGTAATATCATGTATATTATATGTTGCATATAGGTAAAGATAAAATGATAGAGAAATAATGGATTTAAGAAAACTTAAAGCCTATACAAAATTTCTATATTATTAATGAATATCAAAATACGATATTTGCAACTGGTAACAGCTTAGTGCATAGCGTGTTTGTTTACATTTGCTTTATAAACATCTGAACTGTATGTTTAAAATATGCAATTTGCGTGGTAGCAAACACGCAAGGTCGTTGTGACATTTGAATGTTATTGTTATGGTAGTCGGTGCTTACTGAGAACAAACTTTCGTGTTTACTGTCCTTTAGTCATCTAAAACATGTTTACAACATGCAGTTGACAACAAAATTACATGCAATATTTTAACTGATAAAGTTTATTAAAATGAAGTCTTTAAACTACGGCATAACTGTACCTACCTAAGTATATACCTCCATAATATTATAATATTTTCTGAGAATAGTGATATTGTCTTGTTAGATACTTCTTTAGTCGGTAATTCTTTATGGATAGTTTACTGCTAGCTGGGTACAAATGCACATAATAGTGAACTGACTCTACCTACATAACGTCGGAGATACTGCAATACCGCGTAAGTGACAATAACTAATAAGGTTGAAAATCAAATGTAGCAAATTGATGTTTTATCCTCTAACTAAAACATATACATATAAAGAAAGTATTTCTTGAAAGGTGAAATTGCACCTTATTAGTACCTGTTACTTGCGCGGTACCTACGTCAGTATCACCGACGATAGATTGCCTACCGACTACATGCTCAATAATGCAGAATTTAAGCAACCAGCTTTATGAATGAATCCATAAGTACAACAAAATGTAGGTAGGCACCTAACATGGTTCAAACGACCATAAAATTGTCGTTGTCAGTGAGTACCTAGTTAACCGTGTTGAAATCAAAGTCTGGCTGCGTAGATTCTGAGCCCAGGTATTAAAATGGAACACTTCATTTGTTTTACATCTTATTACTTACGCTTTTAATAGCCGTCTTCCAGTACCTACTGGAGGGAGAGAAATGTACCTAGTTACGAGTGTAGGTACAAATCAATGTCTTAATAAGTGGTTCAATTTTATTATCAGGACGAAATACACCATAATATTTAAAATTAAACAACATTTTATGATAAACTGTATTAATTAATCAACATTAACATTTAAGTAATTATTTTCGTGATATTTAACAGTTTCGAGATTCGATGCTTTACAATTTAAATGCTTGTCAAAAACAATACTTTTTTAAATATAACTATAATCAAAGGCACGTAGGTGGCAAAATGATCATTTTAATAATCGCAAATAATGGTAAGTATAACTTATTCTTAACCTAATGTAAAAATGCTAAGTTAAAACACTTAAAATATTTACAGTTATGCTCCTTAGACCAGGATGTAATAAAATGATAATAATTATTGCTTTGACATCACAAAAGAGACTGTAAGAAAGAATATTCAGAAAAAATCGAGTCTGTTTCGAGCCTTTTTGATTAAATATAGGTAAATGTTCTAATAATTTTGTTCTGATAGGCCAGCCGATCTTTACATGTTTATTCAGCAGCGGTAAAACAGGCCATTGGTTACCATTATTTGTACCAAATGGATTTTACAAAAGTAGTGAAATAATTGTGAATAATAGTTAGGTACCTGCCTAAACTGAAGAAGAAGGAGAAATAGGATAAAGCTACAAACAATATTTAGGTAATCCAGTTTCTTTTTTGAGTTATATTGCTATTGTACTTATAAGACTGTAAAGAAATATATTTTATTAATTATTTTAACTTTAAAGCTTTTTTACAGTAATGTGCATAACATAAATAGGTATTTAAAGTAAAACAAACATGTACAACGGTTTAAAAGTAAAACAAAAATTATTACATCTCGGTTAAACTTAGTACCAAAAATAAGGCCTATTATGAAATAAAAATCTATGATCTTCTTATTTAAACGACCCAATGTTTATTTTTTATTTAACGGCCAAAGATGGGCTCCCTGTTCGGGTAATAACGTGCAACGGTGGGTACGCTTTGGATGTCTGTTAATGGTCCCACTTGAGGATATTTGTACTATGCGTAATTCTATTAATTTCTTCTTTTTTAACAATTACTTGAAGAGAAGAAGAGTGAGGGGAGCAGCTAACAAGGCGATGGTCTTGCCGATGGTGGCGGCACCGTTGCAACCGTCATAATCGCAAGTTTCGCAGAACGATGTTACTTCGTTGGGCCCGTTGGAGGAGCTGGGGCACTGGTAGCTGTAGTCGTCCTGTCGCTTCCACGTGCATCCACGAGTCACTACAAGCTGGCCGTTAACTGTAAAGAAAATAGACAGAAGTTAGTTAACATTATTACAGCTACAACTGCTGCACAGGCAGCAGCTGTCGTTGTATCTCTGTCACTTACCTAAGTGACAAAGATATAACGACAGCTATGCCTGTGCCTAGGTTCATTGGGTGGATTGGTCATTTGATTGCTCATATTTATAAAATATATTAAAGTATTTCATTACAAAACCTATTCTGATTATTATTCATGCATATCAGAGATAATTTCAAGGTTTATCACGTCACATAACAATGATTTCAATAAAAATGTATTCATTGCCTACTGTAGAAGATATATTTTTACAAAACACGAGTTGTATGGATGTCTCATTTGTAATTAGTATTATTTTAGTAGATACCTAGATATAGTCGATTTTATACTTCAGTATGTTTAATTTCGACTCTGAAAGTTGAGAGGGCATGCCTGTTGATTCATTTTATTAATGTCGAATGAATTTTAGACGCAGGAGTTTAACACCGTTGAACTCATTAACCTAATTTAATGTAATATACCCGCTGATTACGTTACGTTCTTGTATTATGGCTTAGCTCAAAAATTGACCTTATGCTATCTGCTTATCACTGGTTTAGACCAATGGTTTCCAAAGTGGTCCAGGTGTACGTGAAAATCTCGACGGGGATCTACGTAGGCGTAAAAAAAACAGTAGTTGTAGGTATGTGTAATATGATAAAAATAGAGCAACAAAGGATTTCCGACACCAGTAAAGTTTTGAAGGGATCAACGAGAATTAAGGTTTGCGAGCCTCTGCTTTAAATTCAAAATTCCAACACTCAAAATAAGGCAATCAGCATACCCACGTATCTGTCTAGTTTGTGAATAAGAGTGGATAATTGTTGTAACACAACATGTCGAATTAACTTGTGTTTCAATATTCTTATTCTTATCAACGCTAGGTACTTATTATTTTGAATCTTGGCAGTAAGTAATATACCTAAGTAGGTAGGATGATACCATTAAAAATAATAATAAGACAATTTTAAATGAAATTAAAATACCAATTAGTGCCTTTATTATCTAGTTTTTTTATATATTTTATAACGTGCGACAAAGTTAGTTATTAAACTGAATGACCTTGTCTTGTCATACCCAGAAGTTACCTGACAGTAGAAGCGTAGCAAATGACATCACTAATTAGACGCAATTATAAAGGACAATAGATGTAGTATTTTACACAAAAGTAGTTTGACATTGAGACAAAACAGTCTTATGTGAAGCCTTCAAGCGTGCCGAACATTATGGAGGACTCTAATTATGTTATGAATAGGATCAAATTATTTTGTCCATCTAAAGATTCATTTTTATTTTTTATTTTGTACATACACACACAAAATGAAAAACTTATATATATAAAAAAAAATGTACGAAGGTACTGCTTATTTCAAAAGAAATCTCTGCCAGCAAAAAAGACGAATAGTGAGGCAAGTGAGCGTAGGTCTTAAATAAACGTACATACTAATATTACATATATACCTTCTTAAATACATACATATACAGATAAATATAAACTACATAATATACTACGATGCATATTTAAACTTAGGATGAGATGGAGAGATAGTACACCTTGACTCGTTTTTTTAATGGAAAACTTGAGTCGCAACCTTTTATTTTGATTGGTAGGGCGTTCCATAGCTTGACCGCTTCATTGATTCATTGGACAAAACACCTGAAGTCAACGGTCGAGAAACCGAAGAAGCCTCTGGTTCTTCCTTGAAATAGAATTATCAATATCAGCATCTTTCATAACAATCATTTTTAACATTTAAACACGCTGATACTGGCAAAATCATCGTTAATTGCGGTGGCGGGTCATTTATTGCAGAAGAAGATCTCAAACCATATTGGTATATTGGTTATAGGGGGCTATAGGGGGGGACACCCCAACTTCCCAAAGGAAGTTTCGAAATAGTCACCAAACTTGGCGTTATCAAAGGTTTTTTATCATGTGTCAATACTTTGGTAAATGCTGCATTTACCAAAGTAGGTAGGTATCTATTGAGTACTCGTTCCCTGATATGCGATTGTTAAGCTTAACGGATATTTTGATTTGGTTGAATGAATATGTCCATTGATCGAGGAATGCTATATAATGCATATGTTGAAGTTCCTACGGGAACGGGTGTTACGGGGGTCAAACCACGCGAGGGAAGCTAGTGTGGAAAAATATGAATGCGAGGCGTTATCGATTATCTTTTTTAAAAAAGATCATAATGGTAAACAACGCCATCTATTAGTAATGACTCTTGAAAAAGCTGTCAATGACGCTATGGTCGTTCCTAAGGATTAGCTTTTTATAAATTCCAATTTCAAAAACATTTGGCACTTCTAAAAGTCGGCGAATGTGTCTTTTTCATTTTGTGTAACTTAACCTCACCCAATATTTTAAGTAGGTAGGTGGTTCCCTGCTTCTGGTCAGACCTGTTGCCGAAGGTCAAAAGCGCTGCGTATACCTAATACATATTATGGGTAAATTTTGTATTCGCTTCAATTTGAAGTATATATTTTGGATAAATTGAAAAAAAAAAGTTGTGTCAGGGAAAATTTTACGTCAAATTTTTTTACGCAGCAATCTAAAGGTAGTCGATATCGAGAGGTATTCACAAAATAATTGCTGACTTTTAAGATAAACTTTTTTCAATTTCTTTTTTTTGCTAAATTCATGTAGAACTTCATCAAAATTCTCCGATTATGTTGTTAGGTCATGCAATTTTAAATCGTTCTAATATGTGGATAGTGAATACCACGAGTAAGGAATATCTAATCGAAATAATTTATTTCCATGTGATGTCTCAAACTCTTGTCAATATCTTACAACAAAAAAGGTACATTATTATAGATATCTACGATCTATTGAATCGTGAAAGGCTGGCTTAAGTAAGTAAAATCATATGCTTCCTCTGAGCTTACTACAGTGCACCTACTGTAGTGCATATACTGCAATATTTATTTATTCACCTATTCGGTATGTAGGTAATAATAATATCACAATATCTAATCCTTTAATTATATACTAAACAGCATGGGGTTAGTAAGACTACACTGACTAAAAGCACATCATTCCTTCTCTGTTTAAAATGAGGCGTGTGACAAGGATACATAAGAAAATAGTCGTCATGATACAATTTTTTGCTGTTAGATGTATAGCTTTTGCTATTCTTGGTAAGTATATAACAAGTGATTGACTAGAACTTTCGTTTTTTGTAACATCCGTTATTTATGGATATCTGTTCTTAAGATAAATATATAATCAACTTTACTGCGTCAGAGTTATTAAACCGCTATTAATGTGTCAATATAATCTAAGTATTATTAGCAAATACCTAGAAGTCATGATACTTACTGTTACAGCGACATTGAATGTTTTATTTATGAGAAGAGATGTTAACTAATCATGTTTTGTTTTACGAACAATGGTATTCACATATTATATCGGTCGTGGATAGAAATGTCTAACGGTAATATAAAGTACGTAGTACGCACCCAGCTGGCAACAGTTGGTCAACCTATTTAAACAGTTAAGCAAATCGTTAGTAGGCCCTTTAGAACAACTTCACACCGTATGTAACATCGAAAGGAGATGTTGCCACTGACATAGGTATATTGCGGCGCGCACAGCATTGACCGCTAGTAATATTATAAAAGAAGTGCGCTTGCTATGTTACGAGTACATAGGATTACCTATTATCATGCAATATATTCGTTTCTAAAGTTTTTAAATGAAGCGCATTAGCATCAATGTGCAGGTGAAGTAGCAAAAGGATCGTGGCGAACTGCATAACAAAACTTTCTTAATAATAACTGTCCAAGTTCGGGCGCAAAGTACTAAAATTTTGCCAATAAATATGTCCTTTTAAAAACATGTGTTCAACCTAAGGTAGGTATAATAAATACTAACTGGGTAAAGTACCGAACTGACATCTATAACGCCTTCATTACTAATACTGGAAAACCCTATAGTTTTGAACATCCATTAATTATGTTAAAGTAGGTGTAAGTTAAATCAATATTAAACAAATTATTATTTACTGAAAGAATATTTGGAACAGAAATTCATTACGTAGGTATGTAGATTAAAACATGACATAAAACAAAACTTTCCTAACCTCTAAAAGGACATCATTTGAGTCCAACGCAGATAAATAAAACCGATGCTGTCTAAAATATATTGTTAATTGCATTATACATAATACACATAATTATAATATAAAATATATTTTATTAAACTACAAATGATATGAACGGTTTTATTATTGTCCCCACAATAACAAACCATTAGAGTAGATAATGAATTATAAGAATAAGTTGCTACTGCTGCGCTTAGGTATTTCAACCTCCGGATACGAAAACTTCAGTAACACAACTAAAATTGTCTGGAAAACCAACCATCATTTAAATTGGTTAATTGTTACGATTCGGTTTTAGAATTCCAATCCTAGCCAGAGAGACAAAACATTTAAAATATTTTTAGTAGTTAGAATCCGACGCCGATCAATGTAAAGAATTTGGGACATCAGGAAGACTTTGTTTTTATAAGCTAGCCGATTTTGTATACTATAAACCATTCAATAATCTTCGTTGCTGCGTCGTCAAGTAGTATACAAATATTTAGAAAGTTAGTATGTTTCAATTTTATAGTTATTATTCAAATCGGATATAATGAAATACCTACATATCATTGTTTTTTATGTTCAGCAGTGTACGTGTCGATGGAAAAGAAGAACTAAAAATACTTACTGTATTTTTTCTGCTTCCTGCAAACGGATTTTGAGGACGTTAAGTAGGGGTAGGTAGCTCCAGTGTTGGCATCGCAGTTCTCCAGACGGAACAGGTACGAGTTGTCTGACCTGCCAGCCAGGAAGGGGTCGTTGCACAGCGGATTAAGGTCTGATGAACATGTCCAACAGCGCACTGATTCACCTGGAAGATAACATTACTATAGTTAAAAAAAAGTCACGTTGTATTATTTTTTTGATATTCATATTTCAGTTCAAAATGTATTTCTGAACTGAAATATGTCACAACGCCATATGACTCGCACTAAGAGTGTATCGAGTCATAGGGCTGTGCCTATATTTGCGTACATATTTCCATTGTTTTAACATATTAGTCGACGGATAAAAGTGTTTGCAATTGACCGTGTTATTAACACTTCGTTCGATGTTCGATGTTCGAACCTTATATTGTTAGTAGGTACATTTGCCAGTACAATGCAAAACAAAATTAGATTTGGAGAAAGAGGTATTATGGAAATTCAGTCTACCTACTAGATGTCCGTAATACCTCTGATTCTTGAAATATAGTTTTGTATTGCATTTTACTACCTACTGGATTTCCATAGTACCCACCTCTCATTCTCCAAATATAATTTTGTATTGCTTTGTACTGGCAAATGTTCAATGAGATATAGGTACCTATAAACACGCTATATTCTTTAATTATCAATGCTCAGTGACTACCGTTTCAATGAGTGCTAAATACATTTTCTCCCATTATTAACTGTAATTGTCTTATACTGTAAATTCTAGGTAATAATCACGTAGGTGAGTACGACAATGTTTCTTAGGAAAATTTACTGCACGTGACAAAAAGCTATTTTAATAACTATTAAACGATTTGAAAAGGTGGATCAAAACTGAAAATACATAAGATTAATTCTAGGTAAGTATAGGTAAAAAACATTTTTAGAATTTTAAAAACTTTAACTACCATGTAAGTACGTAGGTAATGTATAACTTACTGCGACATTGTAACTTTAGTAGTAAACTATTCACTGACTCATTAGAGTAGCCAATAAGAATACAAATGAGTAAGTATAATGAAATTGATTTTCTACGATACCTTTATGAGCGATAATAAATCTATGGGAGCGTAACATTTTTACAAGCCATTTCTATTAAAAGATAGCCCGTAGATGTTCTGACTGGCGATTTATTATTACTACTGTTAAATATATTTTGGATTAAGAATCAAATTTTAATAACAGCTCACAAATTAGTCATTGTGATACCATACCTATTGATAATGAATGCAGAATTTCATATTGAGTCTTTGGTTGCAGTCTGAAACGAAGCGGAGTGTAACAGAATTGTTATAATCGTCATAACCACGATCTGCGTGGATGAATTCTACTTCTTATGCGTCTTTTTTTACTATTTTTTGAATATCTTTCTGTTGCATTGAATGTCAATGCACAAAAACCCATAACAAATGCTTAGATTACGTTTTTCTTAACAACAACTGTGCAACCTTCGAAGATATTCGTAGTGGCTTCAATAAAAAAGTTAATAGTTGTCTCTCAAGGTTTATGCTTCGTGATTCACTATTTTAATAGATTTCCATCATAATAATGCTAGGCGGTGACTTAAAAAAAATGTTGTTGTTTTTTTTAAGGAAACTTAAATGCGCTTAACCGTAATTTTGACGCGAGGTTGGTAAGCACAAAGGGAATATGATGTTCAAATAAAATCAAGTGCATGGCCTTTTGCGCATTGAAGGTAAGGTTAATTCATACTACATAAAAACGACTGTCCACTTGTTTGAGTCAGTTTACATGTAAGGATGCGAGGTAACCAGGCGAACTTCCACCAACAAAGTGATTCTTAGATATTACAAAGTTGCAACGATAGTCACCACAAGCTTGTGATTTTCCCAAGCTTGCGGTGAGGAGTATTATTTGTCACTTATTGAATCTTGACAGAGGATCATTTCTACATTTTATCATATGACATAATTCTGCGACGCATTTTAAAATAAATGAAATATATTCTATTGTAAAATTAAAACCTATTTCAACAGAGACAGAAGACAAACTGATAGTGCTTACGATTTGATTGCAGAAAAACCCATATAAAAGTGCATGGGTTTTTTGCCATGCAAATTAAGCATTCATACTCAGAAACATTTACAAAGTGACAAAGACTAAATAGTCGTTATATTTTCAACTGCTTCCCAGTCCTAGTCAAGTTTTAATACAAATCATATATCAACTCTAGTAACACAGTTGTTAGATAGTGTTCTAAAATGTTTCAATTACAGTATCTACCCACAACGGTAAAGAAAACCTATTAATACAATGGACGTCCAACTACAGGATATATTTATGTAGAACATGTTGTTACGCATAATTCCTTGGTGAGACCATTGTATTTAATGATGGTGGACATGCAAGTACGCATGTACTGTGAGTTAACTATATACTTACCTGCCGTTCAATTGTCCGTAGATAGAACTAGGCACGAGGTAAATTATCATGCGGCCAGCATTGTTATGATCAATCTCTGATGATTATGTTATTTGAATAAAATCATAGCAGGTAAACAAGACTATGTTTGGACTATATTATAAGTTGTGTTAGACAACCTTCGTGGCGTAGCGGTAGGTATAAGTAATGTTGTAAGTCTTGAGGTCGTAGGTTCGATCCCGACGCCGGATAAGAACACTTTGGGTACCTGCCTACATTCTAAGGTCTGGTTGTTTGTCAACCCGTGTTGATACCGATTGTTATAACATAATCCATGAGTTCTATAACAAGCGTAGGTATATCAGGCAACTGGCAGCAGCGTTTCCTTGTGTGTTATAACCTAATACTGCGGTCGCCAATTCTCTTTGACGAAGGCCAAACCCTCCTTCGGGAGGAGGCCCATGTTCAGTAGTTGACGTTATACCTACGAGATGGTGATGATGATGATAAGTTTCTTTGCCTTGGATGTTGAGACAAGGTTGGAAATATGCGTGGGAATGACCTCCGTTTATATTAGCAGTTGTTATCAGGTTGTGACAATAGAGTTATAGTGACCTAAGTCTACCTACGCAAGTATTCATACTACGGTTCTTATTGTAAATGTAACCTTAAACTACCTTCGTAAGGTTACATTTAAAAGTTTTAGAGACTTTGGGCAGGTAGGCTACATATTATTTTTTTGCCATTATTTGTCTTTGTCATTCGTTACGAAACTGGTTGCAATCGAGACTTATAAATAAGAGTGAATTATAAAAAGTGTAAAGCTATAAGTTATGTAGCTATCCAAATTTATAATTCGGATTCTTATTTATCACCCGCGTAGATCCTGTTCTCGTGGAAACCTTGACTTAAAATATAGTCTATGACTATTGGTAAAAGAATTTGCAAAATTGGTTCAGTAGATCAGAGAGAGATCAGATCCAGAGATTACCCCCTACAACTTCACAAACAATTCACAAACTTTACCTATTTATAAATAAGGTATTCAAGTAAACAGGTGTTAATTTATTCAGTTTACATGGCATCATAACCGTGTTGGTAAAAACCCCTCAGGGACCTCAGATGACGTGATCATCATAAGTACAAGGACCTACCTACTAGATATCATAAGCAAACAAGAACGCACTATAACAAAGACCTTGAACTGACAGTGTAGTGTGCCTCACTCGTTTACACTATTTACTAAAAAGGTTTGATGTTTTGGGCTTATGAATATATGCCCTTCTAACGCAATTTGCAATTCCCTTGACTCAAATAACTATGCTGTATTAAGTACGTTTCAAATATTTAATGTTGGCTATACTGTAGCAGATAAGGCAGTTTTGTATTAGTTTGTACCAACAACACGCACCGAGAACTTCACTCATCAAACGCAGTACAGCCATTGATTGTATGTCCTTGTTGCTCATGAGGAATAAGATGAGACAGAGTTAGTATCGAAGGTCCGAGTTTCACAACCATAACAAACCAGTTTCGCGGCATTGTTTTTAATTGTAAATAAGGTTTAAGTCAGAGCCTACAAGATTATGGCTACCTAAAGAGAACAAATGTTATAAATTTGATGTACTCAAGGGAACGCAAAATAGAAACGTATCATCGCTTCTTTTGTTTGTTTGGTTGAATGATATTTACCTACTTAGTAATGGTTTAATGACAAAAAAAATACCAAAGTGTCTAATAAAATTGTCCAGAAACCATATAATTGTCCAGATAACATAACAGGTGTTAAGGACCTAGTTGACTTTAAAGTGAGCATCTATGGTTGTTTACCTCTCCCAGTGAAATAATAATCATCATCATCAGTCCGTATAACGTTCACTGCTGAACAAGGGCCTCCTAGTGAGGGAGGGTAATTGCCATAGTCACCACGCTTGGCAGGCGGGTTGGTGACCGCAGTATTATGTTGTATGACACAAGGAAACGCTGCTGCCCGTTCCTTGATATACGATTTTTATAGATTATGTTATAACAATCGGGTCCAACGGCTTGACGTGCTTTCCGAGGCACGGAGGGTAGTCCCTCTACAATCCAGACCAACTAGGATTTCCAGTCCGGCGTGGGGATCAAACCCACGACCTCAGAGATTTAAAACGAGCCAAATAGCGCTTCGCTACGGAGGTTGTCGGAGAAATAATAATACATACCTAAGTAAAATTGCTGTACTTTCACTTAATATGTAGGTATGTATTATCATTATTTTGTTATTAATTTGTTATGAATACTGTAGTTAGTTAGTTGTTTGGAAAAAAAAACTTTTTGTGTAAACAGCTTTGTATAATTGTGTATGTCCTGTAAACTCTTAATAAAGTTAACTTAGTTAATGAGCGGGGTTATTTTTTTTCTATCTGTACTTAATATTATAAGGAGATAGGTACTTGAATTTTATTTATAGCAAAAACAAAACTCAAAAACTTCCTACTGCTAAAATAAAATGAGATCACCTTTGACCTTAAGTCCTTTTTGTTTTGACCTAATCATTTTGAAATTCCAAATACAATGCCCAGAATCATTTATGTCCATGTTACGACATAAATGCAAGGCCTTATATTGTCTTTACGGATGTATGCATTAAGGGCGCGATTTTGTGGCAAACTGAGGAAATTCAGTGACGGTCTTCCAATGATTATTAGTTACTTAGTATTTGGAATGTCGAATACCTACGGGTATTTACTCCTGTCATTGTATAGGTACACGTACAAATAATTGAAAATATGGCTGAATGAAGTCACTATTGCAAAAACTTAAGAAAACTGTACCTACCTACTAACTTTTTCTACTTAGGTATTGTGTTTATTGTAGTTTATACTTGAAGAAATATAAAACAATATAAAATCAAATAATATAATTTTATTCTTATATTATATGTAATAAAATTATTAATTAATATCTTATATTATTTTATTTAAATAGCGCAAGTTTACTCAAGGCCACTCTTATATTATTTTTTTATCATTTATGTATTCTGCCATATGGTAGTAACACAATTTATGTGCTCTGTTTGTATTTAAAAGTAAATCCATTATTTTCAGTCATTTACAAATGGGACCTATGATTACAAACTGTGCAACAGTTATACAACAAAACAACGTATATGAGTCACAACACACTCATGCATTACGTCGGAACTGAATAATAACAACAATAGAACTTGGTGACAGATGGCGCTCCTGTATGTCTGTACTACGTTCACGAGTATTTATAAGTATTTACGACGATGTTCTTATACAGGTCACCAGGTCATGCGGTCATATCAAGACATGAAACGTGTGTTTTTCCCATACAATTTGTAAAAAAATTACGAGTCATTATGTATTTTTTAAGAGTAAATAAAATATATTCCAATGTTTTATACCTACAATCTTTATCAGAATCTATAATACTTATATTAGACAGAGGAAAGATTTGATTCTTTGTTTTCATTGAATATGCTCTGGAACCTTTAGAAAGCTATGTTATTCAGGAACATAATAATATGCTATATTCAACGGGAGCAGCAATTTGATGGATCCACGGTAAATTCGCGCGCGGGCATCTATTTAGATAGGTATATTATTGTTTTACGACCAATTTCTTTAATTAATAGACCAATGTAAGTAAGTATTGTTTTTTTTCGTGATTCACTTTGTATGGGTGGCAATTTACCACAAATGACGGACAACTAAGAAGTTATGTCACAGTATTAACTATAATAATTATGTTAAGCCTTTGAATAACAGTTCCTTTGCTTATGACAATAATTATTTGCATATCGTCCTGTTTTGTAAAATAATTTAACTTTTATTTGTATCCGAGATGAAATCGTACGTGACTCTAATTAGGTACCTACAACACAGCGACAGTGACCTCTTGCCCTATTTTTTTAATTAAATGAAGTAATGAAGTAACATGTGGGCTATGGATTGCATGGAATTGTATCATTATATCGTGGGACCAAAATCCTTAATAGTTGATAAAAATAGCACAGAATGGAATGTGAACGGTACCGTTGAGACCAAAGACTATTTAGAGATTAATAAATAGGTAACCAATTGGTTTCTAGTTTCATAACATAATAGGTATATCCGCTTCTTATTCGAATCCAGGAATTATTTAAGTTTATACATCAAATTTTCACTAACAAAATTAAATCTTTAAATGACTTTCTATTGCAGATGATGACTGAAGAAAGCAAAAGTGACTTTTCAAGTCGTTTGCGTAATTTGCATTACGCAAACGACTTGAAAAGTCACTTTTACCTGCAAAGTTACTTTTGTTTTATTATAAATATAATATATCAATGCTAAGCCACATCACCCACAAGATACCTAGTAGAAGTGGCTAACTGGTCGATCCCGGCAGCTATTACAATCGATCCACTTATTTAATAAAAAATCACATTTTAGTCCATGTTAGTATACAAATACGTGCCACAGATGCACATCGTTTGTTTTTGTCGTATATTAATTTAAAAAATACCTATTGCCTTTGATGATACGTGATTCAACGTTATGTAGGTAGGTACCTATGCCATATGGTCGATCATAGGTCTTATTAAGTTGGCCACCCCAGACCAGCTATAGGTATTTGATAAAATATGTGTGTTTGACATCAAAGAATCTTTTTCTTGCGGAAATGATCATTTTGCGTTACAAGTTGCAACAAATTCATCTTAGTCTATTCTTCGAACGTCGGGACATATGCCATACATCTCATAAAGTTCTTAAATATATCAATAAGTAATTAAGGTAACGTATTGAATCCCTAACCAAGGCTGTTGTAACTGTGTCAATGACCTTAATAGGAGATACTTACCTACTTAGGTGTATTTTCAAAGGGAAAGAATAAATAGAACAGACACTTCACTTTTAAGGTATAGACAGCTATTGAACACAAGTGATTAATATCCTGAACTTTATCTGTAAGTATTACAATAAGTATCGCGAACAATCGAGGTTCGATGGTGGTAGGTACCACAACGGAGAATTTGTGATAAACGATGAGTTTATATTCAATTCTATATGTACCTACTGAACAGTCATTGTACCTTTGGAATTAACAAAAAAATTAAAAGAGTATGTATGTGTGTAATGTTAGGTACAGAGAAGATTACCTAAGGGTGACGCAAAATTGGGTATGTGCGTGCATTCTTCGAGCGTCACATAAGGACGACGGCGGGGGTATAGCGGGTGACGGGGGGGCAAGCTCAGCACTTGCTATTCTCAGATGCTCGAGAAACGCACATATCCAATGTGATGTTAGCCTAAGCGTGGATTTTGATGGCTACAGTGGGAGAGGAAGACCAAAGGAACGATGGATAGATTGTGTGAAAAATGAAATGACAAGATAGGATGTAACTGGTGAGATGTCGTGAGATAAAGAAGTATATTCAGTGTATAAGGTTTGAGGCTATCATATTTAAGGCTGCCAAGCTTGGCACGACCCTCGCTTGCCAAGGTTTATTTACGTTACTAATAAACTATTTCATGTTATTTCATTTCATTGTATTAGCTTCAAATATTAGTAAGATAAATAAGAACAATCTCTTTTTATCCATAGTTACGATTAAGAGGACGCTCAAGTTCAGCTTTGGATGTAAACAGTACACAGTACATAAAGGTAGAAGGATGATAATTTTTAAAATATCTATATACGTAAAATCAGTCAACAAGCTGAAATAAACATGCACCAAAAGTGCCGATTTATATTCTCTTTCAGATAGAATCAATTTGAAGATTGAGGTGACACTATTTTGCTGTGTGCCTAACATTGTAAATTTTCACGCTTATGTAAAACTTAAATAATCATGAATCAGTGTATTTGTTTAAAACATTTAAACATGTGCAATCATAGTCATTGTAGGTAGTACTGTACCTACAATACTTTTTGCAAACATTCGTTTTTATTTTACAACGTCATTAAGCAATCAACATTATTTAATAGGAGTTAAATTGTTGTTTTTGTTTCTTGCCAATTACCTACTTACATAATCAAAACATTGCTATCAAAATGAGCGTAAAATAAATACTAAAGTAGTGAGGTATTTAATTCAGTTCTTTTAAACTTTAATCATAGTAATTGGCGGAATAGGAAATTAGTTTTAAAATTAAATTTCAAGGACATATTTTGCCGCGTTGGCTGCAGTTAGTACTAAACTTCTAATCATTTGTGTGCACAATGGGGATTGAGGAATTATGACATAGATTTTTAGGGGAGATTTGTGCAACCGTCGCGTCGGTCGACTTACGGACTTACTTACTTAACAATTTACGGGCTTCTTGGACTTGGGGTCTACGAGGACATCGGGAGATTAATCGATTGAGATAAACAAAGGATAGAGAGCGTTAATTCGATACCATAACATAATGTTCAATGAATGTCGTTCACCAAAGGAGGAAGAAAATAGAAGTTTCCTCAAAATTTCCCAAGAAACCGGAAAATTATAAAAGACTTGGCAGTATTTCCTTTAACTATAAGTTCATTCAATACGGTGCTTGTTATTCTAACAACATAATAATAGCAGTTTAAATAATAATGTACCCTTATGTCGACATAATCGTAAATTAAAAGTAGTTGACAATAATAATGGCACACGGCTGTAGTTGCTTCCGTTTTACTCCCCAACACGATTGTATGACGTCATTAATTTAATTATATGATAGTGTCACTAAATGGGATAGAAGACCGATTAAATGTAAAAAGACTGTCATGTTTATGATATTTTCAACTAAGTATAAAGAAAATGTTGGTCGGTAAAATTAACATTTTACTAACATTAATTTTTAATTGTCTCTTGATTGGGACAAGGTGTACCTATGCCATGCTATGCCATAATCTGCAGAAACGTTAGTTTTGAATGTTGGTTTTAATTTTTTAGGGTTCCGTAGCCAAATGGCAAAAAACGGAACCCTTATAGATTCGTCATGTCTGTCTGTCTGTCTGTCTGTCTGTCTGTCTGTCTGTCTGTCCGTCCGTATGTCACAGCCACTTTTTTCCGAAACTATAAGAACTATAATGTTGAAACTTGGCAAGTAGATGTATATTGTGAACCGCATTAAGATTTTCACACAAAAATAGAAAAAAAACAAAAAAATTTGGGGTTCCCCATACTTAGAACTGAAACTCAAAAAATTGTTTTTCATCAAACCCGTACGTGTGGGATATCTAAGGATAGGTCTTCAAAAATGATATTGAGGTTTCTTATGTCATTTTTTTCTAAACTGAATAGTTTTCGCCAGAGACACTTCCAAAGTGGTAAAATGTGTGTCCCCCCCCCTGTAACTTCTAAAATAAGAGAATGATAAAACTAAAAAAAATATATGATGTACATAACCATGCAAACTTCCACCGAAAATTGGTTTGAACGAGATCAAGTAAGTAGTTTTTTTTTAATACGTCATAAACCGTAAACCGCAGTTTACCTTTCATTCATTCAACATCGATCAAAGTTACAACGAACTACAAGAACTTTTATGCTATGTTACTTGTTGTATTCTTGATATCAAAAATAGGTACGCACTTGTACGGAACCCTTCGTGCGAGAGTCCGACTCGCACTTGGCCGGTTTTTTTTAAATACATACGTTAAAATATTTATACCGCTTACATTATGGTGTGTAATATCTAAGTTTATTTATATAGAATATAAGTACAAGTAGGCTTATTAGAATATAAACTTGAATCTAATGATGGTTATGGACTAGATGCCTGATAGTTTGATGGTCCAATTAACACTCGGTAAATCTAAAGGCAAGTTTTTGATAAGCTTACCGTTACTAAAATAATATTGTAATGTAAGGTATCAGCTCGTTTACGTCCACTGTTAAACATGGGCCTCCACTTAACAGACCTTGGCAAGCCAGGGTCTTTGAGAGATATTGCCATAATCACCACGCTTGGCCGGCGGATTGGTGATCGCAGTAAGATGGTAACTAACCTCAAGCTGATAGATGCTTCTTCCCATTCATCAGCTAATATCCCTTAGTCGCCTTTTACGACACCCATGGGAAGACATGGGGTCGTAAAAGGTTAAAACGATCTTTCAAATTCTCCAACGACTGCTTTTTATTTTTTTTCCAGTGTGTATATTGCAAGTACATATGCCTATGACGTGTTTGCTTCTCACGAGATAAGAATTGGAATAGGTGACTAACGCATCACTAACCTATGCCCTGCCTTCATTGCACTCACTGTAAGGTCACGGCTTCTGACTAGTCCGACCTATTTATGTTAATTAACAAGACTAATAATATAATTGCTGTTGTCTGAAACATGCGATTGTCTATGAGGTAAAAAATAAACATGCCAGTCTTAAAAGACTTAAAGAGTTTGTGATCTGTTGGTATAAAAATGTTGTGGAAAAATTTGCCAATTTTTCAAAATGCAACAATTTTGTTTTGGTATATTATTATGCCATTTGGATTTGGACATTATGGATTTAAAATAACTTTAAGTTCAGTTTTGGGGTTGTTTTCTTTTTTGTAATGTCACCCTCTTGTACCACCACGCCTAACAGCGGCTTAGTGATCGCAGTCGTTATATTATGTAGTATGGATAGTATCGCGCTGCTGTCCTCTACATGGTAGGCCTTGGCCTACCTTTTTGACACCCTTAGGGAGATATGGGGGTGATCCTGTTCTACTCCGTAATCCTACGGAAAAATACGGAGAAAAATATGACTTGGATACATGGATTTACGTAATTACAAAACATCATATAATGCCAAATGTAAACTGCAGTGTTGTTGGCATGGTTCCACGTTTCGTCATAACCTACGGATACATTAACGTACCTTGGTGAGATCACACCGCCCTTTATCTGGTGCTATTTCTAAATAAATGACGAATCCAGTTAAAAATAGAGAATCATGTTGTACAAAACTGATCGTTAAAATTTAATATTTGTAATTTACAATTTATTTACGTGAGGCTGAATTTACATTTATTCGTGTAGGTACGTAATAAAAATGTAGACAATGATAGTAGTAATTTTCTGCATAGATATCTTCAACTTCAACAGCCCTCAGCCAGCTTTGGTTGCTAAGGTATATTACCATAATCAAGCGGATTGGTGATCGCAGTAAAATGGTAAGTAACCTTAAACTGCTGCTCATCTATCAGCTGTGTCCCTCACTCATCATTTTCAACACCCATGGGTAGATATCGGATTGTGTAGAGCAGGGTTTATCAAATTTTCGGCTCCACGAACCCCTTTTAAAATTTCCAGGTGACAGCGAACCCCTAACTAAGTAATTAAATCCCCCTCCCAGAGAAAATAATAAAAATGTTGAAAAAAACGCCTGCCAGTTATCAAGCCACCATTCCGTAAATCTTGTCACGAACCCCCTGCCGTCGAATGGCGAACCCCTAGGGGTTCGCGTACCCCACTTTGAGAAACCCTGGTGTAGAGCAACGGTTGGAAGTGATTTATATATTTTAATATTAACATATTAGCACACGTCACAATCGTAATGATCTTTCTAATATTTTTTCAACGGTTACTAAAATTTACTTGACAACTTGCACACAAGACACGTCGAAACACTACCATACCCCATGTATCGAAATTGAAAAAATGACATTTTTAATTTATTGCGCTTATTATGTATCAATTTTTATAATTCTTTACCATCTATAATAAGAGCACATGTTGAAACATATAATTAACTAAGTGTTTCACATAGATTTGTATTCTTTCTTTAACATTTCCGCTAAAAGCGATGCCAGTCAAAGTATGGTAGACTATGTAAGAGAAAGTAAAACTAGTCGCTTACCTCACGACTTTCAAAACTAATATTTTAAATGATAAATCCAATAAAGCTTGATGTCATTAAATTACGGTATGTTTTCTAAGTTCATATTATTTAAAGTAGTGTTTCCCAATCATTGTTCTGCGATGGACCGGTAATTTTCACACTGCTCCTTCGTGACCTACTTAATAGTTTTAAACTATATTTTACTATAATATTATTTTTAACAAGGGGGGAATGTTGCGATCCGTTATTTTATTTTGATGGACCAGTACTGGGTTGCGACCCAGTAAATGGGAAACGCTGATTTAAAGTATGTGTAAGAAATAATCAGGAATTTGTTATTTTTTAATAATGAATATACGGGCCCGCTTATATAAATGTACGGTAAAATATTCACAATAAAAAACGCATTTGTATAAGATGATTTCTATTATAAGATATTGGTGTCCTATGGTTTTATGCTTCTACCCGCATAATTCGAATGAGATTCAATAAAAAAGTCATGACCTCCCGTTAAGGCGTGACCAGAACTATTGTAACTCAATGGTGGCAAATCACACTATTGACTTGATATTAATAGTCGATACTGACAATTAATAAACCATTGACAACTCAACTGGCGTTCCTATTGTATTATGTTTATTAATTGAATAGTAACTTTTGAAGTATTTTTGAGTACTAACTGTTCGTATTTTTTATTTACTAATATTAATTCTTTTGAGCTTAGCTCATTTAGCTACGCGTTTTTTAAATACGCGGATAATAAACGATTTATAAAGAAATCAAATTTATAAATCGAATGGAAATTAAGTCTCTATTGAACACGTCAAACTAAATGCTTTTCTGTTTTGATAGGTAAGTATAGGTACCAAAAACAGTGGTGTTTTGTGGTACATCTGTAATAAGTCAAGTACTTATGCTAACTGCAGTAATTCATTTAAAATGTGTAATAACAGTAAGTAATTCATTTAAAATTAGTAATAAAATATTTAACTTACACTGACTTTAGTAATATAATGAATACTTATTATTATGTCTGAATAGCCACTATAAGGATAATTACTTGTTTTTCCATTTGTTTTTATACAAACAAGGTACATAAGATGTGTAAGGGTAAATGCAGTAAAAAAACCCCTCTTAAGTTTAATTTATAATTTTTCTAAATGTATTTAGAAAATAAATACTTATTGAAAATCCATACAAATATTAAAGATGAAGAGTTTGTTTGTTTGCTTGAGCGCGCTAATCTCAGGATCAGTTCCGATGAAATACATTATTTCCGTGTCAGATAGCCCATTTATCGAAAAAAGCTATTATTCCTTATTTAATCAGAATGTTCTTACGGGGACTGGAGGTACGCGGGAAACCGCTCGCGGAACACTAATTAAGTTAGTAATAAATCTAATAAATGATTTCAGAATAAATTCAAACATACTCAATACGTTGCTAGAGTGTTCGTGTTATCCTACTAATATTATCTTTATAAACGTTTGTATGGATGTTTGGTACTTTTTAAAGTAACAACTATTAGTAAGATTTTGCTGATATTTGCAAAAGTATCGTTAATAAGCTGAAATAACATAGGTATGGGCTATATTACATCACACTACGAACTACTCGACCTGAGTAGCAGTCCGGGCGCAGCTAACATATAAAAAACCGGCCAAGTGCGAGTCGGACTCGCGCACGAAGGGTTCCGTTTCAGTTACAAGTGCGTACCTATTTTTGATATCAAGAATAAATAAAAAAGCGTATGTTTATGAAATGAAATGTTATTTTATATTTTTATATTCGAGTTGATTGAATAAAAGCTAAATTGCGGTTTACGATTTTTGACGTATTAAAAATAACTACTTACAAGATCTCGTTCAAACCAATTTTCGGTGGAAGTTTACATGGTAATGTACAACATACATTTTTTTTAGATTTATCATTCTCTTATTTTAGAAGTTACAGGGGGGGGGACACACATTTTACCACTTTGGAAGTGTCTCTCGCGCAAACTATTCAGTTTAGAAAAAAATTACAATAGAAACCTCAACATCATTTTTGAAGACCTATTCATAGATACCCCACACGTATGGGTTCGATGAAAAAATTTTTTTTGAGTTTCAGTTCTATGTATGGGGAACCCCAATATTTATTGTTTTTTTTCTATTTTTGTGTAAAAATCTTAATGCGGTTCACAAAATACATCTACTTGCCAAGTTTCAACATTATAGTTCTTATAGTTTCGGAAAAAAGTGGCTGTGACATACGGACGGACAGACAGACAGACAGACAGACAGACAGACAGACAGACAGACAGACAGACAGACAGACAGACATGACGAATCTATAAGGGTTCCGTTTTTTGCCATTTGGCTACGGAACCCTAAAAACGGAAACATTCTCGAAAATATCTTAGGCTCTGATTATTACGCACGATAATATAATGTAAGTAGTTATTAAGTAGCTATATTCAATACTTAAATGAAAACTGATTGCCGACCTCATTATCCGGGAACTCCGGAATTTCTTCCACACCTTACTATCTGCACTTAATTTTATTAGTTCCGTACAAAATCAATATCATGGACTCGCATTAAATTGAAAGGTAAGATTAAATTGGTAGGTAACGGCAGCATACCTTGGTCAGATTTCTGTACTTATTACTTCCTAGTTTACCTTGCGCGGTATCACCCGCGAAACAATTTCATATTTTCTTCAAACTGCGTCGTAGATCGAATATGTCCATGGATTAGAAAACCGTTACATAAGAGTAATCAATCATGGCTAATGTAAAACGTATGATGATGTTGGTGTGTACATAATGTATGTATATAGAGTCTATAATACACGATACGTACCTACTTTAAAGCATTGTTATGTCAACTGTTTAAAATAATACATTGTTAACGAGAAAACGCTTGCTTTTGAGATGGTCCATAGTGTTTATTTTTTTTTACTCAGCTTTTAGGTACCTATCACATTGTCGTGCATGTGACAAAAAGATTGCTGAATATAAAGGTGGATGGATATGTTGAAAGAGGAAGGCCAAAAAGAGATAGATGGACTGTGTGAAAGATGACATATGTAAGAAAGGTTGTAAAGGTATGGAAGAGACGTTAAAAGGGAAAAAGGAAGAGGTTGACATATTGCGTCGATCCCAAATGAGCAGGGCAAGAAGATGATGATAATCTTATTTCATATTCATTCATTATTTCAATATAATTGTACTATATTTTTTCTATAGATTAGAGTAACTATTATTGCAATTTTACGTACTAAATTTTTTCTATAGATCAGAGTAATTATTAATGTAATTGAGCACGTAAACATTTAGTTATGTACATTGTACATATAAGTAGCTACTTGGTATGGTTGTAAAGTGTACTTATTTTATTTTATCCAACAAATTTTTAGTCAATTTTAAGTATAGGCTATTTTGATTTGGAAGGAATGTTTATTTTATTTAAAAAAATCGTTTATTTCTTCTTCTTTAAATAAATAGTTGGATTAAAATGTACTTGTATACATATAAGTTGTTCAATATAAAGTGACTTTTAAATTTACATACAATTATTATTCATTAGTGTAGGTAGGCGGTATGTAGTTTTTAACTACCTACGTAGAATATATAAACCTACATAATATTTTATTTGTAGTAGGTAGTTGTTGTTAAGATCTACAATGCAATAACTCATATTACTAACATGTGACTCATATCTCATGATCGTTTGAAGAAAAGTGCAGCAACTAGGTTTTTCTTACAGATATATGCAAATAAAATGTATTTCTTTTTATAGAATAAAATCAAATGATGTGAAAGGTAATGTTTGGGTCTATTTAAGCCTATGAACTCTAAAGATCTATGAACTTTTTAACATATAACATTGTTTTCGGTAAATTTGCGGTGCAATAAGCAAATTTTACATACATGGAGCCACAACCCGCATAGCAATAGAACTAGAACTTAAGAATATAATTCTGCTCAAAATACTGCTTATTTAATTAATTACGAGTAGGATTTCTAGACAAAATATACGGACCTTTGACTTTGTGAAAACTGTAACTGGGTGGATGGGTGGATGATCCATTAAGCAAAGAAAAGGCAGAGGCAAAGCTTAAATGATAGATACATAATCGCTTTTACTATAATAAAATATGGGATCTATTAAAGCATATCGCTACAATAGAAAGTGGTCCCTTCACTGCGTGTTTGCGTAGTTCAAAGGGCTAAAGTGTGTCACGATATACCTACTGGGTGAAAGTGAGCGTAACGTGTTCGTAGTTTTTTAATGTGGGTGTTGCAATGTTGAGTCGTGATAAATATTTATCTATGTATGGGTGTATTGCGTAAGCACATGCGACTTAAATGAGGGAAAACGGCATAGCCTATGCGGTTTATAATAAAAAGTAAGTTGATCGCGTTAAGATCGCGTTTTTCGAATGATATCTAGGTATTTTGGCAGCATAGCAGTAATATTTCTTCCCTTTTATGAACATTGGAAATTGTAAGTACTGAATTAAAATTAAAATTTAGACAGTTAATATATTATGTGATAAACTTAAGCGTAAAATATCCTACTAATATTATAAACTCGAAAGTTTGTAAGTACCTATGGATAGATGGATGTTTGCTACTCTTTCACGCCATAACTACTGTATCGAATTGGCAGAAATTTTGCACCGGGATAGGTTATACGCTGGATTAACATATAGGCTACAAACCATCACGCTCTGACCCACTGGAGCAGAGTAACGCGGGTAAAATCGCGGGGCGCAGCTAGTAAAAAATATTATAAAAGCGGTAATTAAAAAAACCCTCGTTTTTCTGAATTTAAAATAAAATAATATGGGATGGATGCGATAATATGGGCCTCATGCTCACCTGACATTAGGGGTCAAACTTACAAAATAAACACTGAGGCGAAATTCTATGTTTTCATTCTGTTCTGTTGTATTTATTAGTTAAACATAGGTAAATATTACCAACTTGCCCGAACGTTTATCTTTGTAAAGTTTGTTAATTTGTGTTTTTATTAGGATAAATAATTATTCATTCTAACTTCCGACTATTCTTTCCAATAGTAGCACTTCAGATTATATAGGTACCTAGTTCAATTTAACAAAACTATACAATGGTACATACATACCTACCTACGCTAATATTCATGTTTAAGCAGGCGTTAATCAGTTAAAAACGATATTTAGACTTAATTAGTCTACTCATCAGAAACAAAACAATGTTTTATATTACTATGTTGGTAGCTAGAAATGATTCAATACCATAGACATTTTTTGTTGTTGTTTAATAAGTAACATAGCTAACTACAGGAAACTACTGATGGCAAAAATATATTAGACTGAGACAATACATATCTTGTTTCTTGGCATATCTTTGTAAAACTTACTATTTTATGATAGATAGTTATCATCTGTACTTCTATACTTTTATATTATAAAGCTGCAGAGTTTGTTTGTTTGTTTGAACGCGCTAATCTCAGGAACTACAGGTCCGATTTCAAAAAATATTTCAGTGTAGTCCATTTATCGAGGAATGTAAGGCTATATTTTTATATTATACAACCGGTTGTACTCACGGTTTTAAATCATCGGATATGTCCGACTAGTTTCGAGACCATCCCGAGGTCCATTCTCAAGGAGTAGTCGACTCGACGCCGCGCCGTCGAGTATCCGATGATTTAAAACCGTGAGTACAACCGGTTGTATAATATAAATATGTGTACCACTCACGAAAGTTTTAAGGCTATATTTTATTATGAAGTTCCCACGGGCACGGGAGCTACGCGGGTGAAACCGCGCGTGGGAATTTAAGCTATACTTATATATGTATAGATAGCCTCCGTGGCGTAGCGGTATAAATCTCGCTTTAAGTTGCGGAGGTCCTTGGTTGAACCGCATGTCGGCCAAATAATCTTTGTGTACATGATAATATTTCTTTCCAGGTCTGTTTGGTTGAGGGATAAGGCACCCTTCATGCCTCGGAAAGTAAGTTAAGCCTTTGGCCCCGATTGTTATAACTTCATCAATAACAACGGACAGCAGCGTTTAATTCTGAATTCTGTGTGACAACAATACTGCTGTCACCAATTCGACGGCCAAGCGTGGTTGCTTTGGCAAAAACCTTCCCTCGAGAGTAGGCCCATATTCAGCAATGGCCGCTACACGCGCTGATGATAAGATTTAATATGAAAATATTTTTTTTATTTTTTTTAGGTTAGGTAGGGTAATGGACAGTTTAATGTTTTCCCGGGACATGGTGAGCCACAGTGCTCATTGTTATTTCCAGCGTGTGCCATTGTTGATCCTGGCTTACAGTTGTTGGAGTTGTGGGAGTGTTGGTGGGATTAGTCCCTAACGGGCAGCAGCGTTGTCACATGTACTTAATTCTGTACTTATGTCACCAACGCGCCTGTCAAGTGTGGTGAATATGGCCACACCCTCTTTCGAGGGAGGCCTATATTCAGTATATGGTTTGGTAATTAAATAAGTAGTTCAAAAATAGATATGTCTTAGAATGCATTCTTAGTATGCTGTAATCATACAATAAAACTTGTAATAGAACTGATTACATTTATGAAGTCACATGATTATCTAAATAGATGCAAGGTCTCTCTGATCTTATGCCGTCACCTGAATTTATAAATTGTTCGTGCAAGTAAACTGTTTAGATCAAATTTCTTCAACTAATCTTAACAAATAGACAGTAGTCATAATTTGATGATGTAATTTTTATATGATGCAATTTCCTTCATAGTCCTTGATTGCGTCAGGGTCAGGTCTCAGAATCTATACTAATATTATTAAGAGTTTTCTGGGTAATCTCCCAAACGAATGCTTTCACGGAGTGATCGCCGATGTCACAAGTAAGAAAATATATCCTATTTTTTAAATAATAATAATGAAAAAAAAAAGTTTTGCCTAAAAATATAAAATAAAAACATTACGCGGGTGCTAATAAGGTACAATTTCATCCGTCAAGATTTTTTTTCTTTATTCTGTTGTAAAGGGCGAAATATCAATCTGCTACATTGGATCTTCAACCTTATTAACTGCTCTCACTTATGCGGTATTGCTATATCGTTTCCTTCCTGTTAAGTGTTCACTTTCCCGTTGACAAATACTTAGGTATGCCGTTTCCTTATAAAAAGTTTTTAGGAAAAGTAGGTTTTTAATAAAAATCTTTCCTAAAAACTTTTACTTTTACTTTAAAAATAGACAGGAAGCTAATCACGTAACGATATGACTATGAATTCGACAAAAAAAATCTTAATTATTGTAGGGCTATAGCTCAGATTGGTCTGAGCGTTATAGTTATACATTAACTGTATTATTGAAGCTTCATTAACTATTAATTTACATTATTTAAAATATTTTTTGCTTGCTTAGTACACGTTGACTAGCGAGCTACCTAAAGCTCAGATTCGTCTGAGCGTTATAGTAATACATTTACTGTATTATTGAAGCGTCATTAACTATTGATTGACATTATTTAAAAATATTTTTTGCTTGCTAAGTACACGTTGACTAGCGAGCTACCTATAGCTCAGATTAAACTGAGCGTTATAGAAAAAAAAAAAAAATGCATTTACTGTATTATTGAAGCGTCATTAACTTAATAAATTGACCTTATTTAAAATATTTTTTGCTCGCTTAGTACACGCTGACTATAGCGAAGATATTTTTATCAAAATAATAGTCATAGTTACGTGATTAGCCTCTTGGTCATGCTAACACACACCTTAGTTAACCTTACCCTTGCGATAATACCTAGCTAGCAATAATACAATCATAACGTTGGTAAAGTTTGTATAATGATCTATACTAATATTATAAAGAGGGAAGATTTGATTGTTTGTATTGAATAGGATCCGTAACTAAACTAAAAAACTAAAAAATATTTAACTGTTAGAAAGCTAAACTATCCTCGGATGACATAGGCTATATGTAATTATGAGGTTCCCACGGGAACGGGGGTTACGCGGATGAAACCACGCGCGGGAAATTAGTCCATTATAATTATGTAGAGTGAGATAAAAATATACGTTACCTTAGCAAATAATGAGACAATAGATCTTGGAGAGTAAAAAAACTATTTGCAAGTAAATCCACGAACCTACGCTAGTAATAAATATTTTATAAAGAGACGGACTCATGCATGACCATTTCATTAGCAGATTGGGTCAAATATAAAATGATCACAAACTCGCTGCGCTAACGAAAGATTATTTAACCACCAATCAAAATAGTCCGTGACTTAACTAAGTAAATCAATATACCTATTCTTAAGAGAACATTCTTATGTATATTGTATTTATGAGTCATGTTAGTAGGTACCTCAGTACCTGTTTATAATCACGCCTTATACCTACCTACTTATTCTTCCAAGCATGCTTTATTATAAAAAAACCTTATTTCCTCCGTATAAGGTGCTACCAAAATTAATGCCATCCCTTAACAGTAGATAAAGTTAGGTACTAACTACATTTGACTTTTCCGAATTTTATTTTATTTTGCACTTTCTAATTACGGATAAAAAATAATCGTAAAACAAAATACGTTTATAATACACAGATCAGATGACCTACATAGATATTCTACCTATCTTATTCATATCATGTCCCTAAGGGGATTTCCATGGGGCAGGACTAACGTTTATGAAACCATATACCTACGTACCTAGATGAGTCGTCTTCAAAGACTATAATCTATGTTATGCTTGCAACACTTTCTAATGTATTTATTTATTAAGCTAATGATCAAAAAATCCAAGAAATTGGTTTTAAGTCGATTTAACTTTGAGTTTATTCGGCGGAATCAGAAAAATTGTCCTATCTCTTAGAACGTTTTTCATCGGGTGATTTAACGAGTATAGATACCTAGGTAGGTAGGTACTAGGTTTTAAGTATAATAAAAAATCATGAAGCTACAAAATATAGGTAATTATTAATTATATCAATTTAGGGACAAGTGAAAATATATTGTTATTGTGGTAGGTAGGTAGGTACTTTAGTTTCTTTTTTTTTAAGATTAGGTAGGTACCTACTAGACGAGTTTTTTGTACACTACTAGTAGGTATTCTTTTTAACCCCTCGTGCTAAGCTAAATTGCTTGTGTTGCAAGTGGGTTCACGTCGGTAGTGCAATGGGTCGGGATCGAACCGGCTACCACATGATCGCAAGTCCGATGCCCTAGAGTCAGACGCTCTACCTACAATAATATAACGTATGTCAAAAATAATTGTATAATTATTACATGACGTAGGAATAAGTATATACTCATCTAGATCCTACGTAGGTAAATAGGTACTACATAAATTAAAATAGGTACACTTCTACCTGGAGAATTACTTAATAATCTAGAACTAAATAGGTATACCTACCTCAAGTAAGATATAAAAAATATAATGAGTTAAAAAAAATACAATAAATTCTAGAAGTCGCGAGTAATATAGGTACCTACTGCATTGGCATACAAATTGATTTCGTAAGATAAGTTTCCATTCTTTTTGCATTTCTTTAAACCGAAGGTTGCACAACCATTGATTTATTCGAAAATACACATATAATATTATTAAAATAATGTAGATATGATAAAAAGCTTACCTTCTTTAACAAATAAGGCGAAAAGAAGCACAGAGACGAATAAACTGAGGTTGGCCATTATTTAACTTTCGAACACAACACGTAATTATTGACAGCGGACTGTACGTTCGCTTGCTTCAGCACTCACCGAGCGAATGGCGCGTAAACTCGAGAATGAAACCACAGTCACCATAATGATGGACGCAAACTTGCGGTTCAAACGCTGACTTTTTTTCGAACAAATATGTGTAGTCAGCTTCAGCTCAAATCATTTTTTACTCCATAAAGGCAATAAAGGTGTGAGTGAGGGCGGTCGCTGCCAGGGAGCATTGGGGAATTGATGACTATTAGATTATTAGGGGGTTTTTTGCAATTATCAGTTTAACGCTGAATACATACAGTGTAATTAATGTACCAGGTAAATTAAAATTATAATTTGTGTATTTACTTTTGCCCAGAAACCAGAAGTTTTTGACCAGCTAACAAAGTTGGACAAAATTATAATCAATTAAGACATTAATAGGAATTAGTTACTTTGTAGTAATAGAGGTACCTACTTACTTGTAAAATTTTAAAAGAAGTGATAGATTAGTTAATTTGTTTTTGTTACCTAACTTTCATAACTGTTTTTTTTTACTGGGCATTATTTTATCTGGACCCGTGTATCATGATTGACGTGCCCAGATCAATAAAGAGTAAAATGTCTATAAATTTACCTAGGTACTACTAATAAAATAGATGCCTACTAAAAACATTCATTTTCATCTTAAAATTACCTAAGCTCTAATATAAGTTTTCTTATTAAATTGCACTTGAATAAATCAAGTGTAATTTAATAAGTACTGTTACATATTTTATATTTATTATAGCCGCGTTAAAAAAACGCTCGTTTGTGTCGTAGATAGCAAGCGATTTTAAAAGGCATGGTTCTTGGCGCAAATATCACTACGTAGTTTTATCGGCATAGATTACATTTAAATATAGAATGTCCTATCTTATGCTGAGCATGTTTTTTTACATAAATATCATCTTTAACTTTCAGGGTTCTCATTAATTTATAAAATAAGCTTAAAGTGTAAATTGAATTTACATAACATTACAAAATCAAAGCATATTAGTACCTACCTAAGTAGTTACCTAACTGTTTATGTATAATTTCTTTTAAATGAAATATTTTCTTTTATTCCTTTCAATAAAGTCGTCTGCTAATATATGCTGTAATCTCTATTCATGCATATCTACTGTTGAAGGTTAGGCATATATTTTGTAAGCACCTTATATATTTTAGTCTGTTACTCAGTCATGGTGTATACCTATGATATTAGATTAATTTGTAAATTAATCTAATTTCATAGGTATATTAGATTAATTCACAAATTAAGCGATCAGTAAGATTTTATAATAATTTTTAGATGAATAATTAATACCGTATTGGTACATGGGATAAAATACATCTATTAACTTCATAAGCATATTTTAAATATTTTTTGCATAAATAGTAAACTCTGTAATATCGTAACGTAATCACATTTGGTAACGGCTTATGAGACCTGGAATCTAATCAGATTCCAGGTCTCATAAGCCATTTCCAAACCACGGAACCATGGTGGTTTTGTGGTTTGGTGATGGCTATATTATATATTAATATAGACAAACGATTTTCTACCTATTTCGATAGTGTAACTGCTCTACGTTGTATTCATAAGTCTTTGACGCGTTTGTGTCTCGTATGTGTTACGAAACTTGGTCGACGTCGACTTCGGGTCTTGGATGTGATATGTTCTTGCGTAACACGTTTTTATTTCTACTACATCAGTTTTGTTCTCCACTGAACGCAAAGTACAAATTAATAACAGAAAGTTTAATACAATTGCTAATTTTATGAGGTAGATACTAGCGGTCTGCCCTGGCTTCGCACGGGTGGACTTTTATAGCCTATGTTACTCAGGGATAATGTAGCATTCTAATAGGGAAAGATTTATTGAAATCCATTCAGTAGTTATTGAGTTTATTTAAAACAAACATACAAAAATATAAAAATACAAACTTTTCCTCTATATAATATTGGTATAGATATAAATATAGGCTAGTTTTGTCTGTTTGTCCGTGTATTCCGCCTTATCTCTAAAACGGTAGTATCGATTTAGGCGGGATGTATAATTATCGTCACCTCCGTGGCGTAGCGGTATAAATGTCGATTTAAGTCTCGGAGGCGTGGGTTCGATTCCCACGGCTGACAAGATATCTTTGTGTAAATTCTAAGATTTATTTCCGGGTCTGGTTGGTTGAAGGACTACCCTCCGTGCCTCGGAAAGCTCGTTAAGCCGTTGGTCCCGATTATTAATAACCGTACCTACATATACCAGGGAACTGCGATTGTTCGCAAACATACAGAGCACTTACCTATACCAGGGAATGGGCAGCTGCGTTTCCTTGTGTTTAACATAATTCCGTGGTCATCGACCCGCCCCCCGCATCGTGATGTTTATGGCAAAACCCTCCTGTTGTCGGAGGGAGCCCATGTTCAGCAGTGGACGTTCAACGGGCTGATGATGATGTATAACGTTAAATTTGTATGATTTTTCATATTTTTGGGGATCATCTTTATTCTGTATTTTCGTTTATTTTATTATCATTATATCAGTCCATATGATGTTTGCTGTTATCATGGACTCAATATAAAGGTATGTTGGTAGGTAATTGCAATTTGGAAATATAGTTTGTTGGTACCGACCAACAAACTATATTTCAAAATTAATAAAATTCAACCACAGGCCAATTTTATTAATCTTAATTACAGTGTACAGTGGGAGCGTTCGTACAGTAGTCATATCTACACTATCCAATACGTTGCCGCGTTGATTTTTCTGTGCGTGACGCTAACTCACACACACGTGTGAACCGCGAGGTGGCGGGTCAGTGCGGCCGCCGGCTTCAACGTGACGAGTCGATACGTGTTTTCGCTCTCGGTAAGTATTTTTCATATTCACTTTTGAACAAGTTTAGTTGTTGTAAGTTTTGGTCGAAATGTTTAAGTAATTTTATTTATTTTATATAGTGATTACGTAGTTTATTACGTCAATAGTCATTTTAGGCTAACTATTACAGTTATTTTTAATTTTATTGTGGATTTCTCTGGTTGGGGTACCTTCGTGCAGCTATGAATGGGGTAGATTCGTACTGTACGAATGCTCCCATTCTTAACTTTGTGCCTGCAAAAATATTAATCACTTAAGTAATTGTTGTTACAGAACCATGCCGCGAATATACATAAAAAAGGGGACAAGGACAGGAGAAGTAGATGAAGATGCAATGAAGTCTGCGATGAAAGAAGTTTTGGATAAAACTTTATCAATAAGGAAATCTGCACAAAAATATGGTGTCAAGCCATCAACTTTAGAAAGTCGTCTGGAAAAAATTCATAAGCAAGAAACTGTCAATAGAGAGAATAATACACAGATGCGTGTTTTTATTTCCAAATTTACGTCAAATCAAGTGTTTACTATTGACGAAGAAATTCTACTGAACAAGTATATAACGCAATGCTCGAAAATGCACTATGGATTGACTATTCTACAAGTAAGAAAACTTGCTTACGAGTTTGCATAAGTGAATAAACTACGTTACCCTTCTAGTTGGGACCATAATAATATGGCAGGAATGGTTAGACAGTTTCCGCAGGCGTAACTCAAATTTAAATCTTAGGAAACTGAAAATACCAGTGCAGCGAGATCTTTTGCATTCAATAAAACTGTCGTAAGTGAGTTCTTCGAAAACCTTGAAAAGGTATTGACAAAATATAATTTTACTTCTGATCGAATTTACAATTTTGATGAGTCAGAGATATCCACAGTGATGAGCACTCCTAAAATTTTGGCTGAGAAAAAGCAAAAACAAATAGGTCAACTTGTTTCTGCAGAGAGGGGCGAATTAGTTACTTTTGGAGGAATAATTTCAGCTAGTGGTAACACAATTCCGCCACTATTTATTTTTCCTAGGGTCCATTTTAAGGACCACTTTATGGCTGGCGCTCCCGGCCTCGGTACTGCCACAAAAAGTGGTTGGATAAATTCAGGTATATTTTTGGAGGTGTTGAAACATATACAAAAGAAATCGTTGTGTTCTAAAGATAAGCCTATTTTGCTCCTGGTCGATAACCATGAAAGCCACGTTACAATAGAAAGCGTGGACTATGCGCGCAATAATGGCATTGTTTATGTATCGTTCCCACCTCACACAACACATCGGCTCCAACCCTTAGACGTTGGCGTATTTGGACCTTTTAAAGCCAAATTGAAGGTTGCGTTTAATGATTGGCATGTTAATAATCCAGGCCAAACTATCAACATATACAACATACCGAAACTGGCTAAAGTAGCATATTTTGAGTCATTCAATGGTAAAAATATAATAAGTGCTTTTGAGAAGACAGGAATTTGGCCATTTAACAAGCTAGCTTTCAGTGACGACGATTTTGCACCCGTGAGTGTTTACCATTCTGATTCTACACCAACCCCAGACGTTGACAGGGAACAAATTATTCCTGCAAATGTGCCACCGATGTTAGAGCATGCTTCTTTAGCGTCACAGTTTTTAGAGTACCCACAAAGTGGACCGTCTAATTCTACAGCAGATGAAGAAGCCGGTGTTTCAGAAACCCATCTTGCAGGAATAGAACTTACTCAACAAGATTTGCCGCGTAGCTCTACGCCTACATCACCTTCCATGCTATCACCTAGTACTTCATATTCAGCAACTGTGCCAATCATAACTCCTGAAATAATCCGGCCCTATCCCAGGATGGACAGAAATTTATTAAAAAAATAAAAAAAAATGCCAGGAAAATCGAGAATTTATACAGACAGAATTTAAAAAGCCAGACTGCAAGAATTTGAAAATAGAAAAAAGTTTAAGAAGCAAGAGCAAGAAAGGAAAGAAAGAGCTAGAAAAATGAAAGGAGCACTAAAGTTACTTTCAGATGAAAATTTAATAACAAAAACAACAAGACCGAAGAAAACTTTAGGGAAAGAGACAAAAGAAAACTGATTAGAATGAAACTGATTATGAAGGTGAAACTGACTATAACGACGAGACTGATTGTGAGGATGAGGCTGATATGAGTTTGAGGAAAAGTTCTTGTTCTCCCATCGAAGAGACTTCTGAAGAAGAATCAGATATTGAAAATGAAACACCAGTTCTGACAGAGAACATCAAAGAACAGAGCTTCGTACTGGTTAAGTTTGAAAAAAAAACCATTTTATATTATGTTGGGCAAGTGCTTCATAAATATAATCCTATCGAGTATAAAGTATCATTTTTAAGGAAGAAACCTCAAACTTGGATATTTGTCTTTCCCGTTACCAAGGATGAAGGGACTGTTTATTTAGCAGATGTGGTATGTATATTATCACCATCAAAATCTGCTTCTACTGCTAGAACAGCCCAAATATTTAGTTTTAAAAAGGATCTCAGTATGTATTATATTGGATAGTAGGTATTAAATGGTAAGAGCTCTTACCATTTATAAATAGTAAGTCTTATCAGCCTAGAGGACGGAGGGAATTTTGTTGATTTTTGAATTCCTATTATTTTTTTATTGTGTTTAAATTTGTATGGTTTAGAAGTTTATAAGTTTTGAAAAAGACAATTATTGTTAATTAGTATTACATGAGACTGATTACTGCTTAAGTGCTTACTTTGATCTCAATAAACATTTATATTACATTTGTAAAATGGCATTTTAATTGACTGTACGGAGGTTCCCCACTATGTACGAATGCGCCCTGCGCTGTGTACGAATGTACCACACGTGTGGGGTAGTTTCGTACGTTTTCCATGTTTTAGATAAATAACCGTAGCTTCGCCATGCTGAATAGTATCAAGGCAACACTACACTATTTTTAAAACTAGATAAATAGGGTACATAAAGACATTAAAATTATTTTAAAATAGTTAATAGCGTTTCGTATAAACGGCTAAAAATAAAAATTGTACGAATCCTACCTGTAAACCATAAAGTGTTCAACACAATTTAAAAATGTGAACTACAAACTAAGCAACCAGAGGGCGCCCCCTGTGAGACTTGGACCTCGGCTCAAGGCGGTCGCTGACGGGAGGATTGAGGGATTATGACTTTAAGTTATTGAGGGGAGTTTTGTGCAACTGTCACTCTACGCTACGACTTCGGTTCTACGAGAGCATAGGAAAATGCGGTTTCACCCACGCAACCCTCGTACCCGTGGAAACTTCATAATAAAACAAAGTATTTTTTAAAATAAAATAAAATAAAATAAAAATCATTTTTATTTACGTAAACCAATTACAGGCACTTGTAAATCGTCAAACATTATTTGAAAATTAATTATTATTTATCTTTACATTTGCTGTTTATTTATAAACCTATTCAAATTACTTATTTATAATTAAATTAATTATTATAATTAATGTATATTGTCGCTAGGAGGCAAAATGCTTGTTCTGTCTATATTATGCCAAAACAATTGTCATTATTTGGGTGGACCATGAGCATATAACGACGGACGCGCTTTAATGCTACCACCGGATCCAATGCGCCCCAACTGAGAAGATCCGGCGAAACAAACTCAGTGGGTTACTCTACCACCGGTTTCAACACGGCCCACATGAGGCGCTCCGGCGAAACATACTCAAATGGGCAATTACGCGGGGTTTAGGTCCAGTTATTTTAATTTATATTTTAGTAGGCACACACATTTATTGCCCTAACGGTTGTCTTGTTATTATTTGTTTATTTTTGCTCAATAAGATTGAATGATATTGAGACAGAACTAGCGTTATTAATGGTTAAGGTATGTAAAGAAGTCAATTACAGACAGTTCACAGGATAAGACACAGTTCTAGTCACAACTATTGTACTTGGCTATATTATTATGGTCTTCAGTGAGGTAGGTGCAAAGATGGTACCGAAACCCAAACGTCTTTATCTTCAATATAGTCCTGAATACTATAGTAACCTTTTGACATGAGAACAGTTTTGACATGTGATTTAAATCTTGTATCAGGCAAGTCTGTAATATAATTAGGGAGTTTATTATAGAACCTAATACAATTTCCCATAAAAACATTATTACTCAATAAATGGATACACCATTTATTGAGGGCATGCAAAAACCGGGTCGTTTAAAAAAACCGTTTTTTTCGGAGTTTTTGTTTACAAAACCGGTTAAAACGGGTTTTTCCGGGTTTGTTTTTAAATTTTTATTAAATAAAAATGAAAATGCTGAAGTCTAATCTAAATATGTATTTTTTATGGATTGAAATAAGCTACAGCCTACAACTACTAACAAACAATACAAAAAGTTTCTTTTCTTTATACATAAAATAGAATAATAATCATAAAGCTTTAGAATTAGGAAAATAACATATTCTTTAAAACTTAAGGTACCTAACATACAAAATTAGGAACATTTGGTAGACCAGGTAGGTATACGAAGGTCTAAAATCACAGAATATTAAATAATAATTAACTGTCATAAAATACGAACGGGCAAAATCAACAGCACGTAAAATGAGATCAAAATATTGTTTGAATATCGCATAAAATAGAAGTCTTATTCCTAATAAACCTAAACAAAATAAATCAGTTATTCTTACAGGTAGTCAAAATAATAATTAAATTATTAATTAAATTCAAAATTAAAATTACAAAGCTAAATCGAATTCCTATTTTTACATTGATAGAAGTATCGTAAGGATACAACAAGTGCATCAACAAGTGCATCATCATCATTAAGAATACTACGGATTTTACTCACTCACTCGCTTGTATCTAAAAACACACAGACTAAAAAAGCACAGACTAAAAACGCACAGACTAAAAACACACAGATTAAAAATGACGGCAGCGTGGCATAGTAGTGAAACAAGGAGCTAAATTAATGTTGCCGAAATAGGAACTAACGCCGTCTCAACGTCCTGTACACGTTTGGCAGTGATAAATTTAATATTTTGTTTGGGAAAATCAAAGTTTTATTAAATCAGACATAGGAGAACCGTAACCGAAAAATCCGGTATTGTTATCCTAAAAAACCCGGGTTTCAAATCAGTCGGTTATCCAGTTTTTAAGGTTATCCGGGTATCCGGTTTGCATGCCCTAATAGGCTATATTTTATACTAACCTAATATATTCGACCGTTTATATATTTTTTATGTTTGTTCGCGGATAACTTCCGACCGTTACCGATTTTGATTATTCTTTTTTGTTGGAAAGGAGATATTTTAAAGGTGGTCCCATAATAAGGAAATCAGGGTTTGATTATGGCAGACCAGAGAAATCGAGAGGAACTTTCAAAAATCGTAGAGGCGACTAGTTAGTTTGTTAAGTTTTTTTTTTCATTATTAGTATTGATAAGAACTTTACACCTAGATGGGTTGTGACTGTCATTAGGGGTCTGATGATGAAGACGAAAAACAGTTCAGGGAACTCTTTTTTAACTGTTTGAAGTCGGTTTTTTTTTGTCACGGAATGTAATATCGTTGCTTAAGTCGCTAACAACTTGTATGTCAGAAATAGTATTTTTCAGTAGAGTGAAACAACTAAAGAATTTTACAATTACATAGGCACTAGAACAATACCAGTTTATTTTAAACTTAGTTATCATCATCATCAGCCAGTACAACGTCCACTGCTGAACAAGGGCCTCCTCCCGAGGGAGGGTTTTTGCCATAGTCGTTTTTGCCTGTCGCTTGGCAGGCGGGTTGGTGACCGCAGTATTATGTTGTAACATGCAAGGAAACGCTGCTGCCCGTTCCCTGGTATACAATTGTTATACATGATGTTATAACAATCGGGACCAACGGCTTAATGTGCTTTCCGAGGCACGGAGGGTAGTCCCACAGCCAACCAGACCCGGAAATAAATCTTAGAATCTACACAAAGATTTTTTGTCCGGAGTGGGGATCGAACCCACGAACGAAACTTAGTCATAACAAAAAAAAACTTTATTCCAAAATTTGAACAAGTCATACTTACTTTTTTGTTAGTTATCTTAAGATTCTACGTAATAAACGAATTATATCTCCTATGGAGTTCTAGAGGGGTCGAGGTACCTACTTCATTTTACGAGTTTCTGTTGGTCGGTGTGCGTTCCTAATTGACGAAACGAATACATTCTCTAGCCAATGGCATCAAAATGTCGAAACCGGCAAAAAATTACTTACGTGATGTTGAAACTTCGACTACCATACCTACATAATATGTTATTTGGGAGTAATGTTCGTTAGTTTGAAGATGGGACTTTCTTATCAACTTTAGCAGCCCGCTTACGTCCACTCCTGAACATGGACCTCCTCTTGAACATACCTCGGCCGGCCAGAGTCGTTGAGGAATATTGCCGTAATCACCAGGCTTGGAAGGCGGGTTGGTAATCGCGGTACGATAGGAGTATCTTTGAGCTGATAGATACTGATGCCCAGCCATCAGCAGTCCCTTATTCATTTTATTTTTGAGACATGTGTTGGGGGTCAATAGAAGCTTAACCCCAAGTTTGTGGGGCCGCCCTTGTCCCCCGGCCGCCATCTTGGAAAAAGGGGTGCAGATACCTTTTTTGCGATATGTCGGAAACTATGCGTCCTACAAAAAATTGTAAAGACATAATTAGTATCAAATCGCTTTGCCTACAAATATGTTCTTTAACTTTTTGCCCTAAATTTAAAATTAAAGGAGTTATAAGCAAAAACGTGAGAAAATTTCTATAAAAAATTTCTTTTTTGCTAAATATAACTTATAATGTAGACATAACTGTGATTTTTTTATTAAAATACTAGCTGACCCGACAGACGTTGTACTGTCATAGCTAAAACTATAAATTGATTTGAACTTTTTTTTTAAGGCGTGATAGCAATGAACTAACCGTTATGTGCACTAAGAGTAGCACGCATTGGGTCAATGTTATGTCAAACGCCATAAGATTACAATAAAAATTAAAAATAAATTACTCTATCCATGATCAATGATATGTCAATGATTTTTAATAACTAATGTTAAGTAGGGTAATACGAAGTTCATCGATGCACTTCGTATCACCTACCTACTATAAGTTAAGGAAAAAAAACTTCAAAAACTGGTTCAAGTGATCTAGCCCAAAATGCTAGAATGTTCTGAAAGAAAGGAGGGAGGGTGATCCGGAAACTTAATGTCATCAGTCATCACAGCGACAGCACACGGTACATTGGTGCGAGGAGTTTTCGGCTTGGGCGGTGGAGCGAGAGTGATGGGATCCGTCCTCTTGCTACCGACCATTGCCCATTCAGTAGAAGTTCGCGGAGTGTTTTCAGGAGAAAGATCTCTCCTACCCATTGCACCGAAGGCGCACAGACAGCAGGCTGTCCCCCGAGCCTCGGCTTCGAGGAGTAGGGAACTTATTCTTAATTTCTTTTAGAGGCCGACCCATGATGCTTAGATTTGTAGTTGTGCTCCGTGCGCCCCCAAAAGGTGCATTGAATGGACCCAGGAGAGTCCATGACTGCAAGGTCATAGGCATCGCCACGGTACCGGATGTATAATAATATGCATTAGCTATTCCTGGTGCTCAATTAACTGGCATTTAGAGGAACATCCTGGGTTAAGTTAAGTAGGTAAAACATCTTCTAGTGATATAATAAGTATATCATCGCTATAAACAGGGGAGTTCTACATACTACATACCACCACTGTGGCCGTGGATGCCTAATGCATTTTCAACCGGGAAAAAAATGGACATTGAACGACAGCGACGAATTTCTTATAGAATCAAATTTTTTTTACGTTTTGCCGAATTCAAAGCAATAACTGCAGCAGTTTATATTTTGTTCAAAATGTGGTCACAGTTCACGTCGAACAAAAAGGATTAATAAAACAAAAAAACAATTCACACACAAATTAGAATTATAAATTCGTAATTTCATTTTACGCCATCGATTATGGATAGAGTAAGTTTTCTAGATTTCAATATCACCGCGGAAGAGGTTAAGCAATTGGAAATGACCGAAAGAAGCCAGAATCACAACATGAACAGTGTACTAAATTACATTTTCATCGCATTTCAATCTTTTTCGTCATCATGGATACGTTAAAAATTCGAGTAATTATGGAATATGAGTACCGTCGTGGCAGCAACGCGGCACAAGTGGGACGCAACATCAACGACGTTTACGGAGCTAACACTACACACCAACGCACCACCTGTTATTGGTTTGCTCGCTTCCGTTCTGGAAATTTCCTGAAAAATGAACCTCGCGGTCGTCCGAAGACTTTGGTCGACAATGACGAATTAAAGGCGATTGTGGAAGCTGATGATACACAATCTACGGCTGAAATAGCAGCAGCTTTCGACGTTACCGTCAAAACAATACTGGTCCATTTGCGTCAAATTGGCAAGGTAAAAAAGCTTGACAAATGGGTGCCCCACGAACTCAATGATTGCCAGCGCGTAGTACGCGTCGAGACGTGCCTTGCACTGCTCAACAGACACACAAATGAAGGAATTTTGAACCGCATCGTTACCTGCGATGAAAAATGGATTCTATTTTATAACCGCAAGCGCTCAGCAAGTTGGTTGGATCCTGGTTCAGCACCTAAACAATGCCCTAAACGAAAACTTACCCCCAGAAAAGTGATCACTGTGTCACTGTGTCACTGTTTGGTGGTCTAGCGCCGGTGTGATTCATCACAGCTTCCTACCAAACGGGGTGAGGATTACTGCAGATGTGTACTGTGAAGAACTGAACACAATGATGGAGAAGCTGGCACATCTCCAACCAGCATTGGTCAATCGCTCGTCTCCGCTGCTCCTGCACGACAACGCGCGACCTCATACTGCACAGCAGACGGTCTCCAAGTTGAAAGAACTGGGGTTGGAAGCTCTCCGTCATCCGCCCTACTCACAAGACCTTGCGCCTACAGACTACTACTTTTTCCAGAATTTGGATAACTTCTTGGCGGGAAAAAAATTGAATACCCGAGAGTCAGTACAAAATGCCTTTGAAGAATTTGTTGCCTCCCGTCCAGCAGATTTCTTTAAGAAGGCCATCAATAAACTGCTTCACTGCGTTGGCAAAGATGCATTGATTGCATGGGTGATTACTTCGACTAATACAAATAAAAAATACATGAAAAAAATTCGTTTAAATTTTTTCATACAAAACGGCAATTTTATAGGTAAAGACCTATTATAATATCTATAATGGTAGACAAACATCACGGAAACTTTTGTTATCTAGACTAATATTATAAAGAGGAAAATTTTGTTAATTGTTTGTGAGGTTGTAGGGGAAATATCAGGATCTACTGAACTGATTTTGCAAATTCTTGTTCTAATAGAAACCCAAATTATTTGTGAATGTGAAAGGCTATATTGTAAGTCAAAGTTTCCACGATAACGGGATCTAAACTAGGTGGGTAAAACTGGCGAGACAGCTAGCAGGTACTTTTTTATCCTTTTTTTTAAAGATTACTAGCCGTTTTATGTCTCGCAAATAACATTCTTATAAACATATTTTGTGACAATTCTAATTGTGCTGTGCTGATCCGCTTCTGTGCTAAGGGATCAATAAGCGAACTCACTGACAACCACCGTAGCGTAGCGGTATTCCCCTCGCTTTAAATCTCGGAGGACGTGGGTTCGATCCCCACGCCAGTCAGGAAATCTTTGTGTAATTTCTAAGATTTCTTTCTAGGTCTGGTTGGTTGAGGGTCTACCCTCCGTGGCTCGGAAAGCACATTAAGCCGTTGGTGCCGATTGTTATAACATCATCTATTAGTAATCTTATTGATATACGATGATATTGATATATGATATAGGACGAGGAACGGGTGAGCAGCGTTTCCTTACGTGGTAAACCAACATAATACTGCGGTAACTAACCCGCCTACCAAGCGTGGTGACTATGGCAAAAACCCTCCATCGGGAGAAGGTCCATGTTAGGTACTGGATGCTATACGGGTTGATGATGCTGAAATGATAAACGACTAGTTTCCCGCGTGCGGTGTCACCTGCGTAACTCCCGTTCCCGTGGGGACTTCATAATCAAATATATTATAATATTCACAGTTCAGTGTACGCGCACTCGAGTACGGACGTGCCTGCACTGTACACGGATTGAATTATTATTCGCGTTTTGCGCGGCTTTAGCCGCTGCACGGATACCTACTATGAGTTCGAAAAAACTTATAGTTAACGAGTTGTTGGCGTTTATTGTCCATGCTATTGTTTACATGGACGAAGTGAGCATACTACAGATATGCCGAACAAATTTCAAGGAGGAAGATGTAAGCAGTGCCAAGCTGCTACTATTCCGGTCCCTTGGAAAACTGGACCAGATGCCGTTCCGCCGTAGAGATGGCACTAAGAAGAGTTACCTGAAATAAATGAATAAATAATCAAATAGGTTTAGCCCATGTTACTTCTTCATTTCAAATGGCGAAAGAAATCGGTTCAGTAGTTCCTGAGCCTATTCAATGCAAACAAATAATCACTTTAATCTTTCCTGCTAGTAAACATTACTTAGATATCACTACATAGTATATAACAAAGTCGCTTACTCTGTCCCTATATCCCTATGTATGCTTAAATCTTTAAAACTACGCAACGGATTTTGATGCTGTTTTTAGGGTTCCATAGCCTAATGGCAAAAAACAGAACCCTTATAGATTCGTCATGTCTGTCTGTCTGTCTGTCCGTCCGTATGTCACAGCCACTTTTTTCCGAAACTATAAGAACTCTAATGTTGAAACTTGGTAAGAAGATGTATTTTGTGAATCGCATTAAGATTTTCACACAAAAATAGAAAAAAAACAATAAATTTTAGGGTTCCCCATACATAGAACTGAAACTCAAATTTTATTTTTTTATCAAACCCATACTTGTTTGGTATCTATGGACAGGTCTTCAAAAGTGATGTTGAGGTTCCCACTGTCATTTTTTTCTAAACTGAATAGTTTGCGCGAGAGACACTTCCAAAGTGATAAAATGTGTGTCCCCCCCTGAAACTTCTCAAATAAGAGAATGATAAAACAAAAAAAAATATATGATGTACATTACTATGCAAACTTGCTCCGAAAATTGGTTTGAACGAGATCTAGTTAGTAGTTTTTTTTAATATGTCATAAATCGTGAATTTAAAAATTGAAAAATAGCCATTTAATTTCATAAACATACGCCGATTGCCTGTAGCGCGAAGGGTCGAATGTCATCGCCAGGCCATGATGAGCGGCGGCTGCTACCGTCAACATAAAGAATAAGCTTAATTCAAAACAAAAAAATAAGTATTTTATTTTTTTATTCCAAAACTATCAGCTAAGATTAATATTCTACCAAAGACCCACACATGTATCATGATCAGATTATAAAAATGTCTCTGAATCAAAACAAAACTATAACACAATTAACATTAATAAAAAATTGATAAATGTAAACAAAACATAACACTGACCATAATTTAAAGTTAAAATATCTATACGAAGTTTATAATTATAGTTAAAACGAGAATAACATACTAAAAAACCGAAGAATCAATCACAGACAAAATTTTCGAGAACGTACCATTAATTGCTACTCATGAATTTTTCAGAGCACAATTCTCATAGATGAGAATTTTTAACTTAAATATTAATCGTTTTATAAATCCAGACTAGAATCAACGGGTATAGCAGCAGCGTCATTTGACGAAGACGCAGACTCGGTAGTTGTAGAGCTAGGGGTGGTCGGTTCGCTTGTTGTAGTAGTAGAGTCGGTTGTCGTAGAAGTAGACTCCTCCGGAGTTGTAGAGCTAATGGTGGTCGGTTGGCTTGTTGTAGAAGTAGAAGTAGAATCCTTCGGAGTTGTAGAGCTAGTGGTGGTCGGTTCGCTTGTTGTAAAAGTAAACTCCTCCAGAGTTGTAGAGCTTGTGGTTGTCGGTTCGCTTGTTGTAGAAGTAAAGTCAGTTACTGTAGAAGTAGAGTCCGCTGTCGTAGAAGTAGGCGTAGACTCCTCCGGAGTTGTAGAGCTAGTGGTGGTCAGTTCGCTTGTTGAAGAAGTAGACGTTGACTCCTCCGGAGTTGATTAGCTAATGGTGGTCCGTTCGCTTGTTGTAGAAGTAGAGTCAGTTACTGTAGAAGTAGAGTCGGTTGTCGTAGAAGTAGACGTAGACTCCTCCGGAGTTGTAGAGCTAGTGGTGGTCGGTTCGCTTGTTGTAGAAGTAGAGTCGGTTGTCGTAGAAGTAGACGTAGACTCCTCCGGAGTTGTAAAGCTAGTGGTGGTCGGTTCGCTTGTTGTAGAAGTAGAGTCAGTTACTGTAGAAGTAGAGTCGGTTGTCGTAGAAGTAGACGTAGACGCCTCCGGAGTTGTAGAGCTAGTGGTGGTAAGTTCGCTTGTTGTAGAAGTAGAGTCAGTTACTGTAGAAGTAGAGTCAGTTGTCGTAGAAGTAGACGTAGACGCCTCCGGAGTTATAGAGCTAGTGGTGGTCGGTTCGCTTGTTGTAGAAGTAGAGTCAGTTACTGTAGAAGTAGAGTCGGTTGTCGTAGAAGTAGACGTAGACTCCTCCGGAGTTGTAGAGCTAGTGGTGGTCGGTTCGCTTGGTGTAGAAGTAGAGTCGGTTGTCGTAGAAGTAGACGTAGACTCCTCCGGAGTTGTAGAGCTAGTGGTGGTCGGTTCTCTTGTTGTAGAAGTAGAGTCAGTTACTTTAGAAGTAGAGTCGGTTGTCGTAGAAGTAGACGTAGACTCCTCCGGAGTTGAAGAGCTAGTGGTGGTCGGTTCGCTTGTTGTAGAAGTAGAGTCGATTGTCGTAGAAGTAGACGTAGACTCCTCCGGAGTTGTAGAGCTAGTGGTGGTCGGTTCGCTTGTTGTAGAAGTAGAGTCGGTTGTCGTAGAAGTAGACGTAGACTCCTCCGGAGTTGTAGAGCTAGTGGTGGTCGGTTCGCTTGTTGTAGAAGTAGAGTCAGTTACTGTAGAAGTAGAGTCGGTTGTCGTAGAAGTAGACGTAGACTCCTCCGGAGTTGTAGAGCTAGTGGTGGTCGGTTCGCTTGTTGCAGAAGTAGAGTCGGTTGTCGTAGAAGTAAACGTAGACTCCTCCGAAGTTGTAGAGCTAGTGGTGGTCGGTTCGCTTGTTGTAGAAGTAGAGTCAGTTACTGAAGAAGCAGAGTCGGTTGTCGTAGAAGTAGACGTAGACTCCTCCGGAGTTGTAGAGCTAGTGGTGGTCGGTTCGCTTGTTGTAGAAGTAGAGTCAGTTACTGTAGTAGTAGAGTCGGTTGTCGTAGAAGTAGATGTAGACTCCTCCGGAGTTGTAGAGCTAGTGGTGGTCGGTTCGCTTGTTGAAGAAGTAGAGTCGGTTGTCGTAGAAGTAGACGTAGACTCCTCCGGAGTTGTAGAGCTAGTGGTGGTCGGTTCGCTTGTTGTAGAAGTAGAGTCGGTTGTCGTAGAAGTAGACGTAGACTCCTCCGGAGTTGTAGAGCTAGTGGTGGTCGGTTCGCTTGTTGTAGAAGTAGAGTCAGTTACTGTAGTAGTAGAGTCGGTTGTCGTAGAAGTAGACGTAGACTCCTCCGGAGTTGTAGAGCTAGTGGTGGTCAGTTCGCTTGTTGTAGAAGTAGAGTCGGTTGTCGTAGAAGTAGACGTAGACTCCTCCGGAGTTGTAGAGCTAGTGGTGGTCGGTTCGCTTGTTGTAGAAGTGGAGTCGGTTGTCGTAGAAGTAAACGTAGACTCCTCCGAAGTTGTAGAGCTAGTGGTGGTCGGTTCGCTTGTTGTAGAAGTAGAGTCGGTTGTCGTAGAAGTAGACGTAGACACCTCCGGAGTTGTAGAGCTAGTGGTGGTCGGTTCGCTTGTTGTAGAAGTATAGTCGGTTGTCGTAGAAGTAGACGTAGACTCCTCCGGAGTTGTAGAGCTAGTGGTGGTCGGTTCGCTTGTTGTAGAAGTAGAGTCAGTTACTGTAGTAGTAGAGTCGGTTGTCGTAGAAGTAGACGTAGACTCCTCCGGAGTTGTAGAGCTAGTGGTGGTCGGTTCGCTTGTCGTAGAAGTAGAGTCGGTTGTCGTAGAAGTAGACGTAGACTCCTCCGGAGTTGAAGAGCTAGTGGTGGTCGGTTCGCTTGTTGTAGAAGTAGAGTCGGTTGTCGTAGAAGTAGACGTAGACTCCTCCGGAGTTGTAGAGCTAGTGGTGGTCGGTTCGCTTGTTGTAGAAGTAGAGTCGGTTGTCGTAGAAGTAGACGTAGACTCCTCCGGAGTTGTAGAGCTAGTGGTGGTCGGTTCGCTTGTTGTAGAAGTAGAGTCGGTTGTCGTAGAAGTAAACGTAGACTCCTCCGAAGTTGTAGAGCTAGTGGTGGTCGGTTCGCTTGTTGTAGAAGTAGAGTCAGTTACTGAAGAAGCAGAGTCGGTTGTCGTAGAAGTAGACGTAGACTCCTCCGAAGTTGTAGAGCTAGTGGTGGTCGGTTCGCTTGTTGTAGAAGTAGAGTCAGTTACTGTAGTAGTAGAGTCGGTTGTCGTAGAAGTAGATGTAGACTCCTCCGGAGTTGTAGAGCTAGTGGTGGTCGGTTCGCTTGTTGTAGAAGTAGAGTCGGTTGTCGTAGAAGTAGACGTAGACACCTCCGGAGTTGTAGAGCTAGTGGTGGTCGGTTCGCTTGTTGTAGAAGTAGAGTCGGTTGTCGTAGAAGTAGACGTAGACTCCTCCGGAGTTGTAGAGCTAGTGGTGGTCGGTTCGCTTGTCGTAGAAGTAGAGTCGGTTGTCGTAGAAGTAGACGTAGACTCCTCCGGAGTTGTAGAGCTAGTGGTGGTCGGTTCGCTTGTTGTAGAAGTAGAGTCGGTTGTCGTAGAAGTAGACGTAGACTCCTCCGGAGTTGAAGAGCTAGTGGTGGTCGGTTCGCTTGTTGTAGAAGTAGAGTCGGTTGTCGTAGAAGTAGACGTAGACTCCTCCGGAGTTGTAGAGCTAGTGGTGGTCGGTTCGCTTGTTGTAGAAGTAGAGTCGGTTGTCGTAGAAGTAAACGTAGACTCCTCCGAAGTTGTAGAACTAGTGGTGGTCGGTTCGCTTGTTGTAGAAGTAGAGTCAGTTACTGTAGAAGTAGAGTCGGTTGTCGTAGAAGTAGACGTAGACTCCTCCGGAGTTGTAGAGCTAATGTTGGTCGGTTCGCTTGTTGTAGAAGTAGAGTCGGTTGTCGTAGAAGTAGACGTAGACTCCTCCGGAGTTGTAGAGCTAGTGGTGGTCGGTTCGCTTGTTGTAGAAGTAGAGTCAGTTACTGTAGAAGTAGAGTCAGTTGTCGAAGAAGTAGACGTAGACGCCTCCGGAGTTGTAGAGCTAGTGGTGGTCGGTTCGCTTGTTGTAGAAGTAGAGTCAGTTACTGTAGAAGTAGAGTCGGTTGTCGTAGAAGTAGACGTAGACGCCTCCGGAGTTATAGAGCTAGTGGTGGTCGGTTCGCTTGTTGTAGAAGTAGAGTCAGTTACTGTAGAAGTAGAGTCGGTTGTCGTAGAAGTAGACGTAGACGCCTCCGGAGTTATAGAGCTAGTGGTGGTCGGTTCGCTTGTTGTAGAAGTATAGTCAGTTACTGTAGAAGTAGAGTCGGTTGTCGTAGAAGTAGACGTAGACGCCTCCGGAGTTATAGAGCTAGTGGTGGTTGGTTCGCTTGTTGTAGAAGAAGAGTCAGTTACTGTAGAAGTAGAGTCGGTTGTCGTAGAAGTAGACGTAGACTCCTCCGGAGTTGAAGAGCTGGTGGTGGTCGGTTCGCTTGTTGTAGAAGTAGAGTCGGTTGTCGTAGAAAAAGACGTAGACTCCTCCGGAGTTGAAGAGCTAGTGGTGGTCGGTTCGCTTGTTGTAGAAGTAGAGTCGGTTGTCGTAGAAGTAGACGTAGACTCCTCCGGAGTTGTAGAGCTAGTGGTGGTCGGTTCGCTTGGTGTAGAAGTAGAGTCGGTTGTCGTAGAAGTAGACGTAGACTCCTCCGGAGTTGTAGAGCTAGTGGTGGTCGGTTCGCTTGTTGTAGAAGTAGAGTCGGTTGTCGTAGAAGTAAACGTAGACTCCTCCGAAGTTGTAGAGCTAGTGGTGGTCGGTTCGCTTGTTGTAGAAGAAGAGTCAGTTACTGAAGAAGCAGAGTCGGTTGTCGTAGAAGTAGACGTAGACTCCTCCGAAGTTGTAGAGCTAGTGGTGGTCGGTTCGCTTGTTGTAGAAGAAGAGTCAGTTACTGTAGTAGTAGAGTCGGTTGTCGTAGAAGTAGATGTAGACTCCTCCGGAGTTGTAGAGCTAGTGGTGGTCGGTTCGCTTGTTGTAGAAGTAGAGTCGGTTGTCGTAGAAGTAGACGTAGACACCTCCGGAGTTGTAGAGCTAGTGGTGGTCGGTTCGCTTGTTGTAGAAGTATAGTCGGTTGTCGTAGAAGTAGACGTAGACTCCTCCGGAGTTGTAGAGCTAGTGGTGGTCGGTTCGCTTGTTGTAGAAGTAGAGTCAGTTACTGTAGTAGTAGAGTCAGTTGTCGTAGAAGTAGACGTAGACTCCTCCGGAGTTGTAGAGCTAGTGGTGGTCGGTTCGCTTGTCGTAGAAGTAGAGTCGGTTGTCGTAGAAGTAGACGTAGACTCCTCCGGAGTTGTAGAGCTAGTGGTGGTCGGTTCGCTTGTTGTAGAAGTAGAGTCGGTTGTCGTAGAAGTAGACGTAGACTCCTCCGGAGTTGAAGAGCTAGTGGTGGTCGGTTCGCTTGTTGTAGAAGTAGAGTCGGTTGTCGTAGAAGTAGACGTAGACTCCTCCGGAGTTGTAGAGCTAGTGGTGGTCGGTTCGCTTGTTGTAGAAGTAGAGTCGGTTGTCGTAGAAGTAGACGTAGACTCCTCCGGAGTTGTAGAGCTAGTGGTGGTCGGTTCGCTTGTTGTAGAAGTAGAGTCAGTTACTGTAGAAGTAGAGTCGGTTGTCGTAGAAGTAGACGTAGACTCCTCCGGAGTTGTAGAGCTAGTGGTGGTCGGTTCGCTTGTTGTAGAAGTAGAGTCGGTTGTCGTAGAAGTAGACGTAGACTCCTCCGGAGTTGTAGAGCTAGTGGTGGTCGGTTCGCTTGTTGTAGAAAAAGAGTCGGTTGTCGTAGAAGTAGACGTAGACTCCTCCGGAGTTGTAGAGCTAGTGGTGGTCGGTTCGCTTGTTGTAGAAGTAGAGTCGGTTGTCGTAGAAGTAGACGTAGACTCCTCCGAAGTTGTAGAACTAGTGGTGGTCGGTTCGCTTGTTGTAGAAGTAGAGTCAGTTACTGTAGAAGTAGAGTCGGTTGTCGTAGAAGTAGACGTAGACTCCTCCGGAGTTGTAGAGCTAGTGGTGGTCGGTTCTCTTGTTGTAGAAGTAGAGTCAGTTAGTTTAGAAGTAGAGTCGGTTGTCGTAGAAGTAGACGTAGACTCCTCCGGAGTTGAAGAGCTAGTGGTGGTCGGTTCGCTTGTTGTAGAAGTAGAGTCGGTTGTCGTAGAAGTAGACGTAGACTCCTCCGGAGTTGTAGAGCTAGTGGTGGTCGGTTCGCTTGTTGTAGAAGTAGAGTCGGTTGTCGTAGAAGTAGACGTAGACTCCTCCGGAGTTGTAGAGCTAGTGGTGGTCGGTTCGCTTGTCGTAGAAGTAGAGTCGGTTGTCGTAGAAGTAGACGTAGACTCCTCCGGAGTTGTAGAGCTAGTGGTGGTCGGTTCGCTTGTTGTAGAAGTAGAGTCGGTTGTCGTAGAAGTAGACGTAGACTCCTCCGGAGTTGAAGAGCTAGTGGTGGTCGGTTCACTTGTTGTAGAAGTAGAGTCGGTTGTCGTAGAAGTAGACGTAGACTCCTCCGGAGTTGTAGAGCTAGTGGTGGTCGGTTCGCTTGTTGTAGAAGTAGAGTCGGTTGTCGTAGAAGTAAACGTAGACTCCTCCGAAGTTGTAGAGCTAGTGGTGGTCGGTTCACTTGTTGTAGAAGTAGAGTCAGTTACTGTAGAAGTAGAGTCGGTTGTCGTAGAAGTAGACGTAGACTCCTCCGGAGTTGAAGAGCTAGTGGTGGTCGGTTCGCTTGTCGTAGAAGTAGAGTCGGTTGTCGTAGAAGTAGACGTAGACTCCTCCGGAGTTGTAGAGCTAGTGGTGGTCGGTTCGCTTGTTGTAGAAGTAGAGTCGGTTGTCGTAGAAGTAGACGTAGACTCCTCCGGAGTTGTAGAGCTAGTGGTGGTCGGTTCGCTTGTTGTAGAAGTAGAGTCGGTTGTCGTAGAAGTAGACGTAGACTCCTCCGAAGTTGTAGAACTAGTGGTGGTCGGTTCGCTTGTTGTAGAAGTAGAGTCAGTTACTGTAGAAGTAGAGTCGGTTGTCGTAGAAGTAGACGTAGACTCCTCCGGAGTTGTAGAGCTAGTGGTGGTCGGTTCGCTTGTTGTAGAAGTAGAGTCAGTTACTGTAGTAGTAGAGTCGGTTGTCGTAGAAGTAGACGTAGACTCCTCCGGAGTTGTAGAGCTAGTGGTGGTCGGTTCGCTTGTCGTAGAAGTAGAGTCGGTTGTCGTAGAAGTAGACGTAGACTCCTCCGGAGTTGTAGAGCTAGTGGTGGTCGGTTCGCTTGTTGTAAAAGTAGAGTCGGTTGTCGTAGAAGTAGACGTAGACTCCTCCGGAGTTGTAGAGCTAGTGGTGGTCGGTTCGCTTGTTGTAGAAGTAGAGTCGGTTGTCGTAGAAGTAGACGTAGACTCCTCCGGAGTTGTAGAGCTAGTGGTGGTCGGTTCGCTTGTTGTAGAAGTAGAGTCAGTTACTGTAGAAGTAGAGTCGGTTGTCGTAGAAGTAGACGTAGACGCCTCCGGAGTTGTAGAGCTAGTGGTGGTCGGTTCGCTTGTTGTAGAAGTAGAGTCAGTTACAGTAGAAGTAGAGTCGGTTGTCGTAGAAGTAGACGTAGACGCCTCCGGAGTTATAGAGCTAGTGGTGGTCGGTTCGCTTGTTGTAGAAGTAGAGTCAGTTACTGTAGAAGTAGAGTCGGTTGTCGTAGAAGTAGACGTAGACTCCTCCGGAGTTGTAGAGCTAGTGGTGGTCGGTTCGCTTGTTGTAGAAGTAGAGTCGGTTGTCGTAGAAGTAGACGTAGACTCCTCCGGAGTTGTAGAGCTAGTGGTGGTCGGTTCGCTTGTTGTAGAAGTAGAGTCGGTTGTCGTAGAAGTAGACGTAGACTCCTCCGGAGTTGTAGAGCTAGTGGTGGTCGGTTCGCTTGTTGTAGAAGTAGAGTCAGTTACTGTAGTAGTAGAGTCGGTTGTCGTAGAAGTAGATGTAGACTCCTCCGGAGTTGTAGAGCTAGTGGTGGTCGGTTCGCTTGTTGTAGAAGTAGAGTCGGTTGTCGTAGAAGTAGACGTAGACACCTCCGGAGTTGTAGAGCTAGTGGTGGTCGGTTCGCTTGTTGTAGAAGTAGAGTCGGTTGTCGTAGAAGTAGACGTAGACTCCTCCGGAGTTGTAGAGCTAGTGGTGGTCGGTTCGCTTGTTGTAGAAAAAGAGTCGGTTGTCGTAGAAGTAGACGTAGACTCCTCCGGAGTTGTAGAGCTAGTGGTGGTCGGTTCGCTTGTTGTAGAAGTAGAGTCGGTTGTCGTAGAAGTAGACGTAGACTCCTCCGAAGTTGTAAAACTAGTGGTGGTCGGTTCGCTTGTTGTAGAAGTAGAGTCAGTTACTGTAGAAGTAGAGTCGGTTGTCGTAGAAGTAGACGTAGACTCCTCCGGAGTTGTAGAGCTAGTGGTGGTCGGTTCTCTTGTTGTAGAAGTAGAGTCAGTTAGTTTAGAAGTAGAGTCGGTTGTCGTAGAAGTAGACGTAGACTCCTCCGGAGTTGAAGAGCTAGTGGTGGTCGGTTCGCTTGTTGTAGAAGTAGAGTCGGTTGTCGTAGAAGTAGACGTAGACTCCTCCGGAGTTGTAGAGCTAGTGGTGGTCGGTTCGCTTGTTGTAGAAGTAGAGTCGGTTGTCGTAGAAGTAGACGTAGACTCCTCCGGAGTTGTAGAGCTAGTGGTGGTCGGTTCGCTTGTCGTAGAAGTAGAGTCGGTTGTCGTAGAAGTAGACGTAGACTCCTCCGGAGTTGTAGAGCTAGTGGTGGTCGGTTCGCTTGTTGTAGAAGTAGAGTCGGTTGTCGTAGAAGTAGACGTAGACTCCTCCGGAGTTGAAGAGCTAGTGGTGGTCGGTTCACTTGTTGTAGAAGTAGAGTCGGTTGTCGTAGAAGTAGACGTAGACTCCTCCGGAGTTGTAGAGCTAGTGGTGGTCGGTTCGCTTGTTGTAGAAGTAGAGTCGGTTGTCGTAGAAGTAAACGTAGACTCCTCCGAAGTTGTAGAGCTAGTGGTGGTCGGTTCACTTGTTGTAGAAGTAGAGTCAGTTACTGTAGAAGTAGAGTCGGTTGTCGTAGAAGTAGACGTAGACTCCTCCGGAGTTGTAGAGCTAGTGGTGGTCGGTTCGCTTGTTGTAGAAGTAGAGTCGGTTGTCGTAGAAGTAGACGTAGACTCCTCCGGAGTTGTAGAGCTAGTGGTGGTCGGTTCGCTTGTTGTAGAAAAAGAGTCGGTTGTCGTAGAAGTAGACGTAGACTCCTCCGGAGTTGTAGAGCTAGTGGTGGTCGGTTCGCTTGTTGTAGAAGTAGAGTCGGTTGTCGTAGAAGTAGACGTAGACTCCTCCGAAGTTGTAGAACTAGTGGTGGTCGGTTCGCTTGTTGTAGAAGTAGAGTCAGTTACTGTAGAAGTAGAGTCGGTTGTCGTAGAAGTAGACGTAGACTCCTCCGGAGTTGTAGAGCTAGTGGTGGTCGGTTCGCTTGTTGTAGAAGTAGAGTCAGTTACTGTAGTAGTAGAGTCAGTTGTCGTAGAAGTAGACGTAGACTCCTCCGGAGTTGTAGAGCTAGTGGTGGTCGGTTCGCTTGTCGTAGAAGTAGAGTCGGTTGTCGTAGAAGTAGACGTAGACTCCTCCGGAGTTGTAGAGCTAGTGGTGGTCGGTTCGCTTGTTGTAGAAGTAGAGTCGGTTGTCGTAGAAGTAGACGTAGACTCCTCCGGAGTTGAAGAGCTAGTGGTGGTCGGTTCGCTTGTTGTAGAAGTAGAGTCGGTTGTCGTAGAAGTAGACGTAGACTCCTCCGGAGTTGTAGAGCTAGTGGTGGTCGGTTCGCTTGTTGTAGAAGTAGAGTCGGTTGTCGTAGAAGTAGACGTAGACTCCTCCGGAGTTGTAGAGCTAGTGGTGGTCGGTTCGCTTGTTGTAGAAGTAGAGTCAGTTACTGTAGAAGTAGAGTCGGTTGTCGTAGAAGTAGACGTAGACTCCTCCGGAGTTGTAGAGCTAGTGGTGGTCGGTTCGCTTGTTGTAGAAGTAGAGTCGGTTGTCGTAGAAGTAGACGTAGACTCCTCCGGAGTTGTAGAGCTAGTGGTGGTCGGTTCGCTTGTCGTAGAAGTAGAGTCGGTTGTCGTAGAAGTAGACGTAGACTCCTCCGGAGTTGTAGAGCTAGTGGTGGTCGGTTCGCTTGTTGTAGAAGTAGAGTCGGTTGTCGTAGAAGTAGACGTAGACTCCTCCGGAGTTGAAGAGCTAGTGGTGGTCGGTTCACTTGTTGTAGAAGTAGAGTCGGTTGTCGTAGAAGTAGACGTAGACTCCTCCGGAGTTGTAGAGCTAGTGGTGGTCGGTTCGCTTGTTGTAGAAGTAGAGTCGGTTGTCGTAGAAGTAAACGTAGACTCCTCCGAAGTTGTAGAGCTAGTGGTGGTCGGTTCACTTGTTGTAGAAGTAGAGTCAGTTACTGTAGAAGTAGAGTCGGTTGTCGTAGAAGTAGACGTAGACTCCTCCGGAGTTGTAGAGCTAGTGGTGGTCGGTTCGCTTGTTGTAGAAGTAGAGTCGGTTGTCGTAGAAGTAGACGTAGACTCCTCCGGAGTTGTAGAGCTAGTGGTGGTCGGTTCGCTTGTTGTAGAAAAAGAGTCGGTTGTCGTAGAAGTAGACGTAGACTCCTCCGGAGTTGTAGAGCTAGTGGTGGTCGGTTCGCTTGTTGTAGAAGTAGAGTCGGTTGTCGTAGAAGTAGACGTAGACTCCTCCGAAGTTGTAGAACTAGTGGTGGTCGGTTCGCTTGTTGTAGAAGTAGAGTCAGTTACTGTAGAAGTAGAGTCGGTTGTCGTAGAAGTAGACGTAGACTCCTCCGGAGTTGTAGAGCTAGTGGTGGTCGGTTCGCTTGTTGTAGAAGTAGAGTCAGTTACTGTAGTAGTAGAGTCAGTTGTCGTAGAAGTAGACGTAGACTCCTCCGGAGTTGTAGAGCTAGTGGTGGTCGGTTCGCTTGTCGTAGAAGTAGAGTCGGTTGTCGTAGAAGTAGACGTAGACTCCTCCGGAGTTGTAGAGCTAGTGGTGGTCGGTTCGCTTGTTGTAGAAGTAGAGTCGGTTGTCGTAGAAGTAGACGTAGACTCCTCCGGAGTTGAAGAGCTAGTGGTGGTCGGTTCGCTTGTTGTAGAAGTAGAGTCAGTTACTGTAGAAGTAGAGTCGGTTGTCGTAGAAGTAGACGTAGACTCCTCCGGAGTTGTAGAGCTAGTGGTGGTCGGTTCGCTTGTTGTAGAAGTAGAGTCAGTTACTGTAGTAGTAGAGTCGGTTGTCGTAGAAGTAGACGTAGACTCCTCCGGAGTTGTAGAGCTAGTGGTGGTCGGTTCGCTTGTTGTAGAAGTAGAGTCGGTTGTCGTAGAAGTAGACGTAGACTCCTCCGGAGTTGTAGAGCTAGTGGTGGTCGGTTCGCTTGTTGTAGAAGTAGAGTCGGTTGTCGTAGAAGTAGACGTAGACTCCTCCGGAGTTGAAGAGCTAGTGGTGGTCGGTTCGCTTGTTGTAGAAGTAGAGTCGGTTGTCGTAGAAGTAGACGTAGACTCCTCCGGAGTTGTAGAGCTAGTGGTGGTCGGTTCGCTTGTTGTAGAAGTAGAGTCGGTTGTCGTAGAAGTAGACGTAGACTCCTCCGGAGTTGTAGAGCTAGTGGTGGTCGGTTCGCTTGTTGTAGAAGTAGAGTCAGTTACTGTAGAAGTAGAGTCGGTTGTCGTAGAAGTAGACGTAGACTCCTCCGGAGTTGTAGAGCTAGTGGTGGTCGGTTCGCTTGTTGTAGAAGTAGAGTCGGTTGTCGTAGAAGTAGACGTAGACTCCTCCGGAGTTGTAGAGCTAGTGGTGGTCGGTTCGCTTGTCGTAGAAGTAGAGTCGGTTGTCGTAGAAGTAGACGTAGACTCCTCCGGAGTTGTAGAGCTAGTGGTGGTCGGTTCGCTTGTTGTAAAAGTAGAGTCGGTTGTCGTAGAAGTAGACGTAGACTCCTCCGGAGTTGTAGAGCTAGTGGTGGTCGGTTCGCTTGTTGTAGAAGTAGAGTCGGTTGTTGTAGAAGTAGACGTAGACTCCTCCGGAGTTGTAGAGCTAGTGGTGGTCGGTTCGCTTGTTGTAGAAGTAGAGTCGGTTGTCGTAGAAGTAGACGTAGACTCCTCCGGAGTTGTAGAGCTAGTGGTGGTCGGTTCGCTTGTTGTAGAAGTAGAGTCAGTTACTGTAGTAGTAGAGTCGGTTGTCGTAGAAGTAGACGTAGACTCCTCCGGAGTTGTAGAGCTAGTGGTGGTCGGTTCGCTTGTTGTAGAAGTAGAGTCGGTTGTCGTAGAAGTAGACGTAGACTCCTCCGGAGTTGTAGAGCTAGTGGTGGTCGGTTCGCTTGTTGTAGAAGTAGAGTCGGTTGTCGTAGAAGTAGACGTAGACTCCTCCGGAGTTGTAGAGCTAGTGGTGGTCGGTTCGCTTGTTGTAGAAGTAGAGTCAGTTACTGTAGTAGTAGAGTCGGTTGTCGTAGAAGTAGATGTAGACTCCTCCGGAGTTGTAGAGCTAGTGGTGGTCGGTTCGCTTGTTGTAGAAGTAGAGTCGGTTGTCGTAGAAGTAGACGTAGACACCTCCGGAGTTGTAGAGCTAGTGGTGGTCGGTTCGCTTGTTGTAGAAGTAGAGTCGGTTGTCGTAGAAGTAGACGTAGACTCCTCCGGAGTTGTAGAGCTAGTGGTGGTCGGTTCGCTTGTTGTAGAAAAAGAGTCGGTTGTCGTAGAAGTAGACGTAGACTCCTCCGGAGTTGTAGAGCTAGTGGTGGTCGGTTCGCTTGTTGTAGAAGTAGAGTCGGTTGTCGTAGAAGTAGACGTAGACTCCTCCGAAGTTGTAAAACTAGTGGTGGTCGGTTCGCTTGTTGTAGAAGTAGAGTCAGTTACTGTAGAAGTAGAGTCGGTTGTCGTAGAAGTAGACGTAGACTCCTCCGGAGTTGTAGAGCTAGTGGTGGTCGGTTCTCTTGTTGTAGAAGTAGAGTCAGTTAGTTTAGAAGTAGAGTCGGTTGTCGTAGAAGTAGACGTAGACTCCTCCGGAGTTGAAGAGCTAGTGGTGGTCGGTTCGCTTGTTGTAGAAGTAGAGTCGGTTGTCGTAGAAGTAGACGTAGACTCCTCCGGAGTTGTAGAGCTAGTGGTGGTCGGTTCGCTTGTTGTAGAAGTAGAGTCGGTTGTCGTAGAAGTAGACGTAGACTCCTCCGGAGTTGTAGAGCTAGTGGTGGTCGGTTCGCTTGTTGTAGAAAAAGAGTCGGTTGTCGTAGAAGTAGACGTAGACTCCTCCGGAGTTGTAGAGCTAGTGGTGGTCGGTTCGCTTGTTGTAGAAGTAGAGTCGGTTGTCGTAGAAGTAGACGTAGACTCCTCCGAAGTTGTAGAACTAGTGGTGGTCGGTTCGCTTGTTGTAGAAGTAGAGTCAGTTACTGTAGAAGTAGAGTCGGTTGTCGTAGAAGTAGACGTAGACTCCTCCGGAGTTGTAGAGCTAGTGGTGGTCGGTTCGCTTGTTGTAGAAGTAGAGTCAGTTACTGTAGTAGTAGAGTCGGTTGTCGTAGAAGTAGACGTAGACTCCTCCGGAGTTGTAGAGCTAGTGGTGGTCGGTTCGCTTGTTGTAGAAGTAGAGTCGGTTGTCGTAGAAGTAGACGTAGACTCCTCCGGAGTTGTAGAGCTAGTGGTGGTCGGTTCGCTTGTTGTAGAAGTAGAGTCGGTTGTCGTAGAAGTAGACGTAGACTCCTCCGGAGTTGTAGAGCTAGTGGTGGTCGGTTCGCTTGTTGTAGAAGTAGAGTCAGTTACTGTAGTAGTAGAGTCGGTTGTCGTAGAAGTAGATGTAGACTCCTCCGGAGTTGTAGAGCTAGTGGTGGTCGGTTCGCTTGTTGTAGAAGTAGAGTCGGTTGTCGTAGAAGTAGACGTAGACACCTCCGGAGTTGTAGAGCTAGTGGTGGTCGGTTCGCTTGTTGTAGAAGTAGAGTCGGTTGTCGTAGAAGTAGACGTAGACTCCTCCGGAGTTGTAGAGCTAGTGGTGGTCGGTTCGCTTGTTGTAGAAAAAGAGTCGGTTGTCGTAGAAGTAGACGTAGACTCCTCCGGAGTTGTAGAGCTAGTGGTGGTCGGTTCGCTTGTTGTAGAAGTAGAGTCGGTTGTCGTAGAAGTAGACGTAGACTCCTCCGAAGTTGTAAAACTAGTGGTGGTCGGTTCGCTTGTTGTAGAAGTAGAGTCAGTTACTGTAGAAGTAGAGTCGGTTGTCGTAGAAGTAGACGTAGACTCCTCCGGAGTTGTAGAGCTAGTGGTGGTCGGTTCTCTTGTTGTAGAAGTAGAGTCAGTTAGTTTAGAAGTAGAGTCGGTTGTCGTAGAAGTAGACGTAGACTCCTCCGGAGTTGAAGAGCTAGTGGTGGTCGGTTCGCTTGTTGTAGAAGTAGAGTCGGTTGTCGTAGAAGTAGACGTAGACTCCTCCGGAGTTGTAGAGCTAGTGGTGGTCGGTTCGCTTGTTGTAGAAGTAGAGTCGGTTGTCGTAGAAGTAGACGTAGACTCCTCCGGAGTTGTAGAGCTAGTGGTGGTCGGTTCGCTTGTCGTAGAAGTAGAGTCGGTTGTCGTAGAAGTAGACGTAGACTCCTCCGGAGTTGTAGAGCTAGTGGTGGTCGGTTCGCTTGTTGTAGAAGTAGAGTCGGTTGTCGTAGAAGTAGACGTAGACTCCTCCGGAGTTGAAGAGCTAGTGGTGGTCGGTTCACTTGTTGTAGAAGTAGAGTCGGTTGTCGTAGAAGTAGACGTAGACTCCTCCGGAGTTGTAGAGCTAGTGGTGGTCGGTTCGCTTGTTGTAGAAGTAGAGTCGGTTGTCGTAGAAGTAAACGTAGACTCCTCCGAAGTTGTAGAGCTAGTGGTGGTCGGTTCACTTGTTGTAGAAGTAGAGTCAGTTACTGTAGAAGTAGAGTCGGTTGTCGTAGAAGTAGACGTAGACTCCTCCGGAGTTGTAGAGCTAGTGGTGGTCGGTTCGCTTGTTGTAGAAGTAGAGTCGGTTGTCGTAGAAGTAGACGTAGACTCCTCCGGAGTTGTAGAGCTAGTGGTGGTCGGTTCGCTTGTTGTAGAAAAAGAGTCGGTTGTCGTAGAAGTAGACGTAGACTCCTCCGGAGTTGTAGAGCTAGTGGTGGTCGGTTCGCTTGTTGTAGAAGTAGAGTCGGTTGTCGTAGAAGTAGACGTAGACTCCTCCGAAGTTGTAGAACTAGTGGTGGTCGGTTCGCTTGTTGTAGAAGTAGAGTCAGTTACTGTAGAAGTAGAGTCGGTTGTCGTAGAAGTAGACGTAGACTCCTCCGGAGTTGTAGAGCTAGTGGTGGTCGGTTCGCTTGTTGTAGAAGTAGAGTCAGTTACTGTAGTAGTAGAGTCAGTTGTCGTAGAAGTAGACGTAGACTCCTCCGGAGTTGTAGAGCTAGTGGTGGTCGGTTCGCTTGTCGTAGAAGTAGAGTCGGTTGTCGTAGAAGTAGACGTAGACTCCTCCGGAGTTGTAGAGCTAGTGGTGGTCGGTTCGCTTGTTGTAGAAGTAGAGTCGGTTGTCGTAGAAGTAGACGTAGACTCCTCCGGAGTTGAAGAGCTAGTGGTGGTCGGTTCGCTTGTTGTAGAAGTAGAGTCGGTTGTCGTAGAAGTAGACGTAGACTCCTCCGGAGTTGTAGAGCTAGTGGTGGTCGGTTCGCTTGTTGTAGAAGTAGAGTCGGTTGTCGTAGAAGTAGACGTAGACTCCTCCGGAGTTGTAGAGCTAGTGGTGGTCGGTTCGCTTGTTGTAGAAGTAGAGTCAGTTACTGTAGAAGTAGAGTCGGTTGTCGTAGAAGTAGACGTAGACTCCTCCGGAGTTGTAGAGCTAGTGGTGGTCGGTTCGCTTGTTGTAGAAGTAGAGTCGGTTGTCGTAGAAGTAGACGTAGACTCCTCCGGAGTTGTAGAGCTAGTGGTGGTCGGTTCGCTTGTCGTAGAAGTAGAGTCGGTTGTCGTAGAAGTAGACGTAGACTCCTCCGGAGTTGTAGAGCTAGTGGTGGTCGGTTCGCTTGTTGTAAAAGTAGAGTCGGTTGTCGTAGAAGTAGACGTAGACTCCTCCGGAGTTGTAGAGCTAGTGGTGGTCGGTTCGCTTGTTGTAGAAGTAGAGTCGGTTGTTGTAGAAGTAGACGTAGACTCCTCCGGAGTTGTAGAGCTAGTGGTGGTCGGTTCGCTTGTTGTAGAAGTAGAGTCAGTTACTGTAGAAGTAGAGTCGGTTGTCGTAGAAGTAGACGTAGACGCCTCCGGAGTTGTAGAGCTAGTGGTGGTCGGTTCGCTTGTTGTAGAAGTAGAGTCAGTTACAGTAGAAGTAGAGTCGGTTGTCGTAGAAGTAGACGTAGACGCCTCCGGAGTTATAGAGCTAGTGGTGGTCGGTTCGCTTGTTGTAGAAGTAGAGTCAGTTACTGTAGAAGTAGAGTCGGTTGTCGTAGAAGTAGACGTAGACTCCTCCGGAGTTGTAGAGCTAGTGGTGGTCGGTTCGCTTGTTGTAGAAGTAGAGTCGGTTGTCGTAGAAGTAGACGTAGACTCCTCCGGAGTTGTAGAGCTAGTGGTGGTCGGTTCGCTTGTTGTAGAAGTAGAGTCGGTTGTCGTAGAAGTAGACGTAGACTCCTCCGGAGTTGTAGAGCTAGTGGTGGTCGGTTCGCTTGTTGTAGAAGTAGAGTCAGTTACTGTAGTAGTAGAGTCGGTTGTCGTAGAAGTAGATGTAGACTCCTCCGGAGTTGTAGAGCTAGTGGTGGTCGGTTCGCTTGTTGTAGAAGTAGAGTCGGTTGTCGTAGAAGTAGACGTAGACACCTCCGGAGTTGTAGAGCTAGTGGTGGTCGGTTCGCTTGTTGTAGAAGTAGAGTCGGTTGTCGTAGAAGTAGACGTAGACTCCTCCGGAGTTGTAGAGCTAGTGGTGGTCGGTTCGCTTGTTGTAGAAAAAGAGTCGGTTGTCGTAGAAGTAGACGTAGACTCCTCCGGAGTTGTAGAGCTAGTGGTGGTCGGTTCGCTTGTTGTAGAAGTAGAGTCGGTTGTCGTAGAAGTAGACGTAGACTCCTCCGAAGTTGTAGAACTAGTGGTGGTCGGTTCGCTTGTTGTAGAAGTAGAGTCAGTTACTGTAGAAGTAGAGTCGGTTGTCGTAGAAGTAGACGTAGACTCCTCCGGAGTTGTAGAGCTAGTGGTGGTCGGTTCGCTTGTTGTAGAAGTAGAGTCAGTTACTGTAGTAGTAGAGTCGGTTGTCGTAGAAGTAGACGTAGACTCCTCCGGAGTTGTAGAGCTAGTGGTGGTCGGTTCGCTTGTTGTAGAAGTAGAGTCGGTTGTCGTAGAAGTAGACGTAGACTCCTCCGGAGTTGTAGAGCTAGTGGTGGTCGGTTCGCTTGTTGTAGAAGTAGAGTCAGTTACTGTAGTAGTAGAGTCGGTTGTCGTAGAAGTAGACGTAGACTCCTCCGGAGTTGTAGAGCTAGTGGTGGTCGGTTCGCTTGTTGTAGAAGTAGAGTCAGTTACTGTAGTAGTAGAGTCGGTTGTCGTAGAAGTAGACGTAGACTCCTCCGGAGTTGTAGAGCTAGTGGTGGTCGGTTCGCTTGTCGTAGAAGTAGAGTCGGTTGTCGTAGAAGTAGACGTAGACTCCTCCGGAGTTGTAGAGCTAGTGGTGGTCGGTTCGCTTGTTGTAAAAGTAGAGTCGGTTGTCGTAGAAGTAGACGTAGACTCCTCCGGAGTTGTAGAGCTAGTGGTGGTCGGTTCGCTTGTTGTAGAAGTAGAGTCGGTTGTCGTAGAAGTAGACGTAGACTCCTCCGGAGTTGTAGAGTTAGTGGTGGTCGGTTCGCTTGTTGTAGAAGTAGAGTCAGTTACTGTAGAAGTAGAGTCGGTTGTCGTAGAAGTAGACGTAGACTCCTCCGGAGTTGTAGAGCTAGTGGTGGTCGGTTCGCTTGTTGTAGAAGTAGAGTCAGTTACTGTAGTAGTAGAGTCGGTTGTCGTAGAAGTAGACGTAGACTCCTCCGGAGTTGTAGAGCTAGTGGTGGTCGGTTCGCTTGTCGTAGAAGTAGAGTCGGTTGTCGTAGAAGTAGACGTAGACTCCTCCGGAGTTGTAGAGCTAGTGGTGGTCGGTTCGCTTGTTGTAAAAGTAGAGTCGGTTGTCGTAGAAGTAGACGTAGACTCCTCCGGAGTTGTAGAGCTAGTGGTGGTCGGTTCGCTTGTTGTAGAAGTAGAGTCGGTTGTTGTAGAAGTAGACGTAGACTCCTCCGGAGTTGTAGAGCTAGTGGTGGTCGGTTCGCTTGTTGTAGAAGTAGAGTCAGTTACTGTAGAAGTAGAGTCGGTTGTCGTAGAAGTAGACGTAGACGCCTCCGGAGTTGTAGAGCTAGTGGTGGTCGGTTCGCTTGTTGTAGAAGTAGAGTCAGTTACAGTAGAAGTAGAGTCGGTTGTCGTAGAAGTAGACGTAGACGCCTCCGGAGTTATAGAGCTAGTGGTGGTCGGTTCGCTTGTTGTAGAAGTAGAGTCAGTTACTGTAGAAGTAGAGTCGGTTGTCGTAGAAGTAGACGTAGACTCCTCCGGAGTTGTAGAGCTAGTGGTGGTCGGTTCGCTTGTTGTAGAAGTAGAGTCGGTTGTCGTAGAAGTAGACGTAGACTCCTCCGGAGTTGTAGAGCTAGTGGTGGTCGGTTCGCTTGTTGTAGAAGTAGAGTCGGTTGTCGTAGAAGTAGACGTAGACTCCTCCGGAGTTGTAGAGCTAGTGGTGGTCGGTTCGCTTGTTGTAGAAGTAGAGTCAGTTACTGTAGTAGTAGAGTCGGTTGTCGTAGAAGTAGATGTAGACTCCTCCGGAGTTGTAGAGCTAGTGGTGGTCGGTTCGCTTGTTGTAGAAGTAGAGTCGGTTGTCGTAGAAGTAGACGTAGACACCTCCGGAGTTGTAGAGCTAGTGGTGGTCGGTTCGCTTGTTGTAGAAGTAGAGTCGGTTGTCGTAGAAGTAGACGTAGACTCCTCCGGAGTTGTAGAGCTAGTGGTGGTCGGTTCGCTTGTTGTAGAAAAAGAGTCGGTTGTCGTAGAAGTAGACGTAGACTCCTCCGGAGTTGTAGAGCTAGTGGTGGTCGGTTCGCTTGTTGTAGAAGTAGAGTCGGTTGTCGTAGAAGTAGACGTAGACTCCTCCGAAGTTGTAGAACTAGTGGTGGTCGGTTCGCTTGTTGTAGAAGTAGAGTCAGTTACTGTAGAAGTAGAGTCGGTTGTCGTAGAAGTAGACGTAGACTCCTCCGGAGTTGTAGAGCTAGTGGTGGTCGGTTCGCTTGTTGTAGAAGTAGAGTCAGTTACTGTAGTAGTAGAGTCGGTTGTCGTAGAAGTAGACGTAGACTCCTCCGGAGTTGTAGAGCTAGTGGTGGTCGGTTCGCTTGTTGTAGAAGTAGAGTCGGTTGTCGTAGAAGTAGACGTAGACTCCTCCGGAGTTGTAGAGCTAGTGGTGGTCGGTTCGCTTGTTGTAGAAGTAGAGTCAGTTACTGTAGTAGTAGAGTCGGTTGTCGTAGAAGTAGACGTAGACTCCTCCGGAGTTGTAGAGCTAGTGGTGGTCGGTTCGCTTGTTGTAGAAGTAGAGTCAGTTACTGTAGTAGTAGAGTCGGTTGTCGTAGAAGTAGACGTAGACTCCTCCGGAGTTGTAGAGCTAGTGGTGGTCGGTTCGCTTGTCGTAGAAGTAGAGTCGGTTGTCGTAGAAGTAGACGTAGACTCCTCCGGAGTTGTAGAGCTAGTGGTGGTCGGTTCGCTTGTTGTAAAAGTAGAGTCGGTTGTCGTAGAAGTAGACGTAGACTCCTCCGGAGTTGTAGAGCTAGTGGTGGTCGGTTCGCTTGTTGTAGAAGTAGAGTCGGTTGTCGTAGAAGTAGACGTAGACTCCTCCGGAGTTGTAGAGTTAGTGGTGGTCGGTTCGCTTGTTGTAGAAGTAGAGTCAGTTACTGTAGAAGTAGAGTCGGTTGTCGTAGAAGTAGACGTAGACGCCTCCGGAGTTGTAGAGCTAGTGGTGGTCGGTTCGCTTGTTGTAGAAGTAGAGTCAGTTACAGTAGAAGTAGAGTCGGTTGTCGTAGAAGTAGACGTAGACGCCTCCGGAGTTATAGAGCTAGTGGTGGTCGGTTCGCTTGTTGTAGAAGTAGAGTCAGTTACTGTAGAAGTAGAGTCGGTTGTCGTAGAAGTAGACGTAGACTCCTCCGGAGTTGTAGAGCTAGTGGTGGTCGGTTCGCTTGTTGTAGAAGTAGAGTCGGTTGTCGTAGAAGTAGACGTTGACTCCTCCGGAGTTGTAGAGCTAGTGGTGGTCGGTTCGCTTGTTGTAGAAGTAGAGTCGGTTGTCGTAGAAGTAGACGTAGACTCCTCCGGAGTTGTAGAGCTAGTGGTGGTCGGTTCGCTTGTTGTAGAAGTAGAGTCAGTTACTGTAGTAGTAGAGTCGGTTGTCGTAGAAGTAGACGTAGACTCCTCCGGAGTTGTAGAGCTAGTGGTGGTCGGTTCGCTTGTTGTAGAAGTAGAGTCAGTTACTGTAGTAGTAGAGTCGGTTGTCGTAGAAGTAGATGTAGACTCCTCCGGAGTTGTAGAGCTAGTGGTGGTCGGTTCGCTTGTTGAAGAAGTAGAGTCGGTTGTCGTAGAAGTAGACGTAGACTCCTCCGGAGTTGTAGAGCTAGTGGTGGTCGGTTCGCTTGTTGTAGAAGTAGAGTCGGTTGTCGTAGAAGTAGACGTAGACTCCTCCGGAGTTGTAGAGCTAGTGGTGGTCGGTTCGCTTGTTGTAGAAGTAGAGTCAGTTACTGTAGTAGTAGAGTCGGTTGTCGTAGAAGTAGACGTAGACTCCTCCGGAGTTGTAGAGCTAGTGGTGGTCGGTTCGCTTGTCGTAGAAGTAGAGTCGGTTGTCGTAGAAGTAGACGTAGACTCCTCCGGAGTTGAAGAGCTAGTGGTGGTCGGTTCGCTTGTTGTAGAAGTAGAGTCGGTTGTCGTAGAAGTAGACGTAGACTCCTCCGGAGTTGTAGAGCTAGTGGTGGTCGGTTCGCTTGTTGTAGAAGTAGAGTCGGTTGTCGTAGAAGTAGACGTAGACTCCTCCGGAGTTGTAGAGCTAGTGGTGGTCGGTTCGCTTGTTGTAGAAGTAGAGTCGGTTGTCGTAGAAGTAAACGTAGACTCCTCCGAAGTTGTAGAGCTAGTGGTGGTCGGTTCGCTTGTTGTAGAAGTAGAGTCAGTTACTGAAGAAGCAGAGTCGGTTGTCGTAGAAGTAGACGTAGACTCCTCCGAAGTTGTAGAGCTAGTGGTGGTCGGTTCGCTTGTTGTAGAAGTAGAGTCAGTTACTGTAGTAGTAGAGTCGGTTGTCGTAGAAGTAGACGTAGACTCCTCCGGAGTTGTAGAGCTAGTGGTGGTCGGTTCGCTTGTTGTAGAAGTAGAGTCGGTTGTCGTAGAAGTAGACGTAGACTCCTCCGGAGTTGAAGAGCTAGTGGTGGTCGGTTCGCTTGTTGTAGAAGTAGAGTCGGTTGTCGTAGAAGTAGACGTAGACTCCTCCGGAGTTGTAGAGCTAGTGGTGGTCGGTTCGCTTGTTGTAGAAGTAGAGTCGGTTGTCGTAGAAGTAAACGTAGACTCCTCCGAAGTTGTAGAACTAGTGGTGGTCGGTTCGCTTGTTGTAGAAGTAGAGTCAGTTACTGTAGAAGTAGAGTCGGTTGTCGTAGAAGTAGACGTAGACTCCTCCGGAGTTGTAGAGCTAATGTTGGTCGGTTCGCTTGTTGTAGAAGTAGAGTCGGTTGTCGTAGAAGTAGACGTAGACTCCTCCGGAGTTGTAGAGCTAGTGGTGGTCGGTTCGCTTGTTGTAGAAGTAGAGTCAGTTACTGTAGAAGTAGAGTCAGTTGTCGAAGAAGTAGACGTAGACGCCTCCGGAGTTGTAGAGCTAGTGGTGGTCGGTTCGCTTGTTGTAGAAGTAGAGTCAGTTACTGTAGAAGTAGAGTCGGTTGTCGTAGAAGTAGACGTAGACGCCTCCGGAGTTATAGAGCTAGTGGTGGTCGGTTCGCTTGTTGTAGAAGTAGAGTCAGTTACTGTAGAAGTAGAGTCGGTTGTCGTAGAAGTAGACGTAGACGCCTCCGGAGTTATAGAGCTAGTGGTGGTCGGTTCGCTTGTTGTAGAAGTATAGTCAGTTACTGTAGAAGTAGAGTCGGTTGTCGTAGAAGTAGACGTAGACGCCTCCGGAGTTATAGAGCTAGTGGTGGTTGGTTCGCTTGTTGTAGAAGAAGAGTCAGTTACTGTAGAAGTAGAGTCGGTTGTCGTAGAAGTAGACGTAGACTCCTCCGGAGTTGAAGAGCTGGTGGTGGTCGGTTCGCTTGTTGTAGAAGTAGAGTCGGTTGTCGTAGAAAAAGACGTAGACTCCTCCGGAGTTGAAGAGCTAGTGGTGGTCGGTTCGCTTGTTGTAGAAGTAGAGTCGGTTGTCGTAGAAGTAGACGTAGACTCCTCCGGAGTTGTAGAGCTAGTGGTGGTCGGTTCGCTTGGTGTAGAAGTAGAGTCGGTTGTCGTAGAAGTAGACGTAGACTCCTCCGGAGTTGTAGAGCTAGTGGTGGTCGGTTCGCTTGTTGTAGAAGTAGAGTCGGTTGTCGTAGAAGTAAACGTAGACTCCTCCGAAGTTGTAGAGCTAGTGGTGGTCGGTTCGCTTGTTGTAGAAGAAGAGTCAGTTACTGAAGAAGCAGAGTCGGTTGTCGTAGAAGTAGACGTAGACTCCTCCGAAGTTGTAGAGCTAGTGGTGGTCGGTTCGCTTGTTGTAGAAGAAGAGTCAGTTACTGTAGTAGTAGAGTCGGTTGTCGTAGAAGTAGATGTAGACTCCTCCGGAGTTGTAGAGCTAGTGGTGGTCGGTTCGCTTGTTGTAGAAGTAGAGTCGGATGTCGTAGAAGTAGACGTAGACACCTCCGGAGTTGTAGAGCTAGTGGTGGTCGGTTCGCTTGTTGTAGAAGTATAGTCGGTTGTCGTAGAAGTAGACGTAGACTCCTCCGGAGTTGTAGAGCTAGTGGTGGTCGGTTCGCTTGTTGTAGAAGTAGAGTCAGTTACTGTAGTAGTAGAGTCAGTTGTCGTAGAAGTAGACGTAGACTCCTCCGGAGTTGTAGAGCTAGTGGTGGTCGGTTCGCTTGTCGTAGAAGTAGAGTCGGTTGTCGTAGAAGTAGACGTAGACTCCTCCGGAGTTGTAGAGCTAGTGGTGGTCGGTTCGCTTGTTGTAGAAGTAGAGTCGGTTGTCGTAGAAGTAGACGTAGACTCCTCCGGAGTTGAAGAGCTAGTGGTGGTCGGTTCGCTTGTTGTAGAAGTAGAGTCGGTTGTCGTAGAAGTAGACGTAGACTCCTCCGGAGTTGTAGAGCTAGTGGTGGTCGGTTCGCTTGTTGTAGAAGTAGAGTCGGTTGTCGTAGAAGTAGACGTAGACTCCTCCGGAGTTGTAGAGCTAGTGGTGGTCGGTTCGCTTGTTGTAGAAGTAGAGTCAGTTACTGTAGAAGTAGAGTCGGTTGTCGTAGAAGTAGACGTAGACTCCTCCGGAGTTGTAGAGCTAGTGGTGGTCGGTTCGCTTGTTGTAGAAGTAGAGTCGGTTGTCGTAGAAGTAGACGTAGACTCCTCCGGAGTTGTAGAGCTAGTGGTGGTCGGTTCGCTTGTTGTAGAAAAAGAGTCGGTTGTCGTAGAAGTAGACGTAGACTCCTCCGGAGTTGTAGAGCTAGTGGTGGTCGGTTCGCTTGTTGTAGAAGTAGAGTCGGTTGTCGTAGAAGTAGACGTAGACTCCTCCGAAGTTGTAGAACTAGTGGTGGTCGGTTCGCTTGTTGTAGAAGTAGAGTCAGTTACTGTAGAAGTAGAGTCGGTTGTCGTAGAAGTAGACGTAGACTCCTCCGGAGTTGTAGAGCTAGTGGTGGTCGGTTCTCTTGTTGTAGAAGTAGAGTCAGTTAGTTTAGAAGTAGAGTCGGTTGTCGTAGAAGTAGACGTAGACTCCTCCGGAGTTGAAGAGCTAGTGGTGGTCGGTTCGCTTGTTGTAGAAGTAGAGTCGGTTGTCGTAGAAGTAGACGTAGACTCCTCCGGAGTTGTAGAGCTAGTGGTGGTCGGTTCGCTTGTTGTAGAAGTAGAGTCGGTTGTCGTAGAAGTAGACGTAGACTCCTCCGGAGTTGTAGAGCTAGTGGTGGTCGGTTCGCTTGTCGAAGAAGTAGAGTCGGTTGTCGTAGAAGTAGACGTAGACTCCTCCGGAGTTGTAGAGCTAGTGGTGGTCGGTTCGCTTGTTGTAGAAGTAGAGTCGGTTGTCGTAGAAGTAGACGTAGACTCCTCCGGAGTTGAAGAGCTAGTGGTGGTCGGTTCACTTGTTGTAGAAGTAGAGTCGGTTGTCGTAGAAGTAGACGTAGACTCCTCCGGAGTTGTAGAGCTAGTGGTGGTCGGTTCGCTTGTTGTAGAAGTAGAGTCGGTTGTCGTAGAAGTAAACGTAGACTCCTCCGAAGTTGTAGAGCTAGTGGTGGTCGGTTCACTTGTTGTAGAAGTAGAGTCAGTTACTGTAGAAGTAGAGTCGGTTGTCGTAGAAGTAGACGTAGACTCCTCTGGAGTTGAAGAGCTAGTGGTGGTCGGTTCGCTTGTCGTAGAAGTAGAGTCGGTTGTCGTAGAAGTAGACGTAGACTCCTCCGGAGTTGTAGAGCTAGTGGTGGTCGGTTCGCTTGTTGTAGAAGTAGAGTCGGTTGTCGTAGAAGTAGACGTAGACTCCTCCGGAGTTGTAGAGCTAGTGGTGGTCGGTTCGCTTGTTGTAGAAGTAGAGTCGGTTGTCGTAGAAGTAGACGTAGACTCCTCCGAAGTTGTAGAACTAGTGGTGGTCGGTTCGCTTGTTGTAGAAGTAGAGTCAGTTACTGTAGAAGTAGAGTCGGTTGTCGTAGAAGTAGACGTAGACTCCTCCGGAGTTGTAGAGCTAGTGGTGGTCGGTTCGCTTGTTGTAGAAGTAGAGTCAGTTACTGTAGTAGTAGAGTCGGTTGTCGTAGAAGTAGACGTAGACTCCTCCGGAGTTGTAGAGCTAGTGGTGGTCGGTTCGCTTGTCGTAGAAGTAGAGTCGGTTGTCGTAGAAGTAGACGTAGACTCCTCCGGAGTTGTAGAGCTAGTGGTGGTCGGTTCGCTTGTTGTAAAAGTAGAGTCGGTTGTCGTAGAAGTAGACGTAGACTCCTCCGGAGTTGTAGAGCTAGTGGTGGTCGGTTCGCTTGTTGTAGAAGTAGAGTCGGTTGTCGTAGAAGTAGACGTAGACTCCTCCGGAGTTGTAGAGCTAGTGGTGGTCGGTTCGCTTGTTGTAGAAGTAGAGTCAGTTACTGTAGAAGTAGAGTCGGTTGTCGTAGAAGTAGACGTAGACGCCTCCGGAGTTGTAGAGCTAGTGGTGGTCGGTTCGCTTGTTGTAGAAGTAGAGTCAGTTACAGTAGAAGTAGAGTCGGTTGTCGTAGAAGTAGACGTAGACGCCTCCGGAGTTATAGAGCTAGTGGTGGTCGGTTCGCTTGTTGTAGAAGTAGAGTCAGTTACTGTAGAAGTAGAGTCGGTTGTCGTAGAAGTAGACGTAGACTCCTCCGGAGTTGTAGAGCTAGTGGTGGTCGGTTCGCTTGTTGTAGAAGTAGAGTCGGTTGTCGTAGAAGTAGACGTAGACTCCTCCGGAGTTGTAGAGCTAGTGGTGGTCGGTTCGCTTGTTGTATAAGTAGAGTCGGTTGTCGTAGAAGTAGACGTAGACTCCTCCGGAGTTGTAGAGCTAGTGGTGGTCGGTTCGCTTGTTGTAGAAGTAGAGTCAGTTACTGTAGTAGTAGAGTCGGTTGTCGTAGAAGTAGATGTAGACTCCTCCGGAGTTGTAGAGCTAGTGGTGGTCGGTTCGCTTGTTTTAGAAGTAGAGTCGGTTGTCGTAGAAGTAGACGTAGACACCTCCGGAGTTGTAGAGCTAGTGGTGGTCGGTTCGCTTGTTGTAGAAGTAGAGTCGGTTGTCGTAGAAGTAGACGTAGACTCCTCCGGAGTTGTAGAGCTAGTGGTGGTCGGTTCGCTTGTTGTAGAAAAAGAGTCGGTTGTCGTAGAAGTAGACGTAGACTCCTCCGGAGTTGTAGAGCTAGTGGTGGTCGGTTCGCTTGTTGTAGAAGTAGAGTCGGTTGTCGTAGAAGTAGACGTAGACTCCTCCGAAGTTGTAAAACTAGTGGTGGTCGGTTCGCTTGTTGTAGAAGTAGAGTCAGTTACTGTAGAAGTAGAGTCGGTTGTCGTAGAAGTAGACGTAGACTCCTCCGGAGTTGTAGAGCTAGTGGTGGTCGGTTCTCTTGTTGTAGAAGTAGAGTCAGTTAGTTTAGAAGTAGAGTCGGTTGTCGTAGAAGTAGACGTAGACTCCTCCGGAGTTGAAGAGCTAGTGGTGGTCGGTTCGCTTGTTGTAGAAGTAGAGTCGGTTGTCGTAGAAGTAGACGTAGACTCCTCCGGAGTTGTAGAGCTAGTGGTGGTCGGTTCGCTTGTTGTAGAAGTAGAGTCGGTTGTCGTAGAAGTAGACGTAGACTCCTCCGGAGTTGTAGAGCTAGTGGTGGTCGGTTCGCTTGTCGTAGAAGTAGAGTCGGTTGTCGTAGAAGTAGACGTAGACTCCTCCGGAGTTGTAGAGCTAGTGGTGGTCGGTTCGCTTGTTGTAGAAGTAGAGTCGGTTGTCGTAGAAGTAGACGTAGACTCCTCCGGAGTTGAAGAGCTAGTGGTGGTCGGTTCACTTGTTGTAGAAGTAGAGTCGGTTGTCGTAGAAAAAGACGTAGACTCCTCCGGAGTTGTAGAGCTAGTGGTGGTCGGTTCGCTTGTTGTAGAAGTAGAGTCGGTTGTCGTAGAAGTAAACGTAGACTCCTCCGAAGTTGTAGAGCTAGTGGTGGTCGGTTCACTTGTTGTAGAAGTAGAGTCAGTTACTGTAGAAGTAGAGTCGGTTGTCGTAGAAGTAGACGTAGACTCCTCCGGAGTTGAAGAGCTAGTGGTGGTCGGTTCGCTTGTCGTAGAAGTAGAGTCGGTTGTCGTAGAAGTAGACGTAGACTCCTCCGGAGTTGTAGAGCTAGTGGTGGTCGGTTCGCTTGTTGTAGAAGTAGAGTCGGTTGTCGTAGAAGTAGACGTAGACTCCTCCGGAGTTGTAGAGCTAGTGGTGGTCGGTTCGCTTGTTGTAGAAAAAGAGTCGGTTGTCGTAGAAGTAGACGTAGACTCCTCCGGAGTTGTAGAGCTAGTGGTGGTCGGTTCGCTTGTTGTAGAAGTAGAGTCGGTTGTCGTAGAAGTAGACGTAGACTCCTCCGAAGTTGTAGAACTAGTGGTGGTCGGTTCGCTTGTTGTAGAAGTAGAGTCAGTTACTGTAGAAGTAGAGTCGGTTGTCGTAGAAGTAGACGTAGACTCCTCCGGAGTTGTAGAGCTAGTGGTGGTCGGTTCGCTTGTTGTAGAAGTAGAGTCAGTTACTGTAGTAGTAGAGTCGGTTGTCGTAGAAGTAGACGTAGACTCCTCCGGAGTTGTAGAGCTAGTGGTGGTCGGTTCGCTTGTTGTAGAAGTAGAGTCGGTTGTCGTAGAAGTAGACGTAGACTCCTCCGGAGTTGTAGAGCTAGTGGTGGTCGGTTCGCTTGTTGTAGAAGTAGAGTCAGTTACTGTAGTAGTAGAGTCGGTTGTCGTAGAAGTAGACGTAGACTCCTCCGGAGTTGTAGAGCTAGTGGTGGTCGGTTCGCTTGTTGTAGAAGTAGAGTCAGTTACTGTAGTAGTAGAGTCGGTTGTCGTAGAAGTAGACGTAGACTCCTCCGGAGTTGTAGAGCTAGTGGTGGTCGGTTCGCTTGTCGTAGAAGTAGAGTCGGTTGTCGTAGAAGTAGACGTAGACTCCTCCGGAGTTGTAGAGCTAGTGGTGGTCGGTTCGCTTGTTGTAAAAGTAGAGTCGGTTGTCGTAGAAGTAGACGTAGACTCCTCCGGAGTTGTAGAGCTAGTGGTGGTCGGTTCGCTTGTTGTAGAAGTAGAGTCGGTTGTTGTAGAAGTAGACGTAGACTCCTCCGGAGTTGTAGAGCTAGTGGTGGTCGGTTCGCTTGTTGTAGAAGTAGAGTCAGTTACTGTAGAAGTAGAGTCGGTTGTCGTAGAAGTAGACGTAGACGCCTCCGGAGTTGTAGAGCTAGTGGTGGTCGGTTCGCTTGTTGTAGAAGTAGAGTCAGTTACAGTAGAAGTAGAGTCGGTTGTCGTAGAAGTAGACGTAGACGCCTCCGGAGTTATAGAGCTAGTGGTGGTCGGTTCGCTTGTTGTAGAAGTAGAGTCAGTTACTGTAGAAGTAGAGTCGGTTGTCGTAGAAGTAGACGTAGACTCCTCCGGAGTTGTAGAGCTAGTGGTGGTCGGTTCGCTTGTTGTAGAAGTAGAGTCGGTTGTCGTAGAAGTAGACGTAGACTCCTCCGGAGTTGTAGAGCTAGTGGTGGTCGGTTCGCTTGTTGTAGAAGTAGAGTCGGTTGTCGTAGAAGTAGACGTAGACTCCTCCGGAGTTGTAGAGCTAGTGGTGGTCGGTTCGCTTGTTGTAGAAGTAGAGTCAGTTACTGTAGTAGTAGAGTCGGTTGTCGTAGAAGTAGATGTAGACTCCTCCGGAGTTGTAGAGCTAGTGGTGGTCGGTTCGCTTGTTGTAGAAGTAGAGTCGGTTGTCGTAGAAGTAGACGTAGACACCTCCGGAGTTGTAGAGCTAGTGGTGGTCGGTTCGCTTGTTGTAGAAGTAGAGTCGGTTGTCGTAGAAGTAGACGTAGACTCCTCCGGAGTTGTAGAGCTAGTGGTGGTCGGTTCGCTTGTTGTAGAAAAAGAGTCGGTTGTCGTAGAAGTAGACGTAGACTCCTCCGGAGTTGTAGAGCTAGTGGTGGTCGGTTCGCTTGTTGTAGAAGTAGAGTCGGTTGTCGTAGAAGTAGACGTAGACTCCTCCGAAGTTGTAGAACTAGTGGTGGTCGGTTCGCTTGTTGTAGAAGTAGAGTCAGTTACTGTAGAAGTAGAGTCGGTTGTCGTAGAAGTAGACGTAGACTCCTCCGGAGTTGTAGAGCTAGTGGTGGTCGGTTCGCTTGTTGTAGAAGTAGAGTCAGTTACTGTAGTAGTAGAGTCGGTTGTCGTAGAAGTAGACGTAGACTCCTCCGGAGTTGTAGAGCTAGTGGTGGTCGGTTCGCTTGTTGTAGAAGTAGAGTCAGTTACTGTAGTAGTAGAGTCGGTTGTCGTAGAAGTAGACGTAGACTCCTCCGGAGTTGTAGAGCTAGTGGTGGTCGGTTCGCTTGTTGTAGAAGTAGAGTCAGTTACTGTAGTAGTAGAGTCGGTTGTCGTAGAAGTAGACGTAGACTCCTCCGGAGTTGTAGAGCTAGTGGTGGTCGGTTCGCTTGTCGTAGAAGTAGAGTCGGTTGTCGTAGAAGTAGACGTAGACTCCTCCGGAGTTGTAGAGCTAGTGGTGGTCGGTTCGCTTGTTGTAAAAGTAGAGTCGGTTGTCGTAGAAGTAGACGTAGACTCCTCCGGAGTTGTAGAGCTAGTGGTGGTCGGTTCGCTTGTTGTAGAAGTAGAGTCGGTTGTCGTAGAAGTAGACGTAGACTCCTCCGGAGTTGTAGAGTTAGTGGTGGTCGGTTCGCTTGTTGTAGAAGTAGAGTCAGTTACTGTAGAAGTAGAGTCGGTTGTCGTAGAAGTAGACGTAGACGCCTCCGGAGTTGTAGAGCTAGTGGTGGTCGGTTCGCTTGTTGTAGAAGTAGAGTCAGTTACAGTAGAAGTAGAGTCGGTTGTCGTAGAAGTAGACGTAGACGCCTCCGGAGTTATAGAGCTAGTGGTGGTCGGTTCGCTTGTTGTAGAAGTAGAGTCAGTTACTGTAGAAGTAGAGTCGGTTGTCGTAGAAGTAGACGTAGACTCCTCCGGAGTTGTAGAGCTAGTGGTGGTTGGTTCGCTTGTTGTAGAAGTAGAGTCGGTTGTCGTAGAAGTAGACGTTGACTCCTCCGGAGTTGTAGAGCTAGTGGTGGTCGGTTCGCTTGTTGTAGAAGTAGAGTCGGTTGTCGTAGAAGTAGACGTAGACTCCTCCGGAGTTGTAGAGCTAGTGGTGGTCGGTTCGCTTGTTGTAGAAGTAGAGTCAGTTACTGTAGTAGTAGAGTCGGTTGTCGTAGAAGTAGACGTAGACTCCTCCGGAGTTGTAGAGCTAGTGGTGGTCGGTTCGCTTGTTGTAGAAGTAGAGTCAGTTACTGAAGAAGCAGAGTCGGATGTCGTAGAAGTAGACGTAGACTCCTCCGGAGTTGTAGAGCTAGTGGTGGTCGGTTCGCTTGTTGTAGAAGTAGAGTCAGTTACTGTAGTAGTAGAGTCGGTTGTCGTAGAAGTAGATGTAGACTCCTCCGGAGTTGTAGAGCTAGTGGTGGTCGGTTCGCTTGTTGTAGAAGTAGAGTCGGTTGTCGTAGAAGTAGACGTAGACACCTCCGGAGTTGAAGAGCTAGTGGTGGTCGGTTCACTTGTTGTAGAAGTAGAGTCGGTTGTCGTAGAAGTAGACGTAGACTCCTCCGGAGTTGTAGAGCTAGTGGTGGTCGGTTCGCTTGTTGTAGAAGTAGAGTCGGTTGTCGTAGAAGTAGACGTAGACTCCTCCGGAGTTGTAGAGCTAGTGGTGGTCGGTTCGCTTGTTGTAGAAGTAGAGTCGGTTGTCGTAGAAGTAGACGTAGACTCCTCCGGAGTTGTAGAGCTAGTGGTGGTCGGTTCACTTGTTGTAGAAGTAGAGTCAGTTACTGTAGTAGTAGAGTCGGTTGTCGTAGAAGTAGACGTAGACTCCTCCGGAGTTGTAGAGCTAGTGGTGGTCGGTTCGCTTGTTGTAGAAAAAGAGTCGGTTGTCGTAGAAGTAGACGTAGACTCCTCCGGAGTTGTAGAGCTAGTGGTGGTCGGTTCGCTTGTTGTAGAAGTAGAGTCGGTTGTCGTAGAAGTAGACGTAGACTCCTCCGAAGTTGTAGAACTAGTGGTGGTCGGTTCGCTTGTTGTAGAAGTAGAGTCAGTTACTGTAGAAGTAGAGTCGGTTGTCGTAGAAGTAGACGTAGACTCCTCCGGAGTTGTAGAGCTAGTGGTGGTCGGTTCGCTTGTTGTAGAAGTAGAGTCAGTTACTGTAGTAGTAGAGTCGGTTGTCGTAGAAGTAGACGTAGACTCCTCCGGAGTTGTAGAGCTAGTGGTGGTCGGTTCGCTTGTTGTAGAAGTAGAGTCGGTTGTCGTAGAAGTAGACGTAGACTCCTCCGGAGTTGTAGAGCTAGTGGTGGTCGGTTCGCTTGTTGTAGAAGTAGAGTCAGTTACTGTAGTAGTAGAGTCGGTTGTCGTAGAAGTAGACGTAGACTCCTCCGGAGTTGTAGAGCTAGTGGTGGTCGGTTCGCTTGTTGTAGAAGTAGAGTCAGTTACTGTAGTAGTAGAGTCGGTTGTCGTAGAAGTAGACGTAGACTCCTCCGGAGTTGTAGAGCTAGTGGTGGTCGGTTCGCTTGTCGTAGAAGTAGAGTCGGTTGTCGTAGAAGTAGACGTAGACTCCTCCGGAGTTGTAGAGCTAGTGGTGGTCTGTTCGCTTGTTGTAGAAGTAGAGTCAGTTACTGTAGTAGTAGAGTCGGTTGTCGTAGAAGTAGACGTAGACTCCTCCGGAGTTGTAGAGCTAGTGGTGGTCGGTTCGCTTGTCGTAGAAGTAGAGTCGGTTGTCGTAGAAGTAGACGTAGACTCCTCCGGAGTTGAAGAGCTAGTGGTGGTCGGTTCGCTTGTTGTAGAAGTAGAGTCGGTTGTCGTAGAAGTAGACGTAGACTCCTCCGGAGTTGTAGAGCTAGTGGTGGTCGGATCGCTTGTTGTAGAAGTAGAGTCGGTTGTCGTAGAAATAAACGTAGACTCCTCCGAAGTTGTAGAGCTAGTGGTGGTCGGTTCGCTTGTTGTAGAAGTAGTGTCAGTTACTGTAGAAGTAGAGTCGGTTGTCGTAGAAGTAGACGTAGACGCCTCCGGAGTTGTAGAGCTAGTGGTGGTCAGTTCGCTTGTTGTAGAAGTAGAGTCAGTTACTGTAGAAGTAGAGTCGGTTGTCGTAGAAGTAGACGTAGACTCCTCCGGAGTTGAAGAGCTGGTGGTGGTCGGTTCGCTTGTTGTAGAAGTAGAGTCGGTTGTCGTAGAAGTAGACGTAGACTCCTCCGGAGTTGTAGAGCTAGTGGTTGTCGGTTCGCTTGTTGTAGAAGTAGAGTCGGTTGTCGTAGAAGTAAACGTAGACTCCTCCGAAGTTGTAGAGCTAGTGGTGGTCGGTTCGCTTGTTGTAGAAGTAGAGTCAGTTGTCGTAGAAGTAGACGTAGACTCCTCCGGAGTTGAAGAGCTGGTGGTGGTCGGTTCGCTTGTTGTAGAAGTAGAGTCGGTTGTCGTAGATGTAGACGTAGACTCCTCCGGAGTTGTAGAGCTAGTGGTGGTCGGTTCGCTTGTTGTAGAAGTAGAGTCAGTTACTGTAGAAGTAGAGTCGGTTGTCGTAGAAGTAGACGTAGACTCCTCCGGAGTTGTAGAGCTAGTGGTGGTCGGTTCGCTTGTTGTAGAAGTAGAGTCAGTTACTGTAGAAGTAGAGTCGGTTGTCGAAGAAGTAGACGTAGACTCCTCCGGAGTTGTAGAGCTAGTGGTGGTCGGTTCGCTTGTTGTAGAAGTAGAGTCGGTTGTCGTAGAAGTAGACGTAGACTCCTCCGGAGTTGTAGAGCTAGTGGTGGTCGGTTCGCTTGTTGTAGAAGTAGAGTCGGTTGTCGTAGAAGTAAACGTAGACTCCTCCGAAGTTGTAGAGCTAGTGGTGGTCGGTTCGCTTGTTGTAGAAGTAGAGTCAGTTACTGTAGTAGTAGAGTCGGTTGTCGTAGAAGTAGATGTAGACTCCTCCGGAGTTGTAGAGCTAGTGGTGGTCGGTTCGCTTGTTGTAGAAGTAGAGTCGGTTGTCGTAGAAGTAGACGTAGACACCTCCGGAGTTGTAGAGCTAGTGGTGGTCGGTTCGCTTGTTGTAGAAGTAGAGTCGGTTGTCGTAGAAGTAGACGTAGACTCCTCCGGAGTTGTAGAGCTAGTGGTGATCGGTTCGCTTGTTGTAGAAGTAGAGTCAGTTACTGTAGTAGTAGAGTCGGTTGTCGTAGAAGTAGACGTAGACTCCTCCGGAGTTGTAGAGCTAGTGGTGGTCGGTTCGCTTGTCGTAGAAGTAGAGTCGGTTGTCGTAGAAGTAGACGTAGACTCCTCCGGAGTTGTAGAGCTAGTGGTGGTCGGTTCGCTTGTTGTAGAAGTAGAGTCGGTTGTCGTAGAAGTAGACGTAGACTCCTCCGGAGTTGAAGAGCTAGTGGTGGTCGGTTCGCTTGTTGTAGAAGTAGAGTCAGTTACTGTAGAAGTAGAGTCGGTTGTCGTAGAAGTAGACGTAGACTCCTCCGGAGTTGTAGAGCTAGTGATGGTCGGTTCGCTTGTTGTAGAAGTAGAGTCAGTTACTGTAGAAGTAGAGTCGGTTGTCGTAGAAGTAGACGTAGACGCCTCCGGAGTTGAAGAGCTAGTGGTGGTCGGTTCGCTTGTTGTAGAAGTATAGTCAGTTACTGTAGAAGTAGAGTCGGTTGTCGTAGAAGTAGACGTAGACGCCTCCGGAGTTATAGAGCTAGTGGTGGTTGGTTCGCTTGTTGTAGAAGTAGAGTCAGTTACTGTAGAAGTAGAGTCGGTTGTCGTAGAAGTAGACGTAGACTCCTCCGGAGTTGAAGAGCTGGTGGTGGTCGGTTCGCTTGTTGTAGAAGTAGAGTCGGTTGTCGTAGAAGTAGACGTAGACTCCTCCGGAGTTGTAGAGCTAGTGGTGGTCGGTTCGCTTGTTGTAGAAGTAGAGTCGGTTGTCGTAGAAGTAAACGTAGACTCCTCCGAAGTTGTAGAGCTAGTGGTGGTCGGTTCGCTTGTTGTAGAAGTAGAGTCGGTTGTCGTAGAAGTAGACGTAGACTCCTCCGGAGTTGAAGAGCTGGTGGTGGTCGGTTCGCTTGTTGTAGAAGTAGAGTCGGTTGTCGTAGATGTAGACGTAGACTCCTCCGGAGTTGTAGAGCTAATGGTGGTCGGTTCGCTTGTTGTAGAAGTAGAGTCAGTTACTGTAGAAGTAGAGTCGGTTGTCGTAGAAGTAGACGTAGACTCCTCCGGAGTTGTAGAGCTAGTGGTGGTCGGTTCGCTTGTTGTAGAAGTAGAGTCGGTTGTCGTAGAAGTAAACGTAGACTCCTCCGACGTTGTAGAGCTAGTGGTGGTCGGTTCGCTTGTTGTAGAAGTAGAGTCGGTTGTCGTAGAAGTAGACGTAGACTCCTCCGGAGTTGAAGAGCTAGTGGTGGTCGGTTCGCTTGTTGTAGAAGTAGAGTCGGTTGTCGTAGAAGTAGACGTAGACTCCTCCGGAGTTGTAGAGCTAGTGGTGATCGGTTCGCTTGTTGTAAAAGTAGAGTCGGTTGTCGTAGAAGTAGACGTAGACTCCTCCGGAGTTGTAGAGCTAGTGGTGGTCGGTTCGCTTGTCGTAGAAGTAGAGTCGGTTGTCGTAGAAGTAGACGTAGACTCCTCCGGAGTTGTAGAGCTAGTGGTGGTCGGTTCGCTTGTTGTAGAAGTAGAGTCGGTTGTCGTAGAAGTAGACGTAGACTCCTCCGGAGTTGAAGAGCTAGTGGTGGTCGGTTCGCTTGTTGTAGAAGTAGAGTCAGTTACTGTAGAAGTAGAGTCGGTTGTCGTAGAAGTAGACGTAGACTCCTCCGGAGTTGTAGAGCTAGTGATGGTCGGTTCGCTTGTTGTAGAAGTAGAGTCAGTTACTGTAGAAGAAGAGTCGGTTGTCGTAGAAGTAGACGTAGACTCCTCCGAAGTTGTAGAACTAGTGGTGGTCGGTTCGCTTGTTGTAGAAGTAGAGTCAGTAACTGTAGAAGTAGAGTCGGTTGTCGTAGAAGTAGACGTAGACTCCTCCGGAGTTGTAGAGCTAGTGGTGGTCGGTTCGCTTGTTGTAGAAGTAGAGTCAGTTACTGTAGTAGTAGAGTCGGTTGTCGTAGAAGTAGACGTAGACTCCTCCGGAGTTTTAGAGCTAGTGGTGGTCGGTTCGCTTGTCGTAGAAGTAGAGTCGGTTGTCGTAGAAGTAGACGTAGACTCCTCCGGAGTTGTAGAGCTAATGGTGATCGGTTCGCTTGTTGTAAAAGTAGAGTCGGTTGTCGTAGAAGTAGACGTAGACTCCTCCGGAGTTGTAGAGCTAGTGGTGGTCGGTTCGCTTGTTGTAGAAGTAGAGTCGGTTGTCGTAGAAGTAGACGTAGACTCCTCCGGAGTTGTAGAGCTAGTGGTGGTCGGTTCGCTTGTTGTAGAAGTAGAGTCAGTTACTGTAGAAGTAGAGTCGGTTGTCGTAGAAGTAGACGTAGACGCCTCCGGAGTTGTAGAGCTAGTGGTGGTCGGTTCGCTTGTTGTAGAAGTAGAGTCAGTTACTGTAGTAGTAGAGTCGGTTGTCGTAGAAGTAGATGTAGACTGCTCCGGAGTTGTAGAGCTAGTGGTGGTCGGTTCGCTTGTTGTAGAAGTAGAGTCGGTTGTCGTAGAAGTAGACGTAGACTCCTCCGGAGTTGTAGAGCTAGTGGTGGTCTGTTCGCTTGTTGTAGAAGTAGAGTCAGTTACTGTAGTAGTAGAGTCGGTTGTCGTAGAAGTAGACGTAGACTCCTCCGGAGTTGTAGAGCTAGTGGTGGTCGGTTCGCTTGTCGTAGAAGTAGAGTCGGTTGTCGTAGAAGTAGACGTAGACTCCTCCGGAGTTGAAGAGCTAGTGGTGGTCGGTTCGCTTGTTGTAGAAGTAGAGTCGGTTGTCGTAGAAGTAGACGTAGACTCCTCCGGAGTTGTAGAGCTAGTGGTGGTCGGATCGCTTGTTGTAGAAGTAGAGTCGGTTGTCGTAGAAATAAACGTAGACTCCTCCGAAGTTGTAGAGCTAGTGGTGGTCGGTTCGCTTGTTGTAGAAGTAGAGTCAGTTACTGTAGAAGTAGAGTCGGTTGTCGTAGAAGTAGACGTAGACTCCTCCGGAGTTGAAGAGCTAGTGGTGGTCGGTTCGCTTGTCGTAGAAGTAGAGTCGGTTGTCGTAGAAGTAGACGTAGACTCCTCCGGAGTTGTAGAGCTAGTGGTGGTCGGTTCGCTTGTTGTAGAAGTAGAGTCAGTTGTCGTAGAAGTAGACGTAGACTCCTCCGGAGTTGTAGAGCTAGTGGTGGTCGGTTCGCTTGTTGTAGAAAAAGAGTCGGTTGTCGTAGAAGTAGACGTAGACTCCTCCGGAGTTGTAGAGCTAGTGGTGGTCGGTTCGCTTGTTGTAGAAGTAGAGTCAGTTACTGTAGAAGTAGAGTCGGTTGTCGTAGAAGTAGACGTAGACTCCTCCGGAGTTGTAGAGCTAGTGGTGGTCGGTTCTCTTGTTGTAGAAGTAGAGTCAGTTACTTTAGAAGTAGAGTCGGTTGTCGTAGAAGTAGACGTAGACTCCTCCGGAGTTGAAGAGCTAGTGGTGGTCGGTTCGCTTGTTGTAGAAGTAGAGTCGGTTGTCGTAGAAGTAGACGTAGACTCCTCCGGAGTTGTAGAGCTAGTGGTGGTCGGTTCGCTTGTTGTAGAAGTAGAGTCAGTTGTCGTAGAAGTAGACGTAGACTCCTCCGGAGTTGTAGAGCTAGTGGTGGTCGGTTCGCTTGTTGTAGAAGTAGAGTCAGTTACTGTAGAAGTAGAGTCGGTTGTCGTAGAAGTAGACGTAGACTCCTCCGGAGTTGTAGAGCTAGTGGTGGTCGGTTCGCTTGTTGTAGAAGTAGAGTCGGTTGTCGTAGAAGTAAACGTAGACTCCTCCGAAGTTGTAGAGCTAGTGGTGGTCGGTTCGCTTGTTGTAGAAGTAGAGTCAGTTACTGAAGTAGTAGAGTCGGTTGTCGTAGAAGTAGATGTAGACTCCCCCGGAGTTGTAGAGCTAGTGGTGGTCGGTTCGCTTGTTGTAGAAGTAGAGTCGGTTGTCGTAGAAGTAGACGTAGACACCTCCGGAGTTGTAGAGCTAGTGGTGGTCAGTTCGCTTGTTGTAGAAGTAGAGTCGGTTGTCGTAGAAGTAGACGTAGACTCCTCCGGAGTTGTAGAGCTAGTGGTGGTCGGTTCGCTTGTTGTAGAAGTAGAGTCAGTTACTGTAGTAGTAGAGTCGGTTGTCGTAGAAGTAGACGTAGACTCCTCCGGAGTTGTAGAGCTAGTGGTGGTCGGTTCGCTTGTTGTAGAAGTAGAGTCGGTTGTCGTAGAAGTAGACGTAGACTCCTCCGGAGTTGAAGAGCTAGTGGTGGTCGGTTCGCTTGTTGTAGAAGTAGAGTCAGTTACTGTAGAAGTAGAGTCGGTTGTCGTAGAAGTAGACGTAGACTCCTCCGGAGTTGTAGAGCTAGTGATGGTCGGTTCGCTTGTTGTAGAAGTAGAGTCAGTTACTGTAGAAGTAGAGTCGGTTGTCGTAGAAGTAGACGTAGACGCCTCCGGAGTTGAAGAGCTAGTGGTGGTCGGTTCGCTTGTTGTAGAAGTATAGTCAGTTACTGTAGAAGTAGAGTCGGTTGTCGTAGAAGTAGACGTAGACGCCTCCGGAGTTATAGAGCTAGTGGTGGTTGGTTCGCTTGTTGTAGAAGTAGAGTCAGTTACTGTAGAAGTAGAGTCGGTTGTCGTAGAAGTAGACGTAGACTCCTCCGGAGTTGAAGAGCTGGTGGTGGTCGGTTCGCTTGTTGTAGAAGTAGAGTCGGTTGTCGTAGAAGTAGACGTAGACTCCTCCGGAGTTGTAGAGCTAGTGGTGGTCGGTTCGCTTGTTGTAGAAGTAGAGTCGGTTGTCGTAGAAGTAAACGTAGACTCCTCCGAAGTTGTAGAGCTAGTGGTGGTCGGTTCGCTTGTTGTAGAAGTAGAGTCGGTTGTCGTAGAAGTAGACGTAGACTCCTCCGGAGTTGAAGAGCTGGTGGTGGTCGGTTCGCTTGTTGTAGAAGTAGAGTCGGTTGTCGTAGATGTAGACGTAGACTCCTCCGGAGTTGTAGAGCTAGTGGTGGTCGGTTCGCTTGTTGTAGAAGTAGAGTCAGTTACTGTAGAAGTAGAGTCGGTTGTCGTAGAAGTAGACGTAGACTCCTCCGGAGTTGTAGAGCTAGTGGTGGTCGGTTCGCTTGTTGTAGAAGTAGAGTCGGTTGTCGTAGAAGTAAACGTAGACTCCTCCGACGTTGTAGAGCTAGTGGTGGTCGGTTCGCTTGTTGTAGAAGTAGAGTCGGTTGTCGTAGAAGTAGACGTAGACTCCTCCGGAGTTGAAGAGCTAGTGGTGGTCGGTTCGCTTGTTGTAGAAGTAGAGTCGGTTGTCGTAGAAGTAGACGTAGACTCCTCCGGAGTTGTAGAGCTAGTGGTGATCGGTTCGCTTGTTGTAGAAGTAGAGTCAGTTACTGTAGTAGTAGAGTCGGTTGTCGTAGAAGTAGACGTAGACTCCTCCGGAGTTGTAGAGCTAGTGGTGGTCGGTTCGCTTGTCGTAGAAGTAGAGTCGGTTGTCGTAGAAGTAGACGTAGACTCCTCCGGAGTTGTAGAGCTAGTGGTGGTCGGTTCGCTTGTTGTAGAAGTAGAGTCGGTTGTCGTAGAAGTAGACGTAGACTCCTCCGGAGTTGAAGAGCTAGTGGTGGTCGGTTCGCTTGTTGTAGAAGTAGAGTCAGTTACTGTAGAAGTAGAGTCGGTTGTCGTAGAAGTAGACGTAGACTCCTCCGGAGTTGTAGAGCTAGTGATGGTCGGTTCGCTTGTTGTAGAAGTAGAGTCAGTTACTGTAGAAGAAGAGTCGGTTGTCGTAGAAGTAGACGTAGACTCCTCCGAAGTTGTAGAACTAGTGGTGGTCGGTTCGCTTGTTGTAGAAGTAGAGTCAGTAACTGTAGAAGTAGAGTCGGTTGTCGTAGAAGTAGACGTAGACTCCTCCGGAGTTGTAGAGCTAGTGGTGGTCGGTTCGCTTGTTGTAGAAGTAGAGTCAGTTACTGTAGTAGTAGAGTCGGTTGTCGTAGAAGTAGACGTAGACTCCTCCGGAGTTGTAGAGCTAGTGGTGGTCGGTTCGCTTGTCGTAGAAGTAGAGTCGGTTGTCGTAGAAGTAGACGTAGACTCCTCCGGAGTTGTAGAGCTAGTGGTGGTCGGTTCGCTTGTTGTAAAAGTAGAGTCGGTTGTCGTAGAAGTAGACGTAGACTCCTCCGGAGTTGTAGAGCTAGTGGTGGTCGGTTCGCTTGTTGTAGAAGTAGAGTCGGTTGTCGTAGAAGTAGACGTAGACTCCTCCGGAGTTGTAGAGCTAGTGGTGGTCGGTTCGCTTGTTGTAGAAGTAGAGTCAGTTACTGTAGAAGTAGAGTCGGTTGTCGTAGAAGTAGACGTAGACGCCTCCGGAGTTGTAGAGCTAGTGGTGGTCGGTTCGCTTGTTGTAGAAGTAGAGTCAGTTACTGTAGTAGTAGAGTCGGTTGTCGTAGAAGTAGATGTAGACTGCTCCGGAGTTGTAGAGCTAGTGGTGGTCGGTTCGCTTGTTGTAGAAGTAGAGTCGGTTGTCGTAGAAGTAGACGTAGACTCCTCCGGAGTTGTAGAGCTAGTGGTGGTCTGTTCGCTTGTTGTAGAAGTAGAGTCAGTTACTGTAGTAGTAGAGTCGGTTGTCGTAGAAGTAGACGTAGACTCCTCCGGAGTTGTAGAGCTAGTGGTGGTCGGTTCGCTTGTCGTAGAAGTAGAGTCGGTTGTCGTAGAAGTAGACGTAGACTCCTCCGGAGTTGAAGAGCTAGTGGTGGTCGGTTCGCTTGTTGTAGAAGTAGAGTCGGTTGTCGTAGAAGTAGACGTAGACTCCTCCGGAGTTGTAGAGCTAGTGGTGGTCGGATCGCTTGTTGTAGAAGTAGAGTCGGTTGTCGTAGAAATAAACGTAGACTCCTCCGAAGTTGTAGAGCTAGTGGTGGTCGGTTCGCTTGTTGTAGAAGTAGAGTCAGTTACTGTAGAAGTAGAGTCGGTTGTCGTAGAAGTAGACGTAGACTCCTCCGGAGTTGAAGAGCTAGTGGTGGTCGGTTCGCTTGTCGTAGAAGTAGAGTCGGTTGTCGTAGAAGTAGACGTAGACTCCTCCGGAGTTGTAGAGCTAGTGGTGGTCGGTTCGCTTGTTGTAGAAGTAGAGTCAGTTGTCGTAGAAGTAGACGTAGACTCCTCCGGAGTTGTAGAGCTAGTGGTGGTCGGTTCGCTTGTTGTAGAAAAAGAGTCGGTTGTCGTAGAAGTAGACGTAGACTCCTCCGGAGTTGTAGAGCTAGTGGTGGTCGGTTCGCTTGTTGTAGAAGTAGAGTCAGTTACTGTAGAAGTAGAGTCGGTTGTCGTAGAAGTAGACGTAGACTCCTCCGGAGTTGTAGAGCTAGTGGTGGTCGGTTCTCTTGTTGTAGAAGTAGAGTCAGTTACTTTAGAAGTAGAGTCGGTTGTCGTAGAAGTAGACGTAGACTCCTCCGGAGTTGAAGAGCTAGTGGTGGTCGGTTCGCTTGTTGTAGAAGTAGAGTCGGTTGTCGTAGAAGTAGACGTAGACTCCTCCGGAGTTGTAGAGCTAGTGGTGGTCGGTTCGCTTGTTATAGAAGTAGAGTCAGTTGTCGTAGAAGTAGACGTAGACTCCTCCGGAGTTGTAGAGCTAGTGGTGGTCGGTTCGCTTGTTGTAGAAGTAGAGTCAGTTACTGTAGAAGTAGAGTCGGTTGTCGTAGAAGTAGACGTAGACTCCTCCGGAGTTGTAGAGCTAGTGGTGGTCGGTTCGCTTGTTGTAGAAGTAGAGTCGGTTGTCGTAGAAGTAAACGTAGACTCCTCCGAAGTTGTAGAGCTAGTGGTGGTCGGTTCGCTTGTTGTAGAAGTAGAGTCAGTTACTGAAGTAGTAGAGTCGGTTGTCGTAGAAGTAGATGTAGACTCCCCCGGAGTTGTAGAGCTAGTGGTGGTCGGTTCGCTTGTTGTAGAAGTAGAGTCGGTTGTCGTAGAAGTAGACGTAGACACCTCCGGAGTTGTAGAGCTAGTGGTGGTCGGTTCGCTTGTTGTAGAAGTAGAGTCGGTTGTCGTAGAAGTAGACGTAGACTCCTCCGGAGTTGTAGAGCTAGTGGTGGTCGGTTCGCTTGTTGTAGAAGTAGAGTCAGTCACTGTAGTAGTAGAGTCGGTTGTCGTAGAAGTAGACGTAGACTCCTCCGGAGTTGTAGAGCTAGTGGTGGTCGGTTCGCTTGTTGTAGAAGTAGAGTCGGTTGTCGTAGAAGTAGACGTAGACACCTCCGGAGTTGTAGAGCTAGTGGTGGTCGGTTCGCTTGTTGTAGAAGTAGAGTCGGTTGTCGTAGAAGTAGACGTAGACTCCTCCGAAGTTGTAGAGCTAGTGGTGATCGGTTCGCTTGTTGTAGAAGTAGAGTCAGTTACTGTAGTAGTAGAGTCGGTTGTCGTAGAAGTAGACGTAGACTCCTCCGGAGTTGTAGAGCTAGTGGTGGTCGGTTCGCTTGTCGTAGAAGTAGAGTCGGTTGTCGTAGAAGTAGACGTAGACTCCTCCGGAGTTGTAGAGCTAGTGGTGGTCGGTTCGCTTGTTGTAGAAGTAGAGTCGGTTGTCGTAGAAGAAGACGTAGACTCCTCCGGAGTTGAAGAGCTAGTGGTGGTCGGTTCGCTTGTTGTAGAAGTAGAGTCAGTTACTGTAGAAGTAGAGTCGGTTGTCGTAGAAGTAGACGTAGACTCCTCCGGAGTTGTAGAGCTAGTGATGGTCGGTTCGCTTGTTGTAGAAGTAGAGTCAGTTACTGTAGAAGTAGAGTCGGTTGTCGTAGAAGTAGACGTAGACGCCTCCGGAGTTGTAGAGCTAGTGGTGGTCGGTTCGCTTGTTGTAGAAGTATAGTCAGTTACTGTAGAAGTAGAGTCGGTTGTCGTAGAAGTAGACGTAGACGCCTCCGGAGTTATAGAGCTAGTGGTGGTTGGTTCGCTTGTTGTAGAAGTAGAGTCAGTTACTGTAGAAGTAGAGTCGGTTGTCGTAGAAGTAGACGTAGACTCCTCCGGAGTTGAAGAGCTGGTGGTGGTCGGTTCGCTTGTTGTAGAAGTAGAGTCGGTTGTCGTAGAAGTAGACGTAGACTCCTCCGGAGTTGTAGAGCTAGTGGTGGTCGGTTCGCTTGTTGTAGAAGTAGAGTCGGTTGTCGTAGAAGTAAACGTAGACTCCTCCGAAGTTGTAGAGCTAGTGGTGGTCGGTTCGCTTGTTGTAGAAGTAGAGTCGGTTGTCGTAGAAGTAGACGTAGACTCCTCCGGAGTTGAAGAGCTGGTGGTGGTCGGTTCGCTTGTTGTAGAAGTAGAGTCGGTTGTCGTAGATGTAGACGTAGACTCCTCCGGAGTTGTAGAGCTAGTGGTGGTCGGTTCGCTTGTTGTAGAAGTAGAGTCAGTTACTGTAGAAGTAGAGTCGGTTGTCGTAGAAGTAGACGTAGACTCCTCCGGAGTTGTAGAGCTAGTGGTGGTCGGATCGCTTGTTGTAGAAGTAGAGTCGGTTGTCGTAGAAATAAACGTAGACTCCTCCGAAGTTGTAGAGCTAGTGGTGGTCGGTTCGCTTGTTGTAAAAGTAGAGTCAGTTACTGTAGAAGTAGAGTCGGTTGTCGTAGAAGTAGACGTAGACTCCTCCGGAGTTGAAGAGCTAGTGGTGGTCGGTTCGCTTGTCGTAGAAGTAGAGTCGGTTGTCGTAGAAGTAGACGTAGACTCCTCCGGAGTTGTAGAGCTAGTGGTGGTCGGTTCGCTTGTTGTAGAAGTAGAGTCAGTTGTCGTAGAAGTAGACGTAGACTCCTCCGGAGTTGTAGAGCTAGTGGTGGTCGGTTCGCTTGTTGTAGAAAAAGAGTCGGTTGTCGTAGAAGTAGACGTAGACTCCTCCGGAGTTGTAGAGCTAGTGGTGGTCGGTTCGCTTGTTGTAGAAGTAGAGTCAGTTACTGTAGAAGTAGAGTCGGTTGTCGTAGAAGTAGACGTAGACTCCTCCGGAGTTGTAGAGCTAGTGGTGGTCGGTTCTCTTGTTGTAGAAGTAGAGTCAGTTACTTTAGAAGTAGAGTCGGTTGTCGTAGAAGTAGACGTAGACTCCTCCGGAGTTGAAGAGCTAGTGGTGGTCGGTTCGCTTGTTGTAGAAGTAGAGTCGGTTGTCGTAGAAGTAGACGTAGACTCCTCCGGAGTTGTAGAGCTAGTGGTGGTCGGATCGCTTGTTGTAGAAGTAGAGTCGGTTGTCGTAGAAATAAACGTAGACTCCTCCGAAGTTGTAGAGCTAGTGGTGGTCGGTTCGCTTGTTGTAGAAGTAGAGTCAGTTACTGTAGAAGTAGAGTCGGTTGTCGTAGAAGTAGACGTAGACTCCTCCGGAGTTGAAGAGCTAGTGGTGGTCGGTTCGCTTGTCGTAGAAGTAGAGTCGGTTGTCGTAGAAGTAGACGTAGACTCCTCCGGAGTTGTAGAGCTAGTGGTGGTCGGTTCGCTTGTTGTAGAAGTAGAGTCAGTTGTCGTAGAAGTAGACGTAGACTCCTCCGGAGTTGTAGAGCTAGTGGTGGTCGGTTCGCTTGTTGTAGAAAAAGAGTCGGTTGTCGTAGAAGTAGACGTAGACTCCTCCGGAGTTGTAGAGCTAGTGGTGGTCGGTTCGCTTGTTGTAGAAGTAGAGTCAGTTACTGTAGAAGTAGAGTCGGTTGTCGTAGAAGTAGACGTAGACTCCTCCGGAGTTGTAGAGCTAGTGGTGGTCGGTTCTCTTGTTGTAGAAGTAGAGTCAGTTACTTTAGAAGTAGAGTCGGTTGTCGTAGAAGTAGACGTAGACTCCTCCGGAGTTGAAGAGCTAGTGGTGGTCGGTTCGCTTGTTGTAGAAGTAGAGTCGGTTGTCGTAGAAGTAGACGTAGACTCCTCCGGAGTTGTAGAGCTAGTGGTGGTCGGTTCGCTTGTTGTAGAAGTAGAGTCAGTTGTCGTAGAAGTAGACGTAGACTCCTCCGGAGTTGTAGAGCTAGTGGTGGTCGGTTCGCTTGTTGTAGAAGTAGAGTCAGTTACTGTAGAAGTAGAGTCGGTTGTCGTAGAAGTAGACGTAGACTCCTCCGGAGTTGTAGAGCTAGTGGTGGTCGGTTCGCTTGTTGTAGAAGTAGAGTCGGTTGTCGTAGAAGTAAACGTAGACTCCTCCGAAGTTGTAGAGCTAGTGGTGGTCGGTTCGCTTGTTGTAGAAGTAGAGTCAGTTACTGAAGTAGTAGAGTCGGTTGTCGTAGAAGTAGATGTAGACTCCCCCGGAGTTGTAGAGCTAGTGGTGGTCGGTTCGCTTGTTGTAGAAGTAGAGTCGGTTGTCGTAGAAGTAGACGTAGACACCTCCGGAGTTGTAGAGCTAGTGGTGGTCGGTTCGCTTGTTGTAGAAGTAGAGTCGGTTGTCGTAGAAGTAGACGTAGACTCCTCCGGAGTTGTAGAGCTAGTGGTGGTCGGTTCGCTCGTTGTAGAAGTAGAGTCAGTTACTGTAGTAGTAGAGTCGGTTGTCGTAGAAGTAGACGTAGACTCCTCCGGAGTTGTAGAGCTAGTGGTGGTCGGTTCGCTTGTTGTAGAAGTAGAGTCGGTTGTCGTAGAAGTAGACGTAGACTCCTCCGGAGTTGAAGAGCTAGTGGTGGTCGGTTCGCTTGTTGTAGAAGTAGAGTCAGTTACTGTAGAAGTAGAGTCGGTTGTCGTAGAAGTAGACGTAGACTCCTCCGGAGTTGTAGAGCTAGTGATGGTCGGTTCGCTTGTTGTAGAAGTAGAGTCAGTTACTGTAGAAGTAGAGTCGGTTGTCGTAGAAGTAGACGTAGACGCCTCCGGAGTTGAAGAGCTAGTGGTGGTCGGTTCGCTTGTTGTAGAAGTATAGTCAGTTACTGTAGAAGTAGAGTCGGTTGTCGTAGAAGTAGACGTAGACGCCTCCGGAGTTGTAGAGCTAGTGGTGGTCGGTTCGCTTGTTGTAGAAGTAGAGTCGGTTGTCGTAGAAGTAGACGTAGACTCCTCCGGAGTTGTAGAGCTAGTGGTGGTCGGTTCGCTTGTTGTAGAAGTAGAGTCAGTTACTGTAGAAGTAGAGTCGGTTGTCGTAGAAGTAGACGTAGACGCCTCCGGAGTTGTAGAGCTAGTGGTGGTCGGTTCGCTTGTTGTAGAAGTAGAGTCAGTTACTGTAGAAGTAGAGTCGGTTGTCGTAGAAGTAGACGTAGACGCCTCCGGAGTTATAGAGCTAGTGGTGGTCGGTTCGCTTGTTGTAGAAGTAGAGTCACTTACTGTAGAAGTAGAGTCGGTTGTCGTAGAAGTAGACGTAGACTCCTCCGGAGTTGTAGAGCTAGTGGTGGTCGGTTCGCTTGTTGTAGAAGTAGAGTCGGTTGTCGTAGAAGTAGACGTAGACTCCTCCGGAGTTGTAGAGCTAGTGGTGGTCGGTTCGCTTGTTGTAGAAGTAGAGTCAGTTACTGTAGAAGTAGAGTCGGTTGTCGTAGAAGTAGACGTAGACTCCTCCGGAGTTGTAGAGCTAGTGGTGGTCGGTTCGCTTGTTGTAGAAGTAGAGTCAGTTACTGTAGAAGTAGAGTCGGTTGTCGAAGAAGTAGACGTAGACTCCTCCGGAGTTGTAGAGCTAGTGGTGGTCGGTTCGCTTGTTGTAGAAGTAGAGTCGGTTGTCGTAGAAGTAGACGTAGACTCCTCCGGAGTTGTAGAGCTAGTGGTGGTCGGTTCGCTTGTTGTAGAAGTAGAGTCGGTTGTCGTAGAAGTAAACGTAGACTCCTCCGAAGTTGTAGAGCTAGTGGTGGTCGGTTCGCTTGTTGTAGAAGTAGAGTCAGTTACTGTAGTAGTAGAGTCGGTTGTCGTAGAAGTAGATGTAGACTCCTCCGGAGTTGTAGAGCTAGTGGTGGTCGGTTCGCTTGTTGTAGAAGTAGAGTCGGTTGTCGTAGAAGTAGACGTAGACACCTCCGGAGTTGTAGAGCTAGTGGTGGTCGGTTCGCTTGTTGTAGAAGTAGAGTCGGTTGTCGTAGAAGTAGACGTAGACTCCTCCGGAGTTGTAGAGCTAGTGGTGGTCGGTTCGCTTGTTGTAGAAGTAGAGTCAGTTACTGTAGTAGTAGAGTCGGTTGTCGTAGAAGTAGACGTAGACTCCTCCGGAGTTGTAGAGCTAGTGGTGGTCGGTTCGCTTGTCGTAGAAGTAGAGTCGGTTGTCGTAGAAGTAGACGTAGACTCCTCCGGAGTTGTAGAGCTAGTGGTGGTCGGTTCGCTTGTTGTAGAAGTAGAGTCGGTTGTCGTAGAAGAAGACGTAGACTCCTCCGGAGTTGTAAAGCTAGTGGTGGTCGGTTCGCTTGTTGTAGAAGTAGAGTCAGTTACTGTAGAAGTAGAGTCGGTTGTCGTAGAAGTAGACGTAGACTCCTCCGGAGTTGTAGAGCTAGTGGTGGTCGGTTCGCTTGTTGTAGAAGTAGAGTCGGTTGTCGTAGAAGTAAACGTAGACTCCTCCGACGTTGTAGAGCTAGTGGTGGTCGGTTCGCTTGTTGTAGAAGTAGAGTCGGTTGTCGTAGAAGTAGACGTAGACTCCTCCGGAGTTGAAGAGCTAGTGGTGGTCGGTTCGCTTGTTGTAGAAGTAGAGTCAGTTACTGTAGAAGTAGAGTCGGTTGTCGTAGAAGTAGACGTAGACTCCTCCGGAGTTGTAGAGCTAGTGATGGTCGGTTCGCTTGTTGTAGAAGTAGAGTCAGTTACTGTAGAAGTAGAGTCGGTTGTCGTAGAAGTAGACGTAGACGCCTCCGGAGTTGTAGAGCTAGTGGTGGTCGGTTCGCTTGTTGTAGAAGTATAGTCAGTTACTGTAGAAGTAGAGTCGGTTGTCGTAGAAGTAGACGTAGACGCCTCCGGAGTTATAGAGCTAGTGGTGGTTGGTTCGCTTGTTGTAGAAGTAGAGTCAGTTACTGTAGAAGTAGAGTCGGTTGTCGTTGAAGTAGACGTAGACTCCTCCGGAGTTGTAGAGCTAGTGGTGGTCGGTTCGCTTGTTGTAGAAGTAGAGTCGGTTGTCGTAGAAGTAGACGTAGACTCCTCCGGAGTTGTAGAGCTAGTGGTGGTCGGTTCGCTTGTTGTAGAAGTAGAGTCAGTTACTGTAGAAGTAGAGTCGGTTGCCGTAGAAGTAGACGTAGACGCCTCCGGAGTTGTAGAGCTAGTGGTGGTCGGTTCGCTTGTTGTAGAAGTCGAGTCAGTTACTGTAGAAGTAGAGTCGGTTGTCGTAGAAGTAGACGTAGACGCCTCCGGAGTTGTAGAGCTAGTGGTGGTCGGTTCGCTTGTTGTAGAAGTAGAGTCGGTTGTCGTAGAAGTAGACGTAGACTCCTCCGGAGTTGTAGAGCTAGTGGTGGTCGGTTCGCTTGTTGTAGAAGTAGAGTCAGTTACTGTAGAAGTAGAGTCGGTTGTCGTAGAAGTAGACGTAGACGCCTCCGGAGTTGTTGAGCTAGTGGTGGTCGGTTCGCTTGTTGTAGAAGTAGAGTCAGTTACTGTAGAAGTAGAGTCGGTTGTCGTAGAAGTAGACGTAGACGCCTCCGGAGTTATAGAGCTAGTGGTGGTCGGTTCGCTTGTTGTAGAAGTAGAGTCACTTACTGTAGAAGTAGAGTCGGTTGTCGTAGAAGTAGACGTAGACTCCTCCGGAGTTGTAGAGCTAGTGGTGGTCGGTTCGCTTGTTGTAGAAGTAGAGTCGGTTGTCGTAGAAGTAGACGTAGACTCCTCCGGAGTTGTAGAGCTAGTGGTGGTCGGTTCGCTTGTTGTAGAAGTAGAGTCAGTTACTGTAGAAGTAGAGTCGGTTGTCGTAGAAGTAGACGTAGACTCCTCCGGAGTTGTAGAGCTAGTGGTGGTCGGTTCGCTTGTTGTAGAAGTAGAGTCAGTTACTGTAGAAGTAGAGTCGGTTGTCGAAGAAGTAGACGTAGACTCCTCCGGAGTTGTAGAGCTAGTGGTGGTCGGTTCGCTTGTTGTAGAAGTAGAGTCGGTTGTCGTAGAAGTAGACGTAGACTCCTCCGGAGTTGTAGAGCTAGTGGTGGTCGGTTCGCTTGTTGTAGAAGTAGAGTCGGTTGTCGTAGAAGTAAACGTAGACTCCTCCGAAGTTGTAGAGCTAGTGGTGGTCGGTTCGCTTGTTGTAGAAGTAGAGTCAGTTACTGTAGTAGTAGAGTCGGTTGTCGTAGAAGTAGATGTAGACTCCTCCGGAGTTGTAGAGCTAGTGGTGGTCGGTTCGCTTGTTGTAGAAGTAGAGTCGGTTGTCGTAGAAGTAGACGTAGACACCTCCGGAGTTGTAGAGCTAGTGGTGGTCGGTTCGCTTGTTGTAGAAGTAGAGTCGGTTGTCGTAGAAGTAGACGTAGACTCCTCCGGAGTTGTAGAGCTAGTGGTGGTCGGTTCGCTTGTTGTAGAAGTAGAGTCAGTTACTGTAGTAGTAGAGTCGGTTGTCGTAGAAGTAGACGTAGACTCCTCCGGAGTTGTAGAGCTAGTGGTGGTCGGTTCGCTTGTCGTAGAAGTAGAGTCGGTTGTCGTAGAAGTAGACGTAGACTCCTCCGGAGTTGTAGAGCTAGTGGTGGTCGGTTCGCTTGTTGTAGAAGTAGAGTCGGTTGTCGTAGAAGAAGACGTAGACTCCTCCGGAGTTGTAAAGCTAGTGGTGGTCGGTTCGCTTGTTGTAGAAGTAGAGTCAGTTACTGTAGAAGTAGAGTCGGTTGTCGTAGAAGTAGACGTAGACTCCTCCGGAGTTGTAGAGCTAGTGCTGGTCGGTTCGCTTGTTGTAGAAGTAGAGTCGGTTGTCGTAGAAGTAAACGTAGACTCCTCCGACGTTGTAGAGCTAGTGGTGGTCGGTTCGCTTGTTGTAGAAGTAGAGTCGGTTGTCGTAGAAGTAGACGTAGACTCCTCCGGAGTTGTAGAGCTAGTGGTGGTCGGTTCGCTTGTTGTAGAAGTAGAGTCAGTTACTGTAGAAGTAGAGTCGGTTGCCGTAGAAGTAGACGTAGACGCCTCCGGAGTTGTAGAGCTAGTGGTGGTCGGTTCGCTTGTTGTAGAAGTCGAGTCAGTTACTGTAGAAGTAGAGTCGGTTGTCGTAGAAGTAGACGTAGACGCCTCCGGAGTTGTAGAGCTAGTGGTGGTCGGTTCGCTTGTTGTAGAAGTAGAGTCGGTTGTCGTAGAAGTAGACGTAGACTCCTCCGGAGTTGTAGAGCTAGTGGTGGTCGGTTCGCTTGTTGTAGAAGTAGAGTCAGTTACTGTAGAAGTAGAGTCGGTTGTCGTAGAAGTAGACGTAGACTCCTCCAGAGTTGTAGAGCTAGTGGTGGTTGGTTCGCTTGTTGTAGAAGTAGAGTCGGTTGTCGTAGAAGTAGACGTAGACTCCTCCGGAGTTGTAAAGCTAGTGGTGGTCGGTTCGCTTGTTGTAGAAGTAGAGTCAGTTACTGTAGAAGTAGAGTCGGTTGTCGTAGAAGTAGACGTAGACGCCTCCGGAGTTGTAGAGCTAGTGGTGGTCGGTTCGCTTGTTGTAGAAGTAGAGTCAGTTACTGTAGAAGTAGAGTCGGTTGTCGTAGAAGTAGACGTAGACGCCTCCGGAGTTATAGAGCTAGTGGTGGTCGGTTCGCTTGTTGTAGAAGTAGAGTCACTTACTGTAGAAGTAGAGTCGGTTGTCGTAGAAGTAGACGTAGACTCCTCCGGAGTTGTAGAGCTAGTGGTGGTCGGTTCGCTTGTTGTAGAAGTAGAGTCGGTTGTCGTAGAAGTAGACGTAGACTCCTCCGGAGTTGTAGAGCTAGTGGTGGTCGGTTCGCTTGTTGTAGAAGTAGAGTCAGTTACTGTAGAAGTAGAGTCGGTTGTCGTAGAAGTAGACGTAGACTCCTCCGGAGTTCTAGAGCTAGTGGTGGTCGGTTCGCTTGTTGTAGAAGTAGAGTCGGTTGTCGTAGAAGTAGACGTAGACTCCTCCGGAGTTGTAAAGCTAGTGGTGGTCGGTTCGCTTGTTGTAGTAGTAGAGTCAGTTACTGTAGAAGTAGAGTCGGTTGTCGTAGAAGTAGACGTAGACGCCTCCGGAGTTGTAGAGCTAGTGGTGGTCGGTTCGCTTGTTGTAGAAGTAGAGTCAGTTACTGTAAAAGTAGAGTCGGTTGTCGTAGAAGTAGACGTAGACGCCTCCGGAGTTATAGAGCTAGTGGTGGTCGGTTCGCTTGTTGTAGAAGTAGAGTCAGTTACTGTAGAAGTAGAGTCGGTTGTCGTAGAAGTAGACGTAGACTCCTCCGGAGTTGTAGAGCTAGTGGTGGTCGGTTCGCTTGGTGTAGAAGTAGAGTCGGTTGTCGTAGAAGTAGACGTAGACTCCTCCGGAGTTGTAGAGCTAGTGGTGGTCGGTTCTCTTGTTGTAGAAGTAGAGTCAGTTACTTTAGAAGTAGAGTCGGTTGTCGTAGAAGTAGACGTAGACTCCTCCGGAGTTGAAGAGCTAGTGGTGGTCGGTTCGCTTGTTGTAGAAGTAGAGTCGATTGTCGTAGAAGTAGACGTAGACTCCTCCGGAGTTGTAGAGCTAGTGGTGGTCGGTTCGCTTGTTGTAGAAGTAGAGTCGGTTGTCGTAGAAGTAGACGTAGACTCCTCCGGAGTTGTAGAGCTAGTGGTGGTCGGTTCGCTTGGTGTAGAAGTAGAGTCGGTTGTCGTAGAAGTAGACGTAGACTCCTCCGGAGTTGTAGAGCTAGTGGTGGTCGGTTCTCTTGTTGTAGAAGTAGAGTCAGTTACTGTAGAAGTAGAGTCGGTTGTCGTAGAAGTAGACGTAGACGCCTCCGGAGTTGTAGAGCTAGTGGTGGTCGGTTCGCTTGTTGTAGAAGTAGAGTCAGTTACTGTAGAAGTAGAGTCGGTTGTCGTAGAAGTAGACGTAGACGCCTCCGGAGTTATAGAGCTAGTGGTGGTCGGTTCGCTTGTTGTAGAAGTAGAGTCACTTACTGTAGAAGTAGAGTCGGTTGTCGTAGAAGTAGACGTAGACTCCTCCGGAGTTGTAGAGCTAGTGGTGGTCGGTTCGCTTGTTGTAGAAGTAGAGTCGGTTGTCGTAGAAGTAGACGTAGACTCCTCCGGAGTTGTAGAGCTAGTGGTGGTCGGTTCGCTTGTTGTAGAAGTAGAGTCAGTTACTGTAGAAGTAGAGTCGGTTGTCGTAGAAGTAGACGTAGACTCCTCCGGAGTTCTAGAGCTAGTGGTGGTCGGTTCGCTTGTTGTAGAAGTAGAGTCGGTTGTCGTAGAAGTAGACGTAGACTCCTCCGGAGTTGTAAAGCTAGTGGTGGTCGGTTCGCTTGTTGTAGTAGTAGAGTCAGTTACTGTAGAAGTAGAGTCGGTTGTCGTAGAAGTAGACGTAGACGCCTCCGGAGTTGTAGAGCTAGTGGTGGTCGGTTCGCTTGTTGTAGAAGTAGAGTCAGTTACTGTAAAAGTAGAGTCGGTTGTCGTAGAAGTAGACGTAGACGCCTCCGGAGTTATAGAGCTAGTGGTGGTCGGTTCGCTTGTTGTAGAAGTAGAGTCAGTTACTGTAGAAGTAGAGTCGGTTGTCGTAGAAGTAGACGTAGACTCCTCCGGAGTTGTAGAGCTAGTGGTGGTCGGTTCGCTTGGTGTAGAAGTAGAGTCGGTTGTCGTAGAAGTAGACGTAGACTCCTCCGGAGTTGTAGAGCTAGTGGTGGTCGGTTCTCTTGTTGTAGAAGTAGAGTCAGTTACTTTAGAAGTAGAGTCGGTTGTCGTAGAAGTAGACGTAGACTCCTCCGGAGTTGAAGAGCTAGTGGTGGTCGGTTCGCTTGTTGTAGAAGTAGAGTCGATTGTCGTAGAAGTAGACGTAGACTCCTCCGGAGTTGTAGAGCTAGTGGTGGTCGGTTCGCTTGTTGTAGAAGTAGAGTCGGTTGTCGTAGAAGTAGACGTCGACTCCTCCGGAGTTGTAGAGCTAGTGGTGGTCGGTTCGCTTGTTGTAGAAGTAGAGTCAGTTACTGTAGAAGTAGAGTCGGTTGTCGTAGAAGTAGACGTAGACTCCTCCGGAGTTGTAGAGCTAGTGGTGGTCGGTTCGCTTGTTGTAGAAGTAGAGTCAGTTACTGTAGAAGTAGAGTCGGTTGTCGTAGAAATAGACGTAGACTCCTCCGGAGTTGAAGAGCTAGTGGTGGTCGGTTCGCTTGTCGTAGAAGTAGAGTCAGTTACTGTAGAAGTAGAGTCGGTTGTCGTAGAAGTAGACGTAGACGCCTCAGAGCTAGTGGTGGTCGGTTCGCTTGTTGTAGAAGTAGAGTCGGTTGTCGTAGAAGTAGACGTAGACTCCTCCGGAGTTGTAGAGCTAGTGGTGGTCGGTTCGCTTGTTGTAGAAGTAGAGTCAGTTACTGTAGAAGTAGAGTCGGTTGTCGTAGAAGTAGACGTAGACTCCTCCGGAGTTGAAGAGCTGGTGGTGGTCGGTTCGCTTGTTGTAGAAGTAGAGTCGTTTGTCGTAGATGTAGACGTAGACTCCTCCGGAGTTGTAGAGCTAGTGGTGGTCGGTTCGCTTGTTGTAGAAGTAGAGTCGGTTGTCGTAGAAGTAAACGTAGACTCCTCCGGAGTTGTAGAGCTAGTGGTGGTCGGTTCGCTTGTTGTAGAAGTAGAGTCGGTTGTCGTAGAAGTAGACGTAGACTCCTCCGGAGTTGTAGAGCTAGTGGTGGTCGGTTCGCTTGTTGTAGAAGTAGAGTCGGTTGTCGTAGAAGTAAACGTAGACTCCTCCGAAGTTGTAGAGCTAGTGGTGGTCGGTTCGCTTGTTGTAGAAGTAGAGTCGGTTGTCGTAGAAGTAGACGTAGACTCCTCCGGAGTTGAAGAGCTGGTGGTGGTCGGTTCGCTTGTTGTAGAAGTAGAGTCAGTTACTGTAGAAGTAGAGTCGGTTGTCGTAGAAGTAGACGTAGATGCCTCCGGAGTTATAGAGCTAGTGGTGGTCGGTTCGCTTGTTGTAGAAGTAGAGTCACTTACTGTAGAAGTAGAGTCGGTTGTCGTAGAAGTAGACGTAGACTCCTCCGGAGTTGTAGAGCTAGTGGTGGTCGGTTCGCTTGTTGTAGAAGTAGAGTCGGTTGTCGTAGAAGTAGACGTAGACTCCTCCGGAGTTGTAGAGCTAGTGGTGGTCGGTTCGCTTGTTGTAGAAGTAGAGTCAGTTACTGTAGAAGTAGAGTCGGTTGTCGTAGAAGTAGACGTAGACTCCTCCGGAGTTGTAGAGCTAGTGGTGGTCGGTTCGCTTGTTGTAGAAGTAGAGTCGGTTGTCGTAGAAGTAAACGTAGACTCCTCCGAAGTTGTAGAGCTAGTGGTGGTCGGTTCGCTTGTTGTAGAAGTAGAGTCGGTTGTCGTAGAAGTAGACGTAGACTCCTCCGGAGTTGAAGAGCTGGTGGTGGTCGGTTCGCTTGTTGTAGAAGTAGAGTCAGTAACTGTAGAAGTAGAGTCGGTTGTCGTTGAAGTAGACGTAGACTCCTCCGGAGTTGTAGAGCTAGTGGTGGTCGGTTCGCTTGTTGTAGAAGTAGAGTCAGTAACTGTAGAAGTAGAGTCGGTTGTCGTAGAAGTAGACGTAGACTCCTCCGGAGTTGAAGAGCTGGTGGTGGTCGGTTCGCTTGTTGTAGAAGTAGAGTCAGTAACTGTAGAAGTAGAGTCGGTTGTCGTTGAAGTAGACGTAGACTCCTCCGGAGTTCTAGAGCTAGTGGTGGTCGGTTCGCTTGTTGTAGAAGTAGAGTCGGTTGTCGTAGAAGTAGACGTAGACTCCTCCGGAGTTGTAAAGCTAGTGGTGGTCGGTTCGCTTGTTGTAGTAGTAGAGTCAGTTACTGTAGAAGTAGAGTCGGTTGTCGTAGAAGTAGACGTAGACGCCTCCGGAGTTGTAGAGCTAGTGGTGGTCGGTTCGCTTGTTGTAGAAGTAGAGTCAGTAACTGTAGAAGTAGAGTCGGTTGTCGTAGAAGTAGACGTAGACTCCTCCGGAGTTGTAGAGCTAGTGGTGGTCGGTTCGCTTGTTGTAGAAGTAGAGTCAGTTACTGTAGAAGTAGAGTCGGTTGTCGTAGAAGTAGACGTAGACTCCTCCGGAGTTGAAGAGCTGGTGGTGGTCGGTTCGCTTGTTGTAGAAGTAGAGTCGTTTGTCGTAGATGTAGACGTAGACTCCTCCGGAGTTGTAGAGCTAGTGGTGGTCGGTTCGCTTGTTGTAGAAGTAGAGTCGGTTGTCGTAGAAGTAAACGTAGACTCCTCCGGAGTTGTAGAGCTAGTGGTGGTCGGTTCGCTTGTTGTAGAAGTAGAGTCGGTTGTCGTAGAAGTAGACGTAGACTCCTCCGGAGTTGTAGAGCTAGTGGTGGTCGGTTCGCTTGTTGTAGAAGTAGAGTCGGTTGTCGTAGAAGTAAACGTAGACTCCTCCGAAGTTGTAGAGCTAGTGGTGGTCGGTTCGCTTGTTGTAGAAGTAGAGTCGGTTGTCGTAGAAGTAGACGTAGACTCCTCCGGAGTTGAAGAGCTGGTGGTGGTCGGTTCGCTTGTTGTAGAAGTAGAGTCAGTTACTGTAGAAGTAGAGTCGGTTGTCGTAGAAGTAGACGTAGATGCCTCCGGAGTTATAGAGCTAGTGGTGGTCGGTTCGCTTGTTGTAGAAGTAGAGTCACTTACTGTAGAAGTAGAGTCGGTTGTCGTAGAAGTAGACGTAGACTCCTCCGGAGTTGTAGAGCTAGTGGTGGTCGGTTCGCTTGTTGTAGAAGTAGAGTCGGTTGTCGTAGAAGTAGACGTAGACTCCTCCGGAGTTGTAGAGCTAGTGGTGGTCGGTTCGCTTGTTGTAGAAGTAGAGTCAGTTACTGTAGAAGTAGAGTCGGTTGTTGTAGAAGTAGACGTAGACTCCTCCGGAGTTGTAGAGCTAGTGGTGGTCGGTTCGCTTGTTGTAGAAGTAGAGTCGGTTGTCGTTGAAGTAGACGTAGACTCCTCCGGAGTTGTAGAGCTAGTGGTGGTCGGTTCGCTTGTTGTAGAAGTAGAGTCAGTTACTGTAGAAGTAGAGTCGGTTGTCGTAGAAGTAGACGTAGACTCCTCCGGAGTTGTAGAGCTAGTGGTGGTCGGTTCGCTTGTTGTAGAAGTAGAGTCGGTTGTCGTAGAAGTAGACGTAGACTCCTCCGGAGTTGTAGAGCTAGTGGTGGTCGGTTCGCTTGTTGTAGAAGTAGAGTCGGTTGTCGTTGAAGTAGGCGTAGACTCCTCCGGAGTTGAAGAGCTAGTGTTGGTCAGTTCGCTGGTAGTATAAGTAGAGTCAGTTACTGTAGAAGTAGAGTCGGTTGTCGTAAAAGTAGACGTAGACTCCTCCGGAGTTGTAGAGCTAGTGGTGGTCGGTTCGCTTGTTGTAGAAGTAGAGTCAGTTGTCGTAGAAGTAGACTTCTCCGTATTTATAGAACTAGTGGTGGTCAGTTCACTTGTTGTTGAGGATGTTTGTACTGTTGTAGGTTTCCGTATCGGACAAGTTTGTATATGACCTGAGTTTACTGTTTGGCAGCTTGTGCATACATAACACTGGACAGCTTCGGCTGTTATAGAAAAAAAACAACAAATGGAGATTTATACGGTATTTTTGCTGGGATGATTAGTAGATAGAGATGTCAATCGAATGAAGTTGAGTGGATAGTTTCAGGATTTCGAGATGAAGGATATAAAGAGCACTGTGTTCTTTATGTATGTCGTTTTGCACAGATTTTAGTTTATTTTCGGTGTTCGTGATACGGTGGTCACATTTATTTGAGACTTGAAATATAAAAATTGCTACACATTGTTATTTGAGAAGTTTTGTTTCATTATGGTAAAAATTGTACATATCTATGAACGACGTTATGTTTCATTTTAATAATTTCATTAATAAAAAAGTTATATCAATCTAATTAATCTATACATTTTACAATGCTGTGTCTTGAATAACATTCTAAACCACTGATCTTCTTCAGCCTCAAAATAGGAGGTCGTCGTCATTGTAAGTGTTAGGCATCGGGTAAGAAAGGATTATCTGAAATTCTATTCCTAAGGTTTGATAAGAGGGGCAAAGATTGTGTGGAACAGTGTATTTCCTTTATCTAATCTACTTTAAATGTTGCATTAACCTTCTTTAACAGAGTTGACCGAAGACACGTTTCGTTCTTTTTCCAAAATTCATTTCCTAACGTGGTTAAAATGGAGAGGTTAAAGTTATTTTGGGTACAGATATAATACCCAAAACCCATGTTTATATCAATTACTTCGAAGCAAAACAGTCCGAAAGCACTTATGCTTTTAATTTAAATTACATTTTATTTTGACAAATGTTTTAAATACTATTTACTTTTACTTATGTTAAATAATAATTAGTTGAGACAAAATATGGCTAAGACCAAAAAAGTAAAGCGGTGTTAAGCAATGCACTGAAACCGTTTTTTTGTGCTTTACTAAGGGTAAAATTGTTGCTATGATTTTGCACTGTAACCTAATGTTATAAAAATAAGGTAGCACTTTGATTAGACCCTTTCACGACACAATTCGGCATTTTTGTTAACAACTAATGAAGTTTGTTATGAGATCAACCTTGCGCTGCGTCTAATCGACTGACAAGGTAAGGCATAGTTTTGGTTTACATATGTGCGTAAGCTGTGTATAATTATGTACACGCTAAGGCAGCAATTTCCCAACTGCATTCCTCTTTACAATTTAAAAAAATATTAAAATACATTTCTTATGCCTGTATTTCTGTGTGCTGTGAGTTAATTTTATATAGGGCTCTTTTTATTTTGTCCATCTGTTTGTTTGCACTCATGAAGGTCCAAAATTACTGGACCGATTTCAATATTGATTCACCCTGAACAACGTGTTAAATATCGTGTACGCTGCGGAAGGACATCGATATTTGCAAAAAGTCAAAATACCATTATCTATAACTATTACATTTATGTCACAATGAATGTCCGAAACCACCAATTACATTAACCATGCCGTATCCTATATGTTAGTACAGCTTATTTATATGAACTGTCTTTGAGCAAAATTTAATTCTTCATTTAATTTTTTTTCATAGTTTTCCCTCCTAACTTATGCATTGAGGTATATCTAGCGACATGTCATGAATCATCACGAAATCTTTGATACTTAGTTTTTGAAGTCTTATGTTTTGCATAGGTTCGTTTTTGAACGTAGGTGCTTATTTGGAGACATGGATGTAAGATCGGAAGAGAATATGGACGTAATAAAGGGTAGAGCTGATGGGGAAGACATGGGCGTATGGTCGCAGGGTCGGGGGTAAGTTATGGTTGTAGACACAGGAGCAAACATGGCACTAGGCACGGGGGATATGGGCATGCAATAGAATATTTAAACTGATGGAGGTACAATTCTTTACATTGAAGGTATTTTGAAACTACTAAATGGATTTTAATTAAACTTGACTATGACTATAGTGCAAACTATGGAGTAGTTTCTTTCATGCATTTTATCCAAGTTTTTTTTCATAGTTACCTTGGGAGAGAGGATAAATGTTTATATATTATATTTGTAACTCCTGAGCGCGTTGTTCGATTCTTTTTTGTAAGATAGTCGCGGGTGACAGCTAAGTAAATCATGAAAATGACACAACTTGGACTTATTAGCTTAGCAAATGATCTTCATGTAATATTTTTTACACTTACCCGTACTATAAAAAATAAGTAGGTTATTACTACTACTTATTTTTTTATAGTACTGTTAGGTATAAATCGCTTGATTGGCTAGGACGGCACAACAACTGATTCTATGGAGTATTTTTGTTCCGGACCATTTTTTTATAATATATTCGATATTCAATGTACCAGGAAAATGTTTGCTGGGTTCAAAAGCATGTAGATAAACTAAATAATTACTTCACTTTTCGTGTATATAATAATAATACGTGTATATTTTTTTGTTATTTACGAATAAAAAATGATTAAGTATTTGCAAATATTTAACAATAATTTCTACTCACTTTTTATAATCACAGACATTATAACCACACACACAAGTAATATTGTTTTTAAATCCGTCATTTTCGGGCATATTCATTCCACTACATATAATTCAATAAATAATTTTATGTTAACTAGGAAGCTCCCTGCTTCGTCGTTCGTATGCAACTAAGTTCCCTTATCAATAAATTCACTGAACTAGATAAAACTATTAATTTATGACAACGCTCATACTACGGAAAATATTCAAGAGGTCTTTTTATTTGTATTTTTGCCATATTAATATAACTTAACTTTTTTTTTATAGAATCAGACAGAAGAGTCCAAATTCAAGGAGCTAGAGCTGGTAGATGCACAGGACACCCACTCCCATTTTTCCAGCAAATGAACCACGACTCATATGAAATGAGTTCTTGCCTTAACCTTAATCTTCCAAAAGAACACAATATTTATCTATAAAGATGTGTGGCTGTAGTATTTCTGTAAGATAGATGTACCTACTTCCCAGTCGAGAAGCTAAGCAGGATTACAGAATACGAAAAATCTAACGGTTATTATTATTTTGTTAGATAGGTAAAAATAAAAACCATTGAGATACATTGTATTTTTTTTCTGACCTTGAACTTTTCTTTATTTACTTTTTTAATATTACAATTTTCGTAAATATTCTACTCATGGGTAAATAGCACGGGTTTTATAAATCAGTATTATTTCTGACAATCTAGGCCAAAATCTAGGTAGTTTAATTAATCCATACTCCCAACATGATATACTACACATATGTTCCCCCGGTGTCAGCTATAGCCAACTAATTGACAAAATGAAGTTTATGTGTCAGGAAAAACCAATTGACACTATGATCTTATTGTATGGAGATAGTTTGTCAGTCAGGAAAAGGGACATATTTAAAGCAGTTAATTTAATGAATAAGTTACACTGTAAATATAATATGACATTTGTGATGTGTGCCCTGCCATACTCCCCAAACCTTACTAAGGAGCAAACTAAGTATGTATATGACCTTAACATAACAATGTACAATATTTTTCACCATAATGAGTTTGTGTCTTACTTTGACACTAATATTTTTATTGATAATTTTAAATTAAAATTGACAGATGGTACAGTGTACCTACCATACTTTTATAAAAAACAACTTGATAAATTAGCATTTAACTTTTTAAATGATTGTAGTAAAAGTAGCCCTATTGCTACTCTTACTATGGACACAGGTACTTGTTACCTACCTAAGAGTAACATTGACTTGAATATTAGTAGCACTACTAATGTACCACATTTAAACTAGGTTTAAGGACAAAGGATAGACTGCATGGACTGAGTGTGGTTCACCAGAACATGCAAGGTCTACCCGGCAAGGAATTAGAATTAAGTTTATTTATTGAACATTTTGATGTTCATGTTGTATGTTTAACGGAACATTGGCTTAGTGATTTCCAGTTGCCTGATATTAATAACTAGCTTCCGCCCGCGACTTCGTACGCGGATCCTGTTGCTTATGCCAGCGACAATGGGGTCGTCAAAATCGAAGATCTGAAACGTCTGATGTCGAATTCAAAGGCCCGGGACAGTTATTGAGAGAATTTCGAAGTCGGTCAGAATTCAAACGTTCGTTGCGCTCTTTTTCTGTCTCTTCATGCCGTACTCCAGAAATTCTTTCTCTCTCGCTTTCTAACGGATTATGAATATTTTGTTGTGTGCGTGTTCGGGACAATGTATGATAATCTCGATCAGCAGTTAGTCGCCTGAAGACTAAAGACCTGACCTGTTAGTAGATGCGCAAATACGCTAAGAACTCAATAAGGAAATTAAAAACTTAAACACAGCGTGATTCTGTATCGGTAAACGTTTCCGACTCGCGAGACAATGCGTGTCGTTCACCATCAGTGGACAGTCGCGCATCACGTTCCGCACTTGTCTCTAGCGACCTAGAAGCAGAAGCGTAGATACGCTGATAACTCAAGTGCAATTCTCTATCCGTGAACGTCTCTGACTCGCGAGACAATGCGTGACGTTCACGATCAGCGGCCAGTCGCGCATCACGTTCTGCACTTATCTCTAGAGACCTAGAAGCAGAAGCGTAGATCCGCTGAGAACTCAAGCACAATTCCTATCAGTGAACGTCTCTGACTCGCGAGACAATGCGTGACGTTCACGATCAGCGGCCAGTCGCGCATCACGTTCCGCACTTGTCTCTAGAGACCTAGAAGCAGATTCGTCGATACGCTGAGAACTCAAGCGCAATTCTCTACCCGTGAACGTCTGCAACTCGCGAGACAATGTATGATGTTCACGATCAGCAGTCCATCCCATCATATTCTTCACTGGTCTCTAGAGACTCTAGAGACGCAGACGTGCTTCGCAATCCGAAGAGGTTTCCACGGAGCGAGTTGCAGCCTGATGTTCTCGAACAGCATCAAGTCTCTCCTGACGCTCTTCAGTAGATTCTTGGGATTTTATGATCCTCAATCTTTTAGCTCCTTTGGAACATTGGGAAAGATTTGACCTCTTTCTAGGCATGGTTATAGTTTTATTGTGAAGATACCTGATCAATTAAAATCTAAGTGACTGCTCCCCTGCGTTGCCGGGTAGGCTACCGTGTCATGAAGATAAATGGAAAAGGAAATTTAACACTCAAATAACATAAGCCCGAAGGCATATTTATTCGATAAAATAAAAAAATAAATGGGAGTTTTGGCCAGTAGAGTCAAATTTTCAATGATTCATCGAAAATCAGTCCTAAACTGTTACCGCCTTCACCGCGTCGAGGTCCTCCCAGCTTATGTTATTTTATAATTATACAGTTAAATTAGTGATAGGTTTGATTTCCTGATGTGGAAATCATGTTTCTGATCTTCGATTTTTATAAGTCAACAGGAAATGCCCATCAGACCGAACAACTTTTGCTAAGACGTCATTCCACAACAGGTGTTCCAGATCTTCAATTTGTATACGTCTACAGAGAGTGCTCATCAGACTGAACAAACGTAATTGACATTTTAGCTCCATATTTAGTTGTTATTTACAATGAATGTATTGACACTGGTACTTTTCCAGATTTAATTAAATGTAGCAAGATAATACCTCTGTTTAAATCAGGCTCTAAGGATGATCCCACAAATTTTCGCCCTATATCAATCTTACCCGCTTTTAGTAAAAATTTTGAAAAACTTATGCTCTAGCAGCTTCTTAGGCACTTCAATTTAAACAACCTCTTGCACAGTAACCAGTTTGGTTTTACAAAAGGGCGGTCTACAACTGACGCTGGGGTTTCGTTAATAAAACATATATTTGATGCGTGGGAGCAATCGAAAAATGCTATTGGGGTATTCTGCGACCTTTCAAAAGCATTTGATTGTGTTCACCATGATACGCTATTATTAAAACTACAGCACTATGGCATAGGGGGAGTGGCACTTGACGTATTGACCTCTTACTTTTATTAAAGAGTTCAATGTGTCGATGTAGGAGGAGTTAAGTCCCAGAACCTACCCGTTAAATTAGGCGTTCCGCAAGGGTCCATTCTGGGTCCCTTTTTGTTGTTAGTTTATATTAATGATTTGCCGTACTATTTGGAAAATATTTTGTGATGTAGTACTTTTTGCCGATGACACTTCTCTTATTTTTAAGGTGAATCGAAATAGAAATGACTTTCCCGAAATAAATAATGCTCTCGCTAAGTTGACCAAATGGTTTACGGTAAATAATTTGGTGCTTAACACTAAGAAAACAAAGTGTGTAAAATTTACCTCACCCAATGTCACAAATATTGGACCCGATCTTGTAATAAATAATGAGGTTTTAGAGACTGTAAAATCCACAGTGTTTCTAGGTGTAACATTAGATGAAAAATTGCAATGGAGTCCTCACATATCCTGCCTAGCTGGGAAATTAAGCTCCGCTGCTTATGCTATCAGAAAAATAAGACAATTAACTAATGTTGAACCGCTCGTCTGGTGAATTTCAGTTATTTTCACAGCATCATGTCTTACGGAATTTCACTTTGGGGTAAGGCTACTGACATTCAAAGTATTTTCATCTTACAAAAGCGAGCGGTGAGATCTATTTACCAGTTGGGCTCGAGGTTCTCCCTAAGAGAGTTTTTCAAGAGTGTAGACATATTAACAGTTCCTTCTCAGTACATATACGCTAATATTCTTTATGTTCAACAGAATAGAAATCTATTTCAAAAGAGAAGCGATATTCATAACTTAAATACTAGAAATAAATTATTTGCTGAAAATCATCGTTTACATAGAGTGCATTCTTCCTTTGTACCCTACAAAGGAAGAATGCACTCTATGTAAACGATGATTTTCAGCAAATAATTTATTTCACTGTCACTGTCACTCTATGAAGCGATCCGTATTTAAAATAAAACTCCCAAGGAATTTCAAGAATTTTCTCAAATTAAATTCAAATTAGCAATAAAGAAATGCTTAATCAAAAAAGCTTATTACACAATAAATGATTATTTAAATGATAGTGATGCCTGGTCGCTTGGCTAACCAAGATGAATGTTCAATGTGTTATTGAGTCTCTTTCCTAATGTTTATATGGTTTTTTTTTCCTCTATGCCGTTTTGTTACGTTATTGACATACTTTACATTGTTTTTATGTATTGTCTGACATATGTTTTTTTTTATATAACTTATTGGATTTAAAAAAAACATTGTACTTGATATTGTAAAACTCAAATGATATATCATAAAAAAATGCTAAACGATGGTCAACCTGGCAATAAATCAATGGATACGTGCTCGTAGCTGTAAGGTCGTCATGCTCCCAATGAATGTCATGGCTTGCGGTGTCGGTGTGGAGCGGGTCGTCTCCTTCTCTCTAATATGGCGAGGGAGGCGAAGGCTGCGTCACTCATCATACTCGTGAACGGGTGCTGCTTGCGGTGGCTGGTTGGCTTGTCGCTGGGGGTATTTGTTTTAATTGCTCTGGTTTTGCATTGCTGTCGTCTTGGTTGATCTCGTATAGCTTGTTTAGTCTTGTAAATGTGGTGGGCACTTGCCATTGGTTTATTATTTTAGTATGCAAGAGGTTTTCCTATTAGCTTGAGTAGAATAAATTACTATAGTTATAGTATTTAGTGACTAACGGTTTTGAGCATGCACTAGCCCACATCCTTTTAAATAAATAAATAATTAAATGTAATGAAAAGAAAAAAAAAGAGATAAAACAAGCAAAAGAAGACGGAAAAAAAAAAACCGGAGTTTCTTTCTGAGTTTCTTCTCCGGGCCGTCCACTTAGGTAGCTAGAGAAACCTGCAGGTTAGCTAGGCTAGGTTCCTCGCCGGACAGACCGAGGACGCGTTGGCCCCCTGTCCCAATTCGATGATCCAGTGCCTGTAGTCCGTGCCAGTGATCACTCCCTCTTTTCTTTTTAAATATAATTATTGTCACAGTTATATTTCTCATAACATTAGCGATGCCCTGAGCCGTGTTCCTAGCCCATTAAGGGTGCCATCAGGCGTGTGTCGTTTATAAGTAAAAATACTGTTTAAAGACGTGCCTCTTTCTATAGATCTAAATTATATTAAGATTTTAATTATATAATTAATTATTGTTATTACTATACATATGACGTGATACAAGACTGGCAGACAGACTATTAGCTAATCCGCAATAGATTTTAGTTGCGATATTTTGTATTTAATTATATTAATTATATTTCATTGTGTATAATTGACAAGTACAAGTGTATGTAAAAACCTAAGTGCTGAATAAATATCGTTAAATTCGTTTCGTTTAATTCGTTTAATACTACTTTTCTAAACGGGATAGAAGATAAATAATAAAATTGCGTATTTTAGAATATCTGACGTCAATCTATACTAATATTATAAAGAAGAAAAGTTTCAAAAACTACTGAACGGATTTCAATAATTCTTACCATTAGAATGCTACATTATCCCTGAGTAACATAGACTTAAAATAAAAGTCCACGCGTGGGAAGCCGAGGCGGGCGGCTGTCATTTCCGATAAAAAATAGTACTTATAGCAGAGATACGCGATAAAAAAAATGGAAATCGTATGCTTGAGTAGCATATAGTAGTAGTAGTACATACCTACCTATTCTCTAAATAAACTTGTGTCCTTCTCTTTGTCTTAGTAGTCTTGTTGTGATATTGACTATTTGATCAGAAGTTTGATTTTGTGTCTGATATTGAAGTGTCTTAATTATGGAGCAATGAACTTTAGGGCAGTTTTCTTTCTCAATGGCCGTTTTGGTTTAAATTTTGTATTACTATATATTTTCAATAACAATGTACGAAGTACTTACGTTCAAATCTTACTTAAATACATAAGTGTGTCTTATAATTGTGTGTCTACTTTGTGTGCTAAATATAAGGATACTCGATAAAACGTACCTATCTATACGTTTTACGTAGTAGTTAAATTTTATAGATAATAATTAGTCACTAATAGGGCACCTGTATATAAGTAACGTTATCATCGTGATTAACCAGTTCAGATATGATTTAAATTTCCAAAGTAAACCTACATTTCTTTGGTAAACGTAGGTGAGATGTAGAGCTTGCTAATGGAGTAATATTAATAAATACAAGTGATATTTTTTTCGGACATAAAAGCGAGCTTTGCTTCAGCCTTTATAAGTAGTTTAATAACAACAAACTAAGCAACCTGCGCAAGAGGGTGTCCGCTGTGGAACTTGGACTTCGGCCCAAAGCGGTCGCTGGTGGGGCAACTGAAGAATTACTCTTAAGTTTTTGTTGTGCAACTATTGCTCTACTTAGATCGCGCTTTCTTCTGAGACTCCGCGTTTTCGAGGACATGGAAAAGTTCTTTGCAAGCTAATGTCGGGAAGGCAAGAAGGGTCGCGCCGCGTATGCGAGCGCACTCTTCTCTAGTGGGTCGGTTAAAGCGGTGTCTATGCAGTGTTGTAAGTATTTTGCAGTCTTTGTACTGCTAGTGAGTAATCTGTAATCTTAAAATACCAACTAACAGTATCAACTAACAGTAAGAAGTAAAACAGTGTTGTATATGGAATTGCCTTCATGTCGCATCCAAGAGTATATGAGCTAACTAAATGGGGAATCAGATTTAAGAACGCGACTAAAGCAAAAATGTTATAAAAATAATCATCAATTAGCTGTCAATCTAAGAATCACTGTTACATAAGACATAATGACTGGATAACAATAGAAGTCCAGAATCTAACCATATTTATAATGTACCTACATGAAATCGAATTAAGCGAGTTTGAACGTACGTAGTTTGATATATCCAATTCACTCTTTCGTTCCCTAATGTACCTAGGTACACAACCCGTTTTCAACTCTAAAAGTTTGCTAGTCCCACTGAGAATCCTGCTAAAGATCGAATGTTCATAACCGTGAAGTATAATACTTCGAAATTTACTAAGATGACATGAATTGTCATGTACTTTATTAATACGGTAAATCGGCGATCAGTACTTCAATATACTATATAACAATAGATTTTAACCAAATTCAGTATTTAGTACTTTCAATGAGAACTAGATCTGTCAAACTATATTTTTCCAAGATTTTCATCGGTCGTTACAATTAAATAATATAAACAGGAAAGGGGAGTTACAGCAATGGCTGTGATGTAAAGCAAACAAACAAATTCCTTTTCTTTTATTTTATTAAAAATACATACATATACATTAAAAGGACTTAATTAGTGTCTTAGAACAGTTAACAATGTTTTTGTTACATACTATATATATTTGTAAAAGCTCTGCACGTTTCAATGTAGCTTATAAAGTAATGATGAAAAAATTTGCTCTTATTAGTTACATTAAGTTTACTCTGAGTCAAGTTTCATTTCATCAAATATTATTTGTTTTGTCTCAATTTCAAATAATGCCGTACGTTCATTCTTTGAAAAGTTTGATGGAGTTGGTTTAATTCTGATAGATACAGTTAAAAAAAAACAAGGCGTTCTTATAACTACTTACTTGAAGTTACATCAATAAGGAATACGCTACTTGTTCGATTTCACAGAGTCAGATCCTCTGCTCATCGTTTTTTTATCTATACACATCTAAGCAACAATGACCTGATAATATCATATAAAAAACACATGGTAAAACTTGTATATTTGTATGTTTTAATTAAACTACAATCTTAGCCGAAACATTTGATTAAAATTTCCAAAGTAAACCTACATTTCTTTGGTAAACGTAAGTGAGATGTAGAGCTTACTAATGGAGTAATATTAATAAATACAAGTGATATTTTTTTCGGGCATAAAACCGAGTTTGCTTCAGCCTTTATAATTGGTTTAATAACAACAAACTAAGCAACCTGCGCAAGAGGGTGTCCCCTGTGGAACTTGGACTTCGGCCCAGAGCGGTCGCTGGTGGGGCAATTGAAGAATTATTACTCTTAAGTTTATAGACGAGTGTTGTGCAACTATTGCTCTACTCAGGTCACGCTTTCTACTGAGATTCCGCGTTTTCGAGGACATAGAAAAGTTATTTGCAAGCTAATGTCGGGAAGGCAAGAAGGATCGCGCAGCGTATGCGGGCGCACTCTTCAAGAAGGGTCGCGTAGAAGTAGACTCCTCCGGAGTTGTAGAGCTAGTGGTGGTCGGTTTGCTTGTTGTAGAAGTAGAGTCAGTTACTGTAGGAGTAGAGCCCGTTGTCGTAGAAGTAGACGTAGAGTCCTCCGGAGTTGTAGAGCTAATTGTGGTCGGTTCGCTTGTTGTAGAAGTAGAGTCAGTTACTGTAGAAGTAGAGTCGGTTGTCGTAGAACGTGCTGTAGAAGTAGTCAGTTACTGTGGAAGTAGAGTCGGTTTTCGTAGAAGTAGATGTAGAGTCCTCCAGAGTTGTAGAGTAGTGGTGGTCGGTTCACTTGTTGTAGGAGTAGAGTCAGTTACTGTAGAAGTATAGTCAGTTGTCGTAGAAGTAGACTCCTCCGGAGTTGTAGACCTAGTGGTGGTCGGTTCGTTTGTCATAGAAGTAGACGTAGACTTCTCCGGAGTTGTAGAGCTAGTGGTCGTCGGTTCGCTTGTTATAGAAATAGAGTCGGTTGTCGTAGAAGAAGAGTCCTCCGGAGTTGTAGAGCTAGTGGTGGTCGGTTCGCTTGTTGTAGAAGTAAAGTCAGTTACTGTAGAAGTAGAGTCAGCTGTCGTAGAAGTAGACGTAGACTCCTCCGGAGTTGTAGAGCTAGTGGTGGTCGGTTCGCTTGTTGTAGAAGTAGAGTCAGTTACTGCAGTAGTAGAGTCAGTTGTCGTAGAAGTAGACGTAGACTCCTCCGGAGTTGTAGAGCTGGTGGTGGTCGGTTCGCTTGTTGTAAAAGTAGAGTCAGTTGTCGTAGAAGTAGACTCCTCCATAGTTGTAGAGCTAGTGGTGATCGGTTCACTTGTTGTAGAAGTTGACGTAGACTCCTCCGTAGTGATAGAGCTAGTGGTAGTTGGTTTGATTGTTGTCGAAGAAGAGTCAGTTACTGTAGAAGTAGAGCCGGTTGTCGTAGATGTAGACCCCTCCGTAGTTGTAGAGCTAGTGGTCGTCGGTTCACTTGTTGTAGGAGTAGAGTCAGTTACTGTAGAAGTATAGTCGGTTGTCGTAGAAGTAGACTCCTCCGGAGTTGTAGAGCTAGTGGTGGTCGGTTCGTTTGTCGTAGAAGTAGACGTAGACGCCTCCGGAGTTGTAGAGCTAGTGGTGGTCGGTTCGCTTGTTGTAGAAGTAGAGTCAGTTACTGTAGAAGTAGAGTCAGTTGTCGTAGAAGTAGACGTAGACTCCTCCGGAGTTGTAGAGCTAGTGGTGGTCGGTTCGCTTGTTGTAGAAGTAGAGTCGGTTGTCGTAGAAGTAGACTCCTCCGGAGTTGTAGAGCTAGTGGTCGTCGCTTTGCTTGTTGTAGAAGGAGACGTTGACTTCTCCGGAGTTGAAGAGCTAATGGTGGTTGGTTCACTTGTTGTAGAAGTAGAGTCAGTTACTGTAGAATTAGAGTCGATTGTCGTAGAAGTAGACTCCTCCATAGTTGTAGAGCTAGTGGTGGTCGGTTCACTTGTTGTAGAAGTTGACGTAGACTCCTCCATAGTGATAGAGCTAGTGGTAGTTGGTTCGCTTGTTGTCGAAGAAGAGTCAGTTACTGTAGAAGTAGAGCCGGTTGTCGTAGATGTAGACTCCTCCGGAGTTGTAGAGCTAGTGGTGGTCGGTTCACTTGTTGTAGAAGTTGACGTAGACTCCTCCATAGTGATAGAGCTAGTGGTAGTTGGTTCACTTGTTGTCGAAGAAGAGTCAGTTACTGTAGAAGTAGAGCCGGTTGTCGTAGATGTAGACCCCTCCGTAGTTGTAGAGCTAGAGGTGGTCGGTTCGCTTGTTGTAGAAGTAGAGTCAGTTACTGTAGAAGTAGAGTCGGTTGTCGTAGAAGTAGACCCCTCCGTAGTTGTAGAGCTAGTGGTGGTCGGTTCGCTTGTTGTAGAAGTAGAGTCGGTTGTCGTAGAAGAAGACTCCTCCGGAATTGTAGAGATAGTGGTGGTCGGTTCGCTTGTTGTGGAAGTAGAGTCAGTTACTGTAGAAGTAGAGTCGGTTGTCGTAGAAGTAGACGTAGACTCCTCCGGAGTTGTAGAGCTAGTGGTCGTTGGTTCGCTTGTTGTAGAAGTAGAGTCAGTTACTGTAGAAGTAGAGTCGGTTGTCGTAGAAGTAGACGTAGACTCCTCCGGAGTTGTAGAGCTAGAGGTGGTCGGTTCGCTTGTTGTAGAAGTAGAGTCAGTTACTGTAGAAGTAGAGTCGGTTGTCGTAGAAGTAGACCCCTCCGTAGTTGTAGAGCTAGTGGTGGTCGGTTCGCTTGTTGTAGAAGTAGAGTCGGTTGTCGTAGAAGAAGACTCCTCCGGAATTGTAGAGATAGTGGTGGTCGGTTCGCTTGTTGTGGAAGTAGAGTCAGTTACTGTAGAAGTAGAGTCGGTTGTCGTAGAAGTAGACGTAGACTCCTCCGGAGTTGTAGAGCTAGTGGTCGTTGGTTCGCTTGTTGTAGAAGTAGAGTCAGTTACTGTAGAAGTAGAGTCGGTTGTCGTAGAAGTAGACGTAGACTCCTCCGGAGTTGTAGAGCTAGTGGTCGTCGGTTCACTTGTTGTAGATGTAGAGTCGGTTTTCGTAAAAGAAGAGTCCTCCGGAGTTGTAGAGCTAGTGGTGGTCAGTTCGCTTGTTATAGAAGTAGAGTCAGTTACTGTAGAAGTAGATTCGGTTGTCGTAGAAGTAGACGTAGACTCCTCCGGAGTCGTAGAGCTAGTGGTGGTTGGTTCGCTTGTTGTAGAAGTAGAGTCAGTTACTGTAGAAGTAGAGTCGGTTGTCGTAGAAGTAGAATCCTCCGGAGTTGTAGAGCTAGTCGTGGTCGGTTCGCTTCTTGTAGAAGTAGACGTTGACTCCTCCGGAGTTGAAGAGCTAATGGTGGTCGGTTCGCTTGTTGTAGAAGTAGAGTCAGTTACTGTAGAAGTAGAGTCGGTGGTCGTAGAAGTAGACTCCTCCGTAGTTGTAGAGCTAGTGGTGGTCGGTTCGCTTGTTGTAGAAGTTGACGTAGACTCCTCTGTAGTGATAGAGCTAATGGTGGTCGGTTCGCTTGTTGTCGAAGTAGAGTCAGTTACTGTAGAAGTAGAGTCGGTTGGCGTAGAAGTAGACGTAGACTCCTCCGGAGTCGTAGAGCTAGTGGTGGTCGGTTCGCTTGTTGTAGAAGTAGAGTCGGTTGTCGTAGAAGTAGACTCCTCCGGAGTTGTAGAGGTAGTGGTAGTCGGTTCGCTTGTTGTAGAAGTAGACGTTGACTCCTCCGGAGTTGAAGAGCTAAAGGTGGTCGGTTCGCTTGTTGTAGAGGAAGAGTCAGGTACTGTAGAAGTAGAGTCGGTTGTCGTAGAAGTAGACTCCTCCGTAGTTATAGAACTAGTGGTGGTCGGTTCACTTGTTGTTGAGGATGTTTGTACTGTTGTAGGTGTCCGTGTCGGACAAGTCTGTACATGACCTGAGTTTACTGTTTGGCAGCTTGTGCAGACATAACACTGGACAGCTTCGGCTGTTATAGAAAAAAGAACAAATAGAGTTTTATAGTGTATTTGTGCTGGGATGATTAGTATATAGAAATATCAATCGAGTGAAGTGGAGTGGATAGTTTCAGGATTTCGAGATGAAGGAAATAATGAGCTCTGTGTTCTTTATGTATGTTGTTTTGCACAGATTTTAGTTTATTTTCGGTGCTCGTTATAAGTTCCATATGTGATATTTTCAAGGTTTTAGAAAACAATAATAAGCATGTTATTTGATTTATAAAATAGTACTGCAACAATCATTATACAATATTATTGATATTTATTTAAGACTTTATAGAAATATTAAAATTGCTACACATTGTTGTTTGAGAAGTTTTGTTTTATTAAGGTAAAAATTGTACAATTGTTGTTGCTTCAAAGTTATTGATATAAACCCATGTTTATATCAATTACTTCGAAGCAAAACTGTCCGAAAGCACTAATGCTTTTAATTTAAATTACATTTTATTTTGACAAATGCTTTGAATACTATTTACAAGTAAAAGTAATAATGTTAAATAATAATAAGTTGAGACAAAATATGGCTAAGACCAAAAAAGTAAAGCGGTGTTAAGCAATGCACTGAAGCTGTTTTATTGTGCCTATGGGTAAAATTGTTGCTATGATTTTGCACTGTAATCTAATGTTATAAAAATAAGGTAGCACTTTGATTAGACCCTTTCACGACACAATTCGGCATTTTTGTTAACAAATAATGAAGTTTGTTATGAGATCAACCTTGCGCTGCGTCTAATCGACTGACAAGGTAAGGCATAGTTTTGGTTTACATGTGTGCGTAAGCTGTGTAATGTACAATTTTCCAACAGCATTCTTCTCTACAATTTAAAAAAATATCATGATACATTTCTTTTGCTTGTATTTCTGTGTGCTGTGAGCTAATTTTATATAGGGCTCTTTTTATTTTGTCTATCTTTTTGTTTGCACTCATGAAGGTCCAAAACTACTGGACCGATTTCAATATTGATTCCACCATTAGAACCTACATTATCCCAGATGTTAAAAAAAGTCAATAAAGTTGTACGTTGAACCCTAACAACGTGTGAAAGATCGCGTACGCTGCGGACACTATTGACAATACAGCTCAGTGATGTATTACGGATTTATGGAAGATATCAATATGTACATGAAAGTCAAAATACCATATCTATAACTTTTACAGTTATGTCACAACGAATGTCCGAAACCACCAATTATATTAACCATGCAGAAAGTAACCTATATGTTAGTTTTTTTTTCTTCTTCATTTATTAATTACATTTTTTTTCATAGTTTTCCTTCCTAGCTTTTGCATTGAGGTATATCTAGCAAAATGTCACGAATCATCACGAAATCTTTGAAACTTAGTTTTAGAAGACTAATAGAGGTTCGTTTTTGAACGTAGGTAAGCACCTACGTTCAAAAACGAACCACGAATTTTAAAATTAGAAATTTGGGAAGGAATGCAGCAAGCATGGGGGGGGGGGAAGACATGAGTGTAATCGGAATAGAATATGGGCGTAATAAAGGGTAGAGCAGATGGGGAAGACATGGGCATAGGGACGGGAGTAAGTTATGGTTGAAGACACAGGAGCAAACATGGCAACAGCGATATAATATTTAAACTAATGGAGATACAATTCTTTACATTGAAGGTATTTTGCAAATTACTAAATGGATTTTAATTAAACTTGGTATGACTACAGTGCATACTATGGAGTAAGATCTTTCATGCATTTTATCCAAGTTGTTTTCATTCCTTGGGAGAGAGGATAAATGTTTATAAAGTTATAACGCCTGAGCGCGTTGTTCGATTATTTTTGTAAAATAGTCGCGGGTGACAGCTAGTAAATCATGAAAATGACACAACTTGGACTTGTAAGCTTCGCGAATGATCTTTATGTTATTTTTTTTACACTTAACAGTACTATAAAAAAACTAGTAGGTACCTACCTCTACTTATTTTTTTATAGTAATGTTAGGTATAAATCGTTTGATTGGCTAAGACGGACCATTTTTTTATTCAACGTAGGTACCAGAATAATGTTTTCTGGTTTCAAAAGCATGTAGATATACTAAATAATTTCTTCACTTTCCTATTATACCTATATTGTTTTTTTGTTATTTACAAATAAACAATGATTAGTTGCAAATATTTAACAATAATTTGTACTCACTTTTTATAATCACAGACATTATTACCACACACACAAGTAATATTGTTTTTAAATCCGTCATTTTCGGGCAAATTCATTCCACTACATATAATTCAATAAATAATTTTATGTTAACTAGGAAGCTCCCTGCTTCGTCGTTCGTATGCAACTAAGTTCCCTTATCAATAAATTCACTGAACTAGATAAAACTATTAATTTATGACAACACTCATACAATGGAAAATATTCAAGAGGTGTATTTATTTGAATTTTAGCCATAATATTAATATTTATTTGTATTTTTGTCATATTAATATGACTTAACTTTTTTCTTATAGAATCAGACAGAAGAGTCCAAATTCAAGGAGCTAGAGCTGGTACAGTACATGCACAGGACACCCACTCCCATTTTTCCAGCAAATGAACCACGACTCATATGAATGAGTTCTTGCCATAACCTTTATCTTCCAAAAGAACACAATATTTATCTATAAAGTTGTGTGGCTGTAGTATTTCTGTAAGATAGATGTACCTACTTCCCAGTCGAGAAGCTAAGCAGGATTACAGAATACGAAAAATCTAACGGTTATTATTATTTTGTTAGATGGGTAAAAATTAAAAACATTGAGATACATTGTATTTTTTTTTCTGACCTTTAGCTTTTCTTTATTAACTTTTTTAATTTTGCAATTTTCGCAAAACTTCATAGTGGAAATACTTTAATGGCCTGAAAAAAACACAAACACGGAATTATTATAACATAAAAAATTTAAAGTAAGCAAATTTAATAAATATAACGATGGGATTTGGAAAAAAAAGTAATGACCAACGTTGTGAACTTATTTCATTTTAGGATAATGGGAACAATTTAAAAATATATAATCTACGGTCTATTATCAAAAAAAAGGTCTTGGAGAATTTCAAGCAGGTAGAAGTTATCCACTTAGACCAGGTTGAAATTCTCCAAGACCTTTGTGGAGCCAATGATTTCGATAGAAATTGTTTTTTTTCTATATGTGATCAAAATCCCAATATTAGCGCTGCGATTTCGATCACATACAAAAAAAAAACTTCTATCAGAATCATTGGTTCCACAAAGGTCTTGGAGAATTTAAGATTCTTTAATAAAATCATTACCTACAGAAAAGTAGGGGAAAGTATATAGGATTCGTACAGTGTTTACTCTTTTACTACTTTTCTAAACGGGATAGAAGTTAATAATAAAATTGCATATTATTATTTAAAAATATCTGAACGTCAATCTATTATGTACTAAGTATAAAGAAGAAAATTTTGTATGTTTTTTTTCGTATAAACTTTCACCATGACAATGCTACTTTTTTATATATATATATATAGATTTTTTTTTTTCGGATTGACATACGTAGGTAGCTACGAGGCTTTTGCTACTTAACCGGGCATAAAGGCGAGCTGAGCTCCAGCCTTAATAAATGGTTTAAAAACTACAAACTAAGCAACCTGCGCAAGAGGGCGCCCCCTGTGGGGCTTGGACCTCGGCTCAGGGCAGTCGCTGGCGATGAGATTGAGGGATTATGACTTTTAGAATTTTAGGGGAGTTTTGTGCAACTGTCGCTCTACTTTACAGTTCGCGGGCCTCTAGGACTTCGGGTCTACGAGGGCATCGGATGGTTCTTTGCAAGCTAAGGGTCAGGAGGACGAGGGGGGACGCGTCGCGTTCGCGGGCGCACTCTTCTCCGGCGGGTCGAATAGAGAGAATGCTACATTATCCCTGAGTAACATAGACTTAAAATAAAAGTCCACCCGTGGGAAGCCGAGGCGGGCCGCTGTCATTTCCGATAAAAAATAGTACTTATAGTAGAAATACGATGAAAAAAAAATTGAAAATCGTATGCTTGGGTAGCTTCGTACATACCTACCTATTCCCTAAATAAACTTGTGTCCTTCTATTTGTCTTAGTAGTCTTGTTGTGATAATGACTATTTGATCAGAAGTTTGATTTTGTGTCTGACATTGAAGTGTCTTAATTAGGGAGCAATGAACTTTAGGGCAGTTTTCTTTCTCAATGGCCGTTTTGGTTTAAATTTTGTATTACTATATATTTTCAATAACAATGTACAAAGTACTTACGTTCAAATCTTACTTAAATACATAAGTGTGTCTTATAATTGTGTGTCTACTTTTCTAAATATAAGGATACTCGATAAAACGTACCTATCTATACGTTTTACGAATGGTTAAATTTTAATACAAGTGATATTTTTTTCGGGCATAAAGGCGAGCTTTGCTTCAGCCTTTATAAGTAGTTTAATAACAACAATCTAAGCAACCTGCGCAAGAGGGTGTCCCCTGTGGAACTTTGACTTCGGCTCAGAGCGTTCTCTAGTGGGGCAATTGAAGAATTACATATTACTGTTGAGTTTTTAGGCGAGTGTTGTGCAACTATTGCTCTACTTAGGTCGCGCTTTCTTCTGAGACTCCGCGTTTTCGAGGACATGGAAAAGTTCTTTGCAAGCTAATGTCGGGAAGGCAAGAAGGGTCGCGCCGCGTATGCGAGCGCACTCTTCTCTAGCGGGTCGGTTAAAGCGGTGTCTATGCAGTGTTGTAAGTATTTTGCAGTCTTGTACTGCTAGTGGGTAATCTGTAATCTTAAAATACCAACTAACAGTAAGAAGTAAAACAGTGTTGTATATGGAATTGCCTTCATGTCGCTTCCAACAGTATATGAGCAACTACATGGGGAATCAGATTTAAGAACGCGATTAAAGCTAAAATTTAATAAAATTAATCATCAATTAGCTGTCAATTGCAAAATCACTGTTACATAAGAAATAATGTCTGGATAACAATAGAAGTCCAGAATCTATCCGTATTTTGGTATAATATACCTACATGAAATCGAATTAAGCGAGTTTGAACGTACGTAGCATATTATATCGAATTCACTCTTTCGTTCCCTAATTTACCTAGAGGTACCCAACCCGTTTCATTGAACTTCAAAAGTTTGCTAGTCCGACTGAGGATCCTGCTAAAGATCGAATGTTCATAACCGTGAAGTATGATACTTCGAATGTTTACTAAGATGACTCAATTCATGTACTTTATTAATACGGTAAATCGGCGATCAGAACTTCAATATTCTAGATAACAATCGATTTTAACCAAATTCGGTATTTAGTACTTTCAATGAGAACAGGATCTGTAAAACTTTATTCTTCCAAGATTTTCATCGGTCGTTACAATTAAATAATATAAACAGGAAAGGAGAGTTACAGCAATGGCAGTGATGTAAAGCAAACAAACAAATTCCTTTTATTTTATTTTATTATAAATACATACATATACATTAAAAGGACGGCCTGTAACTATACATACATAAATGCTTAATTAGTGTCTTAGAACAGTTAACAATGTTTTTGTTACATACTATATATATTTGTAAAAGCTCTGCACGATTATATGTAGCTTATAAAGTTATGATAAAAAAATTTGCTCTTATAAGTTACATAAAGTTTACTCTGAGTCAAGTTTTATTTCATCAAATATTATTTGTTTTGTCTCAATTTCAAATAACGCCGTACGTTCATTCTTTGAAAAGTTTGATGGAGTTGTTTTAATTCTGATACAGATAAAAAAACAAAGCGTTCTAATAACTACTTACTTGAAGCCACATCAATAAGGAATACGCTACTTGTTCGATTTCACAGTGTCAGATAGTCTGCTCATCGTTTTTTTTATCTATACACATCTAAGCAACAATGACCTGATAATATCATCTTAAAAACACATGGTAAAACTTGTATAATTGTATGTTTTAATTAAACTACAATCTTAGCCGAAACATCTTTAAAATTTGTTTAAGTATTCAACAATATAGGTTATAATATCTAATGACACTAACACATAATATATTGGTAACATTCTAAACTTGTTAATGGTTTTGACAAACATTTATTTTGAGTTATTGATTTATGAGATTCAGAAAAAGCTATGACATTCAGATCCATCAGATCATAGCCAATGTTAATCAGCCAAGATGATCTTACTTATCTGTAAAGAAGACATTAAAATAATCAATTTCCTTTTATACATATATCCGTCAAATATCAATTTTATTTTACGGTATTTAAATGCGCTATGACCACATATAGCTGTTAAACATTATAAGTGAACAATTACTTTTCTCAATTGTTCAAGATATTTAAAACAAATAATACATTTACATACAAACTAACTTAAATAATAAAGCAAACAAACAATTATTTGGACGGTCCATTGTTATATTCAAAGGCATTCTTGGTTTTGCCGTATATATTTAAGTGTTGTAAATTTTGCAATAATAGTTTTGGCACCCAATTTTTGCAAGCGGAAAGATTTATACAGATTGTTTGCTCAAGCTGGACCAATAGTTGTTGACTTGCTTTCGAATTTTTGGTATTACTGTTTGCAGAAAAGGAGGGAAACGATGAGTGCTAGAGTGGCAATGGGAAGAGAGAAAGTGAGAGAAGAGGCTCCGTTGCATTTGTCTTTGTCGCAGACGCTGCATTCCTTGATTTGTTTGGTAGGATCGGTTGTGTCCTTCAACGTTCTACAGGTGTGACTGATGTCATTGGGGTTGACGTCTAAGCACGTACGGACGATTGATCCAGACCCTGAAATTATAACATTTTAAATAAGTGATATATAATAAGATTTATCTACTCATTATATTATTCATCTTTCTGGTAGGGCAGCTGTAAAAAAATATAATTTATTTTATTTATTTTTAATTATTTTTGCTGCCTTTCTTTTTATTTTATGTGTTAATTAAAATAGAATGTAATAGTTTATTACATCACTTGATCTTAACGAAACAGTAATTGTTTGTGAATCACGCTTTTATATTGTCATAACTATATATAAATAAATAAATAAATAACCAGCCTCTATTACGGTCATTGCCAATTTGCTATACATAATTCTTATTTTGCCATACACAAATGATGTTGCACATTCCCTGGTACAAGAGTGTCAATTTATGGTAAATACATACTGGTAACAATTTTGTGGCAATATCTGGGTGCTCCGGCGACACTAGACAAGAGACTTTCAGGCAGTAGGGAACGAAGGTTCAGCAGGTTGTAGTTTACGGAGTCTTGAGTGGTACAGTCCTGAATAAATATAAAAAAAATGTAAGTGAGTTGGAAACCATACGATTAATTAGGAAATGAGTGGGTAATTGAGGGCGTCAATGACAAGGGAAGTATACAGGGTGTCCCAAAAGGTTAAGTAGCTGGGAAAGGGGGTGACAGGGGTGGACACAATGGTCACTAGAAAAATAAAAAAAAAATCCGCTCTGGGTACCTATATAAAAAAAAATTGCATTTTTTTAAAAACTTAAAATTTTACACCTTGTTATTTTTGATGTTGATGTTGATGACCTTGTTGTTATTGAAGATTACATAACAGCATTTTTTTTAAATACAGCCATATTTGTAGGTACAGTTAGCACAAGGTGTAAAATTTTTAGTCTTTTAAAAAATGCCATTTATTTTTTTAAACACCCAGAGGGAATTTTTTATATTTTTCTGGTGACCCTTGTGACCATCCCTATCACCCCCCTTCCCAGCTACGTAATCTTTTGGGACACCCTGTATGTATGCATAGTCGACAGTCAGACTCAGCTTGTAAAATATATCAATGTTTTGTCGTCCATTGGTCCCAAAATTAGGTTTTATCTACCTAAAATCGAGACGTTCGATCCCTTGAACAAAAGTTTGGGTAGGGATTCCCTTGGTAAGTATTCAGAGGAATAGTTTCAATTCTCAGCATAACTATCTTCATACAAAAAATCTTCCACCGTAACTAGCTAGCTAGGTTACGGATTAAAACCGCAGGTCGGGCAAAAATTACTACCAAGGTAAAGTGGTTGTTAAACCAATTCTAAAGTATATTTCAAAGCTATACTTACAGTTGGAGGTTTAGTACTCTTGAAAGGGTCACCACATGATTTATCTTGTTCCGTGTTGCACTGGTAGCAATTTAAACAAGAGCCTGAAAAGAATAACAAGATTGTTAAAAACGATTCAATTAAGGGTTCGATTTCACCTTTTAAACAAACAGATACAATAAAAAGTTGCCTATATATTTTTTAGCTATAGCTATCTACCAGTGAAAGTCCTGTTAAAATCGGTCTAGCTGTTACTGATATTAGCCGGAACAAACAAATACACAGACAGACAGACTTTTTTTAATTCTGTTTTTCTATACTAGAAATTATTTTTTAAACATGAAAAAGGATATAGTAAAAACTTATTATTTTTCCATTACTAACAGAACACTGGCATTTTATGTAAGTATTTTTATAGTTACTTTACATTTACTCTGATATCAACAATCAGAACTGTACGTTAGTTGTTGTGTGCAACCTTTGTGATATTTGCAACGTTTTCACACAAAACCAATTAAATGGATATAGTTTAGCAAAGTGGATCAGTAATAATCAAGATTATAATAATTTATCTGACTCATACGCTAAGAGCTACTCGAGCAGAGTACCTAATCACATGTAATATCGCAGCCTCAGCTGTTAATAATATTTTCTGTTTATAGGTTTCACAATTAATATTTCAAATCTTCAACTCGAGCTGATCTAATATAATTCGGGTTAAATGTCTATTTATATCTGATGCTCTATTTAACGAGGCGCGAGTGATATTTTTGGTTCGGTGTCTCAAAATGTTAACGCTCATTCTTCAGTAGTTATAATTCTGATAATTAATTCAAATTTTATCCAACTTTTGTATTTAATTTACAATGTAAGTTAGGATTAGCTAAGAACAGACTCAGTAGTCACATCAAAGCCGGCCAACAGTCGATGTCACATACTATTACCTATTAATTAGATATCATAATTTTAAAATGTTGAAATAAAGAATGTAGGTATAATCGACCAAAAGCGGCACAAAAATCACGTTGGTTGTGTTGCCCCACATAAATATTTATTTTATTCTGTTATTCATTGTTATAGCAGGAACATAAATGAAATACAAATAGTAGATTCAAAAACGGTACTTAAAAATATTTTTCAATCATAATATCTATATATCATAATAATTGTTAAGTTACCACGTAATACTGCGGTCACCAACTTGATTTGATATTTTTGTCTTTCCTCTACGAGTAGTATAGAGAAGCACAGAATACATAACGTTTGCCACATGCCGGATGTTACATCATTTCTACTTACGAGCATTCTGCATGGAAAATTAAATAATAATGAAACACTTCGTCGGTCGTCGTAACATTAGTATTATCAAAGACAACATCGTCTCTGACTTCTCTTTTCTCCTTGACAAAGGCAGACAAGATGAAGGGAGAAAGAAAAAAATGTGTATTAAAAAATTTTAATGGCACGCACCAAATTTCTTCAAGTCTCATCTAGGTAGAATGGTCAAGAATTTCTAGCAATCATCTGTAGGTAGGTAGGTACAGATAATTGATAGAAATTCTTGATCTACAGTATCGGGAGGCACGGCATTGCCCCCGCCATCGTATTTATTACAAAAGCCTTTAATGCTCATTCGTTTAGTAGCTCTTTGTGTTATAGTAATGACAACTATTAAAAGAATGCTTCAATTTTTTTTTCGGACTGACTTTATGTATTTAGCTAGAAGGCTTTTGCTACTTCACCGGGCATAAAGGCGACGAACGTGATACTTTTGCTAGATTTAGAAGACTATCACATAATTAGCTAAAAACAATGTTTACATTATTTGATCTTAAAGGAGTCTGTCGTGCGATATATGACAAATGTACCTACATACAAGATGCCTTACAATAATGTGTACATTTGCTCTCGCGCTTCATGGAATAGAACCTCTAACGATCCCAATGGAACTTTTTTAACGAGTTTGGGAGGATTTTTGGCCCGTCAGATTTGTCTGGCTCATTAGGAAATATTTAAAAATATTATACTTAATAATATATGTAAGACCAGCTTCCTACTTTGACGTAAGTTAGCATGTTTTTTTTCCACCTTTGATAGGTACAAACTTGCTACGTGTAAAACGGCCACGCTTTCAGCTTAACGAGCATCCGTTCCTTTCTTAGTTTATGTTATACTACCGATTCTAAAAAAAACATAATTCCTAAAATGACGCAAGTTTGGGGTGACTGGAACCTCACTATATATGTATGTTATTTTTTAATATTACTAAAAGAGTTTTTGCACACATTGTTGCAAGCGAACTAAACCGAACCCCTCTACCGAATGTATTACTAGCTGAGATCGACTTGTTGCCCACCCACTCCTTACACGCAATACTTGCCGACTCAATAACAAGATGATGTCATCTACAGCGCCATTTAAGATTGAGGCCACCATACCTTACCTTGGGTACTAAGTCAACTGGTTTTACTTGTATAAAGTAGTACGTTAAAATATGTATGGTAGGTACTAAAGGCTGGTAACAGTGCGCTATCTTTATGCCCGGTGAAGTAGTAAAAGCCTCGTGGTTACTATTCATAGATCTCTCGTAAAAAGTAGTATGTTCTAATAATTGTGCTAGCTTTGTTCATAGTATACGCTATTTATTGATTTTAATTAATAATGTAATACTTTGCTTTTTCGGCAGAACATGCAAGGCGTCTTATTGTTTTGTACATTAACTGTGTTTATAATATAGTGTAATTAGGTAGTTAAGTATGGAGGACTAGCCCGAGTGTTTTTAAAAAGACAAAGGAGTCTGTTCACAACGAGAGTTTAATGAAGACTAACTTAAAATACGGTTACAAAATGATCTTAATAATATTTCTAATAACTAATTCTTATCTCTACGGATGCGCGACGCCAGGCTCAGACATAACATCCAGTTTGCTGGGTCAGCGGGGCTCGCCCACGTAGCCCTGCGCTCTCAACACATTGTAATAGAGCTAGGAGTGCCTACAGCTGACATAACTCCTCCCCCCATAGCTTCGAAATTATCAGAGGGATTATTAACTTGATCGCTCTGATTATTTCGATACAAACAGTTAAGTTTCATACACTCATATGTTATAAAAATGGAAATAGACAGAAATAAGATTATATATAACGCTATAATAGCGAAACTAACACTTTTAACACTATTATCCTTTTCATAGCTATCTTTCACTTCACTTTCACTGATTTTCAATAAATTGTTTAAATTCTGAAGGTTCGTCAAATCGCTGGTATCCAGATTGATGGGTTCTCGTTGGGATTGTGGCTCAATGGCGGCAACTTCTGGGAGGTTGATTATCGGTAGCTTTGTAGACTCTACTCTACTTGTGGAGAAATGATGAGATTTCAGTGTGGTTCCACCTATTTCGACATCACAGCGATCGTCAAGAGTAAGAAGGTAAGTGCCTTTTATATTATCTTTAGTTATCTCATCGTTACAGATTTTGGTAAGTATGTTTTCAGCTTTACTGTAGAGAATCCATCTCTGTTTCTCTACTGGCTCTATTTTAACATCTTTAAGCTCCACCGATATAGGATTACAAGAACTTATATTTTTAGAAAATTTCATCAGCGCTTGTATACAGGTATCTGCTATGGACGGCTGAAACTTATCTTCGTAGCACAAGTACGTTGCCTCGTGAAGCTCGAAACATGGCCGGGAGAGCGAGACCATTATGGAACCTTTTACTATGAGGTAAGGATATTTAGGAATTATAATTTTGGTTTGATTATAGAAATCGGTAATGGGTATAGGAATAACTTTATAATATATATATATATCGTCTTTAATTAAAGGTATGTCTAAAATAAATGTTATTTGATTTCCTTTAGAATAGGCTTTTAACTCTATACATTGTTCAATATTAACTAAATTATCAAAGCTTACTGGGTAAACGAGCTTGTTGTATTTTTCTATTTCTAGTAACAATTTCATTAACTCATCCGAGTTCATAAGGGACTGGTGCAATGTTCTTAACTTACTGAAGGTTATACAGGTTTCGATCTCATTTAAATAACTATACAACAATTGGAAATTGTGTAGAAATAGGTTATATACAATAATGAAATTATGTACTGTTATGTTACCATCTATTGTTTTATTTATAATTTTCCTTATTTCCCACAATTCTTTATCTATTTGAATAAAATTACTATTTGTGGAATTTGTTATTTTTACCAGATTTTTAGACATTTCAGATACTAGAGTCATTCTATTCATTAATGTGTCCTGACGTGTTTGTAAGGAACTAATCATCTTTTCGTACCTGATAGCATCGTCATGGTCTAGGTTACCAGTAATAAGCTTTATAATAGATCCAAGAGGGTTTAGAATTCCGCGTTTTATTCTAATTGATGGGGCTAGTTGTCTTAATTTATTAGTAGTAGAGTTTATAACATAATCTGTTTGGAGCTTGACATTTAATAATTGGAAGTTTGGGGTTTTCTTACGAAAGTATTCTGTTACATGCCGATTTAAATTCCTATATCGATTTATATTTAATTCTAATTCCTCTTGTATAATGCTTAAATTTAAAACCTTAATAATAGTCCACTTATCATAACTTATGCTAGCTTGACCTTGTTTCATCAGCATTACTCCAGGATTTTTATCGATCCTTTGAAGTTGAAGGGCGCGGATCCTCACGATCAGCGCCATGAATGCGAGGAGGTACCTGTGAAGGTCGTTTAATGTCCTTAATAGGTACTCTCGTGTCACGATTTTTAATAGTAGCGGGACAAGTATTTCTGTTGGTTTCACCAGAGACTTGCGCCTTTTTAAAGCGCGGTTTGTCCTTACTTCGTCTTGTATTTACGCCTTTTACAAATATAGTATCCCCTACTTGTATATCAAAAGAGGTTTCTCCACCACGTTTCTGTATTACCTTTTCTTTATCTTTTATTAATTTATCTGTTAGGTATTTATATAGGTATTTTGTACGCTTCATATGGTCGCTTATCAATTGTTGAGTAAATTGTTTGTTAAAGTCTACTTCAAACGTACTATTGGAATCGGTATGTCCGAAGACAACTTCGAATGGCGTAAGGCCAGTTGCAGAGTGAATTGATTGATTATAAGACATTACTGCGTATGTCATTACACTAGCTGCGTCTGTTATTTTTTGTTCATATTTTGCAATCCGATAGATCTCTAAAATAGTTGAATGGAAGCGTTCTATTAGGCCCATAGAATTCGGGTTGTGCGGGGTGCCTATATGTAAATCTATTTTGTAAAACTGTAGTGTCTCTTTTAATAAATTATTATTGAATTCCGTACCGGGGTCAGCACTTATTCGGTTAGGTACGCCGTAAAATGAGAAAAACTTTATCAGTGCACGAACAACTTCGGGTGTAGAGCGATTAGATATTTCAAAAGCTTGACCCAGTTTACTGAAAGCATCTACGATAGTAAGAAAGTATTTGCCTTCGATAGAGAATAAATCCATGAAAATTTCACTGAACGGTTTAGTCTGTGTTTGAGTAAGTTGTAGCCGGGGTTTTAAAGGTTTACGGTCATATTTTTGTGTTTTACATGTCTCACAGGAATTTATTACTGTAGAGACTGTTAATTCCATATTTTGCCAGTAATAATTACGCTTCAATTTCATTAGGGTTTCTCTAATGCCGCGGTGGCTCGTTTTACCGCAGTGATAGTTAAGTATAACAGCACGCTGTTCATCTTCGTTTTCTATATATATTACTCTTTTATTACATTCATAGCATTTAACTGTGTCCTTTTTAAATAGTTTGATAATAGCGTCAGTGAATTGAGTGCGGTGTCTTTGGTCCTCAAAATAAAAGAAATATTTAATTTTAGGTTTTATATATTCTAGGAGAAATTTCTTTACTAAATCTGGATTATCTACAGGTAAGTGTATTTCAAAGACTTTTTGTTTATCTCGTGATAGATTTTTTACTAACGTTTGATTTCTGTTCCAGGTAAAGACAAGAATTTGGTTTGGCTTTGTATCTATGGCTTCATCTAAAATTGGGATACCATTGGTATCGATATCTTCAGCAGAGTGAATAGTTTCAGGTATCGAGCATGCAGTGATTGTACTGGACGAGGGTGAACGAGCTGGGTAAGTTGTTGGGACATCTTCCGGTAAGGGATTACCAGAATTTTCCGAAGCCGAAGTATCCAATGTTATTACCGAACTATTAGATCTTTCAGTGTCATCGAAATTAACCTGCATGGAGGAGTCGTCATTTTTGTTGGTAAGTACGTTTAATTTTATACACGATAGTGCGTCTGCGTTACTGTTTTGTTTCCCGTTTTTGTATTTAATGTCAAAGTCAAATTCTGAAAGTCGTAATTTCCACCTCGTCAGTTTACTTCCTGGTTCTTTAAGTGAGTTGAGCCAAGCCAATGGACGGTGGTCTGTGTATATTAAAAATTTTCGGCCATATAGATAGGGGCGGAAATGCTTCACTGCCCATACTATAGCTAGCAGCTCCTTTTCGGTAGTACTGTAGCGTGTTTCCGCGTCGTTTAGAGTACGACTCGCGTAAGCAATCGGTTTGTCACTTCCAACGGAACCTTGTGAAAGGACGGCACCCAGAGCGTAGTTAGACGCATCTGTGGTCAAGATGAAAGACTTAGAAAAATCGGGAAATTGGAGTATCGGGGCGTTAACAAGTAGCTCTTTACATTTTTGGAAGGCTGTAATGTAATCAGGGGTTATTTCAACTTTATTTCTCTTTTTTAGGCATGATGTCAGGGGTTGTGTAATCTTTGAAAAATCTCGTATAAATTTTCGATAATATCCAACCAAACCGAGGAAACTTTTAATTTCAGTTGGTGTGCGAGGGAGTGGAAAATCGAGAACTGCTTTAATTTTGTCGTCATTTGGTTCTAAGCCGTGTTTAGTGATTTTGTGTCCGAGGTAAAGTACTTCTTTACGCAGAAACTCACATTTGTCTAAAGTAACTTTAAAATTCGTCTGTCTAAGTCGGTCAAAGATTTGTCTCAGTTTTTCTATATGTTCCTGTAAGCTATTTGCATATATTATTATGTCGTCGAGATATACTAAGCAATGGATCCCTTGCAACCCTCTCAACACATTATCCATGGCCCGTTGAAAGGTCGCAGGGGCTGTCTTCAGTCCAAACGGAAGTCGTTTAAATTCATAATGTCCTGATAAGGTCGTAAAGGCAGTTTTAGGTATGTCACCCTCTTCCACCTCGATTTGGTGATACCCACTAGCAAGGTCAAGGGTACTAAAATATGTTGACTTTCCCAATTTGTCAAAAAGGTCGTTAATATTGGGTAAAGGATATTTGTCATCGGTTGTCAGTTCATTTAAACGTCTATAGTCAATTACCATCCTAAATTTGTGTTCACCAGAGGCATCCATCTTTTTTGGAACAAGATGCACAGGGGCACTCCATGGTGAGAATGATTCTTGTATTACGTTGTCCTTTAAAAGTTTTTCCGTCTGTTTCTGTATTTCAGCATTTTGTGAGGGTGGAAGTCTGTATGGTCGTATAAAAATCGGGTCTTCGTTTTTGGTTCTTATCTGATGTTTTACTTGGTTACTAAATGAAAGCGGTAATTTGTCACAATAAAATATGTCTCTATATTCAAAGCACAGTTTTTCTATGGCTTCGCGTTCTTCAGTATTTGTGTGATCTAGACGTAACTTCGATAAGTTTTCTTTTAGTAATTCGTCAATTTCATAGTTATTCAAATGGTCGGTTGTTAAGTTATTTACGCGTATATTCTCATTAAGTCTTGTTGTCACTAATGGTTCTGCAAATGTCAAGGTCACCCTATTTTGGGAAGCATTTTGGATAACAGTTGTAGCAAACGAATTTATGCACCTGACTACGGCAGCAGGCATTCTCACATTATCTCCGAAATCTTTAAAATCAATAATGGTATCACCGTTATCTAGGTCAGTCGGTACTTTGACGCGTGTTTCTGTACGGGGTTCCAATGTGATTTCGCATGTGGGGCTGTATACTATAGGTATTTCAGTATTTTGTGTCCGTAATATTTGATTTTTCATATCAATTGTTGCATTTAATATTTTAAGAAGATCTGAACCAATTAAGCCGTCGTATCGCCTATCGACGTCGTATATATAAAATTTATGCTTACACATGCTTTTGAATGATTTTAACAGGGGTATATAAATTACTTCATTATGTGAACTACGTGCATGAGTACTTATAACCTCAAATGGTTCGTTATATTTGTATGCCTGGAAATATCTATCAGCTATAGCGGGGCTAATAAAACTTCTTGTGCTTCCTGTATCTATCATTAAGTTAGCGTCAATTTCAGGTATGTAAATATGCGGTAATCTATTTATACTATTGCAATTTAAATTAATCATTTCGGGTGGTTGCTCGTCGAGGCTTGTATAGAAAAATTTGCGGTCTCTCCCTGAACTTCTGATTCATATTGCGCGCATTCTGTATTATCAATATAAAAATTATAATTTTCGGTCTGTCCGTTATCGTCAGTATAGTAATCATCATAATAAGGCTGGTACTCTTGGTCTTGGGGTTCACTATCGTTGCACGAATAAAATAAGTTACTACTCTCAGTATCGGGTACGTGTGTAATCATGTTTTGTTTTACAGGGCGGCTAGTACGCATAGAGACGTCACTATCTTGGAAGTTAGGTGGATTTCGTTGTATTTGGCTTTGAGGTGGTATACCAAACTTAAATTGCTGATTTGGTGTATTATAGTTTGGTCGGAATTGTGCATTATTAAATTGGGGTCTAAAGCTTTGTTGGTTAGGTATGCCAAACTTAAAACCTTGTTGATTCGGAACGCCGAATCTTAAATTTTGCTGATTAGGAATACCGAACTTAAAGTTACCTTGAGGCTGTGAAAAATTAGGTCTAAAATATCCTTGGTTTGGTGTACCGAATTTAAATCCGCTAGAACCGGTTTTAATATTATTTTGTGACTGATATGGAATATTTGGTCTATAATTTTGATTTGTCTGAGGGGCAAAATTATTTGAAAAATTAGGTTTAAATCCAAAGGAAAGTCCCTTAGGCATGTCACTATTATTTCCAAAGTTTGACGAAAAAGAATGTTGAGTAGGCTTTGGGTTAGGTCTATTTTTATTTTTTGCATTGTACTGGTATTGAAAATTAACCTCTTCCATGACCACACTAAGCGCACCTTCTAAAGTTGAACAGTCTTTAAGTCTCACAATCCGTATTAAATCTTCCGACAAATTGTATAAAAACACATTAAGACACATATTATTATAAATTGTAATTTTGGCAACTTTTAAGCTTTCGTCAGATAATAAGTTGACCTTAGAACAGAGGGCGCTACGCGTTTGCTGTATTCTGTTACAAAACTGTAGATAACTTTCTCCCACTTTAATTCTTAAATTTTCTAACTCAATCGCCACGCACTCCTCGGACCTAGGGTCACCAAAATGTTGTATAAAGATATTTTTTAATTGTTCCCAAGTTGTTATATCTTCACGTTCACTAAGTAAGACGGCTGCTCTACCACAGACTCTACTAGTTAGACAATGAAATACATATGCCTCCTGTACAGGGTTATTTGGTCCATTAAAATTTCTTATAATGTACTCACATTTTTTTATAAATAAATTGAGTATATTCTGGTCACCATCAAACTTAGGTATTATATTTAAAAAATCTTTTGGTATCATTTGAACGGTATTATCGCCAGTTGGTGCCATTTTTATAAGTCAATTTATTTAAATATATTATTCACAATTTAAAACACAGTACCTTTGTAAAAGCTCAATATTAATAATTAATATTATTTATTAAAACTAAATACAATTAATTTGGTCAATTTTGTACCGAAATAAAATAACTTTCAACGATTGTAGTTTAAAAGTTACGAAATATAATTAACTTTGTCTATTTTCTAAGGAAATCAAATAGCTTTTAACGATTTTAGTTTTAAAGTTACGAAATAAAGGCCACAAGAAAAATCCACGGGAAATAGCTGGGAAAAGACAGGAAAGTAAAAAGGTCCACTTACAGTCTGCTCGATCCCATGCCTTCCAGTATAGCTGCTCTTGTAGACCGGAAAACTTTCGGTGCCCGCCGTTAACAAATTTATTTGGTTCGATCGGATCCGAACTCGCGGTACCGCCTAGTAGCACCTCACCAAATTTCGGGTGTGTAGACGCTCAGGTCGGCCGCAGAATATATCGGATCCTGTCCTCAGCGCCAGTTAAGTATGGAGGACTAGCCCGAGTGTTTTTAAAAAGACAAAGGAGTCTGTTCACAACGAGAGTTTAATGAAGACTAACTTAAAATACGGTTACAAAATGATCTTAATAATATTTCTAATAACTAATTCTTATCTCTACGGATGCGCGACGCCAGGCTCAGACATAACATCCAGTTTGCTGGGTCAGCGGGGCTCGCCCACGTAGCCCTGCGCTCTCAACACATTGTAATAGAGCTAGGAGTGCCTACAGCTGACATAACTAGGTATTTGAATAGGGAGTGATGGTCAGTAAAAGATTGAGTTAGTAAATTATGTGAAGGTACCTTACAGTTGTTATTTTTTTAATTATCAGTTGGTATCAAAAGTATCATGGATTATTGTGACAAATAGAGTGAAAGGATTAACTCTTTTTATAGTGTAGAACTTCGACATAAAAACCTTTTGTGAAGAAAAAGTTAAGACAACCTCCGTGGCCTACTGGTATAAGAGTCGCTTCAAGTCTTGGGTTCAATTCTCGAAAACTTAATTATTTTTTTTTCACGTTTGATTGGTGAAAGAAGACAATTAATTAAATAGGAATAGAGTTCCTGTGTAGTATAAAAGCTGGTTCTAGGAAGAAAATATACAGTATCAACTTATGCCTGCCTTTGACCGCAGACGATTATAAGAAACGTGCGCAACTCCCGTTCCCGTAAGAACTTTATTATTATAACCTACAGCCTTCCTCAATAAATGGGCTATCTAACACTGAAAGAATCTTACTAATCAGTCTAGTATCTCCTGAGACTAGTGCGATCAAGCAAACAAATAAAAAAACTCTTCAGCTTTATATATTTATGTACTTATCGATTTAAAGCACATGTATAATAAAAATTAAAATGGATCGTTAAATTTAGTTAGCAACTTGGAAACGACTTAACCGAATTGGTTGAATCTTATTGTTGTGAAATTTTAACAATCAAAGATTTCACATAGTTTGTATATATTATATATATATATTTGTACCTACATAATGTCTACTATTAAACACTTAATGATTAACTTTAAAAAATGTTAATAAGAACATTTTATTTAGGGGCGATGCTGTGTGCTATCTTCTATTGGGATAAATTTAGAAGTATAAAGAGTCTTCTACATAAAAAGTCCATCATCATTTTTTTTATCTATGGCCCAACAGAAGTTGTCTCAAATAGCTGAATAGCTAACTTAGCAAATAGCAGGTCATTTGGTCTTTCCCTCGTTCTTTTTAATAATAACTCATTTTAACACAAACAAAAACATTAAGTTGCTTAAATACAAAGTGGTATAATACAAAGTAATGGTTGTATTTTTCTTCTTTATTGTTTCACATTAGCTGTTGACTTTAGTTTTTTTTTTGTTCATAACTTTATTTGGCTCTAACCAAGTTGCTTAAGTGCATTATAACTAAGATTATTTTAAAACTCTCTGGGTACTTAGAAAGATTACACTGTTAAAAATGTTTGCAATGGTCACAGAATTAACCTAATTATATATTACCTACTATTTTCCCGCGCGAAGTTTCACCTGCATAGCTCCCGTTCCCGTGGGAATATCATTATTAAATAACTCCTTATTTACTCCTGGATAATGTAGCAATCTAACGGTGAAAGAAATGATGAAATCGGGGCATTCAAAAAAAAAAAACATTTTTATTTACGTAAATCAATTACAGGCACTTGTAAATAGTCAAACATTAATTAGAAAATTTGTTAATTATATTTGTTATTTATTTATATACATATATAAAATTAATTATTTATGTATTATTATATTTATTATAATTTATTTCCGGAGCCTATGCAATACATATAAACAAACAATCAAATCTTTTAAGAACTAGAGCTACGCTGGTAAAATCGATGGCATGGTAAGTAATATTAATGCCGACAGGATTTAAGCATCAGCACGCGATTACTTAGCAAAAACATGAACAAAAAAGAACTTTGTATAAAACTACGACTTTTTTATTAAAGTAGGTACTCTCAGTAAAGGTAAGTCACATTCCTCTACTGCAATTTAATGTTAAACCCGTTTGCTTTGAATTGCAAAACATTGAATCATTTACTTATGTACTAGTGTATACTATACTATACTATATACTATATATCAAGGTATATAAATAATAATCAATCGCCAAAATGTAGGTGCATAACTAACAACATGCATAACTTCATAAAGTTTTATTAATTATCTTTTTTTTACCAATTTTATTAATTATCTTTTTTTTTGTATTCGCTATCCCCATAGCGAAGGTTTGTGCAAGAAAAAAAAAAAAAAAAACCGGCCAAGTGCGAGTCGGACTCGCGCACGAAGGGTTCCGTATCAGTTACAAGTGCGTACCTATTTTTGATATCAAGAATAAAAAAGCGTATGTTTATGAAATGAAATGTTATTTTATATTCGAGTTGATTGAATGAAAGGTAAATTGCGGTTTACGATTTATGACGTATTAAAAAAAAACTACTTAAAAGATCTCGTTCAAACCAATTTTCAGTGGAAGTTTGCATGGTAATGTACATCATATATTTTTTTTAGATATATCATTCCCTTATTTTAGAAGTTACAGGGGGGGGACACACATTTTACCACTTTGGAAGTGTATCTCGCGCAAACTATTCAGTTTAGAAAAAAATTACATTAGAAACCTCAACATCAATTTTGAATACCTATTCATAGATACCCCACAGGTATGGATTCGATGAAAAAAAAATTTTTGAGTTTCAGTTCTATGTATGGGGAACCCTAAAATTTATTGTTTTTTTTCTATTTTTGTGTGAAAATCTTAATGCGGTTCACAAAATACATCTACTTACCAAGTTTCAACATTATAGTTCTTATAGTTTCGGAAAAAAGTGGCTGTGACATACGGACGGACAGACAGACAGACAGACATGACGAATCTATAATGTTCCGTTTTTTGCCATTTGGCTACGGAACCCTAAAAACCACGGAAATTGTCCATAAGACCGACGACGGTAAAGTATAAACAGCTAGTAATATTTTAAAGAAAAAATTTGAATGTTTGTTTATATTGAATAGACTTCTAAACTACTGTACCGGTATCGAAACGGTACTTCAATAACGTATGTCGTCGAAACGCAGACATTACAAACCTTACGTCTTACTACGTTCTTATATGACAACACTGTCACTGGATCAGAACTCATGGAGTTGATCCAGTTTATGTTCAATGTTCATAAAACGAATGTATCGCAGTTGGTGTTCTGACCCTTAGGGCATTACTTAGTACCGTATAAGCAAAATAAGTAGGTTTGTCTTGGATAGGATTTTTTTTTTTAAGTTTGTATGGAGTTCTTTTTTTTATATGCGGAACTGACAACCTTGATACACCCTGTATAGAATTACAAAAACAACAATTAAGGACCTACATACTTTTAATTAAAAAATAAACACATCGTACCTGTTATCTAATTAATTATTAAAACTCGTGCCTGTTACGCAATTAATTATTAATTAATTGTTTTATTAAATTATGAATATGACTCACTCCTAGGTGCGGTCATATTGGTCGGATCGCTTATGCGTACCCGGCCCCTGCCAACGGCGGATCGAAGGAGTGTCCGGAGGGTTTTAGTGATGTAGGTTCTTCTCCTCGTGGTATGAATTTAGCATACCACGCTATGTAGAGGGCGATTCCCGCATATCTTACCCCACCGCTTGCGCGCGAATACGCTGCAGCGGCCGCGATGCGGCGGTGGGAATGCGTAAATGCATTTCCCCTCGGACAAAAGGGGTTTGGAGCGTGATATTTTGTAGCCTATAATGTTAATCCAGCTTATAAACTATCCGCGTGCAAGGTGAAGCCGGGTGTGACAGTTCGTTATGTTATCTACCTATACATTTCAACAGACAGTTGACAGTATAAATATAGATGGTTTCACAACTTTTGCTCCAAACGCGGACATAATTCAGGGCCGTAACTATACTAACAATAATAATATTAGGATGGGCAAAATGCCACAAAGGTCTCAGGACAGACTTTACTACGTAATAAATATTGCATTCATTTAATGTTGGCTCGAGCATGAATAACTCTACATATAATAAACCTTAGTACCCAAAATATTAATGTTTACTGTAATTTTTAAATTAATATATTGAAAAATAAGCGTTTAAAGTGACATAAGACGAAATTATTTTGGAACATTTTTTTGACTACATTACATACGAGTTGAGGGATGAGATCATGTACAACATATTAATTATTATATGTGTAGACTTCAAATTAAATGTGAATCTTATATAATCTGGTTTCAAAGTTGGTGCCTCTAGCACACAACCCCATGAACTGAACCGGTCTTTCTAGTTACGCCACTGAAGTAATAAACAAACTCAATGTCATATAGAAAACTAATAATAACAGTGATCTAAGACTGACATCACCGTGAAAATAATTGTTTTGTTATGTAGCTGACACATCCATATATAAATTATATTAGCTTTAGCCTGGGACTTCGACAGCTTTTATTTCGGTTTGTCCATACAGACTTCGATTTCGTTTTGGGTGGGGCTTTTTTCGGCTAATCAGGATTTCGGTTAAAACATTTAACAAATTTTACAACTGTTTAATTACTTTAATAGTTCATCCTTTCATAAAAGTGTCTATCTATAGTGCTGTAGAGTAATCATCATCATCATCAACAGCCCGTTTACGTCCACTGCTGAACATGGGCCTCCTCTTAACAGACCTTGGCAAACCAGGATCGTAGAGGGATATTGCCATAATCACCACGCTTGGCAGACGGATTGGTGATCGCACTAAGATGTAAACCTTGAGCTAATAGATGCTGCTGCCCATCCATCAGCCATATGTCCTTTAGTCGCCTTTTACGACACCCATGGGAAGACATGGGGTGGTCTATTCTAAGCCGGAAACCACACGGTACCAACTCTAGAGTAATGCCGTTAAACATTTAAGTTATATTTTTTACACTCTACACAAAGGTGTTTTCTATATGTTTCATCGTTGGTCCGTTTCGGAGAATACTTTTGGTGCGCTTCAAAGTTGGTGCGCTTTGAGAAATCTTATACTAATATATAAAGCTGAAGAGTTTGTTTGTTTGCTTGAACGCGCTAATCTCAGAGACTACTGAAACGATTTGAAAAAATATTTTAATGTTAGATAGCCGATTTATTGAAGAAGGCTATTTAATTATAAGGATCCCACAGGAATGGGAGATGCGTGGGTAAGGTAAGTTGTGTTCAACACGTTAGCTGTATGTTTTACAAATATTTAGTACTAACTTGCCACGCGCAGTCTCACCCGCGTGGATCCCGATCCCGTGGCAACATCATTATTAAATGTAGCCTGTGTTATTCCTGGATAACGTAACTTTCTAATGATGAAAGAATTTTTTAAATCGATCCAGTACCTAGTTCCGGTGCCTATTTAATACAAAACAACAAACAATCAAATAATAAGGACATATAAAATTGACCATCAGTTTGACACTTTCAAACTGATGGTCAATTTTTTGTTTGTTGATCAGTTTGACTGCACCGGTGGCTCAGTGGTTATGATAGTTGCCTCTGAGACCTGGTGTCCTGGGTTCGATTCCCACCCGGGACAATTATTTGTGTGAACCACAAATAGTTGTTCTGAGTCTGGGTGTTCTTTGTGTCCGTCAATTGAATGTTTGTAAAGTCCCCCGCGACACAGGGATTTATTTCCCTAGTGCGGGAGTTGTCTTTTTTTTTAAGAAAAGAGAAAAAAGAGTTTGACACTGTCGGTATTTGCTCCCTGACTGTGCTTTCTGGTACCTAACCAGAAGAGCGAGAAACTTAAAATGGAGTATTTAGATATAAGATCACGTTTTATTTGTCTGACATGACAGTACCAGATCGTAAAATAGACAAACAATGTTATGTAGGGTATTAGTTGAAGTTTACAAAACATTTCTTACATAGTTTGCTTATAACGTTATATTGCGCAAAATCGTAAAAATTCTGGAAACATTCCAGCAACGTCGCTTTTATCTAACATAAACGTGTTTGTAGGACCAATTTAATTTAATTGTTTACCGATTTTGGTAAGATGGAACAATTTATTATTAATTGATCAATCGGAAACGTATTAAATTACTTTATTTTATGGGCACAAAATGTTTCTTATTTCTTCATCGCTATCGCTAGTATAAAACTAAGTCGCTTCCCGCTGTCTATCTGTCCATATGTTTGCTTAGGTTTATTTAATTACTATGGATTTGATGCGGTTTTCTTTGGAGGAATCGGATGACCAAAGGGTTGGCTCATACTTCGGCCAACGAATAAGCTTGACATCCAGCGGGATATTTAATGTTATAGGTATAGGGTAATAAAGTGATCATTTCTTAAATAAAAAATACGTATAGGCTTAGGAGTTTAATTTTTGTAGAAAGCACTTGTGCCATCCATTTCGTTTGTAGATATCATTTAAATTGCATACAATTACTTGGAAATATACTGTGGGAAAAAATGAGGACACTGTTACAATCACGACGAGATACATGTTTATAGCATAATTTTATTGTCCACCACAATGCATTCGTCAATAGATGTGATCTAAGGTTGACATGAATCACCTTGAAAACTATTGTTTTTCTACGTCGTCACTAACACATAAAGCGTTATTATATGCATGTGTCAAAGCTTTCCGAGACTTAATCCGCGTAGATTTCGTTATTCTTCATTCATTCCTATTAGTTTGAATCTTGAAAAATCCTCCCATCTTGGTTAGGTACTTAAGGAATATTTTTAATAGCACAGTGTGACCTAAACCCGCATTTTACGTACGCTTTTCCGTGACCTAAGTTGCCTATTTCTGCACGGTGCGTAAATTAATCGACTATCTTCACACATGCATGAAAAATGAAAGCAAACACTTTTAAATGTCATTTGTAGTTTGAAAATTTACAGCGAACAAATGACAGAGAAAAAGTATGAAGAAATCTATATATATAAAAGAAAGTCGTGTTTGTTACAACACTTATAACTCGAGAACGGCTGGACCGATTGCCATGGTTTTTGATTTGTTGGATTTGTTTCCGTCCCGAATAGCAGAATACATTTTAAAAACAAAAGAAAGTCGTGTTTATAACTCAAGAACGGCTAAACGGATTTGGCTGAAAATTGGTAGGGAGGTAGCTAAGAACTGGGAGAAGGACATAGGATACTTTTGGGTAGGGGTAGGGTAGGGTAGGGTAGGGTAGGGTAGGGTAGGGTAGGGTAGGGTAGGCGTAGGGTAGGGGTAGGGTAGGGGTAGGGTAGGGGTAGGGGTAGGGTAGGGGTAGGGTAGGGGTAGGGTAGGGGTAGGGGTAGGGGTAGGGTAGGGGTAGGGTAGGGTAGGGGTAGGGGTAGGGTAGGGGTAGGGTAGGGGTAGGGTAGGGGTAGGGTAGGGGTAGGGCAGGGGTAGGGTATAAAAGTCCACCCGTGCGAAGCCGGGGCGGGCCGCTAGTGAATAATAAAATGATGACATTAAAAATTTGAATGTGACTTTTAAATTAATAAATTCATCTAGAGGGGCGGTAATCCACCACCCCCCGCAAGTCCGGGGCGGGTTTATGTCACATCTGCTTTAAAATAGTATACGATACTCGTGACCTAAGTAGCCTATTATTGCACGGCGTGAAGTTAGCGCCCGAGCGCAGCGAGGGTGCTAAACGCCGTAAAGTTAGGTCACACGTATCGTAATATACTAATCTGTCTACATTTCAGGCTTTGCTATGACTATAAGACTAGTTTCTGATAAGACAAGAATGAAGTAACATAACTATTAACTTTAATAATATAAACATGAACTAAGAAATACTTCCAGCATATCCAGAATGACGTTTCGAATCGAGTCAATTTGTTCAAGTCAGAACGAAAATGCTAATCAAAGTTAACTAACTTGATAACCAATTCAAATTAGCTAGTTGTTGTTAACTTTTGGATCAAGAGTTTTGAGAGCAGATTAGCTATTTTCAAGTTAATCATCCTTTCAATAATTGGGCGTTCGACTAAAAAAGTGCCTTTTAGCATTAAACTAGTTTTTTTCTACACTGTCACTCCATTGGAACAAACAAAATATATATCTGACAGGCAAGTAAAATCTGAATCTAATACACAATAATTATTATCTATATACTTACCCACGTATAAGTACCTAGTATATTAATCAGAATCTAGAGTTGGTGATAAACATTATAAAGACGATAGAAAAGGGCCAACTTATATTGCTAATAATAAATTCTAAGTATTTATTATCTGTACTAATATACATATAAAGCTGATGGAGTTTGTCAATTTGCTGAGTAGGTACCTACTGATGATAACTACTGAGTTAGGTACTGGTCCGATTTGAAAAATCTTTTATTGTTAGAAAGCCCATTTATCAAAGTATATCATTCCTCTATAAATGGGTTTTCTGACACTAAAATATTTTTTTAAATCGGACCAGTACTATATTAAGAAGTTCTTATGGGATCAGGACATAAGCGGGTGAATCCGCACGTGGGAAGCTAGTTAGTATAAGTTGGCTAAACGGGCTAATATAACAACTCTGCTCCAGTAGATCGGTTATAATATTATTAAGTATGTTTTTGATTACTCATAACGTAACGTTTTGTAGTAGGTGGGTAGGGAAACAATGGTAACCGCCATTGTTCTACGACTGTTATAGAGAAAGAACTGTTGACGTTTAGATTACACTACCTGTTTGTGCCCGGCATCGCTCATGAGAGAATTTGTATGCTTTGGAAATGGAACAACAGAAGAAAACGCGATATAGGTATATTATTAGCTGGAAGTCATGGGGAATGGCCCAGTGGGATGATGCAGTCTAACAGTATAGTATTGTATATCATAGACAGCCCCGGTAGCTCAGTGGTTACGGGAGCTGCTTCTGCGACCTGGAGTTATGGGTTCGAGTTCCATCCGGGACAATTATGTGTGTGACCACAGATAATTTTTCTGAGCCTAGGTTTGGTTTCTCCGTGAATTGAGTGTTTGATAAGTCCCCCACGGCACAGGGTTTTTTTTTTTAATTCCCTATTTTGGTAGTTGTCTTATGTATATTCCCTATGGATATTAGCCCTCGCCCTCCTTATTTTTACGGTATAATTACCACGCTTGAGTAGATGACCGAATGGTTCGCCAATCATCATCATCATCAGCACATGTAATCACTGCTGAACATGGTCTCCCTTGAAGGGGGTATTGCCATAGACTACTAGTTCTCTAATACATCATATTAATGCTGCTGTTACAAGTTTGTAAAAGAAGAAATATAAATCAGACAATTAATTATTATAGAAAATATAAATTTTTCTTAAAATTTATATTTTCTATATCATGTATTTTGTTGCTTTCCGTATTTAGAAAACTTATTGTTTTCTAAATACGGAAAGCAACAAAATACAAACCAGCTCGAATTTTATATTAAAAAGTGTTAAATTTTATACGATTAAGCAAACGTTTCTACTTTTTCTTTTATAATATCAATCTATCTTTATTAATATATATAAAGCTCAAGAATTTGTTTGTCAGCTTGTTTTCTTGAACGCACTAATCTTAATCTTAATCCAAGGAACTACAGGTCCGATTTGAAATAATGAATTTATTCAGCACTTATCTTTTTACATACACTTGTACTTGTCAGAATCACAATGTTACACAATCTCAAGTCTTATTCTATGAATTATATATATTAACTAACTGGTGGCAAATTGAAGTATATTACAGACAAAGTAACACAATGTCACACAGGACAAAGTCCGTCCGTCAGCTTGTCATTAATTCCTCTACACATAATAAGTTATTTAAAAAATTCTTTCAACGTTAGATAGTCCATTTATCGAGATAGGCTATATTTAATTATGAAATTCCTATGGGAACTAGAGTTAAGCGGGTTAAACCGCTAGCAGAAAAGATAAGATCGGTATTAATGTCGTACCTAATAGTTGTGGCTACGGTTCGTACACAAGACGTACCAAAAATAACAGCAAGGGACATAAATAGCGCGCTGTTATCGTACCACATCTGAAACAGTATTTTGTTTTGTGAACGGACAAATTCGGTAGCTGAATTGTTCTTGCTGAATTGACCTAAGTAGTAATATTAGTAAAGACAAGGGCGTACCGATCGCCCTAGGGGGAGAGCGTGGATATAGTATCTACTAATGTCACTCCCCCCCCCCTCAAGCCGCAGAGTACATTTCTGGTTCCTATTAAAAATGTAAGTAGTAGTTTTTTCCTGTAAAATTACTAGCTGTAGATACCTACTTAATAGGGGAAGGCAATTTGATTTCAGATATGGCAGTACCTTATAAGTTATGACATTTCTAAAGTGAAGCAAGAGAGGTCAACCGAATGACATTATGCCGTAATTTCAGTTCTTTTGTCTTGGCGCTGCTCGATTATCATCATCATGGTCATGACAACACTATTATGATAATCATATACCGGCCACAGTCACGGGCAGCAGCAGTTATTACTTACTCTACATATTGCTGCGGTCACCAACAGTCCCGTCACGCGTGGTGACTGTAGCTAACCCTTTGCGAGGTCGACACAAAGCAGTCGCAATTACATGGGTGGATCACAACATAACACTATAAACAGATATTTATCAGCCAAGGATAGTTCCCAGAATAGATTTCTATTTGAAGAAGGATCATAAAAACATAATAAGTACCTAATAATTATTTTACGACATTATTATTCAAAACCTTCGTCTAAAGTTATTTTCTTTTGTAGTTAAATAAGGTAGCAGCATAGCCTCGCTTTGAGTATTAGTGTCAATGAGTCCATTTATTTTGTTCCGTGATCCTTTTTCCTTAACTGATAACATCTATTCTAATTGGTTTGGCAAGGACACTTGATATTTAAAACAGTTAAAAATATACAATACAATACCATTTCTTTGCGAAAATAGGTAATTTTTACAGTTTTAGAAGGACAACTAGAAGAATAAGAAACCGGGAACAGATATATTCTAGCTATGCAAATATAATGTAGGTCATTTATATATAAATCTATCTATATTTATAAAACTGATGAGTTTGTTTGTTTGAACGCGTTAATCACAGCAAATATTAGACCGATTTGAAAAAAAAAACTGTGTGACATAGCCCATTTATCGAGGAAGGTTTGAGTATGAAGTTGCGTATAGAAACCGAAAGAATTAAAAAAAAAGAAAACTAAGAATCGAAGGAATCGAAACCAGAACACGAAGTCTCAGGAGCAACTGCCGCAACCACTGAGTTACCGTTGCAGTCAGTTCAGACCTGCGCGGTATCACCAGCGAATCCCTTTCCCGTAAAAATCTCGTCTTACCCCAAGATAAACTCGTAGCTATCTAATGGCATAAGAATTTTCAAAATCATATAGGATCAGGATAAATAAAAATAAAATATTTCTGTCTGGGAATGGTAAATTTTCGTCTTCTTTCATGAATACAATTAAAACTATTTATTTTACAATAATAAATAACAAATCCTCATCACAAGCCCTCTTTTATATGTGACCCAGAAATGTGACAGTAAGGTTTGCAAAACTTTTTTTTTTACTTCCTAAGTTGTACCACGAAACTGACCCTTATATAAAAAAAATATTCACTTCGCACATCGGCGATCCTGTCATCCTAGAATTACACAATCCTACCAAATTTCACCTAATTTGGTCGTGTAGATTCGGACCAAATCGTCTGTAATATTCGTCATGTCTGTCTGTCCGTCCGTATGTCACAGCCACTTTTTTCCGAACCTATAAGAACTATGATGTTGAAATTTGGCAAGTAGATGTATGTATTGAACCGCATTAAGATTTTCACACAAAAATCGAAAAAAAAACAAAAAAATTTGGGGATCCACACAACTGAAAAAAAAAAACATCAAACGCATACGTGTATGTGTATCTATAGGTAGGTCTTCAAAAATGATATTGAGGTTTATAATGTCATTTTTTTCTAAACTGAATAGTTTGCGCGAGAGACACTTCCAAAGTGGTAAAATGTGTGTGCCCCCCTGTAACTTCTAAAATATGAGAATGATAAAACTAAAAAAAATATATGATGTACATAACCATGGAAACTTCCACCGAAAATTGGTTTGAACGAGATCAAGTAAGTAGTTTTTTTTTAATACGTCATATATATTTTTTTAATACGTAAACCGAAATTACCTTTCATTAAATCAAAGTTACAACGAACTAGTTACAAGAACTTTTATATTATATTACTTGTTGTATTCTTGATATCAAAAATAGGTAGGCACTTGCAACTAGTACGGAACCCTTCGTGCGAGAGTCCGACTCGCACTTGGCCGGTTTTTTTAATTTTTGTGCGGCTCCCTAAATGTGTCTCTGGCTGAATTATAGTTGAATATTACGTTCTTTGCATCATATCAAAATAGATTGATCTTGCATTGTAATAGTAATAGTCATTATATACTATTAAGTTAAGTGTAGTGTTATCTATAAACAATCATACTGTTAAACATCAACCTGTATGAGTACTCCCCAAGGAGATTTTGCCATAAATCATAAATGCAAGGCGCATAGGTATCCACCGTATCATGTTTTAATTAATATTGGAGTCCCGCTCGCCTTTATACCAGGTTAAGTAGCAAAAGAAGTAGGCTGTGTAAATAACAATGGCCGCCGAGAAAAAATAAGTTTTCCATTACAAAGTCAAAAGATGCTGATCGTTCCTTAAATGTTCAATTTCATTTGTTTTATTCCTCAAAATTTCGATAAAGTTACGGTAATTGAGATCAATGACTTAACGTGCTACCAGGCACATTAACCAGTCTATCCCGGAAGAGGAAAATTATAAATAAAAAAAAACGGTCGCACAGGATTTAATCCGCAATCATGTCAATCATTTATATTCCTAGGTTATGACAAACTCCTTGTGCCTTCTTACGTATACTACTACTACATAATTATGTCATGTACGTATGTATTGTATGTAAAATTGTAGACTGTCTGGAGTCTGACCTCTTTAATATTAAACGTGAATACTATTGAAGAAGTGAAACAAAATTCAAATTGGATCCGAGATTAATAAATCAGATTTAAAAACATCGTACGAAATAAATTTAAAAAGAGAATTTAAGTTTTATTTTTATTATGAATATTTTTTTAAGATATAAGTAAATTGTTCTAACGACATACATTAGCAGCTAACTTCCTAAATTGTTTGTAAAATGAATTAAATAAGTAATACTAAATTCTCTGTTATAATGATAATATTAAACATAAACAACGAGTTATTCTATTACAATAAAAACCCGTGAAAAATCTAAATTACAAAGTTTTTTTTTTTTGAGTTTAGGTGAAACAAGGAATTCGTTTGTATGATCGACAGAACGCGATTTTTAAATAAAAAAAAATCGTTAGAATCTTTCATGGCCAGGTGCGACCAGTTTTTATAAATAGTAGAAGTTAAATAACTTCATTCTAAAATGAGTAAATACTGTCACAATATTTTGTTTAACAGAGTTCCAGAACCTGAACCCGTGAACTATGTTCGTAGCATTCGTTTATCAGTTCTGACATTAAAGTTTTTAATTTTCAACAAAATACCGTATTTTTAGGCGTTCTATTGTAATACTCAATTATATGAGTTTTTTAGTACTTACAGTTTTTACGTTCAACATTTTTCAATTGTATTTAAAATACCAAATTAAAATGACTTCGAACCTATAGTAGTAGTAGGGGACTGGTTCGTATTACCTAGATTATCTCAAGACACTAGAGCTTAATTTGTCATGTACATTTATCGTAGCTGTCTCCTTACATTTTTAGTAAAAAATAAAACATTCGTCTATTTTAAAATTTATTTGTTATTTTCCGATAGTTATACTGATTACAAATCGTCCTACCCACGTTCTCATAATATGCGAGGAATAATAAAATCACGGTGCTGACATTGAAAGATAAACGAAAGCTAACTGATAAACATCGACAAGGCCGGATTATAATCTCAATAGCTTCACATTTCTACTGATACAATTATCGGCCGATAGTAGCCGATAAACTTATAAGTACTGTCATATCCTAAAGTGTTAAACATAAAAAAAAACTTACCAAATTCGAGTAATGCTAGCAGTACAGCTAAGTGTAACGCGATGATTCCATGTCTCGCCATTGTATAGAAAAAAAGTATTGTTTTTTAATCACAAAAGTTATACGACTGAACTCTGGGTCCGGATAAACTATACTGAGAACTGAGACTGAATGCCGCGCCCGCCGCCAGCGTGACGCCGACCAACGCATTTACACGTAATGTAGGGTAAACATCTTGTTTTCGTTGCTCGAGGACAGTCCAGTTTGTGGGTCTTGTGACAATATGTTATTAAAACATAGTTGATATATACCTTATACATTTTTCAACTACCAACATCAGATTACACTGGAAAATATGAAAAATATTCTCGTTAATTTATCTTGAGTAAACATTTTAGCTAATGATATTACCTTTGTTTTACTTAACAAATATAGATAACAAATGCATATTGCAGTATTTTTTTAAGACATTTATTTGTTTTGCAAAGTGCCTTACATGTAAGTTTAGTAAAATTAGATACTTTCGGAATTTCGGAAACCTTAATCATAATCTTTAAAAATATTATGATTAAGGTTTCCGAAATTTCGGTATTTAACGGAGAATTTAAAGGAAAATGGCATATTTTATCCATTATACATATTACAAGATTATTTATTTTAGGAATTTAAGAGACAATAACAAGTGTATGTTCATTAATTCATAAAATTTGATTGCATTATAACAATTAAATCACTGTCGAACATGGGCCTCCTCCCGAGGGAGGGTTTTTGCCATAGTCACCACGCTTGGCAGGCGGGTTGGTGAACGCAGTATTATCTTGTAACACACAAGGAAACGCGGCTGCCCGTTGCCTAGTTTACGATTGTTAAAGATGATGTATTATAACAATCGGCTTAAAGTGCTGTCCAAGGCACGGACGGGAGTGCCCCAATCATCCAGACCCGGAAAGAAATCTTAAAATTTACACAATGATCTCCATAGGGGATCGAACCCAAGACCTCCGAGATTTAAAGCAACCCAAATACCGCCACGCTATGGAGGTTATCGGATTACAATTTAATACTAACAGTATTATATTAAGAATAAGTTTCCAAGATTTTGACCTAATGATAAACAAGGTCTATTCTTGCCATTTTTGCATTCTCAATATAAATAATGTATTCATTTCAGAGATAAGAAAAGTTATTATCGGTCCAGTAGTACCGGAACGTATTCAATACATATTTCATTTATGTATTTCATATGTAAGAAATTGACTATTGTATTTTATAGGAAAAAAATACGCTTTGGATTTCCATAGGTTGATTTGATATAAAACATAGTCTATTATCGATACTGAAGCTAATTTATACTAGACATGTTATGCCAAATTTGTTGATAGTTTGCTTGGGAGAGAGTTATAACTCCTTGTCCGATTCCATTCATTATTTTTTGTAAAAGACTAAGGATTAATAAAGTTTATCTTTATATGAATGCGCTAAAATTTGGCTCGCAGATAGTTATTGTAACGTAGACGTTAACGTTATTGTAACATAACCCTCTAATTGTTTGAAACAGGATTCAAAGTTTATATGGAGAAAACCAAAATTTACGCGGAAGAAGTCGCGGGCGAGAGGTAGTAAAATTAAAAACTAGTTCAACAAATATAACGTTAAAGTAATTGCATGAATCACAACATCAATGTGATAAATGTCACAGGACAGACGGACGGACCAATATGTAGTCTGTAGATTTGTATGATTTGCTATTGCCTATCTACTACAGTTAGTTACCTGTTAGTAGTTTTATTTATTAATTTATCTTCTTACATTGATATTTTGACAAGTACAAGTGTATGTCAATATCTAAGTGCTGAATAAAATTCATTATTTCAATCGTCTACGGCCGAACGTGATGTTTGGTCACAACAGCGTCCGACTACTGCTAAGAAAAATGATGGAATATCCAAGGCTAAAAACATATCTTTTTAAACAACGTTGAATCTCAGTTATTGAAAATATAGAATTGTTTATCTTTTTATAAATAAAGTTAAAAAAAAAACTGAGAGAAAGTAAAAGATAGATGTATTCTATGTAGTTGATTATGCAATATCTGTTATACTTACTGTATGGTTACACCCCCATAGCTTTACTTTACATGAGAATCGTTTTATTATACCTATACACCTTTCTCAAGAAAAAAAAGTAAGAAAATTGGTCGGTAGTTTTTAAATTCATCGTATCTCTAGATCATAGGCAATCGCGGCTAAGGATTTATGTTCGGTAGGAATTTTCATCAGTTTGCTTGTGGTTAGAATTGACCACCCCATATCTTACCATCAGTGTCGTAAGAGGCGACCGAAGGATATACACTTGATGGATGAGCAGCAGATTAGCTCAAAGATACTCCTAAGATCTTAATGCGATCACAAGTCCAGTCGTGTTAAAGAGGAGGCCTATGTTCAGCTGTGGAAGTAAACGGGTTGATAAAGAAAAAGTAAGGTTATTCCGTCAAATTATACTGCTTTTTTAAAAAAGATCTGCTTAATTTATTAACGGACTTCTCTAGTAATTTTTTTTTATTTTATTTTGCTGCGAAATTTTGTTCTTGTGATGTCAACCAAGAGTTTACATATCTCGGACAAAGGTTAAAAGAATAACTTTGGTAATATTTATTTTGGTGACTTTACAGGCAATTCCATCATTTTTTATGAAACATTGTATTTTATACTAACGGAAAATTTCCAAGAGGTAATTGAAACAGGAAAATAAACTGGCTAGTTATCAAACAAGGTAAGCTAAGAAAATGAATAACACTGTACCATCATTGTGGTTTTGAATCATTATTATATGACTTTTATCGTAGTTACTGTAAAACTATAAGTTCCTTTTATGTTTACGAAGTTAAATTAATTTAATTATAATTTAAAGGCTCACACCAAATAAAAGTAAAGACGGATCGCTTCGAGTAACGCACTGAAGCCGGTAAAAGCTCCACCTTGGCGTGTACATACATACATAGTTTACGCACACACACGCTTATACAAACTATGCCTTAACTTGTCAGTCTTATAACTTCATTATTCGTTAACAGAAATGCTGGATTGTGTCATGAAAGGGAGCTCGGAGTAGTAGTAGAGCTCAAAGTAATTTTTATAACATTGGTGTATTATGAAAAACATAGCAACAATTTTACCCACACCAATGCACAAAAAATCCCGGCGTCAGTGCATTGTTTGACAATGTTCCGTCTTTACTTTTTATTGGTCTGAATTTAAAGGTAGAATGATAATAAATATAGAATCATTCATTTTACATAGATATTAACTGATACACAATAACTAATACACAATCATGTAATATTGTACAATGTATATATGATGTAAGCGAATGCACGCACAGTTCCATTTATTACCTGGTCAATTTATACCGACCAGGTGTTCAATATAAGACAAGAAAAAAAAAATTAATACAGTAAATACTATAATGTAGATATTAAAGTTTACTCAGGCACAAACAATCTCGTACAAAGAAACCTAATGGCGGATGCATTCACACACATTTACAATATAACAATTTACACAGGTTCAACCAAAGGATATACCTATAATAATAATTATAAACAATAGCAAGAATGAATTAACAAAATATAAAATAAAAATTAACATAACATATCCTCGACAACTGCCGACCAGTCACCACAAGCAGCACCCGTTCACGAGTATGACGTGTGACGCAGCCATCGCCTCCCTCGTCATATTAGAGGAAAGGTGGCGACCCGCCCCACACCGCCACCGCAAGCAATGACACGTATTTGTTCACGAATTAATAAAAAGACCATCAACTAACTTAACCGTTAACTTAACTTCGATGTCGAATTTAATTCAGTTTCTAGAAACCTGAATTTAGAAATTCTTCGATTTTACGTACAAACTAAAATATTTACGCATTTTATATCTAGCTATAATACTATAGTGCTTAAAGAGAACTTTTTACTTCCAAATGCTGTTATTCTGCTATAACTACTTTTTATGGTAATAATATACGGTTTTCCATTGAGTTTGCTGCCAGCTCTTCCTGGAATTGCAGAATGCGAGATTCGAATCGAAAAGAAAATATTTGAAGATTTTACATTTTACTTACCTAATGGTCGTAAGACCACTGAGTACAATACTGTAGTGACATTTACAGTAGCAGCACAAAAACTAAAAGAAGACAAGCAGCGCCATCTAACACCTAGCAACCCAACTAACCTAAATCGCGCAATACAATTATATCGGAAGCCAATTCGAACATACACAAAGTTCTGAACAGTAACAAATGGCCGTCGGCCGCCGGGCATACCACCTCACCCGGCAAAGATTTTTATTTTCTGTGAACCGTTCCCCTACAATACAAAATTTGTCCAGCTCTTTTGATGAATCTATAAACCTGTGGATGAAGACAACCGTTGCACAGACTGAACTCATTTAAAACTAGTTAAAACTAGTGACCGCTTTATACCGAGTTTTAAGGGTACGGTGGCCTCTAGCGTAGGTTGCTAGTTCGTAGTTTTGATAAGGCAGGCAAGTATGTTACAGAAACTTGGTAACTACACAGTCATGTCTGCCCAAAAAAGTAATCTATCAATTTAGGTGCATCATTTAGCACGACAGTCAGTCGGTCCAGCTAATTTATTTCGCAATTTTACGTACCAGGGCCGCATACTATGTACGGTAGTACTAATGTGCTTATTTTAAATGCAACAAGCGTTAGGTCATGCTACGTGGCTTGTCAATAAAGGGTGACGTGGTCTCTATCGTTTGCTTTGGTACTTGATACGTGATTTTTAGAGCTTCAAATATATCAATAGAGAAACGGAATGTTTATAGGTTTAATCGTGTATTTTAAAATACATAAAGAAGTATTTGAAGTCAATTATGAAAGCGATAAAAATTGACTAAAGGTTAATTTCCATAAATAAATTCGGTAAAATAATTTTCCAAAAATGTAGATAGGTAGGTACCTACACCGTTTTAAGTCGTTGTTAATACTCAGCGTAATTATTTATTTTTAGTACTACAATTGACGTATGTTATAAGTATTTACTTTTTCAATGATTAAAAATTACTGGTAAAATGACTTCGAGTCTGTGTTAGGAGTACCCATTCGTACAATCTAGATTATCTTTTATTGCAAGGCATTAGAGCTAATTTTACCATTCAGGTACATTTATCATCGTCACCCTGAAAACAACTTTTCTTGTAAAAACATATTATTATGTCAATAAAACAAAAAGTAAAGTTTCGACAGTAATATTTATGACAAATCGTCCTTCCAATTACTAAATTATCGTAATAAATTTACGATTTCCATAAATTACCTTACTTACCATTGGTGTTAATGTACAAAATATGATGGGTCATTATAGCAGGAAAATATTATGATACATAGATACCTACTTAGCAAGTAGTTATTATAGCTGCGGACTTGTGTTTTTGTTTAATCTTCCTCGCTTCATAGTTTCCTTAACATAGTCACCCGTATTTTACGTAAGTAAAATATACTACGCATTCATAGAGTTACTGTGATGTTATATTTCTTGCGATGCATCGCGGGTTCATATCAATTGGATAACTAGTCTCCTCCAGTGTATTGAAGCTGTTGAGATGCGTCATATAAATGCTTACATTTATTGGAACCATGTTACTTATACAGGGTGTCCCAAAAGATTACGTAGCTGGGAAGGGGGGTGATAGGGATGGTCACAAGGGTCACCAGAAAAATATAAAAAAATCCCTCTGGGTGTTTAAAAAAATAAATGGCATTTTTTAAAAGACTAAAAATTTTACACCTTGTGCTAACTGTACCTACAAATATGGCTGTATTTAAAAAAAATGCTGTTATGTAATCTTCAATAACAACAAGGTCATCAACATCAACATCAAAAATAACAAGGAGTAAAATTTTAAGTTTTTAAAAAAATGCCATTTTTTTTTTAAATACCCAGAGCGGATTTTATTTTTATTTTTCTAGTGACCATTGTGTCCACCCCTGTCACCCCCTTTCCCAGCTACTTAACCTTTTGGGACACCCTGTATAACTGGGTTTACGGTAACACCCGCGTTGATTCCAACCGTATAACCCGTATAACGTCCACTGCTGAACATGGGCCTCCTCCCGAGAGGGAGTGTATTTGCCATAGTCACCACGCTTGGCAGGCGGGTTGGTGAGCGCAGTATTATGTTGTACCACACAAGGAAACGCTGCTGCCCGTTCCTTGACATACGATTATTATAGATGATGTTATAACAATCGGAACCAACGGCTTAACGTGCTTTCCGAGGCACGGAGGGTAGTCCCTCAACCAACCAGACCCGGAAAGAAATCTCAGAATTTACACAAAGATTTCTTGTCCGGTGTGGGCATCGAACCCACGTACTCCAAGATTTAAAGCGAGCCAATTACCGCTACTCTACGGAGGTTGTCAGATCGTAGATATCGATCCCTTACAAAAGTTGCAAACCTCGTCTTAAAGTATGCCCAATGTCACTCACAAAAATTGTGCCTTACCATTGGTAAACGTATTAGGTCTTTACCTATGAAATTGCCGTTCTGCAGTACTAGCCATTTCAAATCAAAATAATTTTTGTTTGGCTAAGAATTCTAATTTCAAATTAATTCTAACACTACAAACCAACGCACCACCTGTTATTGGTTTGCTCGCTTCCGTTCTGGAAATTTCGACCTGAAAAATGAACCTCGCGGTCGTCCGAAGACTTTGGTCGACAATGACGAATATAAGGCGGTTGTGGAAGCTGATGATACACAATCTACGGCTGAATTAGCAGCAGCTTTCGACGTTAACGTCAAAACAATATTGGTCCATTTGCGTCAAATTGGCAAGGTAAAAAAGCTTGACAAATGGGTGCCCCACGAACTCAATGATCGCCAGCGCGAAGTACGCGTCGAGGCGTGCCTTGCACTGCTCAACAGACACACAAATGAAGGAATTTTGAACCGCATTGTTACCTGCGAAAAATGGATTCTGTTTGATAACCGCAAGCGCTCAGCAAGTTGGTTGGATCCTGGTTCAGCACCTAAACAATGCCCTAATCGAAAACTTACCCCTAGAAAAGTGATGGTCACTGTTTGGTGGTCTAGCGCCGGTGTGATTCATCACAGCTTCTTAACAAACGGGGTGAGCATTACTGCAGGTGTGAAGAATTCAATAGAGAGGCAGTACAAAATGCCTTTGAAGAATCTGTTGCCTCCCGTCCAGCTGATTTCTTTAAGAAGGGCATCAATAAACTGCCACTGCGTTGGCAAAGGTGCATTGATTGCATGGGTGATTACTTCGATTAATACAAATAAAAAATACATGAAAAAATTAGTTTAAATTTTTTCATGCAAAACGGCAATTTCATACGTAAAGACCTATTATTTTTAGAATCTGTTGTCCAGAGATTACTCCCTGCAACCTCACACACCCAGAACCTTTACCTATTTATAATATTGGTAAAGACAAAAAGTAAAAGTGATAATGATATTATCATCTTTGCTGTTGAGACTTTTGGTACTTGCCTATATAAAAGCGTTCTCATATTTTTAAAATTGATGATAATAATACAGTCTGGTAAATATAGTCCTTGTTGAAAACGACTGTAGCAACTACATATTAAATCAAAATAGGCCATACGTCGAAATCCTAGCTTTTTGTTTGACAACATTTTACCTAAAAAACGCTGTACCATCAAAGTGGCGACAGAAAGTGGTCCCATTTTCCGAGAAGACTCTTTCAAACTGTGCAGTTCTTATTGGGTAGAGTTAGCATTGCAGTTACATGGTGTATTGCAAACGATTCTAGTCCTTAAACCTAATTTACCGGTTGCACCTGCATTTGTTCTATGTGTTCACGTGTCGACAGTCCTTGACTAATGTGGATCTGGCTAGCGGGCTAGCTTAATTGCAAGCAAAAATGTAAATTAAGATTTAAAAGTGCACTTTAAGCTAGTGCTGTCAAGCCATGTTAATAAGTCAGTCTCTCCATATTCGGGCTCAGAGCCACATCACACACATCTTTTAATTTCTTTTTTTATATTTATGGTGCTGATAAATAATTTCATTTTTTTGATGTATTTTCAATCGTCATTATTGTTAATGTCATTAAATAAAAGTAAAATATTATGAGCACAGTTGACCAACCAGATAGGTTTAGACTTGTGAAACGCGTCTTATGTGTATTTTTACACAAAACTAGCAGCGAACATTACCGACCGTCGCACTAACATACACATATAAGATTAAATTAATTGATACATAACATGTAAATTACTCTCCTTGCTCGACTTTACACTATAATGTTAAGGGTAAGCACCTTAAAAACTGGTCAATGAATTGGTACGGTTAGTAATACTGAGGTAGGTACCAATATTTATTAATATATATACATATATTATATCATAGACACCGTTAAATAAATGACTTTCCTAAACTTAATTTTAAAAAGCAAGATATGTAGATTTGGCTATTATGAATGAAAAATATGTCTAGTCACACTTGAAATCATATAGGTATATATAGTTCAACGGACAGTTTGAACTTCAACAGGTATGAAGTGAATTAGATTGGCATGAAACCAAAACTGAAATAGCTGGTGCAACGCTACTTTTGCTTGCCGTTAGTCGACTTGGGACGCAGCCTCGAAATCGGCGATCAGCTGGGCGGCTGCGGCGACTGCGCCACAACGGCAGTTCATTCTAAGACCTAGACCTAGACTAAGGTTCGATATCTACGACAATTATGATATAATTATATAGATATAGTTAGTAGTATATAGATGTTCTGAGTATGGGAATGCTTTGCTGCTACTTGTCAAAACATTGTGTCAATATCGTAAATGACTCAAAAATTTTCTTTTATAAAAATGTTGACCTCATACTTACGAACGTGTATGTGCTCAAGTTATAGCGGCGCGACCAAAAGAGATCTGTTATTATTTTTAATAATAAAGATATGTCTACCCCTATATATTAATTTACTAGTAAACCTAATACCCAGTATTTATTTGAGTACTACTAAACTGTATCCACTATAAATTATGTTTGCAAATTAGAGTTGCCCAACTATCGATAGTTTCGCTATCGATAGGTGACCTCGAAAAATAGTAACAATATCGATAGTGCTATCGATAGTATCGATGCTATCGATACTATTGATATCACAAATTAACTAATACTATTGATTGGAAGCAATAGTATCGATAGTATCGATACTATTACATTATAATACTATCGATATTTTTAAAGTAATCGATACTATCGATATTATCGATAGTATCGTTGCATTAAATGATCAAAACTATCAATACTATCGATAGTTTGTAAAGCTATCGATACTATCGAAGACCAACCCATGTTTAGGAGCAATACTATCGATAGTATTGCTCCTAAACACACATTGGTCCTCGATAGTATCGATACTATCACTAATATCGATACTATCGATAGACTATCGATACTATTGATATGACGTCAACTATCGATAGACTATCGATAGTATATCGATTGTCCATTTTCCATAGCCACCACTCTTGGCAGGCGGATTGGTGACCGCTGTGTTATGTTGTAATACACAGAGAAACGCTGCTACCCTCTCCTGGTATACGCTTGTTATAGATGATGTTATAACAATCGGGACCAACGGCTTAACGTGCTTTCCGAGGCACGTAGGGTACATACTCCCTCAAGCAACCAGACCCGGAAAAAAATCTTAGAATTTACAATAAGATTTCTTGTCCAGTGTGGGGATCGAACCCACGACCTCCAAGATTCAAAGCTAGACTTATACCGCTACGCCATGGAGGTTGGTTGAATGTTTTAAATATGTCAATTAATTAAGTAAGCTTAGCTTAAATAACACAATAACAATAAACATAGGTAATGCGTTACCCTGAACTCATCGTACCGTGATTAGCCTCCAGAAATAGATTTAGTTATAAATAGGAAATTACCTACACGTTTATACTTTAGACGCGTAATTAAGATAATTATACCAAAATTGTCTAGACTAAATTGCAACAAAAATAAAATTCGTTTTGTCATCGTAAAGATTTCCTGATGAAAACTTTAAATAAACCCATTTGATTCTATGAAAATTGTATAACATTGATATCAGGTGCCCAATTTATCATTTTGTTATTTTTACCAAGAGGCTGTTTAGAAAGGTCAAAGTTCAGGAGAGTTGTGGCTCATGACGTCACACTGTCTGGGCACCCTCGGAAAAAACGAATAACACGATCATAAATAATTCTTGGGTCACATATAAATCTCCTAAAGAGTTCGCGTGTAACAAAAGTTATTATATTACTACAAGATATTATCAATGTTACAGAATACATATAATAAGGGCTAAACCACAAAAATAAATATACGTTTATATTTTATTAAACAAGGTTTTCAGTTTTAGTTTTGGTAGAGAGCAAGCGGATAATGCTATACTGCATTTCGTTATCTTCTTGTAACAAATACATTGTATGCAGCAAGTTTTATCTTATTTGGCATTTTATTTATCAAAACAGAGCGCCATACTACAGAAAAATATTTAAAAAAGCGTGCCAACTAACTACTTAAAAATATTAGGACGGTGTATTAGCAATTGTTGCCAAAGATGTAATAATTTTACTTAAACAGTTATGTGAAAAATAAATAGCCATATACGCATGACAAAAACCATAGGAGAAAATTTTGTATCTAACAGTTATTTACGGACTTCTTAAATATTCCATTATACGAATAGTACCTTCTTACCACATTTAGTGATCTTTGTCTTCCCGAACGCTTTACATGAAGGAGAACAGACCCGGTGTATTCCGATAGCGCGTAGGTCTCCGCCTGTCAACCGAAAACTAAGAGGAAAAAAAATGACAGTTATTTAAGACAACCTTTGTGGCTTAGTATTACCTGTCAATCATGGTTTAAGTTATGGAGTTCGGTTCTATCCTCGCGCCAGACAACAAATCTTTGAGTAATTCGAAGATTTATTTCCGGGTCTGGTTGCTTCAGAGACTACCCTTCGCTCCTCGAAAATTACGTTAAGCCTTAACGTGATTTCCGAGAACCAATGTTCTAATTGTTATAACATCAACTCTAATGATCTACCATACATTGTATACTAGGGAATGGGCAGAAGCTTTTTCCTGTCTTACAGCGTAATACTGTGGTTACCAACCCGCCTGCCACGCGTGGTGACTATAGCAAAGCTTTCCTTGGCGAAGCCGATGTTTAGTAGACGTTATGCGGACTGCTGATGATAATTATGATATTAAGCAATCGGTACCAGTTATGAATGTTTTGAATTGCAAACACGTCTTTGTTTTTTGGCAGGAACACTGAAGTTGCGCTTCACAATATTGGCAACCTACCTGTTACTTTTCAAGTGTAACCTTTAGTTATTTTATTGGCTTGATATCTTAAAATTGAACTCACTTAATCTAGTTTTAAGAGTCTATTAATATAATACATAAGATAAAATATTTGATGAAATATATCGGTATATACCATCCAAAATGGAAAACTGGTATAACTAAGATGACTGAGATAGTACTTCTCGAAATTCAACACCCAAAGGACTAAATGCACAAAAACAATTTAATTCAGCTTTTGTCAATATAAAACTCACATTATGTGTGGAAATGCGTACGAAAATGTATATTCTTCCGTTTGAGTTTTATCATACGCGTGCTAACGCCAGTATTCACGCGTTATTTCGCCACACACAGCGTCGTTTCGCCGCACACAGTGCCTCTCCACCGCGTACAGCCCTTATCCACCGCGTACAGCCCCTATCCACCACGTACAGCACTGTTGTGCCGCGTACAGCGCTGTTCCACTGCGGTAATGACTACTCGACGACATGCAGATAATTGCATAGGTTGAAACATTTGATTTATAATTAAATCGATATCATGCAGTACGCGGCTTATATAAGTGGAATTATTTCAGTGTGACCAAAATAGTCCAGCGAAAAGCAAATGGACCTGAATGACTGAGATTACTCCCAAAAGGGATGAAACAGAAGTTTTCAGATCTCAGTAGTACATTATGCCGTTGAAGATTGAAAACTTCATCCAAAGCTAGATGAAAACAAATTTATCTATAATAAATCAATTTTACATTATTGACATAGGCCAGAACTATGATAGCATAGTTCTGGCCTATGTCTATAATGTATAGACGTATATTAAAGAACAGAAGCTGAGGCAAAGAGCATTTTATTAACACCTGACAGACGGAGATGTAAATATATACGATGCATTTATATTATGCTAAGTACTATTAAAAATTATTATCATTTATTATGCTACTAAATTTCATACAAACATATAAATTTAATCATAAATGAATATGTGACTTTCATAATAATAGGCGCATAATATAATTTATGACCCAAAATACTTGCATACGTAAGTGTTTTCTTCAACAATAGGTAAAGATAAAAAAAATAGTAAATAATGCTTAATGAAGGCAAGGCGCCTCAGATCCTATCTAACTGGGTCGATGGCTTGTTTATTAAATCTACCCCAGTTTGGCCTTGTTTATAACAGGACAGGTCGTATACTGTAGCTCACTTACTATTAGTTTTATAAGTTTTAATGTACCGGCATCCGGCGTTCGCGGACCAAAGCATTCGCAATAACAGATTGTTGTTGATACTTAGATATCAAAATGACTTTTATATATAAGGTGCCTTCCATGCTTAGAATATCGTGTGGCTCCAGGGCATATTGGTCAAAATATCCGAGGCGTTACAATTTAAAGTTACAAAAAAACCATTAGTCGATTAATCCAAATGTCAGAAAAGCTATTTCTATGTAAATCAAACTAAGAACATACATGTCGTAGATATATGGTTTCAAACTATATCTGAAGGTAATTACTAAAGAAAACACCTTGGGAAAATTTGTTGTGAACTTTATAGATATCAAATGAGTAATACTTCCTATTATTACCATCTATAGTTACGTGAAGGAAATGTGGGCTATACTAGAGAAATCAATGGTAACGGGTCACAATCCTTAGTTCTGAAGCAGCCAACCAGCATTGCAGTTAGTTTCAAAAAACAACTCTACAAGTACACAAACAAGAATGATTTTCGAACTAAATTCTAATGGTAGCTTGGTCATTCATTGTGCGGCCAGTAGTAGACTAGTATTATGGTAAAATAAATTGCCCTATAAAGCCTTGGAAATCACAAGTAATCTGGAATAACACACCAGAGAAAAATAGCAAGCAAATCCAAACCTTGTTTACATTCGTGGAAGGATGTATTTAAAGTATTTTATCGTATCTCTGGTCCTGCAATAAACATCTTAGTAAGTTATTGGATATTTTTCAATGTAAATTATCGTCCATTGCCGTATCATTTGCTTTGGTCAAAACTAGGTTTATGGTTTAAATTGTTAAATGCAATTTGGCTGTTTAATTTATTACATTGTTATTTACAATTGGGTGGACGTTGCGACCCCCATTAAATACTGCTATTATAGGCTATTAATACATTTATTACAGTTTACTGCATTATCGATATATATACTATATGTCAACAATCCTTTTGGCGTCGAAATATTGGACCAGGGAACGAAATTCATTTATAACAAAAGCTTGTAATAAAACGTGGACTCGGCTGTCTTTAACACGTTTCCCGAGTTCTGGTATTTACTTTTCACAGCAGATAAGCATTTCCAAAGGAGCAATACTGCCAGCATACTGAAAACTTTTCCAAGTTGTAGCATATATTTAGAATGGTTAGAATTTTATAATACAAAAGTACGTATTATAAAATTGTAAATATTTATTAGGTTTAGAAAGTAATCGTCATCATTTTTCTGTCGGAATACGAGAAACAAACAATTTTAATATTTAAATGTAGTAATAAATAAGTAATAGTTAAATGTTCACTTCGGGTGCCATTCTTTAACATTATGGTGTAACCCACCCCAAAATGTCGGATAAATAAAACAGTAGATTTGCCTTAAAAATTGTACCGCGATTGAGACCCGTGTCACTATAAACTTAATGTTATTTCATCTTCATCATCATAAGCGTCCACTGCTGATATACCTTCATCATCATCATAATCATTAGCCCGTATAACGTCTACTGCTGAACATGGGCTTCCTACCCAGGGAGGGTTTTGCTATAGTCACCATGCTTAGGCGGGTTGGTGAACGCAGTATTATGTCGTAACTCACTAGGAAACACTACTGCCCGTTCCCTGGTAAACGCTTGTTATAGATGATGTTATATCGGCAATATTAAATGCTAATATGACATGTAACTTTTAAAACTAACTAAGGTTCAATATTGAGCGCAGATACCAACTTTTACCATTCTCTCTTACGTTTGACCATAATCTCGCTTGATGGAAGGCGAAGATAAGGCCTAAGATGATACACGCGTGCCTAGAAAGTGTCTGACTACAAAAACTTACTATTGTCCAGGCCTTAAACTTCTCACTTGAGGTAAGTACATTAACAAGTGTTATAAGGATGTTTCTGAGCGCGTATTAAGCTATTAAAATTTTAGATTTAGCAGTAAAACTGACTGATACGCGCAAAAATGAGAAGATTGTGTGTGGGCATGTTAACAACTGCAAATATCATCCTTACTTATTTTATAAACGCGAAAGTATGTGGTGGTATGTGTGGATGGATGGATGTTTGTTACAGCTTTACGCAAAAACTACTTAACGGATTTGACTGTCATTTTTAATGGGTATTTATAGTTTATAAGCTGTATTAACATATAGGCTAGAAAACATCCCACTGGAGGATTAAACCAGAGGAGAGACCAGATTAAGCGTTGCCAGTTTATGAATAAATGTAAAACTAAATATAGTCCGGTAAAAAATCCACTCATGCATCGTCACATATTGACATTGATATTACCTATCGATTGGTAGGGTAGTACGATTAAGGTAACACTCGTAGTTTCATAAGTACCAACCTAGGTACCTAAAATATAAAGTCATAACTCGTAGGTAACATGGGTTTATCCCATCTGTCAAGTAGGTACTTGTTTAAACAATAGGTAGTGATTCATCTACGCACTTTCGAGTTTCTATATCATAACAAGATAACAATTGCAGAAATGAGGAGGGCCTTCCCCGCAAATGCTTCGCTATCCTCGGGCCACCTAAGACATGCCACAAAGGCCACAATACATATAATAGGTGTATGCACAATGCCGCCATATATTCATGACGCCGCCGTATATACATAATGTCGCCGTACCTATATGTATACCTAATACCTATACCAATTATAATATCGTGGTAAAATAAATATTAGTGTTAGAAATTAAAATTAGGTTGTTTTCCCGCAGTAAAAGATACACTTTCGAAGTAGGATAATAAAATGATCTAAAACTTTAAAAATGTATTTAATTAAGAGGCGAATTCCATCATTCGCACACACACACAAAGTGAGGACAGGATAGGCGTTCATACATAACTCTACTCAAGGTTTACTATGCATAAAAAATAAGCCAATTTATTCAGTTAATTTAACTTCAATATTACAGTAGGTAACAAACGTATGATTAAAGATAATGTATTACAATAATTAGTCAGTAATAAAGATATTTTCTTCGAAGTCACAGTTATATTGAAGTAACTTTGACTAGGCTAGATAATTTATCTATCTAAAATCATTGTTATCATACTTACCTATTTGATTGAGTAGTTAAGCACGAGTCCCTATATAGAAAACGTCATATTTGAAGAAGTTTAAGCACTTGATGATTAATTGAAATAATCAATGTTGTTTGTTATTTAATTCAATTACCTACAAGTATGTCACAAGGAAACAATGTGTAATGTCATTGTGTATATCTACGTTTTGTGTTCTGATGAGTAACTTATTGGTTTCATTTTGAAAACAGGGTCATCATCATCGGCAGTCTTTAGTATGTAGGTACACTACCTTACATAAACTGCCAATGATGATATCATAGGCTATGAGTATGCCACAAGGAAGATAAGGTATATACGTTTTTTCTTCGGCGAATAACTTATTTGTTTCATTTTGAAAACAGAGTCATCATCATCAGCATCGTCATCGGTATGTAGGTACCTAAGTGTACCTACCTACATACTAAAGACTGCCGATGATGATGACATGGGCAATGAGTATGTCACAAGAAAATAATGTGTATACCTACGTTTTGAGTTTTGACGAGTACCTAACTTATTTGTTTCATTTTGAAAACAGTGTCATCATCATCGGCAGTGTATATAGAGGTAAGTTAGTGTACCTTATATAGACTGCCGATGATGATGACATGGGCCATGAGCAATGGATAATTGTTTTTATCGTAGACATAAGATTAAAGCCAGTTACGCTAATATTCAGTTTAACTTATCATTACAATATTGTACCTAGTTGCTTAAATGCACAATATGACTTTATCATAAATGGCCAACCTAAAATAAAAGTGTGTAGGTACCTACTCTCTGAAATCGCATTTGTTTTCGGTTGGAAATTAAAAATAGGCTTATATTACATTTGGAACGGCCATAGTCCAATGGCCTATGGCCGTTTCAACTTTTAATTTTCTGCGACACCCTAGCCATTGGGTAGGGTGTTGGAGAAGCGGTCGTAGCCCAATGACTAGGGCATCGGATTTGCTATCATGCACTACCGACGTGAATTCACTCGTAATACAAGAATTTTAGCTTATCACGAGCGGATAACAAGAATACTAGCAGTGTGTATAACCTTAAAAAAAAACGGGGCATAAAGACTACCCTAAGGTCCGTTTTAACGATGGGGCTACTCCAGCCTTATTATATTGTTTTAAAACTACAAACTAAGCACTGTTAGGAAAATTTGCTTAAAGTCCGTATGGTGCCCCTTCGCCCTCCCGACTCTTAGTTTGCAAAGAAGCGATACACTTATAAACACGAAGAAGAATAGTTGCACAATACTTCCCTAAAAACTAAAAGTCATCATCCCTCAATACCCCTCCAGCGACCGCCCTGAGCTGAGGTTAGCAAAAGCCTCGTGGCTTACATTTATAATTTTAACTTTACAGAATTCATTCATACAGACAACGCCATCTAGTTAATACGTTTGAAACTTTTTATATTGCCATTGGTTACTTATATGTACCGATACGATAGGACTTTCTTCCGATCGAGTTATATAGCGGTCATCCAGGCCACCCTTGTAATCGTATTCTGATGGTTTATGCCAATAATTAGAAGCCTACATCAAAAATGAATTAATTATTTATTCGATTTTTTATTACCGCTATTTACACATAGTAATTATTATTATATACCTACCTATACCCGCGTAGATACCAAAAATTGTATCACTATCAATGTTAATAACATTGATTGATCAAATATTTTGATAGTTCTTATGTTGCTGGGTTCATTAAAAGTATTCTACGCGAAAGCTGTGTTTTTCCTATAACTAACTATTGTCGCCTGGTCCTCAACAAAGCTGATATCATGTATATTATTTATTAAATATGATACATAAAGGATATTTTATAAAATAACATTATGTTAAATATAATTTCCTCACAATACTCTAGTAACTTAATAAAAATCGATAAGAAATAAACAATCTCGCTAGTCAATTATTTATATATCGGACCGACAAAATATCGGTGAGTGGAACGAAGTTCATGCAATCTTTAACAAAAAGTAATATAGTTATATAATAGATGGCGCTACCTCTACCAAATTCTGGTGTATTGCCCGTGGTCAAACCAGTGTTTACACTGGTGTGGCTATGTGGAACCTGCATTCGTGTTGGTCACACCAATAGTGACACTGGTGTGGCCAATAGGAATAGGTACCCAATTTTAGGCATTCCTCGTGGTTACACTACCTATTAGTTGGTGGTACACTGGTGTGGCTTAAAGGAATATCGTGTAAATGCGTTAAACTCACTACGAGTCCGATTTAAAAACTTCTTTCAGTTGTAGATAGCACATTTATCGAGGAAGGCTATAGGCTATAAGTAATTATGAAATTCCTACGGGATTTTCGCGGCTGAAACCACGCGCGGTAGCTAGTAGGTAGGTATTATTATAAGTATAATAATTAACTAACCAAGTTCTGAATAAAATGTTATTATTTCATTATTTGTTCATCTATTGAGCCACAGGGGTGATGGATTTCTTTAAGATCAAAAATTACACTATTACTTACAAACACAACAGTTACTGTAACACAACTTACTTATATAATCCTCCCAATGGATTTCGGCAACAGCGGCCAATCTCTAAGGCTGACAGGCTTTGCATATATCTATAGGGTGACCATCGTTAACTTACCATCCGATGCCCTCGTAGACTGTGAAGTTGAGCGACAGTTGCATAAAACTCCCCTGAAATACTAAAAGTCATAATCCCTCAATCTCATCGCCAGCAACCGCCCTGAACTGAGGTCCAAGCCCCACAGGGGGCGCCCTCTTGCGCAGGTAGCTTAGTTTGTTGTTTTTAAATCATTTATTAAGGCTGGAGCTATGCTCACCTTTATGCCCGGTGAAGAAGCAAAAGCCTCGTGGAGACGTAGGAACGTAAGTCCATACAAAAAGAAAAAAAAAATACTAACCTAGCGCTCACGACGAACGCTCTCGCCCTTTGTGGGGTCAGCCTAAAAAATAATCATCTGTGCAGGGCATATTATAGAGCAAGTGTGTGCAAACGCAAGTGCACTCAGTGCTCCTTTATTTCTAGGACGGTTCCACCAACACAACCGGTAAGAGAGACACAACTTACTTCACTAAGTGACAAGTGACATTTCGTCAGTTCAAACACCCATCAGGAAGTATTCTAAGGACACGTGTCATTGATCATTTCTCCGGTTTCCTGCTTTCCGAGGCCATCGACCATTGTAAACGAGAAAAGTCGAAAACTAATTAGGCCGGGCAACTTTAAAAAGTTCATTACAGATGTGAGTACAAGATAGGTATATTTGTTTCTGCTTCTCTTAAAAAGACAAATCCCGCACTAGGGAAATAAATCCCTGTGTCGCGGGGGACTTTACAAACATTCATTTCACGGACACAAAGAACACCCAGACTCAGAACAACTATTTGTAGTTTACACAAATAGTTGTCCCGGGTGGGATCGATTCCCAGAACACCAGGTCTCAGAAGCAACTACCGTAACCACTGAGCCACCGGTACAGTCAATATTAATAGCATTTATATAGGAAAGATAAATAGTTATACCAAATTAAAAACAGTAAATTGATTACACCAAATTAATGTTCCCATTAAAGTAGTCGTAAATTATCTGATCTAAGAAACCCGCCAAGGACGAGTTGGGCTGGTGCATCAAGTTTTTTTCTTCGGATGGACTATGGAGTTCTGAAGCCTTTTACCGTGCTCGCGTTTGTGCACGGCGTGCACAAAGGCGAGCAGAGCTCCATCCGAAAGAATTTGTTCAAAAATTACAAACTAAGCAACCTTGCTATCAAGAGTTCTGTCTTTATAATTGACAACATTAAAATTTCATTTTAACAAGTATTTTTGAAGATTTTTCTATGAAATAAGATTAAAAATTAACCCATATTTTTTCTTTTTTCGAAATTTAAAGTTTTTCATACAAAAATAAATATTTTAGTTTGGCTCATTCTAAATAGACGTAAGCGCCACGTGACGTAATTGTTACAGCTGTGTGACCAAACTGTTTGGTCAGAATTGAAAATTTAAAATAAACTGACATTAGCTAATGTTGAGTGATTAGAGTTGCCAAATTAAGAATGTTTTCAAAGGTTAAAATTTTAAATGGGCAAAGGTAAAGTTTACGTTTCAGTACACCGTAACGATGACGTCATCACGCATTACGCAGTCTTTATATTCTTCTCAAAAAATGCAGACAAAGAAAAAAAAAAAAAAATTGTTTTGGGATCAGAATTCGAAAAAAAGAAACGTTATTTTTGTTTTAGGTGTTACGAAATTTGAAATGTTGTCAATTATGGTAAATAACAGCAAAATATCACGTTTGTTCTATTATGGAAACTTCAATATAATTTTTTATGTACATTATCCAGAAAAAAAATAACTGTTGTCATTACAATACATTTTCCATGTTGTTACTGTAATATTTAAGCTATATTAATTTAGTAAATTGATACATACAAAATATTTTTTTGCATGCTTGGTAAGCCCTGAGTAGCAAAAACATTTTTATCGACGTTATAGTTTTATCGTAACATTATAAGTCTCCAAACCGATTGCTCACCAATCTAACAAATATTATTTTTTTAAGCTTAATAGCGAATTCTTTAAAAAATGGAAAGGGGAATGGGAGGTTCTTGAAGGCCATTCCATAATGGAGATACCGACTTCGGTAACATAATGTCGTATGACGCTCGCGGAGTGAGCCCTAGAATTTTCGTGCATGAATATGTAACCGTTGCCAATAAAATGTGCATATGGCATAACGTGAGGCTCAAGACACTGTTCGATGTACCGATGACTGTTTAGTGCAGGCAGACGTGGCCAAAATACAAAGACAAACTCTGTCTTACCGTCGGCGCTGATTCTTCCCCAAACCGTCCACGAACCGCCACCATAGTTGACCTTTTCTTCAATGCAGTATTGTGCAAAGCGTTCTCCATCTCTTCTGGAGATCTTGTTCCTTCCGTCGGTATCATACATCATAATTTTATACTCATCAGAAAAGAGAACTTTGTTCCACTGAAGGTATGACCAAATTAGGTGCTCACGTGCAAAGTTAAGGCGCGCTCTTTGATGGTCTGCAGTTAATTTCGGCCCATTGTGCTTGAGCGGTGGCAGACCACGTTCCTTTAACCTTCTTCTAATTGGAGAGTCACTTACAGCCGCCCAACGTACAACGTAAAGCTGCTGCTGCAGTTAAAACTTAATGTTTTTTTAACTGCAGCAGCAGCTTTCGTCGATTTCGTAAAGAAGTTGTAACAATAAATCGATCATCTCGCTCAGAAGTGACCCGATTCCTGCCAGATCCTAAACGGTGCGTGTACAAACCCCCGAATCCCGATAGCGTTTTTAGACTCTATGAACAGACGACAGGCTTGGATGCAATCTTTCAGCCACAACACGCTGACTTAGTCCAGAATCCAACAATGCCAACACTTGGTCGGATTCTGCGGGCGAAGTATCCATATGTTTTAGAAAAAAAAGCTTTTGATTTTTGACGTCCCAAAGTCACAGATCACAAGGTATACAGAACACAGAACAAAAAGTTTTAAGATAAGCGCTATTTCTTAGTTTTCAAAGGTGAAATGTATTCCAACTATAAACACACATTTATCTAGAAACAGTGAATCATTTCATTTATAGGATAAACAAATGAAACTCTAATTTTGAATTTTCTTATCACTGTAATGGCCAAACTGCCAGCTATACAACCATATGATTTTTTTCATTTAATGAAAACTCTTTTGTGTTAAATTAGGACGGAAACCATAAAAACGGAAGTATTTTGATTTTTCTGATGAGAAGTGTATATAATTATTATGCCGATTATTGTTCAAGTTGGTCATCACACTTTATACCAAGATAATACCAATATTTAGTTCAAGTTCGACCATTTCAATTCGCTACGACTATAAAATTTACTCGTGTACTCGGTTATGTTTAGTTTGTAGAATGTACTAGCAGTTTCCAGAAGGTTCTGACATGACAGAAATGGTAATGTAATGGTATGATTTTATCCTGGGCTGTCACAGTCGCATTCAATTCGAAGAAGTCACGGCTCAGAAATATATTATTCGAGTAATAGTGGCGTAAAGGAGAGACTAACGCATACGACTCAAAGGTTCAGAAAAAAATCGTTCCTCATATCGAGGGGTAAAATAATAATTGATCTAAGCGATTATCTAAGACAACGTCCGTAGCGTAGCGGTATTTGGCTCGCTTGAAATCTTGGAGGTCGTGGGTTCGATCGCCACTCCGGACAGGAAATATTTGTGTAAATTTTAAAATTTCTTTCCGGGTCTGGTTGGTTTAAGTACTGCCCTCCTTGCCTCGGAAATCAAGTTAAGCCGTTGGTCCCGATTATTAAAACATCATCTTTAATAAAATCGTACCTATATCAAGGAACGGGCAGCAGCGTTTCCTTGTGTGGCAAAACATAATTCTGCGGTCTTCAAACCGTCTGCCAAGCGTGGTGACTAAGACTATGGAATAATACCCTCCCTCGATGATGATGATGATGAGTATCTAAGACCGATAGATTATCTAAGCTCTATTAGCATTTGTAGTGAAAGGTGTACTTAGCGTGATATTAATAGGTATCATAATTACGTTAAAATATATTTTACTGTTCATTTTCCAAAAAAAAACATTGAAAGATCGATATGAAAATTACGAAATAAAGTCAAAGTCCAGCGGATCTTTAGTGCTAAGAAACATTCCATTTTCACTCTTATCTATCATCCTTACTATATAATATTATAAATCTGAAAGTAACTCTGTCTGTCTGTCTGTCTGTTACGCAATCACGCCTTAACTACTGAAGCGATTTAAATGAAATTTGGTACAGATATAGTCTAGAGCCTGAGAAAGAACATAGGCTATATTTTATTATGAATTTCCCACGGGAACGGGAGTTACGCGGGTGAAACCGCGCGCGGGAAGCTAGTAATTAATATATTTTTCTCGCCTTTCTACCCGGTGAAGTAGCAAAAGCCCCGTAGCTAACTTCATATGTCCGTTCCAAAAAAACTCTAGTTTGAAGGCAGGTCTAACCTGAGTAAATCACGTAGAAGTTCACATATACCAATTTGGCATTAGGTTGCCAATAGCAAGTCGACAGATTTTATTGTAAATCAATCAATCAATCATGCTTGCACACGAAGCCTACCTGTCAGATATTAAAGTGGTCTCTATATAGTGGTTCGCTCTACCTCGTTACAGCGTTAAGACAGATAGGTATTCTTTAAAAAATACTAGAAATTATCAAAGTTGAATTAAAAAGTACACCAAAGTTCATAGTAGTAAGATTCTTTATTACTGCTTCAAGCTGTGGTTTACACGCATTACTGTTGGTACAAAATAGTATATATAAAATAGTATAAAATAGTATAAGATTTATCTAAAGAGCAATTCATTAATTCCTGGATATCTCAGTCTTCAAAAGTTCACGGTTTCTATTTGAAGTGTCTTGTGCGGTATTGGGTACGACCTTTCCTTACTCCGTGTTTTGTATTCGGTATCATTTAATTATTTCCTTATTTAGTGTACCTAGCCTAAAACTGTCATAATAATACAACATATTAATCGTTTATTAGTAAAGCAATACATTTTTTTACAAATAATGTAAATTAGAAAGTTTATTTGATCAAAGCAGTCTCTTCTTTTCTCGGACAAAGTCTTTTAACAATTAAGATTAACTTTGGACTTTTAAATATAAAAATGGGCATTAAAATAAAATTTGTTCTAAAATTAGTAATAGGAAGCTGCTAGTGCAGCTTTTGAAATATATCCGTCATACTTTAACAACTCGTTTATATCCAGTGCTAAACATAGGCCTCCTCGCAAAAGACCTTGTCAGGGTCTACTCGTTGAAGAATATTGCCATAACCTTGCCCATACATCAGCTCTGTATCCCTTAGTCGCCTCTTACGATACCACACCCATAGGAAGACATGGGATGGCTTATTCTAAACCGAATACTTTAACTAAACCTACTAAACCTTCTTATTTATAATAATGTTTATGGTATATTACTTCTTAACAAAATAGGAAACGCACAGTCATAATTCATAGTATATAAATGGTACCAACCTAATAAGGTACCTATTTAAGCTGCGTTCACATGATATGAGCTAACTCGATTTGTACGATTAAACTAGGTTTTTCCGATTTAGTCGCAGTTAAATACTAAATGTATATGACTATAAGTACTACACCAGGTATAGACGCTAAGTCTAAAAATCTTAACGCATGATCCACGGACGTTCGGAGCGAGTGTGCCATACGGGCACACTAACTTAGATGAAGCCGCGGTGGCAACCGCGGCTTCATCGAAGTTAGTGTGGCTATAAGTTTTAGTCTGATCTTCACTCGTAACGTAGTTTAAATATCGGTACACATCTGACGGCAGATGTGCCTTATGTTATTGGTCGCTTAACGCCAGAACTGACACCGGCCTACATGACAAAATTAGCTCCAGTGCCCTGCAATACGAGATATATCTGGGTTGTACGACCGGGAGCCCCTGACGTTGGTTTGAAGTAATTTTAATGCTATTCAAAAAATATCGATATCCAAGATCGATTGTCCTACCAACGATAAAACATTTGGCTGAGTATTATCAACGACTAAAAATCACGATGTACATAACAAAACAGTCAACCCATACGCATACCCGCCCGATGATAGGTTAGTGCCAATAGACTGCAAGACGCAGTTTATGTCAAATGTGTTCGACCCTATACCCCAAGAATCCGAGACACTCGGATGGTGTGAACTGGTATCGTGTCAACGCAGCTTTATCTAAGTTTCTGTGACCATGAGTACTACAGCAACCGACTGATTTCGTGCAACATTGTTTGTGGACCAATTCCGAGAACAAGTGGTGCCGAATAGTGTCATGCAGTGAAAGGATTCGGTTCGTTTGATACGCTAGGAATGTCGGTATTTCTTTGATTCAGCACAGCTCTATGTTTGTACGTCGAAAACTTACTTTGGCTATAGTAATTAGAATGATGTTTTAAAGAAAAGAATATGCCAAATATTGCTTAATTTTGTTTTGTATTTTAAATAAAAACTGTACCTACTCCTAGACATCGCATCATCCTAACAGTCGAAGAGTATATAATTCCGGTACAGTTTTTTTCCATAAAACAAGACAAATCTTTCTTTATAAGGTTGTGTTTGCCTTTATACCGGGTGAAGGAGTAAAAGCTTCGTGACCACAAATGTTCGGCTGAAAAAAAATCGAAGTATTTGATACTATAAATTACTTCACATAGTCCTTTAAAAACCATCCATCGTGATTACGTGATAAGAGTAGGAAACCCGTTCTAGACCGGTCTAACAGCTTTCCAGTTCTGGGAAGTAATTTCCTTAGTTGGCCGGAACAATTGCAATTATAACATCTAATTGTAACACAACTGGTTGTACCACTTGTTATTAGTACTGTGACACGCAGGTCGAGTCATCGGATTGTTCAGATGATAATTTATTAATGGGTTTCGCCCATTTAATGTTTCTCGGTTTCGAATGTTGAATTTTCTTTTGAATTTTGCATATTTCAGTGTCGAGACTCGGCGATAAACATTATTTTTGGTAGTTCAATAGAATCAAAATTGACGCTTAGGCATCTGTCCGTTCATACAACCTACATTATCTTGTATTCATTAGAGCTCATTTGGCCATGTACATAATAAAATATATATCAGGCTATGTTCGGGGTTTCTCTACGAGATCGGATTAGAAATGAGGAGATACGTAGAAGAACGCGGGTTACCGACATAGCCCAACGGATTAGTTCGTTGAAGTGGCAATGGGCAGGCCATATAGCACGGAGAACAGATGGCCGTTGGAGCCGAAAAGTTCTCGAATGGAGACCGCGGATCGGCAAGCGTAGCGTAGGACGTCCACCTACTAGATGGACGGACGATCTGGTTAAAGCCGCAGGATCACGGTGGATGCAGGCCGCTTCTAACCGCAACAACTGGAGATCTATGAGGGAGGCCTATGTCCAGCAGTGGACGTCCTACGGCTGAAATGATGATATATATAACTAGCTGCGCCCCACGGTTTTACCCGCGTTACTATGCTCCAGTGGGTCGAAATGTGATGTTTTGTAGCCTATATTTTAATCCTGCGTATAACCTATCCCGGTGCAAAATTTCAGCCAATTCCGTTCAGTAGTTTTGGCGTGAAAGAGTAACAAACATCCATAATAATAGGATTGCCTTTTCCATGAGGGAAACGTTTTTGTAAAAACACATGTCTATTTTACATTACATTTCGATATAATACTGTTCACGACCAATTCGATATTTAAATACAATGTTTGCAGTTTTAGTACGTAAGTTTACCGCTTGTGGCAATAGATGGCGCTAGTTCCGTTTTATAAGTCGCAAGCGTTTGATTCACCCGGTTTGGTTGGGTCACCGACGTATTTTTATATTAAACAGAGCTATTCAAAGTAGAGATGGGTTGGATTAGTTAAAAATGATACCTAATCCACCTAATCCTAATATTTTATAATATCTATTCCATTCACCTAATCCTAATATTTATTCAAAATAGCTGGCCTGTTACCAATATTATGTAGGTATCGTATGTGGATTACGTAGGAAATATTCAGCATGATCGTTCCTGTTAAGTAATCGGGAAGTTGGATGCGTTTAGAAACAGCTGTAAAAAGTGAGGGGAACTTTAAATGATTAGTATTTAGTAGAAAAAATCATATTATAACATTTTGATTTCAATTAATAAGTTAAATTATTGTAAATTACTGTATTTGTGTGTTTAATTACTATTTATTTATCGATAAATGTATTTTTAATATATTGAAATATACAATAATATTTGATTTATGAAAAGTTTATAATATGTTTTGACTCGTACTAATCATAAATTATGGTTGAAATTTATAACAATTTACATTCTAGGTAGATTTTTATTAATTATTCCATTCATGGTAGAATTGAGAATTAGTCGAATAATACACTTTTATTTTACTAACTTTGATATTGATACTAAATTAGATATATGTCATATTAGTTAAGCCTCCAGCAATGACAGAGTATTAAAAAAAAATAAGGAATGTAAATTGTACTCTATGTAACGAATATTTTGTATTTGTACCATACCTAATCCTCGACGCTTTTGATTAGGTACGGATTCGGATCGAAAAATACCTAATACACTAACCTATTCTAATATTTATGCCTCACGTCTAATTCAAAGATTTGATTTGTATTTGTAGTTTTGATTACATCCTAATTAATCCCCTTATCATACAAAAGCATTGCGGTGCTTAACAATAATACCGATGGCAAACCGTCATACCAATAGGCATGAAGACTAAAAAAATATATTTAGTCCGTCAGTTAAATTACTAAAATATATGGGACATGTATTTTTTTATTTATCAAATCAATCAAAATTAACAAAGATCATCATCATCATCATCAGCCCGTATAACGTCCACTGCTGAACATGGGCCTCCTCCCGAGAGGGAGTGTATTTGCCATAGTCACCACGCTTGGCAGGCGGGTTGGTGACCGCAGTATTATGTTGTACCACACAAGGAAACGCTGCTGCCCGTTCCTTGACATACGATTATTATAGACGATGTTATAACAATCGGAACCAACGGCTTAGCTTGCTTTCCGAGGCACGGAGGGTAGTCCTTCAACCAACCAGACCCGGAAAGAAATCTTAGAATTTACACAAAGATGTTCTGTCCGGTGTGGGGAACCCACGACCCACGACCTTCGAGATTCAAGGCGAGCCAAATACCGCTACGCTACGGAGGCTGTCAAAAATTAACAAAGATACAGAGCAAAAACTAACTATAAAGTTCAGGAGACGGAGGCTTGGGACGTCACTACTAAGTAAAATAATAATTTTACCTAGAAGTGACGTCATATACAATTTCAACGCGCTGTATCTTCGTCATTTATTGTTTGAGGAACGAAAAAAAAATACTTGTCCAATATTTTTTAGTAATTTAACCATCGGATTTATTATATATTTTTAGTCTTCATACCTTTTATATAAGCAACAATAAAAAATCACTGTGTATACCTCTAGACGTAAGTATGAAAATGTTGATACGATGGAAAGTCATACATAATTTTGGGTTTTGAATCATTCAGAGACGTCCCACTTATAGCCGCTCCTCGAGATACGTTTTTTCCTAAAGATGGAACATCTCAAGTGGCGGTTCTCATCATTTAAATAATAATATGGGTTTTACAAGACTTTGAGTGGATTTAAGTACTCTTCATTGCACCAAACTTACAATGAATACATGACATATACAAAGTAAAATAAATTGAGATAAAAACAACTTACACTTGCCTTGGCCCACTGTTCGCAGAGACATCCTATTCTGCATTTCCCGGTCCTAGCCACCACTCAACATTTTTTTTATCACCCACGACTAAAGCGCTGTTGCCAGCCCACTGCCACTTCAATGAGCTACCTAATAAATTATTATATTTGTATAATTATTTAAATGTAAGTAACTTTGTAATACTTACTATCACCGTCATCAGACCGTACCTATAATGACTAATGCTGAACATGGACTCAAGGGAGGGTTTTGCCATAGTTACCACACTTGGCAGGCAGTATTGGTTACCGCAGTGTTATGTCGTAAAACACAGCGAAATACTGCTGCCCGTTCCCTGGTAGACCTACTATGATTGTTATAACAATTGGAACCAACGGCTAAACGTACCAGCGAACCAGACCCGGAAAAATAAAAGATTTTACACAAAGATTTCTTGTCTTTTGTGTGGATCGAACCCATGACATTTAAGACTTAGACTTATTTATACCACTACACCGCGGAGGCTGTCTACGTACTACATGCAACCCTAATTTTAAACGGCGTTTAAGCAGTGCAGTTCATCTATCATTTACTAAACAACACTTAGTGTGTTATCAGATAATATCTACGCGGTTCATGATCGTAATTGTCGTTATTATGCATTTAGATCGCACAATAACGACAAATACTACACTTAAAACAACCACTAAATAGTATTCAAAGTTTTCATACAGTAAGACAACTTAGTCCAAGGAGTGAACCGTAAGACTTTACTTGCTAATTTGAACATTATTAGACATGATGACATATTGTGATGACACAAAGTGGATATTTATTTTGAGACCTGTACCTACATTTATAGACCTGTTAAGTTATTAAGTTTAACGAATGCTTTTACTGAATACTATTTATTATTACTAAAAACTTATGAACTTAAAAAATATATTCTAGTTCCAGTGGTGTAGCTAGGTGGGCAAGGGCCCAGGTGCATAGCTTCAAAAGCTAGCGAGTTGGCTGACCCGCTCTTGTCAAAGCTTAGGTAAGACGGCCCCTTGAGGTCCCGGGTCCTGGTGCACTGCACCACCTGGCCCTACGATAGCTACGGCACTGTCTAGTTCATTTATTGATAGATTCCCGCGCGCGGTTTCACCCGCGTAGTTCTTGTTCCCGCAGGATCTTCATAATGAAATAGAGCTTAAGCTACTTCTGAATAACTTAACTTTCTATTGGTGAAATATTTTTTGAACTTGGTCTCGTAGTTCCGGAGCCTATTCAATGGAAACAAACAAACAATCAAATGTTTTCTCTTTACAATATTAGTACCTATAGATGTTTTACAAACTCCCGTTATAATTTTGAGGCATTTATGGGACATTTTATTTGATGCCACAAATAAATATACAGGTATCATCAGGAGTAGTGCAATACCGCTTAATTGCCAATGGCTAATAAGGTAGACTAGATACCAACATATAAGTTTTTAGATGTAGGTTTAGATTTTGTTTATCACTAAAAAGCATGTGTTTTATTCACCGTATTTTAGATTACGAATTATTTGCATACTTGCGTCGCAGAAGTGCAATGCTGAAGTATTATATATTTATAAACCTTCCTCTTGACTCACTCTATCTATTAAAAAAACCGTATCAAATTCCGTTGCGTAATTTTAAAGATCTAAGCGGGAGGCGACTTTGTTTTATACTATGAAGTGATTTTATTTAACGGACACAAATAACATATTTAAATATTTTCTTCTCTCATTACTCTCTGTGTTACTGTGGACCAATGTTCCGTCTCAGTTTATGAATAACAAATGCAATTTAATATTTATATCGGCACGCGATCGAAACTATTTTGATCCGGTAGCACTGTAGAAAATGGTCGTAGCTCGAGGCCTATTTCAATTAAATAATGTAACTATTATTATAATTTTGTAGTGTGCGGAACCATAATATTTCTTTACATATAATTAATTCATATTAGTCATGAAACAATTGTATTTGCTTTAACTTAATTAAGAGCCCTACATACATATAACTTTAAACCATTGGTCCCAATTGTAATAACATCATCTATAACAATCGTTTACCATAAAACGGCTAGCAGCGTTTTGTTGTGTGTGACAACATTATACTGCGGTCACCAACCCGCCTGCCAAGCGTGGCGACTATGCAAAATCCCTCCCTCGGGAGGAGGCCCATGTTCAGCAGTGGACGTTGAACTGGGTGATGTTCATCATATTTGTCTAATACCAAACATTCAAAGTCTACTAGTAAATAAACAACGATTTAATTTTATTAAATTAGCCGCTACACTTATATTTATATATTTATAATAGGTATATATACCTAACTTATCAGTTTGTGTCACGATTTTATTATAGGAACTTTTATAAATTAACTCTGTGCCATTATTTCGATACAAATTATAATTATGTACGAGTAGGTATGTATATCTTAGAACGGCTACCGGCCAATGCTGTGTGTTAATATGAATTATTACAATCAATAATACCTGCATATTTTTAAATTACAATTATATACCTATTCTAATTGTCGATAGTAGCAAAAGCAGTTCAATGATTCAGTGGTTACGATAGTTGCTTCCTGATGTTCAGGGTTCGATTTCCACCAGTGACAATTATTTGTGTCAACCACAGATATTTCTGCTGCGTCTGGCTGTGCTTTGAGTCCGTATAGCAACGTATCAGCATTGGTTTTTTTTATTTAACTCCAGAATCTATAGAGAATAAGGGCTGACGTCATGTATGGAAGAATGTTGGGCGGTAAAGGGGACGGATGAAATAAGACTGCATGCGACGGAGATACGAATGTTGAGGTGAATGTGCAGAGTAACAAGAATGGATCGGATTCGAAATGAATATATAAGAGGAAGTCTGAAAGTGATGACAGTGACAGAGAAATTGAGTGGAAATCTCTTTGGATGGAATGGGCACGTTATGCTTAGGGATGGCATGCATGTGACGAAAAGAATGCTAAATATGAAGATGGACGGAGGTATATGTTAAACGAATTAAACGATATTTATTCAGCACTTAGGTATTTACATACACTTGCATTTGTCAGTTATACACAATTAAATATGATTAATATAATTAAATACAAAAATATCGCAACTAAAGTCTTTTGCGGTTTAGCTAATGACTTGTCTGTCAGTCCAGCGTCACGTCATATGTATAGTTACAACAATATAATTTAGATCTATAGAAAGAGGCACGTCTTTAAACAATATTTTTACGTATAAGCGACACACGCCTGAGGGCACCCTTAATGGGCTAGGACCACGGCTCAGGGCATCGCTAATGCTATGAGAAATATTACTGTAACAATAATAATATAAAAAAGAGGGAGTATCACTGGCACGGACTACAGGCACTGGATCATCGGATTGGGACAGGGGGCCAACGCGGTCCTCGGTCTGTCCGGCGAGGAGCCTAGCCTAGCTAACCTACAGGTTTCTCTAGCTACCTAAGTGGACGGCCCGGAGAAGAAACTCAGAAAGAAACTCCGGTTTTCTTTTTTCCGTCTTCTTTTACTTGATTTATCTTTTTTTTTCTATATTCATTATTTATTACATTTAATTATTTATTTTTTAAAAGGATGTGGGCTAGTGCATGCTCAAAACCGTTACTGACAAAATTTTAATATAATAATTTATTCTACTCAAGCTAATAGGAAAACCTCTTGCATACTAAAATCAGAAATCAACGGCAATTGCACCCACCCACATTTACAAGATTAAACAAGCTATACGAGATCAACCAAGACGACAACAATGCAAACAAAATTAAACAAAAGCAAATAAAACAAATAACTCCAGCGACAAGCCGACCAGCCACCGCAAGCAGCACCCGTTCACGAGTATGACATGTGACGCAGCCATCGCCTCCCTCGCCATATTAGAGGGAAGGAGACCATGACATTCATTGGGAGCATGACGATCTTACAGCTAGGAGCACGTATCAATTAATTTATTGCCAGGTTGACCTTCATTTAGCACGTTTTTATGTTATATCGTTTCAGTTTACAATGTCAAGTACGTTACAAGTTAGGATAAAAAAATAAAAAACAATATAAACCAATAAGTTAGGTATACAAAAAAAAACACATATGTCAGAAAATACATAAAAACAATATAAAGTATGTATGTAAGTAACACTAGCAAAGAGACTCAAAAACACATTGTCCGGTCATCTTGGTGAGCCCAGCAACCAGGCATCATTATCATTTAAATAATCATTTATTGTATAATAAGCTTTTTTGATTAAGCATTTCTTTATTACTAATTTGAATTTAATTTGAGGAAAATTCCTGAAATTCCTTAGGAATTTTATTATAAATACGGATCGCTAACCCCACAAAGGAAGAATGCACTCTATGTAAACGATGATTTTCAGCAAAAAATTATGATTATTTCTAGTATTTAATTTATGAATATCGCTTCTCTTTTGAAATAGATTTATATTCTGTTGAACATAAAGAATATTAGCATATATGTACTGCGAAGGAACTGTTAATATGTCTACACTCTTGAAAAAATCTCTTAGGGAGAACCTCGAGCCCAGCTGGTAAATAGATCTCACTGCTCGCTTTTGTAATGTAAAAATACTTTGAATGTCAGTAGCCTTACCCTAAAGCAAAATTCCATAAGACATGATGCTATGCAAATAACTGAAATACACCAGACAAGCGGTGTCAACATTAGTTAATTGTCTTATTTTTCTAATAGCATAAGCAGCGGAGCTTAATTTCCCAGCTAGGCAGGATATGTGAGGACTCCATTGCAATTTTTCATCTAATGTTACACCCAGAAACACTGTGGATTTTACAGTCTCTAAAACCTCATTATTTATTACAAGATCGGGTCCAATATTTGTGACATTGGGAGTGGTAAATTTTACACACTTTGTTTTCTTAGTGTTAAGCACCAAATTATTAACCGTAAACCATTTGGTCAACATAGCGAGAGCATTATTTATTTCAGGAAAGTCATTTCTATTTCGATTCACCTTAAAAATAAGAGAAGTGTCATCGGCAAAAAGTACTACATCACAAATATTTTCCAAATAGTAGGTACGGCAAATCATTAATATAAACTAAGAACAAAAAGGGACCCAGAATGGACCCTTGCGGAACGCCTAATTTAACAGGTAGGTCCTGGGACTTAACTCCACCTACATCGACACATAGAACTCTTTGATTAAGGTAAGAGGTCAATACGTCAATTGCTACTCCCCCTATGCCATAGTGCTGTAGTTTTAATAAAAGCGTATCATGGTGAACACAATCAAATGCTTTTGAAAGGTCGCAGAATACCCCAATAGCATTTTTCGATTGCTCCCACGCATCAAATATATGTTTTATTAATGTAACCCCAGCGTCAGTTGTAGAACGCCCTTTCGTAAAACCAAACTGGTTACTGTGCAAGAGGTGGTTAAAATTGAAGTGCCTAAGAAGCTGCTTGAGTATAAGTTTTTCAAAAATTTTACTAAAGCGAGTAAGATTGATATAGGGCGAAAATTTGTGGGATCATCCTTAGAGCCTGATTTGAAAAGAGGTATTATCTTCCTACATTTCATTAAATCTGGAAAAATACCAGTGTCAATACATTCATTCTAAATAACAACTAAATAGGGAGCTAAAATGTCAATTACGTTTATCATAATTTTGACAGATATAGGTCGCCTGTGTTTTTAGGCTCGAGTGATTTGGTAGTTTGAATAATATCACTAACAGTAACATGCTTAAAATCAAATAATACTTTGCACTTTGGGACACTATTAGTTATTAGCACCTGAGCATCGAATTCAGAGGAGTTCAGCAAGCTAGTAATAGTTACAGGTATGTTTGCAAAAAATCTATAAAATTCTTGAGCTACGTCTAGGTCCTTACTTATAATTTTACTATTTACTTTTATTTCTATATTTTTATCAGAAGTAACAAGTTTGCCACTTTCTTTATTGATCGCATTCCAAGTGGCTTTTATCTTATTATCTGATTTTTGTATTTTATTACTAATAAAATAAGCTCTAGCTGAATGGCATATACTTTTGAAAATACTGGAATACTTTCTAACATACTGAAGGAATTTATTATCAGTTCTATATTGTTTCATACCATATAATTCATATAGCTTCGTCCGGCTTTTATAAATACCAGGAGTTGCCCATTCATTGAATTTACAATTATTAATATCAAAGGTCAAAACTAAAACCTTTAAACTAAAACTAAAAACTTATGTTGGTATTAATTACTAACTACATTAAAAAAAAAATATAATTACTATTAGGACAATTACCATCTAGCTGTTGGAAATGAAAGGCTAAAAAAAAGATGGATGGACTGTGTGAAAGATGACATGTGTAAGAAAGGTGTGAGTATGGAAGATATGTCTAATAGGGGAAAGCGGAGGACGATGACATATTTCGCCGACCCTAAATAATGGGAGCATGAAGATGGTGATGAAAGTATAAGGAAAGAAATAAGGTCGTTGTTCCGTTTTCGCCCATTACTATTCTTCAGAGGGGCACAGAAAAACCAGAAATAAGAAAAAAAATTTTGGTAAGCAAAAAATATCACGCCGTCCTTTAACGGATGTAAGTATTTAAGTGCTGAATAAATTAATTATTCACTAGCCACCCTGCCAGCCCGTATCTCGTTCCCCCGTGAGTTCTTGTAACATTTTTTTCGGACGGACATATCTAGTTAGCCCCGAGGCTTTAGCTACTTCACCGGGGCATAAGTTCTTGTAACAGAGACTTTTTTTTTCGATTAGGTTGTTTCTTGCCGGAATGTGAGCTACATGGATAACAAATTCTAGACTTGCATTTTCGAGCGGTTTCACCGACATGGATCCCGTTAAATATAACTTAAGTTGTATTTTCTTATAAGTCTCCCATTGGACCTAGTACCCTGATAGCGTACCTTTAAGACAGTCCAATACATTTCGATATTTTTCATCACAAATAAATAACAAGCCAGCAGCAAGTTTTCTTTAGCATTACTTGGATTATTTTGATTGTCTTGGTAAAACCCAGTCTAGCAGTAGTTGAACGCGTAAATGGCAGTAATAAATAACAGTTCAATCTTGATTAAATAGCAATTACAAGTCATTTTAGTGCGGTCACCCTGCAGTATGAACTCAATTAGAAAGGTATCACGAACATCTATTTGGAATTCAGTAGCTGTTTCATATAATTTATTACTCTGTGGCATTTATGCTTCATTTACATGTAAAGAGTTTACTCGATACCCGCCAGCAACCACCCTAAGCTGACGTCTTAGATTGCTTGGTTTGTAATTTTTGACCCATTTAATTAGAAAGGAGGCCTGTTCATCTATGTGTCTGGAGAAATAACAAAATTCTTGTTACTAAGTATCTGCATAATACATTATGTCTGTCCGAAAAACATTTTAATTGCCTAGTTTTAAAGAGCTGGAAGTCGTGGGGCTAGGTCTTTGCCCAACAGTGGGATGATGCAGACTAACAGTAATAGTACCTCAAATGTGTAATTTTATTCCAAAACGGTTATTATTAACCTTACAACTTGTCTATTAATTTCAGAGCAATAACTACACAGTAATTCAGCTAAACGATATGATTTTAACAATACAATTATTACCTTCTGAAGTGTTATTACAATAACCATTTTAACTACTGTTATTGTTAGTAGTAATTACTAATAAATAGAATAATACTTCCGTATGCAAAATAGTTCATATTCTAGTATTAATTTATTATTTGTAGTTTAGCATTATAATATCAGTTATTTAGTAATGGTAACGGCTGTATACTAAGAGTCTTGATAAGTGACTTTTTAAATATTTTTGACTGAATAGATTTGAATACATTTCTATTCATCGAATTGAATTGAATTTTAGTTGACATGGTTTTCTTAGTGATCATTATTCCTATTGCTGGCAATTGATCGAATAGAAAAAGTGATAATTTAGGATTAGTTATTTTGACTAGCCAAATAGCGAATCTACCGACAAAGCGACTCTTTCGTTATTTACGAATGAGTAGCTTTGTCGGTAGATTCGCCACCCACGACATTACGAGAGGAATCGTTGAAAATCTATTCAAATTCTATGACACATCCCATAGGACGAAACAACGATTGAGTCGCCAAAGCATTTGCGAAAAGTACTTGTAAGCGATAGTTCCGCTGTAATGTCGTAATGTAAGGCTGTTTGATGCTTCGTATTAAATTTTTAATCAGTCTCTGCAAAACATATTTGATGCTATGAGTTAAGTACATCAACATCTCGTGTAGTTTTAACTTTACGTTAATCACCCTTTTACCACAGTCTGCTAAGAGGAGGCTTATATTCAGCTTTTTTTAGCCACGAGGCTTTTGCTTCTTCACCAGGCATAAAGGCGAGCAGAGCTCCAGCCTTAATATATTTAAAAACTACAAACTAAGCCACCTGCGCAAGAGGGCGCCCTTGTGGGGCTTGGACCTCGGCTAAGGGCGGTCGCTGACGATGTGATTGAGGGATTATGAGTTTTAGTATTTTTGGGGGTTTCGTGCAACTGTCCCTCTACTTTACAGTTCGCGGGCCTCTCGGACTTGGGGTCCACGAGGGCACCGGATAGTTCCCATGTTCAGCAGTGGACGTAAACGGGATTATAGAGCAAGATAAAACTTATCATCTTTATATATATATGATTAGGAAAATAGCTTTTCGGTGTACGGGTATGGTATGCCCGTGATGTATAAGTTTGTAAAGTTCCTCAGAGTTTATTCATGTTTTTTAAAACATTCAGTAAATTTATTACTTACAGCCTTTTATGAATATATACAAAGGCATTTAAGTGTAATATTAATAAACTAGGAAACTGTAGTAATAGTATTGTCGTATTTTACAAGGTCAGAAACCTTGCTCTTAGGATTAAGATACTAACTAGGATATGTAGGTATCTAAATGCATTAATTTATTTAGAACTTGGTTCGGAGATTAGTAGTAGGTATAAGTCTCGCTTTAGGGCTGGAAGGATAGAATTCCAGCGCCGAAAATAATCTGGGTGCAAAATAAAGTATTTATTCACATACAAATACTTCACCATTAAAGAATACGGTTTTTTTTCTTTCTGCTACTTTATTATGTCAGTATACCCCTGTCTTAACTCTTGATCGTTCTTTTACATCACAAGGGTGTAATTATGATAAAAATCGATAGTTTTCTTTTGTGTACAATCCTTTTTTTGCTCGGTTTTTTTCTGTAGTTCATTTTGGCATCCGTAGACCAAAAGCCCGAGATACCGACAAACTGTAAAGTAGAGCGATAGTTGCACAAAACTCCCCTAAAAAACTAAAAGTCATTATTCCTCCAGCTATCAGCGGAACCGAGCCCTCATATGCCGGTTGCTTAGATTGTATTTCAAACCATTTAATAGGGCCCTGCTTGCCTTTCTTGCCTTTTTGCTTAAGTTTAGGCAAAAAAGGAAAAGCAAGATGTGTATATCTCCATAAAAAACTTGCTACCAGGCACCTAGATGTCCTTTGTTAAAAAACACTGACACTAATATAAAATGTTGAGTTATCATAGATACATGATAGTTGTATATATTATGGCTGACATATATTTGTTGTACCTACGAGTATTTGCCTACGTCTCGCCGTGTGCCAGCTTAATATGAAGTATTGCAACATAAAAAAAAGTTGATTAAAATCTTATCGATATCACTGGTCAACTACATGTTTGGCGTTTTTTAAACGGTCATTACTAGATCTGCATACCTGTATTGTAATATACGTTTTTGTTACACTTATTTAAGAAGTAAAGGCTTATTTTGGCGACACAATACGTAATAAATTCCTCTAGAATCAGCAACAGGCAGTCGCGTTTGGAGAACGTGGTGCCCCGCCCTCACTATAAGGCGCTACCGGCCAATTGTTAAGGCTAGCTTTAACTTTACTCTTTCAAATAAATATATATAAACTAGCTGTTGCCTTCGATTGTGCTTCTCAGTATATTATCATAATAATTTTGTTAGGCGGGTTGGTGATCGCAGTAAGATGGTAAGTAACCTTGAGCAGCTGATAAATGCCCCCTTTTTTATCTTGGGTAAACTTGCCCTTGCCCGTTCGTTCATTCAAATTTCGAAATTCATCCTTCCGAATTTTCTAAACCCTAATGTCAAACAAATCGAAACAAATTTGTAAATAAATGGTATTCGGCTGGAGTCGGTGGAGTCAACTGTCTTTTTGGGAATAACTATTGACTCCAAATAACAATGGGGCCCACATATTGCGAAACTATCAGGAAAACTTAGCGGATTCTGATTTTTTCATCGAATTATGCTGTTAAAACTATGAGACGACTCACTGATGAATTCTAGCAGTATCTACTGCTAGAATTTTTTATTTTAGGTATTTTCATAGCGTAATGTCTTATGGGATTCTTCTCTGGGGAAACTGTGCGGACATTGACACCATTTTTTGTACTACATAAACGAGGTGTGTGTGTAAGGTATATACTTAGTCCGCGAGTTTCCCTTAGGGAGGAATTCAGAAACAAATGTTCTTACAAACGCATCACAATATGTCTATGAAAACCAATATGTCTATGAAAAAAAATATGTTCATAAGAATATTTATAATTTTAAGAAAAAGCTACTCTCATAAAGTAAGTAGGTTAGTACCTATTTACTTTATGAGAATAGCTTTTTCTTAACATGTTAGCATGTAAACGAGATTATACTTAGTTCTAGTGAACTAAGTATAATCTCGTGGTGGAACGACCCCTACATGCTACCCGTTTCCACGAAATTAGCAATTATTTTATGGGGCAGTGTAAACTCTTCTACAACAAACTTCCTAATAATGTAAGAGATCTTTCTTTCTTTTCTTTTAAAATTTCTGATTATGTCAATGACAAAACTGCTTGGGAGTGAGTTTCTCTGAAATAATACTGCTTTATTAATAATTGCAACATAAAATTTTAATTAATATAACTGTGCCTTAACACTAGTCGGTAGTAAGCGACAACCATGACATATTGCCGTCGCTAAGTTTTATTGAGCTCTTATTATAAACCAATAATAATTATCATAATCACAGCCGGATACGACACTCGTGGACAATGGATTATATATTATAAAAAAGCCTTTTAATTTTATTGGGTGAACTATATTAAACAAATACAACAATTTAAATAAATGCCATTTAAATTAAATCAGAATGTAGTATAATTATTTTATAATTAGCTGCAGTAATTGCTTATGTTAACTACCAATCCTCCAGGGTATATTTAGTTTTTAATTGATGCTCGAACATAACAATATGACTATGAATTTGATTAAAATGTCTTCAATACCTTTTTTTTTTTTTTTTTTGTTGTCCGGGGCGAAATGCATTGACGCATTCCCACCACCGTTGCAGCGTATTTGCGCGCTGGCGGTGGGATATGTGGGACTCACCCTCTCCATAGCGTGGTATGCTAAAGTCATACCACGAGGAGAGGACCCTACACCACTAAAACCTAAAACCTCCCGGACACTCCTTCGATCCGCCGTTGGCGGGGGTCGGGTACGCATGAGCAATCCGGCCCCCCGACGGCACCCGCGGCCAATATGGTACCGCGGGATCTCCAGGGCCACACTTACAGTGGCCCATTTGCCCAATTATAGGGACGCCCGGAGTGTAGAGGCGTCCCTACTCCTCATGGGTCAGCCTCGAAGGGAGCGGGGCCCATGTTCCCCACTCCCCAATGTCTTCATTACCTACTGAAGGTATTTCGTTATTGTATTATTGAAGCTACATTAACTTCATAAATTTACATATTTCCAATGTTCTTTGCATGCATAGTATCTACATGCTGAGAATCGACGACATTTAAATTATTAACTCCATAGTAATATTTTTACGTTATTAGCCTCCTGGAGCCACTTGCACCGCGCTCTAAGTATCAGAAGTGGGAAGCCGTGTTTATTTTATTACGCACAAATGCCTCTCAAAAATTCCCAAGCGGCGCAAACACCTATAAAGATAAAAAATATATTCTTTTTCAGTTCAATATTAACCTATTCTGTATTCTATTCCATTGAAAATGGAAAAGCATACGTTTACCTCTTCACAATTAAAAATACTAATAATTATTAATTGAGTCATTGATAATTAGAAGCATTTATATTAATAAGGATTTTTGCTACTTAACGCATACTTATATTCTCGGGAATAGTCATTAGGGATACATCACTCAGCTATGAGGAAAAGTCAAAAATTTACGTTGTTAGCCACGAGGCTTTTGCTACTTCACCGAGCATACTAAATTTCTAAGGTGATTGTCCATCTACGCCCTCTCTATTCCTTTTACTCTCATAATCCGATGGGATGGTTCTACCATCCTTAGTTTGCAAGGAACCATCCGATGCCCTCGTAGACCCGAAGTCCGAGAGGCCCGCGAACTGTAAAGTAGAGCGGCAATTGCACAAAATTCCCCTAAAATACTAAAAGTCATAATTCCTCAATCTCATCACCAGCGACCGCCCTGAGCCGAGGTCCAAGCCCCAAAGGGGGCGCCCTCTTGCGAAGGTTGCGATCCGTCTGAAAAATAAAATATTTAGATGTTCAAAGTTCACCACTGGGAGTTCCGTCATATTTAAAGTTGGAGGCATGACATATAGTAAACAAAGCCGCAGTCAAAAGCTAGTACCTATTTATGATTGAAATTTTTTGCGCACCTATAAAGTGGCAGTTTCCCTTGCTATCTATTTAAAACAATAATACCTTGACCATTTTTTCGATCCAGTTTGGGTGGTAATGACAGTTCCTGCTGCCCTTAGTTAATATATTATAGCTTATTTTTAGACTAACTAGCTCTGAAGTATGGAAAGGTCAGACTTTCTTGATTTTCAACTTTTACAATCAATCTGTTATTGGTTGGTAGTTGTGTAACAGTTATATCTATCTCTACAGCAATTTGACATTTGGGCAGCAGTATGTTTGTACGATGCTATGATTATGGGGTACCCAGGCGAGTAGGAATAGTGTTCCAGGGGAGGGGGGGCTGGAACGCTGGAATTATGATCCAGTATTACTTTTAAGTATTTTGTATTTTGACTTGAATTTAGACACCCGTCCTATAGATCAAAATCCGGGTACTACTTTGCGTATGATAATTTCAAGCGACCCCAACCAATAACATGGGTAGCAGGATTGTGATTGTTTATGTAACTAGAGTCGCGAGCCAGGTTCCACGTGCATACCTACCGTTCCCGTAGGAACATAATTAAATACATCCTTTTGTTAGATTCTAGCTTCTAGATAACGTAGCTTACTAATATGAAAAGATTTTCTCAAATCGGATCAGTAGTTCCCGAGATTAGCGAGTTCAAATAAGCCAAAAAAGTTGCCCTCATGAGACGGCAATGATAAATGTACATGGCAGAATGAGCTCTAGTGACTTGCAACACAAGATAAAGTACGAACAGTTCAAACACTTCAAAGTCATTTCAATCAGTAGTGTTTAATTTTATTGAAAAATTATAAACATAGATCGATAACTTCCAAAAATAAATCCAAAAAGAAAAAAAAACATTCTATTAATATGCTGAGATTATGACACAAACAAGTTTTTAATATACATGCGTCGTATATCTATAAGTGAGTACTAGTAGACTATTGTATTATTCATAATATTCATTGTAGTTGTAATTAGATCGTATTCACTTATTGGGAAATCCTCACTTCCGTCTACGGGGTTTTCTTTACTACGTATTAGAAGATCCGTTTACTGCATATTTATAAATAATAACATTCTGAACTACTAATATTTTAACTATATGTAAGTATAAGTTGCTAACAAATTAGTTTGTTCGAATTCGGATTGAAACTACAAACTAAGCCACAAGTGAAAGAGGGCGCCTGTGGGACTTATACCTCGGCTCAGAGTGGTCGCTAGCGGGGGATTGAAGAAAATTACTTTTAGATTTCAGATTTTGAAAGTTTGCGGGCTTTTAGGCCCCAGGTGTACGAGGGCATATAAAGGAAATTTGAAAGAAGTTTCAATATGCGATTAATTAATTTAAGTTTGTACAGTGACCTACCATAATTAGCCCGGACAATGTCCACTGCTGAACATGAGCATGTTTGGCAGATGGGTTGGTGACCACTGCTGCCTGTTTCCTGGTATACGATTGTTATAGATGATGTTATAAAACTCAGGGCAACGGCCTAACTGCTAACTGCTCTCAGCCAACCAGACCCAAAATAAATTATGAAATTATCTGTTGCTCTATGCTCTAGTTCGCAGTTAACCGGTCTTTTGATCCTACGTTTTTAAAAATTAATGGGACGGAGCAAGGATGCCTCGATTGCGGGAGCACTCGTGCATGGTGTCTTTTGTACATTCGAAGTTTGACTCCTTACTATGTATGTGTTGTAATAGTAGGTACTTTATCTAGTTTGCGGGTGGCAGCTACTTGATACCTGATTATCCTGCGTATCGAGCATTGTGTAACTAGCGTATTTTTTTTCCAACAGCTATATGTAATTAGCCACGAGGCTTTTGCTACTTCACCGGGTACAGAATCGAGCAGTCCAACCTTGATAAATTATTAAAAATAAATACAAAATAAGCAACCTGCGCAAGAGGGCGCTCCCTGTAGCACTTGGACCTCGGTTAAGGGCGGTCGCTGGCGGGGGTTCAATACCCCCGCGCCGGAATGATGATTTTAGATTTTTAAGGGAATTTTAAGCAAGTGTCGCAATATTTTACAGTTAGCCTTATCCTCCGACTTTGGGTCTACAAGGTCATCGGGGGGTTCTTTGCAAACTAAGGTTCGGGAGAGCTTGTTCGCGGGCGCTGTCCTCTCCGGACTACACAATGCAATATTCTAAATATCTGTAACCTTCCTTTGTTTTTACAGACATAACATTATGCATTTGTGACTCAACGCATATTACTCAATTCATTCGTCGGGTAAGAAAATTTCAAATTCCACTATCTAAGGTCGAGTTTATGAGTCATTTGGTATTGAAATTATTTGAAATAGTGGTCTAGATGTTAAGTCTATATAAATAACAATGCTGCTCTCTACTAGTTTGCTGCTGTTCCGTAGTAATATTAGTAATTTAATGCTTTATCTTAACCTAGTTTTCGAGTATTATAAGTATTTATAAGGCATGCTAGCATCCCAACTAACCTGTATCAATAAAAATCGCAATAAAAGTTCACAGGCCTTTTCGAAGGTATAGAAGTTTTGATAATAAACGGCCTTCGGCCGTCGGACATACCATTTCGCCCAGAAAAAAAGATCAATCAACTGTTCCTCTACACTCCACTCGTCATATTGAGAAAAAAACGGTTGGATGTTGAACAAATTATGTCTAATTGCAATCGGATTGCTGAAAGCATAGATTATTACCCGCTGGTTTAGTATCAATGAATACATGCTAGTTTTAATCGTGATGTTCACGTTTATACGCGACACTATTATGTCAAGCAAACAATGAATTTTATTTAGACGGGGGTTTTCCGATGTCGGGCACTAAACTTCGCGGATGTTACAGGTCACTATTTGTATAGGGCTGTCTCTGAACTAGAAATGAATAAAGGCATAATGTATAACTTTTTCAATTACATATAAGTATACAATTCATTTATTTAGCCAAGTTTTTAAATGGCTTTAATATAATGTAAATTTAAAAGAATGCTTATCATTATATTCTTAGATATATTATTTATTTAAGACACCTAGTGATATGAATTAAATTGATTTCTTTCGATCACCAATTTTTGGGATTCCGTTCTCAAAGAGTAAAAACTAAGCTCTACTAAAACTGCACTGTATATCTGTCTCTCACCAGGCTGTATCTAATGAACCGAAACATAACTATTTCTATTGCCGATATAACAATAAATACAGACACAAAATACACAATGAAAACACAACAAACGTTTTTTTTTTTTTAAAAGGTAGACGCTTGAAATATTTACAGAATATTTCGTTTGATATTTAGGTACTTTAAAAATAAATAGTTTTTTTTTTGTTTATTTATGTTGATGACAGAAAACTTTGTGCGCGAGTCCAACTCGTAATTGCAAAAAGGAATACAAACGTTATCTCTATATGTATAATATTAGTAGGTAGGCAGTATTGTATAGACTTGTACGCTTAAGTATCTTTTCTTTTCTGACGGACATTTACGGGGCTTTTGCTACTTCACCGGACATATAGGCGAAAAGGGCTCCAGCCTTATTAAATTGTTTATAAACTACAAACGAGCCACCTGCGCAGAGGAGCGCCACCTGTGGGACTCGGACCTCGGCTCAGGGCGGTCGCTGGCGGAGGTATTGAGGGATTATGACTTGACGGGGCAACTACCCTCTCGTGGGAGGAGGCCCATGTTCAGCAGTGGCCGTTATATGGGCTGATGATGATTTGTTCAGGGGGGTTTTGTGCAGCTGTCGCTCTATGTTACACTTCGTGGGCCTCTCACACTTTGGGTCTACAAGGGCATCGCAAATCTTAAAGCGCAACGTTCGCGCTTCAAGTAATTAACTGAGATATTGTCGGAAAGTGGCATTTCTTATCTGATATTTTTAAAGATTATTTATTTTGCGAAAGTAAGTGGCAAAAACAGATCTATGTTAAGTCATTATTAGGACAAAAAAACATAGAAAATACCTTGTGAATATCTGTAATCTAAATTCCTTGGTATATTCTATTAAGTTTTAAGGCTCATCAACAATAGACCCGTTGTTGATTTTAATATTGGCGAAATAAACAATTATTTTAGTATAACAGTTAAAACGCCATATTCCGACATATTCATCGATAAATACTGAAAGTGCGAACGTTGCGCCTCTTAGTACCGCTACTGAGTTGTTAATATGGAGTTAAAATCCTTTACTAATTATTTCACCTCATGAATTCATCCGAATAAATGTCATTATGTTGAACCTGTCAAGAATTACTATTTTGTCACTATAATGTAAATAACACATTACCTTTACTTAATGACATAATCGTCAAACGTTTATTTTTACTCGCGATGATTCATCCTATTCGTTACATAAACGTATTTCTTGGCTCATCAGAAGGTAAAGTAGACATACCATAATATGTAGTTACCTAACTTGTAATTAATTATTTATTTATACTGCTATCGTTTTAGTTTATTTTAGAACCGATATTTAAGTAGTTAGCCACTTTTGCTTCTTCACCGGGCTTTAAGGCAAGCTTGGCTCCAGCCTTATTAATTGATTTACAAACTACTAAATGAGCACCCTGCGCAAGAGAACTCCCCCTGTGAGACCGCGTCCTGGACGCCAGCGGGCGAAGCGGGCGGCGAGGACGGTGCCTAAGGAAAACCTGCCGCCCGCACCGCTGTCGTCGAGAACAGCTTCACACAAATCAAGAAGATAGATAGAAAATATATATTTTCATATATATTTTCTACCGAAGAAAATCGATAACCCTTGAGTTTTATTATGTTTGTCGCGGGTTTGGAAGCGATTTATTATCGTTATCTTTAGCTCTTGATCAAATAGAAAAAGCGATGGTTTAACAGAAAGTCATTTTGGCTAGCCCAAAAACGGTTTGGCTGCCAAAGCGTTTGCGATAAATAAGCGATTGCTCCACGGTAATGTCGTTAAGTCTAGGCCCCCTGGCCGCCGCCGGCTAAGGGAATTGAGGAATGTTGACTAACAGTGGTATGTAAGAACAATACTTAGTTTTAAGTATTCACTTCAGTAAGTAGTGCCTTACTGTCGTGGTCTCTATTGCTATAGTAATAGAAATCATCAGTGACACCTGACATTCCCAAGGAAACTCTTTGTCTTAAGTGCTGTTCTTTCAAACTGGAGATTATTAGAGGAGTTTTGTGTGTATATTTAAGTTAATGGAGGTAAGATCAATGGTGTGCAATCAACTATTGACTAAAACTTAATCTATGTATCATCATCATCAGCCCGTATAACGTCCACTGCTGAACATGGGCCTTCTGTCGCGGGAGGGTATTTGCCATAGTCACCACGCTTGGCAGGGTTGGACCGCAGTACTAAGTTGTACCATACAAGGAAACGCTGCTGCTCGTTCCTTGATATACGATTATTATAGATGTTATTATAACAAGCGGGACAAACGGCTTAACGTGCTTTTCGAGGCACGGGAGGTAGTCCTTCAACCATCCAGACCCGGAAAGAAAACTAAGAATTTACACAAAGATTTCTTGTCCGGTGTGGGGATCGAACCCACGACCTCCGACGTTTTAAAGCGAGCCAAATCCGCTACGCTACGGAGGTTGTTATACGGAGGTATCTATGTATACCTATACTTATATTATAAAGATCAAAGATTTGATTGTTTGTTTGGTTGGCTGTTTGTTTGTTTGCATTGGATATGCTCAAGAACGACAGGATTTTTTTTTCGGACTGACATATTATGTAGTTATCCCTGAGGCTTTTGCTACTTCACCGGGCAAAAAGGCGAGCAGAGCTCCAGCCTAGACAAATGGTTTAAACACTACAAACTAAGCAACCTGCGCTAGAGGGCGTCCCCTGTGGGACTTGGACCTCGGCTCAGGGCGGTCGCTGACGGAGAGGTTGAGGGATTATGACTTTTAGTGTCTTTAGGGGAGTTTTGTGCAACTGTCGCTCTACTTTACAGTTCGCGGGCCTCTCGGACTTAGAATCTACGAGGGCATCGGAAAAAAATCTTTCACCCTTCGAAAGCGATTTTATTCAGCAGGAACATGTGGTGTTTTTACCTGTGAAGTTCATACGGGAACAGAAGGTGCCCGGTTGAAACAGCGTGCGAAAATTTAAAAATTGTTAAAAAATGTAAAATAAAACATGAAAAACTTACAATTTATTTATTTGTAGAGAGTGATAGCCCTGAAATAAACTACTAATTTCATTGCTGGTATTCAAATGAGCTGTATTACCGTGTCTAATAATATTACATGGATTTGTTTTTTCTGAATATAACTATTCAACCGTTTCACATTTTTTTACTTGTCAGTCAGGTCAGTACGTTATGTATACGTATTGACAGTACGCTAAAGAATTGTCCCTGAACATCACCATCATCAGCATGTCATCAGCCCATTCCTGTTCGAGCAGTTATATGATTTAGATGATTTAGTTATATGATTATATAAGTTAGATGACAGTCAACAAAAGAGATAGGTTTACACTAAGCGAAATGCATTTTAAATTTATATGTACACGTTTATGAGAATTATTTATTATTATATACCTTTGTATACAGCTAGCAGCGAACTCTGCACCCATAAAGAATGACTTAATGACATAGTGACATAAAAATATTTATATTTTACATTATTTAATACTGATGGTGTAAATCTATCTCTTTTGTTGACTGTACATAAAACCCCGTAGCTCCCGTTCCCGTGGGAACTTCATAATTAAATATAGTCTATGTTACGTTTTAATAACGTAGCTTTCTAAAGGTAAAATATTTTTTGAAATCGGTTCAGTAGTTCCGGAGTCTATTCAATGCAAAAAACAAACAAATCTTTATAATATTAGTATAAATAACTCCCATGATATCATGAACATCGTATGAAAGACTTTCACTGTTGGACTTACCTAAAGCCAGTCCCTTTTTATCGCCTTCGGCTAGTGTGCTCGCTTAAATGTATGACAATGCTTTAACTTATATACCTACCGACTAGATAATGCTATAGGAGGAAGGACTATGTCCTGCAGGGACGTCCTACGTCTGAAATGATGAATGCTATATTAGATAGTGGTTAAAGTTGGGAAGCTCAGATCTTCAAAATACCTCAGTGCCTTTAGACGAAAGTCTTCAATCAATGTGTGTGTTACCAGTAATGACATAATGACCGTGAGACGTGGTCTCCCACTATGTTCCTTAAAAGAAAGCTCAAAGTCGCTCAGCGAATTATGCAGAGCAATGCTCGGCATTTACGATTTTTTAAAATTCAGAAATAAAGAGATCTGCAGGAGAACAAAAGTCGCCGATATAACTTAACGGATTAGCAAGCTGAAATGGCAATGGGCAGGACACATAGCTCTAAAAACTGACGGCCGATGGTGCAAAAACGTTCTCGAGTGGAGACCACGAACTGGCAAGCACAGCATGGGACGATGAACCCACGACCTCATAAAGGTCGCAGGGAGTCATGATGTAGGCCACTAGTAATCGTTACCGCTGGAAATCAATGGGGATGATATGATGATGATTAAAGTTTGAGTCACACTTATAAAAAGTGCACTCACATCATTGTGGAATACTGTATAATACATACACGATTTAATACATCAGGCTTAATTGAACTAACGTACGTAACTTACATTCAAAGTAAACCATGAGTCAGTAGATAGGGCCGGAATTCAGTATCTACGTAGGAGCCATAGCCCCGTAGTTTCCAGTCCAATATTAATTAGATTACGAGCAAAGCAACCGGAACACATACATCGGAAGTTGACCACATAGATCTGTTTTATTGACCAGTGTCAATGCAGTTAAGGTCTCCAGCTAAAATGAAAGGTGTTGTTCAGTGTCCGCGTGATTGCCGGCGGTCGCGCACGTGTTGTTACACCCGCACATTATTAACTGCCTCTATACATACGGTGACATGGTTTTTGATTACGACTTTTTTTTTCAATCATACGAGTGAATGACAGTGGACTGAAATTAATCAAGTAACGTGATTGGACGTTAAGGTAAAAAAATATTTAATTTTTAAATAGATTATTCAATTTAAGTTTTATTTTCATTGTGTTTTGTTTGGGTTTCGATCCACTGTTAAGTTTATCGTGGTATTATTCAATTTTAAAGTAATTTATCTATTGATTTAACTTAAGTGACTTAGCATTTGGTATAAGATGTCCTCATATACATATATGCAGCTTTGAGTTTAAAATCTCAAGGAGAGCTATTAGAATTATACGTATATGCCTCTAAAGTTTGGCATATAAAGTTCAAAATTGGATGTAAGTATTTTTCCGCTTTATTTATAAGATTTTGTAACACATGATTTGATTTCATAAGAACAGCATTTTAATCGCAATATTTTAATTAAGTTATATGGAAGATAACGTAGAAATCCTATTAAAATGTGTTTTAAAATAAATTAGCTAGATATGTTTGATGAGATTGATGGACCATGGGTTTCAAGGATTTATGCAATAAATTTAAATATGTAAATATTGCAGGCTTAGTGGACAGGCAATGTGGTAGGAGGTGTGTTGGTAGGACGGTACCTATTTTGTTTTTTTTATGTTTAAACATTTTCTGCTGATTTCATGTAGTGTCTCGTCTCGAGAAGAGAATATCGATAATAAACCTTAGTATACAAATAGCAAAACATTGTCATTTTTTTGGACCAGTATTAACAGAATATCAAATGCTTTAAAATAGGTACTCTACGAGATTAAAAGGGTAAGCAATGTTTGTATGGAGAAATATAAGTCAATAAAACTGTCGACAGTCACTAAAAAATATTTAAATCAATTGAAACCCTGATCGATAAAGAATTAATAATTGTTAAATAAAAAACTCTTTAAATGAATGCTCGTTTGATTTCATTTGACGAAATCAAAACTTCAACTTTACATTACTCCTTACTTCATCACTTTGGTGACATTCTGTATAATCATATGCAAATAACTGAAGAATTAAAACAAACTAGGTATGTAGGTAACCAATAATATAACTACCACGTATTGGCATATTGTAATATTCAATTATTTGTATAGAGGTATGCGTAATGATTATTTTAAGCATTTTATTTTTAGCGAAACCATAGCTTAATTGGAACAACCTTGAATCTCTGTCGCCAATATTTGCGTAAACGTGAACATTGCAAGTTAACTAATGATATAACGTAATTCATCTGAACATTATTGGACATTATGACATGAAAGTAGGTATTTATTTTGAGACCTGTTACCTACATTTGCAGACTTGTTAAGTAAAGTACTTTTAATGAATGATTTAACAGAATACCTAGGTACTAATTACAAAGTAGGTAGGTAACTACCATCGATGTTTCTACATTACTTATATACCTACTTAAAAACTTTAGTTTAGTTTATTTATTATCACATAGGTATTCTCTTATTCAGTTAGTTAAAATTAAAATTGTTACTTTGAATTGTTTATTAGTTATGCCACGCGGTTTTACCCGCGTCACTCGGCTCCAGTGGGTCGGAGCGTGATATTTTGTAGCCTTTATAGGTAAGCCTTTATATGTTAATCCAGCTTATAAACTTTTCGCGTGAAGACAACCAAATACATTTACTTAGAACGTTTTTGCGTGAAAGAGAAATAAACATGTAGTTTATTCATTAATGTAAAATTAAACTGCCAACTGACATAAAAAGCAAGTCATTTCATAGTCTTTATTTAATAACATTACGTTTACTTAATACAATTAACTTATTTATTAACTTAACCTAAACTAACTTTGACATCATCGTAAGTCCGCATCATGTCCAACGTTGAACATCGTTGAACAACTTCTGACAACGGAGATGTTGCCCATTTCCTGGGACACAATTGATGTCAATTGTGTCCCAATAATGTTATGACAATATGGACCAATGACTTATCATGTGATTCGAGGCACGGAGACAGAGACACACTTTTGAATTTTTGTTAGCTGAGGGATTTTAACCTACGGGTAAAAACCGACATATTCACTTTTCGCCTTTCCTACAACAGTAGTGCTGCTTGCGAGTGCTGACATGTTGTTTCGAATGTCGTTCTTAGTAGTTACTGGCAACCAAGTTTTTGACGTTTTTGAGGAATGCCCGGGGTGATTAAGTGGGGTTTCCTCCAAATAACGAGCCATTGACGAGAAATAAAAATTCCCTCATTAATCATCGTGGAAAATCCTGCATAGCATATAAAAATAAAAGAGGACTTTGCTGCTCTTGCAACTGCAATTCAGACAAGAATATTAACAATTATATTAATAATTGATGTTACTAACTCTAAATATTGGCTTATAAATTAAGTTTTGGAGGAGGAGTTATCAATTTGTACGTAGTCGCGGTCATATCAACACGCCTTGTTCCCATAAAGGTAGGCTGAGACAAAGGAACGCCACGTATCTCGATCCTGCCAGCTTTTGCTTATTCCACATTCATCATTCGTGGGCAATATCTATCTACTTATGTTCGTACGAATAGATTTAAATTTCTCCATAAAAACTTTTATCTCACGTTTCAATTCTTTAGCTGTATAATTTTGAAAAATCCTTCCTTAGTGCTCGTCTAGAATATTCCTATATTTCTAATCCGGTTTAGTACCTATAGGTTTCTAATCCGGTTACAATATGCATCTGAGTATTTTGTATTGTAATTTGTTTGAAAAGTACTACGAAAAATGTTAACACTCCTAATAGTATCTTAATAAATAATCTTTGCTTACTTATTTATTTTTCGAACGGACTCTGTGCAAAGCATTGGTATGTGTCAAAAAGGCGAAACGCGTTCGCTTGAAAGTCGGAATACATAAATCGGACATAATTTCTAATTAACACATTAGAGTCATTCCACTAATTATTACATTGCATAGTTTGTACATTACTATAAATTTAACTACCATAGTTAAATAAGTTTACCTAATAGGTGGTGTTATGGCTAATTAGCACAATTAATTATTAATTAAACGCAGTATAATTAGTGACAACACCATTTAATCATTATTATTAAATTCCAATCAACATGTGGATATTATCCACAGGCGATTTATTATAATTCAACATGCGTAAAGCACATATCACATATTAAGGTGTTTGCACATCGAGACGTAACCAGAGCGTCGAAAAGCCCGCGGCGATCGTCATTTGTTTTATGCATATTGCTGTTCCGTAGATTTGTCGTAATGAAATGTGACTATGTTAGAGTTAATCATTCGTTCGACATTATTTACTTGACCAAGACCTTAAGATAAAAAAGTTGGGTGCCATGTTCCTAAATATATTTTTATTAGCACCCCACGCGCGTTTTCATCCATATAACTCCCGTTGTGGTGGGAACTTCATCATGAAATATATAAGCATTTGTAACTCCTGGATAACTACTTTCTAATGGTGAACGAATTTCAAATCGGACCAGAACCTCCTAAGATTAACAAGCAAACTAGCTCTTCAGCTTTATAATATACTAGCGACCCGCCCCGGCTCCGCACGGGTACAATGCTGATGTATTATACATATAAACCTTCCTCTTGAATCCCTCTATCTATTAAAAAAAACAACATCAATATCCGTTACGTAGTTTTAAAGATTTAAGCATACATAGGGACATAGGGATATAGGTCCCTATGTCCCTATGTATGCGACTTTGTTTTATACTATGTAGTGATGATAGTGAAGTAATAGCTCCCGACTTACTGTTATAGTTTTTAAAATATCTTATTATATAATTATTAGAATTGTCAAGAAAGCTGAATTTTCACCATTAAGGAAAACTTTGCAATGATATCTGAGTTGCTAACAATTTCAATCCAATTTGCTATTGCTAAATAGGCACATTTGTCATTACTATTTAGATTAAATAGTTCCAATTACAACTACTATGTGTTAGTACCATAACAATGTTTTTGTCTCAACCAGGAAATGATATGTTTTTTTTTTCTTATCTCTGACCTCAAATCGAAAGTCCGTAAGCAATTAAAACAAGTTTTAATGAGTGAGAATTACAAGCAGGCATGATCAGACATCATTATTATTTTATCCGGGTGTCCTGTTCGATATTGTTACTAGGTTTTTTTAAGACAGCTAATAAAATGTAGTATCGATAACGTCACGACAGACAAATATGTATGTAAATGAAGAACATTTATTAGGTACAGTCAACAAAAGAGATAGGTTTACACATTGTAAAATGCATTTTATATTCATATGTTTATGAGGAGAATTTACTATTATGTGCATTTGAATAGATCTACCAGCGAACTTTTCACCGATAAAGAAAAACCGGCTGTCGTACTGACATAAACATATTTATTTACATTCTTTGATACTGACGGTGTAAACCTATCTCTTTTGTTGACTGTACATATAGTAGTGAACCTTAGACAATTATAAGGCAAAATTTATGATTACCGTCTACGTAGTCAAACAGTATTAACTCGTAAAATATATATTTTTTATCATTATCAGGCAATTGATATTTATACTATTTACCTGATGTTAAGTTAAATAGGAGTCCAAATACAAGAATACCTAGTGCATTGACACTAGCTGTATTAGGACAGTACTAACCTCCAGCCAGCCCTCCTTTTTTTTCGGCCCTTTAGCTCTAACGCACAAGACCACAACATTAATCAATAGTGGTTATTTACTGGTGACATTCTGTAAGGTGGAAGTACTTCTCCAGTCGACCAAGTTATTGAACGTAGTAATACAGTTACTAGGTTTAATAAGTTGGTCGACTTCGCTCTACTTTTCTCGATAAGTTTTTAGCCAAGGAAGTTCGGTTCGGTCAATACCCTCCGTGCCTCCGAAAGTTCGTTAAGCCTCGTTTCCGGGTACATAATATAATGTCAATCCCCTTTGACATAAGTCAGAGAGCGGTCAAAACTGTCCAGCGTGGAAATTGCGACAATACCATCTTTAGATATGGCCTTTGATTAGTTTCAATCTCTTTTAATTTTTTTACGTCTACCTGATTTTTTTAAATGAAACTGTTAAAACGCGGATTTTCCCATAAAATATATTATAAAAATTTGTTCTCAGAATAAATAAAGATACTTCTCTGCCCTAATACTTCTCTGCCGTCATAATAAAAAAGGCATACTTAATTTTTTCGAAACTTAAGTTTTATAAAAGAAAGTTGGATATTATTTTTCTATACATATATATAGATTAACTTCATCGACACACGGATTAACTTCATCCAATACCTACTTATCCATAACTACACGATTTTGTAATGCTTGCTAACTTGTAATTTTTGGATCAAGCTTCAGCTCCGGTTTTACGAAGTAGAAACCGAAAAAGTAAGAAGGTGATTGATGCCTCACTTATCCAATCAAACAAGTGTAAAATGGTTCCCACATATCTGAACAATATCGTACACGTTCTCAGCACAAAACGGCCTGATTCTATCAATCAGAGTTGCGTCATTCTTAATGGTAGTGAACTACTCTTTTTGCTAATGACGTGCAATGATGTTCTTCATCTGATGTGAAATCGTATGTAGAAAATCAGAGCTGTTGCAGAAACTGAGTAAGTTAATTAACGATATGGATACATTTATTCAGAGTTTTTTAATTTGCACCTAAATAACCGAAATAAATATAGCCTTTCTCGATAGATGGGCTTTCTAACAGTGAAATATTTTTTCAAATCGGGCCCGTAGATCCTGAGATTAGCGCGTTAAAGCAAACAAACTAACTCTGCAGCTTTATTATATACATAACAAATATATACAAATTAAAGCAACAGATTATTTTTTTGACTAAAAATAATAACGTTAAATCGCTGACTATTCTAAATCTATGTTACTTGGCAACATACCCAGAATGCTGGCAGCATTGCCCTGTTTAATGGCAATGCTTAACTGCTCAGTAAAAAATAAGATGCAGCACTCGGGGAACGTGCTGCATTAACGATAGCAGCTGTGAGGTTTTTATAAATTAATTTGGCTCCCCAATTTATTTGCAGTTGTATTGTATAAATTTGCTAATTTACTGTATTAGTAGTTAACATAGTAACGTACTCGACGTAATGTTTTTCGTTATATTAATGTATTTTTCTTTATTGCTTTCCATTATCTATTAAAATGGAAACCTTAAAAAATTCTGACAAATGTAAAATATTTTATGTTTTTACTAGCTGCGCCTCGGTTTTCCCAGCGTTGGAGTGCTACTCTGTTCGAGTAGGTAGTAAGTAACTTGATCTTTTATTGCTGCAAAAATCGACAAATTGTTCCAAATGTTGTTGCATACGAGTAACAAATATCCATACATACAAACTTTCGCATTGATAATATTATAAGTCGGACATTATTCGTTTGTCCGTTTTTAAACAATATTTTTTTTGTCTTTTATAGACAACCAGTTAAAAGTACTGCGATAATAACGCTAAATAGTAATGACATAGTATATACTGTACGCTAAGTGGTTTTTGAAATGTTTACGTTATCAATAAAATGATGAGATGTATTTTGTTGAAATAACTTGAAGCAATGCTACGGTCAGATGATCAAGCAAGTATATACACTGTTTCATAATCAATATCTTAAGCCTATACGCAATCCAGAATAAGCAAGTTGAAGTGGCCATGGTTGCAGACAGTCGTTAGAGCAGACGCGACCTAAAGTAAAGTAGGACGCTCCCCTGCAAAATGGACCGATAAGGAGTCAACTGGACAGTGTAGGACCGAGGGGATATATAAGGGAGGACTATGTCAAGCCATGGACTAAGAAAGCCGAATAGGCTAAATAAATATGGCCGCATGGACTCAAGGTTCACGATTTTCATAGATTACGGCACGATGATTGGAACCAACCACGTCCTCGCTTTTCTTTATTCCTAATATTTGATACTGCAGAGCGTAATATTTGAAAATTTTGAAACCAAAAACTATCAAAGTGTAAAATAACAACACACAAAGTTTTGCTTTTATTATTTAGGTGCACCTTAAGAATTACGAATTTTCAACACGATGCTTTTAATATAAATCTTAAACGAGAGATATACACAAAGCCTTTTCCAATCATTTTGACCTAATGACGACTCAACATAGGTCTATTATTGCCTTTTACATTCGAATAATAAATTATGTTTTGATTTAAGAGATATGAAAAGCCGTATTCGGTCTAATTGTTCGTTAAATACCTAATACGAAGTTTCTACTTAAGAAGGATTTCGTTATCTATAATAATAGAATTGCAAAGCGTGTTAGCATGCTCTACTCATCTTTGTAATTAAAGAGATATATGCCGTCTTTATGGTCGTGGACCCAGATATTAATTCATCTTCAGCCACTTACAGATTCACTTGTTCTTCATCTCAAGCCCGTTTTCATCCACCGCTAAACACGGGACTCCTCTTAATAAGATCTTAACGATATTGCTATAATCACCACGCTTGGCCGGTGGATTCGTAGCCGCAGTAAAATGTTCAGTATCCTTGAACTGATAGAAGCTGCTAGGCGACTACGAGACGTACAGCTGCTGGATGGGTTTCCACAAACTGAACGTCTTTTAGTCGCCTCTTGCTACACCTATGGGAATACATAGGGTGGTCTATTCAAAGCTGGAAACCATACCATAGTCATACGGATTTAGATATTTGTTAACTGTATTTTCTAAAAATCAGATCATCTTCATAATAGCCGTAAGCTTTTTTATTGCAACATTTCAATACTATTTAGCCTTGTCCTTTCCATTCTGACATTTAAAAAACGCAACACCGTAAAATATGAAGTATAAGTGTTTAAAAATCAGTTTACTTTTTAATATCTTTAACACCAGTACCTATTATTATTGTACGAGACAATAGTGGTATAAAGAATGGAAACGACTTATTGTAGTTGATAAATTAATATTAAGTCTTTAAATGTCATGACTTTACAATGTGCCTACATAAATTCATACAAAATGGTTATATTTACCTCAACTTTAAATGTATTAAAATGACTTTTTTTGTTAAAGGTCTGCACTATTAACAGCTTTACATTTTTTGATTAATTGACAACTTGTGAAGTAAGTATTAAGTTTCGCAACGTTAAATGTATGTTAAATTGCAAAGGAAAATCAGACTATAAGTAGTAGTTAGTAAGTATATTACTACACTTACTGTTATGTTTATAAACGATTTGTAACCTAGGAATGCCATGTGTCTCTTTGATAATCCCAAGTGTAGGTAACAACAAATGATCTTAGTTTGAAACAATATCCGATAATAATATTATGGATTAACATTATATGGGTATATATATTATGAATAATATGTTTTATGATGGGATGACATAAAACAAATAATTCGATATCGCCCATGGTGTTGCTACCTCAATGAGTCTTACATGTCGATATGTTGGTGTAACAACTGAAATCTAAGCCTAACATTTGACAATTTCATAGCTCGCTGAGTAGGCGGGCGTATCCAATCGAGTAACACTGAATTATATGATAAGACCCCTGATTATGCCTGAAGGTATTTGAGGAAAAACGTTAGGTTGTAATTAATATGGCATAGATGTTGTTCCTATATGCTGCGAAATGAATTTCGTCCATAACTTCAGCTCGTCCGCCCTTTGATAGATGCGTGAATTGGATTCAGTCTGAAGTAGTAGAAATATTTTTTATATATATAACTCTATATTTGAACATTTAATCGAAATATATAAATACGTATATATAAATATACACATACGTCATACAAACACACACATATTGGTAATTTAATTGTAGTAATTAAGTTAATATTCACACATCATAAAAATCTCCAGTAGCATTCAAAAACTTCGAAAAAGCTTTTAAAGAATATGTGATATCCACCTATGTACTCAATTTAAAAACAAATAAAATGCTTATCGGTTATTTGAACTTAACAATTAACACAAACGTCGCCATTCGAAGTCCATTTTACGAAAACATTATGTTTTAATAATATCAGGAGGTGTGTTGGCATATTTTATGATCTTGTCTTTGTGTAGTGGTTTTATTTCACTGATAAATAACAAATAATATATAAGATTGACTTAAACATAATAAACGACATAATACGAGTATGTCGTTATTTTGCGGAATCTTTAATATTACAATGATTTGAAGCAGAATTTTTATATCAATCATCATCTTTTTTAAACAATTTTATATGCATCTTATAAGGCTCCGGCCACATTAATAATGAAATCCTACTAATATTAAAAACGCGAAAGTTTATATGAACGGAATTTATCTCATTGATTCAATACGCCGCAATATTGGCCATAACCCAAAAATCTTCCATTATGAGACGCAGGTCTGCGCAGGAGATTTTTGAGACGCGCCAAAATAACTTTTTTGATTTTTTTTATATGTTTGTTATTTTCTTTTGTTTGTCCTAGTGAAAATTCCGCGAGTCCTAAGGCTTATGAGTTATCCTGGAACATACAGACAAACAGACAGACAAAACTTTTTTTATTAGCTTTCGTGTTTCATTTCTTTGATATAATATTGGCTTTCGTTTTTTCTACACATTATTATGTGCCTATGATATATTAACGAAATCACTATCATTTTCATATTACAAATAGTCACTTCAATTGTCTTCACTTAACTAAATACCACATTTATATTCAGTTCTGTCTTTAAGTAAATTATTTCATCTGTTTTTTAATGTAAACGTAAATAAAATTCGTATGAAGACAACCGATTGGTAAATTGTGAATGCCAACTGAATAATAAAAGTAACTGGACCAAAACTTATGGACACGCCCATCTGAGTTGGTTTCACCGGGTCTTCTCACTTGGGGCGTATTGGATCCGGTGGTAGCAATTAAGCGCGTTCGTCGAGATACTTATGGTCCGTCTAAATAATAACATACTCAAGGGACAGAACTTAGATTTAATCATAGATAAAAAATAATATTGTATTCTCATAACTGACAGCTTTAAGGCTAAAGCTATATAAACTATTATGATAAGTAGCAATAACCAAATAAACTTAATTAATTTAACACAAGTAAATTAAAAATAAGCCAAAATATGTTTTGACTATTTATAAATACCTGTAATAGGTTTACGTGGTTAAAAACTATTTTTAATTTTAAATGTATCCATGGGTTTAAAATGTAGGTAGTTGCGCTTCCAATGTGCCTCGGGCTTTAACATAGCTCAGCAACAGTTCAGTCAATATACTAGTGACATATCAAGATCGTAACCTTTTAAAAAATATAGATCAGAAGACAAAATTTTATTCATAAATTGGTCTACTTATGTGGGAAACAGTCATTCTAATCTATAAAATATTGAAATCACAGCATGTGGGTAGATATTATTATATTAATCATTATTATAAACGTTTTTATTTACATAAATCTCATTTTATGAGTAACCATTTTTCTATGTTTTATGTAACCGAATAGTTGTATTAGCCACGTTTTGGTATCTGTTATGTATCAATTGATCTATGTTTAATCTATGACCATACAAGAAATTCTAAATATTTTTCGATATGTACTTATCTCGAATATTAGATTTATTTTTCATTTGAACTTCATTGGCGGACTTGGAAGTCCTTAAATAGACTGCGGACTCAAGTCGGACGAAGCCGGGAGAACATGAACAGGAACAGGGGTATAGATCAAAGGTTGCATGTCCGTGTGGTGTGGTATCTCCCCCCAGACAATTGCGCACCTCCTATTCTGCCCTACGTTCCCCAACACCTGTACACGCGAGAACCTGTGCAACACCACAGATAATGCTATGTCAGTGGCCGTGTACTGTTCTTCTCAATTTGAACGCCAGGTCGACACGAAAAGAAGAAGAAGATTAGAATCATTCATGCAACGAACTATTTTTACCAGCCATAGTTTTACCCGTCTTAATTTTACCACAAAATGTGATTTCCATTAGTTGGTATTGACTTGGCTTACAACCAGTAGTATTTAATTTAAATATATTAGGTCCGTTGAGAGCACGACCACACAGCCTTGAATGACATAAAGTACGCAATTTATTTTAGCTATATTATCTTCACATTGCACTTAAATAATTGTATGATGTGTCTGTATCGAATAGACATATTATTATGATGTTTATTGTGTAGGTGAATATAAAATTATCATGTTTCATATTAATGAACTTTTATTAGCATTCCTTCACTCTCGCAGAAGTCTAGCGACTAAATAGCGATAGGGTAGTGATTTTCAGTGACGGCCAATATTGTCTTTCACTAATTTTATTGTACCGTCACCCAAACGTCCACCACCGAAAATAAAAGTGTGCAGACTGAGAAAACCAACAGTATCTATTTGTTTTTTTCTTTTAAAATACAATTTTAAAATAGCAATCTGAATCCTCCTTCTCCCCCCTCCCCCCTTCGTGCCGGTTCGGGGCGGGTTTGTTGTTGTTTGCTAACTTCACGCCGTGCAATAATAGGCTACATAGTTCACGCGTATTGCAATGTACTAGGCATTGTTCCGAGTAAGAATTGAACCTAGAAGACCAAGCCTCATAAGAAACTATAGTCACTATTGAGCTACCGACGCAAACCGACTCGTACTCACACAAGTGATAGTCTACTTCCACTTCTGGACCTATGAAAGGCCCAGATATACACCTACGGAGCACCTGAACACATTAGGGGTCCCCGTGTGGCGTCAAAGAGGACCAGGGCTCATATTCCCTGTTCCCTGAGACCATAGCCTATGAAGTTCGACGGCGGGTCATAAACCCAAAATAAATAACCGATTTACAGAATAATACAACTCAAAAAATATCAAGATAAAACTAAAACTTACTTATAAAATAAAAACTATTCTAAATGTATGCTACTGGGCAAAGTTGCCCAGCCCATAATGCTGGCAGCTTTGTCCCGTTCAATGACAATGCTTATTTGCTGTGTTATTTGTAAATACTTTCAATAAGACTAGTACTAGATAGCTACTAGCAATGAGACAAGAAAAGAAAATATATGAACTATTATAGTAGGTACTATATTAGGTCATATATTTTCTTTTTCGAACTAGAACCTTGATGTTGGTGCAAGCTGCCCGTCTGAATATTGTGTTATTTTTCCATGGATTTTCAATAAATGTTCAATAATAATTTTGTTGTATCTATACTATTCCTACAACTAGCTATCCGTGCTCAGCGTTACGCTTTAGAAATTCTGATTGAAAATTAAAAAAACATTGCCAAGCCATCTCTGAAATTATTGTGTGATCAACTAAAATATGTAGGTATGTAAATTATGTATTTTTACGGAGAAATTGGCAAACATAGAGATATCTAAACTCTCAAGTACATATCTGTCACAGCCAATTACCAACCGGATCTCAGAATATACAAAGCATAGGCCGAATTTCATTTTTTTTACCTTCTGATCTGTCTGTACACTTTTAGCTAGTATACAGTATTTAGATAGTATAATAGTTATGGGTAACAAAGTTGCAATGTATGTCGCAACTTTGTTGTGGAGTAATGAGGGTCTACTCTTCCATAGCGATGGTATGCTAATCATATCATGAGCTGAGGATTTGACTACTAAATGCCCTGGTGTGCTTCTTCGAACAGAACGCCAGAAATTGAGGAACCGGGAACTGCAATGGACATCCGATGCCCGGGTCCTTATTTAGGGCCTGTTTAGCATGGCATAAGATTTTAGGGACACCCAGGGCAACAGTAGGTACGACCTAATTCTCTTGGTGAGCCGGGATATCTACCTTGATTGGCATTACCCGACCAAAAAAGATTTTAAAACAATATATAAATGACTACCTCTATTCCACCTGTCATCAACAATAGTTGCCAATTAAGCACATTAGTAACGCAAACGGGATCGAACTCACGACATTCGCATAGCTGTCCCATTCGCCGGTACCAAGGCTAGCTTTGCCTTTTATTGTTACAACACGGTTATAAATCTATATGTAGAATAAAACACCTACACTAAGGCTACCTACAAACAAGCACGTTGGCTAGTGCCACTTGAAGTACACAAGTGGTAGTGCCACTTAAAGTACACGAGTGGTAGTGACACTTGAAGTACATAAGTGGCACTAGCCGACTAACTAGCACTAGTTAATCAAGCGTCAAGCAATGTCAAGCGGTCTTTAAAGAACCCTTAACTTTTAGAATTTATCTACTTTTTTTCTGACACACTCAAAAATGACTTGACCTATAATTTTGCTGATTCTTTGTGATTACTCAGTCATAAATATATCGTTATTGTAAAGGTATGGTTAGCAAGGTTTAGGTTATGAAAAACATACGAATTCGTATGTTTTTCATAACTTAAAATCTGAATTTCTAATTTGTTATCTGAGCAAGAATAGCTACTATGTATTAGGGGTTCAAATAAATGTAACAAAATTATTAATAACCGAATAATAAATAAAAGCAGTAATTTCGAAAACGCAATGTATGTAGTATACTCATATTTGTTTTAGTAAAATATAACAAAACTACTTTTGACTACGACTCGCTTACATAAAAGTAACATATCAATTGAATACTATATCAACAACACAACTTTGTTTTATCCCCTGCATGACAACAACAGGGGTTTAAAAAATACATTGTGCTCGTCGGTACTGTCGACCAATATGTTCTTCAAATTTCAAAGATTCCAATTTCAAATTTCTAAGTCTATTGGCTTAGGGTCTATTGTGCTCTGTCTGTCAATCAGTCACTTAATCATGGTAATGTTTTAACAACACTTCTGGGTGTGGCTTTCACGAATAGTGCGTGTGCGGGAGGCTTTATTTATTGCTAGGAAGTGCTCTATATTTTAATAATCTATAACGACTTGCGTCATTGTTAAAACATTTTGTAGGTCGATGTTTTATTAATGTCACTTCGGATAATAATTGGCTATAGATACAATATGTACGTGTGATACACGATAGAAGAGTATTAGGAGACGGAAATTGATTAAATAATCTATAATAATTTCAAGCAGTTTTTAGAGAGTTTTTCCATTTTAGAGAGACAACATTAGTAGCGTAGTGGTATTTGGCTCTCTTTAAATTACGGAGGTCGTGGGTTGGATCCCCTCGCCGGACAGGAAATCTTTGTGTAACTTTCCAGGTCTGGTTGGTTGAGGGACTACCCTCCGTGCCTCGGAAAGCACGTTAAGCCGTTGGTCCCGATTGTTATAACATCGTCTATAATAATTGTATATCAAGGAACGGGCAGCAGCGTTGCCTTGTATGGTACAACATGATACTGCGGTCACCAGCCCATCTGGCAAGCGTGGTGACTATACCCTCCCCGGGAGGAGGCCCATGTTCAGCAGTGGACATTATACGGGCTGATGATGATGATGAATTGTAGACAAAATACCTAGGTATGTAAATGTTAAAAAGAGGATGATTTGCACGGATTTCAATTAAATTTCTAAATTCATTTAATTCGTGCGACTTATCTACTAGCCCTAAAAAAATCGTGCTATTTAACCATCCAAAGTAATTTGTTTTTGGACAGAAGATTGTGCGACAAAAAATTAGGTCAAAAATTAAATCAATAAATAATGAAATAATGAATTTTATTCAGCCCTTAGGTATTTACCTAACAATCTAATAAGATAAAATAAAAAACTTAATGGTGTCGTGGGACACCAGATAGGAACGAAGTTCCTTCGGCTAATGAAGAATCGACAAAATTTGCAAAAGAAAAATCGTGCTCAATTTTATGTAGGTTTTCTTGATGTTTTTCTTAAATTTTGCTGATTAGTTTTTATTTAAGTACAGGAAAGTAGTTAGGAAATTCAGTATTTTAGGAAATAATAAATTACGTAAAATAAAAAAAAACGTTATTCAATTTATCAACTAAAATAACAAAATATGTCTTTATTTTTGTTTGACAACATAAAATTACATAGAAATAGAAATAATTACAAATTACAAAAAAATAGTCTTTAAAGTATTTTATACGGTTACTCGCACGCGCTCCGTCGGGGCTCGACACTCGACCGAGTCTCGCTCGCCGTCGCGCGTCCGTCGGCCCGCCTCGGGAAGGTTCGGCAACGTTCGGGCGGCCGGGCAGGTCTCGCTACGATACAATTTCGCATGAAAGTATTTGTTTGTAAACACGATTGTGCCCCTTATTATTTACTAGCTTTCCGCGCGCGGTTTCACCCGCGTAACTCCCGTTCCCGTTGAAACTTTATAATAAAATATAGCTTATAACCTTCTTCAATAAATGGGCTATCTAACATTGAAAGATTTTTTTCAAATCGGACCAGTAGTTGCTGAGATTAGCGCGTTCAAGCAAACAAACTCTTCAGCTTTATCTATTATGGCAAATAACTCATTATTAGGTACCAATTCTTTTTATACTCGTGATAATATCTCAACGAAATGTCCAGTTGGAATAAAACAAAAAGTATTTTACTTCTACATACCCTTGATAACATAATGCTTAATTTGGATAAGGATTAATATTATGATATACATTTAACGTAGTTTCTTTCTTCAGACGATTTAATATTTTTTATGAACATAAAAGCGGTTATTGTGACTAAACTAAGATAGTTAGATATATGCTCTCGCAGACTTTTTTGTAGATCTTAATAAGACCTACAAACCCGTAGTACATCATTTTGATCTATTGTCAATAGTTTTTGCACCGCACGCATAAATAGGTTTTCGCTTTTACACTTTGGGTTACAAAATCGCCCTTTTTACGGATCCCTAATATTTTTGAAAATAAAATATAGCCTATAACCTTCCTCGATACATGGACTATCCAACACTGAAAGAATTTTTGAAATCGGACTAATAGTTCCTGAGATTAGCGCGTTCAAACAAACAAAGAAACGGGTCAATTTCCTATTCAGGTCTCATTTAACGGTTTTATTCCACGGACTTTTTCTTACGGTTTTACTATCACATTTTTTTCAGTTCGGTCGCGCAGCAAAATCCCTATCTCCTCCAAGCCTGCCGTAAGGAACTTCGTTCCAAAAACTATAACTAACAGATAATTCTTACTCTATTAAATATCCGACGAGGTAGTAACTAACTAACAGTAGTAGTTACAAATCTACAGACTTCATAGTCCGTACGTATGTCTTGTGACATTTATTTTTGTTATCTAATTATTATAAGAAAATAAAACGGCTGTGAGGCCAACATCAGCTATTTGAAGCATGGATTTTTTGATAAAATACATAATAACGATGAAAAGTTATGACAATCTCCCCCGTTAAAGGGTTGGCATATATTTCAGAAGTATCCTGCATAAGTACACTTACTCTGAAAATATTTGAAGTGTTTTCGTTGTTCCCACGGTGAACGCGGCGTGGTCTAGATGTTCTTCGTCGATAGCATTAGTGTCAAACGTGTACGACTGTACGGGGTCAATTTGTTTAGGCAAGGCTTCGCGAATTATACTAGTGGATTTATAATGTAGGTGGAATTTGGATTTGGCTATATGTAATGCATATTCTCTCAACTGTGGAGACGAAAAAATTCGATTTGAGTGTTGTATGGGGCAAAGTTTGAGCGCATACGTTCTGTCGAAAAACGGAAAGGGCAGCAGCATTTCCTTGTGTAGTACAAATTGAGTAAAACACAATACTGTGGTCACCAACCCGCCTGCCAAGCGTGGTGACTATGTCAAATACCCTCTGTCGGGAGGAGGCCCATGTGCAGCAGCGGACGTTATACGGGCTGATTATGATGATTATATGCTACATTTGATGAAAGAGAGCTCACCCCAATGTTAATAAATGCTTAAAGAAATACGACCTATGTTTTTACCCCGATGGATCAGTGATCCAGTGGGTCGTAGGGTTTGTAGCCTATATGTTACCCCAGCTTATAATCTATCCCTGTGCAAAATTTCTGCGATATCCGTTTATTAATTTTTGCGAGTAAGAGTAACAAACACCCATCCACACCTACATTTCGCGTTTAAGAATTGTTTATCTTGTTCATTTCATTGAATTTGTTGTACATAAAATGTCCAGAATAGTAGGTAGCCGTGCACGTGTTTAACCCTTGGGGAGCCTGGTAGGTAAAAATCACATGGCATGCCTGGTGGGTCTGACAGACCCGTAAACATAAATGGTTATTTTTATTTATTTTGATGTTACAAACTATAACAACAGGTTGTAATTTATATTCAATATTGTATCTTAATGAAAAAAGGGAAAAAAATACGACAATATATTTTATAAAGTTTTATTAAGCAATTAAAAAACCTCTCATTCTTGGGTAACAATAATTTTACTTATCTTTAAATCAACAATATTAAACTCTTTTTAATTGAGATCAAAATCAGTCTTCACATTAATATAAGGCACAGATGAATTAACTTAAAGTAATTATAAACTTTGGTTACTAAAGTAAGATTAATAATTACTCAGTATTTGTGCGACAATTTTCGCATAATAATAATAATAAGAATACATACTCACTTGCATGAGAAATTATTTTTATATAAATCTAAGTGTACTTTAATTTGTATCGGGCGATGGCTACCATGATTACAATTTTACAGTTATTACAATATTTACATCATTAATAAAATTTATAAGTTCTATCAAGTAAAAACAAAGACAATCAAAAAATAATATAAAGGAACATCAATTGAGAATGTCAATCAAGTACAAATAAATACTTGTGAAGGTAATTGTATAAAACTCATTTCATTATAGGGTAAGTCGGTAAAAAGTGCACCACTGTTAAGACTGTTGTATCGCGGAAGTGCATGTCGCATCTATGCACGGATTGAGCGTACCGACCAGTAATTTAATCTAATTTAATGTATTCTTTATAAAAAATGTACCTATTAATTTTGCAACTCCTTAACTATAAAAAATCTTAGTTAAGTCAAGATTATACATAGTTAAGTAATATATAATGTATGCATGATTGTTGAAATAAACAGATTTTATTATTATTATTATTATATAAAATTTGCGTGTTCCAAGCAAATATGACTCGTGCAAGAAATACAAATGTACTTAGACTTACGGTCCTTTTTAGCAGGGCATATATAACAACGTCTTTTTATAGCAGCATCTTGTCTTTTAGCTGGTGGCTCTGAGGGTTCTCCTATATGAGAGCTAATTCTCTTCCTTAGGTTAATCGGAAGACGCAAATTGTTAAGACGTTCAGCTTGATATGGAGCCGTCAATGCCATGCCTAATTTTTTTATAAATTCTCTTCTAGTTACATTGCTATTACCGTTATTGTTCAACATGTGAATAATTTTAGCATTAATACCAGCGGTATTGAGAATCCAGAAAAAAATTGTCAGGGGCCATCTTTTAGAATTTCGAGACACATCATATGTACGAATCAATTTGTCTACGTTATCCACACCACTTTTTGTCTGGTTATAGAAGCTTATAACTGCCGGTTTTTGCTGATCACCTGTTTCAATATCTATTTCACAATCGTGGTGAAGTGATGACAACATGAAAACATTCTTATTTCGTTTTGGAATATAAGAGAGGATTGTCAAATCCTTTTGAAAGCCAAAAATTGTGGTGTTCACGTTTTTTCAAAAAACTCGGTGGGATACAAGCTTTGTTGCTTTTCATTGTCCCCACAGCAGTCAATTTATGATTTTTCAGTAGATGTTCGTACGTAGGATAGCTCGTAAACCAATTGTCCATGGTTACATTTCTTCCTGTTTGAGAGATGGGTTGTACTATATGATCTACTACGACATGCGGCTTATTGCTCGCCTTATATGGACCTTCCGGCTGTTCTCCTGCGTATATCTCCATATTCAAAGAATAATAGGTATGAGCATCAACGAGGGCTATAATCTTTATCCCATACTTTGCTGGTTTGCTGGGTAAGTACTGGCGAAACCCACATCTACCACGAAAGGCTACCAATTCTTCATCAATGGTTAAATTTTCATATGGAACATAGACGGATTGGCAGTTCCTTAAAAAGTCTTCAAAAATATATCTGATAGGTGCCAATTTATCAGTTGCTGCTCTTTCTTCACGCGTGTCCAAGTTATCGAATCTCAAACAATTTACAACACACACAAATCGTCTCAAATTCATTGTCATTTGAAAAATATCTATGCCGGTTCCATCACTTGCCCATAAATCTTTCAGGTTTTGTCTTCCAGATTTGAATAATCCGGCTAAGAAGAGTAATCCAATAACCGCTTTTAGTTCGTTCATTGTGATCTCTAAATAGGCATATTCATTTGAAGTATTGCTACCCTGCCTCGTATTGCGGATCTTCCTATTAGTATGTTCCATAATTACATTCAACATGTCTTCAGTCACAAACAGATGAAAGCAATCAAGTTCTTGCTGCGCATGTCTTGCATGAGGTTTCACGCCAGGTGTTCCAGTAAAAATGTTCTCTGCTCTAGTACGAACGCGAGCACTCGGAGGATTACGGAACCATATTGTATTATCTTTTCCTTTATATATTGATCTGTGAGCAAAGTTGCTCAAAGGCTGAGACATCTCATCATCACTGTCACTACTTGGTTCATTATGACCTAGTACTTCTTCCTCAGTATCATCTGAATCATGTTGAACACTCACGTGATCGGATTCGGCTCCACTTTCATCAAAAACCACGTCATCCTCAATTTCATGGAAATCTTGATCTAAAATTTGGCTTATTTCGGTATTGGTTAATCGCCTGGCCATGTTTAACTGCGAAAATATTATACAGATAAATAATTTACTACACAATGCAAAATAAATAATGAAAACAAAAATAATAACTTACCAGTTAAAAGTTACGCCGCGTGCCTGGTCGGGTTTCTCAGACCCGAGCGCACATAAAACACGTGTTACTCGAACGCGTGCGCGTTGCGGACTGCGGGAGGGGCGGCAATCTAGCCGCAAGTCTATATCACGAAGCTACTCGGGCACACAGCGGCGGTAGTTACGAATTTTCTAAAATATTGTCGATTCTTTAAAGTGATGGGTCTATCAGACCCACCAGGCACCCCAAGGGTTAAAACTAGTATACCATGCCAAGGTTTACACCGATACCGAGTTTTGATATTATGGTCAAGATCTAGATATAAGAAATGTACTAGATACTTGAAATTATACGCGTAACTTTGTACTTTATCAAACAAGTTCTACTGTCATGTAATTACTAGCTATAGCTTATAAAGCTGCATAATATATCTAATAAATTTGACTACCGCTGCATAGGTAAAATTTGAAACTGTAATAAATTTAGGAGCGCCTAAGTCTGACCCTACATTGGCCGTGCGTGTTTTAAGAAAAGACTTAAGACTACGATATTCGCATCGTTAACACGCTCGAGGAACTCTTTCACCCGATATGGGGTTAGCCTTGACCAATTCAGCCACCTGCCACAGTATAACTATGGCCCCCCACGAAAAGCTCTTTGCTTTATTTACGCTTTGCAGGTTCGAATCAGGTAAAATGTATGTAAATTTAATATTCTTACATTTTAAATAAGCTAAGTTAATAAAACAACATTCATAGCAGCGAACCTGGCGCTGCCGCTGTATAGCTATAGCAATTTGATTGTGACAAATAAACACATAAATAAAAATAAAATCACTTATATCAAGGACAAAATAATTAAATTTAGATTAAATACCATAAGTTTTAATAATTCTGATCCAATTAATTTATTTAACTTATTTACTAGATAAATTGAAATGTCTAACGAAATCGATCAAAGATCATAGATGTTGTAAAACAGTGTTAATTTATAAACATATGTCATTAATCAAATATACAAGTTTATTTTTTATAAAAGTAAACTAAATACATAATTTTGAATAACTTAATCTATATCTGCATAAGTCTGTTGCATATATTACCTATTATATTAAGTAAGTTCTATCCAAAAGGCGTTGCATTTTGTAGAAGTAGGTATATAACTGGTATTATACAAATAATTATTAATAATTATTATACAAACAATATTATTTATAACATGAATAAAATACATATATAAAACTAAAAGCAGCTAATTTAAAATGAAACTAACTTATAAAATACTACTATTCAAGATCTATTCTACTTGGCAAGGTTCCCAGAATGCTGGCAGCATTACCCCGTTGAATGGCAATGCTTACCTTATGCTTACACAATATTATAATATGAGTGTTGTTCCAAATTCGAGATGAAGCCATTGTAAAGATAAATATCCATTTGTGGGACACATACAAGTATGAGCTAGAATTAGATATATTACTATTTTGGTGTCAACCATACAAAATAATAGAATATAAAAAAACAATACCAAAATTTATCGTGAACTATTTATACAAATAAAATGAAATGACAGAGAATATAATTAAATAAACAACATACTATTACAAATAAGTAAACAACAATATACTATCAGTGACAATAAAACTGACGCAATAAAACGCAAAATGACTATGAAATGAATAAATAGGTAATAAAATAGTTAGTAATAAGACTTAATTATTAAATTTCGATCATGCTCCTGATCTTACTCACATTAGACCCTGAGCTGATTAATTTAAGCCACATCGAATAAAATAAAATATACTTTGATAATAAAATTACTGGTATAGAGGCGTAGTTACCGCTATATCAGCCGTATCATTCGTATATTGATTGTACCAGATACCGTTAATAAATTACAAAATAGTTGACTTAATTTGAAGGGACCTTAGCCAAATGACTAGGGCGTCGGACTTGTGATCTTGAGGTCGCCGGTTCCAACCCCACCCATTGCACTACCGACGTGAACCCACCCGTAATACAATCATTTTAGCTTTGCACGAGGGGTTAACAAGAATACTAGTAGACTGCAAAACTCTGCTAGTCATCTTTTTTTAAAAGAATAAAGAAAGAATTATGAAATTTAAATGATGCTCCTGGAGACTACTCACGTAACCATATGACTATAACCTCGATTAAAATGTCTCTATTACTCTAGAGTTATTGTAACACATTTCCTATGTTATTGTTACTAGGCCCGCGCAAAGTGTATCATTTTTGCGATTGGAACATTTGCATCTGAATCACTAAACTGTTCCGGAACACTGATATGTTTCATTTGGAACATTTGGAACTCCGGCACCGGCTCAAAAGATGCAATTGAATAAACATGCAATTCAAACAATATCATAAAACAACTGATCGTGTTTGTTTAAATTTGCGCAAACATAAACAATTCAAAAAGCTTTGTCAAAGTAAAATGATACCTAGCCTTCTATTTCATACAAGAAACAACCTAATAGTATTTGATATGTAAGCACCATAATGGTTATTATTTATTACGTGCATTGAATCAAGAGCCCCTGTCCGAGAGCTAGCGAGCGAGCGTATATGTATCCCGCTCACCGCTCAGCATTTTGTGTCTCACTCAAATCTCTCACTCGCAACTCGCAAGCGACGTCGTTCACGGTCCGGTCGCCCGGTCGATCCGCAAAGTAGTGTTCCAGATTCAGTGTTCCAAATGATGCATTTAAAACATTACTGACGTTCCAATCTTTCGAAACACTAAGATGTTTCGGAACAGTGAGTCGGTTCAGTAAAGAGTTACACACCTCTAATTGTTACTATATTATTGAAGCTTTATTCATTGGTGTGCTTCGGCAAATAAGGTTATCTCATTAAGCTAAATAAACGGACGGAAATTAATATTACCAGTTTTTCTTTTGGGTATTATATCCAAAAAAATTCGTGTTCCTAAATGTACCTTGAACACAGAAAGTTTGCAAAACACTGTAGTAGAGGGTCTCTCAATTTTTTTTTATGTCTATATCTACGCCACTCTTTTGGTATCATTTATATAATATACAATAATTACGCAGCAATGAGTTATAAATCGCCAGATCTATTAATGCTGACACTTTAAAGTGTCCCTTTACTATTTTATAGGTAAATTGTCCTTGGACATCTGCGTTAGTTTATTGTAGCACATAAAATCCGCAATCTCTTAGAAATATAGAGCTTATTTAGCTACGCTCGGTCGAAATGTTAAGTGAAGGGAGGATAAATCAAAATAAATCATCTTACCACATTCAAAACTAAGCTGCAGTTAATATTCATACTTTGCGTAATACTTTATGTTAGTGATCTCTGTAAAAAAATACCATAATCATCAGCCCGTAAAACTGCTGAACATGGGCCTCCTACCAAAAGAGGGTTTTGCCATAGTCACCACGCTTGGTAGGCGGGTTGGTGACCGCAGTATTATGTTGTTTCCCACAAAGAAATCGGCATTAATGGCTTAACGTGCTTTCCACAGAGGGTTGTCCGTCAATCAACCAGTCCCGGAAATAAATCTTAGATTTGCACAAAGATTTCCTGTCCGGCGTTGGGATCCAACCACGACCTACGAGACTTAAAGCGAGACATATAGCGGTACGCCACAGAGGTTGTATTATGTGTAACATATAAAGCAAAATTTATTATATGTCCAAGCCATACGTGATATTGAATACCTACAATATCCCGTATACAAGGCGCTTGCAAAATACATGCCATCCCTTTAACAGGATATAGCGCTAAGTTCAAAAATTACGTTAGTGGAGAAAGTTCTGTAAAAAGCCATACCAAAAATAAAATCATATATTTTTTGCTTTTGTCCGCAATACCACCTGGTAGTAAGTGTCTATGCGGAATACAGCCAAATTTCCTTTCACTCTTGACTTGAAGATCGCAAGATTATATTGTTCAGGGAACACAGACGTTGGCAAAGAGTTCCACATCTTCGCTGTTCGTATTATAAACGAAGACTGGAAATGCTTCGTGCAAATCGGTGGATTTCAAATACATGTAGCCACGAGGATTTTGCTACTTCACCTTGGCATAAAGGCGAACAGAGCTCCAGCCTTAATAAATGGTTTAAAAACTACAAACTAGGCAACCTGCGCAAGAGGGCGCCTCCTGTGGAGCTTGGACCTCGGATGGGCGGTCGCTGGCGATGAGATTGAGGGATTATCACTTTTAGTATTTAAGCGGAGTTTTGTGCACCTGTCGCTCTACTTTACAGTACGCGGGCTTCTCGAAATTCGAGTCTACGAGGGCATCGGATGTTTTTTTGCAAACTGAGGGTCGGGAGCTGTACTGGCCGAATATCTCGGTGTATCAATAGCAGAGCGAAAGAGGCCTCACCTCGCGCTTGTATTATGTATTTTAATGTAATTTTATTTTCAGGTTTTGGTAAAATAAATTTTATAATTACGAAGAAATTTCTTTACTAATGTAATCAGTATATAGGGTGACTGGTAATTAGTGACCGATACCTAAACACATGATTGTGCTCATGATAACAAACAACTTTTACTATGGCACCAAACTTGAAATCGCGAAAAAAAATCAGCTGCTCCCTACCATGTCGACGAGTTATGTGAACATGCATGTATGGAACAACTGATTTCTTTTCGCGATTTCAGGTTTGGTGCCATAGTAAAAGTTGTTTGTTATCATAAGCACAATCATGTGTTTAGGTATCGGTCACTAATTACCAGTCACCCTATATGTAGCACTATATCGTCGGTGATACTATAATACCAGTTAAGTGTCAACAGCTAATAAGGTTAAAAATCAATGTAGCAAATTGAGTTATTGGCCTTAAAAATATATACAATTTGGATGCGGTTTTAATTTCTTCTTATAATAATAATGATTGGTTAATTGCAAAAAAAAAGCATAGGACAGACGGACGGACTACGCAGTCTGTAGATTTGTATGATTTGCTATTGCCTACTACTACTACTGTTAGTTACCTAGTCGGATATTTTATAGAGTAAGAATTATCTGTTAGTTATGGTTTTATTTTGTTAATTTATCTTCTTACATTGTAATTTGTCAGAATTACAATGTAAGAAGATGTAAATACCTAAGTGCTGAATAAAATTAATTATTTCATTATATAACGAAAATATTAATTGATTTACAAAATTACACTTTACTTACGCGGTATTCCAAAATCACCAACGATAAAAGGATGGCATATATTTTGGAAGCGCCTTATATAACATGTGCTGTTAAATACTCTTGTGGCATAAGTATTTAGTTGCTATTAAAGCGAAGTATTATTCTTGTCTGTCACTGTACTTTAGTTTTATAGATTTATTTTTATAGGTTTTCGGAATATTTATTTATAGCGAAAAACTGAAAAGGCATTATATATCACAATTATTATCTAATATATAAAATTCTCGTGTCACAGTTTTCGTTGCCATACTCCTCCGAAACGGCTTAACCGATTTTGATGAAATTTTTTGTGCTTATCCGGTATCTATGAGAATCGGCCAACATCTATTTTTCATCCCCTTAAATGTTAGGGGTAGTCCACCCCTAAATTTTTATTTTTATTTTTCAGACAAAGTTAGGGGTAGATTAGAGGTAGGTGTAGGGTAGGGGTAGGGTAGAGGTAGGGTAGGGGTAGTGTAGGGTAGGGGTAGTGTAGGGTAGGGGTAGTGTAGGGTAGGGGTAGTGTAGGGTAGGGGTAGTGTAGGGTAGGGGTAGTGTAGGATAGGGGTAGTGTAGGGTAGGGGTAGAGTAGGGTAGGGGTAGTGTAGCGTAGGGGTAGTGTAGGGTGGGGGTAGTGTAGGGTAGGGGTAGTGTAGGGTATGTATCGATTGAGGCAGTACGAAGTCTGCCGGGTCAGCTAGTATATTTTATATAAGATGCAAATAAAAATGTAAAAATAAGTATACTGTTACGTATACCAAACCTAAATGTTATAACTAACTATATTATTAGGATAAAAATATTATTGAGTTTACGATATTGTGATTGTTATCTGTTCATTTGAATTTAAATTTGTATACCTATGTAAAAATTAGATCAACTTAATTTACTTAGATTAAATTAGGTAATTCAAATTCAAAATTCATTTATTCCGTAAAAATAGTTACATTTGTATGGAATCGTCATATTTTTTCCCTACCGTGCAGTGTGCCATGTTATCACGTAAATGGCAACTTGTCTTTTGTGATAATGAAGATATTATATTTCAAAATTGAGATTAATAAAATTCGACCACCGGCAGGACTCGAACCTGCATCCTGGGTTAAGCCCCCAATGCCTTAACCACTTAGGCTGAAATATAGTATAAGGTAATCTTTTCCATAAAGAGTTCAAAACATTTAAATAATGTGAATGAAGATATTTACACATTACCAGGGGTGTTACAAATATTCGCATCCGCATCCACAAATGCGGAATATTCGCATTAATTCAGACATCTGCATCCGCATTCACATCCGCATCAATCAATGCGGAGTTTTTACGGATGCAGATTCACATCAAAAAGTAACAACATGTAAAGAAAGTGGGCGATTTTAGAGTGGCACGTTCTTCGCATTTGTTTTGGTAACTTGCTAACTTCATTCGGTAACTGACGAAGAGGAAGGCGCACATTGGTAACAAGATCTTACAGGTTTTGTTTGTTGTGTTTATTATTGATTGATGTATTTTAAATAGATTTTCAGTTATTTATACACTTAATTTAAATAATTGTTTTTTTTTAATCACAAAATCCGCACCCGCATCCTCATCGCATCCGCATCAAATCCGCATCCGCGGATGTGAACTTCTAACAATCCGCATCCGCATCTGCATCCGCGGATGTCTAAATTTTTGCATCCGTAACAACCCTGGGCACATAAAAGTATGCACATAATATTATATGAAAAGTTGACATTTTATTTAATAACCAGATTCCCGCGCGTGGTTTCGTGGTATTTATTATGGTACTCCTTTGACAACGTAGCTTTCTAATGACTACATTTTTTTTTTTAACCGTATTACCTTAGTAGAGCTTTGCTCGTTCAAGTAAACAAACAACCTGTTCAGCTTTATAATATTAGTATAGATTTTATTTAATTGCTATTTCAAAATTCATCTTGATTCTATTATTTACATTGAAGCTATATATTTCATTCGGGTTTCCCCTGTTTCATCTCCAAAATCGTCATCGGTCGAGCGAACTCACGATTCGCCTTTCAAATCGATGCCATTTGTAAAGTGGCAAGGATATCACGAAACTCGACGGGAAATCCAGCCATAAACATAAACATTATTACAATGCACGTTAAGGTATAATATGTGGTTCAGTTTTGACTTACAATCTGTCTATTGTATTTACAAGTACCTATGTACCTACTTATAAGAACAATCATGCTCTTTATGACCAGAATCCCCCTCCTATTCTTTTTAAAGTTTAATTTATATTCACATTTTTGTTACAGATAAACAGTGGACGGAACATCGCAGTGTCTGTGCATGTGTGTATGTGTCAGTGAGTTGTGCTGTGTATGCGATGAGAAAACGCTAGGCTGTTATAACGCGGCAGGCATTATGCAATAGTGTCTGTAACAGGTCCGAAGATATTGACTTAGTGAGTTGACATTTCGCGCCAATGCCGCTTGTGTAGGCAATGGCTTTGGTAAACTTCACGCTCGCGGGCGTCAGCGCGGCCACACCGGCATTCGCGGCCACTACGCCAGGGCCACTTCGTGTTGGCCTTGACGATCTCTTATACGCGCCAGATGAACACCAACAAGATTCTCCAACCCAACAAGTGGTCAACGAACCCTTCGCACCACCTACACAAAGGAGACCTAAAGTACGAAAACGTGCTGGTACCTCCTATCTTCCTCCACCTAATCAGTATACGCGTTATCCGGAACCTCCACAACAAAATCCTTATGGAGGTCAACTGCACACACAGATTTACCAACAAAATTCAAGACTAGATATTCAGATAGAAAATCAACGAGTCCAGGATGTGAATCATAATCCACAGTTTGATAACACAGGACAGTATGTTCACGATCCTACAGGAGATTATGATTATGAGCAGAGGAGGTTAAACCAAAACCCTCAGGTAGCGGGATATAACCCCGGGTATGCGGAGCTACCTTACGGACCGGCAACAACGCCAAATCCATTATCTAGTCGAAAATTCGATATTAATTCGAAGCAAAATGTGAATAATTTTAACAACAATAGACAGCCGCTGCCGCCGAGCACGGTAACACCTCCAAGGTTGCAAAACGACGGTAGCAATCCCGGAGGCAGTAACACAGGACAACCTCCAGATAGACCGCGAGGATTTACAAAAGTAGAAACGGGGGGCTCTGGAGGAAAAACACAGTTACATGCAGTTCTAGATTACGACGACCCTGAGGATTACTACGATGATGATTCAGGTAAGTCAACAATTTTTACTACTACTTACTAGGAACTACTAAAGGAATCTTTTGTAAAGGATCTCTCCAAAACCTTTAATATAAATTATCTTATGTCTTGCTTTGAAGAACTTTACCATCTCGACTAACCTTTATATAGCCGCCTTTGTTTAAACTCAGTACAGAGATCCTTGGTTTTCTATTTTGACAAAAGTCATCTTGTTTTTTCTATGTCAATTTGTTGATCACGTTTTTTTTTACATAATATACATTTACATATTTGTTGTACTTCATTTCAATGGCACAACATGTCTTTATTGTCTAGACAATTTATCTAAGAGTTGTCATCCTAAAATAGGTCACATAATTAATATTGTTTCGACCTGATCGAAATGTTATTTCACGATTATACTCCTAATTGGTATTGCAATTTATCTTCTAGTATGAATGAATCTCATGAAGGGTTTATTTGTTTTTATTATAAAAATTACAAGGGATATTTAAAATCCAATTGCAATGTATGTGTATTTTATAAAGGCTTATTGTTTTATCTATCTCCTTTTTTCTATCGATCACTTTTGAATCGCATTTCTTAATGTTTGATTATATTTAACTTTATTCAAAGCTCATACTAAGTAGATGCACAATCTAACTATCTACCAATATAACTCGTTTGGCTGATCAGTCGAAAGCCTTCGATAGCTCAACGGTCGCCAATGTCAACACACAATGGACAACTGCAGTTGAATGCCTGACTATTGTTGTATGAGGTTATTTCATTTCCTTGTTTAGAAAATATTTGATTCGATACAGATCTTTAGGATTGTTTTCGAGAGAAAGATTGAATGTTCAGGAGTCTGTCTGTCTCTTATGATATACGATATATTTATTTGGTAAATAGTTATCACTGCTATTTTGAGACATATACAGCATCTTGTAAGTATATACTTTATTTATGACTATATTATTTAATCATAATCCTAAACATATTTCGAATTCCATAAAATCACAATGAACATTCCAAAGACGAATACACAGACGACGATGTCAGTATCTATTTGCATGGTAACTATTGGAAATTATCTTATATTAAAGTTGCTTTTACGTTTTTCCCTGTCAAAATCCAAATCGTCGCATCTGAAAAAGGAATAAGAAATATTTTGTAGATTCCTCATTCTTATTTCAGGATTTTTCTTTGTATTGTGTTAATGTAGCTGTGTTTCTCATTTAACTCTAGTGTATCGTACCGGAATGGTAACAACGGGACCCTATTACCTTGCCCCTTTTAGCTCGATATCAATAACGGAACGGAACTTATCATGCGCGAGTTCGACTTGCACTTGGCCGGTTTTTTTAATTCAAGTGTGATTCAATTTAGACTCATTATCATAAGTAAAGAAATACTCTACCAAATTAACAAGATAAACCAAAAATAAGTTCAGATTATAGACTGACATTAAAGACAGGATCATTAAAGATAATTTACAACAATAAAAACCAAATGAAACATTGCCCACCCCACACACTACGTGACATTACAAATTTCCTCAGCATCCAAATACTAAGGACCATATAATAAACCATTTTTGTCTCTGCACGTGATCTGATATAACAATAAAGATAATCTAAGCAAAGATATGGACAATGCCAAGGTGATATAGCAATGTAATTGTTTGTTTTACAAACACGGTGATAGGTACAATGTTAAAATTGAATTGTTAAATAGGCTTACAAAAACCAGTTCACTTTTATAGATAGGTATGTAGATATAAACTTGAACTTGTTTTGCACGCCTTCGAACAATATATTTTGTCGGTAAATAGTTGCAAGTACAATAATGTATGTTAACCAGCAGATAGATATATTTTCTTTAGTTTCTTAAATTATATTGATTAAGACCAGATTTTTATCAATAGATGGAGTATTAGACTTTATATTTTATTATATTTAGATTCAGTGAGCTGTATCCGGATACTCTGGATTTGAATATTCCATCAAAGAAGAATTATAATATAAGAACTACTTCTACTTCACTTTGTTTTTTTTTTTCGTCTGGGGCTGGGGGGGCGAAGCCACCCCCAGACGAAAAAAAAAACAAAGTAATAGATTTAATTGTCTTAAACTTAATAGATATTATTATTAATATTCGAGATAATTAAATATTGTTTTTTTTTAGTAAGAAAAATAGAATTTATTATCGAACGCAAAAAAAAACATTGAACTTTGAACAGGAAATAAAAATAACAAATAACAACTGCACGGTTACCACGGTAATGAGTTATTTCAAATTTTAATAGGCTAAATTTTAAACTGTCATTAATTGTGAGCAGTCTGAAATATGCATCTTTCCGTCCCAAGGGAAGAAAATTAAACTTTCGGCCTCGGGTGGGTAGTCTGAAATATGCATCTTTCTTCCCGGAAACAAGGGAAGAAAGTCAAACTTTCGGCTTCGGGATGATGAAAAAGATTTTTTCACATCGCTCCGGTAATTGCTGCGATTAGCGCTTCCAAACAAACAAACAATATCTTCAGCTTTTGTATATGTATTTGTAAGTATTAGTTTGAATGAATTCGTACTAGCTATGTACAATGATCCTCTAAACATTATCTCATGCAGGTCATCACCCTACTTGTGATTGACGCATTCACCTCACGAGAATGAACCATACATTGTTTACTTACACAATGATAGTACATTATCATTACCTGTGCGATCTATATGCGTGCGAAAAACTGCTATGTATCTAGGTTTCCGTATTATATATAAGTATATACTTACCTCTAACAGATAGCAAATTCTTCTGCTGATTATAAGCAATGATTAAAAATTCACTGGGAATATTTAATATTTATATACATTCATAGTGATCTTAACCGACTGACCGACTGTTTTAATAACTCCTTTGTATTATTACTTTCTGATTTTTTAATACAAAAATCGCCGTTGCATATCTTACTGCCCCCCTCGTCCTCCTGACCCTTCGTTTCCAAAGAACCATCCGATGCCCTCGTAGACCCGAAGTCCGAGAGGCCCGCGAATTGTAAAGTTGAGCGACAGTTGCACAAAACTCCCCTAAAATACATAATCCCTCAATCTCATCGCCAGCGACCGCCCTGAGCCGAGGTTCAAGCCCCACAGGGAGCGCCCTCTTGCGCAGGTTACTTAGTTTGTAGTTTTTTTAATCATTTATTAAGTCTGGAGCTCTGCCCGGTGAAGTAGCAAAAGCCTCGTGGCTAACGCCGTATATCCATACGAAAAAAAAAATATCTTACTTATATCTATTGTTTCATGACACATTTATCTGAATTTCTAACTCTGACCTACTCAGCCTCATAAAGTATATTTAATTCAATGTTTAATATTTTGGAATTAGATATGTTACGATTGAAATGAATTTATTAGACTTATTCGATCAATTTCACAATGAACCCAACATATTGCCTTGTACCGCATGGCCCTAAACTGAGTAGGTTTATGAGTTAACTGTTATATTATTGTAAAAAAATATCGATTTTATCTCAATCAGTTTCAATTATAGTTAATATCTTATAGAATATTTCCATACTCAACGAGTTATGTGAAAATTATCTATTAATACCTACTCCGTCAAATTTCATCAATTGCCACTGAAACTAGAACTATAATAGAACTAAATTCTGTTTGTATTATTTATATCTAAAATATGCTCGATATTCTATCAATTCGTGATACATTTAACTTTGAATCAACTTCCTTGAATTCACACCTTTCACTATCGCATTGCTGTTTTATTTTTATTTTGACAAATGGTTCACATCCTTGAGCATTGTTCATCGTGACCTAGAGATGGGTGATCTTTTTATTATTTATATGATCGTAAACATTATGTATTGTAATGATGCTGCATTACCAATTATAATATATAAAAGGAATTATAAAACATACATATTATTCATCTTTAATTTTAGATTACATTACATAATGTTTTAAAGACTCGTGAAATAATCAACTATTTCATGAGGCTTTCGTATTAGAAAGGTATAGGCCAAGGAATAAAAAATAAAACATGACCTAACTTTTATCTATGTCCACATAAAAATATTCTTTTTTATCACATCTATTCAAAAATAGCTAGTTTATTCCTTGTAAACAGGGACCAAAATAGCTCATTAATCCCTTAGGGACCAAAATTGATTTGAATTTGGAATGTGGATATTGTTCATAATTTTTCACAAACCATGCGGGAACAATGGTTTGAATATGTGACTGGCTGAAAAACTGCGAGCGCGCCAAATTTAAAAAAAGTTGATGAAAAATAAACAACGCGCTAAATTAAATGCATTCTGCTTTCGTTCGTAGTTGATTCATATTCAGATTTTAGAATTATAAAAAAAATGAATGCGTCTTCCTCAAGTGAAAGTATTATTATGTCATATGGTTCTTTATTGTACGTAAATAAATTCTTGTTCATAAGTTGCACTTACTTATTTTCTCATAGAGGGTGATAAAAAGTAGAGTGTCCACCTCGGGAGCAACACTATTTTAAGCTCGAGTGACATACTTTTAATCCCTCGCTGCGCTTAGGATTATAGTTAAGAATCCTTCGCTCCGCTCTGGATTAAAAAAAACACTCTCGCCTTTAAAATAGTTGTTTGCTCCCTAGATAAACAATCTACTATTTTGTGTTTATTTAACACAAGCTTTTCGAGCGCGGTTTCACCCGCGTAACTCCCGTTCCCGTGGGAACTTCATAATTAAATATAGCCTATGTCATCCGGGGTTAATGTAGCTTTCCAACGGTGAAAGAATTTGTCAAATCGGTCCCAGTAGTTTCAGAGCCTCAAATACAAACAAACAATCAAGTCTTTCCTCTTTATAATATTAGTGTAGATACAATCAATTGATAAAAAATGAGAGTTGCGCACTAATAAATATAGCTAATATTTCTGAGCGCAAATCTCTCAGTGTAAATCGGACTTGCAGTAACAAAACTTTATAATTTTAGTCTGCATATTATGTTTTAAAGTTAATCGTATACCTACATATTGCTGCCTATTGCAAATTAAGTTTCTATTACGTCATCTATTAAAGTCTACGAGATTACGAGATTTATGGCCTATCATCGATCGTACTACATACATTGTACAACTTGATTGATTAGAAATTTGTTAACCAGTGGCACGAATTACCCTTGAGAAATGACATGAACTCATAATATACGACACAGTTTTTATTCCCTGACTCATTGCAGTTCCACTGAATATGGTTAAAACCAGTAATATTAATACGGGAAAAGGTTAAGGAATGTAGGTATGCCAAAAGACTTAAGTCTAGACATAGCGACACAGAAACATGACCCTGAGGTATTTCCATTCACACAGTTGTAATTGAAATGTTTTAACTTAGAAGAAAAATGTTCTTACCAGACAGTTAAACCAGAATTACTTTTAATTATATACCTGTAATTATTGTAATAATTGTCATGCCAATTTACTTGACATGTGATACGAGACATTTAAAAAGTAGACAGGTGAGTTTTTTTTTAAGATAACTCTGAACTAGGGAAATACATGTGTAGTATGGGACTTTACAACAACATAATACACAATACAAAACATACAATTCTCACTCAGACAGATCAACTATCTGTGATTTATGTAGTCCGAGAGGCATGATTGCACGAAACACCTCTTAACAATTAAAAGTAATAATTCCTCAATCTCTCCGTCACCGACCGTCCTGAGCCGAGAACCATGTCCCACGGTCATCATTTATAACAAGCGTTTACCAGGGAACGGGCAGCAACATTTCCTCGTGTGTAACGATATAATACGCCCGCCAAGCGTGTTGACTATAGCAAAACCCTCCCTCGGGAGGAAAACCATGTCAATGTATGCCAGTACTCAAGACCACTTTCAGTATTCAATACGCGCGACCTCATACTGCACAGCAGACGGGGGTTGGAAGCTCTCCGTCATCCGCCTTACTCACCAGACCTTGCGCCTACAGACTACTACTTTTTCCAGAATTTGGATAACTTCTTGGCGGGAAAAAAATTCAATACCCGACAGGCAGTACTTTTGTACTGCCTGTATTGAATTTTTTTTTTGCCTTTGAAGAATTTGTTGCCTCCCGTCCAGCTGATTTCTTTAAGAAGAGCATCAATAAACTGCCACTGCCAGATTAAATGTGTAAAGATTTTGTGTACTGCCTCAAGTCTAAACTAGCTTCCAGCGCGCTGAAATATTTTTTATAAATCGGTCCATTAATCCTGAGATTAGTACGTTCATGCAAACAAACTCGTCATCATCATCATCATCTGCCCCTATAACGTCCACTGCAGAACATGGGCCTCCTCCCGAAGGATGGTATTTGGCATAGTCATCACGCTTGGCAGGCGGATTTTTGACCGCACTAATATGTTGTACCACACAAGAAACCCTGCTGCCCGTTCCTTAATATACGATTATTATAGATGATGTTATAACAATCGGGACCAACGGCTTAACGTGCTTTCCGAGGCACGGAAGGTAGTCCATCAGTAAAAAAATCTTAGAATTTACACAAAGATTTCCTGTCCGGTGTGGGGATCGAACGCTCGACCTCCGAGATTTAAAGTGAGCCAGATACCGCTACGCTACGGAGGTTGTCAACAAACACTCCACCTTTACATATTAGTATGCATTACTACGAATAGAGAAAGTATATATGTTGCAGTCAAAACTCTTAACCAGTCAAAAGTACTTTTAACCAGCAAAATCAGTCAAAACTAACTAGACATAACCTAACCTAAAATTACTTTTGACTGATTTTGCAAGTCAAAAGTAATTTTCTTGTCTTGACTGCAATATATATACAATATCTTTTACTGGCTCTAATGGAAATAACTGTACAAAATCCGCACAAAGTTAATGTGTTTATGAATATCGAGAGTGGCCTTGGTTTCACTTTCGAAGCCGTAACATCTCAAAGGTCGGAGCACTCTCTGGCCAAGACCGTTTATATTATAATATTTTCACACGATATTTTATAACCGTATAATTAGCAAATAATGATGTTATCTTAATATTTTTATCAAAAATATTGAATCTATACTAATATTATAAAGCTGAATATTTTGTTTACTTACTGGTCTGATTTGAAAATTCTTTCATTGTCTATTTATCGAGGAAGGCTTTATGAAGTTATGAAGTTTCTACAGGATCGGGAGTAACGCGAGTAAAATCGCGCGCAGGAAGCGAGTTGTATACATATTTGTACTAACCTCCCGCGCTTATACTTATTAGAACACTGGAAGAATACCTTCCGATGCCCTCATAGATCCGAAGTCCGAGAGGCCCGCGAACTGTAAAGAAAAGCTACAGTTGCACAAAACTCCCCTAAACTAAAAGCCATAATCCCTCAATCTCCCCGTCAGCGACCGCCCTGAGCTGAGGTCCAAGTCCCACAGGGGACGCCCTCTTGTGCAGGTTGCTTAATTTGTAGTGCTTAAACCATTTATCTAGGCTGGAACTCTGCTCGCCTTTATGCCCGGTAAAGTAGCAATAGCCCGGGGCTAACTACATATGTCCGTGTGAAAAAAACACACCTGGCAAAATTTTTCAAATATGAGCATAGATAAGTTCCAGAGAGAAGCGCGTTTAAGCATTGAAACAATTTTTCAGCGTTATATTTTAATATATATTTTTTGTACATTGAATCGCTATGAGTATACTCATATAATCCATATTATATAATTAACACCTAATAATCTAGTAGTTACTCAAGGAATATCAAATGATTCAAGCTTATGTACGTTACTTATTTTTAATCTAGCCCTAGTAGGTATAATTCTTCAAATTGTTGCAATCGATACGATTTAAATAGTATAATGTTGAGTTAATTCTTTCCTGAAATCGAAAATAATAAAATACAAATACAGGTAAACAAGAAATACTAGTAAATGTATTTACTACCAACTGTCTCCTTACATAACATGCTACAGAAATATTCCATAATGGGTTTATAATTATAACGAAGCATTCTTTGGAAGATATCATTAACATTCCGATTAATAATTATGACGCCACCGACTTAACTTGTCATCTTTTAGCACAATTAAAAGACGATAAGTTAAGTCGCTAAGGTCGTTTTAAGTTGAGAATATTTCTAGACTTTCATAATAACATAGCTATGACTTTCGCAACCTCCGTAGCGTAGCGGTATTTGGCTCGCTTTAAATCTCGGAGGTCGTGGGTTCGATCCCCACGCCATAATAATCATATATCAAGGAACGGGCAGCAGCGTTTCCTTGTGTGGTTCACCATATTACTGCTGTCACCAATCCGCCTGCAAAACGTGGTGACTATGGCAAATAACCTCCGCCGGGAGGAGGCCCATGTTCACCTGTGGACGTTATACGAGCTGATAATAATGATACAGGTCGCCAGACCACGGCATAACGCGTCGTTCAAATTTATCTTATTTATACTGCCGATTATTGGCCGAACATACAGATCAGCCAAAATGTATAAATAACACCTTTTTGTACTTATGTTCACAAATAAAGTTTGATTTGATTTGATTTGATTTGATACTTTGTCATTTTATGTAAGAAGTAGTTAATGTCGTAATGAAGAATCTCGCAATTCTTTCTAACGTCGTACTACGTCTAAAGCCTGTTGTAGTCAGTTATAATTAACCTTTTGGTGGTAACGGATCAGTTTTCAAAATGTCTACCTTGCCACGAACTACCATTTTTTCGTAATTGAATAAAGCGTTGTAATATTTTTTCATTATATTATATAATATAATGAAAAAATATTTTATAAAACAAGAATCATTTATAAAACAAGGATTCTTCTGAGTTTCTCACCAGTTTTTCTCAGAAAGTTCTTGCCAGTTCAAGCGCCCTGAGCTGGTAGTAGAATATAACTGGACGCATCATAAGAACATGATTTAAAACACTCGAATTGTGTTTATATGAATAAGGAAAATTATGACTATGACTATTAAATATATACCTGGCAGAAAGGTATATTATTACATAAAAAATAGACCTGAAAATTGGACCTAAACGGTCCATTTTTCAGGTCTATTTTATTATTTATTTGCAAACAAATAAAGCCCAGTTTAATGTTTTCTGATAACTCCGCGGTCCACTTCATCTGAATCCAGGGACCACATTTTTTTCTCGGACCACCGGTGAAGAACCACTGACGTACGATATTATGCAAGCTCTAATATTAAGCACTGACTTTGTAAGCACCATTAGTTAATTAGATTGCTATATTTACAATCACTATTGCACGTATGATAGAGCTGCATTAGGTTAACCATCTTGCTTAAGCTCATCGTATCGAAGTTGCGTGAGAATGGGGCAGTTTAATGTTAAATATGGCTCTTTATGTCGGTGAATCAGTCAAATATTAACTTTAACCTTTACATACTCGTATGCTCAAATTATGAACTATGCGATAAATCTGTAAAGATTATCTAATGCCATTAGGTATATAACTTAAACCAAAGAAAAAATACTAGCTCGTAATCACTCACATACATTTCGGTTTCTAATTCATGTACCTAGTCTTATTAATTATTATTGACAATTATTTGATACACTTACGATTTACATCGCCAATTAGGTATTAAATATCGCTTTTGCTTTAGATCCCTCACATATATTTTGGTTTCCAATCCTAGTTGTCTATTTATTATTAGGTATCAATAATTTGATTTAGCTCGCCAAATATTTAAAATGTGTTATTATTATTATTTTTGTGTAGTGTATTTATTTATGAATATGTGAAAAAAAAGGCTAAATATCCACAGCCAGGTGTGTAAATTTTTGTTAACATTTTTCTCCAAATTATATTCTTTCATTTCATACTAGAGTTTTGTTATCACTGTTGACAGGCAGGTTGGTGATTGCACTATCATGTTATAAAGGTACAACATGCTACCTTTTCCTGACTCCATGCTTCAAAGGACCCGTTGATCGGGATCAACGAGTCCTTTGAGGCATGGAGGTTAGTTTCATAAATAACTAGACTCAGAAATATTTTTTTTATTTTTTTACGAAGATTTCTTGTTTAGTGCGGGAATTGTAGACCTAAAGTGATACTAATACATAAAACACAGGTTTGTTTCCTATTATACTTTCATATAAATATAACATTCTGCCAAAACTTGAGTACTGAAATAGATAATATAATTATTGTTTATAGCTGCACAATTTTAAAGTGCTAGAACCGTGAGTCAATTTTATAGTCCAAGTGTTGCTAACGAAAATTGAACACATAAATTTTATTAAGACAGCCCTTTCAAATACCGACCTTAGCCAGTAGACCTGTTTCTTTGTGTTACACTTAACAAGAGGTAGGTCATGATAGGTTTAATAGCATGAATACGTTTACCTACTGTTAACGTACCATACAGGCTCGTTGCGACCAAAGACTATTTAATAAATAACTTTTTTTTATCAAAATCCCTTTTCAGCCAGTAGGTATGTTTAGAATTAATTGCATAATTCTTTTAGGTGTTTATGGGAGTCTTGTGCAACTGTCGCTCTACGGCACAGTTCGCGGGTATGTCGGAGTTCGGGTCTACGAGGGCCTCAAAACTCAAAAGGTTCTTCGCAAATTAAGGGCCATAAGGGTCGCGTTCACGGGCACACATTCTCCGGCGAGTCGGACAGAGTTGTCGCAAGAAACTAACACCACAACACATAGTGGTGTTAGTTTCTTGCAGTTTCTGTACTGTTAGTTTAAAATTACTCAGACACTACTACTTACTACGTAAAAGCAAGTTTTTAATTAATATATTATGTAGTTATGTGACACCTTTAAAAAAGTGAGTTTTAAATGCTTTTATTATTTAGGTAATCTATTATGAGGTCATGTCTTACTTCTCTGGGGACCGCTAGTTGACTTTAAGTCTGAATTGTTTCTTGATAAAATAATATGACCAACTAATCACTAAACCAAACCAAACAGCTATAAATTGTTTTAATATTTTTAAATGAGTCATATATGTTTAGTGCAGTCATTAGTCAATTGCTAAAACGAAACTAGACCAATAAAGACCACAATAAAATGGATTGATGAACTAATTAATAAAATAAGCGGATATTACCTACAAAATGAGATAATTTAAACGTTAAAAAATGCTGTATAGTACAAGTAGAAGCAACATCTTATTGTCAAGATTATAGTGCATTTTTAGCAATGTTTAAACTTCTATTTAAAACCTTGGACTTTAATAATGTAGTCGATTAAGATGATAAATTGAAAGGTTTTTTACATTTAACTGACAAATAATATCTTTATAAATTACAGACATAAAGCTGTTGTCTGAGTCAAACTTTTTTTTTCTTGTATCAATTATTATTTTTTATGGATGATGTGATAATAAAGGAAAAGTATACCTAATTCTATTTAATAAAACATTAAGTAATATTCACAAAATACTTAGTTTATGGTAATATTATTTATATAATATAATAATTAATATAATTATAATTTTTTATATTGACGGATATTATGTAGTTTGCCACGAGGCTTTTGCTACTTCACGGGACATAAAGACGAGCAGAGCTCCAGCCTCAATAAATGGTTTAAATACTACAAAATAAGCAACCTGCGCAAGAGGGCGCCCCCTGTGGGACTTGAACCTCGCCTCAGAGAGGTCGCTGGCGAGGGTTTGAGGAATGATGACTTTAGATTTTTAGGGGATTTTTGTTTGTTCTCGGACCTCTCGGACTTGGAGTCTACGTGGGCATCAGAAGATTCTTTGCAAACTAAGGGTTGGATGGGTGATAATATTTATATAGAGGTTGCTTTCTTTTAGAGGGGAATGAAATATATTAACTACTTATATTGAAAAAGTCGATTTAATATAATAATACACTTACAACAATCTGATCTTTTTGAAATCAATCTGATAATCTTAGTTGAACTAATTTTGTTACACGCTATTAGCCTTAGGTATCTAATAACATAATATATCTGATTGACATAGCATGTGTGGACTTGTTTTATTATTTCCGATCGTGACTGTTGTCAGCATTTATGATGTTAATTTATTTTCCATGTGGAAATTTAGTGGCATTGAGAAATAGATCACTGATTGAGACAAGGCCGTAGTCGGCTGATTAGTTCGTTTTGAGACAGCCTCCGTGGCGGAGCGGTACTAGTCCCACTTCAAGTCTCGGAGTTCGTAGGTTCGATCAACTTCGATTCCCACGCCGGGCAAGAAATCTTTGTGTAAAATCTAAGATTTCTTTCCGGGTTTGGTTGGTTCAGGGACTACCCGTAAAACAAGATTCAACATCATACTAATATTATAAACGCGAAAGTTTGTAAGGATGGATGGATGGATGGATGTTTGTTACTCTTTCACGCCAAAACTTCTGAACGAAATTGGCTGAAACTAATATTATAAACGCGAAAGTTTGTAGGTATGGATGGATGGATGGATGTTTGTTACTCTTTCACGCCAAAACTACTGAACGGAATTGGCTGACATTTTTTGCACCGGGATAGGTTATACGCTGGATTAACATAATTATTAACTAATATAGGCTACAAAAAATCACGCTCCGACCCACTGGAGCAGAGGTAAAACGCAGGTTACATAATTTTGTATCTAATTTTACTAGTTTCCCAAGTTCGGTTTCACCCGTGTAGCTCCCGGTCCTATGAGCCACGATTAAATCTAGAGCTCAGAAGCATACCTAAAGTCGGATGTGCCATTATACGTCAGAAACATTCGTCGTATGTGCCTTTATCGTAAACTGGCATTTACGACTAAATGCTTCTGAGGATAATAAATAGTACTTCCGTCCTTCTGCTTCTGAGATCTAGAAATATAGCCTATGTTACTCCTGAATAACGTAGTCCAGTATTTTTGGAGCATATCACTACATATTTTAAAACAAAGTCGCTTTCTCTGTCCCTATATCCCTATGTATGCTTAAATCTTTAAAACTACACAACGGATTTTGATGCGGTTTTTTTTGAATAGATAGAGTGATTCAAGAGGAAGGTTTATATGTATAATACATCAGCATTGTACCCGTGCGGAGCCGGGGCGGGTCGCTAGTATAGTATAAAACAAAGTCGCTTCCCACTGTCTGTTCGTACCTATGTATGGTTAGATCTTTAAAATTACGCAACGGATTTTTATGCAGTTTGTTTTTAGAGACAGAGTGATTCAAGAGGAAGGTTTATATGTATAACACATCAGCATTGCATCCGTGTGAAGCCGGGGCAGGTCGCTAGTTTAATACAAACAATCAATCAAATAATTCTTCTTTATAATGTTTGTATAATCATCAACAGCTCGTTTACATCCACTGCTGAACATGGGCCTCCTAAACCCAACCCATAAGAAACGGCCAAGCCCAATAGCTAGGGCATCGGACTTGCACTACCGACGTGAATTCACTCGTAACACAAGCTTGCAAGACTGCAAACTCTGCTAACCTTATTACAAAACAAAAAAAAAACTTGGCAGGCCTTGATCGTTGAGTGATATTGCCGTAATCACCACGCTTGTCAGACGGATTGGTGATAGCAGTAAGATGTAAACCTTGTGCTAATAGATGCTGCTGCCCATCCATTAGCCATATGTCCCTTAGTCGCCTTTTACGACACCCATTGGAGGACATGGGGTGGTCTATTCTAAGCCGGAAACCACACGGCACAATACATAGGTATACTAAATATAAATAAATAACTATTCGGAGATAAGCTAAATAATACTGAAACATTCTACGCTTACTAATATACCTATACTGCTGAAGAGTTTGTTTGCTTGAATGCGCCAATCTCAGGAACCACTGGTCCGATTTAAAACAAAATTTCCGTGTTAGATAGCCCATTTATTGAAAAAGGCTATAAGGTTACATTTCATTGTTTAATTTAATTTCTTTTTCCTTTCCTTTTTTTATAAAAGATGACTAGCAGAGTTTTTGCAGTTTACTAGTATTCTTGACAAGAATAGGTACTAGTAGACTGGAGAATTTCTTGTTAACCCCACGTGCTAAGCTAAAAAGTGATATGCTTGTGTTACGAGTTCACGTCGGTACTGCAATGGGTGGGGATCGAACCGGCGACCACAAGATCACAAGTCCGACGCCTTAGCTATTGGGCTACGGCCGCTTAGTTCCCACGGAGACGGGAGTTACGCGGGTGAAATCGCGCGCGGGAAGTTACTTATTATGTACCTACTTATTATGTACCTATATAAACCCTGCCCGTATTACATACATAACCAACTAACATGTAATTAGAACTAGGTCGTAAATAACAGAAATAAGTATGAATTTATCTTTAACACAACAATTGTTATAAAAAAGTCAATAACCACGTTAGAATTAACTTCCGCAGTATTTAGTTTCCTTTGTCTTGTTTATTATCAGACAATTAATAGCTATTAAACACAGTAGTATATTGTTACAACAATTTAACTAACTAACAATTTAGCGTTATATTCTTACTAGCTTCACGCATGCGGCTTCACCCACCTCGCTCCAGTTCCCGTTGGAACTTCTTAATTAAATATAACCCATGTCATCCGGGGATAGTGTACGTTTTCAACGGTGCAAGAATTCTTCAAATCGGTCCAGTAGTTTCGGAGCCTATTCAATACAAACAAACAATCAAATCTTTCCTCTTTATAATATAAGTATAGACTAGCTACCCGCGCGCGGATTCACTCGCGTTGCTTCCGTTATTATACATTTATTATTATAAGTAAACCTACCTTTTGAATCACTCTATCTATTAACCGCAACAAAATCCGTTGCGTTGTTTTAAAGAACTAAGCATACGGTCTACAAAGGGACAGACAGACAGCGGGAAGCGACTTTGTTTTATACTTACATAGTGTAAAACAAAGACGGTTTGAAGTCGATTGTTAAAAAGACAACTCCCCCCCTAAAGAAATTCATCTCTGCGTCGCGGTCTTTATAGTATCACCTTATTAGGGGCCGTCCATTAATCACGTGAGGCTTGAAGGGGGGGATGGGTTTGACAAAAATCACGAAATGTCACAAGGAGGGAGGGGGGTGTAGTAAGATATCACGTGTATTTATTTTTGGGAAGTTAGAAGCCCAGCCACACATTTATTTATTGGCCACGTGACAAAACTTCTCATTTTATAACTAAGCAACGGGAAAATGATATATAAGGTGCTATAAAAATATCTGCCACGGCTGCAATGGGAGACAGTATACTACCTCCCATTAAGTGTAATACTACCTCCCATTAAAGCCGTGGCAGATATTTTTATAGCACCTTATATAAGATAAACTTCTAAAATATTCTAAAAAATTTATGATTTTTTGTAGATACTAAAAATACACGTGATATTGCGGGGTAGTCTTAAACCTCACCATATATCACCAAGGGGTAGGGGGGTTAAAAACTGCTTAAAAAAAGATCACGTGATTAATGGACGGCCCCCTAGTGCATTTACTCATTCCCACCGTCGCTGTAGAGTATTCGCGCTGGCGATGGGATATGTGGGACTCGCACTCTCCATAGCGTAGTATGCTTAACTCATACCACGAGGAGAGGACCCTACTCCACTAAAACCCCCCGGACACTCCTTCGATCCACCGTTGGCGGCGGCCGGGTGATGAGCAATCCGGCCCCTCATCAACTCGCCTGCCAACCCTTCCTCGGGATTCCTCTGGAGGGAAAGTTTTGTCATAGTCTCCTCCTCTATGTTCAGCAGTGGATGCTATGCGGGCTGATGCTGATTAGGTTAGGGAAAGTAATGCCTGATTGTTTTAATTATATAATATATGCGCCACTGATTATACACCAAATTAACAGCTTTCGCTCAGTCGAAGTACGAGGCTACCACGAGCGATAGAGATGTTACTAGGCCACTCACGGCCTTAACTCGTAGAAGATTAGTGGTTACGAAATATGACCTGAATCGGGTGACGCGCCTCTCAGACTGTGGTGTTGAAATTATGTTGTTTTACGACTAATACAGTCATGTGTCGTATGATCACGTATATATCGTACGAGACATATTACTATTACTTGTATGACTAATGGTTAGACGATGCAACGTAATGAAAGTACCTACAGGTAACTTCGTGGTAGGCAGATGTGTACTACATCTGCCTAGCACGAAGTTACCTGTAGGTACTTTGTAAGTTTTGCTTAGGTTCTTGTTGTATGTATATTTTGGCTACAAGATTCTACCGCGCCACTTTTGGTTAACTTGCAAGGTGGATCTGCTAGTCAAATATGTATTACTAGCGACCCGCCTCGGCTTCACACGGTTGCAAAGCTGGTGTATGTTAAATGTTTATATGAACACTCTATGCACTCTATCGATTAAAAAAACCGCATCAAAATCCGTTGCGTAGTTTAAAAGTTTTAAACATAATGTATGGTGCGACTTTGTTTTATACTATGTAGGTATTAAATAATCAAATAGTCAGTTAAATACCAAAAATGTGAACGTTTCATTTTAAGCAGATTTTCTTATTTTTTAAGTATACGAAGTCCAAAACAAATTTGACACACTCCATTTAAGAGCTGGGCTACAAAAATAGTGTTAAATTATTTTAGACAATTTGATACCATTAAAAATCTAATATTGATCATCTTGGTAGGTACTACAAGTACATATTCATTGGCTATTACATAAAAATAGCATTAACAGACAGACTTACGTTGAAAGCTTGTAAATCAATGATGTATGTTGTAACATACATCATTGATTTTCGGTGGATAAAGATATTCACATATAAGGAAGATAATTCAATTATAAGCAAGTTGTCAGCTTTCGTAATATAAAGACGCAATGATAAATACTTACACCACTATACAGTGCCAGAATAAGGAGGCTATGGAACCTTATTTTCTTATCCCCTTACGTAGTAGGTAGTGGTCGCCTATTGTGTTACTCATAAGAAAGCTCTAAGTCGCTCAGCGAGCTATAGAAAGAGCTATTCTCGGCGTTTCCCTGCGTGATCGAATCAGGAATGAAGAGATCCGCAGGAGAACGAAGGTCGCTGACATAGCTCAACGCATTAGCAAGCTGAAATGACAATGGGCAGGACACATAGCTCGAAGAACTGACGGCCGATGGAGCAAAAAGGTTCTCGAGTGGAGACCACGAACTAGAAAGCGCAGCGTAGGACGACCGCCTGCACGATGGACCGACGACTTCATAAAGGTTGCAGGGAGTAAAGGTAGCAGGCCGCTAGCGATCGTTCCCGCTGGAAATCGATTGGGGAGGCCTATGTTCAGCAGTGGACTTCAACAGGCTGATGATGATGATTACCGTAGTATCCTCAGAGATATGAATTCATTTATTTCTCTCACAATGTTTCAAAATATACAATTTTATTTTTAAATAAAACTAATATATATCTACTTTGTGGGAGCTGGCGCCCGTTGTGTGTTAATCGGTTCAATCTTTTTAATCTGTCTCGAAAAAACGTCGTTTCATTTACAACATTTGGTTTAACTACTAGAGCTTATAACTTAACATAGCTTTCAAATCTTATTCAGTTTTTATGAAACTGACTGACATGAACTAACTAAAACTTCCAGGATATTTAAAATTACATTTATTTTCATTCGATTCTGACCTGTTATGTCCTACGGTACTACATGGACACTTACAGCTAGCTAGTTCACAAATTCAAAGTAGCTCAACTAACAACTATGATGCGAGCTATACTTGGAGTTTCTCTGAAAGATAAACTTCGCAATGAGAGACCTAAAATTACTGACATAGACTGTAAAATAAGCAAGTTGAAGTGGCTATGGGCTGGCCATGTCTGCTGGAGGACTGACAGCCGTTGCAGCAGACGCGCCCTAGAGTAAAGACCGCGCCATAGCCAACGTAAGTTAGGATTCCCTCCGGCAAGACAGACCGATGAACTGAAAAGGCTAGCCGCAGTAGGCTAGCAGGCGAAGGACCGGGCGTAATGACGCAAATTAGAGAAGGCGTACGAGATAGTTTGATTGATTGATTCTGAACGAAAATATAATAACTATCTTTCTTACGCGTAGTTTCAACCGTGTATAGCTCTAATGCCCGTAAAATTTATTATGAAAAATAGCCTATGTTACTCCTGGATTCTTCACCTTCAATTTTGAACCATTGCGAAACTACTTTAATAAAGATTTTTTTAACTGTTCTAGCAGTTTCGGAGCCTTTTCACGCAAAGAAACGAACAAATCTTTTCTGTTTATAATATGAGTATGTAGCTAAAGACAGTTTTTTTTCTTTTTTTTCGGGTGGACATACGTAGATAGCCACCAGGCTTTTTCTACTTCACCGGGCATAAAGGTGACCAGAGCTCTAGCCTTAATAAATGGTTTAAACACTACAAACTCAGGAACCTGCGCAAGAGGGGCTGTGGGGCGGTCGCTGGCGATGAGTTTGAGGGATTATGACTTTTAGTATTTTAGGGGGGTTTTGAGCAACTGTCGCTCTACTTTACATTTCGCGGGCCTCTCGCGGACTTCGGATCTACGAGGGCATTGGATGGTTCTTTGCAAACTAAGGGTCAGGAGGGCGAGGGGGGACACGTCGCGTTCACGCGCGCACTCTTGTATGGATAGATTAGCTAACACAATCATCAAGTCTTAGTAGTTAATCATGCCTTCAGAAACTTATATGACACTCAACAAGAAGTTTGACAGCTAATTACTTAATTCTGACGTTGATCTACGCGCTAAGTATGACTGCTCCTATATTGCGCTGTATAAGAATATAATACCATATTAAAGACTTAAACGCGCTCAATTCTATTTTTATTATAAAACTCGATTCCCGCGCACGGTTTTGCTCGTGTTGCTCCCGTTCCGGTGAGAACTTTATCGTTTAAAATAGCCTATGTTACTCTTGGATAATGTCGCTTTCTAATGATGAAACAACTTTTGATGTTTATGCAGCAGTTCCGGAGCATATTCAATGCAAACAAATCTTACTTCTAAATATTAGTATTCATAGTTTCAGTACCTACGTAGTAGATCGGAAAATAGCAGTTTATTTTGTGAAATGTATTTTTTTTATATAAATGTTTTCTTCTTTATCTTTAGTGCCAGTACTGTGTACTACTAAACTCTTTTGATGTAGTTGTTCCTCGTCACTATTCCTAATATGTAATATTGTGATTACAGGGTCGGATCAGCCTTCAGTGACGCCACTCCAAGGGCCGATACTCCTGCGCAACGGGTCAGTTCCTGTGGTACCCCTCACCTCATACCGCACTATCAACAATGGATCCTACTACCAAATACCTGTAAGATGTTTTTTTTATTTAATAGCCCTTTTGTGTTTACTTTATAATTATTTATTATGTTATTTTATTATCGTAATTTTCTTTTAACATAATTAAATACGCTATTAAAAGGTAAGTCAATCTGTAACAGATATGATAACGTTTAATAGACCTATTGATCCCGATCACTAATTGTCTCCTCCGACCACGTTCTGCTGTTTAGTGGATTGATGTAAAGTTATGTTTAGCGGATCTCATGTTGTACTTGCGATTCTCGAGCGCGTGTCACTTGCGGACGGTGACAGGGGTAGCAAGTGATGCGAGGCCAGCTCAGCGTCCTTCACACGCTCGAGGAACGCGAACATATCACTTCTCATCAAGGTATATGGCCTTATGGCTTGTATCCACTGACTTTCTGCAAAATTATCACTATATATCATTAATACACATTGATTGAATAAGACCAAGTGTAAGGTGTTTTGTAAAATGACTAAGAGTAAGCTTCAACATCTTAGAGCCTCTTCCATGTGTGCCGATGTAGGTCCTGACTTACCAGAAGTATAGTGGCGCAAGTGTGGAAGAAAACAGACCAGACCTCAAGAGTCTCCGGAATACATCATATTTAAATAGTGCACAAAGACACAAGCTAGCATCAGACAACATCAAATGAAATTGTCATTTGTCAAAGCTAGGTTAAGTAAACACGCTTTATTTGCCTAACGTCAAAACAAATGATGCTACGGCACGTTTCCGAAGGTTTAATGTATGTTTAATGTACCTAAGCGTTGCATAACACACGCACGAATACACACATACTCAACTTAGTGTTATTTCAACTAATAATGCTAAAAAAAAAAAATCGTAGACCAGGCCACATATTCGTAGACCAGAAACTTAATATATATTAAGCTTATATATTATATTATTACAAATTATTTCGTAAATATTATATAATGAAAGTCTTAAGAACTTTGCATGAAGATTGCTGCTACAGTCTTCATTGACTGATACATACTAACTTACTTTATAATAAAATAATAACAAAAGCCATTTAAGACAAAGGCATAATAATCTTGACCTATTTTGAACGTAACGATAACTATAAATAAATACAGAAACAAATAAATAAAACATAAAACTCTAGATGAGTTATGTCTACACCTCATTGGCTAAGGCCACATGGTAAAGTAATTATGTGCATTTCTCAAATATTTATCTAGGTTTTCAACACAGCGTAGATAATTAAGACGTTGACGATGTTATCTATGGGTGAAAATCATTTAAAATGACCATTGTGACAAAAATGAAATAAAAAAGAAATTGTAACAAAAATGAAACGCGAACAAAAAAATAACAATAATGAAATATTAGGGCTTGTTCACAATGCGCATTAATATATGACTATTAGGTATTTATTTAATTGATTTCGTATTTGAGTACCGCAATAAAACACGTTACATGTCTTTTATAATTTGTTTTATTAAATTAAAAGGAACATTATTGTAATTAAAAACCTATATTTTCTTTGGAGACAGCAAAAAGAGATCAACGTAATAACAGTCATCCTATAATAATTTATCAGTTTTGAGAAATCACGTTGAGAATATATTCTCAAATTATAAAGTTATGTAAAACAAATCAACAATACAAAAATAATAGTATAATTTGTCAAGAGCTTTCATTGATGTTATGAACTTGAAAAAAGGGCAAACTTCTATAATAAAATTACAGCTCAAGCATTAGAGGCTTCTGCGATTGTTTCGACATTAAAAGACACTGCCTACTAAAACCTCGCCCCAGAAAACGAACTCGGTTAGCATCCGATTCAGATGACTGCTTGTCTTCACCATTTAAAAGACAAGCACATAATATCAATACTTTGACTGATATCTCGAATTCCGAAAATAATACAACACCGGTTTCTTCAAAACATCGCACGACTCTGCAAGAAGATACATTAGAGAGACTGACAACGGTGATTCAGACTCTTTAAACATTTTCGATGTCGTTGATAATACTGAAACTTCTCAAGATAAGGTAAAAAGCAATCTAAAGCATATTAAACGCCTGTGGATGCAGACCATACGTACGTCACCATGACAAATAAAGAAAATGTCGATCATCAGAATAAAATAAACATTAAAAAATATATAAAATGTGGCACCTGTGACTATTCTGTCTGATGTTCGAGTAAATTATTCACTTAGTGATTTAAGGAAAATGATTAGCAACACAAAGAGACAAAATGTGTCTTCTTGTAACCTTAAAGTAGATTTTCCTGAAATTCAATATTCTATCAATAATATCATTAAAGAAAAAACATATTTTTCTAATTCAAGTGAACGCACATGCATATCAGCTGCACTCCAAAACACTTGTAAAATATTAATTGTAGTCAACACATTCTTCAAATACACTCAGACATAAAACATTAAAATAACGCTCTAAAAATAATATTTCATCAGCTATGTGAATGCGACTTTAGTTCATTTTAGTTATTTCATTTTTGTAACATATTTAAAAAGTGTAATAAATCATAACAAAAATGAAAAACCGCCATATTTTGATTGTAACTTCAAATGTGTTAAGCCAAACAGAAATCTCAATGAGTCCCAACCACCTTGCTTTCCAATAAGGGTTAGCAATAACCTATCTAATCAATCAATTAAATAATAAGAAGTTCTCACTTACCTGCATTGTTCAAAACAAAACAAAACTGACAAATTAAAATTGGAATTTTGCTCGCCGACACAGAAACACACGTCATTCACTTTTTGTACTCGAGGACAAAATGGCCGACTCATAGTCGATTCTAGCATGTGATTGGATCGTTATGGCGTAAGTGTTGCCATTTTACAGTAACCAAATATTATCAAATTTTACTGTTAGAAAAATGAACAACAAAAATGAACAAAATAATGGACATTATTTTCTACCCATTTTTTAAATATTTCAAATAATTAACGTAAAATGAATTTTACCGAAACTAATGGCAATTAATAACGTCTTGATAATAAGTTCAACAATAATTTAATACTGTAACTAATGTATTTATTCAGACGATTTTTGTGACGCACCTCGTGAAGAGGACAAATTATTTTGTATGGAGAATATTCGAGTTGGATGAGAAAAAAGGAATATAATTTGTTTATTCTTGGCAATGAATATATAAATCTGTATAATGCAGCTTGACAATATATATCTTAGTACTGATAAGTACTTTTTACGTAGTAAAAATAATTGTATCATAAAATATCACGTGTGGACAAATTTTTCTACCAAAATGGTCATTTTAAATGATTTTTACCCCTATATATATATAAAAATTAATCCCTGTTTCCCTTGGTCACGGCATCACGCGTGAATGGTTTGACCGATTTCACTAATTCTTTTTATGTCGATTAAGTTATTGTCAGGAGAAGGTTCTTATGAAAGAAAATTGCGTGGAAAATTCGAAAATTTAAGAATAAATAATCACCATATTTCGTTTTCTAATGTAACCTTAGCCCTTTTGACAATATAAACTTTTTAAATGTTATCTTATGGCGTTTGACATAACATTGACAGAATGCGTGCTGCTCTTAGTGCACATCACGGTTAGTTCAGAGCTATCACGTATTCACGTCTAAGTTCCATTTAATATAGAGTTTTAATTAAGACATGACAACGGCTATCATTATTGTGATTATGTAGCTAACTTGGAAATTGACGTGGCTAGTTAAATTAATGTAGGCTATCCAAATCATTCCATTTTAAGCATTAAGAAGTTCAAATAGGTGGACAATACATAATATACAACTAAAAGTAGCTAATTAAAAAAAAACTTACTTATAAAATACTACTATTCTAAATCTATTCTACTTGGCAAGGTTCCCAGAATGCTGGCAGCATTACCCCGTTGAATGGCAATGCTTACCTGCGGTTGAAAATACTATTCATAACTATTTCCAAATAATTGAATGCCGTTGTTATATATGTATAGTATAATATTTAAATATATTAATAAAATATAATGTATTTTATTTTTTATTTTCATATCATGTTCTATATAAAATTTTAAACTAGACTGGACTATCAGTTACTATTTTTAAATGGTGTAAGATTATTAAACATTTTTCAAGATTAAATAACTGAATTTAAATTTATTATTGCTACATTTACAAAGGTACATATTTTAGGTATAAGTTACATAAAGAATTCCCAGCAATGCCATCAATTTCGTTATCCTTAGTAATCCAACTAGATTTGCATTTAATTTACATGCATCCTTATATTAGTTTACCCATTTACTTGATATACTTATATGGGATCCTTACTTACCTTGCTTAGGTTAATACTACCAAGGTCAGGTACACAGCAGTATATAAAGACGTGCCTACAAAATTTGGTTTTTTAAGAAATTTTATGAAAAAAAATACCTATACCGTTATTTTTATAATCTTTTTCCTGTATCACATAGAGTCATAGACAATTATTTTATATAAAACTACCTTAGTATATATAAATAATATGTATTAATATATCTTTTAATTCAAGATTTTATGTCACTCTCATTTTCAATAAACAGTTGAATTAAAAAAAAATCTTAGATAGAGTAACGTTATATAGTTTTCTGGAATATTACTTTTTTTTAAAGGGGTCTATAATGTAATTATTGTTTAGTTCCCGTTCTTTTCCTAGGATGGCCAGATAATTATTTTTAATTTTTGTTAGGTATACTAAATGTAAATAGCCTAGTATTTAGAATAATCCGAGTAGCATACATTCCTGAACATACATTTAAGCAACCTAAAATCCTTACATTTAAGTTAACGACGCGCAATGCTAGCTTTGTCTTTGACTATGTTTTAACACCTTACCATAATTCTCGCCACATTTCCTTTAAATCTATTATTTATACGAATGCCTTATTAGAATTGCGACAGCGTAGGTTCACTGGAAACGTCCGACTGAGTCAGAGGCGTGGGCATCTCTGATATAAAACGTGAACGATTTATATGATACAAGACAATGTCGTTGCCATAATTTATACCTTATTTGACTATCATTACCAGCTGGTTAGATCGTTCACCTTTAGTGTTACCAGTTTGTACTGTAATTTAGAGACGTAATACTTCATGAGGCTTTTGGTACTTAAGAGGGCATAAAGGCGAGCAGACTGCAACCTTATTAATAGTTTAATTACTGTATCTTGGCATCTTAAGTATAATAATACTTAAGATAATTATAAGGCTGGAACCCGCTTGCCTTTATGCCCGGTTAAGTAGGTACCTATTAAAAGCCTCGAGGCTACCTATATCTGTCAGAAAGTAACTTGATGGCACACAAATGTGTAAACCTATTTCATTTTAGTCCATTTCATTAATTAGCATTATGTTGTTTATTTGTTCTAACCTACCAATCCACCTACAAAAACATTTCGATAGAACTTCTTTTGTTTATGATCACAAAAAGCCGAAGTATTCAGGAATATTTGGCTGAACATATTGTAATAACACAAATATTCGTGCTAGCGCGATATGTGTGACCTAGATATATTAGATGTCAGCTTTTAAAAATGAAATACATAGAGATTTTAAACCATATACAGTATAGATCGAACCATCTGTACATCTATATTAATAAAACGTATTGTCCAGACTGACTGACGGATCATCGCACAGCCTACACCGCTGATTGTAAAGACCTGAAACATGGAGCATATTACTCTATATGACGTAAACATACGTACTACCTACTCTCCTCAAATACCAGCTCTCCTAGCTGGTACCAATTTTTGGGTAGATATTTGAGGCAAGCTGAAAACTTGTCACATACATCTCTTGATTTACCCCAACGCAGAACTGCAGACCTCGCTGGTGAGTAGCGGGGATATAACCCCTATTTTTTATAATTCAAAAAAATTAAAAATATATTTAAGGCAGTATGAAATTTTGATATGTTATATTTTATAAGTCTAAAGAATTTTAAAAATAATAAGCTAGATGATTTCGTCGGGATTTTAACATTGCCAAACGCATGCAAACATATTTTTCAATAATATATAAAAATATATTGAGACATTTTAAAATTTAAGAAGAGTATTATTTGTGTCTAAAAAAAGGGTCGAGTTAGCCCCGCTACTCACCAGCCAGATCTGCAGTTCTGTGTTAGGGTGAGGTAGTAGAGGAATGTGACAAGCTTTCAGCTGGTCTCAAATACCTACCCAAAAATTGGTGCCAGCTATCGGACGTATAGTCCAGTATAATAGTAGACGTAGACATATAAAAAGTATTAATACCTCCTTGTCCCAGAGGCAGATATCTATAAGGCAAACTAGGCACGTGCACGGGTGGAATAGACGCTGGAGTAGCAACTGTAGTTGAGGCTACCACAAGTTGGAATAATCAAATGCCAGCTCCAAATTGGAGTTACCTCTACCACACATGTCAATGCGAACTACAATGATATTTTTTTACTATTACTAGTTATTGATAAAATAGGGGCGCCGATGAGATGCTTGCCTCTAAACGTTTTATCCACCTCTGCCTTTTCTCATCCCTTAAATTGATGAAAAAGAGGTTTGCATAGAAAACACATTCAGACTTTGTCACCCGTTTTTGAATATATTTCATGAAATCTACGCGAACGAAGTAGCGACCAACAGCTAACACAGTATACAAAATCATGTAAAATAGATTTAAAAATAAAAATAACATTTAAAAAGTAACATCGACTTACCAACCAAAGAAAATTATCTGCCAATATTTTATACATCGTTTGGTCAAAATTCATGTTCCATGTATTGGCCATAAAGAAATCACTTACATTTGTCCAACAGGTTTCAAGTTTCATCTGTAATTAAGGTGTCTTGTTACGACAACTTTCGTTAATTAAAATCAGCTGACTTCAATTTCTGACGTCGTCGCGTCATAATGTCAAAGGTTTCGAGTAATATTATTAAATTATAGCTGTTGGGAGCAATTTCTTGCATTGTTTGTAACACGAGGGTTCAGTGTTGGGAAGTTTACTAACATGACCTCTCGCACTTAATAGCTGTATAAAAATAAAGCCTCTAATTGATATACCTAAGTTACTATATAGACTCCTCTTTATAGACGTTGACAATCCAGGGTCGTTAAAGGATTTTGTCATAGCCACCACGCTTGGCAGGCGGATTGTGATCGTAGTAAGATGGTAGGTGACCTTGACCTCCCAGTTACAGATCTCTACAATCTGCGGTTTCTTGCCAGGCAATCAGTCATTCAGGACCAAGCATTTTATTATTATAAACTAGCTGCGCCCCACGGTTTTTCCCGCGTTACTGCTCCAGTGGGTCGGAGCGTGATTTTTGTAGCCTTTATGTTAATCGAGCTTATCAACTATCCCTGTACAAAGCCAAATCCATTCAGTACCTTTTGTGTGAAAGACTAAGAAACATACACATACGAACTTTCGCATTTATAATATTAGTAGGATGTGTACTCACAACATAATCGACATTTTAAATAAAAGTATTGTGTCTACCATTTCACAGCGAACAAAGAAATATAAAAACTATTACCTTTTTCATACTTCCATGAAATTGGAATGATCTTACATCCGCTGCACAAACATTAAGCTGTCCTTGCATTAAGATTGCTCTGCCAATGATATCAGGTGGATGGGTTCATTCTCCTGCCCTTATAAAAAATACCTCATATGACGTAAGTATGTCCTTATTTGGATCCAATTCATGCGGATAAAATTATCATGTCAAAATGATTAAAAACGTAAACGGAGTGGACAGGATAAACATTCTTTTACATAAGGTACTCTTATAAGTAGGGATACAATACATAAGGTATTAATAATATTATAAGTAGTTCGTGTTCTGCCAATTATAGATCTCCAGTTTTCCAAAAGAGATAAGTGATTGTAAAATTGTAATATTTAAAAGCTTCATGGTTCCACTCCGACCCTAAAGTATGTTTAAAGTAACTTCATTATTTGGAAGTTCATTTATAAACTACATTCTGAACAGTTACGTTTACAACTACGCAAATCAGAATTTACTGACGCGTACCTACGTTATTAAGTTACCATTACACGCATTACATTTCATGAACACACCTTATAATAATTATATACGCATGCACGTGGTTTATCCAGTTTACCATATTTGCAATTTATTCGTTCTTTAAAATGCATTCAGAGGTACGAACTGTTCGCGATATCAACATGTTCACGAACAAGTATCCCGTCAATTCTATGCACGTTCGAACGAATGACATTTTGTGAGTCACGACTTTTCGCGCGTAGTTCGTTTACTTCAGACTAAGAAATTTAAGGCTATTGCTATTTTATTTATCTATGTTGCGTAAATGATTTATGCAGGCGCTGTATTTCTTTGATCCATTGGAATTGAAATTACAGTAGGAGAGTTGAAGGAAATAAATAAGTTGGTAGGTTTAATCTGGAATAATCAGCGGCTGGAGTGAAAATTACAAACTGAATGCATAGTTATTCCCTTAAGAGCTAAATACTATTATGGTTTTCTACTGGTTTATTTAAAATATGAACTGTTTTTATATGTAATATAGCACGTGTTACAACGTATAACGTAATACTCTTTAATTGGATTTAAAATTTACATTACAACGACTACGAAAACAGTTCGCTGTTGTGTGTTTGTAAACAGATCGCGTTTTAATTGTAAAGGATGACTGAGTTTGGTACTGACACAAACATGGTTATTTAGATTCATTGATTGATACATAAAATGAAAGCTGTATCCTTGTCCGAACGAATGCCTGACTGATGTACCCAATACGAGAAGATATACTGAATTATTATAATTATTTGTTGAAGGACGATAGCAAGTTTGCTTATGTATGTCCCATGTTGAGCACTAGAGTAGTCTTTTTGTTTGTTCCACATATCGATAAGGTGATTGCTCAGAGTGTTCATGTAAAAAAAGTTTATTCTTTAATTTTCTAAGGTACGAGTTTAAATCAGCACCGCCGCTTCGTTCGTCTCCTTTCGATTAAATATTTGGAACGTAAAAAAATAAGCAGAGTAAAAACTTCTTCAAGTCAACAATGACCTTGCCGTTAGCGCGTAATTGTCGATTAAACACAATAGGAACTTATTTAAATAAGTGTATTTATATATACCTAGCTTAAACATGCAGCAAAAAATACTGCCTAGCATATTATTAAATAGCGACTAATAAAAATGGACGTGACAAAAATATTAATTATTGGACAATCTGACATGTATTTATTTATTTATTTATTTATGTACACATACACACAGAAGATATAGATACAACAAGACAGACAAACAGCAATGTACAAAGGTACTACTTATTTCTTAAGAAATCTCTTCCAGTAGACCTGCGAGAGGAGAAGTCAGAAGTAGAAAAATTTAAAAGCGTGTAGGTAGATACACATACATATAATAACTACATATATACATAGATACATACATAAAATATAATCATAAACTACATACTATAGGTATATGAATACATACATATATTCATATATATGATGTTACGAAGAGGAGAGATAGTATTCTTTTAATTTAATTTTGAATGATGAAACAGTATTGCAACTACGGATATAAGCGGGCAGCGAATTCCACAATCTGACCGCATGTACTGTAAAGGAGTAGGAATAAAAATTGGATTTGTGGGAGGGAAATCTGAGGATAGACTTAAGATGAGACCTACATTGAGCGTCAGGAGTATGTAGAAAGGAGAAACGGTCACGTAGGTAGGAGGGATAAGTAGGATTGTGCAGGATGTTGAAAAGGAGACATAATATCCGAGTATTTCTGCGAAGGCGGATAGGGAGCCACTTGAGATCCTTGCGAAACTGTGAGACATGATCAAATTTTCGAAGGTTGAATATAAACCGAATACAAAGATTTTGCAAGCGCTCAAGCTTATTTAATAGCTCCTCAGTGGCATCCAAATAGCAGATATCAGCGTAGTCCAGAATGGGTTGTATAAGAGACTGAGCGAGAATAATTTTGGTTTTCAACGGCAAGAAATGCTGGAGGACCCTAAGTGAGTGAAAAGTGAAATGAGTTCCGGTCAATCAGAACCCCTAGATTTTTAACAACATCCGTGTAAGGAATGATCACGCCATCTAGCAGAACCTGAGGAAAAGATGCAGCGTCTGATCCATTGCGTAACTGTCTACTACCAATTATTACAGCCTGAGATTTGTTAGGGTTAATACAAAGCCCGTACGAGTGAGCCCAATCGTTAATTTGACTCAGGTCGCGATTCATAGCAGCAATTGCGGTTCTGGCATCATTTAAAGTAAAATGGCGATACAGCTGTAGATCATCTGCGTAGAGATGGAAATTAGAGGAAATAACTTCAGCTACGGAGTTTATGAAGATGGAAAAAAGTAAAGGAGAAAGCACGCCACCTTGGGGTACACCCGCAGCTAGTGGACACCAGTCAGAGTAAGACTCTTTATGGCGAACACGCTGAGAGCGGCCCCGAATATACGAACCGAACCAAGTCACAGCCTCCGAGGAGAAATTATAAGATTTAAAAATTTCTAGGAGGATATCAAAATCCACGGAGTTGAAGGCATTACTAAAGTCGAGAAGTACCAAAACTGTGAGCGACCTATGCTCCATGGCCCAGCGAATGTCCTCGGTGACTTTAAGTAATGCCGTCACTGTGCTGTGGCCTGGTCGGAACCCTGATTGAAAGGGGCTAAGGATACTGTTCTGAGACAAGTATTAAGAAAGTTGGTGATGAACTAAGTGCTCCAGAACTTTTGACAGAAACGGGAGGATCGAAATAGGACGAAAATGGGATGGTAGAGAAGGATTAGTTATTTTAGGTAACGGGATAATATTGGCTTGTTTCCAGTCAGTTGGAAAGCAACAGGAATATAAGGAGAAATTAAGGATATGCGTAAGTACAGGCAATAAAGTAGGGAGTAAAGGAGTAAACATTCTGGAGCACAGTTTGTCATTACCAACAGCCGAAGAAGATATAGACAGTAGCGATTTTCTGACCTCGTCCTCATTCACTGCTGTGAATTTGAACTGAGGAGATTGTGGAACCGGCAAGGAAGAGAGATATCGCAAAGTAGCGGCCTTGATAGTGGGATCAGGTAGAGTGGGAGAGGAGGAGAAATGCTGATTCAAACCACACAAATCAAGACCACTCTCATTTGATGGGGATTTGCCGATACCATTAGCTTTGAGAAATTTCCACATTTTGGAAGAATCACGATTATCAAGACATTTGTGGAAATGGCGACGTTTAGCATCTCTACACAGAAAATTACAGCGATTTCGTAACCTTTTGTAATTATTAAAATTAACATCATTCGGAATGCGCTTATATTTTCTTTTGGCATTATCCCACGTAACATAGCCTCTTTGATAGCTGGAGTAATCCAAACTGCTGGAAGCTGTTTCAGCTTAATACGCCGTTCAGGAGCATGCCGATCATATAAACCTAAAGTATCTACGTAATCTTCAAATATCTACGTAACACAATTCTAGGCAAATGTTATAAAGACTTGTTTTTAACCTACGTGACGTCACAGCCAAATTACTCGTAATCAATTCCAATATAATATGAGAGAGTGTTAATAAGAAAATGCGACGCGACAAGAATATAATGCCTTAGTATTATGGCGTCAACTAGGTATACCTCTCGCTTATTTCCCAAAATTTCGTTTAGGTACGGAGAGTAGGTATGCGCATACGTTAATCACAAAATATATTTTAACAAATAAATGGATATTCTATTACAAAATATTGCACTTCTATCAAATCAAGATAAAAAACAGCATGTTAATTCCATACTTTTTTCGAACGTTCATTTGTAGTTAGCTACGAGGCTTTTGCTACTTCACCGGGCATAAAAACGAACAGCGCTCTAGCCTTATTTAATGGTTGAAAAATTACAAACTAAGTAATAAAAGATTTGGACGTCAGCTCAGGGCGATCGCTGGCGGGAGATTAAGGAACCTTTGATTTTTAGGGAAGTTTTGTGTTTTGTGTACCTGTTGCCCTCCTTAACAGTTCTCGGACTTCGGGTCTATAAGGACAAAGGAATATACTTCTGACTCTAGAAATTATGTTTAATTGAGATAAGCATAGAACTGCGCACACTAAACTGTATTTGTTTAAAAAAAAACCATTTTATTTGAACCGGATTATATATGTACAGCGATTAAATTGAATAATAATAAGTGAATCGATACTAATAGGTACAGATATTTTATATGCCAAATATCTAATGGCCTTATTTTATCAGTAGCACGCGTCAATTAGAAAAAAACAAAGCAATTTAGCAGACAACGACAATGCGCAGACAGACAGCCTTGAGATATGAGATCAAAGATAGGAAAGCATAACTGTCAGAATAGTTCCGCCAATTACGTATAAAATGCAACAGAGATTTTGCAGATTAATTTTAATTCATAAAAAAATGACGCACTTTCAATTTCAGTAACTTTAATTACCTACAATATTGTGTTTTCGGGAGTTTGAACTGACTCTCACTGCACCATCTGAGTCTGACGGAGCCTAAATAATGTTGGATTCCTTGCAGTTACAACATTCTTGCCACTTAATCGGATTATCATTAGGTACTGGAGAGAGAATAACGAGACGAATAGTCCAAATGTAAAATAAACAACGTACCTACATAAAAAAATCTTTTTTTTATCTGCTGTTAAACGAATTAAATATAAACTAAGTTAGTAGATAGATACTAGATAATAGAATAACAAACAACGCCTGATTACTAATGAAAATATAGTTAACTTATAATAGCAACTTCTCACTTCTAGCTATGGGTGAAATTAAAATAAGAATGTAAAAAATCATACTACGTAGTTATATGCTACGCAACACGCTAATGCAATTGTCACAAAAATGTTGTTCGCCTACACTACATTTTTAAGAAAACGTTATTGTGTTGAGAGCGACACACCCTAATTACATAGCATTCGCCTAGAGATGTTCCGATACCCAGAAAGAATCGATACATACTCATACAAGTAATGCTCAAATCATTATTCGATACCTACCTAGTTGACCTAAAGCATAGATAACTAATTATATCGATACTTTTAGATTTTTTCAATAAAACTAATAAAATAATATTTTTAGCAACCACCTTTATTCTGTAATTGACACATTACAGTAACAGCCCAACATAAAATAATTAAAACTAATTTGATTTTCTAAATGTCATGGTAATATCGGAGACAAATATATAATTAATAAAATAATTTAAATAACTCGCAATAGAACGATTCCGTATAACTCTAGCTTCCTAAAATGCGGCTTGAAACTTTCGGTCATTCTGATTCGATTCGTAAACAAGGACTTTTGTGTCGATACCGAGTAAGTATTGAAAGATTGATTCTATGCTCATAGTAGATCCTGGGTATTAAATCAAAAGTATCGAGTTGATAGGTACCTACTTAGTTATATCGGAACATCGCTACATGCGCCATATTGTAGTCCACTGAACTTATAACATTCCATACCATTCAAATATCAACAAAATTTTATGTCTAAAATTCATTTCGCCGTAAGTTAACAATATTTATGTAAAACAGTTTTATGTATGCCACATGAATTTCTTCTAAGCTTGAAACAAAAGTTAGGTCTTAACCTCTTTATATAATTTAGAATTAATATAACACCTAAAAACCAACAACAACAAAGAAAGAAAAAACAAAACGTAAAAAAATCTCATAATCAGAACATAACCAAACTCTCATCAAAGTACCCTTGAAGTACTTCAAGGGTACAGTTCGAAAGTCGTTCGAAAGTCGAAAGTTCTGAGGTAACAAACGAAAAAAACCAGCCGAATTGATAACCTCCACATGTTGTTGAAGTTGGTTGAAAAATAAAGGGATAAAATATAATGACCACCAAAAATATATACTTGACACCAGAAAAATAAAGTCTAAAATTATAATAGTACTAGCTATTTTAGTCACGACTGCACTTCAAATTGTATTCGAACAGCAAATGTAGTTAATGATCACCAAATCTTAGCGAGCAAATTATTGCGCTATTTCTACCTTAATAAAATCAATGAAAAATGACAATCGGTTAGGTTAGGTTAGAGCTGCGGCCATACAAGCCATACAAGCCAGAACCGAATAGTAAATTAGTAAAACATTTAGGTACTTTTGGTGATCATTTACTACTTTTGGGTTAACAATGATTTATTTGGAGTCATTTTGCTTAAATACGATAGCGAAATGTTAAAACTTTGGTTACAATTTTACATTAAAATGCGGGTTTAATTTTGGTGTTATATGTTACTATATCTGATGGTAAGTTAAACATAAGCCAAAAATAAATATCTTTACTTATGTCTTATCGTAAATTCTGGTCCAACTGCTTTTACCTACCTTTTTAATATAATGTGTCGATTTTTTAAATTATATACTTACATACTTTTACATATTTAACAATGCGTGCAACATACATATTATATATTTAATGCTTATATTAACATTTAGGTACGCCGTTATGGTTTTTATTACTTAAGGAATTTTGAAATTCTGTCTCACACTGGACTCCGTGGCGCGTGGATAAGTCTCGGAGGTCGTGGGTTCGATCACCACGCCGGTAAAGAAATCATTGTGTAAAATCTTAGATATCTAAAACATTAATTTATTAAGAATAGATTTTATAACATTACATGAAGTAGGCAACCTCCGTAGCGTAACGATAATTGGCTCGCTTTAAATTTTGGAGGTCGTGGTTTCGATCCCCACAACGGACAAGAAATCTTTGTGTAAATTCTGAGATTTCTTTCCGGATTTGGTTGGTTGAGGGACTACCCTCCGTGACTCAAAAAGCACGTTAAGCCGTTGGTCCCGATTGTTATAACATCATCTATAAGAAACGAACCAGGGAACGGACAGCAGCGTTTCCCCTGTGTATTACAACATAACACTGCGGTCACCAATCCGCCTGCCAAGCGTAGTGACTATGGCAAAAACCCGCCCTCGGGAGGAGGCCCATGTTCAGCAGTGGACGTTATACAAAATCAATTACTTATTAACTTAACCTGAGCATTTCATGAAATAAATATTTAATTACTACTAGGTTAACCACTAATTATCGATTCATAGATATTTGTACTATTCCCACTAGCTTCCTTATATTCAATGGTTTATTATTAAATAGTTTAGTTCTGGTTAATCACCGAGTAACTAAATCACACGCTGTTACTTTACTTTATATATCTTAAGATTAATTGTGCTTTAATAATTAATGCATTTAAACATTAAAAAAGAATAATTATATTCTGAATTTTCTTCACTCCGGTTTTAAAACGTTCGTTAAAAGGCAATTAAATGTTACGCAATAGGATTATTCTGACAATTGAACTACTCAATAAAATGGTAAGGAAAAGGCACTTAAGTTCAATTAATCGTCATCAAAACATTAATATTAAGGAAACTAATTGAAAGTTATTCAGTTTACAACATCGTCTATCATTTAAGTTGACTCTACTTATCTATCTATTTTTCATTCTCGCTCTCTTCTGAAACAACTAAGTCGTCGTCTCAATCTTTTTTCAAAAAATGTGTATTACAATATATATCATTTACTTCGCAGTGGCGCTAGGCGCCAGGAATCGGACACTTCACATCTATTTTTTGCTAATAAATAATTATGCAAATTTATTTCGTAGCGTGCAAGGTTATTGACACACTTGCGTCTTAAATATGCTGGATAACTTTGTATTGCCAAATATCAACCTTTAGCTAAATCAAAGACGCGATCCAGTTACCTAATTTAAATTTACAATAAATCACTTCGGTACAAAAATAAATCTAATACATTTTTTCTTTCATATCTAAAAGAATTATGACAAAGTGGAAGTTTCTCATGCGAGAAATTCTATATTCTGTACAAGGAGGTACGACTGCCTATGTGTATTGTTGCGTTCGCTATTATGAATTTCAATGAAAACTTTATGTCAGTCTCATTTTATGCATAAACTGGAATAAATAACTATAATGAATTGCAAAATGAAGGAACATTTTTTTATAGTCAAGTTGTAAGGTCTACAAACCTGTAAGATCGAATTATTACACGTAGGTACGATGCGCAGTAAATAATGATTTTATACCGTAGCTATATCGCCGGACGTATCTATAGAACAATGTTCCACTGTAACGTGAGGTCGAGAGCAGAGTTTAACACATTTTTTCTTGTTTCTCTAGTCTTTTTTTGTTTTAAATCTATTCAGTTAATTAGTACGCTCGGTAGCAGTGAGACGTTTTAATTAAAAACAAATTGGTACCGGACATGGATTTGTTCTACTTTACCGTGAGTTTTAAAAGGTTTTTATATACGAATAAGGTACTAATTATAGAATTTACTAAGTTGTTTTAAGAATTTCTGTGTTTTGTTTGATATTATTTGTCTGATACGTTACCTAGTAATCTCAGTATGTCTGATCTTAGGCGTAGACCCAATTAACAAGCTGAGTTAACAGCCAAGATTTCTTAGGTACTTAGCCTACCATTATAGATAGATACCTACTAAATCAATATAAGAACAACTTTTTTATAATAATAATAATAAATGCTTTATTCTCATACAATATTACACTTAAATACGTTACATTAAAGAACTCAGAGTAAATACATGTAAGAAACCCTGACATCTAAACTAGGGTTTAACCCTGTATCTTAGAAATCAGTGCCACCCGTATATTTTTCAATTATGCCTTAAACGGAATACAGGTTATCACTACATAGTATAAAACAAAGTCGCTTTCTCTGTCCCTATATCCCTATGTAGGTATGCTTAAATCTTTAAAACTACGCAACGGATTTTGATGCGGTTTTTTTTAATAGATAGAGGGATTCAAGAGGAAGGTTTATATGTATAATAAATCAGCATTGTACCCGTGCGGAGCCGGGGCGGGTCGCTAGTATAATATAAGTGCAAATAAAAGAAAAATATTTTTTTACAATGACAAAGAAAAGTTAAATTAATGGCTTAAGTTTTTTTGTAAGTGTGTGATAGCAGGTATAGTTGTGTATATAAGTGTATGTGTGAGTAACTCGGTGAGTAAGTGTATTATCATTTTATTTTAATCGACCTAATAAAAGATCCTCTGTATTTCGATAGGTTTGTTTTAGAAGATATTCAGTTAATACGGCTTAACATTTAAATTTAGTTTTGGTATTATTAATACAAATTCATACCTACGTAGCTAATTCCAATTTTAATTTTAAAATATTTCTCAATTTTCTTTTCAATTTAGTTTTTATTGGTAATTTTTAACAATTTAATTTCAAACCCATTCGGTCACGATGGATCCCAACCGGTCGACTCTTTATAACACGTTTGTAAGGGAAATGGAAATTTATTAGTCTCAATTTTGAAATATCGTATGCGGTTTACATTTCCACTTTTCTGCAAAAGTAGATAGTAAATTTATTATTCCTACTTGCAATATTGTTGTATATGTTGAGTTTTCAATATTTTACCTATATATAGCGAGGCTGGTACATACCAATTATTCTGCTTTATTTACGGTCATTTCGCTGATTCGTTAGAATAACGGCACGATTCTAAAATAACTAAAGTTACTCTTTTTGAATTGTATCGTTCTTCTCGCAAAGCAGCGCGGTTTAGTTAGACACATTTTTTGCTAAGTACCTACTTCCCCGGGTAAAAAGATGAGCCGGATTTCAGCCTTAATTTGAGCAAGTGAAAACCTTACTTATGTATTTAATTTAGATTTTAATATAATAGAGATTTTAATCGTACCCAATATAAGTTTAAAAAGTGTTATCGGCATTTCTTACACTTACCATCAGGTGTGCCGCTTGCTCGTCTGCTACTGAAAGCAATAAAAAAAAATAAAAAAATTGTCTCATTTTCTTTGAATTTCATAATTTCGAAAGCACAAGACAACAGCTAATTGGTTGCATGATTTTTAAATTATGGTGTGAACCTATGTCTAAGGAAATATTTATTCATTTTTATATACTTATACAGGGTTCCAGGTAAAGGCAACATAGGTTAGCCCTGACTGGTTTTCCTATGAAACACCCCAACTGTTTTCGAGATATTGGACTTATATTTTTGTAATATTTCCGATTTAAATAAAAATCACATGTAAAGTTTATTTTACAATGAACCTCAGCCATACACATTTGTTGATGTTTAGAGACAGAATAATAGATGCGGCAAACGCAATAAGGAGAACCACAATATAACCTCTTAAAGGCTCTTAGTCGATTTAACCTGTAACCCTGTATATACCTAATCTATATAATTTCATTTGAATAGGAAGTAAGGTACCTATGCAGAATTCTGATTGTATATTTGAGAAGTGTCATACTTTAAAGTTTATAATTATCAGAGAACGTGGTAATTTACTGAATTGGTTTCAGGTAATTACTCTGTTAGCTGATTACACTACTAATTAATGTATGGTAAATTGGCTGCTTATCTTTCATCCTTAGTTAAATAAAATGTTAACTTAAAAAAACTCATGAACATGGAACAGATATTTCACTAGGGAGTTTACGTTAAAAAATCGATTTCTTTTTGCGGACGGACATATCGAGCAGAGGCGGCGTTAGGGTAAGGCTGCTTGGGCGACTGCCCAGGGCGCCAGATATAAAGCCTTTCTTTATATTTGCTAGTGGGGAGTGGAGGTTTGCTAATGTCATTGAATTGCTAATAGGGGGCGCCGAAAAACTCGCCCAGGGCTCTGGTAGTGATAAAACCGGCACTGATCTGTAGTGGCTCTATTAATTTCACCGGGCATATTGGCAAGCACGGCTGCTTATTAAATGGTACAAAAACTAATAACTAAGCAACCTGCGTGCCCCCAAAAGTGTGTCCCCTGTGGAACTTGGACCTCGGTTCAGAACGGTCGGTGGCGGGGAGATTGAGGAATTTTAACTTATAGTTTTTATGGGAGTTTTGCACAAGAGCATCTAATGTCACGCATCTGCAGTTCCCGGTGTCCTCAATACTGACGTTTGCATGCGGAGTCATCATCCGGGGAGTTTTAATGGTTAGATTTGGGTATGATAGTGTAGAGGAACGGTTGGTGGTGTTCCTCCACTGAAAATGAAGATCTTCTTTGCCGGGTGAGGTGGTATGCCAGGCGGGCGACGGCCATTTGTTACTGTTTTAAACTTGTATTTGTTCGAATTGACTTGCGAACTTGTATTGCGCGATACACGTTAGTTGGAGTGTTAGGTGTTAGATGGCGCTGCTCGTCTTCTTGTAGTTTGCGGCTACTGTATATGACGCTAGAATAGCATATCATCTCTATTGAGACGAGTTATATAATTCTCCTCCATACTCCGCCGAAGTGGCGGTGGGGACGAACTACGACTAATAATGTTTTCTTTTATTTTACTTACAGATACTATGGACCGCGCTATCTTTAGCACTCGGCTATGAGCTTCAAGGTCAAATCATCAGAGGAGTGCCATGTGTGAAGCGTAACTTTCAATTGTATTGTCCTACTGCAGGCAATACCTACCCGTTGTGAGTACATATTCATTTCTTTTAATTATTATTATAGGTATATCCTTTGGTTGAACTTGTGTAAATTGTCATATTGTAAATGTATGTGAATGCATCCGCCATTAGGTTTCTTTGTAGGAGATTGTTTGTGCCTGAGTAAACTTTAATATCTACATTATAGTATTTACTGTATAATTTTTTTTTTTCTTGTCTTATTGAGCTCCTGGTCGGTATAAATTGACCAGGCAATAAATGGTACTGTGCTTGCATTCGCTTACATCATATATACATTGTACAATATTACATGATTGTGATAAAAGACTTGACATAAAAAAAAAAGAAACAGAGCAAAAGAGACAAAAAAATAATCTCGGAGTTTCTTTCTTCCTTTCTTCTCCGGGTCGTCCACTTAGGTAGCTAGTGAAAGGTTGCAGGTTAGCTAGGGTAGGATCCTCGACGGCATGGCCGAGGACCGCGTTGTTGCTTATTCCCCGAACTGTGATCTCGTGCCAGCGATCATCACCACTGTTCGTAAATCTACTCTTTACTCCAGTGGCACCCTGAGCGTTGGTCCTAACCCCTTAAGGGTGCCCTCAGGTGGATGTCGCTTAAACTTTGGCCGGATTCTTTGAAGTTAATTTTAATTTTAGACCTGTTACCTTTAAGGCATCTTACTATACCTAATGTGTACATTTTTCATTTATCGCTCGACAGACGGACAGACTGATTAAAAATTCTGTAAGATCAAATAATTATAACAATGTTTTTAGCTACTTAAGTGATACTTTAGTGATTTAGTCTTATACAGTGTAATTTTGACAAGTACAAGTGTATGTAAATACCTAAGTGCTGAATAAATTTCATTATTTCATTATTTCATTTTTTTTTCACAGTCAAACAACAATATCTTACTAGGCTCTGCGGGATCGGTATTCTATAGGTACTTATAATACTTACTGTCTAACATACATTTAGGTACCTAACGTAATGTACTGCAAATAAAAAATATACCTAACCTTAAGGCTGATATTTGTATGTGCTACCTAATATTATAAAGTCTCCAATATTTTTATATGAGAACTTGAAATAACGACGAATAGAAAACAAAATTGGCATAAACTAAAATAACCAGCACGGCTCGAACCTGCATCTTAGATAAAGGTCCTAATCATCATCAATTAAGCGGCCGTAGCCCAATGGCTAGGGGCGTTAGACTTGTGATCTTGTGGTCGCCGGTTCGATCTCCACACATTGCACTACCGACGTGAACCAACTCGTAAGACAAGCATTTTAGCTTTTTTTTAACAAGAATACCTATTAGTAGAATGCTAAATTCTGATATTAATCTAGAAAAAAAAAAGGTTTGTTGAAGGGTTATTGTCATAATTACCATTACGCTTAACGGATAGATGGTGATCACAGTAAGAAGGTAGATAACCTTAAGCTGAAAGATGCTCAGGCATCAGGTTTATGGAATCCACACCACATAGATGGAAATTACGTACCTACACGGCATAGATGGAAACCACACGACATAATTTTTATACAAATTAAATTCTATGTTTTAAAATATTTATTACTAGCTCTCGTCCGCGACTTCGTCGGCGTGAATTTAGATTTCACGCTTTCTTCAAAAAAATTATGAATGAAATCGCCTTGTTCGTGGGCTAATACTAAGGTCCCGGTTCCCATGCCTATATCTACGCTACCCATACCTACGTCTATACCTATGTGCTATCCCGATCCTACACCTATGTCTACCCTCCAACTCCGTGCTTATCCATGCTTGCTGCCCTCTCCCTTCTTCCTACGTATTATCGTGCCACAGACGGACAGACACACACAGAGCGGTCAAATTTATTTACGTCGGAGATTACAAAATATTGCTAATTCATTTAATTTTTTCTTAATTTCCAGAGACAAAATCGAAAACTTCATAGACGAGAACAAGGCGCTAATAAAGCGCATGTACGGTTCGTTCAACACTCCTCCGGGGAACAGGGTGCGGAGGGCTCCAGGAGTCCCGGACATGCACGATGCTAATGGAGACTCGTACTTCAGACATGTTAGACAAGCAGCGAGCAATAAGCTACCTGATGCACAGGCTGGTAATAATACTGGCAGGTGAGGAATATTATTATCATCAGCCCATACAACGTCCACTGCTCAACATGAGCCTCCTCTCGAGGAAGACTTTTTGCCACAGTCACCTCGCTTGACGGGCGGGTAGGTGACCGCTGTATTATGTTGTAACACACAAGGTAACGCTGCTGCCCGTTCCTTGGTATACGATTTATATAGATGATGTTATAACAATCGGGACAAACGGCTTAACGTGCTTTCACCTTAACCATACCGGGTAGTCCCTCAACCATCCGGACGCGGAGAAATCTTAGAATTTACAGAAAGATTTCTTGTCAGGTTTAGGGATCGAACACACCACCTCCGAGATTTAAAACGAGTGAAATACCGCTACTCTACGGAGGTTTTCCAGGAATAGACTAGGGGACAAATGTCCTGCGTCACGTGTTTCCATGTTCCATGTCGGGTAAAGTGGTGAGTCGTTGTCGGATATGGCGCTATTTATGTCCGTTGAGACAACAAGTGTTGCGCGATGTTGCCAGCCATATCGATATCACCATGCTTCGCTTGACATGAAGTGGAACATTTTTCCCTTAATTTATGCCAGGCTTTAGGATGAAAAGGAAAAAATGGCGAAGCCTTTCTTGGCCTCCCAACAATTGTGTATGTGGAATAGATGTTTGGTTTTTGCACCAAGTCAATACTGCTACTTTTGTCGCAAGCTGCAGTTTCGACTTAGCTTAATAAAATCATGAATGGCGTGATATACGTATCTTAAACTTTAAGCAGAAGCTTTTGATTGAAGTCCGTCCTCTGCATTGGCGTAGCTAGGTGGGCAAGGGCCCCGATGCATACCTTCAAGAGCTGGCGAGTTGTCTTAGGTTAAAATGCCCCCTGAGGTCCGGGGCCCTGGTGCACTGCACCACCTGGCCTTACGATACTGCTTTGGCTCTTCTCTTAAGGCCATTATTGCAAGTGGACTAATGATCTGATACATCAATTCCAAAATTGCTTTGATTAACATTTGGATTTATAACAACTACAGCAGTTCCAAATAATTCCATTCGCATGGTTCATTTTCCGGTAAGCATTCGTATGGGGATATTTTAATTGCAGAGCACCCTTATTATTTAAAAAATAAAGAGCATTCAGCGCATTTATTAATTTTAAAGATGAAGAGAATCCAAGAGACAGACAAACATTTTAAAATGTGTGATTTAAAATTTAACAATTTATTTTCTTTTCTATATCACAGGGTAGACGCATGTGAGAGCAAGACGGAGATAATGACACCATACTGGGCACTAAACTCCGCTAGAAAACTACGTGCGATCGTCAACACAATGCATTTTGAACAGGCCATTCACCAAGAAACGTGCAGGTATAACACGACCATGTAAATACTTACTATTAAACTTTGAATACTTTTTGACTTTGAGATCATTGTAGCTCAGTCACTTAGTATGTAGTTTTAAACCAGTAAAAGCCCTAATAACGGCAATTAGGGCCACTTGTGCCTGTAGCTGTAGTATAATTATTATATGATCTATTGTAAGTAGCTAGGTAATTTTTGAGACTGCTTCCATATCTTAGACTGCTTCGATACCTACCGAAAATATTATATTTAGTACAAATACGTCCCGAGGCCAATGTACCAGCTCGTTTACGTCCACTGCTGAACGTGGCAAGCCAGGATATTGTCATAATTACCACGCTTGGCATTCGGATTGGTGATCGCAGTAAAATGGGGAGTATTCATGAGTTGATAGATGCGAGAAGACATGGGGTGAGGACAATCAAATTCTAGCAACGAGTTAAATTATACATAATGGTTCCAACGATAAATACCTAGTAGGTACAAGCTCGAAGCATGAATTTTCACGATAATAGGCGCCAATCCAAAGCAATATTGGATTGGGATGTCATACTCCCACGTTTCGCATTACCCTCCCTCTTTACCTACCTCTAAGAAAAAGGCGTGATATATAACATGAGGTAATTATCTGGTTTCAGCAAAACAACAACAGCCCGATGTACCCGTGACTGCGGCTGTGAACAGAAGTACAAATGGCACCGTCTCCTGGCCTACGACCCGAATGATGACTGCGCTGGAATATTCATGGATTGGTTTTTGTTCCCTTCCTGCTGCGTCTGCCGATGTAACCCTTAACACTACGACGATAGTATCATTAAGTAAATGTAGAAACATCCTATACTGTGTAGTCAGAGCAAGATATGGCCTTCCTACTAGTAAGAGTTTTATTTTTTCGGACATATGTAGTTAGCTACGAGGCTTTTTCTACTTCACCGGGCATAACTAGTAAGAGCTTGCAGCTGTAAATGTACCTACCTATACAGTTTATTTGATAAATATAAGTTGACCTACCTAAATGTAAACTTTCATTGCTTTACCATTAACTAGTTGGATCAGGAGTAAAATAACGTAACGTAGTATAACTTCGATAAGAATGTTTTCATTACTGTAAGGTTATTGTAACGCATTTCCTATATTATTATTAGGTACTGTATTATTGAAGCTACATTAATAATTAAAAAGACATTATGTCAATATTTTTTTTTTGGAATAAATAGTGAAAGCTGAGTAGCGAAGAATTATTTATCAAACTTATATATTATGGTTTCCTGATTAGCCTCCAGAAATGTTGTCCACTAGACAATTTTAATCCAGCATGTGCATATAATATTACCTAGTGTCAAGTAGTTAATGCCAGAAATGCAGACAGCTCACTGACCAAAAAGGTTATTTAATTAAACTACGAATCAATCGAAGTCGTAGTTTTAAACACGCAGCTATCGAAGACAAGTGTCGATTTAAGGCACAAAAAAGAAAACTTAAAAATACCTACACCATTCTAGAATTTTATATTAAAAAATAAAATTAAAAATCTCGAATTAGCTGCAGCCTTAGGTATAGTCTCCGATAAAAAACTGTCGGCACCGCATTCAGAATCGAGAGTGAAATGTAAAAAAAACAACAATAAACCTGACGGAATAAGAGCATTGAAGCTCCCTAATATCCATAGACAAAGAATTTGTCGCTACAACTTTATGGTAATATCCCTATAAGAGACCAAAACAAACTTACACTTACATTTTAATAGATATGATTCACTTGAACAAGCAAAGCTCATAGTTATGGTGGTAAAATATAATTTTCAGTAACAGTACTATACATGTATATAGTTCTTTTATTTAAGTTATATTTTTTCTTCAACTATTTAAAATAGTTCTGCTACGTTAAAGTGAAGCAGTACTCCATATTGTGTCCCTAAAATATGTCTACAAAATAAATACTTATTATGTAAAACAAGATGAAAGTATATTTTAATTGATTTTGTATTGTATTTATATTATTAACCTAACTATTTGTTGATGCACAATCTTGATACTTGCCTAATCAATATCTTATGATTGTTAATTATTTTCTAAATATTACAACCATAATAATATAAAATATATGTTTTAAAAATATTGGGTAATATTTATGCTTAACGTTAAATATTTTAAATAATAATTTTATTCGTGACCAACTTACCTAACCTGGGTAAATAAAACTGTAGAGGTCAAATGTCTGTACATAGAAAAAATACGCTAAAAACAGTCAGGGAGATGTTAAAAGTGAAATAGAACAGATCCGGTTTTTTTTTGTTTCTCTGCCTCTGTTTGAAACTGTTGGACCTATTTAAATAAAATTTTGCATAGTGGTACCTTACATCCCCGGTCAACATTTTATATAACAAACACCACGCGGATAATGTCGCGGGCATCAGCTAGTATATAAAATAAATTGAAGTAAGTGATAATAAATACGATAATATTTCATTACAAAGTAAAATCAATTTAGGTTCCGACTGTACATGCATATAAAAATAAAATAAGTTGTCACACATGAATTGGAACACTGCCATTGTATTGTAATATAAAAATAATAATTTATAAGAATTAGAATATAATTTTCATATATTTTAATTCATATTAAGATTGTTTTAAGTCATTGTATCATATATTATTATGTCATAGAGTGTCTTATGTCGTGGCATCTACTATAAAGTATGCTAAACAATATGTCATCAGGAAAGTATGTAATTGTAAGAAGCATAATTGGGAAGTTTCTTACAAATAATAGCGGTCTCAATGGACTATTTTAGTTTTGTAATTTAAGAAATAAACTTGTCTTAACATACTTTTAAAATATATGCTAATGAAATGTAAGATTTCACTTCACTGTATTTAATATATTTACGTTATAGGTTTAAGCATCCACTAGCATTATAATTTTTGAACTGTCATCTCTCGATGGGAAAACCGTTAATTTTTTCTCTAGATGTTGATGATTCAAGTTTGTACAGAATATCTTGTGAACTTACATAGAATAAATTATATAATAGTTTATGCGAAACCGCTGTACCACGCCTTATATACGCGCAGCGAGATGTTCTATCTGTCAAATTAAATGTATGTCAAGTCAAGCTCTTACTTCCCCGGTCCCCCCTCTCCGCGCTTTCCTAAGGCGAGGTACAGGTGTTTCAATCTAAATTAAACTAAATTAACGTTTTGAAATTGGACTAAGTAAAATAAAACAATAAAAAATTACCTATTATCTATTTTGAGCCTTTGATCCAAAAAATAATTGAAACTACAGAAAATAGAGACATAATAATTGAGTCATATAGATGCAAAGGTAGCAACATCCCATAATGATGTATGGGATGTTGCTACCTTTGCATCTATATGACTCAATTGATAGATATATTCAAAAGCAGTCTAAGATACTCAAATATATTGAAATAAACGTTTACTTTTAAATAATTAAAGACAATGGAATCTATTTCTGACTTTTATTTTCTACAGATTTATGACGACTTAATAGGTAGGTATTTAGTTACTAAAATCTATTCGGTTAATTACGATACGATATCCGATCCGGATGATTACTGTGTCTGAATATTCACGGATGAGTTTCTTTAAGCCTGCCGATATAAGAGCATAGGCCTTTGCTATCTTTCATCAGATCATCGAAACAGCGTCGTAGCAGTGTTTCTATTTACTGAAGCGTCCGCATGAGTGACATTCAAGCCATTGCTTCGCAACTTCATATCGCGTACCAGATATATTTATAACCTTAAAATAAAATGTTATTTTTTTGTTTGATACTTTTAAAAATCTGTCTATCCGACTCTCTTTCTGTTTGTTTCGAGAGATATTCGAATCGTATAGATAATTTTAACAGGAATATACTGATGCTATAAGGAATATTAAACTCGTATTTTCGAAGTAAAAAGAAACCAATTAAGCAAGTAAATCTGTACTAGACAGCTAAAGAATTAGATGTTTTAACTATTGCCAATGTTTATTATACATATATATCTATATAAATTCTAATGGCTAGTAATTAACAATGAACGTAAAACACAATTTTATATACATATCCGTTTCTACTTAGCAAATAATTTATGTTGATTCTTTAGTTGATTCTTTGGTTTTCAATTTTTCAAACTCTTTGAATACTTTTTCACTCAATTTATCGCCTTCGTCGTCGATTTGTTCAACAGCTACTACTTCGGGGATGTAAAACTGCATCATGTTTTGAACCTGTAACCACGAGAAGGAAATCATAAGTACACTACATTACCATTTACTTAAATATATAGATCTATCTTCTATACAAATAAAAATAAGTTGCCAAAATGTAACTGTGTGTAACTTGACCAATTTCGTTAATTTATTTTATTATGGGGCAAGATTTATATGAAAAAAAATTTTGGAAATTCTACAGGAAACGTTTTGCTAGTTATGTGTAAAAATTATGATACAATTATATAAAATAAAATATAAAGTATTTTACTTTGATTCATGTCTTGGTCTTTAAGGTAAAAGACCTTTTCATCATCATCAGCCCAAATCCACTGCTGAACACAGGTCTCCCTTGAAAGAGTTTTTGCTACTGTCAGCAAGCTTGGCAGGCAAACACTAGTTTTATACATTAGTAAACAATGCCCATTACGTGGTATCAAGTCCTAACGACCGATTTCGGCCACGGTAGCAAATCTCTAAGAAGACTAGTGACATCTGCATAGGACATATTATAATGCACAATTATGTGGGTAAAGACACAAGTGAACTTTCTATTCCATTACTCTCAAAATCCGATGGGTAGGATCTACCGACATGAATGGTGAGAGATCAGGCGGAGGACAGACAGCTTTTCGTGCTCTCCAAAGCACAGGTAAGACACCAGCACCAACATCCAAGCCGGTAATTAGGTTTTTCTAAATAGCAAAATTTCTAGTGACACAATTTTTTGCATGACCTGGGGATCATCTATCTATGTACTGAGGCATATATGGGTCAGCAACACATGACTGACCTCTGGTATTGCAAGCATTAATATGCTATCTTTGTTTGCTGATGTTATGGCATGAAACGATTTACCATGAAACTTTCTCTTTTTTCTTTTTCTCATCAGTATAAAGATACATCACCTAGGAATAACATAGGCTATATTTATGATAAAGCTCCTGCAAGAACGGCAGTTATGCATGTGTAGTAGAGATGGGCCGACTATAGTATTTGCCGACAAACCGACTCTTCGATCTTTTTCGTCATCACTCGGCTTAGTAATCGCGCGGCCGCTGAGCTTTATAACTGACTGATTAATATTTTCCTATGTTGTAAAGACTGTAACTTTAGATAACTACTCTAAGTCATGTTTAGAAATTATAAAACAAGTACAAATTATTTGTTTTATTTCATTTTTTATGCGCCGATTATAATCGGCATACTTTGCCGAATAGTCGCCGACTAGTCGCCAACTACAAACGAAGACGAATAGTCGGCTTTCCCGACTAGTCGGCGGCTAGTCGGCCCATCTCTAATGTGTATATTATTTAAGTGATCCAAATATCCCAACCCCATTTTTCAATGTAACGATTGAGCTTGGACATGATGAACAGGATCCCTGCATTTTCAGCCTCAGTACTCCATCCTTGAAGTCTACAAAAAGGACATCACCGCCATCTTCTTGCACTGTAGGTCTGATGCGAGTGTCCAGAAGCTCTTTAATCATTTGTACGATTTCATCATCATCCTCGTTTATTTCTGTAAATGATTAAAACAGTGATGAGTAAAACACAAATTAATAATATTGTAGTTTATGTTTGTAATATTGAAATACAATGCAGGCTCTTGGTTAATTTCATATGAAAATATAAAATATGTAAATACAAAAAAAGAACTGTTTTAGCTAACCATCTTAATGGCTGAATGTATTTACTATGGTGTTGAAACTGTGGGTAGCAGAATGTCTAAGTGATAGCAGATCAGCAATATCAATAGGTTTACGGGACAAGGTTTTCTATTAATGTCATTTTTTAATTTTGGTACATTCATGGTCCTTATAAATAATATACTTCTGTAGTTTATCAATACCTCCATTAGAAATAGAGTATAAGGTAATCTTTCCCATAAAGAGTTCAAAAACATTTAATAATATTAACAACTGCATTAGAATTAGTGGAGTAGATATAATGTAGGGCAAGCAAAATGCAATAGACCCCAGATTGCCCTTCAAATTCTACTCAGTAATAAATATATGGGTTACATTAATTGTTAATCACTACATAGTATAAAACTATGCAACGGATTTTGATGCGGTTTTTTTTAATAGATAGAGTGATTCAAGAGGAATGTTTATATGAATAATACATCAGCATTGCGCCCGTGCGGAGCCAGGGCGGGTCACTAGTTTAACTATAATACACACTATGTTACTAACATAGTATTGTTCTGTACAGTACAGATGTACTTAGGTGCAAGGCTTTTGCTCCATTACTGGGCATCTTTAGGGGAAGGCCAAGATGGACTTTCCACAATCTAATAGAGGCAGTTCTCAAGAAAGGCTATGTTAAAAGTACCCTAAACCATGAGCATGCATGAGCAGTTTAATGAATGTAGAAGAGGCAAAAGTAGTGTGTCAAGATCATAGCAAGTGGAAGGCAGTGGTCACTGCCTGCCCCTATGGGAAAGAGGCATGGATGTATGTATGTATGTATGCAATGCCACTCCTAAGAACATTAGGTACATTATTGCAATTTATTACACCTCATGATATGAGCAAGCTTTTCATTATTTTGTATAATTAACAGATATACCTACTCAATTTATGTATTGCTTTTAACAGTGTTTTTCATTGGAATATCACTATTTCAGTTCATTATGGGCCCTATCGGTAAAGTAAAAGAGACAGAGATTTTCAATAATACATAAAATAGCATTTAATTACTATGACAATAAATCAATTGAAAATATAAAACATGTTAATTAGATTATTGTTTTATATAAAATGTTCCTAAAAGAAAAACTACTTACGGGTATCTCCTGAGGGTTTTGCATCTATAACTACAGGTAAACCACTTGCAAAGAAGTCCATAATAGTAGCAAAAATATCAGGTTTGATTAGCCTCCAGTCAACATCATCATCTTGTTTTGTAACTGTCACAAAATCAGATCCAAAGAACACTGATTTCACTCCATCTATGCGAAATACCATTTTTGCTGAAAATTATAAATTATTATTTCTAATTCAACATAAAGTTTTTTGCTAAATTATAGGTATATCGCGACTCAATTAAGCTTTTCAACAACAAAACCAAAGTCAGCAAAACAGCCTCACAACTATTTTAAATACAACTTTATTTCATGACATGTGATATTTATTGTTTTCATTCTTATTATCAAAGAGCCACTATTGCATAAATCAAGCTAAAATGTTATTACACCTAAAAACTGATATCTTAATAAGGAAATTAAACTTTAGTTACTATTTAATTATATCATATCAACTCACCTAATGGACTACACTGAGCGGCTGCAATATTAGGGAAATCCATAGTTTGTCCAGGCTCCAGCACTTTAGTACCAGGTAAGAACTTCAGGCTGTTTGGATTCGGAGTGTCTTGTGTCTGAATAAACATTGTACGGCACTGACACATATTATACACAGGAGTATTTTTGTTTATGCTGCTATTAACCATCTGCGTAATCCCACTAAAATCCCTTGCATTGCTCTGCCTGTAAAATTAGAAATTAACTATTGTAATAATAATATGCGCTTGTAAAATCTGTTTACAATTTGTATGAAATATTTACCGGGTGATAAGTGCTGCACATAACCGGCCACATTGTGTGCCGGTTTTTTGGATTTTAGAGAAGCTTCTTAGCATTTTCTTTTACCTCGCTTATGAATGATTAGTTAAATAACAGTTTTGATTGAATTTGTAGAAACGTAATTAGGTGACAGATATTCACACATACATTGAATTGACAGATGGTTGACAGCTTTGTTGACAGTGACCTATTTATATTTAATTGGCAATGTATATATATGTATATGTATGTATATATTTATTTTTTTGTATATTCCTAGTTTAAGTTGTGTAAATATTTTAGTGTTGTTGTAAATAAATGATTATTGGCAATAAAAAAAAAATAAGTTGATGTGCCGAGTCACATTACAATATCGATTACCAGGTTTATTAATGTGTAGACCAGATATAAATCTTTTCCAAATGGCTAATGTATAAGTCTATCGAAACGTAAATATGACAAAATCATTATTTTTATTACACAGCTCAAAAATTAACAATCAATTTCGGGCTTTACATTCGGGCTCAGAGCACGACTTAAGTAAGAGTAATAAAAACAATATGCCGTAATAGAAGTAAAAGTAGGCTAAACCCTCAAACCAGTATTATTACAAAGTACTTATTTATATGTTATATGTATGTATTATACATACATAGGTACGGCTCAGGCGCAAAACGTCTATTTCGCAAAATGTCCCCTGGTCGTAAAACGTCTCTTTCGCAGAATGTCTCTTTCGTAAAATGTCTCTTTCGCAGAATGTCTCTTTCGCAGAATGTCTTTTTCGCAAAATGTCGCGCCAGGGACTTAAGAATAAAATTATGATTTTCAAAACAAAATTAATTTCGGTGCCACAATTAAGATATAATTTCATTTGTTACGTCATATATTTATATTTTCTTTTCATCAATAATGTTATTGTTAATTATTTATGAAAATGACTAAAATATTTTATTTTCGCAATACTTGATAATAACTCAAGTAAATTATAATGCCAAAATTTATTTATTTGACATTTTAATATTAAATATATATTTAAATCATTTTAAAAATGGTATAAAAATATTTTCAATGGTATAAAAATATTTCAGTATTGCAAATACTCAGTTAATGTTTAGTTACTACTAGTAATAGCTCCTATTATATTATCTGTGGATATGTTTACTAACAGTATTGATTCTTTTGATCTAAATTTTGAATGTGTGTAAAATGTTTGATACCTATTGATATTGTTTTTATTTGGAATACATTCTAAGGTAAATTTAAGTACTAAAATTTTAACATCATAATTGCACTATAATTTTAGTAAATGATTTTTTGTTTTGAAAATCATAATTTTATTCTTAAGTCCCTGGCGCGACATTTTGCGAAAGAGACATTCTGCGAAAGAGACATTCTGCGAAAGAGACATTTTACGAAAGAGACATTCTGCGAAAGAGACGTTTTACGACCAGGGGACATTTTGCGAAAGAGACGTGTTGCGCCTGAGCCCTGGCAAATAGATGTTGGCCGATTCTCAGACCTACTCAATATGCTCACAAAATTTCATAAGAATCGGTAAAGCCGTTTCGGAGAGGTACGGGAACGAACATTGTGACACGTGAATTTTATATATAAGATAATAATAATAATAAATAACTACCTATAGTTTCTAGATACTCAAAAAGGTGAAAAGCACGATAGTATATTTGTTTTCTAAAATAATGCTATTAACATAACCATGCAAAGATAAACTGGATAACAGCTTATTTTTAGAGATCAAAATTAGCGTATGCATTTTCCATCCGTAAAATAAACTTAATCAAAGAATGCTAAATGTTTTAATGGAGAACTTAAGCATTTCTTGAAACTTTATACAATGAAATTCGCAACATGAACAATCGTATTATAAGATGACAGTATGCCATACTTTTTGAAAACTCATAGTAGCCAACCCTACAGTTTTAACTGCAGATCTACATCTTTTGGAAATGCTCTGTTTTTAGTATAGACCACGAAATCTACAGATTTTTATTTATTTTATTTTGATGTGCTGGATTAGCGAAGAGTGGCCAACCGTCCTGGTTTTATTAATGTCCTGGGAAGTCCTGGATTGTTTTGACACTGCGCCCTGGGTTTTTAAAGCTCCCTGATAAGATCAGGTATTTAGAAAATTCTCGCCCCAGTATTATTATTTCTTGAATTTAAATTACTTAACCTACTTTTTCTACATACTTAATGAAAATGTGCTACTCTATTACTGCGTCCTGTTTTTTAATACGACCTGTCCTGAGTATTCCAACTTTAAGTCCTATACCCTATTCACCTGGGCTTGAGACAAAGTATAAACAAAGAAAACAATGTTTCTTAAACTTTTTTCACTGTTTTTTATTGCTATTTAAACAAACTATGCATTTAAGTTTCTGCACTTTGTTTATCTTACATAGTTCACATGTACAAAAAATTGCACAAGTTTTGTTAGAAAGTACTTAACTATGAAGATAATAAAATGAAAAATCACTCTTATTGAATTATTTATTATATAATTATTTATTTATAAGTACTGTCGCCAACATGAATAACGAAGCGGTTAACTAGGTAAGTATATTATCAATTATTCTATCAATTTTAAGCATCTTTTGCTCTTCTTTTTCTTTTTCCCATTGTCAATGCACTTTTGCCAAGCCTCTACTGTTATATTTTTAACTAGCGGCCCGCCCCGGCTTCGCACGGGTGGACTTTTATACCCTACCCCTGCCCTACCCTACCCCTACCCTACCCCTACCCTACCCCTACCCTACCCCTACCCTACCCCTACCCTACCCCTACCCTACCCCTACCCTACCCCTACCCTACCCCTACCCTACCCCTACCCTACCCCTACCCTACCCCTACCCTACCCCTACCCTACCCCTACCCTACCCCTACCCTACCCCTACCCTACCCCTACCCTACCCCTACCCTACCCCTACCCTACCCCTACCCTACCCCTACCCTACCCCTACCCTACCCCTACCCTACCCCTACCCTACCCCTACCCTACCCCTACCCTACCCCTACCCTACCCCTACCCTACCCCTACCCTACCCCTACCCTACCCCTACCCTACCCCTACCCTACCCCTACCCTACCCCTACCCTACCCCTACCCTACCCCTACCCTACCCCTACCCTACCCCTACCCTACCCCTACCCTACCCCTACCCTACCCCTACCCTACCCCTACCCTACCCCTACCCTACCCCTACCCCTACCCTACCCCTACCCTACCCCTACCCTACCCCTACCCTACCCCTACCCTACCCCTACCCTACCCCTACCCTACCCCTACCCTACCCCTACCCTACCCCTACCCTACCCCTACCCTACCCCTACCCTACCCCTACCCTACCCCTACCCTACCCCTACCCTACCCCTACCCTACCCCTACCCTACCCCTACCCTACCCCTACCCTACCCCTACCCTACCCCTACCCTACCCCTACCCTACCCCTACCCTACCCCTACCCTACCCCTACCCTACCCCTACCCTACCCCTACCCTACCCCTACCCTACCCCTACCCAAAAGTATCCTATGTCCTTCTCCCAGTTCTTAGCTACCTCCCTACCAATTTTCAGCCAAATCGGTTCAGCCGTCCATCAGTTATAAATAGTGTAACTAACACGACTTTCTTTTGTTTTTAAAATGTATTCTGCTATTCGGGACGGAAACAAATACAACAAATCAAAAACCATGGCAATCGGTCCAGCCGTTCTCGAGTTATAAGTGTTGTAACAAACACGACTTTCTTTTATATATATAGATTTTATCGGGTAGTAAAATTTGAACTTCACTTAAAGCTTTTATTATTATCAGCAATAAATCCTTTAACTTGGGCCCATATTAACTCAATAGGATTTAATTCATTAGGCCTTTGTCCTATGTCCTTTTAAAACCTGTTCACAGTGACTCGCGATATTCCCATAATTTCAGCGGTTTTATTGATAATATCGCCTTTTACCGATACGAATCCTTCCGCCACGTTTCTTTTACGTGTTTGAACACATTAATAACGGCCACCAACAAATAACTTTAAACTTAATAAAAAACACAAAAGTAACAACGGAATAACGTGAATTCAACGAAAATATCTAGAAGCAGCACTCTCGTATCGATAGTAAAAATGGCGGATATAACCTAAGCCTAACCGATGACCAAACGTCACATTTATATGTAAAATGTTCGGAGTACCTGTGGTCTATAATTTAGTCGTATTTTTGGGAATTGGGCATTCGAAATTTGGGAATCAAGTCTTTATTGGGTGTTTTTACATGTAAAAAATTGACTAAATCATTATACTTCATAAAAAATGGCATTCCTAGGGTTGTTAAGATTTAAACAGATGTCGATAGTAATTATCGACTTTTCTTACTATTATTGATGACAATGTAAAATATTATTGGGATTAATTTAATTAAAAACATTACTTAATTCAACAAATATTTTAATATAAGATACATTCTCTGAAATCCAAAGTTTATTTTTAGATATTGGATTTTATTTACTCACTATTATTGTAGAAAACAAGTACGTACACATGGAAATTATATTATGATACTAAAGTATATAATAAAATTTAATAATTATTTAATTTTTAATTAAGTTTTATAAAAAAATATCGATAGTTAATAGTCGATGGCCACAATGATTCATCACCCATCACTTATTAGGTCGCCATGCCCTAAAATATAACATTGGCAGGTACTGTCTGTCTGTACTTAACTCCGTAAAAGATAGCTTGATCTCTGCGACATATGTCATAGTGACATTTATAGGGTTGTTAAGATTTAAACAAATGTCGATAGTACTTATCGACTTTTTTACAATTATTGATAATAATGTAACATTATAATTGGGCTTAATTTAATTTCAAACGTTACTCAATTAAACAAATATTTTAAAATAAAATACATTTATTATCTTAAAGGAGTACACCTCAAATCCATATCAGAATCAGTTTCTGAATCGCTAGAGCAATCTTGTAAATTTATTATGAATTCTGACATATGTAAATAATGTTATAATACTAAAATATATAAAAAAATTTAATGATAAATTAATTTTTAATTAAGTTTTATAGAAAAATATCGATAGTTTATAGTCGATAGCCACGATGATTCATCGCCCATCACTAATTAGGTCGGCATGCCCATAAAATATGACATTGGCACTTCTTGGCAGGTACTATCTGTCTCTTAAATTTAAAATTTTATAGGCGTGATTTTACTGACAGCTGTCGCAGAGATCAAGTTATCTTTTATGGAGTATAGTCTGTACTACTAAATTCAAAACTTCATGCGTGATTTTACTGAAAGCTGTCGCAGAAATCAAGCTATATTTTATGAAGTATAATTAAAATTAAGAAAATAATTTAAGGCATTTTTGATATTCAAATAAGTAAGAAGGGAATACATAAGTTCTACAAACATCGTTCTAAAATATCATTTACACTGTTGTCAGCGCATTACTTCCGTAAGTAGTTATTTTTATAAAATATATTCACTTCATCAATCGTGACGTTTAAAGTACCCTTTTTATGGTTTGTTTACCTTTTATCTCACGTCTCCCTGAATACGGTATAGTTTTTTTTATTGTGGTGGGCAGCCCTCGATTAGCGTAGCAATATTAGTTTTTGGATAGCATTAATTTTATTTATGTAATTTATGTGTCTTTGATACTTTTCATTTGATGAAAACTTGTATGATGACTTCTTTTGTTTAAAAAAGTATATTTAAAGGTTTTTTTGATTTGATATAGGTACAGTTTTCTACAGTATTTTCAAGCATATCTACAGTTTTAAACTAAGATGGGGTGGCAACACTACACTTGTCTACACTTCTACAGAAACAGAATATTATATTGTCTGTGCTCTACAGACCAGTGTTGCCAGACCGTACCAAAAAGTACGGTTTTCCGTTCTATTCATCACACAACCGTACCATAACCGTACCTCAGTGTAGACCGTACCTTTTTCGTACCTTTTCTATATTAGTGATTTATTTTTCCCTACAAACTACAAAGGGTAAAAAACAAAAAAAAATCGCCTTCTCCTGTTATAGAATATGAGTAGGCTATAGAATTTTTCAACATTGTACACATACTTCTGCAAGAACTAGATCAGTTTTTTTTCGAATTGGCTGTCTGCGACCATAGGTTGGAAAAAAAGCGATAGGGAATCGAATATTCAAAAGAATATGGTAATGTATAACATAATTACCGACTGCCAATATCGAACAAATTTATTTGTAAATCAATTATAGAAATGAGGTTATAAATCAATACAGAGTTACGGAATGGAGTAAAGTCATTAAATTCGTTAATGATGCAGTGAATTTTTTTTTGATACTTAATACCTAATTTATCATAGGAATAATGTGATGAGGAAGTTCAGATATTATGCGATACTACAAAAAGTATTATTTTATTGTTTTTAATTGAACAAGAGTGCAAAATTCTGTTGTTTACATATCTGTCAGAAACTTGAAACGAAATTACAATAATTTTGTTTAATTTTATTATAATACTGGTAAAAAAAATTTGATTGTAATTTGAATTTTTTTTATATTTTTTAATTAATATTTTAGATCTAAGACGACTTTGTACTTAAATCAAATATTTTTTTTTTGGCACCTCTACCTTTGTTGAAATCAATCTCAATCTATTCAGATAAACTTAGATCTACAATTGACTACAATTTACTTAGATCTGAGTAGAAATATCTAATTTAATTAAATTCAGTAAATTCATACGATTTTCGTTGCTAATTTATATATTTACTTGAGTTACATGAAAGTTACATACCAATAATAAATTATATTACAGTATTATTTCTAATTGTTTTAAAATATGAATGTTTAAATATAACAAAAATGATCTATGAGTGATTGTGATATTTATGTTTATTGTTGTGTTGTGATATGAATACTTTGACCCTAATGTAATTTTAATTTTGTTGCTGTGCCCTAGCAGGGTCCATAATTGTTATTTAGCTTTAAGCCTTTTGTAACCCACTTAATGAATAAAAACGATTTTTACCTTCTTCAAACATCTACAATTTCTCTGTTTATGTAAAAATGTTTAAATACTCCTCTGATATTAAAAATATTTTCAAATTCAAAATGATTCCAAAAGACAACTCCAGCGCGCCCTGTCGAGAACTTTGAATACTGAAATGAGGTTTCTTTTTGTTCGATTCCCTAATTTCCCTATCGTTTTTTTTTCCAACCAATGGTCAAAGGCAGCCAACTCGAAGAAAAAAAAACTGATCTAGTTCTTGCAGAAGTATCCCGACCCAGTCGTACCTCCCCCCTCGTCCTCCCGACCCTTAGTTTGCAAAGAACCATCCGATGCCCTCGTAGACCCGAAGTCTGAGAGGCCCGCGTACTGTAAAGTAGAGTGACAGTTGCACAAAACTCCCCTAAAATACTAAAAGTCATAATCCCACAATATCATCGCCAGCGACCGCCCTGAGCCCAGGTCCAAGCCCCACAGGCAGGGGCGCCCTCTTGCGCAGGTAGTTTTTAAACCATTTATTAAGGCTGGAGCTCTGCTCGCCTTTATGCCCGTTGAAGTAGCAAAAGCCTCGGGGCTACTTAAGTAAGTCAAACAGAAAAAAAAACCGACCGTACCTTGAAGTCAAAAACCGTACCTTTTCAGAAAGCCAACCGTCCTTTTTTGGGAAATCAAACTGGCAACACTGCTACAGACAGTGACTACGGTGCGACGTGACGCGAGTGAGGGCTGTTTATTTTCTGTTTTTATTTTGCAGAAGTAACTTTTATTTCCGTTAACTTTTTACGAACTTCAGGTAAGAAAATAATGGTATTTGTTATGATAGCTTACGTCAAATATTTTGTAGACTTTTTTTACTCAAATTGTGTGTACAAACTATTTTCAGATAAGTATTTTGTATCTCAACAAAGCTACCACGTTCCTAACGTGTAGTAGTTAGTTTTATTGAGTAACAACAAATGAATGTTAAAGTTAATAGTTTATTTCAATATATAACTTTTTAATATCCCCATAGCACTTTCAGATACCTTTTTTACCTAGGTACCTAAGTAGGTAGGTACCAGCTTCCCATTCCGAAGAATGTACTTACATCAGCACTTGTGTGATTTACAAGGCGAAATTACAAGTAAGTTCATAAGTTACTTGTAATTTCGTCACTAATACGAGAGTGATAAGATATGTTTCTATATGTTTTGTAGTTTAATAATAATTCTACCCTCAAGTTTTGTTATAACTTACGAAAGGTATCAAGTTAATTTACAACTTTCTTATATCAACTCGCTATTAGTTGATATTACGAAATCACACTTATTCATGTTAGTAATGGGCTGATAATAAAATTTGGAGCCTGATTTATTACGGTTTAAAATTACTTATTAATCCAATAAATTGATTTTGCCTTTGGTTTTGTTTTCTTTAGAAAAGTATGGCGGATCCATCGCGGGGTCGGGGAAGGGGCTTGGCCCTTCTCCAAGCTCTGAAAAAGTCGCAACTTGGGGATTCATCATCCTCAGAGACTACCCCATCTTCTAGCACTGTCCCCAGTGAGGCACCTAGTGCTATGTCTAGTGCAGCACCTAGTGCTGCGCCGAGTGCTGTAAGTATGCTTATATTCATGTTAACTTAAGTTGTACTAGAGTTTAGGAGAACTGTGCCAGAGGAATTTAGGGATTCAGAGACCGGTGCTTGGGTCCCCCATTCCTAACAACAGAAGGAGAAACACCTGGGGTTGTTAGTGGGTATGTCTTCTTTGTGCTGCAACTAGCGCACCGCGTTTGATTGAAGGAGAGTCCACATACACCTCCCTGGTGCAAGGATCATATAATAGGGATCCTTGTGGCAGCGAGGATCCCAAAACTACTGATACTGTTTTAAATAATTACTTTCAAGTGCAACTTTAATGAGTATTTGTAGAGTAATACTCTACAATCATGTCATGTCATCTACATTTAATTAAGAGATGTGTTATTTAAAGATATTGATAAATAAGACACACCATAAGAAAGCTATGTTATCCAGAAGTAACACACTATACCTATTGTTTTAAGGGGTTCCCTGGGAATGCAATCTATGTGGTTGAAATTGTGTGGACAGGCTAGTTGTATTTACACAGTAAAATTAGCCTTTCAAGCAACAATGATAACTACATGGCAAAATGAAAATATTACAAAAGTTCAACAAAACAGTCAAATATAATAAAAATACAATGTTTAAATGTAACTATAAATTAAACATAACAGAAACCCTGATTATAGTAATAAATTACTCCACATTGTATGCATGCATAGTATGCTAATGCCAAAGCAGCAGGACTTGCTGTCAGTTGCTGTCCTTGCTTGGGGCAGCATAGTTTTTTTGAGTAGTATTTTTCAGTCAGATGTGTTAATTCACTCAAGTGAAGAATGGTAATAGAACTGACTATTGCCTCAAACTTCTTACTTGGGGTTGGTACAATATTTTTTTCTCTTTAATTCTTCCCTATCAACCATCATGTCTCCATTCACTCATTTCATTCATATCTTTCGTCACATGATCCATCCATCATATTTTTCATCATCCTGTTTCTCTCCATCTGTCATATTTACCAATATTCTTGTTACGACAACCTCCATGGTGTAGGGGTATTGGGCTCGCTTTAAATCTAGTAGGTGGTGGGTTCAATCCCCTAGCCAGATAAAAAAAATTGTTGTGTAGATTCTAAGATTTCTTTCCGGGTCTAGTTGGCTGAAAAAGCCCTCCTTGCCTCAGAACTTGTGTTAAACTATTGGTCCCAATTGTTATAACATCAACTTTAACAATTGTATACCAGGAATTCGGCAGCAGAGTATCCTTGTATGTTACAACATAACACTGTGGTCACCAACATGCCAAGCATGGTGACTATGGAAAAATCCCTCCCTAAGGAGGAGGCCCATGTTCAGCAGTGGACATTATACAAGCTGATGATGATGATGATGGACCTGAAATTTTAAATTATTTTATAGGTTGGCTCAACAACAAGCACTGGAATTTCTGGGGGTGGTAGAGGCAGAATGGCAGCCATGATGCTTGCTAAGGCACAGCAAAAGCCAGGAGGTTAGTAAAATAATATCATGACTTTTTATTAACCAGAGCAAATAATGTTGTCCACAGTCCAATGTTATAAGAGTGAATGTTATTCATATAAGCCGCGCCAATAAAGAAACGAATCTAAAATGGCGTCCCTGAATGTCACTGACAGATGATAGGGTCAGCAAATAAAAAGAAAGATAGAAAGAAAGTTTGTTTATTGTATATGTAGGTAAAATACAATTGTTAGTTTTATGTGTTGAAATGTGTAACGTATACAAAAAGATACATAATCTTTCATAAAAATTAGAACTGTTTATTTGCTTACTTTTCTTTAGCATTTTTTACCTTAACCGCTCGCAAGTAAGTCGTTTTTTTCCGTTAGCTTTCTTTACGGATTTCTTTTTGCATGCAGTACGCGCCGTGTGTGACTAAGATATCAATAGTTTAGAGTGAGAGCGCATGATCGCCGCTGCCATTTTAGATTCGTTTCTTTATTGGCGCAGGTTATACCTATGTACTTAACCAATTTAGCTTATTTAGATACATTACACCTGAAAGAGAGAGATTAGCTATATTTTATTGGGGTTCACATTGAACTAAATATATTCAGAGGGGGAAAATTTTAATTATATAAGCGGCCGTAGCCCAATGGCTAGGGCGTCGGACGCGCCGGTTCGAACCCCACCCATTGCACTACCGACGTGAACCCACTCGAAACACAAGCATTTTAGGGTTAACAAGAATACTAGTAGACTGCAAAATTCTGCTAGTTCCCTTTAAAAAAAAAAAAAAAGACTTCTCCACTTTTAATTCGAACAGTTTAATGCTGTTTCTTTACGTATGAATGATATTAATAACAACAAATGACGCGCGCTCAATACGATGCTTTATGGTCGAGTGAGAGCGCGTTGCGGCCGCGTGATCCTCATGTCGTATGCGTGTGTGCGTGTCCGTGTGAGCACGTCGAGACTGCGCACACATGCTAGGCGTTGACACCACCCTTAGGAAGCTTTAGTTGCGAATACCAAAATAATATTTAAAATAGAAGCATAGATTACTATCCATCACTCATGTTTGTAGTATTTTATCCAGAGCATGCAACTAACAATGTAAAACCCGCGCTAGGTATCGCCTAGCCTATGCTGAGGTGGCGACTTTTTCGGCAGAACATGCAAGGCGTCTTATTGTTTTGTACATTAACTATGTTTGCTGTGTAATATATTGTGTGTTGTACTGAATACATGTATTTTCTTTCGTTCGAATTGGACAGTACATGACCATGTCATCTTTTTGGTATTATATGGTTAGGCCAAGCTCCTACTTACCTTTATCACTAATAGATGTTCTTGAATGTCAACCAATGATTATGACTTTAATGCTAAACATAATAATATTGTCTTACTTACCCATAGTTATAATAATGTTTTTTATTTTTAAGTACTACTAATCAAAGTAAGGGCAGGCTACAGAAAAATCGGACACTTCTATGAACATTTCTGATTTCCGTTATTTATTTTATTTCTAGCCCCACCAGTATTTTCTCCAGCATCTGACACTAGTCCAAGCCAACCGAAAGGTGCCGGTAGAGGAATAAAGCTATTACAACAATTGTAAGTTGCATTGCGTTTTTTATGTGAAGAAGACTTTATATTTAAGAATAAATCTAAGGAATGCATTGATTTAAATAATCAAATTATGCGACTTTACAGATGAAAGAATACTAAGTATTGAATTTACAAAATATTTTATAGTAAATAGTCAAGTAATTATTTAACTTGCAGGCAAGCTTCAAAATTGGCCGGTGCTGGTGATGCAACGAAACCTGCCGTGCAGCAAGTCACTGAGAAAATGGAGCAAATTTCTGTGTCAGAGGCTGAACAATCTTCGTCATCACAGCCTGCTAAAAATAAGTATTTCGTAAGTAATAATATATTTATAAGTAATTATGATAGTCAATCTATTGATATATAGACAATCCAGACAACATAAACTATTACAATTAGTAACAGGACATTTGGAAAAAATATCCTATCCTATCCAAGATAAGCAAAAAAAATCCCTAAAGGAGTGGAATCTGTTATTAAAGTTTGTTGCGGGAAAAAGCTATATGATTTTTTTTTACATATCCAGAGTATAAATGACCATTTTAAATATTGAATATTTAAAACTTATATTTTAATGTCCCAGGTATACATAATAAATTATATATATTCTTTTTATTAATTATGTAAATATGTTCTGTTATCACTAATAAAAAATAATATCATGGAATGTTATATTCCAGCGAGAAGTAAAAGATACCCCGCCAGTATCAAAACTTGGCTCCAGCGGCACCCCTGTCAATGTCACTGCCAACTTCATATACCTGAACTTTGAAGAGAACAATGTGTATGAATATGAAGTTAAGTATACTCCCGATCAAGACTACAAGAATTTACGCTTCAAACTACTTAGTGGTATGTATGACACCTTATACATATTATTATGTAAGAGGTTTCTAAAATATATTCCATTCCTTAAACAGTATATACCGATTATGTCTAGTTATTGTTTGTCAAGAAATTTAATAAATAATATAAACATTTATTTTGATATACCAAAAGAAAAATAATATTGAAATACATGTTTTTTTTCAATAAAGTGGTGCCTCAGTTAGTAGCTGTGCTGTAACCACTTCTCAGTAAATTTTGGAGCCTCACCTCACGCTTGTACTATGCGTAATGTAATTTTTTATTATGTAAAAGCCATTTGGGTAAAAACAATTTATTATTTCAAAGAAATTATTTCACTAACGTAATCACACTGTCTACTGTTAACAGGATGATATATTTTTGGAACCACCTTATGTATTCTTTTTGTTTATTTCAAAGACAACTCGCGCACTAGGGGGCGCTTTTACCAACACATAAATCATGAATATAGTAAATCCATACTCAGAACAACTATCCATGATTTGTACAAATAAGAATCAAACCCAGGTATAAGAAACTATTATAGAGACAATGGTGCAGTCAAAAGTCATGCTATTTTTAAACATTATAAAACTCGGGGAAAATTTATTCAACTATTAATATAATTAAAATATATTTATGCAGAATTCTAATTCAGATTGAAAAAGAAAACTGCATGAGAATTCTATCTTTCCTGAAATCTGTAAATTCCAGTAACTGTTGATTTTTTTACAGAACACAGTCATTTTTTCAAAGATAAGACGTTTGATGGTACAACATTGTATGTCCCTCGCCAATTACCAGATGAAGCACTCAACTTGGTGTCCACAAATCCAAATGACAACAGCAAAGTCAAAATATCGGTAAATAATAACATCTTATACTTTAATATACCATAATTAATAAGAAGCAATACTCTCCTTTCCGCGCTCAGAAAATGTAATGACATTAAAAATGTCATAATATAAAACATATGTAGACATATTTTGTAGTAGTCTTAGTAGGTTTAAAAATGCCATTTCTGTTATGTAAGCTTGGTCAATTCCAATTTTGATGTTTCCTTCTCAAGTATTGAGAAAAAAAAATAGTTTAAGGCTAAGAACTCATGGAGTGGTTTTCACCCGCGACCGCCGCGATTGTGGGCCCGCAGCTTCTGTAGGATGTAGATTTATAATTAACAAATTAAGAGCGAAATTTAGCGGGTCCCGCGGCACAGGCATATTTTTGTTTTTTCTGAAGCCCTTTTGTTCGTCACATAGTATGTGATATTTTGTTAAGAAGTTGTCAAGAGCTTCATAGATAATTTTCTCTATGATCTTTGAGAATATGGAAATACGAGCAATTGGCCTATAGTTTACCATTTCATCTTTATAATTTTTTTTATATACTGGTATGACTATTATGGTTTTAAGACTTTCTGGAAATACGCCAGACTGTATGCTTACATTAATTGCATTAGACATGATTACGTAATTCATAATTACCATGTCATTTCAAATGAAAATCACAAAGTAGGTACCTAATACGACTTTGTGATTTCTTAGAATGTTTTGGTCTAAGCATAAAAAATATTGTAAGTTACACTTGGTATAGCCATATTTAAGTATTAAAATGTATCATATACCTTTTTTTTTAATTTTGAAGATTAAAAAAAAAAATCGCAAGTGGTGCCGCAATATTAAGTATGTCAAAAATTCACAAATAAATAGTACTATAACAGTGTGCAAGGATATAACGGCCAACCTTGCGATTCCAGAGATATACTCATTTTTCATGTCAGCTCCATACATTTTTTTCTTATAAAAATTATAACTCTTCCATTTGTGCACACAATTACTTCATATGACATTTTATAGAACAGTAATGATCAGCAGAAGTAATTTCCAGCAAAAAAAAAATAACATTTAAGAAATCGAGATCCTATGTCTTCTACAGCCGATTTTCGATCCACCGTGCGGTGGGTAACCGGTCTTGCGATCATCGTAAGACTTCTTTGTTTATATATATTTTATTCCCATCAACGATTATAATAAGAGTAGACAGCATATTCATATCAACAAATGTTATAACTCCTGTTTTTTTTACAGATAATGTTCCGTAGGACACGAAAGCTGAGTGAAATGATACACATCTACAATGTTATATTCAAATGTATCATGAAGGATTTGCAGATGGTACGGTTTGGTCGCAATCACTTCAATGAGCATGCGGCTATACAAATACCACAGCATAAGTTGGAGGTTTGGCCAGGGTATGTGTACAAAACATTTAATATTGAGATTATAAATGAGTACTAGCGACCCGCCCCGGCTCCGCACGGGCGCAATGCTGATGTATTATACATATAAACCTTCCTCTTGAATCACTCTATCTATTAAAAAAAACCGCATCAAAATCCGTTGCGTAGTTTTAAAGATTTATGCATACATAGGGATATAGAGACAGAGAAAGCGACTTTGTTTTATACTATGTAGTGATATGATGGAAGAAAATAAATGCTTAAATTCTGAAATACTAGTGATTCTATAAAAAGGAAAATGATAAAAAGCTTATTACAGTAATACCCCGACTTACGCTACCCCGACTTACTTGAATTCGGAGATACGCGGTTTTTATTTTTGATCACCACGCGCATAACTTGCAGTAACCGAACACGCCGTTCAGTTTACTGCAAGTTAAACTGCTAACTGCTAACCTAACCTAACATGAAATGAAAAACACTGTCTTTTGGAGTGTAAACTAAATATTATCATTATAACCTTAAGGGGACTTTAAAACTAAAATAAAAAAAATTAATTATAATTAGCAATTATATTTGATCGAACCAAATAATAAGTGAAAATCTTTCTATTTTAATTCAGAGGTTACGGTATTATTGCTTAGATGGAAACCATGTAAGAATTATGGTGTGATAATGTAAAGATAAATTATAATTTAACGTATTATTAACCATGTTTCTTCTGATCTATTGTTTTTTTTAGACTCTGGTCCCGATTACACAAACATTATATGTATTTATAGGGAAAGTTGAACCCCGACTTACGCGAATTCGACTTACACGGCTATCCCGTGGTCCCACCTATCGCGTAAGTCCGGGGTATTACTGTACTAATATTGCTTCTAAGATAGGTTTTTTTTTATGTCCACATTCAGAAAACTATTAGCGGATAGGTTGTGAGGCGGTTATCTTGGTGGGTGTGCTCTCCAGTGAGGGCACTACCCTTGTTGAAGGGTTTTTTTTTTTTTTTTTTTCGGACGGACATTATGTAGTTAGCCCTGAGGCTTTTGCTACTTCACCGGGCATAAAGTCGAGCAGAGCTCCAGCCTAGATAAATGGTTTAAACACTACAAACTAAGCAACCTGCGCAAGAGGGCGTCCCCTGTGGGACTTGGACCTCGGCTCAGGGCGGTCGCTGACTTATAATAACTAGTATAAAGCGGTATCGGCCGCGAAGAGTGCCAGATGGGCCTTCTTGGGTTTCGGGATGTCACTTGTGTAAAGCGAGAACAGGAGTGGCGAAAGTACTGAGCCTTGTGGCACCCCTGCTTGGATCGGGTGAGGAGAAGAGTAATCTCCTTTAATACACGATACCTAAAGGTTCTCCCCGAGAGGTAGTCTCGTATGATGTACACGAGACGGTCCGGCACTTTGAGTTGGTAGAGCTTATAAATTAAGCCATTGTGCCAGACTTTGTCGAACGCTATAGCTACGTCAAAGAAGAGTGCTCCAGTATGACATTTGTGTTTGCCTGATTTAACAAGGATGTGTTCAACAATGCGGTGCACTTGGTGAACACAAGAGTGTTTGGCTCGAAAACCAAACTGCTCATCTGGAAGAAGGTTATTATTCATAGTGAATGTTAGTAGTCGGGCATATATTATGCGCTCGTAAAGTTTTCCCAATGATTTGAGAAGACTTATAGGGCGACCTTGTTGAAGGAAGCTACATTCTATCGTGCAGCTTCAAGATGGCATGCCTCTTCAGGCGATTAGTTTCTAAGATAGGAAGAGATAGGAATATACTTTATAAAAATTGTTATAGAGATGTGTATTACACAGCAATGCTTTTCTTCCAAAAATGCCTTTTTATTTTAATAGAAGACACTAGATATGTTTATCAGTCTAAATCAGTGTAAATTATTACCGTATCGTATATTATTAATTCAAATTTCAATGATAATGATGATGATGTTAATAGATTGAAATTATATAATAGACTAGCTTCCCGCGCGCTTTTTCATCTACGTAGTTCCCGTTCTCATGGAAACAACATTAAATACATCTTTATATTACTCCTGGATGACATAGCTTTCTAATAGTTATTTCTTTTTAAATTGGCCCCATAATTCTGGAGTCTATACAATGCGAACAAACAAACCAACAATATAATCTTTCTCTTTATAATATTAGTATAGATTGACTGTCTCGTTGACCTAGCAAGATCATGAGTCGGGAAAGTTATGATATCTCACCGGTCGTGAAGATATCCTTCCTTACCTTAACCTTCCCACCGAATTAGGAAAGTAAAAAAGAAATAAACACAGCGCAGATGGCCAATCCCCTCAGTTATAGCCATGGCAGCTGATATCAGTCGACCGGAATTGTGTGTTGTACACATATATTAATTATGACAAAAAATAATAAATTACTAATATATATTTATATTCCAGATATGTGACAGCAGTAGACGAATATGAGGGTGGTTTGATGTTGACACTAGACTCCACACATCGAGTGTTACGAACACAATCAGTACTATCATTCATCAAAGAGACGGTACAATCAGAAGGCGCTAATTGGAAGCGAGCCATAGCAGAGAGATTAGTCGGATGTTCCGTTATGACTACGTATAATAAGAAACTATTTAGGTAAGTTTGAATTTATATAATCAATATAGAATACTACAGGTAAGTAAAACATTTGAAATGTGTAAAATATTATTACTTATAAAAAAAGAGGGTTCTAGTTTTTTGGTAGTGTTTCCCAGTAGTCACGCACTGCACGGTAGGGAAAAAAATATGACGATTCCAAATAAATGTAACCATTTTTATGTATATTTGACTTTGACTTTGAATGTATGAATAAATTATAATTATTATCTAAACTAGCTGCTGCTTTTGTATGCGTTAAATATTTTATATATATATTTTATAAGTTATCTAACAATGAAAGTCTCGTCCAAAACGGGACCATTTGGATATTAGGCACAATATATGATTAAATAAACAGTCAGATAACATAAATGGTAACATATGTTATATAGTATTATACTCTATTTCGAAATTGAGATTAATAAAATTCGACCACCGGCAGGATTCGAACCTGCATCCTGGGTAAAGCCCCCAATGCCTTAACCAATTAGGCTACGGTGGAACCCTACCGATCATCGAAATTTATTAATCTCTTTGTAACACGTCTCTAAGGGGGACGGTAGCGCCATCTATCGGTAATGATCCGCATTATTTGACGCGGAGTATAATACTAGTAGTATTATACTCCGCGTCAAATAAGAAGTTTATAAACCTAAGTCCTGTTAAAATTGGTCCAGCCGTTACTGGATTAGCCGTAAGAGAACAAAGAGGCAGACATTCTTATAAATTATTGTTTTCGATACAAGTACCCTATATATATATTATTTTTCCAATACGCAAAGACACTTAAAATTATTTATTTGCAAAGGTTTAGCCAAATTCGAAATGCAATTAATGTCAAAAGTACAAGGTTCTCATCGTCATCAGCCCGTATCTTAACTTCCACTGCTGATCATGGGTCTCCTCCCGAAGGAGGGTATTTGCCATAGTCATTACGCTTGGCAGGCGGGTTGGTGACCGCAGTATTATGTTGTACCACACAAGGAAACGCTGCGGCCCGTTCCTTGATAAACGATTATTATAGATGATGTTATAATAATCGGGACCATCGGCTTAACGTGCTTTCCTTGGCACGGAGGGTAGTCCCTCAACCAACCAGACCTAGAAAGAAATCTTAGAATTTACACAAAGATTTCCCGTCCGTCGTGGGGATCGAACCCACGACCTCCAAGATTTAAAGCGAGCTAAATACCGCTACGCTACGGAGTTTGTCACAAGATTGTACACTTATAAAACTTTAAAAAAATACATTTTCTATTTTTTTCACTTTGTCCATATTACTTATGCTATTACTTTTTTTTGCAGGGTAGATAGTATAGATGACACAATGACACCTAGATCAACATTCCAGAAGCTAGTTAATGGCCAGCCAGTAGATATTAGTTTTATAGATTACTATAAGGCTAACTACGGTATTGACATTAAAGATTGGGATCAACCATTGCTTATATCCAGGTAACAAATTCAATTATTTCAATTCATTCAATTATCATCCTGGCTATGTCCACTGTTGGACATTGGTCTCCCAAAGGGGCCTTTGTCATTACTATACTTGGCGGCTATGTCAAATCTAATAAAAAAATACAAAATATCTAGTGTTAATTTCGCTTAAAAAATGTATCTGGGATGCACTTTTTGTACTGCCCTCCCGCCCGTAAACTCAGCTTTTAATTGTAACGCTTGAGTCTATTAATTACTCTATAGCAGGGGTCCCCGAATTTTGAAGCTATAATAATTTTTTCTATATGTTCCAAGGGCCAAAGCAGTTTTATTTTTTTCGGCCTTAACGATACTCGTATTAGCAACAGTAACAACAATAAAATATTGTCGGCCGCAAGCCAAAATTATGACATGCTGTTAAGATGTCGCGGGCCGGTTTGATGGCACTTCGCTTCGCTCTATAGCTCTATAGCGAAGCATAGTGGGAGGCGGTTTGGTGATGAAAGTATCATTTTTAATATACAATTATCAAAGATCATGTTATAACCGAGACAAACGACTGAATAAGCTTTCCAAGGAAGGGTAAACTTTCAACAAATCATATCCGAAATATATCTTTAATTTTTATGGCAAACTTTCCCAGTCCTGGAATCGAACTTACGTACCAAGAATCAAGGAGAGATTTAGTCCTCCAGGCTATATAGAAGTTGGTTTATTATGGCTTAGTTGGTCCACATTACTAAATATCTTTCATTCTAAATTACGTTTTAGGGAATCGAAGCTGATGCCAGGCAGTGAGAAACCAACGGATTACATGATTTGCTTGATCCCTGAGTTATGTCAGTTGACGGGTCTTACTGATGACCAACGCAGTAACTTTAGACTGATGAAGGATGTCGCTACTTATACAAGAATAACTCCCAACCAACGGCATTCTGCGTTTAAAAAGGTAACTTGCTAGTTATTTTAAGATTAAGGGTTGAATCTTAATTTATTGAGTTCATTTACACTAACGAAAACAAAGACTCAATCAATGTATTTATTGTGGATCATAGGTACATACAAAGAGTCAATCAATCAATCAATGTGTTTATTGTGGATCATAGGTACATACAAAGAGTCAATCAATCAATCAATCAATGTGTTTATTGTGGATCATAGGTACATACAAAGAGTCAATCAATCAATCAATGTGTTTATTGTGGATCATAGGTACATACAAAGAGTCAATCAATCAATCAATGTGTTTATTGTGGATCATAGGTACATACAAAGAGTCAATCAATCAATCAATGTGTTTATTGTGGATCATAGGTACCAAAAATTGGTACAGGTGTTCTGCAATACATTTGATCGGCTAATTAAATTATAATTTATATTGTATGTCTAAAAGACATACAATATAAATTATAATTAAAAAAAATAACATTACATATTAATCAATTAGGAGAAAGAGACAGAATACAATATAGGTCAGTCAAAGATCTTTAAATTAATAGCGTGCGGAGCTGAATTCAACACGACATTGATCAAAATAAAATATCATTTAAATAGACTTGCCCGATAATTTTTTTTTAAACAATATTAATATTTATCGACTATTTTTGTTGGTCATGAAGATTCTTTTTAAATAACCTAATTTCTGAATCAAGACTATTGGGATTAAATTAATTACCAGAGTCTAGGCCTACCTTTACTTTATCAGCATGTTTACGTCCACTGTTGAAAATGAGCTACTTATTTAACAGATCTTGGCAAACCAGGATCGTTGAGGGATATTGCCGTAATCACCACGCTTGGCAGGCGGATTAGTGATTGCAGTTACATGGAGTATCTTTGAGTTGATAGATGCTGCTGCCCTTAGACGCCCATGGGAAGACATGAGGTGGTCTATTCTAAGTTGGTAATCACACGGCGCCTTGGACGACCTTTTATTATGAGGCTATTGTCTATTCATATATCTTTACAATATATATTGGCTACATATATTGATAGTATATATTCACAGCAGCATTGTTTTTTGTTTGCAACAAGCCAATGTTAAGCTTAAATATAGTAGGGTCATGTACGATACAGACCGGCTCGTATCGGTATGGGCCGGTGTTTTAGAGGAAAATGATATGCGTAATCAAGAATTACAGTTTATATTTCTTCCACATTTACAATCCGCGAAGGTTTGACGGCTCCCTGCGGACGAATTGTTTCTTTTTACACATTTCATTTTCCTTTACCGCAATCAAGATTCAATATTTATTTATTCAATTTATTAAATTCATTTCTTCCATAACAATAATCATATTTTATTTCCCTACCGTGCAGTGTGTGACGTGGTGACTACTGCCGTGAAACACTAACCGGTCTGAATCGTACCTAAGTCTTCAATTTGAGACTTACTAATGCCAAAATGTGTTTATTCTTACAGTACATTCAATCAGTATTGAACAATGATACTGCCAAAAGCCGTTTATCTGGATGGGGTCTCAGTATCGCTAAAGAAACTATTGACATAACTGCGCGCACTTTACAACCGGAAACACTGCACTTTGGAAACAATGTTAAAGTTCCTGGTAAACCAAACGCTGAATGGAATGGTGAAGTAACCAGAAATGCTGTGATGCAAGCTGTAGATATTATTAAATGGGTCCTTTTGTATACGGACAGAGATAAACAAGTAGCTAAGGTGAGTTACATGCCTGAACGAAAAATTTAACTTAATTAGCCACAGAAATACTGTTTTGATTTTTTTTTATTGATCAGTGTTACGTAAAATCTGAACAATAATTAGAATTTATATAATTGGTCACATTTTTGAGATATTTTCTTGTAAACATGTAATAATATGCTGATTTGGCTATATTTTCAAATTTTTTAGAATGGTTAAATATTTTTATTAATGAAAATAACAATTACCTATAGTTGATATAAGTCCAAAATGTATTTACAATAGTCGCTTTAGGACGTAGATCACCATAATTAAGCTTCCCTAAAAGTCAATATCCCGCAACCTCCTTACTAATGTACCTTAACCATCTTGCGCATGTTTGAAACCATTATTAATGACAAAAATCTTGCTAGTCTTGCCAGGTGAAGAAGTAGAACAGTCCTCGCAATAAAAAGAACTCGCAATAAATATATTATTGGTCTCCCACGCTCTCCCAAGTACCGTGCTACAATAGGCTCCGTAAATGCGGCAACTCAATACTGTAGGCATTGTACCGATGGTATGTGATCCCGATGTCTTCATTTCTTGTAGCGTTATTTTTATACAGATTACAACCCAAACTGGCATATTACTACGATTATAACCAAAATTTAATAAAATTTTCAAAAAGTGACAGGCTCGGGAACGCCTTTTTTTTGCTGCATTTATCAAGTACGACGGCGGTATCTAGTGCCATATCTTGTAATCAAAGTTTAATTGTTAATATTCCAGGATTTCTTAGAAACACTCAAGCGTTCGTGCCGTCCTATGGGTATAAACGTATCTGAACCAGAAATGATTCGGCTCCCAAACGACCGTACCGAATCATATGTGATGGCATTGAAGAAAACTATCACTTCGAACATTCAGCTGGTGGTTGCTATTTGTCCAACGGCTCGGGATGATAGATATGGTGCTATTAAGAAAATCTGTTGTGCTGATAATCCTGTACCTTCGCAGGTTTGTTAATGAATATCTACTCATATATAAAGATGAAGAGTTGCTTTACCGCATTAATCTCAGGAACTACTGGTCCGAATAGTAAAATTATTTCAGTGTTAGATATCCAATTTATCGAGAAAGGCTATAGAATATATTTAATTATGAAGTTCTTACCGGAACAAGAGTTCTGCGGGTGAAACAGTAAAGCTAGTCGATAATAATTGAAATGCATATAATTTTCGGTCGTTCCTGCTCGAAATCGATAAGCAGTCTTATTGTTCAGCAGTGGACGACGACAGGCTGAAATTATGATAATTTTCGGTGTTTTTAAAAGTCCCACGAGATATTTTCTCTTTAGCGGTATAAGTCTTGTTTTAAGCCTCTGAGTTCGTCGTGGGTTCGATCCCCAAGCCAGGCAAGAAATCTTTGTGTAATCTAAGATTTCTTATTGGGTCTGGTTGGTGTAAGGATTATTCTCCGTGCCTCGGAACTCCCCTTAAACCATTGGTCCCGACTGTTATAACATCATCTATGACCAAAGAATACCAGGTAATGAGCAACGGTGTTTACCTGTGTATATACTGCGGCCACAAACCCGGCGCCAAGCGCGGCGACTATGGTGAGACCCTCCCGAGAGAGGAGGCACAGGTTCATCAGTGGACGATGTACAGGCTGATGGTGATGATATTTTTATTTTATAGTATAGTTGTTTAAAAATACAGCGTTTGGCTTGTTTGTAAAAAGTATCTATCTATAATGTTGTACAAAATGTCATGAATATGAAAGTTAGGTTTTATAGATGCTTCTTACTCCTGACTTACTGATCAGGTTATTCATTTATCATTCATCAGGAGTTTAAAATGGGGCATTAGGTTACAAATTGGCGTACACATAGTAATAACCTTAGGCTAGAAAAAAATACCTATTATATTTATCATACTACATTGTTTTCGAAATTTAACCTTATTAACGTAAGTTCAAGAAGTGTAAGAAAAATATTATTGAAAATTAAAATGTTATAATATAACAGACCCCAAAGCTCTCAAGACGGACTGTTACTTCTAATATTAAAAAAAAGATGAGTATTAACTCTAAAATAACATTAGTTTCATTAGATTGCTTATTTGCAATTATTTTACTTTACAGGTTATAAACGCGCGTACTCTAATGAACCAGAACAAAATTCGATCTATTACTCAGAAGATTTTGCTACAAATTAATTGTAAACTCGGTGGTACGTTGTGGAACATCGCTATACCGTACAAAACCGCTATGGTCATAGGCATTGATTCTCATCACGATGCTAGTCGGAAAAAGCAGAGTGTGTGCGGTAAGTGCTCTTATATTTACACTTAAGAAAAAACTTCAATATCATGGCATTGATGTTTTAACACTACATATGTATGACAGTAATGGTAACTTTTCAGTAGAGTAAAAACTATACTATTTTTCATAGAAAGATTGTGAAGGACAAGGGCAAAAAAAAAATGATAGAAAAACATAATATTAACAAATCTGTTGTGTATACTGTTCTTGCCCGATAATAACAAATCTCACTCTGATGATGGCTAGAAGAAAACTCACAAATGAGTTAAGCTCAACATTGTACATCATCTGTAATAGTTGTACTTTCAAAAGTTATTTTCATGTGTGCAATAAAGAATAAACAAATAAATATTGATTTTATTGTATCACACACATTCAGAATGGAACAGTTAAATATTCTAACACCACGTATATCAGAAATAGTAACTTTCAGGAGAGTGAAAACTATACTATTTTACATAGATCGATTATGTAGGACAAGGCCAAAAATAAAAAATATTTTATAACAAAACAAAATATAAATTTTATTGTACATGGCATACAGAACGGAACAGTTAATAATTCAGAATATACTTAATTGTCAAGATTAGAATTTTTGAAAGAACTTTATAAAATATATTGCATTCACCAACAGATTGGTTTTCTTATTTATAATACATATCCGGTTGTCCTCACGATTTGTCATCATAGGATATGTCCGACTAGTTTCCCGGCGCCGCGCCGTTGAGTCGACTACTCCTTGAGAACGGACCTCGGGATGGTCTCGAAACTAGTCGGACATATCCGATGATGACGAATCGTGAGTACAACCGAATAGTTATTATAAATATGTTTATTATTGTATACCACTCACGAAAGTGAAACTTTATTTTATACGTAAGATTGGTTTTCTGATACATACATAATATATACATATATACACAATCACGCCTCTTTCCCATAGGGGTAGGCAGAAACCACTTGCTACGATTTTGACACACCACTTTCTCCATTCATTAATCTCCTCATAAAATTCCTGAATTCATCTTATGCTCTAGCAAATAGCATCGAAATGCAGTATTCATTAAAAATTACTTAGTGATGTTAGAACTTCAATATTTCACTCAATATGTTTAAATATATGATAAATCAATTGACATCATGCCGTTTAAAAAATTAACAAACACACAAATGTTTGTATAATGTTTATTATTCCAGCTTTCATCGCATCGTATAATCAGACAATGACCCATTGGTATTCCAAGGCGGTGTTCCAAGACCGCGGCCAGGAAATAGTGGACTCCCTCAAGGCTTGTCTGGTAGACTCGCTCAAGCATTACATTCGAGCTAATGCTAGATTACCGGACCGGATCATAATTTATAGGTAAAATATTGATTAATTATTTATTTATTTTAATAAGTATATTAGAATGTAAATTTTAAAGGATTTGTATTATTGTATAAAATTAAATCAAAAACTACTGGACGCATTTCGATCATTCTTTCACAATTAGAATGCTACATTATCCCTGACTTAAATAGGTTATATTTCATTATGAAGTTCGTACGGAAATTGGGAGTTAACTACGAATGACATTTAAAATGCATTTTAATATGGTATGTAACCAATAAACATTGAAAGTAACATAGCTGATGAAATACAAGTGCTAAATGTACTTACTCTACTGCAATAGGCGTCATGTTATTATTATTTATATAATAGAAACAGTTGAAGCTTTATGTTGATCCACATTTATATACAAAACTAGATTTTACCCTCGTTTCGCATTGAAGCCAATGTCCCTATGGTATTTCTAATACCTGCAAGAATGTGTACGGAGTTTCATGGTGAGTCAGTAGTTTTCGCGTGAAAGCGTAATAAATAAACTAACATTTACATTTACAAACTTTTGCCATTTTATGTTTCTTTTTTTAAATAATTGATACCATTACACATATCAACACTGTTAAGCATTCGTGTGTTAACGTGGGTTAACACACGAATGCTTAACAGTGTTGATATGTACCAAGCTAAATTTGAGTAATGAGCCGTTAAAGTTTTAAACTAAATACAAACCTTCATATAGGAAATAAGCGATAACCATTTTTGTACTCTAGAATACTCAGCAATTATTTTCAATAAAAAAATGGATTGCACCATAGCAAACGTCAAAAGCGTCAGACTGCATTCATAACTCAATATCCGTTTTTTGTGGGTTAACACACCAATGCTTAACAGCGTCCGTATGTTATGTGTGTAAAAAAATGTAGGTATATTATAATTCTAATATTTGTCTTTATTTCTAATCAGGGACGGCGTCGGCGACGGGCAACTTAAATTAGTCCAACAATATGAAATCCCACAACTAAAAATCAGTTTGTCGGTAATGGGCCAGGAATACCAGCCGTCGTTAACATACATAGTCGTTCAGAAACGTATTAACACAAGAATATTTGCGAAGGCTGGCAGCGGATTTGAGAATCCCAATCCGGGAACTGTCGTGGATCATGCAATAACAAGACGTGATTGGTAAGTAGATGCTACGGCTTGCATGTTTAATTTGTTCATTAGTAAAGTCAATAAATATGAAGTTACGCAATACTTTAAAAAAATAAACATACATATAAATTAGTTTAGATTTGGTAGTAAATATCAGGTTATAAATAAGCCTACCATACAGGCAAAACATTTGATTAAGATTCTAGATATTACCTTGTAGTAAAAAAAGATCGGTCAGCAGCAAAAACAAACTTGTATAAAAATATTAGCAAAGATTTTATCATTAAACAGACACACATATCAATATAATTAAACAAACAAACGACTGCTACAACATTAACGTCAATATTATAATACCTAGGATAATGTAAGCATTAATTACTTACATTATTCTATAGTATTAATAAGCTTATCTAAATTATATCTGAACAATATAAAAAGTTTAAGTAAGAAATTGCTCTAGAATCCTGGTGGTCAGGACTCGATCTCCACCTCAGTCAATTACTTGCGTGGTATATGGATAGTTGTTTTGATAAGCTTGCAAATTTCCAGTGAATTATACGATGCAGGGATTTATTTCGCTAGTATTAATATAATAACACTAATTTCAGGTACGACTTCCTAATAGTATCTCAAAAGGTGAACCAAGGTACCGTTACCCCAACACACTATGTTGTAGTCCATGACGATAGTGATATGACGCCGGATCAATGTCAACGATTGACATATAAACTATGCCATTTGTACTACAACTGGCCCGGGACTGTCCGAGTACCGGCGCCGTGCCAATACGCACATAAATTAGCCTATCTTGTAGGACAAAGTGTGAATCAGCAACCTTCGGACGTTTTGTCCGATAGATTATTCTTCTTGTAAATTGTAGTACAAATGTTTGAGTGTAATTTATTGACGATGGGCGTGGCTTATTAAAAATACAACTTATAGATTGTTTTTTGAAAAGCAGGTCCAATGCGGAATGATACGTCCGTAATTTCAGTTGATTTGAATTAAAGAAGTATGGTGTAGCACACAGATAATGTTTACAACCAAAAACAAATAATAGAATTAAAAATAATTCTAATACAAAATAAGATTTTTTTTTTCTGTAATGGAATTCGATAGGTACACACGATATTTCATATAAGCTAGCACATGAAGCTAAATAATCAAAGATACAATTGATGGATGATGCTTATTGACCATTGATTAATGAATAAGCTAATTAATTGTGCTATTTTAATTATTTGTTTATTATTATTATTAAGAGCCTACGTTGTCCCACTGCAGGGCAAAGGCCTCCCTTCCCTCCTTCCATCTCTCACGATGTGATGCGATTGTTTAATGCCTTAAATTTATGCTGGAAAAATCTATTATCCCAATACATTCATAATATTGAATGTTCTTCATTCACAGCAATGCTTTGCTCGCAACGAATTTAATCAGAAAGAAAATAGTTGGAGTTTTAATATACTTTCATCATATCTCACTGGTAGAATAATCAACTAGTTATAAGTACTTCGGTTCTTTGTGAGATTTGTTGTATAATATTTTAAAAAGCTCTAAAGCTATCTAATTATTATTATTGTACTCTTTCTATTTTATATGTTTTGGCTCTTATACACTTCTTTCATGTTTACTTCATGATTGTTCTATTTCGTTCCAAAGTTAATATTTCTATATTAATCACTACAAAGTATAAAATAAGGTCGCTTCCCGCTGTCTGTCCGTCCCTATGTATGCTTAGATCTTTAAAACTACACAACGGATTTTGATGCGGATTTTTAATAGATAGAGTGTATCCATACATCAGCATTGAACCCGTGCGAAGCCGGGGCGGGTCACTAGTTAATGATAATAATAAGTTTTGATTTTAAATTAATTAATTTTTATTGATTCTTAATCTTAATCAAATTGATAAAATTAGATACGCTAATATTTGTGATTGATTGTTTTTTTTTTGTTATAATAATTAATAAGGACGGTAAGGCACTGTATGCTCCTACATAAAAGAAATACTAATCTGTATATTGTGCTTGTCCGATTATAACTTCTCTATTGAAAATTCTGAACGTGAAAAAACTGCTTTGTGAACTAGCACACGAAGGATATCCATTTAATATAGCTGGAGCCCAGCCAGCCTTTATGTCCGGTGAAGTAGCAAAAGCCTCGTGGCTAATCACATTATTGTCCATGCGAAAAAGCACACGAAAGTTTTCGTACCTTTAAGTTTAAAACAGTTGAGTGTTTTTTTTCTTCTTTAAATGTGACCGCGTTTAATCTTTAATTTATTATTGTGACTTAAAACTCCTTTTAAATAATAAAAATTGGAAACGGGGCGCCAAAAAGGAATCGCTGAATTTATTGACCTATCCTTGAGTAGGTTTTAGTAAATATTGGCTATTTGTTCCAATAAATGTAGCTTGTTTTGTAATGTTTAGTTAGACTGCGCAACAAGCGGTAACCATCGTAACAATTTCTTACTAATATGTTACTGAATATCATCGCCAAGATATACTGCATTAATTATATATCGCAGTGTGGTTGCCGGATTAGAATACACCACAGTTATATGGTTGTCGTAACGGGCGACTTAAGGTCATACAGCCGATGGATGGGCAGTAATATCAAAAATACTTCCATCTTACTGCAATTATCAATCAAGAGTGGTGATGACCCTGACTTGCTCAGGTCTGTTAAAGAGGAGGCTTATGTTCAGCAGTGGACGTAATCGGGCTGATAAAGTTATTAAAGAAAAAAACTTGCTTTTTAATTCAAATTATTGTCATACGACTAAGCCACGCACATTGTCAATTAAATTACTTTATATGAATCTAATGAGAAGTATTTTCCTGTGTTATTTTAAGGCATTTTTATTGTTAATTAATAATTGATATACAATAATCTTCAGGCCTATATGTTAAATGGGCATGGATACTACAAAAATCTATTTAGTCCGTCTGTAGACTACCAAACAATATTCAACACTTATTTTGTTTTCGTTCCGCAAAAAAAATAACGAAGATACAGACAGCGCGTTCAAATTTTGTATGACGTCACTTCTTGGTACAATTTACACCTAATATTGACGTCACAAGCCCGCTTGAACTTTATAGTTTGTTTTTGCTCTGTATCTTCGTGAATTTTTATTGATTTGATAAATAAAAAAATACGTGACCAATATTTTTTAGTAATCTAACTGGCGGTCTAAATAGATTTTAATAGTCTGCATGCCCATCAGGCTCTGTAGCATATATAACTGGAATGTCTTTATAGAGTAATATTGGTATGTCTTATGTTATATGTACTTTAAGTTCATAGACTGTGATGATGCCTATATATTATTTGTAAGTTTTGTTACTTATTTCCTATCTTAAGTTACTTTGTTAAAATGTTTAGTATAAATAACTTTTAAGCTGACAAAAATATATCATATATTTTAAATATGGCGCCACAAATTCTATGTCAATTTAGTTTTAAGTGTTGTTTTCTACCAAATTAGTTGGTAATGTTCAGTATACAAATGTATGCAATTAATTATAATTGCATTTCTTGTTGTTTTTTATGTGTAAAATAAATTTACTCATACATTTTTCTTATCCTGAGTTCTTATTTTAAAAAGCCTATCTGTAATAGAAAATCGACATACTTAAACTCAAATCCTAAACAAAAAAACTTAAAAATTAAGGTTATTTTTTTTTTGTTTAGAATTAGCTAAAGCTTTTAATATAAAGTTAATTATAGTATTAGATGTAACTGATGACATTATAAGAAACATTAATCAATGCACGCCTCTTTCCTATAAGGGTAGGCAGAGATACATTCGCCTCCACATTCATTAATAGTCGCATTCATATCTTTCTGTTTAGGATACTTCTGACCTGGCCTTTCGTACGAACATCTCCGATGTGAACGATTTGAATGTGGAACGTCCGCTTTGGGCTTCCTCTTTCATCACTTTCGTTTATATTCTCCCTATAAATTATAAGATGCATATAAGTACCGATTAGTTTGTATTGCGCACTTATTGTTGTTAAAAAAGTAAAATTATATAAAAGGATACGTGGTAAAAATTATTATAGTTATTCTTGATCATATGAACAGTTACTCTCATTCATCTCACTAAAGTTTTTGTAAACATGTAACATTAAGAGTAATATAAGTATTATTGTGCCTTAATTATTATATACTCAAAACTTTCAGACTGATAGAGTAATATGCGATTCTAACTTAACCATTTGTAAATTCATCATAAGAAAAAATCATTTTTCTAAGAAGTGTGCTATATCATTGTATTCAAACTTTCGTGAGTGGTACACATAAAATATTTTATATTAACTATCCGGTTGTACTCACGGTTTGTCATCATCGGATATGTCCGACTAGTTTCGAGACTATCCCTACTCCTACTCCTTGAGAATGGACCTCGGTCCATTCTCAAGGAGTAGTCGGACACATCCGATGAGTACAACCGGATAGTTAATATAAAATATCATGGTATGTTTGAAGATTATTATAGTTACGCCATTGATGAACTAGTAGGAAATATAAAACCAGTACGTTTGTTCAATAAATTGAAAAGTTGTCTAGAACGGCCACACTGTTAATAACTTAGTGTTATGCAAGCTGCATATAAATGTAGTTGTGCTACAGTATATTGATCTTATTCATATATTGTATTAACATATTGTGTGTTCATAATTGAAAGTAGACGCGGGTCTCAATCGCGGTACAATTTAAGGCAAATCATTACATTTTTAATAATCAGACCAGGGGGCCGAGTCTGCTATTTTTTTAAGTATTATGCCACCGTAGTGCCATCATGATATCACTATGCCAAAAACGGTAATCTACGAATCTCACTATGGTGTCGGCGCTGGAATGGCAGTCGGTGTTGCTACCGCAGAAAAGGCCGTCAACAGAAGTAGCAGGGGAGATGGTTAGGGAGATTGTAATGTTTATTTAGGCGATTTCAATGGATATTATAAATGTATCATTTGTTATTATATTCAACTACCCTAATGTCATCGCGGCATCATAGTGACACCATTATAACGTCAATGACAGTTCACGGACACGCCATTACGATAGTAGACTCGGGGCCCAGTCGTGGTCACGCATAGAGTGATGAGTGTCGGCGTCTTCGAACAGCGTGGAAAATTGTACCGCGATTGAGCCCCGCGTCTACTATAAATTATTTGTACAAATCGCGAAAGTTAAAAAACATTTATATTATGGGTTGTTTTAAACAAAGAATATTTACACCACTGGAATTAATTTTTAATTATATAATAATATATCCAGTGACGCATTCCTAAGACAAAATATACTGGTGGACAAATAAATCAGGGCACTATTGATGAATTACATTATGTTTAAAATTAAAATCTATTCTAATTTTCGCTGAGTGAGTTCACAAAGGCCATATATATACTATATAATATATAACTGCCAATAATGTGCATTATAACTGAACAATTTCTTTGTTACACTATCGAATTGGATAACTGTAATGGTAAAAATGTAAAAGGAATATCTATTTATTTTTATTTATTGGCCAAATATACGCTATATTTAATCAATAAATAAAGTTAAATGTATTAAACTCATTTAATCGCAGAAATCTTTAAATCACCACTATATGTTCGGTTGCCTAATTTTATTGTTCACCACTATATATTAGTGGCGTATTTTATAAATAGAAAGTATTTTTTAAGCTCTAAGCTTCAGGTAATTTGTTCTGTTCAATAAGTATAAAACTGTACTGTAATTAGTGTAGGCGTAACAATGTGTACCCGTTATAAAGTGAGTAGTTTTTAATACAGCATAGGATTTTTTTGAACAAAACTTGTATCCAAAATCTGACCAAAGAACAAATGTAGTATAGACAATGTACCAAATAGATTCGATTCCTCAAGACCTGGGTTAGCAGCGTTATCCCTGAAAATATTACATTCATTTCACATGAAAAATGTATATCGCAGGCTTCCATCCCGAGGGACGTATAGGGCTCCCCTACTTTTCAGGACACAAAACAATTTAGTGTCTATGTAATTGAAAATTTGTGTGTGCCTATGGAAGTACTTCCATATTTATGTGTAATGATTTTGTTGTTACTATTAAAAAGCCCGCAACAACATTGAAAAAGAACTATCGCCGCTCTGGTGTAAAGGCCGTGATATATATGAAATACGCAACTAACCCTAACTAACCATTACCTACATTCGTCCCTAACAATCTTAAGCAACTTAGGTAGGCTGAATGCGAGGCTACAAACAAATAAATTTAGCTTGTCGTTTCTGGATTGTGGCCGCCGACATATATTTATATGAGTTTGTTTCACGAAATTGCTGTCGCGTCGTAGTCAACATACCAGCCTTAGTATTATTTTAGGTCTTAGTCTACAATAAAGCTATTTAAATAGGGCCGCTAAATTTTAATATTTAAATAATGTTCCTTTATTATAATAAAGGGACATAATTTAATATATTTTAAGATTTAAAAGATTTTCTCCACTAATTTAAGTGCTTTATTATTATAAAAAACTTAAATTAGTGAAATTAAGTTTATTTCTTATCCCTCGTTTAACATAACCTCTATATCATTTATTATGTTAAAAGTTGTAAAATGCAGCATATGCACTTGCTTCTTTTAAGTTAGAATTGTTATAATTTTACTGATTTAATTTGTAATCGAGGTAATAATAACTAGATAATAAATAGGGATCTGATTGAACTACCTCAAAAACATAAATTAAGAACAACTGCAAACAGAGTGCATCGAGATATAATTAAAATAAAACATATTTTTATAAATTCCGTTTGTTTAACTTTATTCTCCAAGAAATTATTAATTTCATGCACCATCGCGATTATGCCTATATTGTCACCTATCGTTTCATGAGAGCTATTTTTATGTCATGAAGTTACTACTGCCTTTTTTCTTGGTGATACTAAGGCTGTCCCCAAATTGGGCGTGCGCGTTCCTCGAGCGTGTGATAGACCCGAGTGCTGTCGCTACCCCCACTGCATGTGCTCGATTCCATCTAAAATATTAAAGATTGATTTTGGAACTCGAATTATCGTACAAAGAAAGAAACAAAGCTTTTTTCATTATGTGGGCAAACAAACGTACGGCCCGCTAATTAAACGATAAAATGATGGCATGGCGATACATATTTGACGGTACGATTATAAGTAAAATTTGCATTTGAAAATATATCAGTCAATGCAGTCTATATAATATATAGACTGCAAATTAATGAAATACCTTGTACATGGGTACATTAACTATAACTGAGAACAGGACTGCGATATACCTACGGAAGATTGACTTATGTGAAAAAACGCGACAGTACAGTGTTTTGCGATTATATCTTGTGATCACAAATTTTGTTTGGCATTAGTTTAGATTTTGGCATAAGTAAAATTTGCATTTGAAAATATATCAGTCAATGCAGTCTATATAATATATAGACTGCAAATTAATGAAATACCTTGTACATGGGTACATTAACTATAACTGAGAACAGGACTGCGATATACCTACGGAAGATTGACTTATGTGAAAAAACGCGACAGTACAGTGTTTTGCGATTATATCTTGTGATCACAAATTTTGTTTGGCATTAGTTTAGATTTTGGCATAAAGAGTTTTTCTGTAGTGTCCATAGCTTATCAGGTTGAGGTCGGCCCTCAATCCTCTATGTGAGAACTGAGGGCCCAACTGTACAGTCCATAACTCGGTTATTTGAATTTCACAAAATCTTATTCTAACTTTTACAATTCTTTTGGAATGTTCACTAAATACAAAGCACATTTTCAAAGAGTTTTAACAAAGTGGACACTACACGCACATCGAGATATTGCAGTATCAATGACGATAAGTCATTTTGTTAAATTAAGGTAAGTGTCCCCTTATTCAGCTTGTTGAGCCACTTTAGAATCATTTATTTTTTCTTAATATTACTAAATATAATAATACTTTGAAAGCTTTTCAGTGATGAATATTGACTATTTCACTGTAATTTAATGCCTGAATTATATCATTTGAGTTCCAACTTTTTTTATTTAAATTTATTTGTGGACGTCTTATTTGGCTCCAATTTCGTGATAACATAGCTTTACTCTTAATTTCATGAATTTGTGGCCCTTGGTTCGTAATAAAGATTTCTAGAGTAAGTGATCATAATTTATTGATAAAAAAACAATAATTTGACGGAATGACTTAAGGCGCGGTGAATAGACGACTTTTACGTATTAGTTTTGTCACTGTTGCTCCGCGTAGAAATGAAAGAGAAGCGAAAAGACGCCGCGATGGCGCAACGTTTCGTTCGACTCGTTCGAGTTATTTAATATATTAATCCTTGCAAATATCTTATTCCAATCGATAAATAAAAACAACAGTTCCCTTTATTATTATATATTACATCACTGTTATTAATATTATCAAGATTTGTTTATAAATAATACAGTTACAATTGCTACAATTTCAATTTAAATGGTTATTTTATGTTTATTTTCTTATCGAGAAAATTTACCGAAAACTTGTTTTGAACACAATGGTCCCCCCATAAATATGATCAAGATTAACATATATTTTTTAAGCTGCTCTAAAATGTAAACATTTGACTAAAAAACTGTTTTGTGAAGCCTATTGTGACTAAGTACAGCGCCTTAAGAAAGGGTTAATTAAATAAAACACGTTAAAGTGAGATCAAGCTTACGGTTTTATTGAGAGTTTTATCGTTATCATTTCTGGCTGAAGCTAAAGCCTGTTCTAGATTCATATAAATTATTTATAAGCTATTCTTTTCGTCATAAATATACAGAAAAATAACTAAAACTAACTATTACATACCTACGCGTATTTACTTAAAAACTTGGGTCGAATTCTAATGTTTTTTATAAGAGTTTTAATGAACAAAACATACCGAATTTAGCTCTTAAATAAACCCTTGATTCGGTAGTGACACGAAACAAGCGACACACGAAGAATAAAATGTTATTTCGTGATTCGATTTATTGCAGTTTTTGGGATTTCTATGCTTAAATATGAACTTTTCCTATGTCGAATCAATTGTATAGGAACCCATAGAAACACTGATAAAAGTGTTATTCAAATGTACTTTTCTGTGCCTTTCTATATCCTTATGAAGTCGGAGAGTAAACCTTAAGACAGCAAGGAGTATTCGTACACCGCACAGCTGACGGTTTCGAGCGTTGTATTTTTTTCAATTAAGTCGCTAAAATATGGGTTTCAGGTTTCTTAAATAGACAATTTTTTTCTCATGTGTAATTTACACAAAAAATATTGCAATTGCTTATTTTTAGCGCCCGAAAAAAACTCACGAAATAACGTACCTAAGAGCACGATGTAGGTATCTTAAATATCAAAAGTTAGCGATTGCCAGCCTTAATTTTAAGAGGTTATGCAAATAAATAGAATTTCATTTTCGCTTGACCTTATTTTTTACCGAAGGCTAATAAGTAGGTAAGTATTAGGTGTTAAGGCACTAGAAAGGTCTAACTAAAGTATTCCCAACATATAATTTTATTATAGTAAACTATGCCGCGAAAATTATCTCTAATCCGTGCCAGTCGATTAAACTATAAATTGTATAAACGTTTCCGAAATACTTGAGCCTAATTAGCCGCAAGATTGCCCTGAGGCATTACTTGACAGGAGACGCTGAATGCACGCGCTTTAGACAGATGTGAATTAGACAACTTAATACCATGATACGTTGTTTTATGTTATTCTCAATAAATTTTCTCAAATGTTTCTTATACACCGATCGTTTTGTATACCATGCCTGATTTAATATCCTCTAGTTTCCAGTAATGTATTCGTTACGTAAATTAGTTACAAATTGATGTGTTTTAAGGGCACTCCTAATCCAAATGTTGCAATTTGTGATCGGCAGAGTTCTTCACTCAATTTCCACGTATTAAATTAATGTTAATTCAGATGATTTTAGAAAATCGTTACGTTTACTATTATCTATATCTGACATCAAAATTAGAGGTTAGATGTGTCTGGAGATATCTTCGGCAAAACTGCCAATCCTAATTTGGCTATCAGACTTAAATGTTTTAGGCATGCTAAGTTTTTAAGTCGATAGAATGCATATTGTAGTAGATTGGTAGGTAGATGTAACCTGCGTACAGGTTTACCTATACTTAGTTTACTTATTCACCGTTATTTCAAAGTTGGTAGGTTAGGCTACTTGTGTAGGTGTGTAGATAGGTATCTTAAAATCAACGTTAAAGTATAAACCTCTATATAAATAATTATATACGCACATTAATATCGTATAATATCTTAATCTCAAATGCGATGCTCAAACACAATCAGGTAGGTCGGGTAAAGCATAGTGTTACATCGATAACAAACTTCTAGCAGCTAACCTGTGGGCTGACGTAATGTATGTCGGTCTCCACCTCAGAACAATCTGAAATACCGACGGCGTGTGTGGGAGTGCTTCGTTTAACGAAAGAGCGGCAGTCCATCAGGAGTGACCGAGATGACGCTATACAGAGTGAAGAGGACAGCACAACACGCTGCCCGTGGGAAATGCACAGTAGTGGTCAGATCAGACTGCGCGCGCGCGGCCCAGTGCACGTATTATTGTATTGAAATCTTTGCCGCATATAACGGCTTATAACATCCCGTCTGCGCTGTCAACTTCGATTTTATAAACTACACCACAAGATTCATTTTCGAATTTACAATTTTTGATTTTTCGATAAAGCGTTCGAGTCGAAAGTTATATAGGTAGTTCTGTAAGGTACCTATAATGCAATGAATTTTTTTTAACGATCGATTGAGGTTTCTGCGGCGAGCTTTCGGACGAGATGCAAATGTGTTTACGAAGTTTGTCGGCACACGCCTATAATAAAAGAAATACATGAGTTAATAAACACGTATGCATGGTGTAGCGGATAATGAGCGCATTTAGTCGGTTGCACAGCAATATTGTATTAATTACAGGTGACATTTAAAATTTACTTTGTAATTAAGTCCCGTTGCTTATCTTTATGTAAGACGCGAATCGCGAATAATAATAAACGTCGTTTTAATAACTACATTTATATGCAGATATTAAGATAAAACCAACAACGTTGATTGGGTATGTCGAGCCATTATACCTAGTTGGAAATTCTAACTTTCTCGGTGAAGTGCTATTAATAGTTCTCATTAGAGTATCATCCTACACAAAAAACTATCAGACTAACTAACTGCGAAATGTGATTTTTATATTTCAATTTGAAGTCGTAAAGTTAATAATACCGTCGATAATTTTCCCCGCCCATCACTCAATCAGAATCAATGTTAGTAAATCGAATTTAACACCTACGCATGAGGCGAAATAAAAACTATAAACATAGGTATGTATGTTATACCTACTATATGTATACTAAATTTACTTACTAGGTACTACCGGCTAGTATTAGAGTAGGCTGAATATTAGGTATTGAAAAGTTCGTGTATGCCGGCATTTATTATGTATAAGTAATTCATTTACCTAATTAAAGTGACAACAAGGAAATTTCTGCAGTTTTCTAAAAATTTGATATTATGTGTTTTATCCAAAGTGCAACGTTCGCACTTTAGATAGGTAGGTACTTAACAGAGGATTCGAAAAAAAGCATCTTTTAAAAAGTAATATAAAAAAAAAAGATAATTTGCCAATGTTAAAGGCAATTATGGGTCTATGTTCATTATTTCCTAAAATATAATTGCAGCAGTACTTATATCAAGAAATTTTAATACTAACAGTGTAGGTACCGTACCTGTACTAACAGGGACCTATAAAATGTTGACGACAGGTTTTGACCTAATAACATAGTCATCATTAGGTAAAAAACTGCCTTTTACTTTCGCAAATTAAATAACGTATTACCTAATGTAAAAGATAAGAAAAACCATAATTATATTCGGTCAATTTGACTGTTAAATACCTAGTGCAAACAAACCTTAAGCAATAAAGTTATAAATATGTAGGTACTCAAACAAAATTTAATTCTCTCCTAGCACATTTTATTGTAATAATCGTATATAAATGTTCGTTATATAATGCCTTTAGAAAGAAATATCACAGTCCAAGATTCTTAGTTACCTATAAGCAATTAAAAATCAATAATAATAAAGATCAATTTCGTTTGGAGATCGTATCGTTTCTTTATGTATTGAGAGACAATACTGCTTGAACAGGGGTGGGATGGTCATTGATACATATCTTAATTAGGCCTCACAAGGCGATGGTTATTTTTTTTATATCCGGCTTGGGATGATCGTCATTCGAACTTATTTTATACGTGTCATGTAGGTTAGGTTTATTTAATATCTGTGGCTTAGACGACAGTTTTTATGGAATATTTCCATAATCACCACGCTTGATCGCAGCAAGATGGGCATATCATTAAGCTGATGTCTAAAAAAATTATAACTGGAACAATCATTCGCATTATTGACCATTTGAGTATGTTTCGACGGATCGTCTCATGTGATTCGTGTTGAAACCGGTGCGGTGGTAGAAAACCCCACTAATATTGGTTTGCCGGACCTACTCAATTGGGGCGCATGGTATCAATAAAGTGTGCACGTCGTTATACATTCATGATTCCAAAATATTGTTAAAACGCAGCTAGCTTCTGTTACAGGTAGTTTCATTATCATCATCATCATCATCAGCCCGTATAACGTCCACTGCTGAACATGTGCTTCCTCCCGGGGAGGGTATTTTGACTTTGTCACAGGCGTAGCAGGCTGGTATTAAGGCCGCAGTTTTATGTTGTACTTACCACACAAGGAAACGCTGCTGCCCGTTCCTTGATATACGATTATTATAAATGATGTTATAACAATCGGGACCAAAGAAATCTTAGAATTTACACAAAGATTTCCTGTCCGGCGTGGGGATCGAACCCCCGACCCACGACACGATTTAAAGCGAGCCAAATACCGCTACGTTACGGAGCTTGTCAAATATTTTTGTGAGGAGGGAATTCAAGAAGTGACAGGAGATGAGATCTACAAGGAGCATAAGACGTGTGCATACAAGAGAAACACTCCCGTAGATAAGAGGGATAATTGGGATTGTGGAGGAAGTTGGGAAGGAGACACAATATTCGAGTATTCCTGTGAAGGCGGATAGGGAGCCACTTGACATCCTTGCGGAAGTTGGAGATGTGGTCATATTTCTTAAGACCAAAAATGAAACGGATGCATTAGTTTTGCAAGCGCTAAAGTTTATTCAATAGCTCCTCCGTAGCATCCAAGTAGCAGCAGTCAGCGTAGTCCAAAATGGGTGAGAGTTTGACCGAGTCAGATTTTCGTATTCAGAAGAAAAAAGTTTTGGAGACGTTTCAGTAAGTGCAACGTAAAATGAATCTCCTTGCTGACTTCCGCGACACTTGCGCGACTTTATTCATATGTTCTCGCGCTATACAAACACATCTAACACTGTAATTATACCTAATAAGTACGTACGTAATAGTACGTATGCTCCTAATCTTATACTTTTACTAGCGACCCGCCCCGGCTCCGCACCGGTGCAATGCTGATGTATTATACATATGAACCTTCCTCTTGAATCCCTCCATCTATTAAAAAAAACCGCATCAAAATCCGTTGCGTAGTTTTAATGATTTAAGCATACATAGGGACATAGGGATATAGGGACAGAGAAAGCGACTTTGTTTTATACCTACCATGTAGGTAGTGATATACAGCTGCGCGCTAATCTCAGGAACTCCGATCCGGTCCGATTTAAAATCTCTTTCTGTGTTCGATAGCCTATCGAGGAAGGCTAAGGCTATTTTTTAATATAAAGTTCCTACAGGAACGGGAGTTATGTGGGTGAAACCGCGCGCGGAATCTAGTAATCAGATAAGTAGGTATAGGTATTATATTCTAATTATTAGAAACCTTTATAAGTCAGGCAATACATATGTAGTAGCGAATAACTAGAACTAAAATAAATATTTATACCCTAGGTACTAAATATCAGCAAACTGCAAGGTTCACATTCAGTAGTTCTAAGCTGTTGCTCTTTCAATCAATACACTTTACGACAAATATTTACATATAATCCATAGCCTTATATCTTTGGTATAAGGTTCATTATCGGTTACCTAACATGTAAATCAGGGTACTGAGTAATAAAATAGCTAAAACGTGAGAATCCCTGCAGAGATGGCGATACCGTGTGCAGGCCAGTATGCTTACCATGACAGCAGTAAGGTCTGGTAAGTAGTTACAAGATTTTTTATAGCTTTGTAAGTGAATTATAAGAGTAAGAATTTATTATACTAAGTAAGTAGTAAGCCCGTACAATTTCCACTGCTAAACATGTGCTTCCACCCGAGGGACGGTTTTTGCCATTTTGACTGCGGTCACCAACCCGCTTGGCTAGCGGGTTGGTTACCGCAGTATTATGCTCTAACTCACAGGGTGCTGCCTATTCGCTGTTAATGTTACCTATAAAAATCGTGACCAACGACTTAACATGCTTTCAGGGGCACGGAAGATAGTCCCTCAATCAACCAGACCCGGTAAAAAATAGTAATATTTTACACAAAGATTTCATGTCCGGTAGATATTACATTATATTCTGTAGTCCTCCTACACTTCCCTGTGCAGAACGTTACGACGTTCGGGGGAGTAATTAAAAAAAAAAATACATTACAAAACAAAAGTCGGAAACGTACTAGTTTACTCATGGTAAAGGTACAAATCTCATTTCGCATGTAGTCGATCGCTTTATCGATCGGATGCAAAGATGTTTGAAGTTGCAATGTGTTAATTAGCTCCTACCGCGTACCTACGATGGCTGAATGAATCTTATTACAACAAATCTGAACTGTTCGTTTGTTAGTTTTCTTGCTTGAATACCTACGCTAATCTCTGGAACTACTGGTCCGATTTGAAAAAATATTTCAGTGTTAGGTAGAAAATTTATTGACGAAGGAAGGATATGTTTAATAATCGGTGTTTTCTTTCTTTTCAAAGCTTAAACAGTAGGTAAAAGTTTTGCAAAAAAACAAGTTTTATTTTTTCGGATTTTCATACGTAGGTAGCCACGAGGCTTTTGCTACTTCACCGGGCATAAAGGCGAGCAGAGCTCCAGCCTAAAAAAAAAAAAACACTTGTACTGATGATATGATGATATGTTATAATGCTGTAAGTATTAGGTTAACTGCTTACTTGATTAACTAAGTAATAGGGTATTTTTTTACGATGTACACTTAAGCGAAACGTACCTTTAACCTCTCTTCTAACCAGCGTTACCAGACGTCCCGATTTTGGCGGGACGTCCCAATTTATATATCGAAATTAAATGTCCCGCGCGGGACGGGCTCTGTCCCGCTTTTCTGGCTTAATTTGACCATTATGGCTACTTATATGAATTTAAATCAGCCAGTTATTGTTAAATTAGTAATATACTCATTAGGATACATTCATTGCGGGTATTTTTTTTATATAAATTGTCATGTACACATAACTTGCGCAAGTAATAATTATTTAATAACTTCTGATAACATACTTTTATTACTATGTCCCGCTTTCAATGAAAAAATTCCGCTTTGCCCCTATTAAATCTGGCAACGCTGCTTCTAACACAGTAAGTACCCTACACCTGTACCACAAAACGATAATATTATCCCTGAAGCAGTGGCAGAACAGTCTTAAATTTCCCTCTGATGGTCAGGGCCGGATTTAGAAGTCCGAAGGCCCCGGGGCAACAAAGGAGAAGAGGCTCACTGGCTACAAATTAGTTTCCCTCTGAATGTGTAGAAAATTCGAAGTATATTTAAGGAAGGACATCCAGGGCAACTGGCCCGGGGCCTCCACAATAGAGGGGCCCCCACAGTAGAGATTTAAAATCTTTCAAATTCTGACGAGTAAACTCTACAACTTTTCTTTTATTTATTTTTTCGGTGTTTTACCTTTACATACAGTACTTTGTAGAATCATGCTTAATGTAACAGTTCTTTAATATTGTAACGGTTATTGATCTATACTTGTTCACTTAAATTAGACAATCAGTAAAATATCACATTTCAAATCGTCTTGAAAAGTAGGTACAAACCAATTTATGTCCAGGGTTTCATCTCGTTTGTTGCCTCGATACCTCCGGATTTCTAAATCCGGCCCTGGTAATAATAAAAGTTTCGCACATCGCCATCCTCATCGTCATATAGATAATTATGCATTAACAAATTAATATTTCATTAATTTTTCAATATTTTTTACTTATTATTATAATTATATAACATGTTAACTAAAATGTGACAGTGGCACAAAACTTCTCTAAAACATAATTCCGCAAATACCCCGCCAGCGGCTGCCTTAAGCCGAGGTCCAAGCTCCCATGTTCCCTCTTTTGCCAGCTCTTTAGTTTATATTTTTTAAATATCTCCCCGCTAGCGACCGCCCTAAGCCGAGGTCAAAGCGCTCAGGTGGCGCCCCCTTGCGCAAGTTGCTTAATAGTTAAACTAAGTTTATAGTTTTAAAACTATTTAACGAGTCTAATGCTCTCGTCACCTTTGCTCGGGGAAGAAACAAAAGATATACATAGATATCGTAGATAATTAACTAAGTAGAGACGTCCGCAATTTTGCTGGATAATTGAATTTCCTCGCATGATATAGGTATTGATAGAAAATATTCTATAATAGCTAATACTCGTTTCCTTGTGCGGAATATGAAATTACAAACACTAAAATTATTGATTTAGTACCTACTTATTTCTGTTTAAATATATATTATAGGTTTGTGTTTTGTGTTAAAAGTTGTTATGGTTTTAAACAATGGGCGTGAGGACTAAAAAAATCTATTTAGTCCGTCAGTTAGATTACTAAAAAATATTGGACTCGTATTTCTTTAGTTATCAAATCAATTAAAATTTACAAAGATACAGAGCAAAAACCCACTATAAAGGAGATGGGGGGCTTGTGACGTCACTATTAGGTAAAATTGTACCTAATAGTGACGTCACACAAAATTTCAACGCGCTGTATTTTCGTCATTTTTTGTTTGAGGAACGAAAAAAAAAATACGTGTCCAATATTTTTTGGTAATCTAACTGACGGACTAAATAGTTTTTTTTAGTCCACATGCCTATTCTATTACTAGAATAGACCTTATACATATTATTATTGGCGTCATCGTCACTAAATAATACCTATAACCTATAAATCGAATTAATTAATTAATCACATAATCTTACATATAATCAAAATATGAGCATGTTGAAGGGTTTGTCACGAGAAACGGAATAAAATACTATATATATAGGTAAACTAAATACCTATCCATTATATAAAATACTGTTTATACCATTACTAGTTTCCTGTGTAGCTACCGTTATTAGACATTCACCTTTTATAGCCCGTATAACGTCCACTGCTGAACATGGGCCTGCTCCCGAGGGAAGGTATTTGCCATAGTCATCACGCTTGGCAGGTGGGTTGGTGACCACAGTCATATGTTGTACCACACAAGGAAACGCTGCTGCCCGTTCCTTGATATACGATTAGTATAGATGATGTTATAACAATCGGCTTAACGTGCTTTCCGAAGCACGGAGGGTAGTCCCTCCACCATCCAGACCCGGAAAGAAATCTTATAATTCACACAAAGATTTCTTGTCCGGCGTGGGGATCGAACCCACGACCCCCGAGACTTAAAGCGAGCTAAATACCGCTACAGTACCTACGTAGGTTATTATACATATACATTTATAAACCTTCCCCTTGAAAAATCACTCCTATCTATTTAAAAACATCCCCATTAAAATCAGTTGCGTAGTTTTTGCTTTGCCCAAGAATATTAGATCATTACCGTACTTTAAGTTTCAAAAACAACTAAATAAATGGCTATTGGAAAAAACATTTTACACACTTAAAGCGTATTTCTGTTGGGGAAAGGACTAAATAACTTAATATTTTACTTCTAGTCTACCTAAATTTGCATGCCTTGTCTATATGTCAATATGTATGCTAAACCAAGTTTGTTTTTTTTTTTTTTTTTTTTTTCGGGGAGGAAATGCATTGACGCATTCCCACCACCGCTGCAGCGTATTCGCGCGCTGGCGGTGGGATGCTAAACCACCTGCAAATGTATTTTAAAACTTGTATATTCCTGCAAATAAATGATTGTTATTATTATTTTTTATAATCAAAGTATACTTACATCGGGACAGACATACAGCGGGAAGCGACTTTATTTTATACTATGTAGTGATACCATCAATAACTTTATGGTATTATATTATACCAATGGTCAAGTATTTCTTGCTTACCCACATATTGTTCAATGTATCTACTGTTTATCAATCAACAATTTTTATAGGAATAGAAGGTGCTTTCAACATATTTATATGCCATCCTTATAACAGTAGATAGTATCGTGATTCCTTTAGTTGAGAAATTTCTGTGTAATACAACACTTTATTCATATTCAATACATTGTTTTTTCACCCAATAAAATAAATACATTAGAACACAGTACAGCGAGGTGGGAGGTGAGGCTAGCACAACTAGTACGGCTTTATTTAACCCATTTACTCCTACGGGGTGTTATAACTCCACGAAATACACATTACTTCTTATTGATAACTTTTTAGGGTTCCGTAGCCAAATGGCAAAAAACGGAACCCTTATAGATTCGTCATGTCTGTCTGTCTGTCTGTCTGTCTGTCTGTCTGTCTGTCTGTCTGTCTGTCCGTCCGTATGTCACAGCCACTTTTTTCCGAAACTATAAGAACTATAATCTTGAAACTTGGCAAGTAGATGTATGTTGTGAACCGCATTAAGATTTTCACACATAAGTAGAAAAAAAACAATAAATTTTGGGGCTCCCCATACATAGAACTGAAACTCAAAAAAAATTTTTTCATCGAATCCATACGTGTGGGATATCTATGAATAGGTCTTCAAAAATGATGTTGAGGTATCTAATGTAATTTTTTTCTAAACTGAATAGTTTGCGCGAGAGACACTTCCAAAGTGGTAAAATGTGTGTCCCCCCCCTGTAACTTCTAAAATAAGAGAATGATAAATCTAAAAAAAATATATGATGTACATTACCATGCAAACTTCCACCGAAAATTGGTTTGAACGAGATCTTGTAAGTAGTTTTTTTTTATACGTCATAAAACGTAAACCGCAATTTAGCTTTCATTCAATCAATTCGAATATAAAAATATAAAATAACATTTCATTTCATAAACATACGCTTTTTTATTTATTCTTGATATCAAAAATAGGTACGCACTTGTAACTGAAACGGAACCCTTCGTGCGCGAGTCCGACTCGCACTTGGCCGGTTTTTTTAATAATATTCTTGCTATACAAATTAGTAATAGTAGGGCTTTCTCCTATCGGCCGTTATAACACCCATCCACCCATCGGTGTTAGATTTTGTCCAGATGAAAACAATTTTTTTCAAAATTTTAGTAATTTATTTCAACAACACAAAGTTCAAAACTGCTAAATCTATTTAAAAACATAAAAATAGTTTCAGGAATTAAAAGAAACATGTATTTCAATATCATTTTACAAGTTAGCTAATCTTTTTTACTCGTAATCTCTTTCTGATTAAATTCGTTGCGGGTCCCAAGGCAGTTTCACTTTTTGCCGGAACTTACGGAGCCTCCGTGCTCATTGCCATTACCAGTATGCCACTGTTGATACTGGCAGGAGTTGCAGTGGTGGCAGTGTAAGTGGGATTAGTCCCATAAAAAAAGTTAGTGAAAATGGTAATTCTTCACTAACTTAATTATAAACATGCTATCATCCACCGTTAAAGGCAAGGCATATATTTTAGAAACACTTTATTAACCCACGATCTGTCATCGAGAAATCACAACATCCATAACTGTCATCACCAAATCACAATTGATTGAGCTTCGAAAGCCATTTACGTGTTTCCAGTTTTATTAATCGGCTATTTTGATGTAAATTAGCAATTCCTATTGATTCACTACAACTGATTGATTCAATGATATTCTAGATTTTGAATCGATTTCGTGATGATTTCACTTCGTTCGTGAGGTGTTTTATTACAGGTTTAGCACTATTAATAGTTATTAGATGGGCAAATATATATTCTGTAAATGTTTATTATATGCGTTAAATGTAGGTAATATATTTTACACAATACATGTATTCTTGATGTTATGAATATGTGTCCAAAAATAGTCAAAACTGTATTTGGAATAATAAAATAATAATACAATTTTATCCTTATAGAATCTATTACAAATAACATTTAATCATTACATTAATAGTATTTTATTACATTAAATCGTGAAAGACATGTTCCATAGCAAATTGGCTTTGTAACGATCTGGGTAACCCAAAAAACTTTTCAATTTTAATTTAAATTTGATCTTATTCTTATAACCCTACGTTATTCACAACGATTTGAAAAATGACTTGTTCAAATATTGCGTTCGGTTGTGTGTTCATATTTGTTACGTTGCGATCCAATTCAAAACTTTGTATTATTTATGTGATATTTTTACAATTATAAAGTTTTGTGCATTTAAAGAAATACAAAAAAAAGCAAAAAAAAATCCTTCCATCTTTTACTTTTTGTTAAAAACCCGTATTACTATTTATGATAACGTATAAACTACTCATATATTACCATAATTCATCCAATAGTATACCACTCAAATACTGACATTAGTGTCCCTAAAATAGTTTACACATAATCAAACCGATCCAAGCCTTTAATACCTGCATAAATTCGGATTAAAGGGAGTAACAGCGAGTAAATTTCCATTGCACTGTTCCCACGGCAAATCCGCCGAGGTTGCCCGAGGCTATAGTACTGAAACACGCTCCGTCTGAAACACAGTAAATGCTGAGGTGTAGTTATGAGACACAGGATTAGATTGATGATCGAGTTAACTGATTTGCCTCTCGTTGTTTACTAGACTTGCTGCTTTTAGAACAGATATTTACTGCAACTTGGTATGGGCAGCGTTGGGAATCCTCTCAACTGTTATTTTAGACTTTTAGTTTATTTTATGTTCGTCGAAGTAGCAAAAGCCTCGTGGGTAACTAAATTAATGTCCGTCCGTAGACAAAATACTTTAGTTTATTACACAAAGGTTTCATAGGTATTCAATTTATTTCAGTAGGTGATTCAATATGGGCCTGTTACAATTACCTAAATTATTCATGCGTTCAAGTAATTATAAGTCTTTGTTGCTTAAACACGTTCCATCTGAAACACAGTACATGCTGAGGTGTAGTTATCAAACACAGGTTTAAATTGATGATCGAGTTAACTGATTTGCCCCTCGTTGATTTGCCTCAGCAAGTCTTAGTAGACTTGCTGCTTTTAGAACGGATATTTACTGCAACTTGGTATGGGCAGCGTTGGCAATCCTCTAACTGTTATCATAGTCCTCTATTGGAAAAATTGGAAAAAGGTTTAGGTATCTCAATGATTTAAGTAGGCATGTGTTTATAAATAATTTTGAGCCGTAAAATGACTTGTGTCATTTTTGTGATCATTATTCTTGAATCAATAAATTAAATAGATAAAATTAAATTCATTAGACCCAAGAGTTTTCGACAGTTAGCATTGTAATTTTATGTAAGAGAAATACCTACTTAATATTATAAATGCAAACGTAACTATGCCTGTTTGTCTGTCTGTTACAGTTACGCGGACTAAATTGCAGTAAGTATTTTATAGTCTCAGAAAAAGCATTAAGTTTCTTATGGATCGTCTCAATGTTGCTACTGCTCTATAGGTTTTTTCCTTTTGTATTAGTTATTAGTACCTATATAGATTTGAAATACTATAACTTTAGATTATGTTTACACAAAAACTAGGTATTAAACAGTACCTATATAAATGTATGTTTCAAACAAAACCCGTAGCAAACTAGTCTATCTAAGCTTCAATAATTAACACTATGTTAATGCTATCTACACATGTCCACACAAATCATTGTCCATATGACATTTGAAACGAACTTTTTTACGTCTTATTTCCTTCCTCCATTTTTATTGTCATAGTTCTATGTCTTTCGGTCTGGCGGCCACACCAAAAAATCAATTTACATGTTATTTAATGAATGTATTATGCAGATTTTGTCGATTTTATTCTTCGAATAACGATAAATCTGCGACGGTAAGACAAATAAGTCATAACATTGGACCGGGGGTAAGGACAAGGCCAGATCGCCAGATCTCTCCTTTTTTTGCAAATACAAGATTCAACAAGTTTCTTTTTAAATAAAAAATAAATTATAGCTCAGTGGAATAACTTATAGCTCAATAGTGTATAGTGTGATGCCATTTTGTCACTAATATCATTCATATATTAATAACAGCCTTTCATAGGCAAGTGTTTGATTGGAACAAGGTCCAATTTTCCTTTAATATATTAATTTTTGCGTAAGCGCCTTCTTTATCTAATAGGATGTAAATGCGGATATATAAACGTTTATGCTCAAAGGGTGAGACTAATTGAGCTACCGAACAACATGGGCGATATTTAATTAAAGGTATGTTTTATTCAATCTCTTCATCACTACACAGTATGAAACAAAGTCGCTTTCTCTGTCCCTAAATCCCTATGTATGCTTAAATCTTTAAAACTACGCAACGTATTTTGATGCGGTTTTTTTTAATAAATAGAGGGATTCAAGAGGAAGGTTTATATGTATTATTATTGTACGCGTGCGGAGTCGGGGCGGGTCGCTAGTAAGGTATATAATTCAATATCGCTTTCTTTCATTGTCGCTTACTTCAATTAGTCATTTAGCCCTCGAAATTGCAGAAAATAAGTATATGGTAAGCCCACTTTCTGCTAGCGGTTAACTTAGCCTATTTTTTTTTAAACATTACTGGCTGACTTTTATAGTCTACTAGTATTCTTGTTAACGCCTCGTGCTAAGCTAAAATGCCTGTGTTACGAGAGGGTTCACGTCGGTAGAACAATGGGCGGGGATCGAACCGGCGACCACAAGATCACAGCCACGTAGCCATCGGGCTACGGCTTCTTTTTAATAATTTAAAAAGAGTTATCGCTATTAGCCTTACCCTAATGATCTTAGGCATATGAAATCATATTTTTTTTCGGATGTACTTACGTATGTAGCCACGAGGCTTTTGCTACTTCACCGGGCATAAAGGCGAGCAGAGCTCCAGCCTTAATCTATAAATGGTTTAAAAACTACAATCTAAGCAACCTGCGCAAGAAGGCGCCCCCTGTGGGGCTTGGACCTCGGCTCAGGGCGGTCGCTGGCGATGAGATTGATGGATTATGACTTTTAGTATTTTAGGTGAGTTTTGTGCAACTGTCGCTCTACTTTACAGTTCGCGGGCCTGTCGGACTTCGTGTCTACGAGGGCATCGGAACATAAGAAAACAAGATTAATCAGTAATACTATGTATTTAGCTGGGTTATTCGATCAACGATCAGGCGTAGACCCGACTGCTTAACGTGCTCTACAAAGCACGACCAGCCCGTTGGTGATGTTTTTCCCGTGCTTTGATTTACTTCAATTTTTATAGAGAGAAAATTTTGAGTACCTATACCTACTACATTATTATACGACAACCGCCATAGCGTAGCGGTAATTGGCTCGCTTTAAACCTCGGAGGTCATGGGTTCGATCCCCACACTAGACAAGAAATATCTGTGTAAATTCTAAGAATTCTTTCCGGGTCTGGTTGGTTGAGGGATTACCCTCCGTGCCTCGAATAGCACGTTAAGCCGTTGGTCCCGATTGTTATAATATCATCTATAATAATCGTATATCTATAGGAACGGGCAGCAGCGTTTCCTTGTGCGTTACAACATAATACTGCGGTCACCAACTCGCCTGCCAAAAGTGGTGACTATGGCAATACCCTACCTCGGGAGGAGGCCCATGTTCAGCAGTGGACGTTATACGGGCTGATGATGATGATGATGATTACATTATTTTGCCTGACTTTGGAACTCGGTTCTGGGAGTTGGCTAGTTACAGTTCAATATAATACCACTAGACTCACTAACCTTGGCTTACGTTGGCACCATACGTTTAGTTAATAACAACTTTGATACTCGTAAATAAAATTGAACGTTTTGGTTTGCTCCAAATGTCACACGTTCACCACAGTTGACATTTAAAACTATTTTTGGTAACGATTGCGTGAATGGTATTATTAAATGGAGTTTCGACAACTCAGTATTAACCGAAGGCTAAATATGTTAAATAATGAGATATTAATCCAACTAATATTATAAATGCGAAAGTTTGTATGTGTGGATGTATGTATGTTTGTTACTCTTTCATGCAGAAACTCTAAATCTACTGAATAGATTTGGCTGAAAGTTTGCATGCGGATAGTTCATAAGCTGGATCAACATATAGGCTACAAAATATCACGCTCCGACCCACTAGAGCAGAGTGACGCGGTTAAATCCGCGGGGCGCAGCTAGCGTAAAAATATTTCGATGTAATGTTTTTGGAATAAATGTACCACCTAGAATGAAGATTTTTGCGGTGCATAGTGCACGATTTTTTTTCAATGCTTTTCTACAGTGATTACACTGTAGTGCTCTAGCCTTAATAAATGGTTTAAAAGCTACAAACTAGGCAACCTGCAAGAGGGCGCCTCCAATGGGACTTGGACCACGGCTCAACTTGGTCGCTGGTGGAGGGATTGAGGAATTATGACATTTTTATAAAACCTTTTGATGGTTCTAAAAACATATTAATGTCAATGTTGCTGACGTAGGGTATAATTGACGGTAATTTTACATAATACACCTCTCGACTGACTTCAGCCACGGCGGCTTAACTCAACGGAGATTGGTCAATTGCGCCAAAAATATTAAAAGTTCAAGTGTGTGCGCAAAACAGGTGCAATCCCAATTCGTGACTGGAGCTCTGCTCGCCTTTATAACTGGTGAAGTAGGTACCTCATAAGTAGGTTACTACATAATGTCCATCAGAAAAAATGCCCGAAAGTTTACTGTTTACTATCAAAACCCGAAAGTGGACGTGAGGCGGTTTTAAGGTCACAACCGACAAGCTGGTAATTCGATTTTTCGCGGGAAAAAATCTATGAACACAATTTCATGTACGAATGAACCTAAGTATTACCACTACATGAACGAGGCAGTCAATGGAAAAAGAAATGAAATATTAGTATGTACGTGGTTATTAACAAACAATTTCTAGTAGACATTACAAAACCATATTCCAAAATCCATCATTCACGTTAGGTACTGTTTAACGTTTAAAAGAACTTTACTTTTAAACACTGGTATTTACAACTGAAAACTAGTACCATTACCGTGAGGTAAAGACACTAAAACCGCACAATTACAGGGCCCTACGCCGGCATACTTTGTGTCCGTAGTACAGAAATTATGACTATTGTGAGACATTACCCTTCTTTACTCATCGCCGTCTCAATGAATGGCCGTGTGGTGAACATGCCATACAATGGCCCGCCTGTCCTCCTATTATTTCGAGCGGCTGCCTTTATCCGAACGTCATTCGATAAAGGGGTATAAATATGCTCTTGCGCACGTCATGTAATGTGGTGACTAGTGATTGTACCGATATGAATCATTGTTCGTGTGTCGTTGGAAATTTATCGGATCGGTGATGATTTTTGTAACTGTTTATGCATTTATTGTTTTTCGTTGATAAAATGTGGCGTTATCGTTATATGGTGTCGTGGTTAAGGAATTTATGATGTTGTTAGCGGAATGATTTATGTTTGTTGATTTTTTTATGGGCAAATTCCGCATATCCGGTTAGTCGACTACTTGGATACCGTCGCTTAAGGTCTAATACCACGCATGTGAGAAATATCAGCTTTTCAGGATAGTAAAAAAACGATAACATGTTACGTAAAAACAATAAAATTTTACATTATTTTTCGAGGTATGAGGTTCTATTAGACCATAAATGTTTCTAGTTGGCTGTAACAACGTGTCTTCTGATTGTGGTATCAAAATGACAAAACCGCCAAAAATGACTTAGGTACGCGGTTTTAGATCTTAAACGACGATGTTTGTAATAGTAAGTCAGGCGGCATCCTAATTAAGTTTAAATATATAAACAAAGTTATATATATTAAGCTAATAGCTATCATAATAGCTATTAACTATCATAAATATGAGTCTGCCTATAAAGAGATTATTGTTCGTCGCCGTCCCATAGAGTCGTAATTTAATGCTCTATATAGACTGTCTATGGTCGAAATACAGATTAAAATATTATACAGATCAATTATTTTCTTTAAATTTAGAATTTCATTAAAAAGCTATAATATTTTACTAGCTTTCCGCGTGGGGTTTCATCTGCGTCTCTCTCGTTAGTCGTTCCCGTGGGTATTTCATAATTAAATATAGGCTATGTTACTCCTGGATTTGGTTTTTTAAGTCTACTAGTATTCTTGTTAACCCCTCGTGCTAAGCTAAAATGCTTGTGTTACGAGTGGGTTCACGTCGGTAGTGCAATTGGTGGGGTTCGAACCGGCGACCTCGAGATCACAAGTCCGACGCCCTTAGCCATTAGGCTACGGCCGCTTCCGTTTAGTAGTTTAGTTTATATGTTGGTTACACAGTAAGAAGTGTAAAAAAGGAGTTCTTTTGTTGAAAGATATTAATATAAGAACTCCTTACCTTTAATTCCATTTTGAATTCCTTTAATGTTCAAATTGTAGAAAAACCTGTCGTGTCCTGTCCTCATGTGTCTACAGCATTCATTAACTATCACGTAAATACGTGTACATACTTACCTAAATATTTGATAAAATATGAAAAGTTATTAAAGACAAGTAGCAAAACACATCGAATAATTTAGATAAATAAATAATGAAGTTATTTAAAATCAAACAAGTACCGAGAAAACCATCGTAGCGTACAAATTAACTACTTAATAAATCAAACATAATCTATTTGATCAACATTGTATAGGTATTTGAAGTTCATATTAAAAAAAGCAATTAATTCATTTTAACAAGTCAACGGCCTCCCATCGTGTCAGCCACAAAAGACCCGACTGATGTCGGTGGTCGCGGCGACTTTCGACATTATTTGCGGAGTGTCACCACCAACGTTGAACGACAATAACATTCGCATAATAAAAAATTACAACTACATAAAACCACAAGGCATCTCTACAAACTCTATCACATACACAATAGGGTTCAAATTCAAATAATTCTTCGTTTGTCACGAACAGAATTTCCGTGGCGCTGCGTTAAGTAAAGGCTATAAAGACACCCTATCGGTTTTCCGCGCTGTTCCGAGAATGTGTATTATGTTCGTATTTTGGCGACAATATGTTTGTTTGTGTATCTGTGTTTGCAGATAAATGTGGAAACTTTGTCGGTATCAAACAATAACTTCCTGTGAGGTACGACGCATCCGTCGCTCCTTATACGGTTTTCACGAAGCACGAAGACACACTAGTCAAATGGAAAACTTATTTTGTAATAACTTACTTACCGAATATGCTGATTAAAGTATGTATTTTTATTTGAATCTCTTAGTTAAACTAGGTATTGAGAGAAAGGTTGCATAGTTATGTATGTTTTAAATAATTTTTAATTCATTTTTAAGCGGCCGTAGCCCAATGGTTAGGGCGTCGGACTTGTGATCTTGGGGTCGCCGGTTCGATTCCCACCCATTATACTACTGACGTGAACCCACTCGTAACACAAGCATTTTTAGCTTGGCACCAGGGGTTTACAAGAATACTAGTAGACTGCAAAACTCTGCTAGTAATCTTAAAAAAAAGTGTAGAGGAACGGGTCATGTTGTTTCTTAACGTAAAGGGAAGATATTCTTGGTTAGCTGAGGTAGTATGCCCGGATCGCGGTTCCAACTGTTCATGCAAAGAACTTCTATGTAGCCTTCATTCAGTGGCATGTAAACTTTAATTGTTCGATGTAGGATTCGTGATGATATTTAACGTTTTGACAGCTGCTAGTAGATGGCGGTCCATTTGATATCTCTGCTGAGTCCCTTGTAGAGGTCGCTACATCCTAAAGCCATCATTATATTGTTGTCCTGTTTAATCATTATAGAGCCAAGCAGATTGACAGACTTTTGGCCTAAAATTCGAATATGATCAATTATGTTATAGACAAGGCTTTAAACTTATGTCATTAACGCTAAATTGTTTCAAAGTAGTTATTTCAATTTATAAATAAAGATAAATAATAAAAAAAAGATAAATAATACCATGTTTAACTTTAATTATAAAACTTAATAATTATTAATGGAGCAATATATAATGAGTGACTGTATAAGAAGGGGTCTTTACAGTTCGTGAAGAAGTACGACTATGGTATCTTGTAATAAAACCAAACCACAGCCAGCTTGATTTTTCACGATCTTCATGCTTTTAGGTTTTTTATTAGTCAAGGATATGCATGTGGCAAGCATAGATTTATGCAACTATTTATATAATAGCTTTTATCTGCGACTTGTCCGCGTGCAATCGTGCTGACAAACTTTCATCCCGATATTTCAACCCCATCAAGAATGTTCTATTAAATTTTAATAAAATCGATTCAGGGGTTAAGACACACAGAGTTTCATTCATAAAAATTATAAAGTAGGGATTGTAGTAGAGATTATGATTTAATATTTTTTTTTTATATATTTTAACAGTATGGATGGGTAAACCCAAGTATACGTCTTGTTTTATAAATATTTGCAATGTTAACATCGACAAAAATCATACGAGATCCCTTCTTGAATTACATATTGAAACAAATTATTAAAATGGTATATAAAATATATGTTTACTTCTTAATGTCTTCCCAGAGACCATAAGATTTATGTTTGAAAACGTGAAGTTTCCAAGAAAATATAAGTTTAGGTATTACATAGCTTACTTCTTAGGCGTATATACCTAATAACCAACCTCCGTAGCGTAGCAGTATTTGGTTCGCTTTAAATCTCGGAGGTCGTGGGTTCGATCCCCACGCCGGACAAGCAATCTTTGTGTACCTTCTAAGATTTCTTTCCGGGTCTGGTTGGCTGAGGGACTACCCTCCGTGCCTCGGAAAGCACGTTAAGCCGTTGGTCCCGTTTGTTATAACATCATCTTTAACAATTGTATACTAGGGAACGAGCAGCAGCGTTTCCTTGTATGTTACAACATAATACTGCGGTCACCAACCCGCCTGCCAAGCGTGGTGACTATGGCAAAAACCCTCCCTCGGGACGAGGCCCATGTTCAGTAGTGGACGTTGTAAGGGCTGATGATGATGATGATATACCTAGTAAGTATATCGTCTATGATATAAAAGAAGTTTAAGCAAAATATTTTCGACTAACACATAAGTACCAGTATTTTGTTTTTCTCAGATCATAATTAAAAAAAAAAAATCTATAATAAAAGAATGAAAAGAAAAATTTAAATTCTTATTAATATTTATTATTTCTTATTAATATTTACTTAATATTAATTTTGACAGAAACATTCAACAAACAATAAAAGTAAACGAGTTTGTCGGTAACGAAGTTAAGAAGTTAAGACAGTATATTTGTTTTTTTTTGTCACAAGTACTTCTTTTTTGTGAAATTTAATTGAAAAAGTAGCGACACTTTTTGATTTAAATTTAATTACAAATAATATAAATAAAAAATCATGCCATTGCAATTACAAATAAAGGATTCATTCATTGTAATTGTAAAAAAAAAATGTCGATACTTATTACTGTTGTCTATAACAAACATAAGTATCGAACTATTTTTGTTAAAATTAACACCTCATCACTCAAACGTCAATCAAATCATTGTCAAATAAAATTCAGTTTCTAAATCGTGAAGTAAGAAAACCTTTCAGTACATACAAAAAGACGTTTGTTATTCGATTCTGAAACAAAATGTTACACATGGATAACAGAATTATTAAATTAAATTAGTTTATCATACATACGGAAAGTCATCGTCAAAGTAACACTTAATTATTTCATCATAAACTAAAAGTCAATAAAAAATAAATTAAAAATCCAACCATTTAATAATTGCTTTTGTATTTTAGAATACTTAAAGTTCTACAGAGTCTCAAATAGTAAAACCACAGTTATTATTAAAGTCACAATAAATTTAAAAAGAAATATGTAAACATCAATTTATTATGCGCATTGATGCATCGCATTAACACCTAAATTCATATTCAATAGACATAAATAAAACATTTGAAGACCTAATTTTACTTTTAAATTATTTATTTTCGTCTAGCAGGTGTTCAAAAATTAGATAAAATATTAGGATATACCAGTATTCTCGTTTTATTTATTTTCTTCGTAATTTACATTCGATCAATCAGCATAGTTATTGATACCTAAGTGTTTGATTGTCTATTATGATGATACGGTCGTCGAAGCACTTATCACTCGCACACCCAGTTTCTTAAAAGATGAGAAACGTTGAAATAAACAAATCTGCCGTCAAAACTATAGATAAATCATCTTCGTTAACATATCAGCCTATTGTCGCCCACTGCTGAACATACGTACTCCTTTCTCATCGATTTCCAGGGGGAGCGATTGCTACCGGCCTGCATCCACTGAGTAGGCGGTTGTCCCACATTGAGCTTGCCAATTCGTGGTCCCAAATCGAGAACCTTTCTGAACCGTCGCGTCGGCCGTCAGTTCTTTGAGCTATGTGTTCCAGCGTGAGTGGGGTTGCCAGTCACCACGTGGGAAGAGGATAAGGATGACCGGTGCTGTACATATCGACTGTACTGGTACTAGCTTTACTTTTATACCACTTAACATCGGAGGCCATTTGATAGGTCAGAACTAAAAAAAAATCGGTGAGGACATTTTTGATTAGGTATATGCTTAATAAAGCAATATGAAAATATCTTCTATTTATAATATTAGTGAACGGCTTAAATACGGCGGAATAAAGGGCTTCCATAATATATGCCATCCTTTCGCTGTAAATAGTATCATGTATAATGATTACATTAGTGGAGAACTTTCTGTTAAATAATATTTTTTCATACAAAAATAAAACTGCTTGCTGCTTAAGACACAGTATAGGTATATTATAGAAACATAATATAAAATGTTTAGAAATGGAATAAAACATATTGTTTGCTTAATACATTCACCTTCTACGTAAACTACGACAAGTATTAAGTATTTTGTACATAACCTTGTTTCTTTGATGTGGGCGTGTGAATCATATCATGACACACTAAAATGATAAGCACTTATATTGGAGACATGAGTTTACACTTACTTTTACATTGTCTGTAATTAAAACGTCCTTGCCCGTTTTCATTAGCCTCGATTTAACGTTACTAAAAGTTTGTGTTTAAATTTCGCTCTAAGATCACCATGAACCTTAGTAAGTATTATGTACGCTATGTATAGATTGTTTTACAATACCAAAAGGTCGGCAAACAAGTAAACGTCCCATCTGATTATAAGCGATTACCATAGTCTATGAACGATAACAATACTACACCCGTTGCCAACCCTAAACCCCAACGCAATTAAGCTCTGCCGATCTTACACACTCACTTGGCCGTGTGGTAGTGGTACTTAGAATAGACCACCCCTAGTTTCCAATGAGTGCCGTAAGAGGCGACTGAGGGATATATAGCTGATGGCTGAGCAGCAGTATCTATTAGCTCAAGGACACTCACCATCTTACTCCGATAGCAAATCCGGCTGTTAAGGGGGTGATTATGGCAGGGTCGGATTGCTTATGCGTGCCCGGCCCCCGCCAACGGCGGATCGAAGGAGTGTCCGGGGGTTTTTAGTGGTGTAGGGTTCTCTCCTCGTGGTATGAGTTAGCATACCACGCTATGGAGATCGCGAGTCCCACATATCCCACCGCCATACCGCGAATACGCTGCAGCGGCGGTAGGAATGCGTAAATGCATTTCACCATGGACAACAAAAAAAAAAAGGTGGTGATTATGGCAATATCCCTCAACGTGTCTGTTTTGCCAAGGTGTGTTAAGAGGAGGCCCATGTTCTGCAGTGGACGTGAACGGGCTAATAAAGTGAGACCTTACTCATGCAAAGAAATTATTAAATGTTATAAGCCAATTTTATAAGATGTAAGGTAATAAAGGATTCCTGAACCGAGGAGCTCATTAAATGTACTAATGTTGTGAATGCCTTTGCAAAATGGCATTCTTTAATGCTGTTCCACGCATCTTCTTCACTCGCTAATTTACAATGTCTTAGTATTCTTTCTTATAAATATTAATTAATTTAAATTATGTCAAAAAAGAACAACAGACAATTTAAACAACATAAAATTATAATATAATTATTCTTATCAAACAATTCCGAATTAAGATTCGCAAATCTCTTCATCGAAATTGAAAGCTATAAAAATACCTTTACATATAAAAATTTATCTCCTTTTATGAATCGCATAAAAAATTAAAACAGTTGTAATTTAATGCCTCATATGAGACTACCTGTCGAGTACCGAGGAATTCGGTGGCAGATTGCAGATCAGTTTTATAAATCATTCCTAAACTCCAATACTGAATACCATACATTTTTAATCGATTTCTCGATAGTGACTTCTCGAGAACTGAAATCATAAGCAAAATCATTATTGTTTTGTTTCTGTGGGTTTAATATTTGTGGAATGCTGTTGTTGGTTTAGAAGTTACTACTGTAGAAATATAAGTAGTGAGCACGTCCTTAATGTATCTACATAAAGTACTTAATTAAAAGAACAAATTGCTTATGATAAAAAATAAACAGTTATAGCCTGCATTCATCAGCCCGCGAACTGTAAAATAGAGCGACTGTAGAATCGAGATTCAAGCCTTACAGGTTATAATTTTAGGAAAGCCTCGTGGCTAAGCTTATGCCACTTCATCAGGGATAAAGGCGCGGTTCTCCAACCTTAATAAATGGTTTAAAAAACTACAAACTAAACAACGTGCAGGACATGAACCTTGGCTTAGTGCGGTCGCTGGCGGGGCGAATTATGAATGACGACTTTAAGATATTTAGGGGAGGTTTGTGCTACTGTACAGCCCTACAAGGAGCGCTGTTGCGCCGCATGCTGTAGATAGGTCGAGCCCTCCTTTAAAGATGGTATGCTAATTATACCACGAGGAGAGGGCCAAACTACTAACCCCCCCCCCCTTCGGGTGTTCCTTCGAATCCACCGATTTGGTGGAGGCACCTTGCGACATCTGGAAACCTATAAATCCACCTATTTAAGCCTTGTTAAGCTTCCGATCAATCAATTTTGTCCAATAAATATACGGCATAAATACTCAAGCAGCAAATACGAACTAATCATGCTAATTAATTATTCATAGGCGTAATAAAATATTCTACAGACAATGTAGAACTAAACCGACCCTCTAAATATATATATATATACATATATAATATACATAATTAGCAAAACGATGAGATATTACATTTTTTATGACTGGTTAATAAAGCCGTTACGACCATAATAGTTCAGCTATAAAGACATGACGTAGCTTTCTTATAGACGGATAGTGACGTCATTATTAAGATACGTTAAGTTGATTCGATTTTGAAATATTTAGAACACATTTGAAAGTGGAGTCATCGTCATAAGCCCGCACAACGTCCACTGCTGAACATGGGCCTCCTCCCGAGGAAGGGTTTTTGCCATAGTCAATACGCTTGGCAGGCAGGTTGGTGACCGTTGTATTATTTAGTAACGCACAAGAATACGCTGCTGTACGTTCCCGGGTATACGATTGTTATAGATGATGTTATAACAATCGGGACCAACGGCTTAACGTGCTTACTGAGGCACTAAGGGTAGTCCCTCAACTATCCAGACCCGGAAAGAAATCTTAGAATTTACACAGAGATTTCTTGTCCAGCGTTAGGATACGGAGGTTGTCGAAAGTGGAGTGTTATCAATTTAACTATAAGAACTGAATTTTTGTGAAATTATCATGAGCCCATTTAACGTCTACTGCTGAACATTTGTCGATCTTAACGAGCTCTCAGAGGCGGAAGTCCCTCAACCAACCAGACTCGAAAGAAATCATAATTTTATTTAAGAAACATGTGTTTTATAGTAGTCATGTCATTTTAATTTTTGGATGGAAAAATAAAATTTATAGTTCGGTCGCCGGTTCGATTCCCACCTATTGCACTACCGACGTAAACCCACTTAATAACACAAGCATTTAAGCTTAGCATGCGGCGTTAACAAGAATACTACAGGTAGTGTACAAAAACTCTGCTAGTAATCTTGATGTTTCCAAAACAAGTGCCATCTCTTTTTTTTTTTTAAAGAGATGGCACTTGTTTTGGAAACATCTCCCATTCTCCTTTGTAAAAATGACTTGTTGATGCTCTTGTTAAAATCCGACACGTGTGGAGCTATTCGTCACAAAACCACATTCGAAGATGGATTGAAAGCGTACACCGTTAAGCGCACCTCGTGGCTGATAAATCTGAAAACTCGCATTAAATCGTTGTAAAGACCCTAGAATCATCAACAACTTTATAGTGATTGGTGCATTCCACACGTGTCGGATTCAAACAAGAGCATGAACACGTCATCTGATACTCAATAAAGAAACCGTCAGCTTTCATCTAATATAACGTACCTAAATGAGAAGAAAGCTGAAGGTCTGAAAAATCGAGAAAAATCTGAGCCGATGTCCAAGTACCACAGGTGGCGCCCTCTTGCGCAGGTTGCTTAGTTGTAGTTTGTAGATTATTTAATAAGAATAGAAGATTGCTCGCTTCTATGCCTGGTGCAGTTGCAAAAGCCTCGTGGCTAATTATGGGTTTGTGTCAGAAAAATATATTTTACAGATTTTGAATTTTTCGACAATTTTTTTTGTATATTTCTTCTGATATTTATCGACCGATTTAAGAATATAATTATGTTATAAATTTAATTTTTTAAATGAATGAAAAGTAAAGATACCAGCAGTAATTCTAAATATCACACTTATTAATTTATACCTACTAATAAGTATATAAAGCTGAAGAGTTTGCATGGACGCGTCAATCTCGGTAACTACTGGTCTGATTTGATAAATTATTTGAGTGTTAGATAGCCCATTTATTGAGGAAGGACAGAGGAATATTTGATTATGAAGTTCCCACGGGGATAGGAGGAAACCGCGCGCGGGAAGTTAGTTTTACAGAAAACTACACCGTAGCCTATAATAATTTAGAGGAAAATTGTTTTGTCGTTTTTTGTTATTGGTAGTATGAAAATATAAGTAAGGCTGACTCCACATTGGACGTCAACGTTCTTCAAGTACGTGAACAACATGAAAGATAATAACACACGCTATCCCCTCCGGCGTCCGCATGTGACACGTGCTCGAACACGAACAAACAATGTGGGTTCAGCCTAAGGAATCTTCTTTTCCCATAGCTTATTAACATTTCTACTAGTACTTATAAGATCATCGGCATCTCATCGCAGTAATCACAGACAAAAGTGTTCGACATTTCTAAGCGTGACAAAGACACACGTTCAATAGAAAAGAATTTAAGTCGCGACTGTACTCTTGAAAGTTCTCACAGAGCCATGAGAATGCTCTTTACAATCGATATTTAAAAAAAGAACAGCATCGATGTCTCTGTTGTCAACGGACAATTCTTTTGGAGATCAACAGGGTAACTACGCAAGCTGAATTAAACTTTACACTCATCAATTTAAAGTTTAAATTCCATTGGCTTACAAATGAATTTTATTGTTCCGTTTCGGTATGAATTGCGTCACCGACGAAAAAAACAAAGCACGAACCGATCGCGTCGCATTGTGGGGCTAATGATGAGCCAAAACATTATTTTTAGAAGGCGTTCGGCTAGCCGGCCGCTTTATAAGGTCTACAGCCGATCAAAGTGCAGATACAATTCGCTTTTATGGGGCCGGTAGCGTGGTTAGTAGTTAACTTGTCTGCGTTTCCTGATACGATGCTGGAAACGATTGTTGGTTGATATAGCTTTATTTGTGGAGTATTTTTATTAGAGTAAAATAATTAAAAGAGAAATAGTTGCACAAGGAAATAGTTGCAGAAAAGGAAGGGAGCTTGACTGGAATAGAGAAAGGGAAAATAAAGTAAAATTATTTTCAAAAAAAAACCTTATCTTAGCAATCAATAAAAAAGGTGATATTTTATTTATCTTGTACCCATAGATCATTTATTTATTGAAATAGTCTAGTATTCCACAAGAGATATTTTTTCATTTTATTCATGTGGGTAATGTTTCTTCAAAATATATATTTTCCAAATTTTTAAGCATTAGTCTGCAATTTATATTTATTTAAAACTTAAATTATAAAAAAAAAGTATTGATATACTTCTTTTTACAAAAAAGAAGTATATCAATACTTTTTTTTGTAATTTATGTTTTTATATCATGAGTTACCATAAAACAATTGTAGGTACCTACTATGAATAGTAATTGTACTAGAGGAGAACTGTCGTTTACGAACTGAACGTTCGTACAGAAAAGACTTCAACGCACGCAATACTATAGACTTGCGATTTGTAGGACGATAAGCTATTAGTACCTATTAGTATCGAAAAGATTATTTAAAATTTACCTAATACTAGCGGACCCGACAGACGTTGTCCTGCTTTATAATATATTAAGATAATATATATATATTATACCTATATGATTTGTGAATCTAAGCGTGAACTAAAAAAGTGAAAAAAATCATTCAAACCGGTCACACGTAAGGCAGAATTATATATATCAAGATGATAAATGTACTCGGCAAAATGAAATTTCAGCCTTACTATACGCGATAATCTAGGATGTACGGACGGGCTCAAGATATCGATTGTACTACCAAACATTTGTCATTTGGGTGAGGATTATCAACGACTATCTTAATCGTCATTTTAACATAATTGCCTGATTTTTTTAAATTTATAATATAATTAGGTTAGCTTTCCACCAGATATGAGCGAAAATCGCTTAATATATTGGCTTTAAATGATTCTATTGGTTTTTTGAACACAGTTGCACAAAACCCCTCTAAAAATATAAAAGGATTCTTCCATCCCCAGCCGGCGACTGCCCTGAGCCGAGGTCCAAGTCTCACAGGGGGCGCCTTATTCCGGAAAATCCATAATAAGTAAACATGATGGATAACATAGCAATGATAAAAGCTTATTTTTATTCTTTTCATAAATAGTCAGTTAATTTAAATGGACAGTTAAGTATCTATCCAAAAATCGGTCCGAAATAGTGTTACAAATTACACATAGCCAAGCTTCCATGAAATCCCAAAACACAATCATATTAGCCAACGTCAAACCAAAAACGAAATATAAATAAATAACAGCATATCTTAATAACATTCAAAAGTCCCGTAAATTAGAAAATTAGCAACGCACCACCTTCAGTGTGGTCGCAGTGACCATTCATCTGTCAACAAAGGCAGGACAATCCTATTTTGTACACCATAAAACTTTTGTTTCTTAATATTTTGAGCAAACATTATGCGACTCTCTGATGTATAATACCCCACAATACAACTATAGCCACCCGTCGTCACTCAGAATAGATGCCAATTTCGTGAACAATTGCTCCCTAATATGTTTTGATGTTTTTGGTCATTGTGCACATTTGTAAAGTTGATTACTTGTAATACCGTGACAAGGAATGTTAGTGACAGTGTCTTTGTTTCTTTGTGCTATTGTAGACGCGTGTCTAACGCCGTTACTCTGTTTATGGTGCAGCTTGAAATTTAATTTTTTGGACATGTGAATGTTTCGAAAAATAAAGGTACCTCCTAGAAGAAGTTGAAAGATTGTCCTTGTCTTCGAAATGTACATTGTATTTAATCTTTATTTGATGGAAAGAGTTAAGACTAGAGCCTTGGTAGCTTTTATGCCCGGCGAAGTAGCAAAAGCATCGTGGCTAACCACCACATGTCCGTCTAAAAAGAACAATTGATCTGTGTTAAGCAACACAAGAATTTGAATTGTATTTAAGGCGATTTACTCATTGTTTTTAATATTCTAATGTAGTTGGTCCTGTTTGTAGATTGGATTAGTAGTTAGGCATATAAAAATTACAATTTGTACTTTACGTTGACGTCCACTGCTGAACATGGGCCTCCTCCTTAACGAACCTTGGCAAGCCAGGGCCATTGAGTGATATTGCCGTAATCACCACGTTTGGCAGGCGGATTGTTGATTGCGATCAACAATCAGCGATGGGATGGAAGTATCTGATATGAGCTGATAGATGCTGCTGCCCATACATCAGGTGTATATCCCCTTTTTTTTTTGTTTTTTTTGTCCGGGCATTGACGCATTCCCACTGCCGCTGCAGCGTATTCGCGCGTTGGCAGTGGGATATGTGGGACTCTACCTCTCCATAGCGTGGTATGCTAACAGGTGTATATCCCTAAGTCGCTTTTTACGACACCCTGGTCTATTCTAAGCCGGAAACTACATTTGGATACTATTAAGTTTGTGTTCAGTGGTTAAATGTTTGTGAATGATGTTTATTACCATTTAATAAGGTTGCTTAGGTTCTAACACCACTTATATCTGAAATAGTGACTTTTCAGGAGAGTAAAAAAACTGTAGTTTTACTTAAAGACTAATAAAAGTGCATTTTACTTCTTTAAATTATATTACAGGACGATATGTGTTTCTAATTGGCTGAAACGATTGAACCTCCGATTTTCTATCAAACGGCATCAAATGTTAATAGGTACATCAGTTTAACAACAAAGAAGATGGGTGATCGTCTTTGAGCTTTGCCGCTATAAATTCGGTCTTTAATAAAATATTTAATATTTTATGTAGGTACACATACTAATATTAAATTAGTTATTATTTTTTTACTTCCTTTTCTTGTGTGTTGTTTTTAATTATATTGACCTATTAATTTGTGTTAAATATTTTGAGAGTAGCCTGCTTTAATCTTCTGGGCTCGAAAGGGTTAAGAAGGGCCCCGAGAGCCCAGTATGCAAAAGGCTACCCAGCACAAAAGCCTACAATTATTTTATATCCATTGCCATTTTAATCGGTAAGGGTATAATAGTTGCCCCCATATTTTGAACTATATGTACTTGTAATAGAGTTTAAAACAAATTACACCTAAACAAACCTACCGCCAGTTTAACGGATCCTTATAGTTAATTATTTTCATAGTTAATTTGAGCCTAATTATATTACTGGTATTACTATTCCATTTTAAGTTGGTATAGAATTAGAAGTAATTTAGAAAATCACCTGTTTTAAAGATGGTCGGAGAAGATCAGCATCTATAGACTAAGAAAATATGATAATAAGTAGGTATTATATTTCTTAAATACTGTATCCATAATATTTTATTACTACATAAAATCAATATCGATAGCTATTTCCAAGAATAATGCTGTTCGCATAACTTTTAAGTATTTGTAGGTGTATATTTATAGTTAAGATTTTTATATCTGGTATAAACTCTTTAAAAGCTAACAAAATATTGATGTTTCGATAAATTTTATCCTATCGCCCACGCGTTGCAAAAAATTGGCAATGGCCATAGACATGCATGATTTAAGATTCATTGTTGTTTCATTTAGTTCATATATCAAGAAGGAAATAAGCCTTATTGGATTAGATTAGTGTTTCGTAACGATTAAGCAAAGTCAAATGCCAGTTTAAAACAGTTTAATTGCCATATCAAATTCGCGGACTATCCAAAAGTGTTGAAATCTTTAATGTGAACACCGCAAGACTCATGGTTAATATTAATTTGATGACTGCAAAAATATTAAGACACAAATTTAAGAAAATAGTATATACAGTTTATAACACATTCATAACTCTCAATAGATATTATGTGAAGCCGTAATGAAAAACATAGGAGGCGGCGCGTAACACGGTAGCTACGCGAACCGAACATAAATAACCGGTACGCCGCAAACGGCTCGTATTCATGACAATATTATATTTATACTTGCGCCCGTTCAGTACATGGTGGCTCTAATACGTGGCCAACCTACATAATAACGAGAACGCGCGGAAGGCGTAACTCGGTGGCAATATACCGTCTCGCTCGACGACGCCCCGGGCGCGCGGCTAAGCGAGACGAACAACCACAAATTTATTGGAACGAAAAAAAAAACTCAGCTACTGCACTCCGCGTCGCCTCTACAGAACTAGATACATTTTTCCATGTCTCCGCGTGTGAGCGAGTACCACACGAGCGTCAGTGGGCGAAAGCGAGACGGCTAGCATTCCGCGGATGCGGCGCGCAACTAAACGGCCGGTCATGTGGGCGCTGCCGGTGTTGCGCACGCGCGGCTACCTCGCCGCGGTTGAGTTCCACGCTCACGCTGCGACGCTCGGCTCGCTTAGCCCGTGTGACCTTTACTTGGTGAACTTAGGAAGCGTCGTTCGCTGTGAAACTTCCATTAGACCCCCTCCGTCCCGCTCGACAGTGATTCTTCGGACCTCCAGCGCAGCAGCACCAACGTTGGAGCGAAAGAGATGGCTGGTGGTCGCCGGTGCCGTAGCTAAAGGTATTCGTAGAATGCGTGATCTGTATCGGGCGGGTGGAGGCGGTGCGGGGTGCGGGGCGCGTTCGGAAGCGGTGGCAGCTCCCATCGACTCCTGGGGTTATTCTTCCTCAGGCCACTGCTGCTCGAGCTACGTACCAAGCGAGCCAGTTTTTTCTGTCCACCGCACCGCACGCCACACACTCGTTAAGCCCGTGCCAACACGAGAAGTCGCCACTAATAAATTACTGTTTTTACTGCAAACTCAACAGTCACCGCCGCGCAGCTGAGTAATTTATACGTAAAAATAAACATTAATCAACAAAATCGCAGTTACTATCGCCCAAATACAGTGAGTACTCTGACATTTGTTCTTCTGTTTGTGGATTCAATCGTTCAGTTTTTAAATATAGAAAGAAATGTTTCTGAAGTTACTTTTTTAAAGCAAGTTACACAGTGCATAATTCTCATTCATAATTTTCTTGACAACGTTAATATATTCAAATAATATAATATAATCATAAACAAGAACTTGACGATTGAATCTCATATTTTATTTAAAGTTTGTAGACAATATTATTATTATAAGTATCTTTTAAAATATTCTAAATCTTAGATATCATTCATTAATTCATCATCATTCATAATTAGCATTTTCATCACATTCTGCTTGATCATATTCATACACGTACACACTCAAACATCATTCCTGTTTTAATTTAACACATTCACAGTTGATACTTTAGGTCAGTGTTATAAAATGTTAATACGCTATAAATTAAAACGTATGATTGTATTACAGACAAGTAAGACCACATATACCAACCATTCTTGATACTTGATACTTAAAACTGGCGTTTAAATATGAATGTCATAAAGATTTATAAACTCATTTAATTATAGAAAAAATGTTAAGTCAAACAGTGACACAAAAAAGTATGAATAATCGGAGCTATTATTATGTAAATGTCACCTTAGCGCCTATCGGCGCTATCCTTATAAGAGCATATCAAGAAATATTGTCCGTATTATACACTTTTTTCTGAAATCATGTGCACCCACCCGGTCTATTCAACGGAGGATTGTAACCATTTTATAACGATTTATGGTTTATTTAACAATAAAAGAATAATGGCTGTTGAAAAAAAAATGAAAGATATTTATAAAAGGAACACTTGAAGCCTTTGTTAATTTGTAGTGTTGTATTTTCTGTATCATTAGGTACGGGTTTTGACAATATTGACCTGCATCTATAAGTTCCCGTGAGATTTTTAGATATAATAATATGTATCTTTTTGTAATTTTATACTCAAAAATCTGATATGTTGTATTATTGCCTATGAGTAGATAAACTTAATATGGAACATTAGTAGGTAGATTTGCGAAATTAATCGTTAGATCGAGTGGTATATTTAATAAAATTCAATTAATTGAAGACAATTAAACTGACAACATTTTTTTTAGAAGAAACCATTTCATATTTTTTGAAAATCGGTTCCATAAACAGTGCTCTAAACCTTTAAACCTACACCCACTTGTCAATATCAAAATTCCATATAAGTCAGTGTACTTGTTAAACTTTAAATAAAATAAACCAAGTGAAAAACTACATTTAAAATGCACCTTAAATTATATTGCATTACAATGCAATGAGTAGGTATGTAATTAAAGTTCATATAAAGTGCAGTTGCATATAAATATTCATTCAATCTTTATTTAACTTGTAGCTTGTACGAGTACCTAATTATAGGTTACGACTGCTGCAATAAATATGAGTAACTTATATAGGAATGTCAATATCTTGCAATTATACCTACTGGTAAATTTAATAATATAATATTTATAAACGTTTATTATTTCTGTTTGTTGAGAAAAGTAAACTTTATATTTTTACTTCCTAAAAAACCGTAATAATACCTTTGTAAATAAACCAAAGTAATTTTTACATATCATTTTTACTAAAGTATTGAAATGAATGCCAATTTGCCACATTTTTATACCAGTTGTAATTTAAAGTATGTTGATAAGCTGAAACAGAACAGCTCATTTAACCGCAGAGAACAAGCAATTTTGATGCACCTTAGGGCATCAATTTACATCCATAATTGCTTATAATATTGGTCTTGTAGTCTCAGAGTCATGAGAATCTAAACTTTTAGTTGTTAAATTGTAATTTATTAATATATAAGTTTCAATGTATTTTATAAATTCCTGAAAACAGTAACGTGAGCCAATATAATAATTGAAAAGGAAATTTAAATTAAGACTATCAAGAGAATTTATATAAATTCTGGGTCCATTTGCCACACATACATGCATATTTATGTTTAAATTTTGCCCGTTTTAATTTTATTGCCTTGGTAAAAGTTTTAAAAGTAAAAAATGGTGTTAAATCATAATCATTAAATTAAAAATGAAACAATGTTATAAAATGACTTACGTATATTTTTATATGATCGGGCTCCCGGCCTACGCGTAACACGGTGGCTTCATCGCACGCGCCCGCGCACCTTGCCAATTGCGGATCATTCCAATTACATTCTTATGATAATGCAACCATTTTATGGTAATCTTATTGATTTTTGAAATTCCTTCACGAAATTGAAATGGAAATTAGTTGAATAAATTGCTTTATTTGCATTTAGGATTTTTGGTTGAGATGTATTATGTGATGGGATAAGTTTAAAATTAGTTTTCGTTTATAGTATTTTTTCTTAGCTTCATTATTTTTATTTTTTACTATACGGTCCCGTGTTTTCTTTCTCAAGCCTCATGGTGTCCCACTCTAGAGAATTTTAAATAGATCCTTTCGATGTATTTATTCAGTAACTTTTTTATTATCGAACACTATTTTAAACAACCCGTTCTAATGAACGTATCCCGCTGACATTAAAAGCAGCGTCTTTCAAATTCGCCACTTATAACTGGCCATATTTAAATTTTCAAATATCGAACCCTTAGAACGTTTGGAACGTCGAGGACTCGCGACGGGGCGCCTGCGCATCGCCACTTTCTTTCAACTTCGCCGAACGCGAGTGATGGACGGTTTTAGTCGATTCGTTTAATCGTTTATTCGTGTGTCAGATGTAGGATATTTGTTGAGAGAAATATATTGTAACGTGACAATTTTATTCGTGTAGTTTTTTAATCAAATACGCAGCAAAGTAGGTTCTTTATTTATTGCTACCTATCTATTGCTGTCTTTTTTTGGTGTTTATATTATGGTTTAATTTATTTTAGTTAAGCAATCAAAAAGAAAAAAATAATGAAAATATATTTATTTCCGCGTTTAACAGATAAGATAAATGAATTAACACAAAACAGAATCGCTGTAAGATTATGAAAACAAAATAATTTCAACAACAAAAGAATTTTCTCCAAGAGGTATTTTTTTTAAGTTTCATTTCAATCTTAATTTTATCTTGTAAACTTTGGTCTTTAATATATATTTATATATATTTACTTTGGTATGTCGAGCATCCTAATCGAATCAGATAAAAAAAACTGATCAATGAAAATTCTATTTACGTGACATACGAAATTCTATAAAACCAATTCAATACCCTTATGGCGGTATTTATCAAGTTTTCTATTTTACTTTATATGTATACATAACAAAACCATAATTTGTTCTCAAAGCAAACTGTATAAAACAGGAAACCTTTGTTTGCAGTAGATAAAACACAAAGGCGAGAGGGTTCCGGCTAGTGTTATCTTTAGGGAATCATATTTTAGATAAAAGAATTTCAACTCTAAATGTGTTAAATATCAACATAGAGGCAAGAGGTTCACAAATAATGGAATTTACGGAAATGCACCCGCCCGTAGGTTTATCTGCGAAGTTTCTCTGTAGATATTAGGATTGGTTAAATTATTTGTGATAAATAGGTATCTATTGAATTCGTATTTTAAAACCTTTTTTAATATATTGTTTCTATTTTCTGGTAAAAAAGGTTAGTATAATGATTTTATGAGTTATTCAAACAAGATATTTCTATTAGGTACATATATCTATTTATTGAGGTAACTGTAAATACTTACAGAGTTTACCTACTTGTAATAGACCATTTTTATGTCATATATTTAACTTTTAAAATAATAATAATAATAAATAAGGACTAATATTTTAAATCTCAGACAAAAATGATCAGTCGAAAAAGTTTTAAATTAAAATTTACTTCTCTAATAATTTGTATCTGACGATTAAAAAAACAGCCTTAGAAATGTACCTTTATATTTATACGTGACGATGCCGTTCCCGTGAAACTGAAAATATATATTGCATATGCTTATGAATGCCTATGATACTCACAAATAGTGTGGCTTCCTATAAATGTAAAACAACAACATGATTCAATATTGTCTTATGTATAACCATTGATCTCACAGGCAAACTGTGCATGTACAGTTTTGTGAGATATAATCTTTACATCATAAGCCTACTTTGTACCTTTTAAGAAACAATAAATAAATAAATAATTGGTAAAAGAATTTGCAAAATCGATTCAGTAGATTCAGAGAGCACCCCCTACAACCTTCCAAACAATTCACAAACTTTACCTCTTTATAATATTAGTATAAATAAAGTATTAAATTGGGATAATCACACTTCTATCCACATAAGGCACTATTGAAATTAGCTGTGTAAGAATAAGTAAACATACCCTGTCTCTGCACCTGATATCGATAATAATGTTACAAGAAACGGAAATTTTCCAAGGCAAACCCCCTTACATTATCTTTACGATAAACAAAAGTGACTGAAGTTAAACAAGCAGGATTTAAGTTTATCGTATCCTTGACTATATAGGTACATTTTGCATTACCGACAATGCCAATTAGAGGTGTTATGTTATTATGATACATTCTTTTGTGTGTGTGTTATCGTTGAGTAAATAGTGGGCGAGGCAGATAACTTATCGTGTGACACGAGACCTTTTTTGTAGGTTTTCTTTGAAAAAGTCCCGACAAGATAACGTTTGTTGGTAGGTATTGATGCCTTAACATTGGGATTTAGATAAACTACTTGGAAAGTAAACCGAACTAAAATTTTCATTGATAAGTTGAAGGGGTTTTTGTTACAAAAAATGGCAATTCTACATACAATAATAAATAATTAATCTTACAAAGCCATATTATTTAGCTGATAAATAAATCATTTTATACTTGCCTGTATGTAAAATCACGATTTTTGTAATATTTTCATTTGCCATTATTAAATGTCTTCTTGCAGAAATAAGTAACACAGCCATAGAGTCGCACTCTTTTTTTTTACACTGGCGTCTATAAAAGGAGGACACGCAATTAGCACGTTCATTCACAATTTTATTTCCGTCACACCCATTGAGTTTAGTTTGTTTGTAAAGGCGAGTTCGCACTGGCGCTATTTACACCGCTTGACCGCAAACATCCCGTCAGCAAGCGCCACAGGTGACGTCTACCTGACCACTTTTTGTCATGTGTTTAGTTTGGCGGCAATTTCAAGTGGACGATCTTCTCTTTGTTCGTATGAATACTTTTAGGGCTCCATATCCATTGGAATAGATTTTTGGAGTTTCTGTGAAAGTCAAAGTTTAGAAAAAATAAACTTGCTAACAAAATGTATGTACATAGTTCTCTCGGTATATATCTAAATAAATTGGCTTTAGAAGGCAGTATAAAACCGCGCAAGTACTCACGGTTCTCTATAAAAAGGCGATTCGATTCTCCCATATAAATTTAACTGGCGATACTCGTTCATATAGTTGGTGAGTGCGGCTGGGATCGCTTGCATCCCACGAGAAAATCGCCGCGGGCTATAGAAAGTCCCACCCACACAGATCACAACTCACACGCCGATGTAGCGGTTAAAAAAATGATTATTCTTTTTTTAAACGCAGTTCAACAATTCGCTGCCGTGTTACGCGCCACGCCCCCGCCTCCTGATTGGTGAACAGTAGCCGGATTAATTTTTTTACATGCGCACACGCATTGTCCATATCAAACTGATTAGCGTTTTATACAATTCTCAATTTATGTTCAGAATATTTTATTATAACATTAATTTAGGTAATTAATTTATCCCGTAATGTATAATAAGATTTTAATTGTACTTTTGATGATGTTCAATAAAATTGTTCTATTTTGGGCAAAAATGATTGTTTACCTTTTATAAAATTATGACATTGAATAAGATAAACTCTATTAACAGTTTATTAAATTGGTTAATAGTTTACGTATTTCTCGGTTCCCAATACGAAACTTGTTAAAATAAATAGTGAAACGATAAAACAGCCTGTTTATTAATCAATTTATGTTTAGGCACTAAGCACAGAGCATCAATGTTGTATAAAGTACATAAATATTTTATCTTCTGCTTTATTGGTACAACTATTTTAGCAGAAATTATTGAATGTCCAGTTTGAAATAAACCGATAAATTTATCATAGTTGAACATAAATCTTTAGTTGACAAGGAAGGAATTTAACATAATGAAGTCTTCATACTTGTAGTAAAATATTTATGTACCTATACGGTTCATAAATATAATTTAACAGTACCTAGTAGGTAACTGATTATAAAAATAAATAACTTTTTAAATAAAGTTAATGAACTGGTGTGTGTGAATTAAGATTATGATAATATAATCATCACACGCATTAAACAAAGAATAGACCTAACATTTATATAGATCAAAAGACACAAAAACACAGCTGTTATTAAAATGTTCGAAATTCAAAACTTGGTTAAAATCCACTTAATAAAAAAAGTAAAAAGAACCAAAGACGTCAAACCTACATTTAAACGTGGAACGGAAACGGCGGTCTCTTTCATACCTCCTATATGCATCTTTTTTAACCTTGAGTCATTGATTGGCTCCCGCGTAAACCAGTAGCCGGCAGCGGTACAACATATGTACCGTTGCGTTTATTTACTTAGCTACTGGGCACGCCTCTCCCTCTGAGGGATTGAGAGGACGAGAGCTCATACATTTACTTAGGTAATTTTCATATTTGAATGGAATTTCTATGTTATTTTTTATGTTCTTTATTTGTTATTTTTGTGTATAAAATGTGACTGTCTTTTTTTTTTTTTTTGTTGTGTAAAATATTTTTGCATTGTTAGAGCAGGTAAATTGTATTTAATTTTGATATACCTAATGATTTTATTTATTTAATTATTTACAATGGCTTTATATTTTGTAAAATTAGATGCATTTTATATTAATTGAATTCGTTTTATATGCGTTCAATTTATACCTACAAACAAAATAAATACAAAAATCAACACATTTTTTTCCAAGTCGCTCATTTAGTAGGATTTACGTTCGTATATAACAATTTATCCTCTAACTACATGGTCTGAGCCGTAGCGGCTATACTGCAGCCAGCCATCGCCGGGGGCTATCCGACCGGAGCTCTAATATATCAGCGCGCTCCTTTCCACGTAACAACGGTATACGTAGAGTCATGTTCTTATGATTTTATTTTAAATTTAGAAGTTAGTGAATGCTGTAAATTAGCTTTTTATTGTGCGTCGTCTATTTGGTTTAATATTTTGTCAAAATATTCTAATTTAAAAAAGTGAAGCATGATATATTCCTTAAATTGAAGATATTATTATATGAGTATATTTTAAGTATTTAACTGACGCAATAAAATATCAAATACATAATTAAATATTTATTAAATAGGTCTAACAGATGATAGACTAGAGATACTCTGATCTACCAATTGTTAGACCTATATAAAAATAAAATAAAGCAACATGTGAAACCTTGCCTTAATTTCTTTTTGATAAAAATATGTTAATGTAACAGTTTTTTGGAAGACGTTAGATTTCACCAAATTTTACAAAATGTAAAAAATATAAAAGTGACGTTAGTTCAATGCTTATTTAAAATATTATAAAACCCATAGAACATAAGTATTCGTGATTATACATGTTAATAAATTAACTATTAAATATAAATACAAAATAAAAATGTTGTAGGTACAGGTAGGTCGTCTCCATAGCTCTCGCTGTTCCATATCCTTCGCATACCTTTCCTGTGGGAACGCGCAGGACATAAACTGTTTCATTATTTCTGCTTACATACATTTGTATTATTATAATTTGGATGCATATTTTTAATTTAAAACGAGTTCATACAACTTGATTAAAATGTATTTTGAGCAACGGTATTTTATAAAAAAACGTAGTTGATAGAGACGTTTTGAGTCTTTATTTTTTTAATATGATTATGAATCCGTATTATATTTAAAAGATCAAATAAAACGTTATAAACATCATCATCAGCCTGTATATCGTCCACTGTTGAACAAATGCCTCGTCCCGAGGGAGACTTTTGCCATAGTCACTAAGTTAGCCCCGGGTTGGTGACCGCAGCAATATGTATAGACAAGGAAACGCTGCTGCTCGTTCCCTGGTATGCGTTTATTATAAATGAAGCTATAACAATCGGAACCAATGAATAAACGTACTTACTTTTCGAGGCACTGAATAGAGATCGTAGAATCTACACGAACGCGGGTCCAACGCGGGGATCGAATTCACGACCTCCAAGACTTAAAGCGTTAAAGAGACTAATTTAACGTTGTAATAAAATTTATTAAATTATAATTAATGCATTTTTTCAATTGCTTTTAATTACTACCTTTATATCGTTAGTACTACGTTAGTGTATTTCAGAGTACCTACTTTAATAATAAGTTATACAAATATAACTTATTATTAAAGTAGGTACTCTGAAATAAATATTATACCCTTTTTTTTCTCAGATAATTTATTAATTTATGTAAATAAATTTATTATTCTCATATCAAATTGTATTTAGATATTCATGAAACCACAAGCGCGGTAATTATATCAGCATGATTCAGCTCATTTTTGGAATTCCTTCAAAATTACAACCGAGTCGACGAATTCCTTCCATCCTTTTCTATGTTACTGAACAACACGATTAAGAAAGAGATAGATGTACAATGTTGGTTAAGGTATTGTTCGTAAAAATGTCAAATAGAATGATAAACATAAAATTCGTGTTGAAACGAGATGCGCAAGCGCACGCGCCGAACAATGACGGTAATAATTTTATTCAAATGCGGGTGATCAACAGCTTTTATACTACCTTTATAAAGCTTTTTATAGTGGTCCGATATTTGTTAAAAGGTAGATTAATTTATGGAGGGCATTGTTAACCTTTGTTATTGTAAATTGTTAACTTTTTAAGTTTTAAACCTTCGTTCTTAAATAACGAGATTTATTTAAAGCGGGAGGTACTAAGCTATATAATACGATGTCTGTTTCCTAATTTAAAAAAATATTGTTATTAATTCAACTATGACTAATTTGAATTAAACTCTACTCTTTCCTAATAATATATATATATTTAAGAATTTATTTATTCTCAAGCAAAGCTGTTTTAAACATATTATAAATGCAAAAGATTTTTCAACTCTAAACAATAATAATAGCGTGGATTCAGATACAAAAAACAAAGTTCATCACTAATGGCCATCAGTGGCCTAAAAAACCCGAGTTCTTAATATAAAGCATAAATAGAATAAAACAGATGAATAATCTAAATATAGTCAGTTACAATATAAACAATCGTGGTACCAATAAAATAATAGGTCATTAACAACAAGTCTACAATGCCCAGTCGTTACACATTACTGATTATGAATTACACATCGAATTCCTAGAAAGCCGAAAGACGAATGCCGAAAGCCGAAAGCCGCACGGACTCACGCTGACTCGGCATCGTTGGCCTCATTGAAAGCCCAACAATAACCTCAATACCCATAATAGACCGTATTAAATGTTACCATAAAGGCATTGACACTCTTGATAAATATTAAAGACGAACCAAAACTATTGTGTGGAATTATCCAAAAATATCACGGTTTTAAAATTTTGACACGTTGCTTTATTAATGCCTTTATAAGGCAGTAGCTATTTTAATGGCAATAATTTATTGGTTTGATGTTCATCTTTCTGACATTTTGTGATTTTTGCCTTCAAATCAACCGTAATGGATGTGGGAACTTCTCGATTTAAGACAACGTTTGACAAGTTTTGGTTATTTCATTTCTATTCCTTAATTGTTATAGCTGATTTTTAAGTACCTATCACTTAATAGGAATTTTAAAATGTATGCGTATATTGTTTCAATACGTACAAGGTGTTAATGTATAATAAACTTTTCCATTTACTTACAAAGCTATGACTGTGGAACAAAATTACAAATTAAACATTAACTACCAATAGAAGAAAATCGAGGAATGTTTACGATCTATTCAGTTTTTATTATAGTAAAATGAATTTTAATTACTGACCTTAAACCGAGATATGTCTGCCAATGTTTTATGATCGTCATTTGATCCGCGGTTCAAATAGTTCAAGCTGAGCGGAACTGTAAACCGAGCCTTTGTACTAACCAACAAAATTATCTTGCAATTTCTTCGCAAACAATTATTTTGTATTACATTACCTGCTTAACTCTTCTCAGTAATCTATAGTAGGGAACAGCAAGAGTAATGGATGTAACAAGATCGGTGTTAATCGATTATGCTACAACAATGTATGGTGTTGCAATGTGTGTTGGAATTTTGCGTAATTTAAATTTGAAGTGGCAGTTTTTGTTGGATATTGTTATTGATGCGTTATGTTTACGGCTCGCGAGATTCCCTACATTCGTATAAATGAACATTGTAGAATATTTTTTAATTATGTTTTGTTTTATAGTTCGTTGTAATAAAGTTTATGGAAAGAGTGCGTTCAACTGGAGGTTCTGTTTTGTAATTCTCATCTCTTTAAATGTGTTAATCTCATTACAACAATGCAGTTGTGATGTAGTAGTCAGTGCATATGTTCCTACTATGAACAATGTTCTGCCCTTAATCATATCAACTATAAAAACTAATAATGCTAGAACTTCGCAATTGACAATATCCCTGGCGTGGTGGTATATGTCTCGCCTCAATTATCGGAAGTCTTTGATTCGGTTCCCGCTCTGAACAAAATATCGTTGTGTAAAATAAAACATTCGTTATGGATCTATTTGGCAGGGACTATCCTCAGTGCCTCGGGTAATCACGCAAAGCCGTTGGTCCCGATTGTCATCTATGACAATCGCATATCAAAGGTAATAAGTATACTGTACATAATACTGCGGTCACCAACCCACATGTCAAGCGTAGCGATTAAAGCAATACTACCATCGAGGGAGACCCATGTTCAGCAGTGGACGTTTAACGGGCTGATGATGCATTGAAACCTACAAAAAATCTTTTAATAATACAGTTATCATACATTTACCTACATACTCAATATATCGCATGATTCAAAAGGAACTTAGCCAATTTATTTCCTGTTGGTTTATCGAATCTGTGTCACTAACATTCTTTGACAGTGTTAACTAATTAATAACTGTCTTGAGTCAGTAGAAACAAAACCCCGATCATGACGCATAAGGCGGTGTATTTGATTATTCATTTCTAAATCTATGTGAATGATATATGTATTTATGTACGTTACATGTTTATTATTGCCTACCTAAAGTCTACTACAATAATATTTATTTACATAAATGCAGCTGCAAGGGCAGGAAAAACTTACTTTGGGACCTAAGAACATTACGAATCGATCTGATGTACATAGTAGCTAGATGTTTGACTATAAGCCCGTATCACGTCCACTGCTGAACAAAGGCCTTCTCCTGAGGGATGGTGCTTGGCATAGTCACCACGCTTGGCAGTTGGATTGGTGTACAGCATAGACCCTGCTGTACGATACCTAGGATTGACATACTCGTATATGATGTTGTGACAGTCGGGACCAACGGCTATAGGTACGTGTTTTTGAACCAACAAGACCCGGAAAGCAATCTTTGATTTTATACTAAGATTTTTTGTTTAGAGCGGGAATCAAACATACGAACCTCATAATTTAAGGTTTCGTTGTTTACTGTCATAGACAATGTTATGATAACTGTAACTTTAAGAGCCTCAAGGCAATGAGAAGAGCAATACTAACCAGTAGGTAGATATAGTTACTATTTCGTAATCTGATAGTTCAAGGGCCAGACGAATTCTGTGATTCATAACACGTTTTGAGATGAATCCCCGGCCTATGGACCACGGTGACTCATCTCAAAAGATCCGCTTAAGCTTGTTTTAATATCATGAATAGTATTAAGCGATGATATCAGTCCATTCTGTGGTTTTGTTTAACTAATATTGCCTACATTTTAAAATGACGAATGCAATAGAAAGTTTTTTGTGTATTGATTTGTTCTCATGTCATAAAATGAGATTGATTCATGGACTTATAATTTTTATTTAACTTGCCTAATATTTATTTTATTTATGAAGCTACCCTCCGTGCATCGGAAAGCATGTAAAGTCGTTGGTCTCGATTGATATAACATCATCTAAAACAAGCGAATGTACGGGCAGCAGCGTGTTCTTGGGTGTTACAATATAATACAGCGGTTATCAACCCGCCTGCCAAGAGTGGTGACAATGGTAAAACCTCCCTCGGGAGGCCCATTATATACCTCTACTATCCAGTCTGGTCATACATGTTATTTCATACTTAAATTTGAGCGGGCCTTTATTCCGGGTCAACATCGTAGGATATATAAGTTACCGAGTGACAGGACTGTACAAAGATGAATAGAATAAAAGAAAAGATAAAAGTTTAATTGAAAACTAATGGAAAACTTTATTCATTACACTATAGGGACCTCACGTACAGCAACAATGAATTAATATTTTACACACATTGCAACATTTTTTTAAAGACTTTCTTTAGTAAAAACTCTTTAAAGTATATGTCGTTAAAGGCTTAATATTATCACTTTGTTTTGTGTACATAATATTATGATACATTGTAAGACATTAATGGTCTCTATTTTTTATATTCTGGATTGCTTTTGTCTAAGAGCTTAGCTAAAAAAAACTGTCTAGTCTAAGTTTTGATGTACTTAGGTAGTCTCCGTGACTGCATAAACATTAACTTCTGTCCGACAATCGTTTTTATTACCGCCATATCTCACTGACCGTGACCAACGGATGACTTATCAAAACTATCATACAACAACCGCGTTTCACCATATTAGGCGTAATATATGTGAACTAAATGTAAAGATCTTTATGATTGGCAATTTTTTTTCGCGGGCGCCTTGCCTTTTGTCGGTGGGTCGTGACTTTGGGTTCATATCACAAGCTTCGGCAATCAAAGTCGGCAGAAGGTTATATCAAAGTATAAGCGTAAATTGTGGTAATGTAAAGGCGGCAGGTTTTATGCAATTTTTTACTAGTATTTTTATGTAGGTATCTACTTAGACGTAGTCTAGCTAGCAGGTATGTTTGTTTTTTATTGGATTTGCGCAGAATCTAAGTCTAAGTCATGATTTCTAAAAAATATATATCTTGTCCTTCGCCCCTCTTGAATGTATGCAAATGAACTCCAACTAAAGCCGTTCTTGCACTACAAATAATGATGTCTAGTGAAGTATTAAAAGCCTCGTGACAGACTTAAATGTCCGTCAGAAAAATAAAACTACGTATCACAATGGGAGCAGTTGTGCATAAACACAGTTGGTCTCTGTAATCCTCAGTAACTAATGGTAAATTTTTATGGTACAATTAATGGTATATTGGATAAATGATGTAAAACTAGAGGTATATGTATCTAGTGATATGCCGACAGCTTTGAGAGTACTTCAATGTCAGCTATACGTACCATTAAGATATGTTTCAGATGAGGACAACCTTCGGATTCGTTTTTTTTCTATTAAATAACAAAAGTACTGTTTTAAAAATTGTTACCATATGTTCTGGTTTTATTGGTTTTATGCAATTAAAGATAATAATCAAATTTCAAAAAGATTCAAATGGATATTCTTTTCATATATTGATAATATTACGACTCGAGAAACGATTATAAGCTAGAAAAAAATAAAATAAAACCATTACCATTTGGCCACTCTGATTAGCTTACCTTTTCCTTTGTTTTATATCTATTGAGAAAATGGACATAGTAAGACAACACATGGTTCCCCATACTTATCTTCTCCGAAGAACAAAGGAGAACCGAATATACGCAAATTGTTCAATTCTTCGTACATAACAATCGTTTATGGCATGCAATAAAAACTACCTTTCAGTAAAAGTAGCCAAAAAATTCAAAACGTATATTAAAAAGAAAGAGTTTAACATTAAAGAAGTAGGTAATATTTTGCGTATATTGCAATAGCGCAACGTCAAAGAAACGAATCCTTTTGTTCTTAATAGTTAAAGGCACTTATAGGTACAGAATTTTCAATTGTTTCTTTTCCGGCTAATGTGCAAATTTAAAAAGAGATAAGAATATCTCTATATAGAATATGCAATTGTATCTTTTCTGGGTAATGTGCAAATTTAAAAGGAGTTAAACTACAAAGATTTGCGGTAACTACTTTGCGGCAATACAGTCTAATTATACTATAATCAATACCTTATGACTGATTCCTACTGCAATTTTTCAATCCGTTACTATCTAGTTTCATGAACATCCTAATCCAAATGCGGAGACAGAATTTAGAAATTTGTTTTATTGTAAAAAATATTGAATTACATGATACACATAAAGGTTTAGTTAACTTACAATTAAATTTACAGTAACAATTTCAAATAAAGACCCTAATTACACAGAGTTACGTTAACTAGAAAGTACTACTATAGCCCGGGGGCGTGGTAATGACAGAAGCCGAAAATCATCAACAATTTACCGGTAAACAGTACTGATTCCCAAATAGCTGGTCGTATCGTGAGTGAAATTCACGGTAGCGCCGCGAGCCACCGGTTGCGTTCCCACGTATGACTGTTCGAGCAGTATGTAGTGTCGTTAGACTATTAAAATAATTTTGTATGAAAAACATGGTGTTGGTAACGGTGAAAATGTACGGAGAGCTCTATTATAAAGACATTTTTATAGTAGGTATTCTCTAAAATAAGTATTCTACAGTAATAACTAATTGATTAAAAGAGTAACAACATTTGTGGCATGTATTTGTAAAGATTGCAAAATAACCTAAATCTAAAAAAAAAAACATTTATTCATTTTCCACTGTGAAAATAAAAACATTAAAATGTGTGAAAAATACTGTGTAGGATTGATATTTTGTGACATGTGCAAAGTAAGTGCATTATTCCAATTAACTTCATAAATTAACTTAACAAAAAATCGCACTCATCGTAACCAGCCGTCATAAAAGCCAATAAATCCGTGCATTGAGTTTTCCGTGAGCCATCAGGTTACCGTAGCGCTACCTGTTCATTCATCGGCGCACGTGGAGGGGGGTGCCGCATCTTCCGCGTAACGCTATCAGTAGTTTCCGCACCCTCGCGCCGCCGCAGTTGCTAAACACACCGGCTCATGGTCGCACGTCCACTGTCTCAGCACATTGACACATCTAGTCACTTTAATTCCGCGCCCGTTTTACCATATTATGACAAGCGTTTATCGATCTTGAGTTCTGAGTAATAAGTTTGATTATTCGTTAGCAGAAGCTGTATAGTGAAAGTGTTAAGTTTTTAAGCTTATAAAGCTTAATATATCTTCTTCGTGTCCAATAGATTATAAAGGTGCGTATTTTAATAATTCATAAAGTGTTATTATGTGTAATATAATAAATTATTTGTGTACCTTATAGAGGTTACTGAGTTGTTTGATTCATTATGATGTGTCTGTTATAATGGTAATTTGCTATTAAAATAAGCCGGTTAAATTCAAGTGATTATATTTGCATTAATAATACGAATGAATTTTGTTAAGGATAAAGTATCTGTAAACGATCCTAAACAATGAATTCTAAATTCTAAGGATGTTCGTTGTTTAATTTTAAATTATTCCAAAACCTCTTATATTGGTACGTACCTCTTATATATTTCATTAATATTTTCTTAACTTTGAGAATAATTACTTTTAATTTATTGCCGCCGAATCGATAATAATTTACCTAACAAATTATATTGTTTTTAATAATCAACTGTGACTGTTAATGACGGGTCTTAGACATTAGGGCACACCCATCCTTCTCACACCAACGCACTAAAGAGAGATGGAACAAAATTCGACACGACATAAAATACTCTACACACATCGTTATCAATGCACACTTACAATATAACCAACACTCACGCAAACACGGACTCTATCCCTCACACAATACAGTCACATATCGTACGCACACGACATTTGATAACTTATCATTGTACAGGCGTTCAAGCCCCGCCCGTCGTAAGCATCACATCTTAGTCCAGACAAAATGTTCGCCGTGATGCAAATTGACGAGGACCACACACGGGATTTCAGACGCAAACTGCGCCCAAAATGCGAGTTCGTGTGCAAGTACTGCCAGCGTCGGTTCACCAAGTCTTACAACCTGATGATACACGAACGGACCCATAAGAGTCCGGAGCTGTCGTTCAGCTGCGAAGTCTGTGGGAAGAGTTTCAAGCGACAGGACAATCTGCGCCAGCACAGGTGAGTTTACCTTTGTCATTTACTCTGTCCTTCTAACATCTTATAATTTTCATACGATATTAATTTAGTCTATTTTGTCTTATACTTTGCTAAAAAGTATACTTCTTCTTCGTTTATTTCTTATTCAGTGCTAACAATTCACTTTTAGATAGCGGAGACTTTGTCTCAATAACAGTTCAAATTTTGTTACCTAGCATAATTAAATTAATTAATCAAAATTGCGTACATATTACATTTGTTTTGTTTACTGAATTGCCAGAAAACCTCCGTTTTAATAGAACTACTTATTAATGTTAATAAACTTAACTATTCATAGTTTAATAGAGAATAATATTACCAAATTTAGTTTAGCAATTTACTTAAATCTGTAAATCTTCACGATCACGATAAAACACTTAGATTTTATGAATTAACAAAATAAATCTTTTCAATATCATATTTATGGGTCTGAAAACAGCCATCAAAGTATCGTTATAAATTCTTTTTTTATTCTAAAAAAAAAGACAACTCCCGCACTAGGGAAATAAATCCCTGTGTCGCGGGGGACTTTACAAACATACATTTCACGGACACAAAGTACACCCAGACTCAGAACAACTATTTGTGGTTCACACAAATAATTGTCCCGGGTGGGAATCGAACCCAGAACACCAGGTCTCAGAGGCAACTATCATAACCGCTGAGCCACCGGTGCAGTATATAAAAAAATACAATAATTATAAAAGTTCAATATAAAAACCAATATATGACGGGTCGCGGCTAAAGCGGTACAAATGACAAATATGGTCTATGTAATGCAAAACACAGTTCTGCGCCATACCTTTGTCCGTCTATTATTTTTATAATCAATTGGAATTTTGTATAACTTTGGTTCCCAACCCGTCATTACGAAAATCTTATGAACGACAGTTTTCTTCAGTTTTAGAGCGATACATTTTATCATTCGTCCGCCTTTTAACGTTTGTTTTACTTACATTTAGTAACTCTATTGAATCCCTACAATAATTCTTACTAATAAAATCAGACATATTATTTATATGACTATAAAAAAAAAAATCGCTGTTAACAAAAATGGCGTCCTTCTTAAGTTACCATGAAATCGAAAATTTGATAGTTAAGCGTTAGCCAATATTATGACATCAAACTAGAATGACTGATCAAACCTAACCTACATAGTTCGTGGTTAGCAAATCAGCGGTAAGCTATGACAAGGTTGTGGTCTCACACCTCTGGTCGTATTAGAGCCTGTCCATCAGGCAGCCAGCTTGGTCATACTACTGTTACAAAACTGAAGCAAAGTGATATTCAGAACTTAGTAGCAACAGCCTACCTACAAGGCTGTTGCACATTTACAATAGAGTTCTAATATCAATTTTTAAACAAAGACTATATAAGAATTTTAATTATCATCATTATCATGATTTCTCCTTTCTTTCAAATTAGAATTCAAATTCTATTTTTAGGGTTCCGTAGCCAAATGGCAAAAAACGGAACCCTTATAGATTCGTCATGTCTGTCTGTCTGTCTGTCTGTCTGTCTGTCTGTCTGTCTGTCTGTCTGTCCGTCCGTATGTCACAGCCACTTTTTTCCGAAACTATAAGAACTATAATCTTGAAACTTGGCAAGTAGATGTATGTTGTGAACCGCATTAAGATTTTCACACATAAGTAGAAAAAAAACAATAAATTTTGGGGCTCCCCATACATAGAACTGAAACTCAAAAAAAATTTTTTCATCGAATCCATACGTGTGGGATATCTATGAATAGGTCTTCAAAAATGATGTTGAGGTATCTAATGTAATTTTTTTCTAAACTGAATAGTTTGCGCGAGAGACACTTCCAAAGTGGTAAAATGTGTGTCCCCCCCCTGTAACTTCTAAAATAAGAGAATGATAAATCTAAAAAAAATATATGATGTACATTACCATGCAAACTTCCACCGAAAATTGGTTTGAACGAGATCTTGTAAGTAGTTTTTTTTTATACGTCATAAAACGTAAACCGCAATTTAGCTTTCATTCAATCAATTCGAATATAAAAATATAAAATAACATTTCATTTCATAAACATACGCTTTTTTATTTATTCTTGATATCAAAAATAGGTACGCACTTGTAACTGAAACGGAACCCTTCGTGCGCGAGTCCGACTCGCACTTGGCCGGTTTTTAAATAAAGAATAAAGATAAATAAACATAATTATAATAATCAGTCCCAAACATTGCCTATGGTTGTGTTTTGTTTATTCAGATAATTCGGCAATATTCGAATTATTGATATGATATTCATTAACATACATACTCATTGATTGGTCAGGTTTATTAGTTGTTTCAAATTAAAAATATTATAAGTTATGTATACAAGTAATTTAAGGCTTATTTCACTGCTCCTTACATCTTGAGTTGTAGTTTTATAGATACTTAACATTTAAACAAGGTTTCTCATGTCTATTTGTTATTTTCCATAATTATGGCAAATTTTACTTACCTTGTGATTGTCACTTTAACTTAAGTACAATACATATTGTGAATGGAATTTTATGAAATCATCTCAAATGTACTCCATGTCTCTTGTTTGAAACCTGGCGACATTGAACCATTGCGCCATAACAAGACAGTAATTAAACATAATCTTCTTATCTGGGAGATTTTATAAGTTTATGGTACTACTACACGTTTAAAACAGAGGCTGGCGTAATGCAGTCTTTATTGTAACACATAATTATTAAATACAGGAGTTTATGTGACTATAAAGGTGTGAAAAAGGCAATGTTATTCTATCAATAGCTTTTAGCGTGCCTATTTGATCGAGAACTATAGCAAAAACCAACCAAGTGACATTTCTGTCTAAAATTTGGTTTTCATATACTTCATATGAATATTATTTTAGATATTCATATTTAAAAACTAAACAAACCTCCCAATGTATGCGACATTTTACAAATGATAAATAAATTACAAGTAAACAGTATTTGTATTTAGGAAGGTAACATTCACATAGGAGAATTTGAATTTGCAACGACGATATACCAAAGGAAGTCGCATTAAATTCGTCTGATTACGATCATTCGAATATTGCCGAATTATCTGAATAAAACAAAACACAACTATATATTACTTGTTTAAATTCACTTGAATTATTTTGCTATATGTGTAGTGTATACGTATAGGCAGTCTTAGAGACTATATTTAAATTATACAATTATCATAAAATGTGACGTATTTACTCGTATTTACTCTGTGTTGAGAGTTTTGAACTTTGACGCGCTCCTAATTGAAACTTTCATGATGAAGTATGGCAAAAGCGGTAGGTGTGCGCGATAAAGATAGAATATCATACAATGGAGGACATTTCCGCGCCCCAAAAACTATTACTGTGTCTATTAATTAAGAAAGTATCATTTTTACTGTAGTCTGCTATTATTTTAGAAGACTTATAGATAATTTAATCGAATTGCTGAACCTTTTAATATTTAATAAAAAAATGACATTAACAAAAAGGCACGACAACCATTTACATATACTGAGTTAGTATACGTTTACAGTTTATTAATAAATTATATGATCTCGAATGACTAGTAGAAATTATCAACAATATTCATAATTATATGTCTTCATTGTAAACTGTTTATCATATTACATTATAACAGGCTGTCTCTTCCTTCAAAAGTTCAAGGATAATCCATCGTAAATGGAGATTGCGGAAATAAATCATACTGGTAAAGCATATTTTAATATCTATAATAATATCTTTAAAATGAGACAAGATTGTTTCAACCAACAAAAAAATATCATCAATACCTTATTAAGCTTCTCACTTTAAACAAACAAATCGTCTTAACATTCAAAGATTAATACTCGTTATTCTATTTTTTGTCTTTCTTGACTTGGCGACAATATTACAGGAGACCATAAAAACTTAAAATAATATTTATGAACTCAACATTAAAGTAAATTAAGTTGAAATACTTAAGTGTAATAGTAGCAATATGAAAATATTGTAATTATTTCTCTTTTGGGCTGTAATTATATCTAAGTTTACCTTTGAGAGTTAAGATAATTTGTCACGTTTAGTATAACCATAAAGCTTTGAGATGGCGTAAAAATAATATTTTAGTAGAAATGTTAGTTAGGAGGTATTGGTAGCCTATTAAAACATGACAGATTATTATATCATGATAGAACAACCGGCTCTATAAACGTACAAGTTAAAAGATAACATACACAAAATATAGCTACTCAAGTGTACTATTTCATTATAACTTCTAACTAAACAACTGCCGCGACCACTGCCAATATTTTAAAACAAACATACAAAGCTCCACGTTTCAATATTACAAGTACAAGTATAATTAAGAAGTCTCAATTTAATAATTATCTGACTTATATTTATATTATTGACTTCAACATCTGAATCATAACCAAATCCTCTTAACTTCTCAACTGTCATTCCGATGAAGGGTTCATTAAACTTCTTAATGTATTCACTTGTGAAGTGCAACAACATTATGTGACTATCGCAGCGATTATCATACAATATATCGGTAGCTACACTTGAGGGTCGCGACCTAATGAAAATGTCATCTGGGACAATGTGACATACAAAGGGATTGTGATAGTACGAATATCTTAGCTTACTTTTTCATAGATATAGGTATATAACTTGTTTTGCTAATGTACATTAGTAGGTGCTAAGAACTGTATCAATAAAAAAGTTGTTATTTCTTACGGAAACAATAGTGTAGGTAATAAATAAAAATATCAAAGTGGGAAGTAAAAAAAGATAAAAACATAGACGAAATTAAAAGGTTGTGCAATGTTGCCCGTAATTTACCTATTACGGGTATGTACAGGTACAAATTAACATAAGTACAATTGAAAATGCAATTTTAAAAAGGACTTTAGTCATGCGACAAACCCGATATAATGTGTGTTTTTTCATAATTCAATTAATTTAATCACGGGTCTCATCGTGGTTACCTTTTTATTTTACTTCCGATACCTACATCAGTTAATGTCATGGTAGGACAATTTTTAAAGCGTGTAACGATAAATGAACTATTTAAATAACATATTCTTCATAATAAATTTTGTCATAAAGAAAATTCAGCTGATAGAGATGCAACTGAATTCACGATTCTCTATCTTATACTCTATTTTCTTGTTCCTCTTCTCGTGTACCTTCTCTAATACAGAATTTCAGTAAACGCAAACCCAAAATCCGTGCAAAATCCGCAACACACGCCACAGTAACATTAGAAACCCACGAATTGTCGTGTGTAATAAAATTCTAGAACAGCAGTACACGCGTACGGAACCGTGTGAACGACAGTCTGGTGGGCCACAGCTACCGAGATCGTCGATAGATCGCTCAGGCTGCGTGAGTCGTGTCCCGCGCTCGTGACGGGCCTGTGTTAACGGTTCTTAATGAACCCTAATGCTTCCGAAACTGTGCGAACGCGGACGGTAGCCTCTACAGGAACCTACACATGACTCGTGCGGTATAATTTGCAGTTTATGCTTTCCGTACATGGAACAACAATGTGTACCACGATTTACAGTAAGACGTGATTACGGGAATTTATAGGCGGTTTTCGACAGCAAATGCCAGAATACGAGCAGTACACTTGACTCTACACATTTGAGTACAAAACTACATGTACCTGTAACTCTAGACTTGGTTAAAGCGTCTGCATATCTAAATTTGGTTTGAAAACGTATTCGTAGTAAAATCGCGGGTTGAGTTGCCTGATTCATGTAACCGTTTCGAAGCTTTACCGTAGATAAAACTATTTCGCTTGCTACTTTTAAAGATTTTCCTATTGTTGCGAATGTCACGACGTTTTGGAACTGTTTTATAATTTACTGAAAACCTTATCTATACCTACTATAATGAGTTAAGTATTGTGAGTTTGTAAAGTTGAAGAGGTTATTCTCTAGAACTACTGAACCGATTTAAAAAATCAATATAAAGCCACATTATTTTAGGTTTCCACGGGAACGGGATCTACGCATATAAAGCCGCGTGGTACACCTAGTATATAATAATTCAGTAGTGCCTATATATTTTCATATAATTACCAAGAAACCGTACACCTTTATAAAAACCGTAATCTCTCGAAAAACTCAAATTAAATATTTTATTCTTCTCAACAACGATAATAATAGTATTCCAGTACAACATCCCATCCGTATAGCCCAAACCAAGTTTCTTCCTTTCCGGCAATAGTTTCATATCTGTGGAGGACTGTCCATTGGTATATCTCAATGGCATATCAGTGAATATCAAAATTACTGTAGATATTTTACAATATTTACTTTGTTTGTTGATAAACATGCTAACCAAATCATACCTAATACCTTAAGCCATATAATATATGTAATTACTTCATACTTAGTACCTATATAATTTGAATAATCTGTATATTATTATATTGTTTGAAAGCTTCAACAGTCTACTGTATAGACATATTCATAAAGCTATAAGATCCGTGATACGAAAGGCGAGTAGGTACTATATGTAGGTATATCATCAGTACATGTGAAGATAATGAGCTCTCGTGTGAACTCCGGTGTCGGAACTGAAGGCAACGTGAGTGCCGAAGGCTACGAATCCCGCTACTGATTGTTTTAGTAAATGTTATGTCCGTATACCTTATAAACTTTACGATCTTCATATTAAAACTTCAAGTTATGATACCCAAAAAAAGTAAAAAAAAACTTGCATACTTTGTGCGAGGCGTTAAATCGAATCAGTTATCGATAAATACACAGTTTTATTCGATTATTTACACGTATCGGTACTCTCTACTGACCTTTACAATCGCATTGTGAATATCAGGAGGTAGATTGTTAAATGAGCTAACTAACCTATTCACGCGATATAACGTAACTCCAAATATCTAAACTGCGAGCATAATTTATACCGACTTGGCATTAATTATTCCCCTGCTCTCCCAATTAAATACGCTGCAATCGATACATCGTTCATTTATCTGGGTAAAACAATACATCTTGCTTAATTACGATTCGAAATAGAATCGAGAGTGCGATGTCCCATATAGTTAGTGTATTAGGTCATCGGTGCACGCCCAGGGTTTCTGCTTTTCTTATCTCGAAATCGTTGGATAGGTCGATCCATTCGATTCACGACTCGTTCCAATCGAGTTGACATATCGATTATTTCGTACACGGCTATAATGTGCCAGTTATTCTTTTTTCGCATATTATAGGAATGCGGTTTTTATACTTTGTTTTTTTTATTTTTTAATTAATGTTGCCAATGCTTATTAGATTTATGTTTTTAAACCTAATAATAAGTAGGTAATTTATATACGTGCATATACTTTTTTGTTTTACTTACTTAATATGAATTTCCCACGTAATCTAATAAAAATAGTCATGAATCGTGAAAAAAAGACCGCTTAAGTGCTGTAATTAGATTTAGTCGATATAAACGGGTTCAAATCCAAATACTCCGGGTTACTACACTATAGTTCGCGCTTAGAGGTGGTAATACGGTTAATTAGGCATCCTTTAAGAGATCTCGTTTGTCTACAGGCTGCTTACGACTGTTATACTATATTAAATATAATTAATTACTATTTTACCGAATTTTATATTTATTGCTAGTTCTGAAAATTAAATTTAAAACGGACGAGACATTGTTTATTTAAAATAAACAAAACATAAATCATCAACTTAATTTTGCAACATCTACAAATAACTTAGAACCAAATATGTATGTAAACCAAACATGAGCCTAAGCGTATTTAATCACTAAAAGGCCAGCAATTTCGTTCAAAACACGCTTCAAATTACAAGGACTGTTATCCGCTAATAGTCGAATTACGTAACAACACCAGCCTGTATACGGGAACAAAGCCGCTCAGTTCCCACAGTCGCACATACAGGGTGTGCGATCACGAACTAACCTAGTAGTTGTACGGAAGTGAATAAGTAAAATGCCGCGGTTTGCCATCGCCCTTTGTACGTATCGAGATCTTTAGACACTTCGCTCGCAACACGTGGAAAACTATTAGTAATGATTGTGATCTGGATTCGCTTTTGTTTTTTAGAGAACGGTTTTGGTTTTAAAAATCGAATTTTTGGTTCGATTTTTCACTTTTTTTTTTATTCAAATAAAAGTACACGGGGTTCTAAATACAAACATGCTCTTTTGCTCTACTACTCTTACGACAGCCTATTTTGTTCTTTCCATGAAGGAGGTTCATCAATGTTATTCGTTTAATAATAATCAACAGTTTCGGAATTTTTATACCTATACGACCGTGACTCCATTTTCTTAATAAACTTAAAGTGAATTCTCAATTCGTTCGCGTATTTTTGCATTTTTTTTATTACACGAATCTGGTGATCAAGGATCTTTAGAAGATAATGACAAATAATTTGTTTCCGCGTCTGTTTCGGGTGTTTATTGAATCAAAAACAATATTGAGGTTTTTACGTACAAACAATAATTAAATAATAAAAAAAATCTTTTAACACCTGATACAAGTTCACGGACATTTAAATATCTACATCACGATTTCGCATAATTATAACCTGATGAATTGATGACAGTTGAACGCTTAGAAACTTTTTTTTATGGAAGATGATTTTTGCTAGCTACAGCTTAATATTAGCATATATACAGAAGAACAATGTCTAATTGAATTTCGAATAGATTTTTGAAAAAGGAATATGTAAAAAGTTTTTAAAAAAGTTGATCATCATACATAGCCGACGTTAATCTTTTAAAAATGTAAACTCTTTTGTTGTAGTCGGTACAGAAATCTCTTAAAGGGATTCTGTAACCGTAGCAGGGATTTGAAGTCAAAATCTAAGTAATCTTATTTTAGGATTGAAACTGTAAATGTATTTTTTTAAACTACGATGACTGCATTCTTTTATTAAATTATACATTGTTTATATTTGGCTAACGGTGATGTACGGTATTTTTGAGGGACAGTTTTTAATCTTTTAATACCATTAATAAGAGGCTTGATGGTCTATAATTTGTGTTTTTTAAATACGTATTTACTTTTTTTTGTCTACATCGCTACAACCCGTAAGTCGTTAGGAAAGATAAGTTTGGATTAGGATTAAGAAAAGCAAAGAGAAAACTAGGACAGTCGTGTTTGTCTTTAGAAATATCTCTCTAAGTTGTGCTCATTTCAAATTACGAAATTATATTTTTCATATCCCATTGTCTCTCATTCTTACTCATTAGAGTTTTTTACTCCATAGATTCAATGTGTGTGCTCGTTCCTTAGTATAATGTATATATTAGACATAAATAAATAACAAAGAAACAATAATTCTATGGCTAAGTGACCCGTCGGAGCGCGGCATATTATGTAACTTTAAAAAATATTTTTAAGTATGGAATACTAATCAAATTATAATAATAAATAATATTAATTTACTTTCTGTCTTAAAATAAACATATTTTTACTGTATATTAACAGATTTGGATTTTTCTAACATTTTTTTTGTTCTATATGTTTTTTGTTATAGGTGATGTTTACTGATGTTGGTTTGTTTTAGGTTTTTGTTTATTAACCTTTAATTTATATTTTTTAACATGTTTTTTCTCAATTGTTGTAGATGTAGTCAATGCTTGTGGCGGTGAAGGTGATGGAAGCACGATCCTACTACAGCGGTCTCTCTTAAAAAATAGAGTAAGAATCTATTTTCATTTTTCATATTAAAAATAAAATATAAAAAACAGATGTGAAAAATAAAATGAAAAAAATTGTTACTGGTTGTTTTTATAAGTGTATATACACTTCAACGTAAGGTATTTATATTAAATACCTGCTGATTAAGACGAGGACCGCATTTTTAATTATGCAATGATATGCAAATAAAAAATAATGACAAATTAATCAATACCATAAAATATTAATGAGATCGTGCTATATGAAAATGCCCTACAAGCATTTAAAGTATTAACAACCTGGATTAATCTTCAACAGAAATGAATGCGTTTTGCGACTTGTAAGCTAATTAAACTTTTTTTGTTGCAGAGAAATTCATATCAACCCTAACAAGGAGACCATGTACTTACGATGGTGAAATGTATACGTCACAAAATCAATGACGTCATCAAATCCTCTACATCTAAGGGTTACAACTTTACATAACAGTATTCGTGCTTCATCAGTAACACCGCCAGACTGGGATATTGCAATGTTTTGGATACAACCTTTTCAAATTTCGAACTCCCTGACTACATTTTCGCGTTTTGTTATTTTGACTACGATGTGATATATCAGTGCGTGGGGTCATTCATTACAAAAAAAAAGAAAACTTAAAATTCGAATACATTTCTTAATTTTATTGGTATTAATAACTAAATTGTGAAAATAGTTTTTTTTGTGCAAATTGTATTTTTGTTCAGGATTTCATTGGAGTGACCACACTGGTTGATTAATATTAATTATTTTTCAAAATTCTAAATTAATCTCTGTCAAAACGTTCTGGTGATTTTTGTAAATAGTATTTATTAGGATAAGTGATGGTAGCATTTACAGCTTAACTGCTTAGATATATTTTAATGTAAAATAATATTTATATTATATTTAAAAATTAAATTGTTATTAAACTTTCTAATACGTAGAACGTATAAAATATATTGTCTCAAAGTTACTTTGCCTGAGACAAGTGTCAATAATCTTGTGCTGTCGTTTTATTAAAGTAATTTTGAAATAATATGACAAGTTCTAAAAATCATGACTTCTCATTTTTTCGAACGGTTGAATTATTTGACAAAACGGTTGTCCCGTATATGTTTTATTTATTTTTGATTAATTTTAGCTCGTAACATTCCATTTAATGCTTAAAATTATGTATTGTATATTTTGAGGGTTGTTCCTAATACCCAAATGATTGGGTAGTAAAGAAATTAAGTTTGTATAAGCAGTTATGTTCATGGTTTATTTACTATATCTCAGATTAAAATTGACCATTGTAAATCAACAGTAACCCAGCAAAAATAGCTAACAAATTATTTCGTAAAAATGTTGACAGATAAATTGTTTTTTTATTTTTTTATTTCATTGGTAATTAAATCATGGACACAAACAGCCGAATCGATGAGTGGATATATTTTATTAAATTATCATTAACGCTTTTTATTTACATGCAAATCGTTAATTAAGGCAGCGATTGCGTACAGTTAGTACTGTTGTTTAAATATAATATAGGTATCTAACATTCATATGTTTAAAGTGTCTTCTATTTTTCTTCCATTCGATACTTCTTTTGATTGTAAAACTACTATCAATCGGTTGAATAGGAATGCAACGGTGAAGAGAGACGAATTGATAAGTTGAATATGCTCTTCTCATAATATTAGAAGAAAATTAATTATTTGACCGTAGTACCGGATTACTGAAGATGTAATATCAAGTTTTCGTTTCGTCCTTTTCATCCTGCTTTCATATTCACCCTGATCGACTACAGTAAGTTTCGCAATTTAAATATTTCTAAATATAATTTTAAAAAGATAAGCATAGAGTACAAAATCACCTGGCTTCCATAAAATTTTACAGTATTTCGACATTTGCGCGAAATAAATGTAAGGTTTTAAAATTTGTATTGTTATCATATTATTATGCGCTGTCTTTATACACGATATATAAATATATTATATATTAACTGTCATATAAGACATCAAATAAAAAATAAAATTCGCTTAACTAATTGATAATATGCTTTAATGAATTTATTGAATTGTATCTAGATTTGGTTAAAAATATTCCATGTGCCAATACGATAGCTAATGCTGTCATTAGCCATATTTTTATATAGATTTAGATGTAAAAAATAATAATTTTGAATATAATATTATTATGTATGTATCTATTCATTTACATTGTGTAGATCAACAATAATAAATGATTGATTAATAAGAATATAGTTGTTTCTTTATTGCGCTTAACCCAACTAAATCTGACTTAGAAAAAATAGAAAAAAATTTTTTTGGGGGAATATCCACTATGCTCAATAAAATTATTTATTTAAATGGTACAAAATCTATTTTCTGAGAGGATATGTAATTTAATTTAGTAACTACCTGTCACAACTTTTTACGGCAGAACATTTCGTTGCGTTGCAAGACTTATGCATTGACTTTATAGGTAGTCCTCCTTTTCTTCTCTGTCTATGGTTATTTTCCTCTTGTGCCCAACTGCAGACTTCCTCAAAGTTCGTTCGTAATATTGCGCGGTTATTTCGCCAACTCATAGTTTTTGACTAGAAAAAAATCCTTTCCCAAAACGATTGTCATCTGAGTTTGGAATTGAAAATATTTAGAAGAACATTAGGTACCTAAACTTAAAACTTGAATAAAATTAAGAGGCCTATCATTTGGAATATCAGAATATTTTCTTTAGGTTTAACAATTCTGTGTTCAAAATTTGGAGCTTGTAGTTCTGGTTAGAATTATGATGATCGGCAAGTCGTTGAGTGACAAAACTAGGGAAATTTGACTTGAATTTGATTGGTTAAAAAGGTTGAATACAATTTAATAGAATTGAAAATAATAATACCTAGGTACCTTTGTGGTGCCCTTAAGGTCAAAGAAAGTTAAAGCTTCTAGATCTCTTCCACTACAAAGTTACAGAAGGTCGAAAATGGCCTGAATGGCTTTGAGAAAAGGATGTTACTTGGCGAGGGCACTTCTCCATGTCCCCAGATACATGATATCTATTATTTTGCTCGCAATAAGGCCTGTTCGCGTTTGTGTTCGGTGAAGTAGCAAAAGTCTTGTGACTGACTACATAAATGCTTTGCTGAAAATCTCATCGCTCCATTAGATGAGAGATCGAACGTAGGACCAGCAATGTTACATGTCCTCGACGCATGGCTATTACAACTTCGATCAGACAGAAATTTTTTTTTTTTTTTTAAAGACAACTCACGCACTTGGGAAATAAATCCCTGTGTCGCGGGGGACTTTACAAACATTCATTTCACGGACACACAGAACACCCATACTCAGAACAACTATTTGTGGTTCACACAAATAATTGTCCCGGGTGGGAATCGAACCCAGAACACCAGGTCTCAGAGGCAACTATCGTAACCACTGAGCCACCGGTACAGTCATTTCATCGATCTATTAGTGAGAATTTTCGCATCAGAAAATTTCAAAATCACACTTTCTCTGATTTTTTATTAATATACCAAGATTTTTACCTAATTTGTAATTATAACTCTCGGTTATGACCACGATAAGCAAAATTAGATACGTTGGATATTTTTTTCTTGGAGACTAAGTTTCGGATTTTATTCCATAACCAGTTTTGTGTAATACAGTAGTCAGGGAAGCACTCTTTAGTCATTCATAATGATTTAACATTGCGAAATATCGAAGTATGACTATATATAAATATCGACCTAATACCGATTGATCATATCAAGCTTCTTAGAAACATGTACAGTTAAAAATACATAGATATTAGTTGATCAAAGATCAGTCCGATCGTAAAATAAGTATTTCGTTCGTTTTTGTTTATACCACCTTAATCAGTAACAATTATTATAGTCCATTTCTATCTGTCCACAGATTGACGATGATGATGACGATGTTATAGATAAATCTACTACCTACTTGTTTCATCGTAGGTATAGGATATAGGATATATTATTGTGCTAGATGATGTTATGACATTCGGGACCAACGGTTTGACGTGGTTTCAGACACGAATGGTTGGCCCTCAATCAAAAAGAAGAGACTTAGAAGACTCAATCTCCTTAATTCAAGAGGAATCAAACCATCAACCGCAATATCAGGACAGCGCAGCGTCGCGCGTAAAACTTGTGCGTAAATTCCATACAAGATACATTGGACTTGTCGGAACAGGTTTGCGCGTAACGCGGTGGCCAGACGGCGGGGCACCGCTTACTCAAAGCCTGTCTAAATGTACGCCGCTGATATTGACTATAGTGCTGCTGGCAGAGAGAGAACTGCGAACGCATTAGGATCTTCAAATTATGTGCCCGATCTGAGAAACACATTTTTCTGTGTGAGAGCAGAAAAAGTATGTGGTGATTCGTGCAAGTGAGGTTTACAAAAAAGAATAACATAGTATAGGAAAAAATACAGTATGAACAAGAAAATCTTTATTAAGGATATTGTAATTTATGTGGCAAACAGTTTTGTGATTATCACGAAACAAAGTTCATCAACAATTTTATTAATACAGATACATATTAAAAAACATCGACCAATAAATCATAAAGAAATAAAAAATCCTGAAGTAACGTAGATAGGAGTATATTATTTTTAATTAAGGGTACAAGAGCGTCGTCATCATCCAACTGCGCGGTATAGTAGGTATTTTATTTAAAACTGGAATACTTTTTTTTTTTGGATGGGATACGTAGTAAGCCACTAAGCTTTTATTAGGTACTTCACCGGGTATAAATGCGAGCAAAGGCTTCAGCTTTGTTAAATGCACGGCTCAGGGTGATTGCTGGCGGGAAGATTTAGGTATTTTAGGGTAAGGACTTCTGATTTTCAGGATAGTTTTACATTACTGTCGAAAGAATTTTCAGTTCGCGGCGTCTTGGACTTCAGTTTTACGAAGGCATCGGAAAACATGACTTAATTTTTCGATTCCTCCTTCTAATTTAATTAACTTTGCCAAGAAAACCGGATTTTCAATTATGCCAATCGATTTATCTTTCTGTATATTCAATTCACTGTGTCAAAATATGATACTAATACATCGTTTTATTGTAATACGTGTATAAAATCACGCTCATAATCTGCAGGTGGTAAGTAGAGATAATATAGTTAAGAAATGAGTGGAACATAAAATAAGACGTACGTTGGAATAAGAAGCAAAGCAATTTCCTATTTTAATATTGAAATAAAGTTGTTATAACTTTGTTTGTATTAAATATTAACGACATCCACAGGAAGATATCTGTGGTGTTCTATTTAAACCATACAAAATTAATTACAACCAATAGATACATATTATGCTCTCGTTTATTGTTTATACTAATATATTATAAAGCTGAAGAGTCTGTTTCTTTGCTTAAGTGCATTAATCTCAGGAACTACTGAATTGATTTGAAAAATTCTTTCAGTGTTAAATAGCCCATTTATCGAGGATGCTTATAGTTTATATTTTATTATGAAGTTCCAACGGAAACAGGAGTTACGCGGGTGAAACGCTATAAATAAATATGTTGTTGACCAAAAACTATTATTTTCCTTTTACACTATTGTGCGGTTACGGTATAAGAAGATTAAACTTACTCATCATTGGATTTAAAACTGCTCAGTATCTTTATACTCAAAGAGAACACATAAAGAACAACAATGTTAATCTCAATTGAGCAATAACAAGATCCGTCTAGCTGCGCCGTGAGTCAGTCCTGTTTCGCGACTGGTATCGTACATCTAAGATCGTATCACTTACGGGTCACCCAACGGAAGCCGACCAGCGAGAAAGCTGAATTTTTATATACCAACTCACTTTATTCCCACGATATGAATTAATTTATGACTAATTTTAATGTGATGTGAAAATGCATGCATTGTACTTTTTACTTTATGCATATTTAAAAAGTTCGTTAAATTTATTCTTTTTAAACGCATCCATTTTTTTGGGCTATGTTTCCTCACCTCCATGGCATAGCGGTATAGGTCTCGCTTTGAGTTTAGGAGTTGGGTTCGATCCGTACACCGGACAAGAAATCTTTGTGTAAATTCTAAGATTTCTTTCCGGGTTTGGTTGGTTGAGGGACTATACTCCGTGCCTCGGAACGCACGTTAAGCCGTTTGTCCCGATTGTTATAACATCATCTATAACAAGCGTATACCAGGGAACGGACAGCAGCGTTTCCCTGTGTATTACAACGTAATACTACGGTCACCAACTCGCCTGTCAAGCGTATGGCAAAAACCCTCCCTCGGGAGGAGGCCCATGTTCAACTGTGGACGTTATACAGGCTTACGATGTTCATGAAGTTTCCTTAATTGTGCACAGATTCTATAGATTCTTCAGCATTTTTTTAATTTACCTTGCATTTTCCACTTAATAACCTTTCGGTTATTAAGTGGGGACTGCAAGGATAATGTAACGGTATGGGCTTCGTTGGATGGATGCAGATCTTCAAAGGTCCATTCCTGTGAAGGCATCTTCATCTAGAATGGCGTAAAGTATACGAAGTCTATGAATTCAAAGTAAATTTTGGAAAAAAATGTATTTTAACTATCTTTAAACCGAGACCGATGGTCTGCATGATGATGCGACTTTTCGACCAAATCAAGTTCCTTTGTTGTTTCTGGAGTGCGGCAACGGACATATTTTTATAGGAGTTTATTTTCACTAAGTTATCGTCACGTGGCCTTAGTAGCCTTAGTGCGGTTCGGCCTTAAGCTGTGTTTCAACCAAAATTAATGATTGTTTAAGCAACCTATCCCATCATGGAAACACAGCCTTAACGTTACAGATGCCTAAAAACTTATCCCAATCCCTGTTTTTGTATATGGCTAAAAATACTACTAAAGATCAAATAGAAAAAAAAAACATTATTGAAAGCATCCTGTTTTCTTTAAAGTATGTTTAAGTTAAGATATAGTATCTATTATTGAACAGTAATATATATTTTACACGGTAAGTAAAGAAGATGGTGGCACCCAGCGATGTGCAGTGTTGCGCTAGTCCCGAATGTCACGAGTTACGGTTACCGTTGGCAATAGATGGAAGAGCCCACTGAAAAAATAAATATAAGAATAAAAAGGTATAATTATTTATTACTTACTGTTGGTGCTTAGCATCGGCTGTCAAAAAATCTGACATTTCCAATAGGATTTTCTAAAATTTGCGTTCACACAAACCTTTTGACTCATAATTACGAACAGAATAACTAAATAATCATTATGTACTTATATACATTTAATCGATTCATTTTTATTTATACAGATGATAGATAACGAATTATATGACCTATAGTAAGAAAGTATTCTTTTAACAGGATAAGAAGGTACTTAAAAGGTTTGATCATAATTATGTCATGCTTCTGGAGTAAAACTTCGATTTTATTATGGTACCTACTGTGTTTAATTCATAATAAGCTAATTCATAATTCGTTTGCTTTTGTAAACGAATTCGAGTAAATTTCATGACTATCATCATGAAAATCATTAGACACATTCAATGACCTGAATATCAACCTTGTATATTCAACACAGGGATCGAGTGGTAATATATTTTCAGAGGTAGAATTTGATAAGGGCACCATAGTCTTCTTTTCAAACGTAATGCAAATAATAAGAGTTAAGTTCATAATCTGTACATACATATGTATTTCTTTTTTTGTATGAAATATATAATATTATTATGGTACTTTTGTTGGTGTTTTTAAGAAGATCAAATGTTAATTAAAATCTATGAGAGTTATAAGTAAACTTGAAAATTTCCAAGTATTATCCACCCTATGCTCCACGTGTATCAGACTTCCCAAGACGTTTGGATCGAACAAAACAAACATAGACACACGAAGTGGTAAGATCGCGCTAATTTCGCTCACGGCGCGATCGCACACAATACGCGGAAGGCAGCTTTGTTACAGTAATAGAAATACTTCAGGTCATTTCTAATGTTTTGCTGTTATACTGCCAATATTAATATTTGTTTATAAATAGAAGCTATTGTTTTGAGTATCTTGTATTCTTTTAGCAAGTGGGAAAACGGTTATGCGGAATCATCCGAAAATTTTGTGAAGTTTGCCATGAATTAGGAAAATTGGCTACCGCCGCTCCTTAGGACGCAAAATTCTAGTGTGCAAGCTTAGTGACCGTCGAACCAAACACCTCTAAAATAAGTTAATCAGATTATTGAAATTCATACGGCTTTCATTTGTGCTGGCTATCTGTAGCCAACTGGGTAAATTGCTAAAACAGTTCGGGGATGACATGACTATTATTTATGAAGGGAGTCATATTTTAAGATTGGTTTTAAACCTTAAAGTGACTCCCTTCATAAATAATAGAAGGCTATTCAAAAGTTGAATACATGACTGCATTCTGACCTGCATTCCATAAAAGACAGGAGAATAAATTACCTAATCAACAATATAAAGAATTTTAATGTACAGTGTCGGTAGCCATGATTTCGTTAAACAAACAAACTTGAATACGAATTCTAATCAAGCGATTATACTGTCCTATAATCCTCAGAGTAGAAGGTAATATGAGAGGTCATTGTATGTTGGTGTTATACTGAAAGCTACGCGAGATATTGTTACAGCATTTCTGGTGAAGTCAAGATAGCTAAAATAATGCGTTTATTTAGATAAAATATATGAAATTGGTTTTTAAATTATTGTAAAGTATGAATTTATTTTAAAATATGTCTGACTGACTTATAGACATCGCAGATTTTAAACCAATAACAATAAAAAAAATGAATTTGTCAATTTATTAATTATTTATCTAAAATGACTATTAAGGAAGGATTGTTATGGAAGATAATTTCTCTTGAATCCTTAATCAAATCGGTATTTGAACGTTAGAATTTGGTTTAAAAATTTTAGTACCACCACATTAGCCATAAAATAATGCATAGATAACACTTGTAAATTTTGTAGCTACTTCAAACATCAAACTTCACTTCACTTTGTCAAGTCATTATTTCTGCTTTTCACTAGCCAATTTAGGCAATCTGATAATGTACATAATATAGCATAGCATAGCTTGTTGTATATTATGGCTGTATATGATAATAATATTGATTTAGACTGGTTATAAATATAACATTTATTTTATATGGCGTTCCTCATTAGGTTAAAATGTTACTAAAATATGGATGGCCGACTCCCTGACTATTCATGTTATGGTTTTTGTGATTGCATTGTTTTTATCGCTTTTTAGATGATTATTATATTTATATATTGTGTATTATCGTCGTATATATATTCATTTGATGAATATATTTTAGTTCATGATTCATTTTATATAGGTATACTTTTTTTGTATAAGTAAGTATATAAAATAGGTTTTTATAAATTCTGCAACACGTTTATCACCGTCTTTGTGTATCTAAATAAAATGTAATTATCTAGCTATAATATCGCTGATGCTGTCCTGACATAGATTTGAATATTTTTTCTAAGTAAGCTCATAATCAAAAGTAGAAGACGTTACAATTTGTTTTTTTTGTACGATAAAATAATGCAAAATATAGTCACTAGCCAAATAGACGACACTGCTCAAAGTGAGAAATTAAAAAATCTTACAATTTTGTATTTATTGTACGGAAAAAATGGAAAAATACAATCACCAGCCAAAGACTTGATACGTGTTTCGTTCCTCCACGGAGCATCATCAGGATGGTGTTGACGAGTCGAGCGGCTGCTGCGCAAAAAAGACTTAGTGTGGCTAATAAAATGACGGAAATATCAAAATCTCAACGATAATTAACGTTATCTGTTTTTTTTTCGGAAGGACTTACGTAGTCAGCCACGAGGCTTTTGCTACTTCACCGGACATGAAGGCGAGCAAAACTATAAACTAAGCAACCTGCGCAAGAGCGCAGGTTGCTTAGTTTATAGTTTAGAGCGCCCCCTGTGGGGCTTGGACCTCGGCTCAGGGCTGTCGCTGGCGATGAGATTAAGGGATTATGACTTTTAGTATTTTAGGGGATTTTGTGCTACTGTCGCTCTACTCTACAGTTCGCGGGCCTCTTAGGGTCTACGAGGGTACCGGATGGATTTTTGCAAACTAAGGGTCTAATTAATGTTATCGTTAAGAGGTGTATACCTCTTAACGATAACGTTGTCTATGGAAAGAGTTAATTTTCAATATTGTTTTACCTACACAATCGTTCGTATCCAAACATGCTTGGAAGGTGGTTGCTATCTCTATTTAAGCTGTTTGATCATTAATATGCCGTGTGGTTTTCGGCTTAGAATAGACCACCCCATGACTTCCCATGGGTGTCGTAAAAGGCGACTAAGGGACATATGGCTGATGAATGGGCAGCAGCATCCATTAGCTCAAGATTTACATCTTACTGCGATCACCAATCCGTCTGCCAAGCGTGGTGATTATCCCTCTACGATCCTGGCTTGCCAAGGTCTATTAAGAGGAGGCCCATGTTCAGCAGTGGACGTAAACGGGCTGTTGATGATGATGATGATCATTAATAACTGACCCTATGAACCTTTATTATAGCTTTTGCACGCGGCTTCGTCCACGAGGAATAGTGATGGCGAACTTCCAAACAGTCATCCTCTTTTTTAACCCCCTCAAGCGTAGACGTGAGAGCAAGACAATCAATAATTTCGCTTAAATTAGTAAGGATGTGGAAACTCTTAGTCTACGAGGTTAAAGACTAATAAATTACCTATTTGAATATTTTGCAGCAAGCGACGTATCTAGCCGTGATTGACCACATTTTATAGTGAAATAACACTATAATATCATAATAAGTGGCGAACGTGGCCGGCGTGGGCGGCTGTGGGCGAACCGATACTAATGAAGAGAGTTCACACACGTTGTCTATTCTACCAGTCTTATTGTGTCCTTAGTATAAGGCATACTAGCTTTTCTGCTCGAGAAAATAGACAATTACTATAGTTACTATGCCTTATGGCTTTCGGCTCAGAATAGACTACCCCATGACTTCCTGTGGGTGTCGTAAGATTCGACTGAGAGACATACAGTTGATGGATGAGCAGCAGCATCTATCAGCACAAGTCTATTGACTATCTGACTGCGATCACTCGTCCGCATGCCAAGCGTGGTGATTATGGCAATATCAATCAAGGTACAAGAAGGTGTAAAGAGAAGCCCCATGTTCAGCAGTGGACGCAGCTAGCGATTATTAAAAGTTTCTTAAAAAATATCCTCGTACCTTTTTTTTTATATTTTATGTCGGCTATGACTTAAAACTTTTTGAATAAAGTATTAATAATTCATAAATGTTTCCATTCTGAGTTTTAGATATTAACTATTTAGCAAGAATCAATTAAACAACTGGTAAAGTAAATATAACCACGAATATGTACCACCTGTTTTGTGGTCAACAATTAATAGCTAAAGTAAATCATAAAATTCTTGGAAACTACAAATACTTGGTTAAAGCAAACAAGAAATCATTGACAAAATTTCCATTGATGATTTTTCTTCATTCATGTATGTTCATTCATGATTAGATTAACTAAGAGTTTTAACGGTCGCTAGATATTATTTTTACTTGATTTTGGTTTCATATGACGAGACGTTATCACGATTGCTGATATAATCTTATAGTTACTTAGATGTTTTGTAGTTAATGATGGATTAGTTTTAAGACTATTTAGCCTAAACCTTTTTTTAAATAAAATAACCTATTGAAATTTTAGGCTTGGTTCATAAATTTATATGGTTTTTTTTTTAAACTCGAAAGCAATGGATAAAAAAATAGATTTACGGGTATAGTTTGTTGAAATTTTAAGTACTTGTATAGCCTCACCGCAAAAGGTGCTTTCTAAAGCACGCGATTTCGTAGGTTCTTATTCCCGGTTCCCCACACAATAGATATATTAACTCAATCGTATACCAGATAAAAATGTTATTGTGATCTCCAACCCGCCTGACAACTGTGGTGGCCATGGCAAAATCTAGATCTTACCGATGGCGAAAGATATAGTCAGTCAAGTCCAAAAATGGGCCTGATTCAGGCTACTATCGTGATAATTAATAAGTATCTTATAGTTAACAGTTCTCAGTAGGATCGCTACCAAAGACAGAATCAACTGCGTCGATAAAACTTAAATCAGTCCTCAATGCTGCGGTTTTAGAGTAAGTAGAACCAATAAATCATTTATGGGAAATGGTATTAGCTTTTATAACAAACTCCCAAGTCGTGTTACTGATTTGCCTGACACAACTTTTAAAGCATATATTAAACGTGTCCTTGTATCTAAAGGTTACTATAGCGTTAAGGACTATATTGAGGATAAAGATGTTTGGTCTCATGAACCATCCTGCGTAAACCTTCCTAGAGACCCTGTATCTAAGTAAAATAGTAAGCATAATAGTGTGATGTTCTGTGAACTATCTGTAATCAGCCTAATGAGTTACATTAATAGACCGCTAGTTCTGTCTCAAATTAGCTTCTTTTATTAGTATAAAAACATTAATAGATAATCAAATATTATAAAGACAACCGTTCGCGAAAATAATGTGTATGCCAAATAAATAATAAAAGTAACTGGACCAAAACCTACGCTCTGCCCATTTGAGTATGTTTCGCCGGACCGTCTCATGTGGGTCGTGTTAAAACCGGCAGTAGAATAACCCACTGAGTTTGTTTCGCCGGATCTTCTCAGTTGGGGCGTATTGGATCCGGTGGTAGCATTAAAGCGCGTCCGTCTTTATATACTCATAGTCCGCCCAAATAATGACAATTGTTCTTAATATAATTTAATATAGACAGAACAAGCTATTGGACACAATATAGTAAAATAATAAAGTTAAGACTAAAATTATTACAAACAATAACTAAAATACCTGCTTAATATGCTCATTTATAAATGTTAAAATTATACATAGATTAATAATAAATTATTGTTTTGACTATTTGCAAGTGCCTGTAATAGGTTTACGTAAATAAAAATGATTTTTATTTATTTAATGATATACCTTTCATTAGAATATCCGAGAATACTTAGATCTAAGAATGCGTCATGAGGTAAAGCTTTTTAAACAATCACAGTTTCACGTACACACAAATCAAGAATTCTAGTAAAAAAAAACATTGCATAGGTTTTCCCGTCATTTGCAAACACGCTTGTAAACACTCCAAAAATAAAATTAATTTACGTCTCTTAACATAATCATCATCTTCAATAAGCTTGTAATTACAAGGTCGAAGTAAAAAAAAATTAAATATTTAAAAAAACTTAGGTAGGTACCTAAAAATAATATATTTCATTAATACTAGAATGCATCATTCATACATATCCATTGATTAGACTATTGTCATTCATAGTTCCATAGACATAACTTGTGGTTACCGGAACGAATGGCTAAATCAAAGACAAATCAGAATTTGAGATCGATAAAAAATCGAATTGAAATCGGAAAATCGATGGAACCAATGAATGTTTTTGTGTTAATTGTATAACGAATCGATATAAAATTTTCAACTTTAAATATTGGTTCTAAGAAATTATCAGTGTTATTTGATAGTAATAAATTTAATATCTCATATTTTTCTGTGTATCGATGGTTTTTTGGATTATTACGTAGGTATGTAGCTAGGCGTGTGTATTTATTTTATAATAGGTAGGTATATAATTTTAAACGGACTGACGTTAACACTGTTTTTTAAATTATTCTGTATATCGTAGCATATCTATAGGTATGTAAAGAGGTTGAATACAGTTGAAATTATTTCAACTCAAAGTTGTATTTTATTATGCATCCATATCATAGAACTTAGTAGGCATGTTCATTGAAGTTGACGCCATAATAATTGAAGTCATTTGTTACTTAAAAACTCTCTGATGACTTTACGTTTCATATTATTATTTTGTATATTACTATAGATATAGAGTTTAGATAGAATGCATCGGATCGAATGTCAATCGAAGAATTTCTATGCGTACTAAATCAGTTTCTGTTACATACATTACATTGTGTGGGCTGAAGACGTCAGGTCTAAGAACTACGAAGATGTACGGCTTTTTTGCATTGTGCTTATAATAGGAAATCGTATCTTTATATTTAAAATAGCTATAGCATGTGACTTAGTCAGCGCAGATTTAAATTTTTCCATAAAAACTTTACCCCCTTATTTTTATCCTATTAGGGGTGGAATTAAAAAAGACATTTCTTATCATAAAATATAATACAACATATAATACAAGCTAATCTTTACGATCAGCGGTTTAGGCTTTGCGTTGATTTGTAAGTCAGTCAGAATAAATGCGTTTTATTTATAAGGATGGTATTATTTTATTACTAAATACAATATACTTACTATTATGTCGCTGTTCGCTTATTGCACAGTAAAACAAATTTAAAATAAATGTATGACAAAATCTTTTCGCCTTTAGAAAAGTATTAATGTTTTTTAGTTCTTCATCCCAAAGATTTAGTATCTTTAGAATGAAGAACTAAAAAATATGAATATATTGAAAACAAATAACTAACATTCATAGAAAAAGGTTTTAAACAATTTAAAGCTCGAGCACTGCTGAGCACTGTTCATCTTCAGAAGTAGCTTGTGAAGTAGCTTAAGCCTCGTGGCAACTACATAGTATTATGTCCGTCCAAAAAAACAAACATAGAAAAATTTAAACAAATAGTTGTAATCTCAAAATCCCTATAATAATATACTCATACCACACCTCACCGCAGTGTGACTAGGTGAAGTATGAGTGACGCGTTCGATCATTTGTCATGAGATCATAACATGTCATCGGTTGCGGTCGGTAAAGCGCCGTGAAATTGACTTTCGGAGAAACTTTTTCACTCATGTGGGACCGAGGCCTAATTTTGACATGACCGATTTGAACAATTTGTGTTGAATAGACTTCAGTTTTAACTGTGGGAACCGCAGCTTGATCGTAGGAATACAATAGTAAACGTGATTTTAAGACTCAACAAAAAAAAAAAAAAAAGAAAAGCATAAATACCTACTTAGATGTTTTTAAATAAGTACTGACTTTATTTACTTGATAATATTATTATGTTTTACATTTTTTTGTCGTACAGACGTAGATAACCTCGAAACTTATGCTGCTATATCCAGTTTTAATGAATTTGATTTTGGAATTTAAAAATACACGATTTCGGTCACGCGGCCAATCTCTAAGGAGATGAGCTAACTGCTCATGAGATATTATAGTGCACAAGTGTGTGCCCAACGCACATACCCGCTCTATTCCTTTACCTTCAAAATCCGTTGGGATGGTTCTACCGACACGAAATGTGCTCTCCGAGGCTCTCAGGTACTTAGATTTTCTCGATATAAATTTTTTCGTCACACAAATTTTAATAGCCTGACCTCTGAATCGAACCTTGATAGTTGCGGTCAAACATATTATCACTATACCAACTAGGCGAGGTCGTCAAAAAGCCTTTATATTGTCATTCGAACAAGATTTTGGCGACAAAAACGTGAATTTAAAAAAATATATTGATCAGTAAAAATAACAGGCCGAGTACCAGGGTGGCATAAATAACGCGGACATTCGACATACGACGGACGGCCAGTGTTGTACAGCATGTACGACACGATCCGCCCGTTGAGCGGTCTTTAGTGGACCCCATTCACTACGCCGATTGAAGGGCTGTCAGTGGAACATTTTTATATCGAGCATAGGAGCGCCTTTTGTCTATCTTAATACGTTTAAGATGTTCAATATCGATGTTATAACAAAAATACAACGTTACTCAATAGTTAAGAAAATATTCATTTTACGTGTTTTTGAAATAATATAATTATTAATTTAAAAACTATAGCTTAAAACATTATGCAGTCTTGATTATTTTCTTATTAACAATTTTAGGCATGTATACAACTTTTAATTTTTTTTATCGGTGTTTTATTATTATTGGAATAATCAGTTAATATGTATGATAACTAAATAGGTAAGCTTTGATTCAAATTAGGTTTTAAATACCGAGACTTCAAACTCCGTCTTAAAAAACCGCCCGTTTTTTAAAAGGAAGGCGTTATAAACTTTTCTTTTGCTATTAAATAATACATCGATTTTGGAGAGTATAAGCTGTTTAATTAAATTAAATAATTTGTAAGTAACTTAAGTTATTAATTTACAATTATTATTTGTCACGAAATTAATATTATAAATACGCAAACATCAACCGTCCTATTCATGATGTCAGCCCTAGCTGAATATAAATGACCATCTATATAAATGAAACCACTGCAATATCTCCATTGAATAAATCGTTAGCTTGTTTCACGTGATGAGGTGGACAGAATGGTTCATATTACATATATATTTGTATTACATTGAACCATTTACATATGAATCACGATAGAACAAGTAAATAATGCAAGTCTTTCACGCAAGTTTTAACTCTAATTTACTCATGTTTCACATTATTAAATAAGTAATGTTACTTCTGTACTACTTTTTATATCGAGGAAATGTGTGATTTTTAAGTCACAAGGAGGAACTCTTAAATTAATTAAATAAATAGATAATTATTATATCACAAAATTCTCCTTTCATCATATTTTATCACGAAATTCCCACGGATTCCCCAAGGAAGTTGGTGGATGACTTGTTTTTGTTTATATTTACATAATATTAATTATAATTATTTAACAACAAAGGTTAAGACAATACGAGTGAAAAGACATTCCACTAGAAACTCGGAACCGAGGTCCAAATCTCACAGGGGGCGCTCTCTTGCGTAGTTTGCTTAGTTTGTAGTATTTAAACTACTACATATATCATACGCTGGAGCACTGCTAGTCTCTGAGGTTTAGTACAAACCTTTTAGCTGGCTACGTATATATTAGTGTTTTTTTATGTGGAAACCTTAAAAAAAGTTACTTAAAGTAGTACTTTTTCGCTTACTTAGTCAATTTCTTGATTAAATTAATATCATACGTGCTTATTTGTTAAATTAACTTTATTTACGTTTTTATTAAATTATTGTTAAACCTAATAAAATCCTTTCGTTAACAGATAATATTATATAAAACCATGCCAACAGTTTTTTTTTTCAAATTAATCATGGTAATTTTATATTTTCTTTCGTTTCTGTTAGAATGTGCTAAATACATTTGATTTCTATCAAGATTTGCATACGTACAATATAAATAAGTATTTACTATCTTTACTATAGATAGACGAAAGTCTATCTTTAAAATAAATTACTTTAACAACACTGGGTTACATAGATTCGAACGAACATAGATAATTTACTTTAATGGATGCACTAGGTTCAACATTTGCTTATAATTATTTTGCATATCGACAACCCTATGTGTGGGGTGCGCTCAACGAGTATCGATACCGTCCCAGCCTTTTGATAAAATCAGAGGTTCACAACTGTTAGTAATTAAAAATTAATTTAATATTTTTATTTTTTTAAATACTTAATACACCGCAAAATTTTAATTGTGTTTTCTTTTATATAGTTAATTCTAGTGTTAGTAATTTGAGATATGCCCGGTGAAAAAACAAAAGCCTCCTGTCTAAATACATATATGGACACCGAAAGAAAGAAGAAGAAAAAAAAATTGATCATATAAAATTAAGTGTATTCGCTAATGTTTTGAAGCAAAATTTCGTAATTCTCGTAGCGTCTTTCATAATTTTATGCAGCCATTTCTCTGTCATTGTTGTATTAAAAAAACTATGGTGGTGTCGTGGGACACCAGGTAGGAACGAAGTTCCTTCGGCTAATGTAGAGAAAGGTATTATACACTACTCGCTTGTGTATACGATTGTCGTGCATGCGCAGGTCTCATTTAACGGTTTTATTCCACGGACTTTTTCTTACGGTTTTACTATCACATTTTTTTCAGTTCGGTCGCGCAGCAAAATCCCTTTCACCTCCAAGCCTGCCGTAAGGAACTTGGTTCCAATAAAATATAGCTTATAACCTTCCTCCATAAATGGGCTATCTAAAATTAAAAGAATTTTTCAAATCGGACCAGTAGTTGCTGAGATTAGCGCGTTCAAGCAAACAAACTCTTCAGCTTTATCTATTATGGCAAATATCTCATTATTAGGTACCAATTCTTTGCGTTTTTATACTCGTGATAATTTCTCAACGAAATGTCCGATTGGAATAAAACAAAAAGTATTTTACTTCTACATAAATACCCTTGATAACATTATGCTTAATTTGGATAAGGATTAATATTATCATTTAGATTTAACGTAGTTTCTTTCTTCAGACGATTTAATATTTTTTTATGAACATAAAAGCGGTTATTGTGACTAAACTATGATAGTTAGATATATGCTCTCGCGGACTTTTTTGTAGATCTTAATAATACCTACAAACCCGTATTACATCATTTTGTTCTATTGTCAATAGTTTTGCAGCGCACGCATTAATAGGTTTTCGCTTTTACACCTTGGGTTACAAAATCGCAATTTACTTACGGACCCCTTGTTTTTTTGAAAATAAAATATATTCTATAACCTTCCTCGATAAATGGACTATCCAACACTGAATTTTAGAAATCCGACCAGTTGTTCCTGAGATTAGCGCGTTTAACGTCTCATTTAACGGTTTTATTCCACGGACTTTTTCTTACGGTTTTACTATCACATTTTTTTCAGTTCGGTCGCGCAGCAAAATCCCTATCTCCTCCGAGCCTGCCGTAAGGAACTTTGTTCCAAAAATCAAATCGGTATTACTAAAACCCAAGAAAACAATCTGTTTTTTTCAGGCTACAGGAATACGGGCCGGATTGCTCATGCGTACCCGGCTCCCGCCAACGGCGGATCGAAGGAGTGTCCGGGAGGTTTTAGTGGGGTAGGGTCCTCTCCTCTTTGTATGAGTTAAGCATACCACGCTATCTATGGAGAGGGCGAGTCCCACATATCCCACCGCCAGCGCGCGAATACGCTGCAGCGGTGGTGGGAATGCGTCAATGCATTTCCCCTCGGAAAAAATATGCTACAGTAATACAATCACAAAATTTTGAGGATTACAGGATAGATTTTATTTTATGCTCTTTTTCAAAACAGGGATTGCTCATTTTTTAAATGTCATCATTACCAAACCAAAATGGCAACTAATAAACTCAAATAACAGCTTAAACAAATAGAAAGTTGGCATTTAAGAGCACCCACAAACGTGCATCACAAATGACGATACATACCACGTGTTAACAATTAAAAATGATAGTTGAACAAATCAGAGCTTAACAATTATATGTGGTCACGGCGATTACCAGTCATATAACGGACCGACCGTCCGACGGTCTCAAATTATAGTTTAGATACGGTGGTTTTGCACCCACACATTTCCGCGTTAAAGTGCTTTAATGATCTGATATTATATTACAATATTGTGACTGGCTAGTCCCGTTGGTAACCAGTCGATAGTAATTGGTACTTGGACGGCCACAACGTAATTAATAGGTTTTGGTGTCAATTGTGGGTGAAATTTGCGTGTAATTTGGTGTTTGTTAACCGCCTCTTAATGAATGGAAAAGTCGATATGGCTTTATTTTATGTTATCGCTGATTGGCAATGGCGCATAGCGTTAGAGGTTTGGTATTTTAATTCAGGTGTAGAACACCATTGGGTTGTGTATTGCGAATAAAATATTTAAAAACGTTAAAACTAATTTCTTCTTCAACGAGAACAACTACATCAACAACCCGTTTATGACCACTGCTAAATAATATACTTTAAAGACTGTGGCAAGCCATGGTCGTAGATCGTAATCACCACAATTTAACGGATTGGCAAAAACCGAAAGATGGCCAGTGAGCTTGAGTTGATAGATGCAGCTAACCATTCATTAGATGTATGTCCGTTAGACGCCTCTTGCGACGCCCGAGAAAAAAGGTAAAAAATGTGGTCTATTCTAAGCCTAAAACAAAGTCATTTATGTTTAAAACTGAAATTTTTGAAATTGCTAGAAAAAAATATTATATATAGCATAGCAATTAACTACGTGGTATTTCTTTCAAAAATGTTATGATTGGGGAAGTTTTCGCATTTTTTCATATAGGTAAGCGAATATTTTAGATGAACTATAATGTTGATTGATAAAAAACAATTGTTTTCATAAATATATATTTTAATTAACGCGTACATTACAATATTTTGTTAAATCTTCAGTGGCTAATTATTATGTTCCGAAAGACGAGTGATATCCATTAGTAAGTGTGAGTCCAATATCATATTATTACACGTTTGAAAGTAAATTATACCCTCGAGTTTTAGCAACATTGAACTTTATAATGTCAAGTGATACTTTTAATTGCGTCCAAAGGTTATGGATGTGGGATGGTTGCAAAAGATATTGAACGATCCCGTGATGTTATGTCACGAGCGCGGGGCGGCGCGAGCGTCGTTCGACCCGCGTAGGCGGTGGCTTTATAGGGCTGGGGTCGAGGAAATTATTCTTATCGATATTTTATTTTATTGGTCATTTTATTTTCAATCTTCAAGAGATATTTAGCAATAAATGAAACTTTAGGCAAAAGTAATTAATCATTTAACTGTTGTAAAATGGGTGTATAGGTAGGTATGTGTCTTTTATTTATAAGCTTTTAAGTATTTACATATCATTATTATAGCTTATCACTGTCGGGTATTAATGTGCTAAATTAAGTTATTTATAGCCCAACAAGATTATTACTACAAAAATAAATAAATATAAAAAACTGTCTATCATTATGTATTAAATTATGTTTCTAACTAAGCTGCTTGAACGACGATTTAATGGCTTCTGAATTATGATTACAATTAAAAAGGTCATGACAAGTATCCTACTAAAGCACATTTCTAATTTTCAACTAAGCAAATTTTCATAATTCCCGTGGAAGTTTTGTACACTTGAACATATCAATAGGAATAAGATATAAATAACTCATGTTACTATAGAAATATCCAGCAAAGTAATTGTTTTGCATGTTAAAAGCAGAAATATGCAAAAAAATCGATCCATTTTTGGATTAAATGAATTTAATAACTTTATACAATGGTCAATGGAAATAAAAATGAGAACGTTTCTAACTTTTATTGTATTGATGTAAATATCGAGAAGAAAATTGTACGTTTATATATTAATTTCATCGTCAATGTGTAACCCCATCCCTATGACGCGGCGCAGGCGCAATCTTTCGCTAAACTCGTAGCTGTGGCGACAGACAACATAAGGTCACAAACGGGCCATAAGAGCGGGCCTTAAAATATATAGCCTTGTACGTTAAATCTTCACCTCCAGTACTTGAATAGCCAAACGTATATTTTAAATCAGTGGCATTATCTTCCATAGTTTGCAGAACATAAGACTCAAATTTGAATAGGTTTGAAAAGTCGGTTGGCGATTGAAGTATTGAAGCGACTAATGTTTGATGTCGTTTCATTTGCAGTCCACCATTACGATGTCCACTCGATATTCATTGTCCGTATTTTATTTTGATCATTTTTAGTTCCTACACGTGTATATTCAGCCATTGTTTTGAGCGTTTGATTGATTGTATTGTATTAATGGGTAAATATTCTGAGTATAATATTTAAGTATGGACTATTATATATTAGATAAGTGTAGAGTATAATTATTGTCGTAGTTATGGGGTTAGGGCATTGTGTTCAAACTTCAAGAGACACTTAGAAATACTTGAATAGCAATCAATAAAACTATAAAGTTTTATTTAAGTAATTAATTATAATTAACTAACAACATAAATACCTCCGTAGCGTAGCGGTATTTGAATCGCTTTAAATCTCGGAGGTAGTGGGTTCGATCCCCACGCCGAACAAGAAATCTTTGTGTATTTTCTAAGATTTCTTTCCGGGTCTGGTTGGTTGAGGGACTACCCTCCGTGCCTCGGAAAGCACATTAAGCCGTTGGTCCCGATTGTTATAACATCATCTATAATAATCGTATATCAAGGAACGGGCAGCAGCGTTTCCTTGTGTGGTACAACATATTACTGCGGTCACCAACCCGTCTGCCAAGCGAGGTGACTATGGCAAATACCCTCCCTCGGGAGGAGGCCCATGTTCAGCAGTGGACGTTATACGGGCTGATGATGATAAATACCTATGCGTCGAGAATGAAAACATTAGTAACCCCCTTTTGATTGAAACTGAAAATAGGTTTTAGATAGGCTATTCCCCAGTAATATTTTAGGTTAAGTAAAGGTTAAAAGATAGAAAGAACTCTTTCAAAAACTACGCCAAAGAAAAATGTTCGGGTATTTTGGTCAAAAAATTATTTTAAGAAGTTTTAATTACTACAAGATTAAGTGTTAAAAAAAATGGACAAATCTTGAAACATAAAATAATTCACTTTCATCACCATCATTTTTTTTGTAACAGGCTTCTATAATTTTTTAGGAGAATTTATAAAATTTTATAATACTATGAAGATAAATCGTATAAAGTTTTTGCGTTACAATTCTAATTAATTTGATAAAGGAATTTACAAAGTTTGTGTTTAAAAACTAAGATTTTTATATGTCTCATACAAAAGAGTTAAACGAGTGCATATTTTGCCTCGCCCTCCCGACCCTTAGTTTGCTAAGAACCTTCCGATGCCCTCGTAGACCCGAAGTCCGAGAGACCTGCGATCTGTAAAGTAGAGCGACAGTTGCACAAAACTCCCCAAAAGAAACTAAAAGCCATAATCCCTCAATCTCCCCGTTAGCGACCGCCCTAAGCCGAGGTCCAAGTCCTACAGGGAACGCCCTCTGCTCGCCTTTATGCCCGGTGAAGTAGCAAAAGCCTCAGGGCTAACTACATATGTCCGTCCGAAAAAATTAAAACTAAAATGTGCATATTTTTGTAACAACAAAGTTACGAATTTTCCAAGGATAGGTTTTTTTTTAAACCAGGTATTAGTAAACAGCTCAATATTAAATAATTTGGAAAGAATTTTAACAAATGTATAGTTGCTACACATTTCTCGAAGAATTTACCTACATACATAGCGTTGCCAGGCGTTTGAATAAAACCGGGCATAGTTAGGCTTTTTTATTGCGTGTCCGGACAAAATAAACGGTATCCGGCTTTTATTTGGTTTATTACATTTCGCACTCACACATGCCCCCCCATTTTTTTATTTTTTTTTATTGTCCGGATGGAAATGCATTTACGCATTCCCACCGCCGCTGCAGCGTATTCGCGCGCTGGCGGTGGGATATGTGGGACTCGCCCTCTCCATAGCGTGGTATGCTAAACTCATACCACGAGGAGAGGACCCTACCAACCACTGAAACCTCCCGGACACTCCTTCGATCCGCCGTTGGCGGGGGCCGGGTATGCATGAGCAATCCGGCCCAAACCTACCCCCCCTGCGCATGTAATGATTAAAAAAGTATGATTTCTCATATTTCTTTATGTCATACCTATTGGTACTGACACTCAAAATCCTCTTGAATGTGGGGAGGCTGGCATTTTTACCTAAATGTCCGGCCTAAATGTCTGGTCTGTCCGGCTATTAGGTTTGGCGACCTCGCAACCCTATATAACCACATATACCTATAATATTATTTAACCGGGGACCGTACAGAAATACCGCAACTCACTAAAGCAGTACCAACGTATTGTCAAGTAAATACATTAAAATATGAGTTAAAACATAAAGCTGTACCATAACTAGTCTCACACTTACTAAAAAGTGTTTCTTTGAAGTATTCGACGGGAAGCGTTTCATATTTGTTCCGCCATTGCTTTTGTTTGGGCTCAGGTCGTGACAGGATTGTACGTCCGTTTGACCTTTGCTTATTTTAAGTAACTTTTGTAAATAATAGATAATAGGTAAACGTGACTGTTTAAATTTGTTCGTGTGTTAGAAATAAGGAGTACGAGACTTACACCTAGTTACATAAAGAAGTATCAATGTGAAAATTAACAAATTCGTTTTTTTTTTCGGAATGAAATGTGTAGGTATATAAGTTTCCACGAGGCTTTTGCCACTACACAAAGACCACTCTATCTGGCCCGCTGGAGAAGAACTTTCCGATGCCCTCGTAGACCCGAAGTCTGAGAAGCTCGCGCACTATATCGTAGATTGACATTTGCACAAAACTACCATAAACAACTAGAAGATATTATCTCTCCGTCCCTCCGACACTGATCACCTTGAGCCGAGGTCCACTTCACTAAATAGAGGAGTTCCAGTCTTATTAAATTAACAAATCAGCTGTCAAAACTCAAATTATTTGTCAAATGACATTCTGAAGATAGACTTTTGACTTGAAAGGTATCACCATGAAAAACATAATAGCTTATTTACGCTGCGTCGTTTCAGTCCTTTAACGGATTTATTTGGTCCTTAAACATGGTTTTATACAGCTTTATTATTTAAATTAAAATTACATGCAAAACGTGTGCTACTTCCAACTTAGAATAAACCACCCCATGACTTTCCGTGGCTATCGTAAGAGGTGGCGTAGGACAATAATGGGCCCTAATGCCACTTATAACAATGCCAATAATGAGACTCATAATGGGCAGTAGCATCGATCAGCTCATCTTACTGCAATCACCAATCGGCCTGTGAAGCACGGTGATTAAGTCAATATTCAATATCCCTCAACAACCCTGGCTTGCCAAGGTCTGTTAGAGGAGGCTCATGTTCAGCCGTGGACGTCAACCGGCTGTCGAAGAAGCAGAAGCACTATGGTTATAGTACCTACTCTTAAATTATAGAAAGGAAACTACCTTGGTGTATTCAAAGTTTGCTACTATAAAGCTTACGATGAGGTTTGTATATAATAACTACTAGGTAACTTTTGTCCCCGAAATTGCCTTCCTAGATTGCGATTTCTCTATACCCTTTTTGATCTCTGTTTTAGGACATTTAGGGGTCAAATAAATATATTATTTGAAGTTTGTTTCTTCTATTAAGGTTTCGGTGTCTGTTCAATGGTTTTTCCCATTTTAAAACTGCTCAAATCACCTTAAGAAGTTTTCACTTTTAGAAAAACCGTCCTTGATGCTCGTTTTGGGTACCTAATAAATGTCTAAGTAACGGTAAGTAGTAGTTTATTCTATACCTCCCCTTAATCCATCCATCTCAATACTGCATATAAAACATTCATACTATAAAAATGCAAAGTAAATTTCACCTTGCTAAACAAACACGGCAAGCGTGCCTCACACAAGAAGTAATTCCATCAAAATTAATGGCATAAGTTTTGCATGACTTACGGTCGGCTTTACACGAAACATCTCATCATTATTCCGTGTGGGGATGCGCCAACATTGTCATTGTTGTGCCAAAGAATAAATAATAGTAGGTACAGGTATATCGCGACATTTTAGACATCCTACGAATATTATAAATTTGATAGTTTGCATGTGTATATGTATGTATGTTTATTACTCTTTCACACAAAAACTGATGAACGGATTTGGCTGAAAATTTGCACGCGGATAGTTTGTAAGCTGGATTAACTTATAGAGGCAAAATATCACGCTCCGACCTACTGGAGCAGAGTGGCACAACAACAATTATTAGCAACAAGCTTGTTGCTAATAATAGGTGATTTGTCATCAATAATACTATCAAAACGGATAATTATAATTTTTTAATAGACATTTGTTTTATACAGAAAGAGACTCCTCAACATCAATGATAAATGGAGATGGAGAAATTAACATTTCTCATCATGTTTGCCGTGTGGTTTCCGGCTTGGAATAGACCACTCCATGTCTTCCTATGGTTGTCGTAACAGGCGACTAAGGTATTTACAGCTGATGAATACGCCTAAGGTATAAAGCAACTATCAGCGCAAATTTAGTAACCATCTTAGTGCAATTACTAATCCGCCTGCCCAGCGTGGTTATGATGACAATATCCCCTCAATGACCCCGGGCTTGCCATGGTTTGTTAAGTGGAGAAAACCCCCTAAAATGCTTAGTCATAATCCCTCAATCTCACCCTAGCGACCGCCCTGAGTCGAGGTCCAAGCCCACAGGGGGTGCCCTCTTGGTTAGTTTGTAGTTTTTAAGGCTTTTAGGCTGGAGCTCTGCTCGCCTTTATGTCCGGTGAAGTAGCAAAAGCCTCGTGGCTAACTACGTAAGTAGTTTCGAAAAAAAAATGTTCAGCTTTGGACATAAACGGGCTGTTAAAAAATCTTATTGAAAAGTACATTAATTTACAAATTACATTTATTATACTGATTTCGACCAAGGCGCCATCTGCGCAGGACATTTATTAAGTATTTCTATAGAGTGTATCTCTATTCTTGTCTTTCAAGTCCTTCAACCCGGCAAGAAATCAGTGATTTTACTAAAAGATTTTTCGTCCGGTGTGGACATCGAACTCATAACCTCCAAGGCTTAAATCCTGATTTTTACCACTAGGTACTCCTCAAAAGACGCATTCAAAAGCTAATTAATAATACCTAGGTTCTAGGTAACCAAAATATTTATATTTGAACAGAGACTATACCTGAAGCCATACATATATTTTCATGTCTAACCTGTAAATACGTTATATTTATTCCATGGCGTCTGCGGGGCACGCGCGCGGCGTGAGCGTGGTGGTTACGTGACGCGAGCGGTGCGGACCGATGAATGGATGCATCGCCGGTACGCCTTCCATTGTTTCGGGGACAGATTATAATAATTTCTTGGCAAATCAAAAGCATTTTGGAATCGAACGATCGGCTTCGGTGATGTTATTAAATCAATGTGAATACTACGAATGATGAATTTTGATAGTTTGAGAATTAGCACCATTTATTTTCACGATTTTTATTGGAAAAAATATCTGAATAGGTCTATAATCTATTTACTTAACACTAAATTACATCAAATGTCTGCTATTATAAATTTTACATTTACATTTTGTTACAGGTAAGCATTCTATGTATACCTAATGAAACATTTCAAAATTAGGTATATAAAAAGACAACTAAGTATAATTAGATATCCAAAAATCGAACTTTATAATTGAGGCAAAAATACACTATAATTATTCCTTATTAACATGTAGGTATCATCAGACATTCGAAGCTTATGTGTATTTCACAGAATCATTTATAACTAGGTTTCTAAGTAAAAAAACATACGATATTCTATTTTGAAGTATCAAGATCATTAAAATAAACAAACCAACAACACGTTTTGTATCTGATGCGACAGCTCGCAGTATGCATATTAGTGAGAACAATACAACAACACTAAATACGGGGTACATTTTGGACTTGTATGTTTCCACTCGACATTTGCATTGGAATCACGTGAAAACAACATTCTACCATTGTCAACAACTTTGGTAACCTATTCAATAAATAGCACACCGAAATATCATCTGTATACCCAAAGCATACAGTTCAAGTCTAAGCGGCAAATAATCTCGTAACACCAGTAGCTTAACACTATTTTTGAATAACAGAACTGTAAGTCGTATTCCTATTTGAAGGATTCTAGTCTCTATGAAGTTCATCGAAGGTTTGATTTGAATTGGAGTGGGACTGGAGTTGTATCATTTTGCGATAATTAGGGGGCAGGTAAGACCGGTAGCGGGCGGACAATAAGCGATCAGTCATCTTGTTAGATAACAGGTGCGATGATTACACTGCACGTTACACCTCGCCTTAGGACAAATTAAAATAAAGGCTTACGTTTGTGGGTTGAGTTTTATTGAAATAAATCACTTCTTTTTTTTCTTTTTCGAGTGACTTTATTTTGCATACAGTGGAATTTTGTAATGAGTCATTTGTTTTTTATTGAATATTCGGGTTTTGTGGTGTTAAGTGGCCAATGTTATTAATGCTCTTGTTTTAAAACATGCATGTATTTTTATATTGCTTTGGATTTAAGATTTTCCTTTTTATTGCGACTTTGAGATTTGTATAAAATATATAATAAAGCAACTTGAGTAGGCAGGTTACATTGATTTAGGTATTCATTTTAGTCAAATCGCACAAAGTTTGAAGTCATTTTGGTTTAGTTTCAATTTGTAACATGTCTGGGTTAGAAATATATACCTACGTATACGAAATAACAAGCGACCAATCTTGATGGGAGTTGACCACATTTTCTAGGTACGTGAACCTAGAGATGTCATCGATCATACTCAATACTTTTATATGTTCCTCTGTGAATTAGACTATTAATCAAATTAAATAATTTGCCTCATTTACTAATATTTAATATCTACCTACCTAATACTAGATTCAGATGCCCCACGTTTCCTAGTTACTATTATTCTAACTCTATATTATTCTAACGTTACATTAATTCGTGGAAAATAAGGCAAAACAAAATAGACAAACAGACATTTTTTTTAATTGTGTTTTTGTTATTAGTACCAAAAATAGGTATATTACCTATTTTCCTTTTGAAGGCCTACTTATGGAAATTACATTAAGTAGCAATATCCAGTTTTTTTTTTTTTTACATTTACATTTACATTAAAATGTAACTTTAAAGTTAGCTGCCTCGAGATAAATCTGTTTCGGGTTAAATCAGTTTATTTCAAGTTGTTCAAGCATAGATTTAAAATAGTTTGTATTTTATAAGTTAGTTTGAATTTGTTACCTTTTGTTGTAAATTTATTAGATACCTACCTATATGAATACATATAATTATGGAACAATGCATATGTAATCATAAAAAAAAAGATTTAGTTATTCGTAAAGTTAAAGTTCCTAAAAATTAGACAATTTAAAAATATGTATTTTTAAATTAAAATTAAATTAATAAAACAGTAACTAAAATTGGAGGTAAGTTTTTTAATAGGTTATTTTAACTAAACGTTTGCATAGATTTACCCCATGATACTGTATATACCTACATAAATAAAATAAAAACGACCTGGAGTCTAATCAATCACATATCGATATTAGGTACTATGATTTTGATATTCTTATCAAAATCAAAATAGTAATACCGATCGTGGTCTTCACTACTCAGCGTTTACGCATGCAAAAAATAAATTGAAATAAATTGAAGTATTTATTAAGGTTATGTAGCTTCAATAAAACAGTTACAATAACATAGGAAATGTATTACAATAACTCAAGTATAATGGAGACATTTTCATCGGAGTCATAGTTATGTCGTGACGTGATTAGCCTTTTTTTTTGTGTCCGTGGGGAAAATCATTTACTCATTCCCACCGCCGCTGCAGCGTATTCGCGCGCTGGCGATGGGATATATGGGACTCGCCCTCTCAATAGCGTGGTATGCTACACTCATACCACGAGGAGAAGACCCTACACCACTAAAACCTCCGGACACTCTTTAGATCCGCCGTTGGCGGGGGCCGGGTACGCATGAGCGATTCGGCGTGACGTGATTAGCCTCCTGTCAACTCTTGACTAACATCTAGTGATCACAAAAGAAAGATGATGAGTCATAATCAAATTTTAACAGTATTTCTCTATCGTCAGCGAACACTATTAATATATCAGTAGTATTAAGATATAAAAATCTTCGGAACGAAATTGCAAAACCATGTAGCAATATGTATGTGTCACAAACCGTTTTTATTTTTTATTCATAAATAAAAGATAAAGATTTTAACCCTAATACATCTGATGGACATTTACCTATGATCGCTTTTTATATCATAAAAAACCGACGAATTCAATTTATCAATTTAAAATTAAGATATTATTTAGTCTAAGGGCCTATGGACACCACGTTTTTTAAACGCGCCGTTGAAGCGCGTTTGTAGCAATACCGACGCGGTACGCACGAACAACAAACTGCTCTGAAGAATAAAAGCACGCCGTCGACGCGTGGTAAAACGTGGTGTGCATAGGCCCTAAGAGCTGATATAGAATTTTATTTACATTGACATATTATTCAATTGTAAGCTATACTGTTTTTTTAAGTATTATATATTATTTGTTTTAGATGTAGAACATTTTTATCAGTCATTATAATAAGTAATAAGTAGCGCCGTCGCTTATTGCGATTTTAATTTTGCCGTCGGACTTAAAATAGGTATATCGATTTTGTGCCCTTTTATTATTGCAATGTTATTGTTTTTCATTTGATAATAAGATAGTAGTATTCAATCTTATAATTATTTTTATAGAATACATAGCGGTATAAGGTTTACGGTTTACGCATTCTCACCGCCGCGCCGCTGCAGCGTATTCACGCGCTGGCGGTGGAATATGTGGGGCTCACCCCCTCCATAGCGTAAGCTAAGCCAATGCTTAACTCATACCAGGAGGACTCCTTCGATCCACCGTTGGCGGGGGCCGGGTACGCATAAGCAATCCGGCCCCGACGGCACCTGTGGCCATTATAGCACCGCGGGATCTCCTGGGCCATACTTACAGTGGCCCATTTGCCCAATTATGGGGATGCCCGGGGTGTAGAAGCGTCCCTATTGCTCATGGTTCAGCCTCGAAGGAAGCGGGGCCTATGTGCCTCACTCCCTGAGGCTGAGCCTAGGGCGGTATGCGGCGGGGTATGAGGCTCATCCTAACCTAAGGGTCACCAACTAGCTGCCACGCATGGTGACAATGGAAACACCCTGTTCGAGGTACACGCATGATCAGCAGTGGACGTACATACATTTTATTTATCATCATCCTATTATGTCTGACTATTTCTTTTTTACAAATGTCAAACATGTCTAAATATACTAAAAATAGACGGTATTTTCGTCGCTTATTTGTCAATGTACCAAAGTACTTTAACCGTGCCAATGCGAGACGGGTCTTTTTAACACCTCGCCTTTTCGGTGACTCGTTTATCAAGTTAATGTTATCTCCGTCCCTGTCGTCTTGATACATTGCGTATGCGCACATACTGATTAACGAAATTAATTTGTCACACTACAAAATGTTTGCGCCCGTAATTAATTCGTAATTTAAACGAATATGTTAGTGGATGTGTTTGTAATATTTCTGTGTCGTATTTTGCTTGAATTTTAAGATTTTTTTAAACTCTAAATATGGAAATTTATGCTTGAATGTCATATTGTTGTCTTTTCCCGTGTTTTATGTTAACCGCATTACAAAACAACGCATAAATTTATTTTTAAATTATAAATTTGGTTGCCTACTTTCTAAAACTGAGAGGTTTTAAAAACAAAAAAATCTATGTTAATTGAGACAGATACGTCTGGGGCTTCCAATACTGTAATTTAGATAAAAAGGTGCGTGTTCTAACATGGTATAAATTTTACATGTCTAAACAAGCTTATCATGTGGCCACCTCGGAGTTCTCTAAATTAATGGGACGAAAGATATTTCACCTTTTTTGTTGTAATAGTATTGGGTAATAATATTTTTAAAATATAATTGGCGTAATATGGTTAATCAGCGCTTAGTGTAAAAGATGAATTATAAAACAATTCACTTATAACTTTTTTTACATCGTTACCAAAACCCTTTCTGGAAACTAGTTAATTATACGATCACAGTCAATAATGATTATTGACCTTATAAAATCATCAATAGAACCGATCGGCGGACAAAGGGCTCCGTCGGCGTTAACTCTCCTGCAAACCTTAAAAAAACAAAGCCAATTTGGTCTAATAAAGTATAATTAAAAATCAAATTTTATTGTGATACCCGTTCACGCGTTAGTTTTCCTTATTTTAATTAATCGAGTCGTTTATTGAGAAGTCTTGGGTCGGAACAAGTGATCGTTTTAGACAAAATTACCCTTACCTATTGTGTGATTTGTAACGCACGTATTAAAGGGTTAGAACGTCGGGTGCTATTAATGGTGCCTTTACGATTTTACTTCAAAGGGAAATCATAATATTCTATCTATGACTCTGATTGGTTTAATTTACTTTCATTAGCTGTTTTGATTGGAGCGCCATGCGCCACCTATAAAATTAATTTAAAAGGGTTGTGTAATATTGGTAAAATGTAATATCGCATCCCACACGTGTATTCTTTATTCCTTTAGGAAATGATAAAATAATAACCATTTCATTGTTGTTTCGGCTTAGTATCCCAGCATCCCATCATGCCCATTTGAGTATGTTTCACCGGATCGTCTCAATGAGGCCGCGATGAAACCGGCAGTAGAATACCCCACTGAGTTTGTTTCGCCGGATCTTCTCAGTTGGGGCGTATTGGATCCGGTGGTAGCATAAAATCGCGTCCGACGATATAGGTACTTACGGTCCATCTAAATAATAACTTACTCAAATGACAGAACTTTAGACTATTATATTATAGATAAAAAATAAAATTCTATTTTCATACCTGACAGCTTTTACGCTAAAGTCATAAAGAAATATCTAATACAAACTATTTATTATTATTATAACTATAATAACTAAACTAAATTAATAAATGAAATATATTATATTAATGAGCCAAATATGTTTTGACTATTTGCAAATGCCTGTAATAGGTTTACGTAAATAAAAACTTTATTTATTTTATTTATTTATTTTATGAACAATATAAAGCTGTACCTAAATAGTAGCATATATAGAGTGTTAAGGTAGCTGCGTTTGCGTTTTATCCGAATATTTATTTGCTCTAGTGAGTCCAAGCCTGACGTTCTATAGCTGTTATACCTCTATGGTCAATTAAAGTCTCAATTTTCATCCAAAATAGTTTTTACGTGATTAAGTAATAATCGTCGTTAACTCACGCAGATCAAATTTCTATAAATAACACAATTATGATAGGAAACTAGGTTTATTCTGAAACTAATTCGTTATAGCATTTTTTTACGACCAGGGTTATAATGTTAAAGGCATACTTAATTTGAAAAAGATTGAATACGTTCTTATACTAACATGTGATTAATAGACTTGTACATGTCCGAATGAAACATACCTATGAATTATTTACTCTTACTTGTAGAATATTTCACAGAAAAGTTAATACTAAATTTTAAATTGAGATTTAAACATTTATTTTCTATTTTCTTTATAAATCTCAACCTTTAAATAACAGTAGTAGGTTCAAGTAGACCATACATACATAAGCTCACGCCTGTTTCCCAGCGGGGTAGGCAGATACAATGGATCTCTACTTGCTACGATCCCTACACACATCTTTCGCTTCATTCACTCTCATAACATTTTTCATACAAGCACGTCGGTTTAGGGTGGATCTTATTTGACATTTTGCGAGGATGTCTCCGATTTGGTCCGAGAACTTTCGTCGAGGTCTTCCCCTTCCGACTGTATACCCCGCTTTTTCGTTAATTCTGTGGCGTTTATTATTAAAGCAACAAGAGAGTAGAGAGTAAAAATTGTGAATGAAATTTCACCTATAAATTATGAATTTAAAGAACATTTAATTGTTTTACATACCCACGAAATCATCTCAGATCAAAATCAAAAAAATGAATTATTCATACAGAAATCTACGATCGAAACGTTATAATTTTTATAATTGCATTCGTTACATAAAGATATGGCTGGGCTACTAATATGCAATTAAAATTTTGTCTGTCTGTCAGACGTCTTTCAATTGCAAGATGTTTACATGACAACCCTATCTCTTAGACTATGTTATTATAGTTACAATAAAATGTAGAATACTAGACAGAATAGTTTCTAATTATGTTCGTTAATAATAGTTTTGTTATAATTAACTATAATATAAAAAAAATTGTAAAAATATATCACGTTATAAAGTTTTTATTATTTTCTAATTTTTTTTTTCTTCCACTCCTGTAAGAACTTCGTCATTAAATATAACCTATGTTACTCCTGGATAATGTAGCTATCTAATGGTGAGATTGAGATTAGCCCCTTAAAAAAAATCTTAATATATATCATTCTACTGTACGTGTATATATCACTGAACTCCTCCTAAACGGCTGGATGGATTTGAATGTTTTTTTTTGTATGCGTAAGGTACATTCTCCGTGGCGCAACGGTATGTGTCTCGCTTTAAGCCTCCGGGGTCGTGGGTTCGATCCCCAGGCCGTTCAAGAAATCTTTGTGTAAAAAGATTTCTTTGTAGGTCTGGTTGGTTGAGGGATTAACCTTCGTGCTTCGGAAAGAACGTTAAGCCGTTGGTCCTGATTGTTATAACATCATCTATAACAATTATATAGTGGAGCCCTGGATGGTTCAGATTCACAAATCATATGTAATATAATAATTATATTAATATATTATCATGCAGGATAACGTCTGTCGGGTCCGCTAGTATTAGTGATTAATTGGGAAATATTCTAAGTTACAATATAAATAGTGAATTCCTCACAGCATACTATATGACGGCTACTTATAATGCAAATTAAATCAATATACTTTATTTTCTCATACATAACAACATCACCCATACTGAAATGTGCCTTTGTTTCCGGTGATAGTTGCATTAAAAATGTATTCAAACGAACACCTTGAATCATTTGATAAATATCAACGACAGGAAATCACGATTCGATAGACAATCGAAACGAATTGATTTTTTAACATCCTTTAGTGTATATAGATTTAAATGTAATTAAATCGATTGTTGTGTAGAAATGATAGTTTGATCTGTGGTTAGTTTTGGTGTTTTTTTAGTTTTAGTTCAGTTATTATTTATTTACTAGTTACTTGGTTTCACCCGCGTAGCTCCCATTCTTGTGGAAACTTCATAATTGCTTATTTTAATCATGAATAACGTAGCTTTCTAGCAGTGAAAGAATTTTTGAAGTTTTGGGGGCTATTTAATGCAAACAATCAAATCTAACCTCTTTTTAATACAAGTACAGACTCGAAACCTTATGCGCATAAAATTATAGATTACAAAGGCGAACTTTATGCCACTAGCATTTTCTGTCGGCAATCTTGAGGTGGTGCAGAAAAAAGAACAGTAGGTTAACGTTCGAGTTTTGTTGATTATGTATTAATAAAAGTTTTAAATCAGTAATAATGAAAACAATGCTTAAAATTGTCACAATAACAATATATTTGCAGAAAAACAATACATACAGATTGCTATATAAAAAATAAGATCACAAATTAATTGCTGGCTAGTCAAAATAAATAATTTATATGATGAAATAATGGTAATTTGTTTCCGATGAGGTTAATTTTTATTTTATTTTAATATACGAGACATAAACTATACGGGTTTTTTAACACGGTAATATTTCGATCCAGCGATAAAAATTATACCTCCCTACAATTTGGCACCTTCTTTGAAACCTTATCAACGCATAGGGTGAAGCCCCGGGTTCATCTAGTCTGATCAAAAAGAGACTGGAGTTAAATGAAATATTTTTTGTTTTGTTAAAGACAGCGAAATTAATGTAATTATGTGTCGATGGGGGCTTTGACAAATACTAAATTCACAGAAACTCGCTATTTTTATTGCATTAGTTAGGTATTACATTTTTTTTTTGGTTAGACATACCAAAAATAAATGTAATACCTAACTAATGCCATAAAAATAGCGAGTATTACTTAATCGTAAAAGTATAACTTCCAGAACTAAGTGTACAAGTAAAAGCCATTAAGGGCAAGCACACAATAATTGGCGACGGCTTTTTATTTTTTGTTGAAAGCCGGCCAAGTTTGATTGACGCGGCCACTACGTCTTTTTGATGGACTGACGTATTTTATGTGTAGCATCTCGAAGTAAACACTTACAAGGGATGTTTAATAATATTTAGATAATTATTGTATTTTCGGTTTTATTGTATTATTACTGTTAATATTTTTTTTGTTGTATAGGTACTAATATTATAAAGGTGAAGAGTTTGTTTTCTTGATCACGCTAATCGCAGGTCAGATTTGAGAAATTGTTTCTATGTTAGCTAAGCCATTTATCGAGGAAGGCTTTCATCACGACCAATAAGATTCCACGCAAACGAAGTCGCAGCACAAGCTAGATTTATAATGAATTAATGTTTGCATATTATTATTATTAAAAAAATACTAAATAATTATTAATAACCTCATAAAAAAAGTTTTTTTAATTATAAAAATTATCAATAATGCATATATTTTTTACTACATAGTGCATCAAAAACGATATGTTATAATTATAAAATCTGATCTATTAATAGCTAAAATATCTCGATTTCAACCTCAGTATTCACCATTTTTTTGCTACCAGTTTCCCAAATCTTTTGATACCCACTCAAAACTAATACATTCCTTAACAATACATTCTTTTGATATTATCTCTAAGATGTTATCTGTCGGTAACAGAACCCAGTTTTTGTGCACAAACGCGTAACAGAAGCTTTCCACAAATGATCACTTAACGTCACTTAAAGCTAACATTTATCTTTCAAACTTAAGTAATATTATTCTTACGCAATATTGAGTTTATTTATTTAACCTTCAGACTTACATAATGAATTATGTTTTGTCAATGTTTCGCAAATGAACTACAAGTAAATTAGGATGTGTGAAGGAGTACTACAGATAAGAGGCCTTCTGCCTAAAATTATGATGATGAATAGTACTTATCCTTATCTAGTACAATGATTATAAATGAAGAGCTAATATTAGGTATATAAAGGAAATTAAACATATTATTTTAAGCACACTCAGTGGTGCAGCATAGCAGCTGTAATCGTGACTTCTGTACCCTACTATTGTAGTTTTGCAACTATTTGTGTGTTCGATAGTGATTATAATTAGACGAGTGGCTTCTTTATCATAAAAAAATTACATACAATATTATAAACTCACTACAAGTAATAATAACAACATCCTATAGTTAACTCTCTCGAAAGCGTAACGCCAGCACATTATCGCTCGGTAATCGCAGTTTTGCAAAAAGGCGTAACAGAAGCCCGGCAAATGAGCGCTGGTAATGACTGCGCCTTAATTTAAAACGATCGCTGTTATACGTGTTACCACCGACCGGGTAATTGCTAATTTGTTTTACCTTGCCAATATATCTAGAGGTATTTATTATAAAGGGTTAGGAGTGCGATATTGTTAAGGAAAATGTTTCTCATTGCTTGTAATGTCTAAGTTCAATTTTAAAGTGATGCATTATTTTATACTTACTCGATTTAAGATTACCCATTTAAAAAATAGTTGAAATTGTTATTTTAGTTGTAGAGTATAGTGTACTTTAGGCACTAAAATAAAAAAAGAAGATTTTTTAATTAGGCACCGACTTTTCGGATTTTTTATAATTGATTAGATAAATTTTATATAAATACTTTGGACCAATACCATTTTGACGGTTTGCGAATAATCACCCTATCGCTATCGCTTGGTTTGCGTAATCGTACTAACAGTCAATAATTTTCATTTATAATATTAAATTAAGACGTTATTCTATACTATATTAATATAGCTACCACATCTCAATGGTATGACAACTATGCAACACTTCTGCTACGTCATCTAAGCGTTACCTCCGATTACACACGTCAGCTCACAATTCCAAACAAAAAATACAAATTTTTGACAAGAAAATTACAATTGGAAACGCGGAATGCTACTGCATAATCATTGGGTTATATCTGCCAAACAATTGGGCCTTTCTTTAGCCTTGAAGATTACCTATCTACCCATTACATGTAATTATCTAATCTAAAACCTTTTAGGTGTAAAACTTTGGAGAAACTTCTGAGAAATAAGGCTAGGGTTGTAACTAATGCGATTGATAAGGTGTTCGGTTATTGGGGTTTTAAATGGTTTTGTCGATAATAACTTTGTTAAGTTTGGTGTGAATGATTGGTCTATAATTGCCGGGGGTAGTTGTTTGTACTTATCTATTTTTAATTTTGGCGTTACATAAAGATAATACTTACATATATTATTTTCGCAAGCGGTCGGTAGGATAAGGTAATGAAAATTTTATGTAATAAAAATTGAAATACATATATATATATATATATATAAATTATTAAGGATAACTTGTGTTAATTTAAAGAAATATATAAATACACATATTCCTCGATTTCATTTTATGTACTTTAAATATCATCACTTTTTCTGTTTCTATTTCTTCATTGTATATATGAATGCATTCTAAAAAAATTCCAAAAGCATCCTAAATATTTTTAACCAATTAATATGATTCTTGGTTTTCATTTTGTTTGTCACGTTTAGGTAACATTTTTGGTTCAAAGGCAATAAAAATAATTCGATGGTTTTGGTATATCTTCAGTCGCCAAAGCATTTGCGATAAATTCCTAAAAAAGTTTTTAATTTAGCCTCTTTGTTACTATAAGAATTAATCTAGGTCATGATTATAAAGATTAAGGAGAGAAGAACTTTAGAACAGAGATAAGTGCACATTCGGATCATCACAAAAGAAAAAACCTGAAACATTTGATATATTCTTATTTCAGAATTATTCAAAAACAACAATACTTAAAAATAATGAAATAATTTAAATTTTCTACAAAACGACAGCCCTACTCCGTGAGAGACTGCCTCAATGTATCGGCGTTTAATCACGGGCTAATTATTAGTTTTGGCTATCAACTATCACTTCTACTCGACAGTGCATTAGCCAAAGGTCAGTAGAACCTTTGTGCTGTATGGCTGATCATTGTTTTACTATAAAAATGTTGATGCCCGGTTTCTACATTCAATTAGGGATGCCTTCTTTAACTATTAATAATTCTTTAATCTATATTTCGTAGAATATGAATACTTACTTATTTTGCGAACTCTTTCGTTTTTATTTGTTTTATACCTATATGTATTAAATTAATTCTCATTCATTAAAATAGTACCATTGGTCTACTCTAAGCCTGAAACCTTTCGACTTAGAATATGAATAAATAATATAAAATAAATGAGTCATTTGTTTCCAGTTTTAATTACCTATGTATAAAGTGATAAATTGGTTAATAGACAGTATTAGTCCGTTAGAACAGACGGCATAAATGTTTTTTTCCGTATTGGCTTATTAACGGTGTGTGTAATAACATATAAAGACTCAATATGGTATGTAAATAAATTATTACAGTATTTGTAAAGTTCAAGGGTGACAATAAAAATATTTGCTGGTAAATTATTGGATAGGTGACGATAGAGTATAGGTACTTAAAATTGCAATTAGGAGACGACGATGAACAAATTTTTTTTGAACTCAAAAGCTCTTATTGCCTAAAAGATCGGTAGCTATCAATAAATTTTATAGCTTTATTTTCGTAGATTCATTCTACCGAATTGCAACGATAGCGCGATATCTGACGGTACAAACAATTTTGACATCCATATACATACTAAACGAAATAAGTAGGTAATCTGCCTACTATAACATTTTTCTCATCCCACCCAACATACTAAAGATACAAAACAATTCCCACGCCACCTCGTAGAAAGTCAAATGTCCATCTATTGTGTTGTCAAAACATTATGGTGCATGGCGGCTGAACGTTGTCTGTAATTAAGCTTTAACTACTTAACTTTGAATCTGACCCATCAATCATACCAATTGTTGAGATATTGATTTATAGATTAGATGTTAGAAATCAAAGACTTGGTGAATGCGGAAAAATGCATGTTAAAAGAATGAGATGGCAATGATGGTTCGATTAAATCCTTTGCCTATCAACATTTTTATCATTCGCAAACTATAAATCAGGTTTTTTTAGCATCATTTATGCAGGCTTTTCGTACTGCACTCTATAGTTACACCTAAATGTTAACACCGCATCCATTATAGTGTGTATGTATACTTAGCATAATACCTACCTATATCCTCTGCGACCGATTTCAGCCACGGCGGCCTATCTCTTAATACTCTCTAAGCTGGTGCACTCTTTTCTTTTCATCACAATAATCAGCCCTTATAAAGTCCACTGCTGGATATGGGCCTCTTCTCGAGGGAGGGGTTTTGCCATAGTCACCACGCTTGGCAGGCAGACTGGTGACCGCATTGTGACGGGCAGCAGCGTTTCCTGGCATGAGTTTGTTGTTTATCAGGGGTGGTGAACCTTTATGCTCTAACGTGCTTGTTTTCTAGCGAAATATTTAACGAAGCGACAGACGTACCAACAAATAATGTTGACTTCTTCATTATTGGTAAAATAATAATATACATTACATAGCATTATTAGGATCACTCGCGTTCGTTCGTAATATTACTAATATTATACAGTGGAATGCCCAAAATATTGAGTCGCGTGTCATCAATGTCACGTTGGCTCGCCATCCTTGTTAAGGCGCGGACCCACCGCAGTGCCCAGAGAGGCTACGCACGTGTATTATGCTTCGCATTGTAAGAAAATGTATGTGTTAGTGTCCACTGCAGCCCACGGAGAGGCTACGCTTGAATTGACGTTTTTCATACTAATTAATACACGCAGCTAAAATGGGTCGCGCGCCCGTGCACAGCATGCACCGCGGTGGGGCCGCGCCTTTATGTATGGTGTTATAACAATCGGGACCAACGCCTTTACGTACTTTCCGAGGCACGGAGGTTAGTTAGTCCCTTAGCCAACCAGACCCGGAAAAAAATCTAAGAATGTATACAAAGATTGATCTTGTTCTTTTACTCTCCTTTAATTGGTTGGGACGGTTCCACCGACCAGAACTGGACATGACACCTTAACGTGGTCCCTGACGCCCAGGTGAACACAACAAAGCTTTAGTTTTTATTATAATACACGATGAACATAATTTTATACATACTAAAAGTAGTAAAGATGACTTTAACTAAATTGTGAGTGACCTCAAATTTTATAATATAAATTAAATTGCACAAATCCTTTCATCTATACCGCACATTCATACAAAAACAAGCAAAAATTATATTGCAAATATAAAAAGACCGAACATGCATTACAGTAAATTAGTAACCAAATAGTATCGGTACTACAATATAAAGTACATATGGGTCTTTCACACTTACTCATGTGGAATACAAAATTCGAATAAATGTAGAATACAAAAAAAAATCATCATAAAAGCATGTTGTCATCCACTTGAATTATTTAACACCAATAAATTTTTTTCAGGTTTTGTTGGATGAAGGAACACCCTCCGTGCCTCGGAAAGTTCGATAAGCTGTTAGTCCCGATTGTCATAACGTCATATATGACAATGGTATGCCGTTATGGGCAGTAGCATTCAAATCTGTTTTCATAATACGGTCACCAAACTGCCAAGCGAAAATGGGCATCCCTCGAAAGGGGGTGATGGTATAGTCCCATGCTGTCACCCCCTTTGAGAGATGCCCATTTTCAGCTGTAGATTTTCAGTTGATGATGAATTAACACTGCAAACTGTTCCTTAGTGTTTTATGTCAATAAAACAGGTAGGAAATTAATCTTTTCAGTTTCCTATCTGTTTGATTTCAATTTCTGAGCCAAACGTCTTGTTCAACATTAAGCAACAAAGTTGATCAACGTAAATAATATTAACGAGGTCAACTAACATAATGTAGGCATTTCGCACTGTAGTAAAACTGCCCATACCGTAAGAATCAATCATCATCGTTATTTTGAGTTATGACCGGCTATACGATATGCCGGACGAGTAAGAACATAAAACGTTCAATTATTTTGCTCCTTGGTAAAAATATATTGGTACTTTGTAAACTGTAAGCTTTGTATCGGAAGAATCATTAACATGTACATTTTAGTTTATCTACTTACCTATAAAAGAAGGAATAAATATGTGATGTTGCTGCGAATACAAATAACCATACCAGCAATATTTAGCTGGCTTTATTATGTATCCCGTATATTTTATTCATATGTTGATTTACTAGACTGTAGAACATACTTAATTTCCTTCTATGTCTTCCCGATATTATTATTATTATTCTTGTCGTACGTTCACATATATTTATATTGAAAGATGATGCGATAGTAGTAGCATTTGATGAATAAATCTGTTTTTTTACTATTCAATGAATACAATCAATACGTGTGTCGTGTATACTTGCATCTGTAACTTTTTTGGCTCGATAACGGGCCTTTTCTGAAAACAGACAACATATACATATATCAACATTTTGTTTGTAGGTAAATAGTACCTACTTGTAAAAGAAAAAAGAAGATTCGAGATTTTACACATTGTTCTATAAATGCTATACCCACCTTAAAAGTTTAAAATAATTATAAGTTACTCAATCAAACCATCATCGTTTTCTTAATTCCACTCAACTTAAATACAGTCCTCAGACTCGTATACAAAACATTTCCGTAACGTAGTTAAATAAGACAAAAACAGCCATTCCGCGAATTCCAACTTTAACTTTGATCTTTAACTCCGATTTCAACAAAAACAGCTCCCGTTAATATTTTGCTGCAATAATTAAACGGAGATCAAATCTACAACATTGTAACTACAAATGAAACCGTTAATTAAGCGATGTTAAACATTGGTTCGATACAAAGCCCTGTAATTTGGCTTCGGTTAAAAATATGCTTTTAAATTTATAATTTTAGTTATGAGTTACTTAATTATTGATTCTGTTTTTGTAATTATAATTGTTGTGGTTAGTCTTGTGATTTGTGATTGATTTGAGAGCAGTGGTTTGTTACCGATTATATGTTAACTACGAAATGTTCTGCTTTATCTTCCTTTTACTTTATCAGCACCTTTACGTCTACTGCTGAACATGGGCCCCCTATTAAGAGACCTTGGCAAGCCAGGGTCGTTTAGGGAAATTGCCATAAATCACTTCGTTTAATTGGATTTGATCGCAGTAAGATGGTGAGTATTCTTGAGCTGTTAGATGTTGCTGCTCATTCTTAAGTAGAGTAAATATTTAAATAATGTTGATATTAGAAAGATAATAACACTAAAATATTCCTTCTATGTTTGATTCAGTGTATAGTAAAACTAGTATGAATAGTGACGTCTACAATTTGGATTTGTCTTAACATCTTTTAAAGAATATGACAAAGCATTAGATTATTATTTATACTTTATTTTCGGAAGAGCATAGGTATGTAATTAGTCTCACGGCTTTTGCGACTTTCTCTGACATAAAGGCGAACTGATATAAATGGTTTAATAACTACAAACGGTACATCCTGCGTTAAGGAGTGCCCCCTATGGGACTTGGACCTTGGCTCAGTGCGCTCGCTAGCGGAGGTATTGAGGATTTAATTTTTTTTAGGGGAGGTTATTGCAACTGTTTCTCTACTATTCAAGCGATCAGGTGTTGCTTGAGAACGTCCATACATCTAAGGAGTTGTCTGTCATTTTTGCGTTTGCCTTCCTCGAGTTCAGAATAAGTTTTGTCACTCATAATTTGAGAGATAACTTAAACGAAATTTAATCATATCATAATCAAAATTATAATACATAGGTACATTTTGCAGTTAAGGTGAATCAGCCATGTTTCGGAGAGCTTGTCGGTCCTGCGTCTCTTTCACCGGTCAGAGATTAGATCAGACCGTCACATTAACAGACCGGATTTTGACTGAAGGTATAGATAGTGCGCATTTCTATTTGCGCACACACTACACCTAATAATTATACTGGTACCACAAATTTACTTTAAATTTGACTGTTATGGCATTACATCCTTTTATGTCATCATGTACTTACCCACTCTTAAACTAAAATAGCAATTATTCTTCCATTAAATTAAGAACGCGTTCAATAAATTAAAAAGATTATGCTTCAAGCATAAAGATATGGGCAGACTAGCGACATGTTTCGATTATTGAATGAGCATTGATGCGACGAATCGATTATGTCGGAGTAGTTCGTACGGTGCTTGTCGTGTGTCCGGGGCTTAACAAGCTGCGCAGGATTGTACTTTTTGTTGGCCGCTTGGACGATGTTATGTGGAGAGTCACAAATTTCTGTGGCTGTAAATTAATGGATATCTGTTAATAAAAAAGAAAGAACGGAGCCCAATTAATGAATGAAAATATTACCCATTATGTTATAAAATATTATTATCAACTTTTTGCGATGGTTACAGTCAAAATTGTAAATTCTTAAGTGTAATTATATTATTTGTACATAAACTCTTTAGAAACGTACTAACGACCCCAATCTAATAATAATAATCTAACCGATCGGAAAGCAATAAAACATAACATTGGAACGTCATCATAATTGTCCGTAGCGTAAAAATTAGTTTTTTAAATAATGTATTTCCTTTACACAATATAAATGGCAAATCATATAATCGTCATCATCATTAGCCCGTACAACGTCCACTGCTGAACATGGACCTCCTCCCGATGGAGGGTTTTTGTCATAGTCACCACGCTTGGCAAGCGGGTTGGTGACCGCAGTAATATGTTGTATCAAACAAGGAAACGCTGTTGCCCGTTCATTGATATACGATTATTATAGATGATGTTGTATCAATCGGGACCAACGGCTTAACACCCCTCAACCCTCAACCAACCAGACCCGGAAAGAAATCTTTGAATTTACACAAAGTTTTCCTGTCCGGTATGGGGATCGAACCCGCGACCTGCGAGATTTAAAGCGGAGGTTGTTTTTGGAGTGGAGGTTGCTTTACACAATATAAATGGAAAATTATGTAATTATTCATTTCTATTACTATTTTCATTCTGCATACTATCATTCTACACCCAGTTGTCGCTAGTCGCGCACTATCGCGACATGATCGCAGCGACAAATCGCGAGATGCGTCCGTTATTCCGCACCGCTGGACGATCCGTCGGTTCCTATCCGCGAACATATTAGTATTGTAACCGATCTAAAGGTTACCGTATAAAAACAATTTATCCACATACGATATTGATGGCTGCTTATTATGAATAGAAGTTTTATAAAAGCGGATGTGGTGTTGGAGCAATTTTTTGACGTTTAATTGACTTTATTGTCGATATTATTTTGAATACAGGATGTTTATTGTAAATTAACATTATTCTGCTAAATTTCTTCATGAAACTGCCTTTAAAATCAATTTCTAGTCATCTCCAACAATAAAGTACGCAAGAATTTACATTAAACACTTCGACCACGTGACATTGAATTCTATACTAACGATATAAAAGAGGCAACGTTTCCTTGCACTTCAATATAGCGAATGTCCTTATAACATGACCAATAACCTAAGGCCCGCGATATTGAGTAAAAGCTCAGCCACCGCAAGTCTTCTTCGACTGGTGACGTGCACATAAGTGGTTTTGAAAGTGTTATCGCGGTTGTACATTAGTGGAGACTTGACACGACCAGTCTTCTGTAAGCCACGGCTTGTATTAGTGGCTTCTAATTTATTGGGAACGATAGGACGACTGACGCCGGCCACCCTGACCAAGGATCCATTCACACCAGGTGGGGAGTCTCGGGCAAATTAGTCCAGCGTTGAATGACATTTGTTTTTATTTACCTTTTTTGTGGCAGTAGAAAGTTAAACTGATAGTTTAATGAATAGGATTGTTAGAGTTATGGAATGGTATATCTGTTGATGGAATTGTTTTATCTCAAGTTTACATAGTTGCAATGCCACGGTTAAATACCAGAATGAACGTTATTAAATAAATTACCTATCTGAGTTACTTTATGATTTAATTATTTTAATGGAGATTATAACCTTAAAATACCAGTAGAAAGGTCAAGTTAATCAGCAGTTTTTTTTTATTTTAAGCCTTACTGCAGAATACCAAGTTTATTATAAATTGAATTGCGTAACAAAAAGCATTGATTTGTAAGTATTTGGTAATTAAGTTTCTTTGTAAAGTAATGGAGCTTAGAAGATAATTTATCAAAATCAGTATAAAATACGTATCCGATAAAAAACTTAATGCATTATTGTCAGTCCGTCAAATGTTTCGGCACCTTTGAAAATTTGCATATTGCATACCTTTGACTCAAATTTAATTTTTTTATCTGATTTAATAATTATACACTAAATATATGTAGATAATACAATACTGCTTTGATCTTTACATACTACATGCATATAGTATAGTTAAGTTCAATATGCATTTATTTGTGTGCCATGTCATAATATAATTTATCATGTAAATGTTATATTATGGTGAGAAAATAAATGGTAATTATTATTTAAGATATTGAGATGTAAAATGCATAGTTTAGTTATGTTATATATGTATATATAATCTGTTATTTTTTTAAATTAAAATCTATATCTTTCTTTCTCCCAACTTCTTGATGATAAAACGCACTTATTTTTATCAAACAAACTTGTCCACTCCAGTCGCATCTCCTCTACATTTTTATTAACACCCCAAACCAGATAAACAGGATACGGAAAATATATTTATTTGTCCAATCATCGAATATAAGGGGCGTTCTCGGGTTACACGAAATGATTCCGGTACAATCGTCCACGTGATTTGTAGCGATAATGTACACTAATAAATAACGCACTTCAGCCCAAGATTGAGCCTTCCTTGAGAATCTTTTGTTTGGTCATTTTTGGCTGGTCACCTATAGATTTATTGTATTCAATGATTTTTTGCATTTTATGGCTGTTATTTGAGATTAACACGGGTTGATGTCAGCCATAGATTAATCAGTGGGCTTAGTGTTTTTAAGATAGAGTCACACGTCTTTTTGATATGTTGTTTTTCTTTTAATTTGTTGCTTTATTAGGATTGACTTTTTAATGGCGTGCTGGTTTTTGGTGAATGGCTGTATTGTGAAATTGTGTAGATACGATTTTAGTTGACCTTTTGTGCCGGTTCTTTTGACAGTGAAATGTTTAAAAAGTAAATTTTACAGCTGGATGCAACGAAACTAGATCTCGTTAAGCTTTTACATTTATTTTATTTTTATGTAAAACATACGGCAGTTCTTCATTAATAATTATTTTCAAATGGTCGAATTTTGGTTTATGGATCGAATGTCAAGCTAGGCTAAATATCACTGTCTTTTAGATCGGAAAAAAATAATGAACAATCCGGATTAGGCATGTTATATATAATAGTTCGTTTCAGAAATTACAGATGTAAAAAGAACTCAGATATATTTTAAAGAAAGATGTTCAGATGATAGGTCTGATCTTTCCACGATCGTGCCGGTGTGTTATCACTTATCATTAAACCGGGAAGAAAATTTAATTTGTACAAATGAGGATGGGACGAGTGGGACGAGCCCGGGAAATTTTTGGACCACTTTTCCCAATTGGACAGCTTTACAAAAACGTTGTTTTCTATGTATATGAGTTGAACAAAGATAAATAAATGTGAGTAGTTCCTAATAGATATGTTTAAAAAAATCTACTTAATTACGTGAAAAAAATACCGATGGAAATGGCCAGAATAATGTATTTTTATCATTTAACCGATGGAAAAATTGAGAATGTTCTAAATATTCCGTTCTTTTGAACATATTCAAACACCCATCTATTATACAAGAAGCGTTTCGTAGTGATTCACCTACTCATTATAAATGGCCATTAGCCATAAAACGAGCACGTTATAGTGGCAACTATAAAAACGATATTACCATAAAACAAAGAGGAACACCCACACCTTGGGATCCGTTTTAGCAGAAGTGATAACGCATTTTAATGTTAACTTGTTCTAAGGCGAGTTATGTGTTGTTTGTCAAATACTTTTATATTATGAAGAAAAAAATCATAATCTGTACTAATATCCTAAAGAGAAAATATTTGTTTTTATGTTTGTAACAAATAAACTCAAACTTACAGGAGCGATTTTAATTATAACAATGTTACTGCGAAATCGTTTAATTAAAAAAGGATAGGTCATAAGAGATAGCTCCTAATCTCCCTATTTGGTTTTAACGTACAACACCCCATTGTCGAATAAAACTACAAAGATTGGTTTTTTTTTCGGACGGACATATGTAGTTAGCCCCGAGGTTTTTGCTACTTCACCGGGCATAGCACACATAGATTGGGTTTCCCAAATATCGAAAGCTTTATAAACGACTAGCAGACCCGCGCAGATTCACCCGCGTAGATCTCGTTTCAGTGGAAACCTTGAATAAAAATAAAGCAAATATAACACTCACAAATAATGTAGCTTTCTATTGGTAAAAGAATTTGCAAAATCGGTTCAGTAGATCCAGAGATTACCCACTACAACGTCACAAACTTGACCTCTTTATAATATTACTTAGTATCATCATCATCATCAGCCCGTATAACGTCCACTGCTGAACATGGGCCTCCTCCCGAGGGGAGGTTTTTTGCCATAGTCACCACGCTTGGCAGGCGGATTTGTGACCGCAGTGTTATGTTGTAATACATAGGGGAAACGCTGCTGCCCGTTCCCTGGTTCGTTTGTTATAGATGATGTTATAACAATCGGGACCAACGGCTTAACGTGCTTTCCGAGGCACGGAGGGTTGTCCCTCAACCAACCAGACCCGGAAATAAATTTTTGAATTTACACAAAGATTTCTTGTCCGGTGTGGGGATCGAACCCACGACCTCCGAGATTTTAAAGCGAGCCAAGCGCGCGGGAAGCTAGTTAAGTAATAAAAAGAAAAGCTGACAACGTATCTGAAGAGACTCAAAGTCACTCAACGGAAGAAACTTAAGTATGTAGCAATTCTATGTCTTCTGCTCAAATCACTACAGACAGAGTATAAAACAAAGTCGCTTTCTCTGGCCCTATATCCCTATGTATGCTTAAATCTTTTAAACTACGCAACGGATTTTGATGCGGTTTTTTTTAATAGATAGAGTGATTGAAGAGGATGGTTTATACGTATGATACATCAGCATTACACCCGTACGAAGCCGGGGCGGGTCGCTAGTAATTTATAAAACTAACAAAAAGAAAGAAGAAGAAAGAAAGCTGAAAGAAGCATTACCTACGTGCAAAATTGATTCCCACACAAATTTCAATCCTAATACATCCCGCATTTAACAAAATTGCATGTAAATAACCACGAGGTGACATAAAAAATCACATTAGTCCAAGAGGCCGACGGTAAAGCGAGGACAGGGAATTCACTCAATTTCTTCCAAACGATCGTAAAGTCACAAGGCGTGTAAAAAGCCTATAAAATTCAATTGACACCGTTTGACGCTGACAATGTACTACGGTCCCATAAATTGTTTGTAGGAAGGTATTGGTTGTTGCAGAGTATGGATTTCTTACCGAACATATCTAGCTTTATGTATAGATCTTCAAGAGAGATACATTGACACGGAATCTGCGTAAAGTAAGTAGGATATAAGAGTGACCGGACGCTTGAATTATAACTTTACATTGTAAAATAAAAATAAAAAAAATAAAAATATACAAAAAAAAGGAAAATGGGAAAAATGAGTTTATTTATCATTAGCGCTTCATCATCATCAGCCCGTACAACGTCCACTGCTGAACATGGGCCGCCTCCCGAGGGAGGGTATTTGCCATAGTCACCACGCTTGGCAGGCTGGGTGGTTGGTGAACGCAGTATTATGTTGTACCACACAAGGGAATGCTGTTGCCCATTCCTTGATATACGATTATTATAGATAATGTTGTAATAATCGGGACCAACGGCTTAACGTGATTTCCGAGGAACGAAGGGTAGTCCCTCAACCAACCAGACCAGAAAAGAAATCTTAGAATTTACACAAAGATTTTCTAACCGGCGTGGGGTTCGAACCCTAGAACTATTAGCGCTTACAAAATTGTTAAAAAAATGTTTACTGTTATTTTTCTTTCTTTGTCCTTTTGTTTTCAAACTTAAACTATTTAAATGACAACTGAAAATATTACCTAAAATAGGTAATATTTTCAGTATGTTATGAGCATGTGAATAATTTATTATTTTTCAGCAAAATTATCTCCAATTACGTTATGATAAAGCTAGGTATTTCTATACAATACCTATCTATATAATCTTGCCATTTCTAAACATATGGAACTTAGGGCTGTTAGGCCAGCCCGATTTCAGGAAGTTGGTAATGTTTCATCTGTACCTCGGAGAGCACTTTTAGCAGGCAGTCTGCATCTGATCTATCACAGTCATGTCGATAAAACCATCCCTCCTGATTTTTTTAAAACGATAATATAGTGTGTACCTACTGGCACACGCTCTTATGCATTAAACGGCCAGCGTAGATGGTCAATCTTCTTAGAGTTAGTCCGCCGTATCCGAAATCGGTCTGGAGTAGGTACTATAGTCTTCCCACTGCTAAAAATACTAAACGAATTTTTCATTAAATTTTTTAAATGTTTTGAACACTTTATGGGAAAGTTTACCTTATACTATATTTCAAAATTGAGATCCCCTTTAGAGACGTGTTACAAAGAGATTAATAAATTTCGATGACCGGCTGTAGTTCCACCGTAGCCTAATTGGTTAGGGCATTAGGGACTTTACCTAATATGCAGGTTCGAATCCTGCCGGTGGTCGAATTGTATTAATCTCAATTTTGAAATATAGTACAAGGTTTTTTCATTAGGCAATTGGTAACATTTATAAATACATCGCAGCGGCCCTCTTAAGTGCGGCACGTTCTCCGAGTGCTGGTTTCTACTTTACACAGCAGTAAGCATTGCCATTCAACGGGGTAATGCTGCCAGCATTCTGGGAACCTTGCCAAGTAGAATAGATTTAGAATAGTATTTTATAAGTTAGTTTTATTTTTAATGTATTTTATTCATGTTTGTTAATTAATAAATATAAATATAATTGGTAACAAAAACCAAAAGTAAACAAAGTCATCTCACTTTACGTAAGTAAAAGCTACTTCTAATGCCAATTTATCTACTTCCCGAATTCCTTCAAATTAATGAGTTGTTAAATTCACTGCAAATATTTTATCATCACGTCAAACTCACGCTTAACAGGTTCGGGACAAATTGCCGCCGTCTGGACGCGTCGGGAGCGACAAAAAAATTGCTCCATTTCTTACAAAAACGTTTTTATTAGGCTAACGAGAGAACCCTGATGTTATCATATGTATTAGTTTCAGCCCTAATCTGTAACTTGTTGCTGTCCAATGACCGCATCTTTATAATTAGTTGGTGGTTGGTTTACATGTATCAATCTGATGCTTTTATTTTATTTTATTTAATTAATTATTTATAATTTAGAAGGAAGAAAACTCATAAATGAGTTAAGCTCGCCATTGTACATCATCTTTCATTGTTGAAATTTCATAACTTGTTTTCATGTGTACAATAAAGAATAAATAAATAAATATTATTTTTTTATATATTATTTTATTTAATAAAACAATAGGTTCCATTCTTTGTTATAATAAAAAAACTTAATCGTTAATCATTGATTTAATGAATTAAAGTCAAAGTCAAAGTCAAAGTCAAATATCATTTATTCCGTAAAAATGGTTACATTTATTTGGAATCGTCATATTTTTTCCCCTACCGTGCAGTGCGTGACGTGGAGACTACTGAGAAACACTGCCAAAAAACTCAGTAGAACCCTCTTTTTTATAATAATATTTTATTAAATTTATACATAATTTTCTATTTTACATTGTAATTGGAGCGACTCAATCCCAAGCATTTTTGTCACTAATATAATCAGATATTTTATAATAAGCCCTGCTACACAATTTGGCTTTTATAGTTGTTTTAAATTTATTTATTGACAATACTCTTATATTATGAGGAAGTTTGTTGTAGAACCGTATACACAGCCCCATAAAAGAGTTACTTATTTTGCGGAGACGACTAGCATGCAGCACAAGGTTATTCTTATATCTAGTATTAATGTTGTGTGTATCACTTTTTTTACTAAATAAATCAATATTTTTATGTACATATAATAAATTTTCGAAAATATATTGCGATGCAACGGTTAGAATATTTATTTCTTTAAATTTTTCTTTCAAGCTCTCACGGGGACCAAGCTTATAAATAGCCCTCACGGCTCTCTTTTGCAAAATAAAAATGCTGTTAATATCCGCGGAGCTACCCCAAAGAAGAATCCCGTACGACATTATGCTGTGAAAGTAACTGAAATAAACTATTCTAGCCGTATCAACATCAGTGAGTCGTCTAATTGTTTTTACAGCATATGCTGCAGAACTTAATTTTCCTGACAATTTCTCAATGTGTGGTCCCCATTGCAGTTTGGAGTCAATGGTGATACCTAAGAACACAGTGGTTTCCACAGGGTCCAAGCCATTTCCATTAATATTTACATTGGTGGAAACCTGTCTAACATTAGGTGTAGAAAACTTGATCACTTTAGTCTTTTTATCGTTTAAACACAGGTTATTGACACTAAACCAATGAACTACTTTTGAGAGTGCATCATTAACTTCGTCATAATCACGCAATTGTCTATTAATTTTGAACGTCAAGGAAGTGTCATCCGCGAACAATACAATCTCATGTTTATCCCTTACGTAGTAAGGTAAGTCATTAACGTATATTAAAAACAGAAATGGACCCAGGATTGATCCCTGTGGAACTCCCATAACAACTGGTGATCCCGAAGACAATTTACCATTAATATCGACCTTCTGAATTCTATTGCCCAGATAAGAGGTCAGAAGTTCGAGAGCCTTATTCCTAACGCCATAGTGATGTAGTTTCCTGACAAGAGTCTCATGGTTCACGCAATCGAATGCTTTGGACAAATCGCAGAAAATTCCTAAGGCATCCTGCGATTCCTCCCAAGCCGCGAATATACTTTTCAATAAATCTATTCCCGCATCTATAGTTGAGCATCCCTTCGTAAATCCAAATTGCTTCTTGTGAAGCAAATTATGTCTATTAAAATGACTGAGCAACTGGCTAAGCATAATTTTTTCGAATATCTTGCTAATAGTGGGAAGTACAGAAACAGGGCGAAAATTGGAAGGATTTGAACTATCACCTGATTTAAATAATGGAATAATTTTACTGTGTTTCATCAAGTCAGGAAACTCACCAGTTGCAACACAACAATTAAATAAGCTAGCTAGGTGTGGAGCTATCAACGCAATTATTGATGCGATTGTCTTTACAGATATACCCCATAAATCCTTAGTATTTTTCATGTTTATTGATTTAAAGGCATTTAAAATATCTTTAGGGCTTACTTCTATAAATTCAAAGAAAGTATCACATTCAAGTACACTTTGCTTGAGGAGCAGCTCAGCAGATACAGAAGAAGACGAAAGAGTCCTTGTTGCAATAATAGGAATGTTAGAAAAATATAATTCAAACTCCGTTGCCACATCTATATCTTTTTTAACATCTACATCATTTATTTTCAAATGAAAGTCACGACTACGTACTTTTGCTCTACCAGTCTCACTATTAATCATATTCCAAGTGGACTTAATAATGTTAGTTGAATTTCTTTAAAAAAAAGAGATGTGTCCGCGTTGAACTCTTTCATTTGCAATATGTTTTTTGTTGAAATCTATATTTATAACTAAGTAACTTGTAAGTATTTATTACTAGGTATAAACTTGATAATATACAATTTAACTAAAAGTTAATACTTCATATATTTATATATTTTTAATTACTAACATCAAAACGTCTTAATATTAATACCCCAATTTAGTTTTTAGAAATAAATAAATAAATTGTATTTAGAAATAGTTTTAAAAACAAATGTAATTATACTAATCAATGATTATGGTAATAATTCATCACATTCTTTACTGAAACGAAAAATATTATCTAATACGCAATACTTAATAAGAGCATACCTACTACTCCTGCAGTATATCAAAGCAAATTACTCCTGCATAATAAATACCCATATAAACCTGCCTTTACATTTTTTGTTCCCACAGTAACGATAATCATGTCACACATTTTTTACCCAAAACCACACAGGACAAAATGGCGTTACCATCAGATTATCATAGACTTGTGGTCGGATTATTACTTAATTTTTTTCACCCCTGGCCTACCTGTTCAAACGACTAAAGATTCCACAGTGATAGGCCCGTTTCTGAATCACCCCCAATCGCCCAATTTAAACCGACCTTTGTTTTACATTTCACTTGGTTCCAATAAAGGTCACGGTACACTGGTGGTTTTATACAAATTAATAAGTCAAGCAAGCTTCTTAACCAGGGGAATATTTTGTTTATTATACCTATTAGAAATTTGTCGAAACATTTTGGTTCAGTGTGTTAAGATAAATATAGCTGTGACTTTTATTTTTGGTCTGCGTTAAATATTTGAAGGATTAGTTAGGATTGTTCAAATGTTTTGAGCTGATAACAATATGGAATGTTTGATTTCTAGTTAAGAAGATGTCAAGAGTTACAAAATGAATAATCAAACAATAAGATAATCTTAAATAAATATTGCTTTTTATTCCATTGAGGAGCTTAGTTAAAAAAAAGCGTTGATTTTTGTTATGAAATATATTGGAATGGAATGTTATTGGTTTAGATATTATGATGTTATCTTATACAGTTGCTTGTTAGAGTTGCAGTGAGTCGTTTGATGCTGGTGGATCAAGACCGGCTTCCGTGGTATACACTTCAGGTTCATGCGTTTCCGATGTTGGTCAACTAGGGTGTTACCGAAAAGTATATCTAACTTAGTTATTAAACATTTTGTATATATTCATGTGAATTTTTATCAGCACTTATAATATTTACGTCTGGACAAAGTCCTTCACTAAGTAGGTCTTGCTATAATCACCCGTCGGTAGGCGGCAGGCTAGTTAGTGACTGTAATTCATTCTCTAACATACGATTGTTATAAACGATGTTATATAAAGAAAGAACATTTAATTCAGCATAACACACTAGATATTATACAATAAACATTTCGTTTAAATTACAAACAATAAGACGGCTTGCATTTTCTGCCGCAAAAAGTCGCCACCTAAGCATAGGCTAGGCGAAATCTAACGCTGGTTTTCAGTTGGCAACTCGTGAAGTTCTACGGCCAAACAGACTTGGAAATAAATTTTATTCACAGTTTTTTTCCTGGCATGCCAATCAAACTCATATTTTCAGAGGCCTTAAGTGGATCTTATACTTCTAGACCGTAGCCTAGTATAAGATCCAATTTAGGATACCCTTTAGGAATTAAAGAAAACTCCGTAGAGTTAAGTATGGTGCATGTGACCTGCATGTAATATTATTTTTCATACATCAATTTTATTTTATAAGACTAAATGATAAATAGATATTTAAAGGATGAAACATATATTTCTACATATACATATTATTCGATAAACCTGTGTAGCGTAGCGGTATTTGGCTCGCTTTAAATCTCGGAGGTCGTGGATTCGATCCCCACGCCGGACATTTAATCTTTGTGTAAATTCTAAAATTTCTTTCCGGGTCTGGTTGGTTGAGGGACTACCCTCCGTGCCTTGGAAAGCACATTAGTCCCGTTGCCGTTGGTCCCGATTGTTATAACATAATCTCTAACAATCGTATATCTGGGAACGGGCAGCAGCGTTTCCTTGTGTGTTACAATATAAAACTGCGGTCACCAACCCGCCTGCCAAGCGTGGTGACTATGGCAAATACTCTCCCTCGGGAGGAAGCCCATGATCAGCAGTGGATGTTATAAGGGCTGATGATGATCATACATAAAGTATTTCTTCAAATCATGATTGGGTATCGACACTTACCACCAGGTGAGATTGCGGACAAACGCAAGCCTATTCAATTAAAATTAAAAAAAAACGAACCTACTGTACTGTAAGTTACAAACGCAATTATTTCTGCACGTAAATATTCCTCAGTGCAATGCCTCGTCGTAAGTATAAACACTGTCCACAAAAAGTTCATTAGCATACTAATAACTTTAAAACAATAAGCGCTAACAAGACAACAATAATTGCGTCTGCAGTATAATTTTGTTGCAAGTTGGGCGGCATTCATATCTTGTGGCATACACACACACTGTCTGTCTTCCTGACCGATTTCGATCACGGTAATCAGTCGCGTCGGTAATCAGAATCATTGATTTATTTTGAATAGTAATAGAGACCACCTGTGTATGTCCTGCGCAGTTAATAATCTCCCTAAAGATTGACCATCTTTAGGGAGATTCAAAATAAATCAAAGATTCTGATTACCGACGCGACGTCAACCTTGATAGTTGCAGGACCGATAGCTTGATGCGAGGCTTGAGTGAAATTCTACCAATTTTAAGACATCGGGCAGGCACTTCGATTTTCCTTGAAAGAAAATTTTTAGATACATTATTTGCCCGATAAGGGATCCCCCAGTTACCAAATAAAATTGCCAACAAGACGGCCATGATGATTGATATCATTATGTAAGAAAAAATACTGAAGTTTAGGTCCACTGACAAGAGCATGGTCTTCCAGTGATAATGCCATAATCACCACAATTGGATTGGTGATCGCAGTTAGATTGTGAGTAACCTTGAGCTGATAGACGCTGCTGCCCATCCGTCAGCTGCATGTACCTTACTTGCCTAGGAAGCCGGAAACCAAACGACACAATTTTCCAGCAATTAAGTAAAATAAATTCAAAGAATTAAAGCTAAAGAGATAGTAAAATATATGAACCTAAACTTATCTGACAAACAAACCGACCAAGTGTAAGTGAAAATATATTATTAATAATTTATTACATTATTTGCTCACTAGACTTCAGAATTATTAATCCAATATTTTTATTGTGACAATTAAAATTATCAAGTAAATTGCAACAGAAAGTCATAATATATCTAACAGAATTACACTTTCATTTAATCCGAATACTTTTGTGGTCAGCCAAGCTACTTCAGTAAAGAAAATCAAAAGACATTGTAAATTGTCTCTGGCATCAGATTGCATAAAAGTGAGCTTAAATATGTGCATATTATTGCATTCATACCAACGTATAAAGACGTCAAAGTGTACCGATGGCAAAAACTCAATGGTGTTTATTTTAGTTAACTAAAAACTGTAAGTATGAAAATCTGGGATATTAAAAGGATTTTTTCATTAATATTCGAATCAATTTTACCTAAAAAAGTAACTAAAAAGCTTCAACTTATTTTTCGGACGTACTTAGGAACAATATTGACCACGAGGCTTTTGCAATTTCACGTGGCATACATGCCTGCAAGATGCTAATCACGTAATAATAGACTTTGACTTCGATTAAATGAATTAATTTCTGTAGGGTTATTGTAACGCATTTCCTATGTTATTGTTACTGTATTATTGAAGCTACATTAACTTAATAAATTCACACATTTAAAATATTATTTGCATGCATAGTAAACGATGAGTAGCTTCAATAGATATTTTTATCAAAATCATAGTAATATCGTTATGTGATTAGCCCTTCTGGGCTAATATAATATGATCGCGTGTAAGTTCATAATTTGAACTTTAATTTGATGTGAGTGATCATCAATTGATTAAAATATATCGTATTAGAAAGACGGTGCTGTAGATCTCTTCCTTTAAGCTTAATTGCGCAAAAATTGCAACAAACAAACGACGAGCGATAACTCTGGAATTTCACAATGCATTATGGCACTAACACGTTGTTTTCGGAGATACTTAAAGATGTATTGCGATTTAGGACACTTGTTATCGCATGGCTTTGGCTAGATACGTTTTCGTATTTCGCCATTCTATTTTAAACAAATATCTATTTACTTGCTACCAGTACTATATTATTTGATCTGACATCAACATGCACTGCATATGCCTCCAGTACCTATCAGTTCAACGCACTTGAGAATCCCTATCAAATAACCGTAATGTATTGTAAGACTCACAGTAATATAAACAAAGATGAATTTACAACCAATGTTGCAGAATTAAATATTAATACTTTGTGTAATTAATTAATAAATTGTTATACGTGACCAATAAAATCGTTACTTGTAAGTAAGACTAATGGAAAATGTTAATAATGTAATATGAGATGCTAATAATGCATATGTTTTTGTCATATTATGAAGTGGGTAGTGTTACAAACTTTTATTGATGCTCATAGTTATTTGCACTTTGTAACCATACTGTAATGCTTGATTTTTAAAAATAGATAATAATTACGTTCCCAAAACTTGAATTTTGAAAGCACTGAGACGCCAATGTTTTGTAATTGGCGTCTCAGTGAACTATCTACTTCGAATTCAATGTATGGTGATACAGAAGAATTTTAAAACATGCGCCGGATAAAATATTAGATTGTTTTTTTTTGAAATTATGTCTATTCGGAATCGTCATATTTTTCGGAATCAATATTTGACATGCCTGTACAAATATTTCTCTTATTATTGCAAGATTATATTTACCTAAAGTGAAAATGTAATTTTTAAAAGCAAAAAATACTCACACCTTATTTCAAACCCTACATAATATGGACAAAACAATCAAAACCTTGCGAAATAAACAGGAAACAAACATGCAAACTGTCCAAAACGACATTTAACGCCATTTTCAAAAATGTGTCTAAATCCACAATAATAAACCGGAAGACAAAAGATCGGTCCCGATAACATTACCTAATCGATAATTGTATCTACGACACTTCGACTCACACGTTATGTCGTAAAAAGGCGAGAAAGCACCATGATAAAACTATACAGGCGACAGACATGAATTTGCCAAATCAAAATTAAAAACCAACCTGAACTGAACCTTTTGCCGTGGAAATAAGAACTCAAAGTTTATAGCTGACTGTAACTATAGTGTTGTATTGTAAAGTCGCGAAGAGCATGGCTATAAAAAAGGTGAATTGTCTCATTGGAAGCGATGGTGGACATATACCCGATAAGGGACCACCGCAGTGGATGCTGGTCCCATTTTTAGGACTGTTTTCCGGTACGAAATTACTTGAACACTGACATATTGTGATGTCGAGGTGGAATAGTGATTAAGATGTTCAGTGTTTTTTTTATTGTGAAGGCTCTGAATTTATGATAGGAGTGTTTAATCATTGAATAGTATTTGATAATACATTGACAGATCGCCTTAGCTAGCTGGAGTAAATGAAAAATTTGAACATTTGAAAGACGGCGTACTGAGAATTATGTCTCAAATTGGGAGAGGCCTATATTCAGCAGTGGATTGAAATAGACCGATGGATTGGATTCGTTAGTGCTTAAAGATGTTGGAGTAGTAGCAAAAACTTTGGAATACTTCGCTATGCTGCTAGTGTTACTGGATAATCATGTAACACCCACAAATCGTGCACAAGTATACAAACATGTTTTTAGTTGTGAAAGAAGTTTGTAATTGTAGTTTACAAAAACGGTGACCGGAACTCAGCATTTCCTTGTGTGATCGAATCAGAAATTAAGAGATCTGCAGGAGAAAAAAAGTCACCAACATGGTCAGCTAGAAAGTTAAAATCGTGAAGGGCGGGACACATTGCTAGAAGAATTGAATTAAAAATAAATAAGTGTAATAATTCCTTTTAATATGTACTTTCCCCTAAAAACATTAAATCTTTAATTTTTTGATACTGTCCTCACGCCTATTACAAGTACCGTCACAATAAACGCTTCGTAGATCATTAGAGTTATGTTTATGTTATTTCATATTATAGATAAGTATGATTACTGACAATAAAATATAATTGCTTCGTAAATAAGTATTGAAATAGATACTAAAGTGTTAACATACATTACTAAGGTCAAGCAAGCACTGTCCCAAAAGTAGCTGAACAACATAAGCGTCAAAAGTATATTAACACACGGCAACATTAAAAATATACCTACTTTGTTAACCTAATTTTGTCTTAATGCTGTTTAGTGACTTTTGGTACAATGATATTCAGCGACATTTGGATTGATGGTGTACAGCGACTTTAGGAATACTAGTGCACAGATACTTTTGTAAATTTCTGGTGTACAGGCTATTTTGTTTCCTAGTTGCGACTATAACTTATGGCATTTTATTGTGAACAGGTGTTTTGTTATGTTACGTACTTTTGGTGCTGACTGTACATACCGTACCCATGTATGAAAAGTTACAAAAAATTTAATGACTGACACGGTCTCTCACTAAATGGACCAACGATATAGGACAAATTCTATAAAAAATAAATGTTACAAAATCATTATCACCACATTATCATTATAAAGAATTACAAAATGACCGATTTTGGGCATTTTGGAATCCTTCGTATTTGATGTGTGACTTTTTCTAAGACAGATTTTTTATATAATAATTAACGAACAAATAGAGTAAATTTATTAATTTATCATAATTATGTATTTATTAGCATTGTCACTGAAACGACAATATCCATTATGTTTTAATTACCCGATAATAAATATTTTAATCGCAAAGAAAAATCTCTTTTTACTTACAAATAATGGTCTCTATATATGTTGTCATATATTTAGAAAAATATATGACAACATGACACGGCATTGCCGGTACGTCTATCACTTATTCAAGTCCCTGGAGAGTCACATTCTTATGTTGTTAGGTGGTCAATGATGTCTAATAAACTGATAATGATAATTGTATTGTAAGGCCTTTAACATTTTATTATCCAATAAGCGCAGTAAAACCTGTAGCTTGAGTCTGCGTAGGAAACTGCAGAAATGAGTTCCCTAAACTGATTTTTAATCAAATTTGTTTTATATACATTATTAATAAAGAAATTCTCACGCGGATTTCCTAAGACATAATTTACATACACAAAGCATATGCATTACCAGAACAATAATAGATTAACATAAAAAGTTTTCCCGGGCTAGACCGAAACCTACAAAACTAGGATTCAGAATCAATGAGTCACCAGTCAAAACCCCAATGTTTTGAGTGTGTATCTGTCTGTCTGCAATTACTTTCTAATTTATTTAAGCCACAAAACTGTAATTACGCAAAAATGGTATTTAAAATTGAAGTGCGAAATTAACTTGATTAATTTCTCAAAAAGACAACTTAAACTTATTAAAGATATTACAGTTATTATAAAAGCTGAGAACAGTTTATCGACTAAAGAATAAAAAAGCGCCGTTGCTAATAAGCTTTAGATAACGGTTCAAAAAATGGAAATAATAATATTAAAAGTAATCTTTAACGGCACGCTTTTTAAACAATACATGAAAGAACCAACTTTTTCTACAGTTATCTTAATCCTTGTTTTGTAAACAGTAGCTTCTTTTGAATATAATAAATGATTCAGTAAAAAAAGGAAAGCCAAACTTCTTTCTCCTAATTCGTACAGTACGACAAAAAATGTAGATTTACACGGATTTTTAAGATTATGGTCATACTTGGGATAAAATATGTACAGTCCTTTGCAAGAATAAACTGTCGACAAAATTATAAGAAGTTTTTATTTGTACCGCTTCCATAACTGAATTAAAAGCAGTTATATGTTTTACTCAGTTCAAGTAAATTTCATTAATCAGATGTTTTAATTTTTTATTTAAGGTAATGTAATACCTACTTTTTTTTTTCTTTTTGCAAAAATCACAATTATTGTTATACCTACTACAAATAAAATCATACTATATATGTTTATGTAAATAAAGTCCAATAATAGATGTCTAGGTAGGATGCCTTGGTGTTGTATCTTGGTGTGAAAGTTTATCACCCGCGTTTGTACTAAATATTTTTTTTATTAGTATTTTTTTTTAATTTAAATTTTATTACATAGGAAATTTTATCAGAATAGCATATATTTGGAAGCACTTTAAATACTTAAATATTCTACAGCAAATTTTGAAATCCGTTATATGCTTTTAAATGTTTTATGGGATTAGATTTAAATCTTGGTTTATTAAATAAGGCCTCTTAATGCAAATAGATATAATATTTATACTTTTTGCGATGACTTATGACCATAGAATAATCAATTTCGTAAATCACATTTACGTAGTTCTAAGTGCAAACTCTTATTTCTGTCGACTGTACAAAAAGACTTTTGATTGGATAAAAAAGTGATGTCCCCAAGTTGTAAATCCATCATTACAAAACACGGGTACATTGTATCTCTCATGAATTTCAACTGGGTGGGATAATTTTAAACAATAACATTTGAAATCCGATTAAAATATAATCCGATCTATGATAGAGACAGCGTTTTGTAAATATCTCTGTCTCAACTTTTTTTCTCTCTTTTTACGGAAAATTATGTTTGTTTGGTGTTTGCATGGTCAACAGCTTTTAAGTTAGGATAAGCCAAAGCAAAACTTTGCAAATCTGACAAGTATTGTCATCAAATGGGATTAGAATAGACAGATTTTTGATGGCGGTTTGTACGAATGAGTGAACATGTTAATCATAATTTGCTTTTCTTAATATATAGTTACAATAGGAAATAAATGAGCTTAGAGAGTTACTTTGCTCTTGCAATGCTCTTTTCAACATTCATACTCGTACAAATACACAAATTGTTTTATTTTACAGTTACTTAGTTTTATCTATTTCATTCATCACTCCAGTAATATTAATGGATAGTGTATAGTTGAATTAAAATTGAAATCAGTATATTGATTTAAATTTGGAGATATAACAACATTAACCATATTGACTGCTTAATTTTAAGAATATGAGTACTGGAATAGTATTGTTTCTGTAGCTTTGTGTTGTTAGTATTCTAACATTCCTACTCTGCTTTATCTATGCGCAATATGGAAATATATATCTTAGGTTTGATTTCATAAGATGTATAATTCAATAAAGCTTATGGTGTCGCTTAGGTCAATTAGCCTATTGCCCCTCGATTTGTCATCTAAGACTGACATTGGGGGTGCGCGTTTTTCGATGTGACGGGATCGCGAGCTTGGCGCTCTATGTGGGGTCAGCCTAAGGCGGGTAAAACAAGTTGTAGCTAGTACATAATATTATGACTATCGTAGGTCAAGAAACATAATCTCCATCACGAGTTTCCATTTAATCCTTATGAAAGGGCTTCACTGTCACCTGTCAAACACACCATCTAGCCCAAAAGGGATTTGTAAAACTCAGTAGGAATAGGATTATGAGTTTTGTTTTCTATATTATAATCTTTAAGCATATTTGTTCGGGTTAATTTCCCGTGGGACGGAGGTGTGAAGTTTGAACAATTGATTGTTTGTTTTGGATTAGTCGAAAGTTAAATACAATGAGGTTTTGATGAATCCTTGACCAGAAAGTGACTAGTGACGGAAAAAGTGAAAAAAAGTGAAATTTGGATGGTTTCTCAAGTTTTTTTTCAGATAGAGTTTTACTTTGAATATACTCGTAAGTAAAATCGGACTTTGTGATTGATTAAATAAGGTTTTAGTTTTCATAAGTTTCTCAAAAATTCTTCCCGCGTTTTCTCCCGCGTAGCTCCCGTTCCCGTAGGAACTTCCTTATTAAATATAGCCTGTGTCATCCGGGGATAGTGTAGCTTCCCAACTTATAAAGGATTGATTAAATCAGTCAAGTAGGTTCGGAGCCTTTTCAATACAAACAAACAATAAAATCTTTTCTCTTTACAATATTAGTATAGACGAGACAAAATGCGGAAATTCTGGATGAAACTCCATTTTAAAACCTGTCTTATTTATACGACGTTAAGACATTATCTAAACCTTATAGCGACCGATAGGTTAGATTTAGGTTATTTTGTAACCATAACAGTCCGAAGCGCACGAATGTAATCAGAATTGGTACAAAACAAAACGTAGGCAAAAGAGAACAGATCGTAAAGTACAAACTTACATAAATAACTTAGTTTGGTTAAAAAGTTATCTATTTGCAAATTAGTTTTTAACACTAGGTACGGAAGAAACAAACTGTCAAACCTGATGAATAGAGAACTTTCTGATTGCTATTTAGGAAATGTATAGCATTAGCAGGAAATATGAATTTATTCCACACATTCCAAGTCTAACTATATTAATTCCTAGGAATTGTATACAGTGATGGATAACATAAATTTATATACGAAATGTAAAGATTCTACACTTACTACCCAGTTCAACAATTTTCAATTTTATGAACATAGAATTACAAATTGACAGAAGTCGATATCCGAGTAAATCTGAAAGAAATATGTGAGAGCTGGTAAGTGGGCGCCTCTTGACAGTTTTACGAGATTCTCAACTCAACATACTGACAATAAAAGGTGAAATATTAGAGATAGCTTCCGCATATAAAGCTTTGATAACTTCTACGTGTAGGTTCACAAGTTTTGGAAGACAAATGGACTAAAAATTCCATAGTACCTAATAGCTTGAGGTAAGTATACAATTTGATATCCTCACTATTATAATTAACGCGAAAGTTTGTGAGTATGTGTGGATAGATTTTGTTACACTTTCACCTCAAAACTACTGAACGAATTTAGCCGAAAGTTTGCATGGAGATAGTTTATAAGCTAGATTAACATAAAGGCTACTATTACGCTCCGACCCACTGGAACAGAGAAGCCTGGTGAAACCGTGGGGCGCAGCCAGTAATCAATAAATTTCACTGAAATGCTACCTTTTTTAATACGTAGCAATTTCTTCACGTGCTTTTTAAAATATTAGAGTCTAGTGACCAGCCCCGGCGTCGCACGGGTGTACAACTGATGTATTATACATAAAAACCTTCCTCTCGAATCACTTAATCTGTTAACAAAAACCGCATCAAAATCCGTTGCGTAGTTCTAAAGATCTAAGCATATGGACAGACAGCGAGAAGCGACCTTGTTTTATGCTATGTACATGTAATACACAAATGTTTACAGCGCTTTAATACAAGGCCAAAATATGTTTTCCTGTATAGTCTTTTGCCTGTTTCGTTGAACCTAGCCTATTAACCGTAAAACTAAAAATCCCACAATTTTAAAATCAAATGACGTCATATAGAAGAGCATGTTATTCGTAATACGATACTGCGATAATGCGCCGCCGTACAAGCGCCGGACGGCCGTGATCCGGCGCCGCTTGTTCCCTCATCCGAAAACTACTTCACTGATGAAACGAACGCTTAATACGCGGTGACGGTCACTACAAAACCTAATTAAGGGACACCCTACAGCCAGTACAACAAGAACCCTGCCTCCTTAAAAATGAACCGTCCGAGAGGTCTTCAAAACTGGTAGTGTCTTTATATCCATATCTTATCTTCTAGCATTGATTTCGAGATTCGGAATCTCGGTGTGCGGTTTCAGAGTGTTGATAAAAATTTGTTACAAGTTTTACGAGTTTTTATTAAGATGTAGTCTTGATAAAGCTTGTGTCTGTTTTAATTTCTTTTATTTTGTATGGAGTATATCAGTGTCGGTCTTAATATCTTACTTGGGACTTATTCGGAGAGGTGAATTTGAAATTATAATACGTTTTGTTTTTTTTTTCAGACGGACGTACTTATTTAGCCACGAGGCTTTTGCTACTTCACCGGGCATAAAGGTTAGCAGAGTTCCAGCCTTAATAAATGGTATAAAAACTACAAACTAAGTAATCTGTGCAAAAGGGCGTCGATCTTGGACCTCGGCTCAGGATGGTAGCTGGCGATGATATTGAGGGATTATAATTTTTAGTATTTTAGAGGGGATTTTAGTGGTGTAGATTCTTCTCCTCTTGGTATAACTATAGCATACCACGCTATGGAGAGGGCGAGTCCTACATTACCCCTTCGCCGAGGCGGCAACGCTGCAGGGGAAGCGTAAATGCATTTGCCCTCGGACAAAAAAAATGCGGGATATCACAACAAACTTTATTATTAAAAAAAAAAACCAAATTGTGACATAAAATGGTGTACATTAAAGTTCAACGGTATTTTTTTATCATTTGTGTATTGTGAAAAATCATAGTAAAAATTTTACCCACATTACTGCACAAAAAAAATGGCGTCAGTGCATTTTTTGACAGCGATCCGTTTATACTTTTCATTTGGTCTGAGGAGTAGCCTTATCAGATTTTAATGAGCCATAGAAACTACTAAATTTATCTATGAAGGTCTATTATTTAGCTTATTGGCTGATCAAGAGCACCGCTTGATTTATAACTGTAATTACATGCACGTTTGCAGTCAACAATTGTATGCAGGTTGTTGTATTGCTTTATGGCTATATATATTGACTACACTGCCGATATATCTATGCTAATATTATAAAGAGGAAAATAATCTTTTCTATGTAATAAATAAACTCTAAAGGACTACCTTATGTTACAATAATTCAGTCTACGTTATTCAGAATTAATAAAGGTATATTTTTTCTTTTCTATCATCTGGTAGCTTTTGGATCGCATTTTCTTTTAGGCTATTTATTATGTAACTGATCACTTCACTTTTTTTCTTTTTCAGATAATCATATGTAGTTAGCCCCGAGGCTTTTGCTACTTCACCGGACATAAAAACGAGCAGAGCTCCAACCCAGATAAATGGTTTAAAAACTACAAACTAAGCAACCTGCGCAAGAGGGCGCAAGAGGGCGGGACCTACATCTAGGCTCAAGACGGTCGCTGACGGGGAGATTGAGAGCCATAAAAGTCATCATCTTTAAAAAAAAGTTTTTTAGGAGAGTTTTATGCAACTGTCGCTCTACTTTACAGTTCGCGGGCCTCTCAGACTTCGGGTTGATCAATTCACTGATCACTATAATACCTCATAGACATCATAGACGAAAAATATACAAAAGAATAACAATTTAAAAATAATGCAGTTTATAGAAAAAAGAGGCCAGCCTCAGCCTCAATTATGAAAAGCTAAGCTAAAGTCAAAGTCAACATTTCTTTATTCATATAGATACAACTCAAAAAATTAAATCATGTTCTTATGATGAGTCCATTTCTTTTCCTACCACCAGTTCAAGACGTGGCAACTCTGAGAAGAACAGGCAAGAAACTCAGAGGAATCCTTTAAAAAAAATTAAATTTATCGTTACTTTTACAATATTGTTTAGCAGCAGTGTCATTCCAGAGCAAGTTACTCCCAAGCCAAAACGGATGTCGAACTGGATTTGAAAGCAAATTTAATATTAAACAATATTGAACATAGAAATGAGTACGAGAACTCGTAATCTCTGAAATTGCTGATCGAAATTAACAACTTGATACACTGCTTATTCATGAAAAGATAAAAATTAATTTCAAATACATAGATTAAGTTTTATTAGCAGATATTTATTAATATGGGGAAGTATTTACTAATGTGCTTTTATTTAAGAATTGTATTGTGAAAATTTATTAAATTACTCATAAACTTAATGAGATCTCAAAATGCGCAATCATGCAGCTTATCTTTAAAATCAAAACAATATGAGAAAGCCATAACAGTTGATCTCATCGAATTTCTAAGAAAAATAATATAATAATTGATTTTATTGACAGCCTTTTATTTTCTTTAATTGGATAATAGAAATTTCCCTTGGTCACGGCATCACGCGTGAACAGCGGGACCAATTTCGCGAATTCTTTTTTTATGTTTGTTATTGTCAGGAGAAAGAAAATAAGCAAATTTTGGAGACTTAACAACCACATTAATTGTCAAATGCGACGCTTTTGACAATATAAACTTTTTAATTGTATCTAATTTTATGGCGTTTGACAAACATTGAAAGAATTCGTGCTACTCTTAGTGCACATTAAGGTTAGCTCAGAGCTATCACGCCTAATACTAAAAGTTCTATTTAATATCTGTCGGGTCAGCCAGTTTATTATTATATACGTATATAATTCGTCGTTATCGTTCTATGTTTCTATCTAAAAAGACAAGTTCAAGTCCAGTACTATATATTTGTAACAGAAAAAATGACAAATAGTTGTTCTATAAAATGTCCACAGCAAAAGGGCATATAAGTAAGTCGTATATATATATGGGCTTAGCCCATTTAAATGTACCAGAATCAGTATACGGTGCAGGAAGAAAAGTAATGTTTTGTAACATTAAATGTATCATTGAGCTCGTGTCTGTATTCACTCGGTGCGAGAACGAAGCGGCCGCGACAGTCGAACTGATGTCAAGGCAAGCGCAATCAGGGTGCGTGGGCGCATCGAGAGGAGTAATGTAGATACGCTGGATTTATTATATCTTAACAGATTTTTTTTCAATTGTAAGGTTGTAGTATAGGGCTTTAATTGCCCACGATACTGTTCCGCTGATAATTTTGAAATACAATACCCCGAAGAATTTGAATGGCCCCTTGAATTGGTATTCAGTAACATTCAAATTTAAAAATGCATGTCAACTATTGCACCGACTTAAAATCGTAACGCTTAGAAAATAAAAGTAGCCATACTTTAAAATGATTTTATTATTAAAATATGTTTATATAATATGTAACAAAAATATAAAGAATGTATAATTTTATGTTGAAAATGATAAAATCGTTATAAAAAATATATATCTACCAAATAAATTATTTTAACTCTTTAATCTATAGGTTATTTCATTTTTAGATTGGGTGACATAATTTATGTCAAATATTTCAAGGAAGTCTGTAAATCTTTACCATCCATACATTTCCATCTATTTTGCTGTTTTTAAGTACAAATCTTGGTCCAGTTTGAGGTTACATTCTTTCTATTGAAATATAAAGACATATAGCTAATACAAAGCTGGGACAAAATATAAGTTTACCATAATAATCCTGAACAACGGCAGTAGGGTGTATCCATATTATTCAAATGTCAACCTCACTCGCGCTTCAGTAATTGAACCGCGATGTAAAAGGTATCTACGGCACAAATAATAAAAAAGCAAGGATAATCGCGGGTCGCGCCGCTCCGCCCCGCGTCGTGCCGCGCCGTACGGCTCCGGTTATTGTACCAACCATTCAATGGGTTAGGGCAGATAGAGTGTGTGTGGGGCAAATTTATGCGAAACTTTTTTTTATGATGTCATTGAAAATAAATATTATGAAGGCAGATTTGGTAATAAATCAGCTGATAATAATCATACTGATATTATTAGTTTATTATGTTCGGCTCATACTTTTAATTTTAATGAGGAATTGCATTGATGGTATGAGGTATTTTTTTATTTTACTCATACAAAACAAATCATGATAACTATAACAGTAAGTAGAAGTGCTTCACACCATAAAAGCTTACTATTGCAAAGCACAACGGTATGAAAAACTGATAAAAAAAAACAGAAAATCGTGCAGTCTCGTATCAGATCGTTACAATTTTTTCGTATACAATTACGATTACATTTTATAGTTATAATTAGGTATATAGAATATATTAAAGTAGCAGAGTGTCAACGTCTTAGCTTTTGAATGACCACTAAATTACCTTATTTACGGTACAGACGGTGCTGGAACTGAAATAAAAACTTCGCCGGAACACGTATGTTGGGAGAGTAAAGTATAATTTAAGTTAAAAATAGCGTTAGATACAAACATGTTATTTAAAATTTGCTATATTTATTGTCGTATTATTTTATTCAAATTATTTTATTAGTAGGTAGGTATATCATAAGGTTAACCACCATACGGCACGCTAGATGCTTGGCAGTTACCGTAGCCTGTGATCACAAGCAATTCAAGAGGAACATAACATTAATCAATAATATTAAGTGATTGTGTGTTTTAAGTACAGAAATAGGTACGGCCCTAGTTGAGTTACCAACTAGCAGTAAAAAGACTGCAAGAAACTAGCACCACTACACAAAGACCACTCTATCCGACCCGCCGGAGAAGAGTGCGCCCGCGAACGCGACGCGTCCCCCCCGTCCTCCTGACCCTTAGTTTGCAAAGAACCATCCGATGCCCTCGTAGACCCGAAGTCCGAGAGGCCCGCGAACTGTAAAGTAGAGCGACAGTTGCACAAAACTCCCCTAAAATAATAAAAGTTATAATCCCTCAATCTCATAGCCAGCGACCGCCCTGAGCCGAGGTCCAAGCCCCACAGGGGGTGCCCTCTTGCGCAGGTTGCTTAGTTTGTAGTTTTTAAACCATTTATTAAGGCTGGAGCTCTGCTCGCCTCTGCCCGGTGAAGTAGCAAAAGCCTCGTGGCTACCTACGTAAGTCAAACCGAAAAAAAGGGCCCTAGTTGAGCGACATAACGAATATTTTTCTTTAATTATCTAGTTAAATCCATTAGGAACATAACAACAGTAGGTACACTTATAACCTTCTCAAATCTCAAATTAGACCTTCATCAAATAATTAAATAATAAGTTTCCTTTCTGATATTCACATATAACAGTAGATAGTATTTATTTTTCTTACTAGATGGCGCTCGTAAACACGAACAAAAAAATGAATCTAGTTTTTTTAATTCAAAAGTACAAATTATGAATAACGTCAAACCAATGTAAATAAAATACTTAAAAACGCTTATAATAATATTAATCCAAAACATTCCATGATTCACAATTTATTCAGCTGCCAGCCCTTTATTCAGTTTTATCTAAAACTGAATCTTGTCAAAACTCGATTTTAACTCGGATAAATATCTATTGTTAACACTTTAACACGGATCTGAGATACTAGATTATGTGTGTATAATTTTATTTTGGATGCCTACTGCGTTAACTATTTGTTTTTTGTAGAGTTCTGTGAATTTTAAGGAACCGCGGCAGTGTTTGTTTCATTCGAATCTGTGATCGTAATTACTTTGACATTCAGTTATTTCCGAATTAAATATTACTCATCTTGTTGTACTCGTAATGTTCAACAAAATATGAAAGTTAAATTAACGTACCTACCTATTAAATGGGTAAGGTTGATTGTACTTATTTAATGAAGTAAAGTTACATTAAACATGTGTTCACTTAGTTGAATAATTTCAAGAACTTTAGTCACATTAAGAAAAACGACCGAAAAAAATAATAATATTAACTATTTGTTTCATACTATGAAATTTACATCTTTCAGTTGTGTAATAAGGTTATTTATATTTTCATTAATAAATGTTCTCAAACTTTTTAAGTTTTTTTTATAGTATTTTATAGTTTTAGTGTTGTACAACACTAAAACTATAAAATGTATATTCTATGGTCAAGTTTTAAAAATATTGTTTTTTAACTTTGTTAGTTAATAGTAATGACATCGCACCTTACATACCTACCCAATGTACATTAATGAGTAATTTTTCAATCTTATCGGTTGATTCTAATCTATTGATCATACTTAATTTTACAAGTCCTCACAATGACTCACAGTTAACCACACCGATGAATCAACAGTTGAAACATGAACTAAATTTACCCGCCGCCGAAACCAACCCAAAACCGCTCATAAGTAGATCGAAAAGTACATAAAACATCTTATTTGCTTGCTAAGCTCAGTATAACTCAATTTCCATGAAACAATAACCCAAGACGAACGTGTAAGTCCTTTATTGGGGACGTTAATAAAAAAGCTTGTGATGCAGAGAAAAGGAAGAAATATATCGTGAAGAAAGGGCACACGCGGTTACACAGGCCTATCAAAAAACAAATAACACAATATTCTACTTAGGTGTCTTGTCTTTTCCGTGGAAGACGGCTGTAAAATTTACGATTCGTTGTTATTGTCAGGTACGATTAAAAAGTAACGTATACCTAACTATGTACACTAAGGGATCTTTGCGATTCTGTCAAGTGTTTTGCAGAAAGACGAAAGAGCTTGTCGTGGGTTTAATGGCTTGGGACAAGTCCAATATTAATGTTTTATTTTAGGAGCTATAAATACTGACATGGATAGATGTTTGTTTTGTTTGTTAAACTACTCATTTAAAGTGATCGTTATAGTTGAACCTTTATGCATAAGTACATGTACCTATATCTGTGAGATAGCGTATAAACCTCGGAATTCATGGGTTCGATCCCTGCGCCGGACAAGAAATCTTTGTGTTTACACAAAGATTTATTTACAAGCTTAGTTGGTTGTAGAATTGTGCCTCAGAAAGCACTTTAAGCCGTTGGTCCCGATTGTTATAACATCATTTATAACAAGCATATACCAGGAAACGGGTAGCAGTGGTTCCTTGTGTAGTATAATATAATACTGCGATCACCAAGCCGCCTGCTATGCGTGGTGAATTTTACTTTTGTCATTGCCTACTGTGTAAACCTACTTATAAATTTTCTCCTTTCCAATAGCTCTTTTTTGCCAATGTAACACTACACGGTTGCAATTATTACTTTAAAAATTAAGGTAGTTTTAGTATTTAATCTCCAAATAAACTGTTAAAGTAATGGGTTAACTACGTAGCGCGTAGAACAAAATAAGGGGACAGTTGAAACTATCACAAAAAATGCGTACCTACATAATAGTATCGCTTACATTTACCCTTAACCCTATTTAAATCAAGACCAGAATAAAATGAAAAACTGATTCGGTTTTAAATTTACCATTAATCTAACCCACAATTACGTATTTACTGAACTATCTGATGGGACATTAGAAAGATTATACGTTTTGTAAACATTATTACATTGCTAATGAACAAAGCACTGAAAAAAAGAGTAATCTTTTGATTATACACTGCATTTTGTATTATAAGGCTATTATAAACGCATCTACCTACCCTTTCTAGCTAACAGATGTAGGGGTTAATGGTGTTCTATTCAATAAGTATTTAGGCAGATTTTGTTCAGTCATGATAGGAGTTTAATTTCAGTTACGCCCCCTTTTTATGTTGTATTATTTGATTATTGGATGTAAGCTGATGTTCAGTAGTTCTGGTAAAGAATTGTATAAGTAAAATAATGAAACTGTATTTTAAATCATTTCTTTTGTTAACTTATCAAGAAGGTTTGCAACACGAAAACTTACACTACTTCGGATTTGACTTTAGATCTGTAGGCTTTGGATTATTACTTTAAAGTAGAGTACCTAGTACTAAAATCTCCTAAAAATAAAAGTCATCATTGCTCAATGCCTGCACCAATGACCTCCCTGAGCCGAAATATCACAGGCCTGCCATTTAGCACAGGTTGCTTAGTTTGTAGTTTTTAAACTATTTAATAAGACCTTGTTCACCTATATGCGAGGTGAAGTAGCTAAAATTATTACCTACATATGTCTATCCGAAAGAAAAGGTAATTATTGTTCAAAATAAAGTAACATTGCTATTAATAATTATTATCATCCTAATAATTGTAGTATTATTGGTAGTAATCATTCATTTATCTACACCATCGTTGCTATGATGGTGTAGGTAGTAACACCAAAACTAACATATCTATACTTCTATACTAAATATATAAAGCTGAAAAGATTGTTTGTGTACGCGCGGTCGATTCGAAAAATTATTTCAGTGTTAGATAGCCAATTAATCGAGGAAGACATAGAGGTAGCTCACGGGAACGGGAGTAATGCGGGTGGAACCGCGGACGGTAGCTAGTATAACTATAAAGTTATATTATTAAAAAAATGTCCTACATATTTTTGTCACAAATCATAGCAGGTAGAAAACAATGAGTACCTACATTAAGTTCACCAATATTTATTCCACGCTCTTAAGAAGTGGGTCAGCCAACATTCATAACTTATATTAAATCTGATCAAAACATACTATCATTTCCTTTGTACACAGTTATCCACATACCACCGCATAAATTATTGTTACGAATATCACGTTCGTAAGAGTCATAAGGCACGGTATGGACAATCGTTCATTGAGGTACTTATTTATTTTAAATACAATCATCAGGGGGCCCTCCTGCGGGGCTACACCTGGGGAGCTGTCGCTGGACCCCAACCTCGGCGGTTTTCGGCCCCCTTTAATCAACTGTCATGCGACCATTACAATGCTATAAATCTTTTTACAGCAATACCCGACCTTACTGCATTAACTATACAGATCAATTTAGCTTGTTTTCTTGGTTTGTATACATTGGTATCGTGGTATGGTAAAGACCGAAATTGGACGCCATTTTCGTTTATTTGATTGCGGTGTTATATCAAAACTGGGGCAGGTAAAGGGTTGGGTTAGTATGTTAAAATAAGATGCTATTAACGGTAGGGTGTTTAAATATTTGCACCTGTTTTTGTCATTGATGGAAAATTTGATTTAGGTAGTTCTATAAATTTGTAAAACAAAAAGATACTAGCCACTTCAGTTATTGAAACATTTTTTTTATCACAACTCTCGCACTTGAAATATAAATCCTTGTGTCTCTGTATCACGGGGACTTTACAGATACTTTATTCACAGAAACAAAGCATGCTTTTTTTTGGGCGGACAGATGTATTTAGTCCCGAGGCTTTCGCTACTACACCGGGCATATAGGCGAGCAGAGCTCCAGCCTAGACAAATGGTTTAAACACTACAAACTAAGCAACCTGCGCTAGAGGGCGTCCCCTGTGGGACTTGGACCTCGGCTCAGGGCGGTCGCTGACGGGGAGATTGAGGGATTATATTATAGCTTTTAGTTTAGGGGAGTTTTGTGCAACTGTCGCTCTACACAAAGCATGTATATACTCAGAACAACTATCTGTAGTTCAAACAAATTGTCTTACCGGGTGGGATTCGAACACAGAACACTAAGTTTTAGAAGCTACTTAGCAGCACCAAAGAACTTATGTTTGATGTGGTGGTAACAAAGGAATTTTGTAATAACAATAAACTCGGTTTAAGCTTTGCTAGAGTTTACTTCCCGTTGAAAGTTTGGGATAGATTTTAAGCTCTCTGAACTTCTCAATATGAACCATACCTATGTAACCATGTATGTAATATTTATTATCATATATTTCCCATGGTTTTCTAAAGAGAAAAGGTTTATATTTTTGAACGGGTATATTCAAAGGATAAACTCAAAAACGAATGCACCTATTTCACAAATTTCTTTCACTATTGGAAATATGCGCCATTCAGGAATAACAAAGGTTATGTTTTATGATGAGGTTCCCACATGGCCCGGCTAGTATTATAATAATATATTGCAATAAGTAACAATCACCAACTCCATACATTGGGTAACATCGGCCGTCAAGCCGAGGCGTTGATCTGACGAATTTGTTATGGTCTCAAATAACTTGCGATACACACAGTCGAATAAGATTTACGGCAAAGGTTTATTGTATTAAAAATATATTGTTAATAACAAGCTTTTATTGACATCACATGAGAAACCAAGCATCGATAAATTAAACGTGTATGCAAAATCTTGGTCCACTCGGTGTAACATACTGAGCCTATACTACTAGTACAATATAGTTTCAAAATTTGACCTAAAGTTTGTTTATTTAACAATTTTTTGCGACAAATTTATCGGTATAATATATTATTATTATTTGTTTTAATTTATTAAATATGCTTTCAACATGAATTTTAATTTGTAAATCAAATAAAATAACAAATTAAGTAATGTTCTCAACTATGAATAGAAAATGATATTTGATAAATGTCCACCACGACCACGGTTATAGATATCGATTCTTTCATCCATAATAGGTATATGTCTAAATCTACTTAATCGATTTGGAAAATCCTTTTTCCAATAAAATCCATATAATTTGTGAGTGGCATAGGTAAATTTTTAAGTCGAGATTATTACGGGAACAGGATCTACGTGGGCCATTTTTATTAATTAATTGTAAGTAGACTTTGCAGTTTATAACGATAAAAAATATTAATATATATAATATTAATTTACACCAAAAATAAATTGCTTGTGCGCGGTCCTTTCGGACCATGAAGCATGTAACCTTAGCCATTTCTTTTTTCATACCCTAAACTGGCCATAAGTAAGGCATTGTGAGGCGAATGTTAACAATAGGCGGCATAATGTACGGCCATCGATACCCTTTCTTTGCCGGATTTTAATTGTATGATGAAGTGTGGTTACGACATATATTTTTTTTATTCGTTGTGTGGTTCAGAAAATATAGCGTGTAAATGCGTTGTGGCTCATTTGTATGAAAGTGTTCAGCCGCGTTTTGTTTGATTCGATGTTATACAAGTTTTTTTTAAAGAATTCTTTTGAGGATGTGAATAAGATTATTTGGCGGTTTTAATTGGTAGGCAAATATATTTGTTAATTGCTAACGTAATACAATTAATTTGGTGTACTAATATAACAAAGTGGAGGTAATTCTTTATTTGATAGCGGCAATCTCCCGAATTACATCGCAAAAAGAGAAAGGCTTGTGTGGACCTCTAGGTCTATGTCTAAAAGCACACCTTCATAGCTGGACATGGAAGGTCCCAGAGAGGTTTTGCTTTAGTCAATATAGGTTGAAGATTGATTAAATTTTCTTCTCATGCGCTTAAAATCTCTAAATGCTTTTTATTTCCCCAATATAGTAATATAAGATGCCAGATTACCTACTTTCATTTTCACAATAATAATAAAAAAAACACTAAACTACAACGCGGCGATACTTGGTGGCGCTACACACTCGGTTGGTCAGCATTAATTGGAAGATTGGCATCGCGGCTTATGATATCGGGTTTAGTTAGTGATTATAGTGGCAAGAATAGAATAATAAAAATCTATAAATTTAGTAACATGCCAGCGTTCTACTGAACTGGCGCTTAAACGTGTAGCGTCCTTTTCGTCATCAAATACTGCGGTAGTCATGTGTTGCGGTCACCCTGGGATTCTTGTCATTTCAAATAAACTCTATTAACGCTCCCTTACGATTAAGTAATGATTAAATATGGTATACTTATATTCTGCTCAAATATACAACTCATAATGCTGATTTTGTTTCAAAATAATTATGATCGGAGCAGATAAATACTCAAACGATAAATAACAATAAAAAAGTAAGAAATAATTAAATGCAACACTTGGCATTTATATCGCATAATAGTAATACAATGGGAATACACTTTTCTTTATTAAATACCAGAATGTAAAATCTCCAAAAACAGTATAATCCATTGTGATTAATTTAGTTCGTTAAGTTCAAACTAGATGGCGCTTATCAGCTATACTAATTCTATAGAGATTTTTACATTGTTACAGGCATCTAAGTACTAAGAATTTATTGATAACACATATCATTCCTTACTTACCTATTAAAATTTTATGAAACAGTGTATGAAAATTGTAATAATTACAATTCTTGATAAACCAGTCTGGTGTCTTCCTGTTACCTGAGTATTATTTTTAACTCAGATCCCAGCTCAGAACATCTGAGAGTTTTGGGACTCTTCAGATTCCATTGAAGTGTTTTTGAATAAGCAAAACCGGAGCTCTGCTTAAATGTGTAGCGCCCGTTGCCTTACTCCAACATTTCTTTACCGAGCCCTACATCTGGTACCTACCACCCACTATGTTAATTATGTATCCATTAATATGGGTCAATGTAAACACAATAAAGTATTGCGAATTATTTCATTAGTATTACATTGACTGCTGGTAATCGTATGGCGTCAGTTTTATTAATGTAATTAACGGACAGGTATGATTTTATATCGGTGAATTATGAAACATTTTTTGTAATATAATATAATGTTAAGTATTCAGATTAAACGTTAATTAATAACGCCATTTATTGAACAATACATTGTATTTTTACGTTATTTTTTTTTAATACTGGTACTCTTTATTTGTTTGACCAGCATATCTCCTGAATGTTTGAGATAGAGGTCGCAATTAATAAATATTAATATTTCCAGGATAACATGAGTAGTTCCTAAAAATCTTGTTGATTTCACATAACCCTCTGTATCGAGATATTTTAACTGTTTTTTTATTGTAAGAAAACTTTGGTAGCAGCATGGGGCTAGGATACTAACTTGACGTTTTATTTCATATTTAAAGAGCACGTATGTGAATGTGACGGTCTGCAAGATATTTACGCGGTCGTATACCCATCTTAAAAATGAAATATGACAGTCAAAGGAATATTAGACTGTGCACCTGTGCTAACGCCAACACTTCTAAATACCACGAGAAAATCTTACAAAAAAAAAGAAGTACATAGTAGATTTAACTTCGGTCAGAATTTATCTAAAGTTGTCTAACTAAACATCAAGAAATCGTTTTAGTCAACCAACACAGTAAGTTAAAAATACTGTCTTCTCAAAACCATGTGTAAAATAATACGTATATTCAAACAAATCGTCGCTCAGGTATAATTTTAATGAACGTTATATGCCACGGTTATTTTATTAGCCCATCATATTACCTACCACAAATTAGTAAATACCAATCAACATTATGAGAACAAATTACATACAGATGGACCCAAAAATTAATTGAATTTTTATTTAGAGCCATTATTGAGACGATAAATTAAATAAAGCAATGTAATTAAACGATTTGACATGTTTGGTTACGAGACTGAATCGGTAAAATAGCCTACACAATCGTAAATAATCGTAAATATTTGGGTTCCGTACCTCATAACAAAAGCATTTTTTGACCTAATTAAATTATGTAAATTATGTAGGTACAGGTTAGGTCGATTAAAGCCGATAAAAAGACCTATATTTAAAAAATGTATAAGCTCACGGCATTTTTTTGCATCATAAAATCGAAAATGAAGGAATCCGTAGTAGAAGTTTGCTTAGCCTACAATTGCTTAGCACTGAAATGGCAATGGCAACACTAAGCTTGATGGGGCAGAAAAAATCTTGACTTGACCATGAACTGGCAAGCGCAACGTAGGACGACCGTCGGCACTATGGACCGACGCACCGACGTACCTACGTCCTAAAAAGTTCGCAAAGAACCAATGGATGCAGGCCGCAAGCTATGGTTCCTGCTAAAAACGATGCTTGATATGATAAAAAAAATCTAAATTGTATTTATTAAAAGAACCGTCGTTTATAAACGGAACCATTGATACCAATGAAACTCATTCCTGACAGATTGTTTATTTTTGTAACTCCTGCTACGACACTGATTAGTTTCTACATACAGAGAAAAAGGGACATAATAACGAAAATGAACGAAAAATTAATACAAATTTTTATCCATCTTTACCAAACATATGAATATCTTAAATATCACCAAGTTCTTAAATATAAGTTCTGAATGTTAAAAAAATGACTGAAATTGTAAAGTGAAATTTTCACTGTGGGCATGACATATCAAAATATAATACAATAGAAATAATAGCAAATAAACATTAAGTAGTTTCGAATTTGGAGTTCAGTTGAGATTAGTCCTAAGGCTTTGTAGCATTTTTCGTTACGCTATCCTGTACCTAAGGCCTGTTTACGTAGGTAATATAATAAAATGTTGGTTGGAAGCTTATTGAACTAATTATATATCGAATTAAAACTGGTCGTCGTAATGTCCACAAATCTGTGATTTTATTATGAGCGGCTGTTGAGGAAGCCTCCAATTGTTGGGATAGGTTATGTTGAAGTGAAACAGTTGTGTTCTGTTAACTTATTTATATAATATAAAATATTTAAATGGAGTAACCTACTGAGCCATTAAAATATATTGTATTATTTATTTGTATATTATGTTTATAATAGTAATATTATTACTATAATATGTAACGATACTTGGCAAGCCTAACCTGGGATTTTTTACATTTGTGCCCAATATGTATATATTATTATATTTTTAGATTAAATCTATTTTTTTTAGCTTTTAAATTATAGACATTCCTCAGTGGGAGACGTCAATATATGTCAACTCAACTCGTAAATAGTACAATTTAACAAAAATATTTAAAATTTATAACGTATTCAGTATAGCATAATATCATCCAAATTAGAGTAACATTATTTTTTGTGAGTAGCATGTCGCCATAAAGACAATTTAATGGGACCCTGCCCAATAATTAGGGTATTATTTATTATGAAAAATATCCCTTCATTTCGTACTTAATTTCAACAAGGAGATTTAGTATTTAAATTAGCTTAGTAATGTGTTATTTGGATCGACTTATTAACTTCAGACTTTGCTTTTGGATATGATTGTTAGTGTATTAAATTAATTTAAAGACATTTTTACGCAGTGATTTAGTTTTTTCTTTATTAGTATGGTGAAATGAATGTGCAATTATGTTTAAATATTAATTAAAACAACTTTAAAATCCAATTTTAGGCAGACTTGTTTAAAGTAAATTTGGAAGATGGGCTGTCATCATCATCATCAGCCCGTGTAACGTCCACTACTGAAAAAGGGCCTCCTCCCGAGAGAGGGTAGTTGCCTTAGTCACCACGCTTGGCAGGTGGGTTGGTGACCGCAGTATTATGTTGTACCATACAAGGAAACGCTGCTGCCCGTTCCTTGATATACTATTTTTATAGATGATGTTATAACAATCGGAACCAACGGCTTAACGTGCCTTCCGAGGCACGGGGGTAGTCCCTCAACCAACCAGACCCAGAAAGAAATCTTACAATTTACACAAAGATTTTCTGTCCGGCGTAGGGATCGAACCCACGATCTCCGAGATTTAAAGCGAGCCAAATACCGTTACGCTATGTAACATTCTTAATTATCGTAACGTGTCGTAATAATATGTAACATTCCTAATTATATATATATTATATGACACTATATTGTTAGAGATGTTAGCAACTAAGCACTGCCATTGAATGGGGTATGCTGCCAACATTCTGCAAACATTGCGTTATTGGATTACCTACATTTAGTTGTGTAGGTATATGAAGTTTTGTTGCATATACCTATATTTAAATACATTTCTTGAAATTTATGAAATTAACTAAGCATGGAAGTTAATAGAACTGTCAATCAGAATCAGAACGCAAATAGAATGATTTCCTGATTTTATTTCAGTTAGACCATCTTATCCAGTCGTCAACACACTTTTCTGCTCAAGGGCCACATATGACAATAAAAGGTATCATTGCAGGCCTCCAAAATCATTTTTTTTCCGCTTGCTTATGACTATATTACAACAGCATAGCACGCGAGCGGCTTTAATATCGTCCACGGACCACGACGACCAAGGATCTATCTATCCTTATCAATTCCCGTCAAAAAACTGAACAAAAAAGTTACGCTTCAATTTGAAAATAATTATCAACCCTTTTTTCTTATACCTCAGGCCATTCCCTTCGAACAATACTTAAAGGTTCCATTTACTGCACTTATAAATACTGTACAATAAACCTTTAAAAACGTTCATCAATAAAATTAAGACATTTTAATTACGCGCCCCTATTTTGTCCATCAGCTAATTATGTATAGACGGTGGTCTTTTTAAATAAAGCTGTTAATTAAAAAGGCACTTCAGATGCTATTGGGCCTATAAAGCCATAAAGTTATAAACTGCCTACTTGAAAGTACCAGTAAAATGAGACTTAAGTACAGCCACTTAATTGATTTGCAATTAAAAAGTTTTTGCTATCGGTATCATATATTACATTTTTTTTGTGTTACGGATTTAACTTTGATGGTTGTGATATTTTTGGAATGTATGAAAGATATGGCTTGTAATGAATGGTGCGTTATTATTGAATATTATATTGACTAGATATCATCATCATATAGCGTCCACTGCTGAACATGACCCTCCTGCCAATGGGTTTTTTGCTATAGTTACCACGATGTTGCCCGTGCCCTGGTATTTCCTATTACATTTAAACAATAGTTGTTCTGAATGCAAAATGTAGCGAAGAATGAAATTATTTCGAGCTTTTTTTATATAAGATAATTTGCATTATTCGTATTGGGACTGCTTGTAGTTGCTCTGAAACAATAATGCTTTATTAATTATTTTAATAAAACATTTAATAAAAAAAAAATAGGATTCCTTTGACATTCTTGCAAATTCTTTTCATAGTTGCCTCACCCAGAACTATATCAATGAAGTATATATTTTGATTATACTTGATTATTTTCTCTCATACAACAGTAACAATGTTTTTGTGGAAGAGCGTTCTAAATAATCAGCATATGCGGTTAGATTATCTTATTCATACGAATGTAATGTTAGACATCACAACACCACATCGTACCTAAAGGGTGAGAGCAAAGAAAACTTCCCGGAAACCCAAGTTCAATACGTCAATTACTTAGAGATAAGTTGAAAAGACAAAAGTAGACACAAGAGCGTCTGTCACCAAACATGGTGTGTTTGAGTTCAAACAATTGATAAGATAACCTTTAGTTGACGCCGCCACAATGCAGTGTCAATATTATGTGAGTGAATACCTTTCGGCATAGCGCGTGCTAGGGCGGTTATCACACCGAAGCGAACCTATAGAAAGAATAAGGCTGGATGGTGTGACCAATGGAGTTTATAGGCACGCAAGTATTTTCAATGTGGTAAGATTGTGCAGTTTGTTTAATAATTCACTATTATCAGCCAGTATAACGTCCACTGCTGAAAATGGGCCTTCTCCCGGGAGTAGGTTTTACTATTGTCACCACGCTTTGCAGGCGGACTAGTAACCGCAGTACTAAGGGTACCTGACCCGGAAAGAATTTTCACAAATATTTCTTGTCCGGCGCGTAGGGATCAAACCCACGATCACCGATTCCGCTATGCTGGTTATGCCGGTTATGCCACAGAGGCGTATTGGAAAAAAAGTTATAAATTATTTATTATTTTGGTATGTAGCTATCAAGATAATATTATTAACGGTAGGTATACAAACTTTTTCTAAATTAATTATTGCTAATATCTACCTACTTTTATATTTACTAAACCAAGGTTTCCTTTTATGAGTAAATTTTAAACTAATTGTATGCGGACATTAAAAATCACATCAATCACCTGGCAAGCTGTAGCTAATTAAAATACCTATAGTGATATTTTTCTTGTTATTTTATTTTTATAATATTTGGTCCTCAATATACAAGATTACACTTTACGAATAATTATGTAGAATAAATCTACAGGAGTCCATATAAGTTTTTATGTTTTCAATTATGAAAGTATTTTATCTTTTTTGATATTTTTTAAAACGAAAATATCGTTTATCTACTATCTACAAATGTTTTAAATTGTAAATTGACTCCTTGTTTTAAGTGAAGAAATAAATAAACTATCTTTCATATCGATTTTTTACACACAAACCTAGTTTTTGTTAAATTTAATATTAATGTTGAATCCAATTCGGTGTAAAGGGCATTCCGTTTAATGCACAAACGAGGCACTTAAGATTGTAACGGATGTCCAAGATAATAGAATTTAATTTTGAATGGGTACGGATATTGCTAAATAGCAGATTTATTTTGTTTAAAATGGTTATAATGTTGATTATGTATATTTTCCTACCTTAGGACATTTTTAATTTTACGTGACAACATATTTATCTACACTTCATTCGTAAAATCACGTTTAAAATATAATTTAAATTGAATGAATGCGTTAACCCTCAATCCTCATGCTATAAGAGGCATACCATTGCAATAAAAAGCGAAGGTTTTAATGGGTAAACCCTATTTCTATTGCACGCCATTGAAATAAAAAACCTTGGTTTTTAAGGGTCGGTAACCCTATCTTCGTGCTTTGAGTAGTATACCAATTGTAATGAAAAGCACAGTCCCACATAGGTACACTTCTGCCAGTAAATGGTATACGTAATATTAAATAAGAATTTAAAAAAATTACCTAGATTTGCTTAACCTGTAAGAAACCCTTTACTTACCCTTTATGTACCTCTATAAATTAGGGATATTCGATATACATCGATGTATTGAAAACATCGATGTTTACAATGCAATACATCGAATCGATCCGATGTTTTAAAATTATTTTGATATACTCGATGTATCGATGTTTTTTCAGTTTAAGCATCGACTCGATTATAACCCATCACTTTCATAAAAACTCAAGTTTGACCTCTAAAATTTTACCTAACACCTTTTTTCGTATTTGATTATGTAAAAAAGAAAAGTGGACTGACAATATAATGCCGACGCGGCCGACGTGCACCTACTAAAAAATATGTTGGCAGCACTACGCACTTATTAAATTTTAATATTTTTTGTTATAGCTGCAACAAAAATACATCATTTGTAAAAAAATCAATTGTCAAGATATCGCGATTCTTGCGATACAACCTGACAGACAAACGGACAGCAAAATCTTGGTAATAGGGTTCCGTTTTTACCCTTTGGGCATGGAACCCTTAAAAAGTACTCGATGCGTACAAAATATCGATGTTTTCATCCGATACATCGAAAGACATAGATGTACAGTTCCAATTTATCGAATCGAACAAAACATCGATGTTTTTTCAAAGTGGACACCCCTATTACCAACTAAAATCGATCAGAACAAATAGGTAAGTAGCTCTTTCGTAATCACTAAGATTGGTGTTGGAAACAAGAAATGTATTAACTACCTACCTATTATACCTATTTGTGAATAATAGGTGGTATTGTAAGTAAATACTGATGTAGTACAAGCAAACTGCTTGTACCTAGTTTGTCAACTTTGTTTATTGCGAAAACAGTAAGGTTTCCAGTTGTTGGTTTTCAGTTTGTGACTGCAGTGAGTAATAAATGACATTTGTTTGTCACTCAGGTGTTTAGGTACATTTATGGGTACTTGGTAAAGTAAATGGTTACTAAAGCACAACTAAGTTTAGAGAGAACATGTGAACATTGTAATAGAAATAGATTGGTAGAGTTTCAAATGATTTAAATCAACTTTTTATCTTGAACTAACTAACTATTTTAGGTTATGCCCCTTGCCCTTTAGGTAATTTAATTGCAGGCAAGTAACATCTATAATAATATCGGCATTTACTCTTGTTTTTTTACCCCAATTAATCTTTATTTAATATTTTATTGTGTCAGCTAAACATATTTATGTACTGTGTGCTTAAATATCTTTAATATTTTAAAATGTATTTTCATAATATATAGATTCTAAATACGCAATCGTCGTTTCACTACACAACTATCTGGTTGTCGAAATGTAGCATACTCTTTCGACAAGAGTAATAGAATAATGAATAGTTAGTAGAAAAGTAGAATAGTCAAATGATTAATAATTCGTTGCGTAAAAATCCCGTAAAAAAATCCCCGCAATCCCCTCCGCCAGCGACAGCCTTGAAGGTTTAAATTGCAGATTTAAACCAATGGCTAAAGCCATGCTCGCCTTTATTTTCGGTGAAGTATTAAAAGCCTCATTGCCAATATATGCCAACAATACCTATCAAGTTCTAGAAAGTTGCCATACTTTTTCTACGATTCTAAAGGAAAGACCTATCATAAAAAGTACCATACAAATTCGATAGAATCAGGTGAATTTTAGGATAAGAAGAATAAATTAAAGACTAGAAAGAGAATAGGATAGAATTTGGTAAAACATACCATTAGTACGCTCAATTAACTGTACCACTGAGGAAGAACCTCCACTTTACAGAAATAACAAAAACCCACAGCCAAATAACAATATAAATAAAATAATGTTGTGGTACTGTGCGTGAATAAGGACGCCAGAGGAGTCTGCAAGATTAGGTAGGCTAGAGCTGTACATGCCTACTTATCTACTGTAATGGCACTAGTTGTCCTTTATAGAACCCCTATGGCACTTAAATTTATATTAAGATAGGGGCCATTTACCTGGTCAAGAATAAAAAGTCAAGGTTTTAAATGAATAACACTTATAACAGACTTGTCGTAAAGACCTATCATAAGAATCCTTAGCTAGTCCTTAGTTACCAAGCAGACCATTAAACTCTCAAGCCTTTTACTGACCGGGGTTAACGTTTCGTGTTCTTCTCCATGATATATTTGTTAAGTCGTTAACGAGTTAACTTTTAACACGATTCTTCGCACTGTCATGCTACATTTATCACCGTTTGAATTCGTAATTATCGCTTGGAGTTTTTTCAATGTAAGAAGCTCGATTATATTAGACTGCATCAATGTAAAACAATCAAATATGACATTGTTGAGGTTCTTGTTATTAAATTTGATGAGTTTATTCACTATAATTATCATCATCATGGTATAGAGTCCACCGCTGAAAATTCTACCTCGGCCTCCTCCAGAGAAGGGTTTTGCAAAAGGTTTGTTAAACTCTTGACCTCTTGCGCAGGTTGCTTAGTTTGCAGTTTTTAAACCATTTATTATGGCTGGAGCTCTGCTCGCCTTTATCCCCGGTGAAGTAGCAAAAGCCTCGTGGCTAACTACGTAAGTCCTGCTGAAAAAAAAAACATCCTCACCATGTATTTTGCTGTTAAATCGAGTGAACTAAGAAATTATTTTATAAGGATAATAGATAGGTACTATTAACGTGAAACAAAAGTAGTTTTTAGCATTTTTTTAATAAAAAAATGCGTAAGTACTTACGTTGCGTAGTAGTACTTATTATTAATTTATCCAAAAGTAACATAACATACGATCTGCCTATATTCGTGCCTACGATACAACAGGCAGACTACCTAGTCTGCCTGTTGTATGCAGTTAGACAAGTACTGTCCTAATAATATTTTAAGTTTAGAACGGGTCCATTTAATGGCTACGGTGCACTATACCCACTCTCTTAATATTCGGATGAATACACCTGTCCTCTCCAAACACGGCGCCTCAGCACTTCCTCTTTGGAACAACGGACCACACACCGCATTAGGTACTATCATCTTTTCCGGACTCTAATTAGATAAAACATTTTTCGATTAAAATTATAGTCGAAGAATATGTTAAATCAGGAGAAACAGTAGGATCTTGATCCTTGCTCGCTTGTATGTCATCATGAAGTTACTAAGGAAGACAGGTTCGATTCAGGCTTAGCTTGAAACATCAATAACCCGTACTTAAGTTCCGTTCACCCACCCCCTCTTTTACAAAGTAAATTTCTCCTGCGAATGAAAGCCGGGGACTCCTTTGCCAAAACATATACCTAGCTAAAAAGCTTTTTTGGGTTTAGTTAGGTAGTGCCTAAACCCAAAAATCTATTTATAAAAGAAAGATCCCGTTCCGCGAAAACCTTGATACTCACAAATTATATGGCTTTCTATTGGTAAACGAATTTGCAAAACCGGTTTATCGGTTACCTACAGAGATAACCCCCTACAACCTCACAAACTTAACTCTTTATACTATTAGTGTAGACTATAATTGACATAAACGATAGCTGTAATAGTCTCTATCTACACTTTTAAACTTATAATAAACTCTGGTTATTTATACGATACTGTGTAATATGCACAAGTAATTTTAATAACCTCCGTAGCGTAGCGTTATTTGGCACGCTTAAAATCTCGGAGGTCATGAGTTCGATCCCCACGCCGGACATGAAATCTTTGTGTAAATTATAAGATATCTTTCCGGGTCTGGTTGGTTGACGGACTACCCTCCGTGCATCGGAGAGAACGTTAAGCCGTTAGTCCCGATGGTTATAATAACATCATCTATAATAATCGTATATCAAGGAACGGGCAGCAGCCTTTCCTTGTGTGGTACATGGCAAACACCCTCCCTCGGGAGGAGGTTTGTTCAGCAGTGGACTCTATAGGAGCTGATGATGACTTTTTAATAGTTTTATGCACTCTTAAGGTTGCCTTTTTTATCATACTCAAACAGACCATTGTATTCTTCCAAAACCTATAGAAAAAGAGACTAAAAATCAAGTATGTTTATGAAAATAGCTGACTACAGCTCAACATTATAATAATTGATGCCTCTAATTACGATTAAAATAAATAACAATATTCCCAAAACAATAGTGAAATCAATGACGCATACAATTCAGCATTTCACTAATTAAACATTTTTACTTAAATCCCAAACAATATTATTTGATACAATACTACGTTTAATAGAACGATTACCTCTACTTGACATACAAGAGCATTGAGCTCTTCAATTGAATTGCATTCTTTTGTACCGCATTCAATGCGTACACGCAGTTATGCCTCCCTCCACCAATCAAATCTCTCTCTGGGAGGGAAGGGGCGGGTCACAAATAAGCTCCGCCTACCGCCCATAACACGATTCTGTATCAAGTATTGAGTTTCAGATAATAGAGATAGGATGTTTTACTGTGTTTTTTTTAGGATTTCATTGAAAACGGAAATTTAAGGATAAGGTCTCAATAGCCGTAAAGGTGCCTTTGTGAGGTCGATCGAGTTCAGTCGGATCGAATAACCCTGACATCAAGTTTATTAATGTCCTAACATGATAGGGTTGTAAGCATGAGATTTAAAAATGGAATTGTTAAAATTCTATTGTTGAAAGTTATTGTACCTACTCAGGAATTCTCATCAAAATGACGAATGAGTATGGTACGATAGATCAGATCATCTGTAAGTGCGGTGCTATGTGTGGGTGCACATTGTGTATAAGTAAGGTTTACCCTCACAGATGAGTTCAATTAATCTGTAGTAATATTAATATTAAGGTATATATACTGTTATTGGTTTCATACGTCCTTTTGATTGTGACTTCGTTTTTTAAGAGTTTCGTCTTGAAGATTTTAGGATAGAACTTTTTTTTTTTATGGTACCTACCCTAACTCTTACTATAATTAATTATGCGTTGACAAGGTAAAAATCATTAAAATAGTGCTGAAAATGTATTTATTTTATATATTATACATAATCAACGGGATGTTAATCTCTATATCTTCATCGGCCCATTTTTGGCATTAGGTACATACGCTTGGCAGGCGGATTGGTGACCTTTATTATTATGTAATAACACTTACAGGAAATCGCTACTGCTTATTCGCTGGTATACCTACAATTGCTATAGATTATGTTATAATATTTGGGACCAACGGCTTAACATGCTTTCTGAGGCTCGGAGGGTACTTTCAACCGGACCGGGAAAGAAATCTTAGATGTTCCTCAAAGATTACTTGTCCTACGGGATCGAACCCACAACCACCGAGACTTAAAGCGAGGCTTATACCAACTACTACGCCACGGAGATAGTAGCGTATTATATATTAAAACCGTTAATGACTTATCTATCAACACACAGCTCAAGCTACTGTTTGGATCACGCTGAAATTTGGCACGCAGATGATGTAGGCTTCCACTAAGAAGAGAGCATTTTCCAAAATTCGTCTCTTAAGAGCCTCTGACAAAACCTTTGTTCAGCCGTGAACGTTATAATAATATGGGTTCCCTTCGTCAGCTACCATCCTGAGCCGAGGTCCAAGTCCCACAGGGGGTGTCCTCTTGCGCAGGTTGCTCAGTTTGAAATTTTAAACCATTAATCAAGGCTGAAGTAGTAAAAGCCTCGTGGCTAACTACGTATAATCCTGAAATATAAGTACCTATAAGTATACGTAGGTATAAGTGCCGATCATGATATTTATTGGATAGGTAATTAAATTGTTTTATAAGTTGTATTGAGATACAACTATCATAAATGTTCGTACATAGAATCGAATATATCATTATACACTTAAGTATGTCGTCACTAAGATACAGCGTGTGTCCACATCTATTAACAGCAGGGACAAGCCACATTAAATCTTCAATGAAGACTTCCACTTTCACTGTCTAGTATCTATCACAAGTTCAAAGTAACTTTAATTTTTGGGTAATTTTTAATGCTATTTAAAAGTATGAATATAAATTGATTGTACTGCCAACAATAAATCTTTACGCTGTTTATTGGAAACTACAAAAACATCACAGTGTATAAAAAACTTCTGTAATCACAAAATTTACCCATTTTATTTAAGGAAGGTCGTCAGTAGTTTTTGTTTTTAAATAAATTACTATTCTCATGACTCATGACTCTCAGGACAACCTCCGTAGCGTAGCCGTATTCGGCTCGCTTTAAATCTCGGAGATCGTAGGTTCGATTCCCACGCCGGACAAGAAATCTTTGTGTAAATTCTAAGATTTCTTTCCGGTTCTGGTTGGTTGAGGGACTACCCTACTTGCCTCGGAAAGCACGTTAAGCCGTTGGTCGCAATTGTTATAAGGAACGGGCAGCAGCGTTTGCTTGTGTGGTACAACATAATGCTGCGGTCACCAACCCGCCTGCCAAGCGTGGTGACTATGTCAAATACCCTCCCTCGGGAGGAGGCCGATGTTCAGCAGTGGACGTTATACGGGCTGATGATGACTATTATCATTAATAAATACGCTTTGTTTTAAGAGCAATTAAGTGACACTGACCTTAAATAACACTAGTCTCATAAATAGGATGGCCAGATAGGTCGTATACACATAGTACGTCCGTTTTTAACGAATCCTTGCTACTGGAAGTCTTTTTTAAAAATGACAGGACCGATTTTAAATCTAGAATACCGTATTGTATGTGATCCCGCTTATACATACAAGGTCATCAAATGAAGGATCTGTACCTATTTATTTAATTACTGCTAATTTAGTCTCTTAAATCAACATTAGCTTATTGAAATTTGATGAATTACTTTTCTCTCAAAACATTTAAGGTACGACGGTAAGATGTTAATTTACGACTATTTAAACCTTCATTACTAGGGGCTCAATATAGATTTCTTCCAACATTATATACTCACATCAAACGGTCACTAGAAAGATGACCCAACGGTCATTTATTGACAAACTTAACGATATTAATTGTTCTATTAAAGATTATTTCGAATCGATTTCATTGATGTTCATTTATGTTCCTTCTTATTTTATTACAAGTAGTACAATATAGTATATTTACAGTCCATCGGTATATTTTTGTATACACAACATAGAAAGAGATTTTGGATTCCAACCTTGCCATGGGTATCATGACTTAGGAACACCCGATAGATGGGCAGCAGCATCTATCAGCTCAAGGTTACTTGCGGATTGCTTATCTTTTGCGATAACCAATCCGCCTGCGGAGCGTGGTAATTATAGCAATATCCTACACCGAACCTGGTTAGCCCTAAACTCGAAGACAAGGTTTTTGTTCAGCTGAGGACGGCTGTTAAAGTTGAAGAATAGATATTTTATACTTTTTCTTAAATAAAGTTAATTCTGGCAAAAAGAGAAAAGAAGAAATTCATATGTTTCATCTAATATAAATAAGCCTGTTAACTATATGTTCAATTAGCGTTATATGGCCAATAACAATTTTATTTATAGGTAAAATCATGAATTATGTTAATTAGTCCATATTTCAAGTCCTTCGTTCCTTTATTCTTCTAAAGTAAAAGTCTTGGTACAACGTCTTACTTTCAAGCACTATTATATTAAAAGTATAGGACGCGTGCGCGCATCGTGTGCGGCCACTATCTAGCGAGCTATCATGACGACGCCGTTACTGTCAGCCAACACGATAGTCGAAGCTCAGGGCTAAGAAAAAGAAGTAGAAGGGACACGCTAGAGGTAAATTACTGCCTACATTGTTGTTCAAATATCAATTAAGCCGCAATACAAGAAATGAATCGAGCTAGCCTGGTGAATTTCTTGTCTTGTCTAACTAGTGCCTACAAAGCCAAAATGTTATTGATATTAATATTTATTTTCTAAGAACTTCCGAGGTATCAGATGAAACTAAAATACTCATTACTTATCAAATAAAACCAGCAGACCACTAAACGTAACAAAAATGAACTAATTACTAAAACTAACCTCATAGGAAAACTGGTTGAGAAAGAAATTGTTTCGATGAGGCAGCTGTATTCACCATTCGTTGAATTCAGACACGAACATTAAATGCAAGCTTAATAAATAAATAGGTAAATAAACAGACTTCCTAAGTAGACCTGACGAAGTTCCAAACGACGAAGTATGAAATTTATGAACGTAAACGTAAATAATTCCAATATTACCGAAATCTTCAGCCAAAGAAAAAGTTATGTAAGAAGTAATAATAGATAAAATAGAGAGAGGAAAGTAGATTTTAAAGAAGAGACAAGATAAAATTCTTGTACTGTATCCATTCTGATCTTACTTACTCTACATAACGTACGAGCACTTAACGTTGAAGCTCGAACACAAATACGGTTCGCAATCAAAATTGTCACCGTTAATTCGCATAGCTGCGATAACACTCTTGTATCTGCTATTAAAATAAATAAAATTACATACATTTAAATGCTTACTTAAATCACAAGTTGCATATGTATGTTCAATGTAAGTAAAATACAACTTTGTGTGGAAATTATAGAGGCGATTTTCGTCTGTGTTTTATTTAGTGAGTAATATAGCAATGGTATTCATTTTTCGTGTCTTGTTGTGACGCAACTATTCGTATTATTAATGATGTAAGTATGATTGTTTTGTGTGGGTTTCCAAAATATAGGTAACGGGAGAATTTATGGCCAGCTATTAAACATATACAAAACTGAAAATCATAGGAAGAACAACATTGTGTACTTTACACAATAAACATAATTTGAATCACTAACAAGCTACGAAACTCAAAAAAAACTTTACATATAAACAATTTATAGATATCTCTAAAATAGTAAAGTCAATGTAAATGAACGCACTAAAGTTACGTTTAATGTAATGTTATCATTCGACATCATTAATAACTCATTACAAGTCTCAAAGGTCACAGACAACTAAATTCTGTGCTCTAATACAAACGTGCGCCTAACGTTTCAATACCTAACTTCTCCAATACAATTCATTGTCTTAAAAACCTAAGAAAAACTCCGAACAAAGATAAACCTTAAGCCGTGTTTAAAATACGAAACGTTGGGAACTCACGTACTCTCACCATTGTCAAAACACCTTATATAATTTAAGAACGATACTTTTTTTTCTACAGCAAAGAGCGTGTGTGGTCGCGAATAAAAACGGCAACTAAATACGGGATAATGCACTCGAAACCACAAAAGCAAATATTTTTCAAACACCTCGAAGATGTTAGTGTAATCCTTTGTGGCTGTGTAATTTTGGTATCGTTGACAATGCTTGAAAAAAAAAGATGACACTTTGTTTGACGCAGCGGGATTTCCGATCACTATGTAATTTGTGAATAATTTACAGCTATAAAGGCGGGGAGATGCGCTACATTATTATGTTGTCACCGTGGTTAATGGAAAGGCGCATTTACGAGTACGTTGGATTTGTTTTGTTGGTGCGTTCTTGATCTTTGACGTTGTTTAATACTTATAATAGTTTCATTTTGTTGCGCCTGATAGCTCCATAGGTTGGATTACTTGTTTAAATAGATGAAGGGTATCAAAGACGACAATGTTGAGGACCTCTTTTATTAAACGAGGAAAATATTTGTTAAAAAACATTGAAAATTTTCTACAAAATGACTTCGTATTATGTTTTAGGTAACTATGAGAGCTATCCTAAGGCTATCATTGTTTACCCGAAATAGGTAACTTTAACTTATTTTATACAAATTACATATCTTATGATATTGACAAACACTCCCTAAATCAGGTCACGGTCAGACCCTCAATTCGAGCATCAGTTCTTAATTAGAACATATTCAAATTAACGAAATCCACCAATCAAATAGCAAGAAATCCGCGACGAATTATTTAAATTTCGAATCCAAGTAATGACGTAATATACGACTCGACAGCGATCGTTGGTACAGAAACAAGATACGACTCGAAACGCATACAATTTGTTACCTTTTTAACACGTCATCTATTCCCAAAATCTGACAAAAAAAGGAAGACATGTGGGCCATTATAAACGTGTTTTGTGTTTAAGAAAAGAATCGAGCTTTATGTCATTTTGATACACTCTTAAGGGTCTTTGTGTAGGTTTGAATCGGATAGTCTTTTAATTCGTGTGAATTGCGTTGCATCGATTTGGTGTTGAATTGAAACGATTTTTCTAGCTCAGTAGTCGTCTTTTGTTGCTAATGGCTGCATTTCGTCTTGCTTTTTACATTTACCTTTATAATTACTATTTCAACATATTTTATAGGGTATTGTTCTGTACGCATCTGTTCTTTAATTTAGATAAAAGATAACTATTTAACAGATTAGGTGGAAAATGTGTCTGATTATTAAAATGCGTCCATTTAAAACTGCTTTTTTTCTACCACTCTATATTTTATTTTTTCTAGGCAATATAAAATATAATACATAGTATCTATTTCTGAATTTATTAATAAATTCTATTATTTATTCTATGTTTAAACAGGGCAGAATGAATACTACAGTACGTTAAAACAAGGGTATGTAGATACTAATTATATTTGAACTTATCATAAAATTATACTATTATCTAATACAGTGCTAACTTACCTACCATCAATTTATTTATTGTGCAGCCGCCTAACGTATAATATAAACATTTTTAAAAGGTTCCCGTCGCGTTAGACTGTTTAAAAAAATAGATAAGATTAGGTTTTGTAACACAAATGGCAAGGAGGAAACAAAATTATTAAAGCGATTAAATTAGTGCATCGTTCTGCAATCCCTCCTCTACCGAACGCATTGAGTCGACGGCAGCAAAAGCATTGAGGCTAACTACGCATGTCCACCTAAAATAGGACATTCTAGACATTCCAGACATTACTACATACCTATTCGTTTGCAGTTTGTTACAAACCTATTGGTTATAGTCAAGTAATCTCGCTAACCATCACACGAGTCAGGTCTTAGATTAGATATATATATTTTGGGTAGATATATAAAGTAAAATTGGGAATAAAGTAGTTCAAGTTTACTGCCGCTTAGTTATAATAATAATAATAACTCTTTATTTCAAGCAAGTATTGGGTGCATGCTATATGGAAGCTCTGTCTCCTGAACTAGGCTATTGACTTGTATCTCAGGAGACAGGACTTTCCTAGGTTACATTAATCATATTTAAATAGGTGGTACAAAGATAATTTAAATGAAATTATACAATAACTAAGAAAAAGAAACAAATATACTACAATAACTAACAAAATGGAAAAATAAAAATAGTGATTAAACCAAAAATAAATAAAAATAATAATATACCTTTTCTAGCCGAGGTCACTGAGGGATATTGCCATAATCGTCACCACGGTGGGTAGGTGGGTTGGTGATCGCAGTAAGATGGTAAGAAACCTTGACCTTGAGCAACCATCAGCTGTAAGTCTTAGTCGCATCTTACTACACCTATGGGAAGAAATGGCCTGAAATCATGGTTTAATTAGAATTATAATCAAACTAGCTTCCCACGCGCGGTTTCACCCGCGTAACTCACGTTCCCGTGGGAACTTCATACTTAAATATTGCCTCTGTCATATGTGGATAGTGTAGCTTTCTAACGGTGAAAGAATTTTTCAAATCGGTCCTGTAGTTTCGGAGCCTATTCAATACAAACAAATAATCAAATCTTTCATCTTTAGTATAGATAAATAATAATTAACGTGCAGTGGTGTTGTACTACATTGTGAGATGTGACATAAGTCAGTCAATACTTTTTACATAGTTTTCGTAAGTCCAGTGTTGTTATTGTTGTTATCACTAAACGTAAAAGATCCCTCATAGAAAACCACGTTATTATTTTATTAAACTTAAGCGATTGGGTACGGCACTTTAATGGTGTTAAACCAATTCGTTCTTAGGCAATATTGGTAATAATATTTGAATAAACTACTAAGTTATGGGTTTACTTAAACTGCTTTCACATTGGCCATTGACGCAGTCAGGGGCATTGCATGTGTATTAAAAATGAAGTCATATAGGTAATATCACATTAAATATTCTATCACATAGCGCCATCTATAAAGTTGTATGAGAACTTATTTAATATAATATAAAAATCGACTTTCACGTTTTAGTAAAGTCGATGTATACGATTATTTTTGTCATTTTTATGATGTAAAATTTTATGGCGATCAGTATAGAGGTCTAGTTTTGAATATAAGAATGCTTCAAATTGATCTTATAAGATATTATAAGTCAAATTTTATCCTAATTTAGAGATATGACTGTGACTGTGCGAGATTGCACAACCTTTGTAATGTGTGGTCAATATTTTTTATCCTTTTTATTCAGGGCCGGATTTAGAAGTCCGGAGGCCCCGGGGCACCAAAAGAGAAGGCCACAAATTCGTATACCTCTAAGTGTGTAGAAAATTTGAAGTATGTACCTACTTTTCAGGACGACTATATTAAACTGATTGTCTAATTTAAGTGAACCAATATATATGTATAACCGTTATTACAATATTTAAGAAATATAACATTAATCATGATTCTACAAAGTACTGTATGTGAAGGTACAACACCGAAAAAAAGAATAAAAGAAAAATTGTAGAGTTTACTCATCAGAATTTGAAAGATTTTAAATCTCTATTGTGGGGGCCCCTCTGTTGTGGAGGCCCTGGGGCAGTTGCCCTGGATGCCCTCCCTTAAATCCGGCCTTGTTTTTAATTGTCACTTTTGAATGATATATTTTTGTTAAACTTATGTATCTATGAGGTAGGTATAACAGCGTTATATTGATACGGTCCTTAATATAGACTTTAAAAGACTAACTATTTTTTTCATGATATTTTTTAAGACTTCGTTCATTTAAGCCGTAATAAGAGTTAAACCCCTATAGTAAAGTAAGATTAGTCAATTTTATCATCCTTTGAGACACTAGGTATTAGTTTATATTTCTCGTACCTATTATATGTCTAACCTAGTTATTATGATACCAATTTAGACTCAAATCTTTCGACTTTCACTCGACTAATAAAATAATTGAAAAGACAAACCTCTGCCATTTCATTGACCAATAGTTAGTAAAAGTAACACAAATTTCGACATGGGTGTATCACCTATGATAACCTTACAGACAGAGATAAGTGGTGAGTAGTGACACGACCGACATGCTGTCTCCGAGATAGGACAACCAACAACAAGATTCCCAACAACCAGTTCGGAATTGGTATCTTGTAATGTCTTACTGTCTGTCTTAGTTCTAATATTTTTCATGGTGGTACCAATTTCATTTTTCTAAATTATAGAAAAAAAAAATGGTAGTTATCTCAGGTAATTTTATAAACATATTTTTAACCTATTTTGTACTTCATTTAAGACATGTGGGTTTCCGCGACTCGTCATTTCAATTCATCTGTGCACCAAGCTCTGTTTTTTTCTGACGGACATATGTACTTAGTCATGCGGCTTTTGCTACGTCACGGGGCATAACGGTTAGTAGAGCTCCAGGCTTTATAAATCGTTAAAAACTATAAACTAAGCAACCTGCGCAAGAGGGCCTCGGCTCAGGGTGGTCGCTGACAGCATTGAAGAATGATGACTTGAGATTCTTAGGAGAATTCTGTGCAACTGTCGCTCTACTTTATAGTTTGCGCGCCTCTCGGGCTTTGGGGTCTACGATGACATAGGAAGACCAGCACTATGTGTAGATCAAACTAATGTATAAGCTGGTAAAATCTTACCAGCTGATACATAAGTTTGATCTACACCCGAGAGTCCCGCGCACAGATGAGTCTTATCATCTGTGCGCGCACTTTACTTTTCAGTCACATATCTTAACTGATAAAGTAGTAATATGTAGTAAGTTATTTATCGATTGAGTGAGACAGAAAGTATTCCTATATTTAAATAAAGAATAAGAGAGTATGAAATAAAATTCAATAGATATAAAATTCATCTGTTTAATTACATTCGACATAAAATTAACTTAAATCACGAATACTAGTAATTAATAATAGTTCCAAGAATAGGGCACAATAATAATTCAATATCGGAAGACAATACTTTACACATCTTTATATACATACAACATAATTCTTTTTACAATAATAAACTTATAAAGGTGGACGGAATGCACAAAGGTGACCTAACTTATAATCTATATGTACAATTAAAATGAGATCAGAAAATATACAAGATTTAAAGAAAAACTATTATTAAATAATACTACAACCCAAACGTAAAGCATATTGCTAGTATTATCCATTATACCCTAATTGCCACTAAAATAAGATTTACCAAAATTTTACGATAAATTAGAAATGTTTAAAGAAATATAATAGTCCAATAACTCAACACATGATTCTAAGAACATTCTTTACTTAATCAATAAGACACGTGTGGCGTAATAAGGACCAAGGCTTAATACTATAAAAGGCACCGTTTTAGGAGTAAAAATCAGTCTTTTCGCGTTTACCGCTTAGAAACTCTACTAGTTTTCATCTTCAGTATCTAAATTATCAATAGGAAAGTTTGGATTGAGTAAAGGGCTCTTCCCGTTACTGCCGCAGGGAGAGGTGTTTACCGAAGCGATTCCAACAAGATTGTGGGTAAGACTATGGCGTCTCAAATCACAATTTCTTCTAAAAACTTTCCCACATGAAGAACAGTTGTAGGGTTTAATGTCTGTGTGAGTCAGTAGATGGGTCTTCAGATTTGACCTTTGGTTGAAACTTCGGCTACAAACAGGACATTTATGAGGGGACTCTTCCATGTGCAAAATTTTATGGACAGCTAGAGTTCTTGATTGGCAGAATCCTTTTCCGCATTCCAGGCATTTGAATGGTTTCTCCTTTGAATGGATGTATCTGTAAAAATATTTACGATTAGATAATTTGTCACGCACAACTGATTATTATGAGCGTGATACTCACAACAGGGTAATTGACAATCAATAAAATTTTAGTTACTGTCGATATTTTTTACCATATTAGTAAAATAATCATTATCAAATATAATAAAATCAAAAATACTACTCAAAATAAGATCTACGAGTAACTACTAACGTATTTAATACCTAATAAAAAGCTATATTTTTATTTTGCTTAATATTTATGAGGCATATCTATGATCAGTTTTGATGAACTATTTCTATACTCTATAGTTAAATATGAATTATAATGTAAATTGTACTATATAGGCGTAACTATTAAAAAATACAACCTTTGCAATAATAATATACCTAAATATCATTGCAATACGCATTGCTAACAATGGCAAAGCATTAAGATATATGCGTCCTATTAATGTAAAAAAGGCCTAAAAAAGTTAGAATCTATCTTGATTATTTATAAAACCCTAAATTTGAACAGCTATATTGATTGTTAACAAACAATGTTAACTGCTAACGCTTGTCTTTAAACTTTATTCGCTAATAGAATTTACCAAACAGACTATAAATTATTGAATATTATTGGATTTACACCCAGCAAGATCACTATATAATTAAAAAGACGTAAGTTTTGATTACAGTAAAATATAGTGTATATTTCTCACAAATGTTGATAGCAACTGATTTGTAATTAAATCTAACTATACAACGTATAATTAACACATGGAATAACGTGTAATCAATAATAACATAACACAGTACGATGAACCAGCGATCCAGTGAACAATTCAAGAAAATTATCTCCGTATCGTAAAACAAATAACTGCAGGCATCAAAATTATGAGCCGTTCAAAATAACTTAATGCATACATGCATTAAGTTTGGGAATTGGGAATGAAAATGTTGGGATTAGTCAAATCAGAGTCGATAAAGTTGAGATATAAAACGATGAATGAAATATTAATTTCAATATTAAAACATGCGATGATAATAGTGATTAAGACGATGCCAGCTCGCGTTCAACCAGCCGTACTGTGATACCGGCGCAAGCGCCGCATTAGGCCTAACTTGAACCAACGCGACAACATTGATTAATTAATTCCACATTATGGTCCGTTGATCTATAAAATGTTCAATCTGTACTCTAATATATGATATGAAATTAACGATACATCGTTTATAAATATAAAATAATTATTGCAAAATCAACGGTTAAATTATTAAACAAGCTACAAATTAATTTATGTCGATTATCCTTTCAATCTACAGAAAAAATCTTAACAACTCGAACTTCAAACTTGATTTTGTATGCGGTGGATATTTACTAAAGTTTTTTTTGTCATCCATATTAATCCTCACGTCAGGATCACCACGTGCTTTGTTAAAACCCGTCGAAGGCCCGCTTCGGTCCATTATAATGTATCGTGTCAACGGACATCGATTGAACATCGACAGGCCGGCCCGGACTGAGCTCGGGTTAACCCTCCGGCGTCTTCACCAAATTTATTTTATTGCCACAGAGATACGGTGATTTGGGAGGAAATCGCCGAGAGACAGGTGTAAAAATTCAACACCTTTAGTTCTTTTTGGGTGGGGATCTCGACGAGATAAGTGTAGAAATAGATTGAGAGCGGTTGTTATTATCATATTCATTGTGTTTGACACCGTCATGTTTGGAATTCGAACATTCATAATGGTCACTTACATCTTATTTGAGTGTAGTGTGGATACGTTGTATAAAATAATAAATATTTTGATATGAAAAAAGATATGCTCAAAGATTTATAAGGAATGCAAAGGAGTCGGAAAGAAAACAAAATGAAAAGCCAAAATTAAAACATCGTCTCGTGGGATTAGCGGCGGTTTTTTGAAATAATTTACGAGCGTGACGAAAGAGTTGTCGATACCATCTGCTCGGTCCATACTTAACCTTTTTTGTTTTAAGATATTTTTATTCGTTCCTCACCATTATTCAAAAGTTTCTCAATAACGATTCGCGTTGCGTTGAAACCAAACGACTAAAATATTTTATTGGTATCGAAAAATGAGAATTGTGGACCTTTAAGATTCCTGGACACGGCTATAAGATTATTTTATCTTATTTGAAAGCTACTCCACGGGATACTTCTGAGGTAGAAAAATAATTGAATTTCATTTGACATGCCATAACTATGAATTTGCATATAAACAAAGACATTTCTTAGAACGAAATGTATAATAAAGTTTAACGTAATATAAGAGATTTTCTTGATTTACTTAGACTTCATTTATTTTTAATTCGTTATTGAGTCTTTCCAATATAATGGAATCTAATGAATGTTATGTGTAATAACATTTGCCTGCAGTTTACAGTCAGTCGTAATAGACTAATAGAACAATATTGTTATTAATGATGTAGAAGATAAGTGAATATAATATTACCTGTGGTCTCTGAGGTGGTCTTGCCGTCGGAAAGCTTTTCCACAGATGTCACAGGAGTATGGCCGTTCGTCTGTATGTGTCCTTTCGTGTATAAGTAAATTATATGATTTTGTGAATTGTCTGTTACAGAATTTGCAAATGAACTGTTTCTTCGTTCTAGGTCCACTTCCGCCAGTTTTCTGTTTGTTTGATACATTACTCCCAGTTGAAGAAGTTGAACTGTTTGTTGATTTTGAAGAATTTGATGCTTGTGGTGACAGCGGAGCTTGTGAAGGACTTCCATTCATTTGTTGTTGATACATTGCATTCATCAAAAGACTAGGGTATCCGTTATCTAGGTTTTGGGATGAACTGTATCCATAACCCTTTGATGATGATTCTAAGTGTTGTTCTAATGTAAATTCATCTTCATTATCTAATAATGCTAAGTCTTCCTCTACCTCTTCAGATAAATCCACATCTTCAGCAGCTATGGCGTCCGATAACGGGTATTCTTCGGGTGTCTTCGGAGAAAATTCTTTCGATGCATCTGACACATCTATTTCACAAATTTTTGCACTTGCCGTCGCTATCCTTAAAATGTCTTGTTTTGAAGTTGAACTACTTTCCGATGTATTAGGCTGATTGGTATTATTAACGGTGGACACAGATGTTAGGCGTTGTAATGTCAAGTATGATTCTAAGGCTTGCAGATTTAAAGCGGCAGCAGCCGCGGAATTTGAAGGCAATAGTGCTGCTTGCTGCAAGGAATTCATCATTGCATTTTGAAGTGATAGTACTACTCCTTGTAGTGATCTTTGAAGCATATTTTCTTGTAATAACGCGGCAGATGCAATAGATAAATTTATGTTTGTAGAGGAAGAGGTACTAGGGCTCTTACTTGTATTTGTTTTTGAATCCGAGATCGGTGATGGTGGATCAGCTGCTAACAAACCACTCATGTCCGTAGTTTTTGTGTCCTGTATCTGCAAGTTGTTTTTCAGTTTGATGATTGCGCTTTCCAAGGAGTTCAACGTAGATTTGCTAGATCTCGACGAACTTTGTTCTTGCATCGTGGAACTTTGTTTAATATAATTGCATCAGCGTAGGCTTCCACTGGTAATGTGTACACGTGTTGTATGGGGGGCGCGGCGGGGGAGGGACTCGCGTGCGCGTGCGCTGTCCGTGGACACGCTCCGTGATGCGGCGTGCGTGGCGGCTCTGAGGCGCGGCGCGACTGAGCCGCCGGGCAGCCGGCGACCGCTCCGCCCCCACCTCGTCCCGCGCCTGTCTTCCCGCTTTACAAAAGCTCTCTATTTTAGGCAACTCTTTGTACGCAGTAATGGTCACCTCACGCTGCCCTAACGACAGACACGTTCATGAGAAAACGTTGCGCCAGATTTGTTGTAACCCCTTTCAAGTGTAATGAGATTCTGAATGGAATCGTTCGGGCTATGGGAAAACAATGTAATGCAGCGATCGCTTCGCTTGTTTTGTCAGTGGGTCACGTGCATTGGTAAAAGGGATAATTGAGTGAAGTGCCGTTCTATATGGACGGGTAAATATCACCTGTACCTACCTTTAATAATTGATATAATAATTGCAATTCACAATCATTATACCAATTATTAATAACCATGGTTAATGTTTGGCGAATATAAACTGATCGCCAATTTTAATTTTATAATTATTAGGTAAATTAAAGTAATTAAACTATAAGAATAAAAAAATAGGACATAGATAACTGTGTAATAAAATTACTTTATAAGACGTCTACGTACTTCTATCATTATTTTAATTCGCATCAAATTAACGAAGTGAACATGAATCACCTTTGTTAATAAAACTCTCAGTTAAATTAGAGTCCTTATAGAAATTGCGATGAAAAACAAAGCACCTACATACATAATTTGATGTATTACATACACTCGATGGATTTGTGTAACTCATTCTATAATTATTACTGCTTTGAATTAGCTATATATTCATCGCAAGAGTATAATATTATCTTATGAGAAACATTTATAGCCTAACTAATAAATTATATTTATCAGACTTTTAAGCTTCACCATATAATTAAGCGCTTAAAGTTGGTCAAAGACATAATTAGTGTTTTCGTACATTAGTGCTTGATGTGTTTAAGCATTAAAGTCATTTGTCGCATTAAGTTTGCGTCCGTTAAGAGCTTTGATAATATTTATAGTTGGTGTTAAAGATTTGTTTTTTATATCAATGATTAATGGTCTATAAAGTTTATGTAGTTGAGTACCTTTCTTGATTTGCATTTATTATAAAAGTTGGAATTGAATTTTATTGAGATTACAAACATAAATGCTGTATATACCTATGCGAGAAGGTATGTGGTTCGCTATGTGATAACGTTAAAACATGTCATATAAATGTAAATGCACGTGCTGCTACCATAATTTTTTGACCTCAAGCATATTCGTGAGGTCTAACCCAGTAATGCTTAGTAAGAGTATAAAAAAACAGACGAACGAGAACGAAAATATATAAATAAGAATTGTACAACATACCTACTTCTATTCCGGCCGAGTGCGTCGGGAATTGTGAAAATTTCTTAGCCATCTTGTAATAAGGTAATAATGATAAGGATTGCTGGATTTGAATGTGAAAAATATGAACTGTATTTCTTGTTGAAACGTTTCAACATCCTAAACCGAATTGTAAAATACTGTCCGACTCCGAGCGATGCGAAATGGTCGGTCGGTGTCAATCATATTTAAGTCTTAGTTGATATTTTATGATAGATTTAACCTTTATTACGTAGGAAGAGGTAAAATTGCGTTTATGGCCCTATAACACACTTGGTATGACCTATCTGAAAAAAAAAAATGGTTTGTTGCGGCAGTTGTCTTCACAATATAATGTTAGTAGGTATCTTTTTTAAGAGGACTAATCCCACCCACATTCTCTCCACTGCAACTCCTGCAAGCCAGGATCAACAGTGGCACACACTGGTAACGGCAATGAGCACCGAGGCTCACCAAGTCCCGGGAAAAAGTTAAACTGCCTTGGGACCCGCAACGAATTTAATCAGAAAGAGATTAGGAGGAGTAAGAAAGACATATGTTTTCACTTCCCTTCCCATAACAAATGTTAGTAGGTACTTATATATACCCTCTCTACTAATTTAATGGTTCTTAATTCTTTAGCTGCTTGATATGGTAGCTATAAGCTAAGAAAAACGGGCTCCTGTAGATACTTGCTATGTAATTAAGATTAAAGTTAAAAGTTGAAGAACCTGTTTAATTGTACGTTATTATTCTACTCTTATTTAAAGTAATATTTCTCTCCATTGAGTAGTCATTGTAATCACCTGAGCTTCTATGAACTTTTAACAGAATTTTAAGTTTCTGAGGAGTAAGTTGGACACTAGCGTCTGAAATAAAACAATACCTATTTCTTTCTAGTTCTGATTGATTGTGGAACTATCTGTCTTACCAGGAAATACAATCCTATCATTTAAATTTAATTTAATTGAATACGAGAATATTTCTACTAATTATAATTATATATATTGTGAACAACTCACATTAGCATTTTTATGCATCGTGACCATAGATTTTAGACGAATTAATGAACCAATATACTGGGTCTATTGCCTAAACCTACGTCAAAGTATAATTTAATAATTGTGTAGATTGTTAATAGGTATCTTCTTTTATAAACGTACTTAATTGTTGTTCTAATTCAATTATTTGGTTTTTCCAATGTTTAATCATTTTAATTTGCTATTTTGATCACAACATATTTTATTTTCAGTGCTTTTTTGGCCTGGATTCATGGATTTAGATTCACTAATTAGTCTTAAAAATATAGGTTTATATTTTCTTCGAATCCTGTAATTTATGTATGTATCTTACATACAGGTATTCTGTCAAACCAAAAAACATTTCAGATGATTTAATGTAAACCTTCTTAATTTGATAAAATCTGAGTTTATAATGATACTTAACATGTCAATGTACATTGTACCTACATGTCCAAAAATGGTCTCTATTTACCAAACAACTACACATTAGATAGTTGGTACAATGTTGCCTATTTTCAAAGCACCAATTTCAAAACAACGGACAATACTATCGAGAATCGTCATGGGCACTTGGCAGAAACAAAGGCCCATGCTCCAATAGAGCGTGGCATTGAACAATTGACATGAGAAAATCCTAAGTACTGATTATTGCAAAAACGTTTGTTGAATTTTAGACTTGATGTATTTAACAGGTAATTTCTATGCACCCTATTTCTATTCACTGATTTTGGAAGGCGATGGTAAGGGAAAAAGTTCATGAATAGTTTTCTCTAACTTGCCACGTAGCCAATAATCAGACTGACAGATAATCAGACGTAGAATAATTCTAGTAATTCATGAATGAAAAAATGAATGTACCAATTTAGACGAATCGAGAATTCAAGAAATAATTACATAATATGCTATCTTTGAATCGTTAAAATAGTAAATAAAATGAAACTTAAAAAATGTTCATGTCCATAAACAGTCACATAAAGTCTTGTTTGTTTCTATAGAATAGTAAAAGAAAAAACAAAATAAGTAAAATTAAATAAATTAAAATATTCCACACGAGTAGCTACATTTTAGTGTCACGAAGAAGAAGATGTTAATGTTAAAGATTATCCGGTTCATAAGAAATCGCGGAGCAGACACCCATCAAGATAATTTTGATAAAAATCTGCACAACGCTTGTCAAAAACAGTATTATATGAAGAGTAAAACATGTGAAGTAATAATGACTTGGAAATAAAAACGGTACAATGTTCATTGAAATATTTTGTTCAGTATTAGGTATGTATGGCTATTATTATTTTAAACAAGTGATTTTCAAACCTTGTTCGTTCACAATAAAATAAAAGAATTATCCCTAGATTATGGCCGCCAAAAATTGTATTATATTTTTTTTTTTTTAATAAATTCACCGTTTTCCATTCTTAATATTCTAAAGTAAGGAATTTAAGTGACCAATATTACTTTGTACATAGACTTCTGTAGTCAGATTATTGGATGGCAGAAAGCACCTTCAAAATCACATATGTAGAAACTAATAATAAAAAACGAAAGAACACAAAATTAAGTAAGGAATGGGTAGACATTTTTTACAACCAAGAACCAATTATCAATATCAGTTTTTCTCACATCTTCTTAGCTGATGGGATCTATAAAATTGGTCATTTTATTTTCGTTTGAATTCGCAATAGTTTCATTGTAATCAGTGTTGAGATTTCCTTGTTTCTTACCAATTAAACGCTTCCTTGTTTCTTTTACAGCAACTACAAGATAATCCAGTTCACGACACGACACGTGTCGTATACGTTAATTCGCGATAGTTGAGCACGAGTCGGTTCTCACGCCGCCGCCGCCCGGGGGCAGCGCGCGCGCACGACTCACTACAGATATAAAATTAATTTATCTATAAATAAATAATAAGTATTTGTTAACATTTATGTATATATATTTCAGTTAGATTTAAGCGAGGACTAAAGTAATATTACATATTTTAGCACGATTGTCCGTATTAAACTCATTTTTTTAAGTAATAGCTAGCCCGAAGTACTATTACTGTGTTTCACAAAAACACTGTGAAGGGCCAGTGCTAAAGTTTTTACATTTTATGGTACAGAGAGATTACGGACTAACTTTGATAGTTTCTTTTGCATTATCTAGCTAGAACTAATTTTGACATAGGTACTTTAAACAAAAGCAATAGGACTACCGCAGTCATCATCATTATATTGTAATTCAATTACGAACATAATATCTTAACAGTCTATGACAGCTTTAGACTATAACAATCTTTCACCTCCAACTCTAATACCATACGACGAAACGAAAGTTAATACCAACATAAAAATGTTTCGAACCGGGATATTACTCAATATCAATAACTTAATTTCCTGTGTCATCAATCTTTAGATTAGACTGATATCAGGTAAAGTTTATCACGGTTTTATTACCTTATATGTCATTCCTCCGAATCTAAAACAACGTGGTCACACTAGTTTATGTACTGTGGCTTTCTCCGTGCTATCTAGTGATTTACTGACTCGCCAAACGTGTCTGGGCTTTTCGGAGGGTTTTAGTCGGTTTAGGTTTCGTCTATAATTTATGGTGACCGATGTCTTACTATATTGTGGGTCAGTGTGTGAGATTGGCTTTCTTTCAGTAATTGTGATATTTTGTGAGTAAAATGTTTGATGTAATATTTTGTGACTAATGATGGCAGCATTGCAGCAGTGGGGACCATGGAGTCAAATGAGTTTATAAAAACTTTTTAGATTTAGATTTTAAATTTAGAGGATTTATAAACGAGTTAAAGTTAAAGTTTTTATAAACTCATTTGACTCCATGGTCCCCACTGCTGCAATGCTGCCATCATTAGTCACAAAATATTACATCAAACATTTTACTCACAAAATATCACAATTACTGAAAGAAAGCCAATCTCACACACTGACCCACAATATAGTAAGACATCGGTCACCATAAATTATAGACGAAACCTAAACCGACTAAAACCCTCCGAAAAGCCCAGACACGTTTGGCGAGTCAGTAAATCACTAGATAGCACGGAGAAAGCCACAGTACATAAACTAGTGTGACCACGTTGTTTTAGATTCGGAGGAATGACATATAAGGTAATAAAACCGTGATAAACTTTACCTGATATCAGTCTAATCTAAAATCTAAAAGTCTAAATCTAAAAAGCAACTTAGAAAAAACTTTGCAGCAGTTTTCGTTAATAGTAATACGGTACATTCCCAAAGTGCTGGTATTTACTTGGCACAGCAGATAAGCATTGCCATTCAACAGGCTGCCAGAGTTCTGGGAACGATTCTAAGTAGCATAGATTTAGTTAGTTTTTATTATTTCTTTTTGTTGCATGTGTGTTCAATAAATGGAAGTAACAAAACAATTTAAGCTCATAGCATTAATACGAGGTAGCTTTTCATTGAGCAATTACTGTTTTTATTACTATATTCTGAATTTCGATATTAATTTTTCATATAAGAAAAGAACATTGTAAAAGTTTGTTGCAAAAGCCTTTTGTAAATTTATTTGTGGATAATATAAATTAAAATGTAATCGTTTATTTCAACTTTGTTTTTTTTATAAAGAAGAAAATATTATGTTAATCTACAACCAAAGTAGACCTATATAAATATTAAATTTATCTACACTTTTCTTCACTTTACCAGAATAATAGGAACCTTAATGGGCATATTGCTATTAAACATAATGCCTATTAACATTCTCATTGACATCGCTATAATAGTTCAGAGTTGTTACATAAACATAAATTATTCTTAGGTCGTAGGTCAAGTAACATATAAGTTGCTCGCAGTTTGAAGGTGATAAAACGGTGTGGTTTTATTGAGACGAAATATTCTAGTAATAGGTACTTTCTTTAATGTTATTAGTTTAATAGGGGCTTGTAAAAGGGCGTTATTTTATACTATCGCATAAAATTGAAATGGTTTTTTAATATTGTTATTACAGTACTTAATACATAGAAATACACGTTGCTATATGTATAAAGTTTTTTCTTAATATTCTTACTTCATCGTACGCACTTTTAAACTGATACATTTGGTTATTGTACCTAATTGGTAAATCCATATAGTGAGCTTTCATATGTGTGTACCGCCATCGTATCCAGTAAAATGGCTGTTACTAACTATTCCTATTGTTTTGTAATGCATTACAAACAAATACATTTATATTTATTTTAATAAAAATCTTATATATAAAAAAGACTTTTCACTAAGACAAGGAAAAAGACTTCTTACTAATTTTGCAATAATAACAAACAAAATTCTTTGGTGTAATTACCTACCTTATATCTAGAACTTTAATACTGATTTTAGTGAATTTATTAATATATTTTTTAATATCCAATATTTTTAACATCGCATCGACGTTATTATAATATAGGATTATCAGATAAAGGTACTGTAATTTGTACCTTGTATTGTACCTGGATATACCGGTACAACGAGGTAATTATTGCGGTTCCTAACATTCGTACACAGTTAGGAATCACTTATATTTTTCAATGTGTATAAAATGATGTGGAATACGACACCTCGTCACTATATTTTTACATCTTTTTTATGGTCCGTGCTCATAAAATAGAAGTAACAAGTTAAATTGCTATAAGTAACGGTTTCCAGTGAGGTCAGAGAGTAAAAAGTTAAGTTACATTTTTCAAATAAAATATTTACTAGAATTTGATGACAACCTTAATGGCGTAGTGGTATAACTCATACTTAAGTTTCGAAGTTCGTAGGTTCGTTCCCCACACTTGATAAGAGATATTTGTGTTAATTCTAAGATTTATTTCTGGGTCTGGTTGGTTGAGAGACTATCCTCTGTGCCGCGGAAAGCACATTCAGCCGTTGGTCCTGATTGTGATAATTATATAAAATCATCTATAGCAGTTGTTTTTCAAGGAACGGCCAGCAGCGTTTCCCTGTGTATTATGACATAATACTGCGGTCACCAACCCGCTTCAAAAGCATATTTCACAGATTTTAGTCTGAAATGTTGTATTAAAAATAAATGTTGAAAAAAAAAACGAATAGGTACACTAATAAATCCTAAATAACAACAGTTTGCACAGGCACAAACATATTATTACCCAAACAAACTACATCTAAGAAGATTCTTAATGGTGATTAGACACTGTTTCTAATGTCATAAATGCTATGAAACTGGCGCAGTCTTTTCTTACTCGTATGTCTGCAATATTTCCTGCTTTAGCAAGTAAAATGTTCCACGCTGTATAATAATCATTATCATTCAAATCCAAAATTAACCGTTTAATCATAACAAGCCCACCATTATGGCCTACGAGCATGTTGTCTGATCGTCCTCTATGTGTGAAAGCATAGTGTTAAGATGGATTAAACTGTGGTTTAAGTCATAAACGAACAAATCATTTTATAACTTGCAAAACAATCGTATTAAGATAGAAATCGTTGAAGAAACTTATTTTTTAAACCAATTAATTGGGCTCTAGTTACTGGAGCTCTGCTCGCCTTTATGCCCGGTGATGTAAAAAAAGCCTCCTGACTAACTACATAATGTCCTATTGTCCATCCATAAAAAACACTTATTTAACGAATGTTGGAATAAAAGGCAGTTGAATGCGTTACAACAACATATAATAACGGCAACATGTAAACATTTGAAATGGTTCTCTTTTTCAAAATCTTAAAATAATAATATAGTGTCTAATGTTGTGCAATTACTAGGAAGTATAGTGAGTGACTCGTTCTTGACCGGTTTTTGTCCATTACATAACATAGTATTTTTCTTCTTAGATTTATTTAATAATTTCTCCTATGTTATTACGGAAGCATGGCTTCCGAAGGGTTGAAATACCTACATTACGCTTTTTGATTTTTTTTTCTTTTTTTCGGACTAGAGACTAATAGCGATGATTTTTTTTATTTTTAATTATTACTGTTACAGTAGTTAACATCTCAGTAGCCTAACGAATTTCGATGTAGCCTAACGAACTTTGATGTCGTTCGTTGTGACAATTATGTTTAAGAAAATCCTATACCTACCCAGAACGACCATAAACGAATAAAACATATGTTTTCGATGTACCTACTGTAGTAGGTATTGCAGTTGCCGATGCCTTTTGCAAAATATTAAAAGCTAGTGCCCTTGGAAAGCAATCCTGATTGAAGTAATTCTGTAAAGCCTGAGAAAAGCTGAAGAGCAATGAAATATGTTAACAATTTTAAAGTATTTTTCAATTTATAAGGAATATTCTACGTTAGTTCTCTTTACTTTGACCATACAGGGTTACACAACGCGTGGCGTGACCGCTAGAGTTACGCCCACGCTGCGCACGCGCGCAATTTGCATTGCGATACGATGACCACACTAAATCCCCGTACCCAATGGCTTTCGGAAAATTCATTCTCTTTCTGATTTTATGACTGAAGCCTTCAATGGGTTTTACATATTCTCAGTTTAAATTTGTAATGGCATCGAGTTTTATAATCAAAGTCGAAGTGCACTGATGGTTCAGTGGCGATGGATTGACTTCTGAGACTTGTCATTTTAAATTGGAACTTGACTCTTTCCATTTTGTTAACAGAGTTAACAAAATAATATTAGAAATATAATAAATACTTACAACTCAAGTAGCAGTTATTAAAACTAACTTACAGACATTTTTTTTCCGACGGATATATTAGTTAGCCACGAGGCTACTTCACCGAGCAGGGCTATTAAATGGTTTAAAAACTACAAAGTAAGCATCCTGCGCAAGAGTGTGTCCTCTGTGGCACTTGGACCTCGGCTCAAGGCGGTCGCTGACGAGGGGATTGAGGAATAATGATTCAGTTTTTAGGGGAGTTATATGATCGTGTTCTTATGTTTGGTACCTAATATGTGTTTTTTACACTGAAGAGTGTATCTTTTCATATCCTACTTCGGGTTCAATTCCCGCGCGGGACAATTATTAGTTTGAACCACATATAGTTGTTCAACAAGATAATAAGGGATGGTACACACCTTATGATGTGTAACATAAGGTGTGTTCGCGTTCCGACGTCGTGCTACTATGTCATACTGCGTCGTGCGAGAGCATCGCATACTATCACAAGTGACTTGAAAATATAATAACAATCCGCGATATAATGCTGCTCCTATAGTAACACTAGCTTTCCGCGCGCGGTTTCACCCGCGTAACTCCCGTTCCCGTAGAAACTTTATAATAATATATAGCCTATAACCTTCCTCGATAAATGAACTATCCAACACTGAAATAATTTTTGAAATTGGACCAGTAGTTCCTGAGATTAGCGCGTCCAAACGAACAAACAAATAAACAAACTCTGCAGCTTTATAATATAAAGTATAGATTTAATGGATAATGGTCATAACGGTTGACAACCTACAGAGGTTTTAATTAAGTAGTCGATTCGTTTCTTACATTGTATTGAACAAAACATATTTGTGTGAAAGTAAATATTTCTTCCAGAGTCTGGTTGGGTGTCACCTCCGTGCCTCGGAAAGCACGTAAAGCCGTGAGTCACAATTGGCATAGCACAATCTATTACAATTGTATAGCAAGTAATGGGCAACAGTTTACTCATTATATTGGGGAGCTGGTGATTTGTCGAACAGGCATTTTACGCATATCACAGACACCAGCTCCTCACATTGCTAAAAATGCTACTGCAGGTGAAGAGGTTGCAACTCTTCAGTAGCCTAAGTAACATTAAAAAGAAAAACCTAATTTACATTTTTTCCTGTCAATATTATAATTTCAATCATAAATCGTAACATAAAGCGGATGATGAACATGAAAGCGGAATTCATGTTAGGAGTTAAACTAGACAAAGATGACAATATAAAGAAAAGAAAATCTATCACATCATATTGCACTATGCCATGCAATGCCTTGTTGTATATTTGTAATGGCCCTTGGAACTTAATAGTTAAGTTACCTCCATTAGACCTTGAATAGAACCTAATGGATTTAATATTTCTCCAGCTCTTTGCTAAAACGGTATAAGTGAAATGTCTCTTAGCCTGTCCACAGATAATATACTTACTCTTTGTAATAAATATTTTATTTAGTGCTTGTGCGTGACTTCACAATCGATGTGTTTATTTGTTAGACATATTGTACGTTTGTTTTACATGACATCAGTATATTTTTAGTTATGTATTTTATATATAACTGCAAATTATATTATAAAGCTCAAGAGCATAATAATAGGATAAAGTTGAAGAGTTTGTTTTCTTGCTTAAACGGTAATCTCAAAAATTGGTCCGATTAAAAAATATATTTCAGTTTAGATAGCCCATTTATTGAAAAAGGTTAATATTTAATTATGCGCGCGAAAGCTAGTTTGTTAATAAGAAATGCAGGTGACAATTAATGGTTTAATATTGTGACTTGTTGCGTGCGTTTGTAATTTTAAGTTAAGATTTTTATTTTTATTTTAGATAATCTTTTAACTTCGATGTCGTTTCTAAGATCAGTAGCTCTAGTTCTTTATTGACTAATTTTCAACCAATAAGTATTTTTTTATGAATAAATTCACTCTTTGAACTGAGAACATTAATCCGACTCAAGTGTTGCAGTTCAAAAACATTTGTAATATTATCAAAGGTCTCCAGTTTTGGATCGCCGCTCGACCTCCGACCTGTATGCGCTTAAATTATTGCACACAACCGGTTCCTACATATTCGGAGTCCCTCAGTACTTAAACTCAAGTTTTAACTGCTATCCTATTCTTTCTTACTAAAACAGAAAGAGACGCAACATTTAAATACGTTTGGATTTGAAAGATCCGCTTAGTAACATCGAAAGCGATTTGGTTGTGAAATCGTTGGTGCTCTTTCGAGTTAAGTTTGATGGCAATTAAAGGTTGTATTAATGGGCAGTAAAAATGTTTGATTTAACCTGGTAGTGTTTAACTATTCAATTAATAAAATCCCTAGTTTGTTTCAATTGTTAGTACTTTTGTTGGTATTATTGCAAAAAATAAAATGAATTATTTTTCTACCTAATACACAGAATTCTTATATCTACTTATATAAGAATAAGCGATGCAAAATAGTTTTGTTGTAAAAATAGAGAGTCCAAACACTAATTATTAATTTGTAAATATACCTTCTATTGACAAATTACTTTCTTATAGCTTAGGTAAGTCAATTAATCTGCCATAGATAGGAAAAAAAAAATATAGCTTTAAGTAAATTTTTACTTACTTTACTTCAGCTGGTAGAAAGTTATTGTTAAGTAGAAAACTATTGAGGAATTACGACTAGATTTTAGGGGAGCTTTGTGTAACTGTTGGCTCTACTTTACAATTTGCGGACGTCTCGGACTTCGGGTCTACGAGAGCGTCGGAATGTAATTGTATTGCTACGAACGATTTTGTCCACGGTATTTGTTCGTTAGTGGCATCTTTCACTCACCACTCGCTGGCTCGTGCGAACAATTTTTTGTTTTTATATTAATATTTTGATGAAAAGGGCCTTTCGATGTTCGTGGCTCGTGGTCATCATATTGAATTATCGCTCGTGCTTGCACTTTTTCATAATAAAATATTAAAATCCTATTTGTCTTTTTTTCTTTTTCTGTTTGAATAAGGTGGAATACCTATTCAATTATTTTACTACTCACAATATAATATGCGATTAATACTATTATCGCTAAAGTTCACCTATATCTACCTATCAAAAATCTGTTTCTGCTTACTCAGATCGAAAACTACAACAAATAATAAATAATAGTGGCATTAAATATCCATAAAAGATACAAAACAATAAATGTTCTTAATAAAATTCCATGAATTTCTATAACTCTAATGTACTGGTAATAACCAGGTTAATGTGAAATCGGATCTAAGCTAGACGTGCCTCAACCGCATTAAAAGTTGTAGGTACATTCAATTAACTCTTTCAACCGATACAATTGTACAATCGATTAGATTTCAAAACGCAATCGTAAAGGAACAATGATCGCTAAATTCCTTGAATCCAAGTCACTCAAGGGTATATGTGACCTAAACTCGTCATGGCTCTAACGTTTTATGGCAGTCCAGTGTTTTACGATTGTCACATTTAATTATTTCATTGCCGGCAATTAAAGTTTAGTGGAAGCGATTTTTTATGTTTTACAGCTGCATTTGAGTAAATAAAAGCTTAAATCTCTATATTTTTTATACCACACACAGTTAGGGATTAGGGCTGTTATAGATTTTTGAATAATTATCGAGTTTTACATTGTCAGAAAAAGGTAATTTTGTCATTGAAGCTAAAAAATAAACTATGCCATTCTTAAAGTAGGCAAACAAAGTTATTGCAGTGTTTACTGTAACTTACAATTAAGAATAATAATAATAAAATGAATTGCAATCTTTTGAAAATGAGATTTAAGTCAAATTGGTATAATTTTGAATAATTTTTTTTCCACATTCATTAAGCTTGTAGTAACTTATTAAATTATTCTAATATTTTTAACGATATGTATCAGCTAGTATTAAATATTACTTTCAGTTTTACCTTAATAAATTAATGAAACAAAATATGTGTAACAATTATTTAGAACAGTCATTAAAGGTTGCATTTAATTTATAACCTTAATTAATGCAAGCTCAACGATTCTGAATAGTTTATTATCATCACACAATTCACAGTGCAACCCGTTTATCTGATCCCGTTGTATAAATATGTAAGGTATACATAAATATTTGCGTACACTTGTAACTGCCTTCTTATACGAAACATACATTTTATCGTTGTCTACATAAATAATGTTTCAATTAAAACCTATCGCACTATCGACAAACAAGGCCACATTTCATCGACAATCAGACAACGTCAAAACAACACAATAATTCTTACCAGATCGCCCATAAAATGTTCGGTTCGTAAATTTTACAGAAGCACGTGCGTTCGGTATCTGTACTTATATCGACACTTTTTACCGGCAGGTCTAAATTTTATCGATATCTTTTCGGTTTTTGAGATTTATTGACAACACTAACGTGCAATGCTTTTTCGCGATTTATTATTATGAGCATTAACAAAAATGATTTGACTTTGATCGCTTTAATTAGTAATTTATAGCTACGACAGATAAAACTAATTGGAAGTGTTTAGTAATCGGAAACCATTAAGATACAAATTTGGTCCGGAGAAGAATCTCATCCCATAAAAAATATAATGTTAATTATAGTGTGCTATACTTTGTTTCTGACACTTCTATACATATCTTCAGTATAATTATTTGGGTTTTCTTCAAGAATGTGTCGTTACAACTAGATTTTTAAAGCATACTGATAGGTAAATTACAATATGACTTCTATTAGATTGTGACTTAGGTAAATACAGCTAGCAAAATTCGGTATATACGTTTACACCAAATTAGGTTAGGTAAACCTGACCCTTCAGGTCTTACAAGGGAGGATGTTGCGTGGTATCATGTAAAGCATTGAAGAAGATTTTTTATTTTTTTATTTGTATCAATAAATATAGAGTATGCCTAGGGCTGACATTCATGTGATTAAAACAGTGCTGAATATGAAGATGGAAGAGGAGGCCAAAATAATGGATTGACGATGTGAAATAATAATATGACATGTGTATGAAAAGTGTGAGTATGGAAGTGATATTTAATAGGGAAAAATGGAAGAGGATGACACATTTCGCCGACCCCAAATAATAGGAGCGGGGCATGAAGATGATTATAATAAAATAAAAGGTATGAAATAAAATGTTTTTGGTGTCTATTATAGCGTATGCTATATTGCATCTTATTTCTAAAATATTTAACAAGACTCAAAGAAACGTATATGTATAAGACATAAACCGCAGGTTATATGCTATTGTAATGTATATTTTCATACTTATTTACTCATGTAGTTGGCAACATTATTCGCAATAATAAACGCCAAAGGTATATAATTTAAACGCGTGTAGTCTGTAGTCAGAAGCGTAGTATTATAATTGCTGCATTACAGAGTTCAGTTGAAACCAATCTAAGATTTATACTACATTGTTTCGCATAGATTAAAATACGATTTAGGGCCCTTTGCGCCGGAGGTGGGTTGTAGTTGTATAGAGTAGATGTTACCTCTCTAAGCATGAGCCTGGGTATCGTCCACAGCTGAACATGGGTCTCCCGGGGGGCCTTGCTATACTAACTTCGCATGGCGATGTCATGTTGTAATACGCAGGGAAGCGCTGCTGGCAATTCCCTAGTATAGGTTTGTTATTATTTAGATAATGTCATAACAATCGGAACTTCTTTTATAGCTAATAGCTTCCTTTTCGAAGCACGGAGAATAGTTTTGTAATGGAGCAACTTGATCCAATACTTATTCCGCTTTGGTGGCTATATATTATAGGCTTTGGAGGTTGTCTCTTAAATGTCATGCTACAATACATTATATATGCACTGAAGTATTGGGGTTATAACTTTATTAAGTTAACTGATATGATACTTGATTATCCGTCGAGAAATGCCTTGTTAATGAAAGCTTCACCTAGCCCCCGTTGCATTGAGACCTACCATTGCCAGCTGACAGTGGGAATATAGTATAATAAACCAACCACAATTATAAAATAAAGTAACATAAAAAATATGTTTTATTTCGAGTTATCTAAGCTGATTCAAAATTGATTCAAAAACTTACAGCATAAGTATTATTATTCCTATACAGGCTGGCGTAAGTATCTCGTCGGTAGATGTTCCATATTCAATTACTAAAAACATTTTTTTTAACAATTTAAATATAAAACAAATCAGTATTTTAGTTTCAGTTTTTATAACAGAATCAGAAGGTACTTAAAGAAGGTGAATCCGCGCATTCATTTCATTGTAATTCTACTTTCTACTAATTATCTCACTAACTTATGCAGGTTTTATAACACGTATTTACGATTTGACACGTCAATAAATTAATACTAAATGATTAAATCTTTATGTAGACCCAATAACTCAGCGATCAGTCAATAAATCAGCCCAATAAACATCATTTTACTGCTATATAATTCACACTGTGCACAAAAGCAATTACTTTTTTAAACATATTTCTACCTACTAATTACTTTTCCACTACAAGTCAAGCTACAAACCCTAGCTCAATAACTCCATCTCTCTGGTAGTATCCACTTATTTGTATCCCAGATCATTAATAACATCCCTGCTTGTCTGGCAACGCAATTACCAGTATCCGTTTTCGTGTAAATTGACACTGATACAAATTGCTCGGTATTAACCACTCTATATGACTCCCGTCGGTTGCTAAACCTTTACTGCGGAGTACGAATAAATAACTTGGTGTGCTAATCTAATTACTTAGCACAATGTCTTATTTGTGCTAAGTTTTTGTTGTGCTATTAAGTGCGGCTTCGTTCCGCATGTAAACAGGAAAGCGAGCCGATGGACCGATTTGTTAAAAGCGAAGCAATTCAAGCTTTCGTTTATTGATTTGTTTTATTGTAATGTTCGTTAATCGATTGGATTTGTGCCGTAATGTGGATGATTATTTTTATCATTGGTAGGTTGTACTGGATAAGATTTGTTTTATATTTATTGATTTAGGACTCATAAGATGCATCGCTTTTCATATTGTGACATACTTTAATAAATTGTGAGACTGCAGAATCTTTTCCTATTGACGTGTAATTATAATAAACAAGACACTTTCTGGAAATTGTATTTTATATAAAAAAATTAAAAATACTCAAAATCTTAATGTGTGTTTAAAAATGAATGTGAACTAGAAATGTTCATATGTATACTGAATCTAATATATCTACTTAAAAGCCTACAAACAACAAATTTTTACTAAAACAGTGAGAAGGTGTGATTTTATGAACATCTTCTGATGTCAATGTCAGTTAAGTAATCCACACATTTTTTTTGTTTTGTACATACTCACAAAAACTTTAAAAGAAACATAAAAGATAAAAATAGTAATTTTTAACTAAATTTTGTGAAGATGATTCTAGTTTAAAAATCAAAGCTTTTTAGAAACTATTATAACAACTTTAATTATTTTGTAATAAAACAATAAAAAACAAACATTGATCACTTTGCCATGCGCGTGCGTTCAACATAGTATAACAATAATAGCATGTCACTTTACATATAAAATTTTGTACAATTTATTTTATACGGGTAGGTAGGTATAACAAAATTGTATTAATTCATAATAAAATTTGTTATCCTAGATTCTGTAAAGGATTTCACAATATAACGTAACAACATATTTTAACAGACTATGATTTTTTTTTGTAAACTCTTAAAAATAGCTGAGTTTTAATTTTATGAACAAAGAATTTATTTTTACTTGTTTGCAATAAAAATAAAAATATCATTAACTCGACCCATTTCCAGTTACAATCGCACACTCCATATCACCTGTGATGAAATTATTACACTTTTAACGCTGCACTTGTCACACCTATTTATATATACCTACCAACGATTTTCTCTAGTCTGTGGCACCAGTAACAATTAAGTCGATTAACACGCATGATTTGATCAAAACATGTCGAGAAGACAGTTGAATAGTTTTGTAATAGTTAAAGACTAACCATTTGTATAGAGACAGATAAAAAATGAATGAAAAACATTTAAATGCAATATTAGTACAACGTGTAAAAACTGTTTAACATTTTACTACAGACCTTTGGGCACATTAGTTTAGTGTTTTTTTTTTTAATATAAAATAGTTAAATCTTTCATTACCTACATAATGTTGAGGATCAGGCCGCATCAGTACGAAGCAAAACAAAGCTTTTCGCGTATATATGTATATTTTTAATGACTAAATAAGACAAAATTATGAAAACATTTAAAATATATAAATAAAACCAGCCAGTACAAAATATATATAAAAAATTTGGTTTATCTGTAACACATAACTAATGATTTATTATTTTATTCTTTTCATCTTTTGACATTTGATATTATTTTAGCTCCTCTAACTCGTCATTGGAAATTGCTCTTTCTGTTTGTCATCGTTGTCGCATCATATACACAAATTTTAGTTGTTAATTGTTTTAAAATAACATCTATACTTCATACTTCTATACTAATATATAACGCTGAAGAGTATGTTTGTTTGTTTAAATTAGCTAATTTTAGGTCCGTTTTCGAAAATTATTTCAATGTCCATTTATCGAGTAAGCGTGAAGGCTATATTTAATTACACGGTTCCTACGGTGACGGGAGTTACGCAGGTGAAACCGCGCGTAGGAAGATAGTACCTTTATCCTGTAAAAAACTCGTAACGGCTCTTACTGTTGCTGTTGTATACTTTGCACGCCAAATAAACAATTTTAAATGCAGCGTAGCATTGCTGCTAGCCATTGGGTAACCATTTTAGAGTAGCTTTTAGTAATACGTTAATTTTTAGTTGGATTTAATTGAAGAGCTTTTTTAGTTAAAAAAATATAATTAGATAAGCTAACTTATTTAATAATTATTGTAACAAAAAAAACAAATAAATATAGCTTTAGCTTATGCAAAAACAGGCGTCCAATATATATTTTCGTATGACGCTAAGCTAATACGTATTCTAATCATGTATTGCTTATTTTTAATTTATTTTTCCCAACAAACGAATCAATTTTGCATATTATACTGTTTAAATGTAGCATCCCTCGTCCATGGGTCACTACCCGAGTTGCCAACTGAAAACCAGCGCTAGGTTTCGCCTAGTCTATGCTGAGGTGGCGACTTTTTTAAGGCAGAACGTGCAAGCCGTCTTTTGGTTTGTACTTTTAACTAAATATTTATTGTATAATATCTTGTGTGTTGTGCTGAATTAAATGTATTTTCTTTCTTTCTTTTATTTCAATAGAAGAGAACCACTCATTAGAACTTTCGTTCACATTATGTGCTAGTATTACTAAATAAACAGGTTTTGGTGACTAGAAGAGCAGCTTCGGTGATGTTTGTAAGTATTGATTAAATACTAATACATAATATTATCATTAGAAGACTTTAGGATCGATTTACTTAAAGATATTTCTAACTTCTCGAACCCCAAGCTATTTGAAGTCTTTGGGTGCCTATTGAATGTGACTATTAATTAAGCGTCGTTATTAGATATTTATTAATTTAAAATTACAAGGTAAACATTTTTCTTGAAATAATAAATATGATTGCTCTTATAAGAACTCTGAATGCGGTTGATAGTTATGCCCGGTGAAGTAGCAAAAGCCTCAGGGCTAACTACATAATGTCAGTCCGAAAATGACAGCAAAATAGCAAATTGATTGATAGCAAAAAAAGTATGTGTTTATCTTCTGAAAAGTATGAACAAAAATGTTAAGTATCGGAACTAAAACTACAAGATATGAATGAGCACTAACTTTGTAACATAATAATTGAAAATTTATTTATTACCTTGAACAATATCAAGTTCATCGAAAACTAGCATAACGGATACGCCTGATCTTCCTTTATCAAATAACATGTAAATTATAAAGTAAACTAAAATATTGGTTATTCCAACGAATTACATACTAAATTGATCTATAGATTTAGATAACTACGCAAATTTTATTTGCATAAGGAACCACGGTAATTGCGCTAAATCAATTATTTACAACGATTTCAAACTTTTTTTTATTATTATTAAATAAAATTCAACTTTATAACTGATTACTAAGAGTATAAAATCGCTTGACTTGTGTTTTGTAACGTTTTTTGTCCGGATGAATTCATTAATTTAATTATCGTATGTTGATTCAAATTACTACCTACTTATAATTACACAATCATGCATAGAACTCGATTAATCGGTTGTATCAGATATAAGGTACAGTTATAATAATAATGTTCATATCGGTATTGTACCGTTTACTCTAGTAGGTACCGAGTAAGGCAATACAGATTATAAGTTTGTAAGTTTATTCACGTACATACCTTACCGTACGACATACTTACCTTTTTTTAACGGGGTAAAATGTGTTACGCATCCCTTCGCTCTCGCAAGGATTACGAAATTTGTGATCTCTGCGTAAGCGAAGGGTATGTAGGACTCTCCCTCACTAAATTAATTCCCGGCCCGCTAGCCGCGCCGCTGCGAAGAGGGCATACCCTCTAAAAAGCCCCGGGCTGTTCCTTCCCCTGCCAATAGTGAGGGATCCAAGGACCGGTCTCGGCTTTTGGGTATACTTCTAGCGGCTCCCGCAACAAAAAGCCGCAGGCTCTCCTGAATTCTCGCCCTCGTAAAAGGTCGAGAGTCCACCTCTGCTTTTGGGCCCTTGCGACTGGAGACAGTCGTAAGTAACCCAATCCTACTTGGTATACATTTTTCTGTTTAAAAATAGTCATAACATTAAAACAATATAACTTGCAGAGATCATGATTATTTCTAGACAAGTAAAGCAAAATACAACTGTGAGGGTCTCATAGACCTAGTATGGAAATAATTCCATACTAGGTCTATGAGAAAACTTGCACTATTTATAGAAATGTATTAAAGTGATACAGTCAACATAAAAACTAGATTTAATCATACAATGTAATACACGCTATTTGTCTCCGCAAAATAAGTAACTACTATAACCAGGCAATGGTTCTACAAAAAAAACCCAATAATGTAAGAGAATTGTCAGTATATAAATTTTAAAATTTTAACTTAAATAAAAAAAATATCCAAATTAAAATAACGGTAAACAATTCGTACAAGCATTTCTTTTGAGCAAAACATTTAACATTCAAACTTCCCGCAAATTATATTTATTATTACATATTTTATTAAAAACATTACCCAAGTACTTAAAACAAGGAGTTTAACTTATTTTGCATTCTTCACACAGTAGGGCTCCCACTGTTAATCTAATAAAAGAATTTGAATAACTCCATTAATAACATCTCGGGTTAAAAGTGCCTTACTCCTTTATGCGGCCGATACCATTATAATATGTTCTGACAATAAATCAATATGATGTGGATGTATGTAATTAATTTTACAAAATATTCTTAAATATTGTGAGACGCGTAGGTCATAGGGAGGTAAATGTGTGTTTCAATACCGAAGGCAATAAAATATACTAATTAAGGTGCATCTAACGTATACGATATTGAATACTTAAAGAAAATTTTGAGAAATAATGTTTTTTTTACTAGATAAAACATATATTAAAATACATAATAAGAGCGTGAGAATCACCTCTCCCCTTGATACTCCGAGGGATGTGACCAGAAAAGAAAATATGTACTTTAATATAACTTTTTCTTTTAAATAGAACAATGAAATTTATTATTTTACAATAATTTCTTGACTAACATAAACATTTCACCATGACATGTTTATGTTAGTTAAGTTAATTTTTTGGAAGTACTTTCTAGAAATCATTAGAAGTAATAAAAATGCTATTACGTGATTGGTTCTTTTGTATTATTGTCTGCTAATATAGCCAATCGCAACGCTTCATTTGTATCAAAGACTCGATGCATAATTTCGGTTTTGTTTTGTCATAGTAAGTATGAATGGATTAGCTTCATTTACCTTCGTGCTTCTGCATAATAAAACATACACAATTTCCACGTTAAAAGAAATATTGCAAATGACCAACATGGTTAAAAAGCATCTCATAATATTAAAACAAAATACCCAATATCTCACTGTACAACGCGCGCACTGTTACACAGCTGGTATTAAAATATATTATTTAAACAAGCACAGTAAAGTTTATTGCTACTAGCTCATAAAACATTATATTTACACCAATATGATGTACGAAGTGCCATGGTCAAAATATACATATGATTTAATTAAGGTACCGTATCAAAAATGAATATGGACCTTCTTGCTACGTCTTCATTCTACTTTTTACTACCTCTGTTTATTAGTCTGAAGTAAGTGTGTGCGTTAAATAGTTAGGTACTTTGGCTAACAACGATTTTGAAACATTCTGCATTGGTGCTCCGTTCCTATTTGTCTTAACATCTAACACTGAAAGAATTTTTCAAATTGGACTAAACTTCTTTCAGGAACTATGGCTCTGATTTGAAAAATTATTTCAGTGTTAGCCTATTTTTCGAGGAAGCCGAGCCAGCCGGAAGAATGGGAGCTACGCGGGTGAAACCGCGCGTGGGAAGATAGATAATAAATTAAAATATAACGACGTTTGAAAATGTAAATATTGACTGCTTTTCTTAACTTATTTCTGTTTCCATAATCCTCATATAGTGTTGTCATGACTTGAACCAATAAACATGAAATATCATAAATGATCGTGAGATGCGTGATTTCGACATTCGTGTTATATAAAAATAGCTTACACGCAACAAATCGCGCCTACATAAAACAAACATAGATACAATAACATTTATTACTAATATATTATTTAAGTTATTGAAAACACTACAAACAACAATACGTTAAGTAAATCATAAAATGCTAATGTTAATTTGAGGCAAATAAATTGATATTAGTCTTTTTGACTCACGAATCACGATCATGATTACGACTAAGCATACCTATTTTAATTGGGAATTTGAAAAAAAAAAAATATATTTTTTTTTTTATGTGTTTTAAAACTTTATTATTAATAATATTGATATTTAATGCGAAAAACTGAAAAATAAAATTTTTCTAATTATTTATAAGCAATTAAAAATTGATAAAGTTTAAAAAAAAATCACGTGACTATAAACGCGCCATGATTGGTCACCATGGTTGTGACGTCATAATGTTAAAGCTATTTTATAACAGTACAGCGTTTACGGCAATTACACGTGACTTGACAATATTAATAATTTCCTGCTAAAAAACGAATTGTTAGTTAATAATTCCGATATTAGCTATGTGCGATAATGGATTTATAAAAGCAAAGTCGGACAATATTCCTGACGTTGATATATTTATGATAACGACTTTTTTAAAAAATGACGTTCGGTTCAATTCTGCTGAAGTTCGAGGTGCCAAGGCATCAAGGTAAGTTTGTTAAAGATATTATAAAAGAAAATATCTAAGTATTTATTTTCCATCATATCAAATATAATTATTTATTTTATTAATTATAGATCATCACGCGAGAGTTACGGTGACAAAGCTATAGGTTATGTTCAACTGAGTCGTAAAAATAATATTTGCACTGTAAAAGGACGGGTATGTCCAGAACATCGAGTTCGGAGTAAAGCTTATTCAGTTACTTTAACTATTAATGAAAAGTTAAACTTGTGTGGTACCACATCAATTTTAATCTTTGCTTTACCTCCCATTGTTGTGTAATAAATATAATTTTCCATGTCATCTTTTAGCTAGAAAAAAAGGAGAAATCATAAGAATTATAGAGAAATCATTAGATACATAAATTTATTATTTAAGCACTTTGAATTATCAATAAATTCTTTAATGTTATGATTTTAAAGGTTATGATTTGGAGCCTAGTTAAAAACAAATATTGACTGAACTCTACTTATTTATTTGTCCTCTTAGATAAATAATAATTAATAAAAATGATCTTGAGAAGTACTTACATCAAAATGATCGTCACAACAAAAAAAAATTGATTTTGTTTTGGGGTTTTCACGACGCACTGCTTGAAACCATTTATTTCGACGTTTTTCATCTTGAGGAACATTTAAAAACATTTTGTCAGGAGTTTTTTTTGTAGTATTCGTACATAATGGTACAAAACAAGAACGATAACTTCTGAGGTTCGACATTTTCAATATATATTCGAGTATTTCACAATGACAACAAAATAAATAGATCAAAACACTACATATTATCACTGCATATAAACTGCAATGAGTGAAAACTAACATTATGACGTCACAAGTGCTCGGGTTTGTTCGGGAGCTGTCGGCGTATCTTCGGTACTGAATTCAAAAATAAATTTTTATTTTGATATATCTTTTGAATTATAGCGAAAAAAAAAAAAATAGTTTTGTTATATAACTTATATTGTATAATCTTTCAATTTATCACAAAAAAAATTTTTTTTCAAAAACCCAATTGGTGAATGGCGACGTTGCATATTTAGAATACACTACAATTATTATTTATGATGGAAATTAAAGCAAGCTTAATGCTGAGAGGATGATGATAAGTGTCATGCACGATGTAAGACATGTCAATCAAAGTGGTGAATACGTGACCACTTGATCAACTGCCCAATGTCAGACTATCGAACTAATATTGCCTAAAGAATTATAAAATACAAAGGCGCAAGCAAAAACTAAACTCTGGAAATTAATCCCTATGTCGTAGACAACTTTACACAAACACAATTGACGGACACAAAGCATACCCAAACTGTTGTTCTGCGTTTCATCTGTGGTTCACACAAATAATTGTTCCGGGTGGAAGTCCAACTTAGAATACCAGGTCTCAGAAGCAACTACCGTATCCACTGAGCTACTGGTGCAGTCAATTAAATTAAGTTTAAGTTCCCTTATTTGTTTTAGTAGTGACTGTATGCATATAGAGTATGCTGAAGTGGTTTGGTCAGGTGGAAAGGATGGTAACAAAAGGTATGTACAAGGCATGTAGAAGAACATACACTGACCTCATAGATGATGTTCTTCAGAAAGGTCAGGTGCGTAGTACTCGCAACCGGCGTGCGTGTATGACCACATGTATGAACGTGGACGAGGCAAAGGGAGTGTGTAAGGATCGTAGCAGGTGGCGTTCTGTAGTTTCTGTCTACCCCCATGGGAGAAAGGCGTGATTATATATATGTATGTATGTATATACGATTTTGTTGTAATAAAAATAAACAAATTGCTTTTTACAAAAAAAAGACACATGGACCAACTCAAAATGGATTACAAATGGACACCATTGTTGATCACCTCGAATGACGGTGCAGTGACGATATGATTCCCAAAACCAAATCCTTAGTCTCAGTTGACAGTAATCATGTTACAACAATAATAAAACGGGGCTTACGGTCAACGCATGCTGATATCAGGGACACGATCAACGGTTTTCCATTTGTCAGGTGAGTCAGCATTGTCGTTGACATGACGCTCTCAAAATGCAAATTTTCGAAAAACCTAACAATATAAATCTCGATCGGTCGATCTCGATTCGGTATCGTCTCGTCTCGCCATGCAATTGAATTCAGTCGATCACTAATCGATGTCTTGTCCGTGATAGGCGCGGTCGGGGGCCGCGGCAGCAGGGTGCCGACTTACCACACAATCCATCGTTAACTTCTTTCTTTCTTTCATTATCGTCATCACTTACAATATCAACCCTACACACATCTCTTTTAAAGTTCATAATATTTAAAACTATATTAAATATTGTATCTTTTTGTACGTAATATTCTGCCGCGTCTTCGTCAGCTACGTTGGTATCATCGTCGGCAATAAACACTGTAACAGGCATTACTAGAACATAAATTACGATGCAAGCCTTAGCGAGTTATTACATTTTGGATTTGTATTTAGAATTTAACCTCATTACCTATCTTAATAAAGGATTTGCCCTTTCGCGCCGACTAATCACAAATGAGCATGTAAAGTCTGTAAATTATGTTGCATTGAGTTCATATTACTGTTTTTTTCTTATTGAACCGATGGTTGCTTATTCATAATTAGACCCCCTCGACGTTTATTACTTCTGTACGAGTAAATGAATGTGTGCAGTTCTTGATTTGAATGGTTTGTTAACTTTTATGCGTCGATGTCTATCAAACCATTATTCGTTGTCTGACGTTTTATTCAAAGAGGTCGATGTTATTTGTGGAATCATAATGGGTTTCAATCACGTTCCATATATCATGGTGTATTGGCAACTGGCATTTATAAAATTGCAATACCTAATTGTATCGTTTCCTAACTGCTATTATTTATCGCCGGTAAATGAGGAATTTCGATTTATCTAGGTTTGTTTGTGTGGAGTCATAGTCATCCATATTTCCCGTTGCCATATATAAGTGTGGAAGGTAAGGCTGATGACGAGTGTTCAGTGGAGCAGAGCCGCTCGTGGTAGCCCCCCGCCGCCACGCACTAAGGGGCCATCCCGGCCAGCCGAACTAAATCAAATAATGACTAATCGATTCTCTCTTATATTGCACAGTAGGTACACGTCAAACGTTATTCCCTTTAATTTTTAATATTTAAGTGTTTTTTATTCTGTTTGCATAAATCCGAATTCGTTATAGACAATGCAATGATTGATTCGTTTTAATAACGATTTGGCGGTTGATTGATGTTTATTAGTTCGGTAGTCGGAGTTTTGGGAATCATTAGATGAGTACAGTGTCTTATGAAGAGTAATGATCGAAACGCTTTCGGTATTCAACTTAATTCGAAGTTTGACCGTTTGTTATTTATGATTCGGTCCGTGTGTAGTTACTCACACTACATTGATATCGTACATCGAATGCCTATCATCGTTGATCGACGAATCGAACTAAGATCTTTAATAGTGGCTGTTAGAATGTTGTCTTCATTCCTTTCCTATGTATGGTATTCGAGTTGTATGTCTATTAAGATGAATTCTTTGAATTCTTACCATCATTAATGTTTTTTTTATAAAAATGCTGAACATTTGTTTGGAATGTGTCAATATACCATATAACTATATGATATCAAAATTCAAAAAAACTTTTAATTACAGTTGCGAGCCCTAAATGGTTCCCGTATCAAATTTGTTGGAGAGGAGCTCTATCTTTCGTTTTTGAGGCCCTTATAGCTCGGGGCCCCGTATAATGAATATAGTTAATACAATAGATACGCCCTTGGAAAGTAACTACATACTATTATCTTGAATATTAGAGAAAGATTAGATGGAATAACTTCAATCTATCTAAAATGGGCTTACAATGACAAATTATTTTTATTAATTGGATTATTATTTAGTATACATACTTAATTAAAATGTTCAACAAAGTCATCAGTGTCCCATAAACTATTCATATCTATTCAAAGATGCATTCTCTTATCAGGTTTTGTGAGATCATTAGTATTAAGATTATGTAATGTCATGTAGAATCAATATCAGTAGAAACACGTCGGATTTTATACCAATTATTTAGTCCGTTCTTAAGTACAAGCTTGGCTATAATTTTGTAAGGTCCACCCACGCAGCCCGTTCACACTGGATTAACAGGTTATATTGTTTTCGTTAATATTTTTGTTGTTTGATCTTAAATTTAAAGACTCAATTATTTTTATGCTGCGATTTAATGGTTAGATTTTTAAATGCTTATACCGTGAATTTGGTCGCGTGGCCTAAACGCTGGAAATATATATACATACTTGTTTTTTTTGCAAATACTTACAACGTGGTTACTTTGTAACGTTACGTTAGTTTGTTTCTAGGGTTTGTGCTGTTGAATTCATTTAATCATGATAGTGATTTATTAGTGTAGATACGGTACATTTATTGGTGTTAGTATTCTTCTTTTTAATCGGGACACTCTTGAGTAGCTGTTCCATCTTTACATACTTAGTCTATTGAATTAATACACGTAGCTCAGGTTTTAATAACTATTCATTATAAAAGTAGATTGAGATACAGAATGTAATACACGGTCACTTAATGTCACAGAGTATAGAGAGAGAGAGCAATATTTTAGAGTGCACAACAACATAAAAAGGCGCGAAATTCAAAATAAGAATATTCCATTCAACATAGTCTTCTTAGTTTGTAGTTTTTGAACAATTTAAATAAATTGTTGAAAAACTACAGCGAGCAGGGCTCCAGTCTAAATAGACTGGAGCCCTGCTTGCCCTTATGCACGGTAAAGTAGCAAAAGCCTTCGGGCTAAATACATACTGTCAGTCCGAAAAAAAAAACACATAGTCTTCTTAGAAGCTGTAGGCACAAGATGTTTTGGTATGTCCATTTTTTAATTATTAAAGTAAAATTCGACTTAATACCTATCTAGTATTGTAATCAGAAGATTCTCATACGAAAGATTTGACGAATTTGTCCAATCCGTTAACATTTTACTAAAACCTCATGGATAGTTTATATCATGAGTGCATTGAAGCCTCACCCTCGCCCTCGTAGACCCGCAGTTTGAGAAGCCCGCGAATTGATAGTAGAGTGACAGTTGTCTTAAAAATCTTGAAACTCCTCAGTCTGCAATACCCCTGCCGACCCCTGGTAATCACTAAAAATTACTTTGGAAATCACTCTGGCTTGGTTAAGTTGGAGTAAAGTGTACAGCATACATCAGTGTTCATGAAAATTTCCGAGACTAACAGAACTATAAAAAAGAACTAAATATAAAAGGAAACGTTTTATAGATATTTTTATAAATAAGTTTAATAGTCAGTCACTTTAATTACCTACGTGAGAATAAATGCATAGCTGAATTCCCTAGGATTTTTTTTTCGGCATAAACAAGTATTTATTTGAGAACTTTTGCAATCCTTAAAATATACTCAAACCTTTAGTATTCCACTAACAAATTTTAAAAACAAATATCCGATAACTTCACCAAGTTTATTATTTTCAAACAACTACTCAAGAATTCATGCAATGTCTGCCAAATTGATCGCAATGCGGTTAGAACAACATGGTCTCTGAATGCGATATGTACAAATAAATTTGTATTGCTATTACAAAACAGCTTAAATTTCCATCCTTATCAAAGAAATGTCTGTTCTATTACCATATCTATAAAGTTGTAAGTTCATAAAATTTAATGCTTCTCAAAGGTTTTTTCAAGCACGTCTAGTGATGCGAATCAGTATGTTCGCAGCAAGGTTGTACGGGAGTCGAGTACAGGTGACAAATAGTCACGCTATACTGGAAAAGGTCGGGGGCGATGCCATACGTCGATGTTTTTATTTGTTTAAGACGATGACTTAATATTAGTGGGGTAAATATCGATAGTTTTCAACAATCAGAGTTAAATGACCATTATCACATTTATTCCAAAATTCTGAAAATTGTGGTCTTGTGCTAATTACTCGTGTATTTAATTGGAAAATGAAATGGATCAATAATAATAAGGGTTCTTAGCCGGAAAGTGCGTCGTGATACAGATATTATTTACCTGAGATAGAAAATTGTATTAACAATATAACATTTAATATAAGTTAGTACGAAATAGAAGTAATAGAAGCTGGTATGACTACAATAATTCTTTACTGACTGCGGGAAAAACCTGACAATCGTAAATGTAAGAATAAACAACACATTTGTTAGTAATAAAATCTAGCTGACTCACTTTCTCACATTTAATTACCGTGCTAAATAGTTTTATCGTCTTCCGTCGGCGTTTGAGAGACAGAACCGACATGCCTGCAAACCCACTTAAACGATTACTTAGATCTTGTTTATTGGTAATCTTAAAGATTACCAATAAACAAGATCTAAGTAATCGTTTATGGTCAAGTACATTACCTTTCGATGCCCTCATAGACCCAAAGTCCGAGAGGCCTGTGAACTGTAAAGTAGAGCGACAGTTGCACAAAACTCTCCTAAAAAACTAAAAATCATAATCCTTCAATCACTCTGCCAGCGACCGCCCTGAGCCGAGGTCCAAGTCTTACAGGGGACGCCCTCTTGTGCAGGTTGTTTACTTTGTAGTTTTTAAACAATTTATTAAGGATGGAACTATGCTCGCCTTGAAGTAGCAAAAGGCCTCGTTGCTAACTACACATGTCCGTCCGAAAAAAGAGTGGGTACATTAAATTTATTCTTACAAAAAATATTATCGATAAATCGGGTGACAACTTAGCACATCCCTAATTTTATAGATTCATATCTCTTAAATGTATGCAGTCAGCAGCATATAATTCAGGATTACAAATTGTTTGTTTTAGGGAGAGACACCAAATGTATTGGCGAGATTTCAACTTAAAAGGGTAGTAATAAATATATTATAAAACATCAGATGAAGTATTGTAAAAAAGTCGTGGCTTAGCGAGTTGACATTTTTCTTGCATTCTTGACAAAGGGTCTGCATTAAATATTTGCTGACAATGTTTACTTTGACTTTGTAAATGAGTTTGTTGTAATGATGTCTTTTAATCCTTTGTTGCTTTTATGAGCTGATGAATTTCACAATTTGCTTTAAGTTTTTTTAATGAGCAAAATTTGTTTATGCAAGTATGCTTAAATATAATTATGGTAATTACTCTTTGAGGTTTGTTGCTCGATGTGAAGTTAGAACAATCAACCAAAAATGGATAAAAATTAATATAGGTATACATGAAGTGGTCATTCAAAACATGTATTAGTTAATAATTAGAACGCAACCATTTTGTTGTAACGCTGACACTAAATGCAAATGCTTTACCTATGAAATTGCCGTTTTGTATGAAAAAAATTTAACGAATTTTTTTCATGTATTTTTTATTTGTATTAATCAAAGTAATCACCCATGCAATCAATGCATCTTTGCCAACGCAGTGGCAGTTTATTGATGCCCTTCTTAAAGAAATCAGTTGGACGGGAGGCAACAAATTCTTCAAAGGCATTTTGTACTGCCTCTCGGGTATTGAATTTTTTTCCCGCCAATAAGTTATCCAAATTCTGGAAAAAGTAGTAGTCTGTAGGCGCAAGGTCTGGTGAGTAGGGCGGATGACGGAGAGCTTCCAACCCCAGTTCTTGCAACTTGGAGACCGTCTGCTGTACAGTATGAGGTAGCGCGTTGTCGTGCAGGAGCAGCGGAGACGAGCGATTGACCAATGGAGATGTAGATGTGCCAGCTTCTCCATCATTGTGTTCAATTCTTCACAGTACATATGCAGTAATGCTCACCCCGTTTAGTAAGAAGCTGTGATGAATCACACCGGCGCTAGACCACCAAACAGTGACCATCACTTTTCTAGGGGTAAGTTTTCGTTTAGGGCATTGTTTAGTTGCTGAACCAGGATCCAACCAACTTGCTGAGTGCTTGCGGTTATCAAACAGAATCCATTTTTCATCGCAGGTAACAATGCGGTTCAAAATTCCTTTATTTGTGTGTCTGTTGAGCAGTGCAAGGCACGTCTCGACGCGTACTTCGCGCTGGCGATCATTGAGTTCGTGGGGCACCCATTTGTCAAGCTTTTTTACCTTGCCAATTTGACGCAAATGGACCAATATTGTTTTCACGCTAACGTGATAGTTGCTGCTAATTCAGCCGTAGATTGTGTATCATCAGCTTCCACAATCGCCTTTAATTCGTTATTGTCGATCAAAGTCTTCGGACGACCGCGAGGTCCATTTTTCAGGTCGAAATTTCCAGAACGGAAGCGAGCAAACCAATAACAGGTGGTGCGTTGGTTTGTAGTGTTAGCTCGTAAACGTCGTTGATGTTGCGTGCCGCTTGTGCCGCGTTGCTGCCACGACGGTACTCATATTCCATAATTACTCGAATTTTTAAAGTATCCATGATGACGAAAAAGATTGAAATGCGATGAAAATTTAACACTAATCAATAAACAAATGACTACTTTTGGAAAAAAAATCCATGTTTTTAAAATAAAATTAATTTGAAATTAGATTTCTTAGCCAAACAAAAATTATTTTGATTTGAAATAAGCGGCAATTTCATAGGTAAAGACCTAATATGAAGCTGTGGAGTTTGTTTGTTTAAACGAGGAACTACTATTAGATAGCCCATTTGTCGAGGATAGAGACGATAGACTATTTAATTATGAAGTTCCTAAGTGAACGGCAGCTACACGGGTAAATCCGCGCGGGAAACTAGTTATTACATAAAACAACGTTTATAATTCTAGAGCTCAGAAGCATAAGGTCGGATGTGCCATTATACGTCAGAAACGTTCTTCGTTTGTGTGTTTATAGTAAACTGGCACTTATGACCAAATTATTCCGAGGTCTAGAATTGTAGTAATAGTTTTATTTCTACCTCAAAATTATCAACAACAACTTAACTAATGACCTACATGTTAAATTTTCAAGTTTACTAAATAAAAGTATTGTCGCCTCGAAGGAAATAGACACAACTATTCTGTACCCAAGAGATGCGTGCAGGCAACGGGGATGTCCGACAAGAAGATGGTAAGATGATTTCCGTCTAGCCTTGGGGCCTTATTGGACTAGGGCAGGGTTGCAACCGACAGAGTGCAATGGAAACAGTTGGAGGAGGCTTATGTCAAAAGACACACCCAACTAAGAGACATTATATAACACATCAATTATTATAAACAAAATTCAGATTGACAGTTTTCGAATAAAGGGCTATTATTATTTTATTCTGTACCTACTAGCTTACTGTGTGCCATATCTATCACCCACATGGCATTACGGTAGTTCCGGTTCCCGGGGAACTTCACAATTTAACCTTTAGCTTTTCTCTATAAATGGGCTATATAACGCTGAAAGATATTCCAAATCGGACCAGTAGAGTGATTATGATATTATCGTTCAAGCAAACAAACAAACCATTCAGCTTTATATATTAGTTTAGATAATTCTCTGTCGCACCGTACTAAAACACATTCAAATGTGTACATACATATAATTAACATGTTTAGCGATTTAGTAACCGATAAATACCTACGATGTTGCGTTAAGCGCTTTAAATAAATCAATGACACGCCAAAAAAAACTTGATTTAAGATAAAATCTATCAAACAGCAGAAAAGATTACACGCCGTAAATATTAGCAACGCGTTTTAAATTCGCCAAGACGCCATTTTCCCATATCGTGTCATTTCCAATAGAGAAACATATAAAATATCAATATACACTTGAGAGCAATAAAATCGCACACCCCTTGTAATTTGGTTTATTACTGATTGTTTTCTAAAATCTAAAGATATTGAGTAAAAATCATTAGACAAAATTAAAGCATACAAGCTTAGCTTTACAAAAACATAAAATTAAAATCATTGACCTTTACGTAACTTACAAAAACCGACCGTACACCGAATTCCCCAAATTCACGCGTTTGCGTTGTTACTACTTGCACCCTTAGCCGCAGGTATAAAAAGGTCGGTTTATTGGAATTTTTAATCAGTTGCATACCGAAGGTCAACGTGATAACATCTCTACTGGAAGCATACGGATTTACTGGAAAAATATGGATACCACGCCCGCAGAAGCCGCTCAAGTTATTGCCTTGCTCGAAGCAGGCCATAACCAAAGTGAAGTTGCTCGACGGCTAAATTTGAGCCGCTACTCTGTTCGTCGTGTATACCAGAGGTTCCAAGAGACCGGTGGCTACATTCGGCGACCAGGATCTGGCCGGCGACGCACAACATCAGAGCGTGATGACCGCTTTCTTGTGACAAGGTCTTTGAGAAATCGGCAACTGAACGCGGTTCAACTGGGACAACAGCTTTGAGAAGTTCGCAATGTCAGTATAAGTCGGTGGACAGTTCGAAGAAGACTAGGTGAAGCAGGAATGACTTCACATCGCCCAGCAAATGGTCCCAAATTGACCACAGCTCACCGACAAGCCCGGCTACAATTTGCTAGGGAACATTTAAATTGGACGTATGACCAATGGCGGGCTGTTATGTTCTCTGATGAGTGCAGAATGACTTTACATGGTCATGATGGACGCTCTAGGGTCTACAGAAGGTCATCAGAGCGATTTTCACAATGCTGCATAAGCGAACGTGTGGCTTTTGGAGGTGGATCGTGTATGTTTTGGGGTGGCATAATGTTGGACACTAAAACTGACATTGTATTCATCACTACGGCGAATACCGGCCCGAGATCGAGAAGTTTGACGGCTGCACGATACGTCGAAGAAGTGCTCGAAGAACATGTGAGGCCGCTTGCGTGGCTTATGGGAGAAGATTTTCTCTTAATGCACGACAACGCCAGACCGCATGTCGCTAGAACAGTTTGCGACTACATGGAAGACGTTGGAATCACCGCGATGGAGTGGCCAGCTCGTAGTCCTGATCTCAATCCGATTGAGCATGTCTGGGATGAGCTAAAAAGAAGAGTTCGAGCAAGAAGCCCTGCTCCTACGCGCCTCCAAGAGCTTCAACTTGCCATTGAAGAGCAGTGGAACGCCATACCACAAGATTTCATGGTGAAATTAATACGGTCCATGAAAAACCGATTAAGAGCTGTAATCAAGGCTAGGCGAGGGAATACACCTTATTAAAAAACAATTTGATCAAGCATTTTGAGTTTTATTTTTATTCTTTCTTAAGCTAAATTGGGTAATTTTATCCGTATGTTGGGTTTTGTGCCCTAAAACTCCCTATGGGTACTTTTTTTACACTGTATTTGATATCATTAGAAAGGTACTGAAGTAAACATTCAAATAGTGTAAGTTTTATTTTAATATGTATTCACATTCATGAAAAAAACTGCTTTAACAACAAAAAGTCAACGTGTGCGATTTTATTGCTCTCAAGTGTATTATTTCTTATTGACAGTGTTATAGCAAAATATGTCTATTTGTGTGCAAATGTTTTATTTAGAATTTTAATTCTAGTATTAAATTTTATACGATGTCTCATATACATACCTATTAATGAATATGTTTTAGTATTAATGTACCGACACATTTTAATATGTTGAATTGTTCAAAGTTGAAATCGTACAACGTTCTTAGTATCAGCTCATTTCGAAGCCAAAAGATTCTTGATTAATCTATAAACACCAAATTCAAATCACAGAACGGCATACCAAACCCTGTTTGGTATAAAAATATTTATTACGATGTCAAAAGTCAAAGTCAAACATTCTTTATGCATATAGACTCATTTAAAATATTTTAGATCATGTTCTTATGATGCGTCCCTTTCTTTTCCTACCATCACTTCTGGACGTGGCAACTCTGAGAAGAACTGGCAAGAAGCTCAGAGGAATCCATTTTTTTTAATAAATTTTATTTTACAATTATTATTATTAATAAAGCAGTATTGTTTCAGAGCAACTCACACTAAGCAGTTTTGTCATTGACATACATCACACACACACATCAGAAATTTTATAATAAGCCTTTTTACATAAATTTTCCTTGATATATCGTTTAAACTTGATCGTAGAAAGATCTCTTACATTATTAGGATGTTTGTTGTAGAAGCGTATACATTGCCCCATAAAAGAATTGCTAATTTTGTGGAGACGTGTAGCAAGTTAAACGAGATTATGCTTAGATTTAGTGTTACAATCATCAGTTTCGCTTTTTTTCTTAAAACTTTCAATATTCTTAAGAACATATAAAAGGTTTTCATAGACATATTGTGATGCTCTTTGAATTGATGTCATTAAGAGTCTTTAAAAAAATTACCTCAATGCCTGAAGACGAAAGTTTTTAACCAGTGGGTGTTGCCAGTGATGACCTATGGAACCGAAACGTGGTCTTTCAGTATAGCCTCATAAACAGACTGAGAGTCGCTCACGAGCTATGGAGAAGCCGTCCAACAGATTAGTTCGTTGAAGTGGCAATGGGCAGGCTATATAGCACGGAGAAGAGATGGCCGTTGGGGCCGAAAAGTTCTCGAATGAAGACCGTGGATTGGCAAAAGTAGAGTAGGACGTCCACCAACTAGACGGACGGATGATCTGGCTAAGGCCGTGGCATCACGGTGGATGCAGGCCGCTTCTAACCGCAACAACTGGAGATCTATGAGGGAGGCCTATGACCAGCAGTGTACGTCCTACGGCTGAAATGATGGAGAGTCCTTAAGAGTGTGAAACGTGATTCTAGAGTTTGGAACAATCTAAATCCTCACAGAAGAAATCATCATCATCTTCAGCCCGTATACCCGTATGCCCGTATAGCCCGTCCACTGCTGAGGGGCCTCCTCCCGAGTGAGGGTTTTGCCATAGCCACCACGCTTGGCAGGAAGGTCAGTGACTGCAGTATTATGTTGTATAGGGAAAAGCTGATGCTCGTTCCCTAGACAATTGTTATAGATAATGTTATAACGTGACCAACCGCTTAACGTGCTTTCCGAGGTACGGAGGGTAGGGTAAACCAATAAATCCCGGAAATAATTCTAACTATTTACACAAAGACTTCTAGTCCCTCGGCGTTGGAATTTAACCCACGACGATCGACTGAAAGACTTATACCGCCGACTTATAATGAAATATAGCATGCCTCGATAACTAGGCTATTTAACACTGAAATAATTTGTCTAATTGAACCAGTAGTGCCTGAGATTAGCGCGTTACAGCAATCAAACAAACTGGTAACTCAGTGGTTACAACAGTTGTTTCGTAAGATTTGGTATTCTGGGCTCGATTCCCGCCCCGGATAATGTGTGAACCACATATATAATTGTTCTGTGTCGGGGTGTTTTTTTGTTTACGTAAATTATGTCTTTGTAAAGTCTCCCGTGACACAGAGATGTTTATAATATATCACCATAATGAATAGAAATGGTGTTCTAAGAAATAAAAAAAAATACACGAACAAAACTTTTTTTTAAAAGAACAACTCCCGCACTATTTATTTTCAATCCAGGTACCGTGGGACACACACAAACACTCGGAATAAAAAATAATCTGTTGTTCACACAAATTGACCCGAGTGGGAATCGAACTCGGAACACCAGTCCTCAGAAGCATCTACCGTAACCACTGAGCCACCACTGGTGTGTTCGTTTCAGTGTTTTAGTTGACTTTAACTTAAATCTTTCTACATCTACAAAAGTATTTATTGTAACTTTGTATTAAATGTTTCACATTCACAATGCCTTTCTTCAACAATTTTATTCATGTATGTTGTTTAAAGAAATTTGATTAAGTGTAACTAATAAACCAACATGGCGTTCTTTTTTCAAATCTAGCTTTAATAATGATACCGTGAATAAAGTTTCAATCAACACCTTTTACATCCGTTAGCAATCGCGTCATGGTTAATTTTAGCTTACATCAATCATCGGTTAGGAAAACGAATTAATTTGAACATAAATCTTCTTCAAGTTAATATGAGACAAACTAACCTTTAACTAAAAGCTATTCTAAAATGGCGCCACTGGGACCATTATCAAAATGCTCATGCAATTTCTATTCATGGCAGGGCAAGTAGGGCTCCCCGGCTCATCAGTTACACAGAGCCGGGAGCAAGTGAAGGAGTCCCACACGCCCCCACCGTCTTTCCCCAAGACGCATAGACGGTGGGAACTGGGAAGTCCATAAAAGATATCCACAACGAAAAAAAAATGGACAAGCCAGGCTGGAGCCCTACTCGCCTTTATGCCCGGTAAAAGCCTTGTGGTAAAGTATTTTGAAAATTGCTTTTCGTTGTAGAATAGTTTTAATTATATGCTATGTTTACTCTAGGAGGTTTGTATAGTTTTTAAAATCATTTATGAAATTTGAAAGATCTCAAGCCAACAAACATTTTTGAGGAAACGGTAGGATAAAAAATATATAAAAATAAGTTTTAAAATATTCATTAGTTACAAGCATGTGCAACTACATGCACAAACGCCTGAATAAGTTAAGTAAGTCAGACAGAAAGTTGATAATATATTTAAGTTACCTGTCTATCCGTTCCTTTAAGCTAAGGCATGTACCATCTGGTAAAACGGTCAAAGTTGATCGGTTGAACTCAGTTGACCTCGAAAATCTTGCCGTTACTGATATGACTCACTTGGGCTTTGAAGGTAAATAGGCTGCGTTTGTTATTGATTTATATAAATATTTGACTTTGTGATCTTTGATTCAGAATGTGTTTTTTATCATAACTATTTCATTCATATTCAAATATACGTACCTGCCTAACGTCATGAAGTGGGCACCAATATAAAACTCATAAAAAATGCTCAACATTAAAATTTATATTAATATAAACTAATATTATTTATTAATATTAATATGTTAAAAAAACTAAAATTTAAAATGAATATTGGGTTTTATTAATTAATTCTTAAAAAAGAAGCTAACATCCAGAAAATAATATTTCTTGTAGGTAATTACATCGTCAGCGTTTTATTTAGAAGGTCTTGCTGACTTCTTCACAGAAGTGCCTTAATAAAACACCAGCATGCATAGCGGTCACGAAACGAGTATAAGAAGCTGTTTCTGAAGTTACCACGCTTCGCAGGTGAGTTGGTAACCGTAATATCATCATGGGGTTCGTTGACATTCCTTGGTATAATTACAATTGTAATAAATAAGCGCCTGTTCTTTCCAAAGCGCGGAGGATTATCTGCCATCCAACTAGACCCCGAAAGAAATATTTGATAAATAAAACATTTGTCACAAATACGAACTCAGATATACTTCATGTGATATAGTTACCAATTTGGTCGTCATAGTTGGATGCCTGAAATTAACATAAAGAATTTAACCATGATACTGCGTCTGATCTTCAGAATTGATGATCCAATAGTTCAGACGCAGTATTGAGTGTAGTAATATGTCTTTAACTTGCTTATATTGAACACAGTTGCTATACGTTCTTACTTGCCAACTTATTAGGTAATTTTGTGAATATAACTCTTTCCAATTTATTATTTATGAATGGTATTATTATTCACAAGGAAAAATCACGTAATATTATTAAGTGGAAAAGGTATGGGCAATAATGGACATTGGTAATTATTTTACTGTGTTTAGGATTAAATGTATGGATGACGATAGAAAATTTTAAAATTTGTCATGAAGAAGACAAAATATTTGTATACGAGTATATTTGTTCATAACGATACAACTCTTTCCAAAATACGTGAACATCGGTATTAATAACATTTCCGCATTAAATATACTTTACAGTGTTCAAACAACAAACATAATTAACACAAGCAAATGTCATTCCCCAGAAGTTTTCTCACAAAAACAAAATATCCATATAAATCCAAGATATTCAAATGAGGTCGATAATGAGTCGGTGTATGATTTCTGGTAATATATGTACGTTATTTAGGTGACCAGCCGGACGGGTGCCGCGGGCGCGGCCGCTAAATTAAAAACACGTCAAATGGTAAATTGGTTCGAGACATCTATTAAGGAGTGTAAGGGTAGGTTTATAAAGGTTTATAAATTCGTATTCTTTTTTATATGAAAATAGTTTTAGGATTATTGTTTTCGATGTTGTGAATGCGAATATTATTAAGAACTGTAAAATTACGGCTATATTTTTATTCAGTAAATAACATATTAATGTTAGAAACTAAAAATACAGAGTTAGAATAACGATGAAGTTATTATAAAGACATTCCAAAACTGTTGTCGGTGTGGTTTCCAGACTCGTCTCGTTTCTGTCTATGTCTTCCCATGGGTGTTGTAAGAGGCAACTTAGGGATATAAAACGGATAGATGGGCTGCAGCATCTATAAGCTCCAAGATACTCACTATTTTGGTGCAATCACCAATTCGCCTGCTAAGCGTGGTGATAATGGCAAAATCCCTCATCCAATTTTTTCTCTCCAATGTCTATTAATGGGAGGCCCATGTTCAGCACGGCCGGGTTAAATGGGTTGATAAAACTTTCCAGAAATATTAAGGTCGGGAGCAAATAACCTGGTTTTAAAAATACCCCGTATGTAGCAATTCAGATATAACTAAAGTCTGTCAAAACAGAATAGCACAAAACTTTTCGCTGTGCAGCCATAATCGTGCTACTATATTATTATTACAAATAATAATTCCTCAAACCTGTACTTATAACACATCCTTACACCCAACTAGAGGTATCAAGAAACAAGAGCTCCAAGGCTTTTACTTAATTCAGGAGCTCAGCGGGTGTCCCAAACTCCGGAGCGGCACTGTGAAATATGGTGCATAGCGAGCCCGGGGCACTGCGCGTGTCCCGAGTGCCATCACTTTGTTATTCTAAACTGAGGCATTTTAATGCACTCTATAATTAACTGCAAATCGAGTTTTTTACGTTTTCTCTCTTGGACAAACCGAGTGAGTCGTTTAAAATTACAATTGTATTAAAAAAAACAAATAATTAAATTAGTAAATTATATCTTAAGGGTTTTTGTCTCTCTAATATGCAATGTCGAAATGAAGGGTTTTTTATGTAATAGTTTTGGGAAAATTAAATATATATAAAAAAGTAGTTTTTAAGATTATTCCTTGGAGAAGTGACATTTGACATGGTTCAATTTCTCTTCACATCTTTTAACTGTACAGTTTTTAACAGTTTTTAACTGTATAGGTATATACCTATACAGTTTTTAGCAACAGTTCCTGTTCCTGTAGTAGCATTACACATATGTGTAGCTTGAATTTAGACAGAAACGAATTTATTAGACTTTATAAGACTGACTCTAACAGAGTTTAACAGACTAATGAAGCAAATCAAAATGTAAACTGATTATTTCCACAGATCGCTACTCAATTGTTTTGGCGCTAGTATCGTAGTCAAAGTGATTAGCAATTGGTTTAAAAGTAACCTACGAAATTTTGCAATTGTTTGTGCCACAATAGCACATTACTTGCTAATTGCTATACGTAAGTATAGGTAAGTTTCCTGCAAGGTTAGCTAGTCGAAAGCTGAAAGATAACAGTTTTATTATTATACCACTATCTTAAGAATTAATTAATCAAAAAAGTTTTAAACAAATGACACACACAAATAATAATTTCACGGTTGTAAACGAAACTAATTCAAATATATATAGAAGGAATCAGAATAAGAGAATCGTAACTCAAGCTAGAGTTGTTATTAGCTAACCGTTTGGAATTGATCCAATTAATGATCCTATTAACCGCCGATTACGAATGATGGATGAATCGAATACTTAATCGAGAAAATAATTTATTATCCAATCATAACTACTAGACGTGTTGAGAGGTTTGAAGGCCACTGTTTCACTTTTAAAAATAAATTATGAATTAAATGTTAAGGTAATCTTACGTAAAATTATAATATAATATTGATATATAACAGATGCGATTTATTCGTTTTGGTTACCAATAAATTATCATTTCTTAATAATACAGTGCTTTTTCAGAACATTTCAGTGGCATTATCTATTTTACATTTTGATTTCATCATCACGAGGGAGGGTTTTGCTATAGTCACCACGCTTGGAAAGCGGGTTGGAGACCGTAGTATTATGTACTTAGTAACATACAGGGACACGTTGCTACCCGATTCCCGGTAGGCGATTGTTATAGATGAAGTTATACTAATCGGGACCAACGGCTTAAGGTGCTTGCCAATGCTCGGAAGGTCCCTCGACCAACCAGACCCGGAAATCAGTGAAAGATTTTACAAAACTAATTCTTTTCCGGCGTGGGGATCGAACTTACGACCTCCGAAACATAAAGAGAGACTTGTACCGCTACGCTACGGAGGTTGTTGTATGTAAACTTTTTTATTAATTAAAATATAATACTTTTTCTAGTAGTATACAAGAATATTGCTAGAAATCCGAAGCATGAAGTCGGATGTGCGTGATCATACGTCAGAAACATTTGTCGTATGTGCCTTCATCGTAAAATGGTTCTAAAATAAAATTATTGTACATCCGTCCTTATGCTTCTGAGGTCTACATTTATACAATAAATAAAGGAAACTATTTTTGGTTGAACAAAAAGTATATAAATATAAGCTAACCATTTAAATTAAATCAATTCATTAAAAATTGTAGCCATGATATAGAATCGGCTATGTCTCAAAGGCCATTAAGGTTTAATCATTGCATTTACTTCTTTTTTTTGGGTTCGTTGATTTATTCTGGCCCTAAGTTCAGGAATTAAATCTGTAATAGCCCCATTCTATAAAGTGAGCATTTACGTTTATGGACACTTTGATCTGCTCTTCATATATCAGCAAACCAAACCTTGACGAAACGTCCATAAAAATTCATTATCAACTTCTTCGAAACATTATAAAATACCTCTGTCGGCGTTCCACAGTTCAAAACGCAATTTTCTGAAGTCAAAAACGCATTAATCAAACATACAAGTGACGTTCAGAAGTAGCAAAACAAATTGTCAGTCCTTTCCGAGTATAAAACCTTATTTATATGTTGAATAAAAAAAGTTAATTAAGTTTTAATAGAATACAAAACGGGAGTGATTTTGGTAGCCAAAAATAGGCGGGGTTGTTGTAAAATTTAATTATTTTTTTAGTATTAGTGGATGTAAGGCTTTTTTGTTTGGAGCTGCTGGAGCAGGAAATGTAAACAATTAGTAGCCTTTTAGTTTGTAAAGTATTAAGGGTATTAATGAGTTATTTAATATATGAAGTTGTCTTCCTTTTTTTGGTGTAAGCAATTAATATACAACTCATAATCTGATATGATGTGATATTTTTTGTACCTGAAATTCATGACTTTATTTTGTTATGTTATATTAGTAGACGGACTTAAACTAAACACAAACTAATTGAATTAAAATATCACCATCGTTGACAGTGGCGATGTGAAACATGAAGCATCGCCTAGCCAACTGCTTTTGGGAAGGTGGTTATCAGTGACGTTGAAGCCTAACATTCGTGAGATTTTCTCAAGAAGTTTGTTTCCTTTATATCCGTACCTATTCTAATCATAATCTTTATATCTTTATAGTTTCGCACGCACGCGTAGCTCTCGTTTTCGTAAGAACTTCATAATAAACTAATACAGCGTATAGTTTTTCTCGATTAAATGGGATTAGGCTAGGTATAGATTTGTCGGTAAGGTAATTTTGCGAAGCCCCATCGGTCGCCACCTTTCAATGTGTCATCTTCACAATCATGTGCGCGTGTCCTCCCGGGGGAGGGTATTTGCCATAGTCACCACGCGTGACAGGCGGATTGGTGACCGCAGTCTAATGTTGAACCACACAAGGAAACGCTGCTGCCCGTTCCTTGATATACCATTATTATAGATAATGTTATAACAATCGGGACCTACGGCTTAACGTGTTTTCCGAGGTACGGAGGGTAGTCCCTCAACCAACCAGACCCAGAAAGAAATCTTAAAATTTACGCAAAGATTTCCTGTCCGGCGTGGGGATCGAACCCACGACCTCCGAGATTTAAAGCGAGCCAATTACCGCTACCCTACGGAGGTTGTGAATGTGCATATACTTTCGTTCAATAATCAGACAACTTACGACAGCCTTTGTTTATTCAACGTTCACAAATTTCCATGTGTCATGTATATCTCAAACAATTCTTAGATTCGTATGTGGCCAAGCGTTGTGTTTACACAGTAGTTTTTTTTAAAACCAACGCTTGAATAGTTCGTAAATCGTAAGAAAGTCGCTCGTATTTTTCGTCCAAGTTCACTTTATGACTCCATTCAGTGCCTCTCCCGATCGTTTTCACTAAACGTATTATTGTAAAGCAGCTTTAGCTCGCTTTGCTCTTTGGCGGAGGTCGCCAAACCTCAACCTTGGTGATTTACTGGACACCACCGCAGTAATTCTAATGGAGAATAAGAAATTGACAAAAATATTTTACGCCGGCGGATGCGTGTCAAATCGATTTAATCTCATTCTGTTCTCGGCACTAGTTTTGGGACCTGGATGTGCTTGCTGGTTATATAAACAGTGCAAAAGTGGTTTCACTTACGATGGATGACTAGCTTTTTAATATATGCCATGCAAGCTATATATACATACTTAGTTTATAAAAAAAGTATTAGGCGGTGCATTAATGATATGTTAGAATGTTATTGAAGAATTGAAGTTGTTGATACAAAGAACGCCGTAGGTAAATAAATTAAGTGAAGGTATTGGATGAATGCGTAACTGAAAGTAACAATTGATAAGATAATGATCCTTACTAATATTATAAATGTGAAAGTAACTCTGTCTGTCTGTCTGTCTGTTACGCAATCACGCCTTAACTACTGAGGCGATTTAAATGAAATTTGGTACAGATATAGTCTAGAGCCTGAGAAAGAACATAGGCTATATTTTATTATGAATTTCCCACGGGAACGGGAGTTACGCGGGTGAAACCGCGCGCGGGAAGCTAGTTAGAAATATGGAAATTAAGTTCTTTCATATCGAAGGGTAAAAACCTAATTAAGCTAAGTGACACCATGGTTATAATATTAAAATTATATGTTTCATGTTGTTCTTTCATAGGTATATAATTCAATGTCGCTCATGGCGCCGCTTAGCTCAATTATTACTATAGGCGGTTTTTACACTGCATCTCGCTCCGACGCTTCGCGCCGGATGGCAGATTTTAACGTTGTATTTAAATATCATAGCTCGTATAAAAAATCCTGTTCGTATAAAACACTAACAAAGAATCGGCGCACGGTGGCGCGTCCCGCTCGCATATTCTGCAGAACAGCGCGGAGACGCGGAGCCTCCTTGTGTTCGCCAAAAGCGTTGCCAGGTTATCAACGTGTTTACGTTCACTGCTTGGCAAGCCGTTTGGCAGATGGATTGGTGATCACAGTAAGATGGTAAGTAACTTTGAGCTGATAGATGCTGCAGCCCATCCATTAACTGTCTGTCTGTTAATCGATCGATCTTACGATACCCATTAGAAGAAATGGGGTAGCTTATTCCGACTCGAAATTCACACGGATTTCCATAAATTTATTTATTTTCTCTAAAATAGTGTAAGTAGGTTTAGTTCCGCTATGAACCTACACATTTTTTTGTATATTTAGGTATGTTATAAACATATTCATTCGCAAACAAACAAACAAAATGTTTTTCAATAGTGTCAAACTTTATCGTTACGGCGAACGCTAAAATACTGGGTCCCTTAATAACCCAGCATTTTAATTGGTTAATATAAATCATTATCAGTTTATGACCATCAGTGATTTACTCCTTAGTATGACACAAGTCATCTCTTAAATCACTGAATGATATTCCAGTGCAATGATATTCTTTTGTCATTTACTTTATGTGAAATTTTAATGAGATATATGATATTGAAAAATATGATTAAGTCTCTGGCTCACGAATGCAATCTTCATCAATAATGACCTTAATGTGGGTGCAAAATATATTGTGGGTTTCTCATCTGCTGATTGATGCTACGGATCAGTATCCTTGTAGAATTGTAATTCTTTTTTTAATTATATCACTAGATTATATATTGTCTTTTTACTAACATAATAATAATATAAGAATAATTACTTTTCTAATTCAGTAATATCAGTAAAATCGTCCTGCTAGATGTTTATAATGTGACTTAAAGAATGGCCGATGGCCACAGTGGGCGAAATCAGATCAGAAAGACTACAAGTATATTTAGGACTAGCTGCGCCCAGCGGTTTTAGCTGCGTTACTCTGCTCCGATGGGTCGGAGCCTGATGCTTTGTAGCCTATATGTTAATCCAGCGTATAACCTATCCCGGTGCAAAATTTCAGTCAACTCCGTTCAGTAGTTTTGGTGTGAAAAGGTAACAAACATCCATCCATAGCATTAGCAGCATAGGGTAAGTGGAGAGTAAACGGCTCATGATACTATAGTGATTAGGAACTTTCAAATAAACTGTTGTAGTAATAGAAAAATCATTACCTTCGTGTCTGTTTATTTTTATTCGTGAAAATGTAATCAGATTACATCAATACCTACATACTTGTAGTCGTCACGTGTAAAGCTTTATATTCTCAAATACAGTTTTGTGGCATCACAAAACCGCCTTATACATACGCCTTTTTTCACAAATTACACGGAAGGAGGATTATGAAATTTCGCACATTTGTACTTTATAAATATAGAAAAAAAGTGTAAAATGGTAATTTTTTTTTGGTCGAATTTAGACGCCTGCCTGACAACTTGGAGACACAACAAGACTGGCTCGGACCTAACAACTAACTTCGGTAAGCAGTCAATAAAAAAAAATTCAGCGAACTATGGATAGAGCTATGCTCGGCATTTCTTTGCGTGATCCAAAAAGAAATGAAGATATGCGCAGGAGTACGAAGGTCGCTGCCATAGCTCAATGGATTAACCAGTGAAATGGCTCGAAGAATTGAAGTAAACCTCGGGTGGTGGACCAGAAAGGTTTTCAAATGTAAACCACTAACTGACAAGCGCAGCGTGGGACGATTGCCTGCACGATGGACCGACGACCTCATAAAGGTCGCAGGCAGACAGAAGATGTAGGCCGCTAGCAATTGTTCCCGCTGGATTGATGGGGGAGGCCTATGTTCAGCAGTTGATGACAACAAGTTGACAACAAGATGACAACATTATGATGATGATGACAATGAAAAAAAAAATTAGAATGTAAGCAGAAAGGAATTTGCTCTGGTATAAGCATAGTGAATGATAAATAGTCAGTTAATTAAAAGTAAACATAATATATTGTATTGGAACTAATCACAGAAGTCACGAAGATAGCCTACGGCTTTCGGTTATAGTTGTAATCCACGGTAACAATAACAAAGAGTAATCGATAATGTAGAGAAATAACTCCAAAAGCAAACTTACAAATTTGATGTTTGCAACCCCTTGTACATACCCGCGTTAATCCTGTTCCCGTAGAAACTTCATAACTAAAATAGCCTAGAGTAGTCTTCGATAAATTGGTTATATAACACTGAAATATTTTTTACAAATCGGACCAGTAGGTATTTCCTGAAATTAGCGCGTTTAAACAAACAAACTCTTCAGCACTCCTTAACAAATAAATGTGAATACATTCAAAGACGATTTAATTTTTTTAAGAAGGACATTTAGTTATTTTTCGCCATTTCCTTATGGTTGTCGTATTTTGGGTGTTATATTGTAAACATTGTTATTTCATCCATTTCATTCTCATAATTTTGTTTTATATTCATCACATCTTTTTCCGGATGAAATGTTAGAAAACTTATTTGAACAGCAGTAGGTACATTCTGTTATTCAAATCAATTTTAAGTATTATCATTTTCTGTAGCATTTCTTTTAAAATCTTCCATCAATTTTTGTAGTTTTATTCTAAGATATTTCCTCGTCTTACTTTGCAGTAAACTACTAATTAGAAAACGGGATTTATGTAGTTCAAATTATAGATTATTTTTGTCTACGAAATAGTCAGTAAAAGCTAATTAATAATGAAGTTGTCTCTATACAAAACTACTCTGCACATTCATTCATCACTTCCCTTCATTACTACATCAATTAATTTCATTGTTTCAATGTGTCAAACTCGAATTGAGAAGCAAACACAAGTGATGGGCCCTTATTGACTCTTTCATAACAGCACATCGATCGTTACACTTTTAATATTGATTAGTTCTTATTAATAGCTTATAAGGTACAATATTGTTTGAATCAAAAGTATATTAGCTTGTTGTTCATAGAAACAACGGTTGTAAACATTGAGAAACGATCTGTCTATTTGATGCTTTAAGAAAGAAATAGTGTGTATAAGTAATAAGCAAAATTAATGTTTGACGTATGGTTGAAAGGTATTTTAAACCGTTTTATAAGTAAGGATTTGTTTACTACACGGTGCTTTTGTTTCTGTTACGTCATCATCATCATCAGCCCGTATAACGTCTTGTTTTTGTTTTTGTCGTACTTGTTTGCGTCTTTATATAAAATTTGCAAGATCTATGCAGTCATCGAACTGATAAATTTATAGACTTTGTAATTACGGTGCATAAGTCTCTTTGGTATCAAAAAGGATGTAAGGGACAGCATAAAGAAAATTATTACTGTACTACCTATTTACACTTAGGTAGTCTTCATAAATGGAACACACTTAAACAATAAAATACCTACTTGTGTAATTCTCTTATTTGTTCTTCTTAATTTTTCTATTGTTACATTTAACATTGTCCGACTATTAATCGTAGTTCGATTACCTAATTTTCCAGCATAACTATAAAAAGTTTTCAATTTATAAAAACGATTAAATTATGAAATTAAATCTTGAAGGAATATTTCTTCGTTACAATTTAAAAATATCCTACGTTACATTTTAGTTCGAAATTTAAGTTTTTATATGATATGATAGTAATTTTGCATACCTATTGGATACCTCAATATTTCACTATATTAGGTACGCGTCAACTAAAAACAAAGACATAAGTAGTATATATTATATACATCTTAAGGAAGAAGTTTTATTCGATTTACACAATCCACAAAATATGATATTCCAAATATGCAATGACGAGAGGGGATCTAATTACAATCATTATTTTAGTCAGTGAAGACAAAAGCTGGGCTAAAAAGTTTTAAAATAAATAATACTGGTTTGATGTACCTACCTACTGATACGATTAAGTAACCTACTTGGAGATGTTTATTGTATTGACCATAGACTATAGTGTGCGTTATCTTCATAAATCTTCTGTCATTTTGACTTCTACCAATCGCGTATGTAAGGCAGCCCACCTTATTGTTCCAATTTTAAATATTTTAAATATATAATGCCTGATTGCAACAAAACACTCCACGCTTTGAACATAACTAAGTACTAAAACTTTTGAAATGAGTATAGTCATAACTAAATTCTTAAAATAAAAACAATAATTATCGTTATAATGTTACCTCCATCTTCTAAACTTATCAGATCAAAATTTTCCGATCGCTGTTAATCATTTCCCACGCCACGCCAACTGGACGGCGTACCGGGGCCATTTGTCTTGCTAGAACAGTGTAGGACCATCTACGGAACCCACTGATGGTAATGCGGGCTAATTAATGTGTCGCTCACGCTTACGCCTGGGGGTAAGCAAAACGGTAAAGATGACAGGTTTTGAGCCGATTGGCTAGCGGTCGACCGAGGTGCGTACATTTAGTGGAACGAATGACCGTTCTGAACGAATAAATGTTTCATAATGCAATTTATTTAACGTTATATTATTAAGTCACATACATAGCGAAAAAAGTTTTCCTTGGAAGTTTAAATCTTCTATATTCTATATCTTATATGTATATCTATACTAATATTATTAAAGAAAGATTTGATTGTTTGTTTGTTTGCATTGAATAGAATCTCCGGAAGTAGGTTCAGGACTAATATCAAAAATTCTTCAACCGTTGAAAAGTTCCGTTATCCTGGAGTAACATAGGTTATATTTAATTATGAAATCCGACGCTCGATTGCAAAAAATGCCGCCGCGAATGTCAGGTGTAAAGTGATGTTTTCTTTTATACCATAGCATATGATGATACCATGGCAGTAGAGACACGACAGAGAGACACCACTTACTCTAATGATTACTTAAAGCCAAGTATTGTTCTTGCATACCAATTTATGTCAGTACTCACTGATTTTCATATAAAACACTCGGTTTAGGTGTGAAAGCAGCCGACGACTAGGTTATTTTTGTATTTATAACATTAGTCGGAGTATTCTAAGAAAGTGAAAACTTTTAATGACCTAGTAATACTATCACATATATATAACATAAACCTATACATTACATGGAATACACTGCTGATAATATTGATAATCGTCATCAGCCCGTATAATGTCCACTGCTGAACATAGGCTTTCTCCAAGGTGGGCTTTTTCCATAGTCACTATCCTTGGCAGGCGAGTCGGAAACCGCAGTTATGAGAAACGCTGCTGCCGGTTCCTTGATATACGAGTGTACTTACTGGCTTAACGTGATTTGTGAGGCACGGGAAGTAGTTCCCTTATTTTAGATTTTACACAAATGATTACTAGTCAGTCATGGAGATCGAACTTACGACCTCTGAGATTTAAAGCGAGTCTTTTACCTCTACGCTACGAAGGTTGTCTATTTATATTATTGATACTTAGTTACTCAGAGTTTTACGTAACAAAAACTCAATATATTCTTACTACCCGAAACATTACCTGTTAATGCGTTACACAATTCTTCATTGTCAACATGTTCTAGTTGAAAATTTGTGGGAATACTGCAAAACAGCCGCAGGGCATGTTCTAATAGTTTCTGATGTAACCTACCACCATAACTGTGTAGTTCACTAGCTCTTATTACTAACGCAATAAGGACGATTTTTGCTTTTAACTTAAGTGTTATAGGACAGGGTCGAATCGTGGCCTGGCTATTTAAATGGTGCCTCTCCAGTAGAGGCATGCACAGCAGGGAGTACTCCCTTAATTGGGAACACAATATGTTATATCTTCGAGTGACTGTGTAGTGGTCACGTCGTAAAGTGGCATCGCTATTGAAGTTAATTACAACAAGAAGACAAACATCGATCATACCTCGTCCACTTTAAATGTCTTCTCAGTGTAATTAAGCTGAGTCTGGGAGAGTTAATTAGAAGTTGACGTAGGGCTTCATTTGAATATGCAATTTTGAAAAGGATAGGTAATATCATATGGCTTGTCTAATGGAGTTGGGCTCTTTTTGAAATTGGTCATTCATTTATTTAAGGGTGTTTAAGGTACGGTTGGAATGCAAAAGGATTTTAATTGTAAACTTGCTATTAATATTAAAGTATACGTGCGAATATTTTCATTTACAGTCATTATTAAGTTCAATACCGAGTCAAAAAAATATTAATGACTTTCAATTTCGTAAATACGGGAATATACTTTTGTTTATGAAGCATATATTTTTTATGAATTTATTCATTTATTGGTGGTATAGTAAAGTTGACATACGTTGGTTATACGTAGCAACCAATTATACCTATATTAGTTCTATAACAACAACAGTCGGTGGGCAACCACTTTAGCTCAGTGGTTACGGAAGTCACTTCTGAGACCTGGTGTACTGGGTTCGATTCCCACCCGGGACAATTATTTGTGTGAACCACAAATAGTTGTTCTGAGTGTGGGTGTTCTTTGTGTCCGTGAAATGTATGTTTGTAAAGTCCCCCGCGACACAGGGATGTATTACCCAGTGCGGGAGTTGTCTTCTTAAAAAAAAAAAAAATATATCAAAATCGTTAAGTTGTTTACGACGCAACAATTCTTCTTCTTCTTCAATTCTATCTAGTTTTCTATACTAATAAAGAGATATTGAGAGAGAGTAAAGAGTTTGTATTTTTATATTTTTGTATGTTTGTTTGGAATAAACTAAAACTACTGAACGGATTTCGATAATTCTTTCACCATTAGAATGCTACATTACCCCTGAGTAACATAAGCTATATATTTAACACGCAATGTACACCCGTGCGAAGCCTAAACTGCCATTTTATAAGATCTGTACTATAGTAACAAGCTATTTATTTGACTAGTCACATTTATGTACAAATACATCAATATTGGCATCTGTAACATTAACACTCGGTTTCTCAAACGTTGTGTACCGATCGATCCGAACGATCAACCAACATGGCTGTTAACTTAACACTGCTGTCAAATAAAATTCAGTTTCTAAAACATAAACTAACACCGCTAGACCAATATGGTTGTCGAAGCTAAAGTATAACAAAAAACAATTATACAAACCAATCTCCATAAAATATTAAAATTTAATACGTACCTATTGCAAACTCTTACATATATTTTCGGGTTCCGTACTCGAATGGTAAAAACGGGACGCTATTACTAAGACTTTGTTTGTCTGTCTGTCTGTCAACAGGCTGTATCTCAAGAACCGCGATAGCTAGACAGTTTGAATTTTCACGAATGATGTACTTATGTTACTGCTATAACAACAAAATACGAAAAACAATTATTTTTGTAGGTCTTTTTGGCTTAAACAAAATAATTCATTTTTTTTTTATCTTTTTTGCTTGATATTAATAACAGCAACAGGTAGGCACTTGAAAATGGTACGGAACCCTTCGTGCGCGAGTACGACTCGGACTTGGCTGGTTTAATTCCTTTTCTAAATAACTGTCGGAAATTCTGTTCCTATATGTTTTTGTCACTATCATTATTTTATTGTAATGTGAAATTAATTCACATTACAATAAATAATTATATTATTATCATTAACAACTCTGAAACAATACCTAAGTAGGAACAAAATGACAACAAGCACAGTAAGATTAAACAATAAACAGAACAATACTCGAAATTGATTACAGCATAACTTATTTACATGAAACATTGGCTTTAAGCCAACAAACCAGTTAGTATACAATTTGTTAGTTACTTACAGTATGAACAGAATTACGGATTTGTCGACATTTGCCTACATTTGTCAAACACAGGATGATAGATTGCGTGCAATTTGCGTGATTTGTAATGAAATTAATGTAGTTGTTGAAATGGATTCGTTGTGGTTGAGTAAGTAGTAAATTATTATTGAAAGTTTATACTGAACTTTATAGGTAGTGGCGCAATTTATTTAGAACCTAATGGTGACGAACTCCGTAGCGTAGCGGTATTTTGCTCGCTTTTAATCGCCGGACAGGAAATCTTTGTGTAAAATTTCTAAGATTTATTTTCGGGTCATGTTGGTCGAGGTGCTACCCTCCATGTGTCAGAAAGCCCGTTAAACCGCTAGTCCCGATTATTATAACATCATTTATAATAATCGTATATCAAAGAACGGGCAGCAGCGATTCCTTGTGTGGAACAACATAATACTGCGGTCACGAACCCGCCTGCCAAGCGTGGTGACTATGGCAAATATCCTCCCTGGAGGAGGCCCATTTACAGCAGTGGACGTTATAGGACGTGCTGATGATGATAATGATGATGATGGTTTTTACCCACGTACCTCTTGTTCATAAAATATAACTTGTTTTACGTGCTGATAACATTATATGTATATATAACGGCAGATTAACTACATAGTAATTCTCCCGTGTGATTCTGGCTTAGAACATACCACCAAATCTTCCCATGGGTGTCGTAAGAGGTTTCTAGGGGATATACACTTGATGGATGGGCAGTGGCATCTATCAGAACAAGATTACTTTTAATTTTATTGCAGTCACAAATCCACCTAACAAGCTTGATGATAATGGCAATGTCCCTCAACAACCCTGGCTTGTTAAGGTCTGTAGAGGAGGTCCATGTTCAGCAGTAGAAGTTTATGGACTGTTGAATGATGTAGTTATATGCGTCCACTTATTAGTTAATACCTACTAAAGATTTTTTAATTATTTATATGTATAGCAGAATAATATTGATTGATAGATACTGTACCTATATATTAACGTATTTAAAATGTTAGAACACATCATATAAGTACTACAAAACAAGTACAAAAATAAATGATCGACAACCCACAATCCGACACACATGAAACAAACTGAATCCAATCATACATCCATTCACAAAAAGCACGCACGAACACAGATTTTATTAAGTCACTATATGTATATCTAATACAAGGAAATGTATTCAAATTGATGATTGATTTGAACATGTAACGAAGGTTGATTGAATAGAGATACATAACATTAATGTCGTTTCTCGGCAGATGTTGAACTATGACCGCTGTCGACAAATAGGTGTTCGGGTTGACTTGTGTTTTGATTTTGGACTTTTGATGGGTGATTTCTTTTTATGCTGATAGTTATCAGTGTCAGTTTTGATTTGTCCACCCATTATTACGGTGTTTTGAGATGTTATCGTAAGGCCTACGTGATAGCTGGCCGGTGGTTGACTTGAGAAAACAATTATAAGCAAAATGGCTGTTCTATAGATATTTTGAGCCTACCTATGCATTAATTTGAAGTTTTACTCATAATCTTTAGTCTAATTAATTATTATTTGTTTTAAAATTCTAGTTGTTTTTCTCTTTTTTTATTTGGGATTAATCCCACCCACACTCCCACCACTGCAACTCTTAGGCCAGGATCAACAGTGGCACACACTGAAATGGCAATGAGCACCGAGGCTCACCAAGTCCCGGTAAAAAGTTAAACTGCCTCGGGACCCGCAACGAGTTTAATCAAAAAGAAAATAGGAGGAGTAAGAAAGACTTAAATTTTCACTTCCCTCCATTACATAGCGGAGACAGTACTAAAAAAGGGAAATATAAAATAAGACAAAAGTAGTCTTCAGGGGTATTCTAGTTGTTGCGAAACATAGTAAATTTGTAAAAAATATAATATCTTAAATCGTGTTTTCATATCATTTCATATAGTTTAGATTGATTCATTTTCATAACATAGTTATCGATAAAAACGCACTAAGAGAAAGTAGGTAAGTAAGACTGCCAAAATGTAAGAAGTTTTTGATAACACTATTGATAACACATAATTGTAACGTATAAATATTAAAATCTTAAATGCGTAAATATAACAAGCGATTTAAAGAAAAGTTGAATTAATGGTTCCTTTTTCGATGTAAGAATTTCATATTATCTGATTGTCAAATGGTTGAATCTAAATGAGCATGTAAAATCATCATTTACCAGATTCTCATGCACACAAAAGGCATATTTTTTCACAAAAACAAGCCGCCAAAAGGTGGTAATTAGCGACAGGTGCTCCCATTCTAAAAATCGTATAAATTTTACTTTTTTCTACCACTTGTGAGGAAAAAAATCTTTGTTCTTTACAAAGTTTATCCCAACACCCTTTGTCAATGTCATATTCGCTACCATTTCGAAAAATACAATGTATGGTGACATGAGGGGGTGTGGTGGTAGGGGACCCATCATTTAAATGTTTTTTGTGGATTTCTAATTACTGAGTGAGAATGAAACTGCCGTTTAGTTAGTGTAATTTTATTACTTTTATTTTCAGAACTGAAGTAGGTATTTAGATCATAAGTATTAATGTAATTTTTTTATTGAAACTTATTATCAATTATTGTTGATTATTTTAAATTTATTTTGTTGTGTCGCGGAGTTTCATCCTCCTATATCCCGATCCCGTGGGAACCTCACCTTTAAATATATAGCCTATAACACTCACAAATAATGCGGCTGTTTATTGGTTTAAGAATTTACAAAATTGGTAAGTAGAGACCCCTAAACCTACAACCTCACGAACTTTACCTCTTTTTAATTTTAATATAGATTTTACCAAATAGTTTTATTTTGAATTATTGAAATGTATACCTACTTTCCATTTATCATCTGAAATATTACATATTAAACAGAATTACTATTATTTAAAGTGACTGATTCACTAATATTTTGATGTTTGAGATTGTTGTCCGTTAAAATCCAAAAATATGGTTAGCATAGCAAAGAACATCGTCATGATGACCTTAACAAATTTTGAGGACCATATCTAGCAAAGATTTCTGATGATTTCTATAATATTCGTTTTTGCTGCTTTGCCCATTTTTTTGTTTCATCCATATTTGTATGACGGCGACTCGAAGTCTGTCGATTCACACATTTTTTGTGAAAATAATTAATAAACTCCCTTTGTTGGTAGCTTTTGTGAAAAATTAATATGATGGAAAAGATATATTTTTGATACCATATGTTGTGAATGAGCTAAAAGATTTTTCGAACAAAATAACTGATTGAATATTTCTAAGCGGATATTATACGGTGATTTAAGAAAAAAGTTTAGAAATAAAATATGAGACAAGCACAAAATAAATTTTAAATTCAATTTATTTTGCGCTTGTCTCTAAACTTTCGCACGACTCATCAAAGCTTCAAGCTTAGATTTCGTAATAGACATTTGATACCTCGGTACCCCTCGTAACCCCCTTTAGGGATTGTATTTTTAAAACTCCTTCTTTATTGCTAGTCTGGAGTACCTATTTAGATTTCGAAGCTTAACAGTTATGGACAGTCTTCCACTAATCCCTCTGACCTTTTCACTGCCGGTCACATTTGTGGGACTGCCCCCTCCCAAGTGTGTCAAGACACATGCTTAGCAATTTTACCATCAATTATTAAATTAAAAAAGCAGTTCTGAAATTAAAAAAAATAAAGTTACAATAGGGCTGTTAAGTGGTCAGCGCGTGACCCTAGTAAAGTGAGACTGAAACTAAACGATTTAAACAGTATATAGATGGAGTCGGAAATATTTTTAAGTTTCTTTTTAATACTTTAAATTTTACAATGTAAAATTGGCATACACAAAATCTAATATATCTATATAAGATTTTGTGCATGTGACGAAATAAACGATATTTATTCAGCACTTAAGTATTTACATACACTTGTACTTATCAAGAAAATTCACAATGCATATAAAATCAATCATCAATAGGTAAAATTTACTATAAAGCTTTGTTTAAATTACGAAACTTAGGACTCCTCCAGACCTTGTCACAACATGTCACACTTCGTTGACCCCTTTCCCTCCAATTAACGTGTGTCGTTCTTTATGGATGGCGCCATAGAGTATGTTCGTAACCTATTACGTATAACCTTGAGATTCAGAAGAATAAAAAATATTATATATTTTAAAAAACAATAAATACATAAGTTCACAATGAACTATGTTGGCGACTGGCTGGGTAACAGGCCTTTTTTAAATAGACATTTATTTTTGAAAACTTTTTCTATATCATACATATTGTCTTATCTTGATTAACGTACTGAAAATATATATACTAATACTACAATTCAACCACCTTTTCATTTAATCTAACCATTCATACAGTCAAGTGAGTCAACAACAACAAGCTACATTTCGGAGCATTATGAAATCCAATGCTCTAAAAATAACTACAAATATTGTATTAAGATGATAAATTATTTTTAAAACAATGATTAAGCGTTTTATAAGGGTTCAGTAATTAAATCTGGCTACTCCAAACTCAACATGTAGAAATTACACCCCGCTGCGAAACAAACCACTGAAAAAAATACTAACCAATACAGTCAGCATGATGATTTACAAGTTATATTTAAAGGTTTTTAAATGTTCAATTCGGTTTATTACAAAGTACTTTTAAGTTATCATTTTGCCATGTAACCGTACTCCCGAAGAACACTGGCCTTCATAACACACCAGAGTACGATATTCAAAAGTAAAATTACTGAAATCGTATCGCCTTACGTATGGAAAACTGTTATAGCAGCTTTGTTTCAACACCATCTTAACAGGATGACTGGCAATTCCTTTGGGATTAAGTCTGCCATTACTATTTAGAGCAAGATAGTGCTTATATTTTATGCCAAAATACCTTTATGTTAGCCACAAATATTTTCTAGTGTGGGAATTAAGCTTAAAGGTAATTGAATACTGAAGGAGGTGCAGGACGGTAATTAAGTAACGATATCACTATGATTTATATAATACATTTCCTATGTTTTTGTTTATAAATTGTGTTAGCTTTATTTACTTTATATATTCATATATATTTCAAATATTTTATGCATGTATAGTGAACCCTGAAGACATTTTATCGCAGTCTTCTGTCTTAGTTATATCGTTATATAATTAGCCTCCAGTTCTATGAAACACATCGATTGTCATAATCTTAAAATAATAACTTATAAAGTGTTGTATGTAAACTACTTATTTTAATATCTCTAGGATAACATGGCTTCAAGTTTCCCGCGTTATGATCCACAAAATGTCACGAACACAAAAAATCTATAAAACTAAAACAGCACGGATTCTTTTTATAAAAAAATACTCAACCAATAATACACATTCTTATTTACTTAGTCTAAATAAGTTCTTTAACTTTAGTAGTATTGTTATGATATTATTTTAATAATAATCAATAACAATATTTCATATTTACAATTACTGTCTACCCACGTACGAAAGTAGATTGAACATGTTAACATACGCCTCTTCAAATGTTTTTATGAAACAAACAGCGTATAGGAAAAAATATAATTTGATTGTCAGTAATATGACTAGAAATCAAGGTTTAACTAGGATAAAATTATCCAATAACAAATTGGGACGATGGGAATGGGAACACCCAATTGCAAATTGGGACGATGCATCTGATGACTTAAGAGTACTCAAAGCTCAGCCTCAAGGTTTATGCTACGTCACCGGGCATCAAGACGAACGTATGCCCGGCGAGGAAGCAACAGCCGTGAGGCTAATTACACAGAAAAAAAATTGCGATTAAAGATTTTGAGTAGGTATGGCGGTGCAATTTTATGAAACAAATGGATTTTTTTAAGAAAAGTTTCCTACAATAACTAGAAATATTTAAGATGGTATTAAGACAAATGTCCACGATAATATAAATAAGTATTACACTTGCTTACTTACCAACTTAACCTAGTGGAAAGTGTAAGTTATTGGAAATAAATAATGTACTTAACAAAAACATGCTAAGAATGATTACAACTGAGCATAAATCTAACGAAGGTGAAATTACGTGAAGAACTTACTTTAAAAGTAGAGAGTGAAAGAAAATAAATTTGTAAGTAAAATTATTTTGTAATTATAACTAATATTTATGAGAGAGATATAAAAATGTGGCAAATATTGGTAAACACAGGTGCATTTAAAAAAAAAGGTAAATTTATGTAATTCTCAAGTTCTACTAACATTACTATAGGAGCATTAATACTATATAAAATATAAGTTTAATAAACCATTAAAGAAGCTTACTGTTCAAAATATAATTAAGTTTAATCCAACGAACCCGTAACTATACAAACATATCAAACAAATAATGAGTACAAAAACTAATATATAGCTTACGCTACAAAAAATATAAATACGAAAAAAACAAGAGCCGTTTGGTCACACTAATCATAAGCAATTTAGTATAAATGTATGGAATCGGGGCAAGCATTGTGTCCGATGTTAATGTTCTCGGGTCGCTTTAGTTGATTTCTATAAAATATTATAAATGAGACGGCTACCACTAAGAGAATGACCAAATATTATAATAACTGCAGTGGTGACCGAAAGTTTTGAGACAAATGTTTTGTTCATTCCAGTGCATCAAGTTGTAGAAATTCTTTGTTGGTTATCATTGTAGGCGATATCTTTGCCTTATTCCAATTTAACAATCAATATTTTTATAAACAGAGAAGTAATAGGTATAACGATTTAGAGACAGTAGTAGAGATAGGTTTATTGTAACATTTTAGGTACTAATTAGTGACTTATGTAGATGAAATCAATGTAGGAAGTATGCAATCTTCGTCAAATGTAACAAACTTAAACATCGGAAACGTACTTCCGTTGCAACTTGAAAAACTGGTAATACCATCTGATTTATTTATCTCATTTTATTTATTGAAACCGGCTACAATTTTAATTTTGCCTCACTTGTAACAATAACATAGACCTACTTTGTAAGCGATCTTCATGTTGTTAAAACTAAGTAGTATTTGGGTGGAACTTTCGGCTGTCCGTACATCTTACGCAATATGAATCCAGAAAAATGGAATATTCTTTATATTTTATTCACTGCTGGAGCTCAACAGGTAAGCATGAATAAATTGTCTTGCCGATGACAAAGCCGGCACACAGTCGGACTGCGTTTTTCATAAAGTGTCGGCCTGTTAAACATTTTTTATTTGGCCATTTGCTACCAACTGCGTTTTATGAAAAATGGATCGTAACATCGTACCCTTTTCTCGTAGTTTTTTTACATCGCCTTGAATAAATCATGTCATTAAAATTTAATAGTCACGCCACAAGGCGAGTTAGTTAGATCTTTTGTTGAGTCGAGATTTCGAGGATGCTTTCATTCGATTGTTACTATTTAGTGCTATTGTGGTGTTAGTATGGGTAAGTCTACTAAATGCCGACTTAATTTCATTAATCGACTTCTTTGTACGAATTAAGATTTAATTGAGTCAAGCTCACAATTGTTGGTCATTGTGTAGTGGCGTTTGAATGTGAGGAATTCGAATTATTTTGTGGTCGTCAGTATCTTAATGATGGACATATGTTTTGGATCGCGTGCGCTTTGTGTTATTCGATTCTGATACGTCATATATCTTAGTATTGTACCTTTAACAAAGTATTGTATCGAATTTGTTGATTAGTTTCACCTTTTATATGTGTGCTGTCTAACAATAAATTATTGATTTTTTATAATACTATTCTGTTAGGGATACCTAGGTATGTTATATTAATCTTTGAAAGATTTTCCTTCATATACGTAAAAAAACAACTTACAAATAAAATTATCCGTCTTTTAAGACAAGTCTTGTACTTACAAAGTTAATCCGTGTGTCTTGGGGACTTTACCAACTCACAGTTCACGAACAAAAGGACACCCAGACTTAAAACAACTACCCATGATTCTCACAAATAATTGTCCCGGGTGGGAATAGTACCCAGTACATTAAATCTCAGTAGCAACTATCGTAAATAATGAGCCCTTGGTTGTTAAGCGTGGGTTCTAAATCTAAGAACATAATTGATAAAATGCAAGGCTATAAGAAAGGAAGCCTAAAAATGACCTTCTCTCATAGGGCGAAAACTCAGCCTGTTGTAGTCCAATGCTGAATATAGGCCTCCCACGTCGATTTTCAGCGCGAACGATCCCTGCAACCACTGACTCTCTGCGACCTTTATGAGGTCGTCGGTCCATCGTGCAGGCGATCGTCCTACGCTGCGCTTACCAGTTCGTGGTCTTCACTCGAGAGCCTTACTGCTCCATCGGCCGTCAGTTCTTTGAGCTATGTATCCTGCCCATTGCCACTTCAGCTTGCAAATCCGTTGAGCTATGTCAGCGACCTTCGTGTCAAAGAATATTTTATACAAAATCTATTTATTAAGTACACAGATTAACTGATATAAAGACAATTCACGACCATAACAGGATATGATTATTATAATCACAACAGGAACGACAATTACAATATATTATAAAACCAAGAATAATTCGGCACCATTTTTTTCCTTCAATACCAAAATGGTGATGGGCGTTATAGGTAAGAGCGAGTCATGTGTGCGGTTTGCATGAGGCAAGACCGAGAGGGGGAAGGTCAGAGGTCAAGCCGCGTATAGAGAGGAGATTGATAGTTCAAATAATATTTATATCAGCACTTTTGAATATAATAAAATGTGAAATAATTGAATGTTAAGTTAAGTTTCGACTATGAATCATTGGATGTCAGATAAGATTAGAGTAGATGAGAGTAGATTCCCGCGCACGTTTTCGCCCGCGTAACTCCCGTTCCCGTAGGAACTTCATAATATAATATAGCCTATATTATCCGGGGATAGTGTAGCTTTGCAACGGTGAAAGAATTTTTCAAACCGGTCCAGTAGTTCCGGAGTCTATTCAATACAAACAAACAATCAAATCTTTATAATATTAGTATAGACTATAGTCTATGTTACTTTTGAATAATGTACCTATCTTATGGTGAAAGAATTTCCGGAATCGCTCCTGGAGTTCCGGAGCCTATTAACAAATAATCAAATCTTCCCTCATAATATAACTTAAGATTAAAACCGTTACCTGTATAGTTCTCTACAATCACCTAAAGTCTATTTGAACGTTTTAATAAGTTGGTACCAAAAAAATGTACCAAAAATAAGACCGACATCATTCTCCCGCGACACTTACAGGTGAAGCCAACACGCACTTCATATCAAAATTTAATATGTAAAATCGAAAGATTATCAGCAGGAACTCATTGTTTACCGTCTTCCTATTTGCATACAGGCGTATCTGAACATTTATGTATTGTTTTGGTTTTATTGCGTGTATGTATAAGCTATTCAGTGATGTTTTGTTTCTTGACGCCGCGCCGTGAATAAGCGCATCGATGGAGGTCTCAGCTTTTATCTTTTATAGACAGGTACTTCAAGTAGGTACCTATGTATTAAATCAAAGCGGCTGTAGCTCAATGGCTAGGGGCGTCGGACTTGTGGTCGCCGGTTCGATCCCCACCCATTGCACTACTGACGTGAACCTACTCGTAACACAAGCATTTGAGTTTATCACGAGGGGTAGCTAGTAGAGTGAAGAAATCTGCTTAAGTATCGAATCATTACTTAAGTTACCTAGAATAAGCCAGTTGAAACTAGGTTTATCCAATTATCAGTAACTAATGCTTCGTCTATTCCATTTATCTCCGGCTTTACCAAATATAAGGCAATTATTTAAGGTTCGTTTAGTCAGTTGAAGTATTGCCGCACTTTGGGCTTTAACCGTAACATATAAATATTTTGTAATCGTGGTTAAGATTTTTTTTCTTTGTCCGAATTGAGTATTTGTAATATAGGATTAAGTTACGTATTGTGAGAGTTCTTTAAAAATAAATAAGCCAACCTGACTTAGTTCGAGAGTTATCGGTAGAGATAGAGTGAGACAGAGAGATTTATATATGAAATATGTGTATGTATGTATGGCTAGAGCATGAAGGGTCTAACCCTTCTCTTATGAACTAGGCTACTAGACCACCGAGATATACATAACATTTAAACTGCTCCAGTTAAAGTACATTACATATTCAACATATTAAGTTTACGAACAAAAAAAATATTAAATATTTAAAATGATATTTAATTCTACAAATATTTATATTAGTACCATTCAATACCTACAAATCGACTGTCACATTTAAGCAATTTATTGAACTAGTTGCACACCTATTTTATTTTTTAATCATGCGACCTGAATATCAATTGCATAACTTGCAATAACAAATAACCATCTTATATCAGCTAACGACAAATTTAATAGTAAACATCTGTAGTACAGTTTGTTACAAATATATTGTGAGCGAGTTATCTTCAGACCAACTAGCATTTACAAGTTTACGCGTTATTTAAGGAGCAGTTACTATGGCTTATGGACATTAACAAAACAGTGCATGAGCCATAACAACACGACTTACCTATTCGGCCCATGGAATGTGTCACGGAATTTGAATAGTTTTTCTACAGTTCCTCTCATAGGACGAAAGGGTAGTGGTACAAAACAATGAATGAGTTTCGTCCCACTACCCGTTACTTTTCATTCAGTCACCAGTTACAGTGATAGTAACTGGTGACTGAATATACAACTTAAACTAATAAAAACCATACAGCACTGATGTTTAGTTGGACTCTGTCGTCTAACAGATTAATATGTATAAAATATTAACAAATTCAACATTTTTATTTAAATAAAATAATATATTTATATTTTGCGTTGTAGTTGTTTCAGGAGTAGTGTAGTTATTTCAGGAGATTGAAGATAAAAAGGATTTTTTTAGTTTGAGTTTACCTAATCGGTCTTAATATATACTTACATCTATTTTTATACACTTATACAAACATTTAAAAAGCACAAAATTTACCTTAAATAGAAAACATAAACATCCGGTATTTTAACATTAACAATAAATTGAATAAGTCAAAATTATACTTATTTACTACTAGCTTACCCGACAGAAATTTCTACTAAGTATTACTCTATACTAAATTGAAATTTTAATATTACACGTGATAGCTCTGAACTAACCGTGATGTGCACTTAGAGCAACATGTATTGTCATTGTCAATGTTACGTCAAACGCCATCGGATTACATTTAAAAAGAGTATATTATTCTCAAAAGGGTTAAGATTACATGAGAAAATTTAATATAGTGGTTAAATATTGTTCTAATTTCAAATTTTCCGCGCATTTTTCTATTTTTTTTCTTACATAAAAATCTTCTTGTGACAATAGTGAATTAGCGAAATCCTTTTAGCCGTTCACGCGTGATGCCGTGACCAAGAGAAATAGGGATTCATTTTTATATTTATAGATGTTATTGATGGGTAGGCTTTTTACACAATTTTGAATTGCATATTATTTTTTAAGTTATCTCAAATGAGATATGACGATTTATTATTGCGTTTATTTGAATAAAAATAAACCAATCTCGTATCCTCCAATTTTATTTTTCTAAATATTCTGGAGACGTATATTATCTATTAGCCTATATTGCCATACCTCATTCTATTTCATTGAAAATATTTAATAAGTACTGAGAGATATGCTGGTCCTTAACATCAAGTTGCACTAGTGGAGCGATAGATGGCGTTCACAAATAGGCGCGCGCGCCGCTCGCGGCAAAATGCAACGAGCTGTCGACGTGCCCGACGAATGTTTTCTTCGGACATAACGCATAGCTTTGGAAGTGAAAATTATTTATCTCCAACGCATAATATAAAGCTTTATTTTTGTTGTTATATTTTACATAAGGAAATATTCCGGAAAAAGTGATGTTTATAAAAAATCTAAATCACACTTTACAACGGAAAAAAGCGATGAGCGAATTTTCGAAATAAAGACAATGACAATTAATTAATAATAATAATAATCATTTATTTGTCAGAACATGAGTACATAGGTTGTTACATATTAATTTAAGAATCATCATATTCTACCGGGATATCCGGTGTACAAACATTCGTTAGAATTACGAAACAAAATTTTCACTACATTAGTTAGTTATAATGATCACTACAAAAATGTCAAATTAATTACAAATAAGTTATTAAATAAATAAATAAAATAAATAAAAAAGTTTTTATTTACGTAAACCTATTACAGGCATTTGCAAATAGTCAAAACATATTTGGCTCATTAATATAATATATTTAATTTATTAATTTAGTTTAATTATTATAGTTATAATAATAATAAATAGTTTGTATTAGATTTTTTATAGCTTTAGCGTAAAAGCTGTCAGGTATGAAAATAGAATTTTATTTTTTATCTATAATTTAATAGTCTAAAGTTCTGTCATTTGAGTATGTTATTATTTAGATAGACCATAAGCATATCGTCGGACGCGATTTTATGCTACCACCGGATCCATTACGCCCCAACTGAGAAGATCCGGCGAAACAAACTCAGTGGGGTATTCTACTGCCGGTTTCATCGCGGCCTCATTGAGACGATCCGGCGAAACATACTCAGATGGGCATTACAATAATGTCAAATAATTCAAACTAAATCATAATATGTCAAATAAATTAAAACTATTGTCATCTAAATATTCTTTTATGCTATAATACGACTTATCGATTAACATAGTTTTGATTTTGTTTTTGAACATAACACTATTGAGCTTCCTCCAACAGTTTGGTAATTTATTATAAATTATAGGAGCCATGCACACAACACTTTTGCGGATAAGTGTTGTTTTAGCCGGATGTAGACATAACCTACTGTTGTCGCGCCTATTTCGGGATTCTACATCTTCAAGCCGTAGGAATAAGTTAGGGTTTGCCTTAACAAATATTAAAATTTCCAAAATGTATAATGATGGAAGGGTAAGTATCTTATATTTTCTAAAATACGGAAGGCAGCTATCAGTAACTTTAAGACCAAACATTGATCTCAGACATCTCTTCTGAGCTTTAAATATTAAGTTACAGTCTGTGGAGTTGCCCCAAAATATAATTCCGTATCTCAGAATAGATTTTACAATTCCATAATAACACGTGAGTAGAACGTTTATGCTAAGGGTTTTTGACATTGAGTATAAAGCGTATGAATTACTACTCACTCTTTTACTTAAGCTCTCGATATGGGCCTTCCAATTTAATTGCATGTCAATATTAAGTCCTAAAAATTTTGTAGTATTTACCTCGTCAATATTAATATTATTATAATGAATGTCAGGATTATTATATGTCACAGGTCGTTGTCGGAAATGTATTACAACTGTTTTATTCATATTTATTTTTAAATTATTGTCATCTAACCATGTTATAATTTTATTTAGTGTATTATTTATTTCTGTTTCAAATGAGGCTTTACATTTACAAGGTATAGTTACCGTACTGTCATCAGCAAAGAGTGACATATTGTATTATCATAATTTTAAACTAAATTGCAAAAATTAGATTGGCCTATGTCATTCATTACATAATAATATATATTTGTATGATTTTTTTGTGTTTATGCAAATACAACGCTGGTGACCTGTAAATATTTTTTCTAGGCTAGCGTGTATCATCTTAGGCCTTATCATCGCCTTCCATCAAGCGAGATTAAGGTCAAACGTAAGCCTATACTCAGTAAAAATAAAAGAAAAAAAAACTACGTTCTAGAGGTTGTTACTGCTTACTAGTTTTTTTTTTTTTTTTTATTGACGTGGGAGGCTAACGAGCAAGTGGGTCACCTGATGGTAAGTGATCACCGCCGCCCATGTACACTCGCAACACCGGAGGAGTCGCAAGTGCGTTGCCGGCCTTTAAGAAAGGAATAGGCTCGCTTCTTGAAGGTTGCCATGTCATACCGGATCGGAAATACCTCCGCTTTTAATTGTTTTTTTTTTGTTTTTTTAATTTAATAGTTAGAGCTAAATGCTCTCCCCAAAACATACACGTATATAGTATTAAAATAAAGTGGATGAAATTGTTTGTTTCGCATTCAAAAGCGTTGATAGGAAAATCTATGTTCACTATAGAAACACTAGCTTGGTTTCACCCGCGTAGCTCCCGTTACCATAAGAACTACATAAAAAAATAGAAAGTAATCAACCAAAAAATCTAATTCTAAACCTATATTAATAAGATATTTTAACATTAACACACCACAGCTCATTGAAGCATAAGTAGTTGTTTTTTAAAGGTTACATAACTTTTATTTTATTTAACATATAGGTTAAACATAAAAACAATAACAATGTACATTCTACGGTCATCCCACTTTAAAAAAAAATGTAATTTACTAAACCTCCTAACAATGTCTAGTTGAATATTTCAACACCAATATTCACTAGCCTCCTTACTCCGTACCATCGTTCACAAGCTTTGTAATGGCGTTACAATGGCGTAGTTTGTCGAACATTTGACGCGACCCCTGACTTACGAGTGCTATGTTCACATCAAAACATGACCTGTCCTCTACAATCCTAACTATATTTTATACAATTATCGTTTAGTGTTATGTTGGCGATTAGTTTTAATATGTTGGGTTGATGGGACGTTAGAATGTTAGGACATAGTGAAATTTGATTTGATATTAACATAACTGCACCAATAACTTCGTCCCGCAATTGATCTCCATCATTGACAATTGTCAAATCAATTGTCAATGATGAAGATCGATTGGGGCATACCCCCCATAACAAATACATAAAGGAGATGGATACGCTTCCATACAACTTTGGGCCTGGATGTAAAAAGATGAAATTGGTGTCAATTGATAGCGACTATATTAACAAACAATCACTGAAAATTTTGCAAATTTTGGCAATCTGACAGCCGAGATATAAGAGATTTAATAAAAGTGAGGTTACGTAACAATCTGTACATATACCCGATTTTTGAAGTGAGATTGTCATTTTTTACCCGACTGCCGAAGGAGGGTAATGGTTTTATCATATACGTGTGTATATTTGTATGTATTTATGTTTGTTCCTCTGTAGCGTTCTAGAGAACAAACGCGTGAGCCGATTTTGATGATTCTTACGTCAATCGATTCGTCTTAATATTGCGAGTGTCACTGGCCACATTAAAATGGAAAAAATGGCGGCTTTTCCACACCATAGGATTTTGGGGGGCCCATTTTTTATTCTTTCAAACTGATCATGTGGGTTATAAAAAAAATGGTTTTAAGAGGTGATTTCAAAAATTATAAAAACAAATATAAACCAGATGTATTCTCCAAGTTGTATGCAGGCAAGGTTTATGATACTTTTAATTACTTTTTCTTATAATTTAGACAGGATGTTAAATATATTTTGTAGAGTGGGATGGCCATCGTCGTCATCCAAAGCCCTAGTGTATTGTCGCTATGCCACAATTTATACAACGATCCATGATAATATATCGATCAATATCCAATCGGTAGGCCGTTCGTCGAAGCCAAAATAACAAGTCCAATTTCAACGTTTAAGCGGGGTTCTCCGTGTCCGGTATGGTAGCAAGGCAAAGGTCGTAGAAGGAGGAAGATCAGAGGTCCGTAGGAAAGCCGGGTCGAGGAAAATATCAATAAAAGTATGGGATGAAAATAAATACACTCAAAACGCACACGCATAGACGATACGAAACGAGTGTCGATCGATGTCATGTCATGCATGATTGCATGTCAAGTCAGAGTTTTTTTTTTCTTCTCGCTCCCGTCTTATAGCTTTTGGCTCCAAGTCAGAGCTAGCACAGATAAAATACAATAATCGATTAGTAAATGTGAATAGATTATTATTAATTTTGTAGATATTTAATTAGTTTAAACTCTAAAACTCTAACTTAACTCTAAAAAAATGATTTTTATTTATTTATTTTATTTTACTACTATAATACAAAAAAACCTACATTTTAGCTCTTAAATTCGTAAAGTTCGAAATCCTTAAATAACTTAACTTAATATGCAATGTAATCTTATTAACTGCCAGAATACCAAATGCCCACTAACTGAAAATTCGTTGTACCCCTAATTGCTTTGAACCGATTATAAATAAGTAGACACGCAGTCCAATAGTATTTTGGGGTTTCCAAATAAAATTTATTCTGAATTTGAATATAAATATAGATAATAAGACAATTATTAAACCTATAACTTAAGTGAGAAAGACATACGTAAACGTATATCTTTCTCACTAAAGTTATTTATATTTAGTAGTATTAACCAGGGATTTTTTAATTATTGTAAGACAAAACATTTAAAATTCTATAGTTAATTAATTACCAACTTAACAAAATCTCTTATATAAAATAAATATTTTGTAAAAACAATGTTAGTAAAAGGCTACATCGTTATCGTAAGAATTGAACCGACACGACTTGCCATGAATGTCGGACACATGGGCCAAGGCACCATTAAACGGCGTTCACATTGTATTTCCGATATTCCCAGCAAGCAAAAGCCTCATGGTTAAATGAGTGTTCGAGAAAACCTGTATTTTCAAATCAAATACAAATAACTTATAATAAGTAAAGTTTAAGTATTTCACTTTAGTTTCGGTTTAGTTAAGCTAATGTATTTTAGTAATTTTATGCATTGATATTCATACCACTAGTTCATGCAAAGGCAGAAGTGGCAACGTACGTTTATTAAGTCAAAGTCAAAGGACCAAACTATGAGTACGTTTCGTAGTCGCTTCGTCTGGAGTAAAATAATTTATATTAAGTAATATAAATTATAATAATATTGGCTTAAAATTTTGAGACACCTGTCATTACAAACATAACCTTAAATAAAATAATATTATTTTACCAAATTTGTTTTTACCATATATTACCATGTTTTAACAACGTTATTTTGTTTTATGGTTTGAAAAAAATAATTAATTCAATGGAATTCCTAAGTTATTAAACCTACGACATCTTTTCTTTTAAACATATATAAGTATGAACTCACCTTAACAATTAGACGCGTGCTGTATCAAAAAGAGCTCTAAGAGAAATTTCTTCGTAAACAACGTAAGAAACCATTCTAATCTCTTCATTAGCTTAAATTTAACGATCTTATCCCATCAACATAAAGTTCAATTTGGCTTCCATTCATAGGATTTCTTAAAACCGATTTTAGTCAATATTAAGTACTCGATATGACAACCTGATGAAATAACGACTTAAGTCAATTTGATACGTATTGGAATTTCAACGTTTACGATAAATGAATAAAGTCAAAAGTGCCAAGTAACGTGTTAGGGATTTAAATATTTTTATTATAATAAAATTATATCGTGGGAAACTGACCGTGCCCTCAGGCCTCGTGGAATTCGCAAGTGAATGGGACACGTAACATAAAAAAGTTAGTAAGTAGGTAGGTATGTTTCGATTAGCATTCATTTATTTATGAACTCTGACCTCTATTTTACTTTTAGATTTTTATATTTGTTATTGTCATGACAGAAAGTTGTAGGATTTTAGTTAGTAACAGGTGTTTGATACAATTGTGTGTTAAATAAATAGTACTTAATAATATTTATGGTAGATGTGTTTTTTCAATGTAACAAATATGTAAATATTTGAAATAAATACTTTAATGGAATATAAAAATATTGTTAAAACTAAATAAAAAACAATACAGTTAAAGTATACTTAAATGGAATTGGAACTCCAAGTTTACAAGTTATTCAATGGTTGTTAAGTATTTGGAATTAAGTTCAAGCTTTCCACGCGCGATTTCTCCCGAAGGGCTCCTGTTCCCGTAGAAACTTCATAACTTAATATAGCCTATAGCCTTCCTCGTCAAAAAGGCTGTCAAACACTAAAATATTTTTTGAAATCGGGCTCGTAATTCCTGACTTACGTGTTTTAAAGCAAACGTAAGCGTACGCGTAACGAAGCTTACGTAACGTAATAAGTATAGATTATATTTGCATGTACCGAAATTAATTGAAATATCTAATTCTATAAATATTCAACATATTTATATATGAAATGGTATATTATACAAATTTATGCTGATATAATCGCAGCCAAAATGTTATATGACAATAAAACTTTTTTAACAAGGTTTAAACCTACGTGCTTTCCTATATTTAAGCTTATCCACAATGTGAGTACCGCAATAATCTAAAGGTAGTTACTGACCCAGTGCCCTCAGACCTGATTGGAATTTATCGTTCCTGTAGTCTGTAACTTAGCCGAGCGTGAGCTTGGACTTGTTTTTTTGTACGAGACTTAAAGGTAATAAGGCAACACGTTGTGGACCGTTCCATACCAGTTGGTGCCATTGGAAACATAATTATTGAAGAATACACAAGAAAAGTGTATAGTATCTTCAATAATTATGTTTCCAATTTGATTGAAATGAATTTGAAATTTTACAACTTAATATTTGTTTGGACTGCTTAAACTTTTCATTTTGGCCCAAAGGTTCACTGGGAGATAATGCCTCATGACATTAAATCTGACTTATGTACGGATTACTATAATATAAAGTTAGTAAGTTAATAGCAGATAGTAAATGGTGTTTAAAAAACACGGTTATTAAAGTGCCTAAAACTAAAAAAATTTCAGCGACCCATTTGCACTGTGCTCTCATAATAGTGTTGACTTCATCATAATTATAAACAAACTTACGTTACTTAAAAAACTCAAGAAATTAAAAGCGTCGTCCATGAAACATGTGCTTGAGATTTTTCTCAATATAATAATAATATAACTCTATCAATTTTTATTCCAAATTCTGTCAAACGTTTACAACAAAAGTGAGTTTAAATTACTATTTGGTATAACAAAAAATAATGTCACAATGTAGGTACCTAGACGTTAAATTCTCTAAAAAAAGTTGTGCTATGCACATAAAACAGTGTCAAATCCACTTGTGGCTATCAGACTCTGTGTGCACAACGTCGGTAAAAATAAAAAGGATCAAGATGGGAGTTAACAATTCTAATCGCGGAGAAACGTGAAAAAATCCACCCACTATGCGCGTGCGCCGAGCGCCAGACAGAAAAAATGTGAGGAACTCGTCTAGAGCTGTTATAAACTGTTTTAGGAGATATTTTAATGTACGGGTTTATAAGGCATTTTCAAAGACGGCATACTCGTAGATAAATTATATTATAGATTGTTACAATCTATTAGTTAAAAGTTTACAGGTTGCGTCTGTGGGTACTTACTATATTTATTTATTAATTGCACCAAGCCCAAAGCACCAAGCACGGTCCTTTTTTTTTTGTTGTCCGTGGGTAAATGCGTTTACTCATTCTCACCGCCGCCGCGCCGCGCGCCGCTGCAGCGTATTCGCGCGCTGGCGGTGGGATATGTGTGACTCGCCCTCTCCATAGCGTGGTATGAGAACTCATACCACGAGGAGAGGACCCTACACCACTAAAACCTCCGGACACTCCATCGATCTGCTGTTGGCGGGGCCGGGTACGCATAAGCGATCCGACCCCTCGACGGCACCCGCGGCCAATGTGACACCGCGGGATCTCCTGGCCCACACTTACAGTGGCCCATTTGTCCAATTATAGGGACGCCCGGAGTGTAGAGGCGTCCCTACTCCTGATGGGTCAGCCTCGAAGAGAGTGGGGCCCATGTGCCCCACTCCCCGAGGCCGAGCCTAGGGCGGAATGTAACGGGTTTCGGCCGCCCGACGACGGTCAACACGCGGGTGGGTAGAGGGATCTTCTTCCGTCTCCCGCTCCGCGGTCTCCTTATGTGACATTACATGTCTATAGAAGGAGGCAACCGCCTCCCACGACCTCTCGCTTTGGACCATCTTTGAAATGATGGTCAGCAGCGAGAGTTCGTCTCCCACCACGCCAACGAGCTTCTCTCGCTCGTTGGCCCACGCCGGACACTCTACCACCGTGTGCTGTGCCGTATCTTGGATGTCTAGTCCTTGGATGTCTAGCTGGGGCTTTAAATTTTATTTTCTGGAGTAGAGGCGGTATTTTAAATCGTTACTACAATTAAGAAAAAGAAATATAAGAAAATAATAAAACAAGTATCAAACATTGTTAAGTAGTTTCAACAACTCTAGATGAGTATCGTAATGATGCACCAAATAATAATCGACATTGTGAACCGAGACTCAACCGACCAAATTCGCTAATTTTATTTTCTTTATTGTTGCCGTTATATTTTTCCCACGGTACTACAATATTTTTACTGAATTCAACTTAGTTATTCCAAATCACTACACAGGTTATTCGATTCATATTACTGATAGAGATAGACACAATATTTTGTATAATAAGCCTCATTTCATATCATAGAATGAAAATAAATAATGCTAGCTGCGCCCCGCAGTTTTACCTGCATTCAGTCGTTTTTGCGTGAAAGAGTACCAAACATACCACACAAACAAACTTTTGCATTTATAGCATTAGTAGGATAATAACTGCTAAAAACGCATAGAGATATAATCATAATTCACAAGTCATTTTCCAAAATATATTAAGTAAAATCCTTACTATATATAATATATATATAGAATATTATAAATGTGAAAGTAACTCTGTCTGTCTGTCTGTTACGCAATCACGCCTTAACTACTGAAGCGATTTAAATGAAATTTGGTACAGATATAGTCTAGAGCCTGAGAAAGAACATAGGTTATATTTTATTATGAATTTCCCACGGGAACGGCAGTTACGCGGGTGAAACCGCGCGCGGGAATCTAGTATTTCTATATATCTGTTCTATAATCTGTTTTGTGATTTAACACACAGTTCAAACCACTGAACAGATTGTGCTGAAAATTTGCAACCAATTATATTATATACTGTGATTTTTAAAATGTTGCTAATAATTGGCGCGAAAATTTGCTATCGGTATTACTTTCGATCGTACTTTCGTATCGTAGTAATAATCGATAGATCTACATGGAAAAATGAGCTCCAGTGCGTTACAATAAAAGATAATGTACGTTGTATGCACGGGGCGCCCCAAACACAGGTTCAAAGATTTTTTTAATTGTATGCTTTGTACCAAAAATAAATCAATTTGTTGATTATTATGATTTTGAGCAACGACTCAAAAATCACAGTGATAATAGGGCTGATAATTCTAATGATGAAAATTCAATTTGGTCCGTTAAATAGATTACGAAAAAATATTGGTCAAGTATATTTATTAGTTCCGTAAACAAAAAAAAAATACGCTTAAGAAACAGCGCATTGAAATTTCACGTGGTCACTTCTAGGTACAATTTTAAGTAGGAGTGACGTTACAAGCCCCCCTCTCCTGAACTTAATTGCCCTGAATCTTTGTATTTTATTGATATGATAAATCTAAATATACATGTCTAATATTTTTTGGTAATTTAACTTACGGACCAAATAGATTTTTTTGTTACCTTCCCCATTCTAATGATGTAAGCATCCATTAAAAAAATGATTCTATCATTATTGACATCTAAGGAGATGAAACGGGTATCCAACTCTAGATGGACAAAATTAAGGGCAATAGTCAATTGATAAACGAAAACTTCAACCATTACTACTACATAATCCAAATTCCGAAATTCGAAAACAAAACAAAAATAATTGATAATATACTTAATAGTGCACTGCAGTGGGAAAAATTATATTGATCGAACAATCGGAAGACCATTAAAATAGTCGGTCTGATTGAATTTCTCATGGTTTGTGGGAAACAGGCTAATCGGTAGCCATTACGCAGGGTAAATGACCATGTTTGAAGACTTCTTATTGTACTAAAATGATATTATATCAATGAGAGATTTATAACTAATCACGTACATCTTATTTATCGTGTATCATGTTTGGATTAGCTGCTGATATTAGTAGTTTATTTTTATTTTTTTAGATAGACTTTCGTATTTAACCACAAGGCTTTTGCTACTTCACGGGGCATAAAGGCGAGCAGAGCTCCAGCCTTAATAATGGTTGGTCCTGTGGAGCTTGGACCTCGGCTCAGTCGCTGGCGATGAGATTGTGAGATTATGACTTTTAGTACTTTAGGGGGTTTTGTGCAATTACTGTCGCTCTACTTTACAGATCGCGGGCTTCTCGGACTTCGGGTCTACGAGGGCATCGGATGGTTATAATTTTAGATACCTTTATATTATTATATGCTTACGTGATTTTATTTACTAGATTCCCGCGCGCAGTTCCACCCACGTTACTCCCGTTCCCACGGGAACGAGGGCAATGCGGGTGAAACAACGCGCGGTGTGCTAGTGAGATATAGAAAGCTACGTATACTTTCAGAATCAGAACATTAATACTAGCATGCAGTATAAAAAATGCACGCAAAAAAGCGAACAGTCTGCAACACATTTCAAACATCAAACTACATCGGACCATAATTTGCGCATTCGCCTTACCATTTAAGAATTATTGAAATCATAATCTCGTTTCTAATCGTAGATCGTTATATTCGCGATTAATATTATGTACTTATTTTGCAATTTGGATTAGATACAGATGGGTACGCGTGTAATTACGTAGCTTAGCTTCGACTGGTCTTATTTATTTTATGGCTGTAATCGTTGTTGTAGCTACAGTGAAGGTAGTACCGTCAGATATTTATGGATACTACTTACGATGTAATTGATTAAATTGGTTTAGAATGTTTTATGTCGAGTTCATTGTAGTTGATATTTTATTGAAGTAATTGTCCTTCTATTTCGAATAGTTACTTTTAACTTAATTATTTAGTGTATTTTTTATTAAAAGGCTTTAATTGGGGTAAAAGATGATTCAAAAATAATTTAACTACTTTCTTTAGGCAACATGACTCTTGTAGTCGTATATTCTGGTGTCAAGGGAACCTTCAAAACAAACATCTCACTACCACAAAGTAGACCCAGACTTAGAACAACTATCCGTGAGTCAGCACAAATAGTTATTACGCAAATAAAACCCAGGATACCTACTAGGTAACTGTAAACATTGAGCCACCAGTATAATAGTCAAAACAACATGTTGATGGACCATTGTATTATATGCCGTTTTGGTTGCTAATAGAGTACCTTAGTGTTAAGATTTCGGTTCTCAGACTACCCAATTGATTCTTATTTCGAAATTGTAGCTCAATTTGACGATCAAAATATAAAATTCAGTCAAGAAAAAATGACGCATGTTTTAACTCTTAATTTAATTTTTAATAACAAATCTTTATTTCTTTCTGGAGTACATTATAAGTATGCTACTTTTTGCTCTTAAATATCTACATCCATAATTGTCATACAATCTCCGAATTTGCCTAAAGCCATAACGCTACGTTAAGCGTTGCGTGCGAACACGGGTAGCGTTGTAACACGCAACTGTAGAGTGATTTAAACACGACTTTCAAAGACTAATGATGTTTATTAAGGCAATCAATTTATTGAGCAAACCAATTGAGATATCCTTTAGCATCGGTTTTGTTTTATGCGAGCAGATGGTATGTTTTAGATGTGATGCTCGTTTCTACCTGTTATATTTGGTTATGCGATGTCTTCCTTAACCATTAAGCGATAATTTATTATCTTCAAGATGTCTTAAGATGAGTAGGTATGTACCTACTCTTTATTGCACATCGAAATGTAGAAAAATATTCACCAGCAAAAAATATATGTATAACAGGTGACAGTCCAAACAACGTATGGCTGGAAAAAAATAATACTTAAAAAGATAAACGATAGTAGTAGACAACGGTAAAAAGGGTAGAACGACGTGATATTGATTCACCAGTAACATTTTTTTTGCTCCATGATTTTGCTATTAAAGAGCAAGGCAGATGTATTAATAAAGAGTGCAGATAAATTTTGTTACAAACTTTTCCTTTAGGTACCTAATTTGATTACAATTTAATTTAAAACATAACAAATATTTACAAGTAAAACTAAAATATTGTTAAGCATGACATTTGTTTATTCATCTGTATGAACAATATTAATATTCCGGAGTGTCTTGAGGTACTTATCACGACGCAGTGTAATGCACTAAAATCTAGAATTGCAGTCAAAGCAAGAAAGAAAGAAGAAGAAGAAAGAAAGAAAATATATTTATTAGACACATAAACAACAAAAAGCAAAACAATAATAATTGGGTACAGAATTAATACAATTTACAATATAATATAATAATATTGAGAAACAAAGAAAAACAAGTAAAACAAAATATGGAATTAAAAAATAGAGCACATACAATTAAATAAATTTACATTAAAATAGATATTACAAAATAGATAACAAACATAAATAAATATGGATACATTTCGACAAACGATAGTAAAAAGTACAGAATATGAGTCCACTCACATTCTGTACCTTTCAATAGTTATAAAAAGAAGTATGAAAGGGGGTGAAAGCAAAAATAAGCTAAGCATCCTTTAAGCAGGAAATAAAACAAACTTATAAAGTATTTTTATATTACAGTTTTCTTTTCCATTTTTATCATTTTTCTTTTGAGAACTCTTGAAATAGTACTATTTTATTTTTATTTATGATCGCGTACAACAATCTTTAGCTTTATCCAAGTAAAAGGTAGCGTTTATTAAGTGTGGACAAACACGCGATCTTAGTTCGAACGCTTTTAATTTTCTTGTAAACAAATTGCGATTAATGTGTGAAATTTGTTATGGTATGTGCCCCGACCGATCATAAATTCTTATAAAGACAGTTTAAATTGACTTTATTGAATTAATAAAATTCAATAAAGTCAACTATTATTGAAGTTTAATTATTTTTATGTTTATTCGTCGTTCTTTCGTTTTTCAAATGAGAATAAAACACGTTTTCATAAAAAACACGAAACCAACGAAATAACAACGAAAACCTTTGTGGCGTAGCGGTATTGGGCTCGCTTTAAATCTCGAAGGTAGTGGGTTCAATCCCCATGCTGAACAAGAAATCTTTGTGTAGATTCTATGATTTCTTTTCAGGTCTGGTTGGTTAAGGGATTAACCACCGTGGATCGAATTTCGAATAAGCCGTTGGTCTCGTTTTTTATAACATCATCGACAACAATCATGTCGAGGGGTGAAAGGCTATTTGTTTGAAGCGACATTTTGGACGATATGGAGTTATATACATATTCGGATTCAGCGAATTTTTCTGCGTCGTCTGAGCCGGGTTTCGTACAATTCTGAGCACTTTTATGGCGCTTAAAACAATGCCATTTTAGTGCATAAATATCAAACATGATGTATGATCCGACTTCAAATTTGCCATATTTTTTTAGTATATCATTTAAGCTGTATACAAAAACAGAGAATCGGATCATAAGCCGTTATTCCCTTCCTAAAATTTTTGTTCGATGGCAGATAAATTGTTTTTCGATGTAGCTATCTTTAGATGAAAAGTCCCTTCAAACATTTTGCTTACGACTACTTACTCTGTGCAATGTCGCTTCAACCAATTTGCCGTCAACCAAATTCATTAAGACATGTCGTCGGTTCAACCCTTTTCGCAACAACTGTTTTTCACTGTTTAGAACAACCAAGTTATATAACTCCTTTCAAAATCTGAGACATCAAACAACTCTTTAAGAATGTTCATCGTTGCTTAAGCCAACTTTCCTGTATCGTTAAAAAGACCCAAAACCCAAACCCAAATTGGTAGTTAAACAAAATAGCCTATTCCTATTATTATTAAGTAACGTCGATTCAATCATTTTGCTTTCTCCTGCATAAGTACTGTAAAGTCACTTAAACCATTTTGCCTGCTGCTGATTAGTGACAACGTTGGAAGTTGAATCATTTTTCTTTACTCTAAAATTAAGGCGATACAGATCATTTTGTATTAAGCGACGATTAATCTTATACTCATAACTGTTTTTTAATTGAAAATTATACCAAAACATTCAGGGATTTTTTTTCAATAAAAATTTGCGATCCCCATTATAGAAAGAGCACTAGTTTTTTCATAACGATTTTTTTTCCAAATTTTGAATCTTTAAATGGCTCTCCTGTAAAGTTCGTAAAATGTCGCTTCAAACAAATAGCCTTTCACCCCTCGATGTACTAGGGTACAGGCAGCAGCTTTTCCTTGTGCTGCGGTCACCAACCCACCTGCCAAGCGTGGTGACTATGGCAAAACCCTTCCTCGGGGCCACGTTTCGCAGTGGACGTATAGGTTAACGAAGTTAGATCGATATTTTTAACAGGAAATATGGGGAAACAGAAGGACATGGGGTGGTCTATTCTAAGTCGAATACAACACGGTGAAACGACTGCCACGAACGAATGTAAATAACATTAGGCCCGTTACACAAGGCCACAGTAGGCCGTTATATCTAATCCAACATACTATGTTATGAAAAGGTCAAAATCATGCACGATATTCATAGCGATAATAGTTTATTATCATTTGATTATTACCTAGAAGAATGTATGTAAAATTGTTGCGACATCATTGCGCTTGATTATTGTAATACTCTGTACTTCGTATTTTATATAATCGTGACAGTGACAATTTAATTAGTTTGTATCATCACATCATAAGTAGTTATCGGAATAAAAATAATGTCTAACAAGTTTATCAGAGACATTTGACAATTCAATAACCCTGAAATGTGTTTTTCTTTACAGAAATATTTGAAGCGATACATTTTTTTTAACACAACTTCCCCTTGGCCATTGTTGTCTCTTTGTGTTCGCTTTACGAACACTCAATTCACGGACACAAAGCACACACAGAAGAACTTTCCGTTGTTCACACAAATAAGTGTCCCGGATTTGAAGCGAACCTAGAACACCCCCTGGTGCAGTCAAGATGCCTAAAAGATCATGGAATCCATTTGCGCTTCAATAAAATAGTGTCAAAGTAGGACTTTCTTTCCACCTGATACTATTTTCGTGGATATCATAGTTAAGGGGGTTAAGAGACATTAGGTATTAGTACTTATAGGACATTAATTGTGTTGATAGGTACTTAAAACTGTCCACGTGGATTGTCAGTATAATCCACATCCTAATCATGATGCTGATGGAACCAGTCTAATCGTTGCCTTAATCCAGTAGGAGACATAAAAGATGATTATGTTGATGATACTGAAATGTCGCTAAAACGGATGTTAATAACAAATTGGAAAGGTAATTAAATACACAAACAAAATACTTTATCGAAAACCTTAAATTGAGATGGATTTAGCAGAATAGGGTCGTTCATTAACTAATATAGTAACCTCTAACCTAGACAATGTAATATTTGAAAATAATACGATCTGCTCTATAGTTCAATGTATTTATTGCATTTCATCGGTCTATAAAATAGGTGATGCAATAGGTTATGTAGACCTAACATAAGCCATGTAAGGGCACAGCAACAATCGTTCTGAACTGTGGAGTTCAGAAAATGCACTTTTAAACCATACATGAAATGTAGGTCACATTACATAGGTACCTGAACGTTTGCGTGTTATCTACGCACCTAGTTCGCGTGAGAGGCAACTGGCAATTTGAATTAGAATGGGCCCGCCTCTCACCACGCCCATGGTAGGTACACTTATCTGATGGTGCATGTTACGTAAAACTTGATTATGCATGCTATGTACCCATGGTATAAAGGTTTGGAAGGTTGGTTATCGACCTAAAAATGCGGGATCGATTTAAACCGCAATCTGAATAATATCGTAATTTTTGAAGTAAAATGTCTTTTGTTTTGAAAACATACTTGATTTCAGCAAATTGCTAATTATTTTGCTATATATTTTAGTTCAGATACACTAGTTGCTAGTAATTATGATTTTTCAGAATACAATTTATGGATCTTCATCACAGCTCTAGTATTCAGTAAGTACCTACTAAATAAATACAAGGAACTATCTATGATATGTTCTTTAATATCATAAGCGCTTTAACAGTAAAACAGAAAATGTCTCCTATCATGAAATAAAAGTATGTCTTGTTTTTTCTTCAATCTTAAGTTCCATTTAGAATAAAATGAATTTCTATTAATTTTTTCCGCTTTTCCATCAATACTAGTATGTAAGTCCGATTGATAAATGAAACATTTTTAACGCGCCCACTCAAACTAGTAATAAATTTCACTGGAAGTGAAGATACTCTTTACTGCATAGGCTTAACGTTTTGCGATGACGGGCAAAAGATAAGTTGCATGTGTGAACGGTGTTCGAAGGTAATAGATTAGTGCTATTGTTTTAGATTACGCGTGTAGAGGGTTCCGGCGAGTAATGGACCGATGCCAAGTAGGCTACGTACATACCTAACCTAACCTAATAGTACTACATATATATTGTACAATATGAGCGATGAGGTAAGTTACATAGTTTATAATAAAGTAACTCTAAAGTATAATTCAAAGGGTGGCGTTGACCGAGCGTCTCAATAGCTCTTTAAAATAAGACACCAATTAAGAATTAAGGACGGTATTTTATGTAGGATTATATGCGCGACGACATATGAAGATCTTATACAAGTTTTTTAAACGACACATTATCTACACTTGCTCACAGAAACGGTATCTGATATTGTGGCCCAAAATATCAAGATACACAAACTATTTTGCAGTAGGTAAAGCTCGGTATATTCCTTTACGTTGTGGACGTAACCCTAATTTCCAAATCATCAAGTACTTTGACCTCGCTGTAAGACTGCAGCCTTAACTAATGTGAGACTATTTAATTTAGAAGTTTTTTAACATAGAAAATAATCGTCAGACATTATGAAATGTACCTAGTCATTACAATAGTAATGACTTTATTCTAATAACAAAAGATATATGACACGTTGATTAGGACATATTAATGACTATCACATACAACAACTTACTAGATACTAAAGCTATAAATAGTATTAAAGTTACTAATATCACTAATTGCTCGAACATTGCAGACAATGACTTATCTAATGGAGGTGCAAAGCCAAAAATTAAGGACGTGACGATTCTTCAATAACAAAAGCATTTACATCACCAAATCATGATGTGATACCTGCAATTACTAAATTAGATGTTACCAATGACCTTTTACCGTGTGGAAGACGTGTCATAGTCATATGAAATGAAAATTGCTGTCAATCCACCACGTAGGATGCCGACTTGTAATTTGAGAGGTCGAGATGTGTTCCCATGGTCTGGTGCCGTGTTATGAATAAAGTTTAAGCTTTATGGTAGACGTGTATGGATGATTTCTTTATTTGAAACGTGTAATTATTTCTCACTTTTAGGTATCGTAGTTTGTTAAATGTTTTTATTTTTCTAGCCAGCTTTTTTAAGGAAGGAGTTTTGGTTTTTTAACTTTTATCACCAGTTTTAATATTGGCTAGAATTTACTAGATATATAAACATTTCCAAGTACTTGGTATAAACAAAACTGGAGTGGGAATTTTATCCGTACCCCACACAAAGTCACTTAAATTATCGGTCTGATCTGAAATACGTTGCCACCGTATTTAAGAGGTAAAGAAATAGAGCACTCTCTATGTTTGCAGAAGAACATAATAAAATATGCAGGATAAGCTTTAGAGTCTGTCTGACAATGTATTGGTCTATTGAACAAGGTTGCAAAAAATACTGACCGAAATTTGGTGCATTCAAATTGACAACAAACTGGAACAATAGCTAAAGCGAAATTTGCATCAGCTCGCCTGCGGGGGTACATATTTGTGCCCTCTGAAAATTTAGCGGGTACCTGCTGTTATACTCCGATCTCACTGCACTGGTGTATTCCAATCTATAATACTAATTAAATTGTGTAATCCATGTGCAGTTGGCGGCGCCTTTATTATTAGAATTCGGAGGAATATCCAAATGATTAAGTGAGTTAACACTCTCGTCGTCGTTGTATAATTAGCAACACCATTGCTATGGAGAGAGCTGTCCTACAAGGGAGTAGATTCTTAAAACAGTTTCACCCAGTGAATAAAAGGTATTATACCTCAGTAAGAATTATAAACAGGTACTGGGGTAGGTTAAAATATATTCAAATGCTCTAGAATAATGGTATCTAATCTGATATGTTGTAGGCGTTTCTGGCCAGTGAAATGTTGCTTGTTTCCCCTCGTTAGTCGTCTAGCCGCCGTGACGGGAGCTATGGTATCAGGAGCATCTAGATCATGAAATGTTAAGCAAAATATATGTAAGGAACTCCTTATATTAATTAAGTATGTAAATGCTGGTTGGTACCTACATTCTTTTTAATTATGTTGGTTGAAAAAAAAAAAAACTTAACATTTGTAAAAAATACTTTAGAAGTTCGATTTTCAAATTATTAGATTTTGTAGGGAATTATTTGAGTTTTAATTTCAGTATGTTTCGTTAATGCCGAAAATACAGTAATGATAAACAAAACACGTAGAGCCGATTTTTTGATACCAGTAGCGACATCTCTTGATGTATACGGGAACAAATCGGAAGGACTAAAATTTATTTTTTTCAAATTTCAGTATATTAAACAGGTATATTGGTATTTCTACTACTACTAATTTTAATTACTGAATCTAACTAGGAACAAAAATAATATTACATACCGATGGGTAATCGATTCAAAAAAAAAAATAACACGTTAAAAAGTACGTGCCTTTAACAGTTTCATTTTATACAATATGAAGTAAAGTTAATTTCTTTTATAGCAAACCGTATAAGAAATCAACTTTACTATATAAAAAAATGAACTTTTTTATTGAGGAGAAAACATCAGAATAAAATTTTCAACTACTAACTCATATTTTACCAACCTTGAAATTCAACACAGCTGTTTCCCTACTCTATCTTAAATCACCTTAATCTATACATAACAGCGTTGCTTTTATATTTGCCCCTGAAATATACGGTCCGTTTGACACTAACGACTGTGGCTAAGCACAATGAATCAAGTGCAAATGTACTTATAAATAAGGAGAAGTATAACATAATTGGCGTGTAAATATCCAACTAAATGAGCATTAATGAGGACCTGTATTCATACTTCGTTTGAATTATTTATGTTCCCATTCTGATTTTTCAGGAATGCATAACGAATTTTTGTGAGTTATGCAGTTGAGATGTCTACCGTAATCGAGCGATGAGTAAACGGTGTTTAATCTGTGTTTACTCTGTGCTTACTTGAATCGTGGGATTTTTCTGTTGTTTTGACAATTAGAATTATAGATAAAACAAAATGTTAATGGAATTACGAACATTTCTTTAACTACGAGCTTAATAAAATTAAATAATAGGAAACTATATGTGAAACAGATTCTATATTCGTCGTATTTTTATTGGGTGTAGTGAGTATCTATATTCGTATCCATCAGGTAATTTTAACTAGGTCTATTCGAAAAAAATACTATATAAATATACGTGTCTTATGCTTCCTAAAAGAAATAAACAACATATTTTGTTGAAATTATATTATTTGTTTGTAGAAAAAATACATATAATACCTCATAAATTACCTGTAATGGCATTAGAAATCAGTTAGTACCTACATAAATTGTCATAAGTTAACATTCCATATAGTCACTTAATTTTTAACAGCACGTATGCCAAAACTTTTTTAAAACGATTAAAATGGAAAAAAACCTATATACCCCGATATAATGCTATTTTACTAGTATCTAACAACGTGTCGACCGATTGTCCAGCAAATGACATACCTATACACAACAAAACCGCCAAAAATACATGGTTTTAAAACTTAAACGATGCTATGACTCGCAAATATACTTTTCCAATAATTTCAATACCCATCCCGATTGTTTACAAGCACTCAATTCTATATCGAAATTAAAAAGCAGTGCTGTCACAAATAAATGTATGTAAGTAATTACGTTCCCATACACCCATACAAAAGCTCGAGAGACCCCATTAAACGGTCGTGTATAGGTTTTTTGTGGTGGCATCTTTTGACCCGGCTCGTGTCCTCGGGCGAAACAGTAAATAATGATCCCGTCGTATGTATAAATTATGAAATGAAATCATAAAAGTTGAGGCTGTATGTGTAAGGAGCTGATAATACATAATATATTATTATTTAATGTTTGTTTTGATTTCATAATTACATTAGGTACCTATGTTATAATAATTTTAAACTGATAGATAAGTAGGTACCTATAGACATCTTATAGATAAGTCACTTACACATAGCGAGTGTCAAGGATCTTATACATAGATATATATATATAGAGACTATAATAGCTTTCCATGCACGGTGTCAACCGCATAACTTCCGTTCCCGTAGGAACTTCATAATTCAATATTGCATTTCTTGATATAATATTTATTCTCGATCTCGATTATTTTAATAATGGGTCTAGTAGTTCCTGAGATTGATGCGTTCAAGCAAACAAACTCTTCAACTTTATATATTATTAAATATATTTTTATCAAGATATTTTTTTAACATTTTATATATTACTTACTTGGCCCACAGTAACGTCCATGACCATTGTCATTCTCATTGTGTAAATGAGCAATTTACAATTTAAAAAATGTCGGGACTTTCGAACCTACTTTAGCGCAAGGCTTAACTCACAAAAGTCTCATTTTTGTGAAAAGTTAGTAATAAAATATAGGTAGTTTCTGATTCTAATTATTATTAATTATTATTATTATATTAAACAAAAATACAAACCTTCGCTCTTTATAGTATGTATTTTGCACCGAGCAAAATGATTTGTATTTATAAATTTAATTTGTGCACTTTTTTATTTTATACGATATTTTGGTAGATTAGATAACATTTCATTTAACTAACTTATTTTATAAGCATTTTGTTTTTTTTTTATCTTTAGCAAGATTCAAACTTTCTTAGGGTTAAGATTTTTGGTCGGTTAAAATTAGTCTATTACCTACTCTACTATCTCTGAACAATCCATTCGATACCATACATCATATTTTATTAATCCCTTGCTCCGTCGCATACATGTCCACATATACAATACTAGTCCGGCGCCATCCATTATATAAATATTTTTCTGCAAACTATTGTTTTCTAATTCATCATCATCATCATTAGCCTAAACTTTCCCACTGCAAGGCAAAGAGCTCTTACTTTACCATAAATCCAATTCTCCTCAAAAAATTTGGAGTAAGGACAATGATTTTGTATCACTAACAAACATTTTCTGTCACACCCATGTCACACCTACCAACAGCTGCATACATTCCTCAAAAATGACAGCAACGTCAGCGTTTTGCATAGAGGTCGTTACCGTCTATGATGGATGAGATCACACGGTCTTCACCGAGACGTACCGTCGAGCACTGAAGCGCTTTGGAGATGGCCAACTTGTCCCGAGGCGTTTGACTATATCGGCCATTGTACCTCTTAAAATGAGTTGTCAATAATAAGTTGCGGATAATTTTAAATTACCTGGCTGGTAGGCAAAAGTTATTGGTATGCGGGATATTTTAGATCTGCTCGCATTAATAATGAGTTGTTGGTAACTTTAAGAATATTCAATACAGAGCACCAAGCTACAAATAAGTATAATGCACATTTAGTCGCCATAAAAAGTAGGAAAGTTAACATGAACTTTAAGATTATTTACTGGAAAGTTGACAATATCTGGTGGCGTAACGGTCATAATTCTTTTAATTTCAGTGTTCGTGAGTTAAATCTCTGCGCCCGACAAGAAATTTTTGATGTCTTTCCGGTTCTGATTAGTTGAAGGACTGCCCTCCGTGACTCAGGCATAAAAGTGAGCAGGGCTCCAGCCTTATTAAATGGTTTATAAACTACTAAGCAACCTTTACAAGAGCGCGCCCCATGTGGGACTTGAACCTCGGCTCAGAGCCGTTGCTGGCGGTGGGATTGAGGTATTATGACTAAGTTTTTAAGGGGAGTTTTGTACAACTGTCACTTTACGTTACAGTTCACGGGCCTTTCGGACTTCGAGTCTACGAGGGCATCGAAAAGGTCTTTGCATACTAAGAGGCTAGGCAGGTAGGTTGGTGACAAGGGGTCACCAACCCACCTGACTAGCCTGGTGATTTTGTCAAAACCCCGTGAAAAGCCCATGTTCAGCAGTGGATGTTATATGGGCTGATGATGATGATAAACATGAACTTTTGAGATAACTTATTATATTAGGTACCCATAAGTGAGTTGAAAATATCTGAAAAAAAAACATTTGTATGGACATATTTGTTAAAGTTAAAACTTTAAGCCTCACAAAAACAAGACAAGTACCTAATGTAGTAAGCATTGAACCTTAAAAGCAAAATTATACCTTTGTAATGAGCAATGTTCCCACCTACCGTCTCATGCTGCTCTAAAACAACACGTAAAACACAAAAGCACTGATTACCGAATGATGGAATGCAATAAAATCGTGACAATCATCTAGAGGCAAAACCTTAAACGCCTTATAATAATCGTATACACCGCCTTAATCTACAGTGGACCTAACCTCAAAACTTGGCCAAAAAACCGTGAGAAAATATCCTTCAGACTTACAGTGACTCAAATCTTATGATATATTACCTTAAACGTGCCATTTAGCGCTTACTCGTCCATTCTTAAGTATAGTGGGGCAAATTAGAAAAAAAATGTAAACACAACATCGACGAATTCAATAATTAGATTAAGTTTATAATGAGGGGGTTGGAAAGCCTTCGGCGACGTCGGGTCGCGCGCCTAGGGCCGCCCCGTGGCGCCTCGGGCGGGGTGCTTTTGACCCTATTTGTTTTAATTACCGTCCATGGTCTTTAGGACAACATGGAGCCTTTGAGCTAGCCGAAAATTGACCCTAATTGGCGGTAGGCCGCAACACTTAATCGAGCCGCCGAGGCAACTTTGTAAGGGGAGGGCTTTCTTTGAAAATAAAGGTTAGAATCCTTGAGTATGATGGGGTCCCGGAATAAGTCCTGTGTTTTCCCTGCAATTTTTTAACTTCAACTGAAAACTAATTTCATTTGGGTTTTTATTTTATTTGGAAAGGTTTTTGTTGAAATGTAATTATTTGAATTAATGGCTTCGTGTTTTATTATATCAACAATTTATTTTCACATACCAAAATAGAAATATTAAATCATATTAATATTATCTTATAATTAAACATTAATATAGATTACATCCATATTTACAGAATACATATCTATAGTCCTTAACTCAAGAATTTTTATCGACGTTCAACACATTAACATAACGAACTAAATACTATATTTACATCGTTCCTTACGACTAAAATTCCTGACAAAGTTCCTACGAGATTCCTCAGATGTTCTCAATATAACTACGATTACCGAATCATCCGGTAAATGCTGGTAAACGCTTGTAATCGCCTCTGCCTTACCATCGTGATTACCATGAGCATGGCTATTACATCGGGCTAAAAATGTTGCTCTTTCTTTTTCAATAAAGGAATCATCCATGCGAAAATGCATTCGTTTTATTTTCTGCGCTAATTTCCTCGAAAGAAACTTACGCGTTGCAATGATTAGTTTAGTGTAAGTTGAATATTAATCTTATGGTTTCATTTTGCGATGAACGATGACAATCAAAATAGGAAAGTCGGAATATTTTTATAATTTTAAACACGGGATTACTTTATCATTATATTCATTTAAACAAATATATAACAAAAATATTTTTCATCATTTTTTTTCTTCAAATATTTAAAGTTATCATAAAAAGCTTTAAATGTGTTACATAATTCATGAACAAAACTAATTAATTATAGAAATCTAGATGAGTAGGTATTACCAAATATTCCAACAAAAAATCACTTATCATTATTAATCTCGAAAGCCTCCACAAAATCCCACGGTCTAAAATGTCGAACGTGAGGCCTAAGATTCGTAGCCTGAAGCAAACGGTAGATCCTCTGAAGCAGCCATGGCGTCCGTTTGTGATTGTACAGATATTATAACCGAGGCTGTCAAAAAAACCACAGAAGAAATAGAACCCAAACATATTGATGGGCCTACTGCCGAAATTGTGGTAAATATTGGAGGAAAACAACTTATATGTGGTGTGCTCGCTGATGAAGTGTATGTAGTGTAAACCGGAATGGTTGGTGAAGAGGTCGCACGCAATCTAAGCATTCGGAGCACGTGGGAAAGACGCAGAGCCAGGCGGAGTGCCCTGGGGCAATCCGCCACGGTTGACGATGGACGCGATAAATATATCCAACATTAGTGCACAGAGTAGTGTAGTCACGTTACAATCTTATATGGGAAAGTTGAGGTGATATATTAATGTTCATTTGATAGCCTAATGTTTTGTGATATGTAGGTATGATTTACATTTTTTATTCAGTTTCTTACTTTACCGTTATCGTAATACTAAAGAAGGTAATTTCATTTTAACTGCAATTTATAAGATAATAATTTTAAATATAATAGCAGTTGTAACGATATCAATATATACCTATTGCGATTTTATTTATTTTCAGAACTTATTCTTAGCTTAATAAAACATCGATTAATAATTAAAAACGGAATAATGTTCGCAATGCTTTGCTGTGCATTAATTTAAAATCTCCATCTCCACTAATTTTGCTATTAAGGTTTATAGAACTCTTAATTAAATTACTGACATATAGTAGTTTTTACTATGCTATTTAAGCATAGTAAAAACTACTATAATGTACTTAATTTATTAAATTCAAATTAGAAATTGTATCTCCCAAATGTCTTTGACACATCGAACTCGTCGGATTAAGTTAACAAGCAATTCAATTCCAACTTTACGAAATAGAAAGAAATAAACACATCTAAGTGTAAACAGATTACATCTTAAACTCTCTAAACAAATCAACGGTACCTTAGTAACTGATATTTAATACAAACACTCATTCCATAAACAGAATTCGATACTTGATACTTTATCACCTCTTTCCTACTCTATAGTCAGCCTCAGGAAGAATTCCCTAAAAACTCCACCGGGTCAAAAGTCGATGAATTTATTGCCTCTGCAGTAAAACCCGACCGTTCGGCGTCTTTGGGATAAATCGCGAACCTCTAATTAGAGGTTAGTGAGATTATGAAAATATTCACACAGGTGCGTTGCAGCCCTAATAAGCATGTTCGCTTGAGGCAAGTCGTGAAGGCAAAGCTAATGTTTTGGGTCTTTGGGTGTAGCTCGCAGGTGAATTTGCTTTTGTTTTTGGGTCGACGGGTAATCTAGGATTTGGGATCGTCTTTGCTGTATTAGTTTTAAGTATAAATTTCATTTGAGTGTGTCTTTTTGTTTGGTTATGATTTTGTTGCACAGGTGTCGTTTCTCTGTTTTTTATACAGGTTCGAGACACCTGTATAAAAAACAGAGAAAAGACACGACGATCTTTTTTTTTTTAAATATGAAATTTAGGAAGTAAATATACGTAAATTTACTGTGTGAAAAAATAGCATAATTAATGGTTTTGAGAAATTAAAAGAATGAATGAACTATCATTCATTCTTTTAATTTCTCAAAACCTTGTGGTTAAATACAAATAGCCGTCGCTTAGTTTAAATTGAATTTCATATAAAGAATTAAATTATTACTGTGAGTGCCTCGCAATTTTGGATTGCGTAAAATTTGACGATAACGTTGTGAATTACGGCTGGTTTAGCTGGTGATTCGTATGCAGTCATACGATTAGGACTAAAATCCGAGATGCCTTATTTTTTACCTTTCATGATATCAAAGGGTGTTCTCGTCACGACTTCGATACATAAAAAGTCACATCTACACATCTAATAATATATTGTCTGTCCGTTAAGTCTGTCTGTCAAAAATGTGACAGATTAATAGGTGAGATTGTGTAAAAGGTGGTCATAACTACCGTCCCTTTGTAATACAAAGGAAACGTGCGAGATTGTGATAGTAAACTCATGAGCATAATATTTATTTCGTGAAAATTATGTACGTAGGGAGCAAGAGGTTATCATTGAGGTGTCGTGTTTAAGAGTTATGTTTTCTAAATAGTTTAAGAGGCTGTTACAGGCTTAAAGAGAAAAAGGCAAAAAAAAAAAAACACAGGAATAATCTTTGAGTGATGAACATAATGATTTTATAATAAATCGTTATATCGTCCACTGCCATGATAATAAAAAAGGGTAAAACTAATTTTTTTTTCGATATGTAGGTATATAGTAATATACCTACCTACATATTAGGAAAAAAGGGCCGATCCGTCTATAACAATTGTTCTGTGACCTTTTTCATTATCACGGCAATATTGAACACGGGTTGTCTTAAAGGACGTGACACGATAGTCAACAGACTTAGAATATGAGTTGTATTATGATAAAATACACAAGTACATGTTGATGTTTTGCCAACCAACGGCCTCGAAGAGGCAAGAGCTATCAACCAGCCAGACCTGGAAATAATCTTTGATTTTACAAAAAGTATTTCTCCGAGATTCAAAGCGAGACCTTTACCACTAGAGTACGGAATTGATAGTTATTTGTTCGACGTAAATTTGTGGACATGTGTCACACTTTCTGTCCTAATTTTCTCATAATTTTCTATCCTAGGCTTCTCTCAATTTCTTCTCATAATTTTATATCTTAGGTCTATTGGTACGTAAACAGCACATTACTATGTTTGAAAATGTTAGGTGTTTATATTAAGTGGCAAAAACCCAAAACAGTTAATTTAATAACTAAACATTAACTCGGAAATCACAGAACATAGTAGACATGCTCATTAAGACAACATTGTATTGCAAAAAAGCGAATTCGCAACCGAAACCGAAGTTCATTCACAAATGGCACAAAAAGCATAACCCTCGTTATAATAATAGGTGGCCGGCAAAATATACTGCAAATAAAGGTTGCCATAATTTTTGACATGTCGAACGTAAACACCTTATAATTTTGACATAGAGCAGGGTAGGAACGAAAACGTAGAGGAGACTTGCTTTGGCCACTTGATCAAGAAGGGAACAATTTTAAGTTTATGCCTACGTTCAAAATAAATTTTGATTTGTTGGTTGAAATGTTTTATATATTATGCTACAGGCGATTTTCTCCAACCTAAAGTACTTGTATTTATTTTAAATAGATAAATTAGTCCAAATTTTAACTTAATTTAATCTTAACGAAAGGGCGAATCATAAAACGATGGAAATGTTGTATGCCTAGAAAAAAAATTCACTACCATTCTTTTTGGCGTAGGTACCTATTTTACCATCGTTGTGTAAGTATTATTAAGACATTTTTTATCAATGATATGTTATTGTTTTGTGTATTTTTAGTATTGACAAAATGGATTTAGATATATTCCAAATGACGAAATAGGTATTTGACATTCAAGTCAAGCTTTTTGTAATAACTCTTAAAGTTTAGGCACGAAACCTTCTTACCTTCTCAGCACCCTCATCTTTGGCCCCAACTTTTACTCATTTTCATTGTCTATCCCATGGGTGATCGTTTCCAAAAATGACGGTATAATGATATGGTGTTTGATTAGTTTGTGGTACCTCACTAGTTACCGCAGAAGTAAAGGTGGCGCCGACAATGCGGTGGCGCCAATGAATTAGTCATTATGCTTATTAGCCGGCACACTTTGTAGACGATTGTTTGGCGAATTAGATCTACCTGTCTTGGATTTAGACAATTTGAGACAGACTGTATATTAAATGTTAGATGGCATTAAATTTGAGAAATTATAGAGTTTTAAATTAGATATTTGCGGTCGTCCTTTTTAAGCCAGCAACATTACGCTTTTAATTTACCGATTGGATTCTAATAATGGAAAAATATAGATTGCGTAAAAATGATTATAACTAAATTAGAAATCGATCATGAATCATATTCAATGTCAAATGGATTTTGTTGTTGTAACTGAACAGTTTAAATATTCTGAATGACTTAAAACCTATCAGAAATTTCTGTTAAATAATGGAAAAATAGTTTTCCAAGCAAAAAAAATATATTTTTTTATCTTGAGCTGTAACGCAACCGATCTAGCTAATCATCATCACCATTAGCCTAAACTTTTCCATTGCAGAGCAAATACACTTCTTCCATAAATACCTGGAAAGAGCCGCCCGGAACCAGTCGAAGGAGTCAAGTTCATCTCTCAATTTCCGTGTGGGTCTTCCACGATGTCGCTTGCCGTAAGATCGATAGGAATACATTGAATACTTTATTTGATATTATAGATATATGAAAATGTTGTATAAATCCATGGAAAATTACACAATGTTTCTATATTTTTCGAAGACGAAGTTGGAAGGTAAAAAAACTGACGCCATTTCGTAACGCGTAATTATAAGTTGTACCTCAAGCATGGCAAACCTTTACAACAAAGTCTGAAATATTTTGTCATGCCATTTCAATATTTAAATAATTTGATAATATAGATAAGCATATGAAAACATTTTTTTTTCTGATTGTCTCCATATTTAATAATATGTGCTTCTACCAGCTAGCAAATTTATACTATCCATTTAGGAAAAAAACTTCTTACTATTTCAAAATGAAATCGATGCAGAATGATGTCATTGTTATTAAAGTAGCAAAATCCCCTGAATTACTACATTAATAACATCTATTTTTAAAGTAGGTACCACTTAAACCCAAAGACACGGTCATAAATCTTAGAACAACACCAATTTGAATGACATCAAAATGTCAAAGCCTATCAATTATAAAAATGAAATCGTCCCTTTTACACAATCCCTGTCATTTCGCAAAATGATATGGGACAGGACGGAAGGCACGTCCATATCGGAAACCGCAGAACTGCAACATTCTGTCTTTTTGTAAGTCACAATAAAATTATATTTTATTTCGGTATCATTGGAAACGATTTTGGGCAATTATAACCGCATTTGCCCCTAAATTCATTTAATAACAGCCGTTTGGCTAACTTAAATTTTGATCTTTTATAATTATATATCCGCATTGTAGACGTCGATTTTCTATTTTTTAGTTTTACTGACGTCAAGTTGAAGGTTGTGAGATTCGATGAAGTGTTTTACCCTTCCACACTATGATTTAATAGGGATATACAAAACAGTGATAATTATTAGGAACAAACTATAATTTTACAAAGCTACGAGTAACCGTAACTAAACACGCTAGAAGAATTATGTGAATTTATGTTTTAATAAATTTGATTGCAATTAGACTATATTATAGTTTGATTGTAGGTGATTAAAATGATAGTAACATCCATCCACACATTGGATGGATGTTACTATCCATCCAATGTGTACCATCGTTTAACATAAAAAAGTTAACAATAAAAAATATTTGTTCTAAATCAGCCCATGAAAAAGTGCTTGTAAGGTTTGGTACTTTTATGAAGGTAAGCGTTTGATGCTGACATCAGTCATAGAAGAGTAGACGTGGACCTTACAGTGATCTATCAAGCGACTAAGTAATTTGTTTAATAATTTAAAATTGCCTGATTTAATGTTCAATTTGAAGGAATGTTAAAAAAATGTTAAATCTAAATAAAAGTCTCTGCCCGTTACTCAGTTAGTTTACTGCAAGTTCTTTATGATTCGATTATTGATACAAAATAAAACATAGAAACTGCAGACAGTTAAATTATACCGTTTTCGATTCCTACCAGCTATAATTAAAATTATTCTTCCTTCATAGAAATCCTAACATTTTAATGGTAGCAAAAAAACCCGATACCCTTCTGTCTATCAAAGTTGTCTAGTTTTGACATGAAGGTAACCCTTAATACAAAATATCTATTAAACTTTTTTATAAATAAAACTTTCCTTACTGCGGTTTCTTGGTTGTCAATCATACATTTGTAAACTATGGTGTTTATTTTATAGACACGTCAAAATCCTTCATAATAATAATCATAGGTCAAGGTAAACTTGAGTAAACGTATGAAAAGCACTGGTTAATTATAATTTTCTAGTGCTTTTTATCTTTAAATTTCATTTAAATGTTTAGTATAATATATAAATCTAATATTATTAACGCGAAAGTTTGTATGTGTGGATTGGTGGATGTTTGTTGCTTTTTCACGCAAAAACTATTGAACGGTTTCAGGATTTGCACGGGGATAGTTTACAAACTGGATTAACCTATATAGGTTACAATACACCACTCTACAACCCACTGGAACAGAGTAACAGTACAACGTGGATACAACCGCGGCGTAGCTAGTTAATTACTTTTTTAATCAAAATATGTACCTTTTTAAATACATTTCAATTATTATAGAAAATTTTACAAGAAGTAAGTGCAAGTCAAATCGCAAAATAACGATGATTATTAAAAACCAACGACCTTCTATTTAACTACTATTAAGTGTTACAAAATAAACACGGAACTGTACAAATAACCAAATTTCCGATCTGCCGTATATAGATAAACAATAAAACATTATTTTACTTTAGAAGGCTTTGTAGCATATACAAACATGTATTACATAATTGTAGATTTAGATAAACGTACATCTATTATAATCTAATATAATAAATAATGAAATTTAAGAGAAAAGATAAGCAATATTCGGTGAAAATTACCGTTAAATTCGTATGAAATCGAAATCCCTCCTGATCAAAACGTCTAATGAGCAGTAAGTCTAATATAGAAGCATGATTTTAATTCAATACCCGTGCTAAGATAGGGCAGGCCAATAAAGCTAGCCACCCTATATTATCCCTGTGTATCATCGATATACATTAGCTATCGTGGGTTACTTTTGCATTTCATCGCCATCACAGGCGCGGCGCCCTAATTGGCCGAAATGAAACCTATTATCCGCTTGATATACTGATGATTGACAGCTGCCAATCAGATTGCGTGCGCGCCACCAGGTGGCGCGTGCGCTTCGGGTGCGATTAAGAATCTGTCGATATTATTTAGTTCCGTAATATGAGAAAAACTTTGAGTGTTTTATTTCAAGTTCAATTTAATAAGGTTTTGTTTATATAGGTAAATCGGAAATAAGTAAATTAAGAACAAAGTATTATTATGATCACTTACAAAAAGATTTCAATAATATTTAGTATGTATATTAATTTATTAATAATTGCTGCTCTAACAAATGCACAAAACATTAGTTTGAAATATTTAGATTTAGTTAGGTACTCAACTATATGCATTATTTTTTGCCCATTGACTTGCAGACCGATATATTTTATTGCGAGTGCATTAAATCAATGCTTTCTTACTTAATCTGGTTCATCGTTTATATAACGTTTCCAAAACTGATCATATCTTAAACAGAAACGAATAGAATCATTTAATCCTTCACCTCTACAAAAGCTGTGGGCAAGCCAGAACACCTTGTACCCTCCGGCCACAATCCCAATACAGACCCTAACCTTCACGAATCAAATAAATCAACCCATTTCGTAATTCTTCAAAAAACAAAATAACGGTTGAATCGCTCAAAGCTAAACATAAATCTTCTTCAAAATATCCTAAAAGTAACGTGTAAGTAATAATAAATCTATATATAATGTCTTTAGGTTACCGATGAGCTACTTCAGGTGATCGTTACGTTAGTTCTAGCCTCAGGTTAAATGCAATCTTCATTATATATTTTTGTTACACACGAAATTGTCGAAGTTTTTGTATTAGTGGCAAAGGTTAACAATATTTGGAGTGTAATATGATCTGGTAAAAACGTCTTTGCGTAATTGTTAAGATTGTTACTACTGCAATGTAATTGTTTATCAGCCTTTTTTACCATCATCATCTACAAAGAGATTTACACAATTAGCTAATGTTTATCTCATAGAAAGATCACGTTTATATCTTAATAACACTTAGTAATAAGTCATAAATGACCTGTGGTATTCACTTGCTGTAATTAAATGAACAATCGCCGCATCAGAAAATAATAGCACATTAATTATATCAGAACAAAATTATTAGTAACTGCCATTAGACTAGTGATTACAAAGTGTAAACCTAACATAATCTACGACCGCCAAGCTCATTAATTAACTGTATCGATTGTAACTAATTGAATAGAACTGCTTGTATTAGTATCGATAAATCACCATCAAACATCGATATAAATCTAATGCACTGTCAGTCAGCACAGGCGCAGGCCGCCATGTCAGCTGAATCGTTTGAATTATCGCCCTTTTTTCCTCTAAACCGACTTTAATCCCTTTGAATTCTTTTTAATTGGTATAAAACAATCGCAATTATTGAAATGGTTTGATGGTAAAGTGGCCGAACGGAATAGTCATGGGAAATGTAATTTTAGGGAAGAATTCACGATTGCGACGATTAGAGACCAATCAGGGGGGGATTTGTTGCAATTTCCATTGACTGCTAAATTGCAGATGCAAGTTTAGGTCAATCATCAATCACACGTCGATTTGAGCAAAATACTTTGCAAATTGGTTTTGTTTTTAGTTGGGATTTAGAAAATGTTGTGTTGGGTATATTTTTAAAATCAAATGTGTTTTTCATTTTTTGTATGTATTTAATTTACGAGTGACATGTAAATTTGATCTAAGAGCAATTTTGACGAAGCTCTTAGAACTAATTTATAAAATAAAATTAAAAAGAGATCGAATTTACTTTATTTGGGCATACAATAAACAATAAAACACATCTTTAAAGTTGAAAGTAGCTTTTCAAATAAAAATTTAAGAAAATTCTATTTTATTTAAAATTTAACTTTAAATTATAAATAGTATTTATAGGCATAAAAGTAGTACAAAGTAGGTAGTGTGCGTATTTCTATACATGTTTCATATATTTTAAAATACCTACAGTTTATATATAACTTAATAACCCATTCCAAAAAGTTTCGCAAACCCATCTAGGTACCTAAACGGATAATCCTAAATATTGAAATATAAATAAATAAACAAAACTTAAAGCTGATTAACTTAAGCACTCTTTAGAAGTATCAAAAAAGGTAATCATAACTATTAGACAAACAACTTATTATAATGATGACAACTGCATACTCGTAGCGACATCGCCTGGTGACAAATGACACATTGTAGTTCAATGTGTTTCCTCTAGATGGCGTGGCCATTATCATTACCAAAGAATGTTATAATTCCTTGAGAGAAAAGTACGGCATCTGAAAATTATGGTGCTTGATAAAATGCTTTTACTATAATACTGTGTTTTATAAAGAATGCTTGTGATTATGTTATAATATACATTCAAGAATGTGAGATGAAGGTGATTTGTCCGTTTTCTTTCTTGAGATACTGTTTATTGATTAGTAACGAGTTATGCTTAGTCTATTTTTCTTAGACTTGATTCAAAATATGGTTTTTTAATTTTAAAAATGGAACCGTATCCGCAAATAAATTGCTCCAATTGCATGATTCCTTTTACCGAATTATAGAACTAAATAATGTCGTCAGCTTCATAAACCTCTCATAGTTGTTTCATAATTATTATTTTGGAAAAGCAATGCAAACCTAACTTTTAATCTAATATCGTTTTATGATATTGCCATACCTAATTCTATAACAACGAAAGGCAATTAACAAAAATGTGTGGTCATTGTTTTGATAAGTTTACTGTCACTGTCTATTGTTGATTTGTTATAGGTATACCTGCCTATAAATTGAAACCTTCTAGCACGTGCAGATATTTGTTTCTTTAAATTCAGTACATTTTCCTCTTGCGTGGTATTTCTATAATCTGGTGAAGTAGCAAAAAAAGGGGCGTAGATATTTCTCAGTGCTTAGAGACGTGACCTGCCTTTGGTATTACTTTCCTTCGGATGATATTCCTCCCTAGTGGTCTGAATAGCTTGCCTATATACCTACACATGTCACCAGAAAAAAAGAACAACGATTATAGTTATTGTTTGATAATTCATTACATATTAGTAGTTTAGGCAATAGTATACATAGCAAAGAATGTAAAATCAATATAATAGTTATAGATTTGAAATGGTATATTAGTACCGTATATGAAACAAAAAACAGTTCATGGAGAGTTTTCAAACTGCGACCTACAACGAGATAATGAATGACACGCACAACAATAGAAAAAAAAGTAACTTTTATCCCCACTAAAGGAATTTTGAATATCGTTAATCCAGGGACACACCGTTAACCACAAACCGTACTAATCTAGGATTTAATATTTTTAAGTCGACTTAATCGCATGAGTGAATAACAAAACTCTATTGTTTCTGTGTTTCTTTCGCAGATTGCAATCATCTTAACCTTTGTTGCTATAGAATTTTAAGAGATTTTCAATAGGTACTGTGATTTATTCTCATAGCATTAAAAAAAAATCAAACGTTCATGAAACAGTTATTGTGTTAAGTTCTATCTATGAACGATTATCAGCGCGTGCCATTATATGATGTCGTAATTGCCTTTAAGCTCATGTTCAGAAATATTTCCTCCCTAATCATTTAAAATGTTGATATATCTTTTTATTTCATGAAAATTACACTCCCATTATTGCTTTGAAGTTCATTTATCGTGCATTTTATGCCTTTTTTGCTTGATAAGTAGGTAGTTTCTAATTATTTTGGTTATTCCTATTGCGTCTCGTATTTATTTTCGATTCGTGTTACTATAATTATCGCGATTAATCTGCATTTAATTAGTGTTGTAAGTAAACAATAACATTGTGTTGGCTTAAAAAGTTGTTGTTTCCTTTTTATATATATTTATTTTGACTTTTAAAACCTTTTGTTTATGTTTTCATAAATGACCGAGCTGACTTTCTAATTTTAGAAAGATAGCAAATGTTAGGTATTATTGTACTCAGAGGATAAGTTGGCGACTGTCGTATATGATCCTTGTGTTTTTTTTTCGATATCTATGGGCATTTCTATATAATATTAACATTTATGTGTACTTACTTTTTATTTCACTATTGTGCAGTTAATTTCTGTAGTTTTAATCAAGCTACTAACAATTATGTTTTTTAGTTTGATTAGTACTATAATTTTGATAACTTGAGTTTAATACACAACTGTACATGATGAGAAAGAACAATGAAACAAATCAGTTATATTCAATTCTATTTCCTTTTATTTAATAGTGTCTTTTAAGTAGCCTCATTTACTTAACTAAATTTTAATTTACATATTTACAATCCGACAGTTTGAAATACACTAGAATCTAATCAATGAACTTTCTACGATACACAGTAAGTTTTTGAACATGATCTCATAATGTCATAGCCATTAATTTGGAACAAAATAAACTTAGAAGGTAAGGTAATACTTTTTCGGTAACTTTAGTTAACCATAGACTTATCTAAGCTAATCTATCACAATAAATAAACATCTAAAACAATAACAATAATTAAAAACAATTTCAGTCTTTGTAATGAAAGAAGATCCGAGATTTTGCTGTAGTATGAATCATTTTTTGTATACTTGATAGTATTTTACATATTTATGACAGATTCATAATAATGATGTAAGCTGATAAATGAAACATGAAAATACAGACATTCGATAAGAATCTTACTAATCAGTCAATAACACATCTTTGGCAATTATAAATTAACTAATATAACATATCCCAGAATCTAAGCCTCTTGCCAATTCTAACAGGTACACAGTGAGAGCAGATAATATACAATTTAAAATTAACTAAATTAGCGTTTCATTATGTCTTCTATTGAAAAACCTAAAGCTTTTTTAGGTCCTTCGATGGGAGACTGATGTGGGCTTACAAGTGGTTGTGCTTGTTGCGGTAGAGAAGGTGATGGTTTGTGGGAGAGATCAAGTAAAGAATTCTCAGATTGACTCGTCGATGAAACTTCTTGGCATCCTTCTAAATGTTCCAAGTGATGTTTGTTCGCATCACTGTGCGTCAGCAGATGTGTCTTCAAGTTAGATCTTTGGTTGAAACTCTTGTTGCATACGGGGCATTTGTGAGGGGATTCTTCCATGTGCAAAATCTTGTGAACGGCCAATGTTCTTGATTGGCAGAATCCTTTGCCGCATTCCGTACACTTGAAAGGCTTCTCCTTTGAATGTATGTACCTGGAAAAAGGAGGGAAAAAATAAGACACGAGTTCAACTTTCACTTCTAGCGAGTACACAATATAAACAAACATCCAAGTCTTTATGGCTTAATAGACGACGCGACGATATAAGCGCTTTCAATGAAAATGGAGGTGATTCTACATTACGAACACATTAGACTGTTAATATATACGATACGATATGAAAAAAAACTTTAGTCTCGTAAAAGCGAAGAAATATAACGTGTAATTTGTTCGACGGCGGACCAAGACAGATATGGTGATCGTAAAGAACGAAACCGGTCGGCGAGGGCGCGCGTGCGCCCGCCGCCTTGCGACCTCACAAAAAGGTTTACACTTTTTTTTCTACTCTTATCGTCAACAATGCCTCGGTGAAACACGTCCTAAATCACGTTGTTGGTATTTGGAGGGAAACATTAAATTAAATTAGAATCTCTCAGATAAATTGATTACCAGCATCGAGTAAACCATTAAACAAGTGAAAGTGGTCTTTATTTTATTCTGGTTTTATTTATAACTGTCGTGTATTTTGAAATGTAATAGCGTGAAACGAATATGAGTAAGAAGATAAAAATTACGATACATACCTATGATCTCTAAGGTGGTCTTGGCGGCGGAAAGCTTTCCCGCAGATGTCGCAGGAATATGGTCTCTCATCGGTGTGCGTCCTTTCGTGGATGAGCAGGTTGTAGGACTTGGTGAACTGACGGTTACAATATTTGCAAATGAATTGCTTCTTGGGCCTTGCGCCGGGAACGCCTGGTGCACGCATAGGGGGTGGGTTTCTTCCGGGCAGTCTCTGTGCCATGGCTCCCGGGTATCTCAAGGAGTGATGGTAGAATGCTGCATTTCTGATCCACTGATTGACCAGCATTGCATGGTAAGGCGCCGTCGGTGGGAGGGTAGCGACTTGAGCTTGTACGTACGCCGACATGGGATGCGTGTAGTTAGGAACTGGTACTTTTTCGTAGGGGTACGGAGTTTGCATGGCTGGTCGGGGGTAACTGTAGGGTTGTGGTGCAGCTGGGGCCCAGGGTTGGTGGCGCGAAATTACAACTGCTGGAGGCGTGTCGTCGGTGGGCGTGTGCGGTGGCGTCGGCAATGGGGGTGATGGTCGCTCTAACTTAACTAGAGCTTCGATCGGAAAATCCGGCGGATATGCTGAAGAGAGAAAAAATATATTTAATAAATTGTAACAAGACAATACTATAAATAGGTATATAAAAAATGTAAAACGATTTAAAAACAAACTTCTATTTGTAACTAAATATACTATTCTATCCTGTATTTAATTTTATTAAAAGCCTTACAACTTTAAATGGTTTAAAAATATAAGACTTTACAAGCATTATAAAATGCTCAAATTTCTCAAGAAAATAATGCTTGCTATATAAACAAAAATAAAACAAATAGTAGTAAAATCCATAAATAGATACTCACTATGATTCTCTTCGATATGCTCTTCCTCTTCTTCTATGTTGATATCATCCGAACTATCAACACTGTACGGCTTATCTTCCATTTTCACAACTACAAATTGTCCAAACAAAACTAACACTAGGGCACTGTCCTCGGGTCGGACTCACTTTGGTTTCACTATAGCTGTGTCGTCACTTCAAAACTGGTTTGCAACTGACAACCGGCTTGTGAGAGCGCGCGGAGCGTTATGAGTTTGTGTGCGTTTGCTATCAGGGCCTGCGCTTGCGTGTTGCGGGGAGGGGGCAGATCAAAAGCGCCGCTCCGTCCGGCGCCTGTGCTGGCTCCCGAAGCAGCCGCACCTCCCCAATAGGCGGGGCCTACCGAGCACTGCCTTCGGAATCGATCGGCAACAATCGCGAATTGCTTCAAACATACCCCGTGTTGGTTTTGCCTAGGTTCTATTTGGAGTAGCTTGGTTCGGAACATAGGACTGTGTCGCATTAAGTGACAGAGAGGTTTGTATCGTTTCGTAATTGAGTTTGTTTGGTAATGCAAATTTTTGGTGACACGGCGCGGCGGCCGCTGTAGCTATTAGGTGAGCGGATTGCTCTGGTAATTTAGTTTCGTAGGCAAGGCTTTGTGTTAGATTGCCGCATGTCTCTGTACGGGCGATGTAATTTGTATCTGTATTGAGATTAGGCACGTATTGTGTACTGTTTTGGAGTGGTGAAAGCTAGAGTAGGTATAGAGAATAGGTTTTATGAAATGCTTTCAAGTATTTAGTCCGGCTTACCATTTAATATTTCATTAATCTTTTATTTCAAAGCACAACACACTTATTAATCTTTCCAAACTTGTTAGTACCTACCCTGTTTCCACATGTGTCTAGGAAGAATTCATTTTCGGGTTTGTTGATATAGGTACCTACGTTGCAGGTAGGTATCTAAGTAGGTACGTATGTACTCAATGAATTTTAATTATACATACCTACGTGAATGAGGCCATATCGTCTTCTTAATGATTTTTATCTTTATATTTCGTCATCACATCAATACATTTTGAGAATCAATTTAAGTGTATAATTAAGATGGTTCGGACCATATCATCAAGGCAGGTCTAATAGTTTGGTAATTATTAATTAAACGATCTCATATACATACATAGGTATCTATTAATAAGCATAAATAAATCAGGGGTTAGACACTTAGGAAATCACAAAGAGAAAGTGAGTAGGTAATAGTAGGTATACTTGACTATCTATTTATTATAACTTTATGCGTTACACAGGATCTTGCCTAGGTAACTAGATATGGAGAACAGAATAGTAGGTAGGTAGGTACCTACTTGAACCAAAAATATATTAACATAGGTAACTAGTTGTAATTTGTTATAGACGTAAGTTGTAATTGTTAGCTGGTCACTGCTACCTGTAAATCAAGATAGGTAACCTACTTATCAACGCGGCAACGTACCTATTGAGGTACGGTCATATAGGGTACCTACCTACCTACCTACTGTCTCATGTTCTAAATCAGTGGGCACTCACACGTGGTTATAAATATTATAAGCTGCTAAGTGTGTAGGCAGGTGCCTATGTGTACCCTATATTTTATTGTACCGAAATATGAGTTCAGAAGTTCAAAGGTTCAAATGATAATAATTGAACGTTTTCTTAATTTTTCTTTGACTGTTTCTGTAACTACCAGTGGTAGGCACACCTAACTAATTTGCTGACTATGCGTTATTTATTGTTAATTTACTATATTTTTTCTCATACCTGCAAAGAGTTGGTCATTAAATACAAACCGAGTTCTAAAATTCATATCTATATGTTAGTAGATAGAATCTTGTCATTCTGATCATATAGAGCCTTACAAACATAGTCAAGTATCAACTCACCTTAACGCAAAACGAAATCGTTGCTTCTATGACGCATTAATAATCTCATTTAATTTAACCTAACATCCAAACATCATAGTTCAACATCGCAAACGTCAATTTCTATGCGCAAACGCAAGCACCGCCAAGCACCGCACCGGTCAGGTGGGCGCGGACACACGACACTCAAGCGGTGCCCTTTGTGACCACCATCAAACGTGCCGACTCAAACAACTGCTGTGTTCCTGTTAAACGACATAAATTTACTGAGTTACAATCTAATTTCATCTCTATTCATTAAGAACTAAAGTTTGTTATCGATCTGTTTCAATATGTCAAAAAGTTACATTTGGAATTGAAAGTTAAATAAGGAGGAATAAAGTTGTTATTCATTTAAATTATATCAATGTGTATGATATTTTGTTTGTGGATTGTGTTTGGCCACTAGACACCTTGTTGAGTCTAGAATTTGGTGAGAGCTTATGTCGGTGAAGTTATAGTGTGAACAATCGTTGGTTCTGTAGGTACCTACCTAAGTAATGTAATGAGGCTGATAACGTGTTCATGTTTAGATTCAGTGTCCATTGAGCATTTGTTTAGGTTGAGTACAAGGTTAATGTGTTTGGGTGCAAACCTATTATCCAATGTAAGTACCTACACTACCTGCCTATTATGAAGTACCTATCGCAGTATGTATACAAGTTGAACTACAATTTTGATTATAGGTATGGTTTATAGGTGCACTTTTAATAATAGGTATGCTAGGTAAACACTTACCTTAGGTAATACTATGGTATGTGTTTAACTACCATACCTATTATTAAATTTGCACTAGTCGCCTAATCGCCTCCGGCCAGCAATAAATGATTGGTTTTGCGCGCTCCACTAGATAGGTACCGCCGTAGTAGGTACCTACCTACCTACCTACTTGACAAATACGGCAAAAAATACTAGGTACGCCTAAATCGGCGTACCCGAGCCAGTCAAACTTTGGTTTTAATCGACTTAGGTAATATGTCGGTAAACTGTGTAAAAAATAACACTACAAGAAATAAGGAGGACTGCACATCGGGATCACATAGGTACAATGTCTTATAAACACTACAATATGGAGTGAGATGCTCCATTCACGGAGCTTTGGCTTTAAGCAAGTGCGGAATCCAGGCGAGCGCGAGACCAATAAATAATTTATCTAAGCTGGCATAGTAGCTGTAACACTATTTAAACACCAATAGCTGAGTTTAAATTCAGTTTATATTCCCCGTAAAACAAAGAGATACAGAAAACTTTTATCATAATATCATACGATCGATCAATTATAAAAAAGACTTATTCGGTCCAAAAATAACTGAGTGAGTGCACTACCTGCCACGACCAGCAAACCTAAAGCTAAATTTCTATTTGTTTTATTCTGCGACATGAAAGCTTGAAATTTTCCGTGAATCACAATATTTAAAGCTGTAAATAGGTAGGTAGGTTATTACCTATTCAGCTATAATGTCATTACTAGGGCTTATCGCTAATTATTCATGAATTTAATTAACGATTACATAGCAAATTAACGCATATTAATTGGTAGGTATAGGTACATATGCTTAATATAATGAACTCGTGATAGATAGTCACTAACACACTACCAATAAAAAAGTAAAATGAAATGTAGGTATTGTTTGAGCGGATATAAAAGTAGGTACTTACTCGAATATGAAAGGATTGTCAAGGAACACATTGTCATGACTGACACGGCTTGTGAGTGGGTGCACAGACGAAGAAAAATATTTAACGCAGAGATATTCATATAAGCATCTAATCTACGAAAATAGGTTAATCAAATTTTGTTTTTTGTTTTAAAAAATAGCAGGTTATTATGAATGTTCTTATAACAAAAATATAATTTAAAAACGTTTGTCAGTCTGTGTTTTTATTTTTTCCGGCAAAAAATCGGTCAAAATCGGATAATAATATAAGATATAACAAAAGTTGCTTTTAATTGTGTATATTGTTGTGCTTCTAAGGCAAGAATGTCACAATCCAGGGTTTAAGCCTAACCCCATAACCAAATACGCCAGTAATATGTCAGTCCTCATCCACACAAGTAGACGCTCTCCATTTAACTCAACATCTCTCTCTTGCTCTACAATTCTGAATTATTTGTGCCTGTCTTCTTCGTTGTTGATTATGTTACGTTTTTGTGGACGTACATATGAAGCCACGCCACGAGGCTTTTGCCGCATCTCCGGGCTTAAACAAATGTTTTAAAAACCAATAACCTGCGCAAGAAGCCGAGCCCTGTGGGGCTTGTTCCATGGCTCGGGGATTGTGAGATGATGTCTTTCAGATATGTAGTTGACTTTTGTGCAACTGTCGCTCTACTTTACAGTTCGCGAACCTTTCTGACACTGAAGTAGTCTTGTGCCTGCTCGGTCATTTTCAAGATCGCTCCGTACTAGTTCATTTTGGACAGTGAACTAGTTCGTTCTGTAAGCTCTAACAGCTCTATTCGGTCTTTGCGCTCGGTCAGCATTTCCTAGGACAGCGCGGACCACAGAGTAAATACGTTCTCTAGGAACATTGTTAAGTACTTAGAGCGTATTTGCGGACCACAGAGCAGCCACCAAATCACCACGGTGACCAAATTATGGTTACTATTGTAATAATTTAACATATTTGATTTTCCTTCATACTTGAACAGGCTTAGGACTCAAGGACTGTCATTCTGATCAACCGCCTACATTATTATGAATGAATTCGTATGACGTACTTGTCAAAAACAATCAGTCAGTTTCATTAATCGTTCTCGCTCGCACTTATACGATCTCGCGGTTTACAATGTACGAAGTACGAAAAGAGCTATTTGACCTATTAGACCGATTACAAATCAGCGTTCGGAAACGTTTCTTCTAGTACAGTACGAAGATACGGCTCCTATTCGTTCATCGTTCACGAACTACACAAGACTACACTGAAGTCCGAAGGCCCGCGAACTGTACAGAGCGACAGTTGCACTAGATCCGACTCTACGAGGGCTTCGGAAGGTTTGTTATGATTCACATAATTAGGTGTGAAGAACCAAATAATTCGAAGATAATTGTAATCTATCCTTATTATGAAAAGTTTTTAAAACTTCTACTATTACGAAAATATGTTGAAACTTTTTTAATTTAATAATATTCTTAATATAGGATACGTACCTATCTACAGAACTGTACAAAATATAGGTAGGTATTTAATAGTTGATTTAGTTTAATAGCCATATTACAATCTTATCACACAAATTACATTCTATTTAGACACGGCTTCTGTTTCAAGTTCACTAATATTAGTTTAACATATAAACACAGTCATAATAACATAATATATTATTTGATAGTAGTTAAACTAGTAAGGACACACAAGTTTACCTACTCTATTTATATAATATAAGAAGGTTTTTTTTTTAAACATTTGTATGGTAGGTATAAATATAAAAATATGATACAACATTAGAAATTAACAACGTTTGAATATAACTAAAAAACCAACCAAACGAAAAATATTCAGAAAAATCTTCTGAATATCTTTTGATTTTACTTTTTATTTTCTATGATACTTACCTACCTATCCTGTTACATAGCTAACTGTCTGATCTTCGCCGTTATTACCAGTTTTGCTGTCCAAAGAATAATACCTACCTAATTATTAAAAAAAATAAAAACTTTTCTGAATTATTTTTGTTGATTTAATTAGTAATTTAAGAAGCTTTTTTGGTGCAAGGAATGCACCAAAAAAAGCTTTTACAAACATTTTAATCAGAAAATATTTTTATGATTGCTTGTAATGGATGAACGCAAAAACGCCGCCACAGAACGCTTTGTTATCTAGGAGTATCATAGATTATTTGACAAAGTTACCGCGGGAACTGGACCTCAATTTTAGGTACCTGTTGATTACGAGCGATCGTCCATGTTTAACACATACGTAATTTACCTACCCAGAGGTGAGAAAATTTAATTTTATGAAACTAAGATCTCCGTGACTTTATGTCCCCACATAGGTACCTACTTAGTTTCTTTTTTTAACAAAATAAAATAAAACAAATAAATACAAACATACTTTTATGTACTCTGGACTACTTTCAGCAATTATATGTATAACATATACATAGCTACATACAATATATTTAAGTATGTATAATAAATTATGCCATGTACCACGATTGTAAAGATAAAACCAATAGACAGTGCGTAATTTATTACACAGATCTATCTGTGTTTACTGTCTTATCAGGTTTTTATGAAAATTTACAGGCAAAACTAAACAAATATTTTTGCTATTAAATGTCATCAAGAGAGCATATTATCAATGAGATGCTCGACTGGAAGCGTACTCCGCCTACAGCCAAAAAAGATGATTGGTTAATGTTGAGTGCCTGTGCGTGAGTAAGGACGACAGAGCAGGAGATGAAGAAAGGGATCTAGGTTCTGCATTGGCAATAGCTTTTATTGTATTTGGACCCCTATGTCACTTAGCAGAAGGTGGATTGGTACCATTAAAAACAAAATTTGTGTGTTATAATTCTCAAAGTTTACACTGCTGCCTAACAATATTGTATTGATTATTACAAAAGGTTTCCCATGAGTTTCTTGCCAGTTCTTCTCAGAGTTGTCACATCCTGAGCTGGTGGTACTTAATAAAAGAAATGGACGCATCATAAGAACATGATTTAAACAGTTGAATTGTGTCTGTATGAATAAAGAAAATGTTGACTTTGACTTTGACATTCTGTTTCTGAAATTATGATGGATGTCGATGATGTTGAATTTGCATCTCAGTTAATAAACCTAGTATTAAGTGTCAAATGAGTTCCCGAAATCATGATTAATTCATTTGATTCGATAATCGTGTATTTCAGAAATCGATGATTACCAATTTAGTGAAAAATGCGATAGGAAACTTTATTTTGATTGTACGACAAGTTTTTAAATTCATGTTTCAGAAACTGAATTCAATAAGACATTGGTGTTAAGTTAATGGCTTTGTAAGTTAATTATTGTTTTGATTGATAAATCAAAGGATGTGTATTCTTCTTTCACGAAAAACCTTACTAGATTTGGGTAAATCATTGAAAGTATATTTTCTGTTGTACCTCTATTTTGGTTGTGTTATTTTCGGCTTAGATTAGACCACCTATCTTCCCATGGCAGTCGTGAGAGGAGACTAAGGGATACCCGCGTGATAGATGGGCAGCAGAATTTGTCAGCTTAAAGTTTACTTACCATCTTACTGGAATCACCAATCCACGAGCCAAGGGCGGTAATTATAGCAAAATTCCTTAACGACCCAACAAATTCAAGGTCTCTAAAAAGTGGTCTCATGTTCAGCGGTGGACATAGCTGTTAAATTTGAAGTATATTTTCAAATAGTTATAATATAAATAGAAGTATTATATTGTACGCCTTGACTTACAAAACGACATCTAAATACATGAACAATATTCAATTTGTTGCTTCAAACACATTTTAGATTACATTACTATCTTACAATACGATCTAAGATTGACAACAATACACAAAAGTTAATTATAACGCAATGAAGGGTTCACAACTAAATTAATACCTACGTTAAGATAATCTACATGCGAATGGAATTATGTAGCAAAAGAATTACTTCTGATCTCGGCTATGCGATTTATATTTATTTCTGTCTTTATATTTAATTAGTTAACCATCTCATCATCATCATCAGCCCGTAAAACGTCCACTACTAAACTTGAGGCTCTCTATAAAGGGAACGTTTCCATAGTCACCATGTTGATACACATCCATCATACAGGGTAAATGCTGCTGCCCATTGCAGAGCTCCAGCCTTAATAAAAATGCTGCTGCCCATTGACTTGTACATTTGATAGGCAGTTGACAAGTGGTTCTCTTGTCAAAGGGTACTTTTCAAGATACGGAGAACCAACCAGACCCGGAAATAAATCTTGACTGTAACACAAATATTTTTGAAACTCAAGGTTAAGTTAGTAAGTTATACTACTAGGGCATGAAAATCTTCTATCTATTGTTAGGTACATACATATGTCGTTTTGTTTTAAGTAGATTATTTTAAACAGATATTAGACAATAACTACACGATTTAATGTAATAATGTTTTCAATAACATACTTATATACAAAAAAACAACGTAAGTCGCGTTAATACTCGGTAATGAGTTATATATAAATGACACAGTGTATTGTTATTCGTTTTTAAAGCGGAAAAATATCACTCTACCTAATCTAGTACGGAATAGTTATATTTACAGTAATTACTCAAGTTAAGCTGATTAAAGGATTATAATGGTTGCGTTTGTTACTAAAAGGTACGGGAACGTTAAATGACTCGTTACGTAAGTCAGTATACGTAATACCTATAATTACGTTTGAAATCATATTCATAAACAAAAGAGATATTCACATTGATTTTTGACTTCTTTACAATAAAGGAGTGAAAAATCATAATCTCTCAGAATATAAAATAGGGCATTATTTTTGTTTTAATAAGACATTGAGCGTGCGCATTCCTCGAACGTCACATGCGGACGATGCGACGACGCGACGGCGGCCGCGGCGCGGCGGAGTGACACTCGCTCGCCCAATGTGGGATCTGCCCAAGTATCAATAAAGTTTCTATTTTCTGGTGGACATGTTAAGTTGTAGCCAGAATGGGTTTGCCTCATTACATCACATGGCTTAACAGCTACTAACAAAATATTTTACGCTTGGCGTCATGCTGCAGTTCCTGTAGAGCTTAGACCTCGATTCGGGGCAGTTGCGAGTAGGGTGTACGGAATGCAGACTTTTAGATTGCTAACATAGTACCTATATGTTATGTTTATCTTCGTGATATCAGCATAGTACATATTAACCTAGAATAAATCATATAAAACCTTGATCAAACAAGAGCCGTCATAATAAAACAACGAATAAACTTCTTAATTTGCTCAAAAGTGTTGTACGTTGTAACACTCGTATTATCACTTTATCATTTAATCGTCTGACTACTAATTGCTGTAATCATCTTTATAATGTAGTTTTGGTGTATGTAAACATAAAATTCCTAATTGGCAGGATTATAAGACCTTGTATGATAAAGAAAATACCAGACGGGAATTCTGAATAATTCTAATTATGATATGATGATATGTCAATTACTTTGCAGAGTTATCTTATTAATATCTTTTGAACTAACCAAAATCAATGTTATCAATGTCTCAGTAATTTTAATGTTTATACAAATTTCAACGAGAGAAAGTGAACTAACCAGAAAATAATAATTAGTACTACAACTTTGTGTGTAGTAGGTACCTACCGCTGAAGGTTGCAAAACATATTGTATGTGCATACATACCTGACAAAACAAAAAGGTGCAAAAATATACTCAGAACTTCGAAAATAATAGATAAAATAGAATAGGTATTGTAAAAAGAACACAAAACATATACCATACAAGAAACAACGTTGAAACAAAACAAGCAGTCATTAACAAACCCGAACACATTTCCAAAAATCCCTTATCATTCACAGAATAGGATATGCGAAGTGCGAAACCTTTGTTCCTATCATTATCAATGAACCCATAAGAAGCACGTAAGGTAAAATCCACTGATAATCCAGGTAGTCGGCATTTTAAAAGCAACAGTGGCAACTAAATACTCCTTAATACCATTATGCTTATAGTAAACAAATAGTTTTATGACGTCGGTACATTTTTGACCTATTGTTTTGGCCCGCGGCGGTGCGTTGCTTAGAAAAATTGGGTCAATACTGCAGAGTAAATAATGAGTAATGTGAATAGGTTTTACCTGTGTTCTAGTGTTACAATAATATAAGGAAGTTATGTGATAATGTGTTGAGTTTAAGAGAATTAGTGAGATGTGCCCTTGAATATTAGATAACAAAAATATTGTGTTGGTATGTACATTATTCTTACTAACGTAGTATTATTATGTATGCAGTTAAAGGTTAGTGTTTAATAGAATTATCTAAAATTGCTTCAGTTTGTTAATGTCATATTGATCTCGGCTATGCGATTTATATTTAAGTTCTATAATGTAATACAGTATACATATCGGTACGCACGCAGACAATGCAATTAAAAAAGGCAAATCAAGAAAAAGTTATCGACTTAAAATTTCCATGTTTAAGTAAAAATACTGCGTCACATCAAAAAATGCATTGGATACAAGAAATATGTAGGAATCTTTCTACTTCTTAGTGGCAAATATGTGTTTCTAAGGTCATTTCATTATTGTTTTAATCTGCAAATTTTGTACGTAATCAAGTAAATACAAAATGAAAAATACTATTCGCCAAACACAGAAGAAAAGACTTATACAAAAGAAAATAAAATAAATATTCATGTAACTCTGCCACTCTTTTAAGTGGACTTTCGTTGTGCCACTGGGGTACCATGTTTTACATTCTGATCTCTAACTACCTCCTTCAAGAAGTGGATTGTAGATGCGTCGGAATGCTTTTTATAATCTGCGGTTTAGTAGTTTCTTTAAGGCTAACAAATCTTCGATTCCATACCCAAACTTTAGTTACCTATTGCGGCATCCCATTATATCCCTTTAAAAACTCCAGATATGTATTCAGTCCAACTGTAGAGATTTTTGATACAAATAGGACCAATGTTGAACCTTTCAACAAATTCTATGATTATTATCTGTAGTACTTAATGCAATTAGTAAAACATAATAAGGACATCAACAAACGCATGTAAGTGTAAAAAGATAAATGTGACGTGATAAATGATGATAAGATCCTACGTAAAGAAGTTTTTGAGTTCTTTTGTCGTTGTGCAATTAAACATAATCAGGTTGATATTAAATAAGAGAAACTTAGTAGTTACTCAATTCAGAATGCTGAATGTGAGGCCGAAAATGGTTAAAAACATTTTTGCAAAACATATTTAAATGTCAACTAATTAAATGGAAAATAGAATTTTAATTTTCCAAGAAACAAAAAATATTAGTAATATTATAATATGTAGATAGTTCTAACTTCTCAACTTCTAAAGTCTCGAGTTACAGGTTTGATTCGTCATTTAATAATTTTATTAGTTAATCTGAAATTCTAATATTTTTATCTTATTTTCCATTGCTGTTGATCAAACATGCCGTGTGTTTGCGATAAGATTCGTATCTACAGTGTTCGATATTCAAGTATGTATATAAATTCTAAAATCTATCCTAGCTTTGATAAAACATGTTAATCGGACTACTGAATTGAGCAATTTGAAAGGAGATAATGATGATAAAAAGAAAAAATAAACAGTAATGAATTAAGTCCCCGAGAGATAGTAAGTACTTTTGGATGTGTACTAAATTAAACTATTTGATGGTGTATAATTTCTGCTGGTGCAGGGTGCAAATCTAGTCAGAAGGTTGAATGTTGGTCTAACTTTGAATACGAAGAGAATCATCTGTAATGGAAAATTATTATTTGAACGCAGGCCCATCGATTCTATTTTTAAATTTTTAACGAATCAAATATAAAGTCGTAATTTTTCGGAATATATCAGATTTGTATCCAAAACGAAATCTTGGCTAAATTCACTGTCAGGATTAGTTCTGTTATCGTGTGCCAAATCCACCATACAACCTCCGTAGTGTATTTAGCTAGCATTAAATCTCGGAGGTTGTGGATTCCATCCCCACGCCGGATAAGAAATCTTTGTGTAGATTTAAAGATTTCTTTCCGGGTCTGGATGGCAGAGGGACTACCCTCCGTGTCTCAGAAAGCACGTTAAGCCGTTGGTCCCGATAGTTATAACATCATCATCAACAATTGTTAACCAAAGAATGGACAGCTGCGTTTCCTTGTGTGTACAAAATAACACTGCGGTCACCAACCCGCCTGCAAAGCATGATGAATATGGCAAAACCCTCCCTTTGAGAGGAGGCCCATATTCAGCAGTAGACGTTGTATGGGCTGATGATAATAGTGATGATGAGCCAAATCAATGCCTTCATATCCGTATCCTCCATCCTTACATTGTATAAACTTTGACACAGCTGAAAGTATACAAACTAAAACACGTGATATAACCACTAAATGATATCAATTAATATTGTAAGTTTAAATGTATACACAATAATACCTAAGCAGATAAACTTTATCACTCAACCAAATTGTGACATTACAGATGAAACCTTATCTAAAACGGTAGATCCAATAATTCAATTCGATTGATTTCTCAAAAATATCAAAGAAAAACGTTTCAGCTCGGTAAATATGTAGTAAATAGTAATCTTGTATTTATCAAAGCGGCAAATATCAAAGAGTGTGGGTTATAAAGTACATAACGATAGGGTTTTGCGGCTACTGTGTCGGTCTTTCACATCTGTCGATATCAATGTCGGTGCCTTTGATGTGATAAGTCACATGCCATATATGCCACCACTAGATATTGTTCTGTAATAGTCATATTGTGGAAGCAAATTCCAGGAACTTTCTACAGGAACTTTCTACAGGAACGATGGGTGGTATGAATCACATTATAGAATTCATACATTAGCTAATCTATAAATGTAAAGTCACTTTTCCTATTTCAGTAATACATGGTAAGTTAGAGCAAAGCAAATAAGTAGGAATTCTGTAGGATGACATCCGTGTAAAATGTCAGCCTTTATCTATATGAGTTTTATCATTGTTATTAATAAATGGCGTAAATTATAAGAGTTTGGACAACATCTAGTTATTTTAGTTGTGATATAATACTCCAGTAGTCAAGCTAAAGACTTTGCCAATCCACTGAATTGCCAGACTGAGCGCTATTTTGTACTAGTCAGGCAAACGCTGACATACAATTTATGGTTACTCAATAATCATCATTTACAACAATCGTATTTGTACTAGAACAAAGAGTATTCCTTTAAAACCATATTAGGAATGTGTATAAGCTTAATAGGCAACCAAATGCGAGCCTCGATCCAACGTCTTTTATGTTGGGGAATCTATATTTATTTGTATAATTTTCATTTATACATTGAAACAAGACCGATGAACGAACATATAAATAAGTGAAACAGCGTGAGAATTTGAATGATTGCATATTCAAAGTGTTAACTTTTGCATATTATAATGCAATATTTCAGAAAATATAAATTATTCACACGAACACTTTTACTGTGCATATTATGTGGTAGAATTCAGTCAATATCTTCACATTCTTAAAGGTTATATATGATATCGTATCATCGTATAACTTAGACCCATACTGTCCACACAGCGGCTAATGTGTCAGCGGTGTAACATAATGGAACCTCTGCTGTAATCAGCGTGTTATATTCACAAGTGCTTTTCGCCGCGTTATCGCTTGTTTAAAGGCGTATGCAGATTATTAGTTTCAATAGATATGCATTGCGTAGAAAGATTATAACGTATTTATATGAAAACAAAAAAAATACTGGGAAGGTGTTGCGGTATGGGTGAGAATAGAATCCAAATGCGAAGATAGATTAGACGCGTAAAAAATAGATGCAACACTACCCTACTAAGTCAATATAGAAATCTTGGTAACTGACCATATGATCGAATATTAATTAGGAGCAGGAACTGGCTCAGCAGAAAACGACCGGCAGAATAAAGGTTGCTGCACTTACCTACTATACGTATTGGACCCATATGCCACTTAATATAAGGTGGATCATTTCTGGCCAAAAATTTAATAACACTGGGCTCAATTACTTAAAAGTCCACAAAGTACCTCGGTATTTTGCCAACATTAAGACACCAAAATGACTGTATTGTTATTGGTATTTTGTTGGAGTATAAAAAAAAAAAGACTTTATATTCCTTCTTTCCCACCAACGACATTGGCAACACTATCCGCTGTTTAGTACATAAAAAAATTAATAAAAAAGCTACTTAATTTTTGATTGGATAGCAATATCTATCCCTACATATCCTTGTTAAAAAACTGCGATGCTATGAGATTAATACATACTTTATTATTATATATAATTGTACACACTCCGTAACACTTTTGAAGTTAACCGCTACTACCGAAGTAGGCACTGCGGTACCTAATGTGTCAATTATAATTTGCGTTATCAAGACTAATGCATTTCATGATGTTTTAACGATGGATTACCTGGTTTCAGAGATTACCGACAGTGAATCACTTGTGACATCAAATGCTATTTTACTGTGTTCATTATAACCTTGATTTCAGTTGTTTATTCTTCTACCTTAGCTATATTATTCACGTATCAATCAAATATACATATATTATGATTGAATATTTTTTATTTTATAACCTAAGATCAAGACAGCATTTTAGTGATAAAATTCAATTAAGGCGTTTGTAAGGCTAGAGACTAGTTCAATTATTTAAGTTAGTTATATAGCTGCTTAGAAAATTACTTTGATATTGATTATTTTGAAAGAGAGGTTTCATCTTTACTCTCTAGGCTAGGGAAGTGTTATGTCATAACATAATGATATTTTTTTTTACAAGTTCTACTATGAATGTCAATAAGTACCTTTTGGGTATGGTCAATATGGTTTTCAACACTATCATGTCCTGTGTTACCTATTTTTGGGGATTGGAAATTTCATTCATAAAGACAAGTCAAAAGTAAATATTTGGTTAAGATGTTGAATAAAAACATACCAAGCGACACACGATTTTGAATTCAACTCAATGTCGATAAAGTTTAAAATGTTATTGCTAGGTTAGAATCGTAAATACTTCTAAAATACACAAAATGTAGCACGGACAGACGCCACTTAAGGCCACCCAAGTAGAAGTTTTTGCACGCATCGGATTAGCTTACAGTTTATTTTGAAGCAAGGATCTGTGAAAATAATCACACTTTTTATTACTACTAGCAAGGGTGGAGACATGTAAATACTTGCTGTAATGACCACTGAGTTTTGAAAGCAAGCGTAATAGGGTGGTGAGGTGGAAAATTGCGTGTCCAGAATAAAAATCTGCTTGACTGATCACAATAAAAAAAAAGTTAAATAAGTAAAAAATATAAACACAGTTATGATTATTTCTATAAGTGTACTTACTAAGTTTTGCTTTTACGTAAGATTGAAGATTTGTATTGCATTGCATGAATTATGATAATTTACAAAGTAGATTGACAAATTGTCGTTTGAGAATTATTAATATATTTTTTTAATGTATTAATAATAGATATAAATAAGTACTAATAATAAGACTTTTAAATGTATGTAAAGATTTTTTTAATTCTAGTTTGCTCCTAAAAATACTATATTGAAATCAATAGTTAAATAAAAGTCGGTACTGATTTATTTCCCTTCAAATAAATTTTCCGCCCGATATCATTAAGAAGTGTAAAGACACCATGCATCAATACTTCGCCACTTCAAAAACGCAATTTCTAGCTTATAATGTGACGCAATTTCACGCGATTTTGACTTCAATTGTCATATGCTACTCGCTTATAGACCACACATTGCACATTTTTTTTGTTCATACTATCTGTGATGTAAATTTCTTCTATTCTGAACTTTATTTTGATGTGTATAAGATTTACAAAGTTATACAATATGGCATGGTCTTTTATTCTACATTACGCATGGGATCGCTACATTTTCATTGTCAATAAAATTATAGTCATCAATGGATGTGTATTTTGTGTGAAAGTGGTTTCACGAAGTGTCACCCAATTGTATGCTTATTTAATAGTTGATTGCACAATTGATAGATTGCATTATGATAGGCTATCGTAGTTTGTCATGATGCTACTTTGTATTGGGCTCGAGACAAATAATTCTGGAACCGTATGCAGCTGTCGCTTAGTGATATGATTTTTTGATGATCAATGATCCTAATGATCATCTTCATCAACTTTGTAATTTTGTGAAACTAAATGTTCCTATGTATTTTAAAAATTAAAATTATTTGACTAGTTAAGCTCTAGTTATCTTATCTTTCAATTAATTAGCTTTAAATAAGCATATAGATCCCCTTTAAATAAGCTTTATATCCCTCTACGATCCTGGCTTGCCAAGGTCTGTTAAGAGGAGGCCCATGTTCAGCAGTGGACGTAAATGGGCTGTTGATGATGATGTTGATGAAATAAGCATATGTATTATGTGTTTTTGTTTCTATAAGTAAACTACTCTGCTCCAATGGATTGTAGACTGATATTTTACAGCCTACAATTTAATCCAGCTTGCTTGTGGCAAATATCAATGATGTTGTTAATATTTTCATCCATCCATCCATACAAACTTCCGCGTTTAGTAGAACGTATTTTTAAAACCTCAAAGCCTATTTAAATTATCTAGGTAAGTAATTGTTCTATGTAAGTAAATTATATTATTAATTTCAACTACGCTGTATGTAATAAATTGTTACACAAATTAATGTCGGAAATAGTTTTAACGACTATTTATACATTATTAATATAACTGCTTATACTTATTTCAAATAAATTAATATTATACTAAAAATAAATCCTATACATCAACAGAAAATCACGGCGTCCTTACCATTTTCAGTCCCATTAAAAAGGGACAATGCGTTGAAAGTGACAATTGCCTTCGGTACGTGTCAAATGAATGTCCTGCAGTTATCAATTACCATCATTTAGTTCTACCCTAGCAGACAATGCTAATGAAAAATCAACTTTATTTCGAAGATATAAAAACTACGATTACTATTTAAGATGAGTTTCATATTTTTGTAGTATCAGAGTTACAATGTTTGTGTATTGAGGACCCCTGTTTGAACAACAAATTAGTTCCATTATACGCTTATGAGTAGGGAAGTAATGATCTTCAGGGGGTGGGAGAAAAAATGTACAAACCCCTAATAGATTGTATCTGTCTCTACAACTACCTTTTCTTTGGTGCAAACTGACATTAGTTCTTTGGAAATACCCACCAATAATTCCGCTGTACTCGTTTTCTACCATTTTAGTCTTGTTTCGGCGTTTCCTTATCTTTATATGTTTATGCAATTTTGTTAAGATAAAGTCATACAATGAGTGCAAAATTATTTACATAGGATTAGAGACCTCCAACGGAAACAGCACAGGTCGTAAAATTCGAAATCCTAGTCATTAACAAATTTTGCATAACTTTTACAAAAACTGGCGCATGTATCCACTAAAAACACAAAGAAGCGTGTACATCGGCATCTTTTAACTACTATCCTAAAAGCAAACTAAGAATAAAGAACAATAGGGTGTTATAAAGTCTATTTTTTCCCGACAATAAAGCAATTCGTCCTACTGTTGGATAGCATTGTAAACTTCCGAATTGTAAAGCCGTGTTACTAAAAACTATTAGCGGCACTACACCAAAGGCAAATTTTAGAAAATATTTATCTTTATTTTAGCTTTTTGCAAAGCAAGGCTAAAAATTGCATAAAAACTGTTTTATTGCAGGGATGGCAGAGTTTGCCAACTGCTTTACTAGGTGAAATTTTTATTGCGCAAAATATTCTCTTGGAGAAATTGCTATGATAACTGTATTGGGTTAACGTAATAAAGTGACCGTTATACTTTAAAAAGGTTTGACTTTAACACAGGAGAAATGCGTTACAGTTTTTTGCGCAAACTAAAGAAAGGTACTACTTAAGTAAAACAGCTATTTGCATTTTTTAAGTAATTTGGGCCAACAAAACTAGTTTTGGCTCTGCATTTGTTAGAAAGTAGGAACAAATTGAAATATTATCCTTGAACAATTTACAGGAGAAAACAGATACCTATGAAAAAACAAATACCTACGACTATGTATACAATTACTACAGTATTACTACCAAAACGTGACATTTAAATTTCAAAATAGATATGTTTTTACAAAAAATGTTTCTCTCATAAAGCCGGCAAATATAAATGTAGAAATACAAAATTAGCTTTTATGCCTGTGCCTTTCAATACAAAATATTCTTGGTTCTACGAACGGGTGCCCCACAGGTTCGAAGTAATTTTAATATGTACATTTTAATCCTAAACAACAGAAAGATCGATCGTACTACTAGAAGTAATTTCGGACTACAAATTTAGGTGTTACAAAAAGAGTGCCAGAATTATAGGATACAGTTTCTATTGCATTTGAATGTATACAGGAATGCCATATAGACAAGTACTGACATAACAACAGTAAAATAGCATAGAAACAAACCGATGACTCCATCTAATGAAGTAGGTAATTTACTTACCCGCCAATCGTACAACCTGGAGGCTCAAATTTATTGTTAAGTTTTCATAATATAAGATTTTGTACCATGATAACTTTTATTCTATATTTATAAATAAACTAAACTACTATATTTAAGAATGTCATATCTAAAGTTTGACCCGCGTAGTGTGTGCGTAAATACCTGTAAATAAAATATAGCCTATGTTACTCCTGATAATGTAGCTCCGAAGAATAATAGATTAGAAAGAGAAGAATTATAGATGTTTAAAATTTGGCCATCGTTTTTGAGTTTAATAATAACAGTGTTCACAAATGTTGACCACAATACTTTATCTACGCTAAACAGTTTTGTTTTAGACTATCAAATATTTCTCATTTGCCCGCGACGACGGTCAATGTAGTTGCGTTGTTTGAACACGTTATGACATCATTGACTTTAGTTTTAAAATTGGGTGATGATAACTCATCTCCGTGGCAGATATTTGCAAGAAATGAAAAATGTCAACAACTTGTTTTGAACATATTCCGCAAACAAAATATGCACCTAACAAATCGTTCGCTCCAAAACAAATATAACGGTAACAAATTATCAAAGAAATTTTCGCACCAAAAATGTGCAATAAACTCAAATTTCGCCAGTTTAATTTCAACACCATTTCTTTCCTTCCGATCCTTTGAAACAGTTATTCTTTCATTACGGTACACATAGTGATTTTATTGCCTAACTGTTCCAATAGTTTTATTATAACCGGCTACTTTCTTTCCGTTAGTCCAATAAACTGCTTTGAAAAACACCGGCAATGTTACCGTTTCTTACAATATATTCTAAACTGTAAACAAACTTACTGTAGTGGTGCATTTGGAATTTGGGAGTGTTAGAAATGTTTCATTAGACAGTAACACTTTTGTTATACAATGAGGTACTGTTAGAAGCCTTCCGTCGGACCGTTTGTATGATTTATTGAACAACTGTTGGGCATAAAACTATATTTGATTATACAGTCTACTGTTTTGTAATAGTTTAAGATACAGACGCTGTCATATGAAAAATGACAAATATAAGCAAAATGAGTGAAATTAAAACTATAATACGAGTAACATGCTACATTTTGCATAGACGATTGCCGATTGTGACTTGGCAATATATAATATACATGACAAATTGAAGTCAATCAATTTCTATATATAAAAAGAATTATTAGATCTACAAGGGTGATGTAAAATGTTTAGAGTATAGGCAGGACATAGGAATGATACCAAGAAAGTGTGTTTTTCTTTTCGATGTTTAATAGGCATTGGTGTATATCCAATCGATACCAAAAGTAAACTAATACAAATAATTGCAATGATACTAGAACTGTTACGAATGATTTAAATTTAAAGAGAATGGATTACGTTACAATACCTTTAATACAGATGTATGATATTCTACATAAAAATACTAAAAACATTTTTCGAGATATAATATTATTATGTGATCTGATTTAGGCGTTAGTAGTTAGTGGAAAAAAAAACTAAAGCTTACCTAAAGATTTTTATTTGCATCTTACATTATTTTATCATAGTTCATGATTAATATACATCAACCTTGTTCATTGTATATTTGAAAGAAATATGATATGTACAATGTTTTATAAAATGAGATAAACATGTTTGAAATGCTGGTTTTATCTTTGCCTAATTACTAGAGTAATAATTAATTATTGTTATAAGATGGTTTTTTTGCAGATGTATTTTATATCATTAATAAAAAATATAAGACATAAAAATGAATATAAATTTGCTTCATTACTGTTACATCTTGTTGCTGTACTTTATGGTCTCATACATAACAAAACATCAATTCAGTAACTGTTTTTGCAATATAATAAAACCTTTTTTACTTGATTTTCTTTCTCTTTATTTCGAGTACTTTTTGGTTATAATATTCGTATACAAAAAAGTAATTGGCTAAATTGCTAATGGACTGCTAAAATCACTTACAAAGGTTGTGAAATAAAACTTTACTATTATAACTCTTTGCAATCCTTTTGCCAAAAACCTCAATAAAACATTAAAAAATAAACGTCAAAATAGGTACCTACATATTAAAAAAGCAAAGTAACGGGGTTTTAGAAATTACTTTTACAACCAAAGGGTTCGCCAATACTCCAAAGCGCTAAAAACATGCAATAAAAATTGAAAATCGCGTTACCCGTTCGCAATTTCTGTGAAATTAACTTTTACAAGGTTACTTGCAAACTTCAGTTATTCACAAACAATTAGAGTTAGACATTATTATTACCAACATAAGATTGGAAATTCAAAATTTTCTCCGACTGTCTCCTCGTTAACAGTTACTAACAATCATGTGAATCATTTTACCCTTTTAGTTACCGTCACTAAAACCGTTTGTTTTGTCAGTTATTGAATAACAGTTAAAGGGGACCGCTATGCGTCAAAGGAAGAGTTGCATTTATTGGGAACATTAAAGAACAATTGTTTCTTTTGACTTTTGTCACTTGCGCGAAACAGTGTTAGTCATAAATTCAGTTTTATGCCGATGAAAGAGTTGTCTCCGTTAAATAAAGGGTAATTAGGATGTAAAAGTGAAATTCTCTTCTGCATTTTGGTGCATTCGCAACGGCCATTAAGTGAAGGTTTAGAAAGGGGTTGTTTACTTTCACTGAGATATTTAATTTCAATATATATAGTTTCTAGAAATATGAACCCTATTTATCTTAGAATATTTTTGTTGTGAATTCCATTATTATGATAATTAAGAAACGTACTGTAGAAAACATTAACATTTGACATATTAAAACCTGTAAATCTAGTTGCTTATATTCAAGCTGCCTAATTGAATATATGCAACGCATGTGGATTCGTATTAAATTTTCTATTACCGGATAATAATAATTGACTATGCACAAAATACAAATGCAACCCATTTGTAGTTTGGGCCCAAATTTGATTTTGATAGTCTTAAAGAGCGTTAATTGATAGATACATATCTAAATTTTTCTTTATACCTAGATAAGCTTCTTATAAAATATTTCATAAGCATAATAAAATTTAGGTCAATTTATGAAATATTTTGTTGGATGCAATGAAAAATTACGAACATGCTAAACGTAAATTTTAATGGATGGATAAATAAATTAGTTTTTGTTTTGATAGTAGACTGAAAAGAAACGACTGATATAAGAAACATGATTGAATTACTTGAAATTTTGCAATCATTTATTAAACAGAGAACATGTTAGCTTTGAGTTACCTAGGCTTGAATTACCCGTCTTGGTGGGTAAAACTAAAAGCCATATATGGTACATGTTGAATTTAAAAATAGTATCTAAACGGGAATATTTTAATTTATTTTTCAATGCTACATGACACCTACATTATTTATGAAAAGTTCTTTCTTCATAGTGTATATAATAAGATCTATGAAAAATTTACATGTTTTCGCATCTTTTATATCCATACATCTTTATGTAAAAAAGACCAAGTACAAAAATACGTACTAACAGATATAAAAGACAGCTGTATTTTTCTTCTAAAACTCTGAATTAATAATTATTTAACCACAAACTAGTATTTGATATGGCAAGATCATTATTTATTTTAAAACTTAGGAACCTTATTATTCATCAATCAATCTTGTTAAACAGTTAGGCTTGACTATTCTTGGTGGATTTAATTCAAACAAAAGTAATATAGTAAATGCAAGTTAAATATTAAGTTTACTCGGTTCTTATATTGAGTATTGTTTGCAACTGATTTCAAAATAAAATAAGAGGTAAGAACGAATCATGTAGATTTGTAACAGTTTAAAATTCGTGTAAATTCAGAGGCTTAAAAGTTATATAAAATATTGGCACACACTGATGCATTAAAAAATTGTACCATGGACCACTTTTTTGGGTAGTTCTATACAAACGTATTTTTTCCCAGCCTTAGTCATTTCGTCTCGACCTTTAAAAGCGAAACTTTTTATTAGATCTCAAACAAAGACATAATTCATCTACTGTTTATAAACAAAGGAGCAAGTTCGTTGAAAGTAAGAACAGTTATTAAGGAACTACTATGGAAGTCTGCTCTTATAAAATGCTCCACTTTTGAAATATTTATTGGTTTCCATAAAATTTTGTCAAAAAAATCGTCTAACTGTCGTCAAGCGTGTGCGCAGTGGGAGCGGTTGTATAACGGAGCCTTGAATTAGAGATGACAAGTTACAAATGCTTAGAATAGATTCGTTCTTAGAAATGGAAACCGAAATTTTGACAAACTGCGGTGTCAAATGCAGCGTGGAAGGATCAGACAATAGCGCGTGGATATAAGCGTGCCTTCGTGTTTTGACCATTTCAATAAGTTTAGAAAAGAATAAGTTACCAAAGTAATTATTGCTCGAATAGTGTTCTAACTGTAGCTTAGCGGGGCACCTAAGTTACAATGTGCGCTCAGATAGGCGTGAACAGTACAGTTCAAATTTGTACAGTTTATTTAAGATATATATTAGTTGAAGGACACGGACAGTTACAATGGATAATTTAATGACATTCACTTTCGAGCGTGAAGACATTAAAAATTGTGTCAACAAGAGGTTTCAATAGGAAAACCCTAATCAAAGCATGAAGATTAGCGGTTTTTCTTGTCTCTTAAGGCCCATTTAGATGGAGAGAGTTTCTCGACTCGTAGATACGATTATCGAAAGAACATTAAAAAAGTTTCTTCGTGTAAACATTCACAATTGTCGCCCTTCCCCATGGGTGACAATTGCCTCGCAATAGAATATATCTATCTCCGTGTAAACAGAACTACAAAGTGAGAATTGTATTTCGAGGTTTTGTGCCAGTCGCTACCATGAGTGCAGTGCGCGAGGGTGTTTTAATTATATATGCTACTCTAGACAAGAATAACTAAACGAAAACGGAAAAAAAGATGTTGGGTTAAAACATGGATAGCGAGAAGAAACACTTTTGGAGCATCTAATACTTTGTGTATTAACTTCTCATATTTTTAATTTTTGCTGTTATTTCCTTTGGGGAAAATTCCTCAACTCCGAAGTCTCTTGTAAATGCATTAAGAGCTGCGTTTCTTGCATCACGAATTTTATAATGCACATTCTCCGTATCCCACAAACATTCGTAATTTCTATAAATTCAATAAACTTAACATTATCGGCAGTACCAAATTTGAATGATTCAAATTCATTTATGGTCATTTTGAGAACAATACCGTAGTAATCACTAAACTCGAATGGCAAATCTCGCACTGAAAATCGGTTCAGACCGATTTGTACGATACTCATATGAACTTGAAAAAATGTCAATCTTACGATATCGTGTTTACACAAGTCGAGAACTCGTAAGCAAGAATCTTCTTTCTATAATTTTCTCTGTGTAAACAGCCGCAGTAATTTATCGCCTAGCGATATATTACTTGCGAATCTCGTATGACATAATCGTAGGCGAGAATTAAGTTCATGACTGTATGTAAACATTGTAATACGATAAACTTATGGCGATTATTGCTTGCGATAGTAGCATACGATTTCTCGCCAAGAAACGTTCGAGAAACTCTCTCCATCTAAATGGGCCTTTACACTTATACAAAAATGTCAAAAAATATTAGAAACACGTGTTTACACTTATAGAGAAATGCAGTAGCTCACAAAATTTATGACAAAAATGATCTTCTATCATAAGCTCCGATTCACAAGAACACACGCAAATTAGTGGAAAAAATATCAACCATATGGGAGAGGTTGAAATTTGAGATGTCGACTTCTGAATCGGGTTTGTCATTTGACAGTTTCAATTTTGCGGAGAAATTCACCGAAACGGCATTTTTGATGGTTGATCCCACGGTTTAAATCAGTCGTGAAATGAATGCTGTGCAAAAACTGAAGATGCTGTTAATAAACACGTAGCGCGAGTGTAGCTTTGAAGATCTTATATTTTTATATTTTGACCTAGTTTTATATTTCATAACATTGCCAAATTTTGAGAACACATTTGAAAATTGTGTCTTTATAAACTGGTGCATTTTGAATGTGTATTCATGCCGATACATATTTTATGCAATCCAGTTTAAAGTAAACGCCGATATATGCGAGAGCCAAATAATAAGAAGCATAATAAGTATATCTAGTGCTGTCAGAACTATTGTAATGGCACTAGCTGTCTGTTTATTCGCTCCCCTTATCCATGTCAATTAACATCAGTGGGCAATAGTAATTTGTCTGGTCAGGAATAAAAAAACAGTATTGTATTTCAACCAAAAATCCTAAATGCCTTTACCCTGCTGGCTCAAATACTTACAACCTTTCTCGATATGACTGATTCCCAAAATCTATATGTTCCTGTAGCCTACTAACTAATGCTTTGAATATCTAGCAACTACTAGATATTCAAAAGGAATACTAAATCTAAAAGTTAAGAATTCAAACTATACTCATTTCGTTATAGAAACATACGAGGAAACTGATAAAAACTTACATCAGTTTGATTTGATTGTGCATGGTACATATTAATGGATTCGTTAGTAAATTGCTATCAATATAAAATGTGTCATCTCTTTATTAGTAACACATGCTAATAATTGTTATAAAATATGTGGTGGTATACCAAGAAGTACTTCAAATGAGTAATTTCAAATTGCACTCATTAAATTTTTGATAACATTTCGATATTCTAGTATGAATACGTATAAGGTTCATTAGAACTATCTTGATTAAGTGTTATTTACCTAACCCACAGCCAGGTAGTATGTATGTTAAGAATTCATTCGTTTTGAACTTCATTACAATGTAAGCGCATAGAATTCAATTTTTTTGTTGTTGCTATGAGATCACTGCCTGGCGACGAGTAAGGGAAGGTTCATATCTGACGGAACTTGCGTCGCGTATTATCGGTCGCGTAACGCCAGAATAGACAAATGTATAGAAAAACACTTGTCCGTTCACACTCATCCGATGATACGTTGGTGCGATCGATGATACGCTCGACGTATTTTACGTCAGATATGAACCTTCCCTAAAGCTCATTAAATTCTAAATGCATATATAAATAGTCATTTAATTCTTAATTTCAACCTACTTATTTTAACTTAAACTCTGAACAGTTAAAATGCGATTGAAATAATTACTGATTATGTCAACTTATATTAATAGGGACATTCGGAATGAGTCAGTTTCACACTGATTGTAACTCGATCGGTGGGCGGCGGCAGAGCATCTGGCTTCTTTATCAGGGGCTCCTGCCCCGCTGACTGAACTGATGATATCAGCGATATCAATTATATGGGCAGGCGTCATATTGTTACTGGAAATAGAAACGGCTTACTAATGTATAATATTATACACTGTTTGTGGCCCTATATTTCGTGGTAAGTAGTGATTGTTATTTGGATATGTATAAATACAGTAAATTGCATTTGAAGCATAATGTTTTCACTTGGTATAATTATATGCTTCTATGGATTTTTTTGTGCAAATTACAATTGATCACTTTTTATACTCATAGTTCTAGGTTCATATGGAACTATTAGTACATGCCACTTGCTATCAGGTATTATCCTGGGGATAAATATCGAAATTAGATTTTGACAAATAACCTACTTTGAGATTCCCAGATTTGGTAACTTATTCATCCGTTAGTTATTTTCTTGTTCTATTATAATTATTGTATACTGAACTAAAAACTTGAAAGTATTTAGTAGCTAGATAATATAAATTGTAACATATTCTTATGATATTATTTCACATTATAATCATGAGAGGTATCTTCCGTGGTGTATCGGTATAAGTCTCGGATGTCGTGAGTTTGATTCCGACGCCGAATAAGATGGAATAACATCATGAAAATCAAAAGGCCCTCTTTAGGCCGTTGGTAATAATCGTATTACCAACGGCTTAAAGTGGGCCTTTACCTTTGGAGGCGGAGGGTAAACGAATTTTATAACATCATCATCAATAATAGTATACCAGAGAATGGTCAGCAGGGTTTTCTTCTGTATGTTACGACATACTCATACTACGGTGCACCAACCCGCCAGACAAGCGCGGTGACTTTTTTAAATTTTGATTTGATTTTATTTGAGAGTCTGTGTGACTCGCAAATTAAATCAATGCATAGCATAACTTTATATTATGGACTAGCTGTCCTGCGCCGTTTCGCCTATGTGAATCCTCTTCCCATAGTAACATCGTCTTAAAATGCCTATGACTGTGACATACAATGTGGCTTTCTTCTATCGGTAACAAAATCATATCAAAATACGTTGAATAGATGAATAGATTAACTCCTACAACATCACAAACTTTACCTATTGAAATATTTCTCAATTGTCATAAACATGGCTAGCGATTTTTATGTTATGAAAAGCCAGTCTACGCATAAAAGTCATTGATTATTATTTACATAAAAAGCTAAGCTACTCTAGTTTTTATTAACACCCGTATCTATTATAATATTTACTACTTTGAGTACTATGACAATTTTTTCAGACTTTCCCAACTCTTACATCATGCGTCCACTTGAGTAGCTCCAGCAATATAATGATCACTACTTGAACATCTTAACACATGTTAACGTTGCTCCATTACGTTATCGTCAGCCTCACTTACGATCCCAGATAAAATCCTCTCACTTTCGTGTGTTGGTGCTAACATTTGGAAACCTTCGCCGTAATATTTTACACTTACAGCAGAATTATCGCTGTAAAGCGCTGAACGAGTTAAAGTTAGTAGCTTTTTGTGCGAAATCTTACAACATCAATGTTTCATCATAAAATAAACTACATCTAATGACCTAATCCTGTATTTTAATGCTTAAACATCATTTCCTTGCTCCTATCTCAATTTGTTTTGGGCTTTCTTCTTCTATTCATGCTATCACTAACTCCCTTTTCCTTCATATCATTTACACATAATCCTATTTTGTTTTGGTCTTCTCCTTCCTCTTGATCCATCCAAATAATTTATAATAAATATCGTAGGAATTGTTGATACACGTGAAGCTCAAGAATTAAAGTACTTACGCCAGTGATTGTCTTTAGCATATATTTTATTGCAATACCAAATTTGTGCGTTTATCGTCTTTTCCCTAATCTCTTTATCAAATTAAAGGGTAAACTGCAATCTAACACAGTACACATGTATCTAATTTATTAAGTAATTCAATTGTATTTACTATATTTTGAAAATGAATTAACAGATCTTAATGAGTAAAACTTACTAGAAAGTTCTCATTAAAACTTTTAGCGGTTTTATCATAGATATATTTTAACGAAACTGTTGTAGCTATTTTATCTAACTTTACACTCTTTTCATTTCGCCCTACAAGAGCAAAAACATATTGAGCATCGGTTTTTGTCTCTTAAGTATTTTAACACTCAGAGGGAGTGTTAACTATTTTTGTGAAAGTGCGATAAGCATTGCTAAGTTTAGAACAACTAATTATGTGTCATGTTTTTGCTTCGCCAAACATGTTATCAGCTCTTCACAGTATAAATTTGGTACTTTTGACATGTGCAAATATAAAATGTAAAGTATCTTTTCACATTCTTTAGTGCTATAGACAATTTTTTGGTCAAAGATTAAAAAGTGTAACAGCAGTATAAAATATTAATAGGCTTCAATGCTTACCAAACACTATTCGCCGTATGGTTTCCGACTTAGAATAGATCACCCCATATCTTTCAATGGGTGTCGTAAGAGGTGACCAAGGGATATTCACCTGATGAATGGGCAGCAGCATCTGTCAGCTCAAAGATACTCCCATCATTCTGCCATCACCAATCCGCCTGCCAAGAGTGTGATTTCGGCAATATCCCTCAACGATTCTGATTGCCTGTTAAGGAGACCCATGACCCATGACCTATCAGTGAACGTAAACGGGCTAATAAAATCAACACTATTCGTTTGTTTTCCATGCGTGAAGTAAATATTCTATTCGAACCGCCTGGGATCCATAAGAATTACGGAAAATTATTAATCAATGGATGGTAGATATCAAGTTGGTGTTATAAATTGCACGGAGCTTCAATTTTCCCTCAAAAGAAGTAGATTCATGATAGATTTACAACATCACAATGTCAGTTATCTGTAACAAAAATGGCGCTGTACCACGTTTGTCATCTGTCACACGGATTCAGGGCAAATTAACAAAGTGTTATAAAACTCCTACGTAAAGGGTTTTACGACTGAAACCGTTCCGCGAATTGTTACGACACTAAATTTTAGTTTTTCTACTCATAAAATGTCAATCATGCGTACACCCTGCGTGCTTTATATATGCTGTAAAAAAGAAGAAAAATGAGCCCTAATTTAAGGAAGTTTAAGTTAAAAATTGATTATTCATAAAATTTGGCCATTAAAAAACCAAATTTGTAAGAATTTAAATGTATTTACCAAGTAAATATATCCTATCACAAGTGAATAAGGTTCAGATTAGATATTTTATAGGAAAACTGTTACAAAATATGTTTAGGCAAATCCAGCTATAAAGTTTTTCAGTACCTTAGACAAAAACTAACTTTTGTAACAAAATTTTAATAAATCGGACCTAAAATCGATTATTTTTACGATAAACATTGAAGGGTTGGCTGTAAAAACGGTAGGACGAATTTTCAAATAATAAATTTGGTTTTATAGCATTTGGTTTCCTCAAGTTACTATATGCAGCTTTAAAGTGTGTCAGCGTTAATCATTGTAAAGTGGTTTGTGTGAGAAATTTAAATTCACTCTCGATTTACTTTACTGGAAGTAATTTAGCCAATAATCTTTTTTAATTGACTACTTATGCTTCTATAATTTTGCTTCAGATTCATGTAAAACACTTGATACTGGTATTAGAATCACGCGATAGCCATAGAAGTGAAAACCTTTTGAGGACTACAAGTACTGTATTTACAAATGCATATTATTAAAAAGTTTGAAATAGAATTGATGGTGGATTCCAGTCAAGAAGAAATAACTCCGTCTTAAGAAACACTATATGTAGCTTATAATAGCATGAAGCATATACTGTAATAAAAAAGGTTGGGTTTAACTCAGCGCTTACCTAGCTCGACTGCGCTGATCCGCACCTTAGTCTGCGAATAACCTTAAAAAGAAAATTATACATAGGTATGTGTGATCTTGAAGCCAATCTAAAAACTAAGTTTTAATTGATGCATTTCAAACTTACATACTAATAGGCGTGAACAAAATTGCAAAAAAGTACTACGTGATTCGACAACGATGCCCAAAATACCTGCCTTTTATATTTTATAAAACATCCAACAATAACATCACTAATTCTCATTAACTATATAAAAGAGCTTGTTACTTCAATTCCGAGTACTTTGGCACCAAAAACTGAGTTCTAAAAGTCAATAATTTTTAATGGTTTCCCTATGGTAAACAATGAGATCGACACGGCCGTACCATTGTTTACCATTATTTACCATTGTTGGTATTGTTGGTGTTAATGTGTAAGTTAATGGTGTGTCCGTCTGTTTAGCGATCTTGCTTAACGCGTGTAATTTTGGTACATACCCCGCTGGTGTGTTCTATGCGTTATAATTATGTTGGATGTATTGTTTGATGCTTTGATGTTGATTTTACAGGTTGATATACTGTTATTTGACGCTTAAATTTTACAGCAAGTTGATTTAATTGCGGAATATTTCATACAGTTTTTTTGTTTTAATTAAATTAATTAATTAAGTACCTATGTACAGTATTGAGACGTCTATAAAATATGTTTAACTCCGTTCATAAACTACCTATAGGGTTTTAAAATAACAACATTTATAAAAATTAACAAGCAAATTGAATAACTCCTCAGACAGTCATAATTTTGGAACAAATATGATTAAGTAAAATTTTTCATGACTTTTCATGATAGGTAGAAGTGTAAACTTGTACAGGCTCCATCGTTATTCTAGGCCTTTTCACAATTTAAGTGCAATCTAAGGTATAATCTATATGTTGGGCAAAACACGTTAGAGTCATTATAATATCGAGGAGTAAAAGTCTAATACAGTTTCTGCACGATCGAATCAGAAATGAAGAGATTCACAGAAGAACGAAGATCGCTGACATAGTTCAACGGATTAGCGAGCTGAGGTGACAATGGGCATGACGAAGAACTGACGGCCGATGCAGTAAAAAGGTTCTCGAGTGGAGATCACGAACTGGCAAGCGCAGCGTAGGACTACCGTCAGCTGCACGATGGACCGACGATCTCATAGTGGTTGCAGGGAGTCAGTGGTTGCTGGCCGGTAATAATCGTTCCCGATGGAAATCAATGGGCAAGGCCTATGCTCAGCAGTGGGGTACAACAGGCTAATGATTATGATAATTTCAGCGATATTTAATTATATAATTGAGGAGCCCATAGTGTCGCTTAGTTCAATTAGCCTTTTTTCCTTGGATATAATTTATAAGTTATAATAATTTATTAAGGCGCGGTGAATAGACGACTTTTACGTATTAGTTTTGTCACTGTTGCTCCGCGTAGAAATGAAAGAGAAGCGAAGAGACGCCGCGATGGCGCAACGTTTCGCTCGACTCGTTCGGGTTATTAAATACATTAATCCTTGCAAATATCTTATTCCAATCGATAAATAAAAACAACAGTTCCCTTTATTATTATATATTACATCACTGTTATTAATATTATCAAGATTTGTTTATAAATAATACAGTTACAATTGCTACAATTTCAATTTAAATGGTTATTTTATGGGTTTTTTTTATCGAGAAAATTTACCGAAAACGTGTTTTGAACACAATGGTCTCCCCCATAAATATGATCAAAATTAACATATATTTTTTAGCTGCTCTAAAATGTAAACATTTGGATAAAAAAACTGTTTTGTGAAGCCTATTTTAATATATATAATAAGCCGGCAGTAAAGAAGTACTAGAACTTCTTTACACAACTTGGAACAGGGCAGGAAGATGATGAATTTCTTAAATTATTTTTTCTCCATAAAATAATACCTATATGATACTAACAATTTTCGTTACCTCCCGACCCCTATTTTGCAAAGAATGATTGAAGATGAATTGTAAAATAAAAAGAGAACGAGAGGCCTGCTAACTGCAAAGTAGACCGGAAGTTGCACAAAACTACCCTCAAAAACTAAGTGTCATTATATACGTGTGAACTACCATATCATGATAATGCGATGAACATTATATAATACATGTTAAATTTCTAACATCCTACTCTATTATAAAATACATTACTTATAACACATTCGTTGTAAGGAAGAATAAATATGCGTTTTTTTTATGTTACTAGCAGACTTTTTGCAGTCTACAATTTGATACAGGATATTAACTGTGATCATTTGATAAGAATCTACCTTTTCTAAAATTCATAGGTTTCATGGTAGATAAAAGTATAAATTTGTACTAAAGTATTAATCTACTAAAGTCTAAACAAAAATATTTATCTAACTCTACGTTTCTAATAATAAGGCCAAATTTTGCTTGGCCAAATATTCATTATATGCTTAAAAAATGCTTTAAAAAACAAAATTATGCCACGCGTCGGAAACTGAAATTTTTTTTAAAAAACTGAAAGTTACCAGGAATCACAAACCTACCTCAAAAAAAAAAAACGTTTTGCATGCTTTTTGGGACAATTTTTTTAGTTTTTGTTTGTTTATGATTCTATAAGTATTTTAGCATTAATTAGGCGTGGAGAAACCACATTAAAATGATACAATGTATTTTTTTTAAAATGTCGTTATTTAAAAAACTAGAATACGCCATAAATTCCAAAAAGAACACCCGTTTGTCGATAACATAATGACTGGCATTTAATTTTCTGGTATTTATATCGATATTATTTATTCATTGAATAATATCATATTTTAATATATGTGTATTATTGCATTCCGATTCTAGTGCAACACTCGTTGTAATGTTAACCTGCCTTAATTAATAAAATACCTACTTCATTATTGATGATATTTTTTTTATAATGAAAACCTTTTATCACGATACATTTAGATTATTATATTTACTTATAGAATATGTATTCCTTCTTTGCGAATAATGTTCATAGAATGCCTATAGATAAGTAAATTACATTTTATTTTATTTCAAGTGCTTAAGTTGAAAATGTTGGACTTAAAAGTTAAAACGAATAATATGAATTAATAAATTAATATAAATTAATATGATGAATGCATCTTCTACTAATTTTACCTACCAATTTAAATGATCTTAGACGAATGAATCTATGGTCGTTCGTCGCAGTAACACATAATACCAGTAATGCTAAGTAATAAAATATTTTATGAATAAGTAGGCCATCACAAGCCATAGATGCATATTTATTAAAAAAATGTAACTTAGAATACGACATTTTAAAAAAGAGTAGAAAAAAACTATACGAACTGCCATTATGAACCTTCCGAAAACATTCGTAAAGAATTACTATATTGTGTGTGAATGCATCTTCTACTAATTTTACCTACCAATTTAAATGATCTTAGACGAATGAATCTATGGTCGTTCGTCGCAGTAACACATAATACCAGTAATGCTAAGTAATAAAATATTTTATGAATAAGTAGGCCATCACAAGCCATAGATGCATATTTATTAAAAAAATGTAACTTAGAATACGACATTTTAAAAAAGAGTAGAAAAAAACTATACGAACTGCCATTATGAACCTTCCGAAAACATTCGTAAAGAATTACTATATTGTGTCATTTATTTATTCACCTATTATGATTTTTGAAAATGTTCAAATTGTTTTACAGCCCTGTCGCGTGGATGAAGCGAGCCATAGTGTACAGTCTGCAATATAAGTCCACGCTTAGTGTTTTACTATTGTTTATCGAATGTATACTTTCTTACTTCAAGAATAAGAACTTTAATCGCGTAAGAATATTAGCGTATGGATGTACAACAGCGGTCTTGGTTATTTTAAAGGGCGACAAAGCAGTAAAGCAATTATTTTGAGAAACGCTTGTCAGTGACATTGAACATTAATATAATTATTATTGTTAAAAATTTAGTTTTGTTAGGTAGCAGCAGGACTGAATTGCCGAATATGATAAGATGTGTTCTTTTTTTTTCCGCCCAATGCTATTTTTTATAAATAAAAACTAGCTTCCCTCGCGCAGTTTCACCCGTGTAACTCCCTTTTCCGTAAGAACTTTATAATTAACCTTGCTGCGCCCCGCGGTTTTACCCGCGTTACTCTACTCTAGTGGGTCGGGGCGTGATGTTTTGTAGCCTATATGTTAATCCAGCGTATAACCTATCCCGGTCCAAAATTTCAGCCAATTCCGTTCAGAAGTTATGGCGTGAAAGAGTAACTAAAATCCATCCATCCATACTTACAAACTTTCGCGTTTATAATATTAGAAGGATACTCGATAAATAGGCTAAAAATGAACCTTATTTAATAGTTTAGAAACTATAAACTAAGCAACCTGCGCATTTTATCACACCCCGTTAAAGATTCTATAACCTTTTATTAGTAACAAATAAACTCTTTGCAAATTTCCCACAAGATATAACTAAGTAAGTACAAACAAAATACCAGATTAATTCGACATTTTATTTGGTAATTTGGTTAATTCCCACGGCGTAAGAAATGACTAGAAGTTGATATTACTTGACAAATATTTGAGATGATAATGATATAATTTTACTGATAACAGTACGTGTGAATCAGTAGGGTTATCTTATACTTTTGTGTAGTAATACCTACTATAAGATATAGTAAATTTCGTACCTACATACACGTCATTAGCATAAAATTTTGGTAATTCCTAGTTTTTTGATGATTTCATAACAGTTCCAAGTCTTTGATAATAGAAATGGTTGTAATGTTTTGATCCACTGCTCAACATGGACCTTCTCTTAACAGACCTTAGTAAGTCGTTGCCGTTGCAAGCGGTTTGGTGATTGCAGTAAGGACAGTTGCACAAAACTCCCCTAAAATACTAAAAGTCATAATTCCTCAATCTCATCGCCAGCGACCCTGAGCCGAGTTCCAAGCCCCACAAGGGTCGCACTCTTGCGCAGGTTGCTTATTTTGTAGTTTTTAAACCATTTATTAAGGCTCGAGTTCTGCTCGCTTTTATACCCGGTGAAGTAGCAAAATCCTCGTGGCTAACTACGTAAGTCCATCCGAAAAAGAAAAAAAAATGCTGTAAGATGGTAAGTAATCTTAAGCAGAAAGATGCTGCAACCCATCCATCAGCTATTAGTCCCTTAGTCGCCTCTTAAGACAGACATGGGAATATATGGGGTGGTCTATTGTAAGCAGGAAACTAATAGCAAGCTGTTTGTGAACAAGCTTACGCCTCAACAAAGCGGCCGTAGCCCAATGGCTAGGGCGTCGGACTTGTGGTCTTGAGAACCCCATTGCACTACCGACGTAAACCCACTCGTAACACAATCATTTTAGCTTAGCACGAGGGGTTGACAAGAAAACTAGTAGACAGCAAAACTCAGCTAGTAATCTTTTTAAATAAAAAAAAATGTATAAAGCTACATTATTTAGAAGTAACATAGGCTATATTTCGTTGTTGCGGAAAGCTCATTATTTAATAGGTTCTCAAATTTTCGTTTATTGGTCTCAATTTGAACCCGAGTCGGTCAACATTTTGAATTATTATAAATTTTCTATTTTGACAAAATCTAAGTTACAGCTAGAAACCTGAAAGTTGGTGTTGTTTTACCCGCGCCTCGGAGAGCAGGTTAAGCTGTCGGTAGCTAATGCGCCTGAGCACATCATGGCAAAAGGTAAAATAATAGAAAAAGGTTCGTATATGTCCGTCTGTAACAGTATTAAAAAAATACAATTAATTTAGTAGCAATAACCATTATTTACTTATAGTGCCAACCCTATCTTCATCAATCCATAACAGAATATTATTATATAAAGTATTCAGCAAGTTCCTGTATTTGTATGCACAAGCTACCGACTACACTCCTTTATGGGAACCTGCTGTGTGTCATATCAGTCAAGGTATTCGACCTCAGTGTTATCGCCGAAAGGCGCCAATTATTTTTCCCATACTGGCTTGATAAAAAAATAAATTTCGAATAGTTATGAACTTGCTTTTAATTAACAAATTATTCTCTTCATAAGTAACAGTCATTTATAATGTGAATTATCATGCTTTGTACCTAGTTTTGACGAGCTATTTAGACTTGCTTGTTTTGCTCGTTTACTGATAATTCTAGAACAGAAGCGCCCAAACGTTTTTTCCGTAGACCCTTTAAAACTTTCCTGTCTTTGATGGACTCCCTGTTACTCCACTACTATCATATTACTTACAACTTCTGATATCGTTTTTACGCCAACGTAGACCCCCTCATGAAACCCCTGTGTTGACCCCTGGGGGTCGACCTGGACCAGTTTTCGAATTATCAATCGTTCTAGACAGAAGAAAGAAATGGTAAACCATTCGTAAAATAGAGCGACAGTTGCACAAAACTCCTCTAAAAACGTATCATGTCATCATTCCTTAACTCTACCGCCAGCTAACGACGTAAACCAAAGTCCAAGTCCCACAGGGGACGTCCTTTTGTTCAGTATGTAGTTTTAATCCATGTATTAAGGCTGAATTCCTGCTCGCTTAAACGCCTGGTGAAGTAACAAATGCTTCGTGGCTAACTAAATATGTCAGTCCGAAAAAAAGGCTATTAATTCAACTACTTATAGACATATAGAGAGTTAGTTTGGTTCTGATAGTTGAAATATTTAATGATTTTAAACAATCTTCAATGATACTTGACATCAATATAGTAGGCAGAAAAATTCGAGGTGATTCGAGGTACGAATTATATGCTATGTTAAATAAATCCTGAAATGATCATAGCTATGATCATTTCAGGAGGTCATCCTCAACCTCTTTTTTATTACTTCTTAATTGGGAGTTTAGTAACGTCTAACGTTATCATGAAAATATATAGGTATTTTTATTTTCGGATTTAGCTTCGGAATTCGGATGTAATTTTATAAACAGTGCCAGTTTAGTCAGTTGGTTATGTTTCCGTAACTGTAGTGCTGCCACCGACAGGAAACCGACAACATTTCTTTCGTGATAAGGCAAAACTTGATTCATTAGAAAATTATTCAAGATTTCTTATCATGTTTATTAATAAATCTTTGTCATAAACATGCAGGCTACTAGAACGATTATTATCAACAAATAAATAACACATTTTCCTTAAACATAATTATTGTAATCTGAAGATTACGTTTACTTCTGTAGAAAATAATTATATGATACGTCATTCTGCACTTTTTAATCAAATTGTGTCATAGTTGTGAATTAATGTTATTGAACTTATCAATAATTAGCACCTACTTCATAGATTAGATAGTCCTCCGGACCGATTTTGGCCGCGGCTGCGAATTTCTTAGGACACTGGCTATCTGCGCAGGACTTATAGTCCACAAATGTGTACATCTACCAACTAGCAGTAAAAAGACACAGATCACTCTATCCGACCCGTCGGAGTGATACCCTAAGTTTGTAAAAAACAATCCGATGCCCTCGTAGACCCGAAGTCCGAGAGGCCCGCGATCTGTAAAGTAGAGTGACATTTGCACAAAACCCCATAAAATACTAAAAGTCATAATCTCTCAATCTCATCGCCAGCGACCACCCTGAGCCTAGGTCCAAGCCCCACAGGGGGCGCCTCTTGCGCAGGTTGCTCAGTTTGTAGTTTTTTAAACCATTTATTAAGGCTATTATTATTATTAGGCGCAGGTTGCTCAGTTTGTAGTGTTTTAAACCATCTATTAAGGCTGGAGCGCTGCTCGCTTTTATGCCCGGTGAAGTAGCAAAAAACTCGTGGATGTACCAGGCATGACCAGGTTTATTGGCACGACTAACGAGCTAAAGTTAAAGCTTTGGACCAAATGCTCCAAAGAAATATATAAATATAGCTGATACCTACTGCGAGTAGATATATTATATCTACTCGCAGTAGGTATCAGCTACTAGGTAAACAAAAGTTGAAATGCTTTAACTGAGTTTTCAAACTTTTATTAACTAAATTATTTTTTTATTTTCAGCTCACTACCATCTGAGATGTATCAATCTCGATAAAATGTAACAGGTTCTAAACTAGTGTGGGAATTTTTAATAAAGTCGGTCTATTTACACATACAGATAGTAGTCAAATGCTTCTAATCCTTCACCAATAAGCTGTCAATCGGGTGTCTTCATATCTTATTTGTTGTCTACTTGAAATGTATTAAATATATCTACAGATGAGTGAGAAATTGGGTTTAGTAAACATAGTATTCTGTACTTTTTGAGCGATCATCTATCATTCTGTTGCTATTTAAAAAGGAGCCGTGTGCTTTAGCCGATAAGGATTACATTTAAAATGGGCGGTTGGTTACTTAAATAGTAATACGATGATATAGTTGTAAATCAACGCATGATAGATTACTGGAGCCAGTGACGGATCGTCCCAAATTGATATAGAAGCTTTGAGATAATTTTCTCACTCATCCCGGTTGCAGATAAATTCAATATCCATTTCTAACATTGTTCTAGAAACAGTATCTTGTAGTACGAGAGGCGACAGGGCCAATGTGGATCTCAATCACGTCAGATTTGTTTACTAATAATATAATTTTTCCTCGCCTCACTTGCGATAACCTCTTATATTTTTCATTTGTTCCCTAATAAATACTGGTACCTTTCCAATATTCTTTTAAATAACAGGAGTATAGATATTACTTGTCAATTCTCATTACTTAATCTATCAACACCTTTGAAAGTCACGCAAAAATTTTGAATAAGTTATGAATTTCCAGCCTAAAAGGTCAACGGTGAAGTTTCAAAGTGCCGCACCGTCATAGAAATCACTTACCTTTTGTAAGTAGGTAATAGTTATTTTATGTAGTATTTTCTAAATAGGTACCTGGTATAAAAGGTGGTGTAAAATTATAAAAAATATGCTTCAGAGTCAAAGTCAAAGTCAATACAGGGTTATTTGTAAAACACCGGTAAGCTCTCAGGACTACGTTACTAACATCATAATCAACAACTTTTGTTCTATGACTTTTAAAAATTCATCATATTTTAATTCATCAGATTTACACACAAAAATAAAAATATTTAAATTCAACGCTCTAAATGTTACGAAATCTATGCGAATCAAAAGAAAGCGATAGTACCGACAATAGCAGGGGAGCGGGGAATATAGAGTTGAAATGTGTTAGATAGGACAACGAAATATTGAAGGTTTGTTTTTGGTAAATGTATTATATTTTGTAAAAAGTCGTATAACAAAAATTGTTGTTTATGATGTTAGTAATATAGTCCTGAGAGGTTACCGGTGTTTTACAAATAACCCTGTATATCTTTAGTCACATAGACACATTTAATTATTTTTTTAATAATGTTCTTATGGTTCTTCCTTTATTTTTTTTTCACATGCTCACTTTTGTTTATACAATGCCTCTTCAATGTCATCTTTTTTTTATATCACATACACAGCGCCATCTACGGCGATTTTGTTGAAGTAAAATCTAAAATTTCCGGGAGAAATAAGTGTAGGTACTGTAACGCCTATGGGTGCGTAGCTCAGCAGGGCTCACTGCTGTTGGTCCTCGAAGAGGGTGTATGAGGGGTACGATCACTATTCACTATCACTATTTTATAAATGAAATTTGTGAAAAATGAAACATTTCTTTATTTATTTAAATATAAAAATAGTTCTTTATTCCAATACGGCCAGTACGTCATGTAGTGAGGGATTAAAACCTTAATCTCACTACAGTACCTACGTGTGAACGTCAAAGCGTACCATTAGCACTTAACACCAAGGGCTTTGATTACTCTACTATCGAAGGGCACAACTATAAAATCAGAACGAAGTCATGGGGTTTAAACAGATGCGCGTTATCAGCCATCGATATGACACCACCCGTCGTGGTGACATGGTGATGTTGTAATTAGAGGCATTGATAGCGGCAATTGCAGTGTATGAACAGAGGGCCTAAACAAGTGGCTTCTTAAAATATTCAAACTTATAGACTGGACATGATTTTCTTCAAATTTTTCCACATAATCTTAGCACCGCCTAAACATTTGTTTTTTATCCTAATTTTGACTGAGAGATGATATAACATTAAGTCCACAAATGTACAGATTTGTAGCATAAAGTTAAATGAATATTTTATGAAGACAATTTTGGAATAGAAAGAACGATAATTTAGTATACGTCAATTAGTCAGCCCAAAAAACGATTTAGCCACCAAAGAGTTTACTATAAGTAAGAGATCGCTCAACAGTTGGGTAATGTCGTTTGCCTTCAATCCACTTATCTACATTACGTTTCTGACGAATATCAACATTGAAACTAGCTAATCAACTGTCAATCAATGTTAAGATTCAAATGAGTTTTCAAAATCATTATAAGCTAATTTCTTTTAACTATAATTTTACTAATTTTAGTTTATATACGATTCAAAAATAAATTGTATGTTCTGGAAGTTTAATTTAATATTAATATAACTGAATTTAATTTTAAAGAGAAGCCAAATTCAAAGTCTATCTTATGAAAAATCGACACTAATGTTAGTTGATTTTTGCTGTGATTGAATTTTGACTAGCCGGGTGTTCATTTATCTGGATATGTTTGTTACCAGTTGGTTGTAATTTGAGTTTAATTTATTTTTGAACAGACCTGCAGATCGAGTGTATGTTGATATTATTATATAGGTGTATTTAATTTGAAACAATATCGCTTATATTTTTATGCTCTTATATCTACAAAAAAATAGAAGCTAAAAAGAGTAATTGTGACCATTTTCCAAAATTTAAAACATGTTATAAATTACAAACTTAATTCGCAAAATAAGTACGCAATCTGTTAATGCAACTCTCTGAAATATAATGTTCAACGACTTTTACAAACATATAGTGAAGTCGAAATACAGTTAGGCAGCTACATAGATTTGTTGCAATTGTACCAACCTACCTATATTTCAAAGTAAAAGATGGCTGGCGGCTACCAAAACTCATTCACCGGTACAAAATTGTGTTAAACCACCCCTCGGGAACTACGCTTTGGAGATAAAGCAATCTGTGCTAGGTATTTGAAGCTGAAATAACGTTTATACTGTTTCAGGCCAGTCCATTTTGATCCTTACTCTGAAAAAATAACGCTGCAATTCATTTGCACAAATAATAAAATTCACATCGAAGAGAATAACTTTTGTCCATTTAATTTTAAACTTTACGATTGGAGTAATAAGTTTTAGTTTTGCATGTTACAAATGGGACCTGAAAACAAGGTAGTTATCAACGGTTACCTTTGAAGTGGCGCTTCTGCATGCAAATTTTGAAGGGTTGGCTCATTGCGATGGATTGACAATTTATTTCGAAAAAGCCACGGATAGGAAAAAAAATCTATTTAGATTAGGCGGTATGGACCAAAATAAATATGCTTTGACTATGTTAATATAAAATGGGAAGTTAAAAAGATACGATTCATTTAATTTACATTAAATGTTAACATAAAATAATGAGTAACATGAGTTAACAATTTACTTATATATATTATCACAAAATATAACAAAATAGATTGTGTTTATTATTTCACAATAAATCAAATATAAAACAACCAAAAGTAAATAATATTTATATATTGCAATTTTAAATCGGTTGTGTTGTGTGACTACACAATAACAGTCGATTTAAAATTACAATAGCTTATAATTCTAAATTAGCGCCATCTATGGAAATGAAAGTAAACTACATGGACCCGTTTCGATCATTCTTTAACATGGATCATCCATACATATAAGTGCCACGTCTTTACGCTAGATGGCGCTTGTAGTAGTTCCCTTAGATCATAATAGGTGGCGCTGCCGGCAATATATCGTTTAAAAATTCTAAAAAAAGGAATAATAAAGGAACAATAGTCAGATAGTTAAAAACAATATCATATTGTTTGAATGCTTATCCATTAAAATTCAAAACGTTTCTTATTGGTAAATTGTTTTATACTAAGCTTGACACCATCTATCGAGATTTCTGTGTACTACGACGTTCCAGTCGATATCACTAATATCACTTTGGATATTTGTTGTCTTCTTTTATTACCGACTCAGGTTAAAAACGGGTCAGAGAAATCGTATCGGGCCACGATCTTTCTACCCTGTCAGAGATTAATAGAAATTGACATTTCAACTTCTAAATCGTTAATTCGATAAGATTGTTCTCTAATAGGTTGCTAAAATTTAAATTTTATTATATTTTAATTTAATTATTTTAAATAAAAACGACATCACTGATTAAAAACAGTTCATTATCACCATATTTTAGCATTATATTTAAGTGTTAAGTGGTATCGGTGAGTATAAAAACCGATACGATATCGGTTTATCGCCTGATCACAAGGAAATACCCCAATGTATTAGCTAGATGTCGCTGTAGTAAAGATATATTTTAATAGAAGTACCTAATATTGTTTTCATTCAAGTTTTAAATATCACTATCTCTCACATCATACTCGTACTTTACACATAAATAAACATACATTTTAGTAGCATGTTAATAAAATAATGGTAATTTTATTACTTCGCGTGAAATGGATCATTACAGTGTCGGCCACGTTATTGGACTAATTTGGCGTTCGATTTTATGTGTTTGTTGTGTTTGCACGTCCCGCCGGCGACCGGATTTCATTATCCGTACCGAAAGCTGTTAAATGTGCTCCTAGCTTTAGAATTTGAGAGTTTTGTACATTTTGTACCACCACTAAAACATACAGATATTAATTTATTTCATTGTTGGCGATAGGAACTATAGGATGAAATTTTAATTTTATTTTGTTGCGGATTACCAATAATATGCATTAGTGATATAAGAAGAAAGAAAACTTTAGTGATTTATTGATTACTTTGTTGACATATAATAACGCCAAAATAAATTTCCCATTTGAAAATAAAACATTTAGATTATATCGTTATAAAATACAAAATTGAATGGTGGTTCTTATATTCTTAACAATGTAGTATTGAGAAACGATTAATGATTAAACTAAGACTTCAATTAGCTTACAGGATATATTCGAAAAACACCTTCATAATGCTTAAAAACTTTGCTTAGTTTTTCTAATGACTCTACAATCTCTTTTCCATAAATTTAAGCTACCTTAAATAATATCTAACTTATTATGTTTGACCATAGTTTACTTACTTAAAGTGATTTTTTCAGCATACTACAGCATAAATAAAAATAAGTATAAAAATAAAAATAAGTGTTTAAAATGCGGACAATATTGAGAAACAATCTCAATATTGTTCGCATTTTAAACACTTATGTTTTGCAATTATATTTTGCTTATCTTTAATTTGTAACGTGTTTTTTACTCATTTAACGTCAGTTTAAATTGGTAGTTGGCTTACGTTTACTCATGACTAGCTGACCCGCGCGGTTTTACCCGTGTAGATCCCGTCCCCGTGGAAACTTTAACTTACAATATAGTCTATGAAACACTCATATGACGTGGCTTTCTATTGGTAAAAAAAAATCGGTTCTGTAGGTCCAGATAATACCCCCTACAACGTCACAAACTCACAAATTTAAATTCTTTATAATAAAAGTATAGATAAAACGATGACTTTTATCAACATTCCTTAAAAGAGAAGAATTATCATCATTCAGCCGTAGGACGTCCACTGCTGGACATAGGCCTCACTCCTATGAGGCCAAAATCCAAATCCAAATAAATATCTTTCTCTATTCTTCTCTTTTCTATAAAAGAGAAGAATAGAGAAAGATATTTATTTTGTTTTTTTATAAGCTATTATCATACGTTACACGTTACCTGACGTCCATAATTTAATAGTATCGTATACAAATATACACAAAACTGTAACATTGCGTCACTATTCGCTTACCCAACTTAATTAATCAATGTTGTCAGTCAATTTTGGAGGCGAAGCTTCTTAATCAGATTCATTACAGAGCGGCTCGTGTCAGCAAACAAACGGGGATCGTTTTGTTTACACACTGTTGGTTTATTGCGGAATCGATTGGGACAGTAATTTTGGGCCGAAGTGTACGCCAATATTACGGTAGATTAGTTTTATGTGTTCGTATGTGTGCAGTGGCGGCTGGCGGGGTAGGGTAGGAGGGGCAATGGTGTCAAAACCCCACCAGAACCAACTATAATGTTTAAAAAACATTTTTTTCCTATTTTAGGATCTCTATGAACCCCTAAACTCATTCTCGTTCGACTTCATTAATGGTAATAAATTTTTCAAGGTTAGAGAGCGTGTTTTTTTTAAATATTGTATTTTAAAAATATCTCAAATGTTGGAGGATAAAAGATTCTATCGCTATCTTGAAACATGTAATTTTTGGTTCTCCGCAAAATCCGTCCTGTCGTTTTGAACAATATTTTTAACTAGCTTTACACGCGCGGTTTCTCTTACGTCACTCCAGTTCTAGTAGGAACTTTATTGAACACACTGATAGATTTTTGTAATCGGACCAGTACTTTCTAAGTTTAGATCTTTAAAGCGCTACAGCTATATACCTAGTATGCATGTAGTACCCGCGTAGATCCCGTTTCCGTGAAAACCTTGACTTAAATATATGACACGTACAAATAATGTGGCTGTCTATTACTACAAAAAATTGCAAAATCGATTCAGCAGAGCAAAGAAAAGCTAAGAGAGCTTTTAATGAAAATATTTTTTTTCCTTAATTTTTTTAACATAAACCCCTAACAATATCACGGGTTGCAGCCGCGTCTGTATATTGAGAAATTGTGGTTCACAGAATACAAAGTAAGATCTATTGATCCGATGTATGGCGTGTTTGACGAGTTACTTGAATGGTACTTATATGTCTGCAGGTTACTGTTAAGTTAGCTTTGAACGAGAAAATTGTACCTTCAGTGTTTAACTAGTAAAACAACAACATGAACGAGATGTTATGCATAAATGGTTTTTGTAGACTCAAGTGAACTGTGGCTTTTATATATTGGTGAGGTTTATGAATGCCAAAAAAAGTTGGTTCGAGTAATTCAGACTTATTATAATATTATTTACTCGTTCCGGCGTCGGATACACCTGCGTCGCTCATACTTAATATGTAAACAGCATTAAATATAGAAAAATACCAGCCAAGTGCGAGTCGGACACGCTTTCCGAGGATTCTGTACAAACCTGTTTTTATTATATGATGTAACTAAAAATGTATGGTTTTCGCAATTTTTCCTTCATCTACTTTGCTATAAGACGTTGCTAGGTACCAAATTTCAAGATTCTGAGTTCACGGAAAGCATCTTGTAGGTTTTGATGCCCTAGCGAGTGTGGAAAATTTACGACATAAACGGTTGTATATTTTGATTGCGTTGGCTTAGAAGTTTGATTTTTCACAACTCCAAGGGACTGTAGACCTACGTATTTGATAATTTCAGCTTGATACAAACGGACAACAAAGTTATCCTATAAGGATTCTGTCTATTCCTTTTGAGGTGCGGTTCAATAAAAATGATTTAAACGGTTACACTACATTAAAAACTGTCACAATCTCACTAAGAAATTGTCAATAATTTACTTTGTAACTGTATCGAATACAGACTAGATACCAGCAACATAAACTAACATGTTTAATATTTCACTTCGGAGCCTATCAAACCTTTTTTATTTCAAAATTTTTAACTCTATATATTTTGGTTTACTAGAAATAATTCAAATAAAATGGAAAAATAATTTAAATCTATACTAATATTATAAAGCTAAAAAGTTAGTTTGTTTAATTGTTTGCTGGAACGCACTAATCTCAGGAACTACTGGTGCTATTTGAAAAAAACATTTAGTTTTAGATAACAATATAGATAATAAGCCGACACCAATAAGTCGAAGACGAAGTTTCAAGCTAATATCTGATGAATTATTTATGTTATTATTGTTTATTACCGTTCTATCAAATTACAACAATCGTGGTAAAAGAATAATTATCGAATCACTTTACAAATGACATATATTCCCTAAAATCTTTCAGACTTTATATGTGCACTCAAACGAAGTCGCTTTCCTCCCCCAATCATACCTATCGTTCCCCTCTAAAACAACCCTAGCATTTACAACACACCCTCTAACTCCTGTGCACCCCTAGGGGCGTGGCGTCACCCCGGGGGTCGCGCATGCTCTGTTATTATGACAGCATCAAGATGGCTGATACGATTGATAGATGGAACGATGTGACAAGGTCATGGGAGTTGTTTAGTAAATTGCTTGGTGTGTCAAAAAAGTTTTATAGGTACCTTCCCATAATATTTTTTTTTTGACAATGTTTTAATAGAAATATGTAAGTATTTTGGCTAGGGCGTCGGACTTGTAATCTTGTGGTCGGTTTGATCCCCACTCATTGCACTACCGACGTGAGCCCACTCGTCGCACAAGCATTTTAGCTTAACACGAGGCGAGGGGTTAACAAGAGTACTAGTAAATTGCAAACTCTGCTAGGAAACTTAAAAAAAAAACAACACTTGACGAAGGACCTTAAGGTAAAGTGAGAATTAGCGTTTCAGTTTCGAATAAAAATAAAGCAAATTTAAAATGATGATTTTAGAATAATCCAGTGTTCTTGGCACCATGCCTCATGGACACCCACCCACTTTTATTAGATTTTTAAGTTTTTAGTTTAGTTTTATACTTAGTTTAATTTAATTTGATTATTGTTTTTTAAGTTATTTAATAAAAAGTTTGTTTTAGAATAATTAAATTATTTCAGATTATTTATCACTTAGGTATACTTCATCATCATCATCAACGGCCCGTCCACTGCTGCACATGGGCCTCCTCCAGAGAGAATACCCTCCGTATTTGCCATAGTCACCACGCTTGGCAGGCGGGTTGGTTGCACCTTGCACGGTCGGGTGGGCCACACAAGGAAACGCTGCTGCCCCTTCCTTGCTATACAATTATTATAGAAGATGTTAAAACAATCGGGACCAACGGCTTAACATGATTTCCGAGGCACTGAGGGTAGTTCCTCAACTAACCAGACCCGGAAAGAAATCTTAGAATCAAAGATTTCCAGTCCGGTGTGGGGATCGAACCCACGACCTCCGAGAAAGCCTATCATCTTAAAAATGATTTTATCTTTAACTACATACATTCTTACATACAATTAAAAATAACTTCTTCAGTTCACCAGGCCGGTTATGTCCACGGCATCATGGCCCATGTCCAGAGCATGGGCCTCCTTCTAGCAGACCTTGGCCACGCCACGGTCGTTGAGGGATATTGTCATAATCACCACACTTGGCAGACGTATTAGTGATTGCAGTAAGATGGTAATTAACTTTGAGCTGATAGATGATGCTGCCCATCTATCAGCTGTATATCCCTTAGTTGTAGTCGTAGTTAAAAGCCGTGTGGCTTCGGGTTCATGTTTATTATACATAACAAAATACCTAACAAATACCATGCAGCTAGTCTATCTTGGTTTTGCATGCCGTAATATTAAAATACGTCATATAAATGATCAGTGCTCTTCTTACCATATTATTTTACACTGTTTTACATATTGACATATCGTATTTTATTATTACGTGGCTTTTGATCTTTCAAGGGACATTAAGGCGAGCAGTATGTCTTGTACTTGTATGGCTTGAAACTACAAACTAAGTAACCGGTGCAGAAGAGTGCTCTCCGTGAGTCTTGAACCTCGGCTCGGAGAGAACTCTGATGGGGTGATTGAGGAATTATGACTTTTAGATTTTAAGGGGAGTTTTGTGCAACTGTCTATCTACTCAACAATTCGCAGGCCTCTCGGACTGCGGATATACGAGGATATCGGAACATTCTTTTCAGGTTAAGGGTCAAGAAGGTAAGACTTTAAAGTGACGGGCTAAACTATTTTCATAGAAAACACACTAGTTAAGTTAATCATAGTACTAGTACTACCTTTGCGTGTCAGCTCCCTGCCTTATTACATCAAGAAGGTAACACCCGCCTTCTCAAACGTCAATAATATAATAATACCTACTTATGAAAATCTAATAAGTATGTCAAAAATGTTAATCGTAGATCAACGAATATAATACATACATACATAAGCTCACGCCTGTTTTCCAGCGGGGTAGGCAGAGACAATGGACCTCTACTTGCTACGATCCCTACACACATCTTTCGCTTCATTCACTCTCATAACATTCTTCATACAAGCACGTCGGTTTAGGGTAGATCTTATTTGACCTTTTGCGAGGATGTCTCCGATTTGGTCAGAGAACGTTACAATAATCAAATTAAATGAGCAAATCAGGGTTTGGACACTAGTTTATAACAGGTGATTAGTTAATCATGCGTCATGTGTAGACATCGTCATTTAGTTCATATAAGATTTTCATAACAAATTATATCGTAGGTCATTTTTTTTAAACTCAAATAAATTATGCTATGAATCAAATTTTAAACTTTCAAAAAATATAAATTTTAAAATCTCTTTTTCCATCGTATAAATCTTATAGGTATCGTGATAGGTAGCTTCGCCGCCATATGGATTATATAAACAAATAAGAATATTAAAAAATATCCTATTTTTAATCTGTCCGTCATTTATTCGTCACATTCCATCACAATAAACCAGTTACAACTATTACATATTATCCCATTTTTTATGATGTAAGTAGAATCTAAAAAATATGTTTAATGCCCTGTATAAGATTTCAAGAACGCTTAAATATGCGCTCTACGTATTTCCAGTGTGAGTCAATCTTTTATAGCATTTTTTGCGTGATTTAACTCGATATTATTATTTAGATAAAACTAATATAACGTCAGGATGGATAAATAAGTATATAGGATTTATATTGCTGTTTTTTCAAATATCTTTCAGATCCTGTCTGTGACATATCTACCTACATAATATGTTTAAAAAATTAAATTGTTTCACCGCTCTGGATGCTTGCTTGACATTAAGAAGGAACCAATTTTTATGTACATATTCTTGTAAGTGAATATTAATACAGTTTGGTCTCGTATAAGAAAGAATATATATCTATCTATATACATAAAAATGAATCCCCTTTTTCATTGATCACGGCATCACGCGTGAACGGCTGGACCGATTTCGACTTTCGACCAATTCTTTTTTTATTGTTTATTATTGCCAAGAGAAGGTTATTATGGAAGAAAAAAAATGATAAGACTTAAGAACTTAATTCACTTAACCACCATATATTTTTTTTCTATTTGAAATTTGACATAATATTTAATTCAATATTCATAATTAAGACAACTTATGTCGGGTCAGCTAGTATTCTATAAACAATTGAAGCAATCGTCGACTCAAACTTTGAGAACTGCAGTTAGAATACAATACATCGACCGGCCGCCCAGTCCGCTGTGACAAAAAAATAATAACTTTCCTCTCTGGCCGTCAGACGACGAGTGACTTACCGGTCATTTGTTTTTTTAGGCTGCCCCGCGCACGATAAAATATTTTTTGTGGCAGTAGCAGCATAAGGATGATACTGCATCGATACTATAGCATCGATAATATGACGGTAGTAGTATTGAGTGCATTTTATCACTAAAATGAATGCTATATTTTACAAATATATAAAAAAAAATCTTTCATTTCTTATCATATTTTATACTGATAAATAAAGCTGAAGAGTTTGATTGCTTGTTTGCTTGAACGCGCTTATCTCAAAAACTATTGGTCAGATTTCAAAAAATATTTCCGTGTTAGATATCGAGAAAGGCTATAGGCTATATTTTATTATTAAGTTTCCACGGGGACGGGAGTTACGCGGGTCATTCCGCGTACGGGAAGCTAATACTTTCATATTGACAATAGGAAATTGCTAATGAAGCTCAGCGTCATGGTGCTAGCTTAGTACATCATGCACTTCAGACAGTATTGCGGCGTCCTTTAGGCTGCGTTGTGCCCCATTTAGACAGCGTCACGGAGTTCCTTGCTTATATGTTGGTGCTTCTAGCTTAGTGTCGTAATGATTTTTAATCAGCGTCACTGCGCCCTTTTACATCTTGACAAAACTTATAGCTTTATACCGCATAACATTGTACACAGCGTCGCAGAGCCCTTAAGAGAGTGACGCGGCACCCTTAAGAGAGTGATGCGTCGCCCTTTAGACAGCGTTGCGGGATGGTTTGTTGTATCACGATGTCTTAAAGACAGCGTCATATCACCCTTAAGATAGCATCGCCGTGCTTTTAAGACAGCATCACGATAAGTCTAGCTTAGAGACGCAACGCTTTTTAAACTGCGTTGCTGCGCCCCATTGACAGCATGACAAAAAAAATATATTTTTTGTACCGCATTAACTTGTAGACTGCGTCGCAGAGCCCTTTTTATAGTGTCACGGAGCCCTTAAGACAGCGTCGCAGAGCCCTTAAAATAGTGTCAAAGCGCTCTTAAGACTGCGTCACGGTGATCTTTACTTAGTGTCACGGAGCAGCCTTTTAGACAGTGTCGCGGCGCCCTTCAGAGTCCATCACGATGCTTTATCATGTGTACGAAAAAATACATTTTTTTGCGTAAATACATATCTAATACTAGTTTCATAATGGGGTGGTATCTAGAATTCTTACACAGACTTCGAAATCACATTCAACTTCGTATTTATATCGATATCGATATCTGTTTTAAAATTCATCGATGCACTATTCACACTTTTTCGTTTTATGAACGCCCTATGCATTGTTTGTGGACAAGGATAGAAATATAAACACTGAGCGTGCGCGAAAGAGATAGCACTATTAAAAAAAGAAGGTAGATAATCTGTTAATTTTCCGTTGCATTAGAATACAATGAGAGTTTTCTTTGTTGATTTTCTTTTTGTAATGTAATGAGAATGTATAATAGCATATTTAGGTTTCAAAAACGAAATTGAGTTCAATGATTCCAGAAAAAAACCACCAATATCCAACTCCTAAAAAGTTAATAGAGTAAGGTATAAATAAATAACAATAATATATTGAGGTCATCCATTACTTTAATCGAAAACATTTAAATCTGATACTTAGTATTTATTTTTCTATACCTACTTGATTTAATTACAATTAAATTTTGTGTTTCCATACAACAAATAAAATTTTGTAGGTACTTTACTTAGTTAAATAACTAGGTACCAACCAACTAATATGTTAATGTTACATGAAATTTCTAATTTAAAGTTGGTTTTATCATCTTTTTTGACAACCGACTGACCAAGTCTTGTAAGGCATATAAGTAATAAGTAAAAGTTTGCTGTAACAAGCTCAGGTATTGAGTAACCCGTTCTGGTTTAGGAGCGTTATTCTAATGAAACTAAAAATACTATTACCAGATCTTACATCACCAAAGCTATTCTTTAATGTCACTGTGATGTTATAGGAAAACCTTTCATGAAATTTTACTGTGGAGTAGTATCACCCAGAAATAAAGGCCTTGGTGAGTTTAAAAGAAAATTTTTGGTGATAATATAAATATGTCACCTTGTAACTTTAAAAAAATGTATTAACTTATGAAATCTTGTAATTGACTTTAAGTTTTACTAAATTTAAAAATAAAATAAATAAATATACTAATCTTGGTATCTGTAGACAACTACTGCGTTATTACTTATTCCTAAGTAACATAAACATAAGGTTATTTAGCTACATAGTAACAATTAAAATACATAAAAACATATAAATATGATGTAGGATACCTATTTATGTCACCATTATCATCAGTTTTCAGTTGGTTCTATCTTCATTATTAAATATTATATTAACCACGTCTTATACGGCAACAAGTAAGTACCTAAAAGTTTAATATCCAACAATTTACGGTAATCTGTAATCCATCCAATCCAAGTTTCTATGAATATTTACAAACACTATTTAAAGTCTGTGAATTGAATAAGTAATATCTCTTCCGATGAAGAGATTTATTTCCCTAGTTCGGTAAAAACTTGAATGGTGATTTAGTTCGGCTGGTCAAGATATCATATCAAATTAAAACCATCAGAATGAGCTGTGAAATAAAATACATGATTTAACTCATTCTATTCTGTACAGGAAACAGCTGTATGTATTTTGCTAGAAATAATTTTCCTACACAATAACTTCATACAAACATGCTTTTGCTTCTACGTAATAAAGTATAATCCTTGAAATTGTTTACTCAGAACCATTGAAAAATCACTCGTGAGCTAACATTTTTTTAATGCTTTGTTTTTTAACGAATATCTGGCCTTAAAAAACCTCACGGTGATTTTTTTTCTAGACTATTTTTAAGGATTTATTAATCGCACATCCGAATCAAACTTACTTGCATAAAATTTAGTTAGTAAACTCAATAAAAACGGCTCGATTAAAGATTGATTTTGCTTGTAATATATCTTTTATCTTATAATTAAACAAGAAAAGTTTAATTTTTTTAAATATAATTATCTAGATATACTTTTATAGGAAGCTGCAGATCATGTTTGTTTGCTTGAATGCGCTAATGTTAGATAGCCCATTTATCGAGGAAGGCTATCGGTTATATTTAATTATTAAGTAGGTACAACATGATATAAAACTTTATTGAAACTATATCAATTCATATAACAATAAAGAAAAAACCGAATTACTACAGAATTCTCTAAATAATATACCAGTACTATCCTACATTATGGAATAACATCGATTCACCATGAAACCTAGCTCAAGAAAATGGACTATTTCAATTCATTATATTAGCTTACATATGTGTGTATACTTGGTTACAGCTACCATGAGTTCGGTTCGGACTTGATATTAATTTCCTTTATACATATATTTTTTAATAAATAAAACATTTTATGAACATGTTAGCCATATTATAATCAATAAATAAAAAATCTAGTACTGAATAAAAAAAATAGGCTTTTCTTGCGTTCTGATTACGCAAGGAACTGCTGAGCATAGCTCTTTCTATAGCTCGTTGAGTGACTTTGAACATTTTTATGGGGCTCTCAGTGAGAAGCCACGTTTTAAATCCATATGTCATCACTAGTAATACACATTGGTTGAAGACGTCTTAAGGCACTTAGGTTTATTGCACAAATGACTAGATCCTCAGGAAAAGCGAAGATCGCTGACATAGCTCAACGGATAAGCAAGCTGAAATGGCAATGGGCACGATACATAGCTCGAAGAGCTGACGGCCGATGGAGCGAAGACCACGAACTGATAAGCGCAGCATCGGACAACCGCCTGCACGATGGACCAAAGACCTCATAAAGGTGCAAGTTGGAAGCGGGCGACGACGTGAGGCGGCGGCGGACGACGTGTCGCGGCGACACGTGGTTTCTATGTATTTCTATGAAATTACGTCGAGCTTCGTATCGCTAACTGTGAAGGGAATTTCATAGAAATACATACAAACCTGTAGTGTCGCCGCGAAACGTCGTCTGCCGCCGCCTCGCGTCGCCCGCTCCCAACTTGCACCTTTAAGGTTGCAAGGAGTTAGTGCATGCAGGCCGCTAGTCATCTTTTCCGCTGGATATCGATGATGAGGCCTTTGTTCAGCAGTGGACGACGACAACAGGCTAATATCTTGATAATAACGATGATGACGATTGTGTTTCTAGCCAAGTCTACAAACTTACTTGGCCGACCCTACCGTGACAAATAAAATTGAACTCAATAGAACAAATAATTTGGTTTAAGTTAATTAGTCATGGTTATAACATACGGTCTTGTATTCTTTTTCATAATGTACCGATGTACTGTACGAATGTTCGCTGGGTGTTACACGGTCCATTACGTCTCGTAACATTGTTCAGTACCCAGTTTCATCATCATTAGCCCGTATAACGTCTACTGCTGAACATCGGCCTCCTCCCGAGGATGTTTTGCCATAGTCACCACGTTTGGCAGGTGGGTTGGTGACCGCCGTATTATGTTCTAACTCACAAGGAAACGCTGCTGCCCGTTCCATTGTATACGATTGATATAGATGATGTTATAACAATTGGGACCAACCCGAGGCACGGAGGGTAGTGCTCTTCCTCTCCAACCAGGCCTGGGAAAAAAAATCTTAGAATTGACACAAAGATTTATTTTTCGGCGTGGGGATCGAACTTACGACCTCCGAGATGTAAAGCGAGCCAAATACCACTAAGCTACGGAGGTTATCTTGGGCATTAATTTTAGTAGGATGAAAATACTGTCCTATATGGAGCATTAACATGGTGAGTGTACGCAAGCTGCAGCACAGGCGGTCTGCGGCATAAAGGAACGAAACTGGTTTGTAACCTGAATGCCGACGCAAGTGGAGACCGCGGCGTGTTATACTCATACACCAGTACATTGGCAACTAAATTATTTATTTCATTTCAGTATTAAAAGTATTCAAAAAGAAGTTTTTAGGTTTTTTGTGTGTAGTTAAGTTTTTTATATGTCTAAATGGCACTTGTTATGAAAACTATAACAGAAGTTTTTGTACTTGTTTTCTCTTTCCAGAATAGGTATTGGCGAATATATTATGGTAGGTATGGTCTTAACAGTAGTAATTTAAAAATATATCTCTATTAACGTACTCCAATTACTTAATGTTATCCTGATCATTACTCATCACCCTCCCGACCTTTTGTTTGCAATGACCTAAAGTCCGAGAAGCCTGTGAACTGGAAAGAAGAGCCACAGTTAACAAAACTGTTAAAAGTTATCATTCCGCAATCCTACCGCTAGCGACCACTTGGCAGGCCTAGACAAAACGCAATCCCTCACTTATTGCCAATGTTTTGTCGGAATCGTTTTGGGGTTAGCTAAAATGAGTATTCTTAACGATGATTCTTTATATTTAATCAATAGCTGAAAATGGCGATAATAATTAAATGACAATCCCTTCAAAAGGGTGATAAAAATTAAGCTAAATAGTATTTGATTATATTCGGTTAACAGTATTAAAAAGCCACTTGTCTAGCCGAGCCTTCCGAGCCGATGTCTCTGGCGCAGGTTGCTTTAAATGTAAAAAAGTAAGAAATACTGAAAATTTACTGTATTTACTGTATCTTTGGTGTTTCAGGTAAATTCACATTTTTGTATTCATATACTACCTTTTCTTTATTTGAATATCATTTTAGCTTTGATGCAACATTAACAATGGTTTTTATACTCTAGCGATTTCTACACATCCACATATTATCATAAGTCATACCATAAGTCGATCACTGTCCTGACGTTTGCACCGTCGTAGATCCGTGATTAGAACACCGAGTAACAGATTTTTTTGGAAAATTAAACTTTTACTAATTAAAAAAAATGGGAAAATGGTAGGTACATGAAAATTTGTAGCTTATTTACATATTTACACAAATGATTTTTGAGCTACATTACCTACCTTCCGCGCGCTTATTCAACTGCCAATACATTACGAACCCACTATATAGATTATTGGGTGCATTCTGTACAAATCATAAAACTTGATTAAAACTTCAAAAGTTATAAATGCAATTAGTTTTATATTGGTGGATGAGCGTCGGTTCCCTATGTTAAATAACCACTAAACAAAAGTATACTCTAATGCCGATTTAGATACAGCTAGAGTACATTTCTCCAGTTTAAAGTAATATAAATAATGAGCTGACAACATAAGTCTTTCCATGCCTTCGTAGACCCGAAATCTGAGAGAATCGCCACCTTTAAAATAGAACGACGCGGCGACGCGACAGTTGCACAAAACTCAACTAAAATAAACTAAAAGTTCCTCAATCCGCCAGCGAAATCCCCATGAGGCGCCCTCTAGCGCAGGTTGCTTAGATTGTAGTTTTAAAAATATTTGATAGTATCTGCCCATTTATGTCCACTGCTGAACATGGGTCTCCTATTAACAGACCACGGCAAGCCGTTAAGAGATATTGCTTTAATAATTATGCAGACAGGCGGATTGGTGACCGCCGTTAGATGGTGAGTATCCTTACGCTAACAGGTGTATGTCCCTTAGTCATCTATTACGGCACCAAGAGGAAGACAAGGTTGGTCACAACACTGCTAAGGCAATGCTCGCCTTTATGCCCGATGAAGTTGCCGAATCCGGGTTATTCACTGACTGGACACACGGAGCTGGACACGAGTATGTCCTCGTGTGTCCAGTCAGTGAATAGCCCCAAAATCCTTGTGGCTAACTACATAGATCCGTCCAAAATAAAATACAATATTATTGGTTTATAGATACCTACTCGTAAGTTGCTACTGTCGGTTAGAAAGTTTAAAAGTGCATGGTGAAATTTTAAATCTAGATTAATGTTTTGTATTTTTACTTTTTTTAAATGAAACTAGCTTTTGCGTGACTAGTCGTTTATTTATTTAGTAGTGTCGTAATTAGTAATTTGTTCAATATTAATAAATTTACATTTTCGACACTTAAATTCTATAATTATATATAACTAGCGACCCGCCCTGGCTTCGCACGGTGGAATGTTGATGTATTATACATATAAAACTTCCTCGTGAATCACTCTATCTACTAAAAAAAAACCACATCAAATCCGTTGCGTAGTTTTAAAGATCTCAGCATACATAGGGACGGACAGACAGCGGGAAGCGACTTTGTTTTATACTGTGTAGTGATGCAGTAGTAAATATTAAGGTTTCTACATTAGTTATTCCGACAAACACGTCGCAATAGACTTCACAAACATACAAAAACATACCTAAAGTAAGAACATTTATCCATGGTCCACACAAATAGTAATCCAAACTGGGCATTGAACTTACTACCAAGTCACATAGTCTACTACCGTCACCACGGCAGAATTACATAGTAAAACTAATCGCGTTTAAAATCTGTTCACGTAAAATATAGTCGCTTACGGTCTATGGAGAGAAGGACCTGTAATTTGCGTCTTTTGGTCTATAGAAAGGTATTACGGTCTTAGAAAACTGAAGAACTGTGATTATGTAGTAAAGGAAAACTGCAACTACATGGGTAGCCTCTTTTTATGAGTCATAAAACTTGGTTGGTTCACCTAGATACTGTATTGTTAAATGTTTTAGGTAGCATACGATAACTAAATTTCATTCCATTTCAATAAAGGCATCAGTTTCTCCTATGTCTGATTTAATAAAACTTTGATTTTCCCAAACAAAATATTAAATTTACCACTGCCAAACGTGTACAGGACGTTGAGACGGCGTTAGTTCCTATTCCGGCAACATTAATTTAGATCCTTGTCACACTACTATGCCACGCTGCCGTCATTTTTAATCTGTGTGTTTTCAGTCTGTCTGTTTTTAGTCTGTGCGTAAATAGCACATAATATTTAAAGAAAGAAAAATCATGAAGAGCCCTCTTCATGATTTTTCTTTCTGGAGATGTAGATGATGCCGATATAGCGAAGACAAAATATGTGGAAAATAAAAAATCTGCTGGTGATAAATCATCAGTATGGTAAAAATAAAACCATACTGATGATTTATTTTTTGATGTTTTTATTTTTTGCGTGCCACGGATGGAAGCACAGCCAAATGCAAAGATTGCAAAAGAATATGAAAATCAGCAGGCAGTTTTACATCAAGCTTACGAAACCACTTGCGCAGTAAACACTCAATAGATTAAAAAAAAGCCAAAACAACAACGGAGCCTATACCAACACGTCCAACACCAAGCACAAGTGTAGTAGACCCATACGTTTTTCAAGATAGTCCAGATACACAAACAGATCCTTCAAACTCAAAGCCAAAAATTACACATTTTTTCACAACATTACATTCTGTTGAATACGTCGCGTCGCGTCGTATCAAAGATGGCTGCTTTGGATGGCCTTCCCTCCAAAACATTTTGTTAGCTTAACTTTTTATCAAAAGTGGATACAAATTGCCAAGCTCACCAAATAGTATCAAAAATATAGTTATAAAAGCAAATGACGAGTTAAGAAAATCAATTATAAAAGAATTAGAGGAATTGAAGTCAGATGGAGTGAGATTCGCCGTGACTTTAGATGAGTGGACTTCTAACAGAAACCAGCGATACATAAATATAAATTTATTTTCACTGCATTTTAGTGACAATGCTGGCTACAAAAACTTGGTTAATTATTAAGCTTTATGATTATTATTCTATTTTATGTATAAAGAAAATAAACTTTTTGTATTGTTTGTAAGTAGTTGTAGGCTGCAGCTTATTTCAATCCGTAAAAAATATATATTTTGATTAGACTTCAGCATTTTCATTTCTTTACACACATATTTATTTAATAAAAATTTAAAAACAAACCCGAAAAAACCGATTTAACCGGTTTCACCGGTTTTGTAAACAAAAACTCCGAAAAAAACGGTTTTTTTAAACGACCCGGTTTTTAATGCCCTAGTGGAGACTACTGAGAAACACTGCCAAAAAACTCAGTAGAACCCTCTTTTTTATAATAATATTTTATTAAATTTATACTTAATTTTCTATTTTACATTGTAATTGGAGCGACTCAATCCCAAGCATTTTTGTCACTAATATAATCAGATATTTTATAATAAGCCCTGCTACACAATTTGGCTTTTATAGTTGTTTTAAATTTATTTATTGACAATACTCTTATATTATGAGGAAGTTTGTTGTAGAACCGTATACACAGCCCCATAAAAGAGTTACTTATTTTGCGGAGACGACTAGCATGTAGCACAAGATTATTCTTATATCTAGTATTAATGTTGTGTGTATCACTTTTTTTACTAAATAAATCAATATTTTTATGTACATATAATAAATTTTCGAAAATATATTGCGATGCAACGGTTAGAATATTTATTTCTTTAAATTTTTCTTTCAAGCTCTCACGGGGACCAAGCTTATAAATAGCCCTCACGGCTCTCTTTTGCAAAATAAAAATGCTGTTAATATCCGCGGAGCTACCCCAAAGAAGAATCCCGTACGACATTATGCTGTGAAAGTAACTGAAATAAACTATTCTAGCCGTATCAACATCAGTGAGTCGTCTAATTGTTTTTACAGCATATGCTGCAGAACTTAATTTTTCTGACAATTTCTCAATGTGTGGTCCCCATTGCAGTTTGGAGTCAATGGTGATACCTAAGAACACAGTGGTTTCCACAGGGTCCAAGCCATTTCCATTAATATTTACATTGGTGGAAACCTGTCTAACATTAGGTGTAGAAGAAAAAATATTAATTCAACTTTAACTTAAACTTAATTAACTTAAATTTAACTTTAAATTATTAAAAGTTATAAAACTTTCAATTAATCTATACTAATATTATAAAGCTGCAGAGTTTGTTTGTTTGTTTGAAGGCGCTTATAACAGGAACAAGCGGTCCGATTTCAAAAAATCTTTCAGTATTGGATAGTTCATTTATCGAGGAAGGTATATATTTTAAGGCTATATTTTATTACGAAGTTCCCACGGACACGGGAGCTACGAGGGTGAAACCGCGTTCGGGAAGCTAGTAAGTTATACACTTATTAATTTTAAATTTAACTTAACTTTATTATGTTCTGTGTACCTATGTAGTGGAAAAATGAACAAAGATTTAAAAAAAAATTACTAAGGCTCATACGGTCACACCATCATTTGCCACAGCGAAGCGTCGAATACATTCTAATAATTTTCCGTGCTGATGTTATATCAATTAATTTTCAAAATTGTTACCGACATATGTTATGCCCAGAAATAAGTACCGGTTTTTTTATAGAAAATTCGGTTGAATCTTGTTCTCAACTTGTAAGCCTCATGTCAACCATTTATTTGTTTATTATCTTTGTTTCGATACTGAACGAAAGCTAACGAAATGTTTTTAACTTATTACACTTACAAGTTTTACCGATTCCATTAAGAGCAGTTTCGCGCTATGTCCGATCCGAATCCGATCCGAATCCATGAAAATATGGTCCGTAGTAGCCGTAGAACTATTTCTATGGTAATTTACGCACTAGATCCGAGGTCCGTCATCTAATTTGTTTCCAAATTTCTAGACAAATATTTTCACGGGTTCCCCAACTAGCAAAATATATCGTAAAAATGCCAGCAGCACGTATCTATTTCAGTTGTTGGTGGTGAGAAAATGTCGAGTAAATGATCTGTGTACGTTCTTTCAACGCGATTTGGGCGCACTTCTCTTAAGACAATTAAGTGATTTAAAATTAAGATTATAGCTTGAATTGCCAAATAGTCGAAAGAATATAGAGTAATCGCAATTCGAAAGTTACTAAGTATTATATTAATCATTATTATGCCATTTTTCAACACATTAGCTTTTCCCAAGTCGGTAGAAGCGCTTTCATTCGACAAATTTATTGTAATATAGCAGTGCGGTTGCAATCACTCGACTATTTGATCGTGTGAATGTAACCAAGCAGCATTCATAGACCATTTTATTTCTTCAATTACCGGAGTTGTTTGTGAATAGAAATAAATAATTCAATTTAATATACCTAAGTATTAAATTTGGCGATATTATTTGTGCCATACAATTTTACAGTCATATTGACAATTCGTGACCTAAAGTTAGCTCAAAGGTGTTTACTTTCCTATGCGGGGTTAAATTTTTCGTCTACATTCCTTACATTTTAGTTAATATTTTCATGGGCCGTAAGATTTCTTAGTTAATAATGAATTACAAATAATATTCATTTAAAAGTTTATCTAATTCGCCATTAATAGCAATTCACTCGGTTTTTAGCTGAGAAATAGAAATGAGGTTTCAACTTTACGACTTCTAGGACCGCCATTGCAGTTAGTTTGGGGTTCCTTAGCGCAAAATGTTACATCCTTAATATTAGATCAAAATACTGTTATTAATACTCCAGAGGAATTTAAAAGAAAATTAAACATAAACAAAATATTTTTATTATATGAGTGACTTTTTCAAATTATTTTAATGGCAATTTAAATGGTTGACCACCATTAGTTAAACTATATAGCACAGTGCTGTAAAAGATTTTATTCAACTTTCATACCACAACACAACTATGCTGTAAGACGGCTTTCAAATGATTTTTAGAGCACCTTTGGGGCTGTAATATATAATTTTTAAGCGTTTTCTCAACTTCAAAAATTAAGCAGAATGAAAGCCTTGTAAAAAGCTATTATATGACATTAAGTGCTAGTAACTGAGTATATGATAGTAACTGAGATGCTATTTTATCGAATAAACAGCGTTTACTCTATAATTATGCTGTAATAAATACATGGCGAAAGATAGTGCTATAAAAGCTAGGTACTTTTTCGACAAATTAGCAGTTCAGTTGCTTTCAAAGAGCTGTCATAAGACTTACGGTTGCATGAAGGTGATCAAGAGATATCTTTATATAATTATCGAGTAAATGCAATATGAATTCGTCGAGTACACGTTTATTAGACATGTTTATAGAGCCAAAAAGCGTTGAAATCTAAAATATCTAGACAGCTGCTTTTAAAAGGCTTTTTGAAATAATAGGATCTTTCATACGAGTGTTTTTTGATTCATAGTCGTGAGAGTAATTGCTTATACGATCTCTTTGCTAGTTGGGTTTTGTTAGCTTTCGTTCAGTATCGAAACATAGATAATAAACGAAATGGTAAACGTAGGATCGCACCACAAATATCTATAAACAATGTCTATTAACTTAAATACCTTCCAAATTGCGATCAACGAACGGAAATGTCGATACTTTTATCAAGTCAATCGTTTGATAAGGTACCTTCAACAACCTGTATATTTTATGTTAGATAAAGTCATTAAATGTTTTTATATACATAGAAGATTAGTATAACAAATGTTGTCTTTCCTATTATTTTAAGTGTAATATTTTGAAAATAACGCTTTTAAGGTAAATAAAATAATATTTAATGAGTTTTTTTTTATATTTTTAATTCGCATTTCAGACTTTTTGAAATTAATTACTAAAATATAGTTATATTTAATAATATCCAGCTTTACATTCTTTATATTGGTGAAAATTGCATGGAAATCGGTTTAGACGTTTTTGAGTTTATCACGAAAAGACAGACTGACAGACAATCACGTTGTGGTGATTTGCATATCAGGTTTCCTGAATATAATTAAAAAATATAGCTTTTATATATTGCGAATTCTTTAGTTTAACAAACATAATTTTAAAAGCGGAAACATTCAATCTTTATTCTAACATTAGACAACAAGTGTTAAGCTGAAGAATTGTTTGATTTTTTTGTTTACTTGAACACTTCAAAAGCTACTGGTCCAAAAAAAAATTGTGTTCGATACGTTAGAAACATTCGTCGTATGTGCCTTTATAGTAAACTGTCACTTACGACCAAATGCTTCTTAAGTATATAGCTTCCCGCGGTTTCACCCGCGTAACTCCCGTTCCCTAACGAACTTCATAATTAAATATAGCCTATGTCATTTAGGGTGACTGTAGCTTTCCAATGGTGAAAGAATTTTTGAAATCGGCACAGCAGTTTTTGAGTTTATTAAAAATACAAATCTTTCCTCTTTATAATATTAGTCAAGATATCCAACATTATGCTTTGCGGTCCAGAAGTAATATATTTATCTAAGTACTTTTATAACAGCATTCACTAATTCTATAAACGTATAGTACCTACATTATTCCATAAAGCTGTAGACTCCACGTAATAGGAAGCCATTATATTAGCTTCCCAAGACTTTATGGGTTAGCCACCCACCTTGAAGCACATAGTACTTCGGTATGTGTACACATATTATCTGTATGTAAGTGTTAGTATGGTACGCGATGTATGGTATGGTAGTATGCTACTACTACAAATAAGTATTTAATTATTTTAGCCAGTAGGTTATTTTTTTTTGTACGGATATATGTTGTTAGCTACGAGGATTTCGCTATTTCTCCAGGCGTAAAGGCGAACAGAGATCCGGCCTTATATGGTTTAGGGAATTACGAGCTAAGCAACCTGCGCAAGAGGGCGCGACGGGACCTGGGCATTATAAGTCCACGAGTCCTAAGGTTCATTGCCAACTGACGGTCGTCGGGAGAGAGTAGGTAGATGTAATGTATACAGTATATTGCGTATGTATGACGAATTGTATATTAATACCTAATTATGTATAATATACGTGGTACGAATATTTTAGTTTACAACTAAATACCAATATCAAGATGAAGTGTTAAAAGCTAAGTTTGCGATAAATTCAATTCGGTTCAATCTCACATTTATATCACGCTTCATAAAAAGAACATGAACAACGACTTTCACAATAACGTTCGAAATTTAAAAATTTGAAGTTAAAACGTTCTTAATTTAAAAATCGGCAAAAAAGTTTATCGAATCGGATCACGAGTAACGTAACCGAAACTGGCCGAAATATCGCGAGAGTTCGCGTGTCACCCGGCCGTAACCGTATCTTCGGTAGATAAAAGGGTCCCTTGGACCGTTTTAATTAGGCGGCAGAATGTATCGGCCGCTGATGGCTGTGATAGGGTTACCTGTGCAATATTGGAATTTTGTTGCGATTTTTTTGAACATTTTTGTGTGTACACGCATGGATGTTAATTGATTGTTTTTGCATGTTAAAGTTGTTTTTTGAATATTTCGATCACTTTGTATGTAAAATGTTTAATTAAGTTTATTGAGATTCTATCTGAAAACTACCAAGGTATACTTAAGGTATTATTTTATATCTATTTCGTGATTGTGGTTATCTGTATTTATATGGAATAATATTAATGCACTATGTTAGGAGCGTACCACAACGAGGTATTTTTTAAATTATTTTTAAACTAATAAAAATACACACAGTTGACAGCTACTACAAACAAGTAGGGTAAGAGTCATGGTCTAGTCAAAAACAAGAATGGCTCGATAGTTTTTTTTTCTATCGAGCCATTTATGTTTTTGTTTGTCACGACATTGGAGTCTAGATGAACTCCGTGCCATCAAAATTCATTATATTACCTGAACCATTTTACATAACCTTTGATACCTACTTGTAACAATGATAAATAAATCAACTGAGTAAGTAACGAGATCATAAATAGTTACGTAAATGCTATTGTTTTTGTCAACTCAACCTACTTATAATGACTAGGATAAAATATCAATACTCAGGTCTCATGTCAAGCATGCGGGAAAAGTATTTTTTTGCGTAAGCGTTAGGTCAAAATATACATTTTTATATATGAAGTGTTTTGATCTGCAACTGGATTCCTTAGATATTTCAAAAAAACTTCGTGAGGTCATAATTCACCTACGCGGCGCTGTAATACTTAAGAGTGAATATTCGTTATGGAGGCGCCGGGTAGGGCACGCCTCCGGTCACCCCCACACCTCAGTCGTCTATAAGCGCTTGCGCCGGACGGTTGAGTTTGTGTCTGTGAACGTTTTTATTTACTGAAATGGATATATCCGATCCAGAAATTGACTTAGATATTTCTCAAGAAGACTTACAACATATTAAAGCACTAGAATCTAGTATTTTTAGTGAGATACGCAATTTTTCCGAGGAAGAAATTAGAAACAATGCTATCCGTATACCGTCGTGTGATTGCAAGTAGCTCCGAAAGTGAATCAGGGTCGGTTGAAAATTATATCTCTAATCAAATTGCTCGTATAGAAGAAACATCTAACTCAGTACAAAAATGGACACGACCACGAGGACATCAACCATCCGTCATAGCATTCACGGAACCAACTGGTAAGTACTAAGTTTTTAACCGACTTCAAAAAAGGTTCTCAGTTTGACCTGTATATACAGGGTGTCCCAAAAGGTTAAGTAGCTGGGAAAGGGGGTGACAGGGGTGGACACAATGGTCACTAGAAAAATAAAAAAAAAATCCGCTCTGGGTATTTAAAAAAAAAATGGCATTTTTTTAAAAACTTAAAATTTTACACCTTGTTATTTTTGATGTTGATGTTGATGACCTTGTTGTTATTGAAGATTACATAACAGCATTTTTTTTAAATACAGCCATATTTGTTGGTACAGTTAGCACAAGGTGTAAAATTTTTTGTCTTTTAAAAAATGCCATTAATTTTTTTAAACACCCAGAGGGAATTTTTTATATTTTTCTGGTGACCCTTGTGACCATCCCTATCACCCCCCTTCCCAGCTACGTAATCTTTTGGGACACCCTGTATGTCTGTCTGTGATTATCTCGCGATAATTTTATTTTGGGGCCAGTTGGCTTGCGTGAAATTGTCCCTCATATTATTTATTGCTTGCTTACAGGTATGAAGCAACCATATGCGAGAGAATTGAAAAATAGTGTAGCGGGAGAATATTTCAGTGTTTTGGTCCCAGACAGTCTTTTTGAGACCGACATCAAAAGATGAGATTAAACAATTATTTGGGTTAATCCTGTACATGGGACTGGTAAAACTTCCTCAAATAAATTTATACTGGAGTAAAGACAGGGTGTTCGGGCAACATTTTCCAGCCACTGTTATGAGCAGGAACCGATTTGAATTGCTTTTGAGAATGATTCACTTTACTGATAATGAGACAAATCCGACAGAATTTTTAAAATTCGATCCCTCATCAATGCTTTGAACGAACATTTTAAAAAATTGTTAGCCAAGTAGCATTTAGAGGGCGCATAATTTTCCGCCAGTATAATTAAAGTAAACGACACAAACATGGCATGAAAATGTTAAAGATTTGTACCCTCCCGGGATAAACCTGTAAGTTACAACTATATGCTGGTAAAAATGATGAAATGGTTAACACAACACCTACAAATGTTGTAATGTCTCTCTAAATTTGGGTCATACAATTGCCACCGACAATTGGTATACCAATTTGGACTTGGCAAATCAACTACTGGACCACGACACCCACCTAATTGGAACAATTAGAAAGAATAGAAGGGGTTTGCCAATGGCAGTAGTCGACGCCAAACTGGAAAAAGGCGAATCCATAGCTATGGAGAATCAACGTTGAAATCGAGAAGTATCTACAGCAAGATGAACAGTCCAACGGAACAACTAACCGAAGAACCAGTCGAGGAGGTAATATATCTAGAGGAAGAAATACCAATGGAGCAGTACACGCAGGCATACGAAGAGGAAACAGTTCAGGAGGAGGAACAGACGGAGGAGAGCCCGCTATCACCGACACCCCCACCAGAAACTCCGAAGAACCCAAGGAAAAGAATCCTCGAATTACAACAACCACCTTCCATGAAAAAACAGCGTGAAGCGAAAATTCAGAAAAGGCGGGAGGAAGTACGACTAGCCAAGGTATTGACAACGACGACGAATTGGATTGCTCAATGGACCAAAAAAAACCTTACTATGGGCGAAATAAACCATCTCCTTGGAAAGTCATCGCTAGACATAGCGGAACCAGGCGACTGCATTACCACATCATATACATCTCAACAGCCAAAAACTGACGGCATAATAGTAAACTTGGCAAAGCTAGTAGATCCCAAGAGCACAAATGTTCCCAAATTGCATGCATTCAGTGCCTTTTGGAGTACATTACTACCAGCGTTGATCGTGCAACACTTAAGCAAATTCTCACCGACCGTGATAAAAAAGTTGCGATGTGCGTCTCTCATTCGTTGGGAATTAAACCTCCAAAAAACGAGTATAATTCTCGAAATTCCGAAAGGGGAATCCTTTGCTTCGAGAACAAAGCTCAACACGAAACACAGTTCACTGACGATTGGATTTTAGCGTTACTGCGTCCAGTGAAGAGCTATCTGAAGATGCCGACATTATTGAAGAGCAACTTGATCAGAGTGTGATCGAATATGACACTGGAAATGAACAGGCAGCCGTTCCAGAACAGGGAAGACTCACAGTTGCAGCAAGACGTCCTCAACTTATCAGAGAAAACCAAGAACTTGTGCCTCAATTATGTCAAAACAAAGCTTTCGACGAAGGGGAAGCAACACGACTACTATGCTCAACGCCGAAAGGGATTGCAATTCAGTTTAACCGCAATTTCAGACAGCGACTTAAAACAGCATTATCTATCGCCAAGACATTGGTATTTCAAGAATCAACAGAACAACGCCTAGAAATAGCCAAAAGATATATAATAAAAAACGATCCAATGGCAGACAACCCAGCAACAATACAAAAAGGGATAAAAAACTTGGAACACATCCTTCAACAAAATCTTATAAACGAAACAGAATTTGCAATTAATACAAGGAACCATTTCTACGGAAAAACTAGAAAAAGAAACAACCTCTTCTTCAGAGGACCACCAAGCACCGGAAAAACGATGATCATGGAAAGTCTCGTAGATATGCATTAAAATTATTGCAGACTAACAGGATTAACGCCAAATTCGTCATTCAACTTCGCAGCACTACTGCACTCAAACGCTTGCTTCATGGACGAGTGCAACCTCACAGACAATCAATTCGAACAATGGAAATTGCTAGCTGCAAGACAACCAATGTCTACTGACATAAAATACAAAAATAGACACGACATAACGAACTGCATATTATACACAGCAAGCAATTATCCAATAGATATTAGTCGGAGAATCACAAGAAGCGATAGCAACAAGAACAATCACTTATATGTTCACATATCCGACAAATTACTTACGTATAACTGTTCTCAAATGGAAGGATAAGCGCGACGTCTTAGTGCTTTCGACGAAACACTCAAATGGCAAACGAACGGTTCTAAACAAAAGGTAGAGCTATTAAAAAACCAAAAATTATACTTGCCTACAATGAAGCTAAAAGTTCAGTCGATATGAGTGATCAAATGACTTCATATTCATCACCACTCAGAAAAACTGTGAAGTGGTACAAAAAGCTGGCCATTGAGCTTATTTTAAACACAGCGCTGGTGAATGCTTGGATATGTATAAGAGAACAAAAACACTAATCACGGTATAGTGCAATTCAGGCGTCAGTTAGTCGAGTATCTTGTGGATTCAGGAGACGATAAAGAAAATTGTGAACAGCAGCAGGAGATACCTAAAAGAATGGAACACGAATTGCTGAAAAGAGAGGGACCTGTTGCTAAATTGAGACGTTTCTGCGTCGGTTGCTACAGAGAAAATGTTAAAAATCATGGGTCAAAAGTCGCTCGGAATAAAACTAAAAAAGTAGTTACATACTGTAAGAACTGTCCTGGTACAATATATTATTGCCTACAATGCTTTAATAAATCTCACCGTTATTTGTAAAGGTTTTTTTTAATAATGTAGTAGCTAACTGTTCAATAGTTGTTACAAATAAACACGATTCATAATAGATGCCTTTGTTTTTTCTTAATTGCTTTGCAATTTCACCCACATTTTCAACAAATTTACGATTACTCAGAAACCATACTGAATGTCTACAGCGCCATTCCGGTCACCTGCTATAGAGAAATGTTCGGTAATAATGGCCTAGGGCTCAAAAATCAGTTTCAAACTTAGGTCTACCTTGAGGTCACTGATGCCCTACGCGGCATCTCGATCTAGTTCAGGGGAGGTCACCGATGACCTACGCGGCAGAGAACGTGTTAATGATCGTATTTTTATTTCAATAATGGCTTCTCCCAAGAAGTAATATTAAAACTTACTTACTCCAAAATCAAGACAATGTTCATAATAAATTGTAGTAATTGTATTCACGTTAGGTAGCCCTGCATTTCTACTGAGGTATGGCGGTTGCCCGCGATCCGCTGTACATTGCCGTGTGGCTAATACGTACTTACCTACATGCGGTCGACGATCGCAACGCTGTGGACTTGTGATCTGGTTGTTTCTTAAATAATATTAGGTATCAATTCTTAAGTGTATCTGTATGACTGGAGCATTTAAGGGATCCATTATTATAATAATTTGGAAAATAATTAATTCCTATTGTCATTCCGTTTTGTTTACTTAAAAATAAACAGTAAAATATACCTTGAGAGGTAGAGATTTTACGGTCGTCTGTGGGGCAAAGTTTGTGATTTCGATAAAAATGTCTTATTGTGGTTATTGTAACGTATTTGCTATGTAATTGTTGTTGCATTATTTAGGCTATATTAACCTAAAAAATGACCTAACAACGCTGAGTGGCGAAGATATTTTTATCTAAGTCATTATAATATCGTTTTGTGATTACTGCCTCCAGGTCTCTATCCCTTGGAGATCCCTTGGTTGTCAAAATACAATTTATAGTTACACATTATAAATTGTATTTTGTGCGTCAAGTTATAAGATATATAAAAGTAGAATAAGAAAAAGAAGTGTGGGGATGTGGGTATAAGGCATTCGAGTGTGAGTCGGGCGTGTTTGTGTACCTATGTATGTAGAGGTAACGTAACAAGATACCTATTTGGTGAATTAAACTAATTTATCATCCATATTACAAGGTATTTGAAATATATGAATTTTTTTACAAAGAATAGTCTCTTGATAAATACTTATTTATTAATTAAGTTCATAGTTCTTGTTGTACCATTGTAAGACCCAGTTAGAATGGGTGCAACACATAACGACCACCTGTTCTAGAGATCTTCGATAGGAACCAATGCGATATTTTTGAGGTAGATTAGAACATTGTTACCATTAGACTGCTCTATTGTACTTAATAGGACTTACAGTACTTAGTATGCATTTCTGTAGTTCTACTTATTTAATTTGACGGTATTTTAATCGATATATTTGATCTCTATTCGAGTACACCTACCACTTTGTCTCTGCACCACCCAATGGTTGACTTGTAGAGAATTCCTTTTTCATAACATCGTATACCAGATAACGGGCAGCAATGTTTACCTGTGCATGTACTGAAAACACTCGTAGTAGTGTGGTCACACCCACCTACCGAAAAGGACCATGTTCAGCAAAAGACAAGACACAGGCTGATGAGTTCTGTGAGTTGCCACCATGGATTTTCCAACGTGAAATAAAATACTTTAATACTGACGCAACTATTCATACACACATCCAATGTCACCGCAACTTTCATCGAATCTACCCGGATTCATGTTGGTAATTCTGAATAATCGTAAATCTAACGCGTGCGCCGAATTATAAATACAAATGAGTGGTTCCCAGTTTTTATTTGTGATACACGTTTGTTATGGATAGTGGGAAACCCGTATAGGTAATGTAAGCCATAGTTGTACGTGATGCGACGAAGAGGTAATAATTTTGAAGGTTTATACGATATTTATACGACGAGAAACGCAGACTGTGTGGCGTTATTTATGAGTCTGCGGAATCAGTATAGTCTCAACTATCTTGTAGATGAGATTTAGATTTAGCTTTACTCACACATCTACTTCAACAACCCGTTTACGTCCTCCACTGAATATAGGCCTCATTACAGACATCGGCAGGTCCTTGATAAAGGTAGTCTTGAGCTGACAGAGGCTGCTATCCATCAGTACCTAAGTCATCTCTTACGGCCCCGATATGGAGCGGTCTAAAGTAGGAAACCCCAAGTCACACAATTAATTGCCCACCTTAAAACTAAGTCTGATAAAATGTAAAGATGAATGAGATAATTTTCTGTTTATTCAAACTCACTACTATTAAGAGCTATCAATTAGATTTAAAAAAATCCTTTTATTTGCATACGTTGATCATGTAAGAAACGGTCCATAGTAGTAATTTGAGTATAACTGAGAACTGCATCTAATATTCTGTTTACCTACGTAAAATATATTTGTAACTGAATTTGATGAATATATTGCTTACTTATCCAAGGTTTTTATAAGAATAATTTTTCAGAATTCAACCTCAAAACGTTTGAAACTGGGGTTGAAATATGTGTGGGAATTATCTTCCAATCTACGCGGGCCAATCTAGCATTCCTTTTTATGACTAAAAGTAAATTCTACTGTGAAAACATGTATGGTTTTTAAATTAAAAATAACGTTAAAAGTCTATGTGGTGTCAATGCGGTTTAAACTCTAATTTAACTTAACGACTTGCTGGCGATGAAAGCCGTAGATTCAAAGTGTATAGTATAATACCTATAAGACATGGACACAACGCCTCGAAAGAATTCAACAAATGCGGTTGCTGGTCATTAGCCACACTGATTAAGCTTTCAGATAGTTTAACTACGACTGCGGCCAGTTGCAGCTGAGTGTTAGCAGTCTTTGTAACTACTTGTATCTAGTTTAGCCGCAAGTTGATTATTTTTACATTACAACAATAATTAAGTAAATTTCAATTTAAGAACAACATTTTAAAATGTATGCAGTACCAAATAGGTGCACAATAATTATGTTTATTGCAATCAGACTGTTGTGATGATGAGAAGTTCACTTATGATATTGGAGATTGGATGAATCTTTTCTGCCTCGTTAAACAATTATGATTGATTTTCCTATACGCGATGACAAAATGCACGTAAAGTTAGTAAACATAATATACGTAATGATTGTTCTTGTGTTACAAAGTACCCACACAACATACTAGGAACCAACAACTTTTAGGTATATTATAATTTATATGTTTTAATATCCAATCCAATAGGCATAAAGACTAAAAAATTATAATTGGTCCGTGAGTTTGAGTACTGAAAAATATTGGACACGTATTTTTTTATCTAACAAATCAATAAAAATTGACAAAAATACAGAACAACAACAAACTATAAAGTTTAGCAGAGGGCGGCTTGTGACTACATATTAGGTAAAATTGTACCTAGAAGTGACGTCACACGGAATTTCAACGTGTTTCAACGCACGGAGTTTCAACTGTATCTGCGTCATTTTTTGTTTGAGGAACGAAAAATAAATAGGTGTCCAATATTTTTTGGTTATCTAACACACGGACTAAATAAGTTTTTTTATTCTTCATGCCTGTTGTCTCTTACTCTATTGTGTGGTACTGTAACAGTTAATCGTTAATCTACGCTAAAAATATTATTTTTCTTTAGGAAACTTAGTTTTTTACTTCAATTGAGCTTAACAATATAGTCTTAGTGTAGAAACCTAATTGTAATATATAAAAAAAAAACTTATTTGCACCTTATGCTAATAGCTTCTAAGTACCGCATGACTTTCAAAAGGCTGGAACAAATCGTTTCTTAACATACATTGAAACCACACCAAGTAATCTGTGCTGAATACAAAGCTTGATGAATCATTTTACACAATAGTGACGGGTTTCGTTAAAGAATTAGTTAGGCAATATGAATTCTGATCAGGTACTTACTGTAGCACTGGTACATTATGAGGGAAATATATAGTACATTCTCATTCGTTTTAATTTACTCTTCTCTACACTTAATGTTTACTCCAGCCACAACACCAACCAACACAACAAACAGCGTAGGTGTGGTGCTTCCTCCGACAATGGCGTACCTCATATATTGTCATTACAGCTGCACAACCGATGCTCTGCTCCCTGTTAACGGTACTGTAGTGGAGAAGGCTATTGTGGGAAGGCAAATTTTCCAGAAGAAACAAAGTAAAACTGTAACAACCTGGAATTTACCACTGAATATCGCAAAAGTTTCTGAATTCAGAACTCCAGATCGATCAAGACAATCGCAAACAATAACGGGTATCAGATGGAAGAGTAGAATACAGTAAAAGTTAGAATAGTTGAAAATATGACAACTCAATTTGTATGTTAAGCTAACTTTCTTACTTACTGTTCTGAAACTTACTCGCTACTAATTTGCGACAAGATAGATACAACTCGGGTATTTAATATTGATTAAAACTAGAAAAAGATTTGTTAGATATGAAAACTGAATAAATCTATAATGATTTTGTTTTTGGGTGAGGTTTTTTATCAATCAAGAATTTCCAATTTATGATTGATAAAAATGAAATAAATTTATAATTCAACAGCCTCCGTAATAGAAACATGAGTCTCACTTTAAGTCTTAGAGAAACTGAGTCGATTCCCACTCCATACAAATATATTTTTGTAACATCCAAGAATTTTGTATAGGCATGAACCTTGGAATTAATCGTTGGTCCTGATTGTTTAACGCATTACAAGAAATTTCGGTCGCAATCATGCCTGGTGACTATTGCAAAACCCCCGTTCTGGAGAGAAACATTGTTAAACGCATGATTTAATCTAACATAGAAACCAAGTTTCAAAGCAAATAAATCGAATCATGACCGAACTTACTGTAATCTGACTAACTAAGGCCGGAAATAAAATTTGTACACCTATTATATGAAACGTTACCAAATTATTTTAATCGTTCCATGGAGTTTCCGCATTTGGGAGTAACCTTCTGTATAGCAATTATAAACAAATTTGTAACAGTTTCTTTAGATGAATCCACATTTAATTAAAATAATTTCACGACCAAATAAAATAAAAAATGTTTCGGTAACTGCAGTTAGTGGCACATCCGGGGTTGAAATAATTATTGCAAAAATTGGTAGCAATTAATTTGATTCCATCATCAAGGTTGTGCTAAACTCTTGTAAGTCTTAATTAATAGATTACGTCAGAGGTGTATCTGATAAGACTAATACTCATGTGCAAGGCAACATTTGACGAGGGTTGTTATCATAGAGATGACAACGAGGAACTTTTGTTTTAGCATGCCTCGAGTTACTCTAAAAACATTACGCAACGTTGATAATTAATATGATACACCGAGATTTTTCGACGTTGGAATCGAACTCACGACTTCTAAGACTGAAATGTCTGTGACTGTGACTGAAGTGAGTCTTATAGATACCGCAGATGTTGTCTGTTTTAGTTATCTATTTCGTAAGAATAAAGCAACTACCTACTTAAAGATATACAAGAATATCCCTTGAGAACCTAATGCTGATAGTTTTATACCAAAGACAGGTTGGCATAAAACTATCAAGGCAAAATTGAGACAGATTCGACGGTAATCCGGTTTTAATTTTAATTACAAATATTGGGAAGCACTTCAGAAAAAAATAAATTTATGTATTTAAAATTACTTCATTAATGCTTGTCATTTGACAGCAAGCATTTTAAATTTTCTTTTTATGCAAATTGATTTATAATAATTGTACCTATTTCCACATTACATTTTATTTATGATGCTATAATATTCTGCTATTGATATTTATAAAATGTTCTATTTTAAATTAATTTACTACTTCTAAAAATATAGAATCGTATTCACAATCTTAAAGAGGAGAAAAGTTTATAGAATTTTAATTTCTACAGTGAAAAAAAAATGCAATTTCAAGAACTACGGAGACAAGCGCGTGAAAAAAAGTAAGCTAAAAAGTACGGCTGCTTTAGTTTTAGCAGTATTCCATTCCTTATACTTATCTGATATATGAATTAAACTCATTTATGCAGTAGCTAATTCCAATCACTGACTAGTAGCCAAAACGAGTTACTGACGTATAAATATGCGTACTCAATAAAATATTTGTAGCCCGACCGTGCATTAGTTATGGATCACCGATTTAATTAATCGTGAAGTAAATACTGATTTAATAAGGAGAAACGAGAGTTATTACCCGTCAAGCTTAGTTTCTAATTCGAGTATATTACTCATAGACTACTTTATGAAAAGGAAATGCAATTTTCCCCTGAAGTGTTATCGTAATTAAATGTCGCTTTATGACGTATCTCTAATTACCTAATCAATCTTTAACATTGGGCAACTATATTGACTAGAATTCTAGTAACTGAATGAAAAAAGGAGATTTATAAAGTAGATGACTCATATTAGGTGAATCTATGTAATAATATATAAAGCTGAAGAGTTTGTTTGTTTGCTTGCTTGAACGCGCTAATTTCAGAAACTTTTGGTCCAATTTGAAACAATCTTTAAGTATTACACAGCCCAATTTTGAGAAAGGCTGTAGGCTATATTTAACTGAAAAGTTCCTACTGGAACTGGAGTTATGCGGGTAAACTCGGCTCGAAAGCTAGTATAGAATAACAGGTACATTCAATGCAGGAGAAGGTGCTTCAATGACTTCGGGTGACCGTAAGTATTGATTGGGTATAGCAGGTTTCATGTAATGTAGGTAGGCTTAGGCTAGCCATAACAATAAAGCAACAGTTTCGAAAATTGCATATTTATACATAATTTTAGGAGATCAGAAGATTGAAGATATATGTTAAGAAAGAAAGACTTTAAATATAGAAAATACAGAGACGGAAGCAAATCAATATGAACTAAAAATAATTATATTAATATCATATTTGAATACTGTTATATTAGATTATGGTCATCCAATGGGTTACAATCAGAGCCGTCTTTTTTTTAATTTATGTAAGTAATACGGCTAAAGAAAAGCTCAAAAGTATGTGTAAGACATTTTCGTTAAATTATAAGGCACATCCACTGCTTCACCATGTTTAAACAAAATTGAAATGTTTAAACAAATTTGAAATAAGGCCAAAATAATTTAAGAAAAATGTATACTGCATGTCAAACATTATCTACAATCATTTACCAAATAGTTTACAAGACTAACCTGTGGCAGTAATCACCATATTCGGCAGGCGGATCGCAGCAAGATGTGAGTATCTTTGTGCTAATTAACTGTATGTCTCATAATGGCCTCTTTCTCCACCATACCCATAAAGATATGGATTGATCTATTCTGAGGCAAAATTCACACGGCATATTTAGTAAAATGAAAACAGTAAGTAAATAACTTTTAAAATTATTCCTTAATTACAGCAAATAAATGTTTATTAATGTTGTTGCCGTGTAAAAAAAGCAATACTGATGATCGTGACTTAACCCAAGGTCTTACGAATTGAGTTTATATTAAAAACGTACAAAATTAATTATAAGTGCACTGCACCTGTTGTGGTGTGAATTGATAAAGATTTATAACCTTAATTTTCCTTGATGTAATTGTGCCATAATTTTGAAGTTATCTAGATCTGGGATTTTTATACTCATCAGGGTGTAGATTTGTGACTGCAGAATGCAGATTTCTTAGAATGCGATAACTTATTTGTTCTTGCGAAGAAAGCATCTTCTTGGCAGTTCAGTATATCCAAAACGATTGCTTAATATAATTTTAATTTTGTGCAAATTAAGTTTAAAGAATATTCAGCAAGAAAATATAATGATAGTAGTAGTGTTTCTAATATAAGTTTAAGACATTGAAACCAAAATATATGAGACTTTTCCCGTTCTAATCCGTCACCATTAGTAATTCCTATGTATAAAGATAAAATATAAATAGTCAAAGTAACAACATTCTTGAATTGTTAAAAGTTCTACAATATTACACAATCCGAATTTCTCCAACTATTTTCTTTTACGGCGAACAAAAATTCGTAGGTGGATAAATAAAATAATTAAATTCTTTACTTGAAAACTTCTTAATTAACAGTTACAATGACCAAAACTATAAAGTAGTTTAGATTCTTTTAATTACATTATTAAGTAAATATTTCATAGTATTTTAATTATTCTATTTATACATACTTGGGGAGAAATTTTTTCACCCTTTTCTAATATTGTGTGCACGGAGAAGTGTGAGATTAGACGTTGTTAAAGTTTATATGGAGAAAGTAAAATTATAAATAAGTGTCACAAATAAATTAAATGAAACTTTTATTGTCAGTGTCGTCACAGTCACACGTATTTTTAATCTTTTGGCTGTTGTTATAACTAGTCATATTATCTTCAGAACTGCAGTTGTTAATTTCTTAAACTACGAAAACTATTTCCAATAAACTGCTGTTGATACGATATAAACATTTACATACCTAGCCAAGTGGCGAAATATAACTTGTTTTTTAAAATGCACCTGTTCTAAAAGAAACATTTAGAGGCAAGAATTATTAATATTTTTTTAAATTTTGCATTAATATTACGTTGTTACTTACATGTTTACCTACTTATAATTATACTTCTATAGCTTGTTTGTTCTCTCTTTAATCGGAACGAGGAATTAATATATTTTTTAATGAATAAATAAGTGGTCTTAAAATGTATTGCTAGAAATTCTGCAGTGTATTTTTCCTTGCCCTCCTTATTTTACTGATTAATTTTAAGCTTAAAAATTATTCCTAATTCATAATCATCAATAATGTCTTATGTTGTATTATTGTCTTTATAAAGAATTGTTTTTATTTCAGAAAATATATCTTTTAAATTTTCTTCAGCGATTTTAAATTAATGCAACGTTTCGCCATATGCAGATAGCGAAACTTTGATTTTGCTATCTGCATAATAATCTGCATATTTCGTTGAAGAACTAAAATTTTAATTTAGAAATACATTAACTTCAACTAACGCCTACTTTAAAAACAATTCAATAAAATCGGAAACACAGCGGAACCCACGCGGTAAACTTGGGTCATTTTATTATAAGTAATCTTTTTTTCTCATCGATTTGCATAAAGTCCCAAGTAGCAGTCAAGTTGGTGGTTCGAGACGCGTCGTAAAACCAACGACCATAAAAGAAACACCTTTTTTGCTTGAGGATGTCGTTGTTTTGCTTTGAATTAATATATGTGACTGCATTATCTTTAACAAAAGTATGCGAGGTGGCGTTTGTGTTAAGTAAAAGTTCGCATTCTATTTTCTTTTGTTTTTCCAAAAGTTAGAACTTTCTTATATCTTTAAGAATAATAGTTTCATTCACAAATATTCAATTTTCAAAATGACTTGGACTAATGTCTTTTATAATAATTTATTGAAACTATAAGATATTTATAGACTAAAGATCCACACGAACTAAAAAAAATACCTAACCCAAACTAAATAGTTTGGTTTAAGCAATTATTTTGCCATACATAAATGTGCATAGCTGTCTTTTATCAATATTTCATATCCGTATCGCAATTGCATATAATTTTGTCAAGTTAAAATATAGTCGATAGTCGTTTAAGCTAAATCAAGCTAATCTACCTATAATTTAGGTCGTTTCAAATGTTAATGCAACCTTCAAGTTTCGATGTGGTTAATTAGTTTTGAGGTATCTTTTCCTTAATCTTTGTAAATGCAATAGCTAATATTGTTGCAATATAGCGTATTACAAGATCAATAATAGTCTCAATTTCAGATTTGCTACCTCAAATTGTTTCCAAAGTCTGCACGAAGACTTTTTGACGAACAGACTATTTTGTCTAAAACAGTCAGATTAAAGAAAAATACTTTCATTTAATTTTAATACGAAGTTAAAGACATATAGTTAGGTTATATATCTATATGATTTATATATCTAAACTATCTTGCACTGTTTGAGTTACTTAATAAAGTATGTATCAATATCTAATAAAAAAATACAATTAATTAACATATCCATCAAAATGGCGAAACTACAGCGTGTTGAAATTTGATGTCACGTTACTTCTAGGTACAATTTTACCTAGTAATGACGTCATAAGCCCCCAACAAACTTTATAGTTTGTTGTTGTTCTGTATCTCATTGATTTGATAAATAAAAAAATACGTGTCGAATATTTTATAGTAATCTGACTGACGGACATAATATATATTTTTTTAGTCTTCACGCCTATTGGTAGAAATGCATGAAGTTGACTAGTAGGTACTACACGCATTTCTACCAATTGCATCTAGATCTTAAATTTATTATATCCATCTTAGTAGTAGATATTGCAATCTTTCAAAATGTAATAAAAGTGCTGGTCTAAACAATTGTCTTACTTCCAACCTTACCTCAGTTAGAATACACATTTTCTACAATAGTACCCATAGGTATGCAGTTTTGCCTCAAATTTCCAAAACCTTACCATTTAAGTTTGATTTTTAATAACAATACGAGTAACAGTAACTTCGTAATATTTATTATTAATACATGAATTACAAATGCGAATTGCTATATTTTACAAACGTACCATTCTTTATTGCAGACCGCATAAAGTTTTATAGCTACTCAATTCATAATTTGTTTGACATTTCCTTGGGCTAAACGTGTCCATATCATATCGTTTTATCTCTTTATTTGTATAGTTATTTTTTATTTCTGTATCAAAGAGACCCGCATTATATTTATTATCAATCTAAAATTATTATTTAATAATTAAATATAAGCATTTTGTAGCCCTTTGCTCTTAGATATTTTGTATAATTTTGATAGTGTAAAGCCAGTTTTGCTATGTAAGCTTGGTCAATTCTCATTTCATATTATACTTCCTTTTTCAGTTTCAATATAACAATAATAATTTAAGACACATTTACATTTTATGTACGTATGAATTAGTTTGAAAAGGGCTTACTTATATGAAATGTATAATTTAATTTAAAAACATACGTTAACTGGTTTGTATGTATTTAATTTTTATGTGAATGAAAATTATGTATTTCACTTGGTACTTGATTTGTGCATTTGGTCATGAAAAGGGTCAGATGGCTATATATATAAAAGGGTTGGAAGCCAGAAAATACATACAAATTTAGAGGAAAAAATGAAACCTGTATAAAATAAGTATTATAGTTTACAACATCAGTGTGCGTGGCGGTAAATAATGTACTACCAAAATATGTATTATGCAATAGATGCTTTCGACAGTAGACAGTATTTTGTGTAGATATTACGAAAGTGAAGGAATTTCTTTGAAATAATAAATTTTATTTCAAAATTTTACAAAATCACGTCTCGCACCTAAAAATATTTTTTTTTAATTGTTCACCAAAACATAGTCACGTAACATTATTATTTACTGTTACAGGAATGGCACATATTTGGTTGCTCCTTATATATGGTTAATGCTTATGTTATATAGTTAGTTTACCCGTACATAGTCGCGCGCACAGATGAGTTAAATCCTGATGCCCTTGTAGAACCGAAGTCCGACAGGCCTGCGACCTGTAAAGTAGAGCGACAGTTGCATAAAGCCCCCTAAAATACTAAAAGTATTCATCCCTCAATCTCATCGCCAGCAATCGCCCTGAGCCGAGGTCCAAGCCCCACAGGGCCCTCTTGCGCAGGTTGTTTTGTTTGTAGTTTTTAAAACCATTTATTAAGGCTGGAGCTATGCTCGCCTTTATGCCCGGTAAAGCAGCAAAAGCCTCGTGGGTAACTACGTATGCCCATACGAAAAAAAAAAGAAAAAAATAGTAATGCCATCTGTACTTTCAGTGCCCTGCGATATTACTCTAGTTACTCCGCTCGCATGTTACATAACATGATGTTGTGCACCGTATAATCTTCATTCTGAGATTACCTATCAAATTGAAGAACTATTTCACTTAATGATATTAAGTTAAGACGAAGATAAATTATTATATAAATGCGTTTATTTCTGGAAAATACATTAAAAACGGCTCATGCGTTTTATTTCTCCATAAATATGTATATATTATCTTCAGTCAATATGCAGTTGTTGCTCAACTTTTTTATTTTGCGCAAAAAATAAAAGTATGAAGGCGTCCTGTTCGCCCGTCTTACTTTAGCAACTGCTAGTATTTATTGCGTGGCTATCAATTATATTTTGTATTAAATAAGTAATTATAGATTACCACGTATGGTTTAATGCTTCAAATTGTTCTTAGATGATACGCTTCCTCGGTATATAAGGTATCACCTTTACAGAGGCCATATTTAATGGTGTTCACCTGTTGTAAGACTAAGGTAAAATGGCAGTGGCATGCGCCTTGATAACTATAAGAATAGATGTCACCAAAACTCACAAAATCAAACAATTATTATTAACTACAAAGAAATCTTGAGTTTAACTTGACGTGCATTTACCTAAACTTTGAGAAAGTATGTTCTAGGCTGGAGCTCTGCTCCGCCTTTATGTCCGGTGAAGTAGCAAAAGCCTCCTGGCTAACTATATATGTCCGTCCGAAAAAAAAAAAAAAAAGAGAAAGTAGGTATGTAACACAGAGTAGTAGTAATATAATCTCGTAAATGCCGGTATGCCTACCGATTTTCATACCAGGATATAAAAATCATGATTATTTTTTATAGGAATACCAGCTGCGCTTCTGGTTTTATCCCTATCTAACTGCTACTCTGCTACAATAGGTCATAGGGTTAGAGCCTATATTGTAGCCTATATGTTAATTTACTTTATAAAATAGTTTCAGCGAAATCCGGTCAACATTTCATGCATGAAAGAGTAACAAAATCTATCAATACAACTTTCGTGTCGATTATACTAGTAAGGATATAAACCTAATTCATAATTATTTAAAACCGGTTTCAAAATTGGCTAATTGGAGGTGGTATTACCCGCTAAGTGTTACTTACTTCCTCGAAGTTTTGGTAAATATGTACTCTACTATCCGATCTCTACCTTTAACCATAAAAAACTGCCATATAGTAAGAGGTCATTTTTAATGTATTCGTACAAAAATAAGTATGTTTAAGCCTCTTATGGTATCAATAATTATCATCTTACTTGTTTTCTTACTTTAAGAGCAAGTTTATGTATTTTTTCGTCTTTGAACTTCAAATTGTAATCAAAATAATTCTTTAGATCCATCTGTTATATTTTAGAAATGTAATGTATAGTATACGAGTAATATTAGTGGATTCAGTAAAAGTGAACAGCGACGGTTTAGTCGACCATAGCCTATTTTGCTTGTATTAAATAATAAAACGCTAATTTATTTCTCATTATAATTTATTAATGTAAAAAATAAGAATGTACATACCAAAAGTATTTCTCTAAGTTACATGTGAGCACGAATATTTTAAACTACTTTTAAAGTCTAATATAACAAGAATAATTTCAGTGTGTTTTATATAACTTTAAATTTTAATTTATAGTTCTGAGATATGCAATATTACACATTCATAATTTTGATAAACATTAAGATTTTAAAGTTAAATTAAATAAACAATTATTTTTAATTGAATCCATTGAACATTATCCATATTTACAATTATATAATAATAACTTAAATTAAATCACGAATATCATATTAAAGTGCTTATTGCCCGAATCAACTACCTTTCTCAACATTTAAACTATAAAATAACTAAATAATAAATAACAGTTGTAATAAGAACCAGTCAATTCTTAAAATGTAAAACTAAAATAATTATAGTTTTATACGTCATAACATTACTGTTATAATTCTAATATCAGCACTGATGGATTCAAACAATATATTCACACAAACAACTGTTTTGTTCGTCGACATCCAATAATAACACGACAAAATAAAAAAAAGAAATATTGCCTAATATATCCGATAAACTATTTTTTTATTAAAATTTGGAGGTAAACAAAACACTGCACAAACAAACCTTATGAGATCTTTACGAAAACCAAATCCACGATGCAAATACGTACAAGCATACCTCTAATAATTTTACAATGTGTATTATCAAAGTTTGGGCTAATAATACTTCGCATTAAAGATAAGCTTAAATTAGGTACAAATACAAAATTCATATCTTAAAACTTCTAGAAATGCACCTTCACAAAACCGTCAGCCAAATCAAGTAATTGAAAATAGGTATTTTTACCATTATATTTTATTAAGTTTATAATTAAATTAACAAGTCTTTATTAACTAAGCTTTAATAATCTAAAGTACATAAATTCAATTGCATACAATAAATCTTACGAGTACCATTGATGGGATATGTTATCAACGTCGCATTATATCTTCTATACTAAATCCTTTTTTCGGTGCACTTGACTGGCTCGTTCCTGGTTTTGGATTGGCTAGTGGTTGAATTCCAACAATATTTTTTATTCCACTAGTTATAAAGCTCGAATTGCCATCTTCATCTTTTTGACTATCTTTACAATTAGTGACATTTGTTGAAGTACTAGGTGTTGTATCTTTCGGTGGAGCATGTTTAACGATCAAGTCTTGTGCAACTGTTTGCTGTGGGCCTAAAACAGGATGAGGAACGGAACCATACGCCATTTGGGGATGAGGCGGAGGCATTGGCAAACCAAACTTGTGGTAGGGCGACATTCCCATTATATTGGATGGTATTCCTACAACAACTTCTCCATTACCCATAGGTGGACGAGGTACAGTCAAGTTAGTGGGCTCCGGTGAACGACTTCTATAAACAGTCCCACAAGTCCTCACGCTTTCACCAATATCTGGCGGATGACTTCTCTTTCTGAATGGACTCAAATACATACTAGAAGGCCCAGGATCTATAGGTGGGCTAGCCATCTGGCCTATTTTTGATGGATCAGGGGGCACGACTTGATGAAGATCTCTTCGGATTTGTAATTGAGGGTGTCTTATCGGTTGCTGTGGTTCAGGAACATCATTATAACGCATCTCTTTTTCTATTATCTCATCAGAAGTAAATCGCCGTTTCTCATATAAGTCAGACGATGGCATACGATGTTTGTCTTGATGTTGCGGGCGCATGGTATAAGGACTAGCTCTGTCCCTTTGCTCATTGTGATGGCAATGTGTACGTTCAACTGGAGAAGGTGATGTCCGCCGAGGTCGTTCTTCACTTTGCTCTCGACCAATGCTTTCAATAGATGATGATCGCGCACGTCTAACAGGAGAATGTTCAGGTGATGAAAGTTCTGGGTCTTCATCATCATATCCTGGTTCAATTGGTGATCCTGGTCTTCCAATATCTTCTTCCCCTACATCTAAAACATCTCCTGGTGGCACATCTCCAACAGCGTGGGTTAATGCATGTCTTCGCAAATCACAATTTCTTCTAAATACTTTACCACAGGAATTGCATTCATAGGGTTTGTGATCCGTATGAGTAAGCAGATGGGTTTTTAGATTAGATCGTTGATTAAAACTACGGCTGCACACCGGGCATTTGTGTGGCGATTCCTCCATGTGAAGGATCTTGTGAACTGCCAGTGTTCTTGACTGGCAAAAACCTTTCCCGCATTCTGTACACTTGAATGGTTTTTCCTTCGAGTGTATGTACCTATAACAAAGAAACAGAAAATAAATTAATTGAATTTCTGTACTGGAATAAGAACTCCGTCCTAACTTAATTATCTGTACCAGAACATATCGCAGTTTAATTAAATGTCTGAGTAGAGGAGGAGTAGAGTTCGAACACAAGGTTGCTGATAATATTAAACTTGGTTAATTTATGCTACACTATACATTGGTATCCGAAACGAGTTTTGATTGGAATTGGAGGCGTTCATTCATTAAAAGAGGAACGACCTCTCAGTTTCTAAACAGTAAATACATCTATTACTGCAACAAAAAATATAAGAAAATGTCATTCAAGAGAATACAATATAGCAGCCATGTATTCAAAACATAATGATAAAAAAAAAATTGTTCTAGCAACCACTATATTATTCTGTTCAGACGTGCCTTGAACGTGATCCGAGTAATATGAGCCTTTAGTCTCAAGGCAAGACCGACTACGTCGCATGCGCAGAGTACGTTAAGTCACGCCATTTTTAGAGGCCTTGCAAATTCTTTCCACTTCCCCGTTTTGCCAATGGATTTTATATGCATAGGGAGATGAAAAAGGTCAAGATACATTGGTTCCATGCCCCAGGGTACAAGCCTCACCGAATCGAATTACTTTAAAAGCGTTTTGTGGCCAATCGTTGCAATTAATATTATTAACAGCGGCCGTATTGGATTACTGGTCACCATCTGCATTAAAGTCCATAGACAACCGATGCGTTGCTCTATAATTAATAAGATTCTTTAGGTACAATATTCATACAATAAAATTAACTATAGTGCTAGGTTAATGACTAGTTAATAATCTTAATATAAATTAAAATACGAATCTAATATTGACCACAAAATGCGTAGTAAACAGTTAAGGGTAAAAACGGGACCTTATTACTAAGACTTCACTGTTTGTATGTCTGTCTGTCACCAGGCTGTATGAAGATACACAATAGAAATACATCATATGTGAAGACATATGATGTATTTCTATTGCCACTATAACAACAAATACTAAAAATAATAAAAAAAATATTTAAGGGTGGCTCCCATACAACAAACTTGTTTTTTTGCCCTTTTTGCTCGATATCTATAACGGCAACAAGTAGCCGCTTGAAAATGACCAGTTTTTGATAAGATATGACAGAGGCTAATTAATTAAAATGAAGTATGTTGTCACAACAAACAACATACATATGCCCCTAACCAATACCTAAAAAAAATAATTGTATGAATGTTCTATTTGAAATCATTTTTCCTTCATTACGTTTAAATTACATATTTTGTTTAAATAATTACAGAATAGGTCGGTCCACGAATTAATAAAGGAAGTATCGTAGGTTATAATCATGTTAATATTAGCGATGTCTGACTATGTTATTTTGTAGACGTAAAACTTATGAATAAGAATTTATTTTAGTCCTTTTAAGTGTTAAAATTGATGTGATATTCTCATATAAAATCTACATACATCAATCTTAACTGATTCATCTAAAGCTTCCAAATTTATTGATACATACCTACATTTGAAGCAAAAACGTAAGATAAAAAGTGACTGCTATGCTAATGATAGCAGACAAAGACCTAGTTAATCATGGGAATCTTTACAAAAAAGCTAATGAAGGCTCAACCAAAGTCAGTCTCTTTAATGATGATGACTCCGAAAATTCTTTGACTTGTCATGCTAAGAATGCATCACGTAAATGTAGTTACATAATAAAATAACCGGTTGACGAACTTGAGGACAGAAAGTTTGTAAATGTACGAATAATTGTCGCTAGTATTCCACTTGTGAATCAGAAAAAATCTTAATGCGAAACAAAAAATCAATTTGACAAATATAACTCTCATTGTTTTTGGAAAGAAAATAATGACGAGGAGATTTATCAACCCAATAGCAGTTTAAAATATTTTGTTATTCTTAGTCTCCTGTAATATTTAATTGTCATTTAACGTTGTTCGTTAGTATATTTTTTATTGCGCAATCGCATAAAATTGTGCTTTAACCAAATGTTATCTGTACAAAGAACTAAAGGAGTAACGACCCACACTGCCAATTATACAGATTGTACACGCATTTACTTCGCTCTTGTGTTCAAGTAAAATTCTTAGAAATATAAAAAAAAAAAACAAGTTTCTTGTGTTATGTACACTATTGTTATTATTAAATTTGTTTTACGTTTCCTACAATAGCACTTACACAAAATTGATTCTACCATAAACTATCAGATTCTGCAAAGTACACAATTATGCATTATTTTGCCTAGTGATTATGAAATATTTATCATAAAATATTATAATATCATAAATATGCATTTTAATAGAAACTTTGTAAAAGTTAAGAACTATAAATATATATAAACTAACTTGAGCTTGAATACTAGTTATTAAACATTGATTTAGAAAATTGGTCAATCAAAAATCTCATTTGCCATTTTGTTCATTCCAATATTTATGAGTATCGATTTCCGTATATAATTAATACTGACCTTATCTAATATTTTATGGATGATTTATGCGTAATCTCACAATCTTAGCTTGCTAGAAACGGATGTTTTAACTTCCAAGTGAACAAGGGTTTGGTCGTATCAAGGATAATATTAATTACCGTGAAATTCATATTCCTTGCGTTAAGTTCTAAGTTCAGTGACGTATGAAGTTAACAATATTTTTATACTCCGATTCAATTTTAACTAGAGGACAAATTTTATATTAGGACGGATTCTAAGATGACAACATTGTTCATTTTAGTATTGTTACTACTTTGAAAGTTATACAACTATCTACAGATGTATTTTGGGCTTATTAAGGAGAAATCAAACACTTTATTGAAGAAAAATATCAGAAATTTAAAGAGAAAGTCCAGTTTAACGAAGAATCGTACAAAACCATGAATGAGTAGTGAGAAGGGCGTGAACTTGCCGCATCATGCAAATATTGTGTTGTGACTGACGGACAGACCGGTTTTAATGTACATACATACAGCTAGTCCAAACACCCACGTTGGCGGTATTAAGATTTTGAAGTATTATTAGATAATCGTTGCGCCTTAAACTTTTATGATAGATTTATGCTTTGGGCTTGGGATTAGTTATAAAAACGAATATAATTCTAGCCATTAGTAATTTAAATCGATATTCATTTTAATTAACTTTTTAATTGAATTTCCCAATATTAATATTATTTTTATCTAAGTATTTTTAAGATCTGCTAAGTTTGAGTTTGATTAGGTAAACCTTAGAGTTTTATTAGTAGGTAAGTCTAACATTCATTTTAGCTTATCTGTAAGTATATTAATACTTTAAGTACATTAATATTATATATAATTTAAGTGTAGCATTATATTCTCCTACTTAAATTATTTTTATATAAATAAAAACACATTCGCCATATTTACTTCATCGAAAATAAAAACACAATAAAAACTAAACCGGTCAAAAGATGTAAAAAAGCTTTTCATATTAGTATCAAAAATGACTGAAAATTTCAAGTTTACGATGTATTCATAACTGCTATAAACATATATAACATGCTAGACAACATAAAAAGTGTTCCAATTAAATAAAAACCTGATATAATAATATCTAAACTGTAATTACTTCCAATAAATTTTAAATGTCTAATGAACGCGATATCTTCATTCGAAAATGAATCGAGAGCCACGATCGACATTGTGTGATGACGGATTCAGAAACACCAACCAAACAACTTTACTACATCAGAGAAGCCGACACCAGGTTCAAATTAACAAGGCAATTACAAAGTTACTACGAAAACGACGGAATGCGAACCACATAAAACTATAAAACATACGATTGCTTTTCTTACGCATGTAAAGAACCACTAAACATTAAACAGTAACTTATATAAATGTAACATAGGCACACCGAATTATCAAAGTTACACTAAAAGATTAAATATTTAATGATGATAAAAACTGGATGTTCATAAAAAAGTTAAAAACAAACGTAAGAGAATACACATAATTAATGACATAAACAAATCTTACCCTCCCAGGCATCTTATCGTGCCAGTTCGATCAATTCGGACGTTAAATAAAATATAAGTAACGTCTGTCTCTTCGTATTATGCGTTGAGATAAGCATCACGATGGACAGTCGCTCAGAACCCCATCAAGAGACGGAGCGAATATTAAAAAACTTGGCTCTAAATTACAGAGAGGACCGAGACCGCGCTAATGGGTTACATTAAAAATATTTTCCATTACGGTTGTTGGGCGGATAATGTGCTTTGGTAGGCAGTTACATCGACGGCGCCTGCATAGTACATATTATACAAGTGACTCAAGAAATAAACAATAAGACAAAAATAACTTGCTTTGATAACAACGCCGTAACACTCACAGATGTAATTGAAATAAGCGGATGGCCCCTTAAAAGAAACATGTATATTAGAAATATATATACTCTTATTGCTCCGTTTTGTTGTTACAGCCAAAAATGCATTTATATGTTCTAAACTTTTCACCCAAAACTTTGTTATTACAATTTAATGAACGTAAATATCCTTTAAAGTTTTCCTTTAAAATAATAAAAAATATATTGTCATGATTAAAACCAGTTCCTAATCACAAACTAAAGTAAAATTTTCTCTTACTCGAATTTAATTGATATTATCTCGAGCTATTAAATTAACGTTTTAAATAAAAACGTATACTTGAGTGAGTATTTCGTTCAACGATCCGGGTCAATTCTTTTTCTTTCAATTCAATCGTGTCCGAGATTACCTATCAGGCAAGTCGACCGTCTATTGAGAGCTTTGTAACGGATGTAGATCGAAGACTATCGTAGACATGTCAATAAATAACAAACTAGATATCTATAAATTAAAGAATAAGAAACTTGAGCATAAAAAAATAAATAGCTAAAGATATCAACATATATTATGAATTAACGTGTACTGCTTAAAAAATGTCCACAGTTTGAAATATTTTTCATAAGCCCATATCTAAATCGTTGATATTTAAAGGTCTGTACTATTAGACCGTATCAATTTCTCTCAAGATATATTTTGTTTCTTATACAGGTGTACAATGAAAAAACGAGGCGCTATTCTGACTTATCCACTTATATGTTGTGAAAGCAGCTTCTAAAGTTCTTATTCTATGTGAACAGCATCAGATGATCTGCTGCTGTTCACCTATTATAAAAATACTTCAAATTTATTTTGAGGTTGGTGTTCCCTCTTCTATCTTGTATCAATATTTGCCTTAAAGCATTCTTGTTGCATATTTTTAAATGTAACTTTTTAATTTTATAGTAGAGTAATTATTAAGTGGTTCCCATTAATATAAAAAAAACTCGTTAATCAGATGTATTTTAAGTATTAAGTATAATACTATTTACCTAAAACTATACTTATCCTAGACTACGGAATAAATACGTCATAAATCTGTATAAAATTCTATCCATTTCAATAGAAATCTTGAAGATTCTTATGTAAAAAGTCTAGTTAAAGTTAAAGAGAGCAGGTACAGCGGACGCGCGTTGGAATGCCGCCGGGGTCACTGTCCGATCCTCCTCATGTACCTCCCGTTCAACTACACTATCTAAACCTATCCGATAGATTGATCGTAAAGCGTTTTGCTCATTAACTTACCAATTACATCGTTGAATTTAAGGGTATTTATTAATTTATTGGCAAATATAAAATAATTTACCATGTATGTGTATATATATGTAATAGAATACTAAATAGTAGTTAATGAAACAAAATAAGTTTCTGATCATCCACCAAAAACCAAGTGATTTAATGTATCACAATTATTTCACATATAATTTATGAGGATAAATGAAGTACAAAATTCCAAGCTCTTAAGTGTCTTAAAATTTTACTAATACGATTAAAACAAAATGAAACTTAACAAAAAGATATGAGTAAAGTGATAAAACTAATGTAATTATCACTTATTAGCATAAATATGAGACTGAAGACAAAGCCACCGTATTTATGATAATTGATTAATGAATAACGATTATAGTTGTGTGTAGGTGTATTTGCAAAACCCACGCAAATACAGAACAGTAGCGTCTATGATAATAATATAAATTTATTCAACGAAACTGTTACATGCCGCATACTAGCACATAAGTAAATCAAAACCGCTTACAAATAGCTTTTATTAACATAATCTTACGATTTGTATAATGAAGTAGCAGATTTTGTTATTCGAAATCGCATTGCTCTCAGGCAGATGCATCAGAACTTATTTGCATTGGCTGTTCCGAGTTTTCTATTGGTTTTAAAAAACTAAAGCTTATGGCTCTATGTAAATTATTCTCGAGGAACAAAACTTGAGATGATATTTATCATACATTTTAAGTTCATCAATAAATATGAGTGTCGATTCTTAAGTGTTTCTAAGTCCGTGATGAATTTCTACTTCAGACATACACTTGTTATAGTAATAATTTTAAATATTAGGCCATAATAAATATTTATATTTATCACTACAGCTTATGCATACTTAACATTATTCAAATTTATAAGATTATATGAAACCATGTTTAAATAAAATACGAATGACAAAACTTGTGCCTATATTTTGTATAAGTACGTATAAAAAGTATCAAATTCCCTGGTTTTAGTGTCTGTATGTAAAATAATTCTCAGGGGACGGTTTTGCCGTATTAAGCAGCATAAAAGGTGTACTTAAGCAACTGTTCTTGGGCCGAGTTGTGAGCCCACGCACTTTTATCTCTTTACAACTAAGCTGGTTTCCTTTAAGACGATTTATTGTTATGCTACTAATATCTCAACATCAGTAGTAAATGACGCCAACGCTTTACTTTCCAATGATTAACATTTGAATGACTGAAATGTTTAGTGAGCCGTGTGAACTTATTTAGTACTGTACAGCAATATTTTACGTTTCAAATGTTTAAAGTTGGTTAAAAAGATTTGCTATCCACTTTAGTTGTATTATTATTACACATGATCGAAGAAAACGGGGTAATCTGATGAAAAAGTCTGATTGAGCATGTTAAGTCGTTCTTGACATACTAAACATCGGCAGCCCAATTTATTTGACTATAATCACCAATCAGAATACTAAACAACAAAATAACTATCGATCTTCTAATCACTTTAAAAAACACAAAACCAGCTTGTATAAGCACAACACACAAAAAACAACTTGAACTGATTAGCAAAGGTGTCGCTGACGCCAAGAAACTGAGAATATCAATTAGCATAATCACTGTAGCTGGTCTTTCTAAAAACGCAACTGTAAAAATTTGTAGTAGCTAAACATTTACAAGAGGAATATGACAAGATGTAAATTAGCCAAGCATTTTCGCAATCACCGGGGCAAAATTAGCATTGCCATTGGACTGGTTTTTTGCATAGCTCTACAAAGTAAGATGTCAATTTAAAGAATATTTCTTCTAGGCCACAAATAATTTATTGCAATTAACGAGTCTCTGATGAAACTTAAGTAGTGTTATTTAATTTATGTCTATTACGGACACAAATTTGTAAAGTTATTTCGCACCTTCAAGAATAAACTGAATCAACAAAAAAATTACGTTTTTGGGTTTACATCTTAGTTTATTGAAAAAAAAAATTTTTGCTTCGTTTCATCTAAATGCAAGTTTATTTAATTTATAATTGGAAATAAAAATGACTACCAATATGTGGCGTGTCCTACACCAGTTAGTGGCTTGTCGTAATTTATGCATTCTTGCAATCTTTAAACCTAATACATTACTGCCGTACAGCTTCAAAAGATGTGCAATCCGGTTCGTTATCATTTATTTAAGAGGCTGCTAAACATTTTGCAATAACATTTTGTTTTTAGTTATACTGTCTACGTGTATTTCATTTCATGCTTAAGATATCGAATTGTTGTAATCGTGGTGTGGAATCTTGTTTTAGCATGTTTTAGATTAGTATTTACTACTATGACACTATAGATTTTGAAACAATTAATACCAATCTAAATGTATGTCACCAATGTACCTACTTTCATTTAAGACGTAACGGCGTTTTCGGGCTTGTTGCTTCGAATATCATTTACAATGACTCATTAATGGATGACAACAAGACAAGTATTATTAACTGACATGTACCTAGTAATTTTATTTAGCTATTAAGTAAGTACTTTTGTTTCAGCTTTTCATAGATTTAGAAACGAAATCAGTTTTGTTTAAAAAATGAGACTTCGATATCCAGTAACAAAATCCATCAACCTTCCAGTCTACTAAAAATCTCCAAAGTTTCTACTACAAAAAACTACAGCATGTAAAAAACTTAATCGAAAAATAATACCGATAGCTACGCGATGCGTGGCACTGGATCATTTATTTTTCGTTTGTATACTAAAGAAACTTAGTATTCGTTGCGCGGTCGACGTTATAAAAAGTCAAAACCCCAAAAGTCGGACAGGTACGTGGACAAAAAATAAATGGAAAATACTAATGGAGCGGCGCGGCGAGGTTGGCATACGCGACACAGTAAGTAACTGGCAGAGCCTTAAGTTATTGTTTGATAGACCCAATTTTAGGTACCTACATTTAGGAACGAAAGTTTCCAATCAAGAATGGGACTTTAGTATTAATTAGTTACCTAATAAGCTTTTAAAATTTGAGGTATAATATTTATTTCTTACATAAAACGTTACGAGTTTTTCTATTCAGTAAAGACAAGATAAAGCTCAATTTACGACGTTTGTTAATATTTATTTATTTCAGTACATCATATATTAATACCGAGCGGATATCATATACCCATCAATATTTTTTTTTTCTCGGAACCGGTTACATACAGTACACCAGCCACAGCCGGTTTGGCTGCGCGTACGCCGTCCGCGACGTAATGGGAGCGACGGCTTGCCGCTGCCGCTTCACACACAATTTCACCTCTGAGTGACGCAAACGTTCATTGTAAATGCGTACTTGGCTTAGCCAGTATCAGGTGCATTTACCTATTGTAGCAAACGCTTAAATTCTAGTTTATCTATGTTATAAATCAATATATATATGTAGTTGTTATAACTAGTTAATAATCTGTAACATAGTATGTATTATAATTCCCACTATGGTACGTTACAGATGCGCCACATCCACAAAACCCTAAATATATTACTCCTTTTTACTTTAGGAGATTATCGAAAAACAAGAAACTGGCTGTTATTTAGTGAACTTAATCATAATTTATATTGTCAATTTAAACTCACAGTGAGTTTAAAACATTATTAAAAAGTTTTTAAAGAAATCCGCCCCTAAGACTACCCACTGACCCAATAATTCTTTTATTATACTGTTTGATGTACAATTTAAAATAATTCTTATAATATACGATGTTTTACCATATTAGAAAATACTTGAATCAACGGTTTTTATTAGGTATATCATCTTTATAATTGAGCATAATCTAGCTCCGTTTACATTAATTTCCGTGATCCTACCGCATTGTTTTTATAAACTGATCATAAGATTCGGTTAACACAAGTCTTCAGTCTACAAAAACATGGCGCCTCATAAGAAAAAAGTTTGATATTTGATACGTCAAAGTATCAAATGTTCCTTCTTATGGTCGCGCTTGAATAGTTCTAAAACACAATTTTTCACGGTTCATATAAACTTTGAAACCAGATTCTATTCTTGTTTTTCAATCACGAATACAAATTTTATTAATTTTATTTTTAGGTATAATATTCTTATTTCTAGAAGCATTTAAATTTGGTACAATTTTGTTAATTAAATTGATATACTACTGACATTTAAAAAAAAAAGCCGTGCACTTTAGCACTTAAATACAATCTGTGACAGTTGTTGAATACAGGTAGATTTTATTTTTATTGTTTCAGTCCCGTTCTGTGTATTCGTTAAACAGACTGATAAGATTAAAATATCAAATAGATAAACGCGTCACAACATAACGTTTCTTAAATTCATTTCGCTTTATAAAGAATTGAAACTGGATCAGTCAGAAGTAGCTTAGGAAGTGAATATTCTTGTTCGAAACAAGTTCCACTTAACAGATTTATAACACTGGCAGTTGATTCATGATCGTCTCAACTGGCAATTACACCAGGAGAGGAGATATCATTAATCAAAATATATTGATTGGCCGCTCTATGTACAAATCCAATTAGATTGAATCCTTCAATTTTGTTTGATCCTTTATGATTTATTATACATGAAGGTTCAATTAAACTATCGGGATGCAGGAGTGTTAATTTTGGTTTAGTCGTAAATCCAGTTTTAGTGGTGTATGTAATTGACGGTAATCGTCTGTAATCGCTTCGGATGTTGGTGGAAATTTTATAGCTTGTTTTACATGTGGGAACGTGTGAAAACATTAACCTATAGGTACATTGTAAGCTATCAATAAAGGTTTTAATGTTGATTGCAGCAAAGAATTTTGGGATCTTTGACTATTTAATTGGATAGAAAACTAAGTATTATGTTTACTGTTTTAAAGTCAATAAACTTAGATAATACAAATTTTGTAATGGTTATATTGTATTGAAGGCTACGATTATTAATAATCATCAAGATAAACGAACAAACGTTTATAGAGATATAATAAAATAATTAATTTGTTCGTAGAATATAACTATCTAAAAACGGAAGAATTATTATTATCACTACATATTATGTTATTGTCACAACTACATATCCTTGGTCGTATGATTTTTTAATACAATACGTTAAATTTATATACAAAGCAAAATTACATTTAGATACTTACTTAAAAATATCGCAATCTTTTTTAAAACCATAATTCAGTTAATATTTTATTATAATTTTGAAAATATTTATTTTTTGGTTTGCGACTTTTAAAGAAAAATATTCACAAATAAAAGTTTACTAAATAGTTTATAGACTTTTATCTGTAAACGTTGTTTCTTGGTATACTTTTTTTATAATTAAATTAATGGGTCTATACGTCGGCGTACAAAATGACGTCTATCGACTAATAATGTTTATTACTGTTCCGAAACTTTTCAAAATTTGATCGCTTTTAATCTCCCATAAAATCGTTCCGTACGTGTCGAGAACAGATTAAAGTTGCTTGCTCCCAGACACAGGTAATAAATAACGTGATTATTTCGTTTTCAAACTGGCCACAATATCTAATCCGTTCTTTTTTCAAATGAATTCGACCGAAAAAGAATTTTGGTAACGGGATTAAGGTTTTAAGAGTTTTTTTTTTTTGTGGTGCTGCTGTTCACATTTGAAAAGATTCTAGTAATTTACTTTAATTTTATTAATCTTCTGCTCTTAAACGTTGAAATATATTTTCAACCATTATACTTTGTATCAGGGTTTTTTCTTTAATTTTATCCTTATCCGTTTTTAAGTCAATAACTGTTTATTATATATTTTTTTAAGATTACATTGACCAAGCTCGCCTAACACACATACCTAACCATTCTCAAGCCCTTGTAAACGCAACATTTTCCATCACAGTAATTCATTCCATAGATGCACCATAAACATCGTAAGGAAAGCCATGGGCTTGGGTTCAATCGCCAAGGCCGACCGGTTGTATACCGACTTTTAAGGTGGTCGTATACTCGCCCACTTTATCCCAACAATCGGGAAGGACCATCTTAGTATTATTTTTTTACTGGGTAAGCAAAATGTCACACTTAGAACGGTTGAACCACTTAACACTACTTTGAGAATATTTTTCTAATAATCTTTAATATTAGGGTTCATATTTCGAAGATATAAGACTACATCAGAATAGTACCTATACATATGTCAGCAATTTTGAAGTGCATATCATTTTGAACTAATAAACCGACTGTTCTTAAGAAGTTATAACTGACATAATATAATAAAATAAAATATCGTGTACCTATAATAATTTTAAGATGAGATATATCTTTAAGATTGACTTAAGTTATAGCTCACAATTTAATTTCATAAAAAAATGTCATTGAAAATCGCTGCCTCACGTCAGAAACTCCGTTGCGTACACAATTAACCCTGTGGGTAGCCAGCAAAGATAAAATCAAATTCATTTCTACCATTTTTAATGTCCCAAGGACTGTCACGTAAGAATTCTAAATGATCACTGATCTCTGATCATTTATGATATGGAAAATGCCTTCTATTAAAGAAGGTATATCGATTCTTGTAATGTATACTTCATTAATTGCATTAATATTTATTAAGGTATAGGTACTTACTAAATTTGCTGTCGATTGTTTATGGAAATATTGAGTTTCATCTGTATTTTTAACAAGGATTAGGAATTAAAGCAAACTTTTCCACCCCTTTTCATTAATTTTTAAACTCTTTCTTATTTGATGTCAACGTCATATATGTAGAAAATACCCCTTCCAACTTTTAGGTGACTACATTCAGCGATGTAGTCTTTGTCCGTCAGTCAGTCGGGGCTAAACGTTCTATGTCATGTTTTTGTGTTTATATCTTATGTTATTGCATATACTTTATTGAATAATAATTTTCTTTTATTCTTACTGTATGCTACTAACACAAAAACGACACAAATTGAAATGTTACGCCTTACAACAGTTATTTAACTAGAAAAGTCTCAAAATAATAAAGATTTCAGATCTCTACCTGTTTCCAAATCAGAATGTATGCGTGTGTGTATGTTGGGTACATTTTGAATGTAAGATTCCTAAGTGTGTGTCGCTACGGATTTTATCTAAAGTTGACTTCGTCACATGATTAATGGTCATATTCAGAGGATGATGCCTTTCCTTTACAATGGCATCTACCTTTAAAATATTTTTAAACTGCTAACTAATTATTTGGGTCACGGAATCCTTAAGTTATGTAACATTGGACTTTTAAGGATTGAGTAGAAATGAGTTTTTTTACTTTACAAAAAAACATCGAACAAATGTTATGAACTATCAAGAATTTTAAGATATTCTTGAATAAAATAAGTAGATATACTAAGTATTTGTTTCGTTCTTAATAATTTTAATAATAACGATAATAATATTATGTTTGTGCCCAGAGTTGTCCCTCAAATCAATGTATTATTTTATCTAGATTTTAGTAATTACGAATACACCAAAAAAGAGTTGGCTAAATTGGTTTACCTAGGAAAATAGGGATTTATTGCTATATGAATCTAAGAAAATAACTAACTAAACCCACTTAGGGTTTAGTTAGTTATTTTCTTAGATTCATTTATAATATACATTGTTAATTTTTGGTTTGGTATTAGTTGACAACGTTGTGACAACGACAGATGAAAAAATCTTGTAAAATGCTAAGATTTTGTTCGGAAATAATTAAAGATTTTGACCATATTTACTATTTTTTGGTACTTTATCCCACATATATGCAGATTTCTTTTCTTAAAACATATAAAATCCACTCATATAATTCCACGTTGAAACCCCCACACCCATTTCTAAGAAATCGGTCCCTGCGGTACATAAAGCTAATTACAATATTCGTATACAAATAGTGGAGGATGTTAATGTAAATATAAATATTCTTGAGTAACGTAGGCTTGGGTTTAGAGGCCACGTAGACACACACCCGCTTTGTTTGGACAACCGACCGGTCACTGTTTGCATGGGCCTCCTCGACAACACTCGGAAATATTTCAAGCGAACTCTTAAGCAAGGCTTGAGTGAAGTTATGGAAACGAAATTTTAAGCATCGCTTCGACTGAGTATAAGAAGACTATAAGTATTTTTTTGTGATAAGTATGTGTAAGGTTCCCAGGACAATTTATTATAGACTTAGTTATGCTTTTGATTGTGTGAGTCCATAAATAAGACTTAGTTAAGAAGTTTATTGCTGTTTAATACAACTTCTATGATGGCATAAAAATATGTATTAATACTTTTTTATATAAAAATTAAGTTTAAATTACAAATGTTTGTGAGTATATAACAAGTTTGGTTGTAAATCATTACATCTCGTTCACAGATGGTAGACACAAAACAAGCAATACAGATTGCTACTACAAGCTAAATAGCTTTTAAAAACTGGATTAAGTAGCGAAGAAATGCTAAATCGACGATAAGCATACGTCTTGTCAACCCACGCCTTACACGCATAAGTTTACTTGACATGTCATAATAAACTCTGTTCTGATAGTAATAAAGATAATTTTGGTTTATAAAACGATTTCGATGCCATTTATGTTGCCATTGAGATAAATCTTCTATTGTTGTTTAAGAGATATTTATAAAATGCTTTTGTTTCATATTGGGAACGGCGGCTAACATGAATAGTAGATAAAACATCATTTGTAGCATAATATTAAATGTAATATTATTCGTTTCTGATAATAAAGTCGGCTTAAGTAAGATATTTGTGGAGCTGTTCTTAAGACCGTTATATCACTAAGCTGTACTTGCTCATTAGCTGCAGGCTCACGAGCAAATATACTTATAAGTATGTAGGTAGTACATAGACGATCCTTAATTAAATGTCAGCCATTAACTTAATACCTGCCACTCCATCTACTGTGAACTTGCGCTTTATATCTCTACAGGTGGTATAGCCGCTTGCCATTGCATTTAGAATTTATAGGCAAATTTTATTTTTAATGACGCCAACTTTGGTCGTATTTTTAATGGTCAATATATAACATATTTATATAAAACTTGATAAAAAAAGTGTCAGATAACTCGCAGTGGATTATAAAATTCCACTGGGGATTAACACGTAAACTTCGATTTGATGGCACAGATATTTTTATGTGTAAAACGCTGTGGGGTGTACGGTCAATTCAGTGAAACTAAACTTAAAATATGATTGGTTGCAAAATTAGACTGAGCTTCTTATATTTAAAATCGATAACTTGAATTAATTTAGCGGTATCCTACTAAAATGTTATTTGCATCATCAGAGTGAAATCCTATATTGACTGCTGAGGGGCACGTTTCTCATGATTAGATGCTTTCAACTTTTGAACAGATATTTTAACATCTGAAGATACTTTATTATTGGACGTTTTTGTAATATAAGGTATGATATCACTTGTCCCAAATGAAAGTTATAAACTGAATATTTTTATGGACGTAAATTCATAGATTTTTGAGCTTAGAGAAAATAAAACACATATATAGTAATTTTAAACGAATGGACAACAAGCTCGGAGATTTTTTTGGCAGTCTCGAAAAAAACCTGCCATAGCTAAAATTGCTTTTGTTTTTTAAACCCAAGTGATATTATAAAACATTCAATTATGAATCAGAAACAAGATTATAACAACGTTTTGCATTTTATTTCATCTCAGAATCCGAATCACGCGAATACTTAATTGGTTAGCGACAAAAAAGCGTTTTGCAACATAACACGCAAGCGTTCCAAGTATAATTTAAATAATACGTCTACCTGTCTGAATCGATTCAACAATGATGGCATCTGAATAATCTAAGACATTAAAATAAAATCCGAGTTTTACTCAAGCCATGAACCAGATGTGTTTGGTTTTTTAAGGTGCATCGTTCACATTTGAAGTATTTAACGGAGAATTTGAGGGAAAATTGCATTATTATCTGTGTAGTTTATTAATTTTGTGACTGTAAAAGGCAAGTATCAAAGAATTTCAATAAAATGCAAAATGCGAAATAAAAAATGACCGTATTCAAGTACCTTTTTCAAGTCGTTGACCTAATGATGACTAAATAAAGGTCTATGATCGCATTTTACTTTCGAGAAATAAATAATCCAATTTTTAAGAAAAGCCATCTGGTAAAATTGTTCGTTAAATACCTAAAGTGAGAACGTTTCTCTTTAAAACATATATTTTGCGTGCGTAACAATTGTTTCAGAAAAGAGATGTAAAAAAATATAAAAGAGAAACTATTAAAATATTTTTAATTTTGCACATTGGCGTTTGAATTGTGAATTTTTCTTCGTTTTTTATCGGTAACCCGATAAGTTAAAGATTCTGCAATCGATTACTTCACAGATATTGCATGCAACGGCAGCTTTTTGACTTATTTCGTAACAAATAAAGAGCTGAGCTTATTTAAAGTGCATAAATGAACGAGATACGAGATATATAATAAAAGGCATTTTTAAAATATACATAAAGATTCAAGAAAAATGGTTGTGTAACCTTAAGAAACTTTTAAAAGCTGACAACATACTGTGAAATCAGTCTTGCAGTGCCGCCTATCTCACTAATTATTATACAGCACGGGTCACGTTTATTTTCAAAACATATTTATAAACTCATCGATGAAATTTTAGCAATTTACCTATATGTTTAGTCAACCATTTCTTAAATTATAATAAATTTCCATTTAGAATCCCAAAAGTTACGGTTAGAAACTTAAAATAAACGATGATTTACATACTCAACCATCTGTTTTAGGGACGATCCGAAATGTGTTTATTGTGTCACAATCTAAATTATTCCGAAAATCTTTGGATATCGCGTGACATTATGCGGAATTGCCTGGAGACTCAGCTTTTGAATAACAAAGATTCCAATTCGTTTTCAAAGCACAGTTTAGTTATATTATTAGTTCGAAGATGATAATTTCTAAAGACCGTAGGCGAATCTCAGGTTCTTATGATCGAGTCCACCTGCCCCTCTTTGATTTATTATGGATTCAGTATTAATTTGATATCCCTTTTTGTTGTACCCCCTTAAGCGATCAGTTCGAGCGAGAGCTTTGCGCGGTCCCCATTATATGTGGTCTCGGTTCCATCATAATTGCATATGAGGCTCAAGATAAAATAATGTTCAATGCAAAAATAAGTCTTTTGCAAATATTTAATAAGATATGCTTTAATGTGATGTTATGATATTCATTTTGATTTATTTAAGTGCCAAAATTAAATCGTGCTTAAAATCAAAATCTGGTCTTTATCCATCATCAAAATTATGAGTTTCTTTTTGAATTAAATGGTACTGTTAAACCGGACTAAGGCGTTATCTTCATTATGATAACTACCTATAAACATATTTAAGTTGACTTTACTTAAAGTGATTAGAATACCTTATAAATGGAAAGCAATATTCTTTTTGCATAAAATCAAACAGTATGTATTTTAACACATCCTTTCATTAACTGAATGAAAGTTTATTTTAAAAGAAACAGAACCAAAAGGGCTGACAAAGAAATACATCAACGCGTCATAATATTAATGTATCTCTGTAGATAGGTTTCGAACCAGTTTTTAATAAGAAATTGCTTCGCTTGCGGTATAAAATTAATGATAGTACGTACTTCGGACCCATCTAGTTGCAGACGTGGAATGTATGTACAGTCTTGAGTATATACACATATAGAAATATTGAGCTAGTAGTATGTTCAGGTACTTAACTTGTATAAAGCTTTAAATTGGTCTTGTATACTTCGAATTTTCAGATTTATTACATTTTCGAGGTGATTAAAAAAACAACTTATTTAAGTTGTTATTCCAGAAGCTATTTTATAAATCACCTCGAAGATGTATTAACTCTGATGTATTTCTTACGTAAAATTGGTTAGTGAAATAACATTTTCTATAGAACACCTATAATGCAAAGGTGATGATAAAAAAAAATGATACTAAAATCTTTTAGGCAATCAAATGCAATGTTTAATTCTAATTTGTCTCGAAGACCGTTGAAGTTATACAGATTGTTATTAAAGAAATCGTGATGAAAACGAAGTAGTGTTGCCATGCAATTTTTATTAAAATTCTAAAACTACCACGCGAACGTTTTTTTAATTTAAGTAAAAATATTCCGACCATGTATCGAATCATCCGATCCACTTTTGATAAGACAGTATTAAAAGCTTTTTATTTACGTAAGGCCAGTAACTTGATAAATATTCATGAAAATTTACTTCGAACGTACATTGTGATCGTTTTGTTTTTAATTTACTTTACGTACGAACGCAATTTGCTCGAAGAAGATGGTTTGTAAGTCTTTTTTGTTGGCATATATATTTTTTGTAATATTATTAAGATTCTAATCAAAGTCACTACCATCTAATACCATAACTATAAATAAATGTAAGTTATTTTCGAATTTGCATTTACTCTGCTGAATACATTGCAACGGTCTTGGCTTTTTATTGCGTAAAAAGATATGAATTCTTTTGTTTTTAACGTAGGTACAGGAACTATTAATAAAGTAAAGAATTAATATTGAACATTACTCGAAATTTACTTTTGGAATATTACGGAAATTTTACATTAATATTCAAACCGAAACTTACAATTTTTTAATCAAATTTGTTGGTGAAACAACAAATATTTCTTAATATTAGTTAATATCTTCTTATCATATTTTTCTAAGAACTGCAAAATTTAAAAGACTCGATCCTTGTTTTATGTTCCAGGTATTAATTACGGCAGTGGGTTGATGGCTGTTGCATTTATGCACTTCGATCGTAAAGGCAGTATAATTATGTACGACAAAAAACGAACTCCATATCACGAAGATGATTTCATATTGCTGGTGATGTTTATTTATTATTAGCCATCAGTCTTAAATGCACCTTTGTACACTTCAGAATACCGACAAATAAGTATTTTGCTTAGCGAAAAATTTGAAATGTTATCTTAATCTTTGAAAGTTCTGGTATAGAAGATTGAGATAACATTAAGTTGAATAATTTTAAATTTATTACGAGCAATCGTTTTCTGAATGTTTCTCAACATCAGTTTTGCCTTTCTATCGACAGTTGTCAATATTAAATGTAATACTAGCTTCTTGCGCGCAGTTTCACGCGCGTAGTTCCTGTTCCCGAAGGAACTTCGTAGTTTAATATATATAGCCTTCTTTGATAAATGGGCTATCTAACACTGTATGATTTTTTCAAATCGGACGTTTTTCCTGAGATTGGTGTGTTCAAGCAAACAAATCAACTCTACAGCTTTATATATGAGTATAGAATATAGATGTCTTAAATCCATGATATAAATTTCAAACTAGCTCTAATACTAATATTTCTAAGTAAATTTATTAACAAATAACTTGCTGATCATTCAACTTAAGTGAAATGTGACTGAACTTCTTTATTTGGTCCTTCTCAATATAGGCTAAAATGATGTATGATGTAGTACCGGGTAATAATAAGAACTAAATTACTTCACGAATGCTCAAGATACACGTGCCGGTGGTATTATTTATAATGGTACGGACAGCATCTAAAATGAAGGAAAAAAATCAAAATATGAAAAAATAAACGTTGAATCTTCTAGAGTTTGATGATATATAATAACAATTTTTCACAATAAGAACGATACTTAATGAGTAAAAACCGATTTGCCGAAACACGTTTAAAGGATTTTAATGTCTTCCTCAACAAAATAAAGTCGTTGTAAAAAAGTCTACAACTTTATGGTTTTGTTCATTTTGTATATTAATAGCTTACATATGAATTTACGATTCGTTACTATGTTACTTTATTTGTCATCGGTACATACATAGTCCTTTAGAGCCTAATACGCCGCCGATCCAATAGAAAAAGATGAGTCATCAGTATTAAACTAATTACAGGCGGTGAGTAAAAAACGGGCTTGTAATGTGACTTAAAGTGAGTGAGTGAGTTGAATTCCATCAGAAAATTACTAAGATCATGTTCTTTTTTGAACGGAAACTACGTACCTTGAATGCGAGTGGTAATGAAAGACGACGGAGAACTTCATTACGTTTTTTGCGTAAAAATGTAAGTTTTTAACTTGCAACGAGTTTAATACGAGTTGTATATGTTGCTGACGGTATATAGGCACCTTTTTTTTCTTGGCACCTATGGTCGTAGGGCCTAACGTAACTGCCTACATCATTAAGTTTTATTAAATTTTTATTTAAATACTGGATTGAGTAACGTTTTTTTGTTAATCACATTTCCATTTATATTGATTGGGCAGTTTCATTTTGTGAAACCTAATTTTATAATATTATATTTTATCACTAAGTATTAGGTCTACAGTATTAGACCAAGGTAGAGAAATAGGGTGAAGTTCTATTTAAACGACACATTTTAATTTATGAATAAAGATAATCATTGCAACTTATGGCAGCTTTAAGTATAGTTTAAAGGTACTGTTTTTGAAAAAGCATTACAATATTAGAATAATATAGTGTAACCCAGTTAAGATTTACATTAACTTCTATTCACTAAGTAGGTGCCTACTGGTAAGATAATAAACATAGCAGATAATATTACATAATATTTTAATATATCAATTGTATAATACAGTTCATTTGTATTGTGACTTTAAAAGGGTTTATATTATAAGTACTAAATTGATGGACCCACTATACATTAATAGGTTATAAATAGATTAACTGCATTAATGTCAGTATAATATTTATATATTATATTTTTAATATTATGCATGTATTTATAAAAAGATTATATTTTGATGTCTGACGGCTAGAAGATATTTTTTTCAAAAATAATGATTAAAGTAAAGTAATGTTTGAGGATAATACATAACTGAAAGTTAATAGAAACTGAATATTTGACGATTGCGTCTCCTACACGACTTCGCAGATTTTTTTCATTGTTTGTTGTTTAAATGATTTTTTTTTTAATCTATCAAATTAATTAAGAATATGAAGATAATATCATCTTAATTATATAACATAATCATCAATTCTGTCAAAGCAAATCAAGCTCAGATTTTATTATTTTCTAAAAAAAATAAGAAACTAAATAAAATACAGCGGTCATAACTTCTAAATATATTTCTCATAAAAATTTTGATTACTTAAAGTGTTTATTCGTTTCTGAATTCATTGGAAAGGTTAATTAACATCGTGTTTGGAATCTATCTAGTAAGGCTTCTTCATTATTGCATAACACCGTTCGTCGCGCAGGTCGCTTTTCTTTTGTTTATAAAAAAGAAAGTTAAAAGTATTGACATAAGTAAATTAGTAAAATTATAGGCAATGGAAAGTTATTGAAAATACTATTGGCGATATATAATTAATTAGAACTATTCTATTTTAAGACGTATTTTATTTGAGAAAGTTAATATTTCAAATAATATGTTAATTTAATCTTAAAATACTCGTATCCTAAGTTTCATATTATATGGCAAACGGTGGACAACAAGTAATCTTATTTTAACCTATACATAATCAATTATGCGTCATCATCGTCAACCGTCTAGTAGTATCTATTCATAAATAATAATTTTATTCCACGAGATACTATTGTTATTAAAATAAAATACTCTAATAAAATCCATCAGTTTTTCTGTCATGTTAAAATTGAGACAGCGATATATTATTCTCCGTTATCTCAAAGTACAATCACAATTTGGGTATCACTCACTAAATGGCATTCGTTTAGTGGTCAGTCTGGATTTTTTCATAATACCAGTAAGTAGGTAGGTACTTCGAAAGTATAATCACCTTTTACTTATTAATCAAGGAGAACGATTCTAAGAACTTTTAGCTAGCTAGCATTAAGAAGCTTTATAAATATTCCGCTTCCGAGAATTTGAGCGGATACGGCTACAGTTGGGTTAACATCTGCAACTAGAGTTACACTGGCTGCCTGTTACTTGCATACTAATTAACTCTATAACAAACAACGATCAGCGTTGTAGAACATTAAAATATGCGCAGAGCGGCACGTTTATTAGATATACAACAAAATGTTGGCATAGTCACGGGAAACTTATTATAGCCGTTAATTGCTTCCTGTGCTACGAACGGATATATTTTTATTATCAGAGTTACTTTTCCATCTGTTTATACTGATGTAAACATTGCGGCTATTTCATGAATTTTAATAAAAATATATTGAATATTTTAATATCATGTCTTACCTATGGTCTCTCAAGTGGTCTTGTCTTCTAAAAGCTTTGCCGCAAATGTCACAGGAGTACGGCCGTTCATCAGTGTGAGTCCTTTCGTGGATAAGCAAGTTGTATGATTTTGTGAATTGACGATTGCAGAATTTACATATAAACTGTTTTTTCGGTCTGGAAGCACGACCTGGAGCCCGAAGCAGTCGTCGATCTAGATGAGGGTGCATTTGATGAGGACCTGCCCCAGGTGGAAATAGACCAGCTCCTGGGAAAGTAAAACTCCCAGCTGCCGTTGGAGATGGGCCGGGTGCACCAAGAAATGGTCCTGGAGGCCCATAAATTGGTGGTTGAGATGAACCATCAGACATCATGCCTTCAATTGATGACGTTCTATGATGAGGCAATAACATTGCAGCTGCTGCTTCACGCAAAGCCACTTCTTTTCGTTTCTCGACCATCATTGCCATAAGATCAAAAGAGTTCCTTTTGGAGAAATTAGCGGATGCTCTATCGGGAGAACCTTTAGCTGGTTCTGTTCTGTCTCTATCCAACATTCTTTCTCTTTCGATTATTTCTGAGGGAATAAGTGCAGGATGCATTTCATTAGGGTAAATGACAGGATGCATGGTACGCGTAGGAACAACAGGAACAAAGGCTGATGATTCACGATGAGTTGATGTCAGAAGAGAGCCTGTTGTCATCTGGCGATGGTAAGCCAGAGGTGGAGAATCAAAATTTCCAGAAGTATTTCTGCCATTTGATGAGGGCCGTTGCTGGGCTCTTTCTGCTGAACTGGCTAGGAACTGATCATGTCTAGATCTTAAAGGTGCCGTTACAGGTACTTCATTGACTGGGCGTGGTGTAGATGCCCTGGACACGACGGGACCACCGTTGTCCGACATTACGATTTCAAAAGCATCTGTAAACAAACAAAAGTTACAATCAATAAATTTGTAATAAATAATCCTTGTTGCATGTAATATAAGTCACATATGTTTAAAAATCTTAAATATCTTCATAAAACAAATTATAATTGCATGCAACGCGTCTACAAAAAAGAAGATTGTGCGAGAATCTATAATACAGCCGCTTTGATTTTTTTCTATTTCAACGAAAAGTAATTATATCGCAGAAAAACGAACACTAAAAACTTTGAAATACGAAGGTGGATAATTAATTGCATCATATTATAGTCAATCTAATACATATCAGTTAATCTTCATATTGTTCAGTCGATATATACATTTCCTATGCATTAAACAGACGAACATGGAAATTTATGGATCGAAAAACATGCTTAATTAAGCAGCCCTGCATTGTTTCAACCTATTAGCATAAAACATAAATTCTCACCTTTAAATGTATTGAAATCAGATCATTCGTCATACTTCTGATCTGAATGTTATTGGTTTGGTACTGTTTTATTTATCAGTTCTATTGAAGCTATATTATCATTAGAACCGTGATATATTTGTTTAAAATTTACTGTGATCTACCCATATTGACGAAATTACAAACCATAATCATAATATAAGTATATTTGAAGTGAAAACGTATGAATTATTTTTAACAATCCTAAAGGTGATACTATATGAAATAAATAACCGTCTATAATTTACTTGAAAACCCAAAGAACAAGTAACATTTCCATTAAAATGCAAACATATTCACATTGCCTTAATGAAATGATAATTCTTCATTTTAATACGTTTTGTTCTAATATATATCTACAGTAATCTTGCTCTCTCATGTATCATTCATTAATTTATATTTTTGTATAAGTTTTAAGCTTCTGGTGATATCAGAAATGTTAATGAGTACCGGATTTGGTCACAGTATCAGCATTAGTGTCAATACTTGATATATATCCGACTGTTCTTTTATTTTGTTTTACTATAAATTTAAGTAATTTAATTTTAAATTTATTGTTATATATAGCGTTTATATTTAGTACCTATGCTTAGAATTCTAAAACCAGTATATCTTTAATGATTTATGGAAAATTACATTATCTAACAACTGATAATCTATTACTTCTAAAATTTCTCGACAAATAATTTGTTGAAATAAAAAAATAATTTGGCATATTCCCGAATATATTAGCAATGTCTGGTTATACAACAAACAACTTTCTGGGTTTGAAACTTGGATGAAATTGCGCTCTAAAGCAATTTCTTGGACACCTTTTTTTTTTTAACCTTTTCACTAATTGAATGTACTTATAGAATAAACTTATTATGAAATAGGCATGATATGAATTAAAACAATTTGCCAGCAACGCTGACCATGACAAAACTTCCACAAATCGTTACAGCATGTTACAATAGTTTTATTGTAGACACAATATAATAACATGACGTACAATATTTGTCTAACTCCAATAAAGCTAGGCAAGCCAGGCATGCTATTCTGAGATTTACGAGCCTTTTCATCCGAGATGAGCAACATGCTATGACAATAAAACTGTTTAAGTGCGCTGCGTGTGTTTTCATAAAGTTTCCGGTGCCGTCCTCGTGATATGTCTGTCCGTTCATATGTACGGTTAGGGTTATGTAGTTACAGGTTTTATAGCCCTTCAGTTAAGGATGTGAAGTCTATATTTTCTGAATTAAATATTTTTATAATATTTGTGATTTTGATTCCTATTTTTGGAAAATGTTATTATTTTGCCGTGCTTAAGAACTTCTATCAAAATGATGGCATGGCGTAGGCTTAAGGCTTAATTTATATAAGTATAGATATATGCGTTGATATCAGTTTGAGTATGTTAAATCTATTTTGTTTGAATTTTAATAATTTTCGGTTATATGTTATGTTAATATTCCTTATCTCATAATAATCTAGCATGCTATAGTTAATCCTATATCATTTATTACCATCACAATAAGAAAAACCTAGCCGTCACTTCAAGCAACTACAAAAGATTAATCTCGAATTCAATTTATTCAAGCGAGATCGAAAAAGGTGTACCCAGCCCGCATTTCACTGCGCTGCCCGCTCTACCGTAAAAGCCTCTGATTCTTTTGCTATCCTTGTCGCACTTAGGTTCTTCATCATCTATCTCGTTTACACCTATGTCTGTTGATCGAATTTCTACCATCTTACTTGCACCGAAGCAGTAAAACTACTTTTATCTCACTTTTGGTTCGAGAATTTAGAGAGATATGAATATTTATGTGGACACTGTAGTTAGTAATGGAGGTAGGGATGTAATACCGGTCATTTCAATAACATAAAGATTTTAAAAGGAATATTTTAAAGTGATCTCCTTGGATATTTAAATTTTTCGTATGGGAAATACGTGTCATTCTTACAATGCACTGATAAATGTTCTTCTAAACCTTTTGTGTCTTAGATACGAAGATATTTTAGACTAGGAATAATGGTACCAAACTAGTAAGAAAATTATAAGTTAACGATAACAATAAAAGTCAGTGCTTAAGTCACAATAATTGGAATATTTTAAAAAGATATCCGAAAAAGAAATTGTTATATGCAACGATTTATTATCTTTATGTTTATACCTTCAATAGATACTTAGGTGACTAATAAATATTGTAAATTTTACTGTTTGTGACTATTTTACATAAAAAACATTCAATTATAATCATAATTATGTAAATATTATCATTCGGTATCAACAGTGGTTGATAAGACAGCAACGCCATTGCGAAAACAGTAACATAGTTAGTCGTATTATGTGCATTTGAAAGTAAGATAGCCTCTTGGTCATTGTATGTAATTTTCAGTTAATAGACACCCACTTTATGCACTTCAACATCAACATAAGTGTACAACTTCTAGTCACTATCTTAATAGCGTCGACCAATTTTAGTACCAAACCTTTTATATTTACGATCATTTCAGGAATTTTATGACAATTGGCTACCTATAATCTACCTACTCTGCATAGAACTCGTTTATGTATTTATTTCGCAACACTGTTTAAAATTGACCAATAAAATACTACCAGTACCTAACCCATTACTGTTGACCTTAAAGATACTTGAGAAGCCTCGTGTACTCGAGGTATTAAAGGAAAGAAAAAGTGTTAAGGATCAAGTCCATAACTTCTTATAGGTCGCATAAGGGACTAATGGACCGTTAGCGATAGGATCTGCTAGTTGGCTTGAAATGCTATAAATATAAATTACATGTAGGTACATAATGTTGCTTACAGTTCTATTTTGTTCTAATATAATTATAATCTAATGTAGTATAGTCTAATCATATCTGATTCTCAGTTTTAAAAATCATTAACAATTTTTCTATCTCACATGTACTAAAATATATAGTTCAATCTATTCCTGACAAACATGAGAATTAGTCCTGAATCGAAATGAAATCTTTATTAATCTCTTTTAACAATGATCCAAACCGATTTATTAAGCTCGCTTCGATGACGTAGTGTAACCTTATGCAATGCATGAACCCGATGGAGCCGAATGTGTTTTATAATAGGCTATACTCAGTTTGTAAGGCTGTGACGCTTAGTGCTGTACTCGGTAACACTCCACTCGAAATATCTTCGTGGGGACGTTATAACACAACTTTCTTCAAGTAATTATTTTGTTATAAATTATCTTCTTCTTAATGCATAAGTAGGAATTAAGCTAAAATACAAAATCCTACAAATTATAAATCTTTCGTAGAGTATAGTTGAATGTTAACTCATTCGCTAGTGATGACCAGTAGTAACCGCCTATTACGGTGCGTGTATAATTGACTATGATTAAAGATGTTTGAGAACTAGCCAAAACAGAAAATCCAATGGCTTCAGAAGAGCTAGGTTCTCAAGACAATAGGGATTTAGCAAAAATGCCAATTTATCATAGTTTTATTCACGGTTTCATTCACGAAGATTTAACAAATTATTAATCCGTTATGATTGAGTAAGAACAAACCAGTATAATTCCATGGGAACTCAGAAGTAAGGATTATAAAATTCACGTCTACAATGAAGCGTTAACCAGATATTTTTTTAATTACGAATTGTCTCGTGACATCTTTTTGTTAAATGTTATCGCACTTTTGGTTTTTTTTAGGTACTACCTGGAACACCTGTGTCTTGGGATACTTTCTTCACAAATAACAACTTCTAAAATTTGTGGGACTCCAATTTGTTGACGCCTGGGTACGTTTTGTGTTTTGTTCATATGATTTTACGTGTTTGCAGATATTTAAATTGTAACTTTAAACACTGAACAATTCATGTGTTATCGTACTTTAACTTTCTTATTAAATAGCTAACATATTATATATAAACTAAAAGACTATCAAATAATGATGTTGTGCCTACATGTAAAGTTAATAAAATAATATAATCTTTAATATGGTGGCCATTCGAAGATTCACGATGTCTTCAAATGTATGTAAGAAAATATTTTTAACAGAGAGTTTTCAAACAGATCATTAAAGAAAACATCAGTTAAACATATGTAAATTAATGGAACGAATTACACCCGTAATTTAGGATAGTACACACAAGACACCGACAATTCACACTGAATATTTCATTGCGATCTCTATATTATTCAAGGAGATGAAAACATTAACATTTATAATGAATATTCATAATATGATTTGAAATGTTAATTATACGTGAGATACAACAGATACATATTTCTCATATATTCGTTAAGAAAATCATTTCGTGACATACCACTTTATATTAACATTTGTTTGAAATTTATGATTACAGGTTTAGATTTTCGATAATATTAACAATTTAAAAGCAATTAGGTGTATATGAAATCTAGATGTAATTTGGTATTTCACCATTGCTTGCAATCAAACTGATATTAGAATTACTTAAGGTGGTTATATTTTTGAACGTGACAATATCAAACAATTTATTATATTCTATGTTTCATACAAATACTTTGCAACATTATTTAAAGCTTCTTACAAAATATAAAAATATTGTAACAAATGTTTTTATGTTTTTATACCATCACTATCTCACGATTTAGGCAGTCATTTTTCGCGGAAGTTTAAAAAAATGCGTTTGTCGCGCTAAAACAAGTATTACTACGGTTGATGCAAAAAGATAATGTGCACTATCTTGCTTATCAAATGTGTACATCTCTTTGTTGTTTGCCGTCGTTTTAATTGCTTTTACTGCTGGTTAATAAAATGAGGCGATATTTTAGTGACAAAGTACTTTGAGTATTAATTTACTTATATACGAGTCTATTTCGCAAACAGCACTTAAACTCTGATAATGATGGCAATTTAAACTTGTATTTCCACGCATTAATTTTATTAGTTCTCAAGTTATCAGCGAGTAAAGTATTAGTATTGTTTAGCAGGCATGCAGTCATTAAATATATTATGTTACATGCATTAAATAGTATTAATATAAAATATGTATTAGATAAGACTAAAACCTTTCTTCTGCCACCGAATTTAATATTATCTTATTGTTCTAAACTAAAACAAACTTATAAAATATTAATAATAAAGAATAACAAATTATTTCATTAAAGGAAAAGATATATAAGGGAAAGACTAATCTTGGGCGACCAAAAAAAGCTGACAACATCTTATTATTTATCACTTTTTTCTGTTTCATTATCCTTTCATTTTGTAATAGTAGCGTATTTCGATGACAACGAATCCACAGATTGAAAACATATTTTGGTCGTATTTGATCTACTTCTTATGCTAGTCCCTAAAGACTGCAGTGACAGACTTCCATAAATAAACAATTTATGTCACGAATGCAACATAAACTAAAATGTAGAAATTTCATAAAGTATTATGTGTACATTTACTTCCCGATATTCGGTTCTGTCACAATTATTATGAAAATAATATGATTGTTTAAAATTGTTGAATGTCTTAGATATAATTTAGAGCCTGATTAGAGACAGAGATTATTGATAATATGTCAGTAAATGTATGCTCACGCTCACGTGTAACTGAGGTTTATTACTCTGTTCTCAAGACATGTAAATATACTGAAGACTATGTTTCAATTTAACAATTTTTTTTATAAATCTTGTAGGTGGAAGGCAATGCTAGACTGTAATGTATTACAATTATTTTCATGTGTCTTTGTTTTCTTATTCTTCATATGGTCAGTATTTTCCGTGTTATTTAGGAAATATTAAAAAATACACTTGTAATGAAAATTCACTACGGTGTTTTAATAATATGCTTAGTATGTATCTAAGGAACTTTTCAGGTATCTAGAATCTATGTGTCTCAGCACTCTCAGGTAACTTATGTTCAGCAACTACTAAATCTAATAGGTGTCTTTAAAAACTGAAGGGTATTAAACGATTATAACGTTATTTTACAGGCTCTTTACAGCTAATTTCGTTGACTATCTTCAAAATAAAAAATACTAAGAAATATTAAAGTTTATTGATGTTATATCGCGGCATCCATTTTCGGTGTCGCAAGCTTGATAGTAATCGGCTTGATTAGATAACCGTTATCTTCGATGGTAAAGATTAACTACTATTAGTCGAACAGGTAAACTTCCAACGTTTCTACTGAATTACTATTATTTAACGATTTCCTTACAATTATGGCTGGTTATATGTAATATAAGTTGTATCGCACATTTGGCGATACAAGTGTCAAAATTGCAGTTATTGTAATTTGTATAAAAGTTTGGGAATCTTTTTGGAATCCAAATTGGTTTTGCTCAGAATTATATTGATCTTAGATTCTCTGTTCCATGAAACAAACTATATATCATTATTTTAGGCTGTTAGCGATAAAACTAAACGTTAAGGTTTCTTTAAATTTGAGTCGTGTTTAGCTAGACGTACAATTGTGCCCTTTTCTTACCAAAGTTTTATGATTGCGCAGTTTGTAGGTATATTTGTTACCGATACATTAATTAACGAAGATTATAGAACATCACGCCATGGCTATTCGGTGTAGATTGCTTAAACAACGCAAGTAAAATCGAGGGACACTTACAGTCAAAATTTGCTTAAAGATAATAATATAAATTGATCCTTATCTTTCCAAAATAACATGCGGATTTTATTGATATGAAAATTAATAATAAAAAGTAGTAGTTGCTTCGTTTGGGTTCTATTTCCATCCCGGTCAAATATTTGTATCCACATATAGTTGTTTTGAGTGTGTGTGCTTTATGTCCTATTGTAAGTTTTTTTTTATAAATGTGTTTATCTCGTTAGTGCAGGAGTTGTCCTAATAAAATATGATAGGTATACTGCCATCTTTTACCATTGCAATATACCTACGCTGTTATATAAAGTTTTATGGGTAATAATTCCTATGTAATTTGCTATCAGGAGCTTTTATTACATTTAATTCAAGTAGAACTGATCAAGTCCGCGTATCAAATCGTATTCAAGGCTGTGTCTGGTCATGGCGATTCGCAGTAAAAGTAATTAGTTTTTACGCAGATTTTGATCATTGTCATAATTGAATGTTTTAGCTGTTATGACCAAATTTGGCACTTAATATAACATTTGATTGTTGTATTAACCATTGGTCTATTGATATTTGGCAGAAGGTATTTTGGGTAAAAACCATAAACTCAATCTCTATGCCGAGACTAAGTAGGCATATTATATTAACATTTTTTATTTTTTTATTCTTTACATTATTAAAATCAATCTATTTAGCTAAGGTAATGAAGCCACTATAGTTTTTATTTTCTGCGTTAAATTTAGTTAAATAACGTCCCATTAATATTAATGCCAATTTAAAATGTCTAGCTTGCTGCGCGCGGTTTTATTCGCATAGCTCCCGTTCTCGTAGAAACTTTATAATTAAATATAGCCTATGTTATTACTAGAGCATTTAGCATTTTAAAGATGTGTAGTAATTCTGGAGCCTATTTAATGCAAAGAATCAAATCTTTCCTCTTTGCACATTGCGGTTTACTTTAATTGCTGACCTGAAATAATTGCACTTACACGACATATTATGTACTGTCAATGTTTAAATTTGCAATTGCATTTACAATATTAAAGGCATTTAAAATTTACAATATATGACTGCATCAATGGCTCAGTGTTTACTGTAGTTGCTTCTGGAACCTGGCGTTCTGGGTTCGATTCCTACCCGGGTCCATTATTTGTGTGAACCACGAATTATTCTGAGAGAGAACCATCCGATGCCCTCGTAAACCCGAAGTCCGAGAGGCCCGCGAACTGTAAAGTAGAGCGACAGTTGCGCAAAACCCCCTAAAATACTAAAAGTCATAACCCCACAATATCATCGCCAGCAACCGCCCTGAGCCGAGGTCCAAGCCCCACAGGGGGCGCCCTCTTGCGCAGGATGCTTAGATTGTAGTTTTTTAACCATTTATTAAGGCTGGATCTGTGCTCGCTTATGCTCGGTGAAGTAGCAAAAGCCTCTTGGCTTATTACGTACGTACTTCCGAAAAAAAACTGAAAGAAATCTGTAGGTAGGTACTAGGTACCTACCTACTTTGTGTTTCTGATGTTCCCCGCGACAAAAAGATGTAAGTACCTATTTCCTGGAGCAATAGTTGTCTTTTAAAAAAAAAAAAAACCTACAAGTAAACTGAAGAAATCATGAACATGAGTGAAAATAGAATTCACACTTTACCTCTTCTAATATAGGTAGTTTATAGGTGTTTAGAAATGGTGGTCTTAATTGGTAGGACCCGTAGGACCTACCATTAAATTTAGAAAAAGCATAGTAAAAGAATTGTTTGTACCCACAAATAATATTATATAATTATTAAATAGGAATAGAAGGAAGGCTCTGCAGATGGCAAACCTGCAACAGCAACGTGTTCATTCTTCAAGCAACTTTGACCTGTTTGTGAATAGCTATTAAGGTGAAGATGGCATGCTACAATTTCATCATCTCGGTTACCTCGACGTCGCACTATATGTAGAGACAACACAATATCAACTTACTTAAACACGTCATATAGTAATGTTATTTAACGTGGTCAAGTGCTTTTATGAAACAAACATTAGCGCGAGAACATTATCATAACTTTACTGCTTCCAATTTTGATAATATAAAACTATGAATAACTGAAACTAGCAAGGAAATGTTACTACAGTTGGCACGCGTCTAAACGCAGTGACTTTAGTAATTCCATTTGCGGTAAATCCTAAAACAATGAAAGTTAATTATCACTAAGCACGGTGGCAGGAAGCATACAATAAACAACGCTGTAAATAAGAACAATAGAGTTAACCACAGTCCCGTTAGTTCCCAGAATTGTTTTTATAAAGCATATGCGTTGAAAACAATAACATACGGAGCATGCGATAAAACAGGTAGCAAAGCGCACCCTGCCTACCCAATTTATTCCACATCCGCCGTATTACATTACAGATATTATAAAAAATCTACTCACAAGGCGGTCTGGCGATCAATCGTCCGATCGGTCGACGCACAACCCTCCAGTAGTCAGGTAGTGAACCCGCAAAGTTTACAAACTGGTGTCCGCATGCGCACAATAGTTATTCATTGCAATTTTTTGTCACATTTCACAGTTCAACCGCAGTAGGTGGCGTTGAGACAGGTGAATAGGAGATTAGTGGAAGCGAACACAACAAAAGACGCACTGAACAGGCCATAAAACAGTTAATAGAGACTGAAGGAAAAAGTTATTGCCTTGTCTAAGCTGTCACTGTTCTTCACTTGGAGTTATCACAATGCACTTAGTTTGTTCACTGTAATCCGTTGACAAAGTTTTAGTGAGCACTTGTTTTCAGTGTAGTGTCGGTGTGCGCGTAGGCTGCGTGTGCGCAAGTGGCGCGCGACTGGAGGGAGTCGAACGCGCGTACTACTGTCGGTAGAGGCAGTAGCGCTCCCGTAGCGTCGCCCCCCTGCCCCGCGTCGCCCCCCGCCTGACCGAAGCCTCCATACTGTTTTTACTTTGGGAGCGATAAAAAGGGAAGGATATCGTTGGATTGTTTATTTTTCGTGTTAGTAGCTTATAAGTCGTGTAAATTAACACCGCCCTCGAACTTTGTATCGTGGTTCATGAATTTCGACTGCAGTCGCTAATTGATAAAGCTTTTTTAATTTATTACTTCTCCATTCCTTTTTCATTATTTTTATTCTTAGACAGGATCAATTCAATCATTAAATATAATATAATATTGAATCCTTTTTAATTTTTAACTTAATATGAAAGTTCAGCTAAAGTGCCTAAAGATAAGATGACTGCAGTCAAGGCTTAATCTGGCAATAAGTTTTTTTTTTAAATATAAATCATATGAAAGTATTTATAAAAAAAAAAACAAATGGCATTATTTTATTCTTTATTACAACGAAATCTATCCATACAGTCACATATAATATTTAAAAAATATGACTGATATTATTTCGTAATTTACCACAATTACAACTTAAACATTTATTATAATTGAAACATACACAACAGAAAACAACAAACATTTTCACCTTTGGCAACATTTGCAATAAAATTTGGCATACTTTCATTGGCGTTATTGGCAATGATAAACTAAAATGTCTGCGACATAAGTTAACAAATGATATTGTATATTTTTATCTTTCCATTTATGATCCACTTATTTATTGAACACATTACAATGACTATTACAATAAGTAAGTTATATAATTATATGTCGTTAATAAATCTATTGATTATCATAAACTATATTTTTAAATAACGTGCATTTATAAATTTGCAATAAATAAAACAAAAATCTTAATTTTCTTTACACGACTATTTAAACATTCACTAATATACATAACTACTCTATAAGCTTTTAAACCGACTGTTATATTCAAGTCTTTTTATTCATTATTTAAATACATAATATATTGAGCTTTTACTGATTATTTATATACACATCATCAATATGGATTTAATTTTTTTCTTCCTATTATTTACCTTTTTAATGCACAATTTAAGTCACCTAGTATGGACCACATTCTAAAAGGGATTATACCAATCATCATTATAAATAGTAATTCTAATTATTTTGAATAATGTAAAGTGATTTATAAACTCTGTAACCCCTCATCAAAATTATCGATATTTACAATAATATTTAAGAAAAAAATACTTACACAAACATTTGATGATAATATTATTTGTAAACAATTATTAGAAAATTCACAACACTGATAATTATCAATCACCATTCATAGGGTTACAGATAATAACAAGGAAATTATTTTGATCCAATGGATTGTGCTTTTAAGTTAAAATCTAACTATCTTATTATATAGTAACGAATTGGCACATATAATAATGATACCTATTACCTAATGTTCTACGTTCCACATCTATATAAACGTCATATAACTATTAATAGGAATATTATATATTTTTATTAGATCATATAGAGTTCTTCTTTTTATCTTTACGATGTCAATATAATTCTTAGTTCAATAGTTTGGGTATTCTATCTTCTAACGATGACTCAAGAAATTTTTATATTTATTACATTTTAAAATGTATGTATTCTTCTTCTCCGGGATTTATACTTCTTGAATATTATAGAGTATATTAGTTAAGTAAGACTGAATTAGGAAAGCACTTTATTATTTATTTCCATTTTAGTCTCATATTCATCAGTCGTAATATCAGATATATAAAAAGTCATTTTATATTAATGATTTTAGTCATTTATATCATCGATATATTATTTATTTATTATAAATCTATATTTTAGAATTACATAGATTAAAGCTATGTATTTAATACGATTTATCATGTATTATTTTCGATGCGTCGTTATCATGATAACTAAACATAATTTATACAACGGTACCATAAATAGTGCAGAAAGTTGCAAGGTGCAACGCATAATTTACTCAATTTTATTATATTATAATGCTATTTCCTTTTTCTCATGGTAAGTGTAGGCACGGCATTGCCCCGCTGAGTTGAGCAAAAAAGCAACCTGGCCGTACACAGCATATTAGACCATTTGAGTCCCCCCCCCCCTCCCCTATAACTTCGTTATGGATGAAACTACAAGCCAGAATTCTCAGTAATTTCAGTTTCTCTTTGCATAGATACATACATTTTAATATGAATTTTTTTCGTCGTCAAAGTATACGATAAAACTGAAATATTATTTGCCATAATGTAATCTGATTTTGATAGGCTTTTGTTTGAGTAGCTAAAACTTATATTGTGAAAACAAATGGTCTATATTTTTTATCTCGTATATTTCTAGGTTGAATCCTTGGACCATTCTACACTACGTAAGTTACATGTTGTGTTAACCATCATGCACAACTATAAAGATAATAATCACCTCTCAAATACTATGTTTATATTCATTCAATAATTAAAATAAGAATATTTTTATAAAAGAGTGATATCTTGGTTTACTTTATCGATAAATTAACAGAAGGTACAAAAGGACGGGACTTCTCGTTTTGCGTGTACCTTTACATAATTCGATGATATTTTTTAAAGGAAAAATGAATAAAACCGAGCACTTAATGTATGCCAGTGAACTCAGATGGCGTGTTCAATTCATTTCTCATAGTGCCGTCTTCGCTTAGCGTGTCCGAGCAAAATTCGAAAATTGCCATGTGAAATCTCACAATTAACTTGTACAAGGCGCTAAGATTTAATGACGTTTATGAATATGAATATATGTATACGTATATAGGTACCTAAAAAGTTGTTTCTAATCCCATTTATAGAAGAATGAAAAGTTTAAAAAATACGTTTAGGGCAATAGCTGAACATTAAACAGCTATTAGATTTAGTTGACTATCAGACGTAACAGTTTTAAAAATATAAACGGCAACCAAAAAAAAGACTTATTACTTAATTTTAATTGTTGTATTGAATATGTTATTTGAAATGAAGCATATTTTAAATATATTGTAACAAATTTAAGTAAGGTATACGATTTTTTGTGATTCAATTAAAAACTATTAAAATATGATGTTATATTTTCTAAATGACGTTTTCAATCACACGACACGACGTTTTGTCAAAGCTGCCTGTGTTTTGGTTTTGCTAAAAGATAATCTTGTTTCACACTATCATTAAAAAGTATATTTTGAGTATGGATATATAATATCTACTTTACTGCCGTTTCTTTTATGTAAGCACTGCTAGCAATCAGTACATTTTTACTGCCAAATTGTAAGTAGTCATATACTTTAGAGGAACACAGAAACTTGGCATTTTAAAAGCTGTTGGTAAAAACCTTTCGAAGCAAAAATATTAAACCTCAAATTTTATGGAAACTGTGCTCATATCATTTAATTTTATTTACCCATACAACAGAAAAGACAATAAAATACGGAAAAATATTGAATCAGAGCTCAAAATTAAATTCAATTGAAAATAAAATATGTTACAAGGCACCAATAGTTTTCGAATGTTATATTCTTTGTATTCACAACTTTTTTCAAAAGCAGTAGCAGCATTCTTTATATAAATGGGAAAAGAAAAAAGAAATAAGAAATCAAACTAAAAACAAGGAATTATTTAATAAAACTAAAGTTATATAAAATCGAATGAATCTTCGGAGATGAAAGCTTGTCGTCAACCGGCCTTCATCCATCGGTCTATCGAATACTCCAAAGCTGCCATCCACCTGAAAGAAGCATTGAGTTAATTAAAACTCACAGACATCAACACAATATTATGCTATCGGCATCTATAGCCTGTTTAGAGGAGATATACTAGAAATAAGGAAAATCAGTTCAACAGTTAAGCTATATAGAGATACATTTTTGCTATGTTTATGATGACACACACTAAATTTATGTGACAGAAGACACATGTTTACAGTACAATACAATCTGCTCTTTTGCTGTATAAATTTAATCTGTCAACTCTAATCAAGTCAATTTAAATGAATTGTCCACTTTGAATGTAAAATTATGGACGAACATCATCTAAACACTATTGTAGCACTTTGTATGTAACAAAGCACCATGTAATTTCAGTCTAAAACTCTTATTAGCATATAATATTATACTTTAATAATAATATATACTGGCAATTCACGTATTTTCTATACCTTGCTAAAAGTTTTATGTTTAGTTTAAGGCAAACCCTTTTGCCAACCGTGGTGGCTATTGCAAACCCCCTATAGGGTTTGCACATGTTCAGCAGTGGATGTTATATAGCTCGATGACATGAAATTTACACCTTGAAGTTTCTTTTTGATACATTTTAATTTATAACTTTATGCTAAAAATCTGCATTAGCTAAGATAAGTTAATATCCTGTAATATAGGCATCACCACCTACTATCAGAATTTCTAAAGAATAAAGATGAAGCAACGTCTATAATATTACCTGTCTGTCTACAATTCCTATAACTAACAACTTCTAAACCTTTGTCTAGCGTATCCATTAACTTGTTTTTTTTTTAAGATTACTAGCAGAGTTTTGCAGTCTATTCTTTTTAACCCCTCGTGCTTAGCTGAAATGCTTGTGTTACGAGTGGATTAACGTCGCGGTCAGTAGTGCAATGTGTGTGGATCGAAACGGCGACCACAAGATCACTAGTATGACGCGCTATGGCCGCTTGCATTGCTTAATTATTATAAATATTAGTAGATAGGACGCCCCTTATAGACAAAATTGAAGTATTATTAATGATGACAGAAGGGTCATCTCCAATCACATTATTAACTACAAAATCAGTAAATACTCTTAGTGCCAATTTATCAATCTCCGCACTGAAAATATCAGGGGAATAAATTTTTATTTTGACAGAACTTAATTCTAACCCTCCGATGTCCTCGTAGACCCGAAGTCCGAAAGGCCCGCAAACTGTAAAGTAGAACGACATTTGCCCAAAACTCCCCTAAAAAGTCATAATCCCTCAATCTTATCGCCAGCGACGGCCCTGAGCCCAGGCCCAAGCCCCACAGAGGGCGCCCTCTTGTGCAGGTTGCTTAGTTTGTAGTTTTTAAACCATTTATTAAGGCTGGAGCTCTGCTCGCCTTTGTGCCCGGTGAAGTAGGAAAAGCCTCGCGGCTCTACTTGCTCACAATTGGAAACTATTCTCCATAATTCCGAGACTTTCCAGAAAGCCAGCGATTGAATGAGATTTCAAAAATCTAGTTTATTAATTAATAGCGCAATGTAAATTCATAATATACTCACATACTACTCTTATATAAAAATGCTCACTAATATTTGAAGTTATATATTTTTTGGTATAAGCAACAATTCGTATCTTACATCCTATAACCACCGTAGAAGATAAGACTCTTCCGAAGAGTATTACAGTACTTGGGCTTGTTGGTGAAGTTTTAATAGTATTGTTGTCATTTATCGCACGCTTAAGTACACCCGGTTTCTCAAAAGTCAATAAAATCAACGAATATACATATTAACTTAACTTCGCTGTCAAATTAAATCCAGTTTCTGTAACATGAATCGAGAAATGCATCATGTATATCCAAAATTACGTTTTTTATTCGATTCTGAACAAAATGTACTGCAACAAAATTTATGAGATAGGCATACAAATCTAAATAGCGTAAAAGAAGATTGTTAACATCTGATTAGTTCATTTCAACGTTGATCATCCTTTTAAAAACTGGGTGTCATTATGAATATTATTATATCCGACATATTTGTAAATACTTTTATATTATTTCCTTTCAAATTAATACTATTAAATTTGTTTCAATATAGCAAATGCATTATGCAACCGTTAGGAGTTATTGGCTAACTTAACTATTAACGGCAACCAAAGTCTATCAACAGCTATTAATATCTATATACTAGGTGTATTAATAGCTGTTGGTTGAAGACTTATTATTAAGCTTATTGATTAATGTAGACATTAGTATAGCTACAGGTATTAACAATGACGACTATGATTAAAAGCAATAACAAATTATTATTGCAGTATTACAATACTCAGAGTTAAGGCTATCTGTAGAAGCAATACTATCTATAAAATGGTAGTTAGCACAACCATTTTCATAACTATCAACTATAATAGTAGTTAAATTAACTTTGCTGTGTTGCTGAATAAGTCGGCAGATTGCTATTAAAATTAAAATAAAACTTTGCTGTCAAATCTTATTCAATTTCGCCAATAATCTAACTTCAGACAAACTTCCTTAGTACCTACATCCATTATGACGTTTTTAATTTAATTTTGTACTAAAATATTATTCATAGATTAAGCAACACAAAAATGATATCAACTTGTGTGTGTACTCGTGCATTTATAAACTCATTTGACACATATTCTGCCGACGATAAAAATATTATGCCGACGCGACGACCAATTTTTATAAGACGGATATTTATTTAGTTGGCCGCGAGACTTTTGTTACTTCACCGGGCATAAAGGCGAGTAGAGCTCCAGCCTTAACTAAAAAGCGAGTGGATCTTTGCTTAGCAGCAGTATATACCTTAGCGGATTTAACTTTAAAAATCGAAATATTTAACCAGTATAGCGAGTATAAAATAATTATTATATATTTAAGTAACAATTACAGATGTAAATTACTTATTACTCAAATAAATATTCAATTTATTATAATAATTATTTATAGATAATTAATACGAAATACCTACTGTAAAACACATTTTTTAAGTAACCAATCCAAAGTACAAACTCTCGTCAAAAATAATGATTTTGCGGAACTTTCTTCTTTTTCTTGCTTGTGTTTAACATTATTTTATTTTAATAATATACAATTTTGCATTCATTTTTCACTAGTTGTCCCGGGGGGTTTCACCTGCTTAGATCTAAAAATAGATTTTCGAAATAGGTTCAGTACATCCAAAGATTACATCCCTTCAACCTTACAAACTTTACCTCTTTACAATACTAACTATTTTTATTACGTATCTAAAATCTGCGATTCTTCACTTCACTTTGACCATTAACCTCCATTGCTGAACATGAGCCTCGCCTTCAGAGTGATAAGCAAGCTGGGGTCATTGTGCAATTTTGCAATAAACACCACGCTTGGTGATCTTGATCGTATTGGTGATAGTAGCAAGATAGTAAATAACTTTCAGCTGATAAATTTTACTGCCTATCCATCATGCGTATATCCCTTAGTCGTATCACATCCACGGGAAGACAAGTGGTGGTCTGGACTCTAAGCAAGAGATCACAATTAGCATTTGAATGATCTTGAAAACATTTAGATTGCTAAAGTTAATGATACAACTGACGATCATCTCAAACACGAAGATATTAACAGTTGCTTGTTAATTTTCCAATCATTTATAAATCTATCTAATACCAATTCAATTATAATAACACTATATCGAATTGAACAGTTATCTAAGGCCATAGTTAACGAGGCCTTAAGAGTCGCCTTGATTTTTATTTCTATGAAAAATGACATGATTTGAATTGGTGTCCAATTTTCTATAAGAGATAGAAAAAAAATTAGGTTATGCGTATTTGAGAATACGCATAACCTATTTTTTTTTTTATCTTTTGTCAATATTTTTAGATTCTTCTAGATACTACACAGTGCCGTAAATAAGGCAGTGCCACCGGTGCCCAGGCACAGGGCGTAGACTCTGGGGGACGCATGAATGGCTCCATCTAAATTATAGAAGCTCGCATAGGGCGCAGAAAAGGTTGTTTACGGCACTGTACATACATAGTAATCTGAAATAATGATAATTATTAAAATTATATGATGTTGCGGAGTTCAAACAAATCTAAATTAAATCACAAACTATTTAATATTAATTCCCGATTTAACACTAGATATTTTGTGTTTTTAATTTAGAATAACGCTGATTGCACTTCCTACCTACTCCTACCTACTTTCAATTCCAATATTTTGAATTGAAAAGATGATATTTAATTTAAGAAGACCACAAGCTTTATTGTTGAACATAAACTACATATTGAAGTGTTTAGAAAATAATAGTTTTCGCTATAGCCAAATAAGGCTTCATGAAACAAGCGTAGTACTTTATTATATATACCTATTAAATCTTAGAGTTAATGACAATGATAAAGTGACTATTTATTTTGTCCTTATGATTGCTATAACCACGGCCATAACTTTGCTTTGTAAAATCACTTTGTCGTTATGATTGCTTTGTAAAATCACGTGACCCGTTACGGAGTTATACCGTTAGTCGGCAATGACAATTAATATATGACTTGTGATGAGGTTTAAATGTAGTTAGTAGACTTCTCTGTAGTAGCCTACTTACGATCAATGGGAATTCTGCAGATGTTTGGTGTTTATTGCAATAAATAAAGTACCTATCGTAAAGTAAACGATGTAAATGGTGTTAGCATTAACGGGCAATTAATTGAAAATAAATTGACTGAAACACATCTCTTTAATTATTTTATAGTTGTAAACACATAAAATAACATATTACATCGGTTGTTATATGTAGGATAGAAAAATGTACTCATTTGGACAGTCACATTTAATTTAATAATGAATAAATATATTTTTATTCCCAAATTTAACTCAGATAATAATAACAGTTATAATAAAATTTACTAATACTCTTAATCGTTACTAAACTCATATCATGTTTCCAAACAAGCCAATTTATGACAACTTTAACTTTTTATTTATTTAAATCTTTAGCACAAAACTGTACATAGGCAGACTCAATGCCAAAGGCATTCCCTCCCAGTCAACCATTGGGTGGTGCAGAGACAAAGTGACTTTTTCAATTCTAATGATATCAAATTGTGTCTAAATAGCTAGTTGTTTTACGATACTAAAATAAGTACATTTTATTTAAAAAAGAACTATAGGTATACTGGCAGTTAATTTTAAAGTGCTTTATTGGTTTATTTGCATTTATTTTTGGATTATGGAAAATAAAACTGTATTTATAAAAAGAGCTCACAAAAAATGGAGTTCATTTTCCAACCAAAATTGATTTTGTGTTCTGGACTAATCCTACTTCCAGCGTCAAAACTTCCGACTTTTATACGAAAATATATTTATGATATATTTTTACAGAATTATATTATATTAATATTATTACGTGTCAAATTAACCAAATATAAAATTTTGATGGTGCAAGAAATCCTGTGGCTAAAATGTTATTTTAACAATAATGATACAAAATGTGACTGTTATATTGATTGTTATATTTGATAGTGTGAAATTAAGTTATTTTACACTGTCATTTCGAACAAGATTCATATGAATTTATTAAAGAAATACCGCAAAATCCAACAACAAGACTTACCTACTCACTCAATTTGTATAGGTTAATACAATTTTTTAATAAGTTCCGTAATATTTTATCATTGATTGTTCGTAAAATATTTAGAATCTTGGCCTATTATTACACGTGGCAACTTGTGTTTGACTGTAACTGCTATTTTCTTTTAATCTACTGTAATTGTTTTGAGGTGAAAAACATAAGTCAATTTTATAATCCTTACCGTTTCCTATCCATTTCAGACTCGGTGTGGAAGTAAAAGTGTCTCTGTTTGGGCTCCGTGGGCATCACTTCGAAGGCATACTTCTTGCCCCCCGGCGCGCACGTCTGTATTCTATAGCCGTGGAGACACGCCATGCCTGTGAAAACGAAGCGATATTCAATATCGACGGTAATAAGTGGTTGAAAGATCTATTGAAAGTCAATGGGGTTCCCAAACAAAAAAACTTGGATACAAATTCCCTAATGACAATTATTATTGTAAATACATTAAAAAAAGAACTAGAAATAATTATATAAGCTGCTATTGCTAATAGCTATTGGATTTATACTACTAGATTTATTAATGTTGAAAGATGAATACAAGAATTAGGACAACATTCTGATTTAGTATACGGTATTTGTTATGTTACCTTTCTGAATTCCGTCTTAGTTCTGCCAATTTCCTGAACTTATATAATTTCTTATCTTTATAATCTGTTTGCTGTTTGTAGTAAATGGATAGATCGATATTGGAGCAAAGTAAAATGACTGAACTTTTAACAGAATGTTAATGTTTTTTAGTATTGAATGAATTGATATTTTATATTGTTTTAGTATTCAAATTTTTCAGAACTACATAGTTCATACAAACGTAAACATTATATTTGTAAGTAACATTGACTGTACAGGTAGCTCAGTGGTTATGGGGTCGGGGTTCGATTCTCACACGGGATAACTATATAGGTTATATATGTATAGTGGTTCTGTGTCTCATTGTGCTTTAAGTCCATGAGTTATGTGTTTGTAAAGTCCCCCGCGTCACAATAATTTAAGTCTTCCAAAAATACATAAAAGAGCTGTGATGAATAAAACGACCAGATCAGCCGGCACATGTTGTAAATTTTTTGTCAGTGTTTAACATCATAGGTACTGCTGAAATAACATTGTAAGGTGATAGTGATGATGACATTACCAAAAGCGTTTTTGCTGTTTCCATCATTGTAGAAGTAGAGGCAGGCGTCTTTGAGCACACAGTACCGCTTAGCCCAGGACTTCCACTTAGAGCCGAGCTTCATCAAGTAACCGAAGCAGTCAGGCCGGGGAATAGATGATGGCGGAAGTTTCATGTTCCGCATTGTAACTTCGAGCCAGCCGTCGCGCTGAAAGAGGAATGTTATTTTATAGTTTTCCATAAGTATAATTAGAAATTAATTTCTACAATTAAATTTTTAATGCTTAAACTAGTAGTATTGTAGAGCTTTAGATATTTATGTAGAACTCAGTTAATTATGATTTATTTATTTTTGTAGCCAGTGTCAAAGAATGTTATTATTGAGTTAAACGGTTGAGGAATTTTGATTGCATTGAATTTATCTAAGCTGCATATTTAATATATTCAGTACCTATAACAAAAAATATTTGAGGTATCGCAGTAAAATTAAATTCATATTTAGTTGGTAAATATGAATTTAATTGATAGTTTTAGAATCAAATAATTAGAATTTAGTTGATATATATATATAATATTATTCCTAGCCCTAAATTAGCCCTTTGATTAATCTTTGAATGTAAAGTATACCATACCAATTTAAAATAGTTTTACTTCATAGTAAATCAAGTAGGAATTATATTAAAATATATCAAGTACCTACCCAATATTAATTAATATAATATAAGGACATAAATTACAAATGTACAAAGCATTGCATGAAATATTTTAGCACTCGATCATAAATTGCTCAAAAGGACGATATGCTATAATTTACAACACTCTCTACTAAAATCCGAGCTTATTGATGATATAGAAAACACGTAAAGCTTTTGTAAAGCAACGCCATCTATTAATGACATTTTGAATTCCAATTAATTGCAATTTTGGGTAGATGACAAGACTAAATGTTGCAGATAAGATTTTTTTATTTAGTTCCTTGATTTCATTATAGAGAAGACGCATAAAACAATAATCAGTTATTAATTTTACGTAGGTACCTGGTTGCTAGCATCAATAGCATGTGCTAGTACTGCCTGCCATCTAGCGGCGGCTTCCGCAGTGTCAGCCGCAAGTTGTAGTCTATTGCCACCGCCGCGATGCAAACGGAACCCGTGGGGTCGGCCGGCATCTTCTTCAGTTAGTTGATAGTTTACTAACATCAACGCTCCTACTGGATGAATACTCTGGAAGATGGGAAGTTTTGTCAGTAGATGGCGTTAACTATACGATGGCAATTATAACAAAAAAGTAACTTTTATAATGTTTTTAGGACGTTCGTTGATAATTTCAATCGCAATTGCTATAAGTCCAGTAAACAAAGCCAAGATAATGATATTGCGTTATAAATCCAAAAATTTCCATAATTAGTCTTCGTTAATGTTGTATCTAGTTGATGTCGTTACAACACTTTCAGAGATAATATAAAATTAAATATTTAATAGTACATGTGAAACCATTTACAACACGTTTTTATAATCACATTATTTTCATTTTTTTAAATAAAACGTAAGAATTTCCTTTCTTTCTAAACCAAAACGGTTAAGAATTCGACTATATTCCTTGGTCAATCTAAAACAATAAAAAGAACTCACCGAATCCGTCTTGTAATAGTACAGACAATTATCCCTTTTCAAGACGAACCATCGTCTCGTCCACCGCGGTGGATGATGGGGCTTTATCGGTGCGGCTCGCCATAGATACCCTGAGTATAACGCTGCTGGACCACCTTCGTGAGCTAAAGAAGCTACTACTTCACAAGTACGAGCCACCTGCAATAAGAAATTGATTTTATGTTCAGTATTGTATTGTGAGCACCAAAATGGTTATTGTCAGCCCTTTAATGTCGAACGCGTAACATGGGCGTCTTACCGAGGTTGGAAACTAACACGTAATCCAACACACAGGGGAACGATGTTGACTGTTCCCTGGTATATAATTACTATAGATTATATCATAACAATCAAGTAAGAAATTCACGCCACGGAAGTTGTCAGTCAATTAATCGTATGTGTATATTTAGTATAAATACGACAAGGTTTGATGTGTTCTCATTTCTTAAATATTCATACTTCAAACTCATGAATATTGATTTTAATAATTATCGTTACAGAAACAGTTTCTCATAAAGCCGTCAAGTTGAGTGAGATAGCTTTGAATTCATTAAATATATTAAACACACTATAGCAGAAATATAAATAAATACATTTTTTTTATTAATTTTTGAATTAGTATTAAGTTGTTGTGTAATTATTGTATTTCGGTAATTTTAAAGCGATTATACATATAAACCTTAAAATAATTTATTCAATACCATTTTACTTACCTCTAATTCAAGTATTTCCGATCCAGAATGTGCTATCTTTACCACTTCTGAGTGCGTTTTATCCAATACATTGATTCCTAAAAATAAACACAATCAATCAAGTGGGTAGAAAGGGTAATATATTTTGATCATTGATGCCATATTGTCTGAAGAATGAGGTCAATAGGTTTTATTATAAATCGTTAAAATATATTTGCAATGCATTAGAAGATACTGATGACCTATGTGGGCTTTCGCCAAGATTTTTAGGTATTATGTCAATGTATGATGTATTTGGCACATGAATGGATATTGTCATTAAGTCATTACTACACTACTATATCTTTATGTCAGTAATGACATCATAAATTCACTAGCTAAAACCCCAAACTTTGTTTGAAACAATTAGTTTTTGATGTACCTACAAAAAATGTTAGTCTTGCAATTCCTTATATTCTCGCCCAAAATTTTAAACTTTACAAAATAGTGCCGAGCCATTAATTAAAGAAGAATGATTAATTATTTATTTTACGGAGAATGATGTTAATATTTGCATGCTTAAATAATGACCAAAATGGATAAATGAATCAAATTACCATTAACAGCTATAACAATATCTCCAACTTCTAGACCAGATGTCTCAGCAGGTGTGTCGGGTTCGATCGCAGACACTACTACTGGCTTGCTTCCATGAATACGGAAACCAAATTCTTCATTACCTCGCCTTACCACAACTGTTTTGTCACTTTCTGTAAAGAAAAAAAAAATAGATTCATTGGGTGTGTTCATTCTTAGTTGTAGCTAAATAAAAAAAAGTTATATGTTAAGACAACCCATGTAAAAGTATAATTAATTATTTTAACTTTTAATGACAGTGTATGCACCTTACTACATATAACAGGATAATTGATAGTAAATAGACAAAAAAATTAATACGTTTTTTTCATAACATTGATTTATATATTACTGAAGTCAATAACTGTAAGATATATTTTGTAAACACAAATAAGTAATCATCGAATGAAAAGAGCAACGGGGACATTGTTTATAATGAGTGAATTATATTTTCGATGGGAATTTGTAATAACAATGATGAAAAACCCGTGTCTGTACACTATATAATTGCTTAGGATTCCCCGTTCTTGTTCTTATCTTAATAATGCTACAATATAAAATTGCTATCTCATAATAATATTTTTATATTTTAATCGTCATGCAATCTGAAACAAAATACTAAATCAATAACAACGCCTTCAATAAACTTTATTAATTATCGATAATCCCTTATTTTATATAGGTAGTTGAACGATATCATCAAAATTAACAGTAATGTACGGTACCTATCATTAAATATTTGGAAATAGTCAAATATACAACTTAATATATTTCCTAAGAAGCATACGTGTTTAAAAAATATTTTATTATCTAAATAGTACAATGATGCCCTAGATTACGGCAATAAACTTGCTCGAGAAGATCTGACCCTGACACATATTCGAACGCTTTAAAAACTAATCACTAATAACTATCAAATACTTGTGGAAAGCATTTCGTTTTTGGCAAGTGTCCAAATAGTCATTCACTCAATGCACTATCAAAAGTGCATAATCAAACTACCGACAGGAATACTTCGTGTTTATTGACGTAACAATGATTGTTACAGTCATGGTATTTGAACACCACGTGTTTAAGCAATGTTGTGTGACTGTATGAACAAATAGTTTTCAGAAACATTTTTATTCTTGATTATATAAAAGTTACACAAATCTTATTGTTAAAAAATATTTTACCACTGGGCTCTGAAGCAACTAGCCGACTAGCTTGATTTTGTCGACACCATAACATCAGCATCAATTTGAAGATATCTTCTAATTTCTCTCTCAAACTGCCTTTTGAATTCAACATATCTTTAACTAGAACACAAAATAATAAAACCAAAAAAATAAAAATGAAATGGCTAGTTTAATTCATTAAGAATGATTACAATCAATGATGATTTTGTACTCACACGAGTGACCCATTCTGCACAAAAATTCCAATAATCCGAACTAAGAAACTTGAACTTTTGAACCGGCGAATGACACTGTAACTGACCGCATGCACTATATGAAAATTACGTCATTTATTGTCGTCTAGACACATTTTGCGATAGAAAATCAATACGAACAAACATTTGCTGAACGTCAGACGTAAAAATATCATCTGGCCGCAGTAGCGTGTCGTCAACAACTGAATACTGACGTTCAAATACGCTACAGGAATTAATTTTAGTTCGCAACAGTTCGGTCCCATTTGATTCTAAAGCAATTTTGTTCTATTCGCTAAAAGAAATAAAATTTGAAGGTATGCGTTACTCATTTGTACGATGTACAATTTTAAACTCATTATTTTCATGTCAAGGTCATAATGTATAAACGGCAATCGATTTATTTATACCTGCTTATAGATATTTTTTTCAAGCTAGAAATTTAAATATACTAAGAACTTCAGGGGAAAATCTTAAAATAATTATAGGTGATGCTATTTCAATAGATAGAGTACTCGAAATAGTTTTCACGTCACGCTTTCAAAGTGGAAACGTTAACTATGACTATGTTGCGTTAATACACGTGACGCTAGGCGTTAACTATTTATTTATTAATAGAAATAGAAATGGGGAAGAACTAAGATATTGAGCAGACATAAGTTTAAACAAATGAAAAAAAATATATTAACTTTTGTCTTTTATTTGTGACAAAACCACGAAATAAAAATAAAAAACATAATAAGTAACTTCAAAAACATAATCATGGCCAGATTTTATTATAGTTTACAAAAATAAAAAAAATGTCTTGATACTTAAACAAGGGCAACTTATTAAACCAAAATAATATAAGTATACGTAGTACATCTGTTGGATAATTGACTTCAGTAACCATGACATTAATTTTATCAACTAATATATAAGATAGTCAACAGTTTCTAGTACAAAGACAAGAATAACAAATAGGTTCCCATTTTTTGTATAAACATTATTGTTATAATATAGGACAATGTATGCAAGTATCATATCACTATTATGCCAAAACTCCCCCACTGCCGGGTAAATGCTCTCAGATAATTGTATTAATATTAGTATAATATGAAAATGTATCATATATTTCTGTTATATGTAATTTATGAACACCGTCGTTAACATAAAATAACTGCCAAGAAAACAATTCTTTACGAGTTAAAATTACATTAAACAAATAAAAATAGAATAACATTTTCTCATTGTGGAAATATGTATTTACCGAAACTGTTATCAGCCTGTCGTCTATTTAACTCGATACAAGCTCGTCGATGTACTAGCCGGTGCGTGAGAGCGACGTATCTTTTGTTGAATTCAGTTTCTGATTCTGTTGGGTCCTCTGATCCTGAGTCGGTTTCTAAAACATCTGTCAAATAATAATAAGGTTAGTACGTAAAGATCAAAGCGATAATACTAAAGTCTATTTTACTTTTTCTATTCACGTTTTATGGTGCAATGGAAAATTAACTGAAATATGCAAATCTTTAAAATATGTCATTCTTTTAACAGTGAATTTTTGAACCATTCTTAAATTGTAATTCCATAAACATACAGAATATGAACGGAGCCCAGCTTTTGCCAGGCGTCCGGATAAAACCGGACATAGTTAGGCTTTTTGGTTTCGTGTCTGGGCAAAATAAATAGTGTCCGGCTTAATTAGGCTATTAACAAATTAACCTGCCAGCTCCCCCGGCACAGGTCATAAACGAAAAATCTTGATTATACATAATTTGCTGTTTGTTAAGAGACGATATCTTTCTTTTTACCCAAATGTCCAGCCAAACTGGCTGGTCTGTCTGGCTTTTATGTTTGGCGAGCTGGCAATCCTAACGCCGCCATTTACTAATATTTGTGTTTATACCTACAGAACCATGAACAACTGAAATATACCCTAAAGTAAATCATATAAATCAAACTAAACATAAAATATTTTACCAGGTGGAATCCTAGTCCAATGATCTCCATTCTCAGACAACATGATCCAATTACCACACCACCATGGAGTAGCATAGATTCCTCTTTCATCTCGACTTCCATCAGCACCCTCAGAGCTTCCAGAACATTCCTCGTGTTCTGCAAAATAGATAATTCGTCCATTGCCAAATGCTGCAATGCTACTAAACAAAAATGTATTTGATGTGTATCTCGCAGCCATATAGATGGAATTGGCCATATAATGAGATGGATAGCCCGTTAATAGGATGCCGACATTCATTGAAATGACTAAAGGACAACTAGCTAAATTGTTAATTTAGGGTGGTTAAAAAAACGAAGCTAAATTTAAATCACCTGGCTGACTTTACGTCAGCCAAACTGAAAAGGCCAGCTTACTATAAGCCAACTAGTTGACCGATAAGTGATGTTAGTTCAATCAACGATTGGCGGGCGGGCTGACCCATTGAATGGCTGATTTAACTAGAAACCATTAAAAAAGTTAGTTATTCCATTGTACAATAAGATTTATTTCATGAAAAGGTCCAGAGTAACGTTTTCTTAATTGTACACATAAGAGTATCTACTTAATAAAGATGTGAATAATTTCTTTATAACTTACCGTCAGGATCTACACTTGCACTGGAACCGCCTAATTTATCTAAACTATTGCCTGCCGATCTTGCTATACGAGTGTCTTGTGGTTTTTCACTTGCAGCGTATTCTTCTTTACCCCTTTCTTCAGACTGAAAATACAAATGAAACCACTTTTACACAAAACTATAGGATAGTTTTATAACATGATATACCATAATATGATAAGTTACTCTTTTGAGTAGATATTAAAATGTCATAATGACAGGATATTATAAAAAACGTAGTATTCTTAGCTCTGTCTGTGTTTGATTCATTAATCTCCATGTACCTAAGTCGAATAGATGCTATTTAATGTTTATGATAGTAGCAAGATAATGTCAGCTTACATTATAACAATTGAGAAGAAGTCTTGTTATTCAAAGTAAAATGTTTAAAACTATTGTGCTCGTTATTGCAAGTAGCTATATCTACTCATGTTCATATTATCGCGTTTTTTGTTATTTACCTACCGAACTTATATCAACAAAATCAACATTACTGGACATGAATGAAGAACAGATATCCAATGCATTAAAAGATATTGCGTATTCCTTAAGATACCACAAATTCAATGAATGGGATAAGAGATATCATAATGAGAAACCAAGCTATGAAAAAGTGGGCTTTTACAAAGCTTTTCCAAATCCTCGTTTAAAAACAATTCACTGGGAAGTCTATGAAAATTGCTATTCAAATTTTTACAAATGCATCAATTATTTACAAAACGTCATTCAAACAGCTCCATTTACGAGGGATGACGATGTAATAATATCCTTAATGCGTAAAACTTCAACTAAATATAGCAACGAAAGTATACTGAGAAGTAATTATAATTGTAAAAAAGCTTTATTGTATACCGAGGATACAGGTCTTCCGTTTGATGGGCCAAAAGAAAAGTTTTTGTGGCGAACTTCAGCAACTTATTATATGTGCTGGTATACAATGAGAGAAGTTCCTGAGATGTCTCTTTTAGGTGAAGCCTGTGACAACTTTGCAAATTGTTTAGACTCTACATTTGGAAGCAGAAACAATGATATACGCGCTAATGATAAATTATCTTTTGCCTGTGCTATGTATAGTTTCTGTCCAGATCCTTGCTGCCCCAAAAAACACATTAATTCTATACTTCAGTGCTACAATCTAGAAAGTAATCCTTGTTTGCTTGAAAATGTCGAATATAAGGAGTACGGAAGAAAGGTTTGTAATTTATTGCGTAAACGAAACCAAAACTTCGAAGATCTGATTTTAAATAAATGGAATGTTACTTGCAACTGTGAACAACAAGGATTTAAATGGGACTCAAAATTTGGTATGTGTGTAGATGTTAATGAATGTATTACCGGTGAACACAACTGCAACAAAATTACTGAAGAATGTTTTAACGTTCCTGGTGGTTATCAATGTTTATGTAGATGGGGTAACGATGCGGTTAGCGATCATTGTACTTAAAAAATCATAGCCGTGAGTTCCATCTTGAAATCATTACGAATTTCAAAGTCAAAAATATTATATTGTTAAGTAGCATCGGAATAAGACACCTACCTTTGCACGAACATCTTGCCTGTGTCGGTAATGATGCCGAGATTTGTCTTCAGATCTGTATCTTTTGTCTAGTTTCTTATACAATCGGGCACCGCTAGCATGTTTTTTGTTTGATAAACATGAAGGAGAATCTGCAAAACCAGCCGGTGCTGGTACTATGTCGGGAGTTGCATCTGCATATGATTCCTATAATATTAACAAACATAATTATAATAATATAAAACGTGTAATGCAAAAGTTAAGTTATTTTTATTTTATTTTACTTACGTCTGTATGTGAAGTTCTTGAAGCAACACTGTCGTGTTCATGTGTAGCAGTGACTATATGAACTTCTTTGCCACAATGTAAGCAATGTGCTTTTGCTTCACCATCAGCTCCCGTCATACTGTGTTCAGTTTGTTCTGAATAAAAAACTGAATCTGATCCTGGTGATACCGAACGCAAAGATTCTGCTGACGCTGCTTTTGCAAATTTACAATCTGGAATTTCAACTTTATCATGCATTGAATTTATATATTATCAATTATTTTAGTACAGATATCTATATTTTCTTTTACATTAATAGATTATATAATATGGTTTATAACATACAAAGGGCTGCATTTTACGCGATTGATATCTTTTAAATACGATTGTTATTTTTTTGTGCTACAATCCGTGCAAAATGTAATGTAATGTTTTTTGTTGTCCGTGGGGAAATTCATTTCCGCATTCCCACCGACGCTGCAGCGTATTCGCGCGCTGGCGATGGGATATGTGGGATTCGCCCCCTCCATAGCGTGGTATGCTAAACTCATACCACGAGGAGAGGACCTACACCACTAAAACCCCCTGGACACTCCTTCTATCCGCTGTTGGCGGGAGCCGGGTACGCATGAACAAAACCTACAACACAATTCCATTGATGTAATTTTAACCAATAAAATAAAATTTACCACGATCCGTTTTTTTGTGGTGTCGAGGAGAAGTAGTTGGACTTTTAATATATCGGAGAGGGGTTAATCTGGACCCTGCATTTGTGAGAGTTCTTGTCGTTTCTATATCTTCCGCTTCTAAAGAGCTTATACAAGGAACTGTCGGTATGGATTGTTTTCGCCGTGGTAAACTTCCTGGCAATGATATACTTTCATTGGAACCGCTTTTTCTTCTTGGTCTAAAACATAAATTTATAATGTTATGTAGTGTAAATTGTAACATCGTTTTTGTCTATTTCATAGTATATTATACATTGTATAACTATTCTTACCTATATGGAGTATGATTTCCAGTTGATGTTGGAGATTTAGCATTATTTGAATTATTCCCAGTTTTGCGTCTTGGACTGTCTCGTAATCGTCTATGTTTTCTTGGGGATATGTTTCCGTTACTTGTGCCTAAAGGTGCGTAAAAAAATGAATAAAATCATTGTTAAAGTCAATTAAAGATAATCATAACTATTTTATAATGTTTTTTTTACCTTCTTTCCTATACTGTTCGCTAGAATCATCTGAAGTAGGTATATTTAGATGTAACTTCATATTAGACCCCATAGCTTCTCTTCTTTCATAATGTGTAGGTCTATAACTATGATTGCCATCGATTGTTTTACTCTGTGTCGGGCTTTTAGCTTTTAATTTAGTTCTTTTAACATATCTTTCTCTTTCAGGTGGGCGCTTCGATTCACTATCTTTGTCCTTTGATGTTCTTTCTTTGATAGATTTTTCAATATCTATTGCTTCTCTTGGGGATGACTGAACACTTTTGGTTTTTTCTGCAAAATGAGTTTTCTTTTTTCGTACTTCAGGCGCTTTTTCGTCTAAAGGAGACTTGCTACTAGATGGTTTGAATATACTCCTTTCTGACTTTTGACTGATACTATCGGGATCTTTAGGTTTTCTGCCCCAATCGTCTTGCGACGTTGATACAGAATCATCATAGGACTTTGAGAATTCTAAAGTAAAAGCTTTCTTTTTCCTTCGCTTCTCGTCTGATATCCAAGATTTTGGCCGTGTAGAAGTTCTGTATTTTTGAGAGTGCTTATATGCTGAAATACAAAAAAGCCCGGTTTAATTTACATAGCGGTCTAATGTTACAAGTATGTACAAAAACTATCATACTTAAACCACCATCATCGTCGTCATCAACAGGGCTTTCATAATATCCAGAAGATGAATAATGAACACTTCTTTCATCATCAGAGAGGGATCCCTGAAACAATATGATTAAATATTATAATTAAAGTATCTTTAGATAAGTTTTGTAGGAAAAATATCTAAACTAAAATTTACTACCATCATCTTTGGAACCAATTGTTCTTTTTCATGCACGGTTGCTGTTGTTTTATCTTCTTTTCCTTTATTTTCGACCCGTTCTGGTAATTCTGGTATTATGTTTCCAGCCGTTTTATCGTCAACTGCTTCAGTGACATTAGGGTTCGATCCACCTATACTATAACTTCCACTTGAACTACTCTTTCCACTAATTGTACCACGCATAGTCTAAAAAGAAACATGCAGTTGAGTAAAGAGTTATCTAAGAAGAAATCATGCATTCGCAATTTAATGCATGAACTTACTTTGGTAACCTTTGGTATATCATCTTTAAGTTTAATGTCAGTCTTTTCTCTCTTAATATGTTCTATAAATGGTGTTATATCAGCTTTAACCTCAATCTTTTCTACGGAAGTTTTAGTAATTCTATCAGGTAATGGTAATGGAGGTGATGAAAGATCTGGGACAATAAAATCATCATTGATCTGCAAAGGTGGGGAAAAACTTGGCACGATGAGATCTTCAACAATATTCTCAGTTCGAGTTGAAGAATACAGGCTAGATGCACTCTCGAATGATGAACCTTCTTGAGCCTTGTTATTTTCTGGATCTAAAAGAAGCACAATGAATTATTGAAGAGAACTGTGTGCACATTATAAGAAAAATGTACATTAGTGCATTACTTACTTTGAACCGTATGTTTATTGTTACTTTTTTTTGAACTATCTGAATTCGCAGTAACGTAGTCTTCAGTTGTCGTTGTGCTTTCTGATACATCTGTTGTATTTATTTTTCCAGAATCAGTTCTAGCTAAACTAGTTTCACTCCCAGCCGTTTTTGATAGCGGCGGTTCTGAAGGTGATTCCAGTATTTGATTTGGTAATGTACCATTCGGTTCTTTTTGCACAGATTTTCTTTGCAATTCTCTTCTTCTTGATGGACTTAAAGCTCGTTCCCTTTTTTTATTTATAAAACTTTGTGTTCTTTTAAATGGAACATCAGCCAAGTCTATACTTGGGTGAGTTATGGCAATTGCAGGAGTATGATTAACTTTAGGTAGAGATATCGGTGAAATAGATTTAGAAATAGTTGGTTGCTTGGTGATAGGTAATGTGATGTTAGGAACTACCGCAGGTGGAGATAGTGATGATCTAGCATGTTGTGAACTGGAACTTGAAGTATCTAGCTTATTTCTTGGAGATGTTGGTGATTGACTCTGTAATAAAGACGTAAATGAAAGTCATTATGTATCTTTTTCGTCCATATATACAATTGATGGAATATAAAAACATACTTGAGATGCATCAAATTCTTCATCTAATGCATCCGTATCTAAAGATGACCGTTGCTGGTGTTGTAGCAACAAAAGTTGTTTTCTTCTAGAAGTAGGAGTTAGTAAAGCTAACGCCCCTGGAGATGCTGCTAAAGAACTTAAATCTGATGAGCTAAAAATAAATAAAAAACAAAATTAAACTCTGTTTATATAGTTTTATCCTTTTTTTGTGTTTATTTTGTGTACCTTATTACAGTGCCATTTTCTGTACCAGAATCAACTTGCAAAACAGTTGCTTGCGATTCATTCCACAAACCATCCGAATGATCTCTGAAAAGGTTAATTTTATCAATATTTTAAGAAAATCTTGCTTAGTGTTAACGATATACTGGTTCCACTTCATATTTGAAAAATAGTCCCTTCAACAAAACTTAACTATCATGTTTATCTAAAACTACTCATTATATATCATTGTTTTAATTACCTGCTTTGGTCAACTGCGAGAGATTCATTCGAAGCACAAGGTGAACTTTTTTCCAATGGAGTAAGCATTGTAGTTAGCATGTTTGATGTAACTGCTCGCTTAATTTTTTGGTTCACATCCGTACCTACAATTGTTGGCTCTGGAGATCCAGGACTAGATTTGGCAGTGCTGAAATAATATTATGACAAAATACACTGTTTTAAGTATAATGGTGTGGTACAAAGTGATGAGAAATTAGTTAAAACTAATTTACCTGATTGAAAAATGTTAGGATAAGTCACATACACAAGTTAAGATAAGATTATAGCAGTTTACAATGCAACAAGGAATAGTTATGATGCTCTTAGATATTTTGTTGAGTGTAGTAGCTTCATCAAAATAACTAAGCTAAATCCCGCAAACCAATGACTTTTTACCAAAATTATGTGCATATTACTTGCAAGGCAATGTCGACAGTTGTCTAGTTCATGGTGCGTGCATACCTGGTCTCAGGAATATCGTCCTTGTCAACTATAATTTCGGTGCGCTCTTCAAAACTTACACTCCGATTTCTAAATGGTTCATGCTTGTAACTAATGTATCTTTCGTGAAAGTCTTCATATGGTGCATTCCCATCTGAAGAACTATGGAAAGAAATATGAATGAGAGCAAATGGAAGCATAGCATAAAATTTGGAAGCACTAATGGCAGAAAGATAAGAACATGAAATAAAATACATACTTTTTTTGCATTTATGCATATCATTAATAATGCAATAAATATGATAAAAATTGAAAATAATGCATATTATCTGATGGATGTAGTGCGCTATTGACCTACTGTATATTTTGTGCTTAAAGGCTTTATAATAAAAATATCTAGGTATAGATTTCTTTATTGGTTTTTTCTATTACCTGAATGACCCATCTGGTTCGAATCCGAAAATTCCCTCGTCTTTGATTGGAGTCTGATTATAATTTTGGCTTATGTACTGTTTGTACAAAGCCTCCCTCTCACGATCTTCCCTTGTCATATTTTCTTGACTTGTTGACATAATTATAGGTGCATCAATTTTACCGTCACCATTACTTAGCTCAGTTTTTCTTCTAAAAATATACAAATAACATGTTATAGGTCATTTTAAAATGTAAGAGTAAGGATTATTGTACATGAGCTGTTACTTTCATTTATTACTTACACGTCTAAAAGTATTTCTCCCTCAGACAGTGTTTTTTGGAGCAGTCGTTTTTTTCTTCGAAGCGTTGTAAATGGTATAGCTTCATCATCGGGCCTAGGCTCAAAGTCAATTATAATTTCTTTTTCATTCTTTTCACTGTCATCAGTAGTAGTAGTAGCTGATGTTTCAGTGGAAGGTTCAGATTGAAATGTTGAGGTTTTTGAAAGTGGATGATTAGAGTTGATTGTTTTTTGGGAAGCATCGCTAGTACTTTTAGAAAGAATAGATCTTAGAGATTTATCACCTTTAGATTGTTTAGCTATTTCCTGCTGTAAATATTCTAAATTCTTCCGATTAAGTGCCATACTTTTTTCAATATTTTCAATATCGTCATCTATTGTATCGTCTCTATCACTTTCATGAATAAATTGGAAATTTTGTTGGAAATATTCTTGAGCTTGTCTTTGTAAGACGCTTAGTTCTGATGATTTATCCAATTGTGACGAAGATGCTACGGATTTTACTGATGATGAGGTTACTTCATCTGAGTCAACATTTTGAAAACCCAGAGGAGAAGTTGGTAACATAGCTGTTGGGGAACGTGGAGATCTTGGCGGTTCTTCGGACTGCGTTCTATGGAGCTTATCATGGTCACCATTAATGAAACTGGAATATTTAAATCATTTATATAATATAATTAATTTCACAACCACATATTTTTGATAAGTACAATTTACAATTTTACCTTTCTACGGTGGTTGCAATGTCGTTGGGTGTATCGCGACCCGCTAATCTATCGCCTCCTACTTCAGAAAAGGATTTGGTTAGCCTCCGAGTACCTACTGTATATCCATTAGTTTGTACTCCTGCTGCTACCATTTTTACCTGAAATTCACGAGCTTTATAAGTGATCGTCAAATCTAAAACGACAACTTCATATTTCATATTATTGATTATCTTACTCTTTTTATTGTTCTAGGGCTTAGCGATAGATAATTAGGTGGTAGTGGCTTCCTCCCCAAGCAAACTTCGGTTTGTGTTGCTTGAGTTCTCATTACTCCTTTCTTTAAAGTATCTGAAAATTATGAAAATTAAATTATTTACTTTATTAAAAAAATCAACATGACATAATTTTATAGCAACAGTCATCGTGTAACGTAAATTGCTGAAAATTGGCATCATCCGTAGATTTGAATGCGAAAATGTTGCCAAAGTCAAGTCGTTTCGAGGGCGGGTTTGTGACCGCATACTCAATGTTAACTTATTAGAACCGGAAAGTAATATTTGTAATGTGACCTATGGTTACAAGTAAAACATCCTGATTCTGATGTGATATTGTTTTCTTCCGCAGCGAGCCGCGGTAATTTTTAATTTTATATAAGAATAAAATCAAAACTTGAGTTTGAACTCCTAATTCAAAATGGATAGGTATTTAGTTAAGATAAGAAGTGTGTTTTAATGAATGAATTGCATATTATATCTCACTAGCTGCGCCCCGCGGTTTTAACTGCGCCACTCTGCTCCAGTGGGTCGGAGCTTGATATTTTGAAGCCTATATGTTAATCCAGCTTATAAACTATCCTCGTGCAAACTTTTTACCAAAATACATTCCGCAGTTTTTGCGTGAAAGAGTAACAAACATACATACATCCACACTGTATACCTACAAACTTATAATATTTGTTTTACTAGACTTAAAACCTAAATTGTAACTGTTTGCTGTCCCAAATAAATAAATATAAGATTTGCAAAATCCTTACCTAGTACGACAACCTTGGGCTGCTCTGTCTGTGTAGGTCTGGGAACAGCAGTAGTTGGATGTGTAGGAATAGGCTGGATTGGTGGAGGATAGTGGATAGGCGCTGGTCCGGCTTGTGTCATAAACTGCGGGTATGGAGGAAATGGTTGGAACATAACTGGTAGTGTTGAATAAGGTTTTGGTTCTGGCTGTAAACATAAAAATCATATTATAGTAATAAACAACAAAATCCACGTCTTTATAAAAATCTTTAAAGATGTTCTGATTTTTTATTGAGAAATCAATTCACCATAAAAAAAAAATTAAGGTATTTACTGACTCAAAACTCTGCCTTGGTGTGTACAAGCACAGCTTACGCATACACGCATATGAACACAAAAATTCCGAATTGTGTCATGGAATGGTTATCGAATCAAAAATCAACGTTATTTTTGTAACATTAAGGTACTGTGGAAATTCATAGCAATAATTTTACCCACACTTTTACACAGAAGAACCGGCTTCAATGCATTGTTCGACAGCGCGTCTTTACTTTTTATTTGGTCTTAGGCTAAAACAAAAGAAAATGTGTGTTTTGAAATTGTGGTAATATACAAACCTTAACAACGCGACCATCAATAAGCCTTTCACAGTCACGTCTGAATCGATTGCTTCCAACTGCAGCTGGCATCACCGAATCATCAAACGTGGTCAGAGTGTGCGATCTTGCAAATGATACATGTTTTGTCCTGCAATTAATAACCTGGTGTTACTTCTTGCTTTTAATGAAGCTACAATTGCAACGTAGTTGGCTAATTATTGTGTTAAAAATGGAGATTTTGACAAACAAATCCAACGACCGTTGCAATTACCAACGCATCAAATAAATTATTTTTATCTATGAAACTATTTATACCCACTTGTTTATGATATAAGGATTTCGTTTTTATTACGGTCCACCAAATAGGCGACCGACGAATCTTTCTATGGAATTACAGCACACTTGAAGTGTGTATCGTCCACTTGCGACTCAGTGTCTGCTATAAAGCCATTGGTGGCATGGCCACTCGACTCACCGTGACTGTACAGCAAGATAGTGTTACAAATTGTAGCGGCCACCGACTACCTACTAGGAACAGCCACGTACTACGTGCTTTGTTTACCGTTATGGTTGCCACCTTTCGTTGATGCAAAAATAGTATTTTTTTTTCAAAGTCTTAGAAAAAATATAACTACAATTATACTATTGGAAAATTCAAGGAAAAAAATAGTACAAAATTAGTTTTTGTAGTACATTAGAAAAAATATAAATATACTAATGGGAAATTCAAGGAAAAAAATAGAACACAATTCGTTTTTGTAGTATGGTTAACAAAGTCTGAAGTAATATTTGTAGGCGTGTCAACGACGCCTCTACATATTCAGCCTTTACGCTTTTGGTAAAGGAAACTAAGTCCAATACTGCCAAGAAGTTGACGTTTACTTCGTCGTCGAGAACTGAATTACCGATGAAAATATATAGTATTATTCGTACCATATTATTTTTCTATAATATATAGTACGATGGACTTAAATATAGTACGATACTATATAATATAGTCCGGGTGGCAACCCTATTTACCGTATACATGAAGGTTCTCTGTGACCGCCGCCATTTTTAACACTCTCCTGCTGCACATTATAAGTATGATAATAATCATGCTTGATATTCAAAATGTTCTTATTATAGTTTTCTACGACGCAAGATAACGTCCCGAGTTATTACCAAAGATATTATATCGTAATAAAGAATAAGTATTTACATGTTCAGATATATTAGGTAATTTATACTTGTATTTTTTCATAGATAGAGGTAGCAGGAAAAATTACTGAATATTAAAAGTATTATTTTACATTTTATATTACGATCGTCACAGTTTTTGTGAATTGTGTCATAAATAATTTCGGTAAGTGTTATGCCTATACGCACAATGTTTATATCTGAAACGAATGCTTGATAAAGTCATCAATGGCATTCTGAAATAAACAACCGTACCTATCGTGAACAATTCGTATATAATATAAAAGTTTAATATTAAAGTACTTCGAAATAACAAGTATCACGATTAAAGTCACTATTGATGGGGAACAAAAATAACTTGACACATGAAATTTCCAAGTAAGCGCCTTTTTATGAAATTGCTTGTATACTAACTTGACCCCTTCATAGGTAATATTCGACTAGAATATTACCTATGAAGGGGTCAAGTTAGTGAGTTTGGATGTTCGGCGTAATAATCTTTGCTTCCAATCTGCTACCAATCAATATTCTTTTACAATCACCTGATTGTGTAACAATATATAGGTAGTATGTTAATTCTGGATAACGTACCTTAAGATATAGATAGCTACGTATATTTTAAAACGAAATTACTTATATCTACGCGAGTACAGCTAGTTATTGAAGTATCATACTAAACGAGTATCATAATTCAGTCTTTTAATCTGAAATGACTTCACGTAGCTAGGTACTTAGTTCTAACATTTCTTAGCAGAATGTCTAATTTTCTATAAAGAAATACTAATATTTTATATTAATATCTAAAAATTATACAAATAGTATGAATTACCTGTGGGGTGGTATTGTGAGAGGGGGTGGCGGGGGCGGCGGTGGTATAGGCGTGTGGGCGGGACATCTGAAAAAATGTATGGGGTAAAACGCGGTAAAAGTAATTATTAAACGCGATTTGTACTGTTCATAGAACAAAAGGAACAATGATGGCGGATAAAAATGATTTTTTGTACAGTAATTTTATATTATATTAGAGGAAACAGATCTGAAATCATATTGTCATATATCTATAAGTTACATAAGTCTTTAATTTCAATTTATGTTTACTTGTTTAATGAACAAACATAAATATATACAAATTTCATTTTGTTAACGAGATCGTTAAATTTACAATATTCCTAAGTAATCAATTCGATTACAAAATATTTAATTTTCCTTCACCGGTGTAGCTGGTAAATGATGGCGTTTTACATATGAATGAAGCCGCCTTAATCTTGTTACAATGCGATTTCACGTAGCTAACAGTGTAAATCAGTGAATAGGTAGTAAATCCGTTTGATTTCCACACGAAAGGGTTGTGTATTAAGAAAATACTGGTGCTGAGTTCTGTCATGCAGAAGCTAACGCTAATGGCTAACTCTAATGGTAAATAAGCTGTACATAAAGTAGCATTTCACGAGGTGATAATGCACGGTTCTTAAGGAATGACTCCTCCTAACCTATGATTCGTGGACCCATATATTTAGTCCGATTATATGCGTGAGGGAATAATAGGTATTGTTATGATAGATAAATGCCACCTAGTCACCATCACGTTATGTAGTAGTGGCATCCAAATACAAGGATAGGTATTTCTAGTGCAATAGATGTACAGCCTTGGCCGTACGACATTGAGGCATACGAGACGGAACATTTATCCTTGCGTCCTAAACGATACATGCTCAAGCTGAGCACGCAAAAAATACACGCGGAGCGAACAGCTCACACTGAGACAACGTTTGCAACTATCATACGCAAGTTATCATATCACAGTTAGCAAACATTGCACATGTCCACTCAGTCTAAATCAGGGTTTCTTAAACTTTAAGCAGTCACGGACCACTTTCACAATTTAAAAAATTCCATGGACCCCTGAAAATTACTACTTAATTAATGAGAAGGGTGCTGCTGTTTGGCCTCAATGAGAACGAATAAATTGTGGGATTGTCTTCGACAAGACTGACCAACTGCGGACCCCTGATATACATGCTACGGACCCACAAGGGGTCCGTGGACCCCACTTTAAGAAACCCCGGTCTAAATCATGCGTGACGAATCATTCGCACGTCTCGCAATGTCTTAACGTGTGCCACATACCACGTATGATACGCTCCGATATTATATTACAATTAACATCAACTCAAATACGGACAATGTTGTTAAATTATTATAAGTACCTTGATTTCTATATTTCATTTAATTTCTTCGTTTTTCAAAGGTCCGTAACTAATAATAATATTTTATGGTTATACACACAATGTTGTTTATGTTTAACGCATTTCATTTGCCAATGAAATCTTGTAAATAGACTAAATTAAAATTTAATTATTTCCTTCAACTAAAAATAACGAGATAAGTTTTATTAATACAAAATAAGTTATAAAACTAAAAATGGGTCGTAACGATAAAAAAAATCCATTTATCTGCTTAGCTATGACTTTGAAAACTAATTATAAAATCTTCTTCCAAAATAAAAGAAGATTGAAATAAATGCACATAAGAAATACGTAGCTATTGTAGCTTTTACATACCTTGCTAATATCATACTCTTGGTAAAGTACTACGGGTGCTTTCATTTTGGCATATGACTTTTACTACGAGAGTGGATCTCATTTATTGGCTCGGCAAAAGGACCTCCTACCTACTTCCGAGTCTGTTCGCACGATTTCATTTTTATTTCGTTTTTTTTATTTAGAGTACATATATAAGTTCGGAATAATAGTACAAAAAACCTTTGCCACTAAACAATTACATATAAAAAAACAACTATAAATTACTCATGATTCAGGGCCACAACTTGAAAATATCCGTGAGCTCCAATTTGGTAGGTTGGTAGGTACAAAGGATTATTCTGTATTAAACAAGAGTTTTTTTTTAAAGAGTCTGCAAATTCGGTAGTCGTTGGGATAGTTGCTAATAAGGTGTAATTTCATCCATCAAGAAATATTTCCTTTTTTTGTGTGGTAAAGGGCAACATATCAATTTCTTAAATTTGATCTTCAACCTTATTAACTAGTGTAACTTACGCGATATTCCAATAACACAGACGATATATCTTATTTTTTTCACTAAATAGGTACAAAAGCAATTTGGCTCATGTTCCTCAAGAAATATGAAATCCAATTTATTAGTGACGAAGAACATGTAACCATTACAATGATAACACAGGCCTTACCTACTAGTATCATGGATATTCGGTAGAACAAATACAATAGATGTGTCTCACTTAGGCGCCTAGTAAAAGCTAAGAGCAATGTCGGTTGGGACAATTATTGAGCTTTCGTTGGGCTACGACAGAATAGCATTCAACCACAATTAATGGGGTGACTTTGAGCTTAGTTTCCTTAGTTTGTAGGTAACGGGTTAGATGCAATTAATTATTCGTAATCTTCCTAATCCACGGGATAGGGAGGTTGCAGATAATATGGTGGAGCTTAGGTGTATATTCGTAAATATAAGCAACTACCTCGTAGGTACCACGTGTTGCTCAGAGTAAAAACCAAAGCAGAGGAATTGTTTTTTGTATCTTTTACCGTTTCAACATTTATATCTCATTTAGTTTTTATTTCAATAAAGTTTAGGGTGACTACTAGTCTGCCAGTAGTCACCATAAACTTTATTGAAATAAAAACTAAATGAGATATTATGTAAATAAATGACTAAGGAAATATTTAAAACTAACAAGCTCATTTAAACAAAGTGAAAACGTAAAGTAAAACTATAATGCTGATACATTTATTTTTGTGTCATTACTATTGTTGGCTTATAACATTAAACGTTTTATTGCATTTCTTTACTTCTACTATAATACAACTGTAAGTTATAGTGAAATTCTCTTACGAATAAAGTTCCTTTCAAAACAAAAATAAGAAAAAATAGACATAAACCGAAGAAAGCAAACAATGTCGTTAAAAGAACATCACCTTGGTTGTTTTCTAAGAAATATAATAGTGTTTTCTTCTATAATACTTTCTTGAAAAAGACATCGCAGAACATAAAAGTGTTCGTATCTTTGGCTCTCCTAATAAGCCAATCATGTTATTTTTGTGGACATGGATCACAAATTAATAATAAAGTAAAGTGAATTATTAACAAAATATGTTGTGTATATTTTTTTTTGTTTTGTTATTTTGCCAACTTTGTTATTTTATCAATCCATCAACTATGGTATATATGTATAAGTATTTATATTTTGTTGATCTTCAGTACAACTGACAGTTCAACTCATATGTGCTTACGGCATTTTAACACACATAGATAAAGCGCAGAGGGCAAAAATGAGTTCAACGCTCACCTTTACTAGTCAGCTACGGTCTGCTAAAAAAACCTTTTCAAATCTAACTATTTAAGAATAGACATACAAAACAATAATAATAATACCGAAGTTTCAACGTGAATCTACAGAAAGGGATATCAAAATCTGGAATATAATCATTATGTAACCAAGGTTAATCCATCGCTTCACTGGGATTAGTTAGAGATTAATTGTCATAAAGATTTGCTTCGGTTCGCATTACATCTAACCATTCGGTAAAGATCAATTCTCAATTTTCTTATGCTGATTGCAAAACAAGCATGTTTCAGAATTTACCAAATTGCATTATAAGCTTTTTTACCAATCGAAGTAATGTATATTATAAGACGTTTGGATTCTAACCGCACCATTTAATGAAATAGTACCTATATCAAGAATATTTTATGAATTTAACTATAACTTTTTTGTAAGAATTGTGTATCCGTTTTTATTAATACACATAAGATTGTAAGCCGAATATATTTCCTCTTTATTCGTATTATTTGTTATTCCTACCATAAATACTACTCATAAATAATAGTAAAACAGGTACTAAATGTTTGATATCTAAGTTTATACATTACTAGCTAACTAGGTCAAGGAAAGTTGTTATTATCTTCATTAAAATAATGTTAAAATAGTTGACATTATACATTGCTTGCTACAAAATAAAGGTCAAATATTTAATTTTATCCTATTCGTGATGATTATATGATACCCTTGATATTCAATATATATACATTCTTATTTATAAATAAATGGAGTTAGTAGGTACTTACGGTATTATAGAAGGTGGTCGAGGCAACGAGCCTCCTCGACTGACTGACGCGATTTGGTCGACATTATAATTTTGCGGCCAACCCGCGTTATCTTCTATTACCGATCTGAAAAATTAAATCATATCTTTCATTAGTATGTATGGTGTGTTAGGTCCCACCTTTTTTTGGAAGGATATTTATGTAGTTAGCTACGCGACTTTTGCTTCTTTACCGGACCTAAAGGCGAGCAGTGGTCCAGCCTTATTAAATGGTTCATAAACTAAAAACTAAGCAAACTGCGCAAGAGGAGGGATTGAGGGATAATGATTTTTAGTTATTTAGGGAAGTTTTGTGCAACTGTTGCTCTACGTTACAGTTCGCGGGCCTCTCGGACTTTAGTTAAAGTTCTTTGAAAACTAAGGGCCCGGAGGGTACACGAGTGATCAGTATAGTTCTAGGCTGGAGTCGTACAGGTGTGAATCATTGTCGCATTGCGGTTATTAAAATTGGGCAAACAACCACTCCCATTTTATATAGATAGTAATCCATTTTAAATTTATTATTTCGCATGTATTACTGTATAAATTGCTTTGTTGTTGTTCCGTATTGCCGTTTAAGCAAAGTGGATTGTTTGTTCATACATACGTAGTTTAAATGTTAATAGTAAAAATACGCTGATGTGAAGTTATGATATTACCTATTTTAGTAAATATCGAGTACCTATTAACTTACATAAAAGACTATGGTTGATACTTTTTCAAACTAAGAGAAAATCGTTATAAAACCCTCATAAATTGAACTGTAACTCATTCCTTAACATTAAGTTACAGATATCATAAAATAAAAAGGTTTCAACGGAAAGCGAACATTAAATGAGGAATATCTGCGCACCCCTTATAAGATTTATGAGGTAACTGAATAGAATAAGATGTATAGGCTTTAGATATTTGAAAGTGATATAGTACCAATTTATTTATTCTAGAGTCCACATGACTAAAAAAATACTAAATTATGTTACCTAATTTAAAAAGACAAAATATATATGTTCATTCCGCTAAAAATGTGTCTATATGCTGTAATGCTATTTTGCACCGCCCTCCCGCTCGCAAATATGTGTAAATTATGCACATGCAGGAAGGAAAATAAAACGTGCAAAAATACAATCACCAGCCGAAGACCCGACACGTGTTTCGCTCCACCACGGAGCATCATCAGGGTCATCGCCCTGATGATGCTCCGTGTTGAACACCTTAACTACTCGAACGCTACTGCGCAAATTTGCGCAGTAGCATGTGCATATTTTTTGCGAGCGGGAGAGCGCTGCAAAATATAGCATTACAGCATAAAGAAACATTTTTAGCGGAATTAACACTAGATATTTTGTCTTTTGAAATAAGATTACCTAATATGGATTTCCGTAAAGTAACGCCTGATTCTATTAATTAAATTATGTTAAATTTAAGTGTTATATTATTTACTTGAATTTGATGAATGTTTCTTTATTCTGTTTACTTAATAGATTTCAATCTGAGTATAATAATCAATTTGAGAATGAATCAACTTCCAACAGATCGCTTAGTATTTGACAAAGGTTATAATGGATCTATCAAATAATAGCGCGTTGCAGTGATTCAATTTCCTGATCTAGCATCAATTCGAATTACCTATTCGAATGGACGTTATTTTGCCTATGTACGAATTCGTGACTTAGTCAAAGTGCCTAGTGGCTAACAGATTGATTGATCAATGAATTCTCAAATCGATCTTAATTGCTTAAATTCAATAACAGTTTGTGATTTTGTAGGTATCTATTACTGATGTAAATACAATGTATTTTCATATTTCCGCTCGACCGCGAACTACAGAGGCTGGAACCTAACGATTCTAGCAAAAGGAAATGTCATTAAGTACTTTTATTTTTAACGACGCAGAAATGCGCATAGTACCTTTATATACATAATATGTAAAGCTAAAGAGTTTGTTTCAAGCTACTGGTCCGATTTCAACAGTTTTTTCAGTGTTATATAGACCATTTATCCTGGAAGGTCATATTTAATTATGAAGTGCCTACGGGACCGGAAGTTATGCAGTTGAAACTAGTGATGAGCGTTGAATGGACGAACTAGTTAATTCGACCGTCGACGTACTGTGAACGTATCGACGGTTCACCGTTATACGGACTAGTCGAATCCGTAGACGCCTCAGAGGGCTAAACTGAAACTCGCAACGCGACGACCGACGACGCGCGACGGCGACGACGCGAGACGAGACGAGAACGTAGTCTGGTGATAGAAATTCATTCGTCCGTTGAAATATCGTGCAAACAAAGAACTCTAAATCTAGTAGAAGGGTGTTGATATTTGTTCGGGTCGAATGTAATTATTGTTGTACTATGTGAAGAAAGGATGCCGAAGGAAAGGTCTATTTAATAAAAATAATGTAGATATATAAAATCAGTTGATGTTCTAAATACGCCAGAATAGTGAATAAAACTTTATAATTAATTCTATTCAGTATTCAGCCAGTATTTGCTTAGGACTAAGCATACGAGAGACTAGTCTAAGTCTACAGACTACGTCGCCGCCGTAGACTTCGTCCGTTCGTCGTTATGTATACCAAGTTAACGCGTAAACTAGTCGACGAATTCAACTAGTTGATCGACTAGTCGATGAATGAAATTGGACGGTCTAGTTTCGTTGACGTCAAATACGTCGACGACCCACCACTAGTTGAAACCGCGCGCAGGATCTAGTATTATAATGTGATCCAGGCTTCATGAGAATGATGTAATGTGGAATCAAATTATTAAGAATTCTAACAGATTGGAAGATGGAGATGTACTGTAATTATCACAATAATTATATCATTTGATTCTGATAAATTAAGTTTCGAAGTAAATTTTTAAAAGAAAAGGAGAACTAAGTATTTTTATGAGAAACAAAGGATAATCCGTACAAAATGGAAACAGTTAATGTACTAACAGAGTTAATTTGTGGATTTCTCTTTAATGTTTCACACAACTCGCGAGGCTTTTTAAAGGAAAACGTTTTTCGTGTCACAAAGAGTTGACTTAGTAGAATTTTTAATGTACCTGACGAAATAAATGCTGTACATTTTTCCTGTTTAAGAGTCTCATTATTTATTGAAATTCTTCGCAGTATTTTCATGAATTTTTGTCGTTTGTTCATATTAAAATAAATGACTGAGTCGTACGTAGGTAAGTAACCATAAAAAAATATACTGGTATGTTTTTTTTCTTTTTTTTTTAATTAAACTCCCGCACTAGGTTAATATAATATGTTAAGGCCGGATTGCTCATGCGTACCCGACCCCCGCCAACGGCGGATCGAAGGAGTGTCCGGGAGGTTTTAGTGGTGTAGGGTCCTCTCCTCGTGGTATGACTTTACCATACCACGCTATGGAGAGGGCGTGTCCCACATATACCACCGCCAGCGCGCGAATACGCTGCAGCGGTGTTGGAAAAGCATCAATGCATCAAAATATATAAAAAAAAGGTTAATATATGTTATTATCTGGAAGGAATAGCCCAGCCATACTCAGAACCACTATCTGTGGATCACACAAATTACTGTCTCGGGTGAGAATTGAACCTAGAACACCAGGTATCGGAAGCAACCACGGTAACCAACTGAGCCAACAATATATATAATATATGAATACAATTGAATTGAATTATACAATTGTTTGCTGAAATTTAATTATTCTTTGGCAATTTTACTTATGACAACTTCATTATCAGCCCTTATAACGTCCACTGCTGAACATAGGCCTCATCAAACACCATCTATAATAATTGATATACGATTATTAAAGATTATGTTATAACAATCTGGACCAACGGCTTAGCGTGCTTTCCAAGGCACGGAGGATAGTACCTCAACCAACCAGACCCCGAAAGAAATTTTAGAATTTACACAAAGATTTCCTGTCCGGCGTGGGGATCGAACCCACGACCACCGAGATTTAAAGCGAGCCAAATACCGTTAAAAAAAACACGTTAAGCCGTTGGTCCCGATCGTTATAACATCATCTATAATAATCGTATATCATGGAACGGGCAGCAGCGTTTCCTTGTGTGGTACAACATAATACTGCGGTCACCGATCCGCCTGCCAAGCGTGGTGACTATGGCAAATACGGGAGGAGGATGATGAAATACCGTTACGCTATGGAGGTTGACAGCTTATTTTTATCAAACATTTACCCATTAAATTACAAGAAGAATCCATATTCCAGTGAAACCAAATTAAAATTGTGGCTATCTGTTCTGGAAACGCCTGCTTGAACGAATAGCAAATATTTTTAACGCGACGTGCTACCTACTTACAGTTCTTCATAACGTTTAGGTAAATAAGTTTACCTGTGTACGTGGCTCAAACATACTTGTTCAAAGTGTAGATTGGTAAATTAACATTTCCCCAAATTTGGTGCTAATGCAAATTTCTTGATTCATGAACAAAATAGCCAAGATTGGTGAAAGCTATGGTACCAACGAGTGAGTTAAATTAACAAATTCCCTTGTTTTTAGCACTGCAAAATGGTGTGAAGTGAACTTACTGTGGCCATTCCATGCGGGTGAAGTCTTCATCTTCAGGCATCCAGGTATAGCGTTTGGGGTCAGGTTGGCTGCATACAGACCTTGGCCGTCTGCGGAAGTATGAGCACTCCAGATCGGCATCATAGGCGCACAGCTCAGGCGGTGCCGGGGTTGGTTGACCAAACCTGAGTCAAATTATTTTTTTAGGTTATTCGTATTGCAGTGAAAAACTAACTAAGTTAATGATTCTAGTCTTAATAAGTATTACTAAGGTTTATTCTATCAGGCTTACAAAATATAAGCCCAAATCAATATAAGTGAAAATGTACGTACTGTCGAATAATGGTGAAGCTTAAATTAGACTTGTAAAAAAATATTTTTTAAGAAAAAAATAAGGTGCAGCCTACAATTAAGAGGTACACTATTAGTTTCGGCTTAAGAAGCAATAAATAAATCATTGTCTTTACCTGGGATACCTCTGTATGGGTGCATAATCGGTGTTGAGATTCTCATCTGAGGGCACACGACGGCGGACGCACACGGATAGAAATGATGCTCTGGAAAAAAAATACAACGTTAGTTATTAAACTCCTTACTTCATACAAAAAAAAATGTTAGGATATATTGGAGTGCAATGTACCTAGTTATGTTACCAACATCAGCAAGTCTACCCGTGTTTAGAGTAAACTAAGCACTTTTGCTAACAGCCTCTCGAAAGCGCCCACGCATTGTCGGTCGCCCCGAACACCCAGATTTGCTGATGTAGTTATGTTATCAATATCAACTAGTCTGCCCGTGTTTAGAGAAGACAAAGCACATTTATCTAAGTCTCTCGGAAGCGCCCACGCGTTGTCGGTCGCCCGGAACACCCAGATTCGCTGATGTTCAGGATTGTTCCCCGTACTCTTGTTTAGAATAAGATTCATTCTGCATTCAGTCGTCACTTGTAATAGACCTAACAATTTTATTAAATCAATTAATTATTTTCTTTTGTATTTTTAAAAACCCTTCCGCGCATTCCCTAAACAAGTCTACCTACTAAACAATAACAATTTCACAAAATTAGACTAACTTTCTATAAACACTGATCTTTATTTAGGGTAACCATAAATATCTAACCCAAAAGATTGTATTAAAAAATAAATATACCGTCTTAAAATTTGCGATATTATTGACTTAAAAAGTGATGGAATCACATTTATCATACACGCTATATTAGGTACCGATAATTAAATACAATAGTCAACTCATAAATTGTGTGAATACCGTACCGATTTTATTGTATTAATATAAGTTCAGCCATAAATTATATCAAATAATCATTAAAATGTCTGAACGTCTGATGGTTTTGAGAGTACGCTAAGTAACTAAGAAACTTTAACCGTAAAGATAAGTAGTCGACCTCAACTATAGTCGTTAGATAAGTTCTGTCCGCCACGTTGTGTAGCAACTTGATAGAATAACACCCGAGAGCGGTCACATGGTACTTATTTTCTGAGTAACAAAATGTGTAACAGTTTATTGTTAAATAATGTGTACGTTGACCTTACGAACTTTGAATTTGGTATGCATTTCTATAAAATCAAGTTAGATGACTAGTACTAGTACGTTATACATTTATGTAAATATTAATTTATATAAAAAGTACCACATCATACATATTATACAAATATGCAAATAACATTTTGTATTGTTAACTATCTGATATTTATGACACTTACAGCGTAAATTGCTTTTAAGGCAAGTGATTAACTATTCATAATAATTAAGATTTAGATTTCATATTTATGATTCATATTGACTTTATAAAAGTTAACATGTTCTAGATGGCGCGTTTTTAGGTAAGTTTTTTTAGGTATATTGTACTTATAATTTTCTTAAAGTTAAAATTAATCAATAGTTGTCGCGTCTGCCAGCTGCTTTAAAACTTGCAATCAAAAGCTGTAAAACTGAATTAGAATTTTTAATAGTAAATGTTTTATGTGTTCTCTATAACAAATCTATACTTATATTAATAATAGAGAAGTGTTTCTATGTGAAGAATGTTTGTTTCTAATTAATAAACTCAAAATTTACAAGGGCAAATTTACAAGTATACTAATATATGGGAAGAGGCCTCCTATATTTTGGTATACTTAACTATAGGTATATATTCAATAATTATAGTATATATATATATATATGTATATTATTAGTATGTACTTTTGATCAGTGTAGGATGGAGTTCGAGACCACTCTTGAACGTAATGTTGAGCTGGAATCTGGGTTAAAAAAGGCACTGTACACCATTGAACAGCTGGAGTGCGCCCAGCAGATGTCAACAGCTGAACATTCGCAATCACTGTTTGATGAGTTGGTAGGCAGCGCTCCTGACTTAGTTTCTCTTCCTCCCATTTCAAATGAGCCGGATGTATTGACAATTGATTTAACCTGTGATGAGTCTCTTATTTCAAATAATCAGGTTGAACAAGCTGGCATGTGTAAAATTTGTAAATTAAAATTAAAAAGTAGTAATAGGGAATATGAATTTATCATTTGTGACCTTCAGTCAGAGATAATACAGTTGAATGCAACTTTAGATAAACTATCTAAAAAGTATGAGGTTGCTCAAAAAGAAATACAGGAGTACTGTGCAGGTATGGATTGCTTAGTGGCTGACCTTAAGGACAATGAACAAAAACTATTGTCCTTAACAAATTATTACAATAGGAATGGAGTTAACAGAACTCCGGTAAGTTCACAGTCAGCAGTTTCCTATAAATTACCATTAGAAAAATATCAAATTAATAAATTTGATAGTAGTCTCAATAATAGTGCTTCTCAACAAACATTTTTAAATAAATCATTATTACTTAAAAATTCTCAAAAATACACTAAAAATAACTCAAAAATAATAATGTTTAGTGATGAACTAGGCAAAAATATGGGTAAATTATTTTTACAAGAATCTGGGAATCTGGTGACTAATTACTGTCTGTATGGTGCCAGTTTTGCACAAATAATGGAAAAAATTATAAAGGGTACCTACCAACCCAACTCATCCTTAATTATTTTAATTGGGAGACTAGGGAAATTAAATAAACATTCTTTTATTAAATATTTTGATTTGCTCAGTAAATTAGATGTAGAAAACATTTGCTTATTTACTTTTCCTTATAGTAAATTGTTGCCCGAGACGGAAAATATTTATAGATATAAGTTAAATAATATGTTACATACAATGACATTGTATAATGACAAATTTAAATTAATAGACATAAATGTATTCAATGATAATCAGTATTATGAATTGACAGACAATAACTATTGTCTTAGTAATTTTTATAAGAGACAGATAGCAAATTCGCTATCATATTGTTTTTATAAATCAGCCAAAATATTGGCTAACGGCACTGCTTCTATTGAGCAGTTAAATTATAATTTGACATTATGTGATGACACCTTGGAAGTTATTCCAAATTCTTTAAATTAGAGTCTAAGACAAAAGAGTATATCTCTGGCAATGTAAATAGTAACATATTGTTATCTAATGGTAATGTAATATCCCCATCAATTGTAACTTCTTTTAATTGTAAAAATAATAATTGTATCAACCTGGTGCATCAAAACATACAGGGGATGTTAGGTAAAGAGTTAGAATTGGAACTGTTTTTGAACTGTCGCAATATAGATATTTTATGTATTACTGAGTCATGGCTAAAAAGCCACCAGGTCATTTTCAGTTCCAATAATCATCAGGTTGCTAGCTCATTCTGCAGAGTTCGTATGATACGAGGTGGCTCCTTAATCATTGTAAAGAAATGTTTAAAATTTAAAGAAAGAACTGACATTGTGAGCCTCTCTGTTGAAAGGGTTTTAGAAATAGCATGTATTGAATTGGAGCAACTGCATGTTTTGAGTGTGTACAGACCTCCATCTGCGCCTTATGAAGCTTCTATTAAAATAATGGAGGATGCCCTGTTCAAATTAGCGAATAGTCATAAAACAATTGTTGTTTGTGGAGACTTTAATATAAATATTTTGGAAAAGAATACATTAACCTGTAACTTCTTAAATTTGTTTAAATCTTTTAATTTGATTAATTTATTTATTGAGCCTACGAGGATTACTGCCTCTAGTGCTACTTGTATAGATAATATATTCACTAACTTAAAACCTATACATAAATTTGTAATTAATATGTTACAGTCGGACCATTGTGGACAGTTAGTATCTTTTCCCAAGAAACCCAATAAAATCCAAAGTAAAAAAATAAGTTTTGTACCCATTAGTGAAAGCCGTCTAGAGGCATTTCATTTTAACTTGTCATATAAATTATCAGGTTTGCCAATTCACAATAACCCAAATCAGCTGTATAATTTATTTTTTAACATGGTTATTGCTGAATATAATACAATATTTACACCCAAAACTAAGTTAATCTGTAAGGGTAAGTTAAGTTTCAGTGAATGGGCAACACCTGGTATTTACAAAAGTCGTAATAAATTATATGAACTGTATTATGAGAAGACTTTTAATAAGAGTACGATTTTTAAGAATAAGGTAACTAGATATTCCAAAGTATTTAAAGAAGCCTGTTCTACTGCCAAATCAATGTATATAAATAATAAAATTAAAAACTCATCTAATAAAATAAAAGAAATATGGAATATTATTAATAATGAAACAGGTAGAGCTATACATTGTAATAGAGATTTTAATTTAAAAATAAAAAATGATAATATTTCGGCAGATATGGAAGTTGCAACTGAGTTTGAGAATTTCTTCACTAACATACCTCTAATAACAACTAAAACTCTAAATTCATCTTCAATATCTGCTGAGGCGCTATTAAAAGAAAGTGTTTCTGCATGCGTTACCGATTTTAGTTTTAATTTAATAGACTATAAAGATGTAGTTAATGCTTTCAATACCATAGAGAAGAAAAAAACTAAAGACCTATGGGGTCATTCTGTTAAATTTGTATCTAATATTATTGAAATAATAGCGCCTTACCTAGCATACATATTTAATAGTTGTGTTGATTGTGGTGTATTTCCTGACTTGATGAAGCATAGTAAGGTTATACCATTATTTAAATCCGGTGATAGCACTGATCCCTCGAATTTCCGACCTGTTTCTATATTGCCCACTCTGAGCAAAATTTTTGAAAAATTAATTCTTAGCCAGTTGCTCAGACATTTTAATAAATTTAACTTATTACACAAAAAACAGTTTGGGTTTACGAGGGGTTGCTCAACCATAGATGCGGGAACTGAATTGTTAAAAACGATATTCGCGGCCTGGGAAGATTCGCAGGAATCCTTAGGTATTTTCTGTGATCTGTCAAAGGCATTTGATTGCGTTCACCATGACACTCTTGTCAGGAAATTACACCGGTATGGCATTAGGAACCAGGCTCTCAATCTTCTGATTTCTTACATGGGCAATAGAATTCAGAAGGTTGATATAAACGGCAAAATATCACCAGGCTCTGTTGTATCCATGGGCGTCCCGCAAGGCTCAATCCTGGGACCGTTTTTGTTTTTGGTGTATATAAACGACTTACCTTACTATGTAGGAAATAATCATGAGATAGTATTGTTTGCTGACGATACATCCTTGACATTTAAAATAAGTAGACAGCTACGCAGCTATGACGAAGTAAACAATGCAATCTCGAAGGTAGTCCATTGGTTTAATGTTAATAATCTACTTTTAAATGAAAACAAAACCAAAGTTATTAAATTTTCTACACCTAATGTGAAACAAATTGATACGAATGTGCAAATAAATGGTATTCGGTTGGAGCCAGTGGAGTCAACTGTCTTTTTGGGAATAACTATTGACTCCAAATTGCAATGGGGCCCACATATTGAGAAACTATCAGGAAAACTTAGCTCTGCGGCCTATGCTGTTAAAACTATGAGACGACTCACTGATTTGGATACTGCTAGAATGGTTTACTTTAGTTATTTTCATAGCGTAATGTCTTATGGAATTCTTCTGTGGGGAAACTGTGCGGACATTGACACCATTTTTGTACTACAGAAACGAGCTGTAAGGTCTATATATAAACTTGGTCCGCGGGTTTCCCTACGGGAGAAATTCAAAGAGACTAATATTCTTACAGTCGCATCACAATATGTCTATGAAAACCTTTTATATGTTCATAAGAATATAGATAGTTTTAAGAAAAAAAGCGACACTCATAATGTTAATACTAGATCTAAGCATAATCTCGTTTTACATGCTACACGTCTCCACAAAATTAGCAATTCTTTTATGGGGCAATGTATACGCTTCTACAACAAACTTCCTAATAATGTTAGAGATCTTTCAACAAACAAGTTTAAACGATATGTCAAAGATAAATTATGTAAAAAGGCTTATTATAAAATTTCTGATTATGTTAATGACAAAACTGCTTGGGAGTGAGTTGCTCTGAAACAATACTGCTTTATTAATCATTGTAAAATATAATTTATTTAAAAAAAAGGATTCCTCTGAGTTTCTTGCCAGTTCTTCTCAGAGTTGCCACGTCCAGAACTGGTGGTAGTAAAAGAATGGGACGCATCATAAGAACATGATTTAAAATATTTTAAATGTGTCTATTTGAATAAAGAATTTTTGACTTTGACTTTGACTTAATGATCTTACAAAAGCTGAAAGGGATAAATATTATAAAATTGTCTAACCTTAAAAGCTTGTAAAAAGAGATCGTAATTACCTCTTTTTACAAGCTTTATATTCAGTACCTATATTTAATTAATATTTAGTTATTAGCTTTCCGCACCCGGGTAACTTGCGTTTCCATAAGAAATAAATATAGTCTACTACTACTAGCTGCGCCCCGTGGTTTTTTTTTGTAGCATTATGTTAATCGAGCTTATTACCTATCGCCGTGCTAAGTTTCAGTCAAACCCATTCAGTAGTTTTTACGTGAAAGAGTAACAAACATCCATCCATCCATCTATCTATACTCATAAACTTTCGCGTTTATAATTTTAGTAAGGATGTTACTTGTGGATAAATTAGCTTTCTAATGGTGAAAGCCTTTTTCGAATCCGACAAGTACCTATTTACAGAGATCAGCGGATTCCAGCAAACACAAAAAATAACTCTTCAGATGTATGGATGTATATTCTAGATAAATAGATATTCTATAAAGATTTATATTCTATGGAAAGTTATAGCACGTTGTTTTATTACCACTTAATCAACTTGATTAGTTTGGATCAAGATTCGTTTGACTACTTTCCTATCATCTCTATATAATGAAAATATAAAGATATACATCTCAATAAAACTGTTTGTGCAAATCCAGTACAAATACGTCATCTCATGAATAAAATAACACTAAACCTTGATTCGTACAGGATTTCAGTCGTTTAATTGACCAGAAAGATGAACATTGTTTAACTAAACAAGAAAAAGTGAATCTGCTAAAGAAAGTGTAAGTATTTCTTGTACCTAATAACAAAGAAATATTTTTCCTAAATGGTTATGTTAAATGAGGAACGAATCGTGGAGATTGAATATTTTCTTTTCACTGGTTTCATTTATTACCAACATTTCAGGGCAATGTTTATATGAATTCCAGAAAAGGAGGTTTTTTTTCGTCGGGTATAGTTTTCTTTGTAATATGTAATTCTAATTTATCTGTTTGCATTTTTATTAATCAATTTTATAAGAGAATAGTTTCGCTTTAGCTTTCACCCGCGTGCATCCCGTTCCCGCGGGAACTTCATAATTAAATATAGCCTTAATCTTTCTCCTCCTTCTAATCGGTCCAGAAGTTCCTGAGATGAGCGCGTTCAAGCAAACAAAGAAACTCCTTAGCTTTATAAATTAGTATAAGATTTTTATATTTTCTACACACTGCAAAGCAGTTTTTAACGTTTGGTCTGAAAAATTTCGAAAACGTTTTCATGCTACGCCCACGAATAAATTAAGCATCCCATTTTAATTATATGTGTTAATTTAATTATACTTAAACCTATGTGTTCAGGTGTAAGGCAAAAACATGGGTTAATAATATTACAGGCCTGCGTGGCCTCCTCTTGATCCCAATACGATTATAAGGGTACAAAATAATAAAATGCTCTATTTATTGACTTGGTTCTTCACACTGTTCACTCAAGTAAGTAACTCGTTTATCGGACATATTTAACCTGAACATACAACGTAGCAAACAATTTTAAAGTCTAATAATTTAAAGAATATATAAATATGAAGAGTTTCATTTCCAGAAGTGCAATGCATAGGTGTTATATTTACGTTTAAAATGACTTTCGTTCACTGTACAGTAAACAGTTAGATATCTATACTTATATTATAAAGAGGAAATATTTGATTGTTTGTTTGTATTGAATAGGCTTCGTAACAACTCGACCGATTAGAAAGATGCTTTCACTGTTGGGAAGCTACACTATCCCCGGATGACATAGGTTATATGTAATTATGAAGAACCCACGGGAACGGGAGTGAAACCGCGCGCGGGAAGCTAGTACAATATAAAATACAACACCCAATTTTAAACTAGGATAACCCTTTTAATGAAAAACGTAACGTAATTTAACTAAACAACTATTATGCCAACTACTAAGAAACAGCTGAACGCAACGTTCAACACTTTAAGTAGAATACGTTTGTTTAGCTTCAACCAGCTAAAAATAAGGTCAAAAAACCGTAATGTTAGTAGGTATCTTCTAAACGCTTAGAGCAGATGGGCCGAAGCAAAAATGTCCCCGTACACGAGGCGGATTATCTATAAGGCAAACTAGGCACGTGCCTAATAGGGACGTGAAGGTACAAATGGGCGCGCGGGCGTTATATATGCTGGAACAGCATCTGTAGTTGAGGCTACTACTGTCTGCAGTCTGAATAAAGAAATCCAAACCAGCTCCAAATTACAGTTACCTCTACCACACATGTTGTAACTCCAACAGTTATCAAATTTTTACTAGTTACGAGTTATTTATAAAATAGGGGCGCCGATGAGATGCTTGCCTAGGGCGCTCTCAACGATTAATCCACCTCTGCCCTGTACTTTAATAAAAAATAAATATTTCCTTTATTTCGGAGTTTTGTGGCCATGACAGAAAGTTTAAAATACCAACTTTAACTTGCATAAAATGTTAATAAGACAAGTTTGCTTATATTTTATGCATGAAGGGTTTTCAGCTGAACTGCTCAGATGGGAATCACTGAAACAACATTCGGAAACAAAATTATTAAGGTTCTCAGAAAAATTGTATATTAAAAATATTGAAGTATATCTAAACATAGTATATATCGGCGCAACCACATAAAATAAGCATAGCAACAACACTTCATTAATGATAAACACATAAATACAATTACTCGTCTCATCAAAATAAATAAATTGTGAATCAATGCATGATTTGATAGAAACACAAATATGTTCATAAAATACTAGACTAATAAATAAGTATTCAGGATCAAATTATGATTTGTAAATCGTTGAAATATTTGTAGAAATAATTATCTGTTCACATAGTTTGAAAATTATCAAACTAAATTGTTTACTGTTTGTGAGCCGCTCGTTTAGTATAAATACGGCCGGCGGACCGATTGCAATTCAACGCCCTTGTAGTCAAGATCTCCTCCGCGTTGGCCTCAAATGCGGAGGAGTCCTGGCTCGACTACATTGAGCGCGCTGGTGAGGACTGGTCGGGCATCCACCGCCTGTGCCGCCAAGTCTCCGGGAAGCAAGCTCCGATTAGGCCCCTCCAGGCCGGTGACGGAACCCCACGTTACCGTGCGGAGGACCGAGCGGAGCTCTTCGCCGACTTCCTGGAGACTCAGTTCCAGCCAAACCCTGCCCACAACGTGCAGCACGCAGCAGACGTCGAGAGGAAACTCGAAGAGTACTTCGAGCGACCGATAGCCCCAACAGAAGATCCCATCGTGGTCTCCCCTGGCCAAGTCCAGCGGATGATCCGTCGCACGCCACTGCGGAAAGCCCCCGGTCCAGACCGGGTGCCCAATGAGGCCTTACGGCATTTGCCTCCGCGCGCCGTGACATCAATGGCGCGCCTCTTCAATGGCATCCTCCGGACCGGACACTTTCCTTCCGCATGGCGACTCGGACGGGTCATCATGCTACCAAAGCAGGGGAAGAACATTCTCCTGCCGGGAAGCTATCGGCCCATCACCCTCCTCTCAACGACCTCGAAGCTCTTCGAGAAGCTGCTGCTGCTGCACATGATACCACATCTCCAGCCACGCGACGAACAGTTCGGTTTCCGAGCCGAACACTCCACGACCCTCCAGGTCGCGAGGGTACTGCATGACATCGCCGTTGCTCGCAACAAGCGCGAGCGGGCGGTTGCAGTACTCCTCGACATGGAGAAGGCGTTCGATCGCGTATGGCACGCCGGCCTGCTGTACAAGCTGTCCACATCCACTATTCCCCGTCGAATAGTTAGGATCGTGGGCACCTTTCTGCAGGACAGACGTTTTCAAGTGGCGGTTGAAGACGCCCTGTCCTCGGAGCGGCCTATCCAAGCAGGCGTGCCCCAGGGAAGCTGCCTCTCTCCGGTGTGCTACTTAAAGTACACCGATGACATCCCCGTCACCGCAGGCGTGAAGCTCGCGCTCTACGCCGATGATGCCGCCTACATCACAACATCGATGTCGGGCAGGCATGCGGTGACGAAGATGCAGCGTGCACTGGATGCCCTTCCCTGCTGGCTGGAGGAGTGGAGACTCAAGGTCAACGTGGCGAAGACTCAGGCGCTCTCCGTGGGAAGCATGGGACTTCCGCGGCTCAAGCTCATGGGGGAGGAAATCGAATGGTCCGCGAAGGTGAAATACCTCGGCGTGACCATCGACAGAAACCTCTCCATGAAGCCCCATGTGGACTCCGTCGTCGTCCAGACGCGCGCGGCGCGCAAACTCTTGCGCCCTGTGCTGTCGTCCCGACTACCGCTCCGCGCGAAACTCGGCGTCTACAAGGCGTACCTGCGTTCGCGCCTCACATACGCTGCCCCGGCCTGGTTCGCACTCGTTTCGGAGTCGAATCGCCGCCGGCTGCGCGCGCAGCAATCACTCGCGCTGCGCACGATTGTAGACGCCCCCCGTTACGTGCGGAACCATACCATCTCCCGGGACCTGCGCATGGAGAGCCTGGACGACTTCGTCAGACGCCTGAGCTCAACCATGTTCGAGCGAACCGACAGATCGCGGGCCCGCCATCTGCGGGAACTCGCGCCTTATCATCGTCGGCCGCCGGACAGGTTCGCCCTGCCACGTGACCTTGACTCCGTGGTACCATCAGCAGAGACACCGCCGCCCCCTCCCCCGCCGGCTGACGGGCGCTCCCCGGGAGATCCCTCCCGGGTGAGCTCGACCTCGCCGAGCACAGAGGGTGCGGCCCCCCACCGGACGTGACCCTGAGCAACGCTGGCACGCCGGTCGCCCTAACGGTGTACCGTAGGGGCTAGACTGTGCGAGCCGCGACGCTCCCACCTGATCAGAAGACCAACTGGGCCCCCCAAGGGCCCCCACCCAAGGACCCACCTGTTTTTACAGGTGGCGACAGAAAACCACTGAAGAGGTCCAACGACCTGAGCAGTCACCCCGGGACTCGGAAGAGTCCACGCGGAAGACTAACGTTCGTTTTGCAATTCAGTCTCGCTCGAGCTGCCGGACTGTACGGAGCTCCTCAATTTACTGGAATAAAACTTGAAAACCATATTATGGAGTTTTGCTGTTACTATGGATCAACAACCCTCGATAGAGAACCAACCTGATGAATGTGACGTCAGCAATGATGACGTCACACCTTATTAAAAACAACGATGCTCGTCCTTCCTCGTCATCAGAAGTGGGACTCGAAGTGATCCTTGGAACTGCTTCATCACGACCTGTTGCGACTCAACCTTGGCTTCAAGCAATGGGGTCTACGCAACAGGGGCAACAGCCGATGATCAATGTACCTATGCCGAATACGTCCATGGGTGGGGTGCCACCTTAATTCTTCATGCACATGATGCAAATGAATCAGCAAATGTTCGAGCGTTTATGCAAGAGTTGTGGGAAGAGGGCGAACACGAAAAGACGCTCATGATCAAAAAAAAAAATGCACCTCTCTAACATCCGAGGTCTGCACTCCGATCTCATACCGGTCCATCACCACCATGAGACCGAAAAACCACATCTGCTGTTCCTCATGGAGACGCAAATCAGATGTCCGGCTGACGCAGCATGCTTGCGCCGCCCGGGGTACACCCTGGAGCACAGTTTTAAGCCACGTGCTGGCGCCTGCGTGTGTGCTCGCGATGACATCTGCTGTCGGCGTCTCCGTAACATTGAGGATTCCAGTTTCTCTGTATTGTGGGTTCTGGTGGACACTGGCTTGGAGCAGATACTCTATGCTGGTGTCTATCGGTCGCACACCGACAACATGGGGACAACCAGGTTGTTTCACTATCTTTCAGACTCTGCTGAACTGGCTCAGCTCAGGTGCCCATCGGCGCAGCTGGTTGTTCTGGGGGACTTCAATGCCCACTACCAGGAGTGGCTGTGCCCATGCCGGAGCACCGGCCATGCTGGGGGATTGGCGTGTGCATTCGCACTGACGCTTGGTCTCTCCCAACTGGTGACTGGACTGACACGGGTGCCCGACATTGATGACCATGCGGCCGGTTGCTTGGACCTTCTGCTGACAACTGATCCAGACCCATGTCAAGTTTCCTCACCGTTGGGTGGCTCCGACCACTGTCTGGTGAAATCTGTGTCTGTCTGCTCGCCACCCGATCCCGATCTCAAGGGGACTAGGCGAGTATGGCGATACAAGTCAGCAGATTGGGATGGGATGCGGTATTTCTTCGCGTCTTACCCTTGGCTGCGCTTATGCTTCTCTTCAGACGACCCAACTTGCTGCGCGGAGGCTGTTTCTGGGGTGATATGCCAGACTATGGAATATTTCGTTCCATTTTCTGATGTCTCACTCCGAGACAAGGCCCGTTTATGGTTCGGCGCTGAGTATGATAGTACTGAAGCACATAAGCACTCTGCTTGCCGAGCGTGGGCGGATGCTCGAGCCCGCAAAGCGCGAAATGTTCGGGGGCTGAAGAGAGCCTTCAATGGTGCTGCCAAGTCTTGCAAACGTGCGCTACGCAGGGCCCGCTTTGACCATATTGGCCGCATTGGAGCCACACTAGCATCTTACCCATCTGGGAGTAAAGCTTTTTGGTTTCTTGCCAAATCGGTCAAAGCCTATTTCTGTCGGTCCTCTTTTCCGCCACTGCAAGAGCCGAACGGTTCATTAGCTCCCACCGCCAAGGAGAACGCAGACTTATTTGCATCTCTATTTTCTAAGAATTCACAACTAGATGCTGCTGGTAAAATTCCACCCAGGTTACCTCATTGGACTTCCACATTCGGCAAAAAGTGGTACTTAAAAAATTCTTTGCACTCTGGATGTGAATAAGGCTGGTGGTCCTGACGGCATTCCTCTCCAGGGTGGGGCGGTACTTCACATCTTTCTATCTATCTTCAGATATTAGCTGGATGCTCTGGATGCATTGGGGCGTCGAGCGAAGAGTCATAGGCAATGGCTCACTTGTGGAGGCAAGTCTTCGGAGCCTCGAGTGGCCTGCCTATCGGTTTTTTATCGGTTACATTTCAGGGAGTGTGCGGAGGTTCTACATAACCTGATGCCCCCTTCACCCTTCCATCACCGGACGACTGGGTGCGGCGAGCGGTTTCACCCTTTTGTTGTTGACATTCCTTCGATACGCACGAGGCGATTTGCTTCCTCTTTCGTGGTGCGGACGGCTGAGGAGTGGAGTTCTCCTGCCGGGGTCAGTTTTTCCGGAGCGCTATGTTCTGGAGGTAAGCCTAAATTTAAACTTCGTCGTGCATCACAACCTGGTGATCAGGTAACCGTATCGGCAGAAGATGAGCCACTACCATCACCTGAAATAGAAATAGAGCCCCGTACCAAGCACATCAAGTGACGGGTTGCCTCAGCAAAAACTACGAGATCAAAGTGAAGAAGATTCATTGCCACAATAAACTGTGAGTTGAACATATTTACAAAATATTACCTTGAATTTAACTCTTTTAGAACCTGTGTATAAACACCTTCAACCTAGTTCCATACTCCCAGTAGAGCCTCTGTGTACCACGGCGAACAGGACCGCCCAGAGCACAGCATCATTCCATCCCCTACGAGAATCTCCGAGAACCCTACGAGAACCTCCGAGAACCCTACGAGAACCTCCGAGAACCCTACGAGAACCTCCGAGAACTCTACGAGAACCTCCGAGAACTCTTCGAGAACTTCCAACACCTTACACACCTTATTAGCATTGATATTCCTAGACTAACATAGAAATGCATGTTTTTGCATAACAACAACAAGTTGCTCACAGATACCCAACTCAGAGAAAGTTATTTCTAGTATTGCAGATTTCGCGAAGAACCCTACGAGAACCTCCGAGAACCCTACGAGAACCTCCGAGAACTCTACGAGAACCTCCGAGAACTCGTCGAGAACTTCCAACACCTTATTAGCATTGATATTCCTAGACTTACACAGAAATTACTATCTGTAATAATAAAAATAATACTCCCAAATATTTATTCAGTTCTGTCTTTAAATAAATTATTTAATCTGTTTTTTAATGAAAACGTAAATAAAATTCGTATAAAGACAACCGATTGGTAAATTGTGAATACCAACTAAATAATAAAAGTAACTGGACCAAAACTTCTTGGACATGCCTATCTGAGTATGTTTCGCCGGATCGTCTCGATGAGGCCGCGTTGAAATCGGCAGTAGAATAACTCCACTGAGTTTGTTTCGCCGGATCTTCTCAGTTGGGGCGTATTGGATCCGGTGGTAGCACTAAAGCGCGTTCGTTGAGATACTTATGGTCCGTCTAAATAATAACATACTCAAAGGACAGAACTTAGATTTAATCATAGATGCAAAATAATAAAATAAAATAAATAAAATTGTACAATTACGCGACGAGAATCAACGAGGCTGGTGCAGAGCGCGCACCGCCTGTCAGAATGGCCGTATCGGCGCAACCACATAAAATAAGCATAGCAACAACACTTCATTAATGATAAACACATAAATACAATTACTCGTCTCATCAAAATAAATAAATTGTGAATCAATGCATGATTTGATAGAAACACAAATATGTTCATAAAATACTAGACTAATAAATAAGTAGTCAGGATCAAATTATGATTTGTAAATCGTTGAAATATTTGTAGAAATAATTATCTGTTCACATAGTTTGAAAATTATCAAACTAAATTGTTTACTGTTTGTGAGCCGCTCGTTTAGTATAAATACGGCCGGCGGACCGATTGCAATTCAGTCTCGCTCGAGCTGCCGGACTGTACGGAGCTCCTCAATTTACTGGAATAAAACTTGAAAACCATATTATGGAGTTTTGCTGTTACTATGGATCAACAACCCTCGATAGAGAACCAACCTGATGAATGTGACGTCCGCAATGATGACGTCACACCTTATTAAAAACAACGATGCTCGTCCTTCCTCGTCATATATAATTATTATTATAAGATCTCAAACATACATTAATTACTTGTTTGGAATATACGTGTACACCACACGACATTTCTGGAAATTCACGAGCAAATTTTCTTGTATTTTCTAGCATTTACTTGTCCAATTACGTACAAATTTGTCTTTTAATAATTTATGATATTTTCCTAAATAAATAATTATGATAGATATTGATTTTGATAAATTTTGCCGTCCAATTTAACAGAAAGCTGTCTCACAAATGAGGCTGACTTTTTAAAATGTTCCCTAATTATAATACCAACATATTAGCTTTAAAAAGCGTACATTTGAAACAGTTACTTTCTATTTCATAAATTCACTTATGTCTTAAGGTTGATTTTTGAATAAGTGTCTCAAATTCAAGATCCTACCAGATGTTGCCTAAAATGAAATCTAGATTGGACGGGTTTGGATCATCAGAATTTGATTACAGAAAAGGGTCGCATATGATTAGCAACCTAAACGTTTTACTGTCTTTTACGAAATATAACTTAGGTAAACTATACGGGACTAAAATACATCTATTAATTCAGTCACTACGTGTTTGCATAGTTGTTAATTTAATATGAAGGAAAGGTTTGTATTTTTGTTAAATGTGAATAGACTCCATAACTTCGGGATATGTGCTATATTTTATCATGAGATTCTCAAGATTATGTAAGCTACGTAGTGAAACCAATATTTTTAATTTTTATTATCAAATTTATAAAAACTGAAATCTGTCGAAATAACAGCTTTTTTCACGCTTCTAGATGCCCCACAACTATTTTTTTTACAGTAAATAGAATAAAATACGTGTAACAACAACTTTATTATTATTGATATTGTGAAAGTACTTAGTGATTCAGCAGAATAAAGCAATTTGGAATAAATTATTATAAAGTTAGGCAAGTGGTTTTAAAATTTAAATTGTATCACCGCCGGGTATTAATGCTAGTCCTCTAAAATATAAACGCACAATTTTAAAGCAGCAGCATGAAATCCTCCAAAATAACAGTGATAAAATAAATTCACATTATCACAATGACAACGAATGCTCTGTTTGCATTTCCACCAATAACTTGACTGCAATGCATCCATATATCACTTCCGACCCATATTGCCGCAAATCGGGAGTTGCTGAAAGGGCACTATTCACATGTGTTGGCTCAAAATCCATTGAGTATATATAGGGTGACTGGTAATTAGCGACCGATACCTAAACACAATGGCATGATTGTGCTCATGATAACAAAAAACTTTTACTATGGCACCAAACCTGAAATCGCGAAAAAAAAATTAGCTGCTCCCTACCATGTTGACGAGTTATGTGAACATGAATGTATGGAACAGCTGATTTTTTTTTCGCGATTTCAGGGTTCTTGCCATAGTAAAAGTTGTTTGTTATCATGAGCCCAATCATGTGTTTAGGTAACGGTCACTAATTACCAGTCACCCTATATACTGTACCGTTTTACAAGATATGGTTGATGATTAATCAAGTGTATGTGAAGATTAATACATTTAGGGATAAGATAATGTTTTAAACTCAAAGAAAACAAATAAGAGGATTTTTTTGGAAAAAAAACTGTCATTAACTAATTTTGTCAGATTTTGTTTAATCCGTTATTGATGAGTTTTATCTGAGAATAAAAATAAAAAAAGTATTGTCCATATTTTAAGTCTCTCTTTTACATAAGTTGTTGTTATTTATAAGGCAAAAACGCAAAATCTTTCTCAAGTCATACATTTTAAATACTTAGTTTACACATTAAACGTAGATTATAGTAGGTAAACTGCTCTTCACATAAAAAAAAATAATACGTATAGTTTTACGAATTACAAAAGAAATATCCAATTTCAGTATAAAAGGATTTCAGTTAATTTATTTAAGTAAATAGTGGTATGATTTTGAATTGCCTGTATGCCATGATGTTGGTAGGTAGATATTTGGTACGTATAGGAATACTATTATCTGGTAGTACTAAAAGAAAAAAATAAGTTTTCTATGCTAAAAAATAAAATATTTCATTTTTGACTTTATCACAGTGTTACGAGTTAGGTGCTGGTTTAAATTTTTAATAGTTTCGGTTTTTATAATCTCAAACTCATAAAGATGTCCACATACCTTGTAAAACTTTATTTTTTTACTTGATTTATTATCCCTGTTGAGCAGAAACATGACACTTGTCTTCTCATATCATAAGTGTTTGGATTTGGATACTTAATGATAATACAAATACCTAGTGTAGATATATGTCATGTATTAGGAAAATCTTTACTTAGGTGCAAGCGATTATATGGATAGAAAATAAAAGTTGAAGCATAGAAGGACTGCGTTCCAAATTCAAAAAGCGCGGGAATTAGAATATATTTTTTGAACTTTCGTTACAATGACGATGTGCTGCCATGATCTGTTTGGTATACGACAATGTAGTTTTTACTTTTTGTTTCAAATCGCGAATATAAGTTGACTGTCTAAGTTGCTTTATATTCATTATATTTTTTAACTATTTGAACAAAGAACTAACATTTATAACGAATGTGCGGGCTATGAAATGATAAATATATTTCATTTATTTATTTTCTCTATACTGCACTAGACTATTCATCGACTTTGGGGCGTCGCGTCTCTACACTTGGTATAAAATTTTATAATTCTGGACATTATGGATAATAATATGTACCCGTTTGGAGAACCCTAAAAAAACTGTTTGACATTACGAATAGCGGAAAATTCATGTGGCTTTACGGTTATAAAACTATCGTAATATACTGATAACCGTAAGTAGGTACGACTTTTCTCAGTTTGTTGTAGTTTTAACGTTTTTTGTAAAACACCTCAACTAGGAATCAAGATAAGTAGGTATATTTAGTAGTATAAGTGTTAGACGCCTAGAACAGGTGAAAAAAAGGTTGAGAAAATGTAAACCTGAACGTAAATAATATGGTCCATGGTGGAAATTGATGCCACCTTCAAGCCTGCAGGGTATACTGCCCACAATATGCGCATGGTCCAGGATTACATCACTGTGATAAACGATCGTTCCGGCAGCCGGAAGCTACATGAATAATTCGATGGATACTCGTGTTTTAGTGACGTAGATTTACTGATCATGTCAACTAGACAATAATTCGTAGTTGCCGTACTTAGTGTTACATAGGTATTAATTGTTGATGACAACCAAAATAATTGTAACGCCATTACCGAAGATTCTACGGTATTATTATAACCACAGCCGACCCGCATTTACAGAAATTACTGAAAAGTGTTTATCTCAATACATAAATTAATGAGAAATAACTTTATTGCTTTTGTAAATACCAATTGTTAACAATTATTAAAAAGCACGGTATATATTAATCCTTATTAATATTAAAAACGTGAAAGTTTGTGATTATGTGTCGATGGATGGATGTTTGTTACTTCTTTAAGCAAAAACTACTGAATGGATTTTTATAAAACATTACAATGATGTAGCTTACAGAATAACACATGCTATAATTTATACTTCTTTCATTGTGTTTTGTGATAGAAGAAATATCGTTTATTTTGTTTAGTGGATCAAATTATAGATATAGATTAAATTTTGTTTTTAGGTACTGCTAAGTACAGAAAAACACAATTTCGAATTTATACTGGTTTAAATTATAATGTTAGATGAGTGTATATTCATGCACACCTATTTTTATACGAGGAACTATAATGGAAAGTTTTATGAATCACTAAATAAATAAATCAAGGGTGGTGTCCCTTAGTAATATTAATTTCAAAGTAGCATAGTAGTAGCGTATTACCTATTGGTTCGTGAACATGGACTCTCGATGTGATATTGGGAGAGGCATCCGAGAAATCTGTCCTTCTTGGACTTCTCCAGCTCCAGCAGATCCAATTGTTTGTTGTTGATGCAGTATTGCTCTCGGAACTCCTGCGAAAGAAAAACAACACATTAAAAATGGTGTGTTAATCAGTGTACTTAAAAACAGCCCGCATGATATCAACTTCTGAACATGAGCGCCCCCCGATGGGGCTTTTTCTAGAATCACCACTCGTGGCAGGCACGAAAGTACCACAGTATTATATTAACAAGCATAGAAACGCAGCTGTCCGTTTCCCGAAAATACAAGTGTTATAGGTAGATGATGCTATAAAAATTGACACCATCGGCTTAACGTATTTCTCGAGGTATGAAGGGTAGTTCTTCTACCAACCAGGCCTAGAAATAAATCTTAAGAGTTTACACGAACATATCCCGCGACCTTCAAGACTAATACCACTATACTTGAACACTAGTTTTTATTTGAATAATTTGAATTTCCAAAAAAGGGAATAAGTTGCCAAGAATTACGTCGTCTATATTTTATTTAAAGATTACTTTGGAATGTAGAACTACGAAAGTAACCATGAGTCAAGAAAAAAAAAATTAGGTACCTACCAGATTCCCGCACGTGGTTATACTTGCGTAACTCATAGAGAGTTACGCAAGTATAAAAATCCGTTTAAAAGGAAACAAACTCTTCAGCTTTATAATATGTACTGGCTTCCCGCACACGGAACTTAAACTCACTTCACAATCAAATATAGCCTCTCCATAAATGGGCTAACTAACACTGAATATTTTTTTATCGGGCCACTATTTCCTGGGTTTAGCTCTTTCATGCAAACAAACAGACAAAGTCTTAAGCTGTATACCAATATTAGTATAATATTAATATATATTTACTAAAAATAAGGATAAAACATTAATTAAAAAAAGAAATCACAAATTTCGTCCTAATATCACACGGTTGGTGTAACGACGGTGAAATTGTAGCCCGATACGGCAACCAAAAAATCCGCGCTCTAATCAAGGTAATTGAAATACATTGGAAGGCGGGTTTAGACGAACAAGAATCTCCAGTCGGGTCGTAAAAATGTTAACGCAAGCTCATAGTTTTTGACGGTACTCACAAAACAAGATATCAAGTAATTTCCCGAGGGGGCACGGAAAGGCTGTCGATATATTACTGTGTAAGGGTAAGCCTTATCAAGACTATACGATTTCCATCAAAATTAATTTGCTTGGATGTTTTTTTTGTAGACTATGTTTAATAATTATCTGCGTTGTCTGCGGTTTCCTTTCGTATAGTAATATGATTGTTCCTATGAACCGCAGTGATCTATACTAATAAGGTGGGTGGACCATGAAAGGCCATGCTCCTTTGAAAGCCAACTATTAAAAAATCATAGTTATTGTCATGTGATGACAAATTCCTACCACACACAGTAAGATACATAAAACTTAAGGACACAGACGCGGTGGCAAGTCGCTAGCGTCACTATTTTGTTAGTGAGGTCCCTCGCTTTGTATACTTTAATGGTCGATGTTGAAATTGTAATTCACGCGCACAGCAAAAGCTAAGTTTTTAAGTAATAACCTATTAAATACTTTACTATTTTTTAGTGTAAATTGTCATATAAAGATTTGTTATGGTACTAAAGAAAATAAAAACAATTTTGCTTCGATTCCAGATAAAATATCGGTGGTGTTCCTATAAAAGCCGGTGGTTCATTATAAAACAAAAAAAATGATGATGGATAGCCTTGGTAGGGTACATGGACCTTACTAGGAATATTTACAAATCATGAAAATATGAACACTTCGTTTTTAGTTACAAATACGTATGGAGGATGTTCATACAATGGTTATCTATATAATATTATAATTATTTATGAGGGTTATTTAACTTTTTAACTCAGACTGAATTAAAAACAAATAAACTCTATTGAAATATTATTTGACCTTCGAAGAAACATTTTGGTCTTACAAAGAACAATCCCATAAGAAGGCTATTTTTTTTTATAAAGTTCATTCTAAAATACGTTGGATAATTATTTGTTATCGGCATAGTACTCATTGCTATATTTTTTAAATTATTTTCATTAATATATTCTTAGTTAAATACCATTGTGTCCAAGGAATGGTCGTTGATTTTTTAAAGAAGATTATAATATGTTAAGCATTTTATATTTAGTTTAAATGGAAGAGCTTTCATGCAGTTTTAGTAAAAGGGGATTTTTTAATCTTTACAGCTCTAGTTTTAAGTAGAATGACTAATTTATATTATTGGCCTGGAAGAGCTTTTTAAAAGTGAAGTTTAATAAATAGTGATTACATCTAGAATTAAAATAAGTATTTTATATGCACTTAACACAATACAATAAACTGTTAATTAATCATTTGTTTCTTTCATTTCTCCAATAAATGAACGAATAAAAACAGTTTATTCGTTAGACTGGCCATCCATGGCCCTTATATAAAGTTTGTTTATTTGCTTGAATGTGTTAATCTCAGGAACTACTAACTACTTGGCTGATTTTAAAATACAGGAATATCGGGAATGGCCGTTTTAATATTCGGTTTGAAACTCTGCCACAAGACAGTTAAGACATTTTTGTCTCTCCGGTTGTTTGTTTTTCCAATTTTGACGAGAGCTTTAGTCACGCTACTTGTTATAATAAACTTATTTTTAGTAGTTTACTGATACAGTTCATATTATAAGTAATAACATACCTTAGCTACTTTTATTTTAAAAAAGGATTAGGGTTCTGTAGAAAAGCATCGACCGAAAGTTTTAATATAAAATCTTGTTTGATTGCGTAAAAAAAATATTGTAGTATTTTTAGGAGCGAAACACATTTTAATTTGCAGCATGTCGCAACATGTATGTAGGTATAAAATAAAAATACCGGTAGATATTTTTTTATTTCGATATTATCAATTTATTATATCATCCGTCAACCGTTTGATTGATGGAGATATTAAATGTCATTTTGGGTAAGTAATGGTATTTACTACAAATAAGCAATTTCGTAATCTCTTGTTTATATGAAAAAATGTTTGTTATGTGTCTAACACTAACCGATTCTTAAGTATACATTTATAGTTATCGCCTATACTTACTAAAATTTGATAGATGTTAATGAGTCACTTTATTTATTAAAGAAATAAAATAATGTAGAGGTAATATAGATATGGTGACTTTAACATTTTGTAAAATAATTGCGTTGCGAGACTTATGCACTTTTTTGCATGTTATGTTTTGACTGTGCCTCATCTTCCAAGACCTTGCGTTATGGGTTCGTCCAACACAGAACAGCTATTTATGTAATCCACGGAACCTAGCTGTTCTGTGACACAGTGTACTAGAGATGTGTAGTTCGCGAATGAATCCTTCAATTGAAGTACTTCAGTTGGAATCACTCTATATGTCTTTCGTTCAGTACATATTCATTTACTTCAATAGTTCAGTTCAGTCCATTTAGTTCACAGTGTTAAAATACATATATTCAATATTATACGTTCACAATATTACTTAATGCTTTCAAATGAAAGCGATACTTTTCATTAAAAAATCCTTTCTTAAAGAACTAATACAAAATAAACATTCTCCTTATTAGTTCATTGCACGATCAGTGATCGTTTGAAACACATGCGAAAACTGATTCAAATGAATCTAGTTCATAACTGAACTAGTGAAATAAATGAGTGATATAGTTCGTTTGAAAGATATGCGAAAACTGATTCAATTGAATCCAGTTCATAAACTGAACTAGTGAAGTAAATGAGTGATATAGTTCACTTAGTTCAAATGAAGTATATCACTCTTTTCACTTCAATGACACATTTTGCGCATGTCTAGTGTAAGTAAATTTCTAAGGCGAAATATTATGAGCTTTACGGTATTTCGCGACACAGTAATTAAATTTCTAGGCGTGTGAAACAGATAATACATCGGGGTATATGAAAGCAATCAATAAAACGTTAACCTTCTAATAGCTTTATTGTTAAGGGAATATCAAGTTCTGAACACCGATGTACGAATTAGAATGTAGGTATAATATAATATGTATTTCCTAAAGTACAAAAGACCTGTTGATCGATTTCGGCCACTGCGGTAACTAAACTAAAGAGGAGAGCATATGCGCGCAATTATTAGGAAATAAAATTGAATTTATTATTGCTTATCAGGAACAAAGAGTATCTTATTCTAACATCTAAATACAGAAACAAAATTGAACTTAAATCTAGGGTAACTTGTTTATACAATCAATGTGATTTCTGCCAGTGTCAATTGTTTTCGAAGAGGTCATAAAGTTTGAATCGGGATGTACTGTGCGCGGCGCGATTTTTGTTACATTTAAATATTAAATAAAATACCTTCTATAATAGCAACCTAAAATCATTGAAATAAAGTTCATAGTGTAAGTTTAGTATCGATCCCTAAGTAAAGTTGCAAATAATAATTTTAGAATGTACCCTTATTGGGACATTGCGACGTTTGTTTTTACTTTCACAGTTTATTTCATTTATACACAACTCGATTGTTACATATAACTGGCACAAAAGTGCCATAACCAGACCAAAGTGCCCGTACGACAGTACACCCGATTAAGATAAGATAACTTGATCTTATATACCTTATTCACACTGTAGAGGTTCTAAATAATTTAGTTCCTCAAGATAATTCATTAAATAAACACTTTTCATTCCTTTGAATTCGACCTCCGGTTGCAATTGCTACTTATTTGACTCTAAAACGAACCAATGACGTTTGCCACATCGGTTTGTTTTGTTTGTTCCTCTTCTACAAACAAATTGGCTTTGCCGGTCCCCACTCACTTTTAGAAGCCGATTCATGAGGAGTATTCCGGAGCATCGGTGTTCCATGCGTCCCTGACTTGCTTATAGGGCCCTAAGATCCTAAGGGGCTCTACCCACTACAACGTATCATACTATAACCGTAAAAGGAACGTGTCAGGATCGGATTATACACGATATGTTTTACTATGCCCACTAGAGCGTATCAATTACGTATCAAACCCGTAAGTATCGGCTTATTGCCACCAACAAGTGTTGAGGCTCCGTGTAAGCCACGTGATGGTGCTGATCGGTGACGGAACGTTCTAGTGAGCATAGTCTCATACTTTTCAATACAAAACATATTTTTTTGGCCTGACATGTTCCTGTTACGGCCATTGTATGATACGTTGTAGTGGATACAGTCCTTACAGTACGTACAGCTTGACAAAGTCTAGCCACGGGCATCTTAAGTCATACATCTGCAGTTCCCAGTGATAACATTTTTGGCACACATGGTATGACTAGCATACCATCGCTATGGAGAGGAAAGTCTAATATCTCTGGTGAAAAGGTATATGTGGCCTTGGCATTTATTTAATGTGTAGGAATGTAAGTCTTAGAGGTCATGGTTCCCGTTCACTATAGAATCTTTAAGTAGATGTTAGAAATAACCCAAAAAGGCCCGTTTCCTGGTAAATAATTGTCATAGATCATTATGAGAATCGCATAATAGGACAACACCTGAACCAGAATATGACACAGCATCTTACTTGCCTGGCGTGGTGTCTCTAGCAAGATTTATACAATAGAGAAATAACTGAGGTTAAATTTCTCATTTGTTCATATACGTCTCACGCTTTGCGCTGGAGGGAAGTGGATTTTACTTTCCAACTCCTATAAACTTTCTGATAATATTTCGATGCGGGATCATTTAGGTGTCCCAGGACCAGCTTAAAGGTTCTTCCGTGTGCTGCCGCCGTTGATCCTGGCTGGACAGGAGTTACAGTGCCGTGAGTGTGGGAAAGATTGAACTAGAGAAATGCTAATATGATGCAGCTCAAAATTATGTTTTAAAATAGAATCATCCCTAAATCCTTAAACTATTACAAGAAATTGTTAAAACATTTTACAGGGTGTCCCAAAAGGTTAAGTAGCTGGGAAAGGGGGTGACAGGGGTGGACACAATGGTCACTAGAAAAATAAAAAAAAAATCCGCTATGGGTATTTAAAAAAAAATGGCATTTTTTTAAAAACTTAAAATTTTACACCTCGTTATTTTTGATGTTGATGACCTTGTTGTTATTGAAGATTACATAACAGCATTTTTTTTAAATACAGCCATATTTGTAGGTACAGTTAGCACAAGGTGTAAAATTTTTAGTCTTAAAAAATGCCATTTATTTTTTTAAACACCCAGAGGGAATTTTTTATATTTTTCTAGTGACCCTTGTGGCCATCCCTATCACCCCCCTTCCCAGCTACGTAATCTTTTGGGACACCCTGTATATATATATTTACCTGCTTAGAGTACATGTTGGTCTTGCTGGCTGGCCGTTCGTCGCTGGCCCTCTGCCACTTTCTCCCCGCGTTCTCATCCTCTGACTCGTAGCCTTTGGCCGAATGTGCTATATCAGCCTGTAAAAATAAACCCTGTATTAGTTTTTAAACTTCATATTCTATTTTACAGGAAAGTGAGTAAAATCATTTTCTGTGGAAGAACAGAAAATAACCGCCCTTCTACTTTTATAATACCATATATTATATGTTGGCTAAGACTTCATTTCCGTAAGTTTTGATTCATATTTTGTTCCATAAAAACTGCCACCCTTATACTTAGGGGTGGAATTTAAAAAAAACCTTTTCTTATTAGGTGCCTACGCTATATAGAGAATGCACTGCCTAAGTTTCAGGTTTCTACGATCAGCAGTTGAGGCTGTGCTTGGATCCATCAGTCAGTTAGTCATTCAGGGCAATGTATTTTATACAATATTAATTTAGATTTTGTATTAAATAAACATTTTGACCACGTTCTGAGCCTCTTTCAATTATCATCATCATCAGCCCGTACAATGTCTACTACAGAGCATGGGCCTCCTCCCGAGTGAGATTTTTTGCCATAATCATCACGCTTGGCAGGCGGGTTGGCGACCGCAGTTTTGTGTGGTAACATACAAGGAAACGCTGCTGCCCGTTCCCTGGTGTACAATTGTTATAGATGATGTTATAACAATCGGGACCAATGGCTTAACGTGCTTTTCGAGGCTTGGAGGGTAGCCCCTCAGCCAACCAGACCCGGAAAGAAATCCTAGGATCTACACAAAGATTTCTTGTCTGGAGTGCGGATCGAACCAACGACCTCCGAGATGTCAAGCAAGCCAAATAATAAGCCGCTACGCTGCGGATATTGTCATATTCTATTTGGTTATTTCAATAACCTTTCATTATAACGACTATCTTTTTAGAAAATATCTAGGAGTATAAAATTATATTTAATTAAGAAATTTCTACAAGAATAGGAGCATGAACAAGCTCTAATATAATAGTACCTATAATATAGTTATAATAACATATTACTACATTTTTACCAGTTTATTGTGTAGACAGGGTACGAGTAGTCCCTCTTATCGTATCAGCCAACATTACTAATGTTGTAATTCTAATCTCCTAACCACAGATCTGCAGTCATACAAACACTGTCCCACCAAAAACAACGTACAACACGAACTAATTACAAAGCAAAGTTTCGCCGTCACCAACTACGAACAACTTCAACAAATTGCACCTCAACTTCAGACATTTGCATTGACGATGGTATTGGTTGGAGTTTAATTGCTCCCAAGTTGGTTCACCACCTCCTTTTTAGAATATATTTTGTGAAAGAACCTTTATTACCTGTGCAGTCTGATTGCTTCGGTTATATATCTAACTAGCTGCGCCCCGCGGTTTTAGCCGCGTCTCTCTGCTCCAGTGGGTTAGAGCCTGATGTTTTGTAGCCTATATGTTAATCCAACCTATCCCGTTGCAAAATTTCAGTCAATTCCGTGAAAGAGTAACAAACATCCATCCATCCAAACAGTATGTTGAGGGTGTTCATTATTATGTTGCTATTATTTAACTACATATATATTATATAGGGTGACTTGTAATTAGTGACCGATACCTAAACACATGATTGTGCTCATGATAACAAACAACTTTTACTATGGCACCAAACCTGAAATCGCGAATAAAAAATCAGCTGCTCCCTACCATGTTGACGAGTTATGTGAACATGAATGTATGGAATAGCTGATTTTTTTTTCGCAATTTCAGGGTTGGTGCCATAGTAAAAGTTGTTTGTTATCATGAGCACAATCATGTGTTTAGGTATCGGTCACTAAGTACCAGTCACCCTATATAAATAAAATGCAATAGGTATACATTTTGACCCTAATAATAAGAAAAATACTTTTTCATCAAACTAAATCGTGATTGAAGAAATCCCTTGGGAGAGTGATAAATGGTGTAAAACATCATTCGTCAAAATCCATTAAACGTTATCGCAATGGGAATAAACATGTCAGGCACGAAATAGGCGACGTATGGATCGACATCAATTTCCAATACGAACCTATTGTATTATACCTTTTTATATATAAATATATTTTACGTTAATAACTTCATCTACGAATCTTGATCGAATGTGAATCGTAATGGTTTTTCTCTACTAATATACGTATTTGTTTTTTTGTTTGAATGCGCTAATCTTAAAAACTACCGGTTTGATTTGAGTACTTCTTTCAATGTTAAGTAGCCCATTTATCGAGGAAATTCCTCTACTAGCTAGTTATTTAAATAATAATGGAAGTAATCAGTATAAGAAAAGAGAGAATGTTTTATTAATTTAAAAAAAACACCAATAGTCTTTCATTTCCTCGCTAATTTGGACAAGACTCAATAAGCTCAATAAACTGATAACGTAACAATACAAAGTTATAATATTTGATGATAACATCACTATCACAATACAGAACTTTCCTTTGTAACCAAACTACTGTAATAAAAGCAATATACAGTGTCTAATAAAAACACTGCCATTTGAAGTTGAAGAGGACTGAGCATTTACAATTGAGTACTCTTAATGAGTGCGACTAAATGAGTTTTCTGATCTATTAGTGTTTGCATAGACACCGCCGCTGGCGTCAGTCTTTGTACCCGATGCATTTCATTTTCATAATTTGTTTACTTACTTCTACTTTAATGATTATGAAGAAAAATACAGTTTGTATTTACTGCGACTTCATTTTAATAAAATGTTGAACACTTTTTTTGAAGATACTAAGAGAATTTGTAGGTATTTTTCATACAAAAGGTACGACGCATGCGTGCGTTACATTATTCAAAACAAATGTATAATCCATCTTAGCTTAAGGATTCACGAGTATAATCAAATCACTTCCTTTCAAGATGAAATACAAAGAACGTCGCTTTGAAATTAAACATTTAAACGGGAGAAACTTGATGTCAGACAACGTTGAATATAATGAAAATAATAAGCCGACATTAATCACTTTAAAAGTCCAACGCTTAAGCATTACCTAATCCTACAAATTCTCAGAAAACGATCCCATTTAAAACTTGAGTGCGATCGCATAAATAAATGTTTACTGAAGTTTTGTTGATTGCAACTGAGAGAATGTTTTATTGGCTATTTAATGTCACAGACAATATTGGCACAGTAATAAAAGTCCTAATGTAATAAATCTCTGGGATAAAGCTGCGAGACACATGAGATGCAATGCGTAGTTGAATGAAAAACATTCGTATAGTACGAATAATTAAATCCATTGAAACGGATATTATATATAATTAAGAGAATAGTATTTAAATGCTGCAATAAATATGAAAATCAGAAATGTATAATGATTTGGTATTTCATCTCATCACGTTGTATACCTATAATTGTTTTAATCATTTCATAAAATAAAGAGTATTTTTAAAGTCAAAATCGTATCGGCAAAAATCTTATGTTAAAATCTTATGTGATGTAAATAACTATATTCCATTTCAAGACCTCCATTTACTGCTAAAGGAATTTGATTTACCGAGAACATAATTCTATTTCCTGAAACAGAACTGAACTAAAACAGAAATACTAAGACTTCCCTAAAAGTTTTCAGTTAATTTTAAAATGTCGATGTATACTTATACATAGTTTTTACACTACAGATTCTACTTGAGATTGTATTTTATTTTAAGGCTTATCAATCTCACTCTACAGATACTATTAATCCTCATTAAAAAGCTTTGGGGATCATGTGCAAAATACATTTAATGATTGACTCAAGAGTAAAAGAGTAATATTATAGCTTGAGCTCCAATTAGTCTGAGCTGAGTCTCGTAATTAGAACGCTGTAAGCGTAAAATGTTTTTATGTTATTATGATAATGTTATAATCTAAAGAATAAACAAAACATTGTACAAGTTTTTTTTCTTTTATTTTTTTAACTACTTCAATTTATATTATTATTAAGGAAATAATCTATATATATAAAAGAAAGTCGTGTTTGTTACAACACTTATAACTCGAGAACGGCTGGACCGATTGCCATGGTTTTTGATTTGTTGGATTTGTTTCCGTCCCGAATAGCAGAATACATTTTAAAAACAAAAGAAAGTCGTGTTAGTTACACTATTTATAACTCAAGAACGGCTGAACCGATTTGGCTGAAAATTGGTAGGGAGGTAGCTAAGAACTGGGAGAAACACATAGGATACTTTTGGGTAGGGGTAGGGTAGGGTAGGGGTAAGGTAGGGTAGGCGTAGGGTAGGGGTAGGGTAGGGTAGGGTAGGGGTAGGGTAGGGTAGGGGTAGGGTAGGGTAGGTGTAGGGTAGGGGTAGGGGTAGGGGTAGGGTAGGCGTAGGGTAGGGGTAGGGGTAGGGTAGGGGTAGGGGTAGGGGTAGGGTAGGCGTAGGGTAGGGCAGGGGTATAAAAGTCCACCCGTGCGAAGCCGGGGCGGGCCGCTAGTAATATATACAACTAAATGTAGCTAATTGAAAATAAAACTAATTTATTGTACTTCTTTTCAAAATAAATTTAATTAAATGTACTGTACTTAATACAAAATACCTTACTTTAGTCGACAGTTGAACAATAATTTGCTACCACTTCGCCTGAAAGAAATTTGACAGCTAATCGTCTACTGAATTTCCTCTTTAGCCATCTATTTAAATGAAATAGGATTCCGTTGATTTAATACTGTAATAATTTATCTGAAGACGAGAATAATAGGAGCTGTCTCGTTAATCCCTGTAACGGTAAATTAAGGGAGCAAAATTGAACAACAAGCTCAATGTATTATGGGTTGTATTGTTTAGTACTGCAGGGAAAATGAAGTGGTAACAGGAGTTAAATGAGTAAGATCGACATCAAATATATTACCATCTTAGGTATAAAGCTCGATGTGTTATTATACGTCAGAAACATTCGTCGTATGTGCCTTTATCGTAAACTGGCACTTACGACCAAATGCTTCTGAAGTATATAGTACATGCGTCCTTATGCTTCCGAGTTCTATTTGTATATTGAAGATATTTTTTTGATTTAAGAATATGCTTCGATCAAGCCTCTAGAAGCGTCAAATTTATCGAAAGCATTCAACTTGATGACTTCTTCTATAACAATTTGTCGCGTGACTTGTCCTTTACAAATAACCTTCAATTATATATTATTTGTATTCCAATTCCTTCAAGCATTCTAAATTCAATTCGCATATAAATGAGATCCTTAAAAACTTATTAAATTATCCGCAATGTCGTAAAACAATAATTTGTGAAATATTCGTAATTATAAAAGTGTCTACCTGTAAATATACATACAGGGTAGACACCGTTATCCTTAAAACCAGGGGTTTGGTTTCACTTATTGAATGCAAATTCAATGACGAAAAAAAGTTTTTTTTTTCAAAATTTAAAAAATATTTTGTCCGACACCGTCCGTAAATTCATGGATACTATGTGCCCGAATTACGTAATCACTGCAAAGGGCGCTGACGACCTGCTGCACTGGCCGTCCGTTTTAACTACCTACATAAGTTTTAACTACCTACATTTCAATAAAAACACAATATTACACACAACCTGTGATGTAACTTTCCCTTCATACTTTTCCTGGCTTAGGATAGGCAAAAATACCTACCTTGTTGCGTGACGAGTCCAAATTTAATGTAAGTTAGATTTAACAACAAAGAAAATGAAAAAACGGTGAACTGACCCGATTTGGTGTAGGTACGTAACCTTGGAGTAGCCGCCACCATCGTTTCTCGGTATGCCACAGGTTGTCCAGGGAATAACTCTGCGTACATTATTCAAGCTTCGTTCAGGTTATCACCAGCCGCGGCGTAAACCCGAACCATATCGGTCCACTGTACGTTTGTGTACGACATAATCATCGTTCGCGCGCTCCATCCTCTTTGTCAATTGGGACATAACATAGGGTGACATAATTTCGAGGAAAAATTGAGAATTTACTTTATTTAATTTTTTTTTTTTTATTGAATTTCCGTTCTATAACTGTAAACAAACCGCTGGTTTCAAGGATAACGGTGTCTACACTAACAATCTGTATTTCCTTTCCCTTTTGAGGGATCTTCAGAAGTGGACGTTATGATTATGATCTATCTGCTCGCGAACTCAGGCCACCAATATTTTAAATCATTTTATATTTTCCCTTTCATTTTAAATGGTTTTTCTGCATTCCACGTGCTTACAGTACGATTAAGTTTTTCAATTAAAAACTAATTGAATCGCATTCCTCGTGAGAATATTAAAATCAGATCGTAGACATCGCAAGGAAAATAATTTTATAAAATCACTACCTTTTTAGCGGCACTTTCCTTTCATTTTATTCCAGCGATTCATTTTCCATAAACAACATTTTAATGAAAATCTTATCAAGGGACAAATAAAATTCAGTGGTATTGTTTTTATATGGACAAACGTACTGCACAAATGGCCAAACTCCTTAGAGTTAGATCGCCGTGACCGAATTTATATATAGTGGAAAGGTTTTCTTGTTTGTTTTGTATGCAATAGCCTACTAAACTAGTGGTCTGATTACAAAAATTCTTTCACCATTTTGAATTTACGGTATCCAGCGAACGCGGGCAATGCATGCGGGAATCTTTAAATATATTTTTTTCCATAGACACTGAATAGTAGGTAACTGTGGAAATCATACACTCCTTTGCAATATTAAGCTCGCTAAAGTACAAAGTTTTATCTTCAAACGTGAATATATTCCAGATGGCTTTTACTGTAGTAAATTTTATGGGAATATAAATCATGGAGATTAAAAGCGACACCTTATACCACTTTAATCTAATTTCAAAGTATCTAGTCATTACTTATAAGCTCAGGTTGGCAAGAGCATATAGGATTTAGGTTGAATTAAAGGTGAAAAATGTTAAAATATGACGTTAAATTTACGAGAGAAATTCTAAAACATTCACAAAATAATTCCGTGTAACTTTATAAATGACTTTATTATTTTTTCATTTCGTTGTTTTTGTTACTTGAAATTATATATATTTTCTGTGATCTTTGATATATGATTCTTATAAATACATTGTCTTCGTTACCAAATAAAAAATATTGTTGGGTATCGTTGAATAACAGTTCAACCATCATAACGTAAAACATTGAAGTATATGGTTACAGTTGTGATAACATCTTCAATTACAATAATTTTATTGTAAAAGTAAGCCTCATGGGATCCAATAAGGAGCGTGAAACTTAAAGACAGAAAAACGCTTGCACGATACGACTATAGAAAGCAAAGTTAATAGCGACCCTTTTTTCGGCTAATATGATTTTGTAAGGCTTTTTACCGGGCATAGCTGGAATCGAACTCTGAATACCAGATCTCATAAGCAACTACTGTAACCACTAACCCACAATGCAGTCATCAGAACGGAGCTAGTATTTGCTGTAGGTAATCATCTTCTAAACAATAACATTACAAAATATACTACGTAAGTTATTTAAAGAGGACTTCCGCAATTGGAACATTAACCCAATGTGCGACAAGGAACTTTACAAAGACATAATTTACGGACACTAAGATCAACCAGGCTCAGACGACCAGGGATCGAATCTTCTTTTCAGGCGGACAAGATGTAGGCTTTTGCTACTTTACGGGCATACGGGGAATCAAACCCAGAGCACCACATCTCAGGAGCGACCACCGTTACCACTGATCCACAATGCAACTATTAGAATGAAGCAAGTATTTGCAGTTATACTCTTTCAAACGATAGCCTAATAATACCTATTCTAAAATATAACACGTCTTAGTGTGGTTAAGTTCATATACCTATCAGATAGACGTGTCAGAACAGACTTATGAACATTTATTATAGGATAATAATTTACTTTGTACTGTCCATAGTGCACGTCCATCTGCAAACGAACCTTGTTTGTAGTTAAGATAACATAGTACCGGCAAAGGAAACCGTCTAGTCTAGAGTCCAAGAGTAAACTTACATAGTGAACTGGAGGGTAAAGTTTCTCGGAACCCTACAAACAAAATCTTATTTTACTTTGTAGACTCGATCGGTCTCGGGACATAGAGTATACATATAAAAGAAAGATATAAATTAGTACAGTAACCATTTGCTGTCATGGTCAAAATAATACTCGTTATATTGAGCCGGCGACATTTATTTAGTGATAATTATGAGGTGCGATACGGCACCAATTTGCAAAAAACAACGCGCCATGTCATACGTGATTACACCAGCTTAGCGATACCCGCGCTCTATAGTTTTATGTATACTCTAAGATCTCGGGACTAACGAAGCTAGAATTCAAAATATGGTCGAGTTGTATTGCAACTTATTCAAAAGTAATTGTAGGTAAACCACAGTTGCATAAAACTTCCCTAAAGAAACTAAAAGCAATAATCCCTCAATCTCCCCGTCAGCGACCGCCCTGAGCCGAGGTCCAAGTCCCACAGGGGACGCCCTCTTGCGCAGGTTGCTTAGTTTGTAGTGTTTAAACCATTTATCTAGGCTGGAGCTCTGCTCGCCTTTATGCCCGGTGAAGTAGCAAAAGCCTCAGGGCTAACAACAAATGTACGTCCGAAAAAATTAAAAAATAATAGTAGGTACCTAGGATACATAGAGATTTATAATCTGACATTTGAAGCAGGTATATAGTTTACTTATAGACTAGGGATTTCGAAACATTTATTAATTGGCAGCGAACTTAGGTTCAGTATTATCTAGGCCGGATTGCCAAGCGTACCCGGCCATCACCAACGGCGGACAGAGAAGTGTCCTGGGGTTTTAGTGGTGTAGGGTCCTTTTCTAGTAGTCCTCGAGTCCCACATACCCCTTCGCCGCCGCGGGAGCGCTGCAGCAGCGGAGGGGATACGTAAATGCATTTCCCCCCGGACGAATAAAAAAAAAGATTTTTTTTTTCAGTTATCTATTTCTGTCACTATCTCCATATCTACTTCAACCAAAAAATATACATTTCAAGGTGTCGCGCCCACACTCCCAGAGTGTGTGCGTGGACATCATTCAATTTATTTCCTAAACATAATACCTATGAGAAATACTTCAATAGTAATTTACTATTATGCACAATAGAAATACCTATTTAAATTCAAGAGTAAATAAAAAACCATAAACAAAACATTTCTCACTTCAACACCCAGAAAGTACAGGTAAGTTTTAGTGAGTACTCATTCGTACTCACTAAAAGAAATATAAATAAAACTAAAAATACTTATTACCAATTCAGAAGTCGCCAACAGTTTCGAATTACCGAAGAGGGAGTTTGCACTATTTTAAAACTTTAAACTTCTGTATTCCGATCGATCTTGAGAACTTTGTACAAGGCAAAGCTTTTAGTTTGTATCTGTAGAAGTTTAGGTCTCTGAATCAAGACTTGCAATTAATATTGTGAAATAGTGTTTCGTGAAACTTAATTTTAAGTGCCGACTAATGGTGTATGCTACAAATCAATGCTTTGGTAATTTTTGTATTACCGGACTATTCATATTACTTACTGGGTGCTAAGTTTTGCAGACATTTAATCAGACGCCGCGCCGCGCCTGGTCACCCACGAGATTATTGATGTTGTTACGTATTATATAAATATGAAACATATCTACCTACTTGGATATATTTGTGAATTAATAAATAAGCCCCCAAAACGCTGTTTTCATATTTTCTTAAATTAATCGATTACATTTAATATCCCACAACGTTACACACAAACACATTTACTAAACCAACAAAATAACCCAAAACAAACCTTTACCAAAATACTGTTTCAGTATTGCTATGCGTTAATTACAGAAACTTTGATTGGAAACAAATATAAATATTTGTATTAAACACTCCAGGTAAATTACAGTTCAGTAAATTGTATAATCACAAAGTTAGGTAGTATATATTTTGTTGTTTGGATTGATAAACCTAGTTGTTATCGGTTTCGATTTGACTGCTTATTAATATTTGATTAAATAAAATCCGAAACAAAAAAGGCACAACATGGCATTTCTCGACGTAAGCAACTCCTGGTCAGTTCAGTTTCTTGTAGCCAAAGCTCATATATAAGGTTTTTGAGAATCAGTAACGTTTAAGTGAGACCTATTATGTTTAATAATACATTTTGCATAATAACCTTATCTTTAAATTTATTTACAAAAGAATCCCAATTGCCATTGCTTGCATTACTTGTGAACGGATTGACTATAATTCTTTTTTTGTTATTTTTATAATTGTCAGTAGAAGGTTCTTATGAAAGAAAATAGTAAGAAAGTTGAGCGGAAAATTAGAAAATTTAACAAAACTTAACGACAATATTATGCTATAAGTAATTTACATAGCTTTCAGTTGCTTAAAATACCTTATTGTCAACGATAGACAATTCACGCTGCAAATATCGTTGAGCATAGTTAGATTGGTATATAAATTATTAATTTACGGGGATGTAGGCACGGTAGCGTAGGCATGCAACTGTTATTCAATGCCCCTACGCGGCTGAAACCGCGTGGGGCATCTAGTTAACAAATAAATTACGAGTGTGCTGAGTTGCGGCGTGATGTAGTTTACTTCATTGGTTGATATTCCATCATGGGAAATCATTCCTAATGTTGAATCGTCGCCTCGTGACACAGCCGTTCTAACTATTCCAGAATTGCTTTTCCATGAAACCGTATAACATATGTATAATCATTCGTTCGGTACTAGCATTATCAAAGTATAGTCTTAAGTAGTAAATTGTAACATTCAATTTAATATTTGATTATTAAATTTTAGTCTTTCATAATCTTTTTTTTTTTTTGAAGCTCTTACTGTCCTTGTCATATTTAATATTAGATAGTTCTGTTTTCGTTCAGTTGTAATGTCACCTATTTCTTGAACCATTTAAGGACAAACACCTACCTTATTAAATAAAGGATATCTCTTTATGATACAGACGGAATTTCATTAAGAGAAAATCCTCATAAAACGAGTTTAGGTAATGTAACAATAAAGAAAATAGGCCTGACAAAATTTGGGCTACTAAAGGCTTTTTAGGTACTTTGAATATTTTAATAAGTAGTCATCCCTTATTTACTTTCGCTTAGTTTTCGTCACTTCTTCGTTATAATAACAATTTGTTATTACAAAGAACCAATTGTAGGTAAGTGTCTACAAAATTATTCCAAATTCTAGGAGATTTTAAGCTCTTAATTAGCACTAGCTGCGCGCCGCGGTTTTACCCACGTTACTCTGCTTCAGTGGGTCCGAGCGTAATGTTTTCTACCCTACATGTTAATCCAGCTTATTTGCTATTTGCGTACAAATTTTCAGCCAAATCCAAGTAAAGAAAGTTTAAAAAACGAATGTGTACGTCTTGGTAAGGACTGGCCCGCTGAAGGAATTCCCCAACGTAAAAATAAAATAGGGAATTTTAGTCCAACAAAAATAGTCTTAAAAACAACACATTTCTAATAATAATTGACTTGTACTCGTATATACGAAAGGATGATAATCCAATAACCATATTAGCAATCGTTCTAATTAACCTCCAGTCGCAACGCGAAGTTTCAGCTAACTCCGTAATCAAATCCTGAAGACTTGACAAACTGCAGTTGTTGTTCCCAAACTAGTTACTTAGAAACAATGATAATTCCCTTCTGCGCTGTTCACACGTAAGCGTCTCAGAAACTTGCCAATTACAAGTTGTACGGGCAGTTTGGTGATTTAATTTACTTACTATTGTTACTTACATGAATCCAATACTATAGCTACCCTATTTTTTCCGACGAACTATTATTAGGCCAGCCACGAGGCCTTTGCTTCTTCATCGGTCATAAAAGCGAGCAGGGCTCCAGCCCATTAAATGGTTTATAGACTAAAAACTAAGCAACCCACGGAAGGGGGCAGCTCCCTAAGGGACTAGGACCTCGGTTCAGGGCGGTCGTTGATGGAGGGATTATCAATGTTAGTTTATTTTTAGGGGAGTTTTGTGCTACTGTCGCTGTGCGTTACAGTTCGCGGGCCTCTCGGACTTCGGTTCTACTTCGGTATGAAGTGTTGAAGTTTATATGAACGAGAAATATAGTTAGTTAAAATCTGTGATGACAGACAGTACACAATAATATTGTTTGATCGTCGTTGATGAAATCTATTCCAAATATATTCACGGACACACCGAACACCCTGACTTAGAACAACTATTTGTGGTTCACACAAATAATTGTCCCGGGTGGGAATCGAACCCAGAACACCAGGTCTCAGAGGCAACTATCGTAACCACTGAGCCACCGGTGCAGTCAGTGGTGATCACTGTAAGAAGGGTATAGTATCTTTGAACTAATAGAAGTCGCTTCCCGCTGTCTGTCTGTCCCTACGTATGCTTAGATCTTTAAATTATTATACAATTTACATTTGATTATTATAAAATATATAAAAATAATTTATAATTCATAAATTTTAACCCTTCATGAATAATTCATGAAATTATCCTTTTTGAAGTACTATTTCTATAAAACTTATTAAGCAGAGACTGTTTAAATTATGTACCGCATTGACGTTATTGCAGAAACAATTTAGTTATAAACTAAACTCAATCCTATTTTGATATAAAGTATTATTAATAGTTTTAAGCCCACCTGAGTTGAAACTGATACGCCGGGGCCTCCCGCGCCGCCACCTGGAAAAAAGAAAATCAATTTTTATTTTTGTATCACTAAAAGCCAGCAATTATTGTAGTACAATAAACTTTGCAGTGTTATTACAATTTAACAGTCCTCCTTTTCTTTGGATTCCTATCATCTGATGTATTTATAAGCCTTCCAATTCCTTTTTAAGCCTGAAGTATGAGATTCCCACAAACTATAATTTAGAGTGGCAGTAGCGGCAAAAACCTCCCCTAAAATCTAAAATAATTATTCTTCTATCCCTCCACTAGCAACCGTCCTAAGCCGAGATTCAAGTCTCATAGGTGGTGGTGGTATTTATTACGGCTGGATCACTGCTTGCATTTATGCCCGGTAAAGTAACAAAAGGCTCGTAAGACGCTATGTAGCATCACTCTTTTGTCCCTTGGCCTATCTGACTGTCAACAATTAAATTTCAGATACCCACGCGTAAATTGATAAGAAATACTTCGTAAAAAACTAAGGCTAAGGCTTATCATACTTCTTATAGCCTATTTTACTCCTGGATCTCGTAGATTTGTGAATAAAAGTTAATATCCTGTCCGGTGAATACATTCAGACAAGTGTATCTACAACAAAACATTAAACTACTTAGCTGAGAAGATGTTCCTGATAATGTTGTTTATTTGTTACATTAAACTGATAGCTTACTGCGATTTGGGTTTTTAAGAATTACTAAGTGTCCTGTGCACTCGCGCAATGTCTTCTTTTTGTGTTTCGTATTTTATCTTAAGATGATACTAATCCACAACAATAATAAATGAAATGTTATGCCTAATTCCAAAAGGACTAGAGATTTTAACGTATGAATGGATGGATATTTGTTACTCTTTCACGTAAAAACTACTGAACGGAATTGGCCGAAATTTTACACCAGTAGGTTATAAGCTGGATTAAAATACATTCAATAGGCTACAAAGCATTACGCTCCGACTCATCGGAGCAGAGTAACGCAGGTAAAACCGCGGGGCGCAGCTAGTTAGGAAATAAAATATATTCTATTTTCTAACTTTATTGATAAAAATCGAGTGCTTTATGTTTTTATTGAGGTTTGTATATAGAGTAGATAAATTATATATTAAAATAGGCGTTGGTGATATAAGAAGAATAACTTTGGTGATACAAGTTTTGGTGATACAAGACGAATACTTCATATTTTAAAGTTTATCTACTTAATAAAATATTTGCGTTTGCGTAAAGCATATTCAGAACACAAGCGATGTTGCAAACATCCTTTCACATCAATTATCGGAACGCATAAAGCTGATTAATTTTAAAATACTCAGCATTTCAATTGAATATACAAGCATTGGAATGTATTTTATTAATTCAATAAACAATCGTTTGTTTACAAATTGATAATTATTTTGAATAAATACAAAAATAATATTGTAAATCATCAAAGGCTAGATATAAGAAACATTGGCCTAATATTTGCTTATAATGATAACCGATAATCATTATCATCATCATCAGCCCGTAACCCGCAGCGGTGGCATCTCCCGGGAGGAATCCCGGTAGATGCCACCGCCGGTTCGAGTCTTATAGAATCTTTATTTAAGGCTTGGGAAAGGTCCCAGCCATAGGTGTATTTTGCGACCTGTCAAAAGCGTTTGATTGTGTAGATCATAACACGCTCATCATGAAGTTGAAATTTTATAGATTGATTGACTGGCTCAGCCCTTGACCTTGTAATATCTTACTTATCAGACCGAGAACAAAAAGTGTCTATTGACAATGTTACTTCTTTGGGATCTAATGTTAGAATGGGAGTTCCGCAAGGGTCTATATTGGGTCCCTTTTTATTTCTTGTATATATAAATGATCTTCCAAATGCGGTAGAAAATAAGTGTGACATAGTCTTATTCGCTGATGATACATCTCTTGTATTCAATGTAGATAGAAAAGATAAAAATGTCACTGGCTCTAACCACACACTCACCTTAGTCTCGGATTGGTTCTCCGCCAACAATCTCCTTCTCAATACAAACAAAACCAAATGTATTAGATTCACTCTCCCTAATGTAGCAAACACTGTTCCAAATATAAAACTTAATGGAGAATCCTTAAGTCTGATCCCATCAGCAATATTTCTAGGTATTACGTTAGACTCTAAGTTGCAATGGGGTCCACATATAGATAGATTGTCAGATAAATTAAGCTCTGCAGCTTATGCGGTTTGGAAAATTAGACAATTGACTGATGTAGCAACAGCAAGATTAGTGTACTTCGCTTATTTTCATAGTATAATGACTTATGGAATCCTATTATGGGGTTCGAGTGCTGACATCCAAACCATTTTCATATTGCAAAAGAGAGCAATCAGAGCCATATATAAAAAAAAGCCGTGATTCTCTCCGTACTCTGTTTAAAGAAATCAATATACTTACCTTGCCGTCTGAATACATTTATCAAAATATAATGTATGCTCGGAAAAATATTGATAAAAGTAAAAAAAAAGATGTCCATAATTATAATACAAGGAATATGGATATGCTTACAACGCCGTTGTTTAGAGTGAGTAAGACAAAAAAATCATTTCTGGGAAACTGCATTAGATTTTATAATAAACTTTCAACCAATATTACAAACTTAACAGAGTATAAATTTAAAACTTATGTAAAGCAGATTCTTATGAGCAAAGGCTACTATAATATACAAGAATATATGGACGATGGAGATGTTTGGCGGATGACTCCGTGTCCTGTTGCACTGAGGCAGACTGGCGCCCTCTGACTGTCACACTGAGCTCATAAAAATAAATTAAAAAACATTGTAAATGTTCTTAACTAATATGACCGATCAGACTTAGTGTATGTAACAAAGTTACATTGTAAATGTGAATGTAAGAGAGTGCTTTCTATAAAGCTAGTTTTGTTTTTTGTTTGTTTTAATTACTGAAATTATCAACAAATTAGCTTTTGGGAGGCACTGTCCTAGATGTGAAATGTAATGAATTTGTAAATCATAAATATTGTAAAACGTTATTTTTAAAAGATGACTAAATAAAAATTCCGGAATTTCTTATAGTCTTTCTTCTCCGGATGTCACACCGTAGGTAGATAGAGAAAGACTCGTAGGAAGCTAGGATAGGGACGGTAGTCCTCGCGAGGCGAGGTTCGCGACGCGTTCTTGGCTTGGCTTTAGACCTGATCCCAGCCCGCGCTGGTTGATCTAATTTCTCAAACCACGCGACTTATAATTATTATTTTGTGAACACTCGTTTTGCTCGCGACAATTTTTCAATTTTTCATTTTATTTTATTTATAAATATCTATATATATTTTATTGATCTTTAAAATAAGATTATAATAGTAGTATAACATTAGTGACCATATAAAATTATTGTTCTTAATTAAGTATCAAAAAAATGTACTTTAATGTGTATGCTTTGTAAATGAGGTATTTCAGAGGGTATTTGCCGTGACTGCAATATTATGTTGTACCACACAAGGAAACGCTGCTGCCCGTTCTTTAATATACGATTATTAAAGACGATGTTATAACAATCGCACCAACGGCTTAACGTGCTTTCCGGGGCACGGAGGGTTGTCCCTCAAGCAACCAGACCAGGAAAGAAATCTTAGAATTGACACAAAGAGAGAAGTTTCCTGTCCAACGTGGGGATTGAACACGCGACCTCCGAGGTTTAAAGCGAATCAAATACCGCTTTAGTTACAGTAAAAAGGGATTTCTTCGCTACTTCTACTTAAAAACAACTGCCAATAGGCAAACTAGACAGACACATATATTTCAAAAATAAGATAAAGAAATTAAATTAAACTTTTAATATAAGGCGTGATAGCACTGAACTAACCGTGATGTGCACTAAGAGTAGTACGCATTCTGTCAATGTAATGTCAAACGCCATAAGAATACAATAAAATAAAATAAAAATTTACTCTATCCATGATCGATGATATGCCAATGATTTTTAATAACTAATGTTAAGTAGGGTGATACACACGGCACATTGGTGCGAGGAGTTTCCGGCTTGGGCGGTAGAGCGAGAGTGATGGGATCCATCGTCTTGCTACCGACCATTGCCCATTCAGTGGAATTTCGCAGAGTGTTTTCAGGAGAAAGATCTCTCCTACCCATCTCACCGAAAGTGCACAGACAGCAGGCTGTTCCCCAAGCCTCGTGTCTCGGCTTCGAGGAGTAAGTAACATAGTCCTAATTTCTTCTAGAGGCCGACCCATGATGAGTAGATTTGTAGTTGTGCTCCGTGCGACCCCAAAAGGCGCATTGAATGGACCCTAAAATAAAAGGCTCAGGAGAGTCCATGACTGCTAGGTCATAGGCATCGCAACCGTACCGGATGTATAGGGCATTAGTTATTCCTGGTGCTCAATTTACTGGCATTTAGAGGAACATCCTGGGTTTAAGTGGGTAAACCATCTTCTAGTGATATAATAAGCATAACATCGCTATAAACAGGGGAGTTCTACATACTCCGCCACTATGGCCGTGGATGCCTAAATTGACATTGAACGACAGCGACGAATTTCTTATAGTAGCAACAATTTTTTACGTTGTGTCGAATTCAAAGCAATAACTGCTGCAGTTTTTATTTTGTTCAAAATGTGGTCACAGTTCACGTTGAACAAAAAGAATTAATAAAACAATTCACACACAAATTAGAATTATAAATTCGTAATATCATTAACGCCATCGATCATGGATAGAGTAAGTTTTCCAGTTTTAGCGAGACTAACGAACAGCAATTGATTTTATATATATAGATAGTATTTAAGAACTAGATTCCCGTTCCCATGGGAACTTTACAAATAAATTCCTATATCCTAGCCTTTCTCGATAAATGGGCTATATATAACTGAAAGAATTTATCAAATCGGACCAGTAATTTCTGAGATTAGCACGTTCAAGCAAAAAAAGAGTTTGTTTGCTTGAACGTGCTAATCTTTATCCATTAGTATATAGATTTAATATAACTTTGAACTCAATTTAATTTATGCAGTATAGAACATTACGCAAAATTGGCAAAAACTAAAAATACTATCTGCAATATGATGAAAATATACAATATGTTATTAAAATTATTAAAAAATATTGCACCTCGGGTTTCAGGAATAAACTTAAGACAATATTTACTATCGCCAACTGGTCTAGCTTCACTGTGTTGAGTGAAGTGAATGTGGGTGGGTCAATATTTTCTCTCGTCTATGCTTAAGTTTGGTAGCTAGACAGTTTAACAATCTTAAAAACTTTAATCTAATGTTACTGCCCGTGTAATGGTTGTGATTAACGTCAATACCTACAAAAGATATTGTAAAATAGAAATGTAATTAATAATTAGAACTGCAATTACGTCCTAATTGAGGCTATAATTCATATGGTCACACTACATTTTACGTCTAATTAAAAATATAGGTATTTAGAATAATTCATATAGATTTAGTATATCTTACATTCATAGTACGTATCTCATATTTTTCTGCCTTAATGTCAAAGCAAACAGACCTCATTCGCTCCAGCTATTCAATTTCAACAAACTCAACGAACATATCCAGAACGCATTTTTCAACCTCCGTTGCTCAGAATATAAAGTTTTATGAAAGGAAATGTACAATATAATGTAAAGCATTGTGCACAAGAGAAGGTACAATGTTCGCTCATCCCTGAATACTCATATTTGCTTATGGAAGAACGAGAAAACAAATTATGAAAAGATTTTGTTTCGTAACTCGTTGTAATGAAACTTGTGATGACGTTTATCATAATTTCCTTTTTGCATGGAGTTAATGAGTCTTTCTGGTGATTACGAGATCGTATTACGGAAACAATGCCTCACATGAGCATGATGCTTTATTAACAAATATAATGAATGGACTCAGTAAAATTAATGTTAGGTATTCAGTGCAAAATTGAGTTCTTTTTTATTGTCAACAGTATAATTCAAATATAAGGAGTTTTTGTTAGGGTTTTCACACATTTTAAATAAGATACATAGCTTAAAGCTGTCAACGTTTCTTTGTTGCGAAAGTTGTATATCATAATTCCTTAACCAGCGACCGCCCTGAGCTGAGGTCTAATTTCCATAGGGGACGCTATCTTGCGCAGGTTGCTGGAGATCTGCTCGCCTTTATGTTTGGTGACATAGCAAAAGCCTCGTTGCTAACTAGATAGAAAAAAAATAAGATTACTTTGTTGCTTATAGACAAGTTGCTTACATAAGAACTAATTTGGATAATTTCCTGAATTGCATTTAATATATTTTATAAAAGAATATTTCATAACATATGTCATGTCATCGGCACGACTTAAAGAGAAAATATCTCAGAGATGAAAGTTTAATTTAAAAAATTTCGTTACACTACAACCTACAATATAAAACACACACAATCATATCCTACAAGACCCCAACCCTTTTTCCATTTGAATGTTGCGGTATCAATTCAACTGGACCCTTTCAAACTCTTCAAAACCGCGACCTAAAATGTACTGGCCAATGCATTGTGTTTCGGGTCAAAAAGGACCGGAGTGGAGACGAAATGGGTAGCCCGCCTGTCCAAGTGTCAGGCACAGCCAAGTGAACGTGAATAGGTACCAACGAACTCAATTGGGAACAAATTGTAAGCAAGCATCAACATTTTTGCTCAAATGTCTAGTTGTTCAGTCATACCCTTTGTGTTTTACAAACCTTTTTGGTAATGATGTTTCGTTTTAGTAAAAAATAAAACAAAACATAATTCCGAGCTTTTGTAATCACCGAATTCCATTTGAACATTTTTAATAGCATTAAAATGTCGTTACCAACATTTTTATACCGTACAACAAAAGTGTAATCAAACAATTTTTTTTCCTAATTAACATCGTTTGTGTTGGTCGTTCTTTTTTCTAACAATCCTTGGAAGATTATATTTCGTATCTTATATTATATATACGACTACTTATCTATCGAAGAGTTTCTCATAAAATCTATATAGGTAATTATAATAGTAGGTAACGTAATGTTAATTGTCCTGTATATTTTAAGTTATGAACCAGCTGTGAGATATTTCATCCAAATCTTTTCAGTTATTTTTACGAAGTAAATAAATGTTATCGTTCTTGATGAATAGTTTTTAACTGTTAAGTATTTTATGAGAAACAATTATTTGGTTGCTGCTGATTGAGCTGTAAAACATTATTTTTTTTCCTGTAAATACAAACTAAACATTAAAATGTTATATATAAAAAAGGAGCTGTCTACCCTTCTTTTAGGAGAAAGAAAAATACAAATGGCTACACGCCTTACGAAATAGAGAATAAAGATTATTAATAATATTAATTCCTATTACAAAATCGTAACATTAATAAGTTGAATCGTAATACGTAAAAGCTAACTTGCGAGTTAGAATGGCCAAGCAAGTTGCACGTACGGTTTTATTGCGGCAAAACAAAAGGGGTTACGTCCCTAGACGAGCAGTTTTGTGCGAGCTAAGTTGTGGAAACAGTTTGTAATTTGAGAGAGGTTTCTAGGTTAGCTACAGTTCGTACATTTAGGTATAACTGTTAACTTACATTGTAGTGTATGAATGGTCTAGTTGAATAAATTATATTAAAATAAAACATTGGAAAGGAATATACATAATAATACATGTCGTGGGTTCAATGCCCACGCCGGATAAAAAGTCTTTGTGTAAAAACTAAGATTTCGTTCCGATTCTGGTTGGATGAGGGACTACCTTCCGTGCCTCGGAAAGCACGTTAAGCCTATATTATATGTATAACGAGGAACGGATAGCAGCGTTTCCCTGAGTATAACGACAAAATACTTATAAGCGGCCGTAGTCCAATGGCTAGGGGCTTGGACTTGTGATCTTGTGGTCGCCGGTTCAATCCCCACCTATTGTACTACCAACGTGACTCCACACGTAACACAAGCATTTTAGCTTAGCACGAGGGGTTAACAAGAATACTAGTAGGTAGCAAAACTCTGCTAGTTACTCTCTAACACTCACCAACCCGTCTGCCTAGCATGTGATTATGGCAAAATCCTCCCTCTGTAGAAGGTCCATGTTCAACAGTGGACGTTATACGGGCTGATGATGAAGATGTACATGCATCAAGGGCTCTGACGGAAGATTTGGAGAGGATTTTACCCTCAGCAACAATAGCTGAGACAGTTTCCTTTTCTAGAATGTACGGATAATTTTGTAATGTAATTATTAATTACTATTTTTTATTTTTGTCATGATAATATTTTTATTCAGTACTTGTCTTTATCTATATCTATAAGTATATATCTAGACATAACATAAAATTGTAGAGGTCGAATGTCTGTACATAGAAAAACGCTATAAAGCGAGTCAGGGGGTTGTTAGAAGTAAAATAGACCACATACAGATTTTTTTATTGTTTATGTTTCTCTGTCTGTTTGTCTGTTTGTACGGGATTATCTCCGAAACTTTAAATAAAATTTGCATGGTGGTACTTTTCATGCCTGGACAACATTTTAAATATTTTTAATTACAGAAAATTTATCAGTTCCCGTGGGATAGTTTAAAAAAACCTAAGAAATAACCACCACCACGTGGACTAAGTCGCGGGCATCAGCTAGATTAGAAATATAATTTAAGTATTTCTATTTATTATAAGTATTATTTATATAAAACATTATTATGGCATATTTACTAGATTGCTAACCCGTAGATATTAGAATTTTCCAATTTTAGATAAAAAATATATATTACTACAGAAAACTAATATAAATGTAAAATATCCTTACATTTATCGTCCAATACTTGTTCAGTAAATCTTATTTTATTTTTCTGCTTTAAAAATCACTAGCTCGCAATTTTCTCTCGTACCTCCAGCGTAGTCAAAGTCACGTACCCGTATTGAATCTCTGACAAATCGACCGAGTGGCTGGTACTATGTCCCGCAAACTGCACTGGGCAACCGCTGTAACTAATTACATTTGAAGTACGAGTGTACATACTTGCTTCTGTTGTTTAATTGTAAGTTACTAAAGTAAAAGAGTTGTCGCGAATGTTTTCTAAGACAACGTACAGTCAACAAAAGAAATCGGTTTACACCGTCAGTATCAAATAATGTAAATAAATATGTTTTTGTCACTACGACAGCAGGTATTTCTTTATGGGCGAAGAGTTCACTGCTAGCTTTATACAAATAGGTACATATAACAGTAAATTCCTCTCATAATATTGTACATATAAAATTAAAATGCGTTTCACAGGGTGTAAACCTATCTCTTTTGCTGACTGTGAATAGGTGCATGGAGGAATAGAAATGTATACCGCTTGTTATATGGCGAACTAGCTTCCTGGGCGCGGTTTAACCCGCGTAACTCCGTAGCTAAATATAAATGGGCTGTACTAATATTGAAAGAATCATTCAAATCGGCCCAGTAGTTCTAAGATTAGCGCGTTTAATCAAACAAACAAAATCATCAGCTATCTGTAGCAATTTATATATGAGTATAGGTATTCAGCATAGAAAGAGCTGTGGATTATATTGTCGTATCACTTTCTCGTAGTACTTTTGCGATTTTCTACCCGTCCTATAATATTTTGCTCATCAAAAAATATGGGTGTCGCGGGACCCCCGGTAAATGTGAAACAGCAAAATGTAGGCTCGTAGTATCACGTATCTCGTAGTAAAGTAGGTATGTGTAAGGTAGTAGAGTCAGTAAGGAAAAGAGGGAGTCGCATGACGTAAAGAGTTCAAGCCTGGGGTGAAGAAATATTTGACATTAAAAATTGTATCAATATTTTTATTTTTTTAAAGCACTTCTTGGCTTATATCTTATTCCAACAACAAATTTAAAAACTGCCACAGATTAGATTAAAATTGAATAATCTAACATTTTGTTTATTTGAAGTGAATAGGCTCCGGAACTATTTGACTGATTTTAAAACTGCAGTCACATTTAAAAAGCTAATGTTATCCATGAGTAACATAGGATATATTTAATTATGAAGTTCTAACTTCATAATTAAATGAATGTAAAATGATGTTACGCAGGTGAAGGTAGAAGCTAGTCATTGATATTTTTCTTCTCAAAAAAGCACATAGATATTGTAAAGCAATATTTTACTAACCGACGCGACGCGACGCACGACTACCTAAAACATAAGATAAAGTCATAAACTTGAATCAAATACAAGGAATAGTAAAAACGGTTGTAATTTGAATAAAAAATTGACTCTTCCTTGCCTTTATATCGAATTACTTTAACTGTGTAATAAGGTTGGTATTCTTGTTAATTTAATTTAGATGGTATAATGCAAAAAAGAAAAATATATCGTGTTTTCCTTTTTTATGCTAATAGATACTTTAGCTATAAAAAGAAAAAAATTACAATTCTGATCATTATCTTTTTGCAAATAATTCTATAGCAGCTCAATTATGTTTCCACAAATTACGGCATAAACCATAAAAACGCAGTGAAGCCAACCGCAAAGTAATTGTCTTTTTAGTTACACCGGTGGCTCAGTGGTTATGATAGTTGCCTCTGAGACCTGGTGTTCTGGGTTCGATTCCCACCCAGGACAATTGTTTGTGTGAACCACAAATAGTTGTTCTGAGTCTGGGTGTTCTTTGTGTCCGTTAAATGAATGTTTGTAAAGTCCCCCGCGACACAGGGATTTATTTCCCTAGTGCGGGAGTTGTCTTTTTAAAAGAAGAAGAAGAAGAAGAAGTTCCCTTCACAAATACGAATTGGTGTGTAAACTACTACTGACTTAACTAAACTTATATGTGGTACTATATTAACTTGATATGTGGTCTAGATTGATATATTTTAAGAGTTTGCATTTGTGGAAATATATATGAGAGATTTAACAAACTTACTTTTTGTTTTCTTGAACTTGACCTTGACCATATTATTAATCATGGTCATTTCACATCCAGCGTCAACATTAATATATGAAAGTTCCAAATTTGAATATGAAGAAGCCTGTAACATACTTACTGCGTCGCTAAAAGCCAAAGTGCAGCAACCCGCAAATCGGATTAAAGAACCGCGCCCGTTATTCTGCCAGAAATGCTAGTTGAACTCCAATGTGTGTAAGTGAAGCGTTAGATTAGAAATAGTTTATTGTAAAGCCAAATTGGTAGGAACAACAACACGAAACTATTACTATTTCGCTTACTATAGAGTTAGTTAATAATTTTAAGCTTCATATGAAGTTCGAAGTGCAATATTAGCTTGTGAATTTGTATTCAGGTTAAAATTTTAATGATGCGGATCTTAATTGTGTTTTGACGGTTTCTGGAACTGTATGTTGTTGTTGCATAAAACCTACGAATGTTGTTTACGCTCATAAACCAATCGAAGATATAGGTTATACCTATCTTTTAATTGTTTTTCAGCTTAAATTAGGAGCATGCTGTTTAAGATTTTTCCTTAAAATTAATATAGCAAGGAAAACATCTGAGCTAAATTCGGGTTTTTAGGTCCAAGGCCCATTGGGAAATTTATAATTCTTACTAATATAATAATGCGAAAGTAGCCGTCTGTTGGCCTTTCACGCCAAAACTGTTGAATCGATTGAAATGTAGTTTGGTACACAGATAGTGTTCTATACTCAGAAAGGACAAAGGCTACTTTTATAGCGTAAAAAGGGTTGTAGAGGGATAAAAATGGGGGGCGGGGCGGGGTTAAGATTGTATGGGAGTATCGTCATTTTTTAAGCTACAGGTTTGAAACTTATTTTTTAGACTGTTGATTAGATATTAATATCCTTACTAATATTATAAGCGCGAATTAGCCCAAATAATTAAAAATTCTACTCAAAATCTCAGACAGAACAGCTAGTTAGGTTTTATCATAGACCAATTGTGTTACTGATTAAAGATGTTAGGCAACAATACTTCAGTTTGAACGCAGCTTATCTTCACTTGATTCGATCGGCTTATATGTACCACCCAATAACGTCCAAATTATGATCAAACCGTGAGCTAAGCAAACTGTCGATGTAGTTACTGGATTTGATCGAGTTATCTCCACTGTTACTAACTATGACGTGAATGATGACCCGCTTTAATGCAGTTCATGTCATGTTAGATTTTCATTTTAGTTAGTTTTGATTTATTGTCCTCAGATCAGAGAGTTAGTTTAAGTCTTATCTGGGTATGTAGTGTACTCTCTCTTCAGTTGAGATTTCTTTAGATTAGAGATACCTAAATAAATGTTAACCTTAATTTCTATAGATATATAATCATTTCATAGTATAAAACAAAGTCTGTCTGTACCTATGTACGTATGTATAGATCTTTAAAACTACGCAATGGATTTAGATGCGGGGCTTTTTAGTAGATAGAGTGATTCACGAGGAAGGTTTATATGTATAATACATCAGCATTACGCCCGTGCAAAGCAGGGGCGTGTCGCTAGTTATAAATATATATGAAAAATAAAATATATATATAAATCCTTAATTTCGAATAATATATAATATTAAATGTTATTAAAAAATAGCCTCAAGGAAAATACAAATCGATAAACAATCTTAAAAATATTAAAGCATTATTTTGACTAATGTTAACATGAAATCTGCGCACTTTGTAACTTGTTTATGTGTCTTTGTTTTTCCTTCAAATCCTTGAATATTATTTGTTTCAGTTAGTAGTTAGTAACTATCGTTACGGTATATGTTTTAATAGCCAATTTGTTATATTTACATAATAACTCTCTCAGGCTCCCGAAAATTTTATTCGTTGTTTCCAATTTAATATCCAATTTATATTCGATGAGCGAATATTTTTCCACAGGATTGCTTACGCAACCAATACGAGGAATAATTGTCTCGCTGAGTATTGTTGTAATTGTAGACTAATGGGTTTTGTAATTAAAGTGTTTAACTGTAATAATTAGCGCACTTAATGTTTCTGTAGTTCATTTTACTGTTATACTCCTTTGCTTATTAATTATGAGAGAAAACAGACAAGACTTGGGCGACGTTTTATATAGAACTAAATTTTTTGTGTTATACTTATATCTCCGACGATTTTAGGCATTAAATAACCATTTAATACGGTTGCTTGCTGTCAGCCTTATTGAAGATTAAATATCAAAATTAATATGTGTCAATGTGCCTAATGAATAGTGTTTATTATAATTATAATATGTTTTTATGTAAGGAATTATTTTATTTATGCACATTATATTTTTTATAGACCTAGTATTATACATAACTTCTCACAAGCACCATTAGGTACTATTAATCATGTTATCCGGTACACTTAACTACTCCTCTTTTAAATTCCTTTGTATGGTTCCTTCTTCGGTTGCGTGTAAGAGATCACTATTTGTGATAAGGCCGCCAATTGTACCTACCTAATTTTAAGGTTAGTTTTAAGTCTCTTACTGTATTTTCCTCAATGTGAAAGTGACAATAAAGAGTTTATATATATACCTATCCTGTTTTAAACCATATTTATTGCTCCTTGTCCATGTCAATGTCTAAGTTCCTTCTGAAATCGTTTGATTCTACAAAAGCTTTAAAACTTTTATAATTAACATCATTATCTGTTCCTCAATCCCACAATAAGTTTAACTTCAAATCCTCGTTTATGAACTACTTTGACATCACTGGTAGGTAGGATTAATCCTATTAGCTCAACGAAATAGCTCCGGATTTAGGGCGGACATAAATTTTGCTTCGAATACAGTTGGCTTCCTGAAACTACCGAGTTAGAAGGCTTAGTTTAAAGTTATTGACGAATTTTCGATTATATTTTAAATTTAACCTGGCTGCCTGCCAATTTTTCCAATCAGTACAAAGTTTATTTTGGGCTTTAAGGAATTCGGAACGATGGAATAGAATGCTTCTTAAATCTGCAATATACAAAGTAATATTATAAAGTCTAGCCATTATTTTTAGACTTGTAGTGCTTGAGGAATAGATGACGTTAATTATATTGTAAAAGTTTAAATATATTTCATTTCACACAGGTATTAACGCGACAAAGTTGCATTGGTGTGGTTGTGGGCAGAGTCTGCAACTTGATTGAAACTTCGGGAAGTATAAAAAAGTAATTTTATCGCGTTAAAACCAGTGTGAAATGAATTATAACTATCATACGCGAAAGTTTTAAAGATTATATAGTTTAAATAATTTTTAAGTTTGGATAATCGGTTGATTCTCCTTTAAACTAAGACATTGAAAAGGAAACGCAAAATAATTATTGCTAAAAATATGATATGCACTTTCTGAAATTAGCATCAAAAGTATCAAACGAATTTTTAAAATCATGAGTTGACCAACTATACTATACATAATATGTATTGTATAACTAAAAGATAAAAATATTTGCAGGCTTATAAAAAAAAATCTGCGTCTAAGAAAAATGGTTACCGAATTTTACTTAGAAAAAAGCTTATTGCAGTTTTTGTACATAATTGAGAATTTAATTGTGTTTCAACTGTTTCTGAAACCGTAGGTATCCTTCTATAATTATTTTGGTAAAAAAAAATCTCAGGATATTTGAAAATGAATTCAACATTCGCTGCCGTCAAAGGCCTACACTAAAGTGATGCAGCAAGCCTAAACTAAAATGTACCAAACATGACATTTATTAAAACACCTAAAGTAATTAATTCATAAATTAAGTGATATATTGTGGTACAATACTAATGTTAATAAGATAATGTGTGTCGCAAACATAAATGTTTATTCACCCGTTTGAAGCTCAAATAAGTACTAAAATATTTTACTTACAATATTATTAATAATAGTGTTATAAGTCAGTTCATTAAAACATACGCAAACATAAAACATGTCATGTTTATTATAGCAACATAAGAAAGCTTGAAAAGTAATAATTGCTATTTTCTATTCACAGAAACAATATTATGTTTGATTTAAATTTCGCTTCTGCAAACGTTTCATCTCGGTCAATACTCTTCGAATTGTTTGAGCAAATGTTTACCTACTCTGGGAAAGTGTTGGCAGAAAATTTTCGCTTTTTCACAAAACTCATCTAAAAGAAGTACCTACTAACTTTTAGTATTGAAAAAAAAACATAGGGAATACGTTTGCTTTGGACTTTTTTTTTTTTACAAAGTCAACTTATTATAAATAGCACAGTATTCATGTACCTATACAAATAAATATACTTACAAATAAATAATTAAATTGGAATGTCTGATTGGTTATAGAGTAACCTCCGAAACGGTTGGATCGATTTTGATTCAAACTACCCTAGGAGACTATAAAAAAATAATAAAACCATTGCGGTGTGGGGTTAGGTTATAACAAAAAAAAAAAAGTGTTTCCTAATTTAAACAGATGTAGAAACAAAACAAAGAGGAACCAGTAGAATAACATATTTTACATTTTATTACGATTTTATAAAGGCATAATTTAAAGTTACAGTTTTAAACTATATAAATGATAATTTTACACCCATATAAAATGTACGTTGGTTACTTTGTTTATTTAATTCAATAAGTAATTGATTAATTACGTCACATTTTTTTTTAATTCTCTTCTTGTTTTGTCTCTCTTGTTCTCCAATTGTCTAATAAACGGTAGTTACTAAAGAAAGAACTATATATTTTTTTTATATATACCACAACTATAACTAGCACATTTTTAGTCTACTATTATTCTTGTTAACCCCTCCTGCTAAGCTAAAATGCTTGTGTTACGAGTAGGTTTACGTCGGTAGTGCAATGGATCGAACCGGCGACTACAAGATTACAAGTCTGCCATCCTAGCCATTGCTACGGCCGCTTCATAACATAACATATTTACATCATTCTATGTGCATAACACTTTTTATTAGAGTCAATGTGTATCTGCATATCATGCTCACCGGAAACAGAGCGAACAGAGCGGGACTCAGGAGGATAAACGTCAATGTTCGTACTCTAGTGATGTGACGCGCCAATGTAAATAAGTAAACGACGCTCTAGGAGTTCAGTCCAACATAAACCATGAAATGTGTTTTAGTACGGTTCACTATCAAAATGAAAATTGATTCCTAAAGATTCTCGAAGATACCTACTTATATATCTAACAAATAATAATGCATATTATACTGGTTCATCCATTTGAAACGGGGCAAGTAGTTATACTTTACTACAGGTAATAAATATATGGCTACAGAATTTATGGTTGTCAACGAAAACTAGTCAGAAACTATCTCAACCGGTTAAATTGCTCTTCATCTTCCACTAAGTTGTAATATCCGGGAGACCGCGTCATTTCGATCGCGACATCTGATATCACATCCTGAATACGTTCTGTAAATAGAGTTCTATTTGATAAAATTACTTCCAATTTCTATTAAGGACACCTATCGTATTGGAAATGTTGGTAGATGATAGATTGTAGGATCGATCGGTTTTGGTGTTAGTTTAAGGATAATCCTTCAGATAACTTAATGACCTAATGGAACTCAATGTTGACTTTGAACAATAAAGTAGTTTTAGCAAAATAATTAATTTGACTGCATAGAGGCTGAAGTTGAAGTTTAAAAGCGGATGCGATAGTAAACTTTTCATAATAATTTAAATGCGTACGTATTTTAAAACAGACTGGTCAAAGTCCAACTAGAGCTTTGAACAAATTCCTCATCTTCTCACATTTAACGCTTTCCACTTGCATTATGTTAGCGTGTGGAAACGTGGAATAAGATATAAAATATTTAACAGAATGTTTTCAAACAAAGTTTATATAATGCTCAGTTTTCTTAACTGAAGTATTTTTTGTTTTATTAAAATGATACAGAAGTAACAAAATATAATGAATGGTATACAAATATTATGCACCCACAAAAATCTTAAGGTAACTGCTAAAGATCATACAACCGCAATTCTGACGAAAGACTAAAGCTATTATTGTCCATAGAACCTTGCAATATAATTATCATCTTCATTCGAGGACTTTTCGGCCCCAACGGCCATTTGTCCTTTGTGCTATATGGCCTGCCCATTGCCCATTGCTATGTTGGTAGCCCACGTTCTTCTACGTATCTGCTCAATTCTGATTCGATTTCGTAGAGAAACCCCGAGCATTAACTGATTCAAATGTAATCGCAAAATAATAAAAATATAATTTATATTAAAAAAAAAAACAAAATGTACACCAACGACTCTGCCGGCACAAGCTAAATAACTTTCAGGCACAAGTAATGCAGATACTTATTAAGTTTCACGTTTACCACCTTTAAATATCAGGCAGGTATTGCGAAGTATTTCAATAATGTTCTCAGTTATACTACCATGGCCGTGCCAGAGGGAATACCTACCCAAGAATTTTTTATCAAACACCTCAGTTAGAAAAGTTATGTTGTTAATTTAGCTGCGGTCGTAAAGACACGTCATTACATTTGAGAGCAAATGTACTGTAATAAATGTATGTTTATTGTAGGTTACTGTGTTATTTTCATTTGAATTCATCTTTATTTACATTAAAGCTTTAGGCTCTTGCATACAGTACAGAAGGTAAAATAACTGAAATGGGTAAATTTACCTAAGTTTTCAGGTTTTATTTACTAGAATTTCTCAATACCTAAAAGCTGTTAAAATTAATAGATCTAGATGTATTTGAGTACAGTATACATGCTTATCGTAGGAAAAATTCTGATAGCAGTTCAAATAACTGTAGTATAATTGAAATTGAAAAGCATTATTTTGTCTAGTAAAGTGATTAAAAAAAAACACAATAATCCATAAACCGTATATCAGCATGGATTATTATTACACAAAGCATTCATGCAAGTAGATGAAGATCTTAACTTTTTTTTATAAATATAACAATATATATTAATAAAGGACTTCCATTCGATTCAAATTCTTTGATAAATTATCGACGAATACCTTCCAAACGTGTATTTCGCATTCAAATTCAGCGAGAATTGTCTCCAATTAGAGAGGACCACTTTGGCATTTCACACGTTGTACCAATTAACCGCTAAAACACATTTTGCCAAATCGGATTCTCGATGTTTGAATCGATTTCTGAAAATTCATTGCTAATATAGAGGCATCCACGTTGAAATATTCGGACTGAACTCACTTAATTACAATTCTAATGTGCGCTTAAGCTTAAATATTATAAGTTTTATTTTCAACTGAATTTTAAGTAGCAATAAAGTCATATTTATTCAATGCTACTTAATGCTAATCAAAAACCTCACTTTCCTACTTTTACTTTGCTGTGCCCGACATAGAATTTAAATTGTAATATACCACCTAAAAACTCTGTAGAATGCAGTTAACGTATCAATTGAGTACAGTTTAGTATTATACCTACCTTTTACTTTAACCAAACGTAACTTATATTAAAAATGTGCCGTCTTTATTTGCAGCGTCCGTAAAAAAATACATTTTTTGTTTTTTTTTTTTGTTTTCAAAGAAAACCCATAAAATTGTTGTAAAAACCATAAAAATTGTATCGGACCAATCACAAAAAACATAAAAATTGAATGTAACATACATGTATGTTACATTCAATTGAATGAATAGGTAAGAAATTAAACCTCTGTGGCGTAGCGGAATAAGTCTGGCAGGTCCCCACCCCGAATTAGGAAACTTTGGGTAAATGCTAAGATTACTCTCCAGGTCTGATGGGTTAAGGGACTACCCTCATTGCCTTGAAAAGCACATAAGGCAACAGCCTCAAGTGCTTTCCAAGGCAAGGACCAACGGGTGCTGATAGTTACAATAATATCTACAACGAGCTTGTTACCAGGAAATGAGCAGCAGCGTTCCACTGTGTGTTACAACAATTGTGACAAGAAGGGGGCCCAAACCAAACCCAAACTATCCCTCAGATGGGGACCCATGTTCAGCAGTGCACGTTATAAGGGCTGATAATAATTAAGAAGTAAAATATTTTTGTGAAATCTCTATTGTCAGTCGAAATATTGCACGTACCAATTATAGAGTCACAGTGACACAGATTTGCAGACTTGTAATATTTTTAATATTAATAAACTTAAGTAGGTAGTACAATAATTATACATTAATTTAAGTATATTTCGTTGAAAATGTAATTGCTATTTACCCAATACACCTTAGAAAGCACCATTATGCCGCGGTTAGCTGCTTGCTAACCGGAAGTGACGCAATTTCCGAGGCGTTGCGCTAGGCTGCTGCGTTAATGCATTTCCGGTAAGTAATTGAAAATTATGCGAGCGCTTCTTAAACAATAAGTGAATAAAATTTCCGTTTATGAATAATAATGAGTTGTTTTGATCCTTTCTATATTTATATTTCTGAAAAATAATTATTTTTAGTAAAACTAAACAGAATTACTAAAAACCGAGATGTGTTTATATTATTAGTCTATATAGTAATACTTTTGTAATTGTACTGCATTTCCTTAGTCTACAATATTTATTATAGTCTAGAAAAAAGTTTATTTCTTCTTTAAAGGAAAGTAAATTTTTCCTATGGTATTTAACATTTCTATGTGAAAAACTACCATGACGATGTCAATGATAAAACAAAATTTACTATAAATAAAATTATGATATAAACTCAAACATGCTCATTACCTTAGGCTTTCTTCAACAAACTGTATTAAGCATTTCTTTTCTTTTCAAAGGTGAACGGCAGATTTCGTACCGCATATTTTTTTTGTTGTTCTGTTATAGAATTTGTACCACATATTAAGGCAACTAAGCCACTTAATTTCATGTAAGTGTACTATTTTTAGAACTTTGGAATAAATAATAAAAAAAATTAAAAAAAATTAAAAATTAAACGTAATACAATCGTAAACTAAACGCAGTTATTTCAAAATAACACAAATATCGTAATCATATTAATTATTTAGAAAATGAAATGACATTAATTATAATTAAACACTTTTACACTATATCTAAAAATGTATAATTGTTGCATATATTCATAATAATTAACGATTTAATGATAGGAATGATTTTCGTTGTCAATACTTTTTTAGTCTAAATGGCAATTATTTATTGACAGGTAAAGAAAATCTGTCAAAACAATGTTTATGTGCCTTTAATAACAATCTACATTGGTAAACTAGTACATAACCTCAAAAAACAAAAGTGGTTATAACTTTTATATCCCAACTTCTAAAAATCTAAGAATTTAAAAAGGGCTTGTCTATCATAATAAGTACCAATTAAAACAAAAAGTATCCCAAAACATGAAATTTTATTAGCGGTACGAAATTCCCATACAAGCCTGCCGTTCACCTTTCATCTTGTGATTAAGTAAATTACCCCTCACTGTTAATTTCAATAAAGTTCTGTATGTGATAAATATTTATTATAAATGAATATCAATGAAACTGAGTATACTGGAAATATAATGGAGTGAACTTTATACAACGACGTTTTATTTATCTCTCGCCTTAATAAAAATAATACAGTAGGTTTTTAAACTTTAACTAATAAGGTTTGCAATGCTTTTTCTATATTTGTAACGAGTTTTTATAAACAATTCCATAAAATCATAATATCAGCTTTCATTTCGCAACAGAATAATGTTCTTATGATAAAAATATTTTTGGAACCGAACTTAAAAACATAACATTTAAATATAACAAAAAAAAAACTTTTGGTAGCAGTGATTAAAATTTCACCGTCACAGGTGACGGCATAATCACACTTTACATAAAATATCGCGACAGGTTCACTGGTGCGAATTAAAAAAAAAAATAACGAGACGAACAATGAACAGGAATAAAATATGTGCACACATTGTGAAATTTTCTGTAATTTTTTTGTATCTTTATCACTGTTTGTTTCACTGTGCCTCAGTTTGAATTGTATGGGTAAACTGCAAACCTGCCGGGCATTCCGGCGCTCTAATGGTCCGTAAACTTTTTTTTAATCCTATCGCAGGATTGGAAACCTAAGGTAGTTCTTTTTGTGACATTTCGTTTGCTCTTTGAAGCGTTAAATACTGCGTCGATATTTTAAAAATAGAAGTGCAGTTCGTTGCAGTCAAACCTAGTATTGTTTTATAACAATCCATGTTATATGAGACTGCTTAAATAAAGTTTATTCATTTTAGTGCTAACTGGCTTGCCACGCGTGATTTCACCCGTTCCCGTGGGAAATTCATTATTAAATTTAGGCCATGTTACTTCTAGATAACGCAGCTTTCTAATGGTGACAGTGACAATGGTCTAGTAGTTCTGGAGACTCTCCAATGCAAATAGACAATCAAATCTTTCCTCTTTATAATATTAGTATAGATAAATTGGTGTAACAAACAGTAGGTAGGTATAGTAGCATACGTATTGAGTTAGGATTTATGAATTTTATGGATTAATTGAAGTATTTCAATATGATTTGAATCAATTTGGTTAGACAACTTATCAAATTTATCCATATGTTATACATGAAGTATAATGAAATAATGGCGCCGCGAGGCGTAGCCAAATTCCGTTTGTTTAATAGATCAAGTACATAAATATTTTTTATTGCTTTTTATTTACGGCGCGATCGATCCCTACCCATTGCACTACCGACGTGAACCCACTCGTAACACAAATATTTTAGCTTAGCACGGGGGGTTAATAAGAAAACTAGTAGTAGACTGGAAAATTCTGCAAATCATAAAAAAAAGTCACACATATAATATAGACAAGATCCATTCCACTTTATTATTCACATCACTAAAAATAATCCACTCTGTTTGTAGCTCGAAAATATATCTCACCGCCCTCAATACTTCCACCTGCCTATTAAACTGACAGAATATTTAATTCAGTATGCAAATATGTTACCTTTACTACATGAATGAAGGTTCTATAATAATATTTCGAAGGTTTAATATAATATGCATGAGTTTCTAGCGGTAAAGTAAGACACAACTTTTGATTCGCGAATACGAAATACGAATGCGTTAGATCAATGGTGGAAATGCGGAGTTTATAATTTTATTATGCGGTACTTTGTTGGATGATAGTGGGTTTGTTTTTATTAGACTGGGTTTTGGAGATTGAATATTGTCAACCGACATTTTTGTGGTGAAATATAACACTAAACATTGGTTAGTAAAACAATTGCAAAGATAGTGAATATATTGTTTTTTTTTTAAAGAAGGGTGCTTTAAAAATTTCTGTACCTAAAAGGTGAAAACGGTTCTTATCTAATAATTATGATTCGTCTGTTTATCTGTTTCTTTATCATCAGGCTATATCTTATGTACCGTGATAGTTAAATAGTGGAAATTTTCACAGATGATGGTATTTCTGTTGCCGCTTTAACAACAAATACAAAAAAACATAATAAAATGAGAAATTAGGTGGGGGTCTAATACAACAAAGATGCAGTTTTTTTCGCAATTTAATAACGCGTAAGTTAGTTACTTGCATAAAATATTAATGGGCTAGTAATAGTCTGTTAACTTGTATAATCTCTTGAAGAGTGTCTAATGTTGATAGATATTGGTACGGAAATTTTCGTACGCGAGGTCGTCGTACACTTTGCCGATTACCTTTGTCGCTCAAATGTTAAAAGTATTAACCTTAATTCTATAAATAGTAGGTATAAAACATAGAACACCGCTTCAACTGAGATAAAGCCTTACCATTCCAACTCTCAGCACATTTAGTATTTTCCAATATCGTTTCTTTATCGTCTCGTAAATATTTATAGCATTCGCACACACGGGAAAGATTAAAACTCCAAAGCATTACACTTCATGTGTGTGAACTTAGCAGATCATTGTCCAGCAGATCAAAATAAAATGTGAGTTCTTTTCGCATGCAGCTAAGTTCTATAGTTCCTGGTAATTTTTAGAAATAGTTCTGGTGTTTTTATCTCGAAAAATGTCAATTAACGAAATGATCTGCCAACTTCCCGTAGCAAATCACTTTGCAGCATATCAAAATAAAAGGTGAGTTCTTTTCGCATGCACTTAAGTTCTACAGTTCCTGATAATTTTTAGAAATAGTTCTGGTGTTTTTATCTCGAAAAATGTCAATTAACGAAAACGATTAACGAAATGATCTGCTAACTTCAAACAACAAAAACAAATGTGAGTTCTTTTCGCATGCAGTCGAGTTCTGTAGTTCTAGATACTAGGCTAAAGTGAACAGACACTTTCTAGGCAAGCGTGTATCATCTTAGGCCTTATCTTCGCCTTCCATCAAGCGAGATTATGGTCAAACGTAGGCCTATATATAATAATAAAAAAAATAAAAAAAAACTTTTCAAAGATAGCTGTTCTAAAACAACGTTAAAGTGCCAGCAGATCGAGCCAGAACGTTGAAAAAGTTGATAATGACAATTCTCATCCTAAAAATGAAATGAATCATTCAAGTTATTGCGAAAGGCTGAAACTCTTTCGCTTTTCACATATTCGTATGGAAACTGCAATCTAGAATTCGATTCGAGTTCAGAACTCACGTCCCAGTACCAGCAGATCATGTCCGAACATTTTAAAAGTAGAAAGAACTATTTTCATCGTTTCAAACAAATGCCATAGGCTAGAACTCTTTCGTTTCCCACCGATCCGTAGCAGAACTGTAATCTACAACTTGATTCGAGTCCAGAACTCACGTCCCAGTACCAGCAGATCATGTCCGAACATTTTAAAAGTAGAAAGAACTATTTTCATCGATCGAAACGATGAAAATAGTACTTTTAAAATGTTCGGTCATGATCTGCTGGTACTGGGACGTGAGTTCTGGACTCGAATCAAGTTGTAGATTACAGTTCTGCTACGGATCGGTGGGAAACGAAAGAGTTCTAGCCTATGGCATTTGTTTGAAACGATGAAAATAGTTATTTCTTCTTTTAAAATGTTCGGATATGATCTGCTGGTACTGGGACGTGAGTTCTGGACTCGAATCAAGTTGTAGATTACGGTTCTGCTACGGATCGGTGGGAAACGAACGAGTTCTAGCCTATGGCATTTGTTTGAAACGATGAAAATAGTTCTTTCTACTTTTAAAATGTTCGGACATGATCTGCTGGTACTGGGACGTGAGTTCTGGACTCGAATCAAGTTGTAGATTACAGTTCTGCTACGGATCGGTGGGAAACGAAAGAGTTCTAGCCTATGTCATTAGTTTGAAACGATGAAACTAGTTCTTTCTACTTTTAAAATGTTCGGACATGATCTGCTGGTACTGGGACGTGAGTTCTGGACTCGAATCAAGTTGTAGATTACAGTTCTGCTACGGATCGGTGGGAAACGAAAGAGTTCTAGCCTATGGCATTTGTTTGAAACGATGAAAATAGTTCTTTCTACTTTTAAAATGTTCGGACATGATCTGCTGGTACTGGGACGTGAGTTCTGGACTCGAATCAAGTTGTAGATTACAGTTCTGCTACGGATCGGTGGGAAACGAAAGAGTTCTAGCCTATGTCATTAGTTTGAAACGATGAAACTAGTTCTTTCTACTTTTAAAATGTTCGGACATGATCTGCTGGTACTGGGACGTGAGTTCTGGACTCGAATCAAGTTGTAGATTACAGTTCTGCTACGGATCGGTGGGAAACGAAAGAGTTCTAGCCTATGGCATTTGTTTGAAACGATGAAAATAGTTCTTTCTACTTTTAAAATGTTCGGACATGATCTGCTGGTACTGGGACGTGAGTTCTGAACTCGAATCGAATTCTAGATTGCAGTTTCCATACGAATATGTGAAAAGCGAAAGAGTTTCAGCCTTTCGCAATAACTTGAATGATTCATTTCATTTTTAGGATGAGAATTGTCATTATCAACTTTTTCAACGTTCTGGCTCGATCTGCTGGCACTTTAACGTTGTTTTAGAACAGCTATCTTTGAAAAGTTTTTTTTTATTTTTTTTATTATTATATATATTTATATATTTTATTATGATAAAAACACCAGAACTATTTCTAAAAATTATCAGGAACCATAGAACTTAGCTGCATGCGAAAAGAACTCACCTTTTATTTTGATATGCTGCAAAGTGATTTGCTACGGGAAGTTGGCAGATCATTTCGTTAATTGACATTTTTAGAGATAAAAACACCAGAACTATTTCTAAAAATTACCAGGAACTATAGAACTTAGCTGCATGCGAAAAGAACTCACATTTTATTTTGATCTGCTGGACAATGATCTGCTAAGTTCACACACATTTACACTTCATTGATTTTTTTATACTCCTTTTGAAGTGCAAAAACATTCGAACGATTTTCTTTCGATATTATTTTCGTCTTACGATTTTATTTTATACCCTTTTGTAGAACACATTTCAATTCACTAAAAAGGGGTAGATTATATCGAAAATTGGTACCATTAGAAATTAAGAGTAGGTATGTTTCGGTTATATTGATAAGACGTTGATTAACTCTTCATTTTGATTTCATGTGCATGTAACTATTATTGATCGAAGGCATGTAATATAAAAATACAATAATATTTCATTACCTCATAAGATTTTGCAGATAAGTTTTTTGTTGGGGCTTGCAATTTGATTTTTAAAACTAATAAAAAAATAGTTAATGCTTAATGAAATAATTATAATATTAACTACAGCTATATGAAATTAAATATGTGGCTTAGAGCGAAAGGGCTAAACAACCATAGTTACTTATGTGAGAGTTGTTATTTTACTACCAAGATATTTTTCAAAGTAAGAAACGGAATTCGCTGCCCTTTAATATACCTTAATATGCATTTCATCAAGCAATAGAGTTTGTTCATTATTCTAAAGCTAATTACTAAAAATAAGGTCTTTAGAAGTTCCTTTTCGCTTGTGTCAAAAGGGCTAACATCTGAAAACCTTATATGACAATATGGTATATATTATATAAATTTATAGATGTTGGCCCTTTTGATGAACCTTATAAACTTTATATTATATCTTAAGGCTTAAGAATTATTGATGTTGGTGGATAATCTCCTCGCGGATGCGGCGCGAAATATAAAGTAGGAGATCACTACCGCGATGCGGTTGAGGCGCTGGTTCAAATCTGCGTTTAAGTCTAGGTGTTCAAATCTCACATTGCATATCAATGTCAGCCAAACAGAAAAGGAAGCTCACGTACCTTGGAAAACCAATATTCGTCCAGCAATGAGTACCCACACTTTCCACCACTGCTTTACTGGCGCCAGTTCACGACGATAACAAGATCCGTCTCGTTGATCAATCCTCCACAGTACACAGGCGAAGTTATATTGCGATTTCTTGATAATAATAAGTTTTTCAAAAACGACGATAAAATATGCGATACGTTGTAAAAGATGTTTACAGTAAGAGCGATGTTAGCGAAGAGAGGAGAGCGACGCGAATGTAATAATTATGCGTAAAGAATGCGTTCCATGTTCAAATCGCGCGGGAATTATGCCTTCTTACTATTGGCATTACAATGCACACACAATGTGAAATATTTTTGAATATTATTATTTGAAATACGCGAAGATAAAAACAATACTGTCCTGATGTCATTCATTTTTATTTGTAATGTATAAATAATAAGCTGAAAATGGTTGCTTCTGCTGAACACTACTATGATGTAAAACCAATCAGCCCGTAATATTGTACGCGTATATAACTACTCGCACCTATATCTGAATAATTTTATTTGAATTAAAATTTACATAAAACTCCTGTTTTATGCAATAACAAACCAGGGTAATAGTGGAACGAGCGAACCGACACAAAATAGCTTTTACATAAATTATTATTTTAATTTAACGCACCACTTACAATCCTTGGGCACATATAGGATAATATTATAAATTATGTTTAAATAGAGGAGAATGCTAATGTATCTATAAATACATTTATTAAATAATGTTTTATTAAATACATTTTTAATACTTGGAAATGGCAGGAATTCTGTATCAACAACCACTTAGCCTCTGTGACCTAGCGGTAATTGGCTCGCTTTAAATCTCAAAGGTCGTGGGTTCGATCACCACACCGGACAAATCTTTGCATCGATTCTAAGATTTATTTCCGGGTCTGGTTGGCTGAACAAAATAGATCTGTAATATTCTTTTGACATTTTAATATAGGAGAATGCTAATTTACCTACCTACTAAAATACGTCACATACTACTAGTGATGAGCGTTGAATAAACGAACTAGTTAATTCGACCGTCGACGTACTGTGAACGAATCAACGTTTCACCGTTATACGATGGACTATTCGAATCCGTAGACGCCTCAGAGGGCTAAACTGAAACTCGCAACGCGACGACCGACGACGCGCGACGGCGACGACGGCGAGACGAGACGAGAACGTAATCGGGTGATAGAAATTCATTCGTCCGTTGAAATATCGTGCAAACAAATTTGAACTCTAAATCTAGTTGAAGGGTGTTGATATTTGTTCGGGTCGAATGATATTATTGTTGTGCTATGTGAGGAAAGGATGCCGAAGGAAAGGTCTATTTAATAAAAATAATGTAGATATATAAAATCAGTTGATGTTCTAAATACGCTAGAATAGTGAATAAAACTTTATAATTAATTCTATTCAGTATTCAGCCAGTCCTAAGCATACGAGAGACTAGTCTAAGTCTACCGCCTACGTCGCCGTCGCCGCCGTAGACTTCGTCCGTTCGTCGTAATGTGTACCAAGTTAACGCGTGAACTAGTCGACGAATTCAACTAGTTGATCGACTAGTCGATGAAAGAAATTCGACGGTCTAGTTTCGTTGACGTTAAATACGTCGACTACCCATCACTACATACTACAAGCTTGATGTAAAGTCGGGAAAAAGCAACCAAAAATATACATTCGTGACATCCTTTTTCCAAGGTTCTCAAGAGATTTTCAACCTTCTTTAACTCTTTATATGTAGGTAACATATAAATAATTAACATGTTGTTGTATAGAGCCTAGAGTCTTACCTTTTGAATGATCATCATACATATTGTAAGAACATAAAATCAGCTGTAAAACGTACAATGCCTAAGTCAACAATTTATGATCGAGATATTTTAATTTTTAGTATTATTCGAATACGGGTTAATTTTTTATATTTCCGATATTTCCTACAAAAGAAAAATAAAAGTTCAAGGGCATCTGTATGTATGTAGTTTAAGGTTAAGTTTTGTAGTAAAGATGGGGTCGTCCTTGCAAAATAATAGATCTCCATCAATGTTTTTTATACATATAATGAAGATAAAGTAAATTACTATGTATATAATTATTAATTAAGACGCTGCATAATGCAAAATTAAAGTTTAAGCCGCTGACTATAATAAATTTTAACGGAAATTTCATAAAGTTAGAGCATGCTGCGATGACAGTTTTAATAACAAAAGCAAAGATCGAGAAGAAATTACATTATTTGTTTTTGTGTGTAGCGGACAGCTAGATCGTAGCATAGACTCAATGCTTTGTTCTTATGTACTGTGATGTTTAACCAAATTTATTATAAACCTACTTTTTGGTTTTTTTTTTTGGTTTACCAATCAACATACAACTTTTTAACATTTTTGTTTACCGAATGATTTTTTTTTTTCACGCATTTTTAATGAATGTAAGGAATAAAAATGGAGTAGGTAATAGATATCGTTGAAAATCGAAATAAAAAGTTGCAACTCAAGTTTTTTATTTAAAAAACGAGTCAAGGAGTACTATCTCTCTATCTCATCCTAATTTATATATATAACGTAGTATATAATGTAGTTTATATTTATCGAAATATATATGTAAATTATAGTATGTATGTTTGTTTGAGACCTACGCACACTATTCGTCTTTTCTTTTTCACATTTCCTCTTGCGGGTCTGCTTGAAGAGATTTCTTTTGAAATAAGCAGTACCTTTCCAATTTTTTTCCTTATGTATATAAGTTTTTCATTATTGTAATTTTTTTGTGTGTTTCTACATAAATGAATAAATAAATAAATCGATGTATTTTCTAACGTTACTATTCTCGTTAGTAACAACTGCAGTAGTTACTTTTTAACTTTTTAACTTTTTTATGAAACCGTAAAACACACTGTTATATAATTGGGGTCAATGTTCATAAAAAGAAACAATCCGCCAACAAAATGATTCACCATTCCCAATAATAAACATTGATGAATAATGTTAACAGTAATGCAACGCTGTTATATTCTGATTGAACAGTAAAACTCCAATCAGGTTGACTTGGTTGAAACAGAAGTGAATCACTACAACAATCGTAACTTTTTATTGAATATCATAAAAAAGAAGCGTCTGTTTACATTTCTGATATATTTGTTTAAACTTACTGAAATGTTAACCTAGGTATGTAAAAATTCTATTACTATGAAAACAAAAATTAATTTAAATATTCTTTTGTACATTTTAATGAACAACCTCCATCCATGGCAAAGAGATATACTTAAGTCTCGCTTTAAGTATCGGAGGTCGTGGGTCTCCGGACAAGAAAGCTTTGTGTAAAAAACCCTTCTGGGTAGGCTTGGTAGAAGCGTGACATGGAAAGTACGTTACTTCTTTTTTTTTCTACTGCAGTATTTTGCAGTATACTAGTATTTTTGTTTTTGTTATCCTCTCATGCTAAGCTAAAATGCTTGTGTTACGAGTGGGTTCACGTCGGTAGTGCAATGGGTGGGCATCGAACCGGCGACCACAAGATCACAAGTCTGTCGCCCCTAGCCATTGGGCTACGGCCGCTTAAGTCAAACTGTCATAACATCTTCTATAAAAGTCATTTACCAAGTAAATCAGCAACCAGCAGCGTGCCAAGCATGGTGACTGTGGCATTATCTTTGGTCCTTCATCAAGGCACATGTTCAAAAGTGGCTAATGATAATGATATTTGTTTTATTTAATTTGTAATCGCTAAGCTTAACTACTTTTAGACATAACTAACTAACTAACATTATTTTACTATTAGATAGCAACAATATTCGAGTTAGGAGTACTCATTAAGAGCAGTGGTATTTTTTTTTAATATTCAACCGTTGACCGGAGGCATTGCTACGTGGACGAGACGGCTAGTACAGATAGTTTAAGCACGTCTGTAAAATGTTTCTAGCTGCCTTTCCTCACGAAATAATCGAGTATAATTATAAAGATTTGAGATCGCATAATATATGTATGTTGTGCGAACATCTAAAACCATTATTTTGATTGAAATTATAAACATTTGTCAATAAGAAATGAAATTCAATATAAATAATAAATACGATGCAGCATGTTTCACAGTATTTTTCTTATTTTGTCATTGAAATAAACATTCTAAACTCACTCCATTTAAATTCCACCTCCATCACACATTTCAATGCGTGGTTTTAATCAATGTTCTTCCTAGCAGCCTAGTACCTACATTAAACAATATAGGTAGGTAGATAGGCATTCAGTATACAATAAAAGCCCGTTCCGTAAATCCTTTTAAATCCGGCTTCTATATACGCCGACTTCACAGTAGAAATACTCCAATGACATGTAACGTGTATTTAGCATGAAACTTTGTAGGAAGCTTTAAAGGTCGACCCACACGTACCATGACCATACAAAATCTACCATCTCACCACAACCACAACACTACCACAAGGTAGGCGTTGCCGGGTGTATATTTTATACCATGTTACTCTCGTTTCCGAGAGTACTTTATAGTTTAATATAGCCTATAGGTTAGTTAGTAAATTGTGTTGGAAGAAATAGATAGATGGTCCCTTAGTTATAGCCTTTGTCAATAAAGGGGCCGTCTAACACTAAAATATTTTTTCAAATTGGATCAGTAGTGAGGTTAGCGCGTTCAAGCAAACAAACTCTTCAATTTTTAGTATAAGATTAAAAATTCAAAGCACAATAATTTAAAACTACATTTTGCTACCACGGTTTGACCACATTTAGTCGCTGAGGTGTGGCAACCCTTATCAATATTGAGTTAATAAACTATATATGGCCGGACGGCCGGACCGGAGCTACGGAGAATTTGACTGAAACGTAGACGAAATAATAAAGCTTAATACAGTCACTAATACCCGAGAGTTCTTCTAGTATCTATTATAAATATTATAAGTTTTTTTTTCTGACAGACATACGTAGTTAGGCTTTTGCTTCACCGGACATTAAGGCGAGCAGTGCCCAAGCCTTATTAATATTACGAGGTAGTCTCAAAGTATATAGGTATTTGTTGACTTACATTGTATGTAGGTTACAATGAAAAAGACAAAAAAAAAATATAATAAATTTTGTTTTTTTGGTTATAATAAAAATTGGTTATAATAAAAATCAAATTGTAAAACTTCTTTAAGAGGTCATCTTTGACTGCACCGGTGGCTCAGTGGTTACGATAGTTGCCTCTGAGACCTGGTGTTCTGGGTTCGATTCCCACCCGGGTCAATTATTTGTGTGAACCACAAATAGTTGCTCTGAATCTGGGTGTTCTGTGTGTCCGTGAAATGAATGTTTGTAAAGTCACCCGCGACACAGGGATTTATTTCCCTAGTGCGGGAGTTGTCTTTTTAAAGAAAAAAAAAAGGAAAAAAAAAATCTTATAGAGATCACAGACGAGTAACCGTGAATCTCACAAATAGCTAACACGGGGAACGACCCTACAGCTTTAGGGTACAGAGAACTGTTAACACATGACACCTGTACCACCATAATTTAAATTCAACGGTTATCTTTAGGACCTCCTAATTAAATAAGTAATAGATATCTTAACACAACGAAGTTCCTGAATAGATGATCTCTAGTACTAGAATCATTATGTTGTCAAATTTGGAAAGGGTTCGTGTCAGCATAGTTTATGTAACTAGTGTTGTAAAGTGTACCACATCCATACTAATTCATTCCTCACTCATGAAATAGATAAGAATTACCTGCGATATAAAGGAAATTGTATGGAAACATAGAAACATTTATTGTGTTACTTTATGATATTTATTGGTAATGTAGCGCATACTACACCGTGTTAGAAACGTGGAAAGATAAAATTCGTAAGTCAGTTACGATACACCGTGGTGGAATGGTCAAGACATAATGAATTACTACAAGTTAGAATCCTGCCGTTGCGGTGGTGTAAATTTATTCTTAAAATAAAATAAAAAACCGGCCAAGTGTAATTCAGATTTCAGACCTCCGTACAAAGGGTTCTTTTATACAACATTCGACACTTTATTTAAAGTGAATTAATTATAACTAAATTATTTCGTGAATATGGCAAGCATCTAACTGGTAAAAAATGGGAAACAAATCTCATTTATTATATTACCTCACTTAAATGTTATTTAGTATTTCTTATGGCGGCAACTGAAATACTGTCTAGCTATCACGGTTCATGAGATACAGCCTGGTGACATACTTACAGGCAGACAGACAGTCCCGTTTTTACATTTTAGGTATAGAACCCTAATAAGATCACTATTCTAAATAATCACTACGACAACCCCCAGAGAAGTAGGTCTTATAAACGCAGTACAGAAAAACGCTTTCAATTCCCATTAGTATAACTGATTCTCGTTAACACCGGATCACTTTTCAATTGGCACCTCGTTTAATAAACTCGATATTTAGTTAGGTCCAAACTTTTTTCTTTAGTTTTAATGGTTGTTGATAGAACCGATTTCTATGAACAAAACCTAAAAGTTTGAATTAAAAAAAATGTTGTTTGCTAGTAAGCGGGACGGATAATATAAAACGAAGCAATATTTTGAGTAATCATGGGATGGGATGGGATAAAGATAAGGTTTATTTGAAGAAAACGGATGCCATAGGAGTTTAGTGAACTTTTAAGTTTGTTGTACTTATTAAAGTGGTTCAATTGTATTTTTATTATTATAAATTTGTAACCTACCTAGATCATTGCAAATTGAATATCGTTAAAAAGGTGTGATAGAATTTTAGATATGTGTTGTTCGTGTTTTAGAATGCAAGGCCCAATGTGAATCAAGTGCACAGAGAATCAAGTTGGCTCGGGTAGACGTAGCAAAATACAGCATACTGTGGTTGGTTTCCATGAGGTGGTTTGTTATTTAAATACTAACAATGTCAAACATGTATCTAAATTGTTATTCCTAACTATTTATCCTTTTAACAACATGCTATGTTGTTGGTGAAAACTCGGTATAGTATCCGTAAAATAATTTTAATTAAAACTGCTTTCATAATAAGGATTCGATGCTGCACTTATTAAAACTTAGGATCAGATAGCTCACGCTTAAATTAAAAAGTTCTTCATAGTTTTCCTATACCAGTGCCGAACTATCGTTACGGAGTCAAAGTAACAAGTTTATTGCCTTCTCATGAATAACATTGGTATCAAGTTTTCGATAAAATTGTAGGTAGCTATAGAATGTTACTAATTTATCTATAGGTAAATGTATTTTTTTTTAATTTATTCACAAGAAGTATTTAAATACATATGGGTAAATAGAAAACATATTTTATATTTGCATGTATTTAAACTTTAAAATTGCTTTAAAAAATGTATTATAAATTTAAATTTATAATTGATTTAATTACATTATTAATACATTTTCAACCAAACAATAAAGTTATTGTCAAAATTCGTCAACTAAACTCCTATTTACGGCAATTTATAGCAAATGAATAATGCCTGTTACAAAGGTTTGACGTCAAACAACCGTGAATAAATAATATTTGGGTATAGAAGGTCTATCTTCTCTTTATATAACTTTGATCCTAGCAGAGAGGAAAAAGGATTGCCTCATCTATTTATAGAAATATTCGTATGTTTTCTTAGGAATCAGTTTTGTTTCAGGAAAATGTTATCTAAGTAAACCGTATTTTTGTTGTGTTTTACATAACCTATATTTTGTATGTCACTTTTAGATATAATCACCATTATCATCACCATCAGCCCGTATAACGTCTTCTATTGAATAGAGACCTACCTCGAATAAAATCAAGGTGTGCAGTTAGTGTATGTTTCTTTTCCGCTTTCAAAGATAGTTCACGCAAGTTCTTGTAAAAAGAATGATAAATCTGCTCACCTGTGTTCTCTTAGACTTTTGTACTGCACCCGGTACAATTTAGCACATTTTGTTAAACTTCACTTATTAAATGCAATATTATAAAAAAAAATGCCGGGCAAAAAATATTACGCCACCGTGAAACAAGATATTTTTTATACTCAATACTTAATTAAACAAAACGGTGTGGAAATAATGATATCTCCTCACTGATTACGTACGAAATTCGAATGGGCCCGGGATGGAATTTGTTTTAAATTTAAAAAGCGCGGGCGGACTTTTATTCTATTTACGAATAAATTAAAATATAATCTATTCGTTTTTTGAAACTAATAACTAAACTGAGTATTTATTTGTTTGTGTAATATTGAAGTTAAATTAGTTTGATGCAATTGGTTTTCAATTTATTGGAGTTGCCTTGTTATATCAAGATAACGTATCTAAAATGTACATAAACATATACATATAATGGAAATCTCAGACGCAAAAAGCTTTCAATTTATAAAGGAAACTTAATATACTCTTAGATGCCTAATGGACTGTAGAATCTACGATCCTGATTGCATATAGGTTACCTACCAGTAAACGGTACCTATAATAGTTCTGACTAATTAACTAGTTGTTTATTGTGCCTTCTCTGAGACGCGGTGAACTTGAAGACATAAATCGTTTTTTTTGGATGGACATATATAGTTTGCCACGAAGCATTTGATACTTCACTGGGCATGAAGACGAGCAGGGCTGCGGGAGGAAGTGCCAGTGACTTCTTAGAAGAGTGAATGGCAATCAATAGGCATGAAGAATTAAAAAATCTAATTAGTCCGTCAGTTAGATTACCAAAAAATATTGGACATGTATTTTTTCTTTCGTTCCTCAACAAAGATGCAGCTCGTTGAAATTTCGTGTGACGTCACTTCTAGGTACAATTTTACCTAGTAGTGACTCCTGAACTTTGTAGTTTGTTGTTTGTGTTATCTCTATACCTATCTATGTAAATTTTTATTGATTTGATAAATAAAAAAATACGTGTCCAATATATTTTAGTAATGACAACTGACGGATTATATTATTTAAGTCTTCACGCCCATTATGTCCTATCAGGCTACACCGGATTTCATGGAATGAAAATGAAAAAAAGTTTATGGTTTCACAATATTTTTCCTCATACATTTACTGTTCTCAGTGCCCACATTATTAGCGCTTGGAAGAGCTCCCAGGGGCTTTAGTGGGTATACCCTCTCCATATGTTATGATTAGCATATCATCGCCGTGGACAGAGCAGTCCTATATGTATGCAGGCTGTTGTGGTGGTGAGAATGCCTAATGCATTTCCCTTGGAAAAAGGGTACATTTAGTGAAAATATAGAATTCATTATTTGTGACAGATAACTAATCATTCAACATTTTATTCCCATATCAGAGACCATATAATATGGTCTTTGCCGTGATTAATTAAATCGTCTTTCTTTATTCCAAAACAGGCTTTAATCCGTACTCCGTAGTAGTATTATGTACGATTGCGGCGATTAAGATCTGAATTAGATACGAATCCGGGTCGGATAAAGAGATAAGTATCTACTGAAGAAATTACATCAGTTCATGATTTTGTACTCCGTCTTTGTGCTGCCTTTTCGGAGTAAAACACACGATCTTACGGCACCTATTAGTATTCTTTGAATCAAATATTTCTATAATTTGGTTTCTTATAGCTGATCGGATAATAAAACTAAATAATTCAGATACTGACCATAAAATCAAAAAACTCAAATACCAAACGTAACCGTTTGTGTCTCAAAATATAGCTTCTGTTAGTCCTGGATAACGTAGCTGTCTAATATTCAAAGTATTTTCAAAATTGGATCAGCAGTATCGGAGAGATTACCCTGAACATTTAAACTCACAAACTTTCATCATCATCAGCCCGTATAACGTCCACTACTAAACATGGGCCTCCTCCCGAGGGAGGATCTTGCATAGTCACCACCGCTTGGCAGGCGGGTTGGAGACCGCAGACCTATTATGTTGCAACACACAAGGAAACCCTCCTGTCCGTTTCCTTGTAAACGATTGATTTAGATGATGTTATAATAATCGGGACCAACGGCTTAACGTGCTTTTCGGCGCACGGAGAGTAGTCCCTCAGCCAACTAGACCCAGAAAGAAGTCTTAGAATTTACACAAAGATGTCTTTACCTCTTTGTATAATGTTAGTATGGATAGAAAGAGGTCTATCTATAATAAAATAGTATTATAGTCTCGAGTGTCTCGACATAGTTTCCAGATCTTTACGAGGCGTTTGCGGGAATTGCAATTAGTTATCGTTGAGGCATGTCAGTCGTTATCTGGTAATAAAACAGAGGATGTTCCCAACATCACTCCTATATATGTTTTTAGGAAAGGAAATAGCTTATAAAGTTCTTTTCAAATCTCCTCATGCAGTAGGTATCTGTACAATATCTTCTAGTATATTTTTTTTTTTTGTATTATTTCTGTTGTGTATTGTTTGTACATTTTTTTATTGGTTATCAAACTGCGTTCTTTAAATCAGTAGAGGTATTTTTAAATAACTATACACAGATATTTCAGTTTAATACACTTTATATATTCAAATTATCATAAAGAAATACTAATAAAAGAAAGTGTATGTAGAAAAATCTTTCACCTTTATTGCATATTTTTATCATATCCATTTTTTTTCAAAAAGCCATACAACATAATTTTTATCTGAGAAATATGTATATAACTTGGGAAAATTTAGTTAGCCTAGAGTAGCATAATTAGGTTTGCTGTATATTTTATAGGGCTACTACGAGAGCAAGTGAAACCGCAAGGCTTATCCTATAAATACTTTTATTAACTGTCTAGGTAGGTATGGATTTTGTGTTTCACAGTTTTAAATTGATCTAAACATATCAAGCATTTAAGAAGTTTAACTACCATAATAATTTGGCTCGCTTTAAATCTCGGAGGTCATGGGTTCGATCCCCACGCTGGACAGGAAATCTTTGTGTAAATTATAAAATTTCCACACCTGGGAAGCTCGTTAACAAGGAACGGGCAGCAGCGTTTCCTTGTGTGGTACAACATGATACTGCGGTCACCAAAATATATAGCAAAAACTCTCTCCCGGGAGGAGGCCCATATTCAGCAGTGGACGTTATACAGCCTAATGATGATGATTAATTTAAAGATACTGAAACCATAACTTATAGAATTAAACCAAATAAATAAGTCACGTAACACACCAAAGTTATGTTCATACATCATAAGTAAAGAGTTGTAAGCGATATCCAAACTTAGTTGGTTTTCTAAACCAATAAACTAAAAGTGTCATTTGAACTTAGTTTTAAACAGCTTTGCTAAATACGTTTAGAAGTTTGCATTGAGTAGGGTGCCTTTAATATCGTATGAAGGGGGACAGTCTCGTATCGACAGTAACTTTGTTTTATCGAGTTACTTTCTTAGTATTCGATTCTAAGAAGAATTTATTTGTTTATTCTAGTACAGTTGTCTCAATAGTTTCTGACGTGATAGTTTTTGTCTAGATAAACTTATTTATTGTTTAGATTCGGAGTATTGTTTTAGAGGAAATTCGATTATCGTTTGACAGTTTGGTAAATACGTTAGGTACTTCTTTTTTCTTACTATAAAAATGATTATAACTTTTACTTACAATTTTACTAACATTTATTACTTCCCACATATTACATTTATTTAACTGTATACAATAAAACATGCTTTAGTAACTCTATGGATCATGAAATATTCATGCCTTAACTAATTAATCAATTTTGTTAATTTAGTTTACAGATGGACTAAAACTTAGATCAGTTCATACGCTACCTTTTCTAGCGACAAAAAGTCTTGAGCTCTTAAAATATATAGCAATTGTTTGTATGGCAGTTCGTCATCACTATTTTACGCGGACAAAGGTATAGGAAAAACCTAGTATTTATTTAATTTTGTTGTACAAGTTTAATACTGATAAATATTATAAATTAATTTACGGCACCCATAAACCCCAAACAGCAACTTCTAAAATATGTCCTTGACTTTCTAAACCTGAAACCAGAGCTCGTATATGACCGTTGGGAAATAAACATATTTACTTAGTAAGGCATAAAGTGTGGGCGTGACGTCACAGTACACTGAGGTAATTAATGAAACTTTGCTAATAGCTTGGCTAATTTTCACACACCGCTCGTTACTCACGTGTAGCACTGATGGCAGTAGTATTTAGAGTTATAGGTAAGACGAGTACTATTACTATTAACACTTGCTTAGGTTTAACAAGAAGTGCTTTGATAAAGCTGGTTTAGTTAGAACTGAGAATGACCTTTTTGCAGTGTTTTGTGATCCTCAAAAAGAGTGAGTGCGTCGTCACGTCACAGCATATTGACGTAATTAATGAAATTGGCTAATTTTCGCACACCGCTCGTAACTCATGAGTGTAGAATCTAGAGTTATAGGTAAAACGAATGCTATTACTATTGGATTTCAACTTAATAGTGTTTCGGATAGGTATTAGGTTGGTACTTAATTTTCATTTATCATCATCATCATCAACAGCCCGTTTACGTCCACTGCTGAACATGGGCCTCCTTTTAACAGACCTTGGCAAGCCAGGACCGTTGAGGGATATTGCCATAATCACCACGCTTGGCAGACGGATTGGTGATCGCAATAAGATGTTAACCTTGTGGCTAATAGACGCTGCTGCCCATCCATCAGCCATATGTCCCTTAGTCGCCTTTTACGACACCCATGGGTAGACACGGGGTGGTCTATTCTAAGCCGGAAACCACACGGCATAACAATTTTCATTAGGTTTTACAATAAGTTATTTAGCTAGTTTTGTTAGGACTAAGAATCATCTGTTTGCAGCGTTTTATTTTCCTCACAAAGTGTGAGCATGACGTCACGGTACACTCTGGTTATTAATGGAATTTATACTTAATTCTAATTTTCACACTACGCTCTTTTTAGTGTAAAACTGATGGCATTTTAAGCTATAGGAAATTAGATAACTATTATTATTGGATTTCATCTAGATGAGGTCCTAGATGATATATTTAAATTGGGCAGAGGGTACAAATTATTGCATAGTTTCGATATGGCCTGTTTTGTTGGTAATGAGAATTAGCATTTTGTTTTGTACCTTTAATGAGTTAATGTTTATTTACCTTATGAAGTTTAGGCATGGCTGATGTCATAGCGTAGTTTGTGACTAGTACAAGGTAATTAATGAAACTTTGCTAATAGCTTGGCTGAATTTCACACACGACTCGGAACTCACATGTAGTGCTGATAGCAGAATTTACAGCTATAGGTATAATTATTGCATTTCATCTAGATGGATAGGTAGATTTTTCTTGATAAATTAAGACAGTAAATATGGGTAATATGGCTAGTTTTATAAGGGGTCCAAATTACGATTTTATTTCATAAATGTGTGCAATTTGGATTAGATTTTGCTTAACTTTTAATAATTGACGTTTCAGTGCACACCTTTATATGTTAAAGATAATTAATGAAAAATTCGCAAATAACTTGCCTCAACTCGTAACTCATGTAAATTTCTGAAGGCAGTTTAATTTAGAGCTTAAGGTAATAAGAGTGTTATTATTATTGCATTTCATACAGATAAAATGTACTTTTAGGTAGGTAAGTTATTTTCATTGTCCTCGTAATAAAAAGAAAGATTTTTTTTGTTCTTCAACATACCTATTTAAATTCATTCATAATGTTTCATTAATTAGGTGAATTACAAAATATTCCTCCTAAAAGTGTATTTACAGGCACACATAATGAAACTTCATTAAATAATTTTATGATTATAATAATATGTCAAAGGACTATTACTCTTACTTCGGTCGTTCCGTTAATTACGTTATGTTGTCAAGCTTTCTGCGGTGAATATTACGCGAATATACCTACAACTCATTACAAAAATAAAATTTTAAGTATACTTTACTTATAGCTATAGAACTTGTAAAACAACATTTACCAATGAAAAAATGCGACTTTAACTACAAAAATATGCCTGTCAGTTATGAAGTAAGGTTAGTTATTTTATTTTCGTGTTTTATTCAGCTAAATAAGAGTGTTTGAATTAAGGCCACGTTTTTATTATACTGCTAAAGGGTAATAAAACAAAACGGATTAAGCCGATAAACATAATTATTATTGGTGAATTGCTACATTATCACATTACGTGTTGTATTAAGTTACCTGAAAAGATGATTGCAAGATAATTGTTTTATGCAAATAAATATTGATTTGATTTGATTTGATTTGAGAATAAATAAATAATGATAGGTTTTCTTCAATATGGTCCATGAATGTCGTGCTTAATATAACTCAAGTTTTGTTTTACTTTATCACTCGTTTACGTCCACTGTTGAACATGGACTTCCTCTTAACAGACCTTAGCAAGCCAGAGCTGTTATAAGGATATTGCCATAATCACCACGCTTGGCAGGCGGATTAGTCATCGCTTCTGCTGATTGTGTTCCCCAATGTGTCTATTCGAAGTCGGAAACCACACGGCCTATGCCAGCAAGTTTTGCTTTGCTACAATACAATAAATAGGTTAATTAACCGAATCACGAATATAAAAATAGAGTAAACTATTTGAATATGTTGTCACTTCACGGGATACTTTCTGGCCACTCACTGCCTACGAGGGAATTGAATTGCTTAGACCACTTTATGATAAAAATTAACAAAAAAAAATATTCCGCATTTATTACCATTCTTCATACCACTATCACCGACCATTATACCACTTTTTTATCATTATCCAATCTAAAGCCCAAAAAAACTGCTAACAGAACTACCTCCTCGATCGATTATGAACACGCCCTGGAATATCTTAAAAATAATAAAATAGCGGAGCTGCTGTTCTGTGATGACCCAGAAAAATTAATTGACTTGTTGTTATACAAATTAACTGAATCTATAAATAACAGCTCTGTTAACAAAATAGTCCCCAACAGCAAGCGTACCATTAAACCGTGGATAACAGTTGGCATTTTAAGATGCATTAAAAACCGAAACAAACTGCAAAAGAAAACACGCATGGATCCCTTTAATAATGTTTTAAGAATAACTTACCGTCGATACCGTAACTTCTGCAATAATCTAATTAAAAAACTTAAAAGAAAATTTGAAAGAGAATTATTAGCTAAATCAGTCTCAAACAATAAACTATTATGGAAAAACATTAAAACTCTAACTTACACAAGCAATAAAAAGAGTCAAAATACGGGACTTCTTCATCTCAAGTCAAGTCCAAATGAGTCAATAAATTATGTTAACAATTTTTTTGCAAATATTGGCAAAGACCTGGCCCAAAAAATTAAACCATTAGAATCTAGTGTTATCACACTCCAGGGGCACAAGCAGCCGCCTCAAGCAAACTCATTTGTTCTTATGGATACGGACCCCCATGAAGTCAGTAAAATTCTAAAGAGCCTAAAATCTGACAGCGCACCCGGCTGGGATAATATATCCACCAGATTTTTGAAATACATAGGCCCAGAAATTGTTCCTATTATTTCCCACCTGACCAATCTTTGTTTTGCGAGGGGTGTTTTTCCTACTGCGCTTAAACAATCCATCATCATTCCTGTTCACAAGGGCGGGGATGGAGACGATGTCAACAATTACAGGCCTATATCCATTTTACCAGCTATAGCTAAAATAGTCGAAAAGTTATTTAATAACAGACTTACAGCATATTTAAAGAAATACAATATCCTTAGTAACACTCAATTCGGATTTAGGCAGGGAATTTCAACAGAGGATGCAGTTACTGCACTTAGTTGTCTAATAGCTGATAATATGGATAAAGGCAACAAGTGTTTGACGGTGTTTTTGGACCTAAAAAAAGCTTTTGACACTCTCTCTATTCCCATCCTAATAAACAAGTTGGAAGCTACAGGAGTGAGGGGAATTCCGCTCAAATTTGCAAAGGACTACTTGACAGGCCGAAAACAACGCGTTAAAATGGGAGATTTTGTTAGTCACGATGCTAATGTCATGTTTGGTGTTCCTCAGGGCAGCGTGTTGGGTCCTACGTTATTCCTTCTTTATATTAATGACCTTAGCAACCTTAGGATCAGTAATTCTAAAGTGTTTTCCTATGCTGACGACACCGCTGTTTACTGGGAAGTCCTGGGATTACGTTTCCCGGAGTGCTGAGGCGGGTATGGCCCAGGTAGCTAGATGGCTTAATGATAACCTGTTGACGTTTAATACAGCAAAAACGAAGTATATCTGCTTTAGTATCTTTAACCGTCCCATACCTAACACCGATCTTAACTTGAGAGTACATACCTGTGATGACTCAAATAATTGTCAATGCCCCACACTAGAGAAAGTTTCTCAAATTAAATATCTGGGTATCGTGATTGATCAAAAACTTTCCTGGTACCCCCACCTTGAACAAGTTACTAGTAGAATTAGAAAACTGAGCTGGATCCTTAAAACGCTGAGGCACATTGTTCCAAGAAATGTCTCCAATAATACAGATACACCTAGATATCTCCTTAATGAAATCTACATAGCTTTGGTGCAGTCTGTCTTGACGTACTGTATTCCCATTTGGGGAGGCGCAGCCAAAACTAAGTTCATTGACGTCGAACGAGGACAACGTGCGCTAATAAAGCTTATGTATTTCAAAAACCTTAGATTCCCTACTCACACCCTCTACCAAATTAGCGACCTTCTCACTGTGAGAAAACTTTACATTATTAGAATTATTCTTAAAAAACACAAAACCCTTCCCTATGAGTCCAAAATAAATTTAAAAAGAAGAAAAGACATAATTGCAGAAGTTCCACAAACTAAAACTAAATTTGCCAGCATCCAATATAATAAGCGCTCGGCTCAGATCTACAACAAATTTAATAAAGTAATCTATGTACATAACAAAAAACTTCATGAATGCAAAAAAATTTTAGTTGAATGGATTAAACCTTTAAGTTATGAAGAAACTGAGGCTCTACTGCTATAAATATACCCTATCACTATTCTTAGGCTAAATACCACTCGCTCGTAACACACTCATCCAAACACACAAACAGTTACACACAGGTACTCTATACATACATAACTACACAAACATACACATACATCCTATACACACTCATTCATTTAACTTTATAAGCACATTGTAATTCATCTAGTTTAGTTTAGTAGTTTTATTATATTATAAAAATATACCATTCATTATAAAATAGAATTAAGCAAGTACCTACCTGTATGTATACAAATAATGCTTGGAAGAGCGGTGTCTCCTAATACAGGCTTTATTCGCTTAAAAGGAGGCTCCAATCACTACTAATGTAAAATAAAAGCTTGTTGATTCTAATAAACTATTTTTTGATTTTTTTTTTGATCATATTACACATAATTTTAATTACACGTTGTACATCAAACACGTAAGTGATTATCACACGAACTGTAGATAATTGATTCTAATTAGTGATATTAATAACATTTTTATTAACTGATACATGGTTAGAAGGGGGAATTAATGATGAATTTATTGAACTGTTATTTGTTTCAGTACAAAATGATTTAATACTTATAATAATAAATAACATTGAACATATTATTATATCAAGCAATATGTAAGTAAATATAGTGGCAGCCTCTGTGTCGGTAAAATCGCTGCTTTAATTTGATAGTGACACATAATTATGTTATGATTAAATGCGAATTGATCTGTGATATTTTATGTGACTAAAGTGACTAAACTCACTATCGTTAAATAATACATTTTTTTATTTAGTGTTACTGTCAAACTGAAGCAGCGAAATGTTCGACCGTAATTGGCGAGGTTCAGAGTTTTTGCAAAGATCGGACAAAACATTTACATATAATTTTTCTCGTGAGAATAAATCTAAGTAGGTTCGAAGTCAGAACCATTGTTCTCGAAACTTAACATTACATTAAAGAAATATTATTTAACTTCACTAGAAATCTTAAATCTCGGAGGTCGTCTTTGTGCAAAATCAATTATTTCTTCCCGAGTCTGTTTGGCTGAGGGACTACGCTCCGTCAAATAATATAATCTATAACAACGGTATATCAGGTAACCGGCAGCAGCGTTTACTTGTCTTGCTTTACTACATACTGATGTCACCAACCCACGTGCCGAATGCGGTTACTTTGGCAACACCCACCCACGTCTCCCTCAACATGAGCCAGGGGCAAATGATGATGACGATGATAATTTAAACTCGAAAACTGTTTTGTTAACAGAAAAATCACATGATAAAAAACCACGTGAGTAGGTTCATAACTATATAGAACCTTTAGTAAATTAAAGCACACCTTTAAATTAGAATTTATGTAAACTTTTACGTTTTTTCTGTTAACTCTACTTCTTATTCTTGGGGTTTTAGTGGAAATAAATATATTATTCTTCAAAAAAACACGTATTGCGGTTCCTGGGGAACAATTTTTGGAGTTAAGTGGAATAAGTTCGTTCATTATTTAGCTACCAACTCTTTAATGAAATTGTTCATTATTAATACGCAATATTACGGAAAGTAGGCGAAATATTTTCCCCTCAAGATAAAGTTACTTATTTAAATACAGATAATTAATAAATTATGTGCTATTTACAAATTAACTTCTTTTCTTTCGTAGGTGGTCAAAGTCATAACTAAGCAAACAGCAGTAAAACTCATACTAAATGTCAAATCAGTTTCTGAAAGTATGATTTGAATATTGTTAATCTATAGTAAGTATTTCTGTTCAGACATGAATAGTTAACGTCATTTCGTTATTCTGTTAGTTTTCGTAATTCATTTCTAAGAAAGCAACTTAATTTCGCTATGAAATCAAATTTGATTTGAAAGCGAAATTAAGTTAGCAGCTTAGTTGTTGCAGTGTTAGTTGATAGTTGCTATGGTTGACTCGTTGCTTTGGTGGAACGGGATGCCAATGATTTATAGTACAAATTTTCTTTCTTCTATATCCTCTACGACAGCCCCCGCAGCGGTATGTACAAGTTTCGCTTACTTCTCGGAGGTCGTGGTTTCGATCCCCAAGTTTTCTTTCCGCGTGTAGTTGGTAGAAGGCCTCCGTGTCTCAAAAAGCTGTTATAACATAATTTAGAACAATTATAGGTATACCAAGGAATATGCAGCAGCGTTTCCCTGTGTATTACCACCTGAACCTCGTGGCTAAAAACATATACTCAAAAATAGATGCCCAAATATGTCCTCATTTTACGTCGACACCAATTAATACATTTCATTAATAAAAAGCAAAAAAAGGTAATGACTTTTAACTTTGCATATTTCAAATGAGAAAGCTACTTCATAGTTTTCTCGCATAATTTTCTTGACTTAACTGTACAGTCTGCCAGGAAAATTGCTACATTTTTTATACCAAACAAACTTCTGACCGCAAAATGAAAGGTGCTCGCATAGTAAATGACAGTGCGGCTACAAACTCATACATTATTTAGAATATGAAGTAATACTTTTCCTCTCGGTTTTTCTAGTTAGCCGTCTATATACGGGGAGCATACGTATATATTATATAGGGAGTTATATAACTTTAAAAATTAACTAGATTCCGCTTGCGGTTTCACACGCGTAACTCCCGTTGCTGTTGTAACTTTATAATTAAATATAGCCTCGATAAAGACAGAACGGATTTTTCAAATCAGAGTAGCTCCTGATATTAGTGTGTTCCAGCATACAAACAAACAAAGCAATTCTTCAGCTTTATATATTAGTATAGATATTTTTAATTATAATTCATATGGGAATCCAACGTTGGGTTGTCAATTGAAAACCAGCATCTGGTGTTGCTTAGCCAATGCTGAGTTGGCTGTTGAGCTGAATTAAATATCTTTTTTTTTCTTCATTCAGTAACGCTGTAGAAGATCAACAATTTAAATTAAAAAGTCGTTATCAATAAATTTTCGCTCTGCCGACCGGCTGTCGAAGTGTATGATTATAATTGACATACATACCTAATTGGCATACTTAAATTTCGTTCGTATTAATCCTGTTTTAAATCTTCTGCACTAATACTCCCTACCATTTAGGCTGTATACGAAACAAAACATAATATAATTATTCAACTTTAAAAATCAAAATTCAGTTCAAATTTCTTACTTCAGTATACATCACAATATGTCGGTAGAAAAATCCAATTTAAAATAACAATCGTTCTGAAACACCAATATTGCTCATTCAATTTATTTTGTTAGCATTATATTGAAGAATAAACACTGTGGTTTAAAGAATAATATCGGAAAGAATCGTTCAATCTTCAATTTTCTAGATCACGCTCCGCACTGTTGAGTTTCAATACTTTAAAGAGTATAGCATTGTTTAGCCACAGATAAATAAAAGTTAGACGAAAAAAAATAGTATAGGTCTAAATTCAGTGTTCTTCAAAAAAATGTTGGCGCCAACAATGAACCATAAAGGTTTTACTGCACATGAGGAGATTGCAAACCTCTTCAGTAGCCTTATTATCATTTAGAAGAAAAACTTAATGTCACTTTTTTCCTGTCAATTATCATAATTTTACACATTTTCTTATTTTTTATATTCATCACACATAATAATATTAAGTCTTTACCTATGAAATTGCCGTTCTGCAGTACTGGACATTTCAAATCAAAATAATTTTTGTTTGGCTAAGAATTCTAATTTCAAATTAATTTTATTTTAAAAACATGTTTTTTTTCCAAAAGTAGTCATTTGTTTATTGATTAGTGTTACATTTTCATCGCATTTCAATCTTTTTCGTCATCATGGATACGTTAAAAATTCGAGTAATTATGGAATATAAGTAACGTCGTGGCAGCAACGCGGCACAAGCGGCACGCAACATCAACGACGTTTACGGAGCTAACACTATAAACCAACGCACCACCTGTTATTGGTTTGCTCGCTTCCGTTTCCGGAAATTTCGAGCTGAAAAATGAACCTCGCGGTCGCCCGAAGACTTTGGTCAACAATGACGAATTAAAGGCGATTGTGGAAGCTGATGATACACAATCAACGGCTGAATCGAAAGCTGCTGCTGAGTCGAAAGCTGCTGCTAAGCAGCTTTCGACGTTAGCGTCAAAACAATATTGGTCCATTTGCGTCAAATTGGCAAGGTAAAAAAGCTTGACAAATGGGTGCCCCACGAACTCAATGATTGCCAGCGCGAAGTACGCGTCGAGACGTGCCTTGCACTGCTCAACAGACACACAAATGAAGGAATTTTGAACCGCATTGTTACCTGCGATGAAAAATGGATTCTGTTTGATAACCGTAAGCGCTCAGCAAGTTGGTTGGATCCTGGTTCAGCACCTAAACAATGTCCTAAACGAATACTTACCCCTAGAAAAGTGATGGACACTGTTTGGTGGTCGAGCGCCGGAGTGATTCATCACAGCTTCTTACCAAACGGGGTGAGCATTACTGCAGATGTGTACTGTGAAGAACTGAACACAATGATGGAGAAGCTGGCACATCTCCAACCAGCATTGGTCAATCGCTCGTCTTCGCTGCTCCTGCACGACAACACGCGACCTCATACTGCACAGCAGACGGTCTCCAAGTTGCAAGAACTGGGGTTGGAAGGTCTCCGTAATCCGCCCTACTCACCAGACCTTGCGCCTGCAGACTACTACTTTTTCCAGAATTTGGATAACTTATTGGCAGGAAAAAAATTCAATACCGGAGAGGCAGTGCAAAAATGCCTTTGAAGAATTTGTTGCCTCCCGTCCTGCTGATATCTTTAAGAAGGGTATCAATAAACTGCCACTGCGTTGGCAGAGATGCATTGATTGCATGGGTGATTACTTCAATTAAAACAAATAAAAAATTGATGAAAAAAATTCGTTTAATTTTTTTCATACAAAACGGCAATTTCATAGGTAAAGACCTATTATAAGGGGCGAGCGTTAATAGCTCTTAAAGCTTCCTCGCCTCTTGGCATTTGTTTTGTTATGAAATATAACCTATTTCCTTACCCAGGATCTAGTTCATCTTAATATCAAATTTCATCGATATGGGTTTAAGAGGGTTAACAAAACAGGACCGACAGAGTTACTTTTGCATTTAGAACTTTAGTAGAGATGTTCATAAAAAATCATAGTTAGTATTAAAAATCACACTACAATCACTGTATTCTTTTAAATTTAGTTTTAACTTATCGTGTAACAATTTTCTTTAAGAGATCAAAGTTTTATCCGCTCCGAGGGAGATATAATACCGTAGCAAAGCTGATCTATTCTGTGGTTTATCAAAAGCGATTGGACGAACAGAGATAGATTACATTGGTTAAATATTATGGCAAAAGTTATTAACGTTCCGAGATACAGTAATATTGAGAGATAACAGTGTAGCCGAAATCACGTAAGTCGAGTACAACTTTGCATATAAATTCTTATAAAGTAAGTACATACATATGATTAATGTGGACTAGAGTCTAAAGTAAACAATTATTTAGAAGAAATTATGTTACATAATGAACTTATAGTACGTAGGGATATCGCGCACTTACATGCCGGAGACGGAGAGCAGATGTAAAGCAGACAGAATTGCGTATCTCCGAATTCGCGTTAATTGGGGTAGCGTTAGACGGGGTATTGCAGTATATATACATTTTTTATACTTAGCGATAAGGCCGCCGATTGCAAAATATAATTAGGTTATTCCTCATAGTTAATATGTTACCAAAGTTACTTGTATAGTTTTATATTTTGCAATAAAGTGTACTTCTTCTTCTTCTTCTTCTTCTTCTACGTATCACGCTCTATTATTTTCAAGACGGTAAAATAAGTCACACAACATATTTTTGCATAACATACGGTCTTAAAGTACACAATCAGTTACCGTAACTTGTTCACAATTCACCCTACAATCATATGAGTTCTGATAAACTTAGGTACTCACGCATAAGCACAGAACTTTAATCAATAATGTTATTTGTCTATGGTATACCGTAGTCTGAACGTGCTGCTAGAGCCGAGTAGCTATTCAACCAACTAAAGTTATGCTCTACTATTCATCACACATTTGCATAATAAGCATATATTAAGTATTTGCCCGTTCGGTGCACATTTCGTGTAAAAATATAGCATATGTTACTACGGTTATCGAAATCCGTACAGTTATTGAGTTTGTTCGAAACAAACATACAAAAACATTAAAATAGTTACAAACTTTTCCTCTTTATAATATGTATTAGTATAGAATCCTTTGATACACATGCGAAGTCAGATTTTCATAGTACACACTATAAGATACAAACCAAATGGCGAGCACAGAAGGCTCCCATCCAATACTTTCATGTGTCTAAGCGAGAACAGCGCAGTAAATTTAATCTTAAGATAAAACAACAATGTTTCTTGATCTAAGCCGTTGTTCGGATACACAAACAAATGCTTTTTATTCTAGAAATGTATTTCTGTAGAGTCCGTAGAGTAACAGATTTGTTTATTGTGTTTTTTTTTCGTATCAGTGTAATTATTAACTGTCAAAATAGCAAGGAGCTTATAATTGATATGCGTTCCGTAAAAAAAAAAAAAGTTACTTTGAGGTACCAACGTGCGTCTCTTTGTCTGTCCGTCTGCCACATCCAATTTGCTCCTAATCTACTGGACCAAGTAGAAATTTATTACCTTGTCGGATATTCCATAGATTAGGAATTTTCTGTTGGTAATATTTTTTTTCATAATTTATCTTACTAGCGACCCTCCCCGGCTCCGCACGGGTGAAATATATAACGCATCAATATCAGTTGCGTAGTTTTAAAGATCTAAGCACCTACATAGGGACAGACTGACAGCGGGAAGAGACTTTGTTATATACTATGTAGTGATTACATTGTTATTCTAACAAGTACAAGTGGATGAGCTATGTCTGAATGAAAGTCATTTATTAACTCATTTTTATAGTGGTTAGTGGTCAAACTTTATGAGTAAATGTCAATGACCAAGTATCCTTTACAGATTTTCTTCTGCTCTAAAGCTTAAAGCGTCATTATCGACATCATAAATCATGTCTAAGCTGGATACATTACTGGCCGTGTTGATACGTCTTTGGCCGTAAATAGCACAATATAGCTACGTCGGACAATAGATTGTGATAGAGTGTCTTTACTTTGTCCTGCAGGTCAGATATTAAATGTCGTGTCAATGATGCATCTTTCTCTATCTATCAAGGAGACGGCATTGAATAAATAAAGTACATGGCAAAATAAGCAATATAAGATAATCTAGGATGTACGGACGGGCATGTATGTAACACAGGCTCGAAGTCATTTCAATCTGTATTTTTTAAGAATGTTAAAAAATACAAAGATTGATTTTACTTAAAACAATTCTACTAATATTATAAACGCGAATATTGTAGGTATGGATGGATGGATGTTTGTTACTCTTTCACGTAAAAACTATTGAATGGATTTGGCTGAAACTTTGCAGGGGATTAGTTAATAAGCTCGATTAACATATAGGCTACAAAAAATCACGCTCCGACCTACTGGAGCAGAGTAGCTAGTAGGTACATAATTTTTCTGAGTACTAGCAACGATAAAAATATCATGATGTATATACAAATCAACTTTAATACTATCACGTAAATGTAATAAGTTACTATAACTAGGTTCCCACGTGCGGTTTTAACCTCCTAACTCTCGTTTCCGTAGGATATTTATAATTAAATATAACTTACAGCCTTCTTCGATAAATGGAGTACCTATCTACCAAATCGGACCAGTAGTTTATGAGATTAGCGCATTCAAGTAAACAAACAAACTGTTTCAGCTTTATATATTGGGTAGAATAGATTACTACATAGGTACCTAGGTACTCCTTTTTTTTTTGTCCGGGGGAAAATACATTTACGCATTTCCATCGCCGCTGCAGCGTATTCGCGCGCTGGCGGTGGGATATGTGGGATGACTCGCCCTCTCCATAGCGTGGTATGCTAAACTCGTACCACGGGGAGAGGACCCTCCACTACTATAACCCCCCGGACACTCCTTCGATCCGCCGTTAGCGGGGGCCGGGTACGCATAAGCAATCCGGCCACATATACACCGTGAAATTTTAATGGTTGTTTTCCCGAAGCAGAACAACTTGCCGTCGGTAGTACTATCGAAACATATTTTTTATTTTTTTTTTAGACATGTTTTGGATTTAAAATTATTAAAAAAAATATTAGACAACTCGAAAGCGTTGAGCTCTTATTTTGCTTTAAACGTTTATGGATCGTTCTTTACTTTGTCAGCAGCGGGTGCGATTCGAGTAGTACCTACAAGGTCCGTCTAGTGTTACTACTGTTTATCACGCTTTCGAGTTGTCTAATATTTTTTTTAATAATTTTAAATCCAAAACATGTCTAAAAAAAAATAAAAAATATGTTTCGATAGTACTACCGACGGCAAGTTGTTCTGCTTCGGGAAAACAACCATTAAAATTTCACGGTGTATAGATACCTAGGTTTTTCTAGTATTTCTATACTCAACTAGGAGGTCAATAAACTCACAATAGTGCATTAAGCAAATCGACATAGTATCCATCTGCATAATATAAACAACACTTAGCCTTTAAATATACTGCGGGTATATTTAAAAGCTGCAAATGGTGAGAGTAAATATGAAATAATGTGGTCTGTCTGCATTTGTTCGTGTTATAATTAAGTTAAAGTTTAATACACTTTTAATGTCCTATTTCAACAACGTGTCAACGTTGAAATAAATTAATAAGCTGTCAAAACTCTTTTTAATCGAAATCTTAAAAAGATATTGACTGCGTCGCAGGAACAGTGGTTACGATAGTTGTTTCTGAGATCTGCTTTCCTAGGTTCGATTCTCATCCGGGATAATTATTTGTGGAAATTTCAAATGTTGTTTGGAGTCTAGGTATACTCAAGTGACCGCGAATTAGGTATGTGTTTGTAAAGTCCCCCGCGACACAAGGATTAATGGGTTTAGACCGGGAATTGTCTTTTTAAAAAAATATTTAACAATAGGACCGGGTCGGAATCGAACCTTGAACACCAGGTCTCCGAAGAAATTATTGTAACCACTGAGCCAACGGTGTGTGAGCAATTTAAAACCATCTTTTGTTCTATCTTCTTTGTTTCATTTTTATCAATAATGTATTTTATTCATCCCGTTTAGTGTTGGCAGAATCGTTAGACATTTTCACACCGTGCTCAAAGCACAGTAAGAAAATTACTAACGATTGTTCTCAACAATTGAAGCTCATACGGCTAGGGGCATTGTAGTAATTTAACCCGCCACTTGTGACGTGAATTTGACTTACATCTTTGGTGACGCCGGTCCAACGCACCGGGTTTTTCAACCTAAGATTTTCTTAGTAAGCAATACTCCATGCTACTTTTACTCGGTCAAATATTAAAAAGACATGTTTTTTTATCAATAAAACAAAGATGTATCATAAAAAATAACGTTTATTAATCTTTACTGTATTACACTTATAACACTGAAAATAATCGATTTTTTTCTAGTCTTACGTTAAAATATAGAAATTGTAACAAAAAAATATTTTTTATGGCTAAATCAGCCTTTGGCAGTCTTAAATGACAATCGGAACTATAACATTAAAACAAAAAACGCACGCCTTCCAACATAAAACTACAAAAAAGTCCCCTAAAAAATTTGTCTGTTTCAAGAGCCAAGCAGCTAGTGCATTTTGGCACTACATGCTCTAAACATAAATATTTCCTGCAATGGTACCTAGCAAGTACCTATACCTTGTTTTTCGGTTTTTCTGCATGTTTTCTGCATCTAGTAGGTATAAGAGCTTCAAGACGACGAGTTTCACGTTCGTAAGACATGCTAAAACAAAGTTATAAATTAGAAAATAAATTCCTAAAATACTAAGTATTTTAGTGAAAAATTTATATAATTATGCAAAAAGTTTACTGATTACAGAATAATAATAATCACAATAGTTATACTATCAAAATAAATACATAAACTTAGCAAAAAGTCACAATTCAAAAAATTAAGCTATGACTATTTGACTTACGTAGTCTGTAACCCCGGTCTCACGCACCGGGTTAGCGCCAAAACCCCAAGACGTCGTCTCGCTTCGCCGGCGCAGGGTGGACTAATGGTAGGGGACGCGCAATGAGGAAAGTACACGAAATCAATACTCGATTCTATAGCGGATAAAAAAGTTATACGACTTTTTTGAACTACCCGGTCTTACAGACATACACGTCACAAATGGCGGGTTAATACCTACATTCGTTTCACGTTATTTTATGCAGTGATTCTGATTACTATTAATATACCTAAGCATGAATTAAGCTTGCCTTTGTACATGTTGTTTCCTTTAAGTTTGTATAAACTTTATATATTTACTGTGTAGAATATTTTTTTCATTTTTTTTTATTTACTTGTAGTGATTTGCCACTACTAGTATTCTTGTTAACCCCTCGTGCTAAGCTGAAATGCTTGTGTTACAAGTGGGTTGACGTAGTGCAATTGGTGGGGATCAAACCGGCGATCACATGATCGTAAGTCCGACGCCCTTAGCCTTTGGGCTACGGCCACTTAAATGCTTTTCTTCGCGTAAGTATTCCATTTGTAATCATGTATTTGCTTTAATGGTTTTATTTATTAGCAGAAAGTAATAAAATTAATTTATAAGTACCTACCTATATCCTGCAATTATTTTTTAGCTTCAATTCTAGTACTATTTTACTTAGACAAATAGCAATAAAACTGATGTAACAGTTAGATATATTGGTGCAATACACCTTTTACAATGGTTTTTAGTTCTTTAAAAGTCTTTTTCAGTCGGCACTTTCTTCAAAGACTGTGTTACTAACGGTCCAATAGCACTACCGAGCTTACAGTGATGTCTGAAATGAATGGATGTGGCATTCTAATTATTATTTTTGTTGAGGGTTTATCGCATTTCCTTTTCTGTTATATTCTTGTTTTTTTAGACTTCCCGTGATGTTTTACAATGTACCTCCCTATTGTGGATGTCGATTAGAAAAACGATATTAAAATTCGTTTCCAAATTTCTCTATTAGGGAGCACTGGAAAGACGTTAGTTCAAATTCATTCAATTAGAATAAAATAAATTAATATTTTTTAACCATTATTTGATTCTAAGGAGAAATCACCATACCATACCATAGAATGATTTTTGCTATAGGTATATTTAGATAATAAAGTATTCAAACGAGAATTATCAATTCTAAATGACATACAAAAATAATTCTATTTTTTTAATAGAGCTCATTAACTCATTCTTAATATTAACAGTACAGTACCTGATAAAAAACTAGCACTGTAAACATTTTTATTCATACATAAAAATGCGCAAAATCCATGTCACATTTACGATTGGCTTTATACGTATATTTAAAATACCACAAAATGCCTCCTCTAATATTCTGTGATCCCATCAAATAGCCTGTAGCTTAGCAGAGTGTCCTTTGCAGACTTTAAAAGCATATGTACAGCAATCACGGCTTTTACATTTCTTTTTTATTTACAGTTGAATGAACTCCCGGTTTTATTGTGATACATATATGTTAGGTATACGAGTATGTTAAAAGTATTTGGGAACAAAGGGTGATTTTTTTATTATTGCTGACCAGACAAATTTCAATATTAATTGTAATATTCGTAAAAGGAACTCCATCACAATTTAGATTTCAGATATTATTACTTAATTATGACTAAACATAAGTCTATTAATTTAAGAGATACCTAAAGTTAAATACAAAAACTGCGAATATTTCACGTTCATAAAACTGATTATAAGTATTTATTTTATTATATTTTAGCCGGTCATTTGATAGAAAAATGACAATTACATTTCAGTCAAAATGAAAATTCTTATACCATGTCACCATATCTCCCTAGTTTAGATATAATTAGAAGCATTTTAATTAAGTACTATTAATTTTATCAAAGCAGCGCCATTCTAACTTGCCGCACCCTTTCTCAGTAGAAGACGAGGGTTTCCAAAAGAAGAATCCATGTAGAAATTACCTGAAACAAATAAAAATTTAATTGTTATTAAACTATTTTGTCTAAATTATAAATATCCCACCAAAAACATAAATGTAAAAAAGGAAAGCCAAGTTCAATACAAAAATTAAGCTTGGCTGTGGGCTTCGCCGCAAAAAGAATGGAGATCTGAATGAGTGCCAAGTTCTATGCAAAATCGAAATATGTATTTATAGGAACAAAATAACATAATGAACAAGTATTAAACTCTAATTCTTTGCTTTAATGGATACCTATAACAATTGCTGTTATTTAAAAATGTGAGATCTTAAAGTAGGTTAGATTTGAATTGGCCAGTTTTCATTACATCAGTCATTTTATAAAGTTATTCATCATTTGAATACTGATAAAAACTGGCCAAGTCAAATCTAACCTACTTTAAGATCTCACATTTTTAAATAACAGCAATTGTTATAGGTATCCAATAAAGCAAAGAATTAGAGTTTAATACTTGTTCATTATGTTATTTTGTTCCTATAAATACATATTTCGATTTTGCATAGAACTTGGCACTCATTCAGATCTCCATTCTTTTTGCGGCGAAGCCCACAGCCAAGCTTAATTTTTGTATTGAACTTGGCTTTCCTTTTTTACATTTATGTTTTTGGTGGGATATCATTACTTTTTGTAAAGAAAACAAGGCAGGTATTGAGATTTAATGTGTTAGTCAAATAAATTTAGTCGAACGACGCAGCATAAAACGCAATCTAATAGGTGGGTTTCCGCTAAACAACCGGGCATAACAATGACGCTGGCGCGAATGAGCGCCGCCGCCGCTAACAGCATACTTTGGTTCGTTTATTATTATTAAATATTAAAAAATATTATGTATTAAATATTATTATGACCTCAGTATAGCGTTTTCTCACTAGAACTAGAACTGAGTGAGTGAGACAAAGCTAAGCGCGTGACAGTTGACAGCGGCAAACTTATAGCGAACGGGTTGTAGGTATAAATAAAGTATTTATTTATTCATTGAATCTCATCTATGTACTCTTTTATACTGTTATTGGTTTAGGCACGAAGAACGTTTGTGGTTATAGTATGACAATCATTTCATTCACCGTTGAGAGAGAAGCAGGATGAACATAAATGTAATAAAACAATAAATAACTAAATCGGTATTCGTAAGCGATGCCTATGTTTATGTGTTGCTCGGGAGCACTTTTATGTAGATTTACTTCTGTTCTATGTATAATTATGTGGTGCCGCGCGCCGCCGACGACACACTGGTGGTCGGTTTTTTAGAGCGTATTAAAACTTTTTTTCTATGGGGACAACATTTTTTTTTTTTAATATTTTTTTTTTTTTTGATTTTTTCCTGGGCTTACACACATTTACTGAGCTGGATTCCAAATTTCATCCTACTAGGTCATCTGGAAGTAGGTTAGAATTAGGTACTATATGTCAGTCAGTCAGTCAGTGCTAAAATTTACGACTTTTTGACCTTCATATCTTTATAACCGTTTGAGCTAGCTTCATGAAATTTGGGCTTCTACATGTCCTTATGGATATAATTAAACACACGTGGTTTTATTTGTTTACGTTAAAGAGGTTTTGAGTTATAGAAGGGTCAAAAGTGGCACCAAGTGGTTCGTGTAATATTACACTTGGCGCTGGCTAGCCAGTTCTTTGCTTGAACTTGGCTTTGACACGCTGCCGCGTGTCTAGATTAATAATAGTATCAAATCCAAAAAAACATAAATGTTACTGCTGGCTACTAGCTGCGCCCCGCAGTCTTACCCGCGTTACTCTGCTCCAGTTGGAGCGTGATTTTTTGTAGCCTTTATATTAATCCAGCTTATTAACTATCCCCGTGCAAAGTTTCAGCCAAATCCATTTAGTAGTTTTTGCGTGAAAGAGTAACAAACATCCATCCATCCATTGCATCCATACTCACGAACTTTCGCGTTTATAATATAATAAGGATAATGTTTTCTACATCTTTCTGAATAACACCTTAAAAATAAATGTGTTTAAAATGCATTAGAGAAGATCTGATATCTAAAATAGTATGGAGACGCTTATATGTATAACGTTTCTTTAGGATAGTAGAAAGTTTCGCACCATCTGGTACTGTGACGTCATAGTAAGGTGCACCTCCCGGGCACTACGCCAAGTCTTTTGGAACTAAACCCAACATAGAATGGTTTAACAAAACTAGTGACTAAGATATACCTGACTGAAATTTAAGCATCTTGATTATTACTTTTATATCTATGACTTAAATTTTTGAGAAAGTTTGTACAATTATCGTTCTCTATCATTTCGCAAGCCTCTCGGACTTCGGGTCTACGAGGTCATTAGGCTGTATTTAATTGTAGTCCCTAAGAAAAAAAAGCGACACTCTTAATGCTAATACTAAGCATAATTTCGTTTTACATGCTACCCGTCGCCGCAACTTTTTAATAGGGCATTGTACACGCTTATACAAAAACTTCCTAATGATGTAAGAAATCTCTCTACAAACAAGTTTAAACGATGATATGTCTAAGATAAATTATGCAAAAAATCTTATTGCAAAATGTTTGATTATGTCATGACAAAACTGCTTGGGAGTGAGTTGCTCTGAAATTCTGCTTTATTATTAATTGCAATATAACATTTATTTTTAAAAAGGTTTCTTGCCAGTTCTTCTTAGAGTTGCCACGTCCAGAACTGGTGGTAGAAAAAAAGAAACGCATTACAACAACATGATTTAAAATATGTTAAACGTGATTTAAAATAATTTGATTGATTTTAAATTAAAACTTATTCTTGTATATAAAGCTAGTCTTGAATATACCTAGCAAAAATACGTTTCTGAATCTACGTTGTTAAGTTAAAAATAATATACAGTTCTAAGTTTAAATCAAAATATAAATAGTTTAGATTTTAATTTCGATTCGAGGAAAACAGATTTAACATATGTTTTTAATATTCAAATAGTTTTGTTATACATTATTCAGCAGATGTCCCTTGGCAATTCCCATTTATAATGTATAGGTCGGTTGTAATGTATATTAGAAAGAGTTGTTACCAAGGAGTTTTTTATTTATTTAAAACTTTAGCACATAACCATACATAGTCGGACTTAATGCCAGAGAAATTTATTCGCAGTCAGGTGGTGCAGACACAAAGTACACAGGAATTGTAAGCACTCATAATGAAATTAATACCATCAAAGTATAAATGAACATGTTTAACTAAAGATACTGTTACTCAATAGTATTTAAAATATTTATTGTCATCTATTTCTAAGTTTGGAAGGATAATAAGAGGCGCTTCCGAAATATATACCCTCTTCTTAATATCCGATAGTATTTTAGATTTAACTCTAGGAACAATCTATATTATCTACTACGACTACCGTTTCAAAATCCGTACAGTCGTTTTCGAGTTTATTGCGAACAGATAGACGTGGCGAAGTAGGTACTCTGCTTTTTTATTTGTAGTGATTACAAACAAATCTAAGAAAGGATTAAAACCCTTTTTGTAGAATCAAACCAGATTTAATTGGGATCCCTTTTTTTGAACGAATTTTTTTGTCATAATTTAATTTGGCATAATGAGTTAGGCATATTTTTCTTTGGCATAATAATAATGTGCCATAATTGGTTTTTGGAGTCTGTCACGAACCGCAGAACCGATTCGTGGGCAAAAGACAATCGGTTATATTAGGTTAGAACTGCGACCATACAACGCCAGAACCGAATTGCCGAACCGCCGCGCGCCGTAGCCACGCAGCCCTGAAGCCGTGACAGATACGCATGCTTGCTTGCATGCTTTTTACGGGGAAATAAAACCACATAATAGTTTAGTAGAAAAATTTCGGTGTATAGTTGTGCTTATAGGTACGTCATTATGCGTAAGTAAATTTATGCTTTGGGACAGTATGCTTATAGTAGTTATGACTAAAAAATTGCGGTTAAATAGTTATGGCAAATTAGTATTGTGCGTAACAAATGTTAGGACAAGTAGCAGTATGCCATGTTAAATTATGACATAAAATTTTATGCGTAAAAATAGAGAACAGATTTAATTAAATTTGCTTTCTGCGTCTCGACTATTTTAAGTTACTATTTGAGAAAATCAAGATGAAGACATCATTGTGTTTAAGTTTCTCACAAACAGTGTGTAAGCGAGCGAATGGACTGTATTTAACAAATAATCATTATTATACCTATGCAAAAAAGGAACAAGTACCAAAAATAAATATGTTATCAAAAAAATGCCTGCAGCTAATAACAGTGTTTGCTTACACATAAAATATTAAATACAGAAAGTAATAAATAAAAGACTGTCAATATAAATTAAAGCATTAATTTAAGATAATAAACTAAAATTGATACTGTATATGGATATAATTATTAAACTCGAAACAGAAATTTCAAACAACCAAAGTTATAATGAGGTAAAAATGTACCAACATCAAACATTCTTCAGATTTTGATACTTTAAAATCAGCTCACAATTTACATAAGAAAATAAATAATTCCACCAACCTTTCTTTGTTCTGAGAAAATTTCATAATTATCTTACCACGAAAAGAAGAATACATTTTACTTACAAAAATATTTTGTTTCGAATAATTTTAAATTTCTTCGTGTCTAGATCAGATTTTACACATTTAAATAAAATCTTTCATTCATGCTATTTTATTCTTATATAGATAACACATCGTAACAACGTATATAACAAAGCCTATATGCATAATTTAGGTCACCCACAAAATCCCACTTAACCCTTTCCATCCATTGAATTTTACGAAACCCTGCTGCATCTATATAAAATATTTACCTTATCATAATTCATGAATCGTATGAAATATGACAGTATTTTCCTTGTATATAAAATATCAAGTATAAAAATACGGACGCGATATATGTCCACGCATACTTATATATTAGACTTTTTATAAATATTTAAAGAAAGACAATAAAAGAGAAAAATTTGGAATAGAGCATTGAAATGAAAATATCAACATCATCATCAGCTCGTATAACGTCACTGTAATTGAACATAGGCCTCTTTCGAAGGGCGTGTTGCTTTAGTCGCTACGCTTGGCAGGCGGGTTTGTGACGGGCCGGATTGCTGGGCGTACCCGGCCCTCACCAACGGCGGATCGAAGGAGTGTCCGGCGGGTTTTAGTGATGTAGGGTTCTCTTCACGTGGTATGAGTAGCATACCATGCTATGGAGAGCAAGTCCCACATATCCCACCGCCAGCGCGCGGAATCGCTGCAGCGGCGCGGCGGTGGGAATGCGTATAAAAGCATTTCCCCCCAGACAACAAAAAAAAGGCGTAGTGCATGAAAATCTTGTTTAGGTTTGTGACCGCAGTTTAAAGGTTAACGCGTTACCTGGAATACTATTGTCATGCTTTCCGAGGCACGGAAGGTTGTCCTTCAACCAACCAGACCCAGAAAGAATTTATATAGACTTTTTTGTCCTGAGCAGAAATCGTACGCACTAAAATTCCTGGAAAATTATAAAATATACCCTACTTACTGCGCTGTTTTATCCATTTTAAATAGCTACTCCGTTCCAGTGGGTCGTAGCATGATGTTTTATAGCCTATATCTTAATCCAGTAACACCGTTATACATTAATAAAACACACTAAGTAAGAATTAGCACCAAATCATTACATTTCACATAAATCAATTATCTTTTAAAATCCATTCCGTGTATATTAATTACTTCCAACATTTTACTTGATAATTCCATTTAAATGGACATAAATATGTATTAATAATTTTTCATGAAAGTCCCGAGCCAGCAGTTAATTTGATTATTGTCTGAAAATAAACGAAATGAGTTGTATGCTCGTAAAGTATTGTGCGATCGCACCATAGGGACAACGTTTCCAAATTAATTTAAAATGTAATTTATTGATTTTCATGCACACTAATATTACAAAGAGAGATTTAATTCTATTTATTTTGTTTGCATTGAATAAGTTCTTGCGACAAAGGCTTCGGACAAAGGCAAAATGCCCCTATTAAAAAAAAAAAATTTTGATATGTCACGCGGGTTTTCACGCGTCTTGTCCTGGTTACCAAATTTAGGAGATGGCAACCCTATACAGCAGAAGGTAATTTTTTTTTCTGACGGACGTTCGTAGTTTGCTTCCTAGGCTCAGGGCAGTCGCTGGCGATGAGATTGAGGGATTATGAGTTTTAGTACCTTAGGGGGTTTTGTGCAACTGTCGCTCTACTTCGCGGTTCGCGGGCCTCTCGGTCTTTGGGTCTACGAGGGCATCGGATGGTACAGCAACTGTCGCTCTACTTCGCGGTTCGCGGGCCTCTCGGACTTTGGGTCTACGAGGGCATCGGATGGTACAGTAGAAGCAAGAGCCATATTTAATTATGAAGTTCCCTCAGGAACGGTAGCTACGCGGGTGAAACTGCGCTTAGGAAGTTATTGTACATTGACACGAAAGTTTTGTAAAATCTTATTCAAATACTTTTTAATATTATTAAAGGAGTATTTGTTACTGTACATACTGCTAACATGGCCGCTAGCTAGAAGTAGTCTTTTTTGAAAAATGGCGGAGTTACATACCGCAAGTTTTTACCTGCTTTAGTCCCAAAACCGTGTTAAATCTCTTGGAGTTTTTTAAATACAAAAATAAAAACCTTCTCTTATTATAATACCTATTAGTAGAGTCTTCTAGGGAGCTTGGGACCTTATTATTCTTCCTGCCCTTATCCCATATTACTTGGCGTCGGCGCAACACGTTTGTTTCTTCCATTCTGTCCTGTCACCCGTCACACTAACACTAACTCCCTTTTCTTTCATATCACTCTTCACACAATCCATCCATCTTTTCTTTGGCCCAACTATCCCTCTCCATACATCTACATGTATACTTAGAACTCTTTAAGTTTTTTTTTTTTTTTTTTTTTTCGGATTGACATACGTAGGTAGCCACGAGGCTTTTGCTACTTCACCGGGCATAAAGGCGAGCAGAGCTCCAGCCTTAATAAATGGTTTAAAAACTACAAACTAAGCAACCTGCGCAAGAGGGCGCCCCCTGTGGGGCTTGGACCTCGGCTCAGGGCGGTCGCTGGCGATGAGATTGAGTAATTATGACATTTAGTATTTTAGGGGAGTTTTGTACAACTGTCGCTCTACTTTACAGTTCGTGGGCCTCTCGGACTTCGGGTCTACGAGGGCATCGGATGGTTTTTTGCAAGCTAAGGGTCAGGAGGACGAGGGGGGAACTCTTTAAGTAACATGCGTTTGACCAGGGACCATTTTTGATATATATATATATGGATATGAAGTAACTCTAAAAATTGTGTTTTCAAGTTAACTTGAATAATAAGCCAGCCGTATATTTCAAAATTATAAAAACGCTCTTAACTACAAATTATTTATTTAGTTGAATGACACTACGATACGATACTAAAATCTGCGACACATAGATACATAACAAATTTAAATGATACTGTTTAATGTTATATTCATATATTCACAATTCATAAAAGCTATCAGATACTAAAGTGTCTAAGTGCCAAAATTTTACAACTTGATGCTCCTCAAGATAACGGATGAAAACTTTGTTCAAGATGATGGGAGAATAATATCAATTTGTTGCCTTTGTGAAGTTATTAATTTTGTACGACGGTATAATTCAAATACATTAATTTTGAATTAACAAGCGACATTGGAAATTTATGTCTTAATACGCGAAGAAATTCTGATCGCTTTTTAAGAATAAAGCGCTTTTAGAGGCGTGGAAGGAATATTCGTCATAATCAAAGTTTAGAAACAAAAAAGGACACAAAGCAATTTGTTTCAGTGACAACTAAAAGTTGATCTGAGGCATAACTATAGTGTATAGTGTAATTGGGGACGATATTTTGCTGTTTATTTCAAATATTTTTTTTTGTGCAGTTCTAATATTAATATCATTATATGTTTAATTTCCAGATCAGATTTAATTCTACTTTGGAATTTGTATATTCTTAAAGCCTTCCGCATTGCAGAATTCTGCAGTGCAGATGTCTGTCTTTTAAAGTTATTAAACTTACTAGTTGCAAATACAATGTAAAATATACCTACCGCCATTTTCAGAAAATTTCCTACATAAGGGAACTATCATTATGCGCTGTCAACACATTGATGTAATTCACGATTAATATAATATACTTAATATACATATTCGAAAGGTAATAAAATAATAAGGCTACTTAATAAAATTACAACTTTATTTTCTGTGTGCTAAGTTTCAAGTTTGTTACCTGTTACATTGAATATAACCCACACAGAAACCGACAATGCCTTTGTCATTGCAGCATATTTGTCATTCATAGAGCGTACATGTTTACTGACGTTCGGTCCAATTGGGCCACAGCTATAACAATGCCTTAAATTTACAATGGTGTGCTGACGCAATTTCATATTTGATGCACTATTCGTTATAAATGGTCTAGTGATTTTTTATCAGAAAGTGCAAAAGTTGTAGTATTTGGAAAAAACTGCCTAGCTCATGTAGGACTACGTGAAGTAAGTATTTTTGACATAACTGCTTTTACTTTTTAGACTTATATAAAAAAAAATCAATACACTTAATAAGCTAACCAGAGATCACATGTGAATGTAGACATTTATAACCGCATTGAATTTCATTATTTACCTAAATAGACCTATATATTATGTACATGTTAATTACGTACTATTAACTTAATTGTTGAACATAATTGATTAATTATAATAGGTACTCGAGATCACCGAGCATTTAACATTTGAGGATTATAATTACATCTTTCTAGTTGATAGAATTAGTAACCAAAGAGTTTTCAAATGTAGTGTAAATTGTAGCTCTATAAATTAAAGTGCGTATTTTGAACATTCTAATAAATGCTAAAGTTGCCTCTTGAAATGAATATACTTCAGTTTTTATATTATGTATACTTATCTATATATAAAGCTAAAGAGTTTCTTTGTTTGCTTGAACGCGTTAATCTCAGGAACTGCTGGACTAATTTGAAAAAGCCTTTCAATATTAAATAGCCAATTTATTGAGAATGACTCGGCTATATTAAATTTTATAGTTTCTAAGGAAGCGAATCGTACGCGGGTTAAACCGCGCGCGAGTAGTTAGTTCTACTATAGCACTACCATAGTAGCTAGATAAGAATATAAGCTCGTCGCTGAGAAAAGTCGCTGAACAAACTATGTAGCGAGCTATATTTGCCTGAAAGACAAATTTAATAAAGAAGTTATCTGTCACAAATTCGAATAAAAAAACTTATGGCAATGGGCTGGATATGTCTGCAATTTGACCATTGAAGCAGACGTGGATGTAGTGGAGACCTGGTCTCGGCAAAATGGCGCGCTCCCCGGCAAGATTGACCGATAGCCGGAAAAGACTGAATGTGGAGGTTGAGCATCGAGTGTTACGGCGTGTTAGGCGGTCTTTGGACAGCAGTGGACTGAAATAGCCCGATGGATTGGATTGGACAGGACAGCCGGTTTTTATTGTTGGCTTTCCACGGATATGAGACGACAAATTTTATTAAAATGCTGAAAAAACAATAAATTCCAAGATAAATGGAGCCATAAATTTACAGCTTTGCGTAAAAGCTGCCGAATTCATAGTACCATATATGAGCTCAATACAAATAATATGTAGACGTTTACGTAACAAATTACTGTAGGTATATTATTTCTTTATAGCCGGCAATAAAAAAATATATTTTTAGTCAGCACTACAATTTATAAGAACTTAAGCCAATATTTGCGGGTCAGTTAACAACACTTGCGATCGCAGTTATGACTTATCTTTTTACTTACTGTAAAACATTTCCAAGGACTTTTTTGTCTTGAACTGTGATCGGAAAAAATATTTTATATTCCAGAGAGAAAGGTTTTCCTAGAGTTTCTTGGTAACAAAAATACTATAGGAAAAATGTGATCTATTATTGTTACTATTATTCTAAGAAATTGATAATGATTGTGCGTTATATGACCGATAAAAATTCAAAGTGTTCGAGGTGTTTTGTTAGGAGTTTATATTTTTATTCAAAGAAGAAAAGATATAAAATCCGCTTAACATAACAAAGACGTGCAAAATATGTATGTTGAAGTCAATTTAAAAATCAATTTAATTTCTTCTAAAAGCATCTTGCGCTTTAGCTGTTTTCCAGTACTTAAATATGTATAGTTTTATAAAATATATGAGCAAAAGCAATATGGAACATTAAAACCGCCGAGGCATCATAAAGAACCACAAACACTGCGTGTGGCGACAAAGACCGTTTGTGTCTGTACCGTCTTCGTTTTTTTTTCTAACGGCCTTTCTCAGCTTTGCTGTGAAATCCTTTGAGTGTAGATCACAAGCAAGTGAAAATAAAAATGTGGATTTCACGAAAAACTGTGTCCCCGTTTCAAAGTCTTACATGGCATATTAAACAGAGTGATATTGCAACAAACAAACAAAGTAGGTAAACTGTTGTGCGTAGGTGACCAATGTATTTTTCAAAATAGTTAATCTGCCATTTCCTAATTGTAATAAACAACGAACTACGAACTTGCTGATGATAAACCAAATTATTATAGCAAATTGAAAAATGTTATTTCATTTAGATTATAAAGCGGTATAATGATTTATTTTATTATTGTAAACAAGACAATTGTACCGCGATAAATTCTTGGACTGTTAAAGTAAAAATGTTCTTCAATTCCTATTTGGAAAAGAAAAGTGGACACAAAATATAATTCTTAGCTTCCAATTTTAATTAGCTTTACTTTTAAATCCAAAATTACTTATCAAAGACACAAAAGATAAAAATAGGTATCATCATCACCATCATCATCAACATCCCGTTTACGTCCACTGCTGAATATGGGCCTCTTAATAGACCTTGGCAAGCCAGGATCGTTGAGGTATATTGCCATAATCACCACGCTTGGCAGACGGATTGGTGATCGCAGTAAGATGTAAACCTTGAGCTACTGCCCATCCATCGGCCATATGTCTCTTAGTCGCCTTTAACGACACCTATGGGAAGACATGGGGTGGTCTATTCTGACCCGGAAACCACACGGCATAAAAATAGGTATAGTCTCTTTCAATAATAATTATAAAGGACAAAATTCCTTCACTTTGGAAGCCTGAAGATTAGATCTAAGTCACGCAAAATATTATCAATAAAGCTTTCACATGTTGACGCCCAATATTGAATAAATTTTCTGCATGCTCCGTTATATTAAATTTTACGAAACAATACCTTAACATAATAGAATTGTGGTTGTATACAATTTTGATAGACATATTAATGATTAGGGCTTGTCCGTTCCGAAGATCCCTTATATGTATAATAATATGTGGTATGAAAGGTTGTTGTTTGATGAGAAACAATGGAATCTATTTAGGCTTCATTATTCAAAATATATAAATACCAAAGTTTTGTTTGACGATAGAACTTTTGGTGGTAAAATACTGTCTACATTAGTAATCATAGATGTTGATTAAAGTGGATTATATTTTGATTCAGTAGATAGTAATCATTGTTTCTTAAAGTGTATAAATCTACTATGTTGAAATGTTCAAATTTGTATTATTTTTGGGTGAGTGAGTATTTATAATAATTTATCTGATTTTAAAACTTCCTACCTAACCTATTTGGGAATCAAAACATTGTGGCAATTTTTTTAATGATAATCATAATAATAGTAATCTTTATTACAAAATAGAGTGGTTACAACATAGTGTGAAGTCCAGTACTCCTGTGCTACGTGATAGATTTGTGTTACAAGAGCCAGTGCCAATACAATTTACTAACAGTGCAACTTCATTTTCAAAGCATACCGATTATAATTTAAACATAATTTAAATGATTGTATCAAATAACTATCTCTCTCATTTGTGAATATCATAATCAGTGCAACTTCATTTTCAAAGCATACCGATTATAATTTAAACATAATTTAAATGTTTGTATCAAATAACTATCTCTCTCATTTGTGATACTAAATATAACGATCTTCAAACTAAAACGAAGCGCACAAAATATGTGTTCAATTTACGTCGTTATATTGGATGAATATAAATTATCATACAAATGTATTGAACATACATAGACAATATTTTATATCTATCTATTCAAGTAAAGCAATGAATCTCCAGTGAATCGCATCGATCCAATCAACCAAAGGAGTTTAACAAAACCTTTTGGTTAATTTGTTCCACAGTATAACTTTTAACTCCCTAATAAATAGATGTGATTTGATGGGAATAGTCCCATGTGTGTATAAAGGATGAGATTAAATATAAAACTAATAATCAAATTTCGCCTTGTGGTTTCCGGCTTAGAGCGGAATACCCCATTTCTTTCTATAGGTGTCGTAAGAAACAAACAACTGATTGATTGGCAGCAACATCTATCAAATCAAGGTCAGCAAGCCTGGTGCGCCAAGCCTGCCAAGCGTGGTGATTATTGCAATATCCCTCAAAGACCCTGGCTAGTCAAGGTCGGTAAAGAGAAGGCACATGTTCAGCAGTGGATGTAAACGGAATGTTGAAGTTAAGTCAAGGCTATACAATAAACGTTGGACAAATTTGTTCTATTCAAATCGACACAAAGGTGTAAATGTAATGGTGTAAATGTAAAGAATAATCATAAATGTAGGTGCTGGACATGACTTGTATCACTTAAATTTGATACTTAATCAAACTATGGTACTCAAGTATATTAACAGTAACTAGTCACCTCGAGTATTCTAGAGATTGTCACATTTCATTTAATGATTGCCATTATAATATTAATAGGGACATTCCTAAGTTAACACTTAAAAGCAAGTATTGGCCGTAGGTGTGATACCTACGGTCAATACTTGCCTTTAAATGTTAACTATAATCTGTACAAGAAACTTACAACTACTTTACATTACTTAGTGACCTCATTTTATTAACATCTGATATTTATTACGCACTTCTAAAATGTAATGCCCTTTAAACGCATGTTTCCCCGAATTGTTGCATTACAACCTTAATTTTCCCAATGGCCTGGGTAATTTTGGGATTCAGTTGACCGGCCTAAATAGAACAATTAGTGCTGTGAACTGCAATAGCCATAACATACGGTTGGGTCTGGATTACAGTTCTGTCATGACAAAACTTTCGCGTACATATGGTTGACTGTGACAAGACACGTAATTACGACAATATTCATGTGAAACATGAGTGTAAGTAGTGCGGGAACTTCTTATGTATTCATTTATCAGAGAATACATCTGCTAAAGTCATCATCGTCAAGTCCCACATATTGCAAATGTACCTACTACTACAGAATCGACTGAAGGCATTAATAAATATAAAAAAATTGAAGATTTCATTATATGAAATAACCTTCCAAGTACATAGTTATCTCAAGAGTCAATTAGATAAAAAGCTCGGAAGAATTTCGCAGATAATTTGCAAAAGAATTTACCTGCGCGCATTTTGGTCCGCCTAATCCTTACTTTACGACTCCGATTCACGGCAACATTGCTAGAAATGCGAAAAAACGTAGCTGAAGCGAAAACACGTACCAATTGTAGAGAATTCTTAAGATTAAGATGTGAACATACCTATCGCTCCCTCAAAGAAAAAAGCAATCTATCAAGCGGGATTTGAACAGAAGGCATTTCATTTTACACGTAACGATAACGACACGACAATTTCGAAATGTACGACTTTTGCGACGATTCAATTTGCGCTGACAATAGAAAAGTGCTTTCGGTTGGTGGTTGCTGCAATTTTCTTTATTATCTTAGATTTACTATTGTACCTTCATCGCATGTTTGGAGACGGGTAGGTACTTTATCTTTTGAAACAAAGAAACAATGTATGATGCTCATTACATGAACATTTACACTTGCCACAATTTCCACGTTTGGTAGGTGGATTGGTGACTGATGTATAGATACTAGCTACACCGCTATGTATTCCGTGTTTAGGTAATGTTGTAATTAGGCTTATCTTATCAATGATAAACGGACTTTCGATTTATCCAGCTCACACCTACGCTAGCTAAGTGTACTACATGAGAAACAATTAATAGATAGGTTTGATCTAACAAAGCTCACTTAGTACATAATTAATTAAATATTCCTTCAAGTAGTCGTTAGGTTGGCATTCCTTTATTCACTTTTATGTTCTTGTGGCTTGAAGGGATGCCACAGCTGATTAAATAATAGAGAATGACGAGTTGACAAGTTGAAGCTGCGGCTGGTTGTAATTAAAATAACAATATGGGCAATAGCATATATGCTTTATCCTATGGGACTACGTCATACATTAATAACTGATTGTGCTATTTAATGTTTATTGCTCAGAAACTTGTTGCACAATAGTGAATTCTAAATTAGTCTACCTTAAGATAAAATAAGTATGTATGTGCTCCAAATTAGGGATAAAATGACACATGAGACTCTGAGTAATGAGATTTTGTCTATTTTAAAAGATTACGACGGAGGTATTGCGATTAACTCGTTTTGAAAATATTTATTCTATTATACGCCTTAGTATAAACTCTAATCATTCTTTTAAGAGAATTCAAGTAATTTATTTATTTATTTATGTACAAACACACAAAAAGAAACAAAATGAAAAACTTATGTATAAGGAAAGAAATTGCACAAAGGCACTGCTTATTTTAAAATAAATCTCTTTCAGCAGACCCGCAAGAGGAAATGTGAAAAAAAAAGACGAATAGTGTGCGTAGGTCTCAAATAAAGATACATACTTATATTTACATATATACTTAGATACATACACAGATAAATATAAAATACATAATATACTACGTTATATACAGGGTGTCCCAAAAGATTACGTAGCTGGGAAGGGGGGTGATAGGGATGGTCACAAGGGTCACCAGAAAAATATAAAAAAAATTCCCTCTGGGTGTTTAAAAAAATAAATGGCATTTTTTAAAAGACTAAAAATTTTACACCTTGTGCTAACTGTACCTACAAATATGGCTGTATTTAAAAAAAATGCTGTTATGTAATCTTCAATAACAACAAGGTCATCAACATCAACATCAAAAATAACAAGGTGTAAAATTTTAAGTTTTTAAAAAAATGCCATTTTTTTTTAAATACCCAGATCGGATTTTTTTTTATTTTTCTAGTGACCATTGTGTCCACCCCTGTCACCCCCTTTCCCAGCTACTTAACCTTTTGGGACACCCTGTATATAAACTTAGCTGAGATAGAGAGATAGTACTCTTTGATAATATAATTTTATGATTCAAAAGTAGAAATATAGTTAAAACTGCCTTTATTACAGTTACCTCTTTCCTTGTCGACTTTTAGTCTTCTAATACACATTAAGCCGATTTTCAAGAAGTTTGAATTAACGAATCTGTTTGTAAATGATACTGTTTTAATCCATTTGTTAGACGCAAAGATATTATTCAATGAAAATTATTTAATAGCTGCGACTCACAGTATTGCCTGGCTTTCATTGGATGCCACTCCAGATAGCTCTTTTATACAAAACCGCGTAAATTCAGTAAACTGATTTTGTTTTTAAATTTGGTTTTTCAATATGCTTTATATATTTAAAAAGAAGTGAATTTCATATAATCTTGATGAACTTAATCACATTTTTCAATGCTGTGTTTACTATCTACACTTGAGAGCAATAAAATCGCACACCCCTTGTAATTTGGTTTATTACTGATTGTTTTCTAAAATCTAAAGATATTGAGTAAAAATCATTAGACAAAATTAAAGCATACAAGCTTAGCTTTACAAAAACATAAAATTAAAATCATTGACCTTTACGTAACTTACAAAAACCGACCGTACACCGAATTCCCCAAATTCACGCGTTTGCGTTGTCACTACTTGCACCCTTAGCCGCAGGTATAAAAAGGTCGGTTTATTGGAATTTTTAATCAGTTGCATACCGAAGGTCAACGTGATAACATCTCTACTGCATACGGAAGCATACGGATTTACTGGAAAAATATGGATACCACGCCCGCAGAAGCCGCTCAAGTTATTGCCTTGCTCGAAGCAGGCCATAACCAAAGTGAAGTTGCTCGACGGCTAAATTTGAGCCGCTACTCTGTTCGTCGTGTATACCAGAGGTTCCAAGAGACCGGTGGCTACATTCGGCGACCAGGATCTGGCCGGCGACGCACAACATCAGAGCGTGATGACCGCTTTCTTGTGACAAGGTCTTTGAGAAATCGGCAACTGAACGCGGTTCAACTGGGACAACAGCTTCGAGAAGTTCGCAATGTCAGTATGAGTCGGTGGACAGTTCGAAGAAGACTAGGTGAAGCAGGAATGACTTCACATCGCCCAGCAAATGGTCCCAAATTGACCACAGCTCACCGACAAGCCCGGCTACAATTTGCTAGGGAACATTTAAATTGGACGTATGACCAATGGCGGGCTGTTATGTTCTCTGATGAGTGCAGAATGACTTTACATAGTCATGATGGACGCTCTAGGGTCTACAGAAGGTCATCAGAGCGATTTTCACAATGCTGCATAAGCGAACGTGTGGCTTTTGGAGGTGGATCGTGTATGTTTTGGGGTGGCATAATGTTGGACACTAAAACTGACATTGTATTCATCACTACGGCGAATACCGGCCCGAGATCAAGAAGTTTGACGGCTGCACGATACGTCGAAGAAGTGCTCGAAGAACATGTGAGGCCGCTTGCGTGGCTTATGGGAGAAGATTTTCTCTTAATGCACGACAACGCCAGACCGCATGTCGCTAGAACAGTTTGCGACTACATGGAAGACGTTGGAATCACCGCGATGGAGTGGCCAGCTCGTAGTCCTGATCTCAATCCGATTGAGCATGTCTGGGATGAGCTAAAAAGAAGAGTTCGAGCAAGAAGCCCTGCTCCTACGCACCTCCAAGAGCTTCAACTTGCCATTGAAGAGGAGTGGAACGCCATACCACAAGATTTCATGGTCAAATTAATACGGTCCATGAAAAACCGATTAAGAGCTGTAATCAAGGCTAGGGGAGGGAATACACCTTATTAAAAAACAATTTGATCAAGCATTTTGAGTTTTATTTTTATTCTTTCTTAAGCTAAATTGGGTAATTTTATCCGTATGTTGGGTTTTGTGCCCTAAAACTCCCCCCTATGTATGTACTTTTTTTACACTGTATTTGATATCATTAGAAAGGTACTGAAGTAAACATTCAAATAGTGTAAGTTTTATTTTAATATGTATTCACATTCATGAAAAAAACTGCTTTAACAACAAAAAGTCAACGTGTGCGATTTTATTGCTCTCAAGTGTATATTCCGTGACTATAGTCATGCTAAAAATGTGGAAACGAGACACACTATATAATGCGTTAGTGCTAGAATGAGTATGAGTACACTGGTGTATATATTTGACAACGGTGACATTTTAATGATAATATAAGAAACGTTTCTTTTTTCAATCTACAGTTAAGTTTAAATGAGGCATAAAAGCCACATAGTGTAGCCACATGTAGATATCTGTCTATCAATTAAAATGTTAGAACTACGCAATTCTTTAATATGAATCCTATCTGACTGTTTCTGTGTTACTGTTTATCTGTAGATTGAAAAATGTCTTCTAAATGACAACTTTTAGTATTTTTATTTAGCTTTCTTATTCCGATTGCATAAACTAGATAAGTTTTTCGTATTTACTTTGAGAACTCTTATCACGCTCGTTCAGCTCAGCAATGTCACTTCGCGTCCTAACGGAAAAGGATTTCCTTATTTTAATTTTTCTTTAGCTCTTCGATAAAAGTAGACGCTTTAAATTTAATTTTGCTGAAATTTTATTTCTATTTATCTCTTTTTCTTACGGTTAGGATTTTCAACATTTATTCATATGAATTCATATTGGATTGAAGTTATTGATAACTTATATGTATAACTTATGTCAATTAAGTGATAAAGTACATATTATATTATTATTCTACAAAAATTAAGCCCTTCATCAACGGCTGTGTCCAAAATAATTATTGTTTGCGTGATTTGGATTTTAATAACATGGTCTCATTTTGGACTGCAATAATCCTGAAGTTATTGGTTAAGAGAATTGATCAATTACAGTACAAAAATTGTTACACTGAATAATCTAAAGGTCAACTTTTTATTTAGTGTACCTGTACAATACAGAGCCCAAGAAGCCACAGCATTTAGGCATAATAACTATCTTAATTATGGGCAAATATGTGTAGATATATTCTCCATTACAGCATAGCGGAGTCTGACCCAAATTTCATTCTGGCTCGGTCTGAATACTATAGTGTTGACCGCTCATTTAAAGTAGCACAATGGAGGGACCCGTCTCATTCGCGTGGGTGCTTTGCGTAGGCGGTATTGTATAAGTGTACCTTGACTGTAACACTTTCCATTCTACGTCTAATTCCATTGTACATCAGCTGTTTAAGACTGATTTAATTAAAATTCATTTTCACAAAGTTATTTTACTTTAACGGGTAGAAAATAGCTCTTTACTATCTTCAAATTAATTTTATAAATGTTTAATTAACTCGGAGCTCACTTTCAGGAATTCGAATATTAATATTGTAATTATACAATCAGTTGTACTTAAAATTATCTATAAATTATTAATTTAAAATAGAATTTACAGTACAATAAATTTTGTTGAATTATATGTAAATGATAATTATAATAAATAAGCTAGAATACAGTGTGATACTAAAAAAAAGGTATACAAAAATATTTGAAGTGCCTTTTTTTTCAACAGGCATTGTATATCCTCTTTATAGATCTTTGCAATACACAGTCATAGAGCTGCTGATATATATAATATACTGCTGTCTATCCATCAAGTCCCTAAGTAACCTCTTATGACGCCCATGAGAAGATATGGGGAAATTTACTCTTCGCCGGAAACCACGCGATACTTCCATTCGATAATGGTAATTTACAAAAATGAATAAAAAACAAAGTATTCATTTTATGAATGTCTAAACAAATAAACATCAAAAAGTTATAGAGCAAGAAAGAAAATATATTTCAAAAAATATAATATGTTTATCTAGTTTATGCTTTCAATATAGACCCGCGAAGGTAATATTTTTTGCCAATATGTATATTACAAATATTATGTGTAGAAATAATATTGCGTATAACACTACTACATTACCATAATATTAGTTTTTGAAACGATAGAAAGCATTCTAGGGTATAAAATGTGTAATGTATTGCTTTAGATAAAACAATATTAGAGTATGTTCACTGTATTTTGCACAGGTGTTTCTATTTATGTAGACGATAAAGATGGCTTATTACTTATCACTACATAGTATAAAACAAATAGTCGCTTTCTCTGTCCCTATATCCCTATGTATGCTTAAATTTTTTAAACTACGCAACGGATTTTAATGCGGTTTTTTTAATAGATAGAACGATTCAAGGGGAAGGTTTATATGTATAATACATCAGCATTGTACCCGTGCGGAGCCGGTGCGGGTCGCTAGTATGTAATAAGATGTATACGTAACTTGTCCTAAACTAAATGGTTTCTGAGTTATTTGAGATTATAAATGTTAAAAAAAACAAATTAATACATTTATAGATTATTCCCATAAACAGTACCTACTTTAGTTATTGCAATAGCTAGAAATATTATATTATTTTAGTAAATTTAAACTCACAATTACTAAATGTCAAATACAAATGATTGAAAAACAAATTAGAAACCATTTAGATTAGAGCACAAAATATTACAAAAATCAGTAATGCGTCTCAATTCCAGTGCACCTTAATAAATTAATAAAAAGGAATCGTAATATATCTATTTATTAGTGAAAACAATTACTTCAGTATTCCACTTTTTCCCTGTAAAAACTTTAAGATAATGTACTTCATATTTCATCGCCTAATTTCCTCCCTTTTACTAATTTAATCTCCAAATTGTCACTAACCACAACCCTGTAAATTAAGGGTTGGTGTTTATAAATGAAAACTGACACAATAGCGTCTAATTTATAATAACCCGGAAAACATTATCACGGCCATGAAAAACTGATTTAATGGCTCAAACCCTCAAAAGATTTGGGTTGACGACAGAATAATTATTAATTTAATATTTTATGTATCATGTTAAGTACAATTTTAATTAACGCCACCCTTCTAATAACGGTCCTTTGTAAGCATAAATACTGTATTATTAATTAACTATGTTAAACCCACGGTTTTACTCGTGAATAAGTATCGAAATAGAAACATTATTATACTATTAACTATTTTACACCCTTTCTTAAGATAATAACTGCAACGTAGTTTATATATTAGCTGTCAATATAATGGCAAAAATCATGCATTTGTAGATAGATTTTTTTATTACTCACAAAAATAATTTCCCGTATAGTAAAGTCACTTAATTTGTTGCAGTATATATATATATTTTACTGTTACTGTTACCTGAGCCGAGGTCCAAGTCCCACAGGGTACGCCCTCTTGCGCAGGTTGCTTAGTTTGTAGTTTTTATCATCATTTATTCCCGGTGAAGTTGCAAAATGTGTAGCCACAATTTCTATCACACCATATACCCGTCCGAAAAAAAAGCCATTGATCATATTTTCCATTCACCACAAACACTCCAATTATTGAAAATTATCGAAAATACCATTTGCCAATCCATGATAAATAACATCATCACTTATTATGATGGACAGTGTTGGTAATGATATCTGTCAACACTGTCATCTAAAAAATAGAAAGAACCAATGTTGGAAATATTTTTTATGAAGTAACGATGACTGAAACATAACGAGGGGTCAAAAGGTAATTGAACAAAGCGACACCAAGAAAGATATTGAATTATATATTTACTAAGGTATTCCATAAAATACATATTTAAATATCGCCCGTGGCTTTGCTTAGCTTAATACTACAGCCGAACTGAATACCACAGGCAAAATAATATGATGCTGAATTGTTTGATGTTCCTGTGCGTGATTAATCGTAGGTCATGGGGTATCAGGATAATGATTACTAGTGTTGAACATCTACAAGCTGTCTGTGTATTTGGACTCATTTACCGTCTTCTAGCGGCATAAGTCTCACTTCAGGTCTCGGAGGTGGGGGGGGGGGTTTGATTCCTTCGCTGTATAAAAAATATTTGTGTTAATTCTAAGAATTCATGCCTTGGAAAGCAAGTTAAGCCGTTGGATGCGATTGTCATTACATAATCAATAACAAACGTACCGTAAACTTGGAAGCGGGCAGCAGTCTACCCTGTGTGTTACAACATAATACTACGGTTGCCAAGCAAGGTGACTATGGAAAAAACACTCCCTAGGGAGGAGGTCCATACTCAGTACTAGACGTTACACGGGCTGATGTTAATACTATTAAAAATAAGCGGATTCAACAATTCAACATTATGCGACCCTTTATGAAGCAAGAAAAAAAAAAATGCTAATACTGCGGGTACCTACATCACCTATTTATACTTTTCTCGGGCTAAACCTACTGGTATGATTGAATGTCGTACAGCCGCAATATTTTCTTTATAAAAGTCTCACGTGACATATCCTGTTCATAGCAATTTCATTTCCTTGATATACAATTTTATGATTTATGGAACATCTCTTCCTTTACAACGTGAGGAGAATCTTGAGTGATACACAAATGATATGTTTTGCTTTCCAGTGTATTTTTATCTCGTCACGTAAGGAGTACGCGGTTTGAGATGTATTTTTGTCTTTTACTATATATTAAGTAATATTTGTACTTCACATTTTAAAGTCAACAAATATACTGAACGTAGACTAACAGAATCGTGCAATGGTACTTTACTATAGTATCATCATATATTTGATAAATAAATAAACGTATATAAAGGAAATTATCTAGAAAGTTACCTATATTAAACACTGGCTTTTGCCCGTGACTTCGTCCGCGTGGAATTGTTACTTTGGGCTTATCACGATTTTGAAATATTCTTCATTGGTGCTATGCTTCTTATATGCTGTCTTCTTATATATATATATAAAATGGCTTTATAACGATGGACGATTTGTCTCGAATCAGACCAGTAATTCCTGAGATTAACGCGTTCAAGCAAACAAACTCTTCAGCTTTATACTCATTTTAAGGACCGTAGCAAGAAATGCAAAATGAAAATAAAATTATATTTTATAGTTTGAAAAACACATAATTTTTTTTTATCAGAAACAGCATAACAAACTCTTCAAATTAGTTAAATTAAAAATACTTTAGTACAAACAACCAATCCACCAACTAAATTCCACCCAATCTCAGGTCTAATAAAACTCCCAAGTAATAAATTCTCGTCGAAATGATATGGTTCACAAAATACCAGCTTAACTCCATTAAAATGTCAGCTATTTAAAAAAAAAGAGTAGGAACAAAAGCCATTAATTTCACTTCTCCTGCAGGCTCTACTGAAAATAAGCTAAACTATTAAAAAACTAGGTCATCCTCGCATCTATAAAAAGAGCGAGGAAATTACATAATTACGCCATAAAACTGTTTAGGGATAGATGTGCATAATACCTACATTATCTACCTATACTAATATATAAAGCTAAAGAGTTTGTTTGTTTGCTTTAACGCGCTAATAATAAGTTATGCAGGTGAAACCGCGGTCGGGAAACGGAACAAAATGGCCGGATTTAATTTACATACAATAGTTAATGGCAATACCAAAGGCAGCTACAATTCCTATGAATGTCTATTATTAAAGGAACACTTCAGATGATTTAGTATATAATGTTCGAGCTTAATTATTAACACGTTACGGAATATGAAACTCTCGATTTGCACAATTTGATCTTATAAACAATGTAACGTATTAAAATTTTTCCAAGAATATATAGGGAAATATATTCTTGGAAAAATTTAAAAAACAAAGCCCTGATTTTGTTAATAAAACACGCAATTCTAAGTATCTACTTACTGCTAATTTAGTTAAATTTATCCATAGCATATTATTATTCTGTGGACAACCACTGTGGGCGTGGTGGTACCATTTATGTATATCTATTCCATATTTTATCTAAAAGGCATTTCAGCATGAGCTTCTTTTTACATAGAATCAATTTCTTCAATATGTTAGATGATGATAAATCGACAGATTTATCAAAGTGTAATATAATACAAGCGGATGTTCCATCGAAAACTATATATTGGTAGGTATGTGCACTTTACTAGATAAATAATAATATATTTCCGTTATAAGGCTCTTTGTGGTCCATTAATATAAGTCCCGTCAAATAATGGTCCCTTTATTTGACGAAGCTCAACGAATCAAGTTGATAGAACATTTTCACTATAATTAATTGGTAATAAAAAATGCGCTTTGCTGCGGGTTTATCAATTAGACTACCTTGTTGGTCTAGCGGCCAAATTTTGTGCCATAACTATAAAGCTCCCGGGTTCGGTTCCTAGGTCGGGTAAAAAAATTGCGCTTCTAGGTTTTTTTTTCGAGATAAGTAAGAGGTATTTCACCATGCCTTAAATAGCACGTCATGCTTCAACTTTTCCACAAACCGTCGTCCCATCGAATTTTGAGATTACCTATAAGCAAGAGAGAGTGCATACTTTTGCACTATAATATGTTGGCTGCCAAAATCGTTCGGAAGGACTATATTCCATCTAATTAGCGGCCGTAGCCCAATGGCTAGGGCGTCGGACTTGTGATCTTGAGGTCGCCGGTTTAATCCCCACCCATTGCACTATCGACGTGAACCCACTCGTAACACAAGCATTGTAGCTTAGCACGAGGGGTTAACAAGAATACTAGTAGACTTCAAAATCTCTGCTAGAAACCTTTAAAAAAAACAATTAAGTTATAGTAAAAAGATTTTAGTGAAGTTTTATGGTATTGTATGAGTAAATATGTCAATTAAAGGATACTTCCATCGGCCCATAACGATGATTATATAATATACTAGCTTCCCGCGCGCGGTTTTACCCGCGTAGCTCATGTCCCCGTGGGAGTTTCATAATTAAATATAGCCCATATCACTCAGCGTGAATGTAGCTTTCCAATGGTGAAAGAATTTTTGAAATCGGCAAACATGCACATAAAAATACAAATCTTTTCTCTTTATAATATTATATTAGGTAGGTTCTTTGCGTTTTTATAGTCATGATAATTTCTCAACGAAATGTCCGATTGGAATAAAACAAAAAGTATTTTACTTCTACATAAATACCTTTGATAAGATTTGGATAAGGATTAATATTACGATACACATATAACGTAGTTTCTTTCTTCAGACGATTTAATATTTTTTATGAACATAAAAGCGGTTATTGTGACTAAACTATGATAGTTAGATATGTGCTCTCCAAGACTTTTTTGTAGATCTTAATAAGACCTACAAACCCGTAGTACATCATTTTGTTCTATTGTCAATAGTTTTTGCAGCGCACGCATAAATAGGTTTTCGATTTTACACCTTGGGTTACAAAATCGCAATTTTCTTACGGATCCCTAATTTTTTTGAAAATAAAATATAGCCTATAACCTTCCTCGATAAATGGACTATCCAACACTGAAAGATTTTTTGAAATCCGTTCCTGAGAATAGCGCTAAGCGCGTTCAAACAAACAAACTCTGCAGCTTTACCTACAGCTTATCTAGGTATAATATTAGTATAGATATACCTATACGCAATCTAGTTCTTTATATGGCCTGAATCGATCCATTGGACTAGCATAGTGGTGTATGATATATATCTATACTAATAATTTTTACACAATTATACAAATTATATTTTATAATAAGCGATTAATTAAGAACATGCCATAACAATATTAATAAATTTTATTTAATAACATTATTGTTGAAATGTAAACTAATTTATTAGTTATGATTGTTTTTTTTTATTATCATTGTATTTGACTTATAATAAGTGCGATCGATTCGTCTACATTATCAATAAACGTTTTCATTTTCATTTCAATATTAGAAAGAGAAAATATTTGATGGTTTGCATTAAATAAAAGTAACATAGTAAAAATGCATTTCCCATATAAACGGAAACTACGCGGTTGAACCGTGCGCAGAAATATAGTACCTACTTTAAAAAACTCTAAAACGATAAATGTACCTGATGCGTATTCATTCATAGAAAACTATAGAGTGAGGACGCTCTAAGGATGAATCTATTTGCCATGTAAGACGAGCTGGTATCATTTTTTTTAACTACTAAAATATTTATTTTATAAATACCAAATAAATAAGACATTAAATTACATCAATTTTAAATGGACGACCCATTTAAAGTTAAACCTTTTTTTGCCAGATAAAATATCACATTCACATTATTCCCCGTTTCGGCTAAATTTATATGGATAATCTCTTCTGGGCTACCAAGTTTACAAGATACGAATTGTTGATCCACTTTGTCTTAATAAACTTTTTAAACGTATTTGGAGCGGTGTCTGGTTAACCTTAATTGGACTGATTGCATCTCGCTCTGTTTTACCACCTTTGTGTTGTTCATTTAGATGGTACTTAGTGTTTTTATAAAATATGTTTTGATATTCTGTTGTCTTGTCGCATACAAGAAAAATAGAAAATACTAGTTTCCTGGCGGTATCAGCAGCCTTCCTTCCTTTTCCTGTAACAACTTTATAATGGGCATAAAAACTACCAAGGTTACCAAAAAATATTAGATACGTATGTTTTTTTCGGCGCGTTAAAATTTCGTGTGACGTCACTTCTAAGTACATTTTTACCTAATAGTGACGTTGCAAACCCCCCTCTCCTGAACTTTCTAGTATGTTTTTGCTCCGAATCTTTGTAAATTTTAATAGTTTTAATAAATAAAAAAATACGTGTCCAATATTTTTTAGTAATCTGACGGACTAAATAGATTTGTTTAGTCTTCGTGCCTACGGAGTATAGTCTGTAGTCTTTCTCGATAAATATGCTATTTGAAACTTGAATAATGTTTAAAATTGGACTAATAGTTCCTGAGATTTCGTTTCGTTCAAACTAACAAAATGTTAAGCTTTATATTTGATAGAAGATGACTTTTCAGTGCGTTAAAAAAACTATTATGCTCTCGATCTGCGTCACACAAACAATCGAATCGAAAGCAATAATGTATGTCTATTACGTTTTTATAGCTTAACCACAAAATCGATTGTAATGAAAGTTGAAATAGAGATAGACCAAACTTTGGGAAAGAGATAAAGCTTCCGTTTCTTTTGAAAGTAGAAGAACTATTCTATGTGAATTAAATCGCGAGTAAAAGCCAGTATCTAACCTATGTTTTGCTATAATGAACTACCTATATTGCTATGATACAAAACTACACGACAGTTCACATTCACTGGCGCGTGGCGATTTACAGCGTAATATTCGTCTGCGTGGGATATAATTAGTGCGCGATGAACATACAATAGATTCGCTCAATTATGTACATCTAAGTAATAGGCATGAGTAATTATGTCCCTTTAATCCATGGAAATACGCAGCTGACCCTACAACGAGGAATAATTCAAGTTGTGCAACCGAACAACTGTGCAACTGAAAATGTCTTGTTAGGCAGATACATCAAATATTATATTGAAAAGTTTTGTGGTTTCAGAGATTAGTATGCACAAACAGAGTGACGTATTATCAATACCAAATATTAAATATTATGTTGTACACGCCCCTACAACTTCTATTTTGTACATGGACTGCCGTTCACAGTGGGTCTGGCTATAGTCATCACGCAATGCAGTATTATCTATAGTATAATACACAGGTTAATGTTGCTGCCACTGTGTATGATGGGCACAGATACTTGTCGTAATGGCTTAACGTTATCTCTGTGGCACGAAGGGTCGTGCCTCAATCAACTAAACCCGGAAAGAAGCTTTTGATTTTACAGTAAGATATTTTCCGGTAATCTATACTAATATTATAAAGAGGAAAGATTTGAATTGAATAGGCTCCGAAACAACTTTATGGATGTGAAAAATTCTGTCACCGTTGAGAAGCTACACTTTCTCCGGTGAGCATAGGCTATATTTAAGTATGAAGTTCCCACGGGAACAGGAGCAAGGCGGGTGAAACCGCACGCGAGAAGCTAGTTTAATATTTACACGCTTTACCTAACCTTACCTAACCGTTTGGCATGCGTGGCGTCAAAACTGGGGCTGGCAAGAATACCAGCGCTGCGCAATGATCTTTTAGATTTTTGATGTAGCTTAATGCTGAAGCCAGTTCCCATTTATGATGCATATACTTGTAATACTATTAATCTATTTTTATGTTTTATTTCCTTGTTTGTGCCGTAAATAAATGTATTTTCTTTTTTTATGCAACAAACTACGACAACAAGATTTATATAAAAACGTAATAACATCGGTCTAAATAAACCAAACATTTATCAACGTACTTTCGAAATATCATATAATAACACAAACATTATTAAATGTCAGCCACTATCATTTCAAACCCACGTCCTGAAACAGAATCAGCGTTTTTTCATTACTTTTATGCAAGCTCATATATCTTTATCACGTCGAGGTGGAAGGTTTTTAGTAAAATTTTATACGTAACTCCCACGACAGTTACCTACGTTGGGTAGAAATAATGTTGTAAATTACCGCTGAATTCACCTACTTTTTAGTTTCCCAGAACTATTTTGTTATTCCTCGGTTGGTTGCCTTTTGGTTTATTCTAAAGTGCATGACTATGATGTCAAAGAAGATTAAGCTGGTCTATAGGCATCGATAGCTTACGTAGCTTAACTGCACCGTTATCTAATGTATACAGACGGAACTAACAGCTTAACGTGCCTCTGAAAGCATGGATACTGGCAGAAATTAATGCAGTTTAGTCGAATGACCATCGAGCAATTTTAGATACTTGTCGTTGCCCATAAATGACGTATTAACCATTATATTATCAGCCCGTTTACGTCCACCTTGGAAAAGGTCGTTAGGGGTATTGCCATAATCACCACGCTTGATAGGCGGATTGGTGATCACAGTAAGATGGTAAGTATAGATGCTGCTGTCTAAATATCAGCTGTATGACCCTTAGTCGTCTGTTACGACACCCATCGAATTTTTAAGCGGCCGTAGCCCAATGGCTTCGGACTTGTGATCTTGAAGTCGCCGGTTCGAACCTCACCCATTGCACTACCGATGTGAACCCACTCGTAACACAAGCATTTTAGCTTAGCACAATAAGAAATAAGAAAACGAATGGTTAATAAGAAAACTAGTAGACTGCAAAATACTGCTAGTAATTAAACTTAAAAAAAAGACTTGGTGGCTATTCTACACCTGAAACCACACGGCCAATAAACGTCCATAACATGGGTATATAATTTCACAGATTTTTTCTTTTTTAGTAATCACAATACCCATCTACCTACTGCTAAAGGGATATTTTTGAATCACCTTTTATACTCTAGCTCTACCTTTTATTTGCGTCATTGGTCTAGCGGTAACATGTTCGATCGTAACTAATCCCTAAGTCTGGTAAAATAATAAGTAACTAGATTTTTTTAAGGCTGGGACTTAGTTTAAAGGAGAAAGGTAAAGAATACAATTGCTGAGTCTGGTAAAAAAAATAGTAACAAGATTTTTTGAGTCTGCCCAACGTCTTGAACTTAGTAAAAAGAATAAAGGTAAATACTGCAACTTTCTTTATATAAATTTACACAAAATACTTGCTTTCGCATCAATTAACATTATATGCGTTGTTTTATTAAACCAGGCGGTTAGGAATAATAAGGGTTCAAGTCACCATGTCAATTCAGCTGCGTAATTACAACACATAAATCCTAAGGCCTACGAGAGAATTAAAACGATGGTAGGTACTTTATTGTCATTTGGAGAGCTATGGCGCCACATTTCTTTCAGTAATATTACATTGTTTACATCAAAGTTGGATAAGTTTTTTTGAGTACAAAACTGTTTTTCTGTATGTAGAAAGGCATTTGTAATAGGTAATACAGACAGAATGTATTATTTTTTTGACGTATTAGATTAATACCTATTCTTTTTTTGCAACGAATATACTCTTAAAGTAACTTACGAACTACGAACTTGATTTTATGAATAGATTGTATTTTCAATACAACACTTTTTTTTTTGGACGAACAAACGCCTTCCACTTTTCATTTGCTAGTTCTCCAGCCTCAACAAAAGTAGTTCTAAACTGATTTTCTTACACTAAGTAATTAATAATTATATACAGCAAAAATGTTTTTTTTTAAATGTGTTAGTTACCAAAAATATTAGATACGTATGTTTTTTTCGGCGCGTTAAAATTTCGTGTGACGTCACTTCTAAGTACATTTTTACCTAATAGTGACGTTGCAAACCCCCCTCTCCTGAACTTTCTAGTATGTTTTTGCTCCGAATCTTTGTAAATTTTAATAGTTTTAATAAATAAAAAAATACGTGTCCAATTTTTTTTAGTAATCTGACGGACTAAATAGATTTGTTTAGTCTTCATGCCTACGGAGTATAGTCTGTAGTCTTTCTCGATAAATATGCTATTTGAAACTGAAATTATGTTTAAATTGGACTAATAGTTCCTGAGATTTCGTTTCGTTCAAACTAACAAAATGTTAAGCTTTATATTTGATAGAAGATATAATAGAAGATAACTTTTCAGTGGGTTAAAAAAACTATTATGCTCTCGATCTGCATCACACAAACAATCGAATCGAAAGCAATAATGTATTTCTATTACGTTTTTATAGCTTAACTACAAAATCGATTGTAATGAAAGTTGAAATAGAGATAGACCAAACTTTGGGAAAGAGAACAAGCTGCCGTTTCTTTTGAAAGTAGAAGAACTATTCTATGTGAATTAAATCGCGAGTAAAAGCCAGTATCTAACCTATGTTTTGCTATAATGAACTACCTATATTGCTATGATACAAAACTACACGACAGTTCACATTCACTGGCGAGTGGCGATTTACGGCGTAATATTCGTCTGCGTGGGATATAATTAGTGCGCGATGAACATACAATAGATTCGCTCAATTATGTACATCTAAGTAATAGGCATGAGTAATTATGTCCCTTTAATCCATGGAAATACGCAGCTGACCCTACAACGAGGAATAATTCAAGTTGTGCAACCGAACAACTGTGCAACTGAAAATGTCTTGTTAGGCAGATACATAAAATATTATATTGAAAAGTTTTGTGGTTTCAGAGATTAGTATGCACAAACAGAGTGACGTATTATCAATACCAAATATTAAATATTATGTTGTACACGCCCCTACAACTTCTATTTTGTACATGGACTGCCGTTCACAGTGGGTCTGGCTATAGTCATCACGCAATGCAGTATTATCTATAGTATAATACACAGGTTAATGTTGTTGCCACTGTGTATGATGGGCACAGATACTTGTCATAATGGCTTAACGTTATCTCTGTGGCACGAAGGGTCGTGCCTCAATCAACTAAACCCGGAAAGAAGCTTTTGATTTTACAGTAAGATATTTTCCGGTAATCTATACTAATATTATAAAGAGGAAAGATTTGAATTGAATAGGCCCCGAAACAACTTTATGGATGTGAAAAATTCTGTCACCGTTGAGAAGCTACACTTTCTCCGGTGAGCATAGGCTATATTTAAGTATGAAGTTCCCACGGGAACAGGAGCAAGGCGGGTGAAACCGCGCGCGAGAAGCTAGTTTAATATATACACGCTTTACCTAACCTTACCTAACCGTTTGGCATGCGTGGCGTCAAAACTGGGGCTGGCTAGAATACCAGCGCTGCGCAATGATCTTTTAGATTTTTGATGTAGCTTAATGCTGAAGCCAGTTCCCATTTATGATGCATATAGTTGTAATACTATTAATCTTTTTTTATGTTTTATTTCCTTGTATGTGCCGTAAATAAATGTATTTTCTTTCTTTATTTCTTTATGCAACAAACTACGACAACAAGATTTATATAAAAACGTAATAACATCGGTCTAAATAAACCAAACATTTATCAACGTACTTTCGAAATATCATATAATAACACAAACATTATTAAATGTCAGCCACTATCATTTCAAACCCACGTCCTGAAACAGAATCAGCGTTTTTTCATTACTTTTATGCAAGCTCATATATCTTTATCACGTCGAGGTGGAAGGTTTTTAGTAAAATTTTATACGTAACTCCCACGACAGTTACCTACGTTGGGTGGAAATAATGTTCTAAATTACCGCTGAATTCACCTACTTTTTAGTTTCCCAGAACTATTTTGTTATTCCTCGGTTGGTTGCCTTTTGGTTTATTCTAAAGTGCATGACTATAATGTCAAAGAAGATTAAGCTAGTCAATAGGCATCGATAGCTTACGTAGCTTAACTGCACCGTTATCTAATGTATACAGACGGAACTAATAGCTTAACGTGCCTCTGAAAGCATGGATACTGGCAGAAATTAATGCAGTTTAGTCGAATGACCATCGAGCAATTTTAGATACTTGTCGTTGCCCATAAATGACGTATTAACCATCATATTATCAGCCCGTTTACGTCCACCTTGGAAAAGGTCGTTAGGGGTATTGCCATAATCACCACGCTTGATAGGCGGATTGGTGATCACAGTAAGATGGTAAGTATAGATGCTGCTGTCTAAATATCAGCTGTATGACCCTTAGTCGTCTGTTACGACACCCATCGAATTTTTAAGCGGCCGTAGCCCAATGGCTTCGGACTTGTGATCTTGAAGTCGCCGGTTCGAACCTCACCCATTGCACTACCGATGTGAACCCACTCGTAACACAAGCATTTTAGCTTAGCACAATAAGAAATAAGAAAACGAATGGTTAATAAGAAAACTAGTAGACTGCAAAATACTGCTAGTAATTAAACTTAAAAAAAAGACTTGGTGGCTATTCTACACCTGAAACCACACGGCCAATAAACGTCCATAACATGGGTATATAATTTCACAGATTTTTTCTTTTTTAGTAATCACAATACCCATCTACCTACTGCTAAAGGGATATTTTTGAATCACCTTTTATACTCTAGCTCTACCTTTTATTTGCGTCATTGGTCTAGCGGTAACATGTTCGATCGTAACTAATCCCTAAGTCTGGTAAAATAATAAGTAACTAGATTTTTTTAAGGCTGGGACTTAGTTTAAAGGAGAAAGGTAAAGAATACAATTGCTGAGTCTGGTAAAAAAAATAGTAACAAGATTTTTTGAGTCTGCCCAACGTCTTGAACTTAGTAAAAAGAATAAAGGTAAATACTGCAACTTTCTTTATATAAATTTACACAAAATACTTGCTTTCGCATCAATTAACATTATATGCGTTGTTTTATTAAACCAGGCGGTTAGGAATAATAAGGGTTCAAGTCACCATGTCAATTCAGCTGCGTAATTACAACACATAAATCCTAAGGCCTACGAGAGAATTAAAACGATGGTAGGTACTTTATTGTCATTTGGAGAGCTATGGCGCCACATTTCTTTCAGTAATATTACATTGTTTACATCAAAGTTGGATAAGTTTTTTTGAGTACAAAACTGTTTTTCTGTATGTAGAAAGGCATTTGTAATAGGTAATACAGACAGAATGTATTATTTTTTTGACGTATTAGATTAATACCTATTCTTTTTTTGCAACGAATATACTCTTAAAGTAACTTACGAACTACGAACTTGATTTTATGAATAGATTGTATTTTCAATACAACACTTTTTTTTTGGACGAACAAACGCCTTCCACTTTTCATTTGCTAGTTCTCCAGCCTCAACAAAAGTAGTTCTAAACTGATTTTCTTACACTAAGTAATTAATAATTATATACAGCAAAAATGTTTTTTTTTAAATGTGTTAGATTAGTATTCTGTTTTTCAACGAATGGACTCCAAACATAATTTAAATCTCCACTATTTGGTAGTGCCACTAACCAAGAATAATTTTATGAAAATCACCCCAATGAACAGCTTTCAAACCATCTTATTGATAGCGCTGGAATTTCATTGGCCTAACTGCTTAGCTTACAAAATGCTCCGACGGCTGCCTCGTGGTATGATTAGCATATGCTAATATAAAATACGCTATGAAGAGGGGAGTCTTACATACCCTGCTGCTGAGGCGGTGAGGATGCCTAATACTTTTACCCTAGTAAAAAACTACGTACCTACGTAATGGTATGTATACACAGGTAGACGTTACATTAAAATATTACTTGATTCTTCACTTCACCAACCCGTTTACTGCTGAACTTGGGCCTGCTCTTGAGCGATATTGCTTGATAGGTGGATTGGCGATCGCAGTTAGATGTAACTGACCTCGAGCTGATAGATCCTGCTGCCCATCCATCAGCTGTGTATCTTTTAGTAGACTCTCACGATACCCATTAGAAGATATGAGGTGGTTTATTCTAATCCGGAAACCATACGGCCAATTACTTAATCATTTCACTCACCACCACGCTCTGAACCAGAAGCGGATTAACGCAATCTTAACATACCTGAAAAGAAAGAAACATTATTAATTGGAAGTTACATACTAAACTAAGTATTCATAATATTGTATAATTCAAAAAAACGATTTTTTTTTTAATATTTCTAGCAGAGTTTTGTAGTCTACTAGTGCTAAGCTAAAATGCTTGTGTTACGAGTGGGTTCACGTCGGTAGTGCAATGGGTGGGGTTCGAACCTGCGACCTCAAGATCACAAATCCGACGCCCTAGCCATTGGGCTACGGCCGATTCAAGTAATACCTAATAGATTTAATAGAGCTGTTGTTTGATTTTTGATTGCTTAAAGAAAGGAAATTAAATAAAAAAAATGATGATTCATTCCTTTAAGAGCTTTCGTATTAAAAAGAATTGAATAATATTTTGTGTGAACTTAAATAAATAATGAAGCAGTTCAACATGCAAAAGTTTTCAAGCCAAAGGAAACTAAATATTTATACTTTATTGCAGAACACCTAAGAAAAACACTTACATACTTGCATTCATTTTTAAACAAATGTAAACCTAGATAATCCTACTAATATTATAAACGCGAAGGTTTGTAAGTATGGATGGATGGATGGATGTTTGTTACTCTTTCACGCCAAAGTATTGATTTTTTCGGAATTGGCTGAAATTTTGTTATTTGCACCGGAATAAGCTATACGCTGGATTAACATATAGGCTACCAAACTTCACGCTCCGTCCCACTGGAGCAGAGTGACGCGGGTAAGACCGCGGGGCGCAGCTAGTGTAAGATATTTTAAGTCTAGGTGGTGTTGCGGTCGATTCCTGAGCCGGACGAGAAATCTTTGTGTAAAATCAAAGATTTCTTTCCGGATCTAGTTGGTTGAGGAAATATATAACCATCCGTGCTTTGGAAAGCCTACGTGCTTTACACGTAAAGCCGTTGGTCTAGGTTTGTTGTAACATCATCATAAATCATCTTTAGCTATCTTATACCAGGTAACGGGGAGCAGCGTTTACCTGTAAGTTACAACATAATACTGCAGTCACCAACCCGCCTGCCAAGCTTGGTGACTAAGGTATGGCAAATCCTCCCTGGTGAAGAGGCCCATGTTCTTTGGTGAACGTTAAACGGGCTGATGATGATGATGAAAAAACACTATGATTGATATGATTTCATACGGCACCAATCTTTGTAAATATTTTACGTCATTTATCTCTCAACCTTGAAGTATATGGTTCACTGATATACCTATAGATTGGGGTTTGCCACCTTACAATGCTTTCCAGACAGTATATAAGTAGCAGTGAAACATCAGTAACAGTATTATGTTCTAAAACACAAATAAACGCTGCTGCCGATTCTTTGGCATACAAACAATATCATAAATTATAATATAGCAATCGGAGTCATTATTTTTTGGGAGGCTCAGAGTGCCAGGGCCGGATTGCTTATGCGTACCCGGCTCCCGCCAACGGCGATCGAAGGAGTGTCCGGGTTTTAGCATACCACGCTATAGAGAGGGCGAGTCCCACATATCCCACCTCCAGCGCGCGAATACGCTGCAGCGGCGGTGGCAATGCGTTAACGCATTTCCCCTCGGACTAAAAAAAAAGGCCAGTTCAATTTTGAAAACACGAACAAGCTGTATAGCTACTTCCTCAAATAATTTAGTTGTAATAGGGTTTTCTGTAGTATTTTCTTTATCCACTTAAACCTCTCCCATACAAATACAAACCCAATTAATCAGTTCAGCCAATAAAACGAAATACCTACACTAATTTGGGGTCTGGTAACACAAAGTGCATGAACTAAACTAACTTAATTACCAGCTGTTTCACAAAAGTTCGTGGTAATTGTACAGTGAGAACATACTTATAAACTAATTCGAAATAGGAAATGGTTGAAAGTTGTGAAATAACAAGTTTATGTTAATGATACCAACTTGTTAATAGGTTGAAATCGTTGTTGTTATATTGTAGACTAGATTTCCGCGCGCGTTTTCATTCGCATAGCACCCGTTCCCGTGGGAACTTCATAATTTAATATAGCCTTCCTCTATAAAAGAGCTATCTAACGCTGAAAGTTTCTAGAGCTATCTAACGCAAATCGATACTGTAGTTTCTGGGATAAGCACGTTCAAGCAAACAAATAAACTCTTCAGCTTTATACATATATTAGTATAGATAAGAAGTTTACGATATTTAAGTAGATTACGAGGCATTTTATTGCTATTTTTTTTTGTTATGATTTTATTTTGGTTCTAATAAACTATACAATTAAACATAATACGTAATAAAACATAAATATAAATATTCAATTATATAATTTATTTTGCCATTTATAAGGTTTACAATTCAATATCGCTCATTTTGTCACTTAGCTATGTATCTAACAAATTTTTATACTAAGCCAGTAGTATCTACTACTGGCTTAGTATGACAATTTGTTAGACGTTACCATTTTTTTATATTTATTTAAACTTCCTCTACTCAGTTTACTCTGCACATTAACAAGTCGGTGGCAAATAAAATATCATAAATAAAAAACAAACGAATGCACATACTAAAATATCACCTAGGGACCTAGCTTCTTTAACTTTGCTATACATTCATACGACCTTTATTTTATCAAAAAAAACTAGTTTTGATAACATATAATTTACCTTGTCACAATTCAAATCAAAAGCAATTCAGAAACTGAAATCAAAGCACAGGTAGTTCACTTTGTAACAGAAAGTTGGTGTTATTACACCAAAGTTAGGCGAAACAAAGCAAACACAGTTTGAAACGAGGATGTCTAAATGTATCTAAAGTCAGTAACAGGTATAGCTGAAATTTGCATGTTCAGAACAATTGATAGAAAGAACATACGCGTCGGGAAAAATAAAAAAATATATTGGCAATTCGTTTACAACAGACAGTTCGATTTTTGATACAAACCTTTTTTGCACACTAGTTTTTTTACAAAGCTTAACATGTTTGGGAATGCTAGACCGTTACACGAAATGCACTAGTCGATAGGTTCTATCCAAAAAAATATAGACAAACGTTGTAAATAAATGACTAATCAAATTCAAAAACGAAAATTTCTTAATGATTCCATTTTATACATTTTTTTATCTCTATGTTTAATTTTTTTATTCAATGCGTAAATTTTGAATGAGTAGCTTTCTTCATCAGGACCGAACTTAAAAGTTAATGATCGTACAGATGTACAAAATACACTAAGCAAAAAGAAATCGAAAACGAAATCGAATCGATTCATTTAAATTGTAATGTAAATTTAAATAAATAACATTGTAAGGGAAATCTCCTCGACCTTGTCTGAGACAAACCGCGTTAAATTCTCATTAGACTGATCAATTCACTTAAATTGTTTCCAATAGCTTGTAAGCGAATCCCAACATTTTAATCAAATAGGTCACAGGTCTCGGTTTAATTACATTCTGAATTCCTTCGCATTTCTTGTGGTTCGTGGTTTTCTTTTTAAGTCTATTCTTAAAGTTGTATGAAATACTGATATATACCTAGGTATAAATATAATATGTAAACCTAGAAATATAATATGTGATTTACATATTATTCAATGCATAGTAATCTTAAATTACTTTTTACGATTTGATGTTGTTTTTTTATGTTTCTTAGATTAGCCGAAGTCACAATAGTTAGAACCTATTTAGGTTCTAAATATTTTTTACTAATCTACTATTAGAAACGATTTAGATGGCTAGATATACCTAGTATGATTTAGTTAAAATTTGCTACGTTTAGTTGTAAATATGTTTTATATAACGACGCGCGACGAACAATTTGATTAAAACTTCGAGAATTAAAAAAGAAAGTCAATGAGATTTCAGTAATAGCCGTTTTGAACCTATTTTTTATGGATACATGGAATAAATTGCAGTAGGTGTTTAAAAGCCAGCATCGAAGAACATAGGTTAGTCATTTTAAAGAAAATTTTAATCGGTTAAGCGAAATCCACCCTATTTGATCTCTTTCTGAGATTGGTTTTAATTGAAAAACTTCGTGAAGGATCCACGGTGCAAAGACAAAGTTCAAAAGCAGAGCTAAATGAAAAGACGATTGTGAGTGAATACCAACCTGTGTTTTCATTATAAGAAGATTACGTCGTACAAAGTAGTATGACTACTTTCATATGAGCAAGTCCCATGACTTTGTTTGTTTAATAAGCAAGTTTTGAGATTTTTTAGGTAATAAGACTACTGTGAAATAAGTATCGTTAAACTTTAATGGATTTAATTAATTTTATGTCAATGTTATTGTAAATTAATAATAACAGAATAATTCCTAAACTAAACTCAACAAATAAAAATAACCTATAATTAAAGCTTACTAAGAATTAAAAACTACCAAAAGCTAAAAACTAACTTAAACTAAATACTACTCTAAAATGGCGTCACTGAGAAGCGTTCCCAGCTTGAATTATAAGAAGTTAAATCTTAAATTAAAAAATTAAAATTCGATTCTATGAACTACTCACTACCCCATCAACATTTCTTCGAAATCGCGGCATTAAAATTCTAAAGATGAGATCGACGTACAATCGGCTACACCTTGTAGAAGATCTAGATGTAGGTAATGTCTCATTTATTATTTATTTATTTATTCTTTATTGCACACAGTAAAAAAATATAACATAAAGTTTATACAATAGAAACAACATGTACAAAGGCGAGCTTAATTCAATAATGAATTTTCTTCCAGCAAACCATTATGAAAGAATATTTGATTAAAAGTGCATAGCTAGTGTACAACGGACGAATCTTTTAATTAATTTATACCAAATTGGTAAATACATATCAATAAACATACACACTAATATATACATATACAATTACATGCTAATATTTGAATCTATATACATATACATATGTTCATTATAATATACTACATACACTAACTTATATGTCCGAATTTTGTAATGATACAATTACTGAGTCAGAAAATACTCCTTCGTTCTTCTTTTAAATGTGTTGAGAGAAAGAGAAGCGCGAATGAGGTGTGGAAGGGAATTCCATAACCGCACTGCACGGACGGTAAATGAGTGGTCATATTTACTAGATACATGAGGAGGGTTCTTTAAAAGCAGAGAAGTGGCGGTACGACAGGGTTTGTCTCTAGGTATCAAATACTCATTGTTTGCTTTAATCTAATCATTTTAAAACTACTAAAAAGCTATCACAATTTTTTACAGATTCTTCTCTAGAGAAATCGTTGGTCCCAGTTGTTATAATATTATCAGTCATATAATTTATAGTAGGTAGACATAGGTCTTAATCGCGGTGCAATTTTAAGGCAAATGATAACCCTTCTTATTATTACTTTGATTTGATTGAGACTTAGGCGTCTTAGTTTGAGGACTATGTTCAGTTATGTCAATAAACGTTTTATAGACTGATGGTGATTATAATATTTCAGATCATGAACTAAAAATTAAAAGTAGCAACGATAATTCTTAAGATGTCTCTTCTTACAATTTTAATTTAGTTTCTACGGAAGTCATTATATTTTGTTACTATATCATCAGACGGTTCATATTTTTACCAATATAAAAAGCGGTCTATTAATAATAACTTTTATTGACAATAAGTATGCAAAAAAGTAGCTGAAGTATTCCACATTGTAATTCTGACAAGTACAAGTGTGTGTGAATACCTAAGTGCTGAATAAAATTCATTATTTAATTATTTATTTCAATATATATTCCGGAATACAAATAGTTTTCATAATTGATTTTCATTAGCAATTGACACATTTCATGATTGAAATTATATGTATAAACATCTATTTATATCACCGGTAACATTACCCGGAAACATAAAATTGAGTTAATATCTAGCAACCTAATACACTTGACATACATACAAAGTTTACCCCTCTATACTCGTACCTACTTATTTATTAAGTTTAAACTGTGCACCAAAAGGACCGGATAAACTTTAAATTGGGGATTTATAGTCTGATATTTGGGCTGTTAGAGTAATTTGAGAAGTTAGGATCGATCTCAGCATCTCGTAGATGGGTACAAATTGGTTAAATTGTAACATCACATGGTCGGGAAATTTAACATGAATAATTTAAACAGCTTTATATCCTAAGATACAGTATAGGATATGTTTTATTAAATATATTAAGTTATTAATATTATATTTATCATAATTTCGCAGCTACCGACCTTAGGAAGGCGTTAGACTGGCGGAAGCTAACTTCAAAATCCCGTTTAAAATGTTTAATTTAACGGTTATGGGAGGTAAACTGATAACTTTTATTCCTGTGTGACATTCACCCAAAGACAAAACCCGGCTTGTGTAGGAGAACTATTGCCGTTATGTTTACAAGTATATTACTATTGCAGTGCTTGTTTACTAAGAATATATCTGTGTGTTAATGGGGTGGGTGTCATGGACTATGAACAGACTCTGGACCATGCCTGAACTAATATTAACATGTATAAAATGCAGGGCAGCCCATTCAACAAATGAGTCCTCGAAAGCTGACTAGTAGCGATAATTTGGGAAACGTGTGCAAAATTATTCATGGGCATTCCACCCGATCATTGGCCCCCTTAGGGTCCAGCCCCATGTGCTGATTAACCACTTACTCTGACCTTGCGGCTCCACTAAAACCAGTCAAAAATGACCGGTCAGTTCCGCGTCCTTTTCACTCCAGCCGGCCAGTGAATGCAAGCTGGAGGTGAGAAATGGGGCCCTCTCACGAGAATACTTGGGTCCATGTGTCAGTCACTCTTTAATTAATTTTAGCTTACTACGACGGATTAACAAGAATACTATTAGTGTACAAAAACTCTGTTAGTAATCTTTAAAAAAATACATATTCCAGAATATTTTTTATATCATAAATCAACACGTTATGTAAGTACCTTCGAGAATACTTATACCTACATACATATCGCGAGTAGAGTTGTCGATTGTATGCAGGTGACATAATGTATGGCGCTTTTACACTGAAAATCAATATTTTTATTTCTGTTATTTTGGTTCCACCAATTGCGGCTCCCAATTTAGGCCGCGGTCTATAGAAAAAAAGCTTATTTATTAAACCACGATAGAAACGGTGTTACATTGAATGGATTTAAATTAATGTTCTCACAAAGATACTATTTACTTTAAAGCTAAGATTAGTATGCAAAGCTGTTCTATATCGGCTCAAGAGCTTAACATGACAACAATAACAAAGGAAACATCATATATGCTGCAGTAGACTGTTGATCCACAATGTCATATAATACTGAGGACCAAGTGTAATATCTAACTGGAATTATGTATGTATGATACATATTGAATACTAACTGACCCGACAGTAGTTGTCCTGTCTTAACTATGGAAATTGAATTCGAAGTGGTATTGATTACTCCGACTGAAGAGTCTGTTTTAATGATATGCTTTTTTTACATCCTATTTGCAGTACGCATTCTGTCAATCAAAAAAGTTTACTCTTTAGGGTCCTCTCCCCGAAGGGTACGGAACCCTATTACTAAGACTTCGCTGTCTGTCTGTCTGTCACCAAGCTGTATCTCAAGAACTGCGATAGCTAGACAGGTGAAATTTTCACATATGATGTATTGCCTGTTGCCGCTATAACAACAAATACTAAAAATAAAATAAAATAAGTATTTAGGGGGCTCCCATACAACAAACTTTTTTTTTTCTTTTTGCTCAATACCAATAATGGAAAATGATACGGATCCCTTCGTGCGCGAGTCCGACTCGCACTTGACCAGTTTTTATATTGAAGATGCAACTGAAGGTGTGTATTGAATAAGCTAATTCAAAAAGGCCTTATGTGTTTGACAAGTCATATGAATGGTTCCAATTTCGAAATTGGTTACTCTATTGTTTGTGGAAATAACAGGATGTATGTATCTGATGTTACATTAATTGACATCATCAAATCATCAAAAGCATACTTTTTTTTAAAGTCATTATTTTGCAATCCTTTCTCCCAGCGACCCCCTTAAGCTGAGTTTCAACTGGTACAGGACCGACAGTTGGCGTATTTTTGAGTCACCATTTTTAATGCTTAATTTGTAGATTTTAAATTGGTTTTCTTTTGGTAAGGTTTCACCTTAATGCCCAGTAGCAAAAGTCTCATGACTAACTTAATGTGACTATCCTAAAATTAATCTTAATGATGAATTATGTTAAACATGAATATTAATAACAATAATAATCATTATCTGTCTTTTTGATCTGGAGAAGTTGTAAGAGCGTTTTTGAAATTAATACTTAATACTTAACTTTGATTGATATTTATTTCTGTTAGTCATTATAACGATTATATAAATGGTGCACTTATTAGATTTGTTCCGTTTAAGTATCTCAGTATAAGAAACAATAGCAAGATTCTTCTAGCTTTTCCTTTACAAGAGATATGGTCACTTATAGTGAGGAAAGTTCTGCAAAAATAAAATTTTATACCATACTAATAAAAAATAATATTAAAATACATGTTTCTTTTGTAAAATTGCACACAGGGTTCTGAAATATAGAGAAGATTCCGTTTCGTTCCGACATGTTTAGCTCAAAATCAAATTCTATGATCCTTTATATAACATTCCTTCTCAACGTTACACGCTAAAAAGAAATTATTGGTTATTGTTAGCCTGTGCTAATGGTTGCTCGTCCATTACATCGACCAACAATATTAAACCTAATATTGTAAGTAATTACGATATTAATAATGCTTTTGTTTGGTAGCATGATAATGCTATAAAATAAAGAGGATCTTTTATCATAATCATGCTACTTTACTTTTTCTTTCAATGTTTTTTACTCTATTTTAGTCAGATTACAGACTAAGACGGTTCATAAAATCTTTTAAAAATAAAATACAATTTAAATGTCTAGTGATTTTTATGGCAAGTGTTTTGAATTTAAAATAGAGTGAGATGATAGGTATTGTTGGAACGACAAAATTAAATACCGACCTACATCAGTGTCATATACCGACGTCATTTTCATCAAAGTTTTTTTTTTATTTAATCCTCAATTTTGTACAAAAGTTTATATTTTCCAGAGTTTGATCTTGGCGCTGATGAGATGACGGATTTGATTTCACTGACTTGGACTAATATTATATAATAATAATAATAATGTAAATACGAGTATATTTTCTTGGGTGATAAACATGAAACAAAATATTGACTGAACATTATCATAACCATCTCGAAGAAAATAATTTTAAGCTACCGACTGACATAAATATTAATTTTATTTTGAAGCTGAATCCTCAATCTACTTTAATAAGAGGAGCGCAAGAAACAACCTCTAAAATTTACAAGAAGCGCTCTTTGGGATGCAGGAACAATTATCTTAAAATTTCCGTATAACCTCGTATATAAAATTCAAATTCAAATGTCTTGTTGCACTATAAAATACCTCTGAGCAACTAGTTTATCGCTCTCAAAGGAACTGGGAACTTAATGAAATCTTGTTATATGACTACTAGAACATAAAGAAAAAAAAAAGGGAAAAAAGATGTTGAAAAGCCACCACGGAACGGAAGATGCAGTTTGAAATGGCCTGGCAACTTTACTTATACACGGATGACTTGGTCTGAGTCACAGCGGGCGTTATTTTTAATACAAAGGTTGGTGAGTTTGAGAATCAGCTGAAATCAGATTTTAGATCTACCTACTATTTGTTAGCACGTATATTATTTTTAAGGTAATTATTTAATTTATCGTTAAGCTCTCGACTGAAAAAATAGTCTTCTACGCAAGGTTTTTTCTCACAGTAATCAACTTGACAGTAAGATTTCCGACAATAATGTGATATTTTGTAATACCTACAGCCATGCCTAAATTGGGTTGCGTCATCATCAGCCCGTACAACGTCCACTGCTGAACATGGGCCTCCTCCCGAGGGAGGGTTTTTGCCATAGTCACCACGCTTGGTAGGCGGGTTGGTGACCGCAGTATTATGTTGTATCATTCAATACAAGGAAATGCTGCTGCCCATTCCCAGGTATACAATTGTTATAGATGATGATATAACAATCGGGACCAACGGCTTAACATGCTTTCCGAGGCACGGATCCCTCACCCAACGATCGAACCCACGACCTCCTAGATTTAAATCAAGCCAAATACCGCTAAGCTACGGAGGTTGTAATTGGGTTGCGTAGAAAAGCATAACTACCACCTACCACCTTTAAGTACAAAATATATTTTGAAGTGGTGCAAAATATGGGATAAGAATACGGCTTATGTGACAGTCAGCAAGTATGCAGCAAGGACAATGGCACAGCACGCATGAAGCTTGTTTCTATGTTTTGTTTTATATGTGGTTCCGTTAAATAAAATATATTCAGAAATATATTAAATAACAGATATTAATAATACTGTATTCATATAAATACTTACAATATGCTTAATATCTAGCAAAGTGACAATAATATATACTAATATAAATAATAAAGACAAATATATATTTGTTTTATCTACCAGCAATGACAAGCATTCTACATTCGTAGAACGTAGTAGAAGAGCGTATACTCGAATGCTTATTTTTGTTTCGCTGACACAAATAACATTATGGTCGAATATAACAAACAAAAGCAACGCAATCTGTATGCTACGCTGGGCACACAGAATAATTGTACCCAATGTTTGTGCACACAGTATAGCAAATTGCAGTAGAGAAACTTCAATTTGTTCAAATCTATAAATGTTATTAAATTTGTGTCGCACGGTTTGATTTTATTAAAAAGCTTTTAACTCTGTTTCAAAATAAAACATTTAATTTAGATGACAATGATTAAATTTTGTATTGTATTAAAAATATTTTTGGAATTGTCAACGAAAAATAATATCATATAAACCCATGGTTACTCTAAACTTATATTTCGATGATTTAATCAACGTTTGCCTTGATTTAAGTTGGTTTATTTCTAAGGTTAAGTGCCCAGCTCGATCATGTGTGTCATCGCTGGTTTATTTTTGAGTGGTTATTTTAAAGATATCTATTCGATTGGTCTAGAGACCTTATACCGAGCCAATTGTATTGTAACATTAACACTCAAACTTCGTGAGGAGTTGTGTTGACTTACAAAAAAAAAAGTCTTGTTGATAACCCTATAGATGCACCACTAAGATAACCAACACATTTCTAGACCTCTGAAGCTTATCGACCTAATAAATATAAAAAATATTTGGTCGTAAGTGCCAGTTTACGATAAAGGCACATTCGGCGAATGTTTCTGATACATCCGACCTTTTGGTTCCGAGCTCTAGATTTCTGTGTTGAATAAGAGAGTAGAAAATATTATGTTGTGATTACCGCTTACCAACAAATAAGTTCAAATAACCGCAAGGACATTGTTACGAATCGAATGACATTTATTGTCAGTCCTCACCTTTAGAGTACTCGGCGCTTTTGGTAGCTCCACTCGACGTGGTACGAGTGAGCCACCGTCATAGCATTGACGTTCCATATACTCTACAACTATCGATAAGTTTCTCTACAATGGCGATATCGGGGGATGTGCAATGCAAATACATTGCAAGCCTTTTGCGGCAAAAAAGGCTTGCTATATCTAGATTGCTATTGTAAAATCTACACCAACCATACTCAACCCGCGACCCGCGGACCGCAGCTGGCCCACCTGGCATTTGAAGTTGGCACCTTGGGTGGTAATAAATACAATAAAAATAAAAAAAAGTTTTATTCACGTAAACCTATTACAGGTATTTGTAAATAGTCAAAACATATTTGGCTTATTTTTGATTTAATTAATTAATTTTATTTGTTTATTGCTACGTATAATAATAGTTTATATAACTTTAGCCTAAAAGCTGTCAGATATGAAATTACAATATTATTTTATATATTTCAAAATTGAGATTAATAAAATTCGACCACCGGCAGGATTCGAACCTGCATCTCTGGGTAAAGCCCCCAATGCCTTAACCAATTAGGCTACGGTGGAACCCTACCGATCATAATTTCTAATCATAATAAATAATGTGAAAAACGGGCGGTGTCATCGTTTAATATTTAATACCAAATGTAACTTTGGAGATATTTATCGAAGTAATGCGGATCATTACCGATAGATGGCGCTACCGTCCCCCTTAGAGACGTGTTAAAAGAGATTAATAAATTTCGATTCCTTAGACATCTATTTCATATACATATCACGCCCTTATATTTTCAAGATGGTAAAAAAATTCAGCCAGTATATTATTGCTGGAAGAAAAACGAGTTTTGGGGTTCCGTAATGGAAGGGTAAAACGGGACACTATTACTAAGACGTCGCTGTCTGTCTGTCTGTCACCAAGCTGTATCTCAAGAACCGCGATAGCTAGACAGTTGAAATGTTCACAGATGATGTATTCCATTGCCGCTATAACAACAAATACTAAACATAAAATAAAATAAATATTTAAGGGGGGCATACAGCAAACTTTTCTTTTTGCCCTTTTTTGCTTGTTATCAATAACGGCAACAGGAAGACGCTTGAAAATGGTACGGAACCCTTCGTGCACGAGTCCAACTTGACCAGTTTTTTTACTACACAACAAGGTATCTCGTTCCGTTTCCTTGAATTATGTGATTTGCTTAATTTATATAAATTGCATTCAATTTGATTTTCTAAACACAATACCAAGGGCTGTAGCCGACACCGATGCAATTTCCTGACTGTCAATCCATTAAACTGGAAGCCTTGTATGTAAATACATTGCAACCGTTTTAAATTTAATCCACTCTCGTAGTTTAACCACTGGCAGGTAAATAATATTTTGAAGTGAATATTTTGATAGGCAACTAGTAAACATTTAATGAGCTTAAGTTTAAATTGTATTGACGTCACATTATGTAATTGTGTTATTTTGAATAAGCATTTAGGGATTAGTGAAATTGGTATTTATTGGCAGTTAATAATTATAATTTTATTTTAATCTATACTAAAATAATGAATATGAAATATATGATTGTTTGCATTGTATAGACTACGGGCAGCAGCGTTTCCTTGTGTCTTATAACATAATACTGCGGTCACCAACCCGCCTGCCAAGCGTGGTGACTATGGCAATAGCCTCCCTCAGGAGGAGGCCCATGTTACTAGTGGACGTTATACGGGTTGATGATGATGATAATGATGATGATGATGATGATGATTGTATAGACTCCGGAACTATTGGACCGATTGCAACACTTCTGTCACTATTGAAAAGCTACGTTATCCAAGAGTAACATAAGGTACCTATGTTTAATCATGAAGTTCCCACGGGAACGGGATCTGCGCGGGTAAAACCTCACGCAGGAAAGTAGTATGAAATAAACTGGTCTTCTCAGTTAGGACGTATTGGATCCGGTGGTAGCACTAAAGCGCGTTCGTCGAGATACTTATGGCCCGTCTAAATAATAACATACTCAAAGGACACACAGAACTTAGATTTAATCATGGATATAAAATAATATTGTATTTTCGTACCTAACAGCTTTTAGGCTAAAGCTATATAAACTATTATAATTAAATAAAATTAAGTAATTTAACATAGTAAATTTAAAAACCAAAATATGTTTCGACTACTTACAGATACCTGTTTTATTAGGTTTACGTGAATAAAAACCTTTTTTTATACTAAGAAATTAAATTTAATCAGACCTATCAAATTTTAATAAAAAGTACCTACTGTATTTTTACGTTAAAAAAAAATCTATACGAATATGATAAAGAGTAAAGATTTGTGTGTTAGTAATGAATAAACCCAAAAACTACTGCGCCGATTTCAAAAATTATTTCACCATTGGAAAGCTACATTCACCCTGAGTGACACAGGTTATATTTAATTATGATGTTCCCACGGGAACGGGAGTTACGCGAGAGAAACCGTGCGAGGGAAGCTAGTGTTTAAATAAAGCTTTACATTCAGTTCTCAACGTTTACTTAAAATGTCAACATTTTACTTTTAAGTTTATAATTAATTAATGAGGCCTTTTTCGTTTTTTGTTATAGTTCCGTAAAAGCCTTTTTTTAATAGAAAGGTATTCTCCTATAGATAGGCACTAGCTTTTGGAGAGACTCATTACTAATTAAAAATTATTCGATTTCTATCATTTTTGTGAACATAATGTGTTAAGACCTCAAATCAATGCACAAATTTATTTGGTTAATCACTAATTAAACTAACAGAAATACCAACCAAGATATCAAAATATGTTTCTAATATTAATTTATGAATCAAAGTTTTTTTTAAAATTTGATAATACGTTGTTGGCTTAATTCTTAATTAGACGCAATGTATATAAACAAATAAAATGTAGGCAAGATTGAAACAAGAACAAAGATGAAAACTAATGAAAGTTAATTAATAACATACCTTAGCTAATTTACAATGTCTTGATAAATGGTTCTTAGGTCTTAAGGTTTAAACCTAAAATAAACTTAATTAGGAATAATGTTAGACACATCTAACATTCAGACTAATTACACATACGGCTACAAACTTCGAAGCTAATAGCACTTAGGCTCAAGGAATAAGCCTTGGGCTTAAGAAAGCTGGGGGACATAGAGGAGGACTATTTGGACGAATAAGTGTCATTTACAGATTGACTTAGCCCTAATGACGTAACTTTTAAGGAGATGGATTTGATCAAAATTGTTCTACCAATTAGGTTCTACAAAATTCTTAAAACATTTTTGTTGATGTCAGTTTTACCAATGAAAATATTGAGAGCGTTGGTTCCTTACCGTGATGTCCAAATTTAACCACTTTGTACACAATTCAAACAATATTAACAAGGGTACAGGGGTATTTTTATTTTATTTGTAATAACACATACAAATAAAGAAAATGCACATCAAATGAACGCGTGATACAAAGGTACAGCTTATTTCAATAAAGAGATTTCTTACAGAAAAAAATACAAAAATAAAAGCCGGAATTTTGATTTTGATTTTCAGATGGAAATTTAAAGGAGAATTGCTCTTGCAAATAGGATGGAGTAAGAGGATTATGGAGGATATTGTAGAGGAGACACAATATGCTAGTATTCCTGTGAAGACGGATTGGGAGCCACTTGAGTTCTTTCCTAACAGGTGACATGATCATATTTTTTAAACCCAAATATAAAACGGATGCAAAGGTTTTAATTGATGATTAGAATCTCCGACAACCTCCGTAGCGTAGCGGTATCTCGCTTTAAATCTCGGAGGTCGTGGGTTCAATCCCCACGCCGGACTAGAAATCTTTGTGTAGATTCTAAGATTTCTATCCTGGTCTGAATGATTGAGGGACTACCCTATGTGCTTCGGAAAGCACGTTAAGCCGTTGGTCCCCATTGTTATAACATCATCTATAACAATAGTACACAAGGGAACGGACAGCAGCGTTTCCTTGTGTGTTACAACACACCACTGCACCAACCCACCTGCCAAGCGTGGTGACTATGGCAAAACCCTCTCTCGGGAGGAGGCCTATGTTCAGCAGTGGAAATTGTACGGGCTGTTGATGATGATGAAGATGATTTTGATCAGAAATACTTTTAAACGCGTTGTTGTGGATATCAGTTCTGTCATTAGAATCGCTTAAGCTTATTGTTATGTAACAATTCAGAGAGAGAGAAAATGTAGTACTATACTTTACTTTTAATCATACTAAGAAAAAAATAAACTTTGAAATAGGCAATAACTTGCAGTCATTAAGACTGACTCAGATATAGCTCGTGAATAAGCACAGCTGTAAAACAACAAAATAAAACTACATTATGGCACCATTAGCATTAAAACTTTAGAAATTTAATAATGATGAATACATGACTGCTAAATAAAAGTAATGACTGAATCTATACTTATATTATAAAGCTGAAGAATTTGTTGGTGTGCTTGAAAACTCAACTCAGGAAGAAAAAAAGGAAAGTGAAGCATTTTTCAAAACGGACCAACTGGTCCTTTATCCAGAAGTAACATCGATTTTTAACATTTAATGATAAAGTTCCTACGGAACGGGAATTACGAGGGTAAACCGCATGCAAGAAGCTAGATCTTAATAAATACTAATATATATATACATATAAAGCTGAAGAGTTTATTTCTTTGTTTGAACGCGCTAATCTGAGGAACTACTGGTATGATTTGAAAATCACATCAGTCAAACACTCATCACTCTATCAGTGACCACGACTGGTCACGGATAGACCGATGAGTGACGACCCATGCCGATATTATTTATTATGTCGGCTTATTAAAAATATATATCTAATGATTTGCCTTAAAATTGTACCGCGATTGAGACCCGTGTCTACAAAAAAATAAATTAAAAAAATATTGATAGATTGATTCTAATACCAAAAATAAATCGTTTTGCTAAGTATGAACAACGACTAAAATACTGTAATTACTAAGTTCATCAATTTGAAATAAAGACGTACAGAACATGTTTTCCTCTTCATATTGAAAAAATAAACTTCTAAAATTGAAATATTTTACGAAATAACACGATACGAAAACGTCATTTACTTTATGGTTATGATTTTCATAGAAAATGATACTTTTAAGCGTAATGTTGATGATAGATAAAAAGTTGTGCAAACTGTTTTACGTCAATTCGTTGAAAAACGACCGATGAAAACTATATTTCAATATTATTTTGTTATCTTGTTAATTTTTGCATGGAACATTTTGTATTTTATTGCTTAAATAACTTGTACTATAGATCCCGATTAATATACCTTAAGACTATCCTGCTTTATATTTATTTTACAATTAGTAGTTCGTGTTCGGCCGCAGGAAAAAGAGACTTAGTTAGTCAATAGAGCCGTTCCATTGTTTTAGACAGAATAAACATAAATTTCCTTTATTGTTCACCAGAATATAACATGACAGCTAGTAGAAGATACTATCTTCCACACTATATAAATCATATTTAATCCTGCTCATTATAATATATAATACACAAAGTTATAAATCTACTACTACATCAACCAGTATAACGTCCACTGCTGAATGACCCTCCTCCCGAGGTCCCCGAGGTCATGGTCACCGCTCTTACAAGGCAGGTTACATAACCCACCTTCTAATATAACTTTAGTTTGTGTACTATATATAACAATTAGCAGGAGGAAACCCTTGTTCCCCCATGGAGCACCAAATGTCATGCCCTAGTTCCTCCATCTGCAGGCCCTCGTTACTGGTATTTGTAGGAGATCCGGGAGATTTTAGGCCCTTTCCTCGTAGTATGCGTATGTATTAGCATATTGTCGCACTGAAGAGGTAGCGACGTTGGGAATGCTTAAAGCAATTCCACTGAGATAAAACATATAAAGTGCCAGGTCAACAACAGCATGGACCTTAACATTATTTAATTGTGCACTCTGCTCACTATCAAGATATTTTCAGGATGAACTTTATGAGGGACGTTAGATGAAATTCTTGACGGGATCGAACTAATAAAACGATAGTAAACTCGAGACAATGTGACACTTAATTGCATTTTGCAATGTATGCATTAAATTGAATCTTATTACACTTAAGAATATGAATGCAACAAGTAGTAAATTATATTTTTTTTTTAAAGTTTCATGATATCATTTTTTTTATTTATTAAAAAAAATTGATATTTACCGTTTTTAATACCAGAACTGTATTTTGCTAATATTTATATTTTTGTCGCTAATAACTACGGCAGAAAATACGCACGAGGCAACGTCAACTTATTACTTATGTAACAAATAAAAAATGGTTCGAAAGCTGTAGGTTTATTTAAAATACTTCCAAAATATATTGATGAAGACGATGATGATGAATGAAAAATAAATTGATACACACAAAAAAAATAATTCGATTATTCACAGAAATTCCTCACTCGTCATCACGTCAATGAAGAAATTTCTGTGAATTATTTATTGCGATTACTTCACATAATAACTCTTATCTACTGTTAAATCTGGCATATATTATGTAAAAGATGCTTTCTATAAATACCCTTTCGAGCTAAATAACACTAAGTGTATCATTAAAGGAATCAAAAGCAGAAAATACTCAGTCAAAACCATCAACACCAACTCACCGGCGCAGTCTTGTTCTATCTTTGTAGTATACATAGTGCTATCTACAGAGAATGAAAGCCTATGTCTGAATGACTATTATTGCCTGCAGTATTGCATAAACACAATCGATTCCCCTTACCAATATCCTCCGCTTTTCGATAGCACAGCAAACGTTAATATCCTGAACAACGAACTTGCATATTGTACGCACATAACTGACAATTAGTTAAAAACCTTTTGTAGGTAACACAAGAAAGCATAACTTATGGTATTAACACTACGTTTACTGGGACAAAGTTAGATCTTTCTGAAGTTGTACAAGTGAGTTTTACATTTTTTAAATAGTATTAGGATAGTCAAATCTACCAATTCTCCCTTTTCTGAATCAATCGTTTAGTTCTCGTTCATCTTTTTTTTTTCTAAATCTACTAGACTATCGCATAAACACTATCGATTTTCCTTATCTCCTCCGCTCTTCGATAGCACAGCAAACTTTAATATCCTGAACAACTATTTGCACATTGTACTTACAAAACTAAGTATTAGCTACGAACATTCTGCATTTACGTTATAAGGTATAATATTAAAACTACGTTTAATGGTACATGATTAGAACTAATTAAAGTTAATAGATTTATTTTAATTTCGTTCCTGAGTTTCTAGATAAGTGACTTTTAAATATTTTCGACTAGCTGCACCCCGCGGTTTTACCCGCGTTACTCTGTACCAGTGAGTCGGAGCGTGATGATTTGTAGCCTATATGTTAATCCAGCGTATAAACTATCCCGGTGCAAATTTCAGCTAATTCCGTTCAGTAGTTTTGGCGTGAAAGAGTAACAAACATCCATCCATTCATACTTACAAACTTTCGCGTTTATTATACAGGGTGTCCGGTAATTAATGGATAACCTTAAAATGGGTCATGGTAAAACTAATGGCCATTCAGAAAAAAAATACAAATAAAAAAAAATACAGTTGGTACCAAAGATATTATTTTTTTAACCTTTGACTGGTGACATGGTTTTTTTGTAACGTAACTGGTGACGAACGGCCTGAGAGGCCGCTGCTGTACCTGGGTTATAGCATAGAACCTAGGTGGGGTAGCTTGCTGTAGTCTTTAAAAATAGACTGTTAGTATATCTAAGGATAAAATAAAACATATAAATAAACTCTAAATATGTATTTCAGTAAGAAAATTTTCTATTTCTAAATAATTAGGAACTTAAATCTAAATTTGGACATGAGATCGATAATTACAACAAAAACACTTAATCAAAAACTTATAACAAATATACTTATTGTTTTTTAAAGTTTAAATACTAAATAATGAAAAAAAAAGAAAACCCCAGTCGCTGGTACTATTTTTTAAAACTGACAATGGTCAAACTTTATAATCATATTTATTGACAATCAGGGCATAATTGTTTAGCACACTGCAAGCACACATGTTTTTTGCATGAATAACATTGGTAATTAGACTTACGATTCAACTTAGGAGGACAACTTGCACACGTTTTTCGTTTTTTTTGCACATCCTGAGAGGTTTGTGGTGCAGGTGGCAAATCAGAACCCAAAATACGTTCTAAGTTGAGTCGTATATCCCGTGGAATGTGAGTATTATAAACTCGACGCTGCATGTGTTGTAATGCCGCGTTTCTAGCCAATATTTTAACGAACTTTCCTCGATCAATAGTATTAGCACCATCCGCTTGATATAAAACATGTGCATTCACTGTACTTATATCCAACATTCGATAGAATAATACCATAGGCCATCTTCGAGTTCGGCGACTGCAACCATAGATGGAGCACTTTTTATCTATTTCATCAACGCCACCTTTTGTCGAGTTGTAATAGGCAATTATTTCAGGTTTACCAGTATTTTCATCGATATTTTCGCAATGATGCATCGAAGAAACTAAACACACAGCTTTGTCTTTCTTTGGCACGTGAGAGATCAAAGTCATTTGATTGGTAAATCCATAGAGTGTAGATCCCACAGTTCTTCCCTTAGATGGCAAAAACTCTTTAGGAATTTCTCGTTTGTTCTTTTTCAGAGTACCCACACATGTAAGGCCTCGTTTTTTGAGTGCATCTACTAATTCTATCGAGGTGAACCAATTGTCGAATGTTACGTTACGGTTACTACCGTGTATGGGTTTTGTCAACCGAATCACTGCTTGTGTTGGAACTAAAAATTTCTTCTCTTCGTCTGTCAAAGATTCACCATCAGATCCCTTACCACAATAAATATAGCCATTATAAAAATAATTAGTCTTAGCATCGCACATGCACATCATCTTCAAACCGTACTTGGACGGTTTATTTGGCATATACATGATGAAATAAGAGCGACCTCTGAAAGCTATCAACATTTCATCGACAGTTGCACACTCACCAATGTTGTAAAGAGTTTGGCAGTTATTCACAAATAGTCCGAATACATTAGAAATCGCAGCTAGTTTGTCATTCTGCTTTCTTTCTTCACGATCTGCGCCATTATCGAACCGTAAGCATAACAACAGATTCAAAAATCTTTTCTGTGACATAACACATCTAAAAATGTCTCTGCCTGTTCCATCGGTCGCAAAAAGATACTCACAACCTTCGTGGTTGGACTTAAAGACAGCTGTGTACATTAGAAGACCAAGGAACGCATGTAATTCGATCATATCTAAATCTTGTAGTTCAGGACGATTTTCTCTGCTATATTTCATTTTATATTCGCGAAGTTTTACATTCGTCCACTTCAATATCTCCTCTAAAATATTTTGAGTCATTATTTTGTTCCACAGGGAAAAGGGATCTCTTTCATCTTCTACAGTCAATCGTGACTCGCGCATACGAGGTATAATGTTATGTTGGCCTGTTCGTACAGCTCTGTTTGGCGGATCTTTTGCCCACTTGAATCGGTTTTTTCCGTAGTAACATCGAACTAACCTCGATAAAGGTTCATTATCATTTTCACTGTCTGACTGATTCTCTTGAATTGGTCCTTCATCTTCAGAAGCACTTTCTTCGGTTTCCGTGTCATGATCACTTTGCTCTGGGGCGAAGTTCTCCAGAAAATCCTCGGCTTCCGAACCACTTGAGTCTTCTTGTTCCAAATATGCTTCAATTTGAGAATTTTCTATTCGTCTACTGGTGTTTGGTACTAAATTCTCAACTAACGACACCCTACGCTTCTTTTTTTGAGGTTCAGACTTATCCATTTCAAGTAATAACTGTAAAAACACGAAAAAACAAACTAACAAAATTACTTCAAAAAGTTACGTAATTGGTGACATAGGGTCTGAGAGACCGTTACCGCACTTTAAATCGATGTAACTTACCGATTTGAGACAAATCGACGCAACTATTCCCCTCTACGGCGTTGGCGCAACTAAAGTCGAAGCTACTGAGGCGTTGAAACATTAGACGTGCGGGGAAGGGGGTGAAATGATGATTCACTAACTCCGCTCGGCCTGTGAGACCGCTTGTCACCAGTTAAAGGTTAATAATAATCGGTGTTTTTTGTTACCATATTTCACATTTTTATACACCACGGCCACAAATTAAGGAATTCTATCGGTTTTTTTTTGTTATAGTAATTTACGTTAACTAAGCTGATAGATAGGCAATAAATAGTATGACTATTATTACACGGTTTTTTTTTTAAACAATTTGAATGTTTGTTCTGGGGAAAATTTGTGAAAAATATTCAATTTGACAAAGTTTGAGCAACCGTAACTTTAAAAAAAAGTATCCAGACACAAGTGACCAATTATTTTAAAATATTATGTGCTTCAAGCCAATTTCAAAATGGTATCATTCATTATTGTATCTAATGTAAATTCTGAATTATTGCTATTAGTGTAGAAAATGTGTGAATTTTGGATAAACAACAAAATTTGCAATATTGGAATATTTATTTACATTGAATGTACCTGACCATTCGGGGTTAATAAAAACATTAATAGACGTAAGTAATGAATAGTAATAATTAAATAAAGTCTCTTTAAAACCAGAAATATTTTAACAAATACAAATTGGCTTTGCAATAAATGTCGTGTGTGTAAGTCGTGTGACCGCCATACTAGCTACCTGCGCGCACCCTGCACCACCCGTCTTTTGTTCATGTTAGACAAAGAGGATATGAGTTGGATGAGTGCGAGCGAGATAGTAAATGTAAAAAAACCGGTAGGGGACTAACAGAACTTACAGGAACAGGGACTTAGACTTAGTGCGTCACTCGACTTGCTCGACTTCGCATGTGTTTATTTCGTTTCCGGTTGCAATTGTTGCTAGTTACTGTGAATCAGTGTTAAAACGACGACCTGGCTATTTTACTGGACTATTCGTTTTGTTTACCGATTTGGACTTGTTTTGTGTGGTGATATTTGCGACGACTTGGCTTGTAACTGGATTGTTTATTTTGTGAATCAACATGCCACGTGTTGAGTATACGCCACAAGAATATGCAAACATGCATTTTATTTATGGGGAATGCAGAGGCAATGGAAACGCAGCCGCAGCTCTTTATAGGGAAAGATACCCTAATGCGCGTCATCCAGATTACCGCGTATTTATAAGAGTCCACGGTTGTTACTCAGAAGGAAGAATCCCTGGTACTGGTGTTGGTGGTACTAGTGGTGGAAGAAGCGCTCGTGCTGATGTAGAAGACGTGGTACTTGAGGAAATTGCGCAAGATCCTTCAATTTCTACGCGATCAATAGCTCGACGCACGGGTATAGGGAAATCGACTGTGCATGATATCTTAAAAAAGAACAAATTTCACCCGTTCCACGTTACGCGCGTGCAGACCCTTCAACCAAGAGATTATAATGCAAGATTGCGTTTCTGCCGAAAAATGCTGGGGAAGATGGAAGCAGACCCGCAGTTTTTTAATAAAATTCTATGGAGTGATGAATCAACTTTGAAAAGAGATGGCTACATGAATTTACACAATCTCCATAGCTGGCAACTAACGAACCCTCGTGCTATGCGTGAAGACAGGTCACAGTACCAATTTAAAATAAATTATTGGACTGGAATATTAAACGGAAAAATAATAGGCCCATTTGAATTACCGGGGAACCTAACTGGCCAAAGTTATTTAGAATTCCTTGAAAATGATCTTCCAAACTTATTGCAAGAGGTGCCCGAGGTGGAGAGAGAATCATATTGGTTGCAAAATGACGGCTGTCCTGCGCATTATGCTGTATCTGTTCGTGCATACTTAAATAGAACATACCCAAACAGATGGATTGGCCGCCTGGGGCCAATTTTGTGGCCCCCACGTTCACCAGATCTAAATCCACTTGATTTTTTTTACTGGGGCTGTCTTAAGGAAGAAGTTTACGCAAAGCCGATCCGTTCCTTGGAAGATTTACGTAGCCGTGTCCGGGCAGCCGCATCGAAAATAAGCGATCGACGCTATACGCGACTGCTCAGGAGAGCATTCATTCGTAGATGTAGAGCCTGTATCAGAGTGGGTGGCAGACAATTTGAACATTTATTGTAATTAATAACGAATACAGTTTTACTAATGTCAAATGTTGTTTTTTATTAAACTCCAATGGTCAGGTACATTCAATGTAAATAAATATTCCAATATTGCAAATTTTGATGTTTATCCAAAATTCACACCTTTTCTACACAAATAGCCATAATTCAGAATTTACATTAGATACAATAATGAATGATACCATTTTGAAATTGGCTTGAAGCACATAATATTTTAAAATAATTGGTCACTTGTCTGGATACTTTTTTTTTAAGTTACGGTTGCTCAAACTTTGTCAAATTGAATATTTTTCACAAATTTTCCCCAGAACAAACATTCAAGTTGTTTAAAAAAAAAACCGTGTAATAGTAGTCATACTATTTATTACCTATCTATCAGCTCAGTTAACGTAAATTACTATAACAAAAAAAAACCGATAGAATTCCTTAATTTGTGGCCGTGGTGTATAAAAATGTGAAATAAGGTAACAAAAAACACCGATTATTATTAAAAAAATCATATCTTTGGTACCAACTGTATTTTTTTTAATTTGTATTTTTTTTCTGAATGGTCATTAGTTTTACCATTACCCATTTTAAGGTTATCCATTAATTACCGGACACCCTGTATAAGTAGGATTAAATAGACTGCACCGGTGGCTCAGTGGTTACGGTAGTTGCTTCTGAGACCTGGTGTTCTGGGTTCGATTCCCACCCGGGACAATTTGTGTGAAACACAATTAGTTGTTCTGAGTCTGGGTGTACTTTGTGTCCGTGAAATGAATGTTCGTAAAGTCCCCCGCGACACAGGGATTTATTTCACTAGGGCGGATGTTGTCCTTTTATTAAAAAATAAATAAATGAGAATCTATTATTTCCCTAAACTTTCATTTTGTTTGTCTATTTTAGCTGTTGATCAAATTTAAACTAGCTATACTTTAATGTATCAAACAAACATAATTTGAATCAATCAATTTAACTTATTCATATTTTCATTTTTACAAATCTTCTAAACAGTTGTAGGGTAGTTAAATCGACCAATATTCCTTTTCCAAATCTTATAATATTATCGTTATTTTTTGTAGTTACAACATTTCTATGGCTTATTGACAGCAATAACATAATCGATTCTGTCTACAACTATCCTAGATGTTCTCCGATAGCAGCCGTTAATATCCTGAACGTATAATTACTTTGAACAGCAAACAGTTGAACATAACTTTCTGGTTATTAGCTTTAGCTTCCCGCGGTTTTACGCGAGTAGCCCCAGTTTCCGTAGGAACTTCATAATTAAATGTTACTCCTGGATAATAAAGCTTTCTAATGGTAAAAGATTTTTGCAATCGATACGGCAGTTCCGGAGCCTATTCAATGCAAACAAACAATCAAATATTTCCTCTTTATGATATTAGTATAGAAGTAAAGACTCACGGTTGTATCTTGATAGGTATTATAATCTCACTAGATTATAAAACCTATCTAGATAAAACCCTGAATCGCTGGATTCAAAAAAAGACTAAAAAAAATATTATAATTCACTAATTTGAATCCAGTTTGTAAGTAATCTCTGCACAAAATGTCGGCAAAATCCGTTTTGTCTTTTTTTGTGGAAGAGGCTCAGAACGGACATTGCCCGCCGACTGACCCAAGGGATGAACAGCTTAAACTTATAAACACGGCATACATGATGTAACATAAATATTTAAACAACAAAATTATATATGAGACTAAGATATCGGATAATAACATCAATCAGATCGAACTTATTACACTAATCTGACACTCACAGACTTTGATTAATAGGCTAGCATAGCGAATTAGCGATATAGGCAGTTTGTGTTAAAATTAGACCAGTGATAGTACGAAAATAAACCTATACTGAAATTTTTTCTGTTGTATTGTTCAGTGTTGTATTGAGCAGAGACGTGCACACGATTCGAATGCTACGGCTCGAAACTAAGAGTTCAAAAACTATAGTCGAATATGATTCTACTGTCAACTTTAGGTAGATAGGTACATAGACACTTATTTAAAAGCTAATATAGGTCATTAAAAGCACTTTATCATTTTCAAAAGGAGGATCTAGATAGACAAGGATTATGAACAACATAAGCCTCTCTATGCACCTAACTGTCGATATAGGAGAAGCTTATTTTAACCATTAATACATTGGAAAGCGAATGGTTATTTTAAATCTATACATAAGCCATTACACGAGTTTTGACTCGCATTCACAGTTTTCCATTGGAACCTCATCATAAAGTAAATATTACTTAATGTCCCGCATTTTCAAACACGTTGCCGTAGTGTTAATATATGTACATATATTTGTGAGCAGAATTAAGACTATAAATATAAATTTAGATTTATTAATTTAGGTAACTGCTTACGTACCTATCAGCAGTAAATAATAGTAAATATTACAATTTGTAATTCTTATGATGTCCCTTCTTAGTTATACAGCTAAACCTTATTCACTCATTCCTCTGCCGTTAATCGTATTAAATTCAGTCTGGAACATTTTGAGTTTTGGGTTTCGCGTTCAGACAGATAGACGCGGTATGATTTAGTTCTATACTTAATAGTAATAGTATCCATATTTCAGTATCAATATCTAATGGTGAAGTCTTGTTTAATAATTATAGGTAATATTAAATACAACACCAATTTTGAGGTACTGATTTATTTTGTCGTTGCTAATACGCGGCAAATTAATTTAATTTGGTAGTACCTACAAAGGATCTATAAAGATGCCTTTTCAATGACATCGAACCTGTTTTTTTTTTTTCATTTATTGCAAGGCACTAGAGCTCGTTTGATTAGCTAGATCTATTCCCAAAACTCGTTAGTTCCGCGTAGCGAATTTTCCAGTCGCATTTTTCCCCACTAGCTTTTTTTTCTGGTCTCGTACCAGAAAAAAATCGAATTCGAATTGTGTCGTGGGGATAGCGTCTGTGAACTTATGCGACTGAGGAATTACGCGAACAGAAAAAAAGCAATTGCTCATTTTACCATGTTCATTTATCATTGCCTGAAATATGAGTTTTTTTTCGTTCATATTATTTGTTTACACACACTTGTTTATTGTTTCTGATTTACGTACCTACTATGGACTTTAGTAAGCGAATTATGTAAATTCTTTATGAGAAATGAAATATTCTTAAACCGTTATTTTAAATTTTTATTGTTAAGTTGATTGAAATCACCCTCCCAATAAATAGCAACGACTACAAAATCCAAATCAAAATCCAAAAACACCTGTTATTTTTCCGGATAAGATTTAAAAGAATATAAGAAAAATAAAGTATCTTTCTCGATGGCACAGTAGTGACTGACTGCTTCTGTTCTTTGTTAATATTCCCGCGTTGAATATAAATTTGGTTTCCCGCAAACAAATTTCTAGTATAAGTAACAGTGCGAAGTGTAAATTTATGTCGAGTATGTGGCAAACTGTCTTCTTAGCTTAGAATATCAAATGCTGGTGTGATCGTAATTTGTTAAATAATTCGGAATATAATTTATGGGTCTTCATTGGAGTTATTTCGTTTTCATCATGATAAGCCAAAAATAAGACTATTGGAGTAAAAGTTTTTTTTGTTATAAGATACATACGTCTTTCCATAACTAGTTTAAACATTTTTTATATTAAACCATTTCTTTTAGTTCAGGTTAATCGAAAATAGGTATTACTGCGCCGGAAAACTTAACTTTCCATTGTTATTATAAACTCAACATGACATATTATATCGTTTTTTTTTTCCTTAGCGCATATTATAATTTGCATAGAAGCTTTTCCTACTCCACCGGGCGTTAAGTATTTACGGTGTACGGAACGTAAGAACAACGGCGTGTGCATAAATAAGTGCTAGGATAACCAGTTTTTTTTTGTGTAAAAATAATACCTAACTGTATATTTACCCATCTCATTTTTTAATTTATTATCTTTATTACAAAATGGAGATATAATTTATAGTTCATAATTTAAAAAGCAATTGTAGCTAGAAAATAACTTACCTTGTATTTTATTCACTTGATATATTGAAACGATGTAACTATAAAGTTTAATGCTGAAATGTCAATTTTTTATATCACTAAGATTATAATATTAAAAACCACTATTTATTTAAATATTTTACACTCTATGACTACGTTAACTGTTTATATAAAATATCAAGGATACTAAAGTTTTTAATAATAACACAGAACTCTAAAATATTATGATTATTTACAAGTTTATTATCCAACCAAAAAAAAAATCGTCAAACGAATTCACAATTCAAATTCATATCCATCACTTTTCCATATTTCAAACTCAGAATCCAGTTAACACGGTTTAAAATTCATATTTCAAACTCAGCAATTCGTTAACACGGTTTCTAATTTCAAATTTTCCGGGACGACAGGTTCGCGCTGCGGTCGCCGGGCGACTAACGTTGTCATCCCCCTGACAATGAACGGGAACTGCCTACTGTTGCACTATACATACTTGCTGCAACTGGAAACGGGAATCTGGGTTGCTTCAATTAGTGAGAATTGTGAAAGAAAAGCGGCTGCGTTGTAAGGAAACCTGATTCATGAACAGTATTCATGATTGTAGGTTTCAGGTTCCTGTTTTAAAGCATACGTGTGTCGTATAATGTAGGAAAATATTTGTGTTCGTAATATAGCTTTTTATAAACAATGAACTCGTTTTTATTAAACTGCCACGTGGGTAAATTATTAATAGTAAGTAATTATTAAAATCGAAGTATCAATTAAAAGTAATTGTTACAAAATATAGGAATATGCATATTTCATCATTAATTTAAAACACAAAGCTTCAATTAAATGTATTAATGAAATATTATAATTATAATGCAAGTATTTTGCCATATTCGCCACGCTTGGGAGGAGGGTTGTCAACCGCAGTACCTACAGTGTAATGTACAATTAAAACTTAGCATTCTTTCCGAAATATGGACGGTAGGTATTCGTAGTCCCTCAACCAATTTTTACGCCGTAAAGAAATATATTATTTTAAGCATAGATTGTTTCCAACGCATAGATTTAATCGAACCTAAATTTTCACGTTACGCCTCGAACGGCCGAACGTGAAATTTATATAACTAAGTCACAGAGGTTATTACAGAAACTCAATTTTTAGTACTTTCTAAAATGTAGCCACAAGAGACCGTTAAAAATTCAAGTAATAGAACATTACTCAACCAAAGCTTGTGATAAAAATTTGGCCGAAAATATTTTTCAAGCTGCATTTAAAATTTTACTACCCAATAAATTACCTGGGATACTGTAGCAAGCACTATAAAATATGTCATTTTAAATTACATGAATGAATTGATTTCACATAATAGTGTTGTCTATAAATTTATAGAGAACATTGAAAATAGAACTCTCATCGTAAGGAATTCATCGTCGACGTCGTCGATGAATTCTTTGTACTAGTCCCTTTTTAGGGACTTTCCCTTATAGTTTCGTCATGTCCCACCTGTCCGTCTGTCTGTCCTGGCTCATACTCCGCCGTTACTGCACCGATTGTCACGAAAATTGGTGAAGAGATGTATAATGAAGATCCAAAACTTGATTTTTAAAATTATGGAAAAATATTTTTGATGAAATAAATAATCAATGACATTAGGATCAAATGTTTCGTACCTACTAATGTACACTAATATTACATAGAGATAAAGTTTTTGAATTGTTTGTGTGGTTTTAGGGGGTAACTTCTGTGGGCCGGATAGCTCATGCGTACCCGGCCCCCGCCAACGGCGGATCAAAGGAGTGTCCGGGAGGTTTTAGTGGTGTAGGGTCCTCTCCTCGTGGTATGAGATTAGCATACCACGCTATGGAGAGGGCGAGTCCCACATATCTCACCGCCGCCAGCGCGCGAATACGCTGCAGCGGCAGTGGAAATACAAAAATGAATATCCATCCTGAACAATAAAAAAAAAAGAAAGAAAAGAGGGTATCTTCTGTATCTACTGAACCGATTTTTCACATTCTTTTACAATAAAAACAATTAAATCTCTCACACTAAACAATTTATAATATTAGTATGGAAATTATTAAGGGATTGATTCAATAAAATGGTGTTGTCTCCAGATTTATGAGCAACTCTGAGACAATGGAACTCTTGTCTTGTCGTAAGGGAATCATCAACGGTCGACGGGGTTCAGAACAATGGATTACGAATTAAGAATAGCCCCCTTTTCATTTCGCTGCGAGACGTCGAGTAATTTCACTAGAGATTTTAATGACTTAAGTAGGATTGCAAGCATTATTTCGAGAAGTACGTTTATTAATTTCACTAAAACGAGAAGAGGGTTAAAGCAGACTTTCTCAATATTTTTTTATGAATAGGTAAATGCAGATCGTAGAAAATACTTAATAGAAATAAATTACCTTTAAATACGTGTATTTACTTTGAAGGTTTGAGTCTAATATGTACGAGTATGGTCGAAGAATGTTAGATGGTATGGAAAGTAATAATACCAATGGTAGAAAATACAGTGATTTTTACCTAGGGATTTATTTCCCTACAGCAGAACATATCTTCATCATCAGCCCGTATAGCGTCCACTGCTGAACATGGGCCTCCCGAGGGAAGGTATTTGCCATAGTCACCACGCTTGGCAGGCGGGTGACACTCAAGGAAACTCTGCTGCCCGTTCCTTGATATACGATTATTATAGATGATGTTATAACAATCGGGACCAACGGCTTAACGTGCTTTCCGAGGCACGGAGGGTAGTCCCTCAATCAACCGGACCCGGAAAGAAATCTTAGAATTTACACTAAGATTTCCTGTCTGTAGTGGGGATCGAACCCACGACCTCCGACATTTAAAGCGAGCCAAATACCGATACGCTACGGAGGGTCAGAGCCCATTCGTCCCCTAAAATTCGTCACCCAGCATAAAAGTTGTAGATTCGGCCCCTATATAGGTGCAAATTGGTCTCCTGGTAGGGGACCAATTAATATTTGAATAAAAAATATTATTTTTAAGGTACCCATTCGTCTCCTCTAATATATATACAATAAAAGTTAAAGATTCGGCACCTATTCAGGTGCCTATTGGTCCCCTGAGATAAAATTAGCTATATTTTACATAAGAAACGGTTAACATAGTACACTTGTGAACAGTTTATTAACGGAATTAATTTAATAAATCATAACAGATAATTGAAAAAAGAGATCCGTCATGATAATAATATAACCTGTCGATAGGCTGACGATGTAAAATTGTCTCAATACGAATGGCTTGTTAAAAAAACGGGTTACAAATAATAGATAAGGTGTTTAAAATTAGTAAGTACTCTCCAGATGTGCGCGGGGTGTGGAATGCCGAAGCGGGAGGGGTATTCTTAGCCAGAGTATCTGCGCGCGAGCAAATAACAAAGGCGTAGCCCAAAACAATAGACGCACGATGAAAGGACTTGCACCTGATTGGCTAACACCAGTACTAGACAACTTCGGCGTATTTATTCCAGGAATGTGTTACTACATTTAGTTTACTTATAGTTGCAAATCCAAGCGTACTGATTTTTATACTGTCTCGAGTGAAAGTTTACTCATTAGCGTATCCTGTAGGATTACTTATAAAATTTAATTAGTGAGTGAAGTGATCAGTGCATGTACGTGAAGGAAAAATACGTAAGTTCTACTATTTACCTATACATCCCTATTTCAAAAGACTTACATGTATATAATTGGAACGACGACACAGAAAAAAAAATTCAACTGCTGCTACTTTTTAATAGTTACTATTTAATACTTGATTTTATTTTAAGGTAAAACATAGATTTTTAGTATGCCACTGTGTATGCACTCACATAATTTTCTATTTTGTATGATAAAATATTACTTTTTCTACTTTTTCAGTGAAAAATACGGTGATTTTAGCCAATTTTTATGTAGGTACTTCTAGTTACAATTTATTAGATTTAAGTTATTACGATTTTGCATGTAGTTGGTTAATATACAAAAAAATATATATGTTGATTTATCTAGTCTTCAATAATTACTGTGATTTTAGTATTTTTTTTGTACTGTTATAATTTTTTAGATTTAAGTTATTATGATTTTGCATGTATTTAGTTGGTAAATATAAAAAAAAATTAGAAGTGATTATTTACTGTTGATATGTGTTCTATTTTTTTTTGCAAATTTTATATTTAATGTTGATTTTATACACCGTGAAATTTTAATGGTTGTTTTCCCGAAGCAGAACAACTTGCCGTCGGTAGTACTATCGAAACATATTTTTTTTTTTTAGACATATTTTGGATTTAAAATTATTAAAAAAAATATTAGACAACTCGAAAGCGTTGAGCTCTTATTTTGCTTTAAACGTTTATGGATCGTTCTTTACTTTGTCAGCAGCGCGTGCGATTCGAGTAGTACCTACAAGGTCCGTCTAGTGTTACTACTGTTTATCACGCTTTCGAGTTGTCTAATATTTTTTTTAATAATTTTAAATCCAAAACATGTCTAAAAAAAAAAAAAAATATGTTTCGATAGTACTACCGACGGCAAGTTGTTCTGCTTCGGGAAAACAACCATTAAAATTTCACGGTGTATGATGGTCAATCAAGGCTGATTTTTATAAAAGAGTTGTATTTTGTTAGTTTCTAGGACATTGTGATTTTTTATGTGTTAATCTTATTTGAAATAAACATGATATCTACCGAATTACTATATTTTTTATTTTAGCCTTTTCTGCGCGACTGTACCCGGACTACCAAGCTGCAGTATACACATATACATGTACTTATATTAGAAGAATGAATAAAAATAAATATTCTTCAGGGGACGAATGGGCCCCTCAAAAGTTCCAGGGGACGAGTGGGCACAGGGTGCGAATCTTAGGGGACGAATGGGCTCGGACCCGCTACGGAGGTCGTCAAGATATCTTAAAAATAAACATTTATGTAGGTACAAAGTTTTTGCTTCACGTATTAATACCTATCTTGATATAAAAATAACAATTTACTTGTGGCATTATTATTGATTCTGGTTTACGCATTTAGAAACTACACTGAGTGGATAGTCAGAATTTTGTGGTAAAATTTCGGGGAATATTCGTGTCGCGTACATTCTGTCCTGTCTTCTACGTACTAACTTTATGCCTGGGGGACTCAGTGCAAACTTTGTTAAACTAACAAATACCAGTACAAACCCAGCATAAACAGCTGGACTTCATTTAAAGTTATTGCGTACAAACCTAACTATATTTTCTGCAATTGAGGGTATTCTTCATACATATAGAGGACGTGCTTCGGAATCCATCGGATTTTCTCAAGCTATTTCTTATTCTTGTTGAAGATCGCGATAGAGTGAGGATATTTGTCTTTAAATAAAGATGGTTTGTTTCCTTAGATATAGTTTAACTTGTTTGAAGACACAGAGCAGATAAATGGGCTTCACAAATATGGTAGAACTAGTTCGCTCAGACAACTCCCAAGTTGCATTATTCAGATGGTTCTGAAGTGTTAGTTTTAAGGACATATATGTATAAGACATTGATGGATAAGTATTATAAATAAAGGCACAATGTCTACTATGTCAAGTTAATGTAGTTTATTTGGATATACAATATAAGAATAGTTGCTATTTTGTAAGTTAGTTTTACTGAAATTCTCATAAATTCAATATTTTTTTATTTAAATGATATTTATTTTATCAATATTCGATATTATTTTTAATGATAAAAATCGAAGGTCTATAAAAAAAAAATTAAGTACAAGATAAGAATCGAGTAATTTTTTTTTGTTTTTTTTGCGGCACCTTTTCTTAAAATGCTATTTAACTAATTTCACTATGAGAAAGTTACGGCACTGTAATTACAAGGTGTCCAGGTGTTAGGTTCAAATACCATTTTTTTTGAATAAAACAAAAGAAAAATATTCCAACGTAAAAAAGCGCTGCACATTTGAAAACAAATGGAAATGGTAGTACGTAGATACTAACGACAGGAGTGACTGTTTGACTTGCTCTCCGAGGCACGGATGAAACGCCACCAACTTTATGTCTTTGGTCTAGTGCTTTGAATTTTCTTTGTCAAATTTTTGCTTGGCGTGGGAATCGAAACCGTAGTAGTTACGGTTGAATATATTACCGCAAGACTAACGAGGCAGTCCAATGACTGGGGTATGAAGTGTAGTATAAGTACAAAAGTATATTATGTATGTACGATCTCCAACGTGATGTGTTGTAGCAAAATAATTATAAGTTATACAGAACACTAAACCGCGGTCACGAACTCAGCGATGCGGTGCGGTGGCGGCACGTGGCGCCACACTCGCATGCCACATCCAGCGCCGCGCCGTTAATGTGCTGAAACCACGCAGATCGTCGTAACAGTGGCCGGGGCCTTAGTGTTATGGTTTTAATGGCCTCACATGTTTTTTACCCGCGTACTCTGCTTCAGTGGGTCGGAGCGTGATGTTTTGTAGCCTATATGTTAATCCAGCAAATAACTTATCCCGGTGCAAAATTTCAGCAAATTCCGTTTACTAGTTTTGGCGTGAAAGAGCAACAAACTTACAAACTTTCTCGTTTATAATATTAGTAGGACATTTAAATATTGGCTTCTATCTAATATCAATTAAGAATGAAGAAGAATATGGAGTACCATAAGCTGACTTTATAAACCGTATTAATGTCAGATTTTTTTATACAACAAAAATAGATACAAAGTTGTTTTCAACAAATCCAAGTGAAGTCAGTATCACAAATCTTTCATTTGATCCTATCTCATCACATGTTGACCAGTAGAATTGTCTTGACCTTGTTTAGAAGATATTGAATTTGATCGAATCACGTAAAACTTAGTTGTTGCCTTTCAACTTTAATATTTGGTCTGAGGACTTAATTCAGTATATTATTTATTTTTTTATTTTATTTATTCGTATGTGGAAGGATAAATATTTTATGGTTAGTTGTATAAACGTGTCTTAACGAAATGGATACGCATTGACATGTAAAAACACATCTGAACTAGAAGCACAAACACATACAAACCAACAAAATCCTACAGATTTGTGTATTAATTTTGTCTGATTCTGAGACAGTGAATCATGTTAAAATCATGTTTTTTTTAAAGTACATTAACAGCAAAGTCCAATTCGTCTGGTTTTTTTTTTGATATTAATAAATTTAGACCCTCAGCAGGATAATTAATGGTCAAAATTGATTGTTGAACTGGATTGCTGGGAAAGGTTTGTCCTCACGCTACACTTCGCGACGCTCTTATTAACACCGCGTTATTCTTGTTCACAGCACTATCTTATTTGCTGTTTAAATACATACACACATAGGTAACACATATGGTTGCTCGTTTCCGATTTTGCCGTATTAAAATACCGTCCGCAAGTCCGTCGTTTTATTATACACTGCAGAATCTCGAACAGGTAAAGCTGGGAATTTTAATTTAGATTTTAAATGAATCTATGTATCCTTAGCATACTATGTTTTGAGATTACCGTTCGTTCCATAAAATACATAAAAAGCTGATGTTTAAAAGGGGATTGCTAAAAAGCGGATGTTTGATTAAAACACAAGTTATATTATTTACTGAGAGAGATTTCAAGTCACTAAAACTATAATTTTATATTTTGAGCCCTCTGTGTATTTAAAATCTCATTTAGACATCAAGTGCACCGAACTTCAATTAAACTTTACGAAATTATTTAAATATCCTTCAAATACTTTCAAAACACACAGAAACATAGGAGAAACTCAGAGATATCCACTAAGCCGCAAAATCCTAAGCACGCAGGCGATTCACTGCCACTTCCCATCGCATTGCGTGGGGTGGTAGATTACACAGACGGTGACAGAGATGCGGATTTACGTTTCCGCGCGGTTAGCTCTGCGTATCCGCGCAGATTCGCGATAGGACTTTACTTTACAATCGATTAGCTTACGCATCGAAACCCGTGTAATACGGAGCTGTACGTTATGCACCGCGGGACGCCCCGCACCTCCACGCCGATAGGCAGAATCTGCGCGCAAAACACGTGAATTTCTATACGAACTACTTTAAAATCTACGGCCTCCCAAATACGCGACGAAGCGCTTTGTAGTGGGAGAACCACATTAGAAACGTCACAGTGCACATATTGCATGTAACATTACCTACAGCAGGAGGTGAGATACATATCTCTTATTTTCACCAAGCCATTGTTCGGCGAATGAGGTAACCTAAGGAATTCATGAATAGCTAAATTAGTGAAAACCTAGCTGTTGAGTTAAGGCCGTGCCTGGTGAGTTCGTCAAAAAATTAAAGAAAAATTGGTTTATGATTTATTTGATTGTTATTTTTTATGTATTTTACTTTTAGAAATGTAATTATGCCGTAAAGAATGTACCTAATAATTAACATTATAATAAGGCATATTATTATTGTGAGCTACTGATTAGTATCAATAAAGTATTTTGATTGACATTTATCTTTGTGTGAAATAGGGATAGGTAATTACAAATTAATTAAAATTTAATACATAATTTAGACCTACACGACGAACATGTTGTATAAAATACCATTCACTAGGTCAACAACATTACACTGTAGAGTATAGCCTCTTTTTAGAGCTCCCATAACTATTTACCTACTTTAATTTAATTTTTTGTTATGCCGACGGACAGACAGACAACGAAGTCTTACTAATAGTGTCCCGTTTTTACCCTTCGGTTACGAAACACTAAAAATGCCCACAGAAGAAAGAAATAAATAAACAGGATCATCTTCAGTTTTGTTTATGTTTTTTTCTATTTGAATTTTCTTTTTATTCGACCTCTTTAATAGTCATTTTATCATCTATAACAATCGTATATAAGGAAACGGGCAGTAGCGTTTCCTGGTGTGTTTCAACATATGACTGCAGTCACCAACTCGCCTGCCAAGCGTGGTGACTATGGCAAAAACCCTCCCTCGGTAGAAGGCCCATGTTCAGCAGTGGACGTTGTATGGGCTGATGATGATAATAAATAGTCATTTTATCATAAAATATAAGATTATATGATTAATAGACCAGTGCCGAAACCTTTGGAAATTAAAATAAAATATTGTAGGATGAAACCCATTGGAAAAGGAAGAGAATATAACAAAAATGGAAGGAAAAATGTTTTACGGGCGATCGGAGGTTGGGAAATGGTAGCTAATCTCGATTTCCGGCAAAACTTCAAGTCCTATGGAAAAAGTTAAATGGCGAAGTTGTAAGTAGTAAAAAGATTTACAACTTTCGTATACAAAAATACTCTTTTTTATTTTGTTATATTCTCTTCCTATTCCAAAGGGATTCATCCTTCTTTATTGTTTTTGGTTTCAATGGCCCTGGTGTATACATTTATAATATAAGTATGTATATCACGGGGTAGCACCTTAAAGTGCATTATTTAACATGTATGATGAATGAATATTGCGCGTTTAGTAAATATACAAATATTTACTAAAGCAACGTTCTCGAAAGTACTCAGTAGTTGAATGTATGTGGATTATCTACTGTTTTGCACTTGCTATATTATGAGATTTACATAATATTAATCCAATCCGTTTATGATTGGATATTGTTGTTGTTTGTTGTTCATTGTTTTTCAAATACAATAATTTTGTTATCTGATCAACAGCCGAGTAGCAGCATTTAACTACTCAAATTTACTGCAGTCACCAATCCGGCTGCCAAGCGTGGTTATTATGGTAACAACCCTTAACGACCCTGCCTAGAAAAAGTATGTTAAGAAAATGCACTTTACATTACTTGAAAAAAGATTATATTAATAATACGTTATCTTAACGTGTAAATATATAAATCACTTAGAACGTAAACTATATTATGTACATACATAAAGAAGGATAACAAAATAATGAGTGTAAAGTTGAAACATTATAATTGAATAAAAACAAACTTCAATTGAAATTTTCATCAAAGCAAATTGTATTTTCTGTTCAACATAAACATTTACTTTCAATCAAATATGAAAAATATTATCTCGTTTGTTTTTAAAATACCTCCTAATTTGAATATGTTCAAAGTATACTTTTGTATACATTATTATTTCAAATAGATTTATTTTTAGTAATGTATTCTTTCTATATAAAAATGAACCGCCATTTCCCTTGGTCACGGCATCACGGGTTTATTTCGCTTTTTTTGTTATTGTTAGAAGAAGGTTCTTATGAAAGAAAAACTTAAGAAAATTTCGCGGAAAAATTTAAAATTTAAGTATACTTAACCACCATATTCAATTGTCTACTTTGGCAATATAAACTTTTAAATGTAACCTTATGGCGATGACAGAATGATGACAGATGACAGAATGTCTAAGAAAATGTCAAAAAAATTCAAAATTTACAAAAAATGAAACAGTTGCTATGTTCGAAGTTATCAATACCAATACCAATTCGATTTCATGATAGGACAACGTCTGTCGGGTCACCTAGTAATATATAAAATTTTATAAACGCGAAAGTTTGTAAGTACGGATGGATGGATGTTTGTTACTCTTTCACGTAAAAAGTTCTGGATGGATTTGGCTGAAAATTGGCACACGGATAGTTTATAAGCTGAATTAACATATAGGCTGCTAAACTTCACGCTCCGACCCACTGAAGCTGAGTGACGCGGATAAAACCGCGGGGCGCAGCCAGTAAAATATAAAACAACCTATACTATCTGTTATATCATCATACAGCTTAAACCACTCAATAGATTTCGCTGAAGTTAAAAGATTTACTTTAGTTGCACCAGTGGCTTAGTGGTTACTGCTCGATTCCCACCATGGTCAATTTGATTTGTGTGAACCACAGATAGTTATACTGTAAGTTGTAAGTAGTCTCAGTGTATTGTAAAGTCCCCCGCGCACGGGTAACCTGGTAACCTTGGAAAAGGTCGAATATCTCCTGCCAAAATTTTATAAAATGACTTGGTCTACTACTGCAATAAACTTAAAAATTAATGAACCTAAGTCTAAACTTATAACAACCTTTTACACCCTCGCAAGTCGCAATACATAATCTATAAATATAACTTATAAAGCATTTTCCGTCAAATACATAAAGAGCGAAGGTTGCACCTAATGTTGAATATTATTGCATGCATTTATCATTCATTGTGACAGAGGCATAGTTATCGCAAGTTGCGTTTGTTTTTGATTTCCCAATGTTTATTTTATTTACTGAAAATAATAACGGAAGCATGAGTCGCTACATCGTTCTGATATACGTTGACAGGTTGAGTGGTGCAATGCAGTCAGTCCCAGTAAAATATGTAAAATAATAAAATGATTTTAGGTGAAATCATCCACTTTTATGCGATATTCAAATCTGTATACTTATATGCTAATATACCTATACCTACTAATATTATAAAAAGGAAAAGTATGTATTTTTGTATGTTTGTAGTAGGTGATGTTCTTCAGAAAGGTCTGGTACGTAGTACTAGCAACCGGCGTGCGTGTATGACCTGATGTATGAACGTGGACGAGGCAAAGGGAGTGTGTAAGGATCGTAGCAGGTGGCGTTCTGTAGTTTCTGCCTGCCCCCGTGGGAGAAAGCCGTGATTATATGTATGTATGTATATATTTTGTATGTTTGTTTCAAATAAACTCAAAAACGACTGAACGGATTTCAAAAATTATTTCACCATTAGAATGCTACATTATCCCTTTGTAACTTAGGCTATATAAGTCCACCCATGCGAAACTGAGGCGGGCCGCTAGTAGCTGAAGAGCTTGTTTGATTGCTTAAACGCGCTAATCTCAGGAATTGCTGGTCCGATTTGAAAAAATATTTCAGTTTTAGATAGCCCATTTATCGAGAATGTTTATAGGCTACATTTAATTGTATAGATTCTACGGGAACAGGAAATACGTGGGTGAAACCGCGCGCGGACTTCGTTATTAAATACAGTCATAGCCTTTGTTGATAAATGGGCTATACAAAAGTTTAAAAAAATAATTGAAATCGGTCCATTAGTTTTTAACAAACAAATTATTTAGTTTTATATATTAGTATAGACGTAGATAGATTAATATAAAGACTGAAATATTTTTTAATTTGGAGGACTATATAATCTGCTCTGAACATGTGGCTTCACCTCTTTAGAATGAACATTAAGGATAGTCGCTTGTGTCTGCTAAGAGGTAAATAACGCTATCCGATGTAACCTAAAACATATTTACCGTAAACAACCGTAAATTTACCGTGAAACGTGCGTTACGCGTGATTTTGAGTATAAAATAATGTCATGCCACGTAACGTTAAGTTGAACACATGCATAGTATGCAGTAGCATTGTTTAGTGTACACCTATGCTAAGCGGGAGTTGTTCGCAAGTTTATAATAAAATATGAAAGGCCTTTGGGGCGGACTATGGAAGCGTAACGGGCCTGCCATCTCCTAGTTTTGCTTACTCGCTTAACTTAGCAGTTCACGGTTTGAGCGCTAGAGGTCACTTTTTGTACAATCACCTACAACTACAGTAGGTAACTTATTATGTATCATATAATATAATAGAACAAAGTGTATTTGCATCAAAGGTTTTTTTGCGCGAAATGAGATTTGACCAATGGTCGGAGCAATTCACTAGTTTATGTGTATAAATAATTAATTCTGCTGCCCGTGGGAAGCGGTTCACTAGAATATTATACTACTACTAAACTTTTAATGCGATATTTATCATATGAATAGGTATCATAATAATTTTATTAAAGTTTTGATACACACGACTAAACAAATTTATTTATTTTTATTTATTTACCTATGTATGTACACACATACAAACAAGGAAAATACATAAAATGAACACATGAAATGAAATGAAAACGTTTATTGATAATGTAGACGAATCGATCGTACTTATTATAAGTCAAATACAATGATACAAATATAAAAAGAAAAGAAAAAATCTTGACTAATTAATTAGTAGGTATACATTTCAACAGTCACGTTATTAAATATAATTTAAATCTACCAATGTGGCATGTGATAGTCGCGTACTTTAAATATAATCAGAATAAACCAGCGTGGGCTGGGATTCGGTCAGAAGCATAGAACGCGTCGCGAGCCTTGCCTTGCAAGGACGACCGGACCCTATCCTAGCTTCCTACGAGTCTTTCTCTATCTACCTACGTTGTGACACCCGGAGAAGAAAGACTATAAGAAACTCCGAGATCATTCTTTTGTCACCTTTTAAAGTCTTTGATTAATCATTTGTACATCTTTTAAAAACATTTTTAGTATCTAGGTTAGTGATCCCCATACATCGATATGTAGGTACTCGCAGCAGGATATGATACATAGGTTCAGCTAAGGACATGATACATAGGTTCAGCTAATTTCAATAAAGAAATTTCTTCCAGCAGACCCGCAGAAGGAGAAATTACAAAAGGAAGCCGGAAATTTAGTTATCTCAATGACCAAGATGGAATACAAAACCCCCAATGTCACATGACATAATTAAATAATTGAAATGTTATATATTTACTTGTATGCACCATTTGTTTTCTTCCAGGTGGAGAAGTATTACACCCGTCACAGTGGTGGGGTATTTGGTACTATAACGCTCGCGAACCGTGTGAGAAAATTCAACTTTTTAAAGTGTATTCGTAAACCGAATACAGTCGTTGGGCCAGTACGTCATAATTGCCAATAAAGAGATTAATTCAAATCTCAACCTTCCTGCAGTACTCACATCTCTATCACGATGGTAATCTACTATGTACAAGTAGAGGTATCCCATTCGAAAAATGCTACAAACGCCGCCGGCAATGGTTCACCAGGTATAGTATCAATACGACTTCCTTTGCCCTCCGATTAAGTACATATACAACAGTAAGTCAACGTTTCAAACTTTCTTCCGACTCTTTCCAAAAGTTTGTGCCGGATTACTTCCTATATTTGTACCTACCTGTGCATAATATAAGGCAAAATGTTTCCAAAGTACGACAAGTTGCCTCCCGCTACTTCAGAAAAGTATTAAATAAATTATTTGGATAATTCTTTGCACCTAACTTTCAATAGAAAGTTGAGAAACTTTACGTAGGCCAAAGTCGCAGTACTAATGCGACTGAGACGCGACTCGCGGCGGCGACATGGTGAAAACAAACTCATATAATAATATGTCGGCCGCCGCGCTCGTACCGTATCAATGCGCCTCTGTATTACGGATAACTTGCTTTCAGGAAAAGAAAAGGAATAAGAGAAGGAAGTCTTTGCGACTGTTTCCTGAAAGTTGACAGGCTTTAGTTCATTAGTTCATTTTTTATATCTATAATATTATAAGAGATTTTGTACACAAGCCTTTGCGCAAACACAGTTGCACTCTATATTCCCTCTCAATATCCTATGCGGCAGTTCTACGGACACGACCGGTGGTGGTGAGATGAGTCAGTCACAGGACTGACAGCTTAACGTGCTCCGAGGCACTGGTAGAATCCATTTGCTTTACGTTCACTGGAACGTAAAGCAAATGGATGGAATGGAAATCTTTCTTTCGAAAAATCGTAACTGGATACTGATCCAGTTACGATTTTTCGAAAGAAAGATTTTTCTTATAAAATCTTTTGCTCAACTAACAAACGAACGAACGTCGGTAGTTACAGTCGAACATATTACCTATACCAAAATATATAATATCATATCAATGATATTGGTATGATAATTCATAAGTATTTGTTTCATGAAAATATTTAAATATATGTAATTTTTATCTACAATTACTTTCCATCTAAACACAATAGTCATAAATGATAAAAATCACAGCACACTTCCCGTATATATCATATATATGTTTATGGACAACACCGTGTAAATCTGTTTGTTCATACGTTAACGATGTTACCTGACGTACGGATTTGCATGAAATTGCATTATTCAATGCCAATATGAGTTAACAGCATTGTATAATAGTACAACGGTACATGGTTTGAAAAGATCGGCTATTTGTGTTATGACCTATTCATTTAATATTTATTAATATCAACATAAAAGATATAAATAAGAATGAGTAATGAAACTTTAAATAAAGTGGTTATAACCTAACCACTTTGTTTTTCCAGCAATATTTTTTCACCATTGCATTATTTCATATCAGGTATTTCAATGGGAAATGAGAAATGCACGACTAAAACACCGTTATAAGTTACACATTATATAAAGCAAATCCCAAGCTAAAATGAAATATACCAAAGTTTCATAATGTTAACATATCCCATTAAAATGGAATCGTAAATTTTTGGGCACGCTGCATGACGTGACGTGACAGCTATCCCAAACGTGAGCGAACTTTGAGCTCTCCGTGTTGCAACAATGGCGATAATACCGAAATGTTTTACAGGGAAAAAATATAAGATGCTTCGGAAATCAATGAATATACCCTTCGAAAGGAGTTATATTTTTGGACGAACCAAGGCGTTTGCTAATTTATAAAGGCGAGCAGAGGTAGGAACAGAAGATAGTGTCACGATATATATTTATTATTATGTTTTGTGTATCACATATTTAATTATGTTATATTGATTGTAATATAAATGATTTATCGATTACCAATAATCCAGTATTTACTTATCATATATTTTTGTTGTTATCACAACCTCATATGACGACCCGAGCCAGAAGTTGCGGATTTTGTTTATAATTTCCTTGGGCCATAGAAAATACCCCGGTCCGCGATGTAGTCTCATATCAGTTGCAATTGTAATTTAGTGAATCAAAAGTGAAAAAGTTGATTATCTACAAAATGGGCGGAAGTCACACTAATATTTTTCCAAATCAAATATAAAATGATATTGAGCTATACGGGTCTTTTAAATAAAGTCGTCACCCAGTACTAATTATGATGGCAATTTCTACTGTATCATGGAGGAAGACAAAACCACGATATCCCATCCTCTCGCGGTTTTATTATGTATTTTAATGTTATTTTACTTTTAATAAAATAAACTTGGTGGAATACCCATGATTTTAACTGATATTACAAGGCTGACAGATAATAAAAAGTACCATTTAAGTTATATATAGTTATATAGTATAGTAATTGAAATGATATAGGTTCGCTTTAATAATTATGATATTGTGTAAACCAGAACTTAGCTAGTATAAATAATCAGTTTTCAAAACGTATCAGAAAGTTATGGGTTCAATTTAAATCTGACACCTCGGGTCAACGTGAGAGGCGTAATTTTGGGCTGTTCGTGTTTCTGATACAAAAGTAGCAGCGAACAATAGCGATGCAATTAGTTACGACAGTAGCAAAAAAATGTGTAACTCATCATGAAATCAATAAGGTAGATTTAGTAATAAATAATAGATTAAAAACATAGGATAACAATTAGGTTGAAAACGGAACGGGAGATAGACAGTTGAAATTTTTACAAATGATGTATTTCTTTTACAACAAATACTAAAAATAAAATAAATATTTAAGGGGGCTCTCATAAAACAAACTTGAATGTGCCCTTTTTTAATCAATACGCGCGCGAGTCCGACTCGCACTTGGCCGGTTTTTTTGACATTATTTATAGGTACTGTAAGTCCCTGTGACTTACAGTATAAATAATGGCAAAAAAACCATAGTAGTTTTTTTCAGTCACCAAGTTTAACACCAGTATAACATATATTTTTGAAAAGTTTTAAACACGGTGCATATTGTTACGTGACAACTATCGCGAACATTGAGCGCTCTGTGTTAATACAGTATAATAAATACTACTAGCAATGAACCGGGTAACCGGGTAGAATTGGAAAAACCGTGTGAAGTACGATAACTATTAAGAGACTCATTTTAATATAATTATACTTTTTTTCGACACTTAGATGGTGATTATATATTTTTTGATCACGGTGCTTGACGTGTCGTGACAACTATCACAAAACATGAGTGAACATTGAGCTAGATACAGTAAGTAACGGTAAAGAAAATATTGATAAAGTTTTCGTTATTTGATCATTATCCATACTGTTTATTAATATGATCTATTCGATTAACAAGTTTGATTATCATTTCAATCTTATTATAAAAATGCATACTACATATTTTATATATATTTTTTAATATTAATAATATATTTTACACATGGTGTATGACGTGGGGTGACAATTATTGCAAAAGTGATCAAAAAATTGTATGTAGGCAGATGATAAAGAAGATATAGATATTATTAAGCAAGTTAAGGTTTTATTACGGTTGTATAAATGTTTCACGTTTGCTACGTGAACGAAATTTTAAAGTTCTTGCGTTGCTACAATAGCGGTCTATCGAAAACATGCTTGGGCAAAAAACGTTTGCAATATAGTAACAAAGTATGATTATGATATTTGAAAAAAATGCTAGGTATTTGATCATCTTAATCTCATTGAAAAACTTTACTGTAATAATAAAATAAACTTACATGACGTGATAACTATTGGAAACTAAGCTTTATGTGACAATACAATAGCCTTAATTCGGAAAAATGAGGAAAATATCGTGAGGAATGTTTTGAGTATGAATGTCGAAAGCTATAAGAGAAGGGGAAGACCAAAGAAACGATTGATGGACTGTGTAAAAGATGATATGGTTAGAAAGGAGGTGATTGTCGAGATGGCGGCTAATAGAGGAGTATGGAAGAAAAAGACATGTTGCTGGATAAGGGCAGAGGAATGATGACAATAGCCTTAACTCGACTTCCTATAAAATATTCGAGGAAATAGGTTCTCAACAAAGTTTGTAAAGAATGAAAAAGTATTCTCATTCTTTTTAAACTTTGTCAATGTTCTATTGACACGGAAAACTTAAAATTTGGAACAACACTAAGTTTGAAAAAAAATAGTTCTTTCTCTCTCTCTTTTCAAACTTTGTCTAGAATATATTGCCTCGAGAATTTTAGTAACATTATACGACTTTGAAAAATATACACGAACCCAACTTAACCTAGATAGTAGGTTACTCGTTCATGTTTCAAAGAAAACTTAACTGAACTACCTCACTGCACCCTCTGTAATACATTTTCGAATTATATTTAGGAAGTGTTTTCATTTCTTATGCAATGTGCATATTACAAAATATGCAAGTATCAACATACAATACATTTTGTACGATATATTGTATTAAAAAAATGTATTATCTATAACTATAAAAACTGTAGAGGTCGAATGTCTATACATAGAAAAAAACGCTAAAAATCGAGTCCCCCTGACTCGGTTTATAGCCTTTTTTCTTATGTTAGAAGTAACACATCCATTTTTTTTGTTACTGTGTCTGTTTGTACTATTTCGCTAAATTACATACTTTTAATCACAGAAACCGCCGTGTGGTTTCCGACTAAGAATAGACCACCCCGTGTCTACCCATGGGTGTCGTAAAAGGCGACTAAGGGACATATGGCTGATGGATGAGCAGCAGCGTCTATTAGCCCAAGGTTAACATATTACTGCGATCACCAATCCGTCTGCCAAGCGTGGTGATTATGGCAAAATCCCTCAACGATCCTGGCTTGCCAACGTTGTTAAGAGGAAGCCCATGTTCAGCAGTGGACGTCAACGGGTTGTTGATGATGATGATGATGACATACTTTTAATCACAGAAAATTAATGAGTTCCATAGGATAGTTAAAAAACCGAAGGAATAACAAACACCACACGGACTAAGTAGCGGGCATCAGCTTAGTTATAAATAATAATAAAGTTTGGAATTAATTAACACCACTGTATTTGTTTGTAAAAGATAACAGCATTCGTTTAAACTACGTCAAATCTTCTTCACGTAGCTGCTATACACATAGGTAACAACAATAATCCGGATTAAACCCGAAAACCGGTAGTTTTAAAAGGCATTGTTGGCAACTGGCTGAGCTTCGACCTATTTTGATATATGCTTTTTATATTATTATTAATTTTCTAATTCTTTTATCTTTTACACGTCACCATTGTTTTTCTTGTCATTACAATTCGTGCTGACACTTGTCAGGTCCCAATAAGTGTTATCATAAAAATAAAGTTAATTAATACTCATTCATAACGTTTTTTTTATTTATAAAGTACTAGCTGATGCCCGCGACTTCATCCGCGTGGTGTTTGTACTTTGATTAACATTTTTAACGTGTAGGTACAATCATAAATTGTGTGATTAAAATGATTAATTGTCTGTTTAAAATGTTGACCGGGAATGTAAGGTACCACCATGCAAAATTTCATTTAAATCGGTCCAACAGTTTCGGAGATTAGCCCGTACAAACAGACAGAGAAACATAAAAACTCACTACATAGTATAAAACAAAGTCGCTTGCCGCTGTCTGTCCGTCCCTATGTATGCTTAGATCTTTAAAACTACTCAACAAATTTTGATGCGGTTTTTAATAGATAGAGTGATTCAAGAGGAAGGTTTTTATGCATGATACATCAGCATTGCACCCGTGCGGAGCCGGGCGGGACGCTATTAAAAAATAAACTGGATGTGCTCTATTTACTTCTAATATCCCCCTAACTCGGTTTATTGTGTTTTTTTTTCTATGTACATACACTCGACCTCTACAGCTTTATAATAATATATATATTAATTAAGATTATTATATGTATAGATATAGAAGAAAGATATACAGTCGACCGATACATAGCAGGTATATTCATTCATATCTTTGTATCTACCTAAAAGCTCTACCTATTCCGATACTTGACATTGTAATCCAAGTCAAATCGAGTAAACCGAGTAGGTACAGAATCCCAAAAGTCAGCGCTATTAAACCATCTAAAACCAAAAGTAGGGAGGTCGTACTCAAACATTTTTTATCTAATCCGAAGGCAAAAGTTAGCCTTTGTTCGCCCTAAATAACAAAGTCGGTGCAAACTTTCTGATTTTCATCATGATAATGCAGTATTATTATCAGATGTATTTTTTCTCGAAGTTTCGATGGAAAATTAAAGTTCTTTCTAGTAAATCTTAGAAGATTGGATAGATGAGTATCTTGAGATATAAAGTTTTTATACCTCAAACTATATATAATGTTGAATATATCCATTTATTATAAAAGCAAGTTTAAAAAACTAAATGAACTATATATTCGAATACAAAAAAAATAACCTTAACTTAACCTTCAACGTATATTATATACCTACGTATGTCATTATGAACAATTTAAGCAAATAATAACATAAGTATATGTTGCTTTAATAATATAGCAGCATATATATAAGAGAAGTACTACGCAACTTTATATACGTAGGTATCTAATGGAATGATGGCTAGTCATGATAAACTATGGAATTGTTAACTTGACTTAGAACGTCAAATTACTACTACAATAAAATCTCATAACTTAACACGTCATATATACAGGGTTATTTATAAAACACCAATAACTTTAAAGGGGGTGAAAGTAGTGATGATTATAAACAACTGTTACTATGGGACCAACCCTGAAATTGCAAAAAAATATACATCTGTTCCATACATTTTGTCGAGGTAAGTGAACATAAATGTATGGAACCGCTGATTTTTTTTTTATGATTTCAGGATTGGTCCCATTGTAAAAGTCGTTCATAATTATGAGTACTTTTATCCCCCAAAAAGGTTGTTGGTGTTTTAAAATAACCCTGTATATACGACATACTACAATATGGCAGCTTCTCCACCAATGATGTGCTATACTCTGAGGATGTAAAAGCTAAACCATTAAACTACGTGACAATTTCCACTGATACTAAGCTATGTAGCGGGGCGAGTAAGATGTTCTATTAAGATGCGCTACCGCCAAGTAGCTGAGCGAGATAGATAATTACTTATTCCATAATGACACGTCTACTTTCAGTGACAAATGCAGGCCTACTGTAGGTACTCGCTCTGCACACCACTCGCGACCTTCTGTATAAGAAAACATAGCTCATTTGAATCAGTTTCCACCAGTAATATGCTATGCGAACTAATGAATATGGTTAGTGGATATCAAATATACGCGTAGCAACGCAGCTTAGCACATCTCTGGTGGAAAATAAGCCTAAGATATTAGCTGCTGCAGATCGCAGTTTTCCGTGAGTTGTCTTTTTGCCAAATGTGGTTTCAATCCATACAGTAGATCATTAGTCAAACCACTATATCTGACTGTTACGGTGATTCCTTTGTGATATACATATATATATATATATATATATATATATATTGTCCGCTCTACGGCAAATGTTGATCAGGCCGAAATATGCATTAAATGTTGATCCACCTTTAGAGGCTTGTAGCTTTGATAATTTTGATAATATCGTGTCATACTTTGAATATACGAATTCCCCTCATTGCGACCCAGTGCCTAACTACGCCGCAAACACTCTAGCTCGTCACCAACTCACACGGCAATTGTTGATTTTATAACCGCCATTTATTTTACACTTTGTGTGACGTTGTTGATCAATATAAACGTTGGGAGATCAACAAATGCCGCGGAAATGTACACCAATGCTGCGGAGCGGCAACATCGCAAGCGAAACAAAAGATAGACGCTAGATGAGATAGACGCTAGATCGCGACGTTACACCTTCTTTATTATTTCTCTTGCCGTCAAAATACCTATATAACACGCTTCTATTAAAAAATAAATTTGGTTATAATGTATCTATAAAATATAATTCTCGTATTTATCATCAGAATTTAATCATTTTTAACCTTTTAGTTACTTTTATGAACAAGTAATAAAAGCTAATTTAGGTAAATAGCACTTCTGGCGAACCTACGGCCGGCGCGTGAGCGGTCTGCGTACTGATATGATATAATATAATATACGATGTTATAATGACTCTCGTTCGCGCTCCGCCCCGCACCTCGCTGCCTACTACTGTTGTTAATGTTTATTGTGTATGTTTTATTGTATTTTTTTTTCTCTATGTCTTTATCCATGTTTGTGTTTTATATGTATGGCGTCCGGGCCTCAAGTGTTGTCCTTACCTATGTACTTCTTTAATTTATTTTTTATTTTGATATGACTGTAATTACTATTTTGTATTCGTTTTGTGTGTTCATTAAATGTTTTTCTTTCTTTCTTTCTAATTTAAAAAAATATATTTTTTGTTTCTTTACTTTTTAGTATTTATGATTCGGGATTTACTACGGCGTAGTTCCCCCCAGAGATTGTAGGGGAAAGAGGGTTCGTCCTGGTACCCTGAGGCGCAACATTAGTGATATTATGACATGTTAATACACCCTCATACCATTCAGCTTTCGGCACGTGCTCACCTTGGCACTGGGTCATCCATCTAATCAAATATAAACATTCAGTCATAACAAATGGAACGAACTTGTTTTATTAAATCTGATGGAGTTGCATATGGATATTATCTAGGACGAAAGTATTCCTCAAGACTAATCAAACGAACCCAAACTCGATGGGGTTGTGTCGTTTTATTACGGACTTCCTATGGCCACCTTCCAGCTCCATCATCAGACCCTGGATACCATTTAGGACCAAAGTACTCGTCAAGACTAATCAAACGAGCCCAAACTCGATGGGGTTGTGTCGTTTTATTACGGACTTCCTATGGCCACCTTCCAGCTCCATCATCAGACCCTGGATACCATTTAGGACCAAAGTACTCGTCAAGACTAATCAAACGAGCCCAAACTTGATGGGATTGTGTCGTTTTATTACGGAATTCCTACGGCCACTTTCCAGCTCCATCATCAGACCCTGGATACCATTTAGGAACAAATTACTCGTCAAGACTAATCAAACGAGCCCAAACGCGATGGGTTTGTGTCGTTTAATTACGGACTTCCTATGGCCACCTTCCAGCTCCATCATCAGACCCTGGATACCATGTACAGACAAAGTTCTCATCGAGACGAATCATACGAGCCCAAACTCGATAGGGTTCATCATCACCAGCCTGTTGTAGTCCACTGCTGAACATAGGCCTCCCCCATCGATTTCCAGCGGGAACGATCGCTAGCGGCCTGCATCCACCGACTTCCTGCGACCTTTATGAGGTCGTCGGTCCATCGTGCAGGCGGTCGTCCTACGCTGCGCTTGCCAGTACGTGGTCTCCACTCGAGAACCTTTTTGCTCCATCGGCCGTCAGTTCTTCGAGCTATGTGTCCTGCCCATTGCCACTTCAGCTTGCTTATCCGTTGAGCTATGTCAGTGACCTTCGTTCTCCTGCGGATCTCTTCATTTCTGATTCGATCACGCAGAGAAACGCCGAGCATAGCTCTTTCCATAGCTCGCTGAGCGACTTTGAGCTTTCTTATGAGGCACACAGTAAGAGACCACGTCTCAGATCCATATGTCATCACTGGTAACACACATTGATTGAAGACTTTGGTCTTCAGGCACTGAGGTATTTTGGACGAGAAGATCTCTCGAAGCTTCCCAAACGCTGCCCAGCCGAGTCGGATTCGACGATTGACCTCTTTCTCTAAGTTGGTCCTACCTAGTTGGATCGTTTGACCTAGATATATGTATTCGGTCACAACTTCGAGAATGGAGTTTCCAACGGCTATAGAGTTGGGCACTACATGGGCGTTATGCATGACTTTCGTCTTGCCCATGTTCATTCTAAGCCCAACTTGTTGAGAAACTCCATCGAGGTCATTGAGCATCTGTCCAAGGTCCTCCAGCGATTCTGCCATGATCACTATGTCGTCGGCAAATCGAAGGTGAGTGATGTACTCGCCATTTATGTTGATGCCGTGTCCTTGCCATTCCAGGAGCTTGAAGGCGTCCTCCAGAGCAGCCGTAAAAAGTTTGGGAGATATAACATCTCCCTGTCTTACGCCTCTCCGTAGCGGGATTGCCTTCGTACATTGGCCCTGTACTCGGACCGACATGGTGGCGTTTTTGTACAAGCACTTCAGCACTTCAATGTACCGATAGTCGATACGACACCGCTGAAGAGATCTTAGAACCGCCCAAATTTCGACCGAATCAAAGGATAGGGTTATGTCGTATTATAACGGAGTTCCTATGGCCACCTTCCAGCTCCATCATTAGATCAGCTCCATGTCATCATAATATTGCATTGTCACGCGATATACATATTATGCGTGCAAAATTTTTACTCAATCGGAAACCGTAAAGTGTGTCAAATTTAACTTGCAAGGTTTGATTACAGACAATGGGACAGGTGAAAGAAAAAATAAAAGGTTGTTATAAAAAAAAGTTGTCGAATCTTATGGAGAACCAAGCTCCTAAGTCCTACTCTACATGCCCTAACTTAACACTGTCTTGCTTTCATCATAGCGTATAGATTGCGAAGCGAAGTGGCAACAGCGCATAACAAAACCAACCAATCATGGAAAAGGTGACCTCTGATTGGTCCATTTGAATCAGATCAACAATAGATGGAGCGGATTTGTATTAATAATGCAGTGAATAGTTCTTATTTGTATCGCTAGAGGGTCAGCAATTGTTGATCAAATTGGAGCCACATTTGTATGCCGAATCATACATTAGATCAACAAAAACTGTTTTGATCAACAATTGCTAACTGATCAACAATTAACTGATGCTACAACCCGTCTGATCAACATTTGCCGAATGGGTATATCTATATATATATATCTATATCACAGATAGTTGTTCTGAGTCTGGGTTTACTGGAGTATGTGTCCGTGAATTGAGTGTTAAAGTCCCCCGCGACACTGGGATTAATTTTCCTAGTACGTCATCATCATCATCATCATCAGCCTGTTGTAGTCCACTACTGAACATAGGCATCCCCCATCGATTTCCAGCGAGAACGATCGCTAGCGGCCTTCACCGACTCCCCGCGACCTTTATGAGGTCGTCGGTCCATCGTGCAGGCGGTCGTTCTAAGCTGCGCTTGCCAGTTCGTGGTCTCCACTCGAGAACCTTTCTGCACCATCCGCCGTCAGTTCTTCGAGGTATGTGTCCTGCTCATTGCCACTTCAGCTTGCGTGTGTTGAGCTATGTCGGTGACCTTCTTTCTCCTGCGGACCTCTTCATTTCTGATTCGATCACGAAGGGAAACGCCGATTTCCTAGTACGTGAGTTGTCTTTAATAATAAAAAATGACTCTTTCACCCACGTAGTTCTCGTTTCCGTAAGAACTGTATAATAAAATATTTTGTTATTAGCCTTTCTCGATAAATGGGCTATCTAACACCGAAATAATATTTCAAGTCAGACTAGTAATTCCTGAAAAGTTCAAGAAAACACCTTGATATATTAGTATGGATTACTTACTGTATTACAAATTTTGAGAGAATTTCTTAATTCAACAACAACAAGATTAAAGGTAGCTTTCAATTCGCTAAATCATATTTTGTTTCAGTCTAATAATTATCTTCAAGCAGTTTCACAAACTTCTAAGTTGGATTTCATTCATTTATCATTCTACATTTTCTCAAGATGAGTCATTTAACTTTTTACTTTGAAACAAAAACTTGAGGCGGTCTTTTTCTATTTTCCGCTCGGTTTTATTGAAACTTCAACGATAAGTGGCATTTTGAATTTATTACTCTGTTCGAATAGAGCTGTTTGAGAACTTAATGAAGATTATAATAGAAACAAACAATAAACTGCTGATAAACGATGTTGAATTACTTTGGAACTATGAAATGGTGATATTTAAGTTCATATCTTTGTGGTCTAGCGGTATATTTCGAAGTTCTTGTATTCGATGCCCAAGCCAAAAAATCTTTGTCTGCTATCCAAGATTTCTGTACGGGTCTGTTTGGTTAAAAGACCAGAAGCCATTGATTCGGATGAGCATGAGCTAATAAAAAGCAATATAATAAATACTCCGGTCACCCATACGTTTATGAACCGTTGTGACATTAGCAAAAACTCGATCGGGAGGGCCGCATGTTCAACAGTGGACTTCATATAAGCTGTAGATGAATGATTATCTTCCACGCTGGTAATATATTTTTATGATTAAATAACAACACCAGAAAAACGTTTGTTCTTATAATAAGTAATCATCATCATCATCATCATCAGCCCGTATAACGTCCACTGCTAAGCATGGGCCCCCTCTCGAGGAAGGGTTTTTGCCATAGTCACAACGTTTTGCAGGCGGGTTGGTGACCGCAGTATTATGTCGTAATACACATATTGGTTTTCAATTGTTATAGGTAACAATCAGGACCAACGGCTTAACGTGCTCTCCGAGGCACGGAGGATGATCCCTAAACCAACCAGACTCGGAATGAAATCTTAGAATGTAGGTATACTAAGTTCTTAAAACTACGCAACGAATACGACTTTGTAATAGATAGACGGATTCAACATTATGTTTGATGTGTATAATACGGAGTGCTGCGCGCGGGAAGCTTGTTTAAAATATACTTGAGAATTTATATCGCATGTAAGTTAAAACATTGTTTCACATGAATATTTATTTAAAGAATTGCCAACATTTATTTTAATGTAACATTGCTTATAAAATACAGACATGAATCTACATACCAGTTAAATATTCAAGTAATTAAAGGTAAGCACCGCCAGGTTTTAAGATATTATTTTTTCACTAATAATTTTACAAAGGTTGTGTTAGTACGACATCTATTACTTATTGATAACCACCGTAGCGTAGCGGTATTTGACTCGCTTTAAATCTCGGATGTTGTAGGTTCGATCCCCACACCGCACAAGAAATCTTTGAGTAGGTACCTACATAGGGACAGACAGACAGCGGGAAGCGACTGTGTTTTATATACTATGTATTGAAATGGAATTTGCCCTTTTTTATTTATACGTCTAACACACAACAAAGGGCATATCTACAAACAATGTTTTCTATCAGCAAATTTGTCGACGAAACGTGATTTCTAGGAATACAGATTGCTAGGTATTAACTTTGCTTTCTCTGTGTCGGTGTATCGTACAAGCGCGTTTCTAATTAAGGTTCCACGCTCAAACGGATATTCACAAAAAAAAAATTGTTTTGTCCGGGGTATTGCATTCACGTTTTCCCACCGCCGCTGCAGCGTATCCGCGGACTGGCGGCGGGATTTGTGGGACTAGCCCTCTCCATAGCGTTGGTATGCTTTACTCATACCACGAGGAACCTACACCACTAAGCCCCCCCGGACATTCCTTCAATCCGTCGTTGCCGGGGGCCGGGTCGACGAAGCAACCCACGGAGGCCCTCCGACGGCACCCGCGGCCAATACGGCGCCGCGGGATCTCCTGAACTAAACATAAATCCGCTAGACAGTAATATAACTATTTCGTAAATTCTAACATTAATTAGGAACGTAATCAACATTTTCATTTCATAACTTTAAATGAGTGCTTTTAATCCTAGCCCTGTGGAATAACTAAGAGTTAGCAGCCATACATCTCAAATGTTAATTACTAATGGTACCTATTTAATATATAATTATAGTATAACAAGTTTAAAGTTAAAATTTATACATTAATACCTGGTGTAGAAGCTTTAGATCCTTCTAAAGAATATGTTTTTTTTTACTGTCGTTATTAACGCAAAAATACTATATATTTGCTTTATCGTAACTTCATAGATCCTGTAAATAAATGTTTTCTTGTTTTGTTATAAAAATACCTTCTTTATTTCTCGTGAAAATATTAATTCCTTAAAAATGACTGCAACGCTGACTCACTGGTTACGGTAGTTGGTTCCTTAACCTAAATATATTTTTATTAAAAAAAAATGTTCTAGGTTCGATTCCTAACCGGGCTAGATAATTGTTCTGAGTCTGGGTGTGCTACATATATTGTATTTAGAGTACAATAAACAACAACTTTTATTTACTTAATGTTATTGTTTACGCCGTTTTTATCATACCAATTGTATAATCGCGCCACCTGAGGACGCATTGTACCTACGAACCTTTAAGTTCGGTGATACTGGCAACACTGATTGCAAGGTGGCAACTCTGTCGTTGCGAATGGCCGAACGCCCGTTGTTCATATATAACCATATAAGCGTGTGGTCGAGCTTACGACTAGCCGCGCTGTGAATAACTGGCTTACTGGTAAGTACATGCTTCCTTCATTTGCGCAATTATCATTGGTGTAAAAACGGCTAATCCTGCATTCCCGCTCCGCATTTCGACACCAGACATCACTATTTACCTACAGTCCGCATCACCATTCATTTCTGGCATATTAAGCCGGATCTGAACCTTCATATATTATATACTTCATCACTATAATTTGTTTGGTCCTATCGAGACGGATTGAACCTTCCTCTTTATATATTACAAATTTAACAACCAGTTATGTTTATATTATTCGATCCATTAAACTTAAAAAAACAGTTTTTTGTTTGAAAATAAGCATTTATTCCACCTATTTGATTATACTCAGAACACGTGTTTCAGTATTATTTTTCGTAGTTTCGGTAAAATAAATTGCTTCTACACTCCGTATATGAACAAGAACGTTGCCCTTAGCATTGAGTTCATGAACTTTATAGCTTCGGACATTGGCTACTTCTTAAATGATACAGATGCGAAGATACTGTTGTAAATTGTGAAACTTTTTTACATAAAATTGCGCATATAACGTCACGTCTTGAATACTTCAAGAGATGTGGTAATATGGATTTAGAATATTATTGAATATGCAACTTCGAAAAGGGCTATTCTCGTTTGACATGCCATATGTATTGTGCCCTTTTTGAAACTGGTCGTTCAATTCCTTACTTATTTCTGTTGTTGGATTATTTAAATAGTATATTATCCTAAAAAAACGCTCACAATATATATTTTTATTTCAATAAATCTGACGAATTATTGTTTTTTTTTAAACTTATTAATTAGGCTAATATTAGTTTAATACTACTAAAGTACCGACAATATGTAAGGGTGAATTCCTACTATATCGTGCCGACAAATTATCGTATCGTTTACAGCGTCGTGGCTTGTGTATTACAATGGAGGTATTTATATAGCACGACACAACTAAGAATCGTATACGACACTTTTCGCAGTAGCAACGGACTGTCAAGAAAGTTATAGACCAGCGATATTATGAGAACAACTCTCTAGTTGTTCTACGTTCGTCTCTCCACTGATTATTTAATCACTACGACATAATGGGAACGTGCGTTCCCATCATGGGAACGCACGTTCCCATTATGTCGTAGTGATCAAAGGTTATGATTATGGTTGGGTTATACGGTGACTTTTTTTTAGCTAGCTTTAGCTTCATAAAAAAGATTGCCAAAAAAAAAAATAACACATGATTGACATATGTGGTCGTATATCCTAAATGTTACCACTACATAGTATAAAACAAAGTTGCTTCCCGCTGTCTGTCCGTCCTTATGTATTGTTACAATGTAATTTTCATCCTTACTTGTGGTTGTGAACCTCACTTAGAATCACAGTGGTAATAGTTTAAAACCCTTGTTGTAATTAATGTTTTTCCAAGTAGATTAGATATTTGGAACTTTGTAGATAAACTTTGAGTTGTCCACGTAGTTTGAACTTGTAGTTTCCATCGACACTCGTAACAGAACCTTTTGACAAACTCCTTCGAGCGATAAAACATCTGTAAAACACTTTTTAACTAGTTTCCAATTTTAGTAAACAAAACCTTTTTGTGTTATTGTCTAACCTAACTTTTTCTGCCAAACGTCACCTTGACAGATACTAATCGCAGGTTGCTGTCAAAGGGCATGTATACATTTGTCAATTATATTGCTTCATCGATTTTTGATGGTGATTCGTAAATACATAATTAATAGGATTAACCTTTTTAGAATAGTCAACATTCATATTTAAATATAAAAATCTAATTAATTTTAAAATCTACTAAAACCGGAAATGCTACTATTTTTTTATTATGGAGTTATTGCAAATTCTTTCTAGAAGTTTCGTTTTAATTTGTCTTTACATTTAGTCTTTGGATTGGGGTTGCGAGGAGTATTGTCTTGATTATCCATTAATTAGTCCTGAATATTTTTCCCCGACATTGGGTTGGAGTATCTTAAATTATAAAGTTTCGTATTAAGAAAGTTGTGTGCAAGTATTTTGGAAATTAGGGGTTGTGGGGAATATTTGTTTAGAATTATTTTGGTAAGGATTCTGGATTCGTTTAGATTGTATTTTACTCTGCATTCAGTCACCTTGTTATTAGTTGGTTAGTTTGTGAACGAGAAATGTCAATGTCACATTTGACGTTTATTTGCATTGTTGTTTTTGGATAAATTAATAAATTCAATGAGGGTGAATTATTTAAATTGGAGCCTTACGTTCATCGATATCCCCGAACTAGGGCAGATTTTAGAAATTGGTCTCACTGGGTGAACCATGTTTCGGTATTGTCGCCCGGGTTGGAATTCTGGCTTGTCATTACTCGATCGTCAGACCGCTAACATCCAGACTTTTCCAGACTGATGTCCTGAAGAATCCAAGGTGAGATTTTAGTTGGAGTGACCTGAGAAGTGTCTGTGGTTCCACCTAATTGTGTTTAGGGAATATATTGTGATCAATCGATAATTCGTTACAGTTTTTACCCGTGCTTTATTGTGCCGGCGTGGATTTGCCGCCGCGAGGGACTCACGCTTTCAGGCCCGGACACAACCGTAAGTTTTGTTTTATTTAATCCCTCGTACAAACTTCGATGACCGTGTCTCATTGTAAACTTTGGTATTTTGGATGAATGACAAAGGATTTTGTTTGTTTTAGTCATCGTCCTTTCCGGCTACCGCGATCGGTCGCACGCGGCCCGTTACCATAATTTGCGGTAAGCGTGTTTATTTTCATTTGTTGAATCCATGTAAACAGTTTATTCTCGCCCCCGTAACCTCTATAGATTCAAACGATTTTTTTGTTTAGAAGAACCTAATAGAATTTATGTTACTCAAACCATGTGGATGGTAGTGTCGAATAAGAGACGGTAGGGTAATAGTTCCACGTGTCTTCTTAAATCTTAAGCCTGCATACTGTCAATTCCAGGACAGGTACCTCGGGAGATTCACCTCGCCGCCGGGACTTAGGATAAACCTGAGGCTCGGACGCGAGGCCCGTCTCCTCGAGGCATCGGGCCTGAACCACCTGCGACAGTCTACCGCAGCACGGCTGGCTGATTCCGCCTCGCTTGACAGCAGGCGTTGACGGTTTTTTCTTTCTTTACATTTATTTATTTTTGTCTTTTAATTCATATAACCTTAATGGAAACTTGGATGGAATTTGATCCAAGTTTGTTTGAAATATTCATCAACTTCAGGATCTCGGAGTGCGACTACAATTTATGTGTTGATCTACATGATTCGACTCTGGATCCGAGACTGTTTTAGTCTCTGGCGCCCACTTTTACTTAATCATTAACCTATCTAATTATTAGTAATTTATTAAAGCTCTGGACGGTTATGGATTTATCCCAACCGCCCACTCCCATAATGTTCTACCTTTAAAATATAAACTGGCTGGCTAGGGGATATGTTGTAAAAAATATTAACTTTATAAAAATTAACTTAAAAATTATTTGTTAAGTTGTAAATTAAATGGTTTAATATATTTATAATCTAGTCGTGCACTTTACTTGTTTTATTTGAATGTTTAATTCTCCCACAGAAGTTTACAGTTGAGACTTTGTCCTCTGTACTGGAGTGGACAAAATCTCGAATGTAACAGTATGCTTAGAGCTTTAAAACTACGCAATAGATTTTGATGCGGTTCTTTTAATAGATAGAGTGATTCAAGAGGATGGTTTAGATGTATGCTACATCAGCATGGCACCCGTGCGAAGCCGGGGCGATTCGCTAGTTATGTATTAAGAAGAACGATCCTTCTTATACCCACGAGTATATAAGTTGTCAACACGAATATACACTACTTAGCTTGACATACCATTTAAGTAAGCCCGTAAGATCTCTTCAACGTAAGCGAATGTCAACTGTTCCTCAACTCAACACACAAACGAAAACTTAAATTCACCGAACCGTGTCAAAATAACATCCCACATACAGTATGCACATCTCAGATGAAATTTACATATAAGTTATTCTGTATGTGCAAGTTAAATAAGAGAATAAATAATATCCATATTAAATCATCTTGGGTTTGCAGAGGGCATGATGAAAACATTTTATGATGACACGACGATGTCACCTCATAAAATATTACGTCGAAGAAATGGTATGTGTATACAAGGGTAAATATGAAGGAATCATGTAAGATATTTTAACAGCTAGATATACCTACAATACTGGATGAAATCGACATTTTCATGTTTTTTTTTTTTTGGTTAGGCATCTCACACAAAATTAACTCAATTGGTAATAATGATAAATCATAGGGAAACTTATTAAGTTAGATATAATGAATGAATCAATAATATAATTTCACGGATGGTTGCCACGATTTTGGGTTTCCCTGGATTTGTCCTAGTTGAGATTTATCCGGGCAGCATTTTATTTGTTAATAGGGATTAAGAGTTAAAAATTCAATTCAGTTTCAGGAAAGTTGAGAGTTAAAATGTTCAAGGTATTTTATTGATAATAAATAATTTAAAACGATTTGGTAGCTGGACGAACCGCAGCGAGAGGAATGTCATGGACGAGTAGGCATTCATCGCTACCGTGTATCATCGTAATGACCACGACCACTCTGTGTACGACTAAGAAGACACTATTTGATAACTCTACTTATGTACATGATGAATTACTTAAAAAGTTATTTATAAACGTTTACTCGTATTAAAAGTAAACATAAAAATTTAAAATTATCATGCTTTTTGTCCGGTTTACCAGACTTTAGATATTAAACTTTAGAGATTAGACTTTAGAGACACTGATTAGGTCATGGCCTAAATTAAAACATATTCTGCCATGAGATACACTGCTATAAACATTGCTGTAACAAGATGTATCATGTCGTCATAATATCGAACATTGATGTAAACATTGCCTCACCCTAAGGCATTTAGAATTTTAAAGCATGTTTGAAAACTCGGCAGAATATATTTGAATTTGTCGTTTTGAGTTGTGAACTGTATATCGTCGGTGATACTCCAAAACCGCGTAAGTGACAGTTGCTAATAAGGTCTAATTTTATCTGTCAATGAATATTTTCTTTGTACGTATTTTAAAGGAAGAAGGTCGATTAGGTACATGTGATTTTCAACCTTATTAGCAACTGACACTTACGCGGTTTTGGAATATCACCGACGATATAACGTGCTGTTTGACTATTAAATGATTGGTTAAATACAACCAACTTGGTTATACATTAAATATAAGTGGATATTTTTTTATGTTACAATTTTTTTCAGGGCAGATATTCATTAGTTAAACATACTGATAATATTGACCGAAACAAGAAATTTAGTTAAGATTTAGATTTTTAATTTGTTCATCCGAGTATGTATGGTTAGATCTTTAAAACTACGCAACGGATTTTGATGCGGTTTTTTTTAATAGATAGAGTGAATCCAAATGATATGTATAATGCATCAGCATTGCACCCGTGGAAAGCCAGGGCTGGTCGGTAGAAGTTTGTAAAAAAACCGACCAAGTGTGAGTCGGACTCGCGCACCGAGGGTTCCGTACAAACCTATTTTAATTATAAGATGTTACTACAAATTTACGGTTTTCGCAATTGTTACTTTATCTGTGCTATTATTAGACGTTGCTTCGTACCAAATTCTGAGTTCACGGGAAGTAAGTTGTAGGTTTTGATTCCCTTACGAGTGTCGAAAATTTGCGGCATAAATGGCTGTATCTTTTAATTGCGTTGGCTTAGAAGTTTGTTTTTTTCACAGCTCCAAGGGACAGTAGACTTGAGTATTTGATAAAACTTTCAGCTTGATTCCTCCACGCGTCCCTGATAAAAAGGGTCTTGACAGACAGACAGACGGACGGACGGACAGCAAAGTAATCCTGGGTTCCGTTTTTTCCTTTCGATGTACGGAACGCTGAAAATGGACCGGCAAATTCCCGTGGTATAATTAGCAACAGTGTAAAGTCCACGTCGCTTCACTTCACCCCAGTCCGCTTTTGTCCGCTTCACGCACCCAAAATAAACATTCTAATAACGTAAAAACCCTTGCTTCATTGGAATTTTTATATCCTCATTTCCTCTACAAACTAAGATTGCCTACATATTTTTCCTTATAAGTAAACGAAGAAGAAAGTCCATTCCACGTATTTTGTTATTGACTAAACTGTTGGTGGTATTCCTAAATACTCTCATCCATTCAAACTTTGGAAATAAGTGATTATACAAGAAGTGACCTTATTGCGCATATAATACGAACGTTTTTCCACTCTCACAATTTTCTATTCTGTTACTACGCATGTGCTGTTTAGGTATGTATCTCCAGGCACGTTTCTAAAGCAATCCTGACCCAAAAGGTCAAAGAATAAATTACATGTTTCCCTTCTTTCTCGTTTCCAAAAGAGGAACAAATTATTTTGAAGTTTCTTTATCTTCTTAAGTTGAAAGTAAAAGAATTCATTAAGGCCAATACTAATGAACACTGGTGTTGGTTTTTCAATTTAATTAGGGAGAAAAGTAATAACGATTCCAATTTGTAAGTAAAATAAGAAAATTAGATCTATTTAAGGAGTACTATTTTGTTCTAAGCTAAAGAAAGTGATTTTGTATTCAATTCGCTTTGAGCATGAAATATATTTACTGTCATGAAATCAGAAATTATTTTAACTTTCAATGCATTACATTTAATATTTTATTTAAGTACGCGCACCTTCTTCTATGTTTTGTGCGCACGAATTGCGATTAGGTATTTTATTTATTAATAACTCATCAATTCTTACACAGTTCATATGAAAATATTTTTTTAAATTGATAATAATAAATTCAGACCACCAGCAGCAATTTAATCTGGATCTTAGGGACTTATAGCCCCTAATGCTTATTCCATTTGGCCTCTTCGATGCCGGGCGAGGTAGTAGGTATGTCAGAACTTATATATGTTCAAATTCATTATCATCATCATCTTCAGCTTGTATAACGTCCACTGCTGAACATGGGCCTGCTCCCGGGGAGGGTATTTGGCATAGTCACCATGCTTGGCAGACATATTGGTGACCGCACTATTATGTTGTACCACAAAGGAAACGCTGCTGCCCGTTCCTTAATATACGATTATTATTGATGATGTTATAACAATCGGGCACGGAGGGTAATCCCACAACCAACCAGACCCGAAAAGAAATCTTAGAATTTACCCAAAGACTGAGAATCGAACCCACGACCTCCGAGATTTAAAGCGTTGTTCATATTCAAATTGGCTTACTTGTATTTCGCGATACTGATTAGTTGGATTATAAAGAACTAAATGGCGCTGCTCACTTAAATTACCCGTAAATACTACAGGCAGTCGCTTGTAGTAACTTTGCCGTAAAGTGTTCAAAAATAAAATTAAAATTTATTCAACCACTCAACTAGAGCTTGCTCCTCTAGACCCCAATTATAATTATAATATTACTAGCTGCGCACCGCGGTTTTACCCGCGTTACTCTGATCCAGTATGTCGGAGCGTAATGTTTTGTAACCTATATGTTAATCCAGCATATAAACTATCCCGGAGCAAAATTTCAGCCAATTCCGTTTAGTAGTTTTGGCGTGAAAGAGTAACAAACATCCATCCATCCATACAAACTTTCGCGTTTATAATATAAGTAGGACTTATTCATACAGGCTCTCTTTACAAATTATAATTAATTCGTATATGCATCCTTTTTTCGCTACTAAACATTCTGGACTTATAAACGTGCGCCAGTAAACATCGCCTAACACGTTCATATAATTAGTTCCTTGATAATTAAACGATACTCCTAATTAACTTCATCGAATGCTACTTAGAAACGGGATCGAACGCCTTAGGGGATGAAACTTTTTGCACAAGAAAACGACTGATAAATACGATTGCAGACGATAAAACCAATAATAAAAAGTAAAGTTCAACGACCTTTGTGTTGATCAAATAGTGATAGTAGCATCTAGATGGCTACTATCACTGTTTAGCACTACTATCGCTAGATTAGAATTTCAAATGAAGAGCTCTAGTAATTAACTTGAATATGAACATTTAACATTATATTTATCGTTTTACGTATAAAATCAATTCCCTCTCGGTTAAGCTCTTGTTTTTTTTTCATTTGTATAATATAAAAAAATAATTATTCCATTTTTTTTTTTAGTTGAGAATAGGAAAACATTGCTGTTTGCAAAATATTGTTTATACGCCAATAAAAAAATTTATACCTACCTATATTTCTTTCCTAAATAAAACTTGTACGAAACAGGTCTGCTGGGAATAGGTAACATATGCTTCCAACCGCAACCAGCATTCCGCTCGGAAAGTGACAGTTGCACGTTGTTCAATGCGCCTTTCGTATGATCCAATGGTTATGTCGAGGATATCAAAAAAATCTTTGGACGGCGAGCAGATGTCAAATTACTTGTTGAAAAGCATACGTAATAGATTTGCTGGTGGACAAAACATAGGAATGAAGATAAGTATGAACGAAAATAATTATTATTACTACAATTATTTCATATCTTTTAGAATATCAAAGCATAATTGAAATTTCTCAAACCCCTGGACTGGATGTAAAAGCAATATTGTGACTTATGATCTTTTATTTTCTAATTATGACCGTGATGAACTATCAATTATGCTGAATTTATTATTGGATATAAGCATACTCATAAAATAAACTTTAAAAAAATTATACCTATCTGATATCCAATCTTTACGGTAGGTTGTACCAGTATTTTATCTCAAAGACGCCATTTAATAGAACGGCGAATAAGTTTCTATTGCGGAGTAATTATCAACTTTCGTCATAAAAGCCAAGTTAAGGAGAATATCAAACTAGTTACTTACCGTTATATCGATAACGAGAAAGTTTTATCTACTGCATTACCTGTAACCAAATTGGAATGAAATATTAATAAGATAGTTGACACAAAATATTTAATTTGTGATCTGTGTTAGATTACCAAATGATTACCCGCAGGTCAATTACGTATCTTGCCAAAGCAACGCGACAGCAAATATTTTTCCTTAATTTAAATTTAGCAATTGGTCACTAGTTGTCAAGTATAGCTTCATTATATGTCTTTAGTAGTTATGACAACGTAAAAAAATGTCGTATTGCTATGACAATGCGATTTTTTTTTAGTTTTTTTTATTAAGATAGTACGTTTGTAAGGAGAGACTTAGAGAAGTTATCTCTAGAACTACTAAAACACTTACTTCTCTGGAACACTCGTTAGTGATATTATATGAAAACAGATTTTTTGTTAATACTATCAAAAATACTTTCTGAATTAAATTGCCATGTCACATATCTGCACCGGTGTTTGGTGGTTACGGTAGTAGCTTCTAAGATCTGTTGTTCCGACTTCAATTCAAATTATAACATTGACATTAACAATTATTTATGTGAACCACATTCTGAGTTGGGTTTGCTTTGTGTCCGTGAATTGAGTGTATGTTAAGTCTCCCGCGACACAGGGAATAATTTAACTAGAACGATAGATTTCATAATAAAAAAAGATAAAAGTTAAATGTCGTATAGCTTCGAAGTTTTAGTTCCATTTACTTTATCTAAAGTTATTTCGGAATGAATAAGCATTCTCATAATAACATATTATCAGGAAACATCAACTGATTGAACTGTGAAGCTAGTCAAACTGTCAAAAACAACTGACAGATTGTTGTACATGAACGTCAGATCACTTTTGCTCGAGACAGCTTCGCGGAAGGGTGCATCACTATTGTATCGCAAATATTACATCATTGTTATCTGTTAAGCCAGAAATTATAGTTGTATCTACTGTAGTTTTAGTTCATTCATCAAACTAATTATTTTTTTAATCAAAAATTGTTTTGTTTGTTGCCAATATTTATTCAAAGTTTTGTGTCCGTTACAAACAGATACCTATACTTATCTCTTCATAACAATATCAGTAGGTTTATTATTGACGTGCCAGATTGCTATATTAAGTTAAGCGAACACTTCGGGTCCTTTTTAAGTATCAGTTTTATAAAAGGTCTGTACCAATTAATGTTTGACATATTTACGAAAATCATTGATACCAATTTGATAAACGTTAATTTTATTAGAAACGGTACTCTCAAATAAATCGTTTAAGAGTTCATTACACGGCGTGGTCACGAATGAAAGCTTGGCTTAAAAGGGTCGCAATATAATCCGCTAAAATGTTTTATTGCGATATAATTCCTTCCGTGATTGCCCTACCTTTTATGATGAGCTTGATATGAGGATTGAAGTGATTTTAAACATTTTTGAAAGATTTTTATTATATTTTCATTTTTTTTGTTTTATTTAATTCAGTAGCTTTTGTAGTAACTAAATAGTGTTCTTTATAAAAAAGAAATTGATTTACATCTACACTACACATCTATTCATATACATTTGCACACCATATGTATAATAACTTGATCTTTATCTATAAATACTAATATATAAAGCTGAACACGGTAAGCCTTCAGTAGCTTAAGCTGTGCTATTAAATAAAGCTAAAAAGCTATATTTAATAAATTATGAAGTCCCGATGGGAACCTGACTAACGCGGGGGAATCCATACATATAAATGAACTATTAGGTAATTAAAAATTGTGTAATCGGTAAATTAATTGATAAGATTAGATAACACATTTTTACAATTTTGTATCAAAACAATTCAAAACTACATAATTATGTACTTTTCTTACAGCCTTTTTGTTAAGGAGCTTGGTTTTAATTGTTTTTTTGTTCAGACGGACATATTATGTAGTTAGCCCCTATGCTTTTGCTACTTGACCGGGCACAAAGGCATAGCGAGCCCCAGCCTAGATAAATAGTTTAGGAACAGGTTCGCGTTGTATTTACGGGCATAAATTACTTAGTTTTCGTTAGCTGGTGTATATGAAAGATTTATGCATTTTGCAGTTGAAAGAACATTGTTCAAAAAGTTGTGCACGAATTACATTCCTAACAGTAAACAGTTTCGTACTAAATTGTAAGAGTAATTCAGTACTTTCATAATAACTAATTATTTCACTTAATTAAGCTTCAGAAGCACAATAAATATGTAATTAAACGTTTCGCTGGTTGTACTGCAGTAAAGAGGACAAAGGAATTTTAATTCATAACTTCAAGTTAATTAATAACACTACAATGAGAGTACATTTAATAACAAGTGGAATCGTTACCGCAAAAGTTTTACCACTGGACTTCGTTGGCTGTTTATTGTTATTTTATTGCATTTATTATACTAGTCTATATCAATAGTATACAAGGTAACGGGCAGCAGTGTCTCCTTGTGTGTTACAACATTATACTGCGGTCACCAACCCGCCGTCCAAGGGTAGTGACTATGGCAAAACCCTCCGTCGGGAGGAGGCCCATGTGCAGCAGTGGATGTTATACGGGCCGATGATGATGATGATTATATTAGTTTTTCCCGTAATTTTCACCTGTCTCAGGAGGCGTGTTTTTGTATCGCCGCTACATATTTAAAGCTGAAGAGTTTATTTCTTTCCTTGAACGCGCTTCTCTCAGGAACAAATGGACCGATTTGAATAAATGTTTCAGTGTTAGATAGCTCATTTATCGAGAAATGCTGTAGGCTATATTTGATTATGAAGGTCCCCGTTACGGTGGTAACCTGCACCGGTTTAACCGCAGCCAAGTAAACCGGTGCAGGTCAAACCACGGGAAATCAAACCACCATCTGCATAAATGGGGTTTAAGGGAGTCACCACTATGCGACTGCGGCGCACCTGACCAGACCCTTTTCTATGTGGTAAATGACTGTCCACTGCGCTGTTTTCCCGGCGGCATGACTGAGCTCGACAAATACACACCCGCTGCAGCACACTGGCTGAAGCATTTGGACATACAAATATAATCCACGCAGGATTTTTGCCATACGCAATAATAATAAAGGTGGTAACGGTTGTTTTGCCCGGTGAAGTAAAGCAAAAGCCTCTTGGCTAACTATATACGTCCGTAAAAAAGGTGGTAATGGTGGCTTGGAGTTACGTTGTATTAGAAGTTGTGGGTCCTCTGGTTCATTCGTACGTAGAGGATTCGATACCGGGATCCCGGAGCCTGGGATCCCGGGATCCCGGTCATATTTTAGTCCCGTATGTAATGTAAATATAATGAACCCCGGGATTTTCGGGATTGATACATTTTTATATAAGTCAATAAAAATGTGCGTAAAACAAAACACACGACGTTTTGACGGCCATCTTGTTTACTCAGCTGACTTCATTTATTTTTGCTAACGACCGGTACCGGATTATGTGTAAACGCTTTTTCCGCCTCTTCCTATTTGTGCAGTGCCACAAATTGAGAAGTATGCTTTCGGATGAGACGTAGGATGCATTGTTATTCCTTAGATTTTCGTGGCTAAAATAAGTAATTTATAAAGTTTCTGGTCTCTTTAATTTAAAATATGAGTACCTATAAACATCGATCTCTTTAGCATATAGTCTTTTTTATAGTATATCTAAACAAGTCTTAAGAAGTAAATAATTTATAAAACTATTTCATAAATTATTTACAGAAGCTAGTTTGTTTATTTTTTCAGAAGAAAGTTTTTTTTTTTTGTTTTTTGAAGATTTAACTAAAGATTTATAATAAAAAGTTGATTTTGATATATTTTACTGTCTTTTTGTAACCACTTTCTATTACCAATACAATCCCGGGACTATCGTGGGATCTCGGGATTAACGGTAGATAATCCCGAAATACCGGGATTAGAAAAAACGTCCGAGATCGAATCCTCTATTCGTACGTGGTGCATGAATGCGTCAGTATTAATACCTAATCATTTTAGATGTTGCAATATATTTGTAGACCTCAGAAGCATAAGGTCGGATATACTATTCTTCAGAACCATTCGTGCCAGTTTACGATACAGGCACAAACGATGTATAATATATGTTTCCGACGTATAATGGCACATCCGACATTATGTTTCTGAGCTCTAGATTTGGTGATGTTTACTGTTGATGCTGCTATATTGACTGCTGTACCAGTATATAGGTACATACATATAATAATGTATCGATCCATTACGACAGGCACCTACTTTAACATAATTTATATATTAATTTATTTAAGTATATATAAGACAATTTCGTCCGGATTTATAAGGAATCGGCAAATTAAAGAAATGTCTTGCTCTGAAAAGACAAAGGTTTTATTTTAAAATAAGTTTACATTTTTCGCTATATACAATCACTCTATAGTTTTTATACAATATCTGAAAAGACAAAGAAACGACATTTAAAGTAATTTAATTAGTTTGTCGATTCCCTACACACGATAATTTTTATTCACAGCTTTTCGTTTTCATTAATCACTCGTCATATTGAAACAAAACTCTTGACATTGACTTTTGCAGTTCCGTAGACAATGAAGGTGTGTTTAGATTAATAAAGAAATGTAATCTCTTTACATATATGTTACGGCTAATAGCCGAAGTGCGGCTACACCTAGGTTTAGCCGGCTACAACTAGGTGCAGCCGACCACATGCGGTTAAACTTAGATGTACCTATCCTACTTATCTTCGGTTAGAACTAGGTTTTAATTAAATAAACAATACCTATGCACGACACAAAAAGATGTTGGGGTGGTTAAAAAAAAATTACCTAAACCTAAACCAATGGAGTTGAACAGGGACTTATTGAGGTTGATCTAAGTTTAACCGCATGTAGCCGGCTAAACCTAGGTGTAGCCGCACTTCGGCTATTAGCCGTAACATATATATTATTATTATATTGTTAGATATTATATTTATTTGTATAGTTTAAATATTATATTGATAAAATTATGTTTGAGTTCTATTATTTACATATATTTTCATTTTGTTTTTAATAAGAACGTAAGAACGCAGATTTTTCAAACAAAACATTGAATTTCATCAAAAAATTTAAACGGACCCGACTGAATACTGAAAATGGCTGCTCGAATTCTTTACTACTTTATCTACAGATGTCAACTCAAAAACTTGGCTCGACTTGGCAAAAACCACGAAAAATAATATAAAAGTTCGTAAACAAAGAAAAGTTTGAACATTTCGAATTCCACACTGAAATTTTCCAGGTGGTCTCCTGCCGTGAGAAATCGTTAAACCAAGTCCGAATTGCAGAGGGCTCCCAAAATAGCCAATTCGGAGACCCGGCCAAATAGATCCGTAAATCCGAAGGGATGGGTACAGCTACAGCATATATGCATATAGCATATATGTGTCATACTGAAACCGATATTTTCAAATTGAATTTTGTGCCAATATTTTGAAAGAAAAGGAAAAACCGGCCAAGTGCATGTCGGACTCGCGCACGAAGGGTTCCGTACCATTTTCAAGAGTCTACCTGTTGCCGTTATTGATATCGAGCAAAAAAGGTAAATAAAATCACATTTGTTGTATGGGAAAATAAAATAAATATTTAAGGGTTATTTTTACCGTTAAATATTTATTTTATTTTATTTTTAGTATTTGTTAATATAGCGGCAATAGAAATACATCATCTGTGAAAAATTCTACTGTCTAGCTATCGCGGTTCTTGAGATACAGCCTGGTGACAGACGGACAGCGAAGTCTGTCTGTCACCAGGCATGGCAAAAACCTTCCCTCGGGAGGAGGCCCATTTTCAGCAGTGGACGTTATACGGGCTGATTATGATAATGAAGTTTGTTATGACATTAAGCACCTGACACTGCGACAGTCCGACTAACAAGGTAAAGCATAGTTATGAAATGCGTGTGTGCGTAAGATGTGTATGTACACTTCAAGGCAGAGCTTCGCCGGTGTCAGTGCGTTACTCACAGCGCTCGATGTTTACTTTTTATTTGTTTTGAGCCTCTTGGATGCTCCTCTGAACGCCAGACAGGAAATAGTTTTATTGATAAAACAATTATACATCTCTTGAGTTGGACTGCAACATAGGTCTTAGCAATTAGACTGACCTCACATTGGGCGCTCGAGATTCCCTTGAAAAATTAATAAAACTATTAATATAAAAGACATGAACGCTTTATTTTCATATTGTCTGTTAAATAAGTCGAAGCGGCCGTAGCCCAATGGCTAGGGCATCGGACTTGTGATATTGAGGTCGCCGGTTCGAGCCCCCACCCATTACCCCACCGCACTACCGACGTGAACACACTCCTAACACAAGCATTTTAGCTTAGGGTTAAAAAGAATACTAGTAGACTGTAAAACTCTGCGGGTAATGTTCAATAAAAAAAAAGCCGAAAGTGCGAACTTTTTACTTTTGGAAATTTAAGTTTAAAAATCATATCAATTTTTTTCCGACTGTACTTGTAAATAACAATAAATGTAGTATTCACTAGACTGTAAAAAAATAGGTAGTTATTTTAAATTTTAGCACCGACTCCGTTTTTGCGGCACAAAATAAAGACTGAATGGTAAAAACAGCATCCGTATGTCAATTATTTGCGATGTAGTTTATATTTTAACGAGGTATTACGTAGTGAATGCAAGGATTGACAAGCTCATTAGTGGCGCTGACATTGCTGACCGGTGTAAATAGTTGGACAGGATATGTGGTACATATCTGATACAATTTATTCAACAGAATCTATATAAATATGCAATTTCGGCTTGTTTATTGTAGAGTGCCCTTTTTAAGGTTCCGTAGCCAAAAAACGGAACCGTCATGGATTTGTCGGTCTGTCTGTCCGTCCCACAGCCACTTTTTTTCCGAAACTATTAGAACTATACAGTTGAAATTTGGTAAGTAGATGTATTCTGTGAACCGCATTAAGATTTTAACACAAAAATAGAAAAAAAAACAATAAATTTTGGGTGTTCCCTATACTTAGAACTGAAACTCGACAATTTTTTTTCATCAAACTTATACATGTGGGGTATCTATGGATAGGTCTTCAAAAATGACATAGAGGTTTCTAATTATATCTTTTTTTCTAAACTGAATAGTTTGCGCGAGATACACTTCCAAAGTGGTAAAATGTGTGTTCCCTGTAACTTATAAAATAAGAGAATGATAACACTAAAAAAATATATGATGTACATTACCATGCAAACTTCCACCAAAAATTAGTTTGAACGAGATCTAAATAGTTCTTTTTAATACGTCATAAATCGTAAACTGCAATTTACCTTTCATTCATTTTTTTTTTAGTACTTTTTATTGGAAATAGGGGTAATATGAACAAAAAACTGTTAATTGAATATATGAATAGCCTTAATTGTTTAAATATAGGAAAAATTGTACTGTTCACATTCCCTTATAGCAATAGCTTGTCACAGGAGGAAAACAATAGACGGTATAAATTAAATTTGAACTTGCACACTATTTGTGCTCATAATAAGGAGAAGTTCCATATTATTGACACTAACAATCTTGTTAGTAAAACTTGTAATTTGACCAAAGATAATTATTATTATCTTCCTAAATATATTAAAGGACAGATAGCGCATTCGCTATCCTATTTTTTTTGCATGTCAGCCAAGAACTTGGCTAAACAAATTGCTTCTATTGAGCAATGTAATATTGACATAAGTAACATCAGTAACATATCTACTGATATTGACATTAATAAAAGTAATTCTGTAATGAATGAATTTTCTGTAAATAAATATTTAAATTAAATAATACGACAATAGAGGACTTCTCTTGCATTATGAAAAATATTACAAGTGTGTCGAATAATCAAATAATTAAAAATAATTTACCATATAATGTACAGAAAAGTATGGAAAAAAATGTAAACCCAACAAACATAAATTTTACAAATAAGGTAACAAAAAAATTTATCAACCTGGTGCATCAAAATATTCAAGGTTTGATGGGAAAAGAGTTAGAATTGGAGTTGTTCTTGAATTGTAGTGATATTGATATTTTATGTTTAACTGAGCACTGGCTAAAGCGCCATCAGTTCATTTTCAGCTTCAATAATCACCAGGTTGCAAGCTCGTTCATCAGGGAAAAGCATATACATGGTGGCTCTTTAATATTAATAAATAATAATTTGAAATTTAAGATAAGAAATGACATTGTGAGCCTCTCTGTTGAGCGAGTAGTCGAGATTTCATGCATTGAGTTGGAGCGATTCATTGTTGTGTGCCTATACAAACCTCCTTGCGCGCCATTTGAGGCATTTTCAGATATAATGGAGGATGCCTTGAATAAATTATCCAATAACCATAAAACTGTTATAATTTGTGGAGACTTTAACATCAATATATTAGAAAAAAACTCAATAAGTTATAATTTTTTAAATTTGTTTAAGTCATATAATTTACATAATATCTTTACTGAACCCACTAGAGTTACAGCTACAAGTGCTACTTGTATTGATAATATCTTTAGCACTATAAAACCCTTCCAGCAATCTATAATTAATAAGATTCGGTCAGATCACTCTGGTCAGTTAGTCTCTTTTCCAAATTCAGTAGCGACACAAAAAAAAAGTATAAATTATATACCATTTTCTGAAAGCCGTTTAGAAAGGTTTAAAACGAATATATTAGAAAAAATAGATTTCTTGCCCCATCACAGCACTGCGGATCACATGTACAACTCTTTATTCAATTTAATTAGTAGTGAGTTTAGATCCATTTTTACGCCCAAAATTCTATCTATAAGTTACCGTGTGTCGTTTAGTGACTGGGCAACTCCTGATATTTATAAAAGTCGGAATAAATTGTATGAACTTTATGAAGAAAAGACTTATAACCATTGTCCGATTTTTCAAGAGTATGTCAAAAAATTCTCAAAATTATTTAAAGAAGCCTGTTCCGATGCTAGGTCTACTTACATAAAAAATAAAATAAAAAATTCAAGTAATATTATCAAAGCCACTTGGAATATGATTAATAGTGAGACTGGTAGAACAAAAGTACGTAGTCGTGACTTTCACTTAAAAATAAACAATGTAGACATTAAAAAAGATATAGAGGTGGCGACTGAGTTTGAATTATATTTTTCTAACATTCCGATTATAGCTACAAAGACTCTGTCGTCTTCTTCGGTATCTGCTGAGCTGCTCCTCAAGCAGAGTGTAGTAGAATGCGGCACAATTTTTGAATTCTCTACAGTCAGCCCCAAAGATATTTTGAACGCCTTTAAATCCATAAATATGAAAAACACTAAGGATCTATGGGGTATATCTGTTAAAACGATATCCTCAATAATTACTGCTATAGCTCCACATCTAGCTATCATATTCAATTGTTGTGTCGCATCTGGTGAGTTTCCTGACTTGATGAAATATAGTAAAATCATACCGTTATTTAAAGCTGGAGATAGTTCAGACCCTTCGAACTATCGACCTGTTTCAGTACTGCCCACTCTTAGTAAAATATTTGAAAAGATAATGCTTAGCCAGTTGCTCAGTCATTTTAATAGACATAATTTACTTCACAGAAAGCAGTTTGGATTTACCAGAGGTTTCTCAACTGTGGATGCAGGAATACATTTACTGAAAAGTATATTCGCGGCTTGGGAGGATTCGCAAGATGCCTTAGGAATATTTTGCGACTTGTCCAAAGCATTCGATTGCGTGCACCATGAGACTCTTGTCAGGAAACTACACCACTATGGCGTTAGAAATAAGGCTCTCGAACTTCTGGCTTCATATCTGGGTAATAGAATTCAGAAGGTCGATATTAATGGCAAACTATCTCCGGGATCACCAGTTGTAATGGGAGTTCCACAGGGATCAATCCTGGGTCCATTTCTGTTTTTAATATACGTAAATGACTTACCTTACTACGTAAGGGATAAACATGAGATTGTATTGTTCGCGGATGACACTTCCTTGACATTCAAAATTAATAGAAAAGTACATGATTATGACGAAGTTAACGATGCACTCTCTAAAGTAGTTCATTGGTTTCATGTTAATAATCTCTGTTAAAATGATAAGAAAACTAAAGTAATCAAGTTTTCAACACCCAATGTTAGACAGGTTTCCACCAATGTAAATATTAATGGAAATGGCTTGGACCCTGTGGAAACCACTGTGTTCTTAGGTATCACCATTGACTCCAAACTGCAATGGGGACCACACATTGAGAAAATGTCAGGAAAATTAAGTTCTGCAGCATATGCTGTAAAAACAATTAGACGGCTCACTGATGTTGATACGGCTAGAATAGTTTATTTCAGTTACTTTCACAGTATTATGTCGTACGGGATTCTTCTTTGGGGTAACTGCGCGGATATAAATAGCATTTTCATATTGCAAAAAAGAGCCGTAAGGGCTATTTACAAACTGGGTCCCCGAGAAAGCTTAAGAGAAAAATTTAAAGAAATAAATATTCTAACCGTTGCATCACAATATATATATATATGAGAATGTGTTATATGTACATAAAAATATTGACTCATTTTGTAAAAAAAGCGACACACATAGTGTAAATACTAGATATAAGCATAATCTTGTGGCTCATGCTAGCCGTCTCCGCAAAATAAGTAACTCTTTTATGGGGCAATGTATACGGTTCTACAACAAACTTCCCAATAGTATAAGAGAATTGTCTATAAATAAGTTTAAAATGACTATTAAAGCCAAATTGTGCAGCAGGGCTTATTATAAACTTTCTGATTATCTTTGTGACAAAAATGCTTGGGATTAAATCGCTCTAATCTCAATGTAAAATAAAGTATATTGTAATTAGGTTAATAAAATATTGTGATATAATATAATTTTTAAAAAAAGAGGGTTCTACTGAGTTTTTTGGCAGTGTTTCTCAGTAGTCGCCACGTCACACACTGCACGGTAGGGAAAAAATATGACGATTCCAAACAAATGTAACCATTTTTACGGAATAAATGAATTTTGAATTTGAATTTGAATTTGAATTCAATCAACTATTTTTAAAACATAGATCAAAGTTACAACGAACTACAAGACCTTTTATATTACGTTACTTGCTGCTACGGAACCCTTCATGAGCGAGTCTGACTCGCACTTGGCCGCTTTTTTTAAATTGGTCATTCTAATATAATTTTACTAATATCAATCTTAAATATTACCATTAAGGAATTTAAAACAAAATATAAAGTATTCTAAATTTATAAATTAAAAAAAAAAAAAAGTCGGACTCGTGCTCGAAGATTTCCGTACCATTATTTATACAACATTATATTATTATAATATATAAAAACAAGCTGATGCCCGCGACTTTGTACGCGTGGTGTTTACTTCGGTTTTTAACCATCCCACGGAAACACATTAATTTTCTCTGATTAAAATTATTTAAAATGTTGACCGTGGATATATGGTACTACTTACCATGCAAAATTTTATTTAAATCGGTGCAACATTTTCGGAGTTTAGCCCGTACAAACAGACACAGAAACAAAAAAAATAAAAACATCTGGATGAGATCTATTTTACTTCTAACATCCCCCTGGTTTTTGCATTTTTTCTCGTCATCATCATTTGATCTCTACAGTTTTATTATATGTTTAGATAAGAAACTATTACAAGCGACTAACTGTTGCCGTTATTATTATCTTATATCGAACAAAAAACTATGCAAGGTCAAAACTCGCTTTGTTTAAAAAAGTACGTGAGCACATCTTAGGGAATCTGGCAGGTTCGAGCGTGGAGGGCCGGATTGCTTATACGTACCCGGCCCCCACCAACGGCGGATCGAAGGAGTGTCCGGGAGGTTTTAGTGGCGTAGGGTTCTCTCCTCGTGGTATGAGTTAGCATACCACGCTATGGAGAGGGCGAGTCCTACATATACCACCGCCAGCGCGCGAATACGCTGCAGCGGCGGTGGGAAAGCGTAAATGCATTTCCCCCCGGACAAGAAAAAAGGATCAAGCGTGGAACGATAGAAACACGCTTGAACGATACCACTATACACAGAAATCACAGTGAATAGAAATCTCTATTCCTAGACATCACACTATCTACCAAAGATAAAGTAAGTAAGTCCACATAGGTAAGTACTTTTGTAGTGCTGAAGTTCAATATAAATAAATACATCTACGATCTAAACATTTGTATAAAACCAGATGCACGTGGCTTACAAACCAAGTAATGAGAATATTTTCTATTCAGAATCACTACCGTACAATTATGAAATCGTTGTAAAACAAAATCATGCTCCACGCTAAATGTTACTTTATGCAGTTGAAATAGAATAAAATTTTCTATGACACATTTTATCATCTGTAGGGCAGATCTAAACTCGTTATATCGCGCATGATCTTATTGTGAAAGTAATAAAGGGCAAGCTCAAGTACCCTTGTACGTAGCAATGGAATATTTTATTAAGATTTTTTCTTTTTCCTTATGATTGTGATGTTTTTATGGACTCGAATGCGTCATTAATTTTTATAGTTCCTATCTTTTTTTTCGTTTTTATTGTTCTGATACAATTTGCAAAGTTGTATGTAATAAATATTTCTAAGTAGAAACGTAGTAAGTAAATATATTTGTTGCAAGGTTTACATTCGTTTTAAACTTCATATTTATGAAAATTTGCATATATTCTTCTAATTTAATATTATTATTTTGACTAAAACATTATCAATTGCATTTATCACAACAAAGTTGTAACATTTTTTTTTAAACAATTGTCACGGATGGGTATCGAACCCAGAACAGTTCTCAGAAGCAACTTTCCCCTCAGAACCACTGGAGAACACTTCTACAATCTACGTAAATACTAACTAACTCTTACCCTTTCATTCAATATCAGTGTTAAAATCATATCAAAAGACAAGAAATGTATCGAAATAAATGCACTTTCTAAAATCGAATATCACTCAATGCTATGCGCTAAGTTGTTGACACTTAAATTGCAACGAACTTGGCGTTTCGTTCCGGCTCGTTGACTCCGATATAGTTGCAAAAAGGAAACGCTTATGATGAGACATCTTTCAGAGACGTACACATTTATAGCAATGAGATGTCGATAGATGGCGCTGAGTATTTCGCTTAGAAACGTTGAAATGGAATTATAATATATGATGTTGTTTGCTTCGACTTTAGGATTTTGTTTCATTATTTTGGTTACTTTACTCGTATCGCATTAGTCAGGTAAATCACATTTCACTATAACTAAACTGACTGCGTTGCTAGTCTAGCAGTAATCATTTTATCGTAACTAGCGAGATTGGGCAGGAAATCGTGTTAAATGTTATGGAGAGAAAAATCTAAGCACCAGTTGTCCACCATCCAGAAGTCAGAAGTTGGTGATGTTTCACCCTTCCCTCGGAGAGCAGGTTAGGCATCTGATATGTCTTTGGTCTTGTTGGTAAAACCATCTCATCGGTTTGTGCAGTAAAAGAATGGGAAGTGGATATTTGCGATCAAACTTGTGTGTACTTACGTCTATTAGTTCGTTTATGTCCACTGTTCAGCATGGGCCTCTTTTTAACACTCTTTAGCTATTCAGAGTCTTTGGGTTATCGCTGGGATATTTCCATTATTACCACGCTTGGCAGGCGGATTGGTGATTGCAGTAAGATGGTGTGGATCCATGAGCTTATATGTGCTTCTGCCCATCCATCAACTGTATTTCTTAGTAAACTTTTACGATTCCCATGGGAAGATATGGGATAGTCTATTCTACTTCTACTGTTTGTGTACTACATTAATGTTCTATGAAATCTGGCTGAAATCGGTTGAAAGCACTTAAACACGTGATTTATTATGCGTCTCAAAAATTATATAATTTATTTCGGATTACCATTAAAATCCTACGGGAATAACGTTATTATTATGCCTTTATTATACATTAAGTATATTCCATAGCCAAAATCTTCGATCGGAATAAATTATTAACATGTTCCAGTGTCACCACATTCGCCAGCACCGCTGAAATCCGGGGTAAACCACATCCGTCCGAGCTGCGGTACTGCCGCATTGCGTAATTATATCTATTAATCAACTATATGCCAATTCTTGTTTGCTCTAATCGATTTCAAATAAAAGGGTTAAACGTTTTCGATTATTGTTTTATTAGTATTCACAGACAATAGAAGTTATTTATTGGAACGAAGTAAAAACGGCTATTTACATGAATAAAGAAACTTTTATACCTTCCCATCATCTATCATACAACTAGAGTCGAAAAGAAGAAGAAGTCTTATTTGGCATAACGACATTTTAATGCCATATGCTAGAAAATTTAGCACTCATCTTCCTTTAAATCATGTCAAAATTAAAATGGAATTAATTGTTCTGATGTCTATGTAAAATACCCTGAATATCTTATATATTTTTGTATAATTATGGTGTTAAAGAAACAAGATGATGAATAACTTATTCGTACTACTTCGTTTATTATTTGTTTTTTTTTTATTCATATAGTTTTAGTGTTTTATAAACTAGTTAAATATATATAATATATAACTAGTTAAATACATAATAAATAGTATTGAAGTTATGTACGTAACTTAATCCCGGGTTGTATCTGAATCTATTACCGTAATTCTGTTTCCCATTTTTAAAAATAACTTTTTTGCCTTTACAATTTAATCTATTTGAACATTCACTATAATTTGTACCTATTTTAAACAGTATCCGATAGTCCGTTACACCTACTCCAATACAAGAAAATGCATTTCACACCAAACTGTTACCTAGTCAAGCTATTTGTTTAAAACCCCCTACTAAAATTATAAATGAGACTATTTTGATATTTGTAACCCATTGGCATAGCGCACAAGTCGCACTACAACACGGATTTGTAAAAAAAAAATACACAGATATAGTTTATAATGCTAGTTAGTGAATAACCTAAAAATAATAATAATAATAATAAAGTACACAACTCTGCAAAAAGCCGCTATCCTAAACACATGCAGAATCGTAAGAAAGTTCATGCAAACTGACGAACAAACACCACACACATAAAATTACACACAACATGCCGCATTTACTTGGTCCTCGACCCGTAAATGTGGTTTAATCCAGCCTAGAGCTGAGTCAAACAAAACCACAGAAAATAATAATAATAATAATAACAACACGGCAGATTTCTATAAAAAAAGGCATCTATCAAGGTGACTCCCTGAGTCCCCTGTGGTTCTGTCTCGCCCTAAATCCACTGTCTCATTTATTACAAAACTGTAGGGCTGGATACTGCCTGAAACACACTCCACAGCAAACAACAATATCACACTTAATATACATGGACGACATCAAACTTTATGCAAAAACAGAAAAAGAAATGAAGAATTTAGTAGAAGTAACATCAGAGTTTAGTAAGGACATTAACATGCAATTTGGCTTAGATAAATGTAGGACACTTCACATTGTAAAAGGCAGGGTACGACCAGGCGATTATGTAGTAAACGACACGGACGTTATAACAGCAATGGAACCGACTGACTTGTATAAATATTTAGGGTACACGCAACTAAAAGGATTAGACCATGTCAGAATTAAAAATACACTCACTACAGAGTATAAGAAGAGACTTCACGCCATTTGTAAAACCCAACTTTCTAGTAAACATCTCATAAAAGCCTTAAACACTTTTGCCATTCCTGTACTAACCTACTCATTCGGAGTTATAAAATGGACCAAAACCGACACTGAACAATTAGAACGAACTACACGCACAACACTCACGAAATACAACAACCTACACCCAAAATCTGCAATAGAAAGACTCACCATCAAAAGACAACATGGAGGGAGAGGCCTTATAGACATACAACACCTTTGTAAAAAACAAGTTAGTCGCCTAAAAACATTCTTTTACACAAAATCCTGCAATAGTAATATTCATAAAGCCATAGTGGCCAACGATCTCAGTTACACACCGCTTAATTTGCACGATCAGACAAATACACAAAACAACGCCAATGATGACAGACAGAAACAAAAAGTTGAAGATTGGAAGAAGAAAGTACTTCACGGTAGACACCCTCACGATCTAGAGAAACCTCACATAAACACAGTAGCTTCAAATAAATGGCTCAAAATAGGCAACTTATTTCCAGAAACTGAGGGATTTATAATAGCTATCCAAGACCAAATCATTAACACAAAAAATTACAGAAAATATATAATTAAAGACCCTACCGTAGCAAATGATAAATGTCGGAAATGTCACATACAACCAGAAACCATCCAGCACATCACAGGCGCATGCACAACACTTACACAGACAGACTACACTCATAGACATAATCAAATAGCAAACGCCATTCACCAAAAACTAGCACTCAAACACGCACTCATTCAAAATACCAATACACCCTATTACAATTATGCACCACAAACTATCTTAGAAAATAACACCCATAAACTTTACTTTGACCGCGCTATACTCACAGACAGGACTATCCATTATAATAGACCAGATATAACCCTACAAGATAAAATTAAGAAAGTTACTTACCTGATAGATATCGCAGTTCCCAACACACATAACATACAGAAGACAATCACTGAAAAAATTAATAAATACACAGAGCTCAAGGATGAAGTCACGAGAATCTGGCGTCAAGAAAAAGTATACGTAGTCCCTATTGTTCTTTCTACCACAGGCGTAATACATTCTCTAATCATCAATTCATCTTCACTAATCATCTTCTCCATAGTTTAAAATTATTAGATCTTAATGAAACCCTCTATATAACCCTACAAAAGGCAGCCATCTTGAACACATGTAGGATCGTCAGGAAGTTCATGCAAATAGACGAACATGAAGTAACCGCACATCACAACACATAAACACACACCACACGCTGCATTTACTTGGCTTTGGCCCGTAAATGTAGCTAATTCCAGCCCAAAAGCTGAGAAAAAAAAACAACACAACCGAAATAATAATAATATTTATTTATATAAAAAACAGATTGTCGTACAGTTTTCACAAAGTGGGTAGTTTTGAATTTTTAGACAATCAAGTGGGTGACGTGCTGCGCTCCTTGCTAGGCTATGACATAGCCTGTATTAAGGAGTAACAGTGCCGAGCCCCTCTAAAAATATAACGCTATAATTGATTATGGCCAGAGTAACATTCCGTCGCAAGTTAAACATCATATAATCGTAATAATATTTTCTCATTATTTACTAAGGTAAATAAGAAATTTGTTATTAAACAAATTTATATTTGAATTACGGCTTTGCATAATCAAAATACAACTCATAATCAGTTATATTCTTAGAAGCCTCAGCCTTATATGTAGCCCCAAAGAACACCTATTATTAAAGTACAACAAATTACAAAGAATATTTAACAAAAACATATCGTATTAATTTCAGATGAACTGTTTCTTGGAAAAGTAATTATTATTATGGCGTCTAAATCCACGGAAAATTTCAAGAGCGCAAATACAGTAGGTACCCTCGATAGCAGTTATGTTTGAGTACCTTTTGGCATCGAAACATCGGGCCGTGGGGAGAGCCAAATTGATTTATAAAAACCTTGCAGCGGCCCTCCTTAGTGCAGCACGTTCCCCGAGTGCTGGTATTTACTTTGCACTGCAGGTAAGCATTTCCATTCAACGGGGCAATGCTGCCAGCATTTTGGGAACCGTGCCAAGTAGAATAGATTTAAAATTGTAGTATTTTATAAGTAAGTTATATTTTAAATTAGCTACTTTAGTTGTATATATGTATTTACTCATTTAAATACTAACAATACTGCATCCATGTAAAATTAATAAAAGTACTTTACAATTCGATTTATTAACATTATGTTTATCAAACATGAATTATAAAACTACCATTATTATAGTGACGTAGTTTGATTAAAAACAGTTAACGAGTAAAGAGAGACAAGGGGAAATATCAACTGTGGACGTTGCAATATGTGTTTGTATCATTATAGACGTGCCCAGAAGGCTGGCAGCATTGCCGTACTGAATATCAATACGAAGCCTTTGTGTTAAAAAGACCATAGATTTAATGACTAGCCTCCTGCATGCCGTTTCACCCGGCTTATTCCCGTTCCCGTAGGAACTTCTTAATTAAATATTTACTATGACCTGTGTTAGATAGCCTTTTTCGATAAATTTGTTATCTAATACTGAAATATTTTTTTCAAATCGGAGCAGTAGTTCCTCAGATTAGCGCGTTCTAACAAAAAAACTCTTCAGCTTTATATATTAGTATAGATATGAACCTCAGACTGATAGACAATTAAAACTTATTTACCATCCGTCGTTTACCCTTGTTCTTTTATTAGTCTATCGACGAATTTCTCGTCGATAGAAGAGCGAGTTTAGTAAAGTCAAAATTATAGTTTATAAGTATACTAAGGGTGGCCATAAATCCTGGCAGCTATTACAGTTAATCAACTTTTATAATTAAAAGTTATATTTGAATCCATTTCAGTCTACAAATACATGACAAAGATGCACTTAGTTTTTGTTTGTCGAATAATAATCCTAATAAATCCGAAAAAATACCTATTTAACATTCTATTGACTTATACGAAACATGATGCAACGTTATGTATGCCATTGGTTGATCGCACACAGGAAACAGTTGATCTCAAGTCTTATTAAGTTGGCCACCCCTGCTCTGTACTGTGGACAGGACTTTTTTATTTGTTATCTGCATTTCATCTTATAGACCACTGCTGCAAGCAACAGACTTTCTTCATCGATTTCCAACGGGAACGATTGCTATCCGCCTGCATCCACTGGCTTACTGCGAACTTTATTAGGTCGACTACGTCGGTCAATCGTGCAGGCAGTCGTACTGATTCTGGCACACATTTTCTCGTATCATATTTACAATTAGATGCCATATCGTTAGTCTATCTTTTTTTATTATGCCTTCTATTATATATGAATAGAGATTGTAATGAAACAGTCAAAGGTTATAAGCACACTGTATTTTATTCCTATTTATTAACAAGAGAACGTTGTGAGTGTTCTATGTTTGAAAAATGGCCAAGGCTCTCTGTATATAGCCAACCAGCCAGTAAAATATATTACACCTAAGTTTTGACCAAGATTTATTTCCAATATCAAACTCAACAGATACTTAAAGGATTTGTAATATTATTTTACGATTTTTATAAAGAGACTTACATTCTTAATCAACCGAAACCACATTCCCCGTCTAACTTCAAGATCCCTATCCCAAACATCTGAAAGTGGTAATTTTCAATTCTATATTTGAAATGTGCCTTAGACCTGAGAGGAATTTGAATGAGCTAGCTATTGTACAAATGGCCAGTGCGATGCCTTCTGTTCTAAATTTGTCTTTTGAACTGACGTAACACAGTTAGTTTGTCTGTCTTACACTAGCGTATAGGTTTGTCTTGCTCACACATTGGCGTTCCAAAATGAAGTTTGGTCGACGAACGCAACAATTGGCAACTAAGTGAAAAACATTGATATTATTTTGAACGCAGCAGTCCTTTAATATAATATATTTTTTGATAATTGATTTATAAAATGTAAGCTAGAAAGTTATAATTTATCTGTATGTGTATTTAGCAAAACTGTTATATCTGTCAAACCAAAATTGTTGTACTTTATGTTAAATTAATGTGTTCTCATATCTGCAGTGAAGGCAAGTATCATGCTGCTCTACAATAGTCTGTAGGAGATAAACTGAACATTCGCAATAATTATAATGTATTAGTAAATGAGATTAGAGATATTTCAATCAAACCAAACAGTACAAGAATCTTATAGTAACCAGAACTCGAAAAACCGTTATACAACGAATTGTATTGAAAAAAATGTAATATGATACTGCCACGTGCGCCGCGTACACACGTCCGCAAACGATGTAGCAGCGGCGTAGCATTGTAGCAGCTAGTTATGTATTGCTGTGACTACAGCGCTACGGCGTAACTAAGCGATAAATAATTTGTTGCACGTGGCGTGCTCTGTGCTAATAATTTGAAAATAGCATTTGACTTTTTTCTCATTTACTTTATTTCTTTCTCTCTCTTTTAGTTTTGAGAAAAGTAGTATACTTAAAGATAATTTCAAAAATGTAAAACAACTCTGGGTAAATTAACTTAAAACTACTCGGTACTAACAGTCATCTCGTATTTAACTAATCAAATATGATACACAGTTTATAACCTATTTGAGAAAATATCAATGTAATATAATATCAAAAGACGACCTTCTATGTCACTTATTTTTTTATAAATTTGAATATGTTGACCCTTGTCATATGTAAATACCTTAACTGACACTTGCTAGACTATACCCAGAGAAACATAATTGAACAGGTTGTCACTACAATCAGATATACAGTTACATACAATAAGTACCGCGTGACATTCGTGGGTTAAAGGTAAGTTTATTTTCCACTTTAATTACACTTTTTTTTATTTATTTTATTTTATATGAATAACATTTAATATAATTGTACGTTAATGAATTAAAAACCAATATATACAACTAAAAGTAGCTAATTAAAAATAAAACTAACTTATAAAATTATTCTAAATCTATTCTACTTTTTATATAGGAAATATTATAACTATTTAGACTAGCCGAGAGAATTTTATGTGATAAATTTTGGGTACTATGGACATAAGACAAAAAAGCGGGAAGAGCAACGTTTGAAATGGCTCTGACGCCCAGACCCCTAATCCCTTATGAAATCCATATGAAGTGAAGCCTGTGACCGTTCTTTAAAACGTATGTTGAAATTGGTTCCAAGCTGGTTATGACGATGTTGTGTGTGTGAAAAATATAGTTTTTCACTTTATTGAATAAAAACTAATTTATATATTAATCATGATGAGCATCTATAAACAGGATCTCCAAAGATGAAATTCAAAACTCTTGTCAAATAAGTTTTCGAAAGTTTTGATAAATGAATTTGATTACTTTATCTAGTGATTTTATCTACCATTTACAATATTTGACATAATTTTGGCTATACAACAAGTATTCCTTATTCCATGTTTTAGAAACTGTATTTGATTTAACAGCGAAGCATCCTGTCATGTTATAATTCATAAAAACACATGCCGTAAGCTATGTGTCGTGTCATGTGATACATATGGGATGCTGTATACGATGTGCATCACATAACACGTACACAATACGAGACACAACATAACAACGTACTACAATGCGACACATTGTTGTTGTAGCAGTTAATCTTAGAAGTAAATTCATACCAATATTATAAAAGTGAATGTAAGCTTGTTTGTGACGCTTTCACGCCAAAAAATCTTAACCGATCATCATGAAACTTTGTACTACGTGTACAAAGTTTCTTGGCGGTAGGTATTAGAAAAAACATACGAAATATTTTATAAAAAAATTAAATGCGAGCGAAGCTGTGAGTAAAAGCTGAAGCTATACTGTAGGTTGTGGACTGTATTGTAGGATTTGAAATTAAATTCTTGGTTGTTTTTTAAAGACGTTCGTTTATTACAGCTCTCCAAATCAGAATAAAATATACAATAAAATCGACCTATATTTATACCTCCGCGAGCCGCCCGCAATCGGTGGTGGTTTGCGTGCGCTCGCGGTTACACGTTAACAAATCATATTTATTTACAATTTATACATTATTACAAGTCCTAACTTGTCCGCATGTGAGTCGTACTTCACACTATACTATAAAAGAGGAATCTTAGTTGTAAGACACGCGCGAGGTGCAAGTTACGGGTTTTGGATTCAAGTTACGAGTTGGGTACAAAATAATTTTACTGGGATTCTAAATGGAGATTAATCATAAGAAAGTCACCAGACACATTTGTGCACTATAATTTGTCCTGCGCAGATGGCTGATCTCCTTACAGTTTACCCTCTGCTACAGCTAAATCAGGATATAAGGAGAACTTTATCTTATTATGTGAGTCAGCTCAGATATATACTACTAGCTAGAGTAAAATTTATGTTTCATGGACGTTTTACCATTTCTGAACTATAAAATATTCCTCCTGGCTACTATTTTATAAGGCCAGTATACCTTTTAACATTTTCCAACAATATTGAGGCGTTGTATTAAAATCCACATACTCGTACATTGTTTATTTTGCCATAAATCAAAGTAACTCCAGTACTAAAACCGCAGCCGTGTAACAGAACATAAATTGTTAGCTATAAAATACGCTCATATCGCTTAAACGAACGAAGATTTTATATCTCAGTACTCGAATGAGTTAAAAGAAGGAGCACACAGAGGCTTTGTTACATAATTATTATACGAGATAGAATAACCAATATTCAAATATTTATTGTCCAAAAAAGATAATTTAATTAGAATCCAGAAGCATAAGGAAATAGGTAGTATTTAAATGTAACAGATTTCAAGCGGCTGTAACCCAATGACGTCGGAATTGTGATCTTGTGGTCGCCGGTTCGATCGCCACTCATTGCACTACCGACATGAACCCACTCGTAACACTAGCATTTTAGCTTAGCATGAGGGGTTAACAAGAATACTAGTAGACCGTAAAATTATGCTAGTAATATTTTTTACAAAAAAATACTAATCTTATAAATTATTAATAGTTAAACAAAATAATTTAAAACTTACTAGAATATATTATATTTAACTTATTTAAGTCTTAACGGAAACACACCTTTACACTATTACAAATATAGGACCACAGCAAGTGAAGATCTTCTTTACCAGAGGCAAGTTATTCCCAGAGGTTTCGGCCACATATTGTCGATCAGAAATAGTATGCATTCGGAATTGCGTGCGAGCTTATTGCGCGATGTAGGACCAGTGCGTTGGGTTAAGTTACAGATAAGATTCTTTCCCTAGTTATAGATGGCGTCACTAGTCTACTTGTAGTTTATGTTTAAATACAAAAGGTGGCGCTACACGTATATATATTATGTTTTCATATGTGAACAAGTGCAAAACGATGCATCGCGTAATATCAAAAGATTACAATTGTTTTATGTAAAGTATCCAACGCGATGAGTTTGTCATTTCCCATGCGACACTACAAAATATGTTTTCGACGCGCGGTTCTTCGTACACGGAATAAAGTTTATATTAGTCGCTCAACATTACTTCTTTTCCGGCTCCACTCTATATACACGTTGTTTTATTGTTATTGCTATATTTAGTGAACTCAATGCTTTAAGGCATCGGTATGTATCTGTTATTGCCTTTTTTGAAAATTAATCCATAGGGTATCTTTCGAGATCCACTTTGTTGAATCATTTCTATACCTTGTAAAAAACGTCAAGTCTTTCATTTCGGATATCGGGAAGTGTCATAAATTTGGTAAAAAAAAGAATAGAAATATTCAAGCTGATAAATGTCTGCCATAACCACAGTTCCGACATCTGTAACTATGGTTATGGCGGACATTTTGGATTTAAGTTTGTTCCGTGAAATGGCCAACTCAATCATGAGATGTCTTGCTTTGAAATTTATTGAGTCTATAATTTTTATTAATAAAAAGTTTTGTCTTGACTGATGGATCAACGCACAGCATAAACTGCTGATGGTAGAGACCTTAGAGGGCGTACTTTATGATGTAGGCATCCAACAAAAATAAAGATTTATTTTACACTGCAGATAAGCATTGCCATTCAACGGGGCAATTCAGCATTCTGAGAACTTTAAGAACTTCAAGGAAATAATTTTACACTATCTTTATGATTTTTGAAAAACCGCCTCCATGAATTTGTAAACTGATGACAAAGTTGCTATCAAGAAATCGCATTCCATGCGGAAGACTCAACAATTATTAAAATATAAAACTACTCAGAGCGAATGAAATGTGATCTCGGTAGAATGTCACTTACCACGTTGCAATGAAAAACGTAGTTTTATTTTTTATACATCATTATATTAGGGTTGTAACTCGATCGTTTCACCCAGTTATGAGCTCAAGCGAAGTATACACAAAAAATGACACATTACTCACGTTACTCGGCACGTGACATTATTTTATGATGAAATGGTATTTATTACACAGTAGGTTAGTAGAACATGCCTTTAGGAACATATTTATGCACATATGTACTAAAACGTAAAGCTGTCCAGGACCTAGGGTTCGATTAAAAACATTATTTCAGTGTTAGATAGCCCATTTATCGAGGAAGATGATGGTGAACAACGGTGATGCTAAGACGAATTCAAGTGCAGCTGTAACAAACGGTTCAAAACAACAGTACCTATTTTGTTTTGTCTTGTAAATAATTGTCACAGCATTGTTGAGAGCATATGTCCAAGTACTTGCCACAATGATTTATTCTTATTCTTCCCGAGGGGCTACGATCCAAGTCTAAATCACTTTATCTGCACGAAAACATCAGTTGAGTGTGTTATTCACCTATGGTATTTTATAAATTCGAAAAACTTTTCCATAACGTATTTTTTTTATTTTTTTTTATTAGGTATTTTTTTAATTAAGTACTTATCCTGAAGCGTGGAACGTTAGATAGAAACGCGCTTGTACAATACCACTATGCACAGAAATCAAAGTTAATAGAAATAAAATTCATTAATATAAAAAGTATAAGGAGTTTCTTCTCCGAAAATAAATTCTGTGAATAAAGATATCTAGGATCAGTGGTTTCTATGAATAAAGAATACGGCGAGAAGTGCTATCTATGAACCGAGAGTTCTGTCCACAGTGATTCCTATGGACTGTTATATCTATATGAACAATGTTTCTGTCAACAATGTTCTCAGCGCAACGTGATGTCTAGGAATAGAGATTTCTATTAACTTTGGTTTCTATGTGTAGTGGTATCGTACAAGCGTGTTTTTGTTTAACGTTCGACGCTCCCAAAAGTGAAGTAATAAGTAAAGCTGAAGAGTTTGTTTGAACGCGCTAATATCAGGAACTACTGGTCCGATATGAAACATTCTTTGCAGTGTTAGAAATCCCATTTATCGAGAAAGGCTGTAATCAATGATTAGTTATGAATTTCCCACGGGAACGGGAGATACGCGGGTGAAACCGCGCAAGAAATCTCAAGTCTTTAAAGATGTTCAATTAGAATTGAGCGTCTCAACACCATGCTCTACCTATTTTCATAGTACCAGGTTGTTGTTCTATGTCGTAAAAGTATTGTGTGTATACAACCAATATGTTTCAGAAGCGCAGCTGCTAATATGAAAAATGTAGTCTTCTATTTCCTATTGCGTAGTTAATTTTCAATTAGGTTAAGATGTTCAATTAGAATTGTGCGTCTCAACACCATGCTCTATCTACTTTCATAGTACCAGATGCTGTTTTATGTCGGAAAAGTTTTGTGTGTATACAACCAATGTGTTTCAGAAGCGCAACTGCTAATATGAAAAATGGTTTTTCTATTTCCTATTGCGTCGTTAACAACTGCAACTACTGAGCTAGAAAAAAATGTTTTGAAGACAAAGAGACGGGATTTAACGAAGAAACTGGAAACATTTAGTAAAGGCTTTGAGTTCCATGTTCCAGAATGTTCGCTTATTTGTAGTGAATGCATATGTTTTAAGAAGTGAAATACAATTTAGATTTATTCTGAATTATTATCAACACAAGAATTTTTCTTTGGGAAATTAATCCTTGTGTCGAGTCATTCAGAGACTCTTCAAACAGTCAGTCCACGGACCATTATACCCAGACTCAAAAAAAGATAATTGTACTAATAAAATTATAATTGTCCCGGAAGAGAATCGAATCCAGTACACCAAGTCTCAAAGCAACTAGCGTAACCGATGGGCAGCTGTTACAGTCATATAAATATAACTAAAAAGTGTATCTACATTAAAATATCAAATAACGGTATTTCAAATAAATGTTCTACAAAAATGATTCATTCGTATCTAGATTCCATTTCTCTTAGTACAGTCGACTAGAAAAACAGTAACCGTTTCGATTTAATGGAGTATTTGAATATAATAAGATTCAGACGGAAGATAAAGGCCTTTTCAAGAGGGTTCCCCATCAGTGTTTGTCCTAATGATGAGTGAACGCAGAGTATTATTTTTTACAATCACAAAATGAAGAAATAAACATTTCGAAGATCGAAAAATGATGAATCCGAAGATCGAATCGAAATTCGATCCAATTTTCATGAAGTTGGATCATTTTTCTGTTAAATTCAAATATTTTACCTTAATTAAATTATGTATAGTCTAGCATAGATATATTTGTTTTGTTAATAAAATATAAACTGAGCAAACTGCGCAAGACGCACCTTTGAGACTTGGATTGGGGGTCAGGGCGGTCGCTGGCAGACGAATTGATTTATTATGACTTTTAGTGTTTGGTCGCTGTGTCTACAATCGCTCAAGAGCAGCAATGTGTTCTCATTGAAGTAGAAGAAAATCAACGGAGAAAGACAAAATATTTTATAATAGCGATGAAGACTAAAAATATACAATTGAGTCATATAGATGCAAAGGTAGCAACATCCCATACAACTTTATGGGATGTTGCTACCTTTGCATCTATATGACTCAATTAGTCCGTCAGTTAGATTCCTAAAAAATATTAAACCCGTATTTTTTTGTTTATCAAATCAATAAAAAATTACAAAGATTAAGCAACAGCTAACTATAAAGTTCAGGAGACGGGGCTTGTAACGTCACTACTAGGTAAAATTGTACCGTAATTTTTTGTTTGAGGAACGAATGTTGTTGATGTAACTGACGGACTAAATTGACTTTTTTATTCTTTATGTCTATTATAAATAACTACAAGTACTTAGTATTTTATGCTCCAATTCATGCTTTCAATTTGGTCCAACAAATAATATAGAGTAACAATAGGTGTTACATACTATTGTGGTACAATCTACTTAATTAGTAAACGAATGAATGGCACTTCAATTTAATTTTATATTGTTCGTTAATGACATTAATTAGTGTTTAATTTTATAAAGCATAATATTAAAATGTATAATAACATTCATATTTTGTTACATTTCAGACGGTTTTATGCCGGTTCACTAAATTTAGTGGACTGGCATAAAAGTTGGTCATTGTTGGTGTTGTTGGTGTTTTAACCAAAACCTTTATCACCATATCATCACATGAGAAAAATTGTGTGTAATTTTTTTTTATCATTTAATTCCACTTTATTTATATCCGAAATAATAGTTATATCAACTAACTAGACTCGCAACATGTTTAAAATTTTAAACAATGGTTTCTGGCCCGGTGTGCAGATCGATCCCACCACCTCTGATACTTAAATCGATACTTAGGTAGTATCCCTAGGCCATTAAGGAGGAAAAAGCGTTGCGGTCGATGGACCTGGATTCTTACGAATGGGAGTTCACCTACACTTCTGGGCCTATGAGAGGTCCTTACCTCTCAGTCTATTCTAAGTCAGAAACAACGATACAATGATTGCCCACCAGTTTATTGAGACACAATTAATAACAATAATTTAATAAAAGTTTAAAATGACGAGTTAGTATACATACATAGAGATATTCGGTTACGTATAATTTTAAATTTGTGTACAAGCTTATTGCAACAAATTAGTCAACATAATAATTTCATTATCGAAAATTTAATGAAGCGAAAACACGTTACGGCGCTTAATTTAGTTATTGGTTCATATAATTATGTGGACGACGTTATGTTTAAATGATGTATGACATTATCTTATAGCAGTATTTATTTGTATTAGTAACATATTCTAGTGGGGATAACTGTGAAATGCATCAATTATAATGTTTATCTGTTATTTAAATAGTTCATGTTTTATATAAAATACTAATTATTATCATCGTCGCTGTTAATTTTTTTTTTCGTTTTCAAAATAATCGTTTTTTTATAAAGAGTAAAAATAATCCAACCTGCAGCTGCTATGACCTGCTTAGGAATATCACTGTGTACTGTTTGAAATAGGAAAGTATCTTGTTCAAACAATGTTCGTTCTCTAGATTTGACTTTATAAATGATATTTTCTATATGTGAAAAAGTAAGACATTTGTCCGATACTTATTATTATCATCAACATCATCAGCTCATATAACATTCACTGCTGAACATAAGCCTCCAGCCAAGGGTGTTTCGACACCACGCTTGGCTGATGAGTTGGCGACGTACTATCATGTAAGTACACAGGTAAATGGCAAAAAAAACCTTTTGATGCCCTCGTAGATCCGAAGTCTGAGTGGCACGCGTAATTAAAAGTAAGTAGACCGACAGTTGCATAGTTGCAAAATCTAAAAGTCCATATTAATCGATCTCCACGCCAAAAGCGACCGCCAAGGCCCAAGTCCCACAGAAAGCGCTTTCTTGTGCAGGTTGCTTAGTTTGTAGTTTTTAAATCGTTTAATATGGATCTGCTCACCTTTAAACCTAGTGAAGTAGCAAAATCTTCGTGGCAAACTACATAATTGTCCGTTCGAAAAAAAAACTAGTTTTCAATTTTCATAGATAAACTATCAATACGGTAGGTAAATACTCCTTTGTGATATAACTTTGCATCTATTTATAAACTCACTTTCACAACATCCCTAAAAATATAATCGGAGCAACAATTTCTTATAGAAACATTTTCTGATATTTCTAAAGTAAAACTAACAAAAGCGGTGTACTGAAATGTACTCTGTGTAACTTCGTACCTACGTCAAACTAAATCAATAGTTCATTCAACAGCTATAAATAAGTCACCCTACCCTATTAATACTATTAATTCCACAGGATAGTTAGTTCTGGGCATATATGGGTTAACCCATATATGCCCAGAACTATTTTTATCTCCGATTTCTTTCAAATTTGGATATGTGGATACATGGAGGGTCCTAATAAAGATATAAAGTGAAAATTTGAGGTGACGAGGGGGGAAGGGTGTTTTTTTTAATGGGTCGAAAACGACCCCTTGGTCAAATGTGTAAGTTTCAATATATGATAAGTAAAAATGCAAATATGTTTTAATTTTTTATTTACTGACAACTTCAAACTTCTCCTGTACTTTCGTTATCAGTTTATTGATAACATGACCTCCCAATCCTGTCTCGGCACGCTCAGAACGCCCTTGATAGGGGTCAGCATAAAGACAGTAACCCAGTCTCATAGCAGCAATCCACATTTTGAAGCCAAATCTTATTGGTTTTCCTTTGATATGCTGCTAGCACCCGTGCCTACCGTAATACGGAACCATAGATTTATCTATGCTTATTTCTTTTTCAATAGGAGCATACTGTAGAAATCTGGTATTCAGCATATCAACTAGAGGACGCATTTTTGCCATCTTGTCATTTTCAGGCAGTTCGGTATTATCGGCAACATGGAAATACCGCATTATCGCATCTCTTCGAATGGATTGCGACGCATACTTTTTATAATGAGAATATTATGGGTATCCTCATTACTTTCCCAGTACATACGACGCCGCGGTAATGGAGCATAACCAGACAAAATCAGGATTGCAATAAAACAGTATATTTCTTTGTCCGACAAAGAAAAATTCATATTTCCTGACTGTACAGCATACATAACTGTTTGTCAAACTATGTGCACGATAACTTTATGGTCAAAAAAGAGTTCAAAGAATTCTGCAGGGTCACTATTTTCCAACAAAGTTGTAACATACCTAGGACCCCTTCCTACTTTCTTTCCTTCCCCTTCTTACTTCCTACCTTGCGGTCCAGTAGTAGAAAGTTCTCTTTTCACCCAAGTGCGATCTCCTCCAGCTTGACGTTGAGTTACTATTCCTCTTCCTCTTCCTCGTGCTCTCCCGCGTGCCCTCCTGGGTGCCCTTCCGCGTGCCCTGCCGCACGATCTTCCTTGGCCCATTTGTTCCAAGGGTAATGGTGGTGTATCATCAGGTTGCTCATCTTCGCTGGACGCAGTTTCCTCAGCAAATGGACGCCTCCAAATTAGACTAGCAGGTGCCAGTAGCTGTCGACGGGATAAATGATGGAAAAATGTATCTTCTTCATCACCAGAATCACCATCAGATACCCTGCCATCGCCAGGAGGGTCAATAAATATATCAGCACCTACTATGTCATCGTCAGAGTCCAAATTTTCCAACTCCTCTACGATATCATTCGTTTTTAGCAATCTTGCAAACCTAGAAACCAAAAATTACATAAAACACAAATCTGCCCAAGGGGTCGTTAGCGACCCACGCATATTTTAACTAATATAAAGGTACGAAAAACATTGTAGGTATTTCATAATACTTTTACTATTAGGAGACAGATAAAGTATCTACTTTTGTAATCAAACCGATATAATGGTGTTTTTGGCACAAACAAAAAAAATACTTACATTATTCTCAGCAGATCGGAACTTTTTTGCCACCAAAAATCAAGTCACAATTTGAACTGTCACTATTTTTTATCAAATTACCCGCATATAATTGATAATTATTTGTTTTGGTAGATAATACTTCCATCATTCGATAAATGTCGCTAGGCACCCCAAATTACCGTATTGACTGTCATAATGGCCTTTTACCCGAAGCCCGTTCCAGAGGCCAAAAACGACCCCCTGGGCATATATGGGTTAACCCATTTCTAAAGTAAAACTAACAAAAGCGGTGTACTGAAATGTACTCTGTGTAACTTCGTACCTACGTCAAACTAAATCAATAGTTCATTCAACAGCTATAAATAAGTCACCCTACCCTATTAATACTATTAATTCCACAGGATAAAATAAGCCTTTCTTTATATAACATCAGTCAGGGAAGCATTAATAATAATCAGGTTATTGTAGTTCAGATAAATAGAATTTCAATGTATATGATAAACAGTTAAAATGGTATTGTTGTGTGATATGGGAAGTCTATAATAGAACGATTAAACCACGCGGGAATTGTCATAAATGCATAAAGCTTTATTACAATAGTATGCAATACCATTAAACTGCCTAAATTTATGAATAAAACCACAATGAAATTAAATAGAAGTGATTATTATGAAAAAATCTATTGGAAGAAGAAATGAATTTGTGTCTTTCACACTAATCAGTATATTTGACCCAGTTATTTTCTTAAGAAGCCAGACATTCACTTATTGAAGGACGGTTGGTGGTCTTCCTCCACAGAATAGGGAGATCTTCTTTGCTGGGCTAGATCATATGCCCGACGGCCGACAGCCATGTGATATGGTTCTAAACTTGTATATGTTCAAATTGGCTTACGAACTTGTATTGCGCGACGCAGGTTAATAAAGGTGCTAAGCGCTAGATGGCGCTCTTAGTCTTATTGTAATTTATACGGCTACTGTAGATGTCGTTACGTACTTACTTAATCCACATAAAGAAAACTAATGAAAATCCACAGAAAGTAAACTCATGGTTAACTATTTTAATAGCTAAAATAAAATAAAAAAAACTAAAATATTGCTTATATTTATTCCATTTTTAAATAGCCAGTTTATTTTTGATGGACAGTTACGTGTCTGAAGCTATATCAGAGTATTCAGAAATCGGCCCTTAAAGTATATAGCAACAATCAATTTAAATTGCAGCTATGACAAGACATAAAGGCAGTTCCCTTCTGTGAGTGAGGCCAGTCACTGTAGCTTTAATAATAATTTCATAATGTTAATTAAAGTTGTCATCTGCATATATTCATTTAGTGTATGTTAATTATCTAATACACAGGTAAACGCTGATGCTTGTTTACTGGTATAAGATTATTATACTGTTAGATTATGATATAGTAACCGAGACCAAAGTTGTATGTTCTTTTCGAAATATGGAGCGAAGTTCCGACCTTTTTTTTCGGACGGACATGCGTACTTAGCCACGAGGCTTTTACTACTTCACCAGGCATAGACATTTCAACCATTTTTCACTATTGACTCGCAAAAATACCTTGCATTTTCGACAAAACTATTTTCTCGGCGCATTAATGCATCCTAACAATAACCATGCATAAAGACGAGATATGTTTCCCGAGGCAGTAAGAGTAGTTCCTCAAACCCAAGCAAATTTGGATATTATTTTATTTTGTTCGATTTTACACAAGTTTCTCTTTTTGAACTTTGAACGACGAAGCGATACTTATACCGCTGGGCCATAGAGGCTGTCTACTCGTAGATCTAAAAACATACAATAAACTTAATTGCCAGTCAGGAATATGATGTCTGTACGTTAATTGTATCTACTTAATATCCACAAAACAACAATAAAACGTTAGAACAAGTAAAAAAGAATAACGAAGTTTCTAACTACCTACTTCATTTTACAACCTCAACGTTACAAATAAAATAACTTATTTTGTATATTTTTTCCGCGAAGCGCTAGAACGTAAAATTGAAAGTGACTTTTTTGTTAGAAAATATTGTTGAACCAACATTGGAATAAAAAAAAAACGCAAACGCCAATAACTACTATGAATCACAAGAGAAACCGAAAAATATTCCCAGTTTCCCTCTAACTTTAATTTGGGATTCGCGTAGCTCAAACATTTTTCACAATAAGAAAAAAAATGCACCAGATCGAACGGTATTGGATTCTCAATGTGTTGGAAAAATAAAGTGCGATTTTATTTGCTAGCAAAAATGAATACTGTGTTTTACGAGAATTCAAACTTAGTATACCGTTTCGTAGTTGTAATTTGAATATAAACCAACTGAGAAGTAAACGTCTGAGGATCGTGACAACAACCATTCTGTCTTTTGTTACTCTTTTGCAGCCATTACGGATCCAGGTACCCGTCAGTAAGCCTCTTAGAATATCATGTGAAGGGTATTCTATCGGACAACACATCGTCCATCCAACGGACTTAACTTTATCTGGCCTATCAATAGAAATTATGAATAAACCCCTTGTATTGGTTTTCAACAAATAATATATTATTATTTATTCGAAGAATATTCTTCTTAAACATAAAGCTTTTATTCTTATAAAATTAAATGTTTCCATTAAGCGTCAGAGAATATTTTCATACATTATTTCAACTGAAAGTTGAAGACTTAACACTAAGTTATCTGATATAAACTTACGATAAGCTAATATCACTGCGCCCTACGCTATAATAAACGCTGCTGAAACATCAATTTCCTTTGGTTACTTACACCGATAAAGTTTTCAAACAATTTGTAATACTTAGTGTATTTTTCCTTTGAAACTTTTCAATGGATTAATATTTTATATAGCCGAGTTACTTAGTATTATCAAAGTCTTAAAAAACACGGTAAACCTATTTTTTTTTAATTAATAAAAATTATGTGCCGCCGTGTTTACTTAGCTTAGATGCTTAGAGCCATAGATGTCGTAAAAGGAAAGAGACAAACAGTTGATGGATGGGCAGTGGTATCTATCAGCTTAAGATTATCTAGCCGCCCCTCAAGTATGGAGATTATAGAAATATCCTACAAGGACTCTGGTCTGTTATAAGGAGGACGTACGTAAACAGCCTGTATAATTTAATCGAAGAGAATATATTAAATGCCTCGTTGAGGTGGAATGTTGTTCAATGTTCAGAATAGATTCCCTTACATCAATCGACAATTCACGAATGTTCAAAATGTATGTACGTGCAAAACTATACAACGACTAAACCGATTTGGCTGTATTTTTTAAATAATAATTGTAGAACCTTTTCTTCAAAATTATATTTAGACGAAAATTTAGACCATTTTGTCATAATCTCTTGAAGAAAAATTTTAAACATCCTCAAATAATGGCGTGTTTTATTTAACGAGTGATGCGAGGCACAAATACCTAGCAACATATACCTAGTAACGTTGCGGCTGAATAACCAAATTTAGGATTTGCGAAAATTTATGTATCGTTTTTAAAGTTTTATCAAAATTTAACGAACCGAATATAAAAGCGAGCATGAGAATAAAAATTGTATAAAATCAGCCGTCCATTTTCAAGGTTTTCACTTTCACTGAATATTATTTCGTTATAAATATAATATTTTTACTACGAAGTATAAATCCGAGTTATTATAAAGAAAACATTTTTTTATTTGATTCCATTTGGAAATTGGATCAAAGCTCAAACTTGAACAACTGTTTGTGTATACTTTGAGACGAAAAAAAGTTACAAAAATGAAAAAAAAAATGGATTTCATCCGGTTCAGTAATTGTTTTTACTAAAACAGAAAATTTTCTTAAAACTGTTTACCGTCCACTGCAGCATGTGGGCCTGCGAATGAGGTATCAAGTGATTGGCGGGTTAGTGACCGCAGTATTATGTACAGTATAAAATCGGGACCAACCACTTTACTTGCTTTTCAACGCAAAATATCCCCGAGCATAGTCCTTCATTTGTTTAGCGACTGACCCAGACCTATCTCTTGTCCGGCGAACCCACGACCTCCGATACTTTCCTTTTTACTCGGACGGACATTATGCCATTATATAGTTTAATACCATATTTGATATTTAAAAGTATATTAATTTAAGCAACATACTTCACGTTTTTAAATCTGCAGTGATAAGCTTAGAAAATAAGAAAAAATATGTATATATTATTGGCGCATTGCATATGAGTAAGGATTAATTAAGTGGTATTATCGGTAAGCAATATTTATCATCTATTGTTATTGCGTCAAGCCACGCGTCACTAGCTATCGGAGATTGTCGTGTATATTGTATATACAAGCTCCAAGATATTTGAACAACATTATGTACGCGTGGCTGACTCAACCAATGATATCCCACAGAAATTCCTACATATAAATCCTTGTTACTATATGTATGTATAGTTCAAATATACGTAGTTAATTCTACTACGAAACGCGCGGTTCCAGTGACAGCAAATAAAAATTAAACAAGGTATAATTATGTCGTGCTAGATAATTCGAGAAGACCTCATTATAATTGGATCAACTATGACGAATCTGGAAAATAAGATAACTTGTTTTTAAACCAGCAAATCTACTGCAACTAGTACCTACAGTTTCTCTAGGTCATCTAGGTATTTAAACCCAACTTAGTTACATCAGTAATATTTAGTTGAGGTACTTGTGACCGTTACGCGGTCATACGCTACTCTTATATACATTTTAAAATTAAATGTGAATAATAACTTTTAATATTTAATAACTCTAGATACAACGATGCCTTGAGCTAGTAGTATTTTAAGTATAATCTGTTTGACCATTGAATTTATGACTAGGTGCGGTTTTGGAACTTCATAATTATTATGACAAAATTGGTCCATTAGCTACGGAGCCTATTCAATGCAAACAAGCAATCAAATATATCGTCTTTATAATAAAAGTAACAAAAACTAACAGTATGATATACTTCTAGATGCCAACTAAACTAAATTAAAAAATAAAGATCCCATTTCATTTGTATCCGGTGGCATCCAATTATCTTGACCATTTAAGTTGTTATCTAAATAAATTGAATCACATTGTTATAATCGCTTAAATATTCCGCAAAAAGCGGTTTCGTTTCCAACCTCATTTATTATTTAACATCCAATATCATGTGGATTGTAACACTGCCAAACTGCAAACTACGATCACCATTAAATATTATATATATATATTTCATATGACCTACCTACTATCCTACTAATATTATTAACGCGAAAGTTTGTAAGTATGGATGGATGGATGTTTGTTACTCTTTCACGCCAAAACTACTAAACGGAATTGGCTGAAATTTGCACCGAGATAGGTTATACGCTGGATTAACATATAAGCTACAAAACATCACGCTCTAACCTAGTGGAGCAGAGTAACGCGGGTAAAACTGCAGGGCGCAGCTACTATGTACATAAATGTATGTGTTATAATAAAAAAGATGAATGTAGCAAAAGCACATTAAAATGTTCCATTAGTGTTAGTGACTATAACAAAATACCTTTTTCGGGAGAAGGCCCATGTTCAGTTGTGGTCATTATACGGGCTAATGATGAAGATAGAAAGTGTCATTCTTCAAGTTTTAAAAATCTACAGACGCACCTATATGGCATAGAGTGTTTGAAACAATGGTGACGAACTACAGTTTTCAAAATATACCTGAAAATATAAATCGACCTTCCCTTATTACAGGTAGAATCGGCGCTACACCTTGGGAATGACTATGTATCAATAAATACAGAATTACGTTCAGAAACACTTATACTATATATAATACAAAAAGTGTGTTTAAAAAGTTGTCACCTTCATTACGGGCACATAATCAAACAAATCCTTCTCACAATGGAAACCCAGTAAAACCGTAATTACCCATACGATTCACTAGGCAATAGATCAAAAACGGTCTCTCCCTAGGGAAAGCTATTTATCGTAAATGTAATATATTGCCAAATACACGCCCACGATATTCTATTCCATGGTATATGATAAATGAAGTTTCAAATTAATTCAGTGGAATATTTTTTTATTTGTATTCGCTAAATCAGTCGAGTCATTCTCAACATAAGTATGTTTTGATAAGAAATTGCTAAACATACGTGACATAGCTCAACGGATTTGCAAGCTGAAGTGGCAATGGGCAAGACACATAGCTCGAAGAACTGACGGCCGATGGAGCAAAAGGGTTTTCGAGTGGAGACCACAAACTGACAAGCCAAGCGTAGGACGACCGCCTGCACGATGGACCGATGACCTCATAAAGGTCGCGGGGAGTCGGTGGATGCAGGCCGCTAGCGATCGTTCCCGCTGGAAATCGATGGGGGAGGCCTATGTTCAGCAGTGGACTATAACAGGCTGATGATGATGAAACATACGTATGTTAGTTAAGTTATTCACAGAGGTCGTGGGTTCAATCTTCACGCCGAACAAGAAATTTATGTGTAAATTCTAAGACTTCTTGCTGGGCCTGGTTAGATCCTCCGCCCCTTGCAAAGCACGTTAAGCCGTTATTCTCAATTGTTATGACAAATATATACCAGAGAACTGGCAGCAGAATTTTTCTTGCGTGTTACAACATAATACTGCGGCCACCAAAAACTCGCGGGAAACCCACCCACAAAGTCACGTAATCACGGTTAGTTCAGCTATCACGTCTAATATTTAAAGTTTATTTTAATATAGACTTTTAGTTAAGACAGGACGTCTTTCGGGTCGACAAGTATACAATAATAACTTACCCAAAAATCCTTTTTACTTAATTGATTTTAAAGTTACTAATCTTATATTGAATATTCCAAAGAAATTATCTCGTTCGTCCATAAAATGCTGGCCCAAAAGCGGATATAACGACCCTCGAAACGAAGGGGACGCTTGAAGGCCTCTCAGGTTATATCGCGTTATAATTGTATTTTTTCGAGAGGGATTTTAATTAAGCATAATGACATTACGTCGGGGTTAATAGTCAAAGAAATTTTAAGTATACTCGAATCAATTTATAGAAAAAAGATTTTGTAGTTCTTTCTTTATCCCTATTTATTCATGTACAGCTTTTATTTATTAAAATCTCAAAAATTCAAAATTTTTAAATAAAAAAACTCCCCCCCCCCTCATGCAGGATGCTCAAAACGCTGGCTACCTTTACCCCGTAAGATAGCCAAGCTTATTCACTGGCCGAGGTAAGAGCCAGCCATTTTTTAGTTAACAAGAATACCAAAGAATATAACTTAAACCCGTAATACAAAATCGATTTTTCTAATATATAGAGTTGAAGTCTGTTTGTTTGCTAGCTTCAACGCGGTGATCTCCGTAACTACTTGTCCGATTTGAAAAAATATTTCAGTGTTAGATAACCCATTTATCTATATTGTATAATGTAGTTCTCGCAGCAACGGCAGCTAAGCGGGTGAAACCGCGCGCGGGCAGCTAGTGTTCTAATACAATTTCAAATTCATACTATTGAACATCATCATCATCATCATCATCAACAGCCCGTCCACGTCCACTGCTGAACATGGGCCTCCTATTAACAGACCTTGGCAAGCCAGAATCGTTGAGGGATATTGCCATAATCACCACGCCTGGCAGACGGATTGGTGATCGCAGTAAGATGTTAACCTTAACGCTTAACGCTAACATGACGCTGCTGCCCATCCATCAGCCATAAGTCCCTTGGTCGCCTTTTACGACACCCATGGGTAGACACGGGTTGGTTTATTCTGAGCCGGAAACCACACGGTTATATTTTACTAAATATATTTTGGACTGATAATATAGTTGGGTGCAGCATATTTATTATATTTAGAATAGTAGTACGTATTTTATAAGTAAGTTTTATTTAAAATTTGCTACTTTAATTGTATTTATGTATTTTTTATATGTAAGTAAAATATAAAATTAGTCTATGTATAATGTAATATATTATAATTTAATATATGGCAATTGAATTTTTAAATGTTGGTGTACTAAATGATGAATTCTAAGATTTCTTTCCGGGTCTGGTTGGTTGAGGGACTACCCTCCATGCCTCGGAAAGCACGTTAAGCCGTTGGTCCCGATTGTTATAACATCATGTATCATAATCGTATATCAAGCAACGGACAGCAGCGTTTCCTTGTGTGGCACAACATAATACTGCGGTCACCAACCCGTCTGCCAAGCGTGTTGACTATGGCAAATAACCATAGTCATAAAACGGGCTGATTGACATTTTACTAGGACTTTGTTTAATACATTCCCTTGCCAACCATTTTAATTGGCAAAACATAGCGAATCATCGATGCTGATTAAACACCTATGTATAGAACCAAAATAAATAATTACTGAATTACTCTTAGTACATTTTTTTTAATGTGACACATTCAAACGAAGTATTAAAGGACAATCTTAATTTTGTTGAATAAATCCGTTTTACCACATTAATTTACGAGTAATATCCGTTAAATTGTAGAAAAAGTTGTAGATATTAATTATGCTCATTAACAATACGAAAACCACGTAATGGAATAAAATTTTCGTTAGAAATTCAATTCTCGATTTAAAAACACTTTTTGTAGACTACACAGAGGTTGTCAGAAAAAGGGTTCGTATCTAAATATTTTATATTCTCTATTTTAATAGAATCCTTGATTCTAGCTATTGTTATCAAAGGACTTTTACAACTTCAGGTTTTATATTCTCTTTTTTTTTGGAATGATTATATTTTTTGTTCGAAGTTTTATCTCTTGTTTTTCTCGATAGTAAATATTTATTTTACCGTACCTACTTTTATTATATTTTTAAATGGCATAGAAACAAAATATTGAATAAATTTATATATTGTTCTATGTGTATCTAAAATGTTTCATTATCATATTTAGAATTCACCGACCACCGCACTGGTAAGATAGTATAACCTGCAATAAAAATATATTTACTAATATATTGTGCGAATCGAAGAGTTTGTTTGTCGTTTGCTTTCAGAATCTACTGGTTCTGGAAACTATTTAATTATGAAGTTCCGACGGGGACGGGAGTTACGCGGATGTAACTGTGCGTGGAAGCCAGTGTTTGGATAATGTCCATAATGCTTGTCCATAATTGATCATGAGACAAATCCTAGTTGGCCATATCGAAACCTATCATCTTACAACTTTTCTAAGGTCACATTTTTAACTGTATTATTCTCAAGTTATTATATGGCGCTGGCGGCCCGCACGCCCAGCTCTCACCGACTCATGAGCCACGCGCCGCCCTCTACCGCTGAGAGGAGGAATTGACAAAGATAACAGAGCAACAACAAACTATAAAGTTCAGAAGAGAGGGGCTTGTGACGTCACTACCAGGTTAAAATTGTATCTTAAATTGGTGTCACATGACATTTCAACGCGCTGTATCTTCGTAATATTTTGTTTGAGGAACGAAAAAAAAATACGTGTCCAATATTTTTTGGTAATCTAGTTGACGAACGAAATATATTTTTTGCCTATTAAATCAAAATATGTAATTTAATTAAGTTTTGTAGCCAGTTTTGGACCCAGACTCGCTAACAGACGTCACCGAGTCTGGGTCCAAAACAACTAAATGCACTTTAATCAAATTTGGTATGAATATGGTGATTATGAAGATATTATCAAACATTTTCAACTAAGAATTCATTGTATACCGGATTTTGTATAGTTCTATAGATATTTTGTATAGAATGAGGATAAATGTCAATTTATTTACAAAGTTATAACTCCTTAACGCATTGTCTGATCTCAATCTTAAATTATTTTTTTCTAGAAATGATAGTGGTCTATAAATTATTTAGTAAATAGGTACCTACAAAATCAATTGTTTTGAAGTTTAAAAGTTCTTTAATCATTAATCTTTATGTTTTACTCGATGATGTTGCATTACTTACGTACTAAATGTTATATATTGAAATCTGGTAAGAATTAATGGAAAATAGTTATTATGGTGGAGGTTAAAAGTAAAAACTTTCAAAGGGATGAAACGATGATAAGGTCCCGAGTAACAGCTAGTGGTTAATATGTTGAATCAATGAAGAATATCGTAAGTTATGGTGATTGGATATTTCTGACTTATTTTTCTTACAAAGTTTTCTAGATTGATTTATTTGTTATTGCTTGCAAAGTTTCAAGCAGTTTTGACAGATTAAGATATCAACTATTGTTTAAGATGTTGAAAAGTTGATGTATTGTTTTCGTACCATGTTCAACCAAAATAGGTAACGAGAAATGTATGTTAAATGCAATATCTAAAAATACATTAAAGAAGCAATGCAATTTTTTTATTTTTATTTGACTAAACATATTGTATAAAGAAATTATAAATATATTAGGTCTTTACCTATGAAATTGCCGTTCTGCAGTACTGGCCATTTCGAATCAAAATTATTTTTGTTTGGCTAAGAATTCTAATTTCAAATTAATTTTATTTTAAAAACATGTTTTTTTTTCCAAAAGTAGTCATTTGTTTATTGATTAGTGTTACATTTTCATCGCATTTCAATCTTTTTCGTCATCATGGATATGTTAAAAATTCGAGTAATTATGAATATGAGTACCGTCGTGGCAGTAACGCGGCACAAGCGGCACGCAACATCAACGACGTTTACGGAGATAACACTACAAACCAACGCACCACCTGTTATTGGTTTGCTCGCTTCCGTTCTGGAAATTTCGACCTGAAAAATGAACCTCGCGGTCGTCCGAAGACTTTGGTCGACCATGACGAATTAAAGGCGATTGTGGAAGCTGATGATACACAATCTACGGCTGAATTAGCAGCAGCTTTCGACGTTAGCGTCAAAACAATATTGGTCCATTTGTGCTTGACAAATGGGTGCCCCACGAACTCAATGATCGCCAGCGCGAAGTACGCGTCGAGACGTGCCTTACACTGCTCAACAGACACACAAATGAAGGAATTTGGAACCGCATTGTTACCTGCGATGAAAAATGGATTCTGTTTGATAACCGCAAGCGCTCAGCGAGTTGGTTGGATCCTGGTTCAGCACCTAAACAATGCCCTAAACGAAAACTTGCCCCTAGAAAAGTGATGATCACTATTTGGTGGTCTAGCGCCGATGTGATTCATCACAGCTTCTTACTAAACGGGGTGAGCATTACTGCAGATGTGTACTGTAAAAAACTGAACACAATGATGGAGAAGCTGGCACATCTCCAACCAGCATTGGTCAATCGCTCGTCTCCGCTGCTCCTGCACGAAAACGCGCGACCTCATACTGCACAGCAGACAGTCACCAAGTTGCAAGAACTGGGGTTGGAAGCTCTCCGTCATCCGTCCTACTCACCAGACCTTGCGCCTACAGACTACTACTGTTTCCAGAATTTGGATAATTTCTAGTACCAGTACAAAATGCCTTTGAAGAATTTGTTGCCTCCCGTCCAGCTGATTTATTTAAGAAGGGCATCAATAAACTGCCACTGCGTTGGCAAAGATGCATGGGTAATACAAATAAAAAATACATGAAAAAAATCCATTTAAATTTTTTCATACACAACGGCAATTTCATAGGTAAAGACCTATTATAACTACTACTACACTATTATTGTAGTTTATCCCTTTTAAAGTTTAATATAGTATTATGGTAAACCATGGAATGATTTTATAGATGCCATCATTTATCCATCTATAGAATCATTCATCCATTCCATCCATCAATCATTCATCTATAGACACATTAATTATATTCTATGTTTTAAAAATATAAACAGAATAGTAATTACAAACAGAATAGTTATTCGGCAGCAGTGACTATTATATTGTGCGTATTATATAGCATCGTATAAAATATCCCGATGTATTTATACAATTAACCATTGACAAACCAACCGCAAGGTAACTAGTAGGTTAGTATATGTATAACAGGTTAATATTGGGTTAACCAGTCAAATTCCAATCGCTGGTGTAGGAATGTAGTAAGAACAGAACACACTGCGGTTGCACGCACACCGCGTTACATGTCAGCTCCAGCAATCTATCCTCGAATAGCGGGAGCAGCAATAGACAACATTTCGAAATTCGTAGCACCCTTAAACAAAAATACCGTTTCTTTAGTATCGAATTCTGATCCCAAAACGATTTTTTTTTGCCGGCTATTTGTTAAGAACAAAAATAAAAATTATTACGGACTGAAATATTACCTTTGCCTATTAAAAATAAAAAAAAACTATTAGAACATTCTTAAATCGGAAACTCTAATCACAAGCGTTTAACATTAGCTAATGTTTTTTTTTATTTCATTTAATATTCAACTCTGACCAAAAATTTGGCAAACAACCATAACAATGACGTCATCCGGCGCTTACATCTATTTAGAATGAGCCTAACTATTTCTTTTTGTATGATAAAAGTACATGTTTTAAAATTAAATATTGTCAATCATATTCATATTATTGATGATATAAATATTATTAATTCGTGAGCTGTTGTTAGTACATAATTTGATTTGAAGTAAGTAAAGTTCTATGAAAATATTATAAATGGTACCGCACAGTTTCAACCCAGTATATCCTGTTTCCGTGAGTCTAGACTTAAAATATAGCCTATGACACTTTAAAATAATGTGACTTTCTATCGGTAAATAAATTTACAAAATCGGTTCAGTAGATCCAGAGATGAATCCCTACAACCTCACAAACAATTTTCAAACTTAACCTCTTTATAATATTTGTATAGGTTTCGGCGAACAAGCATTTTAGTCCAGGGTCGATAATTTTTAAAACCAAAAAAAATCATAATAGGATGAAACCCATTAGAAAAGGAGGGAAATATGATAAAAATGAAAGGAAAAATAATTTACGGGCGATCTGAGGTTGGGAAGGGGATGGGGGTGAGTTTTTAAGGGTAAAAAACGGTTTTTCTCGATTTCCGGCAAAACTAAAAGTCCTATCGAAAAAAGTCAAATGGAAAAGTTGTAGATAATAAAAAGATCTAAAACTTTTGTATTTACACTTTTTTCACATAACCTCAAAATTTATGTGAAAAATTCAAAAAACCAAGTTTTTGGTTTTTTATTTTTATCTTTTACAACAATGTTTTTTTTTTAACGAAATTTTATGATAACTTACCTTTTTATGTCCCAAATACGCTGTAATTTATTTAATTAAAAATATTTATTTTTTCACCTTATTTTGAATTAATATCGAAAAAACACCCTAATTTTCAATGGAAAATTCACCCGTCAAAATATCAGCTTTTTTCAAAAAGTTGGTGTGGTTTCTGTTCGTTGGAATCTCTACTTTCCGATGGTAAAAAAAAAAATATATGTTACTATGGTAAATCTTCTCAGAAAATGCAAAAATTCAAAAAAAACTTGAATTCGAAATTTTTTTTTTAATTATTATAAATAATTTCATCTAAAAAATGTGATTGCTGCAATTTGTTTCAATTAAAAAGTTGATTTATTTAATTCTTATTACATTTATGTCATAGAAAATCTCATTATAGATAAATATAAATGTAAATCGTACTATTAAATGTAGATGCTTTATTCTCATTACGTTATTCATTACAATATTTTTAAACACATTAAACACATTATAGATTTTGAAATATATTTTTTTTCATGGGATTAACTAAATTTGTTTGTGCAAAATTACGGAGATAATTATTTTTTTATCTTGTACTAAAATATCATTTAATTTCAATCTTTAGGTTATGTTAAGTTAAGCATACTATTTTTTAAAGAAAATATTACGATTTTTATGGTTGAGTTGATTGATACAGATAAAAATAGAGATAGTATTTACCTTCCTATGCAGATTCGAAAAGTTTTATTGTTTTTTTAAGTAAACTTGTCACAATTATCTTCAAGAAACTCAGCGTCCACGTGTATTTTTATAAACGATGTTGTATACTGTACTGTATTTCGAATACTGGTTAGGCTAGCGGTTGTAACAGCTGCTACGACATATATAGTATATAATAGTAGGTATGTATGTAGTAAGACCCAGACCCACCTAGCCCCTTCCCCACTTCTCCACGAAATACCTTTTGATGGGCTACAATTTTTCGTAGGTCACTCAGGTATATCTACTCAGGTATATATATAATTTATCTCAAAATAGTTATAAATAAGCATCTACGCATATAATTTAAAGAAAATTAGACAACTTTCTCCAAATATTGTAGATGTCTTATTAAATATTAATTTAATTAACTTATTTGTTTGTTAATTATAGTAGTATATTTTTATTTGCAATTTTTTTGTTATCAACGTCACATGTAATCTAACGTTTTTCGAGTAATTAAAGTCTAAATTTTAATAAATAGCTCAAAATTATTTATAATAATTAAAAATTTTTTTTCAAATTCAAGTTTTTTTTTAATTTTTGCGTTTTCTGAGAAGATTTACCATAGTAACATATATTTTTTTTTTCACCATCGGAAAGTAGAGATTTCAACGAACAGAAACCACACCAACTTTTTGAAAAAAACTGATATTTTGACGGGTGAATTTTCGATTGAAAATTAGGGTGTTTTTTCGATATTAATTCAAAATAAGGTGAAAAAATAAATATTTTTAATTAAATAAATTACAGCGTATTTGGGACATAAAAAGGTAAGTTTTCACAAAATTTCGTTAAAAAAAAAGCATTGTTGTAAAAGATAAAAATAAAAAACCAAAAACTTGGTTTTTTGAATTTTTCACATAAATTTTGAGGTTATGTGAAAAAAGTGTAAATACAAAAGTTTTAGATCTTTTTATTATCTACAACTTTTCCATTTGACTTTTTTCGATAGGACTTTTAGTTTTGCCGGAAATCGAGAAAAACCGTTTTTTACCCTTAAAAACTCACCCCCATCCCCTTCCCAACCTCAGATCGCCCGTAAATTATTTTTCCTTTCATTTTTATCATATTTCCCTCCTTTTCTAATGGGTTTCATTCTATTATAATTTTTTTTCACTTTTCATTATTTTTAAAGGCTTCTACCCTGGTCTATTTACCATAGAAACAATATCGTTTAATTCTTGACTTGTGCCGTATGCTACGAATGCTACGTGCGGCGCGTAGTTAAATAACGTTACATGCTACGCGCTACACGTAGCTGCTATACTACACATTGCATAGTAATGTGTAGAACACAAGAGGCGTGATGACTAAAAAAATATAATTAGTTAGATTACTAAAAAATATTGGACACGTATTTTTTTATTTATCAAATCAATAAATAATTACTAAGATACAGAGCAACAACAAACTATAAAGTTCAGGAGAGGGGCTTATGACGTAACTACTAGGTAAAATGGTACCTTCATCATTTTATGTTTGAAGAACGAAAATAAAAATCCGTGTTTAATATTTTTTGATAATTTAACTGACGGACTAATATTGTTGTGTGATTTGTACTAAACTCACTTGTTAATGTTAATTTCATTTGTTCTCGTCCCATTTGTAGCCTTAAATTAAAATCTAGCATTTATTTATTTTCTAGAAAATCCATCTAATTATGACTTTTTTCATTAATTAATTTAGAAGTTTTAGATAGATCCCACATCGAGCCACATTGACCCCGAGCGTGTGGCACATGCGGACGAGATGTTTCGGGGTTATCCTATGTTTATTTATTACAAACAAAAATAAATATATTTACCTTTAAAAATAAATAAAGAAACAAAGGAAAATAATTTATGAAATACATTCAATTCAAAAAAACTAAAATAAACATGTACTACAAATTACACTAACGAAATTGTTATAAATAAAGGCATCTAACAGTATTCAATGCTTTTAAAGGCTGGTTTTAGGGAGATTTTGTTTTAAAATTTATCACCATCATCATCATCAGCCCGTATAACGTCCACTGCTGAACATGAGCCTCCTCCCAAGGGAGGGTTTTGCCATAGTCATCACGCTTGGCAGGCAGGTTGGCGACCGCAGTATAACGGTGAAACACACAAGGAAACGCTGCTGCCCGTTCCCTGGTATACGATTGTTTTAGATGATATTATAACAATCGGGACCAACGGCTTAACATGCTTTCTGAGGCACGGAGGGTAGTCCTTCAACCATCCGGACCCGGAAATAAAACTTAGAATTTACACAAAGATTTCTTGTCCGGCGTAGGGATTGAACCCACAACTTTAGAGATTTAAAACGAGCCTAATACCGCTGCGCTACGATGGTTATCGACAAAATTCATAGTGATTAATGTTTATGTATATAAAATGAAAAATTCCCATTAACATTGAAAATAACTTACAAAATATTATCTTTATTCTACAGCTGTTTATTATTTTAGCAGAAGTGTACATACAATGTATAAACTGAAATGAAAAAAATAAACTTCGCACAGTACAACGTAAGTTACTCCATCGAAAACGTTGTTCTATAAATAAATATACCGTTTTCCTCACACAAATTGCTACAAAATTTCCACTTGAACAAAATAATACATATAAATATTCTAATCTTTTGTCTCGAGTTTCACAAAGTATCATACATTTTGCATTTCAAGGTGACGACTTGATACAATGTCAGCATTTCTTATACAAGATGGATAACAATGTTCTGTATACGTTTAAATATTTTATATTGTACTTCTGAAACCTTTGATGAGTCATTGAATATTAAGTTTTATTTTCCTTAGAAAATAATACGTTTACATATTTTGACAAATAATGATATTGTTTTATAGTAGTAATATTTTTTGAACATGTATTTTTCTCGAACTGTAATTTTAGTTTACAAATCGAGAAAATAATAAATTAAATGAGCTGAATACCTGATGGATGGGCAGCTGCATCTATTACTTATCATTTTACTGCGATCGCCAATCCTCAATGACTTTGGATTGTGATATTAAACGATGACACCGCGCGTTTTTCACATTTTTTAAATGTTTTGAATACTATGGAAAAGTTTACCTTAGGTTTATTTTTATATTATAAGGTAAACTTTTCCATAAATTGGTCAAAACATTTAAAAAATAAAACTATCATATGATCAAAATAAATTCGTTTTTGTTCACTCCTCGTTAATTTTAATATTATTCCACTTAATAATTCACAAAGTGCGGCGCTGATGAGTGTCATTCAAGCTTTGTGTAAACATTGCATCGAGTGATATATCAACATTATTTCATATAATTTACTACGAAAGCCACTTTCAAATAATTAATATTTACCAGTGGTTTGGTCAAAATGTGATGTTCCAGTTTTCCTTTTGTGTAATTAAGTGCGTTTGTCTCTTTTTCAATATGGCATAATTCAGTAATGTATGATTCCTTCATAGTATGATGAAGGATTATTATTTTACTGTAATAATAAGTTACTTATTCTAACACCATGAATATAATGATAGGCTAACCTGCTCTCACTATTAATATCCAAATATTAAATCTCTTAAGGGGCAACCTTCGCACATCAGGATCCAACGGAGGATTCGCGCATTCAACGGAGGATTTGACGGAATATGCAATTTTTGTCAGTTATATTATTTACGAGGTGCGCCCTGCGGTTTTTCCTATATGTTAATTGAGCTTATTAACTATCCCCGTGCGTTTTTGAGCCTATATATTAATCGAGCTTATTAACTGTCCCCGCGCAAAGTTTCAGCCAAATCCATTCAGTAATTTTTACGTGAAAGAGTAACAAACATCTATCCATCCATCTATACTCACAAACTTTGGCGTTTATAATATTAGTAAGGATTATGTGAATGTAAAATGCAATAACGGATCTACGTTCATTATTTTCTAAAAGTTTATTGCAGTAGAACACCAAAAAAATTCAATGCTAACTCACTCTAACTATGATAATATATTTTAAAAAGTAGTAAATGAATAAAAATCATTTTTATTTACGTAAACCAATTACAGGCACTTGTAAATCGTCAAACATTATTTAAAAGTTAATTATTATTTATCTTAAATTACATTTGTTATTTATAAACCTATTATAATTATTTATAATGAAATTAATTATTATAATTAAAGTATATTGTCGCTAGAGACGCAAAATGCTTGTTCTGTCTATGTTATGCCAAAAGAATTGTCATTATTTGGGTGGACCATGAGCATAATATAATGACCGACGCGCTTTAATGCTACCACCGGATACAATGCGCCCCAACTGAGAATGTCCAGCGAAACAAACTCAGTGGGTTACTCTACCACCGTTTTCAAAACGGGCCACATAAGGCGGTCCGGCGAAACATATTCAAATGGACAATTACGCGGGGTTTAGGTCCAGTTATTTTAATTTATATTTTAGTAGGCATACACATTTATTGCCCAAACGGTTAGTTGTCTTTTTTTATTAGCATTAACATTAGCTGGGTTATTTCACAATGTTATTGATATCGAGTGATCGTAATATGTACCAGACATAAATTAATACTTCGTATTCGATACTTTTAGCCGATTACAGTTCGATCCAACAGTAAAACCGAACTGAGAATCGAAACTAAGACTTCAGATAAAATATCTATCTACGTGTAGTTATAACGTTATACGTTATCGATAGAATCCTCAATATCACTACATAGCATAAAACAAAGTCGCTTTCCGCTATCAGTCTTTCAATCTATACCTACTTAGATCTTTAAAACTTCGAGAGTGATTCAAGAGGAAGGTGTTGTATAATACATAGGTATTGCACCCGCGTGAAGCCGGGACGGTTCGCTAGTTGAATGCTATACCCAATCTCATCATCATCATCATCAGCCCGTATAACGTCCACTGCTGAACATGGGCCTCGTGAGGGAGGGTATTTGCCATAATCACCGCGCTTGGCAGGCGGGTGTTGTACCACACAAGGAAACGCTGCTGCCCGTTCCTTGATATACGATTGTTATAGATGATGTTATAACAATCGGGACCAACGGCTTAACGTGCTTTCCGAGGCACGGAGGGTAGTCCCTCAACCAACCAGACCCGGAAAGAAATCTTAGAAATTACACAAAGATTTCATGTCCGGTATGGGGATCGAACCCACGACCTCCGAGATTCAAGGCGAGCCAAATACCGCTACGCTACGGAGGTACCCAATCTAATCTACATTAAACTTTATTTCACTATTGAACATGCCTTACATTAAGGTATCCTAACACTCATGCTGATTGACGGGTTAGTCTATTTAATATATTTTTATCATACTTTTAATGAAGTTCTCTGTAGTTTTAAAATAAAATAATCGAAAACTTGACTATTAAAAATTGTTTGTGTCACAAATGTCACAATATAGCATAGTTGGGCTTGTCAGTAGCTATAAAAAAATAACGATATTTAGCTGGAGGTTACATCTACCATCTACCATACCAACTCTTACTCAAGATCTCTATTCATTCGTTACTTCGACGCCGACTTAATGTTTTAGTATTCATTTAATGAAAATTTCAAAATACGGAACAGCGTTACATCACGCACAATTTGTGAAGATTAACTGTGTGAAGTAGGCTTCATTGAGAGTCTGTTACATCAACGTTAAGTTTCACAAATTCATTTCAGGATTTCATTCACCCATTCCTTTGTATTAAATGTAATGAATCCTAAAACGTGTATATGGATGTGTAAAATATGAGTAAGTACATAATTGTTCTCAGTTTTGAAAGTTAACTGAAACGACTACGTTCGTGGCCTAGCGTTTAAAGTCTCGTAATTTGCAGGTTCAAATTCCGCCTGCCAAAAAAATTTGATGTTTTTTATTAAGATGGATAGATAGCTTATAACTCTTTATAGTACACTTATCTAACAAATTACAAAGAAAACAAGGAAAAAGAGGAAACAACAAAGTACAGGTACAATTGGCGACCTTATCAGAAAATGTGATCTCTAGGAATTCCTGACAAGCCAGACAGTATTGTACAAGGCAATTTCGAGTGGCACGTTTATTTTTTTTTAATTTTAAAGTCTATGGAATACTTAATTTTAAAATTTAGGGTATTAAATTTCCTACTGTAGGTCTAAATTTAAATAATCTCAATTTAATTTTTTTTCTTTTTTAATTTTATGATCAGACGAATCTTTACTGCCGAAGAATTTGTGTGTTTGCTTGCTGAAACGCGCTAATCTCAGGAACTACTGGTCCGATTAGAAAAAAATATTTCAGTGTTAGATAGCCCATTTATCTAGGAAAACTATATTTATGAAGCTCCCACTCATAAATGGAACGGAAAGCTTTCTACAAAAGCAACTATGAATAACATGAAATAAACTATGAAATACCAAAATACACTTTATATTCTTGAGCTTGTTACCCGCATTGCGGAGGATTTATGTAATGTTATAGAGAACATTAACTTTAAGGTCGATGATTTAAGATAATGAGCGTAATAAAAAGTATTTTACGAGTAAAACGTTTTGCACACAGACAAGGTCATATCACTCACTATATAGCGATGCGATATTACATCGGGGGCAATCCTTTTAATCGACAAACTCCGTGGCATAACGGCATAAGTCTTGTTTGGAGTCTCTTAAGATCTTTGTGTAAATTCTAAGATTTCTTTTGCGGGTCTGGTTGGTTTAGAGACAATTCTCCGTGCCCGGAAAGCACGTTAAGCCGTTGGACCAGATTATTATAACATCATCTATAACAAGCGTATACCAGGTAACGGGCAGCAGTATTTCCCTGTGTATTACATCATAATACTGCGGTCACCAAGCGTGGTGACTATGGCAAAAACCCTGTCGAGGGAGCAAGGGAGGAGGTCCATGTTCAGCAGTGGGCGTTATACGGGCTGATGATGATGATGAATCTTTATAAGTCCCTTTGAGACGGCGACCACGAACTCTGCGCTGGACATATTCCATATTCTTCATGCTCGGTTTATTCAAAATAATAATGCATAGACGCCGTCGTGCCGCGGCACGACCGCCCTGCAGAATACAATCTTCGTAACATCGAATAATTTTCGTGTATTCAATTTACACGTCAGAACTCTTTATGTAAAATCAAATATTTATTTTTGGATCTAAGAGGTTGTCGGACAATGACCATGCTTTGGACTGTACGTTCCATTCATTCTTATATCACCATGTATTAAACTACAATGACAAAAACGGACAGCAACGTTTTTTTTGTGTATTAAAATTTGACAAAGGTCTCCAACCCAGCTGCCAAGCGTGGCGATGATGATAGATCCCTTTATGTCATCTGCCTGTATTCAGATGTTCACATTCGGTGCGAAGCTTTTCAGGTAAATTTAAAAGATTAGTATACCTAGTGTAGGAATCGTATATTACGGCTCCAAACGTTGTTAAGAAGCAATGGAAATGAAGCAGCTTGAGTATTTACAAAATATAGTTACATTAAATATTTACCACATATGAGTTTAATAAAATTGTAAAGTTAATAATCATTGAAAGGAAAATAAATTTGCACTGAATTGAAAGCAAAAGAAAATTATCAATGACATGCAAATCATTTTATTAGCTGTCATTGTTTTTGGTGTGGCAAAAGAGGTTTCCACACTAGTAGGTATGTACTACACTACCCCTTTTTTTTTTTTTTTTTTTTTTTGTTGTCCGGGGGTAATGCATTGACGCATTCCCACCACCGTTGCAGCGTATTTGCGCGCTGGCGGTGGGATATGTGGGACTCGCCCTCTCCATAGCGTGGTATGCTAAAGTCATACCACGAGGAGAGGACCCTACACCACTAAAACCTCCCGGACACTCCTTCGATCCGCCGTTGGCGGGGGTCGGGTACGCATGAGCAATCCGGCCCCCCGACGGCACCCGCGGCCAATATGGTACCGCGGGATCTCCAGGGCCACACTTACAGTGGCCCATTTGCCCAATTATAGGGACGCCCGGAGTGTAGAGGCGTCCCTACTCCTCATGGGTCAGCCTCGAAGGGAGCGGGGCCCATGTTCCCCACTCCCCAAGGCCGAGCCTAGGGCGGTAGGCGGCGGGTTTCGGCCCGCCGCCGACGGCCAACACGCCGTCTGCGAAGCGGGTGGGCAGAGGGATCTACTTCCCTCTCCCGCTCCGCGGCCTCCTTCTGTGACATAACTTGTCTACAGAAGGAGGCAACCGCCTCCCACGACCTCTCGCTTTGAACCATCTTCGAAATGATGGTCGGCAGCGAGAGGTCGTCTCCCACCACGCCAACGAGCTCCTCCCGCTCGTTGGCCCACGCCGGACACTCCACCACCGTGTGCTGCGCCGTATCGTCGGCACAGTCACAGTGGTGACAGCGAGTGTCCGGCTCTCTATGCGCCACGTTGCACAGGTAGTGGCCGAAGCAGCCATGGCCTGTTACTACCTGTGCAACGTGGTAGGTGACGTCGCCGTGACGGCGACCGGCCCACTTTTTTAAATGGGGCCGAATCGCCTCCACCGTACGCAATCCGCTCCGCGGCGCGGCCTCTAGCCGCTCCTGCCATTTCCGGAGGGTTTGGCGACGGATCTCAGTCCGCCACCGTGCAACACCCTCCGGGAAGGGGTCGCGGCCAGAACGCGCCCCCTCACACCTCCGCCGGTACGCGGCGGCCAAAACCTCCGCCTCCAGGTCCCACGGAGGGGACCCCGCAAGGAGGCATGCCGCGTCAAACGCGACCGTGCGGTAGGCGCGGGACGCCCTGATGGCCATCACCCGCTGCGGACGTCGCAGCAGGGCTATGTTTCGCATGTACTACACTACCCCTACCCTACCCCTACCCTACACTACCCCTACCCTACACTACCTCTACCCTACACTACCCGTACCCTAAAAAATCTTGGCAAAAAAAATCAAGTTTTTAATTAACAAAATAAAGCTCAAATTGACTCTACATTTTAGTTAGAAAACGTTTGTATGGGAAAAAGAAAAAGGCTGTTTTAAGGGGTTTTCAGGCAATTATTCGATTTTTTCTCGCCGTAAAAACCATCCTTGAACTTCCACGAGCATAAAAAAAAAGAATTAGCGAAATCGGTTCAGCTGTTCTCGAGATTTGCGCTTAGCAACACATTCAGCGATTCATTTTTATATTATAGATGTTATATAAATTATCTATTTGTAACAATTATGTATGACGAGGAAGGACGAGCATCGTTGTTTTTAATAAGGTGTGACGTCATCATTGCTGACGTCACATTCATCAGGATGGTTCTCTATCGAGGGTTGTTGATCCATAGTAACAGCAAAACTCCATAATATGGTTTTCAAGTTTTATTCCAGTAAATTGAGGAGCTCCGTACAGTCCGGCAGCTCGAGCGAGACTGAATTGCAATCGGTCCGCCGGCCGTATTTATACTAAACGAGCGGCTCACAAACAGTAAACAATTTAGTTTGATAATTTTCAAACTATGTGAACAGATAATTATTTCTACAAATATTTCAACGATTTACAAATCATAATTTGATCCTGAATACTTATTTATTAGTCTAGTATTTTATGAACATATTTGTGTTTCTATCAAATCATGCATTGATTCACAATTTATTTATTTTGATGAGACGAGTAATTGTATTTATGTGTTTATCATTAATGAAGTGTTGTTGCTATGCTTATTTTATGTGGTTGCGCCGATACGGCCATTCTGACAGGCGGTGCGCGCTCTGCACCAGCCTCGTTGATTCTCGTCGCGTAATTGTACAATTTTATTTATTTTATTTTATTATTTTGCATCTATGATTAAATCTAAGTTCTGTCCTTTGAGTATGTTATTATTTAGACGGACCATAAGTATCTCAACGAACGCGCTTTAGTGCTACCACCGGATCCAATACGCCCCAACTGAGAAGATCCGGCGAAACAAACTCAGTGGAGTTATTCTACTGCCGGTTTCAACGCGGCCTCATCGAGACGATCCGGCGAAACATACTCAGATAGGCATGTCCAAGAAGTTTTGGTCCAGTTACTTTTATTATTTAGTTGGTATTCACAATTTACCAATCGGTTGTCTTTATACGAATTTTATTTACGTTTTCATTAAAAAACAGATTAAATAATTTATTTAAAGACAGAACTGAATAAATATTTGGGAGTATTATTTTTATTATTACAGATAGTAATTTCTGTGTAAGTCTAGGAATATCAATGCTAATAAGGTGTTGGAAGTTCTCGACGAGTTCTCGGAGGTTCTCGTAGAGTTCTCGGAGGTTCTCGTAGGGTTCTCGTAGGGTTCTCGGAGGTTCTCGTAGGGTTCTTCGCGAAATCTGCAATACTAGAAATAACTTTCTCTGAGTTGGGTATCTGTGAGCAACTTGTTGTTGTTATGCAAAAACATGCATTTCTATGTTAGTCTAGGAATATCAATGCTAATAAGGTGTGTAAGGTGTTGGAAGTTCTCGAAGAGTTCTCGGAGGTTCTCGTAGAGTTCTCGGAGGTTCTCGTAGGGTTCTCGTAGGGTTCTCGGAGGTTCTCGTAGGGTTCTCGGAGGTTCTCGTAGGGTTCTCGGAGATTCTCGTAGGGGATGGAATGATGCTGTGCTCTGGGCGGACCTGTTCGCCGTGGTACACAGAGGCTCTACTGGGAGTATGGAACTAGGTTGAAGGTGTTTATACACAGGTTCTAAAAGAGTTAAATTCAAGGTAATATTTTGTAAATATGTTCAACTCACAGTTTATTGTGGCAATGAATCTTCTTCACTTTGATCTCGTAGTTTTTGCTGAGGCAACCCGTCACTTGATGTGCTTGGTACGGGGCTCTATTTCTATTTCAGGTGATGGTAGTGGCTCATCTTCTGCCGATACGGTTACCTGATCACCAGGTTGTGATGCACGACGAAGTTTAAATTTAGGCTTACCTCCAGAACATAGCGCTCCGGAAAAACTGACCCCGGCAGGAGAACTCCACTCCTCAGCCGTCCGCACCACGAAAGAGGAAGCAAATCGCCTCGTGCGTATCGAAGGAATGTCAACAACAAAAGGGTGAAACCGCTCGCCGCACCCAGTCGTCCGGTGATGGAAGGGTGAAGGGGGCATCAGGTTATGTAGAACCTCCGCACACTCCCTGAAATGTAACCGATAAAAAACCGATAGGCAGGCCACTCGAGGCTCCGAAGACTTGCCTCCACAAGTGAGCCATTGCCTATGACTCTTCGCTCGACGCCCCAATGCATCCAGAGCATCCAGCTAATATCTGAAGATAGATAGAAAGATGTGAAGTACCGCCCCACCCTGGAGAGGAATGTCGTCAGGACCACCAGCCTTATTCACATCCAGAGTGCAAAGAATGTTTAAGTACCACTTTTTGCCGAATGTAGAAGTCCAATGAGGTAACCTGGGTGGACTTTTACCAGCAGCATCTAGTTGTGAATTCTTAGTAAATAGAGATGCAAATAAGTCTGCTTTCTCCTTGGCGGTGTGAGCTAATGAACCGTTCGGCTCCTGCAGTGGCGGAAAAGAGGACCGACAGAAATAGGCTTCGACCGATTTGGCAAGAAACCAAAAAGCTTTACTCCCAGATGGGTAAGATGCTAGTGTGGCTCCAATGCGTCCAATATGGTCAAAGCGGGCCCTGCGTAGCGCACGTTTGCAAGACTTGGCAGCACCATTGAAGGCTCTCTTCAGCCCCCGAACATTTCGCGCTTTGCGGGCTCGAGCATCCGCCCACGCTCGGCAAGCAGAGTGCTTATGTGCTTCAGTACTATCACACTCAGCGCCGAACCATGAACGGGCCTTGTCTCGGAGTGAGACATCAGAAAATGGAACGAAATATTCCATAGTCTGGCATATCACCCCAGAAACAGCCTCCGCGCAGCAAGTTGGGTCGTCTGAAGAGAAGCATAAGCGCAGCCAAGGGTAAGACGCGAAGAAATACCGCATCCCATCCCAATCTGCTGACTTGTATCGCCATACTCGCCTAGTCCCCTTGAGATCGGGATCGGGTGGCGAGCAGACAGACACAGATTTCACCAGACAGTGGTCGGAGCCACCCAACGGCGAGGAAACCGCGACTTGACATGGGTCTGGATCAGTTGTCAGCAGAAGGTCCAAGCAACCGGCCGCATGGCCATCAATGTCGGGCACCCGTGTCAGTCCAGTCACCAGTTGGGAGAGACCAAGCGTCAGTGCGAATGCACACGCCAATCCCCCAGCATGGCCGGTGCTCCGGCATGGGCACAGCCACTCCTGGTGGTGGGCATTGAAGTCCCCCAGAACAACCAGCTGCGCCGATGGGCACCTGAGCTGAGCCAGTTCAGCCGAGTCCGAAAGATAGTGAAACAACCTGGTTGTCCCCATGTTGTCGGTGTGCGACCGATAGACACCAGCATAGAGTATCTGCTCCAAGCGAGAAACTGGAATCCTCAATGTTACGGAGACACCGACAGCAGATGTCATCGCGAGCACACACGCAGGCGCCAGCGCGTGGCTTAAAACTGTGCTCCAGGGTGTACCCCGGGCGGCGCAAGCATGCTGCGTCAGCCGGACATCTGATTTGCGTCTCCATGAGGAACAGCAGATGTGGTTTTTCGGTCTCATGGTGGTGATGGACCGGTATGAGATCGGAGTGCAGACCTCGGATGTTAGAGAGGTGCATTTTTTTTTTGATCATGAGCGACTTTTCGTGTTCGCCCTCTTCCCACAACTCTTGCATAAACGCTCGAACATTTGCTGATTCATTTGCATCATGTGCATGAAGAATTAAGGTGGCACCCCACCCATGGACGTATTCGGCATAGGTACATTGATCATCGGCTGTTGCCCCTGTTGCGTAGACCCCATTGCTTGAAGCCAAGGTTGAGTCGCAACAGGTCGTGATGAAGCAGTTCCAAGGATCGCTTCGAGTCCCACTTCTGATGACGAGGAAGGACGAGCATCGTTGTTTTTAATAAGGTGTGACGTCATCATTGCTGACGTCACATTCATCAGGATGGTTCTCTATCGAGGGTTGTTGATCCATAGTAACAGCAAAACTCCATAATATGGTTTTCAAGTTTTATTCCAGTAAATTGAGGAGCTCCGTACAGTCCGGCAGCTCGAGCGAGACTGAATTGCAATCGGTCCGCCGGCCGTATTTATACTAAACGAGCGGCTCACAAACAGTAAACAATTTAGTTTGATAATTTTCAAACTATGTGAACAGATAATTATTTCTACAAATATTTCAACGATTTACAAATCATAATTTGATCCTGAATACTTATTTATTAGTCTAGTATTTTATGAACATATTTGTGTTTCTATCAAATCATGCATTGATTCACAATTTATTTATTTTGATGAGACGAGTAATTGTATTTATGTGTTTATCATTAATGAAGTGTTGTTGCTATGCTTATTTTATGTGGTTGCGCCGATATGTATTTTCTACCAAAGCTGAAATAAGTTTTTATTACAATATATAGCGATTAATTCACACGGCATAATTTCTACTGAAACAAAAAAGTAATAAATAATACTCGACAGATATCTCTATAATTACATTTTGAAATAAATATTTCAACGACGACTCTGCAATTGCTATACATTTATTAATTTCAATTTTGAATTTTAGTACGCGGTAACCTTTTCCTAAAGCAAATTGAAAAGAATAAAAAATTGTTTCAATTTTCTAACCAAATCTTGTACCTGATTACACAAAACATGAATCTATTACAAAATGCAAACGTAAACAAATTACAATTCACAATTTAATTTCGGCTACAACAGATTCAATGTTTAAGATTTATTTTGCCCATTCAAGTGTAATTAAATTTTGAATGCCAACGAAAATGGAACACGAAAGCGAATAATAACTATATTTTACATGTTATTCTGCAAAATATTTTGTACTAGCCGCGTTCCGTAGCTATATCTGCGTTAGAATCATCTTAGCTCTGCCGTATTAATTTATATCAAAACTGCACTATTCTGACGTTATAATGAAAAAGGCACACAACTTATTTTAACTTATAACTCATATTTTTTTTCGAAATTCAGTTATACATATTTATATATATATATATATATATCGCACCCCTAGATGAAGACTCCGGCAACTCAAAAAACCAATTTTTTCAGAAATGACGAAAAACTGTTTCTAGTGTATATAAGAAATATATCAAAGCTACTAACTCAAAACTCGTACTTTTTTGAGTTAGCGGAGTCTTCATCTAGGTGTGCGATATATATAAATATATTTTTATAATAATTATAGTAAGTGTTTTTTTGTCATTTTTCCTGATGAAATACGCAATAGTTTCTCTTCTTTTCCGTTTAGAGTAACAACTATACGAATGATAATCCTTTTCCCACACACTTCTCCAGTTCGTGGTACCGAAAAGTTATACAGCCCATGTCTCAATGCACATTCTCACTATGTCGTGACGACAGATTATCGTACTGCTTAGATAGTCTTGGTTTGTGTATTCAAATTGAGGTATTATTATTTCCTGCTCAGAATACACTAGCTATCTTCCTATGGGTGTCATAAGAGGCGACTAAGGTTATGTTACAATGGATGGGTAGCTGCTCTAACAGCTTATAGATACTCCCATCTTACTGCAATCACCAATCCGCCTGCCAAACGTGGTAATTCTGACAATAGCCCTCAACAACCCAGCCTTGCCAAGGTCTGTTGAATAGGAGGCCCATTCATCAATGAGCTGATAACATAAGTAAAACTATATACATATAGGGCGACACAATGAACTGTCGTCCACGACCTCTTTGCAGTGTCACAGTATTGTTTGATTGTAAAATAACATTGGAATGAAAACGAAGCCATAGAAGTAAGCACATTGCAATCTGTGATTATTTATTCGCTTAATAAAGTGTATTGAAAATAAACAAGCAGTCAGAGATATCATTCGAGTCCTTTGTTTTAATATTCTAACTCTGAACTTTGTATAAATCATAGAGATTTACTTAACTTTGTACCTGCTCCTTGTTACGAAGAATGCGTGGAAGGAGTTGTACGAAATTTCGTACACTTATAGTTGATAAAGAAGGAGTTCAGGATGCTATTTTTTTTTTAATTGTGTTCTAATTTAAATCATTGGGCGACTAGTAATAATAATAAGTATATTGATCGCAGTTGTAACATGATTGCAAACCGGTCACCATCCCGCCTGTCACCCTTGAAAGAGAAGCCCATGTTCAATTGTAGACGTTATATAGGCTGATGATAATGACACTCGATCAAACCAGAACGGATGAATGAATCTAGATAAAACATAGCACACATAAAGTACTTTTATTCCGCAAAGATGTACGGTCCCCATGGGATAGATAAACAACTTTACATACGAGCGAAGCCAAGGCTGTCTGTCCGCTCCACAGCTTCTGAAATGCTGCATATGAGCATGCATAATTCGTATTAATAAACTTCACCGATTCAGTCAATAACTATTTTTTGTGTTCGAAATTGTTAGAATAATGGTTGTAGTTTTGTATTAAATAATTTTACATAAATGGTTGAGTAAATGACTTAACGCCAGAGCACACCGGGCGAAGAGGAAATTCTATTTGGACCTCTATTCCACGTAACACCTGATGATGATGATTTTGCTTGGCAGAATTTAAAAAACATATTGGGAAAAGTTTTCTATGTCTCTCTTTGATAAAAAAAAGTATTATAACGGTGACAATCTCTATTTCGTCACCAAAAACAATGACAGTCTTCAATTTCTTATGTAAGTCACTGTAAGTAAATTTTCTTTGCATTTTTTACTAACTATTCCAATTTACTAAAGACAATGGCATTGTTAATACTACATATTTATGTATACCAAAGTTGTTCCCACGTCTCATTGCTCTCTGTACACAAATAAGAAAACATGGGTGCCGAAATATACGGCTCCTACATAACCATTAAAGATCTTATTTTTCTTCATATTAAAAACATACAACTCACAACAACAAAACAAAGAACACAAACAATGCACTTAAATTCTATATAATACCAACTAAAGTAGGTATAATAAAGTCTGTGCTGACTGAGCAAGGTCGATAAAGACGATATATTTATATGAATCCACACATTGAACTGCCCTTGAGGATCGTTGGAGACGACCTCTCAAGTTAATATTATGCGAATAAAATTCAAAATATATTTCATTCTGAACTACTATCGGGACTAATGTTAGCTATTTCATGTTAAAGTTTTATATTATATACTCTGTTATAAAGAACTTTTTTCTTTACAATATTTGTATTAGGAAGAAAGTATTTTTGTCCCCTGCTACGGTAGCTTGCGCAAGTTGCTTAGCCTGTAGTTATTCAACGTACGTTTTCGGCGTTCGTGCTTCCTCGTCACATGAGGGCAAAGGTGGGGTAGCGGGAACATAGAACACCCACACCTAATGTGTGTTTGAAACATTGACGTTTAAGCTAACTTAAACGTTAATGTTATGTCAACAAATACTTTCTGTAATAATCTGGCTGGAGCCCTGCTCGTCTATATGTTATATGTTGTTATAAAAGCTTCATGGCTGAACAAAAAATTACTGACACGCTAGTAAACATTTGTGTTCACCCACAACAAATCGGATATTGAGTTATGAATGCAGTCTGATGCTTTAGATCATAAGGTTTGCGATGGTGTAATCCATTTCATTGAAAAATAATTGCAGAATATTCTAAAGCAGAGTACAACAATGGTTATCGCTTATTTCCTATATGAAGATTTGTAATTAGTTTAAAACTTTAACGGCTGTTTACTCAAAACTAGCTCGGTGTGGAGCTCTGGCTCAGAACAGTGTCAACATATAATTATGAATTTCCAACTGGATCGGAAGCTACGTTGGTAAAACTGCGCTCAGGAAAGTAGTAATGCATAAAATCAAAGTCCTGTTTGACCAACCTCAAAAATTATTTCACAGTTATAAAATCGTCGAATCATCGCGTCATGCGTCAACATAGATGATATTTTATGAGATTTGAAAATGGAAGGCTACGAGTTTGAAAACCCATGGTAAGCCGCTTTGTACTATTAGGTTTGGAACTCTGCCATTTCGAAATCGACAGCTCACGTCACATACCTTTCTAGTGGACCTGCATGCGTTTTGATGGAAATTTTACTAGAATATAGCTGTTGTCTTTTGTTTTTGTTTAAGTTAAGAAAAATGACAGAATAATTAGAATTTGCAAAAATAAAGACTATACGCGGCTGAAACGCTAAAGTATACAATGCGCAGTAAAATTGCACGGACCAGCTATCATCATCAACAACCCGTAAAACGTTCACTCCTCAAAATGAGCCTCATCCCGAAATATGCTTGTAGGTAAATATGAGTACAGAAACAAACAAACCAGTACTTTTTCTTGTCCGGAGGGAAATGCTTTAATGTTACGCATTCCTTCCGCCGCTGCGGTGTTCCCGCGCCGGCGAAGGGGTATGTGGGACTCGTCATCTCCATAGTGGAGGAGAGGACCCTACCCACTTAAACCCCCCGGGGTAAAAACCCGAGTACTTCTCCGTACGCCGTTGGTGAGGGGCCCAGGAAATAAGTTCTGGGACTTTCGGGGAGCTTACTGGGACAAACAAACCAGTACCTAAAATACACTAAATTTGAAATATATATATATATTTGCTAGCTGGTTGATAAACTTGAAGACAAATATGGACGGCAATGTTAATAATATGTAGTGTGTATCAAGTTCTAACTCTTGATTAGTTTAGTTTTAGTCATAAAGTTATATTTAATATAAATATGAGCATGTAGTATTTGTGTATATATTTGCAACTGATGCAGGCAGTAACTGTTAAATTAAATATTCCGCCATACGCATATACTTGTATATACATAAATGAGCTGTCCGGCTATCTCATCCCGTTTCATATATAGTATTTCTATAGTCACTGCTGCCCGCGACTTTTCTGCGAGAAATAAGGATTTTTTACGCTATTTTATAATTAAAGACTCGTCTAAATTAGTACTAGCGTTTTGGAGACTAGGTGGAACACATAGGCGGAATATAATATATATGACCAAAAAGACAGAAATAAGTAGCCTAGTAGTACTTTATTATACAATAAGATACTACCAGTGAACATCTCGCCATAATCGGTTCAACCGCTACAGAGATTAGCCGGAACAAACAGTCTGACAAACATTTTTTAATTGTTAACATTGTTACTAGTACACTATATGCATTAAGTTAAACCAGTTTTTTCATTACACTGTGTAATAAAAAAACTGGTTATGGAACAAATAAATACACTTCAATTTTATTTATTTGTATAGAGATTACTAGCAGAAAGTTTCACACTACTAGTATTCTTGTTAAATCCTCGTGCAAAGCTAAAACGCTTGTGTTACGATGTTTGTAGGCGTGAGTTCACATCGGTAGACGACCCTCTAGGAATCTAACAACTTACAGGCAACCACATGATCACAAGTATGACGCCCTAGCCATTCGGCTGCGGCCGCTTGAATTTCTTCCAGTAGAACCGCAAAACGAAAAATATAATTTGGTGATATACTAACGTTTAGATTGCCACTTATAAATTTCTCTTCGTTCCCGCTGGTTTCTCTCTACTGTATATTAGGCTTTGCTTGCCTACAAGCCCGGTAAAGTAACAAAAACCTCGTGCCAAAAAATATTCACAAATTTCCCGTAGATTATTTTGATTTTTGGGGATTTCCGGAACAATATCAGGGTACGCTTTGCGCGTATGAGTAATGAATATTGACAAATACTATATACCCAAATAGCTAACCATAACATCACACAAATGGATTGCTCGAATACGATGTAACATAAATTAATTTGACATTTTTGTTGTATGACAAACGGACTGCGTTCCACAGGGAAAAATAAACGTAAAAAATATCCTTGTTTTATTACGCTTGATCTCGTTGTGAAAAATGTATCTGTATTTTTTTTAGTTTTAGTGAAGCCGTTATGGAAAGAAATGGTGATCTGTATTAAATAGGTTTTGGCCGGTCATAAATATTTTAACAATATAATGTACTAAAAGTATTCCACGCGGTCGAAAGGATGATGCTCTATTCGCTTCTTTTTCTTTTTAATTTTTGTTTTCCCTGCTTCTTGGTATTCTTAATCTCTATCTTGTTGTTAAATCTGTTTACAGTTTTTGTAATAATTCAGTAAGTCTACTTTTATTTAATAACCGCTACCGCAATAGTTGAGAAAGATACGAATTTTGTAAATTTATCTGGACGTCATAAATTCGAGTCGGACCAAAAGATTTTAAATCAAATTTCTTCAGAAAATTGGTGTGTTTATGTGGATATTTAAAGGCGTGTATAGACATGATTTAACTTGTAACAGAACATCGAACATTCAAACCATCGTAACTGGTCAGCAGGACAACCTTTATGAAACAAAAAAATCTAACATAACTTAACATGTCTTTCCGGGTCTGGTTTATTTTTCGCTAATTACGCTCCGTGCCTCAGAAAGCACGTTTAGCCATTGGCCCCGATTGTTATAACATTATCTATAGCAATAGCGTATGAACGGGCAACAGAATTTTCTTGCGTTTATATTACATAATGCTGCGATCAACAATCCACCTGTCAAGCATGGTGATTATGGCAAAAACCCTCCTTCAGGAGGAGGCCCATGATCAGCAGAGGACGTTATATGGGTTGATAATGATGATAACGACCTTACAAATGTGTCAGAACGAAGATTACTCAATGTAATGTTATAAGTGAATGCTCTAGTTGACCTTTGCAATAGATCTGCCTATTTTCAGGCCTGATATACTTGACATATATATTGCCACTTTATCTATTTTAAACTTATTAGGTACAATATATTTCAGCACATTTTATATTTAAGGCTTTTAAAACCTTTTTATTATATTCAGCAAGAATTTAAGCGTTTAACATTTTAATCGTCAAATGTTCACGTCGACGAAATATCGTTCAAATTCCAAAGGTAAACCCTTCATTCCTCGTAAAGACTGGTTAAGCCAACTAATATCCAATGTCCCCATTTTCGGACGACCTAATTCGCTCGGATGCCAGAATCTCTCCCTTGGGGGTTAAAGTTGCACAGGAATTCACTGTGACACGTTTAAGTTTACACGAAATAAGAACTTCTATTAATAAGTGACTTTAGTGTTTTCTAAATAGTAGAGTTACGGTGCGGACCGGTTCCTATAGGAATGTCATTATAAAATATAGCTAATACATGATCACAAAAAAATAGTTAAATTTCCACCAAAATCTGCCTAGCTAAATATAGCTAGATATAAGTTCATCTAGAGCTCAGAAGCATAAGGTCGGATGTGCCATTATACGTCAGAAACATTCGTCGTTTGTCCCTTTATCGTAAACTGGCACTTACGACCAAATACTTTTGAAGCATAATAGATATCCGTCCGGCTTTTGAGATCTAGACATGAAACAGTAGTTAGGCTAATGTATAGTGATTACGTGAAGAAAATTCAACTAACGCCATCACTATATAATTATGTTATTAGACTCAATCAATCTCTAGACTCATAAACTCTTGGATAGTACCTCCTCTTAAATACCGGTATACCATTTTGTTGTTTTGTATATAAATGTATGTATTTCTATACAAAACAATAGTAACTCATCATTTTCATTTTGTTTTGTGTTTGTTCTATACAAATATACAAATCTTCTTTCTTTGTTAGATTAGTATTGACAATCTAATATATATATAATGATATGACCTATACAAATAATTTGCGCTGTAAGTATTCGCTGCCGAAAGTATTTTCACACGGGTCCCAAATAGGTTAACTAATTCATGTGGCAAATAAAGGCGTATTATTCATTGATATATTGCAAGAATTACCTAAAAAGAATAGAGAAAATTGTGCCGACTGGAATCTTCACCAGGGTCAAGTAAACCAGTAATTTATAATTACCTAGTAATTGAAATTACTTTTTATTTTTACATTACCTGTTAGTTCTCGTGATAATATGGTTTTAAGACATCTTTCATAAGTAGAAGCAACCTATGCAAAACACATAGATATCTACAAAGTAAAGTAGTTATTGCCTGCAATCTTTACGTTGCAATCATTTTGAACATTTATTTTATTAAAATCTAACTTTTTAAATTCGTTGTCACTTATATACTCCTGGTTGATTATGTTTGTGTCAATACTGTAAAATTATCCAAATTTTCTCGTTATAAGTATTTAATCATCAAACTAGCTTATCATTTACAAACTGTTTTTCAGCCCACACATAACATCTTTTTCAGTAGTATTAAATAAGCATATTTTTGAGCAAACAAAACTTTTAAGTTCAGAGCCTAGTTTTAAAAAGTAACCGCCACAAAATGCTAAGCCTGGAAGTCGCCCAACGAGAATTTAAACTAAAATTGAAATATAAATAAACCGTGTAGAAATTTGTTCGAAACTCTTGTTTAAATGATACAAACTCTTTTCACAGTTTTTGAGAGTCGTATCAAAACCTAATTTTGCCATCCTACGACGATTTCGTCGTACTAAAACCAATGAGTTGGGTTTTTCCTAGTTATTTCAAAAGCATTTGATTGCCTAAAATAAAACAACCTTAACAAGCAACTTGACAACTGTGGGAGTTAGATGCAATCTATGCATCTAACTCCCATAATTGTCAAGGTAAGGTTAGGTATATACCTGACCTAAACAATAGAACAAAATGTAATTAATAAAGTTTAAGATAAAAGCATAAGAAACATTACAATCAAACTTTTAAATTTTAGATATCCCACAAGGAAGTATCTTGGGTCCTTTGTTGTTTCTAATATCCTACATTAATCAACATTCTAACATAATAATCAACCATTTGTGTAATGTGCGCTGATGACGCTACTTTATTTATATAATAAATAGGCTATTGACCAAATTAATTCAAAAACAAAATAAACTTACAAATTTAAAAGAAAATCTAGTGAAAACTATAATTGTAAAATATTAAAATTTAAAACAAAACCATTAACTTAAGATGTTCTGAACGTGCGCAATAGAAGAAAGAGAAAACTTTGTAGTTAATACAATAGATTAGGATTTTCACGGCAAAATCATATAGAAAAAAATATATACATGTTTACTCTTTTGGTAACGCTCAAATCGTCACATCATTGAAAGGTACACTTATTTGAATGTAATTAGCCTTTACCTTAAGCTAATCTGACGCGATCGAATTAATCCACATTAGTTATGTGTTGTTAAAATAAATTCCTTAAATGTAGGTACATTATCAATCAATGTCTAAAGATATTAGTTCTCGTGTTTGGGTATGAGAACTGGAACATCTGAACCCAAGCAAAATAATTCTAATATTGTAAATACGAAAGTTTACATATGATGATGGATGTTTACTACTTTTCTAACCGTTCGATCGCATTTGAAAGAAAATAGACACAGGGATATAGCCTTAAATATAACCTACATTACATGTAGGTATATAATATATCGCTGCTTTAATTTGATAGTGACATAAAATAAGGTTACGATTTAACGCAAATTGATCTGTAATGTCAAGTGATTAGAACTCACCATCGTAAATTTATACCACCACGTGTGATAGAACTGTGTTCTTACAATATACGTCATAGAGTTCTGTTGTTATACATATAAAATGCTTTGTCATGAATGACTAACTGACGGATCAAAGCACAGCCTAAACCGCTGATCGTAAAACTGAAACTTGGGAGTGTGTTTTCTCTATATAACGTAGGCATCCGAATTAACAGGATTTTTTTTAACTTCTCCATTAAAACGATGAAAAAGGGTGGGTAAGTTTGTTGAGAAATCAAAATCAACTCGGATAAAGTCGCGGGCCATTTATAGGTAGTAGCTGTAGCGCAAGGACGTAGTAGTGCAGTCATTGAAGCGATATTAGTCCGATTTTTTTTTACTGTAATTAAATTTTGGAATTAGGTTCATCTTAACTTAATAAATTTATATAAAACCCTTAACTTAACAAAAGTGAAAATGATCTGAACTCCGCACCACCCTGGGGGAAGTTGCCACCCCTTCTCGTTGGAGTATTTTTTTTTTCAAAGTCGGATTTCGATAGAAGGCCTAATTTCAAGAAAAAAATGTTCTATAAAGTTTTTCAAAAAACCCAATACTTTTCAAGTTATTGGCAATTGAAAATTCGGAAAGTTTTCACGTTCTTCATCGGTTTTTTGCAAATATCTCCAAAAATATTCATTTTAACGAAAATGTTATGATGAACAAATTGTAGCAGGTAAAAAACTGAACAAATCAGTTTTTTGTAAAGTGTTTTAAGTGATTGCACTTAAAACACTTTACAAGCTTGTAGATATTAAAGATCAAAGCCGTTTTTTATTTTGTCTGAAATTTAATCGATGTATTCAATGCCATCTAGCGACGAGCAGATACATTTTATGCATTCTAATGAAATTGTGCTTTGTAGTGCTTGAAATAAGCTTTAAAATGAGCACTGTTAAAAGTCTTTTTCACGTAAAATGAGTGAGCTGTAATGCAAATAAGAGGAACATCTGATGTTTTTTTCTTAAAAATCAATGGGCCTAATTCCAAAATTTCATGCAAATCGGTTCACAGTAAAAAAAATCGGAGGTTACACCCTATTCTTCGCTTCAATGACTGCACTATAGCTACCCTTTACTTTGCTCTCGTTGTCAGAGGAACATCTCCATAAAATTAGGATTTTTTGAATAGCTTACCAGATTTCCTCGCTGTTGGTGAAAACTTTTTAAAATTCCGATATACGGGTAGTAAAATGTAATCTGTGTGTGATGACTGCTGTTGATAATTTCGGTTGAAATGTAGTCCGGTTGGTATTGTGTCTTAATGCTGTCACAATATCAAATTTATAATTTTACGAAAATAAGTTAAAGCAGCGATATGTAATTTATTGCACTACGTCCTACTGTTAACCTTAATTGGTTTGGTTGTTTGAAGGACTACCTTCCGTGTCATAATATCGCCTATAAGATTCGTAATGGGCAACAGCGTATTATAAAAATCTGTCATTAACCTATCTGCAAAGCGTGATGACTGGCAAAAGCCCCGTCCGATGTTTAACTGTGGACGCTATACAGGTACGTATAATGATACTGATGACTTCCTACTGGAGTACGGTATCTTTCTAACCCAAGTAAAATAGCAAGCATTTTTATATACTTAAACCAAACTGTAATAAGTGAGTTTCACGTTTCACAGCGATATCACAATACGAGGTCTGGACCAGAAGTCTCAGGAAAATGAAACCGACCGTAGTGCACCACACGTGATCCTGCTACGTAACTGTCGCTTCGAATGCCACTTTACATACAAAATAAACTACCTTCTTTTTACTACAATTTGCATGTTCCAATATTTACGTTACTTTGCCAATGGAAGGTGAATGATTGTACGAGTTTCAACTGAGAGTTCAGAACGAATTGTATGTAAACATGACAGATTCTTGGAGGAAGGTATGTTAATTTAAATTGCATTAGTTGAATCATGTTATTGGTTATGAAATGAATGTTTTATGTTTTACTACTATTTACAAATAAACTAAAGAAACTTATTACCAAATTGTAAAGGTAGACAATTCGGCAGTTTATTACAAATGTACATACATTTACTTATATATATTTTTGTAGGAAATGTGATATAAATTTTATTTTTGAACATTGGCAGGTAGTCTAGACAGGATTTTAATTTTAATTCGAATTTTAAAACAAGGCTTATATGTTTTGACCGACTCAAGGCTGCCGCGGTAATTGCATCTTAATACGTAGTATTTTTATTTGAAACTGGCTTCCCGGGCGCGGTTTACTCAAGCTACTCCCGTTCTCGGGGAATTTCATAATTAAATATTGCTTATAGCCTTCCTAGATATCACTAGACTATCTAACACTGAAAGAGTTGTTTTAATTGGACCAGTAGTACCTTAGATTAGCGCGTTCAAGCAAACAAAAAAGCAACCCTTCAGCTTCATATATTAGTAGAGATAAATTTAGTATGTGCCTAATATAACATTATATATAAAAAATCTGGATAAAATGTATCTACATAAGTTGTGCACACTATCTCGTCTGCCTTTATTTCCTCAAAGAATAAATCTTGCTTTAGATATTCCAGCATAATCTTAAAATTTCCTCTTGAATTAATCGCTGTGAAGTCCAGCTTCATCGTAACGCTACATTGCTTACGTCACGACTAGGCCGTGTCCTAGTTAGCCTTTCTGGCTCATATACTCCGTAGAACCTAATAAGTGCCGGAAGGTTGCAATAAATCGGAATAAACGATTCAAACGTTTCATTAAGAACACTAGTAGGTTGTTAATAAAAAATGTTAGAAAACTGTTTTAACAGAAGAACTAAATTAAGTAAGCAATTGTATTATATTGCTTACTTATTTATTTTACATAGACAAGCTAAATAAGAAAGTGGTTGTTACGCGAGTTTTCACTCGCGTAGGACCTTGCCCCCCCCCCCACCTTTTTATCCTCTTGGGGGTTGAATTTACAAAATTCTTTCTTAGTGGACCAAAAGGAAAATGTCTCAAAAAGGAAGCCACAGTCCAAATATCACGTATCTAGCTTCAGTAGTTTTGCCTCAGCGTTGATGAATTAGTCGGTCAAAACTTGTAACGTTGTTGACATATACAGGGTTTTTTTTAAAACATTAACAACCTTTCAGGGGGTGAAATTACTGATGATTATAAGCAACTTTTACTATGGGACTAACCCTGAAATCGCGAAAATAAATCAGCTGTTCCATACATTTATGTTCACTGACCTCGACAAAATGTATGGAATAGCTGAAGTGTGTTCACTGTCATACCGAAACCACGTTTATGTAGTGTGGAAAAACAGTCCATGTTCGAATAAGGAGATTTATTGTTAGTTAAAGGAAATAACATTTTTGCCGCAGAGTTTTAACCAAAATATTTTATTCACACTCTTCAAACAAAACATTGCCAACACAATATCTACGGCACAATTTTCTTTTTTTCTTTTCTTTTTTTATTGCCTGGCAGAAGAGTATCGTTTTATATTGTGCCCGACGGTACATTTGTATGACCATAGTAATGGTTTTTTTAGTTACTTTTACTACAGATGGATACCTTTTTTTTTGCTGTCCCGGGGGACATGCATTTACGCATTCCCACGGCAGCGTATTCGCGCGCTGGCGTGGAATATGTGGGACTCGCCCCCTCCATAGCGTGGTATGCTAACTCATACCACGATGTGAGGACCTTACACCACTAAAACCCCCCGGATACTCCTTCGATCCGCCGTTGGCGGGGGCCGGGTACGCATAAGCAATCCGGCCCCAAGTCGTTGCTGAGCCAATTAACTGTAATTTTGGAATCGCTGTCACTTAAACTGACGAAGTTTCCCATGAAATTGCAACCTTTATTTTATCTCTTGATAAGGGAAATTTTTAACTATTAAAAATAATACTTGATTAATTTTACTAAAGAGCATATTAAATAAAAATAAAATAAAATAAAATAAAAATACTTTATTTCAGACCGTGGTCCATAATTGTTAGTAATAACAAACCTTAATAAACTATGTTAGTAAAAAGATACAAGGGATTTAATTTAAATATCTTTTGCGCTCACTTGACACACCGGGTACATTCACATGTACATGCACCCAGTGTGCCAAGGTGGCGCAACACGGCTTATCACTAATGACCCTCAGAATGCTGTTGACGCTCCCACGCACTCTGCGCATCATGGATGCTGCTCGTTTTCTTACGATGGCATTAAAACTATCAATATGTGCGTCGGCAAACATTCCTGATGCGCTGCAGTAACGCGGGAGCCCCAACAACATCCTGAAAGCATTATTATACTGAACTTTGAGGGCGTTGTATGCCCTTTGCGTATACCGAACCCACAGGGTGCACGTGTACAGCGATTGGCAAAATGCCTTGAATAGTGTTATTTTCACTTTTGGTGTACAACGTGCAAACCTGCGGGCCAACATATTGTATCGGACAGCCAACGCCCTCCGTTCTCTTTCCATATCTGAGTCATCTTTCAAAGTCTCAGTAACGATGTGCCCCAGGTATTTAAAATCTAGCACCCTCTCAAGGGATACACCTTTGATCATGACCGGTGGAACGTAAGCTGGTTTTTTGTGCTTTACTCTGAACACCAGTAACTTACTTTTTTGCACATTGTACACAAGTCCATGTGCTTCTGCATAGGCCTCACATACTGCCAACAACCTTCTGAGTGCATTGACTGAGGGACTCAGCAACACCATGTCGTCCGCGTAGCTAATACTATTGACACAGAGACCGTCTATAGAACAGCCGACATACGTACTGCTGAGCTCCACAATCAGCTGATTTATGTACAGGTTGAAAAGCGCTGGCGAGGTCAACCCCCCCTGTCTTACCCCGCATTCCAACCTGTACTCCTCAGACAACTCATTGGCCCATCTAACTTGATTGGTTTGATGACCGTACCAATACTGAAACATACTTGTTATGGCATCAGGCACTCCCGCTTCGCGCATTTTACACCACAACAAGTCATACCTAACCAGGTCAAACGCCCTGGAGAGGTCCAGGAACGCCGCATATACCGGGGTATTTCTCTTTGTATAATACCCAACAGTATGCTTGAGGGACAAAATAGCACATTCCGTTGATAGCTGTGGCCTAAAGCCGAACTGGGCATCATGTATTTTTAAATATTTACTAAGTTGTCCCTCAAACACACCGTCAAGTACTTTAGCCGCAGTAGTCGCTAACGAGATCGGTCTGTAATTATTCTTGTCGCTGACATCACCCGTTTTATTTTTCAGTATTGGTATGACCATCGTCCGCATTAAATCATCAGGTAGGTAGGAGTGACGAATGCAGAACGTAAACAGTAACGCAAGCAGTCGAGGGAGATGCTGGCCGGCATGCACAAAATGTTCGATACTAAGGCTGTCATGCCCCGGTGATTTGCCTCGCTTTAGGTATGTGAGTTTGGAGTCGATAGCTTTAAAGATAACGATTTTCCATACATACTTACATCCCTTATTTTACCAATTTGTAAGGGTTGTTTAGAAAAATAATTAACTACATTTAAATTTGTTTAAATAATTAGTATGTTTTATAAATAGACGATACCGAATATACCTACTAATTAGTAAAAACAAGTAAACGCGAAAAAAAAGAACTTAATTTCAACCGGAATTATCAACAGGCAGTCATCGCTACATCTGAATTAAAAAAGTTTTAACCAACACCGAGGATGTTTTATAAGTTACTTTAAAAAAATCAATATTATGGAGATGTTTCTCCGACAAGGAGAACATAGTCATTTACGAGTCCTCGCAGTACAGCTAAAAATAAATAATTGGCCCGCGACATTATCCGTATAGATTTTGATTTCTCAACAAACTTCCCACCCCTTTTCATCTTCTTAGTGGTGAAGTTAAAAAAAAACCTTTCAAATCGGATGCCTACGTCATATAAAGAATACACACTCCAAGTTCCATTTGGTTTGACAACCTCCGTAGCGTAGCGGTATTTGGCTCGCTTTATATCTCGGAGGTCGTCCCACGCCGGACAGAAAATCTTTGTGTAAATTCTAAGATTTCTTTCCGGGTCTGGTTGCTTGAGGGATTACCCTCCGTGCCTCGGAAAGTACGTTAAGCCGTTGGTCCCGAGTGTTATAACATCATCTTTAATAATTGTAAATCAAGGAACGGGCAGCAGCGTTTACTTGTGTGGTACTACATAATACTGCGGACACCAATCCACCTGCCAAGCGTGGTGACTATGGCAAATACCCTCCCCTGGCAGGAGGCCCATGTTCAGCTGTGGACGTTATACGGCTGATGACGATGATTATGAAGTTCCAGTTTTACAATCAGTGGTTTAGGCTGTGCTTTGATCCGTCAGTCAGTCATTCACGACAAATCATTTTATATGTATGACAATGGAACTCTATGAAGAATATTGTAAGAACATAGTTCCATCACACGTGGCCTTATGACGTCGGTCTGAGAGCCACAATGCGGAAACTAGTTAAATAGAAGAATCGAATGTAAACCCACTGTTTGGCAAACACCCAACTCAATATGAAAGTTCAGGTTGGAAAGGTAGAAAACTTATGTAGCGGCGAATACCGATGTGGCTAGTAGACGAAAGTGAGCATATACTATAATAATACAATGTATAAGTAATGAATAATTATATGAATAAATGAAATCACAAACAGAATTAGTTTTGCATAATATTATTCCATGTATTCAATTTAATAATATTGTATGTAAAATCAGCCCATTTACCTACATCCACTACTGAACTCATGCCTCCTCTTATCGGGTCGTTGAGGGATTTTACCATAATCACCACGCTTGGCAGGCGGATTGGTGATCGCAATAAAATGGCTAGTATCCTTGAGCTTATAGATGTTGCTGTATGTCATTTAGTCGCCTCTTAGGACGGTTTATTCCACTTTGAACACCCAGACCCGTGGGAAAACATCGGATGGTCTATTGTAAGCCACTCACCACACAGCTATAGCTAATAATATTATGCGAAAGTAAAAGGCTAGTTGACACATATGAAATTATATTACAATGATGTTAATTTCTAAAAGTATTTGTTATATGGAACCTAAATATAATAATTTCTGTTAAAAAATGTTTGTATAAACTCAATATGAAAATTATTTCTTTTGTCTGACTATTACTTCGGAAAACGTTATCAGCCATTTTGTGACGTCATACATCTCGTTAAAAAACATGAACACGATACTTTACTATTACAGTTTCTGAGTCATGACGTCATCGATCTCGAACACAGATAATGTATATAGACCAACGACCAACATGGCTGCAATCGTTTTCATCTCTAAATGTCAAGCCAATTATAAAATATTTATTTAAGTTCTTTCTAGATCTCAAATAAATGCCATATTTTTGTCTTGATCTAGTAAAACCACACATTGGCACTTTTTTTAAATTATTTTTATATGGTTTTCTTAACCATATAAAAATAATTTTAAAAAAGTGTCAACTAGCCTATTCTGTGTCTCCGTCTATTATGCATTTGGGCCTCAACAACTGAACCTTGACAAAATTTGGTACTGAAATAGATTAGACCTCTTGAAAATACATAGCCAACCTTTTATCATAAAGGCTGGCAAAGTACCTATTCTATGCGGACGAATGCGCAAGCAAAATGTAGTAATAAATAAAACTACACTTTTCTAGTGTTCCACTTTTTATTAAAGTGAAATTACTAAGGTAACTGGTATTTTTTTGTCGATGAATCTTTCAATCGACAAACTAAAGCGCTAAAATAGAAATTCTTCTAAATTAGAACTGAATTCCAGGAAGCCGCGAGTTGTAAAGTAGAGTGACAGTTGCACAAAACTCCCCTAAGTATCTAGCAGTTAACAATATTCCCGCCGGCGACCGCCTTGAGCCGAGATCTAAGTTCAGGGGCCATTTTACCAATAAACCATTCAATAATACCGGAGCACTATTCGCCTTTATGTGCGATGAAGTAGCAAAAGCATTGTGGCCTACATATGTCTGTAAAAAAAAGCTAACGTTCGTCGAACTGATGCGCTGTCGCAACACTGATGGTCGACATATCGAACTGTCAGCCTGACATGTGTCGTGCATTTGTCTGTCACAACCATGAATAACAGTCATGAGCGAACAAGAATTAATAAAATGAAGTATGTAATTATATTGTTCGACGGTATAATTACATACAAGCGGCCGCAGCACAATGGTTAAAAGCGTCGGACTTGTCATCTTGTGGTCGCCGATTCGATCCCCACACATTGCACTACCGACGTGAGCCCACTCGTAACACAAGCACTTTAGCTTAGCACGAGTACTGCAAAACTCTGCTAGTAATATATTTAACAAAAAAAAAACAGTGTTTCATTAGTTCCTAGTTGGTATATTTACTTATCCTACACCAGTTGTACCAACAAAACTGTAATAATTTCCTGTTAGTGTCCGATAAAAACTGCCCATCCCCGAAGCTGACCTTAATCCCATTCAATTTGTAAACAAGACAAGTTGTAGTGCTCTCCAGCTTGTTTAATACTGAATACCATAGCTAGTACACACTGTTATTTTCCTTATGTGAATTACTGTTGCGAACATACAGTAAAAGGCTAACAAATCAACGTCGAGATGTTATTGAACTAACTTGTACCACACTTGTACTTAATATATAATTTTATTTAATGACTTTAGCACTATGAAAGTACATGGCGGACTTGATGCCAGAGGAATTTTCCCCCAGTCAACCATAGGGTGTGCAGAGGTAGTGTGAATGGTGCACTAAAGTAGAGAAAATTATAGAAGGGGAAAAGGTACTATTGAACTAAGTATATAAGTACAATATATTAATATTACATACGAATACATTTAAATAATTTATAACTATATAATAATTATAGGATGCTTTTTTTTCATTTTCATTCTTAATTATAATTGCAGATACTTATTTATTTATTTATTTAAAATCTTCTGCACAAAATAGTACGTTGGCGGCCTTAATGAGAGGCTTTCTCTATCAGTCAACCATTGGATGGTGCCGAGACAACGTGGTAGGGACACATGAAAGAGGTACCTAATAGTATAAGAGATAGAATCCTTTCAGATTTAACTGAGATAAATTAACTACTATTCACGATTAATCCACAAAAACTTTACATTTACTTTTTACACTGTGAACTCCTGAATATGTTTATTTTTGCTAAGTTTCGTAAAAAAACAATTTTTTTTTTACTTATTATAAGTATATGAATGTTAAACTCTAGATAAAATACATCACCACCTTAAAGTCGACTGGCAGATAATGCCTACTACGGCATTATCCACCTTGGTACTATAGTTTGTGGGTAAATAAAAAAAAACTTAAAAATATTCAAAATCCAAGCATAAGAATATTTTTAAGTTTTGCTCGTTTAGCAATTATGATAACTATAAAGTTATCATAATTGCCATACTAGATTTGTACCTGTTTTTTATATCCAAGGATTCACCAATACTATAAAATAGTTGTATATAAACTACAAAATTGTATTGGGTAACTGTAATGATAGCTGTTTGTATGGCAATAAATAAATAAAAATAAATAAAATATACTTTCGTCGTTAAATTGGTCATACCCCTCTATTATTATTCTATCTGTAACTATCGTTGTCTTTACCGTCCATAGAGACGGATATACTCATCAATAGACAAACGCTCTCCTGTCTACGGTCGCGTCAAACGGGATTTCAATGCCGTCATCGTACCTTTGTAATCCCACCTCACTGATTCAGAGGAATGTGAAATTTCAGAAGCTGTATTTTGAGTATCGTAGCTATTTCAATAGAGATATCGCCATTTATGTGGTTAATGCAGTGTGTATTGGAAGATCTATTTGTTTATTCCTAGCCGTCTTTGGCACACAAACTATTGGCAATGTTTTTTGTAAAATTTTCTTATGGCCAATTTTTTTAAGCTATTGGCCCTTTTTTTTTCGCCGTATTTTTTTCCCAAACTCATAATTACTACTAGTGTTAAATTATAATAAAAATAATATCACGATATTATAAATAACACAACAATAATATAACGTCTAATCATTTAAAAAGATTTAAAATAGAAGAAGAATCTAGAAAAAATTGGATCGAGCACTCGCCGGCCGCTGCCGCGACACGCTCGCGTATTTATCATTCTAACCTAACTTACGACAGACAGACATGTTGCATAAAGATATTAACTAAAAAAGACAATACTACATTTAAAATACTCCTTTTTAGAAGGGTATAAATGGTACCCATTACTATCTATATATTTGTTTGCCACTAGGCTTTATCTCATAAAATTTACACAGATGACGCCTATAAACAAATACTAAAAACAATAAATTTAATATTTAAATGGGGCTCCCATACAGCAAACGTGATTTTGTGGCGTTTTGTGCCGTCATTATGGAACCGATATGCCGATTACTTGGAACCCTTCGTGTGCGAATCTGACTCGCACTTAGCTGGTTTTTAAGTCAGTAAATAAGGGTAGTAACGTCAAACAATGTTATCGCATTACGGCGCCAAAACAAGGGCCTTGGTTCTTACATCGTCTTCCTTACGCAGAGAATATAAACCGATATTAGAATAAAGGGATTTACCCTTCCTTAAGAAATCTGTTCAGAATGGATATTGACAATATCATATGAACTTGGTTATCGGCTTTTCAATTCAAGGACGTGAGGAAATAAGCTTGGTCAGATCTTTTAGATCAAGATTATTAAAAAGGAATTTATCATAACAATGATACCGTTATATTAAAGAACTAGCTTTCCACACGCGGTTTCACCCACATAACTCCCGTTCCCGTGGGAACTTCATAATTCAATATAGCCTATGTCATCTGGGGATAGTGTAGCTAAAAAACCTTTATTGAAATAATCATTATCTTAAGCAAAAAAAAAATAATACTTATAGAAAAAATTAACGTAACTTTTCCAAAGCGTATCCTACAGTAATTTCTTTGTTTAACAATTCTAATTGTATTTCTATTATATCGTCATCATCATTTATATATTTGGTTTTCCTTTTGTAGAAAAACTAGATTCAAGACTCTTCAGTTCAGTTAGGAGGCGCTTTAGTTATAGTAAATAATAAAAACATATACTTAGTAGGTATCAAAAGAAGGGTAATTCGAGGGGCTAGCTTCTAACCTAACCTATCCGAGTCGAGGTTTTGTAAAACCTCTTTTAACGTTGCTTGATCGCAAAAACGTGCTCAGTTGACGCGAGTTGAGCAAGTTCAAAAGGAAAGAGATTGCATATTATTTTATAAAGGTGGACCACCGGCAAGAAAAAGTGCCTGTGGTCCACCCAGGTGAACTAAGCAAGTGGACCACGACCCATTCCAGGTGAAAAGCGGGTTGGTGATCGCAGTATTATGTTCAAACACACAGGGCAAAGCTGCTGCCCGTTCCCTGGTATACGACTGTTAAAGATGATGTTATAACCATCGGGACCAAGATTTTAACTTGCTTTCCGACACACGGTGGGTAGTCCCTCAATCAACTAGACCCGGAAAGAAATCTTAGATTTACACAAAGATTTTTTGTCCATCGTGGAAATCGGATCCACGACTTTCGAGACTTGTACCGCCACGCTACAAAGAGTGGCTCCATTATTAATATACAAAAGTAAATAAAGACTCATTTGAGTAACAATACGACAGTTAAGTTAAAATGTACAAAGCTGTAATCATCATCATCATCATCATCAGCCCGTATAACGTCCACTGCTGAACATGGGCCTCTTCTTGAGGGTGGGTATTTGCCATAGTCACAACGCTTGGCAGACGGATTGGTGACCGCAGTATTATAGTACAAAGCTGTAATAAAAATGTCAAAAGGGTCAAAGAATATTTTAAACGTTTATAAAGAGAGATAGAAATCAACTTGCGACAAATATTATTTTCTTTATTATAATTTTAAATAATTCTTAATTTCTTATCAACGTTCATTTTATTAACCACTGAGCAAAATATTTAACGTAGGTAATAAAAATGTAAATTTTGCTTTATATTTCTGAACCAAATAATAGCTATTGAAGCGTAAATATTGCCTTATAAATAAACGCTAAAACCTTTCACGCGTATTTTCCAAAAGGGCGCACTGTTTGTATGCTGACCGAACCCTGTTTGCCCTATAATCCAAGTAAATAGGTTAGAATACGAGTAAAGCTGACGAATGAATGTTTAATATCCGTTTTGTTGGTCTCAAACATACCTACTCGTATATACCTATAGAAAATTCCGTCAGTAGAAAACTTTCAAAGAATAGTTTTTGCTTTTACATATTTACATATGACAACGGTATACTTAAGTTTCGGGTTCGATGTCGATACGCCGGGCCAGAAATCTTTGTGTGAAATCTAAAATTTATTTGCAGATCCATTGTTCTAGACTACCCTCCGTGCCTCGGAAAGCACGTTAAGCCGTTGGTCCCGATTTTAATAACATCACCTATAACAATTATATAGGTAGGAACGGGCAGTTGCGTTTCCCTGCGTATTATTACGACATAGTACTACGGTCATCAACCCGCCTGCCAAGCATGGTGACTATGGCAAAACCTTCCCTCGGGAAGAGTTCCATGTTTAACAACGGATGTTATACGGGCTTATAATGATGATGACATAATTATCTGCACCATGATTTTTATTCAAATGAAATATAGATATAATATTAAAATTAACCTATGTTAATTTTAATATAAATATTATAGCTGCTATAAATAAATTTATTAATAAATTACTTGCATCTTCGTACCTCTTTATGAAACTACCTTTTAGTGAATTCATCGTATGGCCGCAATTATTATTTAAGTACCTGTAAATAAAAAATAAAGGTTAAAAATTAAGAAAACAATTTAACAAAAATATCTTTGGAAGTCTTTGGAAATCATTTTTGACAAATTGAAATTTAGAACTTATTTCTATGTAAGATAAAGATACAAATATATTATTCTATACATAATGATGTGTAGCAGAGGATCCCAGGCTTTTATTCTAGTATAAACCTGTGCAAGTCCGCGCAACCTTTTTGTATTTATATTGTCTGTTTAAAAAGTGTAATGAAAATATAATGCCATCAAAAACATACTTGTAAAAAAACCCAAGTCTCGTAACGCAGTTCTTTTACCGTTAAAAGTTGTGAGATCTATGTAATACCAAGTCGGTTAATTTATTCAGTCCCTACTTAAGGGACCTTCTGTCTTAAGCTATTACGTAACTATCTCACCTAACAGACTCTTAAAATGATCTTATGAAAATTCGAAACTTTTAAGTTTTAAATAATAAATTAACTTGGCCATCGGATACTATTAGAATGTGTCTCACAAGTGTTTATTGCGATGGCCAAGTCAATCTAATATTCATAACATAAAAGTTTTGAATTTTGATAAGATCATTTTAAGAGTCTGTTAGGTGAGATAGTTACGTAATAGCTTAAGACAGAAGGTCCCTTAAGTAGGGACTGAATAAATTAACCGACTTGGTATTACATAGATCTCACAACTTTTAACGGTAAAAGAACTGCGTTACGAGACTTGGGTTTTTTTACAAGTATGTTTTTGATGGCATCTCATTTCTTTTTGTAGATAGTTGTACCTTTTTTCCTTTGCTTTACAATTTACATAATTTTTTTGAATACCTACATCGGATTTAGGCTGTATCTCAAGAACCGCGATAGCTAAACAGTTGACATTTTCACAAATTATGTATTTCTGTTGCTATATTAACAAACTAAACATAAATTAAATAATTAAGGGGGGCTCCAATACAACAAACTTTTTTGCGGCCTTTTTTGCTCGATATCTATAACGGCAATAGGTAGGCACTTGAAAATGGTACGGAAACCTTAGTGCGCGAGTCCAACTCGCACTTGGCCGGTTTTAGTCTATTGTATGCACAAATGGAGGATTCCTGCGCTTTAATCGTTCCAAAGTAGACTTAAATTAAATGTAAACCGTCCAGACTCGTAACTCGGTGCCTTTATTTACAAAATAACTTACGAATATATGAATACCCACGTACCTAGCTGGCATAGCAACACTCACCATACGTAACAAGAGCAGCTGCGTCGTGTACTTTTTTATGGTTTATTGATATTCGTCGCACTCGTCAAAGGTCATTTAAAATTAATCCTTATTTAAAATTGTTATCTCTCATTCATTATAAATATTGTCAATGTACCTAATCAAAAACTACAACATCAAGCTTAACAGAGGATTAACATGAACTTATGTATGGCACTCACGGCCTCACTGTCAAAGGTTTTTAAATAAAGAAATTACTAAACTGTTTTTAATGGAACTTTGGCACATGTCCGATTTTGGCTTTTTTTGAGACAGCTCCCGCACTAGGGAAATTATTATCTATGTCGCGGGTCAAAGTAACTTTTCCACAGAGACAAAGTCGCGGCCACAAGCTAATATGTACATGAGTAAATTTAAAGCTACCTAGTTAACATCAAACTGTGTAAAAAATATTTGATAAAATGAATATGCAAATACAGTTTGTGTCAGATAAATAAAACGTAGTGTGTGTGTATACCTGCGATATCGCAGTAAGACTTGTTAATTACTTGAAAGAAAGTGACCGTCTTTCTGTGACGAACGGGAAGCGTGGAAGCCGTAGTGTTTGTCCGGGGGAAATGCAAGAATTTTACGCATCTCCTCCGACACTGCGGCGTTCCCGCACGAGCGGTGTGGTATGTGGGACTCGCCCTTCCATAGCAGTGGAATGCAAATCATACCTTGAGAGAAAAACACTTAAACCCCCGGTTACTCCTCTGACCACAATTGGTGAGGGGCCCAGGAACTGTTGCCTATCTGGGATACCCTATGGCAGCGTCCGCGACTCAAATGGTGTTGCGGGCTCTCCTGGGTCCAAATAACCAGTTTCAGGGATGCCAGAGTACACGGGGTCCCTACTTCTCAAGGGACCGCGGCCTGTTAGTATACTATCGTTCATAGCACAGTTGCTTTTACATTCCATTGAGTTTTTTTTTTTTTTCCTTCGATTTTTATTTTATTTTTTAAATTAATCCCTGTGTCGCGAAGGTCACACCGCTCGATAGATTAACGAAAACAAAGCACCCCCTGACTCAATACAACTGTTTTAATTTCAGACGAATAATTGTCCCGGGTGGGAATCGAACGCAGAAAACCAGGTCTCTGGAGCAACTAACGTAACCACTTAGCCACCACCTTTCAACATAATCGCATCTAGGTCCCTATCTACACCTATTCTTCCATTAAATCATACATATTCATTTACACTGATTCACTGACTGCAAATGTAACTTTGTAATCCTATACATTTATAAGAAATAACAAAGTTATTAATGCAGTTGATGAAAGTTAACAACTGGACCGAAATTGCAAAATGTTGGAATTTTCCCATGAGTTTTACACTAAACTCTACTAGTACTCAAAATTTGAAGCTTCTACGTCTGCTAGAAGTGCCTAAACATTTTGATGATCGGTCAATCACGTGTGAGCGAGTGCCAAAATTACCGAAATTACCGAACTTTGAGTAGTTATAATTCTTAAAGTACTGGTTCAAATTGAATGAAATTTGAAATATGCTGTAGTTTTACAAAGCCTGCTTAGGTTCTGAAATTTCAGGCTCCTATCTTCATCCACAACGAAGTTATAGAGGGTCGAAAATCGGCTGAGTTGCTTCGAGAAAAGATAGGTACGGCCGTGCAACTTTTTTTTTTTTTTTTTTTTTTTTTCTTACTCCACTTGGGGGGGCACTGCCGTGCCCCCAGATTACAGTCCCACCAACTTATCTGTGAACTGAGTGGCGGCGACACCATCGACATAGTGTTGCAAGTTAATATAGATTTCCCAGAATTGGGCATATTTGCCTAGTATTTAGCGTAGTAATAAATTAGATACGTTATTAAGGTAATCTATATAATTAGTACTTTATTATCTATGTCTATACATTAATACATTCATTGAGTGTGTAAAAAATATTCGAAAAAATGGCAAAGATGAATTGATTAGGGGTAGATAACCTGTAACTGTAACCTAAAATTCATGTTAGCTGCTGTTGGACAGTCCATTTTTAGAGGAAGGCTTTAGGCTATATAACATCACGCTGCGACCAATAGGAGCGACGGGATAGGGCAGACAAAGTTGTCAGTGGACGAGATCGCTGGCGTTCGGCTAGTTTCATATCTACAGGATAGACACAGGAGCTGACCTAGCAATTGGATATAATAAAACATGAGTTTTATAATAATTCATTTATTGAAACCAGGTTTACAATAATTATGGTCTTTTGAACATCCTGCACGCCCAACTTCATCCAGGCTGTGAGGAAATATACCTCCTATTTCCATGCAACCATCATCATCATCACTATCACTTTCTGTTTCTGTGTCACTTCTTACTTCTATTATAAAAGGCTTATCCAAATACGAATCTTGTTTCAAATATTCTTCTTCTAACTTGTGAACATGTTTGCAATGGTGTGCCCACTCATTAACTGTAATGGTTACAAAGGCTTCTTGAACCAGGCGGGGAATCTCAGCATTTTTATGGTCAATATTTACTTCAGCTACTTTTCTTTTCATTGTGCTCCAAATGAATTCAATGGGGTTAAGATCACAGTGATAGGGAGGTAAGTACAAGCATTTGTGTCCATTTTGTTCTAATATTTTTTCAATTTCATATTCCGGTTCAGGCTTGTTTCTTTTTATTATTTCTAACAGCTGAGGTTTTGTGAACTCTTCTCCAATGTCAACATTATTTTGTGTCAACCATAGTTGCATATCTCTTTTTAAAGAATTCGTATTTGAAGCCTCATTTATGCAAACACGTTGATAGGGAGCATTATCCATTACAATTATTGATGGCTGCTGTAAGTTAGGCACCAGTTTTTCAATAACCCACTTTTTAAAATTAGTACTGTTCATTTCATCGTAATAATCACCACTTTTAGTATTAGACTTGAAAACGAGAAGTGCATTATTAACAAATCCAGTGTCCCCTCCTGCGTGTACAATAATATACCTTTGTCCTTTTGATACAGGCTCTAATACTCCGTCTACACCCTCTCCTTGCCAACATTTGCCTGATGTACGCGATGAGTGAATATATGTCTCGTCTAAATAAATTAGCGGCTGAGGTTGTGGACCTTTATTATTTTTTTCCACTGCATGCAAGTACTTTGCTCTCCAAGCTGATACTTCATTACGCTCCATTAGTAACTTACGGTTACTCTGAGACTTTTTAAAACGAAAACACATCTTGTGAAGCAGTTTTAGAAGACTTTCTCTTTGTCCTGTGTAATTAATTTCTGTCTTTAAGACCTCTAGAAGCTTCTTGATAGTTGGTAGCTCCTTTTTATTGGAATAAAACTCATGTACTTTTCTTCGAATAACTCCCATGTCAAAATCATCAACATGTATAAATCCCGTTTTACGCTGCCTCTCCTTGCCTGGGGTCCGAATTTTTGTACCAGTCTCTTCTGCTACATGCCCTTCTTTTACTATTTTAGATAGGAGGATAGGAGTCAGTTGGAATGGACTCCGTTTCGCCGAAAAAAGACACGCCTGTGTTTTTGAGGGGTTAAACCCAACCAAGTTGGCATCACCCCATAAGGAAACAGCCTCCAAGATGGAGTTCACCCCCTCAATCATCGACTCCCTGAACGACTGGACCATTGACCCCGACTTCGCATCAGACAAGTATCTCACCGAGACTGTGCTGTCGTCTGCATACTCAAAGATACCAGGAGTAACTAGCAGGTCGTTTATGTGCAGCAAAAAAAGAGTCGCGGAGAGAACAGATCCCTGAGGGACACCGGCATTAATACCAAGAAGATCGGACGAGGCGCCATCAATGACAACTCGAATCGACCTTCCCCTCAAGAAATCCTGAATCCAGGTACAAAGTACGGGACAACCGATAAAAAACTGATAGGCAGGCCACTCGCCTGCCTATCAGTTTTTTATCGGTTGCATTTCGGGGAGTATGCGGAAGTTCTACATAACCTGATACCCCCTTCACCCTTCCGGCTTTTGTTTCCACAGAAACCAACTGCGTTTAAATCTAACAGTCCTTTAAAATTTTACTAGTGTCGTAGAAGCCTGTTGCTCCATTTCTATCATATAACACACTGACAACTAGTAAGTGTGATTTTTTTAGACCAACGTAAACCTCCGCCGAGTCTTCCTCGGACCCCTTGGATACAACTGGACCACTTTGAGAATCACTGGTGTAACGGTAAAGGCATACTCCTATATAAATAGCAATGATCTGACTCAGAACAACCTCCTGCGCCGACACATGACCTCTAAGTGGGGAGCCTCACCACAGGTGCTGCGGACGACCGGTTTGGCCCTTTCTTTTTCAGCAGGCGAATACGCCAGCCCTGTTTGGAGCCGTTCAGCACACACGCACATGGTGGATACAGCACTAAATGACACATGCCGGATTGTTACAGGTTGTCTTAAACCAACCCTGGTTGGGATGCTGTATCCATTGGTTGGCATTGCCTCCCCGGACGTCCGCAGAGATGTGGCAAGCTCTATTTAAAGTGTTAAAAAAGACACCGACGCCCGGCACCCTTTACACAAACACGAGCCGCTAACCCAGAAGCTAAGGAGCCGCCACAATTTCATAAAAGAAGTGCCCACTCTGGATGGTAATGCAAACCAAGCCTGATTACGTCTTTGGAAGGAGAGGTTCCCAACGACTCTACGTATTCCTCTTGCGGAGCACCTTCCACCTGGTCATGAACTTCCTTGGCAGACTTGGAATTCCTTAAATAGACTGCGGACTCAAGTTGGACGAAGCCGGGAGAACATGAACAGGTGGGGGTATAGCTCAGAGGTTGCGTGTCCGTGTGGTATCTCCCCCAGACAATGGCGCACCTCCTATTCTGCCCTGCGTGCCCCAACACCTGTACACGCGAGGACCTATGCAACGCCACTGATAATGCTGTGTTTGAACGCCAGGTCGACACGAAAAGAAGAAGAAGAATAGCAATGAGTTCTGAATTAGGTGTGCCTACACAGGTCTCTTATCTAAATTTTTAGGACTACATTGTTACTTTAAAATGTCATAATATTCAACTGCATACTGTGTCTTATAACGATAACAAAAAAAATCCGAGACACTAGTCAAATAAATAATTGTAACTTTTATTTTACAACTTTTTATTTTACATTAGTCAGTAGAATAAATAATAGTAATTTTGATCCAAATAAGTAAATAAGTCAACCTTAAATAATTACATAAATAAAAAGTTCACAGATGAAAAATCTCCTACCAATTTGAGTCCATGAATAAAAATGTTATTCAAATAAACACAACAAATTTACTTCAAGACTGATCAAAATTCAGATGTTATATTTATACTCCTTTTCATAAACAAGGCGTAAAAATATAATGTGAAACACATGAATTATTTATTGTAACGATATTGTATAAAACTTGCTTCTTGTACATATAAATATACATTTTATCTAGTCCATTTCGTTTTCTTATAAATTTATTAGTTTCCATTATGTTGCTAAATTTAATTCAAGAATATTTTAGTCGAAGCAATATTTTGAGTTTAAAATGTATTATTAAAATATTTTATACTTGAACTGTTTATAATCTTCTGGTGGTTTTATAATTCCGTTCCCGGGGTAATTTCATTATTAAATATTCCATGTTACTTATGTATTACATAGCTTTGTTATAGTGAAAGAGTTCTTGATATCAGACTATTAGTTACGGAGCCTATTAGTGCAAGAAATCAAATCTTTCGTCTTTTTATTATTAGTATAGAACATCCTTTGTTTCTTCTGGGTGAAGTTCACCTATTCAAATGTTAAAATTATATATTTTTGTAATTGGTTTCATGATTTGAACAATTCTGTCTTTTTCAGTTACCGTTAAGGATCAGAAAACATATTTTATCTTTGAAAAGTAAAGATAAAAGATACTTTCTGATCCTTAATGTTATTTTAAATGCAATGATCTTTTCCGGCTACCCTCCAGCAGAAGTTTACTGAAGCCCGTGATGTAAGTGGTATTTAAACGATTTCTTTCATCGCCTAGTCTAACATAAGGAATTAGGGATGAGGGATACTTATGGCTATATATGGGTTATGGGTACCTGGGTTATAGGATACTTTAAGGGCCGATTATTCAATAGTCAGATAAAAATTATCGAGGACCGGACTTCTATAGGTACACAATCTTCCAATATTTAAATTTATGCCCCCGATATTATTTATCTAAGTATTTAAAAAAAATACTTTTTAGTAGGTATAGCTTTTTGCAGTAATATTTTTACAAATTAATAGGTTTCTAATGTTGAGTCCCTCGTTGGTTTAATGGTAATTTGTTTGCTATTAATGAGCCAAATTCCGGTTTCGAATCAAATCAGTAAGTTGGTTGTTGCAAACATGTTAAGCTGTTGATCATCTCTCACCGTTTGGTTAGGTTAAACCTTCGACTCGATTATGAGAGAAAAGGATAGAGGGTGCACTGATGTTTGCGCTTGTATGTTATAATTTGCCTTACATATATTGGGGAGGACAGTACGTATCTTATTCAATTCAACCGTTTGTCTTTGAAAATTACAAATTTTCAGGTACTTTGTACACCCTAGCCAATTCCAACTCCTATCGAGTTTAAATCACATGAATACTTTCAAGGTTCAAGGGTTCCTCACGTCCTCCTACGTTCAAGTAATATAAAAATAGATTCCATAGGAATTTTAGTATAAGATTCTTCGATACGATTTATTAATTACGATTGAAGTCCTGCGAATGAATTTGGCTGCCAATCTTTGAGAAATTTAGCTATCTGCGCAAGACATTATATGTGCGCGTGTTTGTGCATCTGTGAAGAACACACGTCTTTACTCTCAAAATCCGAGCACTAGCACATACATATTTTTAGAAAACTTCTAGTAACACATTGTTTTGCTTGACGGGAATCGAACGCAGGACCTCGCTAGTTACGGTTATAGATAATGCCGATAGAACATGAGATTAGTTCCTATGTGTTAAACATTACTGTGCATTTTAGAGACGTATTTATATCCATAGAATTGAAAAAAAAATGATTGATTGGTCTTTATTTCTAAAATGACATGCTGCCTATATTTACCTTTCTTTAATTTGTTTAATTTATACCAATTATAACTAGCTTTTACAAACGACTCCCACTACTAGTGGCATAGTTAATTCTTCGATTAAATGTGACCTAGCATGTTAGTATAATGCATCCTTTCCCAATCTCTTGTTTACCACTTAAACCAAATTCATCAAAATTTGCTTAGTGATTTAGGTATGAAATTTGTAAAAGATAGGTCATTAGTTTCGCTTTTATTATATAAGTAGGGATTCTTATCAAATCAAAGCGAAATAGCGACAAGTTTAGTCATATATTATCTATACTAATATATATTGTTTGTTTGCTTGAACGCGCTAATCTCAGGAACTGTAAAAGTATTTATCGGTGTTTATAGCTCATTTATCGAGGATGGTTGTAGGCTATAATTTATTATGAAGATCCCACGGGAACGGAAGCTACGCAGTTAAAACCGCGCGCAGGAAGTACTAGTATTCCGTAATTTCACATATGAATAAAGCATTCAAGTTAGAAGGTACATATCCCTACATCACACAAAGGGTTTGAACACGTTAAAGATCCCGGCTCAACTGATAGTGAATCCACCTATTTGCGGCATTATCCTCATTTTAAGGAAACAATGATGATATCTGAAAACCCTTTATCATAGCGTCAACCTTCTGAATATAATATGAGTATTACTCTTGAACTAGGATAGTTTTGGGACGAGCTATGGTATTTACTTTATACACATTGTAACTACGTGTCTACGTGACTATAGCTACTTTGTTAGTGGGATTGTAAAATTATTTAGCATTTTAAGCGATATTTATGGGAGTCTTGTGCAAATGTATTTGTCTTAATACTTTAAAAATGACAACCTTCGTAGCGTAGCGGTATTTGGCTCGATTTAAATATCGGAGGTCATGGGTTCGTTTCCAATGCCGGATAGGAAATCTTTGTGTAGATTCTCAGGTTTCTTTCCGGGTCTGGTAGGCTGAGGGACTACCCTCCATGCCTCAGAAAGCACGTTAAGCCGTTGGTCCCGATTGTTATAACATCATCTATTACAATTGTATACCGCCTGCCAAGCGTGGTGACTATGGCAAAACCCTCCCTCGGGAGAAGGCCCATATTCAGCAGTGGACATTATATGGGCTGATGATGATGATTACAGTTTACGAGCTTCTCGGTCCTTGGGTTTGGAAGTAAAGTTTCGTTATCTAGTAGTAACACAGGCTATTTTACCTTAACGTCCATTTGTTTGTAACGTGTAAAAATAAACACGCTGAACTGTCATGCAGGTATGTGCAGAAAACAGTTTTAATTTGAAAGTGGATGATATCATACTCAAAAAATACACATCAATCCGTGGCTCCCTGTCAATGAGTAAGGAAATTTGAGTACTCCTTATACATTTCTTATGATGAAGATAAATCATATCGGGTAAAAGGCTAATTAAACTAAGCGACACCATGGGCAATATTGAATTATATATTTTATATAATCCCTTCATAAATATAAAATTCAATGTCACATTCAAACCCCTCGATATGATCATACCGTTTAAACCGTTCTACTCTTAATTATTGTCCCAACTCAGTTAGACTGCACCGGTGGCTTAATGATTACGGTAGTGGCTAGTGTTCTGGGTTCGATTCCTACCCGGGACACTTATTTGGTTTTTTTTTTCTTTCTTTATAAGCTTACTAGCTGAGTTTTGCGGTCTACTAGTATTCTTGTTAACCCCTCGTGCTAAGCTAAAATGCTTGTGTTACGAGTGGGTTCACGTCGGTAGTGCAATGAGGGATCGAACCGGCGACCACATGATCGCAAGTCCGACACCCTAGCCATTGGGCTACGGCCGCTTCCTCCTTATTCAATGAGTAAAGGAACGGCGCAAAACGCAGCACTCCAATCCTATATTGTATTAAACCATTCAACGCCTCCATAACTTACCAAACTAATGGGTACATCAAAAGGTCTCAAACAAGACAGAAGTAATCCAGCCAATTACTACCAAAGGAATTTTGCGAAAACTGAACCTAAATAAATACGGCAGCTTATATAAATGCTAGCTATTGGCATTTAGGTCAAACCGATATTTGGGAATTTGTAGTCCGATGGATATTTGGGCCATTTCTGGTTCACAAATTGGGAGCTTATTTGTATTTAACATGGACTATTCATTTTATTGACTGTGTAATCCTTTGATTTTTTAAAGCGAGAGTTTGTGATCTAAATTGTCAATAATATTTTCAAGTCAATACTTTAGAAATGATTTCTACACCTATTCAATATTTACCACCTATTAAAATTATTCCAGATCTTTTCTAGGATAATTTTTGCATAAGATCCCTATATTTATTTTGTAATTGCCCTTTTTAGTGCGGCACGTTCTCCGAGTGCTGGTTTTTACTTTGCACAGCAGGTAAGCATTATCATTCAACGGGGCCATGCTGCCAGCATTCTAGGAACCTTGCCAAGTAGAATAGATTTAGAATAGTAGTATTTTATAAGTTAGTTTTATATTAAGTTAAATTAGCTACTTTTAGTTGTAGTATTTTGTAATTTAAAGCTCTGTCTCCAATGACGACTCAATGCAGTTGGCGAAAAGTGATTAGGAGAACCGACCCCAATTAAACATGGGATAAGGCCGGAGAAAGAAGAAGAAATTGATTGATTTGGTGTAGATATTTAGAAATCTACACCAATTCAATTCATAGTGACATGACATTGACATTCCAATAAAAAAAATATAACCTGCGCTCTAGAAATATAAAATACAAGATTGACAATTGGCATGCTCTCTATTAATGCAGGATTTCACTAGAAAAGTAAAACTTAAATAGTACACAATGTCCATTTTTAGACATTTGGAGCTGGGTATGCTCAAATTATGATTAAATAAAACTCAGATTTTTACAACCAGTTTACAATGTGTAATCAGTGACAAGAGAGAACAATGTTGTTTTTTTATCTTAAATATGGCGGCTCGCCCAAGAAGATTCCTCTTCACGTATAAAACTTATACACGCTAGGGACGCAAAACACAAGTAAAAGCGGAACGAGCAGCTAGTCATAGCCAAGCATACCGTTTCAGTAAGATATTGCTAAAAGTTTGTAGTCATTTGAATCCAATATAGCTAGATAATTATTAGCTAGATACAAAATGCGTTCTCAGCTAGAATCTGCAATAGACCAATACACACGCTGCATTATCCAAAATAGGACACATTGGCAGTCAGTCAGGCGTTGTACCAATGCAATGTTCCAGACCGTTTAATGTCTACTCCTAGTTACTGCCCACTAATACCTTAATTAAGGTATATTAATAAACTAGCTACCTGCGCGTGGTTTCACCCGTGTAGCTCCCGTTCCCGTAAGAACTTCGTTATTAAATATAGCCTATTTTTTTATGGCAATCTGCCGACTTATTCTGCAATTTCTGCCTGTGTCATGTAATATCGAAAGTCATACTATTGAAAGTTTAAATACATGTCAAAACTTTTGACTAGTAGATAGGTAATGTCAAAACTTAAAACAAATAAACTAAGTTTGATTGACTTTTGTATGTACAGAAAGTTTTGATGAAACTCTGCAGTTAATATCCAGCTTATTTGTAATTGTCCCGAAGCAACATAGTTGCGTTATGAACATGTCAATTACCTACAGTTTAGTTTTTTTTAGTTTCTAAGTAAAACAGACTTAGTTGGTACCTTAGGTTGTTCCTTTACTACCTACAAGACTAAGAAACTATGGTTAACGGCATTGATGCTGTACAGTATAAATGGCTAAAATTCACGCTGGCTTTCATGCCAAATGTATTTGAAACTAAATACTTTGTGGTTGCAACTAGGGCCAAGGGGTTACCAAAGTTCAAAGCCGGACAGCCCGGACATTTGGGTAAAAAAGCCGGACACCCTACATAGTTGAGGATTTTGTGACACTACAAGTTAATGTTCGTTGCAACCACAAAATAAATAATACCTTTACCTTTAAAAAATGGACATCTATATACTAACATATAAAGCTAAAGAGTTTGTTTGATTGCTTCAACACGCTAATCTCAGAAACTACTGGCCCGATTTGAATTTTTTTTTTTCATTTTTGGATAGCCCATTTGTCCAGGAATGCTATTACACTATCCTACTAATTTAATAAACGCGAAAGTTTGTAGGAATGTATGGGTGAATGTTTGTCACTAAAAACTACTGAACGGATTTGGCTGAAACTTGTGCGGAGATAGTTTTAAGCTGGCCCACTGAAGCAGACTAACGCGGGTAAAAGGGCGACGCGGTGCTAGTAGGTTAATTAATTATGAAGTTCCCACGGGACGAGAAATACGCGGTGAATACGTGCGCGGGAAACTATTTCCTTCATAAACTGAAAAATTGACAAATTATGTAATTCGTGTCATTGAAGCCATATTGTTATAAAGCCTATCAAAATTACATGTCTTGTACTGATGACCACCATGATAATATGCGCTGGTAACTAGCATTGTCAAAATGTATTTGTTAACATAACAGCTTCAGAGTTATAGTCCGAGACACAGTGATAAATTGTATAAATTCCATTCAGCACTGCATTGCATTCCATCAGAACTGGCAGGCAATTAGTAAGCGTTATAAATGCTCGTGGGAGGCCAGCGAATAACGGTAAACTATGTGCAAGTCAGCAGCACTGTAATAACCGTATATATAGTATCTTTATTCAGTACTTAAATTCATTTTTTTTTTTATTTCATCACAGAGGTTTGGCTTTTAAATAGAATAGTTTGTTTGCTTGAATGCTACCTAATCTAACTAATCTCAGGAATTAGGTACGATTTGAAAAATTCTTTGATTGTGAGATAATTGAGTGCCATAGGGGGTAATGCGGGTAAAACTACGTTAGCAATTCTTGGCCATTTCTCAGGTTAAAATGAAGAAATTCCGGGTATGAGAAGAGCGGGGATTTTAAGTTTACTTTGTTAAGATATATTAAACATTAGAGACTAGATAAGTTGTACAAAAAGATTCGAGAAATGAAAATTAAGTGAGATTTCGTAGAGTTCTGCGTTGCCTTAAAGGCAACCAGTTGAGTGGCGAACATCTTACGGACAGTGATAGCTCTTACTAAGATTGAATACAATGTTAATCGCAAGAGCAGTTCAACATTGTAAGTAATATTTTATTAGATCTCCGACTAGCAATTTGTACAGTTTAACACCCGGTGCTAACGAGGTAATATCAATTGTAACAATGACACCGCAGACGATCTAAGGCTATATTGAACGATCAACTAATATAGTTGTCATCTTAACTATGTTGTCAAATCAACTTCAATTTCTGAAATATATTATACCTAAATTAAGAAAAACTTCCAGGACATCCAAAATTACGTTTTTCGATTATGAACGGAAATGTTACAGATAGATTAACCAACATGATAATAAAATCAAGTTAACTGGCCGCACCGGTGTGGTGGCTCAGTGGTTAAGGTAGTTGGTTTCTTAAAACTGGTGTACACTGTTTGATTCCTACCCGGGACAAGGACAATTATTTGGGTGCACCTAAGATAGTTGTTTTGCGTGTAGATGTGTTTTACGACCGTGAATTGAGTATTTGTAAAGTTTTTAGCGACAAACATATAAATATAAACCTTATATTAAGATATTATAATATTTAAAATTAAATTAGTTGTATGTTTACGTAAAAAGTAATGAGTGCGTATCCCGCCATCAAACGTAGCAATTTAGCGTGAAGATGATATTTTGTATAAAACCATTTTTTTTTGTAACATATGTTTTTAAATAAAAAAATATTATAAAAACAACATGAGTATTAATAAATTTAAAAAAAGGTTGACAACAGATCAGCTAAACGTTAATAATAATTATCGTTTCTAAACTTGAAGTTTTTTCGGTCACTATTTATTTTCGAGTAATACAATAATGTCGGGGTATTAATTTAATAATTTAAAAAAATATACACCTAAATTTTCTCTTCATACAATGTTATAACACACAAACATATACATGATATAGATTATAGTAATAATTCACCGGCTCTCAGACTATTAGTGCAATTTTACACCCGGCGGTAAAGCAAGGAAATAGGTCATGTGAACGAAACGAAGTGAATGAGGAAAAAAACAGAGCGTTCGATTACAAGTGGATGGTCACTTAGTTCCAACGATTGACGGGGAAAGGGAGCCGGGATAGTAAAAGGTTCGTTTTGGGGAAATACAAAGGTAACCTTTTTTGTTTTCTACGGATGTACTGTGTCAGTCTGTCTAAGTGTTATTAGTATTTTTGTGTTGTCTACTCGCTGTTACACACATCAGTAGTTGTAAATTCTGGTTGTAACAAGATTAATGATAAATTTAGTTAATAAACTTAAGTTACTGAAGTTACTTCTGTTTATTATAACTAGCGGTTCAGTGATGGAAATTTGGCTACGCATTGTTTATTTTTATTTTTAAACTGACTAGAACGAGGCAAAACTATCGTTCGGATGTTTTTTTTTATGCGCTTCATACCAAGGAATGGGGATCGAACCCACGACCTCCGAGATTTAAAGCGAGCCAAATACCGCTACGCTACGGAGGTTGTCGGACAGCTAATAATATAAAATATTTAATTATATATCCGAATAAATTAGCAAACATTGTATTCTATGTTCGCGTATATGTTATACGCGAACAGAGAACGATGTAAGCTTGGTTACGAAGTTTTGTGTTCCAAATTCACAGCAATCTATACCTACGTTTGCTAGGAATATACATACAATAGCAATTAGGCTGCTACGCTAAAGTGAGGATGTGATTGTAGAACGTAGATCTGTGACCTTAGAAATCTAGAACTCTCTAATATTGAGCGGTTCTGTCTAGTTTTGCGTTTTTGTAGTGAAAATGATAAAATATACATATATTATGGTTACAAAATGTATGAGAAATTTAATCTATAGTAATATTTTAAAGAAGAAAGATTTTATGGTTCGTATGGTTGTATTGAATAGGCTCCAAGACTAATGGACCGATTTGAAAAATTCTTTCACCGTTGGAAAGCTACACAATCCCTGGATGACATAGGCTATATTTAATTATAAAGTTCCCACTTGAATTGGAGTTACGTGGGTGATACCGCGGGCGTGAATCTAGTGTAGTATACATTAAAGCTTTCAAAGATACAATCTGCTAGCAGTTGTACCCTCTGGAAATAGATAAGGAAGGACTATGTTCAGCAGTGGTCGTCTAAAGTCAAAAAAGGTCAATGTCAAAAATTCTTTATTCATATAGACACATTTAAAATATTTTAAATCATGTTCTAATGATGCGTCCCTTTCTTTTACTGCCAGCAGTTCTGGACGTGGCACCTCTGAGAAGAACTGGCAAGAAACTCAGAGTCAGAGTCAAACTCAGAGTCTGTAGGCTGATACGATGATCATGATGAACGTTTTTTTAGACTTGATTTTTTTTATAATTATAATATTAAATAACTGTAATTTAATATTATAATTGTAACAGTTATAGTATGTTGCTTAAATAATATTTTTTTTTATTAAATTGTAATTAAATTTTATGCCAAATTTTTATGTTTAGAACAAGACCAATTTATAGAATTTGAATCGATTCTATAAATTGATTCAAATGATATGATATCGTAATTCAAATAGTTAAATTATACATTTATTAAGACTTTACATTTATTACGTATCATTAAATATATTATGATACCGGTATTATTCAGTAGTAGCTTGCAACGCGCGGTTATACCCGCATGCACTCCCGTTTCCATAACAACTTCATAATAAAGTATCCTACATCATCATCAGCCCGTATAACGTCCACTGCTGAACATGGGCCTCCTACCGAGGGAGAGTATTTGCCATAGTCACCACGCTTGGCAAGCGGATTGGTGACCGAAGTATTATTTTGTACCACACAAGGAAACGCTACTGCCCGTTTCTTGATATACGAATATTATAGATGATGTTATAATAATCGGGACCAACGGCTTAACGTGCTTTCCGAGGCACGGAGGGTAGTCCCTCAGCCATCCAGACCCGGAAAGAAATCTTAGAATTTACACAAAGATTTCCTGTCGTGTCGTGGGGACGGAACCCACGATCTCCGAGATTTAAAGCGAGCCAAATACGCTACGCAAGTATCCTACTTCCTACTAATATTATAAACGCGAAAGTTTATAAGTATGGATGGATGTTTGTTACTCTTTCACGCCAAAATTACTGAACGGAATTGGCTGAAATTTTGCACCGAGATAGGTTATACGCTGGATTAACATATAGACAAAACATCACGCTCCGGCCTACTGGAGCAGAGTAACGCGGGTAATACCGCGGGGCGCAGCTAGTTATCTATGAATATCCTTCGTTAAATGGACTCTTTAACACTGAAATATTTTTCAAATCGAACTTGTAGTTTTTAAGTTTAGTGCGTTCCAGCAAACAAACAAACTAACTCTTCAGCTTATACATACAAATTTGTTGAACAGGTCATTAGCCAAACGTTTGGTAATCCAGATTTAAAGAGCTAATTAAAATGGTTAGTTAGTAAAATAAGTTCGGTAGTTAGTAAACTTTATAGTACCTAGTTGTTAAATTTTAATTGCTGTTATTTCAAAATCTATGTATTCAGTTTGAGTGAGATTATTGTGCAATTGTTAGACTCTGCATTGTTTTGCGTACAAACTTGTATTTCATCGCGTAACTAGCGGTCAAAGCAGACGCAAAGCCTTTTGGGAACATTGTTCTAGGATGGCAATACAAAAGTATTTTCAAAAGGAAAATAAATGTCAACTTATTTTCCTTTTGTATTGCAAATATTGTTCTAGCGTATGTTTACGTATAGTATGAAGTGTTATGGTATTCCTTTAAAAGATATGCAGACATACCATAAAATGTATTTTTTTCTCTCAGGGCGCTTTAAATATAGCTGATGAAGCCCGCTACCAAACGTCGATTTTATTTAAACTAAATCACTCAAAATAATCTCTCAAAAAAAAAAACTTTCAAATGCTATCACCACATTTCCCCTCGCCTTTCCGACTCTTCCTTTGTAAAGAACATTCCAATGTGTAAACCCAAAGTCCAAGAGGCCCTGTAGACTAGAGCGGCAGTTGCATAAAACTCCTTTCAAAATCGAAAGTCATACTTCCTCAGTTCCCCGCCTGCCAACCACCTTTAGCCGAGATCAAACTTCTTCAGGGGACATCTTCTTACGTAGTTTGTTAGTTTGTAATTTTTAAGCCATTTAATAAGGCTGGAGTACCTACTGCTGGACTTTACGCTCGGTGAAGTAAAAAGAAGGTACCATGTCTTCGCACAGCTCCACAGGTGTAGTAAATAGAATGGGCAAGAAGACTAAAAAAATCCATTTAGTCCGTCAGTTAGATTACTAAAAAATATTGGACAGGTATTTTCTATTTTTCGTTCTTCAAACAAAAAATGACGACGATACAGCGCGTTGAAATTTTTTGTGACGTCACTTCTAGGTACAATTACATTTTTAGCCCCCCTCTCCTGAACTAAATAGTTTGTTTTTGCTCTGTATCTTTGTAAATTTTTATTGATTTGATAAATAAAAAATACGTGTTCACATAGTTTTTAGTAATCTAACTGACGGACTAAATAGATTTTTTTAGTCTTCATGTCTATTGTTAACGAACACATCATCACCATTAGGCTATATATCTTTCATATACTTCCTGTTAAATATAGGACCATACCATAGTCAAGTGATAGTAGGTATTAAAGTTTAGACACTAAAGTAAATCTTACACTAAACAACTTTAAGTACTGTGATGCATTTGTGCTGCTTTTATACGCTCAAAATAATGCACGTACATTAAAGAGTATACTGAAAACTGTATTTTATACCATTTTGTTTTATTTTGTTGTACAAGAGTATTTTAATGCTAACATTGTATATGTAGCCATATTTCTTATAATTAGGGATGCAACGATACATTATTTTGCCGATACGATACCGATACCGCTTTTCATATTAAATAATCGGCGATACCGATTCCGATATCGATGACTTAGTAGATAATCAATCAAATAAATAGTGAATTATGTATATTATCATTATGTGTTGTGTTTTTGTGTGTTGTGTATTATGTGCTGATAATATTAAGCACGCAATGTATATTATATTTATGGCAGGAGTGTAAAAATAATCAATAATATAAAAATGCACAATTAAAATTCAATTAAAGCATTTTTTTATTATTTAATTAAGTGAATGTGATTAATCAATCACAAAGTTCACTTATAAATAAGTCAGTAATTAAAATTTATTTTAGGTAGATTTTTGTTGAGAAAATACAGCTTTTCAAATTATTCAAATTATCAGCAGATAATCTGTTCTGCAAATCATTTTGTATGAGGCCTGCAGTTAAAAAGAGTCGTTCTGAAGCAACTGAGCTCATCTGATAGGACATATATTTTTGCGCAAGCATTTAAATTATTTATCTTCATTGCGCCAATAAGTTCTTGGATCTTGTTTGATGGGTACATTTGGACATTTTATATAAGAGTCAACCTCTTCTTGGTCAGGATGAGTACATATGTTTGATAAAGGCTCCACTTCTTCCGATTCTTTATACCGGTGCGGCGCTGGTGCAGTTTCTCTCACCCGCCGGTTGAAGACGCTCGACTGAATGGCAAAGACGCGCGCGTCGGTCGTTTCGCGCGCTTTTTCTAACTGCTCAATATCGGTTGTATTATAATCGGCGATGCCGATATATCGGCCAGTCGATTATATCGGCCGATATATCGGTATCGGAATCGGTATCTTTACATCCCTGCTTATAATCTTTACTATTATATAAAGCTCAGGAACTCTACTTGACCTATTTGAAAAATCCTTTAAGTGATAAATAGCCCATTTATCGAGAAAGGCTATAGGCTATTTAACTATGAAGTACCTACGGGAACGGGAGTTATACGGGTGAAACCACGCGCGGGAAGCGCGTCGTCAAGTATATTATAATTAAAGCGGCCGTACCCAATGGCTAGGGCGTCGGACTTGTGATCTTGAGGTCGCAGGTTCGAACCCCACCCATTGCACAACGTCGGTAGTGCAATGGGGTGGGGTGAACCCACTCGTAACACAAGCATTTTTAGCTTAGCACGAGGGGTTAACAATAATACTAGTAGACTGCAAAATTCTGCTAGTAATCTTTAAAAAAAAAAGAGTTTTCATTCGATTACATAGAAATATACAAAAACAATGATGTATATTTTCAAAATTATGTCTGTTAAGAGATGAACAAGTCAACTTCGTACAAGAGAAATGGATGATTCCCTAACAAATAAATTCCCAAGGCAGTTACCGAAACTGAATGATATCGTTTTTGTTCTAGCTGTTGTTGCAGTTGTTTCATTTTCAGACTGAGACAAATAATGCGGTGGTTCCAGTTCAAGCCTCGAAGGATACAAGTGTAATTTATAACAGGCTATATGAACTTTTCCGTTGCTTTGATAATCTATATATATAAAAGAAAGTCGTGTTTGTTACAACACTTATAACTCGAGAACGGCTGGACCGATTGCCATGGTTTTTGATTTGTTGGATTTGTTTCCGTCCCGAATAGCAGAATACATTTTAAAAACAAAAGAAAGTCGTGTTAGTTACACTATTTATAACTCAAGAACGGCTGAACCGATTTGGCTGAAAATTGATTGGTAGGATAGGGGTAGGGGTAGGGTAGGGGTAGGGTAGGGGTAGGGTAGGGGTAGGGTAGGGTAGGGGTAGGGTAGGGGTAGGGTAGGGGTAGGGTAGGGGTAGGGGTAGGGTAGGGGTAGGGTAGGGTAGGGGTAGGGTAGGGGTAGGGTAGGGGTAGGGTAGGGCAGGGGTAGGGTATAAAAGTTCACCCGTGCGAAGCCGGGGCGGGCCGCTAGTGAAATATATAACAAAATATTTAACTTCACTTTTACTCTAAGATGGCATTCAACTCGTACTATGTGTTGATTATGTTAATGTCGTATTATATAAACTATTCAAGAAACCGTGCCTTACGACACACTTTTTTTTAAGACTTTTACATTTCGGAAGGCTCGTTTAAGTGTCGTTGGTCATGATTGTCTTAATATAACATATTCTATGACAATCTTATACTCTGACTCAATAATATAGTCACCGGTGTCTTTTCCAATTCAGAGACACGGTTTTAGGAGGAGGTCATCTTCAAATGTGAACGTTATATGGATTGCTAAGAAGTAATCATCTGGGCTCGTCTGAGACAATTCACGTTTCTGATAGAATATAAATAACAGGAAGAATGAAGTCGTTAACATTGTTTGGTTTTGGTCCATTAAATTTCTTGTCAAATTGGCTTTATATGCCTTGTTCTTTTTATTTGATTTTGCACGCATATTTGTATGTATTTTTTAGCCAGTGTAAAATGGAACCATTGAAATAATATTATATCAGGTTGGAAAGTGATGACTATAGCAATTGGCTTTGGAGGTGGCTCACATTCAGCTGTGAACGGTATAAGGACTGATAACTATGATGAAAGAATTATATCTATGTTTTTTTTTACTCTTGTAATACATAGTGTATTGGACTATTGAATTATGGAAAGACCGACAGCCTTTGGAGCAGACGTGTCCTAGAGTAGAGACCGCGTCTCGACAAACGTAAGATTGCAAGATTAACCGATGACCAGAGACGGAGTGGACTGGATGCGGAAGGTGGAGGACCGTGTGAGCCCGAGTGTTATGGCACTAACTAGAGGAGGCCTATGTTCAGCAATGGGCTGAGAATGGCATAGAATATGAGCACACGCTATTGAATTAATTAAAATAAATTAATTATTTTATTACATATCTAAAGGTAACTTCTTGAATTTTAATTGTATAGTTATTATTTACACACATTACACCTGCTTACAATCGACGCAACGGATCGCAGCGTTTTGCGCGCATTATATAGTTCCTTATACTTTGAAGTTAAATACATTTACTTTAAATGTAGTATTCAAATGTAATAGAATAAGGAAATCAAACGTTCATTGAAACTCATTGAGAGATAGATGTGCCTCCGACGTTCGAAGTGGACTAAAGGAATGAAATTACCATTCTACAATATTAGACTGATTTCCAGACTATTGAGTATTGAACTATCAGAACTTAATTGAATGCTATTTCAAGCAGACAGTGAAAGGCCAGACGATAAGAAATAGATTGTTATTCTTGACAAACGAACAAAGAGCATTATTCTAATACATCCATTATACTCTGTGGCATATCAGTCTTGGAGGTCGCGAGTTCGATACCCACGGCGGACAATAAATCTTTGTATTAAATTGTAAGATTCTTTTCGGGTCTAGTCGGTTGTGGGCTTTGTGCCTTGGAAAGCACGTTAAGCCGTTAGTCCCAATTGTTATAACATCGCTTTAACAAACGTATACCAGGGAGCGGGCCAGCGTTCCTTGTTATTACGTTGTAACACACGCTTGCCCGGCTACGGTCATCAATACCCGCCTGCCAAGCTTGGTGATTATAGTGAAACCATACTTCGGGAGGAAGCCCATGTTCAGCAGTGGACGTTATACGGGGTGATGATGATGACGATGATAAACTTTATCAATAATGGCTAGGGTGTCGTACTTGTGATCTGGTGGTCGCCGGTTCGATCCCCACCCATTGCTCTACCGACGTGAACCCACTCGTTACACGAGCATTTAAGTTAAGGGTTAACAAAATTATTAGTAGACTGCAGAAACTGTGCTAGTACCTAATCTTTTTTTTTTAACAATAATAAACGTTTATTATTAAAAATATTTAGGTCCATCTATTGAAACCAAATAATCTTCTATCATTAAGAAACACATAAAATAAAAAAGTTTTCACATCTGTAATTAACATAAAACGGCTTACTGCCCAACAAACAATGCCAACAATCTTGAATTACAATCACTACATTTCAGACCCAAACACTGAACGAATAAAGCTCATTTTTCTTCGATAACGACCGTCTGTTCACACTTATTTAGTTGAAAGCCATTTTATCGCTCCAGATATTTTATCCGACACCCCCGCTATAAATAGTTAGCCCACTTTTATTGGAAGACACTATCGGTCTTGTCCTTGCGGATCTAGTTAGATCAATGGACATTCCTTACATTTTATAGCCCTTTCTTTGTATCGCGCTATATACTGGCATTATATTTCACACTTCATTGGGTTTATACCTACTCGGGGGGCCGGATTGCTTATGCGTACCCTGCGGCCGCCAACGGCGGATCGAAGGAATGTCCGGGGGGTTTTAGTGGTGTAGGGTCCTCTCCTAGTGGTATGAGTTTAGCATACCACGCTATGGACAGGGCGAGTCCCACATATCCCACCGCCAGCGCGCGAATACGCTGCAGCGGCGGTGGGAATGCGTAAAGGCATTTCCCCCGGACAAAAAACAAAAAAAGGATTTCTATTGGAAGCTTATCTTTATCTTCAACAGCTTGTTTGCGTCCAATGCTGAGGGTCTCCTCTCAACAGACCTTAGCAAATCACAACGCTTGGCAGGTGATAGATGCTGCTGCTTATCCATTAGATTATATCCCTTAGTCACCTCTTCCAACATCTAAAGAGAAGACAATGGGAGACAAACAGTGGCCTATTCTAAGTCGGAATCGACGCGACCATCTTTATCTATGGTAGATTAAAACTAATATATGAATCTGAAGAGCTATTGGTCCGATTTTTTAAATTATTTCAGTGTTACATAGCCCATATATCGAGGAAAGCTAAAGGCTAAATTTTGCTATGAGGATCCCAAGGGAACGAGAGCTTTGCGCCTATAGCCTTCCTCGATAAATGGGATAACAAACACTGAAAGAATTTCTTCAAATCGGACCCGTAGTTCTTCAGATATTGTAAGCAAGCTCAAGCAAACGAACAAACTCTTCAACTTTAAATATTAGTTTAGAAGTATATATTTAAGTAAAATCAACGGATATAGCAACCACAGTACGTAAAACTTAAACCTAAACCTATGAAACATACAACTTTCTTTTGACATAAAGTATCAAAACCACCCAAACGAATTCTTTATAAAAATGGTTACCTGCATTATTCCGCAGTTTTACTTTTTATTGGCAAAAGGTGTCAAGCGTGTGACACTGTGAGCCACTTCGATGGGACGAGATGAACGCATAGCGCAGAGGAACCTGACTTGTACTGTTAGAAGCCTTTATGAATTCGTTAGTATGTAACCTACGTAATATGTGGTTAAGATAACTAGTAGGGAGTTCGTACTATACGGAAAGGCAGAATTTGAAATGAAATGTGGAGCTTTTACTAACCTACTCATCAAACTTAACAACTTTAGATATCCTCTTTATATCTATTCAAGTTTATGAAAGGTTAAATAGTTATTCAATTTCGAAAAACAATTGAGAAGGTTCAATTTTTCAATTTGGAACGTCTTTTTTTTTTCATTTATTGTCACTCGCCGCATTGCAGTATCTGTATCCGATCGAAGTAATTGATTCAGTGTTACAGTGATTATTTCAGTATTTAATCGATTGATATAACTACTCTTACCTATATCAGTTATTTAATTTTAAGCCTCTAATATTTAACTCGGCCACAATAATGATTATGTTCTATTCACGATTTTTAGGAAGAACGTTTTTATAAATTAAACTAAGCTAGGGGAAACTTTTTATAAATAATATTAAAAGTTAGTATAAAAATAATAATATTATACTGAAGTAAATCCATTAATGAAAATATACTACGTTTCTTGTTAAATCCGGAAAGCATGTACAGTACCTAACTTATTTATATACTAGTATTATAAAGACGAGAGAAGACAACCTCCGTAGCGTAGCGGTAATTGGCTCGCTTTAAATCTCGGAGATCGTGGGTTCGATCCCCACACCGGACAAGAAATCTTTGTGTAAATTCTAAGATTTCTTTCTGGGTCTGGTTGGTTGAGGGACTACCCTTCGTGCCTCGGAAAGCACGTAAAGCCGTTGGTCCCCATTGTTATAACATCATCTATAACAAACGAACCAGGGAACGGGCAGCAGCGTTTACCCTGTGTATTACAACATATCACTGCGGTCACCAATCCGCCTGCCAAGCGTGGTGACTATGGCAAAAACTCTCCCTCGGGAGGAGGCCCATGTTCAGCAGTGGATGTTATACGGGCTGATGATGATAAAGACGTGAAATTTACGTTTGTGAGGCTGTAAACAGTAATCTGTAGATGACCCGCTTTTGAAAACTCTTTTACCAATAGAAAGCAACATTTTTTTCTGTATTTGGCCACCTTATAGTAAGAGGTTCCGAAAGGAACGGTATCTAAGCGGGTCTAATGCCAATCTCGGGAAGTACTGCGCTGGTTTAAAAAAATCTTTCAATGTTAGATAGCCGATTTATCGAGTAAAGGTACAAGTTGGTAGCGGGCGACATGAAGCTGCAGCAAACGACGTGTCGCAGCGACAATACTGGATTCTTTGTATTTCTATGAATTTCCCTTCGCAGTTAGCGACATGAAGCTAGCGACGCGTTTCATAGAAATACATAGAAACCAGTAGTGTCGCTGCGACACGTCGTTTGCCGCTGATTCATGTCGTCCGCCTCCAACTTGTACCTTTAGGCTATTTTATTATGAAGTTTCTACAGGGACGGGAACCACGCGGTTGAAACCGCGCGCGGGAAACTAGTCTAATATAAATCATATTTTTCTATTTGCGTCATACAACCTCGTAGGATAAACTGATCTATTTATTTATATTTTTACCTAGACTGCGTTGTTTGTCTGTCCCTCTGTCTGTCCGTCTGTATCTCAAGAACTGCGATAGCTAGACAGGTGACATTTTCACAAATTATGTATTACTATTGCCGCTATAACATCAAATATTATACGACACTTTTTTTAAACCTGCACCTGAAAATGGTAGGGAACCCTTCTTGCGCGGTTTTATTTATTTGACAATCAGATTCTCAAATGGTAACGTTTTACTAAAATAACCTTCACTAGACTACGACGAATTTAATCAACTTTAATATTCCAAAAGTACTCCAATAAGCCGTTAAGTGCAATATATAAATGTAAGCCTCGAAAAAGGAAGTCCGTTAACGATTCTTGGGCACATCACTTAGTCTAACATCGCAGTTGAAAGTTAAAAAGCTACGGCCACGAACTTAGCTATCTGCGGGGCGGCAGAGAGAGTGATGCGCACCAGTCAAGCAATGCCTGCGCCCGCTCTATTGCCGCTCACCGCCTGTAGGCCAATAAAGTAAAAAACGCAGTTCAGCGATTATTTTGGAAAATTTTCATTTTTAACGTTATAAAATTTCACATTGTCATAACAACGCGACATTTTTCTACGTAGTCATAGGTGCCAATTGCTATTAATTTTTAATGATAATGCCACATTCTTTCACGGTTTGCAATTAATCTATTTTAATATGGAAAAATATCTGTTGTCTCGTGGCTCTAGTTTTTTTTTTCATTTTTCGTACGGACTACTTCACGCGGGCATAAAGGCGAGCAGAGCTCAAGCCTAGATAAATGGTTTAAAAACTCTCCTATGGGACTTGGACCTCGGTTCAGAGCGGTCGCTCACGGGGCGTGGCTATAGCAAATTATATAACTGGTCTGCTGACATAAGCAGCCGTGCCGCGCCGCTACCAGTACAGCCGCCACCCCGCAGGCTTGTGACCGCGGCCTTATTCTAATATCGCAGTTATAAACGACGCACAATGACGTCAGCCTGAACAATTTGTTTTATTTAAGACAGACGAAGAAAAACGTATTTTCATCGCTTAATAAGAATGTTGGTCACCATGACAGTTCAAGTTAAGACAGATCTTCCTTCGTTAGAAGTCATTTTTCCGGCCAGTTTGTTTGGGGATAAATGTCGTCTAAAGAATTGATGACGTTCCTCTTTTTTTCCACAATTGAGATTGTTTACAATTTCCGTCTGAATTTAAGTTAGAATGGATATTACCTATCAACTTAAATACGTATGTCATCATCATCATCATCATCAGCCCGTATAACGCCCACGGCTAAACATGGGTCTCCAACCGAGGGAGGGTCTTTGCCATAGTCACCACGCTTGGCAGGCGGATTGGTGACCGCAGTGTTATGTTGTAATACACAGGGTTAACGCTACTGGCAGTTCCCTGGTTCGTTTGCTATAGATGATGTTATAACAATCGGAATCAACGGCTTAACGTGCTTTCCGAGGCACTGTGGGTAGTCACTCAACCAACCAGACCCGGAAAGAAATCTTAGAATTTACACAAAGATTTCTTGACCGGTGTGGGGATCGAACCCACGACCTCCGAGAATTAAAGCGAGCCAATTACCGCTACGCTACGGAGGGTGTACTTAAACTGTGTATTTTCTTCCAATCCTAATACCATGCATATTTAAAGGCATAGATACTTACCAAATAACAGAATTTTCTATTGTATAAATTACATAAATCTAAAAGTCAATTTAAAAATGTCACTATTTAACATTGTAATGCAAAAATAAGTTATTAAGCAGTGTATTTACAATATAACGTCCACAGCTGAACTTCCGAGGTCTCTTCCGAGGGAATTTTGCCATGGTAACTACGTTTGGCGGGTAACACCCGAGGAAACTTCGTTGCCCATTGTTTTAGGTGAAAGACGGTATGTCATAACAACCTTAACATGTTTTTGGCACGGAGAGAAGTCACTCAACCAAAAAGACATAAATCTTAGGGTTTAATGTTTAAAGCAGAGATTGAACCCATGACCTAAACGTTAACTACTTGAAACGTATACTGTTACGCCACAGAGATTGTCCCATACATAAAATACTCGTACATTAGAAAAAGTTGAACCGAAAAAAATATTTAAGTAACCTTCTAACCGTCCTTTACATTGACATACCACTCTTCAAAATAAACCGTACACATCTTTTTTTGAACGTGTTACTGTAGCTAACAAACAGTTAACTGAAATGCCTTGCATCTCAAATATTCGGATGCACAACCCACTCAACCTTCCAAAGCACCCTTCACCGCTTGATACAGAAGCTATACAGAAACACATTGGGATGAAAACCGGCTGAATTTATTTCCACTCTTTTTGATTTGGAGGCGAGAAATACTTCAAATGGTTGGATGTCAAGTGTGGTGCAACAACCCTGAGCGATATATCACTGTCTCTTTCTCTTTGGAATTGGGTTGCACTTTGTGAATAGTGGAAAGGGATAATGAGGGGTGTTTTGTCGGTTCTGTTAACAGCTCAACTATTTTGAGTTATACAGATGCTATTACACCAAGATGTAGATTTAGAGCAAAATCACCAAACAAAATCAGCAATCATTGAATGAATGAAATGCCAAAACACTTCGTTGAATATGTTTAATTCCATAGATACCATGTGTCAAACAGCATACTATACCATGAAGCCAAAAAAATGAATAAAATATAATCAATATCATCATAAATATAAATTCATCAGTTTAAAAATGTCCCACAAACATGTACTTGTTGAAATGTCCACAATTTCTAAGTCCTTTCGTTTTTTACGTGCCTAGAGGTCAGATTGTACTGTGTGTGAACTGTGGGGTTACGCAAGTAATTTGCCATGGTAAAATGGTTCGAAATGATATTAATTATAAATCTTTAATAATAATATCTTCACATACATACATACATAAGCTCACGCCTGTTTCCCAGCAGGGTAGGCAGAGACAATGGACCTCCACTTGCTAATAATATTTTTATTGATGACAAATGTTAAGTACCATTTATTTACGTTAGCGATTGTTCCGCTGTAGTGGCATTTTGTCTAGACTCTCAGACCTGGAAAGAAATCTTAGAATTTACTGAAATAAATCTTGTCCGGCGTAGAGATCGGACCCACGACATACATAATGCACAGTATAAGGAAGACATCTAAAAAAATTTTTGTTCTTATCACAAATCATTAGGTAATAAGCAACAAAACAGATTGACAGTGACTTAAATATTCCATATTTAAAAAAATCGAATTTTGCTCTAACACAACCAAAAAAACATTGTCCGTAAAAAGAAAAACATCTTCCAATCTTCACTAATAAGTTAAATTGTCAGCTAAAACATTATTCTACTAAACTGCTGAATAGCTTTCCGTTCAATTCATTACGGAGCGGAAAGCTCCCGAGTGTAATACATTTCACCCGTATTTTATTTCGAAATCCACTTTCCACTGAGAGCTATATATTATAGCTTAAGAAATAAAGTGTAGCATTTATTTTGAGCAACTGATGTGTTTAAAAGCAGCTTTGTAAGGTTTATGCATTACTTTGGCATCCCCGCGTTTTAACTAGCAGAGACAAGAGCATTGAAGATTGAATCGTAACCATAAGCCATGGCTTTTATATGAGAACATATGCATAGAAAATTGTATAAGTTATTGTTATTGTGTTTATTTTAACTTTTAATATATAACAAAAAATACACTAAATGGCCAGTTTTGCCGGGCTTATAGAATTTACAAAACGAATAATTGCAAAATAGTATTGTAATCATTGCATGATTACGATATTTGGCATTAAATATAAGTATACCTATACTTAAATATTAATTCTTAGAGAGGGAAACTTGCCTTAAATTTTAGTTATTTGGCAGTAGACACGGACACTGAGTTATGAAATCAGAAATACAATTGGCAAGAGTCCATTAATTGTTTCGTACGTGATACGCATACAAACGAACTTAGAAATATTAACAGAACGGTTTCCAAATTTTAATGAGCATGAATTAAATTATGTAAATTCAATATTTTAAACCAACTGTAACGCAAAAAAATCTATCGTAACGCTTTATTTTACACATTTTTTTTCTTCATTTTAGCTATATACTACATTTAATTAGAAAAATAAGACAAAAATAAAATGAAAACCAACCTTACCATGGTTTCACCTTCGTAGCTCAAAATAAAATATAGCTTTATGCCAGCATAAAGTCTAAAATCTCTTCTTAGTCAGCACTTACTTTCTAAAAGAAATCGCCATGCAAGATTTGAAACTCAGAATTTTTAGTTTGTGAGACTTCATGATGCGTGACCTGTAGCTTTTATATAATTAGATTTATTTATGTAAAAACCTTAAATATCTATAGATTAATATACCTTCGCAGCATAGCAGTATAAGACTTATTGTAAGATTCGGAGCTCATGGTTTCGATCCCTACGCTAGACAATAAATCTGCTTTCCGGACTTTCCTCCGTGCCTCGGAAAACACGTGAAGCCGCAGGTCCCGGTTGTTAACATCATCAATACCAATCGTGTACCAGGGAATGGGCAGCGGCGTTTCCTACCAAAGCGGGGCACTCTGGGAAACTCCTCCCTTAGATGAAGACCTGAGTTCAGCTGTGTACGTTATATCAGTTGATGATGATATTAATTACAATACAGATACAAATTTAGAAACATGCGTATGTTACATATTACAATTTACAAACCATATTATTATGAGTATACTATGACAATAGGATTCTCTGGCCACCACACTAGGATGATGTCGTAGCGGGCCGTGCGTAGCATAATGATTAGTTTAAGTATAATTGAAAGAAAATTATGACGGTTTATATACAAAATTAAACTGCATGTGTATCATATATAAAGTAATATTTATTTGTTAAAGCCCTCAAAGTGATACACAACAACAAAATATGAAAAAATAATCATAACATTTCACAAAGTCTTATCATAAAAACGACGCGAGCACAAATTCATTTCCGAATGAAAATGAAATTTGTCTAGATTTAAAACCCGCTACGAATAGCGGGCGCGCAACATTCCCGCCTCTTTGGTAGGAATGGTTATAATTTGAATGCCTTTAACTTCCCAGGAATTAAAAACATGTTGAAAACTAGATATGCCATAAAAACAGGCAATAAATGAAACTACATTACAATAAAATATTTATTGTAGCGTTGAAATGACCCTCTAAGTGATGACACGAGGGTTCAAAGTTTATAAGGACAAATCGTAATTTACTCGGATGAAATCGCGGGCAACAACTACTAAATATAAGCTGATTGCGTTTAATTGTTAGGGCACTTGTACCTTTGAGTCTATTAAAAGTATACAGTACTTTTAATAGACTCAAAGACTCAAGTCGAGACAAATAGTCGAAGCTGTGCTCCAGAATAACTCGATTACTTACTATTTTGAACGACCGAAGTTAATATACGAGTAGGTACCACAAATCGGAAACACAATTACTAAAGACTTCATTGATTTTCAGTAAAGTAAATATAATCTTAGCTTGTAGCTTGTATTGGTAAACTTTGTTATGTTCTATTTTTATTAGAAGAATTTCTAAATCTTGCTCATAGAACATTCTATTACGTTATGCAAAACTACTAAAAAATCACGTACAGCGGCATAACATTAATTGGCTGAGGTAGTCAAAAATTGAAAGATACTTCTCTATGTCTGCCCGCTCTTTGAAAGTTCTGACCATATATTCGACATTTATTTAGAGTGAAATATAATTCGTTCCCACTATTTATTATATTTTCTTTTTGAAATAATAATAAAAATTAGATGGATTTCCTTTTTGCCTAGTCACCACGCTTGACAGGCGGGTTGATGACTGCAGAATTGTGTTGAAACACAAGAAAACTCTGCTCCCCGTATATGATTGTTATTGTTGATATTAGGACAATCGAGACCAACAGCTAACGTCAATCAACCAGCCAGACCTTGAAATAAATTCAAGATTTTACACAAAGAATTCTTGCCGTAGGGATCGAACCCACTACCTCCGAGACTTAAAACAAGAATTATACCACTACGCCGCAGAGCTTCTCGAATATGGATAAAAAAAATGTTGTGCACCTTATTGTTTGCAGGGCAGTAGGTACAGTTACTAAAAGTTCATAACCCAAATAGTTTTGTTCAATACACCCCTATGACTCGTACCAAGCTCCCGCGGCTGTAGCAACATAATGACACAATTAAACAACAATTAATTGGATGTCGTAACTTTGAATCGTACAAGTGAATAAATTCACTTTGCTTGTTTATTTTTTGGACTGTGAAACTAGAATTAGCAGAATTCAACTAATAAGGCTTCCTGTATTTTGTTTAGGATGGGTTTTGTAATAGAAATATGTATCGTCTTATATTTTGGAGAAAATATATTCACATAAAATGATATTGCCCAATAGGAAATTTGCCGTAATCACTAATACTTATACATAAAGCTTAAGAGTTTGATTTCTTGAACATACAAATCTTAGGAATTAATGGTCCGATTTGAAAAATTATTTCAGGGTTATATAGCCTATTTATCGAGGAAGGCTATAGGCTATATTTAATTGTGATTTTTTTTACGGGAACGGGAGTTATGCTGGAGAAATCACGCGCGGAAACTAGTGTGTTTATATAACATTGTCCAATTATATTATTATTTTATAATATGAACATTATTCTTATCATTAATTTAAAATATATGTTCACATGTATTTGACAACCTCCGTAGCGGTATTTGGCTCGCTTTAAATCTCGGAGGTCGTGGGTTCAATCCCCACGCCGGAGAAGACATATTTGTGTAAATTCTAAGATTTCCTTCCGGGTCTGTTTGGTTGAAGGAGTAGTCCTGCCTAGGAAAGCACGTTAAGCCGTTGGTCCCGATTGTTATAAACATTATCTATAATAATAATCGTATATCAAGGAACTGGCAGCAGGGTTTCCTTGTGTGGTACAACATAATACCGCGGTCACTAACCCGCCTGCCAAGTGTGGTGACTATGGCAACTGCCCTCCCTCGGGAGGACGCCCATGTTCAGCAGTGGACTATACGGGCTGATGGTGATGATGTATTTATTAATTACTATTATATCTTTATGATTTTGAATGTTCATTAACAGAGTCTAATATTTTATTTAAAATCGATTTCCACAATTCACGATAAAGTCGTTCAATGGATAATTGTTTAATATCAGTGAATTCTGATGTATCTAATTAATAAAGCAGATTTTATAGACTTTGGCTTTTGTCTGACTGTAGCTTTACTCTTCATTGGATTATTATGAAATACGGGAAATAAAATGGAAACTTTATGTATATTTTTTTCCTTTTGTATTTCTGCTGGAAGTTTTTTTTCTTTAATAATCTGTGCATTTGCATCTTGTTCGTCATTTAATATAAATGTTATGTGTGTATATAAATAAATAAATACAAAACACAATGCCAATTATATTAGGAACTAGCGGCTTGTCCTGGCTTTGCACGGGTTCGTTTCTATTAAACAATATAACCTATGTTACTCAAGAATAATGTAGCATTCTAATGGCAAAGTTTTTGAGTTTATTCGAAACAAAAATACACACTTTTCCTCTTTATAATATAAGTATAGATTGGTATTAAGTAGCTACTTTGCGGAAATCCATAGAAGGTTAGTAAGTAGGTAATCTAAATGAAAAGGCCCAGATCTTCATCTGGTGATTATATTATTTGTGTGCATCCAAATGATGATTTCCGTGTGCTTTCCGTTTTATTTTTTAATCGAATAAAAAATGAATTAGTCGTATGTATCTGGTATCAACGAAACTTAAATACAACGAGAGTAAAGAATGTTCATTATCTTTATATTCAAAATATGCGTCTTTGCACCACACATTCTAGCAATTTTAGTATTATTTTTACTTATAATTTGGGTACCGGTCAACCGGGATTTCTTTGACATTCAGTAACATTGGCCGTGTAAATGTACTCGTATTTGATGGTAGGAGGATCTCTTAACTAAATTCACCAGCTTTCGTTTCTGGAGCACATTTCCTCATGCCATTTTGGCGTTTTGTCTCCCTTCAGATTTCGTTTCACCATCACAGTCAAAGTTACCTAGAATGTCAAATTAACGTCGGTACCAATAATTGTAACATTCATACCAATGAATATGAACACACAAAGCCAATAGTACTATTTCTGCACCGCGATCCTTATGAAAGGTCAACACCGGACGTAAATACCACCTGTGTGTAATAACATACACAATACAAACACCTATAAAATCAACCAGGGACTCCAATAACCACAATTTATAGAAAAAACCTTATACAGTAGAAACTCGATTAACCGGACTAATTGTTGTCGTTAGGCATCCAGATAATCGAATGTATGAATAAAAGCGGATTTTGTGCATAGGTACCTAATGCCATGTGTCATTCATTTATTAACCTTTAATAATAAAAATAATTAACGAAAATACACTTTTCATAAAGTTTACTTCATTCATTCATTCATTCATTCATATGATCGCAAGTCCGAAGTCCTAACTAAAGCTGCATCTACTTTTATTCATATTTCGAGTACTAGAATTTGTTCTAATATTCGAAATATGAATAAAAATGATAGAAAAATGTCCTTAGGAAATCTAGAACCATGTTTAGGAAACATATTGTTGTAGCACATTTTATTTATTCTTTATTGCACACAGTAAGTATATAACACAAAATTTATACAACGGAATATTTATACAAAGGCGAGCTTCATTCAATAATGAATTTTCTTCCAGCAAACCTTATGAAAGATGCATTTGATTAAAAGTGCATAGCTAGTGTACAACGAACGAATATAATATTTTCTACCAAATTGGTAAATACATATCAATAAACATTCACACTAATAGATACATATACAACTACATGCTAATATTTAAACCTTTATACATATTGTTAATTATAATATACTACATATACCCTTAATATATATATATATATATATATATACAGGGTGTCCCAAAAGGTTAAGTAGCTGGGAAAGGGGGTGACAGGGGTGGACACAATGGTCACTAGAAAAATAAAAAAAAAATCCGCTCTAGGTATTTAAAAAAAAAATGGCATTTTTTTAAAAACTTAAAATTTTACACCTTGTTATTTTTGATGTTGATGTTGATGACCTTGTTGTTATTGAAGATTACATAACAGCATTTTTTTTAAATACAGCCATATTTGTAGGTACAGTTAGCACAAGGTGTAAAATTTTTAGTTTAGTAAAACTTTTAAATGCCATTTATTTTTTTAAACACCCAGAGGGAATTTTTTATATTTTTCTGGTGACCCTTGTGACCATCCCTATCACCCCCCTTCCCAGCTACGTTATCTTTTGGGACACCCTTTATATATAAAAAATACATACATATGTAGAACAAAAAGGCTATTAGTAATTTAATAAAACAAATACACATATTTTAATATTAAAATTGTAGTTTAAATATATTATAGTACATAAATTACATAATTTAACAAACAAATAATAAATATAATAAATTCAAATTAAATAGGTTACATAAATATAAATTAAATGAATTGGGTTTTAATAAATTAAAACCGAAATATAATGTACCAAATATTAATAGTACATAAACCAAACCAAATAATAATAAATCTGAATTAAACGGGCTAGCAATGTTGTTGTTATAAATACTTTGCCATCAATGCCGCATCCGGTGCAGATCTATTCTTACTAAGTATCTAGCATTGATTTGTTTACCGTGTTTGTTGTTTTTTACCCACATTAGTTTTGGTTAATTTTATTTACGTACGCTCTAAAAAATTCTTTATGAGAAATAAAGTTGTTCTAAACCTAACCTATACACATTGATGGATCGGAAACCTGATACTCCATTTTTGTGCAGGTTAACAAACGATTTATAACAAATTAGAAACTTTCACTCACTCAATCAATTTACATGGCTGTCAATCAATTTACTACAAGTTAGTGATGTATAATAAATAACGCTATGTATTATAAAGAGGAAAGATTTGATTGTTCTTTTTTTGTATGTATTGAATAGGCTCCGAAACTACTCGACCAATTTGAAAAATTCTTTCACTGTTGGGGAGCTACATTATCCCCGGATGACATAAATTATATGTAATTATGAAGATCCCACGGGAACGGGTCATACGCGGGTGAAACTGCGAAGATATCAGTTAATAAAAACTGAACTTCCTAGTAGTAGAGCTAGCCTTGGGTAACTTAGCCTTAGTCTTATAGCCTTATCGACTGCACTGGTGGCTCAGTGATCATTTGGGTGGGTTCGACTCCTATCCAGTATTATTTGTCTGAACCACAGATCTGTTCGGAGGTATTAGTGGTTGGTAGGGTCCTCTCCTCGTGGTATGAGTTTACCATACCACGCTATGGAGAGGGTGAGTCCCACATATCCCACCGCCAGCGAGCGAATACGCTGCAGCGGCGGTGGGAATGCGTAAATGAATTTCCCCCGGAAAAAAAAAAAAAGGCTAGGATAACTTTAGTATTATATATTTAAGTATGGCTATATTTCAACCAGAACACAACCTCCGTAGCGTAGCGGTATTTTCCTCGCTTTAAATCTCGGAGGTCGTGGGTTTGATCGCCACACCGGACTAGAAAACTTTGTGTTAATTCTAAGATTTCTTTTCGAGTCTGGATGGTTGAGGGACTACCTCTGTGCCTCGGAAAGCACGTTAAGCCGTTGGTCCCGATGTTATAACATCATCTATAATAATCGTATATCAAGGAACGGGCAGCAGCGTTTCCTTGCGTGGTACAACATAATACTGTGGTCACCAACCCGGCTGCCAAGCGTGGTGACTATGCCAAATACCCTCCCCCGGGAGAAGGCCCATGTTCAGTGGTGGACGTTATACGGGCTGATGGTGATATTTTAACCAATATTATTTCCTTCAAATTTAAATTTAGAATTTTGTAACCATAAAACTCTTATGAGAATTTTCCACAGTCAGCAACAAGTTAAAACGTCTCGCGCCTTTTAATTTACTCCGGCACCCTTAACCTAATTTTTCCGGCCAATTAACACGTAGAGGGATACAAGAAGTGCGTCATCGCAACGTTTTGTATTTCCAAAAAACTCGGACTAGTACGAGTCTGACTCGCGTACTTTGTGCTCGGTTCCGTATAACATTTAAGCGGTTTTCAGAATTTTTCCTCTTGCCCTAATTTTATTATAGTATGTCAATGATAAGTCGACCACCGGCAGGATTCGAACCTGTTCCTTAGGTAAAGCCCCTAATGCCTTAATCAATTAGGCTACGGGGGAACCACAGTCGGTCATCGAAACTTATTAATCTCTTTGTAACACGTCTCTAAGGAGGACGTTAGTGCCATCTACCGGTAATGATCCGCATGACTTCGACAAATATCTCCAAAGTTACATTTGGTATTAAATATTAAACCAATCCGGTGGTCGAATTTGATTAATTTCTATTTTGAAATAAAGTATAAGGTAAACTTTTCCATAAAGTGTTCAAAACATTTAAAAAAGTACCCTATAGTTTTTGGTTTGGCAGTCAGACGGACAACGGGGTAATTCTATAAAGCTGTGGCCTTCAAACTGTGGCTCACAAGCGGCATTTGGCCCATGGATGATATTAGTGCTGCTCAAAGGCTAAAGCTTTCTACATCTGCAGCGGCACGCGGTAAACAGTTAAATTATGCCGGTTGCAATTCCCTTCTATTATATGTAGGCCTTTTGCAGAAAAGTGTTACGGCCACTACAATAAATGTTCCGTTTCGAAGGGCGGAACCCTAAAAATACAAAATTATACAGAAGCTGGGAGAAGTTAATGACGTCATCATTTCCGGCTCGACGATCCTCCTCAGCGTTTAGTAGGAACGCGGCGAAGCTTCAGATTAAGTAAAAAGGTTTTTGAAAATGTTTATAGATATTTTTTTTACAAAGGAAAACAATTTGCATGAAGAATTAATATTTATTGAGAGATTTCAATTTCTTCTTTGTGTTGTTTTGCTTGAACTGGGAGGGATTATATTATGCTTTTGAACTGTGTATCATCAGCAAACTAAGTATCGTCCTGCTGAACATAAGCCAGCAACAAAGAGAGTAATTACAAGTTTATTATTACAAAGCTACGTTTTCCAGAAGTAACATTTAATGATGAAGTGCGCTTGTAAAATATAGGTATTTTAAGACGAGGTTTGTCCCCTATACGGGCGTATGTGAAAGCAAACGCGTCATGGCTAACTAAATATGCCCGTCAGAAAAAAATACCATTCAAAATCCCAAGCATCCTAATGATATGTAAACTTATATAATAATAACTAGCTGTTCCCCGCGACTTTGTCCGCGTGGTTTTTGTTATTCCTACGGCTTTTAAACTATCCCATGAAAACTCTTTAATTTTCTATGATTAAAAGTATTTAAAATTTTGACCGGGCATGTAATACCACCAGGCAAAATTTCATTTAAATCAGTGCAACCGTTTCGGAGATTAGCCCTTGCAAACAGAAACACAGACTGTGCAACAAAAAAATTAAAGAAAACACTGGATTTGTTTTATTTTACTTTTAACATCACCCTGACTCTTTAGTGTTTTTGTTCTATGTACACGCATTCGACCTCTACGGTTATAGTAGTTCTATATGTATAGAATATATAACAATCGTATATCAGGGAACGGGCAGCAGCGTTTCACTGTGTGTTACTACATAATACTGCGGTCACCAGCCCGCCTGCCAAGCGTGGTGACTATGGCAAATACCCTTCCTCAGGAGGAGGTCCATATTCAGCAGTGGACGTTATACGGGCTGTGGATGATGTATAGAATAGATATAGATATAAGTAGGTAGTAGTAAATAAGTATATAGTATATAATCAACATAGTATAAAACAAAGGCGCTTCCCGCTGTATGTCTATCTATCCCTATGATGCGTAAATCTTTAAAAGTTCTCAACGGATGATGCGGTTTTTTTAATAGATAAAGTGATTCAAGAGGAAGGTTTATGGTTTTACCCGCGTCACTCTGCTCCAGTGGGTCTGAGCGTGATATTTTGTAGCATATATATGTATGTTAATCCAGCTTATAAACTATCCGAGTGCAAACTTTCACCCATATCCATGTAGTCGTTTTTTTTTTTTTTTTTGCTTGACAAACTTTTGCAATTATAATATAAGTAGAATATCAGCATTGCACCCGTGCGAAGCCGGTTCGTAACACTAATCCCTACATAGTATAAAGCAAAGTCACTTTCTCTGTCCCTATATCCCTAGGTATGCTTAAATCTTTAAAACTACGCAACCGATTTTGATGCGTTTTTTTTAATAGATAGAATGATTCAAGGGGAAGGTTTATATGTATAATACATCAGCATTACACCCGTGTGAAGCCGGTTCGTAACGCTAATCATTTATAAAATATCATTATGATACCACAAGTGTAACCGACTACATTAAACTGTAACCGAAAGCATACAACTTCGCACATAAAACAAATAATTCACTTATGAATAAGTACGTTTACTTGATATTCACGCAAACAGAGGCTTCCGGATACAAATGGAGCTATTATTTAGAAGCTTTCATTGTATTTGGGTCTTTATACAGCGTTATATAAGTTGAAAATTGTTTAGCATTCTCGTACATCGCTGAATAATTTATAATTAATGAGATACAACATACGAACCTCCGTAGCGTAGCGGTATTTGGCTGGCTTTAAGTCTTGGAGGTCGTGGATTCGATCCCTATACCGGACAAGAAATCTCTGTGTAAATTCTAAGATTCTGGTTGTTTGAGGGACTACCCTCCGTGCCTCGGAAAGCACGTTAAGCCCCAACGGCTTCCCGATTGTTATAACATCATCTTTAACGAGCGTATACCAGGGAACGGGCAGCAGCGTTTCATGGACCGTCAGCAGTGGACATTGTACGGGCTGATGATGATGGTGATAATGATGAGATAAACTATACTTACCACGTGGTTTAATCCGTCTAGCTCTTAAGGAAGGTACACATAGCATTCCGTGGTTACTTAAGTATATTTTTTTCGGACTGACATTTGTTTATTCATCCCCGAGGCTTTTGCTACTTCACCGGGCATAAAGGTGAACAAGGCTCTCAAACTTATTAAATGGTTTAAACTACAAACTAAGCAACCTGAGCAAGAAGCGGACTGTAAGACTTAAACCTCGGCTGCGGGTGGACGCTGGCGAGGGGTAGAGGGATTAATTCACTTTTAGTTATTTAAAAGAGTTTTGTGCAACTGTCACTCTTCAGTTCTCAGACTGCGGGTTTGGTAGGTAATATATAAATACCGGGATGGTAAATAATATATACCGTATTAACGTGTGGTACTCTGGGTAAATAAAATACTGCAACTCACGGTACTGCGATATATTCCAGTCCACACACTTTATACACAAATTAGTCAGAAGGCACAAAAGGTAAAAAGCACAAGCACAGAAGAAATATTTATATAGGTCCAGCACAGTTCGGAAATAAGAAGAAGTGAGCATAGAACGGAAATACCTAAGCACAATATGAAAGCTTTTCGGTCGATTGAAACAATCAGTAAGGCAAGCGACATGAGCTTCGCGTCGTAGTTAGATCTAACAGTGGTATAAAAGTGACACCTGATATTCCTACGTTAACTCGTATCAAGAGTCGTTCTAGAATATGGAATACGTATTAGTTGTATATGTTAACGGAAATGTATGTAATCCGTCATTGTATACAATTCCTAGGAAATGTATGTAATTCCTAAAATCGCCCGGAAATGTGTGAAATAAATTATATTAGACATATTTCCTAGGAAATCTATACATTTCCTAAATAGCAATCGGAAATATCAATGGGTAGGTTTAGGTTATTTTTTTTTATAACCACCCGAAACCTCGTATATCAACTAACTAGGTTGATCAACATATGATTCTTATTAATTTCTGGTAACAGTGATTTTCCGATAAATGCACCTTAAAAGTTAATAGATACCCAGTTGATTTTTGAAGCTTTAATTGGTAAGATAACATTAATCATATTTTACGGTATGATTGTTACCTATTTGTATTAATAAAAAATATTATTCTCGTTGAAGCAACATGTTTTATTACAGAAAGCATTCTTTTTATACATTTCCTGATACGATATTGGAATTATATACAATTCCTAGGAAATACATACATTTCACAGGAAATGTGTGTATTAAGGAATCTTTGAAACATTATTTTACACATTTCCTAAGTAGGCTCGGAAGGGTATATATTTCTTAGGAATTGTGTACAATTCCTAGATTTCATACATATCCGGTAACATATACATACATCATTTTAAAAGAAAAAAACATATTTTTCTATGCAACAATTGATCTCAAGAACTACTGAACCGGTTAAAAACAGAATGACAACTATAAAATTACTGTATCAAGGAGTACCATAAGCTAAATTTTAAAAAAGGTGTTTCTAAAATTTTTGCGAACCATTTCACATGAGATAGTCCTAACATTGTTAAAAAAATATGTGAAAGAAGTCCCCATGGCAACTTATTAAAGCGGTAAAACGGCACAGGCGGGTAAAATAATTAAATTATGTAACGCAATATTGTCTTAATTTTCAAGCGACCAATTTTCATTCACGCGCCAGTTATGATACGTAACCTTTAACGCGGTTGAGTGATTGATGAGGCTACACATCCATCATAAAGTTGACAGAATAGTTTATATTAAATAAAACACCTATTGTATCGGCGCTACATAAACATACGCATACATTAAAGATTTTTTAACAAATTGCTCATATCCAAAAGGCTTGAAGACTAAAAAAATTAATTAGTCCGTCAGTTAGATTACTAAAAAATATTGGACACGTGTTTTTTAATTTATCAAATCAATAAAAATTTACAAAGATACAGAGCAACAACAAACTATAAAGTTTACGAGAGGGGGGCTTGCGTCACTACTAGGTAAAATTGTACCTAGAAGTGACGGCACACGAAATTTTAACGCGCTGTATCCTCGTATTTTTTTTGTTTGAAGAACGAAAAAAGTACGTGACCAGTATTTTTTTGTATTGTAACTGACGAACTAAATAGAATTTGTTATTCTTCATGCCTATAGTAGGTCTACGGCTGGTTTAAAAATATATTTAATTTTCTATACTTACAAATGTATGCAAGAACAATGATATATGATATATGACAGCTTTAAGCAATCACTTGAGTAATTGTCTCACTGTCGTAGTCCCTATTGCTATGGTAATAGAGATCAAAGTGACTTTTGATATTCTCAAGTTAACACATAGTCTCTAGTGTTGTTTTTATATACGAAGTTATACCTTTCAGAATATAACATAACAGACAAGTTCTTTTTTTTCTGACAGGCATACTAAATTATCCAGAAGGTTTTTGCTACTTCGTTAAGGCGATAATAGCTCCAAACTCATTTAATGGTTTGAAAACTATAAACTAAGTAACCTACGCAGCTAGTAAACAAACTATTAAAGTTCTTTATAAGATGTGACAAATGCATAACAACTCTAAAGATAATGCTCTTATATTTTTTTAAATTTACATCCATGTCACTTGATACGAAGATACGACCTAAGAAGTGGCACGCGAGCACAATGGAAACTTGTTAAAGTTCATACTTGCTTTGAATAGACGCAAGATGTAGGTACTTCTCACGGGTGAAAAGCTGACAAAACTAGGAAAATAACATATTCTACGGGAAGAAATTTGTGTTCGTTTTGATGGAAATTGGAGAGGAGAGCTTGAGATTTTTAGCTGTTTATTTTTTAGTTTGATTTAAGAAATCAAGACAATTATTGTCTTGATAGACTTTTTTCACCTGATGTCATGTGGTCCCCGGTGCCCCCATTATTGGCATTGTAAGAAGCACCCTTGGATTTTTATTGTTTAACCCTATCCTTTGTATGTATTATGGTATGGAGGTCCTACATCGGTGTTTTTCAATCTGTAAGTCGCGGCCCCCAAGGGGGTCCCAACGCCAGACTCGAGGTGTCGCCAGTAGCACATCGTGCTAACAAAAGAATATTCACGTAGTCATCTAAATTATTCATTTGTCTGTTTATGGCACAAGGGGGTCGCCAGAATTTTTAAACATGTAATGGGGTCGCGAAATCAAAAACACTGTCCTAAATAATCAACTACTGAGGCGGTGGGGATGGCTTATGCATTGTCCCCCGGTAAAAAAAAGGTTTAGCCTTAGGTATCTAAGTAATGCAAGAAAGCTGCGGTGGTGGTTGAAATGCTTACTTTTCAATTGAATTCTATTCTGTTAGTAAAAAGTCATATTAAAAACATAGATTAGATACGTTGGATTGTTCATCTTGTTGGGGTTTTACGATAAATGTTACTTATAAATTGACCTTTGTTCATATTACTTTAATATATGTTCATGTAAAATCCCAAAAAGTAATAATACATAAAATCTTGATCTCCACTTAATAAATTAACCTTAAGCTCTTCACAATCCACTAACCAAATTATTTATACTTAAAAATACATGCAAAAGTCTCTAATTGGTACTAAGTTATTGCAAAATAACAAGACAAAAAGATGCTATCAAAAACTTAACTTATATAAAAAAGCAAATCTCACAACTCAGTTCTTCTACCGTAAAAAGTTGATTTATTCAGCCCCTACTAAGGGACCTTCTGTCTTAAATTATTACGTAATTAGCTAACCCAACAACATCTTATAGTGACCATACCAATATTTTATGTTTTAAAATGAACAGAATGACTTGGCTATCTCATGGAATCACAATGTGTCTCACAAATACTTTATAGTACATTAAATTAAATTGTTTAATGTGATTGCCAAGTCAATTCAGACTTCTAGTTTTATCTATAACGAAGTTATAGAGGGGTCGAGTATGGCATGAACTGCTTCAAAAAAAGGATATTACAGCCGTGCCGTATTTTTGCTCGACTTGGCGAGTGCACAACCGTGCCCCTAGATGGAACGGTTAAGATACCTATCGTTTAATATAGATTGTAAGATATCATTACATTTTACAATTGAATGGAAAAACAGTTAAAACGCCCATTTTCCTTAATGAAGTGCGATCAAAACGCGAACTTCCTTATACGAAATTCTTTAACATTTGAGACAAAACAATTTACATCTTTGTCTAATGAAAGTCGAGTTGAGAATGGTTCTTAGGAAGCAATTTTCCTCTTATATAAGTAAAATGTATTCTGAACGAACATTGAGTCGACAAATTGCAATTTTGGCCGGTTAAGTCCATTAACAAACTCAACTGTATCTCAAAATAGGTTTAAAGAGCAAATTGTTTTTGCAGTCATTTTGCATCCTTGTTTTTTTAAAAGATAAGAGTATATTGTACCATAGAGCATTGCTTTCTATGTTGTTTTTATGTATGATTATCATTAGAGAAAAGCCCTCTCCAGAAGGGTTAGATCTCCACAGCCACAGGGTAGTGGGTTCGATCCCCACGTGTCCGGCGTGGGGATCTAAATCTTCATATAAAATCTTTGTGTAAATTCTAAAATTTATTTCCGGGTCTGGTTGGTTGAGGGACTACCCTCCGTTTCTCGGAAAGCCGTTGGTCCCGATTGTTATAACGTTATCTATAATAATCGTATATCAAGGAACGGGCAGCAGCGATTCCTTGTGTGCCCGCCTGCCAAGCGTCGTGACTAAGGCCTCCTCCCTCGGGAGGGCCATGTTCAGCTGGCAGTGGACATTATACGGGCTGATGATGATGACTGCTTAAAAATACTAATATTATAATTCAGGGGGCAAACACCTTGCTTAAAGTCATTTGAAACAATCGCATATTCATAATTCATATCACAAGTTCGTATGTAAATTTTGAACTCTCTCTCCCTAGTTTTAGTTTCGCTTATTTCAATGTATAATTACTATGTATAATTTGATCTGCCTCCCTAGACAAGTGGCTTTTAAATATTTTCGATTGAATTTGGTTTGTCATGGTCGCGAAAGTGATCATTATTCAGTTATGGTCTTATGGTCATATTTAGTGATCGAATAAACATAGTTTAGTTTAAGTAATTTTTGCTAGCATATATAAACGATTCGGTTACCAAAGCGCTTGCGATAAGCGAGCAATTATTCCAAAGTACTATCATTTTTATAGGCCCTTGAGCGAAACATAAAGGTAAAAAAGTCTATAAACTACTTATAATTGTTTCTTTTCAGTTTAATCTTATAAATTCTGCTAGCTAGGTTGGATTGGTTCCAGGACTGGCAACAAGTTTGCAATAAAGATATTAAAAAAAATGTGTTCAAACATTTGCATCTAAATCAATTAGGTACTAAAAACAACTAAAGTGCATCGAAATAAAAGATTTAAAAAGAACTTACAGATACATAGATATCATAAATGAATAGTAAGCATAAGTTGGCTTTAATAAAATCAATTCGTCTTATATTGGGAATTCGTACTGTGGATTCTAATACGCTTGTATTAGCTTTTCATACAATAAAAATCATATTTCGTTACACAAAAAAAACATCAAAATTTAAATGTGAGTATTTAAAAGAAAGAAATAGAATACCTAAGTAACAACTCAGCAAAAAAGGTACATTGGAGGAAAATGTCACAAAGAAATTTAAAAACAAAATATTTAATACAGCAACACTTCACAGACTCATCACAAAATTCAATAGTAAACAGTCCCAACGCTCGACATAAAAAGAGTCCCTAATCTTTTATATCAGTTTATATTTCATGAGAAAATTGGCATTTGCAAGACAAAAAATAATAAAAACAGTGATTCTATTCGGATGTTTTGTGATACAAGTAAGTGGGGTGTCCGTTGTCTACCAATAATATGTAAATCATACCTAAATCTATACTTCTATTTATATACTTTTTCTTTTCGTTCGGACTTACGTAGTTACCCACGAGACTTTTGCTACTCCACCGGGCATAAAGGCGAGCAGAACTCCAGCCTTCATAAATGGTTTTTAGAAGCACAAACTAAGCGACCTGCGCAAGACGGAGCCCCCTGTGGGACATGAACTTCGGCTCAGGGCGGTCGCTGGCGATGAGATTGAGGAATTATCATTTTTAGTATTTTAGAGGGTTTTGTGCAACTGTCGCTCTACTTTACAATTCGCGGGCCTCTCGTACTTTGGGTACTACGACTCTCTTGGTCTAGCGGTAATATGTTCGACTGTAACTATCCTGGGTGTACAGGTAAATTATATAACTTTAATTATCATTTACAGGTAAATTATATAACTTTAAAAATCTAGGTACCAGGTTGAAGTCAGTTTGTTGGTGGCTTTTTACCTGTGCACGTATCAGTAAAACCATCCCACCGGATTTTGAGAATATAATATGCCCAAGTACACCTCAAAGTGCTGTAAACCAAAGTTATTATTGCAAACTATCTTAATATACTACTACGCACCCAAACCAAAACTAACAATCATAATTGGGCGCTCTTTTGCGCAGGGTACCTAGTTTGGAGTTTGTAAACCATTAAATAAGGGTGGAACTTTGCCCGGAAATATGCCTGGTGAAGTTGCAAAAGCGTCTGACTATATAAATGTCCGTCCAAAAAAAATTTATACGAACCCAATACATAACAAAAACCAAAAAAAAATATGTTGTCTCAAATTATTGCTAGTATATCACAAAAAGTCGAAACGACTTTCATTACTGAACTAGGTACAAAACCTATATTTATTGCTACTCCCCACAGGAAACCTTAACTAAGACTAGCCTAAATTGAATACATCTTCATCAGCCCATTTACGTTGAATATGGGCCTCTTCTTAATACACGTTGACAAGCCCAGGTAGCTGAGGGATATTCTCTTCTCGAGTCGAAAAATAACGCTGTGAAGTGCATTTTTGTTGGGTTGGCTCTGAGAAGAGCCATTTCATGGCGCAAGGATCAGCCAATCTGCGTTACCGACTAGACCGTCCTTACAGATTGCCCAGGGGGCGCCGGACGGGGCTCAGTACGTCACTCAAGGAGGCTCCTTTCATGCACCCCTAGGGATATTGATCATTGTCATCACGCTTGACAGACGAATTGGTGATCACTGTACGATGGTGAGTATCCTTTAGCAAACAAATGTTGTTGCGCATCCATTAGTTGTATGTTTAGTCGCCTGTTACGACACTCGTGGGAAGGCATAGGTTACCACATGGCTACGAATTTAATATATTAATAGACACACCAATAATAGATACATCATGACAAACATCATTGTATATGTATTGGGTAAAAATTGTAAGTACAAACCAGTATGTTTGTCTTTTATTTCGGTTTCATTCATGTTGTTTTTGTAACATCGGTGGATTCAGCGATATAGCCTAAGGCTACCGATTTTTCCGATAGTAAATAAACGGGAAATATCATAGCATGTCGCTTGTTCTGCTGTTTCCTTTTTTGTATATTGTTGTTATATTGTTTTGTAAATATTTTATTTTTTTGTCATCGGGATTTTGTATACTACTTGGAAATATATTTAACTTATTAGACGCCACGCCATTACGGCCTCTCTTTGCCTTGTAAATCAAGTGTGCGCGCACTTTTGTTGTTTTTCATTATGATACTAGTTTTCCACGCGCGCTTTTACCCACGTTACTCCCGTTCCCTTGGGTACTTCATAATTAAATATAGCTTATAGCCTTCCTCGATATATGGGCTATCTAACACTGAAAGTTTTTTTCAAATCAAATTGAACTCTTCAGCTTTATTTTTGTTTTCTGCGAACTTATTGCTTATAAGGTAATTTAACTGCTCTAGTGGTTCAGTGGTTACGGTAGTTGCTTCTAAGATCTGGTGGTCTGGGCTCGATTACCACCCGGGATAATTATTTGTGAGAACCACAGATAGTTGTTCAGAGTATGGGTGTGTAATAGTAAAAGTGATAGAAAATAGACGAATTATTTTTTATTTTTATTATTAAAACACGTAAATAATATGTTTATGGGTTAATTTTATGATAATGATATATATGATATTGCAGGTCAAAACGTTAAGAAATAGTAGGTACCTAGTTAATGTTTGATGTGTAGTTCTACAGTTTATGACGAAAGTTTCTATCAGGCTCATTGTTTAACGGAGGAGTAAAAAGGAGGCCTATGTTCAGCTGTGGACTGCTGAACATAGGGCACCTTCCGAAGGAGGTTTTTTTTTATTATTATTAGATGCCATGTAAGTTTTCTTTTTTTTTCATATACGTACCTATTTGGAAATTCCCTTCATTATTATAAGTTGCCATGTAAATTTATGTGCATTATTTTTTTTTTATATATGTTGGAATTCCCTACAAGAAACTGTTTACTTTGTCGGTACAGACAGCTTACTATAAACAAATTTTAGTAGTAATATGTAATATCGGATACAGATATTAAGATAATAACCGCAAAGCAATTATGCGGTCTCCGTTCACACCCTTCTAAGCTGTAAACTGAAACGATACAGAGCAATAACATATCACAACGCCATGCTTAGAAAGGGAACATCACACAACACCCCCACAAGCAAATTCAGTTCAAATTTACAAGTCATTAAGTTCCATTATCGCTTAAATGCCAATTCCATTAACAGCTTTGTCTCTTGGAAATATGTCTGATTTCTGTTCAAATTAATAACTCTTCAAACTATATGTTATTTGTGCCATTTGTATAATAAAATTTATAATATAAAGAGTTTATTTTAGAGCGATATGAAAATATGATACTGTAATAACTGTTCGGTAATAATTAACTACCTGTTTTAAGTCTAGTATACATTACTATAGTCCAAGATCCCAGTCACCCCAGACTTACGTGGTTTTAGGAAAGATGTTTTTTTTAGGATTGCTAGTATAACCTAAACGTAGAAAGGAATGGATACTCGCTAAGCTGAAAGCGGGGCCGTTTTACAGGAAGCACGTCTAAAAGGTGGAAAACTCATGCCAAAGTTGGAAGGTTGGTTTTTACATATTTCATATAAGATATTGTTATAAACAAACATATGCAGTTGCCTGACACTTCCTGTGGGCCATAACTATTGACAGACACTTTAAAAGTTGTAAAAAAATGTGGGATCTCACTCTACTAGCTTCACGCGCGCGGTTTCACCCACATAGCTCTAGTTCCCGTGGGATCTTCATAATTAAATATATCCTATGTCATCCGGGACTAGCGTACCTTTCCAATGGTGAAAGAATTTTTCAAATCGGTCCGGTAGTTCGGAGCCTATTCAATACAAACAAACAATGCAATTCTTCCTCTTTATAATATTAAATATAGATAATAAAGAATTTTAAAACATGCAAATGTAAGCAGAATGCATGTTTAATTGGTATCATTTTGAATGATATAATACTATGCAAAAAAAAGATATACAAAAAAGACCGACGTCAAAGAAACAACTATTCCAAAACAAATGAATATGAAGTAAAATATCCCATAGGTAATCAGAACTGAAACAGTAAAAAAACAAGAATCATCGGAATCGATTGGCATAACATTTAGTTATTCGTCCATTTGTCGCGCACCTAGTTAATGCAAATTTAAGACTTTTTGAGATTGAAGATTGTCATAACTAGACCAAATTGAAATGAGACCACACGGGAAGCAAATAAAATATCTTTCAAATAAAAACTCAAAAAAATCATCGAAATCGGTTCACCCAGTCGAAAGTTCTGAGGTATTGTTATCAAAAAATACAGTCGAATTGAGAACCTTCTGTTGAAGTCGGTTGAAAATGGATGGATTCTTATTGTAATGTAACAGGCAATAACACTTCACCTGCATAAGGTTCTAATGCTAAAATAATATATTTCTACAAACTTTCTTATTTTATTTACAAAAAAAAAAAAACTTTTACATCATGGTAAAAATGAAAAGAAACTGAAGATGAATCTCGCCACATTCAAATCTATACTTCTATACTAATATTATAAAGAGGAAAGATTCGTATTTTTGTGTGTGTGTGTATGTTTGTAATGAATAAACTAAAAAACTAATGTGCCGATTTCAAAAGTTCTTTCACCATTGGAAAGCTACATTCACCATGAGTGACAGGCTATATTTAATAATGAAGTTCCCACGGAAACGGGAGTTACGCAGGTGAAACCGCGCGCGGGAAGCTAGTATTTTATAAAGTAAGTTTCTGACAATTTTCTTAAAGAAATTGCTACGACTTTTATTAACTATCACTAACTACGCATCGTAAAGGGAATTTTAAATTTAATTTAAAGTCTATCATTTTTACCTATTGAACGAGTACCTTCAACGTCTTTGAGTTAATTACTTTTACTTCACAGGAACACGATACTAAAAAGTAATGGCTTCTTTTAAATAACTTAAATACATTAACAAGAAATTCGAGAAGAAAATTAGTTTCTAGTCTCGGTGATTCAGCTAATTGGGTGAATAGAAAAAGTTATAGGATTTTTTTTCTTTTTCTATCTAGATCTCAGAAGCACAAGGACGGATGTAATATTTTTTAGAAGCATTTGGTCGTAAGTGCCAGTTTGCGAGAAAGGCAGATCCGACCTTATGCTACTATTTATTTAGTCCCAAGCCTTTTGCTACTTCAACTGGCACAAAGGCAAGTATGGCTCCAATCTTATTACTTGAGGGATAACCCCCTGTGCCTTGAAAAGTACGTAAAACCGTTAGTACCTACAACAATCGTATACCAAGTTACGGGCAGCAGCGTTTTTGTGATACTGCGTTCTGATATATTCATGCAAGTTCCCAGCTTAATGCGGTCATCAATATATTTATATATTTAATGATGATTAAACTCAAAAATCATATTTGTTGTATATCGTCATTGTTCTCTTCTAACGTGCAGTGCACGACGTAACAGAACTCATGAAAGGAAATTCACTCAAAAATGTAGATATAATTATACCTCTAAATTTTAATTGAGGTTTTTTCGAGAATGCGTGCAAAAATTCTCGCCAAACTTTTATTATTCTACATTTTTTCTGTTGAAAGCTTAACAAAGAACAGGTTGCCGTAGTATTAATTAATAATTATTCGACTCATTTACCGTTTCATGGAACAGGTTGTACGTTAAATTTGAATACATAAATGTTTAAAAAAGTTGTCCAAAATATTCATGTGCGTCCTCCTGTTTGACAGACTTAATTACAAAACAAAGTTACAAGTCGTGGCAACGTGAGAGTGAGTGGGGGCCTTTATAATCAGATTACACGTCTCCCGTTATCGCGCTATCGTAGGCGACAAATTAGTTCTCGAGTATAATGTTTGCAAACTTGGCGAGGTTCCTAATTACAAGAACCTCTGAATTATGTTAAAATAGACGCTATTTTCTTAACTGTTTTCTGGAAGCGGGCGTTGGCAATCCATTTCGACATGCTTCCTGGTTTGCATGTAAATATAATCAGTTTAAAAATAGTTTGTAATCGGAAATCTTAAAAGAAGCGTTCGTAGTGTAACTATCTTTATTATTTAAATATATCATAGTGTGTTTATATTTTTATTGTGTATATTTTGTGAAGAGTCATCCATTATTCATGAAGCAAATGGATCAGGATGCGAGTTATGCAAAAGGACTTATAAATATACAAAATTGAAACTCGCAATTAGAAATAGAATAAGTCCCTGCATTTTCGCAAAAAATAGGTCAAGGAACTCCAACCAAACTATGTAAACTATAATAAGAAATCAATATTATATAAAAAAACATGATCCTTTCTCTTAGAGAGATGGCATATATTTGAAAGCACCTTATATTTACAGAGGTCACTCGTAAATTCTGTTAGGAAAAAAAATTGTTGTTTATCTCGGTACTTTAATCGAATGACGCCATTTTGAATTTTAACAACTTTTCTAATTTCCCGTTGACAATCCCATTTCTCGTTAATGATACTTTTAATTGTCAAACATCTCGTTATAACATTTCGTTAACTGTTATTGTAAAGTTAACGAAAATCTAGGGAAGATTTTCTTTTTTTTTTCATACATACAGCACGTATAACGTTCCCTGCTGAACATGGGCCTCACTCAAAGGGCTGTCCATAGACAGCCCTTTGAGTGAGGCCACTATGGTCACTACACTTGGCAAGCTGATTGGTGGTGACCACTGTATTATGTACATCATGTACACAGGTGAACGTTACTGTCGTTACCGTCACCTGCTATACGATTTTTTATTATTCTGCGATCATTCATAAATGATGTTATGACAATCGAGAGCACGGCTAACATGCTTTTCGAGCACCTTTTTATTATTCCTGCAAAACCTACTAAAGTTAAACATTAAAGGACATATAAATGTTGCAGTCAAGACTCTTAGCCAGTCAAAAGTAGTTTTAGGTTAGGTTAGTTTAGTTAGTTTTGACTGATTTTGCTGATTAAAAGTACTGTTGACTGGTTAACAGTTTTAACTGCAACATATACATTGAGAATCCTTTCCAAACAAAACGCAACTGAAAACTTTAATCTGTCGAAAGGCTATTTCTTACATCGCCAGATTAAAGTTAAATTTCACAAATTTTGCATTCTATTAAAACTTAAATTTATTCATCTAATCATTTTTATCTGAGGATTGAAAAAACCCATTAAAGTAAGCAATAAAATTAAACACAAAATAAGTTTTCCGTATTTTGTACTCCTAATATCCACAACACTTTATTCATGAGAATAAAGTGTAGTGGATATTAGAAGTATACGTAACGTATTCATCGTATTCATTCGTAGGAGTAACGTATTCAATTAACGACAAAAACCTTTAACTAAACGTGCTGTATTCAAATTGTTTTTTACGTACAATAATGCAAATATTTTTACATTTTCATATTACAGTATTCTATCCCCTCATACAGTGAAAAGAAAATCCTTAAGGCCGTAATGAAAAATAGCAGAACATAGATAACGAAAGCGTTCCCTAAGTTACAAGATATGTGAGCCAACAATAAAGCTTCGACGTTCAGAAAGCCTGGTGCTGCGTAATAAATGGGAAATTTAGAACGCGGTAGATAAAATGGGGAAAAAGTAAACATCTTTGTGACATAAGCGTTATCTCAGTCGTTCGGGTTCGAGCGAGGCTGTAATCACGTTACTCCGTAGTACGTTTCGATAATAAGTAAGGTTTTTTTTAGTAGAAATATATGCTACGGTATTAAGTTAAGTTTAAACAAAAATAACTCCATTCTGGTGTAGTATAATATGGTATTTTTCAATTTTGTACCATACACCATACAAGTTCACTTTGATATAATGTTGTGCGTTAGACTTAATTTTGGTTTTCACAAACAAACTATGGATTTTCAACTTGGATTCTATGATAAGAGTCATAGAGGTCATATTAGAAGGCCGCCACCTGCTAGAAATATTATAACTATGTAATAGACCACCTCAACTGCCATCATACTAGTGCTCAAAATACCGAACAAGTTTAACCTATAAATGGTTATGGTATGGTAAAAATATTTAAGCGCAGGAACTTAAAATTATCCAATAAATTAACGCAACCATTTGCTTCATAAGGTAGATGTAGTTCACTAAGACGAAAAACAGATGTCTTATTGTAAATCATCAAATGAATTCAAAGAATAATTCAAAATTTGCAAGTTTTATCGCGTTAAAAATTGAATCAAAGACACCATTATTTTTTAAATTTATTTTTTAAGATCAATGCGAAAAATTGTATCACTACTCAAAGTTTTAATAAAATGTACACCTTCACAGCAAATTATATTAACGATCGCTCCGATGCCTCCACTTCCCAACAGATTGAAGTTAAATTAACGGAAGAAAACGAAAGTAAAGAAAAGTAAGAAAGGTTTGTCCTTCAAATTTGAAATACTAGTAAGCAATAAATAATTCTTGTTTTTTTATGCTCTTTTTTCATACGATATATCTTAATTTTTTATTTAAAACTATTTGCACGATTTTGTACAGAGGCGGAATTAATACCTGAGGCATTTTCTACTAGTCAAACTTAAGCTTAGTTTACGGAGACAGGGATGTCACGCGTGTTATTGGCCTGCGTTGTCTGCGAATAACACGCGTGACATCCCTGTCTCCGTAAACTAAGCTTAAGTTTGACTAGTAGAAAATGCCTGTTGGCCTGTTGGCCTGTTGGCCTGCGTTGTCTGCGTCTAAATTCTTAGTGAAAATTGAATTGAAAATATACTACGCTGTATGTTTGATATTAATGCTGGTCGCGCCGCCCAACGCCACGCTCGACGCCGCGCGTCTTCCTTAATTAGACAACGGGATGATTCCTAAAGAGAAAAGAAAAATAGACATGGACATACCAACGTTTATGTTTTCCCCGCCCTATTTTATAAATTAATCTAGGTAATTAGAGGGTAGCAGCAAATTTTCAGATTTACTCCTTCCGTTTGTTATTAATTCTTCTACTCATAATAACAATCTCGGGATAATAGACATTGCCTTTGTACTTGTATCCTTGTCTTATGAAATCGATTTCTATATGACCCATTTTTGGCAGCACGCGTATTCCCCGCGTATATCTGCCATTATCTAAATGAAGAAAAGCATATAAAGCAACCTCCTTAGAAACGCCTCATTCATTTCATTTCAAAGCGTATGCTTTACTCTGCTCTATTTTTATCACAAGAATTTCATCCGGAGAAATTTGCCGCTATAGCGAAGATAGAACATTGAAATTCTAATTTCAGCTGTCTTCTACAAAACATGGAATATACAAACGCTTGTATAAGTTAATTAATCAAACTCAACGTTTGCAGAAATGTTTCTTGTGTTGCCGAGGGAATATTTCGAAAGCAAAATTAAATACTTAGAAATTATGTTTAATATAAGTAAGTAGTGGGAAAAAAAAGTTTTTGAATACTTTGTAGTTGATGATGGTTCGATGTTTAGGTAGATGTTTGGAATAGAGAACCTAAAAGATATCTTAAGAAGCAATTAATTTATTCATTTCATTTGTGAACATAGGTACAATATATTGGATGGTACAGAAAGTTAAAAACAATTGATTCCACTATATCCTACCATGTTGCATGGTGTACAAATACTGTCATATATATATATATATATATTTTTAAATTTATAGATAAGTAACTAATTCTACAAACTATATATTACACAATTAATCACATTATTATTTTATTTTTATATCCGTTAGGAAATCATTCACTGAATAATAATTAAGTTCAATTAAAAAGGCAAATAGCGTTTTCTTTATTAAGAAACATAAAGCTGATGCATTTGCAGTAGCATCTATTAGCTTAAGTTCCATCTTATTGCAATTACCCGCCTCCCAAACAAATGCTTTGTTTACGTTCACTGTAGAACATGGGGTTCAGCAATGAATGATAACAAAACACAAGCTGTTTAAAAAAAAGTCGAAAATGTATAAAAAAAGGATTTTGTAGCAACTAAATTAGTGGCAAAAGGAAATTAGATGCCTGGATCAAGAAAAGTGACCTTCAAATTTTTCGTAAAGTAATGATCCCTAGAATCTGTATAAGATTAAAATTGCACTAAAACTCCTCACTTCTATCATTTTTTTTTTTTCTTGAAAATAACCAAGCTCCTTCTTGTTATAAAGTTTTGGAAAACGGTAGTAAATTTTTATGTGCCAATTTGGTCGCACAATCTGGCTTCGTCGTACGTTTTAGAAATGGAGCAATCTACTTTTTTTTCTAAGTATACTGACGCCTTTTATAGATATATGTCTGCAACCAATCTGTTTCAGTTTCGTTCATATACAACTACGCTTTACCATACTCTGAGCTTAACCTATATTGATTAATTCTAATAACATCATCATCATCATCAGCCCGTATAACGTCCACTACTGAATATGGGCCTCCTCCTCCATGGAGGGTTTTGCCATAGTCACCACGCTTGGCAGGCGAATTGGTGACCGCAGTATTATGATTATTATAGATGATGTTATAACAATCGGGACCAACGGCTGAACGTGCTTTCCGAGGCACGGAGGGTAGTCCCTCAACCAACCAGACCATATTTCAGAAGATATTTCTTCAGACCATCTAGCACAGTGCTAGATGGTATCATACTAAATAAAACGAAAGAAAATTCGCAGTCCAACAAACATGATATCTTACAAAAGTAGCAAAGAAATATGAGTAAAATCATCGAAAACATTCATTATTCTTGATGTTATTGTCTGTGAAGAAAACCTGATCTGGTTCACTTTAATGCTACTGGCTTTTGTGTACATTGTCTTTATGTTATACTAGAGTAGGTTGATCAAATGTAAGAAGGGGCATATGATATGAAATATATGCTTTCTGTGGCAAAAAGTGGGTAGGGTTTCTATTTCATCCTATGTTTATATCATGTTATATACTTATATAATGTAAACAACAAACAACAATGTAAACATTATGTTCATGTAGAAAGGCTTAATTGACACATAACCATGATAATTTATATATTTATACCTACCTCAAAACACATTCATCTTGTAGTAATTATACTATGAGCAGTAGAGATGATCAACTAATTATTTATGGAGATATATTATAACATTGTAATGTAATAATATTTATAACGAAGAAAAAATATGTTAGTAAAACCTCACATCGCCCTCGTTAATTTAGCACGTTTCTCGAGTGCTAGAACTTACTTTGGGCAGCAGAAAAGCATTGCCATCCAACGGGCAATGCTGCCAGCATTCTAGGAAACTTGCCAAAGTAAAAAATGTTGTATGTTAGGTTTAGTTTAAAATTGCTACTTTTAGATGTATAAATGTATAACATAATAAGAAAACATAATCGTAAAATACTTTACTCCGTTCTCAACATACCGCTCGACAGCCTCATGTTTTACCTGAAAAATAAAACAATCGTTAAATTATATTCCGCGCTACATTCATTATTTTTATCTACTACCCACTTATTATACAAAAACCCGTTTTACGACGCAATGGACTAACCTACCATACATTTATACCATTCTTTAGCACTTAAAGCAATAATGTATGAAAATAATGGCTTATACTCTCAGTGCTTTATTATAAGTACACATTTATACACAAAAATGGTTAAATAGATAAATAAAACTGTTTTATTATCCTACTCACACAATAATCATAAAATATTTTTATTATACACACCTGGTATTTCTAACCTACACGATAACAAAACGAGTTTCTATTTTATGTCGGCATACAATTCTAATGCATTTTATATGACGAATTGAGCTTTGAATATGATAGATTTGCACACGAGTGTATACATGAGTTTATTCTACTGATATTATTAATGTAAAATGTGACTCTGAGACCCAAAAAAGCAGCGATACAAGCACCCAATGCGTGTTGGTTTGGTTGTATGCCAAAATCGCTGTGCCACGCTTTAAGAAAGCGTGGATTGACGCAATGGAGTGGCCATTTACTTCCGTCTCCTCGCTGCGCGCATACCCAAGGAGCAGTATGCGGTTTCAGTCGAAGTATACGATATATATAAGTATAGTATTCCCGACCGATTCCGGCCACTATATATTAACATTATATTATTAACTAACCAATTTAAACGTTCCTTAAAATATACTTCTTAAATTTAGTATAAACTCCATTTATGACCCAACCCATCTCGACAAACGTTCGTCTCATCCTTGCCTGAAATATAAGCTTCTGAAATCCCCATAAAACTATGGCGCAATATAAAAGTTAACGACTAAAGTTACGAAGACGAATAAAATCAAGTAGCCGGAGCTAAGGTCATTCGGCCCTTCATTAAAATGGTAACTCAAGTTAGAAACGTGACTTTTGCAAGTCGAAAAACAGGACTTTTGGGATAAGAAACGCTGAGGATTTGTATTATGTATTCGTTTTTGGCATTTTTAATGTACCAGTGTTTATAACTGTAAGAATATTTAAGAAGAAGTGTCATTAATCTGACTCCATATTGGGTGCGCTTGTCTCTGTGAGCCTTTGTCACATGAGATGGCGGCGGGGTAGTGCGTGAAGGGTTTCGAGCTCGGCGCTCGCGTCGTTCACAGGCTTGAGGAACGCGTACGCCATAAGTGTGGTCAGCCTTCATTATTTGAACAAAATAATGAATTAGACGGCCTCTGACGCTCTGGCAGCTCTGACGGCCTCCATTAAAGGTATATTGTTTTAGGGTAAGGCTTTAATTCTATGTTTAAACTTTTTTTCTTATGACGAGTCCCAACCTAAATAATTAAATCCATGTGTTGCGGGCGAGACTTAATTTACAGAGACACACAGCACACTTAGACCCAGAACAAGAATCTGTGATTCACACAAATATTTGTCTCTCATTAGTAAGTGCATATAAATATATGTCTGTATTCTGCAATAGACCGTTTACGTCCACTGCTGAACATGGGCCTCCACTTAACGGACCTTGGAAAGGCAGGGTCATTGAGGAATATTGCCATAATCCTTGCTCCCCTATCTACTTAAGATTGGTGATTGCAGTACCTATCATGGTATGTAACCTTGAGCTGATAGATGTTGCTGCACATCCATCAGGGGTTTATCCCTTAGTTGCTTCTTACGATACTTAATAACGCGTTTAGGAGACTGTTGGCGTTTTAATGCGTCCACTATGCACACACACAGATGATTTTTACGCGATCATTAGAAAAAGGACCGCCTCCATGGCCAGTCGTCTACGCACCGCCACCAACGGCCTCCTGAGGGTGTTTTCAGATCGTTTTATTCAAATTCTTTATTTCAGACATATTTCCATAGTGTTAGTATCAACAAAATAACATATTGACTAAGGTTAGTATTAAGAAAAAAATATATATCAGATCGTATGGATCCTTACCCAATGGCGCAGCAGAGGGGAGTCCTCCCCTCCACATTTGAATTTGAATTATGAGAAGACTAGCCGATGCCCGCGACTTTGTCCGGGTGGTGTTTTGTAATTCCTTTGTTTTTTTAACTATCCCACGGGAACTCATTAATATCTGGGATCCAAAGTATTTAAAACGTTGACTGGAGATGGGTTGACATGAAATTGACAGATTTTTTTTTTTTTGTTTGTACGGGCTAATCTCTGAAACTATAGCACAGTTTTAAATGAAATTTTGCAAAATGAAAAAAAAAACTGTATGTGTTCTATTTTACTTCTAACATCCAACTGACTCAGTTTATTCCGGTTTTTTTTCTATTTACGGAACTTCGACCTCTACAGTTTTATTATATGACGTATAGATATAGGATGCTATATTCTAAGCCGGAAACCACACGGTACTAGATCTGTATGCTATATATTTAAATTAAATATGCACATGGCTTCGGATTTACGTCTAAAGATTTAATTAAACGGTTACCTATTTATTATTATTACCTCAATAACTTCGCTATGATTAAAATATGCATATTACCATATTATTGCATAGCATATTCACTATACGGTGCAAATAATATTATTAAGTATAACGTTTAGCAATAAACGTATGTGAGTCGTTAACCCGTAAGCATTGACCAAGAAATTGGGTCAGCCAACAGTATACGGGAGCTACCTTCAGAACTACTATATATATGCATGCATAGAAAGGATGATAAATGAGCCGATATTTTCACCCTAATATTCTATTTTCATTGTAGCTCTTAATAAAGGGTGTAGAACGTTCCATGTCATTAGTTGGAACGTATGGTTTCGCTTTTTTGTGGGTTTCAACATAAATAAAGTAAAAGTAAAAATATATTTTTAAAAACAAGCTTTTATTAAAAAACGAATATTAAAAAGTAAAAAAATCATTCAAATGACAGATGAAATATCAAAAGGCTTGTGTTTAAAAGCCTACCAAAATGGCTCACCAAATAGTGTTTCTTAAAGTGCTGTAAAAATTAACCTATTTTTTTCAATGCCATAAAGATTTTTTCATCCCACCATCTCGGAAAGAGTATTTTTAATCTTCAATATCTGAGTGGAAAAGCCGTTTTTATTCTCTAGAGGATAAAGTAAATTGAATTGAGAACATCGTGTGCACTAAGTTTGTGAATTTAAAAAAACAATTAAACCTATTTACTGCTACCTCTATGGGGCCGAATATATCATACAACTTTTTTTTAATTTGTTAAAAACTCAGACTCGGAACCTTCTTGGTGTTCTTTTTTCAATTTGCTTTGTACGCGGTTCTTTACGCGGCATTTTTTCACGTCATTGTAAAACCTTATATTAAAAACAAGAAACTTGAAAACAAGTGAATAAACTAAAATGAGTGATTCTAGCGACGAGGAAGTTTGTTTGACGCCAACAGAATTGACTGAAACTGTTAATAATGCGCATTTCCTCGCTGAGGTGGAATGAAAAGTTACGTGTTGCACTCGAGTGCAAAGATTTTTCACCTCGTGCTCTTTTGATTCCCTCGCTAACGCTCAGGATTCTTATTATGAATCACTCGCTGCGCTCGTGATTTAATTTTAGAATCCTTCGCTTGCTCGGTCATCAAAATTGAACACGCGGCTAAAAAGCAACTTTGCACTCTTGTATAACAAATAACTATTAAATCCTTTTAAAGTTAATTTCAGACCAAATATTTTATCTTATCGCCACATCGATGTTACCAATATTATATTTCACGACTTTCAATTTAGTCAGTTTTGTCTATATATTTTGATATCATAATAATGCGTTGTCACCGATCTTACATAAGTATTCCAAATTTCAGCTCAATTGGATACCAGCATTGGTTGAAAAATGGTTTGCTAATTATGAAAGGACAACATGCTTACATACTTAGTCACATGCAGACTTAGTATTGCAAGTTAAATAAAAGCGTGTAAAAAGCAGCACAAAATTAATTAATCCTATGGGAGTTATGACACTTAAATAAATCATAAGCTTAGGTAGTATTTTTGGGAGCGGCGCATGGCAATTGTATTCAGTAGTAGGCTGAGATCGCCGGTTCGAACCCCACCCATTGCACTACCGACGTGAGCCCACTCGTGACACAAGCATTTTAGCTTAGCACGAGATGTTAACAAGAATACTAGTGGACAGCAAAACTCTGCTAGTAATCTGTTAAAAAAAAAGTCTTTTCTTTAGTATGTTTTTTTTTTCAGATTTGAAGTAGCTATATTTTATTTATTTATTTATTACAGTATAATTTACTAACAGATTATTATGTAAACTATGCTGCTGTTTCCTGGTATAAGACTGCCACCTGTCAAGTTATTAAGTTATAACCGTAGCAAATTGGACCATTTACCACGAGACCCAAAAAAAAAGAATTTACACAAGGATGGACCTACGATGTTACAAAAAGATCTCCAAGACTTAAAGCGACACACTACTATGGAAGTTAAAACTGAAGTACTAAGCGTAAAACTTATATCTACGTAGGTACTTAAAATAAAGTTTCATCTGCACCGGTAACTCGGCTCATTAAGAATTATGTAATCCCTTGTATTTAGGTCAGTAGGTTCCCTCCATATCTTTATGCATAGTCTTTGTTTTTTTCATTTCCAAATCGCTCCGCTCGCCGTCAACTCGGCGCCATTTGGCCGATGCAATGACGTATAATAACTTAGGACTTGAAATTACGCAAGCGAAAAAATGAATGGAAACTTTAGATTTTAATGCCTGTTAATCTTATAACTGGTAAAGGGTTAATCCTTGCACACAATGATCCCAAACGTTAATTTATAACTACATAAGCAAACATATAAAACTACGTTCAACATTTATTTTTAAGTAATTAATGTTAGCCACCCTTACGGCCCTTTTCCCTTCTTCGTGATGAATTTTTCGCCGTTCACTACGATATCCAAGACTAACATAGGCTTATTAAGACGAGGTACCAACGAAAACTACATCTAGAGGGGTAAAACCACGGGTCAGCTAAGAATTCATTGATTGGAATTACGATGGTTTTGTCATTTGTGGTCCATAGTATCTATTAGTGATCTAACAAATATAAAACGAATATTTGCGAATATTCGTTTGATTTATAATATTCGCATTTGCATTCGCAAATATCTTTGAATATTTAGCGAATATAAACTTGATATAAAAATACAGGATGTGAAAACGAAATTAGGTAAAATAGGTCAAAAGGTTACTGTAGTATTCCGGACTATATTGAAGATAAAGACGTTTGGGTTTCGGTACCATCTTTGCACCTACCTCACTGAAGACCATAATAATATAGGAAAGTACAATAGTTGTGACTAGAACTGTTTCTTATCCTGTGAACTGTCTGTAATTGACTTCTTTACATACCTTAACTATTAATACCGCTAGTTCTGTCTCAATATCATTCAATCTTATTGAGCAAAAATAAACAAATAATAACAAGACAACCGTTAGGGCAATAAATGTGTGTGCCTACTAATCCGTCCGTCGTTATATGCTCATGGTCCACCCAAATAATTACAATTGTTTTGGCATAACATAGACAGAACAAGCATTTTGCCTCCTAGCGACAATATACATTAATTATAATAATTAATTTAATTATAAATAAGTAATTTGAATAGGTTTATAAATAAACGACAAATGTAATTTAAGATAAATAATAATTTATTTTCAAATAATGTTTGACGATTTACAAGTGCATGTAATTGGTTTACGTAAATAAAAATGATTTTTATTTTATTTTATTTTATTTTATATAATTTATTTTAAACAAAAAGCATGCATTTCTTTTTTTAATTACAATAATAATTATTACTTAAAACAATTATTTATTTCGATAATCATCAAAGCGCGCGGCATATTTTGAATCATAGATAAACGGCGCCAGATTTAAAACGTGAATATTCGTATTCGCAATCTCATTCGCGAATGTAAACAACAGATATTCGATATTCGATAACAATGCCTAAAAATTGGCATTCGTTACATCCGAAGAATCTGTATTCTTCGTATGTAACGAATGCCAATTTTAGAAGTTAGAGTAGAAGTGCTTCGCGATTGATAGATCGAAGCACTGTTGCTTCGATCTATCAATCGCGAAGCCCTTCTACTGGGTTCTTCGGAATAAAGTCCAGAAACTCTCCACAGCAATCGCCTTCGATGCGTTTACGTAGGCAACTAAATAAATAATATAAACTTTCTTTTGAGCCACCTTGTGTCATAAATAAAATCTGAAACGTTTGTCTTTTTCTTAAATCAGGCCGAAATATTTCATAGTTATTATCTAAATTGCGTTCTCCGTCCATGTTTTGAATGATTGAAAATGCATGTCAACTCTATGCAGCTAAAAGCCTTTATAATTAAACCAATGTTTTTGTTCACGTGTGTTCATGTTCACGTTACATTAAAACCATTTACTCGGCAAATGACAGGTGTGTCACGATGTTTTTAGCTGAAAATATGAGATGGAAATAATTTGAACGCATGTTGCGGGTAACGCAAGCAAAGCTGGTTTGTAATCACAGAATAAAAATGAATTCAATACCTCAGAAATATAAGGTCGGATGTGCTATTATGCGTCTGAGTCGTATGTGCCTTTATCATAAACTGGCACTTACGACCAAATGCTTCGGAAGTATAATAGACATCCGTCTTTATACTGCTGAGGTATAGAATTATTAGCAACATTTCGTGTTAGTACACTATTTATAACACGAAAATGACTGAACCGGTTACAATTAATTTTCTTAGACTTTTAAACCATCGCCGTAGCCCACACAAAAAAAATTACTGCAATTTTTTATTTACCATTTTATTTTGAACTTTGATACCCGCGACTTAGTCCGCGTGGTGTTTGTTATTTCTTCGATAAACATGTTTAACGTGTAGGTTCAAACATACATTCTGTGATTAAAAGTATTTAAAATGTTGACCGGGAATGTAAGGTGCATGCACAATTTCATTTAAATCGGTCCAAATTTGGAAATTAGCCCGTAAAAACAGACAAACAGGCTTAGAAACAAAAAAGTTAAAAAGAAACCTGGATGTGTTCTATTTTACTGTTATATGTAAAGACTTCGCCATCATCCGAAATTGTGAGATTGTTGTCGTAGCAATCATTTTTATATAACATCATCATCATCATCCTCAGCACGTATAACATCCACTGCTGAACATGGGCATCATCCCAAGGGACGGTATTTACCATATTCACCACGCTTGGCAGGTGGATTGATGACCGCAGTATAATGTTGGACCACACAAGGAAACGCTGCTGCCCGTTCCTTGACTACCATTATTATGATGTTATAACAATCGGGACCAACGGCTTAACGTGCTTTCCGAGGCACGGAGGGTGTCCCAGACCCGGAAAAAAATCTTAGAATTTACACAAAGATTTCTTGTCCGGTGTGGGGATCGAACCCACGACCTCCGAGATTTAAAGCGAGCCAAATACCGCTACGTTACGAAAGCTGTTTTATATATTCAATATTGATATAAGTACAACAATATCAATTTTGAATAAGTATAAGGGTTACGCACTCTATATAAAATAATAAAAGTCTCTACGCGGATGAATCTGTGGGTAATGGCTTTATATTTGAAAGGGTTAATATTTGGAGGCGAAATTCCCATATATAGTAGAGCTAAGCGAGTAAAATCGGGTGGGTTTCTAGTATCTATTACTCTATTACTGTTGAAGAGTTTGTTTGATTGTTCGAACGCGCTAATCTATTACGGAATTACTATTTATATTAGTGTTAGATAGCCCATTTCTCGTGAAAGGCTAAATAGGCTGTATTGAATTATGAAGTTTTTTTCCTTTAAAGATTACTAGCAGCCTTTTGCTATCTACTAGTATTCTTGTTAAGCCCTCGTGCTAAGCTAAAATGCTTGTGTTACGAGTGGGTTCACGCCGGTAGTGCAATGGGTGCGGTTAGAATCGGCGACCTCAATATCACAAGTCCGACGCCTTAGCCATTGGGCTACGGCCGTTTCCTAGTTCGCTACGGTAACGGGTGTTACTTGGGTAAAACCGAACGGGGGAAGGTAGTCGACTATATAATATTTTAACAGTTTATTTAATTTTACTATTATTCTGCCTTTAACGATACAATCTCTATTCACGTCTGAACGCTCGTCTACCATTAAGTCATCGATTCCAAATCTATTGTGTAAACCTTGACATTATCAGACGACCAAAGCCTCCGCACAATTGATACTCATTTCTTCCAACTTTGTCAATTTCTCTGTCCCTTTTTAATTTTACCAATCTTGCTTTTATAAAAAATAAAGGAGCTATTTTCTTTTCACAGGAAGGTTGAGGAAAATTAGGTGAAAATGCTGACCGGTATTGCCGAGAGCTTGTTGAAAATATATAGTCGGAAATCCTTAAGATAAAATGTTTTGTGTATATGGGAGATAAATCTCGAGATAATGGCATGAAGTTTATCTCAATTTGTAGCTTAGTTATTTATTTATTGGCTTTGACTCAAACGCAAGGCGCAATATATCCTTGGGTATCTTAAAAACAAATAAAAAATAAAAATATTATAAATGCGAAAGTTGTATGTGTGATGTTTGTTACTATTTCACGCAAAAACTACTGAATGGATTTGGCTGAAAGTTTGCACGCAGATAGTTTGTAAGATGGATTAACATATAGGCTACAAAATATCACGCTCCGACCCACTAGAGCCGAGTGACGCAGGTAAAACCGCGGGGCACAGCAAGTATATTTTAAAGAAGAAAGGAAGAAGTAAGTTTATTATTTGAATATGCTCCGGAACTAATTCTCTCTCCGGAATCATTTCAAACATTCTTTCAACATTAGAAAGCATCCCAAGCTTCTTTTAATTATGAAGTTCCTACGGAAACGGGAGCTACACGGCTGAACCACGCGCAGGAAGCTAGTTCTAATTTATATTAAACAAAACTGCTACATGTCCCTACACATTTTATAGTAGCGCATAGATAAGTCACGTACACTTTAATGGTAAATTTTAACAATTTATCTTTATTTAAACATGAAACTTGAAACACAATTCATAATATTGAAATATAATACACAGATATATGTATTCCGTATATACAGCTTAAAGTAGACAATTTACACTAAAGTAAATTTTAAACAAATTAGCTATTCTAAATGTATGTAGTTTGGTTACGTTCTTAATATTCATGGTACAACGAGTTGAAATAAAACCGGCCAAGTGCGAGTCGGACTCTCGCACGAAGGGTTCCGTACCTACTAGTTGCAAGTGCCTACCTATTTTTGATATCAAGAATACAACAAGTAACATAGTATAAACGTTCTTGTAGCTCGTTGTAACTCTGATCGATGTTAATAATAGTTGATTGAATGAAAGGTAAATTGCGGTTTACGGTTTATGACGTATTAAAAAAAAACTACTTACTTGATCTCGTTCAAACCAATTTTCGGTGGAAGTTTGCATGGTTATGTATATCATATATTTTTTTTAGATTTATCATTCTCTTATTTTAGAAGATACAGGGGGGGGGACACACATTTTACCACTTTGGAAGTGTCTATCGCACAAACTATTCAGTTTAGAAAAAAATGACATTAGAAACCTCAACATCATTTTTGAAGACCTATTCATAGATGCTGTTTCATGTTTAAATAAAGATGCTATTCACACGTATGGGTTCGATGAAAAAATTTTTTTTGAGTTTCAGTTCTATGTATGGGGAACCCCAAAATTTATTGTTTTTTTTCTATTTTTGTGTGAAAATCTTAATGCGGTTCACAAAATACACCTACTAACCAAGTTTCACCATTATAGTTCATATAGTTTCGGAAAAAAGTGGCTGTGACATACGGACGGACAGACAGACAGACAGACAGACAGACAGACAGACAGACAGACATGACGAATCTATAAGGGTTCCGTTTTTTGCCATTTGGCTACGGAACCCTAAAAATGAATGTGTCAGATTTAATATAAATTATGGTTTACTTGTAGTCTCATCATCATCATCAACAGCCCGTTTACGTCCACTGTTGAACATGGGCCTCCTCTTAACAGACCTGGGCAAGTCAGGATCGTAGAGGGATATTGCCATAATCACCACGCTTGGCAGACGGATTGATTGCAGTAAGAAGTAAACCTTGAGCTAATAGATGCTGCTGCCCATCCATCAGCCACATGTCCCTTAGTCGCCTTTTACGACACCCATGGGAGGACATGGGGTGGTCTATTCTAAGCCGGAAACCACACGGCAAACTTGAGACTTGTAGTCTATTGTTGAATAAAAGAGGTGATTTAAAAAAAGAAAAAGTAAATAAGTAATTATTAGTGAGTATATTGTATATTTATTTACCGATTTCGTATACATTTAAATAGTTTTTTGATTGTAAACAATTTTTGCTCATGTTTGCTGGAAAATAAATCTATATATATAAAAGAAAGTCGTGTTTGTTACAACACTTATAACTCGAGAACGGCTGGACCGATTGCCATGGTTTTTGATTTGTTGGATTTGTTTCCGTCCCGAATAGCAGAATACATTTTAAAAACAAAAGAAAGTCGTGTTAGTTACACTATTTATAACTCAAGAACGGCTGAACCGATTTGGCTGAAAATTGGTAGGGAGGTAGCTAAGAACTGGGAGAAGGACATAGGATACTTTTGGGTAGGGGTAGGGTAGGGTAGGGTAAGGTAGGGTAGGGTAGGGGTAGGGTAGGGTAGGGGTAGGGTAGGGGTAGGGTAGGGTAGGGGTAGGGTAGGGGTATGGTAGGGGTAGGGTAGGGGTAGGGTAGGGTAGGGGTAGGGTAGGGTAGGTGTAGGGTAGGGGTAGGGTAGGGGTAGGGGTAGGGTAGGGGTAGGGTAGGGTAGGGGTAGGGGTAGGGTAGGGGTAGGGTAGGAGTAGGGTAGGGTTAGGGTAGGGGTAGGGTAGGGCAGGGGTAGGGTAGGGCAGGGGTAGGGTATAAAAGTCCACCCGTGCGAAGCCGGGGCGGGCCGCTAGTCATAAATAAATTAAGCTCGCCTTTATGTAAAATGGTTATCTACTCAATTAAACATATATACTAATATTATAAACAGGAAATATTTGATTGTTTGTTTGTATTAAATAGGCTCCGAAACTACTAGACCGATTTGAAAAATTCTATATAATAGGCTATATTTAATTATGAAGTTCCCCCGGCATCGGGATTTTACGCGGGTGAAACCGCGCGCAGTATAAAATAAATATGTATAATTGCTACCGAGAAACGACCAACGGGGGTAATAGAGTAGCAATCAGTACTACAATTGATCGTACAGTGTGCTTCTCAAAACCCAGGTACACCCCACATCAAATATGTGGGCAACAAAGAATAATAAAAATAAAAACCAGCCAAGTTCGAGTCGGACTCGCGCACGAAGGGTTCCGTACCATTTTCAAGTGTCTGCCTGCTGCCGTCATTGAAAACGAGCAAAAATTACAATAAAAATGTTGTATGGGAGCCCCTCCTAAATATTTATTGTTTGTTGTTATAGCGTCAACAAACAACTCGCCGTGTTGGTTTCCGGCTTAGAATAGACCACCCCATGTCTTCCCATGGGTGTCATAAAAGGCGACTAAGGGACATATCACTTATGGATGGGCAGCAGCATCTATTAGCTCAACATTTGCATCTTACTGCGATCACCAATCCGTCTGCCAAGCGTGGTCCTTATGGCAATATCCCTCTACGATCCTGGCTTGCCAAGGTCTGTTAAGAGGAGGCCCATGTTCAGCAGTGGACGTCAACGGGCTGTTGATGATGATGATGATGATATAGCGTCGACGGAAATACATCATTTGTGTTTATTTCAACTATCTAGCTATCGCGGTTCTTGAGTCTGGCACCAGGCTGTATAGCCTGGTGCCAGACAGACAGACAGCGAAGTCTTAGTAATAGCAGAGACTAATTATATAGTCTTTGGTGATAGGGTCCCGTTTTAACCCTTCGAGAACGAAACCCTAAAAAAAGAAAAAAGAAAAAATAAAACATATTTTCGTCCGTTCTTACTTCCACATAAATTGTATTCAGTCGAGTATTTCGGCGAACAGAAAATGTTTATTATAATATACCGACCTCTACTTATGCGGAAGCACGAGGTAAAGTTAGGTTTATGCATAATAATAATTATGACGGCCGTTCTCATAATATACCTTTAAACAATATTCTGGGATCTAAATAAGCAACAAACTTCATTATTATGTCGTAAAATTTATGTTAAAGAAGTCATAAAGACGATATAGAAGTTGAAAATGAAGCTAAACAGTAACACTATTAGTGAATTATTAAAGGCTTTTTTTGCAATATCAAAATAATGCTAACGCTACTTCACGATAAGATTCAGGACATGACAATAAGGTTCATTAAAAAATAATGACAACCTCCGTAGCGTATCGGTATTTGGCTCGCTTTAAGTCTCGGAGCTCACACACCGGACAAGATTTCTTTCTAGGTCTGGTTGGTTGAGGGACTACCCCCCGTGCCTCGGAAAGCACGTTAAGCCGTTGGTCCCGATTGTTATAACATGATCTATAACAAGCGTATACCAGGGAACGGGCAGCAGCGTTTCCCTGTGTATTACAACATAATACTGCGGTCACCAATCCGCCTGCCAAGCGTGGTGACTATGGCAAAAACACTCCCTCGGGAGGAGGTTCAGCAGTGGACGTTGTACGGGCTGATAATGATGATGAAAAAATAATGTAACAGAAAATTTCCAAAAAAGGAGAATGTGTTCTGGTAAAATATTCCACTTCTACAAAAAGTTTTTTGTTTTACAAACTTCCTGCACAGGGGAAATAAATCCCTGCGTCGCGAGGGACTGCACTGACACAGAGTACACCCAGACTCAAAACAAATAGTTGTTTTGAGTGGTTCACGCAAATAATTGTACCGGGTGGGAATCGAACACCAAGTCTCAGAAGCAATTGTAACCTCAGAGCCACCTGTCTCAGTCTCACAGTAAAAAAATACATTATAGTTTAAGATAATATTCAAGATTCATATTACGTAAAAGGATAGATAATATATTCAGCTCATAAAATAACCGAAACCAAAGTAAATTCCAATATCGGAACAATGTATGAGAAACGAGTTTTTACACATATTTTGTACCCGAAACACGTTGGGCTAATGCAAGTCAAGTGAGCTCATTTACACGGAAAAGCCCTTAATCATGGAGGCCTAAACTCCCTCCCTCCCCCTACTCTAATAAATGGCCGAGCATTTAATGGCATCCAACATTGTCGTGAGTTTGGGAATTTCGTTGCGTTGTTTTAAAAGGGTTCGTGTACATTGTTATTTTACACAAAAGCGTAGGCTACGCCGTAGCGATGATCTTTTGACCATGCCGCTACGCGATACGTGGACATACTGCTACGACAGGTATATGAGCTACAGAAATATGGCGGAAATATCAAAGTATAATTATTACACTACGCCCAATCCCTGCAGCATGGACGCGTTATAGTCTTTTTTCACTCAGTAGCCGGCAGCTATTAGGAGCACCCGGAGGTTTCAGTGGGCAGGCCCTCTGCTTCTACTATGCTATTAGCATACCATTTTTAAAGGGGATAAAATATAATGACCACCATAAAATGCTTGTATACCCTTAGTTCTTTTACCAAAAATATATACTTGACACCAGAAAAATAAAGTCTAAAATTATAATAGTACTAGCTATTTTACTCACGACTGCACTTCAAATTGTATTCGAACACCAAATGTAGTTAATGATCACCAAATCTTAGCGAGCAAATTATTGCGCTATTTCTACCTTAATAAAATCAATGAAAAATGACAATCGGTTTGGTTAGGTTAGAGCTGCGGCCATACAACGCACGAGCCGAGCGAGCGAAGCGAGCGGTGCCGCGGCAGCGGATAGTAAATTAGTAAAACATATAGGTACTTTTGGTGATCATTTACTACGTTTGGGTTAACAATGATTTATTTGGAGTCATTTTGCTTAAATAAGATAGCGAAATGTTAAAACTTTGGTTACAATTTTACATTAAAATGCGGGTTTAATTTTGGTGATCATTTTCAAATTTTTTCTGTTTTATGTCTCTGATGATCTGATGGTAAGTTAAACATAAGCCTTTTTAAAGGAGGAGGCTAGTCCTACAAATCAAGAAAACTATGCAACAATCTGGAATATAAAATGTGAAACAACGGGCTTCGTAGTATGTTATATAATCATATGTGACCCATGTTCAACTGTGGACGTTATACGGGCTGATGATGGTACTACAATTGACTGTATCCCTAAAGCTTTACTACCCATAATTCAAACACAAATTGATGAATTTTAGATCCCACATTTTGCTTGCAGGCAAAATTTAATTCGATTTGCCCCAATTTCGGGAACATTGTCAACATAGCAGACAATTCTAATCAATCACTGAATTAGTTTGGACTTACAATCACTTTGATCTTAGTCTGTCGTTTTGGTTAATAATAATAGAATACCAACTAAACGAATAGTATACTAACTAATATTATTATAACACACGAAACATAACATATGCCCAAGTGAGTTTGATTACTATGTACACTTTTACGTTTAACTACTCACCCGAGCATCAAGAAATAAGGTATACACATTATTGATGTGTACAGAATGCCTGAAACACATTTTTGTAACTTAAGCTATTAAGGTCACTATCTTAAGCTACGACTTCCTAGAATCAGGCTTTACTTTGAGTAAATCTACTCTAGTCTAGTATTAATTCCGCTCAAAAATGTCTAAATGCATTTTTTTGCAAAAAATTAGATTCCAACTAATTTATAAAATACTAACTATTCTAAATCTATGCTACTTGGAAACATGCCTAGAATGCTGACAGCAATATAGCGCGAATGGCAATGCTTATCTGCTGTGCAAAGTAAAATCCAGCACTCGGGGAACGAGGAACGAGGAGCGCTGTGAGGTTTTTATAAATTATGATTATGTTAAGTTTACATTTTGAGAATGTTTTAATGTTGATCCACACACAAGTATCCTATATTGTACCTTCATCTGTAAAAAACACTTATAATAGAAACAATGTGACACACCGTAACATCTGTATAAAATCCACCTGCTATGCTTATGGTATTAAAATCCTGGTGGTATTAAAATGAAATAAAAAACATAGTTCAAGTGAAACTGCGCGGCTGAATTCCTCTTACCCAATATACGATGGGCAACATCACAGATTTTTTGTTTGCTTAATCGCGCTAATATCAGGAACTACCGAAACCGAAAAAAAAATCAGTGTTAGATAGCCCAGTTATCGATGAAGGCTATATTTAATTTTGAAGTTCCAACCGGAACGGGAGCTTCGTGGGTGAAACCACACCCGCAATTTAATAAAAATATCACAACCGCAGAAGAGACACAGATAGCCGATGTGTTACATCCGGTATAGGCTACAAATGCTATATTTTACTTACTTACTGCAAGTATTTCAAGCTCTACAAAGCTCTTCAGAGCTGAATGTGAGTGCTGACTCGTGTTTGTGTTCACTTCAGTAGTATTGCTGGCTAAGTAATAGCATTGTAGCACCTTTTTTTTTTTTTTTTTTTTTGTTGTCCGGGGGAAATGCATTGACGCATTCCCACCACCGTTGCAGCGTATTTGCGCGCTGGCGGTGGGATATGTGGGACTCGCCCTCTCCATGCTCACTCACGCGTGGTATGCTAAAGTCATACCACGAGGAGAGGACCCTACACTACTAAAACCCCCCGGACACTCCTTCGATCCGCCGTTGGCGGGGGTCGGGTACGCATGAGCAATCCGGCCCCCCGACGGCACCCGCGGCCAATATGGTACCGCGGGATCTCCAGGGCCACACTTACAGTGGCCCATTTGCCCAATTATAGGGACGCCCGGAGTGTAGAGGCGTCCCTACTCCTCATGGGTCAGCCTCGAAGGGAGCGGGGCCCATGTTCCCCACTCCCCAAGGCCGAGCCTAGGGCGGTAGGCGGCGGGTTTCGGCCCGCCGCCGACGGCCAACACGCCGTCTGCGGGTGGGCAGAGGGATCTACTTCCCTCTCCCGCTCCGCGGCCTCCAGAAGGAGGCAACCGCCTCCCACGACCTCTCGCTTTGAACCATCTTCGAAATGATGGTCGGCAGCGAGAGGTCGTCTCCCACCTCGCCAACGAGCTCCTCCCGCTCGTTGGCCCACGCCGGACACTCCACCACCATGTGCTGCGCCGTATCGTCGGCACAGTCACAGTGGTGACAGCGAGTGTCCGGCTCTCTCTGCGCCACGTTGCACAGGTAGTGGCCGAAGCAGCCATGGCCTGTTACTACCTGTGCAACGTGGTAGGTGACGTCACCGTGACGGCGACCGGCCCACTTTTTTAGATGGGGCCGAATCGCCTCCACCGTACGCAATCCGCTCCGCGGCGCGGCCTCTAGCCGCTCCTGCCATTTCCGGAGGGTTTGGCGACGGATCTCAGTCCGCCACCGTGCAACACCCTCCGGGAAGGGGTCGCGGCCAGAACGCGCCCCCTCACACCTCCACCGGTACGCGGCGGCCAAAATCTCCGCCTCCAGGTCCCACGGAGGGGACCCCGCAAGGAGGCAGGAGCATTGTAGCACCTGACACAGTGACCTGGGTATAACAATAGGCATATTTTTATCAGAACTTAGTATCTACAAGATATCTTATACTTTTAAAATATTTTCGAACTGTTATGTGGCACCATGAATTGAAGAATTTGATATATTTTTATAATACTTAAGTTAAAAAGATCAGCAGAGAGCTTGGGTGGTAGTCGGGGAGTACCCCGATTACCACCCAAGCTCTGTGCTGATCTATTTTATCGAAGTCAGCATCAAATTTCTACGAATAACTTTAACTTTATTTATTTATTCGTAGAAATTTGATACTGACTTCGATAAAATGATTTTGTTATTGAGGCTTTACTCTGCACGCAAAATATATTTTAAACATGCCAAACTATTAAGTATGACCACTGCTAAACCAGTGCCTCGCTTGAATGGGTACCATAGTCACTAAGCTTGGCAGGCGGCTTGGCTAAAAGCTATTGCTCCAATGTTGCGACAATCAGGACCAATGTATTAACGTGCTTCGTGAAGCATGGACTCAATCATTCAACCAACTATAGCTGGGGAAAAAAAAGTTAAACCCACGACATCCCAGACTGAAAGCAAAACTCAAGACTGCGAGGCCACAGAAGTTGCCATTGAGCTATTAATACATCATTATCTTTCTTTTAACAATTCCACCCACTGTATGATAAGTTAACATAATGAAATACATTACATTTTACATTACGAAGAAGACCTGCCTAACAATGTACAAGACACAATTATGTGCTTACATAAACCAACTTTTCCTTAACGTTTCCGCCCATTCAATACAGACATAATCCCCAAGCGTTAAGCAACTTGAATAAATAAATGAGTAACATAATTCAATATTCTTTCTTCTTCAACGTCATATGTCTGACATACGAGTTTACGTGGAAAAGTTATACAAAGGAAAAACTGGAACATTTTCTTGGGAATTAAGCAAAGTAAAAATGGGCACGCCAAAATAAGCTGCGATATTATCTTGAAAATTTGTGTATGAATGTTCAAGTTGTCTATGTTGATAAAAAAAACCTAAGAATCTAGCTTGTGTCTTCGGATTAGTGTTCAATTCCTGCGTTTTTTTTACGTTGTATTAGTAGCCAGATAAAACAGTACATGTATTCACATGTACTGTTTTATCTGGCTATTTCTAGGCAATTTGCGTACTTACCATACTACATTTCTACCAACAATTCGGCGTGGATGTAACTAAAAGCCTACCTACCTCTTCTTCTTACCTCTTTTACTGTTCGTCTAACTTTCAAAAATGTGTCTTAATAAATAAACGTTTTGTGAACGAAATAGGATTGCAGATATGACATTTTCACATTACAATGATATATCTAGTACACATGTAAAATACACGTGTATGCTGCGATGTGACTTCAACATACTTTATCAAAACTCGATTAATGATTTTTATTTATATTCATTTCTCGTTTATTTGTGTAAATTTATGTAAGTGAATTATCAATTGAATTGACTCGCTATAAGTATTTTAAGTAACATCGTAGAATAAATACACCAAAAATACAAATTGAACCTAAATAATATATGAATATTTTAAAACATAAATTATGTTATTAAAACTTAGCTTTATAATAGCTGCTTAAAAACAAATATTTTACTAAACATTTAACTCAAACCCAGATTAACGCCTCAACTAGTATTAGCAAAATTTTACTCCCAAATTTTAATACACAAAGGACTGATAAATTCCAACCACAACTTCATTTGAATACAATTAAAAAGCTCTAAATGTACTTATTATAATTTTCATGAAAGCTTAGGATTATAAGCTTCAGGCTGCCTGAGGTCAAGGACTTCGTCAATATTATTATGAAATAGCGGTCTTATTAGTAATGTTATACACAAGGACGAATAATTTCATAAAATTATAAGGGTAAGAAGCCCATCTCTTGATTCCTTATGGCTTCCATCCATGAGTATTAAGGACTGTTTAATAAAAAAGCAGGTAGTCCTCATGGAAACAAAAGTATAAAAAAAAATATATCAAAGTGACAAGTAAGAAAAAAGGTATAATAGCATAGTTAAAATATATAAAAATGTTGAGCAATCAAAGGAAGTCATATAGTATTGATAGTTTATTGATTTGGGTAATTATGTTAGAAAAAATATTTTGTAGAATGACTATTAAAATAAAAGAGGTTATCGACGTGTGGTTTCCGACTTAGAATAGACTGCCCCATATGTTCCTATGGGTGTCGGAAGACACGGAGCGGTCGGGCGACTAAGAGAAAAACACCTGATGGCCAGGAGCATCTTTTAGCTCAAGGATACTTCCATCTTACTGCGATCACCAATCCACCTGCTAAGCGTGGTGATTACGACAACATGCCTCAACGTCTAGGTTGTCAAAAAGGAGGCCGATGTTCAGCTGTACACAAAAAAAAAATTAAGAAAAAGGTCTTGTTTATTTTTTATTTATTCTGACTGATAGATTTAAAAGTACAAGGGAAGATTAAAATTTCTATTAAATCTTTATCATCAATGGATAAAAACAATCAGCCATCTTCATCAAATAACTATTAAAGCGCATATTTCCAAACGCTACTCCAATCAAGTGCTTTTATCTGATCAGAGGCGCAATCATTGAGAGACAATATTATAAAGTGCTCTTCACTATGACCTAGAACCTAGAACAACCTCGTTATAACCTTGCTGTCAGATACATGATGTTGGAATGAAGCCAAGTAGGCGATTACGTACAATATATGAGATGTAGGAGGTAGGGGCTATCTCGGTGGACTGCTGGTTAGCACTCACTCTATTTCATTTTAACTGCATCGTGATGTTTACTTGTAAAAAGTTTTAGCTTTTAGTTGATAATACAACTTTATGTATGTTGACAAAATGATTAACATCGAACGAAGCGAACGCTTTGAGTATTTAATACCTAGAGACAAACCCTCTCGTCGTACCGCCACTTCTCTTCTTTTAAAGAACCCTCCTCACGTCTCTATCAAGTATGACCACTCTTTCACCGTCCGTGCGGTGTGGTTATGGAATTCCCTTCCACATCCTATACGCGCTTGCCAGTCTCCTGATGCATTCAAAAGAAGAACAAAGGTGTATTTTTTGTCTCAGTTATTTATTATGTAATATGGGCATATAAGTTAGTGTATGTAGTTTATTATATATAGCAGGAATATTTATTAGTATGTAATTGTTTATGTATATGTAACTATTAGTGTGTATATTTATAGTATTTAGTATTTTACCAAGTAGTTAAATTAAACTGTTGTACACTTGCTATTCACTATTTATCATGTATCTCTCTCCTAAAGGTTTGCTGGAAGAGAATTCATTAATGAATTAAGCTCGCCTTTGTACATGTTGTTTCCAATTATAAAATGTATGTCTTGTATCTTTCTGTGTGCAATAAAGTATAAAAAAAAATAACATCACCAGTATTATTATTAGAGTTTAAAACCGTCTGAATTGTTGGTAGAATTTAATATTTTGTTCACTGTACGACCTATGCGGTAGTTTTTAACGATGAAATAAACCATACTAACGATTATTATGTTGATATTTTTCAGTCTAGGAACTAAATTCCTGGGCAGGTTAGGCCGAATGTTTCAGATCATGCTAAGCCGTTGGTCTCATTGGCATCGTCGTATTATATGAACCATTATACCATTCACGGTGAAGTTACAAAAGCCTCGTGGCTGACAACATCAATGTCCGTCCGAATAAAAGAAAACAATTCGAATTACATAATGCGAAGGTAAGCGTCGATACCAAAGAATGGGCATCAACACTACACAATTGTGAGCCAACCTGTTACTTGCTGGGAGAAGAGAAAAGCATCTCGCATAACCTCCACCGCAGGGGAAAGCTCTACCCACTAAAACACGTCGGGTACTCCCTTGACTTCACCAATTCAGTGAGGGCCTTACGATTTCTGAAAACCCACCGAGAAACATCTGCCTGCCAAACGATTTTATAAACGAAATCGCCTTTGCAATGGGCATGTTCAGTAGTAGACTCAATGACATGCTAATGATGATCAAATTGCAATACTGATCAAATGACGTGTGTAACTACTTTACTCCTCAGTTTTGACATTTTGTCCAATTCTTATTATTCTCTTCTTCTTATTAATCTCTATATTGCACTAAAATTAACTAAATCAATAACATTTAAGCCACTAAGTTGTCCTGATTTTTATATACGGGTAGTGGTAAAAAATATATTTTTTTAAATGATAACTTTGCAAATTCTAAATGAAACATAAGCAAAAATTACATCTTAAATTCATCATCAGCCCGTATAACGTCCAATAATGAACATGGGCCTCCTCCCGAGGGTATTTGCCATAGTCACCACGCTTGGCAGATGGGTTGGTGACCGCAGTATTATGTTGTACCACACAAGGAAACGCTGCTTGATATCCGATTATTATAGATGATGTTATAACAATCCCGTTGGTCCCAACGGCTTTACGTGCTTTCTGAGGCACGGAGGGTAATCCCTCAACCAACCAGACCCAGAAAGAAATTTTAGAATTTACACAAAGATTTCATGTCCGGTGTGGGGATCGAACCCACGACCTCCGAGATTTAAAGCGAGCCAAATACCGTTACGCTACGGAAGTTGTCATCAAAAATTAATACACAAATATTCAATATGAAATATATATAGCTTTTAATAACTACGTTTACGTTCTTAACCTTATTAGCAATATTTCACGTTGTAATTTATGTGACTTAACTTAGTTCTTCCCAGACCCCTTCAATTACAAATCAAAACTTTATCCGTTTCAAATCATTCTACGTTCGCATTTCAAACGCAAAATAGTCCGTTAGCAATTAGGTCAAACTACTCTAAATTCAAGTACGTATTTCATTACTTCATTCCCAGTGGATACGTCTTTTCATACAACATCTCACGTCAAAAGATCTTGACAGTGGTACAAAAATATTCGTAACACGGTGTATTGCACTACTAAAGCATTCCTCGACCCTTTCAAGGCTGGATACACGAATGTTTTCAACTGAAGAATTGCAGTCTGAATGCATAGTAGTGTAAACTTCTCAGAATTTGTATAAGCTGTTTAGTAAATCCACGAATTTCAATGTATAAAAGAATATTTTTAACGGTCTTTCATACAGGAAGAATTGTTCAAACTTTCTTTTTCCTTACATTTTTTTTTCATAATTTAGTATGATTATTGTAATAGACAACGTTGCGGTTTAAAAGAAGATGTGGTGACAAAAATTTAAAAGAGTATGCTTAGGTGGTTTGGTCATGTGGAAAGGATGAATGAAAGGCGAGTAGCAAAAGGTATTTACAAGGCAGATGTGAGTGGAAACGACAGGAGGGGACGCCCTAGAAGGACATACACTGACCTCATAGGTGTGATCACAACACGTTCTTCAGAGAGGTCAGGTGCTTAGTACCTACTCGTAACCGGCGTGCGTTTATGACCAGGATCGTAGCAGGTGGCGTTCTGTATTTTCTGCCTACCCCCATTTTAATTATCAAAAATTGAGATAAGCGCGTTCAAGCAAACAAACAAGCTTTATATATTAATATATTTTAGTACAGAAAAATCAAAATTCTAAGTCGCTCAATTATTACGTAAATCTATCAACGTGTCTTAAAAGTGTTAAATTAAATTAAATTAAATGTTAGTTCTATCGAAGTAATAACAAACTTTTGCACAATAACTAAGTGAAACTCAAACTACTTAACGGATACACCCAAGTTTTTCCTACTGAAACTTATCAACAAATTGAAAACCTTTCACTCAACTAAAGTTTTCTTTGACGTCTTCAATTATACCGAACCATTTATATTCCTCTACTTGCTTCTAGAGGTACCAATATTCATCGGGTTACATAAATATGTAGTCATTTTGAAGACGTCCTGCTATAATTTGCCAATTATTAGCTCACAACATAAAAAAAATGCGTTCTTTTTAAAAGATGTGGATTTGAGTAACAAAATTAGTTGATAACTTCTTAATTTATTTATTAACATTCGTACTAAAAATATAATACACGTCTTATAATCGACTCCATAATAATTCATCACAACAACATTCTATTCAACACCTGATTCACCTCATATTTATTGAGATTGGCCTTAGACCTTGATTGAGACTCACCTCAGAATGACCTCAGATTTATTATAAACTAGCTTCTCGCACGCGGTTTCACTCGCATAGCTCCTGTTCCCGTGGTATCTTCATGATAAAATTTCCTATAGCCTTCCTGCCTTTGCCGTGTGGCTCCGGCTTAGAATAGATCACCCGATGTCCTAACATGGGTGTCGTAAAAGGCGACTAAGGGACACATGGCTGATCGATGGGCAGCAGCATCTATTAGCTCAAGGTTTACATCCTACTGCAATCACCAATCCGTCTGCCAAGCGTGGCGATTATGGCAATATCCCTCAACGATCCTGGCTTGCCAAGGTATTTTAAGAGGAGGCCCATGTTCAGCAGTGGACGTAAACGGGCTGTTAAAGAAGAAGAAGAAGATAGCCTTCCTGGATGGATATCTAACATTAATAGATTTTTTCAAATCGGACCTGAGATTAGCGCGTTCAAGTAAACAAACAACTAAATTCTTCAGCTTTATATATATGTTTAGGATTTCGAAGAATTGAAAAGTTATTTTTAAAGACACTATATTAATTCATCATTCAACAACATTCCATTCATCACCTGATCTAAACTTAAGTATTTATTGTCAACGTATATTTCATTCACACAAATAATGCATATCAAGTTTAGCTGTCTATTTTGTTCAGTCGTTTTCCGACTGACATTTTTGTTCCAATAAAATATGCTCATATTTATTGGAAACTGAACTATGACGGCGTAACGTTCTGTCAGCAGTCTGGTTCATGCTGAAATTCTGATATTTTTAAATTTTATTCTATTTGAATTCGTTACAACTTGTCACCTTTATGTAAAAGGAATATGATTTGATTCATCATCAGCCAGTATATCGTCCACTGCGGAACATGGGCCACCTCCCTATGGAGGGTCTTTGCCATAGTCACTACGCTTGGCAGGCGGATTGGTGACCGCAGTATTATGTTGTACCACACAAGGAAACGCTGCTGCCCGTTCCTTGCTATACGATTATTATAGATGATGTTCGGGACCAACGGCTTTAACGGACCCGGAAAGAAATCTTAGAATTTACACAAATATTTCCCGTCCGGTGTGGGGATCGAACCCACGACCTCCAAGATTTGAAGCGAGCCAAATACCGCTACGCTACGGAGGTTGTGTTTAGGTGATTTGATTGAGCTTAGAGAATTAATAATAAGATTTTGTATCTTATGACGAACATATGAATGGGTAAAGTTACTTTTTTTAATTATACTAGGTGTTTTATGCGGTTTTTCTCACGTGTATTCTGTTCCCGTGAGAATCTCGTCTTAAAATATAGCCTATGTTAGTCTTGGATAACGAAGTTGCCTAATGGCAGAAGTAGCAGTAGCAGCGGAGATGACTCCGAACATTCAGACTTTCAAGCTTTACCTCTTTAATGTTTTTTGTCGGATGGACATTTATGTAGTTAGACACGAGGATTATGTTACTTCACCCGGCATAAAGGATTCATCTAGGCTAGAGCTCTGCTCGCCTTTATGCCCGGTGAAGTAGCAATCCGAAAAAAAGAAACAAATAGTACCTAATGAATTAGTGATTTATAGGATAGGACGGATATACGTACTTCTGTTCTGGGCATTTATTTAAAACCATACTCTGATGATTAAATATTCGACTTTCGAACATGATGATTTGGTCCTCGGCATATATATTTGACCTGTGCCGTTTTACAATGTGGGACTAAAATTGACTATATTTTTTTCAATATACGATTTTAGTTTTACAAAAAATATATTTTTTGTTTAATATTTAGGTATACCTCTGTTTATTTTTTGTAAACCTCATTTCGTGTATTAAAAGAAATATATAAGCAATTGCATGAAGCATTCAAATGCATGCAGCTTGAAAGTCTGAATGTTCTGAGTAATCTCCGCTAAAAAACAAAAAAAGGGCATCAAGGCGTGCAGGGCTCCAGCCTTATTAAATGGTTTATAAACTAGCTCGGCTCAGGGCGGTCGCTGACAAAAGGATTGAGGGATTATGAATTTTAGTTGTTTAGGAGAGTTATGTGCATTTTACCTTTTTATTATATTAGTATAGATGTTTGGGGAACGAGCCTGCCTAATGTTGATAGTTATCGCAGCCTATGAACTTACAATGAAATAGGTATAGTTCTCTCAATGCTGAACTACTAATTCCGTTTAAGCCTTAAATGGCACCAGATCATTTTGGGTACGAAGCTCTATAGGGAAGATTTGACTTAACATAATAGGCGACATGCATTGTAAAGGTAATCTAATTTCGAATACGTTTGCTATGAGATAATGTGACTAAATTAACACTACGTGAATGTGAACTAAGGTTAGTACTTACGTCATAAGAGTGTCGCAGTAATTGCGTGACCTACTAAACTTGGCTGGGTAACTTAGGATCGCCTGGGTAAAGGGGGATTTATCTTGACTTAACGGTGTCTTCACGGCAATTTATTTTTTTAAAGAAAGAATTTTAAAACAGAAGAGTAGGAAAATAATTCAACAAATGATTATTATTAAATTCAAAATTATTTATATTCAAAAACAGTACTCCTAGTATGGTTCTTAATGATTTGTATTTTCAAATCTTTGCTAATATTATACATAGAGATTTGCGTTGACAAATAAACTCTATGCTTCAGATCCGATTCTAGACCACGCTGGTTGTTTCTATTTTATAATACGCGAAATTATAACTACCTCTTGATATTATAACAATATAAATAAACTATAATTTATTACATAAATCCGTTTAATAGTTGCTAATTTATAGGTCAAGAATTATAACATTATCAATGTACGATCGATTCGACTACATTATTAACAAAGGTTTTCATATTCACTCAAGTACAGTTACGAAAATTCATTTTGTTTATACATGCAGGATCTACTTGTACTATAACTCATGGACATAACACATGTCCTTCTTTTTCTGGAGTGAAAGCATGATCTTCACCGTTTAAAGGGGTATTTAGGACTCCCCTCTCTATCCCCACGGGTGACATGAACGCCAGTAATTTAACACTGTGAACTAACAGACAACCTCCGTAGCGTTGCGGTATTTGGCACGCTTTAAATCTTGAAGTTCGATCCCCACGCTGGGAAGGAAATCTTTGTGTAAATTCTAAGATTTCTTTCCGGATCTGGTTGTTTGAGAGACTACCCTCCGTGCCTCGGAAAGCACGTTAAGCCGTTGGTCCCGATTGATATTACATCATCTATAATAATCGTATATCAAGGAACGGGCAGCAGCGTATGCTTGTGTGGTACAACATAATACTGCGGTGACGAGCAAGCCTGCCAAGCGTGGTGACTATGGCAAATACCCTCCCAGAATCAACCGCTTACTGTTTATTTTGACAAAGGGTGATTGAGTTTACATATTTCGTTAGTTAACTTACTTTGGTTTGATTATAATAGCCAATAAAAAATATTACAATATACGTCCAATATTTCTTTATTTATTATTTGGGAAACAAACAGATTATAACAGACATGAATAACAAAATAAAAGTGTAACACAATCTATAAACAGCTTGCACAGATAGCTTAACGTAATTAGAAACAACAATTGAACTAATACAGAGTTTAATCTCACCCAGTTTTGTTATATATGAGTAGACAGAAGATATATTTTTAGGAATTACTCTGGACTCCAAGTTGCAATGGGGACCACATATAGAAAGACTGTCTGAAAAACTTAGCTCTGCATCTTATGCGTTCTGGAAAATCCGACAAATGACTGATATAAAAACAGCTAGATCAGTTTACTTTGCTTACTTTTATAGTGTCATATGGGATCCTATTATGGGGATCGGCCGCAAATATCCAAACTATTTTTAAATTACAAAAGACAGTAATCCTTGCTATTAATAAAAAAGGAAGCCGTGATTCTCTTCGTAGTCTATTTAAAGGAATAAACATACATATCGATATATCACTAGCCTAGATACTAAAAATGTTTAAAACATGTACGAAATAATTAATCAAAGATTTTAAAAGATGACAAAAAGAATGATATCGGAGTTTCTTATAGTCTTTCTTCTCCGAGTGTCACACCGTAGGTAGATAGAGAAAGACTCGTAAGGAAGCTAGGATAAGGTACAGTCGTCCTCGCAAGGCGAGGCTCGCAACGCGTTCTATACTTCAGACCCACGTTCAGACCCGATCCCAGCTCGCGCTGGTTGATTTTAATTATATTTATAATAAAATAAGCGATTTTTACATGCCTTACATACATTACATACATTATTGTTGAAATTGAATTGAAATTAGTAAATATTGTTTTTTTTTTTGTTTTCATTATCATTGTTATCATTCATTACATTATCAATAAAAGTTTTAATTTTAATTTTTCATTTCATTTTCATATTTATAGATTTGATATTGTTCCACGCCACATCTTCTCTGTCGCTCAAATATGCAAAAGTAATATTCAAATCCAATTGAAAATACGTGTAAAATAATTCCATGGCTTAATGTAACATACAGAATTACTCTCATCAATTATTATTATGGCTATCGTCACGTTCATTACGAAGTGATAGATTGATTAGAGTGAATGATCGAATGAGTAATGAACGAAATGTTCCCCTCGTTAGTGGCAGTTCAATGTTCTGAATGACAAGTACCTCATCAGCGTTGCGGTTGTTCACGAATCTCTGCAAATATTGCTTATCGTCGGGGACACTGTAATACCGTGTAAGTGACAGTTGCTAATAAGGTGTAATTTTATTTATTAAAAAATATTTTCTTTATAGTTTTTGTCAAGGAAAAAAAACAATTTGCTACATTTGATTTTCAACCTTGTTAGCTATTGTCAGCTTTTCACGGTATTGCAGTATCGCCAACTTTGTTATATTGAAATTTCTAAACCATTTTGGTTGAGATTATGGGCGGGATGGTGGAGTGATGGTGCAGGTGGAATATTGTTTACTTACTTTTTCTCGCGGTTTCGTATAATATGTAATAATAATATTTATTGGCACAACAAAACAATAGAGTTTTCAAAGAAAAACAATAACAGCTTTTAATATTTTATATCGTTTATTTCCACTGGAACTGTAATCTACCCGGTATTAAAAAAAGACTAAGCAGTTTGTAAGTGATATCTATGCCAAATTTCATTCAGATCCGGTTAGCGTTTCAATCGAGATTTTGAACAGAAGTTTACAATATTTGTAAAAAAACACAACATAATAAACAACGTTAAATAAAAATAAACTAGAGTACAAAGTCCAATATTTTATTATTAATATTATAGATTTCAGCTTTTCATAATAGCTTATATGTATAACAAGCTGCATAGCCATCAGCTGCAAATAAGCCTGATTTTTACTCACATCTCGAAAACCTAGGGATATACAAAGTGTAATGTGAAATCGTAGTCATATTTTAGGACACATGTATATATACAACTTCCCAGGGATTGTTTTTTTTCTGACGGAGATACGTCAGAAATCCACAAGGCTTTTGCTACTTCACCGGGCATAAAAGCGATCAGAGCTCCAGCCTTAATAAATGGTTTAAAAACTACAAACTATGCAATCTGCGCAAGAGGGCGCCCCCTGTGGGGCTTGGACCTCGGCTCAGGGCGGACACTGGCGATGAGTTTGAGAGATTATGACTTTAAGTATTTTAGGAGGTTTTATGTAACTGTCGCTTTACTTTACAGCTCGCGGGCCTCTCAGAGTTCAGGTCTACGAGGGCATCGGATGGTTCTTTGCAAACTAAGGGTAGATAGAACAATTTTGTACGGATGGACAATATTTTTTCCTAATTTTACGTTTCTCAGGGAAAGTTATTAAATATTGTAAGCCGTGCTGCAATTTAAATACACACTATTAATGCAGTTAGTTAAGAAACGAAAACATCGAAAAAAAAGAAAATATTTTTTGTCTCTATTTCATTGAAACATTGAGTGACATTGTCTTTAATTAATAATAATTATATGCGTTGAAATACAAAATATTGTGTATATCCTAAGGGACTGGTTAATCAAGAGCAATATTCAACAGCGGAAATAAAACATCTAGGTACTGTCAAGTACTGTCTACCCGACAACTAGACCAAAGGAACAGCCGCAGAAGGCTGACAGAATCTAGACTTCGACTAATGGAATTACGCAAACATTCAGCGGCGCGGCGTCGTGATTGAAATTGACTGTATTCATACTGTCTAGGTCAGTAATAAATTGCCATGCTAACCCCATAGTGGCAAATATGACTTCATCATCATAATCATCATCATCCCGTATAACGTCCACTGCTGAACATCACCACGCTTGGCAGGCGGGTTGGTGACCGCAGTATTATGTTGCACCACACAAGGAAACGCTGCTGCCCGTTCTTTTATATACGATTATTATAGATGATGTTATAACAATCGGGACCCACGGCTTACCGTGTTTCCGAGGCACGGAGGGTAGTCCCTCAACCAACCAGGCACGGAAAGAAATCTTAGAATTTACACAAAGGTTTCTTGTCCAGCGTGGGAATCGAACCCACGTCCTCCGATATTTAAAGCGAGCCAAATACAGCTACGCTACGGAGGTTGAAAATATGTCTTGAAATTCATTGATACAAGAGCAACAAAAGTATTTATGTATTTATGAAGAGATTTTCACGAACATTTGAGTGCCGGTGGCTCAGAGGTTAAGATAGTGGCTTCTGAGACCTGGTGATCTGGGTTCGATACCCACCCGGGACAATTATTTGTATGAACCACGAATAGTTGTTCTGAGTCTGGGTGTGTTTTGTGTCCGTGCGACACATGGCTTAATTTTACTAGTTCGGGAGATGTTTAAAAAAATATATATAGCCGCATAAACAGTGGCTTTATAGCCTTTGAGACTAAGACTGCTAAAACTCAAAGAAATTATTTAGTATCAGGAGTAGAATCGATCTATATCTGCGTAATTTCAATTTCTTTAGGAACTGACATTTTCTAAAGCATTAAAATTAGCAGATAAATGTGACTTCGAACTTCGGTTAGAGTCGCCCGTTCGTACAACCTAGATTATCTTGTTTTGCAAGGCTCTAGAGCGCATTTTGTCATGTACATTAATTACCGTCTTCTTAAGAGAATGTTTTTTTTAGACGTATCTTTTAAAAAACTAACTACTTGTATAACATTTCTATAGTACTTCTGATGAAAAATCCTGCCAATTCTTAGCAATGACTAAAATATCTTATATGTTTAAAGATTAACTTTAAACTTATTAGTTAGCTGATATTTCGTTGATCTTACGATGTAACTTTTCTTGTTCTAAGATTACTTCAAGAGCATATTAGACTAATCCTTTGTATCCAAACTCGAGACAACGTTGATACGTTTATGTTATGTAAGACTTAGACCAAATCTGTTTGTAAGCGCCGTCTAATATTTTAAGTAAATATAGACGTTTTAGATGAACTTGACTCCTTTGATAGGAACTGGTTCCGGGTGGCTCTTTGCAGGGATTTATGGAAGGAGAGTAGGGAGGCCTTTACCCTGCAGTGGGAAAGTTTAGGCTTATGATGATGACGATCATAGACTTGTTAACATTGCGTATTCGCTTATTTATTGATTTTCTTACAATCAACATTGTGAGACCGCAACGTTTGCAGTGTATTAATTATGTTGTCAGAGAGCCTTAAAACAGCGTGGAGCATGTTTTGACCGGCGTTTTTGTGCTAGCCAAAATTCTTCAAACTAATCGCTTTTTCGTTTGTTGAGTCATATTGTTATAATCTCCGCGCTTGGCAGGCGGATTGGTGATCGCAGTTAGCTGTGTAGTATCCGGCTTAGAATAGATCACCTCATATCTTTCCAAAGGTGCCGTAATAGGTGACCAAGGGATAAACAGATGAATGGGCAGCTGTATCTATTAAAATTCATGTAACAGTAAAATAAAGACGTGTGTAAAGTCTTGTTTTTTCACATCTAAAATGACTTTATTATTCACACCTTTTCTCTGTTCTGTGATATTATTATATAGCTAGTTCTAGATAAGTTCGGATGATGATCCCATGACCCTACATCCAAAACCGGACAAAGGGCACCATAATGCGACTGTCGAATGACCCTTATCATGATGGTAATTGGATAGATTCTTGTAACATTTTACTCTATTTAGTGCTCGGCTTTGTGTCTGTAAATTATGCATTTGTATAGTACCCCACAACACAGAGCTATATTTCCCTAGTGTCGTCGTTTCTTTATAAAGACGCAATTAAATCAGTTTTCTTTAATACAAAAGACGCAATTAACGCAATGGAACTTGTTATTCTGCTGTTGATTCAAATCTCCGTGTGGTTTTCGGCTTAGAATAGACCACCCCACGTCTTCTTAAGGGTGTTGTTAAAGGCGAGGCACATACACCTGATGGGTGGGCAGCAGCATCTATCAACTCAAAGATACTTCCATATTCCTGCGATTACTAATCCGCCTGCCAAGGTTGGTGATGAACATTGGCCTCCTTCTGAGTCATGGCTTTTACCATAGTCACCACGCTTGTCAGGCGGATTGGTGACCACAGCATTACGTAGTAATACATGAAGAATAAAATGAAGATTTCTTGTCCGGATCGAACCCACGATCTCCGAGACTTAAAATGGGACTACCGATAAACCACAGAAATAGTCCATCTGCGTAGATAAACACTGTAGCCCGTTATTTTTGGTTCTAAAATTGTCATAGATGATGTTAAAACATTAAATATTACGATATTTTTAATCTTAAAAATAAAAACTTATAGTATAATTTATGTTCCTTTAAGACTCATAAAAAAATGTAAAAATACCGAAGTATTTTATGTACGTCATCTTTTTCTTGTTCTTAAAGCAAACTGCGGTAGTAAGAACTAAAGAATATACACATCTTGCTTAAGTTTCAGACACATCAAGTAAGACATTAGTAAAGTTCGCATTGTTTTACTACTATCACTTTATTATTTTACCATCTGGGCGCACGGTCGGTAGTGACACCATCAAGTTAAAAATAAAAACGGTTCAGGCCATTTTCGACCCCCCATATTCTATTTAAACTAGACCCTAAAGTCGATGTATTTATTTAAAACATAAAAGATTTTTAATACGTATATGGTCATTATAAAATGTTGTTAGGTTAGTTTATTACGTAATAACTTAAGACAGAAGTTCCCTTGAGTAAGGACTGAATAGAACTGGTTAATCAACTAAAAAACTAAATAAACAGTTAATTTATAACGGTTAATTACATGTATTTCACAACTAAAGCGTTGTAAATGGTTCCACAAAGCACCATTACGATATTAGGCCCCTGATGCTTACCTACCGTACATAACCTTAACATAGGCTTTCCTTTCATTTTTTGTTTGGTGGAAATAATTTTCCTTTCTACTTTTACTTAAGATAATAAGCAATTATAGAAAAAAAATACATCATTTTTATTTACGTAAACCTTTTACAGGCACTTGCAAATAGTCAAAACAATAATTTAGTATTTAGTATTATTATCTATAATTATCATATTTTATACATTTTCAAATTAAACAAGTATTTAAGTTATTATTTTAATTATATTTTAGTCTTAACGTCTTAGTTTAATATTTAACTATATTGTGTCAAATAGCTTGTTCTGTCTATATTAGGTTAGAACAATGGTCATTATTTAGGTGGACCATGAGTATATAACGACGGACGCGCTTTATTATTATATATATATATTATTATATTATAGTCATTAACTAGAATTTTTTTCTTGGTAAGTATCTACATAATTTCCTACTTTGTTAATGGGAGATCATTCTTATTCGTAGAATAATTAATCTTACAGTAAAGATAATTACCTCCATTGTTATACTAAGTTATGGTATCTTTCCAAAAACTTTGAATAGATTCATAAAATATTTTTTATTAGCATTAATTACTTTGTAAGTAATAACATTACAACTCAAAGCTTAAACTTCGATGTATCATTCTAATTATTTGCTTTGGCTTAATGATTTATATTATCTTCACACATTTTAAAATCATCAAATGCAGCTTTAAATTTAATTGATGAAGTTCTAGATGGTAACAGCTGCTGGTAGATTTTAAATCCTTTTTAATCTTTGAATTGTTTCCATTGTAAAACCTCTGAATTGCGGCGTGACCTAGTTCGTAAAATCTAGTTGTATTGATTTCTCAAATAAGAGGACATTTAATTATAACCTGAGCTTTGATGGATTTAATGGCTTTGATGTAATAAGCGACTTCAGAATATTTTAGATGACCTTTTTTTAATTACTTCTCATCATCATCAACATCATCATCACCCCCTGTAACGTCCACTACTAAACATGGGCCTCCTCCCGGGGGAGGGTATTTGCCATAGTCACCACGCTTGGCAGGCGATTGGGGACCGCAGTATTATGTTGTACCACACAAGGAAACGCTTCTTCCCGTTTCTTGATATCCGATTATTATAGATGATGTTATAACAATCCCGTTGGTCCCAACGGCTTAACGTGCTTTCCGAGGCACGGAGGGTAATCCCTCATCCAACCAGACCCGGAAAGAAATTTTAGAATTCACACAAAGATTTCCTGTCCGGCGTGGGATCGAACCCACGTCCTCCGATATTTAAAGCGAGCCTAATACCGCTACGCTACGGAGGTTGTCTAAGTATACTTAAATCAGGTTTTACAACAAGAATTCTTCTTTCACATGATTGATCTGACACTTAACGAAAGAATTAAACTCATTTCGATGAAATGAATGCAAAAATAAATAGTGCTGAATTTTCTTCTAAAAATAAGACCTAACATTTCCGAATCTAACACTTCCACTTTAGCACTTTATAAAACTCGATTATATACTAATGTTTTGCAAACTGCTATACTGCTAAATACAAACAAACTTTACACTTCTCTACCGGTTTTAGTAAATAATTTCATGGACAAAATGGACATTGCCACCTCTTTGAATAAAACAGTAGCCAAGAGTAGCATAGCGTAGAACACTTAGCTTACCATGCAGGTAATGTGAGCTATTGTAGCGTTAAGCGGCTGAATTGCAAAGCTTTAGACAATGCTATTGATTGAAGAATTATAACCATTCGTGGTAATGATAACTAGACATTTAATTTTCCACCACACTTCATCAGACAGCTTTTTATACTTCGGACAATATAACATCAACACCGTATAACACCTTATGTAGATCTTAGTTAACGTAGCAAATAAAAAATCTGTCAAATAGGTACCGAAGATAAATTATTTCTTTATAAAAAAACATATAAAAAAACTTTAACTACCTTGGCCCCTTCCTGTATAATAAAATCAACTGGCACATAAACATATATAAGTTATGTTAACATGATTGTAAAAATAAAAAGTAAAAAAACATTTTTATAAACAAGCTTTTATTAAAAAATAACGCGTAGGTACTAAGAGGTAAAAAATACGTTTAATTTGACGGAATTAATTTAATTTCAATTCAATTTCAAATATCAAAATGTATAAATTAAAATAGCTTGTGGCACTGAAATATGTAAAAAGAATAACGCCTCAAGCTTTAATAATTTATATATTTAACTGTAACCATTGTTACGGAATAAATGATTTTCCACTTTGAACTTTGAAACTCTTAACTGTACTGGTGTCGAAATGGTAACATTTTAAGTTATCAATCAAATTGTTCCACATTACGTAATTTTTCTGGCAATATTCTACTGTTATCTATACTTACAAATGAAATATTCACTGACCGGCCAACTATAGCAATGTCAATATTTAAGTGAACAAATTGACATTGCTACCTCTTTGAATAAGACCTCACTGTTACCGATATTAATGTCTAAGTATATGTGAATAGTATTTCCAATAGAATAATATAGAATTCAGACTAGTCTGTTCTGTACCTAAAATTTTAAAATTGAGATTAATAAAATTCGACCACCGGCAGGATCCGAACCTGTATCTAAGATGCAGGTTCGAGTCCTGCCGGCTACGGTGGATTCACAGCCGGTCATCGAAATTTATTAATCTCATTGTATGTGTATAAGGGGGATGTTAGGGGGGACGTTTGTACCTAATATCTAAAAGATTGCGGTAGTGTGAAAATGGTCTTTTAAACGTAATACATTAAACATTTACCAATCTAATTGTACTACGTGAGCAGTAAGTACAACTCATGAAATATTTAAGTAAATAAAAATTTATATTCAACTTAATTTCTACTCTTAATATAAATAAATGTCTCTGCTGGACTTACCAAAATCAATATTTTCATGTATACTTAGTATATGGACATTGTCACCTCTTTCAATAAGACAGTAGCCATCAGTAGCATTACGTAGAACGCTCGGCTTGCCATGTAATGTGAGCTATTGTAGCGTTAATATGTGCCTATTTGACTTCAATAGATCCAAAGGCTTCAGGCAATGCCATTAATTATATAATAAATTAAGTGTTATTATTACTATTGGTTATGGTTGTGTTGCTATTTAAGTAATTATGTAATTATTTGCGGATTATTTTATTATATTTATATATTCAGTTGCATCAATTATGTCTATATAAGTGAGTAGATTTTAGTTGTACTCTATTATTTTTGTGCGGAAAATATATTTATAGATTATTATGCTTATTTTCGTTTCTTTCTAAAGTTTCCTTGATTTTTGGTCCCAGCTGCTCAAATTTGTACAGTACCAGTATAAATTTAATCCTATCATCGTATGGGTATACGAAATTGGAAGCCTCCCCTGAGGCTGACCATTTGTACCAAATAAATATTTACAACCGGACAACTGGTACAGAATACCGATGAATAGATTTCCAAAGAAAATTTTAGAAGGTTAAGTAATAAGCACCACATTAAGTGATATATATATACTTATAACATTAAATGTTAGCTGATCGTATTTTGAAAAAGAAAATACCATTGCTTGTAGAAATTTAGGTAGAATAAAGGGAAACGATTCGTATGTTGTTTGCTACTTTGAATAAAGTCAAAAATTACTTAACCGATAATTGATTCTATTCATGCCAGGCGTCGCCCACCAACCATACTGATATTAACCGTGTATTTTCCAACATTTTCTTTCCTACAAACCTGGTCCGCATAATGAATCATAACAAAAGAATTAACGAAATGGGTAAATTCGTTGCCAAGTTATGCGCGAACACATTCTGGATATGATTAGATTTGATTAGATATAGGTTTTATTATAAGGTATAATAGGTTTTATTTCATTAAAAAATCTCTACAGCAACGCGAGTAATGCGGGTTAAACTGCCCGGTAAATCTATATATTTATATTTTAGAAATCGTTACTTTTTATGTACTTTTACACAATTATTTCCTAACTACACAGTCCTAAAGGCCCCTACTACACGCTTTACCCTCCTCAAAAAGGCTGAAGCCTAAACACACAACAGCATGGTCAACAATACTACCATGCCATGATAAAATTATATCCAAAATGCTTGTTTCAGCCTCTGTTTAATTAAATTTTGCCAATTATGTATCTATACCGATATGTATACGAAACGGCAAGATATTTTTTTCTGCATTAAGCCTATTATTATAGACTTTTAAAGCTATTAGGAAGATTACATTTTAAATCGTACCTTTCTAGAACTGATTCTACCGGTATTAACCAAATAGACGTATCAAAATTGTTATGGGATATAAAAAAATGAAAAAACGATTTACCGAAAAATGACTTTCCGAGTTTTTGCACACTACTTCTTCTTGTTTACTCCTCGTGCTAAGCTAAAGTGTTTATACAACTTTATTTATTTTATTATTATGTATCGCAAGTTGGACGCCCTAATCATTGGTCTACGGCTGGTTCAACTAGATGCATGCTGTTCAAATCATGTAGGACCTACCTAACAGATTGTCACCGCGCCATCGGCATGTCTATGGTTTTTATATTCTCTTTGCCTGTTTTGGCGTGATATACGATCGTCAGATATTATTGAATTGACCATCTGATAATCCCCAACACATGCTTAGCTACATATAATAAACTCGTTTAAAAAAGATGTTACCAACAGCTTAATCTACCAAATAAAACTCTGCCATACTTCATTTAACACCCTATCGGTATCCCTCTAAACTACCTCGAACCCTATCTCACATCCCATTACTGTACTCAATAACTCAAGGTTAAACCGCGATGTAACCCTAAAGGTCCAATTTCGGTTACAGATTTGATAAAATATCGAATCCACCAAATTCTCCCATCTATTGGAAATAAGTGAACGTTACAAACATCAAGGATGATAACATTGACGACGCGAATATTATGGCAACGACATTTTATATGTATTTTATCAGCCTGTTTAGGTACACTGCTGAACATGGACTTCCTCTTTATAATGAAATAATAAATTTATTCAGCACTTAGGTATTTACATACACTTGTACTTGTCAAAATCACAATGAAAAAGAACTGTAATTAATAGGTATATTCTTATTCTATGAATAAAACTACTTAGGTAACTATAACAAGCAAGTGCAACCTGTGAGTGCTGCTAATTTTAGGACATTACAGACAATTTACTCCGTCTGTAGGTGTGTCATTAATTCCTCTACTCATAAAATAAGTTCATATCTACATTAATTATCAAAGGTATAAATTGAAAATTTATAAGAACATACAATTAATTGACACACACCTGGGGGCACCATTATGGGGTTAGGACCACAACCCAGAGGTGCCACTGATATCAAAGTCAGATTAATGGATATAAGAGGAAGTGATCGCTGGCACGGCCTACAGGCACTGGATAGGAATAGACCTTGGCAAGCCAGAGGAACTACAAAAGTGGCTTCTTAAACACTCTCGACTGATCCCCTCTCGCCCTCCTGACCCTTAGTTTGCTAAGAACCTTCCGATGCCCTCGTAGACCCGAAGTCCGAGAGGCCCGCGAACTGTAAAGTAGAGCGACAGTTGCACAAAACTCCCCTAAACTAAAAGCCATAATCCCTCAATCTCCCCGCAGCGATCGCCCTGAGCCGAGTTCCAAGTCCCACAGGGGACGCCCTTTTGCGCAGGTTGCTTAGTTTGTAGTGTTTAAATCATTTATCTAGGCTGGAGCTCTGCTCGCCTTTAGGCCCGGTGAAGTAGCAAAAGCCTCAGGGCTAACTACATATGTCCGTCCCAAAAAGAAAAAAAAAACTCTCGACTAAATGACCGTCAAGTTATAATTATTGAGTTATTAGGCAGTTTTATTTAGCTGTTGATCGAATAGAAAAAGCATTAGTTAAATGTTGTGCGGCGCGGCCCGCACTGAAATCAAACATATGGTATGAGTGCGAGTGAGATGCGAGACGGCACGCCGCACGCGACGCGCAACGCCCCGCGTCTCCGTAAACGAGGCCTTAGTCATTTTAGATAGTCTAAGCTAGTTTACGACAAGTAAACGATAATTCCACAGTAATGTCGTTTTGTTTATACATGCTGCCTTTAGCTGATAAATGCTGCATACATCAGCAATAAGTCTCTTTCATACCGTTAAAAGAGACTTATACTGCTATAAACTGTCAGCTGACAGTTTATCTCTGTTCTGATAATGAAAGTTTTTTATCGCTATTCAAAGATAAAGTTGGAAATAAGGAAACAGGAAATGTGCTGCTGCTTTGATTTCATTATATATGACAGACTATGAGAAAATATTTGTTACGGTAAGCTTATGTAATTTTTATCCAGTTATCACGCATTTTCATATTTCCAGTTTAGGTAAGAGGCGGGTCCTAATTTAGCGGCAAGCGGTTAGCTGCTACAAACACACAAGAAGCTGCCATCAAACCAGAGGGCCTAAGCAAAATGCCACTACAGCGGATCACAAACGTTTGACATTAGCTGATGTCAGATTTTTTTATTTAATTTTAACTCAGACAAAGAAATTTCGTCAAACCACCGCAACAATGACGTCATCCGGCGCTTCCGTCTATTTAAGTTTTTAATACAAAAAAATATAATTTTAGTTTAACTCATTCTAAATAGACGTAAGCGCCGGATGACGTCATCGTAACGGTTGTTTGACGACATTGTATGACGAAATTTCTTGGTCGAAGTGAAAAAAATTATAAAAACACTGACATTAGCTAATGTCAAACGCTTGTTCTTAAGTTGCCAATTTAAGTATTAACAGTTTTTAATTTTAAATAGTCACATGTAATATTTCAGTCCGTTATAGCACAGATTAATGAATAGTTACTCTGGTAATAGTCCGCCGTAACGATGACGTCATCGCGCAATTTTTATTTTTAAGCTATTGCATAGCTTTTATCGCGGTCTTTGAGCGCGGCGACCGAATCAATAAATTCCGTAACGAAAAAAACCTAACACCCTGAATTAAAAAAATATGGTGAAAAAAGTTTCATGGCAAAAATTTGTTTTCTTATCGGTCACCACGCTCAAAAAGTACATAACTTGAATTAATATTAAAGAAAAAAAAAATGCATAAATATTATAATTGCATAAGTTGATAAAAAATGTTATGCAATAGCTTTACCGCGGCAGTCCCCGAGTGCCACACGTATTTTTTTTTTCTTAAAAAAACAGCCGGCAAAAAAAAAAGGTTTTCTGATCAGAAGTCTAAAATTAACCAAACTAAAATACAGACAAAGACTTTAGAGCAGCGGATTGAAGGTACTAACGTCATACTTTATCTCTCATATATTTGTATAGACTAAGAGCTATCTCCTTTTACATTGATACATTAAATTAAAACGGGGTCCTGCTGTTTAATTATTTCCCACAATGAACATTTCGCAACTTTGATATCAAATAAAACTACTATTGGTCTAAAAACGTTTGATAAAATGTATTAAGTGACAAGTGTTTCGTTTATTAATAAAAAGGCAAACACCCATACAGCTTAGATTAGCGAGGAGCGTAGCGACGAGCTGGTCAGGTTGATATAAGCACAGCAAGACATTAGAGCGTTTCTTCCATTAATAATGATGATGATTCAAGGAAGTACTCTTTATGAAATAACATTTTGTTAAATGACATTTGGACCAATGCTTGATTAGCGAAACATATTATTTGGTGAAATGAAAAAAGGTCAATTGACATTTTAATATTTAACAAGTGTAGTGTTTGCTAATGGATCATTTGCTAAGTGAGTTTTTGTAAGATGATACTTTTGTCAAATGTCTCGTTTGCCAAATGAACATTTGGTGAAACGTTGTTTGTCGAATGACCATTTGACAATATTTTTCGGTCACTCATTAGTAATCCAAATTAACTATCTGCAGTCCTCATACTAACCTAATTAAACAGACCTTAGCAATCCAGGGTCGTTGAGAGATATTGCCGTTATAGCCACGCTTGGCAAGCGCATTGGTAATCGCAGTAAATGGGAGTATCTTCGAACTGATTGATGCTGCTGCCCATCTTACAGGTATATGTCCCTAAGTCGCCTCTTACAACACCCATAGAAAGATGGGGTAGTCTATTCTAGGCTGAAAATCACATGGCGAATCTACATACGCAAACATTTTAACATCCTTATTCCCATTAAAAATTTAATTATTAGACAGATACGTTGATGTCGCTTAATCAAAATATAATTAAATAACGTGAAATCGTAATAACCTTACGAACCCTCATTAAATTTAACTGGAAGGGACCTTAAGAGAATAGGGAAATGGCAAATGAAAAGAACATTCATACATAATATAAAAGGCAACTAAATGCCATACTACGTAGCTTAGAATTAGGTTAATTTAGTTCTAAGGTATTTAGGTCAGAAATGTAAAAAAGCATCTTTGAAGCATTTTTTTCCGCTTCTTACAAAAACTCTGAGACCTTTTAATCATAGAAAAACTGCCTTTTCAGGTTTTTTTGTTCTTGTTTTTGTTTTTGTATCCTATCACATACAGATATACAGATATTTCAGCTAGTCCATGTTCCTAGTTCTACTTTTTCGTTAGTTTTAGTATCTACTTTGAGCTAACCCATAATTGTAACAATTATCATTAATTTGGTGAGGTTTTCTGATTCCTACGCCTTAAAAATATGTTGCAATGATATTATTGAAGTATTACCTAACCAATCGATCTACGTGGGACGCGTTCGAATAAATCTACATAAGACCGTGTTCTGTACTATTGTGTAAGTACCTAAATAATATGAGCTTGTTGTAATAAGTACTACGATGTTACCGTGTGATCGATATCCGACCATAATTAATTACATTAATTTTACACAAGTGTTACTAGTGTAAAATGTATTTATATTCAATATTCAAAGGTTATTTTTATAAATTTAATAGCGACCCGCCCCCCCCCCCCCCGGCTCCGCACGTGTATTGCACCCGTGCGGAGCCTGGGCGGGTCGCTAGTAAATTGATGATGATGCTGATGTATTATAGATATAAACCATCCTCTTGAATAATTAAACAGAATAATTCAATTCAGAGTAAAAAACGTGGGGTGCTTGATAAAGTAAATGTCACAATCATTCTATTGGCAACTATCTATGAGAGGAGAGTTATGAAAAGTGGTAATATGCACCCCACGCTTTGTACTCTGAATTGAATTATTCTGTTAATAACTTAAACTTTATTAAAATTTTATTTTGAGATGAAAATTATTTTCTATTTTTTAGTTCGGTTAGCTTTAAAAGCGTGTTTTTTTAAACTATTATTTTTCAAAAAAGAATCGCTCCTTTTCCTGAATACCTACCAACAATAGTAGGACATAAAAAGGAGCAAGCTATTTTTAACAACAAATTGTATAAATGTTGCTTACTTCGAATATTATGATGGAAAAACTGTGGTATGATATTGGTAAAAGCCTACAATTGTACAAACCTATCACACTTAACATACAAATACATATACTTACAGTACCTAACTATTTGATAGGATAACTCGCTTGATTGGTATTCGAGTGAAATCCATTCACAAAGTAAACATTATTATAAGCTTGGATTACCTACTATAAAGAGTTATATGCTTGCTCAGTAATTATAGTTATAGCTTAGTACAGATGTAATAACGTAATTGTTTTTAATAGCAGTGTAATCATTGCTACATAAGATATTGATATTAATTCAAGAAAAACAATCTAAACGTAAATATTAATTTGCTAAAGTAAAATATTCGACATGAGACTTTTGCTACTTCAACAAGCATAAAAATGAACAGGTCTCACTCATATTAAATGTTTTAAAAACTACAAACTAAGCAACCTGCCCAATAAGGCGCCCTCTGTGTTACTGGGATCTCGGTTCAGGACGGTTGCTGAAGGGGGAGATTAAAGAACTGTTACTTTTAGATTTTTAGGGGAGCTTTGTGCAACTGTCGCTTTTCTTTACCTAGGGCCTGTCGGACTTCTGGTCCACAAGGATATCGACAGGATTATACTGATAAACAGCAAAACTATTTTCTTAGTTTTCCAGTAAATATAAAATAATAAAATTCTCAATACACAAACAGCCGTTTTCATACCCGACAACTAGAAAACCTTTCTTCTCCTCAGCATAAAAATGATATCTTGCTACTAAAATCAACGGTTACTTTACCAATGTCAGAAGATAAATAAATTATTATCAAAACATTCTGCGTAATTTAATCATTTGAAGCAACATTTTTGACGCCATCTTAGTCTTTTGTATTTATTTTCTTTTTAGTTTCCAAACATAGTGTTTTTCGATCGCCTACGTATTAGACTTGAGTAACCATAAATTGTACTCAGAATATAGAAGCACTCCAATTTCAAAATCTTCTATACCTCAATGAGAAATTTTGAGAACTTGTAATGAAATTTGTTTTGAGTGATTAGCCAATAAGCAAACTTTGTAAAGGTACTTGCTTGCCCGCCAAAAGTTTTCAATAGGTGCCACTTCCCTTCATTTCGAAATCGCAGAATTGGCAATGTTTAAATTGAAATATTGGTTTTGCTCATGATTCATTTAAGTTACGATAATTTGTAGAGCCTTAACCTTATTTATAATTCACAAACGCTTACAAAGAAATTAACTGAAAATATGTATTATTTTTAATTTACGTCAATTGCCATTTTTTAGTACCAAAAATATCAAATGACATGCATTGGTACAACGATATCATCAGCCTACTCACTTGATTTCTACCCTGGTAACCACTCTAATCAATCGGATGGATGACGCATGCTGAAAGGCGTGAACATTTTAGAAAAAAAAATATCACGTACTAATAGACTCCCACTACATAGGGATGTCCCGGCCTGCTAATCACCCCTTACACAACCTGTGTTAGGGGGGAGCGCAGTCATTTTAAAGTTCTCGAAAAAACATGGATCAATTGTACTGCTAAAAATAAATAAGATTCACGATTTTTATATCTACACAAATTCTATTTCTGAAACAAGAATTAGGAGAACTTCAAGTGATGTGATAGTGATGATGATGGTGATGATCCGACCAATTTCGGCTATGGCGACTGATTCAACTCCCTTGTCCTACCTACAACCAAAAAGACGTTTGTGATTCGATGATTCAAAAATATTATTTACCAGTTATCTATCGCGCTTATCAATTCAAATTAGCAGTCAGCAACTTATTTGACACCTAACTGAAGTGTTTATCGCCGATTTATTAATTTAGCAATAATTACGATTTTAGAAAACTGAATGAACTAAATAACTCCAACATATCTTATCCCCACTAGGGATTATCGGTTGATAGATGTTTTATAAACATCTATCAACCGATAATATTTAGACTTTGACTTCCCAAAAAGCGTTGTAATTTAGCTCCAATTCATACAAGACAGTTGAAACTAATTCAAAAAAGAAGAAGAACATGCGATCCAAAAATCACATTAGTCTTAGCCACCGCTAGGGTAGCATCTGCATCGCTCGTAACCTAGTTTCCAGTCGGATTTTCTGTTATATCTTACTTTGTAGCCAAAATTACTGTCGAATGTAATCCTGCGGGTAGAAAGAATTCGTCCACTGGGAGTTTATATTTTATTTTATTGTATAAATTTGTGGTGCACGAAATCCGTTTTGAAGGAACGAAGAGTATTTTTCTATTCGGATTGCAACTTAACTAAATGTAAGTTTACTTAAGGTAAGTTGGTCAGTGGGTAGTCTTAGCGGAAGTTAATAAAATTAATTGAATATTTATAATTGTTTTACAAGTAGGTATTCAGTCAAGTAAATAACAATCTTACGTTGTCTATAGTAACATTTTTACTTTAGTTATGAATTAAAGATTAAAAAACAAACACTGATTAAAATATTTTATACCACTGAAAGCTTCTTTTTCCAGGCATAAAGTAACCGTAGCCAAATGTCTAGGGCGTCTGACTTGCGTCGCCGGTTCAATCCTAACCAATTGGTTAGGATTGAACCGGTTGAATTGGTAGTGCAATTGCACAACCGACGTGAACCCACTCGTTACACAACCATATTAACTTAGCAGGAGGGATGAACAAGAATTAATTAAAACAAAGAAACTTAAGCTATTTTATAATACCTATAGTTCTCATGGAAAGGAAGCTACCTACATGGCTAAACCGCGCGATGCGATTACGCTAGTTTATAATCTTCATCATCGTTAATGTCCACTGCTGAACATCGACCTCCTCTTAACAGAAACCTCGGTAAGGCAGGGTAATTGAGGGATATTGTCAAAAACTGCCGTGTGGTTTCCGGCTTAGAATACACCACCCCATGTCTTCCCATGGGTGTCGTAAAAGGCTGATGGATGGGCAGCAGCATCTATTAGCTCAACGTTTAAATCTCACTGCGATCACCAATCCGTCTGCCAAGCGTGGTGATTATGGCAATATCCCTCTACGATCCTGGCTTGCCAAGGTCTGTTAAGAGGAGGCCCATGTTCAGCAGTGGACGTAAATGGGCTGTTGATGATGAATTGTCAAATCACCGCACTTGGCAGCGGATTGATGATCGCAGTAAGATGGTGAGTATCCTTAGGCTGATAGGTGCTGCAGCCCATCCATCAGCAGTATGTCTCTTAGTCGCTTACGACATCCATGGTAAGACATTGAGTGGACTACTCTAAGATGAAAACCACGCGGCTTTGGAAACGACACGACTAATAATTTTGTTACAATAAAAAAAGTGTCGGATGACATAATTCGGACCCTTTTCCTCCCACATGAAGCTTTAAAAGAACTCCTACGCTCATTTTTGACTTTTTAGTTTAACAGCCAAATTCTAAACTACCTAATTCAGCAACTGATTTGGATGAGAAACTTAACCTTAAGTTTGCAGAAATAGAGTTGAGTTTGGTCTATTCAGAACTGAGGAGTAATATTGAAACTGCAATGCTTTAGATAGAATGCCGAGTAATATCCGATATGAACTGACTTAACTCTACTAAGTTTATTGCTTCTGAATGAGAGCACTGATTGACGTCCCGTTAGATATTAAATACCTACTTAATTAAAGATATAAGGTGCTTTCAAAGTATATGCCATTTCTTTAACAGTAGATAGTGTCACGTATCACTACTGATGACATTTCTGGGATGTAACAAACTTAATTTTTTCATATAAATGATGTATATCTTTCTAGGGAATAGAGTAATTCCAGCTCGAATACCAGCTGTAATGGCCGCAAGTTGTAGCTATAAACCAGCTTTCACAAAAATCTTGCCATGTCTTATCACCAAACTGTCATGAAAATATATGATGTCGATACCCGTTAATAAGTAAAACTTAAATAAATAAACGACTCAAACAAAATGATAAACAACTCCTATAGTACGAAGCCATCTATCTATCTATACTAACGACCCATATGCTTCACTCGTCTCTTTCATCATTTATCTACCTACATAATTTGACAAATACTTGGCACATTGTTCCCTAAAACCCTCCAACAAAACTGTAGCAATATAAAACAGACGGCCGAGTAAACCCCACAAAATCCCAGAGGATACCCTGAAAAAAATCTCCCTTACTTACATTCAAGGTTGTCGAGAATGGAGAATTACATAACTTTATTTGGCCGGTTTAATAATGAAAACAGGCCGTTCTGCAAATTTAGGTCGCCTGAAATAAGGTAATAACTATTTTGTTTATATTTAAAGCAAAAACTTCCTACATGCGTAGTCTTAATTAAAGCGAACCAAGTTCAAAACAACGCAGTAACTATAACATGCAAAACTGGAATTAAATTAAGCTACTAACTGTATTTCCAATCCAAACAACTGCGACAGAAGTTTATTTGATATTGCATAATCAAATATAAACAAACCGCAATCAATAAATCTAGCTCCAGTACTGCATCCACATATAGCAATCAATATCTTCCGCTCTGACAATCAAAACTGCACCACTTTCCCTCAAATACAGTTTCCAATAAACGTCCTCCGTTCCCAACACCAAATTAACGTTCAATTGTCACAACTCGTTCCTAAAAAAATATTCGAATCTCGCAAACGTCGCCAAAACAAACCTTCGCGAGAAAAACGTTCAAAAATGATCCTTAAGGAACTGTCATTTGTCTCAAATTTCTAAAAAATACTCACCTGATCTCAATTCGAAAGGCATGATCAAGCGCGAAAACCGCCCCTCCCGTGCAGTTGTCCCGGTCACGTCCCTCCCCGCAGCATTGCACGCCAACTATTGCATTACACACACACTCACACACAATACACCTGGATACCGCACTAGGTTGGTCGCGCAGCCAGCACAACAACGTAGGTTAGGTGCCGTGGGTATATACCATTACGCACGGGGTATTTTATCTCGTGGAAAACGATTCGGGACGGTTGACGCGACGCGGCGAGCGCGGCGAATGCGAGGTCACTTCTGCCGTTTTCCCGCGGCGCGCGCCGCCAGCGCCCCCCGTTACCATGACGACAGTCCCGGGCGATATCTTCCCCGGTCCTGTTCGGACAAAAACAAAAATAGCAAATTAATTGCGTAATCGTGTGCCGTGAACGTTTTCCCTAAGGTCAATTAGTACATCAAAGGGTGCAAGATAAAAATGGACGTTCATCGACTGTGACGAGGTATGTTTTCGCGTTTACTCGATAACTTTCGGTTCACCTTCCCGAGGGCGAACGTGCATGAAAATAACTTTGACTTTATGTAAGACGTTTTCATAAATTTTACAACTTTGCATTTGTTTACGAGTAATATTTTCTTGGGAAACTTCATAATTTAATTTCAAATGTACGTTGTTAGATTAGGTTACGTAAGATGCATCAGCATTTGGAGAAGCAACCGGGGGGTTTTAGTAGGTAAACCCTTTCCTCGTAGTATGATTAGCATATCATCGCTATGGAGAGGGGAGTCATACCACGCTGCTGCGGAGTTGAGGAATTGTTTACCCCTGAGATGATGGATTTACCGCGAGACCAATCATTTATCTAAGGGTGTTCCAATGAAGATGTTTCCCTTTTATCTACGTATACCTAATCAATAATTTAAATACAGCGTCTGAGTCTCGGCTTAAAGAAGTCGCTGTGTATATTTAAAATGTACCTAAGGTACATAATGAAGGGCAATCTACTTAATAGATTTTTTTCAATAAAAACACCACAGTACTAGCTGATCTTAATTTTTTATAACTACTATTACCTATTTATAAATAAGTCAATATATTATGTATATTTAAATGTTATTCTCCTCTTTTTATTAACTGGGGTTTGTTAGGAGTTGCATAAGTTTTAGCAGAACACAAACTTTAAAAAAATAAGACGGCAGGATAGTGGTGGCTAGTGCTGTCCATATCTACTCTATTGGCACAAGCAGTCCTTGCCTTTGGAACCCTATGCTATTTAATATTATGCGAATAGGGGTCATTTGCCTTTTCTTAAGAATGTATGTTTATTTATTTACTTGTATATATACACAGTTAATGCTGCTATTAAGCTTCATTACTTAAAGAACGCTGTTCACCGAGCAGTACAAATGTGAATAATATAATGTAAGTCTTTGATATACAGCGTATATATTGCGCTTAAATAAGCACCTTAACGATATATACGGGATGTAAAATGTAGCCTTAAGACCAACGGTGTCAAAGGTCGTGCCGGTAAAGGAACTTTTACGGTTCTTTATTTTATACTAGCTTCATATACTATACATGTAGATGGATGGAGAGGGCGAGGAAGACCAAAGAAAAGATGGATGGATTGTGTGAAGAGTGATATGAAAGAAAAAGGAGTTAGTGATAGTGTGACGGATGACAGGACAGAATGGAAGAAACAAACGTGTTGCGCCGACCCCAAGTGATATGGGATAAGGGTAGGAAGAAGAAGAAGAACAAGATTTTATACTAACTTCGACGCAACTACATAATAAAATATAGCGTATAGCCTTCCTCGATAAATGGGCTATTTAATCTATCAGTAGTTTCTAAGATAAGCGCATTCAAGCAAACAAAGCAAACTTTTCAGTGCCGTGTGGTTTCCAGCTTAGAATATACCACCCCATGTCCTCTCATGGGTGTCGTAAAAGGCGACTAAGGGACATATGGCTGATGGATTGGCAGCAGCTTCTATTAGCTCAAGGTTTACATGTTAATGCAATCACCAATCCGTCTGCCAAGCGTGATGATTATGGCAATATCCCTCAACGATCCTAGCTTGCCAAGGTCTGTTAAGAGGAAGCCCATGTTCAGCCGTGGACGTAAACGGGCTGTTGATGGTGAAGCAAAGAAATATCCGCCGATGAAATGTTTCTTCATCATCATCATCATCCCGTTCAACGTCCACTACTAAACATGGGCCTCCTCCCTAGAGAGGGTTTTGCCATAGTCCCCACGCTTGGCAATCGAATTTGTGACCGCAGTATTATGTAATACACAGGGAAACGCTGCTGCCCGTTCCCTGATATACGCTTGTTACAGATGACGTTATAACAATCGGGACCAACGTCTTAACGTACTTTCCGAGGCACGGAGGGTACTCCCTCAACCAACCAAACCCGGAAAGAAATCTTAGCATTTACACAAAGATTTCTTGTCCGGTGTGGGGATCGAACCCACGACCTCCGAGACTTTAAGCGAGCCAAATACCGCTACGCTACGAAGGTTGTCATGTGATGTGATGAAGTGATTACAAAACAAATATATAGGTGTTTATCAATATAAAAATCACCAATACGATATTTCCATAGAATGCGGACAAACGACCATAACACCCCTGTTTCAACGGTTCATAATATATATACCTTATTTATACGTTTACGTATCGCTGGGTCGCGCTAGTTTATGTATTAAGTTATGTAATAAATGGTCGTTCGGTATTGGAATGTATACTCGTTGAGCGAGCGTACAGAGTAGACGTGTTGCTAATTAATTTAAAATATATATATACTTGCATTAACGTATTATCAACCGTAAACCTACGTCATAAGTCATCCTTTACTAAAAGAACTGTGCATAGTGTCGCAAGCTCCACCCACTGGAGTAAACAAGACAGGACGATATTATTTTTGCACGTGAGTAACTTCTTAACACAGATATACAATGAGCGTACGACGTTCACCGACTGGAAGTGACAACCAAATAAAACTTGGAGGATCTCATCCAAATATTTCAGACATTAACGCAGATGATACTCCAATAATCACTTTCCGTAGTAAGCGCAAATTAACTGACGATTCTGATTTCATAAGAGCAGAGTTGCAAACATTACAAAAGCAAATGAGTGAGATGATGGCAGTATTAACGTCCACCAAAACAGATCAAGCAGAGAGTATCGACAGACTCTCTCAAGACATCACTACAATAAAGAATGAGGTGAGCAACATACGTAGCACCATCGAAAATATTACTGTGGAAAATAATGACATCAAATCCAAGCTCTGTGACCTATCCAGTATAACAGAAAATACAGAGAAAAAAGTAGCACTTCTTGAATCTGACGTTAATTATCTCAAACAAAACCCCCCACGAAACCCAGTACAAGATCTCATGGCTTATGAAGATATTGTTGATGAAGTCAAGGAAAGAAGTGTACGAGCCAAAAACATCATCGTCGCTGGGATTCCCGAATCCATGAGTAACTCTGCTACCGAACGACAACAGTACGATAAAAATGAAATTTCAAAAGTAATTAAACTTATATACGCAGACTGTCCTCAAACGAACAAAATAATGCGTCTTGGCAAATACAAGCCTGAACATACTCGTGCAATCAAAGTATGCTTCTTATCAGAAGATATTGCAAAAACAATTTTACGCAATAGAAATAACCCAAATATGAAAAATGTGAAAATTTATTCTGATCAAACCCCGCATCAACAAAAATATATGAAAAACTTAAAAGATGAGTTACAGAAACGAACCTTAAACGGGGAACCTAACCTTCAAATCAAATACGTGAAAGGCACTCCCAAAATTATAACATCCACAGAAAACCAACCTGGCTCAACACCCACACATACAAAAAACTAATTACGTCCAGGGAGAAAATCAAATACAAAATAACTGACTCCTACTGTGACATAAGCTATTCCAAAAAGTCATTAAAGTTCTTCTATGCCAATGCTCGGAGCATTATCAAACCCGGAAAATTCGATGAGCTGAAGTGTATTATCAGTTCCCTGCGAACAACCACACACATCGTCATTCTTACAGAAACCTGGATTAAAAGTGAAGATGAGGCCAAAAGACTACAAATACCTTGCTACACGCACTATTATAACTACAGACACAACAAAAGAGGTGGCGGGGTTTCAATTTTTGTCCATGATAATCTAACTCATAATTTAGTAGAAGAACATTGCATGGATGATATTCATTACCTCTGGATATTTATTAAGAAGCTGTCTCTGAATATTGGCGTCGTTTACAAGCCTGATAAAACAAACATAAATAACTTCCTTGACATATATTCGCAACAGTTACAGAAGATGAAACGAGCTATAGTATTTGGTGATTATAACCTGGATTTACTAACCAAAGATCGAATAACCCGCAGTTACATGGACACGCTGAAAGAAAGCAACTATAAGATTTTAAATAAAATTGACCTAAAAAGTTGTACCCGTGAAACATCTACATCTAAAACAATAATAGATCATGTTTCATCTAACCTGCATGACAACAACTTTAATATTGCACTGATAGAATCTCCAATGTCTGACCATAAGCAAATTTATTTGGAAATACTAAGATGCGAAACACCTACTATTATGAAAAAGGAATATATAGCTATTGACTATGTAAAACTCTACAAAAACATAGAAGATTTTGGAAAATACGATGAAGAACCCACTTACGAAAGACTTGAAGACAAACTACAACTTTGCTTAAGCAAGAGTAAGATAAAGAAAATTAAAACCTTGAATCGACCACGGCAAGATTGGATTAAGAGAGAAATCATACAGGAAATAAACAACAGAAACAACATTTGGCTAAAACATAAAGAAAATAGACAAGATTTGATTTTAAAAGCAGAATACGAGAAGACTAAAACGAAAGTTGCAAATAACATTGAAAATACAAAAAACACATACTACCTAAAACGTTTTCGAGACACTATTACTAAACCTAGAAAAATGTGGACACTCATAAACGATCTCTCTAAAAACAAAATAAAAGACAGAAAAGGACCCGAAAAACTTGAAACCGAAAACGGGATAGTTACAGACCCAAAAGGGATATGTGAACTTTTTAATTCCTACTTTTCCACTATTGGTTCATCTCTAGCAGCCCAGATCAAGGATAATTCTAGCGAGCATGAAGTTTCAGGAAACATAGAAGGAACTCACGTTACGGAATTTAATTGTATTACACCAGCAACCACGGATGAAGTAGGCAAAATAATAAACAATTTGGACCCAAATACTGGTTCTGGCATCGATGGCATTTCCGTAAAATCAATAAAATGTGTAAAGGACATAATTATTAACGAACTCACAAGTTGTATCAATGATTGCTTAGCACGAGGTATTTTTCCGGACAGCTTAAAAATTGCCAAAGTAGTACCAATCTACAAATCTGGATGTAAATCTGACCCATGTAACTACCGTCCAATATCTGTGCTTCCGGTGATCTCCAAAATATTTGAAAAAATTCTTTATAACCGTCTAGAAAAATTTCTTCAATCAAAAAGCTTTTTATACAATAAGCAATATGGATTTAGACCACACTCAAATACTCTTTCGGCCACAATTGATTTGATAACAAAAATGAAGAACAAAATTGATCAAAAACAAATCGCGTTAGGTATCTTCATTGATTTAAAAAAAGCGTTCGATACAATTAGTCCAGATTTATTACTTAAGAAAATGGCACACATTGGTATCACTGGTAAAGCACTCGAGATATTCAAGTCATATTTGCAAAATCGGAAACAAATTGTAAAAATCGGCAATTATCAAAGTCATTCATATCCTGTAACTTTTGGTGTACCCCAGGGCTCCATTTTGGGCCCTCTTATGTTTCTAATTTATATAAATAACATATCCCAAATCGGTTTAAAGGCTGACGTTTCACTCTACGCCGATGACACTAGTCTCTTCTATTTTGGAAACTCAACTGAAGCCATTATTCCGCAAGCCCAAAACGATCTGAATTTATTGAATAAATGGTTCCAATCAAATTTGCTGACTATTAATACAACTAAAACTAACTACGTAATATTTGCACCAAAAAATAAAACAATAGGCAATAACATAGAACTAAAAATTAACAATGAAACAATTCAAAGAAAAACCAAAGAAAAATATCTCGGCCTTATATTAGATACTCACCTAAATTGGAAACCTCATATTGAGAAAATAAGATCAAAACTATTAGCATTAACAGGAATTCTTCAAAGCCTAAAAAAATGTTTACCCCAAAAAGTCCGTTATATAATTTACAATTCGTTAGTTAAGTCCCATATCGACTACCTGATAGAAATCTGGGGGACTGCAGCCAAAACAAATTTAGACCCCATACAAAAAGTGCAAAATAAACTCATTAAAATCTTATTTAACTACAAGTTCCGTACATCTACTGACAAAATATACAAAGATACGAAAATAATGAATATTACACAAACTTATAAATACTATACGTGCATACTAATACGCAAAATTTTAAACCAAGACATTCATACATCACTAAAATTTACCAAAAAACATGAAGTATACAAAAAGCAACTACGGAACCCAAATTATCTAATAAGACGCCCACCCAGAACTAATTACGGCAAAAAGAATATTGAATTCGAAGGTGTAACTTTATACAATAAATTACCATCAGAAATCAAAGACACTAAAAATATGTCAACTTTTAAAAAACGATTAAAAGAACATATAATCAGTTAAATTATAGTCAGTTAAAACATAACAAAAAAAAAATATATACATAATAATATATATATATATATAACAAAACCAAAATAATTACATATATATATAAATTAAACCATAATGAATAATAGTAAAATAACGCTACTATTAAATATAGATTAAAAATATAATAAACTAAATTATAGTACCCTTAATTACAATAAACTATTTCTTGCACAAATACATAACTACGCTGCCATGGATGCCACATCCAGTAAATTGTCTTTAAATCCGTGTTCGCTCGGTGGCAAGCCGGTCTAATGACTTGTTTACGCATTAGATTTACACTTACCCACTTTTTTTATATATATATATTTCTTTCTAAATACTTTCTGTACCTACGCTTAAATAATGTTTTTATTTGTTAAAAATGTTTTCTCAGTAAGTGAATTATTGTTTATTCTTTATGAGGAAAATAAAGTTCTTAAACCATAATGTTCTGGAAAGGCAATAGCTTTTCTCCCGGCACTTAGTCGGTCACCGCCAAAGGGTAAACTCGAATGAGCTGCAGCGCTCTCGTTGAACTAGGGCTGGAATTAAATTCCTAGGATTTTGTTTATTTTCCGCAATTACATGCTTGTGTGCTTTCGATTCTTGCCTACTTTATATATTATTAACATTTGGATGTTTCGTATTTAGACATAACAATGTTTCTTTAAAGTTTTATTAGGAAACTAACAGACCGCCTTGGCTTCGCACTTTTATATGTCTATGTTACTCAATGATAATGTAGCATTCGAATGGTGAAAGAAATATCAAAATCCGTTAAGTAATTTTTGTATGTATTCGAAACAAACATACAAAACTACAAACTTTTCCTCTTTATAATATTAATAGGTATAGATGTTTTTTCGGACGGACATATGTAGTTAGCCACGAGGCTTTTGCTACTTCACCGGGCATAAGTATAGATGTAATTGGTTATTCAACTACTTCTTAAAAACTTGATTTTAAGTATGTACTAATAAAACCAAATCAAAACGTTTAAAATTATTATCTTATATACAAGTATTTAAATCATTATTATACCATACACTACCCCTACCCTACACTACCCCTACCCTACCTCTACCCTACCCCTACCCTACACCTACCCCTAATCTACCCCTACCCTACCCTACACCTACCCTAAAAAATCTTAGCAAAAAAATAAAGCTCAAATTGACTCTACATTTTAGTTAGAAAACGTTTGTATGGGAAAAAGAAAAAGGCTGTTTTAAGGGGTTTTCAGGCAACTACTAATAAATTAAAAATTAATTTAAAAAACATTGTCCAGCGGACAAAATTGTGAATCTAAACCATTCCCAGATCCCCTTGAACACACACAAAAAATTTCATCAAAATCGGTCCAGTCGTTTGAGAGAAGTTCAGTGACATACACACTCACAGAAGAATTATATATATAAAGATTTATATAGAATCATTTCCTCATAATGCATCACTGTTTGTCACTGCAACCATTTCCACCTCTGAGAAGAACTGCCAAGATACTCGAAGAATTGTTTAATGAAAATAAATGTTTTTTATTACAATTTATACTAATATATAATAGGTATTTACCTATGAAATTGCCGTTTTGTATGAAGAAATTTAAACGATTTTTTTCATTTATTTTTTATTTGTATTAATCGAAGTAATCACCCATGCAATCAATGCATCTTTGCCAACGCAGTGGCAGTTTATTGATGCCCTTCTTAAAGAAATCAGCTGGACGGGAGACAACAAATTCTTCAAAGGAATTTTGTACTGTCTCTCGGGTATTGAATTTTTTTCCCGCCAAGAAATTATCCAAATTCTGGAAAAAGTAGTAGTCTGTAGGAGCAAGGTCTGGTGAGTAGGGCGGATGACGAAGAGCTTTCAACCCCAGTTCTTGCAACTTGGAGACCGTCTGCTGTGCAGTATATGAGGTCGCGCGTTGTCGTGCAGGAGCAGCGGAGACGAGCGATTGACCAATGCTGGTTGGAGATGTGCCAGCTTCTCCATCATTGTGTTCAGTTCTTCACAGTTCACATCTGCAGTAGTGCCTCGTTGCTGCCACGACGGTACTTATATTCCATAATTACTCGAATTTTTTACGTATCCATGATGACGAAAAAGATTGAAATGCGATGAAAATGTAACACTAATCAATAAACAAATGACTACTTTTGGAAAAAAATTCCATGTTTTTAAAATAAAATTAATTTGAAATTAGAATTCTTAGCCAAACAAAAATTATTTTATTTGAAATGGCCAGTACTGCAGAACGGCAATTTCATAGGTAAAGACCTAATATTATAAAGAGGCAAAGTTTGTGAGGTTATAGGGGGTAATCTCTGGATCTACTGAACCAATTTTGCAAATTATTTTTTACCAATAGAAAGCCGCATTACTTGTGAGTGTCATATGGCTGTATCTTAAGTCAAGGTTTCCACGGGAACGGAATTAGTGTGACAAAAACTTCTATTTTATATTTGGTTGATATAAAATTAGTTGCTTCGACCGTCTCAATATTAAACTCCACAAAGTTATACTCACTTTGATTTCCTTTAAGACCTGCGACATGTGTATTAGCTGTAGCCTTCCCCTTTGATAGTGGCTCATACTCTTATGAAAGCAACTTACAAACAAGATTCTATAGATCCAGTGTGCCTGTATTTAAAACTTGTGTAGGTACTTTAGACAGACATCTTTATCGATTTTACGTTGTATCAAAGCGATATCTATATTATAAATACTAAATTAGACAGTTTTTATTCATATAAACCTGTTACAAGTATTTGTAAATAGTCAAAACATATTTTGGCATATCAATTTACTGTGTAAAATTATTTAAGTTTATTTGATTATTGCTACTTATTATAATAGTTTATATAGCTCTAGCCTAAAAGCCGACAGGTATGAAAATACAATATTATTTTATTGTTTTACATCTATGATTGAATAGAAAGTACTAATAATACTAAGTTCTGTCCTTTAAGTATGTTATTATTTAGACGGACCATAAGTATCTTGACGAACGCGCTTTAGGGCTACCACCGGGTCCAATACGCCCCAACTGAAAAGACCCGGCGAAAAAAACTCAGCGGGGTTAAATAGCCGGATTTCTCATGCGTACCCGGCCCCCGCCAACGGCGGAGCGAAGGAGTGTCCGGGAGGTTTTAGTGGTTGGTAGGGTCCTCTCCTCGTGGTATGAGTTTAGCATACCACGCTATGGAGAGGGCGAGTCCCACATATCCCACCGCCAGCGCGCGAATACGCTGCAGCGGCGGTGGCAATGCGAAAAAGTATTTCCCCCGGACAACAAAAAAAAAAAAAGGTTAGTTAATAATTAATAATTAATAATCTATATATATAAAAGAAAGTCGTGTTTGTTACAACACTTATAACTCGAGAACGGCTGGACCGATTGCCATGGTTTTTGATTTGTTGGATTTGTTTCCGTCCCGAATAGCAGAATACATTTTAAAAACAAAAGAAAGTCGTGTTAGTTACACTATTTATAACTCAAGAACGGCTGAACCGATTTGGCTGAAAATTGGTAGGGAGGTAGCTAAGAACTGGGAGAAGGACATAGGATACTTTTGGGTAGGGGTAGGGTAGGGTAGGGTAGGGTAGGGTAGGGTAGGGTAGGGGTAGGGTAGAGTAGGGTAGGGGTAGGGTAGGGGTAGGGTAGGGGTAGGGTAGGGGTAGGGGTTGGGTAGGGGAAGGGTAGGGGTAGGGTAGGGGTAAGGTAGGGGTAGGGTAGGGTTAGGGTAGGGGTAGGGTAGGACAGGGGTAGGGTATAAAAGTCCACCCGTGCGAAGCCGGGGCGGGCCGCTAGTTGTTAATAAAGTATGGTACCCAGTCTGAGAAATAAGCATGTTTATTTTTTTCTTATTAATTATATATTATTACCGTGCGCGGTTCCACCCGCCTAGTTCTTCTTGCCGTGGGAATTTTATAATAAAATAAAGGTTATAGCCTTCTTCAAATAATGGACTATGTAAAACAAACACACTGTTCAGCTTTATATTTGCACTGTGAAGGCAATAAACACCGAGGCCCACCAAGTCCCGGGAAAAGTTAAATTGCCTTGGGACCCTCAACCGGACCATATTTCGGACCCCCAACTTAGTTGGAGTAAAAAGACTTATGTTTTCACTTCCCTCTATTACAAAGCGGGATAATATAAGACATAATTAGTCTTAAGGGGAAATTTACAACGAGGGAAACCAGTTGCAAAGCACCACGGAGGGTTATTAAATTACGGGGCCTACATATAAGCTGTTATTTTTCATTCCAGCAATAGGTATGACAAAAGCGTCTAAAAACTCGGAAATTCTGTTTGGACGCCACAAAATCCATATTGTTAATAGCCCCCGAGAAAACCTATTTATTACATAAACATATATAAATTCGCCTAAGTTATTAGTAAAAGGATTGTGGGACAAGATCTGGAAACTCGTAAAGTAACTTAAGTTACATACAAAATCCCACACATTCCGCAAAACCACTGTTAGAAAACGAATTCCACAAAATTTACAAAATCTATTCTAAAAGTCACAAAGTATAAATCTTCCTGTAGACATTTTTCCTATGATATTTTCATCAAGGCGAACCTATTGGATTCCGAGACATTCAAGCTTCGGAACAAATGAAAAATGGACCCTAAAGTACAATAGAAATGGACTGTAGACGTATAGATGTGACCCTAAAATATCTCATAGCCATTCGCCCGTAATAAACCGTTCCAATACGTCGACCGAGCATTCTTTTAGACATTCGTCTCTCGGGGCTTGTTTTGTTTCATAACGGACATGTGACTTATTAAATAAAACTTAATAGACGACTTTAAAATTCAATAAAAAATAGGACTATTGAGGTTAAAATTACTAAAGCCACGATCATTAATAGTTTAAGTGATACGTATACGAGCTACGCCGTTAGAGACTCAAAGACAAAGTCAAAAATTCTTTATTCATATAGACACATTTAAAATATGCGCCCCTTTCTTTTGACTACCACCAGTTCTGGACGTGGCAATTCTAAGAAAAACTCAGAGGAATCCTTAGACTAATCCTAAGAGTCGCCAGGGAAGCTAGTTAAATATATTTCTTGTTGTCAGAAAATTTGACTTTAACATAATAACTTACCGTAACCTTACTAAAAAGGAATTTAATTCAACAATTTAATTCCTGACCTAAAATTCTGTATTCCAGTAGAATATTTTTTAGGTTAACGCGCCTGCAGGCATGGCAATAGCCCCTTCGAGGGTGGCCTATGATTTCATCCGACATTATACGGGCTGGTGATGTGGTTTAGTAGTAGGCTATAGAAGCGTGTAAAATAGACATAGCCTTTTCTGCTTTAAGTTTAACTGATTTAAAATATCTCATCATAAGTGGTTATTTACCTTAAAAAATTATAAAACGCGGATATTGCTGCGGAGTAATGTATAGCATGGCGCTTTTATAGTGAAAATAAATATTTATATCTAAACTTTCGATGGACTTTAAAGTGAATAGACACTTTCTAGGCAAGCGTGTATCATATTAGGCCTTATCTTCGCAACCATATAATTAATCAAAAAAATAGTAGTCAAGTTAAAAAATAATCAATTAAAGATTCCTATCACATCAATTCTTCTGGTTTTTGCCATGAAGCTCTTACTTCTCCAGAGGGCACCCCCTGTGGGCCTTTGACCTCGGTTCAGAGCGGTCGCTGAATACCCTCAGGATTACGGGATTAAAATTAAGATCGAGACAAGAGTGGTTGGTACAATTGTCCCTCTATTCTACAGATCGCAGGCCTCTCAGTCTCCGGGTCCAAGAGGACATTGGACATGTTCGCTGTATCACATAAATCACAATTTTCGTGGGCGTAACGAAGAACCTACTAATTTGTATCTGCTTGTATTGTTTGTCATTAACATTATACGGTCAGGGTAAAATCGGTTTTCATAATAGGTCATAGGGGTAACAATATTGAAAAGGTTAGGAACCACTGCTGTAGGGGGATTGGGGGATTAAAAGAATCAATGGGATCAAATTAAAGATTTTGTTACAATTGTCGCTGTACTCTGTAGATGGCGGGGCTTTCGAACTTTGGGTCTATATGGACATTGGACAGGGTCGCTAATGAAAGGATTGCTGTATCAAGAGAAGCACGAGGTTCATGACAGCGAGTTTTTTACAATAGTCGCACTACTCTGCAGATCGCTTGCCTCTCGACTGGCCTACAAGGGCTTTACATAGACGCAACCGTTAATGACGCAATTCTGTAATATTTCAGCGCAATCAAAATTGTATAAGAGTACACCTATTTCTATATTAATAAGTTACTTCGTTAATTTTGTTCATTGTATAAAAATACGAGCGTTAGTTAAAAAGACACGTGGGTAATGTTTTTTTACGTAAGAAACAGTGTCTGAAGCAAATTCGCTGTCTGTATGGAATGCCTAATTAATGAAGAAGATAACTTTAAAAGTAATTTAAAAGTTCTGAAGTAACTTACAGCCGAACTTGCTGCTTGTTTAAGTATCTACACGTTAAAGCCTGTTACTTTAAGCGAGCTATGCTTACAGGTTTAATTTAATAAAAGTTCGGGAATGTATTTGGTGGCAAATATTAAGTCTGGATATCATAAGAACTTTTACCATAGGTGTTTCTTTAATACAAAATTAAGCAAACGGATTTAGAGGAATATCCACGTTTTTTATGTATATATTTATTATGTTATACATGTTCGTAAATGTTACGGTAAAAGCTCGAACTACGGTAAATCCTAAGATTCATGAGTAAGTCAGTTCATATTTTCCAACCGACTAGGAGTCGAAGTGGTCGCCATGCCCGTAATCGGTTGGATAGATCATCATCATCATCATTTCCCAACATCAGGGATCCACTACTAAAATTTTAATTACCTCTTAAAACTGACTTAAATATAAACAAAATTGGTCAATAGTGCCGTAAACTTCATTGTCCCAAACTGAGTTCGTTGAACGCGGGTAGTCGCAACACGTTCATAGTAGCCACAAAAGTCACAAAAGAATAGGGTATCTCTGCCACTTTCATTTAATAGAAAACAAAAGCAAAGGCAATATATTTATTTATTTATTTATTCCGTTAACCAACAATTACTTACACAATCACATCATTATAATATACAAACAGTGAAATTGACATTTTGAGTGTAGTAATGATTTATAGGCTAACACCACATGCACAAATTATTTACGGTCCAGACATAGAAAAAAATAATAAAAATATGAATTAACAGATAAAAAAAAAAAAAAGCATTAATAATGATAAATAAATAAATAGGTACTGTCATATCTTACTAATATTATAAACGCGAATGTTTGTAAGTATGGATGGATGGATGTTTGTGAATTTTTCACGCCAAAACTACTTAACGGAATTTGCTGAAATTTGCACCGGGATAGGTTATACGCTGGATTAACATATAGGCTACAAAACATCACGCTCCAACCCACTGGAGCAGATTAACGCGGGTAAAACCGCGGGATGCAGCTAGTATTATTATAAAGTCACTGGTTCTTCTTTACGTCTTCAGCCCGTATAACGTCCACAGCTGAACATGGGCCTTCTCCCGATGGACGGTTTTGCCATAGCCACCACGCTTAGCAGGCGGGTTGATGACCGGAGTATACCGTAACACACAGAAAACGCTGCTGCCCGTGCCCTAGTGTACGATTGTTATAGACGTTGTTATAACAATCGGGATTGAATGAAACGGCTTAATGTGCTTTGCCAGGCACGGTGGACAGTCCTTAAACTAACCAGACCCGAAAATAAATTTTAAAATTCACACAAGAATTTCTTGTCCGGTGTACGGAACACACAACCTTAGAGACTTAAAGTGAAATTGATACTGCCAGGCCACTGAGATTGTCTTCTTTATGGAATAATAAAGGTACATTGTTCTTGTGTAAAATATGTTATATCATAGACATAGAGTGAAAATATCAGGCAATGTACCAAAATCAGTTCAATAAGGTTGTCTTATTAGATTATTTTAAATTATAATCCAACGAGACACTTTTTTATTTTTTTGTTGAAATCTAAACTATAATATTATAAATCTGAAGAGATTCTTTCCCTGTTTTATTTGCTTGCACGCACTTATCTCAGAAACTACTGGTCCGATTTGAAAATGTTCACTATTAGAATGATACTTTATCCAGGAGTAACATAGGTTATATTTAATCGTGAAACCGCGAGAGGGAAGCTGGTGTTTTAAAAATCAGTCAAGATGTTCCTTTTATACATTGTATCTAGTTAATTATATAACACTACATCAAGAAAAATAAAGTACTTTTGAAAACTTACGGACCTTCGCACAGAGATATTATCTTAGTCTAGACAACGGGACGAAGTAAAGAAAGTATTTACATCAAAAGTTATTAATTATCCCACCGAACAGACATACTCCGGACATTGTCCTTTAGTTCATTGCCCTAATACTACCTATCTACTTTCCTAACTCGTTATAACAAAGTTTTCTAGGAGAAGAATATACGCTACTGCATTATGCAACGCTAAAGATAATCAATTTTCCCGTCAATATCTACCCTCTACAGTTTCCCATTTATACAGGATCTAAGTTACTAAACTGTCATTCAACCCTAAGATAAGACTTTAATAATAACAATGAACAAAACATTTAACCATTTTACTTATTAAATACTTTGTTGTAACGTTACAAACAAATATAAATAAATTATTTTAATATAATATGAAATTGGTAATGTTATATATTTCTTTTATCAATTAAAATGTTTGATAATATCATCATTAAATGATAGGTGAATTATTATTAAAGTCTATGTTAGTTCTGGTTAACGAAGTTATGTAACGAAATATTTTTTATAATCGAATCAGTAGAATACCCAGAATCTGTTACCCTAAGTATCTTTCATTTAAATCCGCGAAGTCAAATTACGCATTCGTAGTCAACAGTCGTCTCAAAATATAATAATATTACTTTATTAGGTATAAATATGTCCCGTAAGAAATCCCTATCGATTTCATCAGACTACAATCGTTGATATTCATAAAGCGTTCGCTCTGCCACCGCTTGATCGGATCGAAGCCACAAAAAACCCCGGCAACAGATTCACTGAATCTAATTTGGCGATTACCCTGATTACACATTGATTATAATATGCGAGACAGAAATTTGATTATAAAGTAGGTGGGGAAATGAACCATGGAAATAAATTCTTTGAAAAAGAATTCGGTGGTTATATACGTGATTTTTATTTTCCATTAGAATGAATAGAATTTCTATTTGATACAAAAAAGGCTACAATATTTACTGTACCTACATATTTTTCTCATTGGATATTTGTATACCTATGCTATATTTACGTAGGCGAAACGCCTGCCAGATTAATAATAAATAAGTTCAGATTAAAAGTGCTATAACAATTTTATCAGGCGCTCCGTAAAAAGGAGCTTTACTAAATTGTGTTTTAAAAATGTTTAATGAGTTCTCTTACATTTACTCTACATTTCTTGGCAAATAATTATTAAACAAAAGTAAATTTATGTAAGTAGCTGAATAATTTTCGGTAAATAAAAGGTGTAATATTACGTTTACCAGTGTTTACCTGTCCAAAAATTTCACAAACATATTATTATAGACCGTTAAACAAAATTGCTACTTACCACTAAATAGACCTCTTGAGAAAATAATAAAAATACCTTTAATTTATAACTGCTGTACCTAAATCTCAAAACAGAAGTTTTGTCACCAACTATAAGTACCAACTCCAACTTCTCAGTAAAACTATCTAAAAAAAACTATAGCAGTACCAATAAAGGAAAGCCTCAAACATTCTTAAGTATAAAGGGCTCTCGTCAAAGATAATAAGGCGGAACTTCGCAGCAGGGACCGGATATCTTTGTGCTATTGTCTGTGTACAAAGGTACTCATTATAAGTATTACAATACACGAGTGCTTTTTACCATGGTTTGTGTTTTATGTTTGGGAGAGGTGCGATATTGTTATCCTTTTCGCTAGTTTTTTTGGATTTGGATTGCATCAAGAAGCTAATTACAAGTATATAGGTAACGATAATTATAATTTTGAAATATAGTATAAGGTAAACTTTTCCATAAAGTGTTTAAACATTTGAAAAAGATAATTATTACCTTCTTATATATTATAAGACTTCGATAAAAATGTCTTAAATATGCCAATTTATAAACAATAGAGTGTATACTAATATATGAAGCTGAAAAATTTGTTTGTTTGCTTGAATGCGCTAATATCAATACCTAATGGTTTGATCTAAAAAAATCTTTCAGTGTTAGATATTCCATTTATCGAGAAAAGCTGGCTAATTCAATAATGAAGTTTTTACGGGAACGGGAGTTACGCGGGTGTTTTGTTAAATAAAGGTAACATACTTAAATACCCGCAGGTAAAACATAACGAAAAATTTAGTAAACCTAAGTTAAGTTAACCTTAGAAAGACATTTCATAAGGCTTGCTTTAACTTAATCCTCATATAAAAGATATATTATGCTACTTGAAACTTTTATAGATCGTAAAATGTTATAAAAGTCTTTATTAAACCATTTTTCTTTGTATCATGCCATTTTTCATTCGAGAATTTTGACGATACTTTTCTTTTAAAAATAAGCAGTTCCGAAGTTTGCCTAACTTAGGCTGTCCCCATATTGGGCGTGCGCGTTTGTTCAGCGTGAGAACGACGCAAGCGCCGACCTTCCGACCTCGCCCACCGCTATCCCCGGCCCCCGCTACCCCCAGCCTTCGCTACCCCATCCCCCGCTACCCCCGGCCCCCGCAGCCGCATTTAACACACGGTTAAGAAACTCGCACGAAAAATGTGTGGTCAGCCTAAGGTACGACAATATAAAGATTACGGCAGTAAATCTACATTATATCATTTTCTTCCTTTTTTTATTTTATGTACAAAGTACCTAGTCCCTCTTTTATCCTTAACAAACACAAACATTATACGCAGCCTTGTGGTAGGTATAAATTCTTGCCTTAAAAGACTCATTTAAGTAGAAAAGACTCAATCCACACATTTGCCAAAATTGAGTTAAATACGTCATCTTACACGAAAACAAGTTTATTACAATTTTGTCGTTACCCCGACTCAAACGTAGGTACATTATGAAAAGCACACAAAAAGTATTTGCTAAACGAAAACGATGTCAGTCCGCTTGACTTTACTCTGTGTAATGTAGGTACGCTTTTCCATTAAACCTTAAGAAAATACTCTTAATATAAAGGGCAATTAAAAAAATAGTTTTATTGTATTAGCTCAAACTTCAAACGGCTATAGCTCAAAAGTGACTTTGACTGGATTGATTCCTTTCTGCTGAATTACGTCCAATTAGTAAGTTACATTAAGGGACTAATTACACTTATTCAGCTCAATTCAGCTTATGTCCATAGAAAACGCCAGTTTTGTAGGGGACGCGTACGCACGCGTTCAGCTGAACAGACGCGTACGCATCCCGTACAAAACTATCGTTTTCTATGGACATAAGCTGAATTGAGCTGTATAAGTGTAATTAGTCCATATCTATATTTTCTTACGGATTTTGTTAATTCAGGATCTATTCTCTGTATCTTACATTAAGAACTTGGTCCCGACTGTCATATCATCATCAATAACATTATACCTACTACACTCGCGTGCAAGTAAATCGACTCAAGCCTCAAGTGCGCATAAAATGTGATTTATCTTAACAATGACTCATTTTACCTTTAAATAATGTTTTACATATTGAAAGCCTAGTACAGTAATACACCGGACTTACGCGATATTGCTAATTGCTTTTTTTATTTTAAAGTCCCTTAAGTTTATTATGATAAAAATTAGTTGACACTCTAAAAGACAGTGTTTTTCGTTTCATGTTAGGTTAGGTTAGCAGTTAGCAGTTTAACTTGCAGTAAACCGAACACGCCGCGCTGATGCGCGTGGTGATCAAAAATAAAAACCGCGTATCTCCGAATTCGCGTAAAACGGGGTAGCGTAAGTCGGAGTATTACTGTAATTGGGCTTTAAGATGGTAGCATTATATAAGTAATTTTAATAAACGCTTGTGTTTAGAATGCAACTGAACGCAATCTTCGTAAAATGCTCTGCGCTATATACACAACTTGCGCGACACAACCCCCCATAAAATCCCCCGGTAATCTTGAGGCTTGAGTCGATTTACTTGCACGCGAGTGTAGTATAGAAGCCAAAACGACTTTGGCAACTAACAATTCGAGGGTAGCCTATTTTTATTGTTCAGCAATGGAAGTTACAGGCTGACGTCGAACAAAAACAGGCATTTGCAGAAAATGCAAGTTTGTTTTTTAAAGATACCTACTTGCAGAGTTTTGCAGTCTACTAGTATTCTTATGAACTGCCCGTGCTAAGCTAAAATGCTTGTGTGACGAGTGGGTTCATGTTGGTAGTGCAATGGGTGGGCATCGAACCGGAGACCACAACATCACAAGTCTGATGCCTTAACTATTGGGCTACGGCCGCTTTAAAATACCTAATATATGAGTCAATTAAATAAGCCAGGGTCACAAAAACATATCTAGTATGCGTCAAGGTTTAGCTGATCATAAAATTTATTATTTATCTATTTTCAGTGCGATATACATAAAATATTTTCACTGGGAAAGTGACATTTTATCTGTCACTAAGAGTAGGACGGGTTTGGCCCTTGGGAGGTGCACATATGGCGTCTAAACTTATGTACGTTCAGGGAACACGATAAACGTGATATTTCTTTAGAAGAAGATTGTGGAATTTATAGAGTGCAACCGACATTAACGATAAACTATAGTAAGATACGTCTTTTTATTCTAGTGTCTTGTGCTACCAAACTATTACCAAAATTGTCTTTTTCAGAACAGGCAGAAAAACGATAATGGTAGGTATCGTCTGCAATAATGGTAAACTAGCTGCGCCCAGCGATATTACCCGCGTTACTCTGCTCCCGTGGGTCGGAGTGTGATGTTTGTAGCCTATATGTTAATCCAGCGTATAACTTATCCCGGTGCAAAATTTCAGCCAATTCCGTTCAGTAGTTTTTACGTGAAAGAGTAACAAACATCCATCCATCCATCCATCCATAATATCAGTAGGATTTCTTCTATCCTTATCTATTCTTAATACCTGAAACGACATCTACAGTAGCCGTACAAAAAAACAAGAAGATTAGTAGCGCCATCTAGTACTTAGAATAATAACTGACCTATATCGCGCAATATAAGTTCGCGAGCCAATTCGAACACATACAAGTTCCGAACTGTAACAGGCCGCTGGGCAACGAGGTGGTATGCCCAGCGTCCGACAGCCATTATTACAATCCGTTTGTTACACCTCCCAGAAAAGAAAATCTTAATTCTCTGTAGAGGAACACCAACCATATCTCTATATAACTTCTGTAATAGGTAATGTAGGTTAATGCCTAACTCTTTAATGAGAGTTTGTAAAACTAGGAAAAGTAGATTTAGAAGTAGGTATAGTTAATTCTTGAATTTCATTTAATTAGTTTAAATACGTTTAGAAATTAATCGTAACAGTGCAACATAGCCTAAAGCTCAGAATTTCAAACGTAATGTCGTTAAACCTTAACATTATAAAGGTAATATCGTATAATAATTTTAAAATTGTTGTTTGTTTCTCAGTAATTAATATTATTATTTATATAAATTTATTTTATGGTCCAATTTATATGTTAAATTTGTAATCCTAGCTTATAAACAATACTACGCTAGTATAGACGGTTGGCACTATCTTGAAAGGGCCGGATTGCTTCGGGCGTACCCGGCCCCCGCCAATGACAGATCGAAGGAGTGTCCGGGGGGTTTTAGTGGTGTAGGGTCCTCTCCTCGTGGTATGAGTAAGCATACCACCGCTATACTGAGGGCGAGTTCCACATATTCCGCCGCCAGCGCGCGGATAAGCTGCAGCGGCGGCGGCGCCACTATGGGCCAGAACGGTGCGTACCGTCTCAAAAATCTGTAACTTTTTTGTTGATTGAAGTAAATAGCTGAAATTTGGCACGTAGTATCTCCAGAGTATATAGAATCCAATAGTGACACATTTATTGTCAAAACTTTAATTATAAATATTTAAAAAATAAAACAAAAATAAAAATGTATTATTTTAATATTAAACCAAAGTTTGTTTAACTTATTGAATTATAATTTTACAGTTTTATGATATTAAACCTATTTTCTTTTATTTTATAGGTATTACATATAAATCTTACATTTAAATAAATGACAAATATGATATAAATCCACTCTAAAAATATATTTTACAATTAATGTAGGTACGTAATTACTTCTATTTAAATAGCTAAGAGGCTCTTAGCTTCGTCTAACAATTCCTTGGAAATAGTGACTGATGGTTTTCTGATATTGATATACCTATAAGGATCTGACGTAAATAGAAGACCATGAAATACGTCTTGATTCGTTGCGGACCTAGAGCATTTTCTAGCGTGATGCAATCTGAATTTTTTGTAATCTTTATTACGAGATTCTTGGGCACCCTCAGATAAATTACCAATGGGCAGAACAGCAAAATGTCTTATTATACTTTCCCCATGTATTAAGATTTTATGTACTGAAGAAGGCATATTATACCACATATATTTTGTTACGTATAGTTGTGCGGTTGCGCGAGTATACTCACCAAATATTTCTGGATTTACAGCAATACCGGATGCCAAAGTTTGAAGAATAACACAGAACCTTTTAATAAGTTCCTCGTCAACTCCTGTAATTTCTGAAGCGCAATAGTAGTTCTCGAATTGTACCTTAAATTCACCGTCTAACCATAATGTATTTTTATTAAAGAAACGTTCTTTAGTTCGGTTAGATTTGGTCCACCGATCGTTAAACGCTGTTATAAGCCATTTTTGAATACGGTTCACAACTAATTCACTTTTTTCAGACGACAAATGGTGGTGTTCTTCTAAGTATTTTTGAATATCTTCTGATTTTGTTCCATGATCAATGAAAAATTCGCATAATAGGTACTCGTCGAGGCACAACAAATTCACTCATTTTGTTTTTATTAAAGAAACGTTCTTTAGTTCGGTTAGATTTGGTCCACCGATCGTTAAACGCTGTTATAAGCCATTTTTGAATACGGTTCACAACTAATTCACTTTTTTCAGACGACAAATGGTGGTGTTCTTCTAAGTATTTTTGAATATCTTCTGATTTTGTTCCATGATCAATGAAAAATTCGCATAATAGGTACTCGTCGAGGCACAACAAATTCACTCATTTTGTTTTTACTTCTAACTACTACTTTTTTACAGAGGTTGGTGAAGACTATATTATGTCAAAGCACACTGAAGTACTGGTAAATGACAACGTAAATAAATAACTTTTATACTGAAATTTCGTGTGAAAAAATATTATTGTCTAGTGCATTATCACGTTCCTAACCACTATCTACGAAGGTGGTTAGTAGTACTGATATAATGTACAATAACAACTTTAACTACCATTTCCTCCCTTTTCCTTCACCGCGATAGAGAAATACATAAACTACATGATAAACATGTAATTCACACAGTGATAACAAAACATTAACCACATCTGACCGAACGATAAAAAAAAATACATTACCCAATACTCCCACCTTACCTAAAGATTAAGTAAATAGATCATTTTAAGAAAAAAGTAATCTAAATATCCAAAAATCTCATCAATCACAACTAAAATCATTTTTGGTATATTTTGTATATTCCCCCCATCAGGCATTTTTCGTTTCATTTCAAGGGGGGCAGATTCGGGCAATTTTTTTTTTTTGCCCTTACTTCTTTATTAGCTGCTCTATGTGATGCTATCAAAATTACGACATGGGCAGACATTGCTAACTGCCAAAAGTCTATGTAAAGTTTCTAATAAGGATAAAATATTAGGTTCTGAAAAATAATTTATATACCTCCCCCGTTTTCACATAATGGTCCACTTAAATTATTTTTAAATAGAATACTTCATAACCATTCTAACCATATATCACACTTAAAAATTTGCTGTGAAAATAATGAAAATATGACCATGTAAACTGGTGAAATTGTGTTCTACATAATTGACATAACTTTGAGCGTCAACTTGCAAGCCTTAGTCTAATAGTAAAAATGAGAAATAGTATATTTTAACTGCTATATAATATGCATTGGACATTCAGTTAGACATGTGCATTAACACAATATTCAATATAGAACATTACGAAAACCTATTTTTGAGACGGTACGCACGGTTCTGGCCCATAGTGCGCGGCGGTGGGAATGAGTAAATGCATGTCACCCCCGACAAAAAAATAAAAAACAACTATCTTGAAGGCCCTAGCTGCTCTCTAGCGAGGTAAACCACTATCAATCATTGTAATAACGTTTTCGCAATAACGCTTCATGTTATTATTATTTATAAACTCTACCACTGGTACTCACAAGGAGTAAAACGTAAGAATTCGCAACTGATCAATGAATGGACTATTGTGATTGTCACTAACTCATTGTACTCGAACCGACCACTCTGTAAGTGATCACAAAAACTGAAGCATCCATTAAACAAACCCAACTACAAACAAAGAATGCTATTCAATTCAAGTGTTAGTAGGTACTCGAAACTTTGTTCATACAAAAGCAGGGAAACCGCGCATTGGTAGTGACAAAACTGCAATTGACTCAACCATAAAACTATTAAAATAAGAGTTATTTTTGTGTGCAATGACTAGGGTATTATGAAGCATTGAATGGGCTGCCAAAACTGTTATTTATGAGTTTTATTGTAATTTTATGACTGTCTGCCATTGTATTGTTTGCTTTTCTATTTGAAAGCGCATATCCAAGTTAGTTCTAGATCAAATTAAAGCACTTTTTTAAATAAAAAAGTACATTAAACTGTACAGTACATTCAAACCGAAGAACAGAAACTTTCCTCAATCCACATTAATATTATAATAAGCGGCCACCTTACTTACCCGTCCTTCCGTCCGTCTTGTGATCTTGTGGTCGCCGGTTCGATCCCAACCCATTGCAAGAAATATAAAAAAAATTAAACAGCAGTAAAGGAGAAAGCAAAGAAAAAAAGTGCCTTTTGCTTACCTACTTACTTTACTTCATCTTTATTGGTTTCATGGATTTAAGCTAGAATAAGCCATTTCCTACTTATATGATGGAGTAAAGTCAATGTGACGCTGTTAGACCGCGGCCTCGATCTCCGCGATTTGCTTAACCGAGAGCATCGCTCGTGTAGCGTTATCACACAATACCCGCGCTGCTGCCACCCCGCAGGACGCACGCAGATTTCGATGCCGCGGCCTTATTACCTACTCCAAAAAATAATTCTTACAAAGGTGTTTACAATCATGGCACAAGGAAGTCTATATCAATGGAGTTCATTGAACGGAACCGCATGATGATACAAAACGGTTACGGAAAACCGAATCATTGCGTCATATGGTGTTTGTAAACTATGATTGTTATATAAACCAGCTTACATATTTACATACAATATTGTATCCTCAAAGTAAGTAGGCACTTGGTTGTAAGTTGCAATAACTTATTGTTGGTGATTGCAGTATTATGTACACCATATACACAGGTAAACACTGCCCGTTCCCGTAGTATATTATAGTTATTGACTTAGATTAAACCAAAATAGCGGAAGATAGGTGACTCCTGTCTAACGCGTGGACTGCATAAATCAGGTCCCCGTCGCCTAATTTTATTCCGTCGCAATCGGCGAGTGACACAAGCGGACGTGTTACGCAAAAAGATTATTTTATTGTATTAAGTGGGATAAAGGTTAATAAAGGTTGCCTTCTTGTGCCTTCTTGCTTCTTTCAATACCAGTACAACTGGGTACAACGTTATAAAAGAATCACAGCGGTGTGAGTGTGTGTGCATGAAGTTTTCCATGATGCCCGTTTTCAGTTGACGAATATAAGGACGTGCCGTATCTTCCGATATTTTGGTTAAATCTAAACTTTACAGCGACTGTGGCGTAGCGATATAAGCCTCGGAGGTCGTGGGTTCCTGTGTGTTAATTCTAAGATTTATTCCCGGGTCTGGTTGACTAGGGACTGAGAGGGTAGTCCGTCTAGAATTAGTCCCCTGCTGAAAATGAGCTAAGGGAGTTGACCGCAGTATTATGTTGTACCAGATAAAGAAACGCTGCTGCCCGTTCCTTGATGTAGGTACGACTATTATAGATGATATTATAACAATCACGACCAACGGCTTAACATGCTTTCCGAGGCACGGAGGGCCTCAGCCAACCTAAGCCAAATACCGCTGTGCTAGGGAGATTGTCCTATAGTACTTTCAGGTAACCATTTCAAGCGTTATCTGTTGCCGTTATTATTATCGAGTAAAAAACGACAGAAATACATTTTTGGTGCATGCATTTCCCATAGGTACACCAAAAATGTTTTTTGCTGTTTATATTTTTCGTATTTATTTATTGTAATATAAAAACAACAACAACATAAATAAATTTCTAGTGAAAATTTCAACTGTATAGCGCTGTACTGCTAGCTATCACGGTTCATGAGATACAACTTTGTGACAGACAGACGGACGAATAGACGGTCAGACAGACACAGACGGACAGCTGAGTCTTAGTAATAAGCTCCCATTGTTATCTTTTGGGTACGGTACTCTAAAATTGATCATTTATCGATTCAAATGTAAGAAATGAGCCAAATTTTGTGGATATTTCATCCACAAAATTTGGCTCATTTTTCATTATTCGTAGGTAAGGGAAAATTCTAAGAAATTTCTGGTTGACCTCTAAAGAATTTTGAACGAAGGGTGAAGCTGCCAGGTAAATTCTATTGTAATAGTCTGAATACCATCGCCCATCGCGCAATGAATATTTTTACTTAACGTCCCACCTACGTCACCGGGAGTGAATGAAACACGGAATGAACGTTACTTTTGGTAAAGGAGCCAATAAGTAGGTTGGTATGATTTATTTTGTATTCTGTTAGGCTGCGTTTATAACAGATATATGAAAGAGGATACGTTGTGATAATTCTTATATTGCTAAAAACAATGAAGTGATTTATATTAAATACAAACACATCTTTCCAACACCGCTTCGCTCATCTGTTGTGGAAACTTGGTGGGTATATCAGACCATAATAATATTATGTTAAATACCTATCTACTTCTATTGCGCCAGGCCAGACGCAGTAAAAAAACGAATTCCATTTTTAAATGTAAGTTAATTAAATCGTTGGTAATGTAATAATTATAAAAAATAATATAATAATATCATATTTTGCAAAAACTTGTTACAAATAATTGATAGCTCAATTTTGTTTGTAAAGAATAAAAAGGATGCGTCAATCTCACTTTCCACACAGGTAAAGGTAAAAACAGTTGTCGATGTCATTTCACAAAAGCCAATTCGGTAAAATGTGTAAAAAAGGTAAATTACAAATTTATTTATACCACTTATGCCAATCTTCGTAAATATGTATGTATAACTATACATATTTACGAAGTACACATGTATATGTTACTATTTTTAGAGATTAAAGCATCTATCGTATGACATTAGCCGTTATGATATCTACTGTTGTACCTGGAGCGTGCTTTTTTTTGCGGTCGTATATTTTCGAGCTTCATTCAGTATGTTCTCTTTTAAATGGCTAAAATGATGCCTGGTGGATACCCAGTTTCTATATTCAAAATTCAGGTTTCTTTTAATAACACATCTACCAATTCACTAGCTCTCTTCGAAAGTTTTAATACGCCTAATTTGACAAGTAGGTAGGTACAATGTTGTCAAGTGCCTTGTATTTTAATTAGCAACCATATAATTATGGTACCAAATTTGAAGCCTGATAGACCTAATAGCCCTAAGCTAAACAGATCCCATAAATAAGTATGTAGTATATATTCTAAACATAGTCAAAAGTGTAAAATGCCATTCACCCGTAAGCCTATGTCTGTTTCAATTTACATAATTTGCCACCGGAGCGGCACAGTAATTCGGATAACCTTGATAAGTTCATTTGCTTTCGTTCAGTTAGTAGTAACTAGTAGTCCTGATGGATAATGAGACAATTTGTCTCTGACATATTGTTTTTACTACCTACTAATATTATAAATGTGAAAGTGCATAGTTACTCTTTCACTTAACAACTATTTGACCGATTATACCAATTCAGGCATAGTTTATAAGTTACATTATCATATATTCTATAAAACTTCACGTAACGACTAACTGGAGCCTAGTACAACGCGCGTAAAAACGCGGGGCGCAGCCAGTTAACAATAACACAAAATAAAATAACATAGGTATAACGCTATTTGAGCTAAGTGACACTATGACCGATAGTGAATTAGGTACAAACCTTATGAACGGACCTTCATGATGTCGCTTAGTTCAAAAGCTTTTTACCTGTCAATAGGTATTGATCCTGAACTGGCGATTGTTTCATATAGGTTTTTTTTTCTTTTGACTATGTAGGTATCTGATACTGTGATGCAAAAAGTGATTGCACGTAAACACTCGATAGATAAACTGTTCTATTAGGATAAAATATTGGTGAACTAAATTTTTTATTATTGGGAATTCAATTAAGTCAAAGTTATTAAAATCCCGTGTGGTTTCAAGCTTAGAATATCCCATGCCTTCCCATGAGTGTCGTAAGAGGCGACTAAGGGATGTCCAGCTAATGGATTCCCAGCAGTATCTATCAGCTTAAGGTTAGTTATCATTTTACTGCGATCACCAATCTGCCTGCGAAGCGTAGTGGTAATGGCAATACCTTCAAAGACCCTGGATTACCAAGGTCTGTTATGAGAAGGCAAGAAATGGACATAAACAGTGCAGATTTAATAAAAAAAAACAAGCAACTTCCGCTCTTAGGATATACCTAAACTAGTTCAGAAACATGTTATTGTCTATAAATGTCATGGAATCAATAAATACGATCACGAAAGCATCTCGCGTTACCTTGGACCCATCAGTGCAGTAGATGGGTTACGAAGCCTTTATTGAAACAATTTTATTTGAGTGGGCGTCGAATCTTTGTTTACACACTTGAAAGATAAGAACCATCCTCTTGATACGCTTTTTGTGGTTTGAGAGGCATTTCGAGTTGATTGTTTCGTGAATGAAGATTTTTATTGATTATTTATTTGACTACTTATCGTTTCATTGTTTGCGAACATAATAAGGAAATCTTATCGAAAATATCACTTACAAGTTATATTTATCGACCACAGAGAATACAACTGGATGTTTGCTAAATGTAACAATGTAAAATATAATATAAAAATTGTTAACGTTTTTATTACAAAGATTTGATGTGAAATAAAAGCTTGAAACATAATAACCTATAGATTTTACCATTGAACCTATTTCTGTGCTTATTCAACCAGACCCGTTACATAAAAAAGTAATGTGCCTGGACACATGTCTACCTATTGGAATATTAAAGGACAGCAATCCAGCAGGATATCTTATGTAATTTCGGAAACTTAAAAAATATATAAAAAACAGTTGCTTAGTAGGTAGTATTAAAAAAAGCTTAAGGCTTCCATCCGCAAACGAACAAAAACAAAAAGCTACTTTACATCAAAATGTTTTCTCAATTTATAAAGACTGTGTGCACCCCGATACACAGCTGTTTTGTTTTTCAACCCCACTTGTCTGGAAAGTACACGTGCTATGCTTTTTACATATACTCCTTAATAAACCGTATGTTCGGAAACGGCCATGATGTTAGGATATCCTGTTTGAAAAATAAAAGAACAACCCCTCACACCTTAACCGCCATTAGTGGATATAATGAATGCGAATATAATCATTAATGACAAACTACTAAAGTTGAAATTTGAATTTACGAATTGAACGGGTAAGTCTGATTTCTAAGGATAACGTTTCTGTGTGAGTTCCACTCCCAAATTAAAAGCGCTTTGGTGTGTGCTAATGTAACTGAGTTTGCATTTTAATATTACTTTTCGAGCTTCACGTTGCCTTTTGCTAAAAAAATATTAAATTGTTTGTAAGTTTCGTGTCTAGAAGGGATAAACAGAAACCAATTAGGTTTCGGTTTGGGTTAGGTTAAGCTCTATGCTCGTTGAAATTTTTCGACGACCCATGTATATGGTACACATATTTCGATATTGGATAGGTATTATATTAACTAATTTACATTCAGGCTTACACTGTAATACTGTTACGTTTTGATAAAAATAAATCAATGTAATATAATAATCAGTTACAGCCCTTAATTGACTTGTTTTGTTTTTGGGTTATACCGATCGAATACTTAAATCAAATAGGTAAGTACCAGTGCTATTTATTCCAATACATATTAATGCTACTCGTATTCAATGGGAACGAACCGTTCTTTTTACAAGAAACATTTTTAAAAACATAATTTTTTTCAAGTAAAAGTTCCCTAGAACACGATTATAAGTATCACTTATTTTCAGTATGACACTTGCAATGTGTAATTATTTAATTGAATTAAAAAAAAAAAAACGAAACCAAATGTCATATTTTTTTTATGTTTGTAAGTTTTGTCTACTTTGGTATTTTTTGGAAATAAGCATATTGTGGATACCAAAAAGTATTATTTTATGTGTACCTGAAATTCTATAAAATAACTATGCGTCATTTTTTATATTCGCACCGGAACAATCCCATTCAAATATTTCCAAATCTAATCTCGTACATCATACAAAACAATCGTTTATCAAAAATCTTCGCGGATATACCCTATTATGTCCACAATATTCTTACGTATGTCTAGTCAACAACGACCTCTCGCTCAAACTTCAATTCAATTCTTATATCTTTCTCTTTTATTTTCCGCTCCGAAAACATTCGTTTTCGTGCATATGCTCGTTCTCTCGTTCGGCGTTCAGTCAGTTTGCGCCGGTAGCGGAAGGTGGGAGTGTCGCTCTGCGCATGCGTCATAACCTCGGCAATTGTCAAATTTCGAACGAACGTAAATATAAACAAGTGAAATAATTTGTGCCAAAACTGAACATTGATGTATTAAAATATTAAACGGTCGTAACTATTTTATTAGTGACATTTTTGTGAGAAATTGTGCAACGAATTTGCGAGTGAGTATGTTATTCTTTTTGTCTTTTTTTTCGCATGCCTGTTCGGAACCGGCAACCGGCACTGATTTTATCCAGTAGGATTGTATGAATTCTTTCTCGCAACCTGATAATGATTTACGAATATTGTATGTACTTACTTAACTGTTTGTTTGTTGGCCCCGGAAAAAAAAACTTCATTGTTTTTACGGAGTTCCGATATTATTTTGATTTGAGGTTATTCATTCATTTAAAAACCTATTTTGTTAAAATTTATTTGGCGTTACTATTTCTATGCATAGTAAGTAGGTAGGTACCTATATCTGATTTAAATTAATCTAATTATATATTTAATAAATTGGGTTGTTTACTTCCTAATTAGGAAGTGGTTTGACTTCATTTCTCGTTAGGTTTGATTACCTACCTAACTATCCGCTTAGTTAAGGATCTTGGAAAATATGGAAGTGTATCATTAATTTATTTTATGTAGATAGGTAGGTGTTTTTACTTATAAAACAACTTAAATAGGGTCCGAGAAAACTATTGTTGCCATGACTACTTATCAACCACGTCATTTGTTTGTTCGGGTGGCATAGTTAGCCACGAGGCTTTTGCTACTTCACCGGGCATAAAGGCGAGCAGTGGTCCAGCCTTTCATGCGTTATGTCGGACGTGGATGTCTCGGCTTTGTGCTTTTGGTAGCTAATGTCGTGTTTCTGCCATATCCATTAAGAACCACGATTTCCATGCAACCTTTTGCACTAAAAAGTTATCGTTTTAAGTTGATATCCCATCAGGTTCCCGGTCCCCATACAACCTGGGGATAATCTAACCACTGAAGTACCTACCTATGGTAAATCTGATTTTAAATACCTACCTAGGTAGTTTGGTGTTAAAGTAAGAATAATGTTATGTCTTAATTCAATGACATTTTCTGTGGTTATTTTTGTAATTTATACCTACATAATTTAAACTAAACTCAAATACCTACCTACCTACTTAAAAAGATAAGATTCATATTTTTTTTACTAGCTAGGTACCTATGTCCCACTTTCGCGAAACAATCCCGCTTTATTCTTTTCGAAAGCCCGTGTTCTGTAACGGAGAGCGACAGTTATACAAGGCTCCCCTAAAAAAGAAAATTTATAACTCCTCTATCATCCCGCCAGCGACCGCCCTACGCCTAGGTCAAAGTCCCAGTCACAGGAGGCGCCCTCTTGCGTAGGTTATCCCCCCGCCAGCGATACCCTAAGCCGAGGTCCAAGTCCCAAAGGAGGCGCCCTCTTGCGCAGGTTGTTTAGTTTGTTGTTTATAAACCATTTATTTATTAAGGAACTTATTATGCCTGATGAAGTAGCAAAAGCCTCGTTGCTAACTAATGACTCACCTGAGCCGTGATGCGATTCATCAAAATGATTGATTCAATAAAGGAACTCGACGTCTTTAGTTAATTCACGATTCTAACAAATGTTTAGTTACCTTACCTATCTAATAACTAGCTTAGTAGGTGTATATATTTACGTAGGTAGATAGTTAGGTACATTTATATCTACTACGTGAGAAAATACCAAGTGTACTGACTCATGAATACGCTTCAATTTACTAGAAGTTGTCATATTTTGCGATGTAATTTGCCTATTTAGGTGGGATTTTATTATAGGACACGTTGGCGTTGACTAATCAAGAACCAACTCACAAATTTTATGACTAGGTATGTCCTACTGGTTCCATAACGAAACGACCAAGAGTTGAGCGGACTCGTACAATAAGAAAACAATAACATTATTTGAGAAGGTAGGTTTTTGGAAGGTAGGATTTACCTTTGACAACCTCCGTAGCGTAGCGGTATTTCGCTCGCTTTAAATCTCGGAGGTCGTGGGTTCGATTCCCACGCCGGACAAGAAATCTTTGTGTAAATTTTAAGATTTCTTTCCAGGTCTGGTTGGTTGAGGTACTACCCTCCGTGCTTCGGAAAGCACGTTAAGCCGTTGGTCCCGATTTTTATAACATCATCTATAATAATCGTGTATCAAGGAACGGGCAGCAGCGTTTCCTTGTGTGGTACAACATAATACTGCGGTCACCAATTCACCTGCCAAGCGTGGTGACTATGGCAAATACCCTCCCTCGGGAGGATGCCCATGTTCAGGAGTGGACGTTATACGGGCTGATGATGATGATGATGAGTATCTACCTACCTACATAGGTTTATTCTTACAGAAGTTACTAGACCGGAGGGCCTAGACAAATGCCACATTAGCGAGCGATCGCTAGCATTAAATCGCTTACGCAAATGTAGTACCTACTTCACATTTGTCACGTGATTAAGCGATTCTTTACAAACATTGACAGTCATTCCTTTGTTGACTCTGCTTTGAAACGAGCGATTCGTTCGTTCGGATTCGGATCGATCCGCTGTGGTGGCATTTTGTCTATGCCTTCAGGGGTGGCGAACCTTTATAGTTCTTTACGGTACGAGCAGCGGCGTAGTTAGGTGATAAAGGGCCCTTGGGCAACAAAAACTGGTGCCGCTAAAGTGTTTAGGTTTTATCAAAATATATAAATCTAAGGTTTTGAGGTCCTCCCAGGCTTGGGGGCACTGCCCCACCCAGCCCTTCGGTAGCTTCGCCAGTGGGTACGAGTATACCTATTACGTGTCTAATAGATAAAGCTCTGTGACAGATTCCCGCGGTGACTCTAGGTTAAGTTGTAGTTGATCGACGTTCTGTCCATCCATTCATCAATCAATCGACTTTCGGCGCTGACATCGACTTTCGATCGAATAGTGCGATACGGTGAAGATATAAGTTCGACTTTATAATCACCGAGTCGAATATCGGAATTGCTTACAAAGGGTGCAGCTGTCGTTTAACGGATATCTTGAATATTTACGTCTTTACCGATCTTTTTATCATCTTATGGGTCGTAAAAATGTTATTACTTATACTCTTAGGTACCCCTATGCTATTAAAGTAATGAATACCTACTGTATAGGTGTTCGTATCAACAAAATAAAAAAAAATCTTGTAAAGGTCCTTAAGTCTGTCTGTACTATATTATGCCTGCGTCTGTATTTATTATACATAAATTTGTTTGCGTAATTTTGAGATTGTTTATACTCTCTTATATCGAAATACTTTTAACTAACATTTATTATGACTTTGATTCACCGGAGGCTCAGTTTGTTCTGACATTGATTAACACACGGGCCATCTATATTTGGTAACCACAGCCAAGTTATGAAGTATCCTGTACAGGAATTGATTCAACTAGCGCGGAAGGTTTCCATCCGTCCAGATTTCCCCGGACTTGTTGACGTAACAAGAAGTCCTATTTGGCTGAACATAAAAAACGCGTATATCCGTCTGGCCTCCTACTGGTATTGCCTGAGGAATATAGGCCTAATGCAAAAAAACACAATGTAACATAATTAGAATAAAGTTTTTCAAAGTCTCTCAAATTTATTAAATCGTGTCACAACTCCTAGTAATGGAAATCTCAATATTAGATAAGGATCTTAAAATTTATTATTACATTTATATATGTACGGAATACTACAATTAAAGGTATTGTAATTCCGAACGTGTCACGCGCTACGTATTTGCCTAATTGGTATTCCGTCTTTAATTCGCGAACTCTGAAAGGGATTCATAAATTACGATTTTTATTGGTGACCGTGAGAAACAATGAAGATGACAACGTGACGTGTTTGTCGTTGGATTTCTATACAAAAATTCCAGAAGAGTTCCAGAATTGAACTCAAATAATATTCCATATTTAAGTTCGATTTTAGAACTCATCTGGAAGTTCTAAATTGAAAAACCACCGTATCTTCGTTCTAATTTTAAAATCTCCTACGTCTCCTAAAGTGTTATCGACAGGCATGCTTGGATGGAATTGGGGAGACGTTTGCCCACCATGTACAGCAGTGGTAGAACAGGCGAAATGCCGCGGTCCTTCGTCCCGAGCCCCAATGTATTATCAGACGGAAATCTGATTTCAGAAAAATATTAAAACTAGGCCATGGTAAATTCTAATTTGCCATGGCCCGCGAACTATAGTAGTTACGCTTCTGGATTTAAGTATGTTACTTGGTCAAAAATATACTTATGTTAAAGTTCGATAGACGTTTTTATAGTATCTTATAACAGCGTTTGTGTAAGAAGAAACTGAATCAGTTGAATACTTTTCTAATTTAATAAAAGGTCTAAGAATCGTCTAACTCCTGAACATATTCAGGTGCCGTACTCCTTCGGTAGTTTTACAAAATCTTATTAGCCGTTCTCATTTCGTTTGTCTGCTTCACTAACAATTCTGGTAGGGTTGCTTGCTCAACATATTAATTAAATTACGTCTCAGACGTTTATAGAACGCGTTAAATAGAAACGTGATGGCGCCGCACCCTAACTAGTCTAGCCTTTTTGTGCAACCCTTATGATATACCTATAGGTAATTATTATGTAGTATAAGCTACTTTTGCACGTTTTTTTAGATTTGTATTGGCATATACGTCAGCTGATTTAAGTTAAAGCACTTTTACTATTATGTATTCTGTGGTTAAATTTTTACTTATATATCAAAAGTTTGTGTGTTTGATTGAACGCGCTAAACTCAAGCACTACTGGTCTTATCGACGAAGGTTATAGGCAAATTTAATTGTAAAGTTCCTACGGGGACGGGAGTAACGCGGGTGAAACCGCGGGCTTTAGTAAGTTACATTAGTAAAACAGGCTATAATAATTAATATACTACGCTTCAATTAGTATTGACTATCATTAGCTAGCTGCCCCAAACATTATCAAGTAAAAAAACAATTTTTAGATTAACTATTTTTCCTGCGACTCTCCAATATTATAATACTATTTTCGTTTTTTTTTATTTCGCTGCTTTGCGAGAAGAACGACACTTGACATTACGAAAAGAGTCAGATCTTTGGAAAGACTGCGTTTTTATTGCAGACATTAAAAGAAACTGACGCACATTAACACTTCTTGAATTTATCGTCATTTTCAAAGCAGCTAAGCGCCTCCCATCCAACGTTACGCAGTCCTTTACTTTAAAATATAATTCCTTTTACATTGATGATCTTTCGTACCCGGACGAATTAACATTGTTAATAGAACACCTGGGCACTTAAAAACGTCCCTCCGGCTTGCTCTTAAAAGGTGTCCATTAAAAATAGTTAAATAAATTTAGGAACAATCACGGTTCCGTAATAATTTCTCAAAATGGACTAGTAGTTACTGAGATATACCGTTCAAGCAAACTACAAACTCTTCATCTTTTTGTATTAGTAAGATACAATTGCTACAGCAAGCTATTTTCGCCCATAAATACACATATCGTCGGTGATATTACAATACCGTGTAAGTGACAATATAATAAGGTTGAAAACCAAATGTAGCAAATTGATATTTCGCATTTTACTAGACTAAAACTGGGTGTAAGTAACCTCACCTCAACTAAGGAATATTACAGTGACCAAAATGTGACGAGGACATTTTATCAAAACAATAGCAGTATAGTTATAGATTCATTTTTTTCCACAAGGCTTTTGCTTCTTCACCGGCATAAAAGGAATTCTAACGTTAACAAATGGTATAAAAACTAAAAACTAAGAGGACTAACGCAAGAGGGCGTCCCCTGTTGGACTTGGACCTCGGCTCAGGGCGGTCGCTGGCAGGATCCGATTCATATGTGCGCTTAGTTAATAATGGGGAAACCTATTACAAGTTTCACCCATTTATATTTAATAAAAAATAAATTGACCAGGCAAATGAGCTCTGACCACGTGGCCTTAAGCCGTGCACAGATGAGTTGAATTATTTGTACGTGATCGCTCCTACAGTGACAACCCTACTTATAGCTAGACAACTATTTGCTCTGTCTGGGCTGATTAGCAAAATCGTATAGGTTTATTGAACCGGTGCCAAAGATAGAATAACTACCAGCTTATGTACTGATTTATTTGTGTTGGGTGATTTCGATACAGATGATAGTTTAATTAAGAATTGTTTATTGTAAGAAATAGCTTGGTATATATTTATACTTGTTATTACCGATTATGAAATCGATATATTTCTTTCATTATAATAATAATAAAAACATTTAATTCAGACCAGGTCCATATTATGTTAGTAACAATGGTACTTAAAACTAATTTTAGTATTAAACATTTACATTGTTAAATTAATATCAATTTAAATCAGAAATTCATTAATCAGAAATACATAGAAAAAATAAATAGACAAGTACAAGAAATTACATAGAAAACAATCACTTAATAAATGGTGACGAACTGGCATGCAGGTGCATCCAGCTCTCCAATATCACGGTAAATAAGCGACGTACGAAAATGAGTCTTAAAATTACCCATAAATCTGAATAAATGTATGTACCTACGCACATAAATTGAGAACGACATTACTAATTTGATTAATTCTTTTTTTGTTGTATTTGCTATATAAATGAGGGCAAGGTTTGTATAATAAAAATGGAAATTCCACGGGAAATGTTCAAATGAAGAACGGGTGACGCTGGGAACGAGTTAGTATAACAATAAAGACATTAATTTAATAATAATTAAGGAAGTATTATATATATTATATATATATTTTTGTAAGATAATGTCTATACCAAACAATTAATAACCTCATTTCTGTTTATGCCACACAGTTACTTTACCTACTTATGCAATTTACTCAAGTATAAAAAAATTACATCCGTGTGACGTAACTTCGAAGTCGCAAGTCCGGTGACCACAAATAATATTAGTTCAAGTTTGTCCCGCCAAGTGTTAGGCCAGGTAAACGAGGTACGGATACACGCTCCGCCCAGATAAGCTAAACAGTGACTTCCTGTTCATTAGAGTGACCATGCGATGTGATATGTATATAGACTTTGTTTAATGTTTATAGGTACCTACATTGTTTTGTGCTCCTTTAAATTTACGATATTACGAGTATTGGAACTAAATTTGTATACAAAATAAATCTTGCATAAAATGTATCCATTCTAAGTGTCATTTTAAGTCATCTTTAACAGATTTTGTAATTCTCCGTCGTCCGCGTGGTGTAGTTACTTTGAGTAGTACTTATTTCTTTTGCTATAGCGATATTCTATGTTTTTCCCAAGCTCTTGTTAGGACAAGAAATCTTTATAACATTCAGCAAAATATATGGTGATGTATATAGACAAAATAAAGAAATACCATTTACCTACAAGAATAATATTGTTAGATAAATTATGATTAGATAAAAAATGTAAACACAATAAAAAAATATAAGTCAGTAATGTACCTATGTATAAATATCTTGAAAGTCCAGTCCATTAAATAAAAAGACATGTGAGGATAACAATCGTGTCGCCCTTGTTTGACATTCAATTTGTGTGACGGTCTAGAAAACGCCTATTGAAATAGATGCTTGTCGTCTTATCTTTGACTTGCAAATTGGTGATTCAACTCACGCGCTTGTTTTATTGAACACACAGAAAAATATAAACCTACAACATTATAAAAACAAGAAAATATCGATTCTCGTTACGAACGTAAAATTCTTGGCACACCATGGGAAACAATTTGATTACCTACATACGTACTTTATTTTGCACTAGCTTTGATAAAAGGTAACCGGTGTCCTTTATCAAGGTCCTAGTCTACATGTTTTCAAAATTGTTCCAATGCTGGCAAAATTGGTTATATTTTTGCATGTCATTTGTTTTTGATCTCTGGTTTTTAGGGTTCCGTAGCCAAATGGCAAAAAACGGAACCCTTATAGATTCGTCATGTCTGTCTGTCTGTCTGTCTGTCTGTCTGTCCGTCCGTATGTCACAGCCCCTTTTTTCCGAAACTATAAGAACTATAATGTTGAAACTTGGCAAGTAGATGTATGTTGTGAACCGCATTAAGATTTTCACACAAAAATAGAAAAAAAACAATAAATTTTGGGGTTCCCCATACATAGAACTGAAACTCAAAAAAAAATTTTTCATCGAACCCATACGTGTCTATGCCCATTCATCTATGAATAGGTCTTCAAAAATGATGTTGAGGTTTCTAATGTAATTTTTTTCTAAACTGAATAGTTTGCGCGAGATACACTTTCAAAGTGGTAAAATGTGTGTCCCCCCCCTGTAACTTCTAAAATAAGAGAATGATAAATCTAAAAAAAATATATGATGTACATTACCATGTAAACTTCCACCGAAAATTGGTTTGAACGAGATCTTGTAAGTAGTTTTTTTTTAATACGTCAAAAATCGTAAACCGCAATTTAGCTTTCATTCAATCAACTCGAATATAAAAATATAAAATAACATTTCATTTCATAAACATACGCTTTTTTATTTATTCTTGATATCAAAAATAGATACGCACTTGTAACTGAAACGGAACCCTTCGTGCGCTAGTCCGACTCGCACTTGGCCAGTTTTTAAGCACTGATGTGTACCAAATATCATCAATATTGGTAAAGTGCTGTAGATTTCAAAGCGTAACAGACACGACATTTCTGTCGTGTCTGTTACGCTTTGAGACCTATGAGTACTAAGTTTCTTTAGTAGGGATTTTAATACATACATACATTTACGTCTCTTTACCATAGGGATAGGCAGATACCACTTCCTTCCTCTTGCTATGATCTTGACATACCACACATACATGATAATACGGAATGCATTTTTTATAAGTGGGTAGTACCTACAAAAATGGTTGTTGTTTTAATCATATTAAAAAAAACCTGAAAACGGTTTTTAATAACGGACTTATCTCACTTTTTATTGTAAGTGTGGTGATAATTGTGTTGTGGCGTTGACTGTCGGCCTCGACCCTGCGACTCATAACGACGTCTTTTTATTTTTTTTATATTGCATACCTAAACTAAATTAGTACTTATTTTAGTTTCACGAAACATTCGCATTCCGTCCGCTTCGTTTTGGTACATTCATTGTAATGGTCTGGAGGAAATTGTATTCTTAATTAAGCTTTGGATGTAAACGTAAAAAGAATATGTAAACGGATATTATTACATAATATAATAATTGTAATGTTTGAGCGTAGGTTCTAATTACGATCTATATGCGATGGTTCTAATACTAACAGCCAGTTTCTTAATGATTTAATCAATGATAAAATTAACTAATTAGATGAAAAATCAAAAGCCTGAGTTAGAGCTAATTTAATTTGATTATCGTGTAAGTAATCTATAATTACCATTTTTATTCAGAATCTAATAACAAACGTAATTTTGTATGCACTGGATTTATTGAGTGATCTACGTATAATTGTTCTTAGTCTGGATGTGATTTGTGTCCATAAATTGAGTATTACAAATACGCAATCAAGTGAATTTATTTTAAAATCTCCATAGAAATTTGGACATTTAGTAAAAATGTGCTGTTCCAGTGCGTCATCGCAATTCTTTCGTGCTTCATTAATTTACTTTACAAACTCACACATTTCTATACATCTCAATAGCAATTACTGAAAGCAAAGATTCGTCTTTAATACATTCTTTGCGATTACAAATCGTGGCGATTAATCGCATTGCGTGGTAATACGAGTTTCCGTTGGCAAGAACGAAGGCGGCGGATCAAAGAATTGAAGCGAATGTTTTTATATATATTTTTTTCTTGTATTCTGTAAGCTGTGTTGTATTGCGTGTCATTTGTAAGAATTAATGCTACCGAAATACGAGCGAAGAAGCTTGTTACGCTGATATAAAGAACATTCTTGGAAGTAAAAATCTAAAAAAGTAGTTGCAGACGAGTAAACGTCGAAAAGAGTTTAAGAGTCGCTTAACGAGCTATGGAGAGGGCTATGCTCGGGGTTTCTCTACGAGATCGAATCAGAAATGAGGAGATACGTAGAAGAACGCGGGTTACCGACATAGCCCAACGGATTAGTTCGTTGAAGTGGCAATGGGCAGGCCATATAGCACGGAGAACAGATGGCCGTTGGGGCCGAAAAGTTCTCGAATGGAGACCGCGGATCGGCAAGCGTAGCGTAGGACGTCCACCTACTAGATAGACGGATGATCTAGTTAAGGCCGCGGGATCACAGTGGATGCAGGCCGCTTCTAACCGTAACAACTGGAGATCTATGAGGGAGGCCTATGTCCAGCAGTGGCCGTCCTACGGCTGAAATGATGATGATGAAACTAAGTTTACTTCGTCAGCCCGTTTACGGTCACTACGAAACATGGGCCTCCTCTTACCAGGACTTGTCAAGGCAATGAGTGATATTGCCATAATCACCACGTTAGGGATGCGGATTGCCAATCGCATTTAGATGTTGAGTAACCTTGATTATATCCCTTAGTCGCATGTTACGACGCTCATGGAAGCACAATGGGTGATCTATACTAAGCCTGAAACCACACGGCAAAAAAAAGAAGTTTAATTTCAGTAAATACACACATGTGTATTTTTTGAAGATGCTAATATAAGTGGCTATAGACTGCTACCAAATATTTTTAATTTAAGCCTCCGTGTTGTAGCGGTTTACCTGTAAGTCTAGGAGGTCGTGGTATCGACCCTCGCGCGGGACAAGATATCTTTGTGTAAAGTCTAACATTTCTTTCCGGATCTGGTTGATTGAGGGTCTACACTCCGAGCCGCGGATACGTTATGTTATTTAATACCCATCTAAATCGCTTTCTTCAGAAAGTAGAGGAAAGAAGCGTTAATAAATATTTCTTTCATTACGACTAGGAAATCGGTAGGAACGCTCATTAGCGCAAGGTGAGTTATTATTGTATACGCATATTTGCATGGTCGCTTCACTTTTATTGCTTTAGAAACAACCTACATTACGCACTTAGCGATACAATCGCAAAAAGTCCGATTACACTTTCTACTCCTAATATCTCTGTATTCCATCAAGATTAACCACAAGAAAAAAATGAGGTAAGTATTTCTAAACCGTCTTGTTTTAACTTTTAGAGAAAACAGTCGTTTGTTTTGTTTTCTAATACTCTGGCCAAACAAGCGTTACCCACTTAATTGTAAGGAATGACCGCTGTTTGTAAAGTGAAGTTTGACCGGAGACTTGAATTAAAATGCTTTATAATTATTATTTATTTAGTAACTTAACCTTTTGAACGCCAATGTCGGCCATACTCGACAAGCACAAGCGCGCTCTGTACGCTAATGTTGGTTATATTCGACAGTAATCAAGTCACAGACTAGACAAAAAATATGTGGGCATTTTATATGTTTTAATGATACGATGATATGAAAACGTACTACCTAATTGTACACATCAAATAAAAATACAAAAGCTATTCATATTTGATGATAAAAACCTTTCAGGCATGTACAGGGTTAGTTGATGCTGTTATGGCGTGGCGTGTAATAAGTTCAAGATTGATTCCGGTCTTCTGGAACATACGTAGGATATTAAGTAGTACTAGCTTTGGCACGTATCCGGAACATACACTTGCTTGTTATAAGATGCTTAATTCTTGTTAAATCCTTCTTCTGAAGTGCAGAGCACTAACTAGTCAATCGCAGAACCTTGTAAAGAAGGTAGTACTTAATTCTCTAATTAATTCAAGTCGAAGTCAATATACAAGTCCTCTACACATAAAGTATTGCGATAAGTATCATAATATTCTATTTGTATAAAGAACATGCCCTTGACCGCTAACAAGACCTACATACATATACTCGTAAATGCATTATGCCATATCAATGAATCGTTTATGACTAGCGAAGATCCTGTGCACATATAATTTGCGGCAGTACTTTGTCTTGTTATACTGGGCCACGATTCTACTAATTTTTAAAATGCTTTAAAGGTACACCAATGGAGTATCGGTAGATGGTTTTGGGCTTTTGGTGTTCCCGTTACTGATCTTAATCTCTCAAACTTAAGGCACAACCAGCATTAAGGATGTATTTTAGTAGTTTATTCAGAATCGTAATAGAATCATAGTCCATAGCCCCGTTGCGATCAACGATAATATTTTTAATTACTTTTGGGAGGCGCTACTAAAAGGAGCGCTCCGAGGAATAAAAAAGGAGCGGCTCATTAGGAGCGCCTCAAAATGGTAGCGCTTCGAGGAATACCTCGTGGGACTTGGACCTCGGCTCAGGGCGGTCGCTGACGGGGAGTTTGAGGGATTATGGCTTTTATTTTAGGGGAGTTTTGTGCAACTGTCGCTCTACTTTACAGTTCGCGGGCCTCTCGGACTTCGGTTCTACGAGGGCATCGGAAGGTTCTTAGCAAACTAAGGGTCGGGAGGGCGAGTAGTCGCGACAGACCAATGTTATTTACGATTTTGATTCATAAATTTAGACCATCTCGGCAGGATCACGCAATTTAAACTTATTAATTTCAATTTTAAAGTTTAATATGCGGCAAACTTTTCCGTAATGTACCTATTCAAAATATAATAATAAATCCTAATATATTCTCTAACAAAGACTGGTTTTAATTTATTGGCCAGTCATATCTACCTACAGTGTTTAAAAATAAACAGCATGAAAATACAATACCTACACAACCAAAAACAATCCCGGTACATTAACTTCCTCCTTTTTTACTAAAAAAGTGGAAACCATCCGCAGTCACTAAATACAGCATGTAAAAAAACAAACAAGTTTATTTTTAAATTAACCCCAACGTAGCGGTCAGCTGCGCAAGCGCAAGGGTTGCCTGTTTCCGCTGTTAACACTAACTAAATTTATATTTTAAAGATCTTTAAATAACTATCTAAGGGTTATGGTAAATTCGCTCTTTACTTGATAGAAATAAAGTCCATCTCCAGTCATCCAGTTTCCAGTCATCTTGCTGCATGAAAAGGAAATCTTAGTATATTTTAGCAAGTAAGTAAGATAAGATACACTAGGTATCAAATTATATTATTTTGATTCATTATATGTATAACTAGATCCCTGGTTTCACTCGGGTAACTCGGGAGTTACCCAAATGAAACCGGGGATCTAGAAATCTAGGTTCCCGTAGGAATTCATTATTAAATATAGGCCATCATTGCCAGTACCACAAAAGAAGGCCAGTACCTTCTTTATTTTTATTGGCATTTCAAATGTCATTTTGACTTTACGTTTTCTTCATTATTCATTCATTGAAAGCTCAGCGAACCATTCTGATTGGTCCTACGCAATTCCTGATTGGTCCCACGCTCTTGACCTTCATTAGCATATTGGTTCACATTTAAAAGCAAGTGCCTATTTGCCCACTTATTTGATAGCAACTGCCTAATTGCCATACATATTGATGGGATCTAATTCCCAATTCGCACTTTCGTACAGCAACGAAGCTTGAGTGATGAATAAGCAATGGAATGACAGCAACAGATGTTCTTTTGTTTTATTTATGATTCTCTGTGATTTTTGCGAGCTTTTAACTTATCTACTTAAAGTAAAAAGCTGCTTTATTTATTCCTTTTAACCATTAATAATATAGGGGCCTAATACATTTTTGGGAGATTTCTAGAAGTTTACCTATTGTTTTAATCTTGATTTGAATTAGGGAGAAAGGTGTCTGTATAAAAAACCTTCTTCACTAAAATGTGGACTAAATTATTAGAGTTCAATAAGTTTTTAATAGTTTTACATTATTTTAACATTTTTTTATTGTGCATTTAATAAAATCCGCCGTGTGAATTGCGGCTTAGAATAGAACACCCATGGATCAGCAGCAGCAATTATCAGCTTGAATATACTCCATCATATTGAGAACACCAATCTGCCTGCCAAGCGTGGTGATTTCGGCAATATCCCTCAACGACCCTAACTTGCCAAGGTTTCTTAAATAGGAGGCCATATTCAACAGTGGACGTAAACGAGAATAAGTAAAGTTAAAGTAAAATTCAGGTCAGATGTGCCATTATACGTCAGAATCATTCGTCGTATGTGCTTTTATCGTAAACTAGCACTTTCGACCAAATGCTTCTGAGGTCTAGAATTGTATATTACAAAATCGCTTTAGTGATGTGAAACACACCGGAGATCAAACACGCTGTTTCCCATACTCTTATTTGGTAACGTGGGAGTGCAGAGGTGTTAATGATAACAAGGATCAACTCCGTACAACCGCACTACGGGCTTGAATTTATGAATGGAGCGACCTGTTTGGAAGAATTTGAATTTCGAATGCAGGATGTTTATTTATGGAATGTTTTTGCTTTCAGATTTTAAACTGGCCACAAATAAAAGGTTTGATTAAGTTTGGAATTTATAATTTAATTAATTTTGGAATGCGTTCGTTATTGTTTTTGGTTACAACATAATATCATTTTTGATAAAATGTGTAACGTAACATAACGAATACTGGATTTCCAAATAAGTAAATTAATTAATATTACTATTACGTCAGGACATCAGCTACTAGGTATTTAATAACCAATGTCCTTACCTAAAGTATGGTTGCAAAATTTCGTCAAAATTGGATTAGTGGACAAGAGACAGATAGTAAATTTCGCATTTATAGTATTAGAACTTGGAATAATAACTCCTACACGAATAAAGTTAGTAGGTACATCCTTTTATCCCATTTAACACTATATATGTAAGTATATTTAACTGCCTTTAGCCTAACAATACCGACCTACCTCATCCACAAAACAATGTTACATAAATAACACAATAATACTACGTCGTACGATAACAATCGTTTCAAACCTATCTCAAATCTGATTGCGTAACTTAAACAACTGTAATATAACATAGGAGATACAATTAAAGCCGATTCAACATTAGGGTCATAGACTTATATGTTAACACTAGATAGGCATTAATAAGGCCTGAGCGCCTGGAGCGCTACTCGCCTTTATGCGCAGTAAAGTAGCAAAAACCTCGTGAACAACATAAAAGTACGTTCGAAAAAAAAATCTAAACTGCCAACGCCGTTTAAAAGTGTACTAAAGGTACCATAGCTGTAGTCCATGAAATAACCATTAACACTTTTTTACCGTTTTTTGTTGGGGGAATTTGATGTAATTAGCCACGAAGCTTTTGGCACTTCAGAGGGCGTGAAGGCTATCAGTAATCCTTATTAAATGGTTCACGTTAAAACAGTGATAGACACGCGTCTTTTACCCTTTCAAATGAATAGACAGTGCCCCTCTAGTTATATAACAACTCATTGGTTAGGGATGACAGCGATATAAATATAAGTACATTTATATATAGCAAAGAAAATGGCACCAGACGAGGTTAAAAAGGGGAATGAACGTACCCAGTGACCTTTGAAGTTATTAGTACTTGTAGGTTACATTTATCTGTTGAGAAGATCGTTTTAATCGTAATCGAAGTTTAAATTGAGCCGTTACATTCAAATATATCGTAAACTAGCTTTAAGTAGTCGGCTTTGCCCGTTAATCCTATTATATATTATAAACGCGAAAGTTTGTAATAATGTATGGGTGTGTGTTCGTTACTCTTTCACGCAAAAACTACTAAATAGATTTGACTTAAAGTTTGCACCGGAAACGTTTATAAGCTGGTTTAACATATAGGCTACAAAATATCACGCTCCTACCAACTGATGCAGAGTATTGCGGGTAATCCCGCAGGGCACAGCTAGTATTTACTAACTTTAAATCAAAAAAAGAATCTGCGACATCGGTCAAGCAGTTCTTTACACGCACGTTCTCTTAGCACGACTAACGAACAACAATTGACTTTTTATGTACCAATGTATATTACAATGGCTAAATTTCTATATTATAAATTTATAAATAGTAAAATTTATCCTGAAAAAAGTTTTTTGTTAACCCAACACCAACGTCTTATTCTACGTTTTATTCTTTAAAAATTAAAATAAAATCATGTATTACTATTGGTTAAAAAGAAATGGTTTGGCCACATAACACTGCAGGGCCATACGCGTAATACCAATTACCAATAATGGCATAAATAGATCCTGGCGACAGTCGTGCTAAGTAATACTCATCAGTCATCACTAAGCAATTATAAGGTTATTGACACGTTACATTATATCCTCCTTTAATATTAATTTTAATTAGTGTCTCCATTTATAAATAGGCAGTGTGAAAAGGAAACATAAATAAATAGCGACTACATTGTGATTATACTGTAGTTTTTTCGGCCTGTGCGCAGGAAATGAGTTATTATTGTAGGTGTTGTCATAATAACTAGTCTTTATACATTATTTATAATTTTAATTCATATGAGGAGGACCAGTTTTGAAAACTAGAGCTTTATAAATGGTAATAAAGTTTTTAATGAAGTCATAAAATGTTAAATATCCGGACTTGAATTAAATCATTATACATAGCCACCATTTCTTTTATAATAAAATTTGGCGAATATTTTTCGGTATCGATTTACTCCCAGTTTCGTCTAAACATAATTCACTTAACTGCTTGTCCTTATGTCCAGTAAAGTATCAAAAACTTCTTGCCTGTCTAATTATTACCGTCCGAAAAAAAAAATGTAATTTATGATTAGCATTTTATTATTTCATAGAAAATATCTATACTTTTATAGTAATACATAAAGCTGAAGAGTTTGTTTGTTAATCTAAAGAACTACTAGTTCAATTTGAAAAATTCTTTCAGTCTTAAGTTTCTACAGGAACGGGAGGAACGCGGGTAAAACCTCACGCGGGAAGCTAGAAATAAATAACAGGAGCAACATAATTATACAATTTATGTCAATTAAGCCCTCATAATCTATTTAGCCTCATTTGGCATGTAAAACATTATTGCGAGACTTGAAATTTATCGGTTGTCATATTCCCATTTCATTAAGTATGTGAACTATTTCGTCTGGTCGTTCAGTCTACGGTCTCATTTATCATAATTCGCTGACACAAATGTCTTTACAAACTACAGCAGATGTGTCCGCTATGCAATTCACATTTTGGGAACTAAGCGTTCTCATTACTGTCATATGTGAATCATACCGATACGGTATGTTTCATAATGTTTACACTATTGTGCATGTCGTGACCAGACGAAACATGTCTTGACATGTCTTGAACTTGAATGATCTTACCCATTTGTCTCCTCTATTAGATTGTATGGATTGAAATAATTACTTTAATTAGTGCGACAAAGTGTGAAGTGATATTAATGACGTAAGCGATGAAGCGTGTGAATATTTAAATTTGTGGTGTAGAACAGTTATGAGTTTGTTGTTTTTCATGGCTGGTTTAATTGGTCAGTTAATTGAAAGAATGTGGGGCCCTTCAACGTTTTAGGGTGGAGTTTGAAATACTGTAGTTAACTTCAAATGTTCATAGTTTGGGTGATAAGTTCGAGATTCCATTATAAATATTTAATTAGCCCATCACCTTCGAGATTTAAGACGAGACTTATTAGCTGCTAAGTCATGGAGGTTCTCCGTTGTAATATATTTTTCCATACGTTTCATGGTAGGTAAATAAATACACTCAAGTCTAGTGTACCTAGTGACTCAGAAAATTAATTTCCTGTTTAAACGGGTTTCTAATATAACTCAGTAACACTTAACTGCGTCGCATGTATGTAGGCAAGTAAAATTATCAATAAACTAGCGGCCCGCCCCGGCTTCGCACGGGTGGACTTTTATACCCTACCCCTACCCTACCCATACCCTAACCCTACCCTACCCCTACCCTACCCCTACCCTACCCTACCCCTACCCTACCCTACCCTACCCTACCCCTACCCTACCCTACCCTACCCCTACCCTACCCTACCCTACCCCTACCCTACCCTACCCTACCCCTACCCTACCCCTACCATACCCCTACCCTACCCCTACCCTACCCTACCCTACCCTACCCTACCCCTACCCAAAAGTATCCTTTGTCCTTCTCCCAGTTCTTAGCTACCTCCCTACCAATTTTCAGCCAAATCGGTTCAGCCGTTCTTGAGTTATAAATAGTGTAACTAACACGACTTTCTTTTGTTTTTAAAATGTATTCTGCTATTCGGGACGGAAACAAATCCAACAAATCAAAAACCATGGCAATCGGTCCAGCTGTTCTCGAGTTATAAGTGTTGTAACAAACACGACTTTCTTTTATATATATAAGATATGATATAACTTGACAGTATTTGTAACTGAAAGCTCAGTTCACATTGTCAATATCTTTTTTCCCATAAAAACATAGAGTTATTGCTCAAATTGATTGAAAACCTGTCGTTGACAAGTAAGAATCTGGTCTTTTTAATGTATCCAGTTCTTTCTCGCTTTTGAATTATTCCGACCAATTACTGTTTTGTATGTGTTTAATCTTTTTCTCAGGAAGTTACTGATTAACAGGTTTCTTTATCTTTACGAGGGCTTTGATTCAGTTTACTTACCAAAGTTAAGTTATATACAACGGAAATAGGGGGCCATAAGCAAAATACCCTAAATCTATACTAATATATAATTTAAGAGTTTGTTTGATAGCTTGAACGCGTTATTATCAGGAACTACTGGTCCGATAGCCTAATTATCGAGGAAGGTTAAGGCTATATTTAATTATGAAGTTCCTACGGGAACGGGAGTTACGCGGGTGAAACCGTATAAACCGAAAAATATGTATGTATTTTGTGTATGGTGCAAATTGCATTTGAAAATAGATTAAACTACAACAATATAAATAACAATAATATCTTCATCATCATACACAAGTTTTTCTTCACTATACTCATTGAGATAATATTTTCATTAGCTTGCTGAAATCATGTGCTAGACCACGTTGGTTTTAAAAGTGCAGTATTTTACGCAGGCACTTATTTTGCGTTAAATGTGTTGATTTATTAAATTTTTCTTTTATCTGCTTTCGGAAATTTTTAATGACCCCCCAACTTCTATATTTGCTCTTCGATTTGGGATGCTTCTGTTTCTAGTTCAGAAAACTGGTTCAAACTGGTTTCATATCCAAATCAAACTCTTAAATCGGTGGGAAAAGTTAATTAATTAATTACACACTTTACTAACTGGATCGTGGATAAAATAGACATTGGTGTTGTTGATGACGTTATAAAAAAAACCGGCCAAGTGCGAGTCGGACTCGCGCACGAAGGGTTCCGTATCAGTTACAAGTGCGTACCTATTTTTGATACCAAGAATAAAAAAAGCGTATGTTTATGAAATGAAATGTTATTTTATATTTTTATATTCGAGTTGATTGAATCAAAGGTAAATTGCAGTTTACGATTTATGACGTATTAAAAAAAAACTACTTACAAGATCTCGTTCAAATCAATTTTCGGTGGCAGTTTGCATGGTAATGTACATCATATATTTTTTTTAGTTTTATCATTCTCTTATTTTAGAAGTTACAGGGAGAGGGACACATATTTTTCCACTTTGTAAGTGTCTCTCGCGCAAACTATTCAGTTTAAAAAAAAAACCGGCCAAGTGCGAGTCGGACTCTCGCACGAAGGGTTCCGTACAAGTGCGTACCTATTTTTGATATCAAGAATACAACAAGTAACATAGTATAAAAGTTCTTCGAATGAATGAAAGGTAAACTGCGGTTTACGGTTTATGACGTATTAAAAAAAAACTACTTACTTGATCTCGTTCAAACCAATTTTCGGTGGAAGTTTGCATGGTTATGTACATCATATATTTTTTTTAGTTTTATCATTCCCTTAATTTAGAAGTTACAGGGGGGGGGACACACATTTTACCACTTTGGAAGTGTCTCTCGCGAAAACTATTCAGTTTAGAAAAAAATGACATAAGAAACCTCAATATCATTTTTGAAGACCTATCCATAGATTTAGATCTTTTTTAGATCTCTTTTTCTCTTTTTTAGATAGATTTAGATCCATAGATTAGATCCACACGTACGGGTTCGATGAAAAAAATTTTTTTGAGTTTCAGTTCTAAGTATGGAGAACCCCAATTTTTTTTGTTTTTTTTTCTATTTTTGTGTGATAATCTTAATGCGGTTCACAATATACATCTACTTGCCAAGTTTCAACATTATAGTTCTTATAGTTTCGGAAAAAAGTGGCTGTGACATACGGACGGACAGACAGACAGACAGACAGACAGACAGACAGACAGACAGACAGACATGACGAATCTATAAGGGTTCCGTTTTTTGCCATTTGGCTACGGAACCCTAAAAATACATTAGAAACCTCAACATCATTTTTGAAGACCTATTCATAGATACCTCAACACACGTATGGGTTCGATGAAAAAATTTTTTTGAGTTTCAGTTCTATGTATGGGGAACCCCATAAAAATTTATTGTTTTTTTTTTCTATTTTTGTGTGAAAATCTTAATGCGGTTCACAAAATACATCTACTTAGCAAGTTTCAACATTATAGTTTCGGAAAAAAAGTGGCTGTGACATACGGACGGACAGACAGACAGACATGACGAATCTATAAGGGTTCCGTTTTTTGCCATTTGGCTACGGAACCCTAAAAAGTCGTGAAGGAAGTAATTTGTGTTCATTCTACTATATTTACGCTTTTTTTTACTTTACACTATCCCGTTTCCGTCCAGTGCTGAAAATAGGCCTCCTCTTTAACAGACCTTAGCAAGCCGGGGTTGTTGATGGATATTGCAGTAATCGCTACACTTTTTAGGCGGATTGTTGATCACAGTACGATAAGTGTATCTTTACACTCACAAACTTACGCATTATTTATAGTTCATTTCGACTTTCTATAAAAAAAAATATAGGTACACGTTTCAAGTGTGACTAAATCGTAAGGCATGCTATACGGTCATATCGCAAGGCATAGTTAATTCGATGGTCAATACCATCGAATCGTCCAAATATAGTTTCCGATTTTATAATATCCTGTCGTACAGTTGCATGTTTTCATATGTAACACATAATGCACAAAAAATCGTACGTTTAACGTCGCGCGTCGTGTCAATATTTTAAAGAAATTAAATTATTAATATTCAAAATGTACGTACATTACACGTAATTCGTATACATTGAAGCAGAATTAGTATTTATCAATATGCTCACCTCTCAGTTGTGGTAACAGCTCTTACGTGGATTGATTTACATATAAATTATTTAAATCTATCTCGGTAGTGTGAACAAGAATCGTGATTCAATCCTACACAGTAAAGTACTAATAATATTGAAACATGCGTAATGCTTGAGAACTAGGACGCATCTGCGTGAAGTATAAATAATGAGGGGATCAACAGCTAACTAATGAATGATAGATTAAAATGTAAAAACGTATTGGTGCGACTGTACTTTTATCACAGAAATAGTAATGCGAATTTAATTAAAGAAAGTACATCCCAAATATCTGCCATTCCTTTAACAGTTGATAAGTCTTCTTAGAAGCGGCCGTAGCCCAATGGCTAGGGCGTCGGACTTGTGATCTTGATACCGACGTGAACCGACCCGTAACACAAGCATTTTAGCTTAGCACGAAGGGTTAACAAGAATACTAGTAGACAGCAAAACTCTGCTAGTTATCATTTAAAAATAAAATGTGCAGTGATTACGTTAGTATATTTTGTAAGCATCTTATATTTTTTATTTGTATCTGATATTAAGCGTTTTCGTAGCCTATGAGAGCTTGCTAAACAAGTTTCATAGTGAGTCATAAAATATGTGTATTCACCGCGAGGGAACATCCGAAGAACGTCCAGCACTGGGTTCTTCCGAGGATCTGACCAAAGTTGTATCACTTTCGCCAATCCTTCCGCCTCTTAAGCTTACTAACAATATTCTTCTTGCTAGATCGATTGAACGTTTACGGGATTAATCATTCCCTAACTTAATTAACAAAACATGAGTTCTGGCCACCTTATAGACGCACAGGAATATAATTAATCCCCGAAGTTATTTCGCTATGATAAGTTTAAGTAATTTTAATTTAGTTTTCTGGTAAAAAAAGCAATATTATTAATTTCATATTGTCTTTTTTTAGGTAAAGGAGTGAACATTGCGATAATACGCATCATAAATAACGACAGAAAGAGAGAGATATATAAGGTATGTAAAACAAAATTATTACTCAAAAACAGTTAAAGAGCTTCCTGTTTCCGTCCAGTTAATTTAAATAACATTATTACTTTACTACATCGATATATTAGTTGATAAATAGATATATTAACTAATATTTAGCTATTCGATGGTGTCGGTATAATGAAGATCCGGCAGCTGTTTTGATCATGCCAGCTATAACTGTATAACTGGTACGGTCAGTATTCATATAAATAATTGAAAATGACATATTAATTCAATATGCACCTTTAGATATCAATCGACACGAGCTAATATTAACAAAACAGGAAGCCTATAAGGCTTAGGCTGCTTTTGCACTGGAGATTTTTTTTCGGACGGACATATTTAGCTAGACTACGAGACGACCACGAGACCTTTTATACTTCACCGGGTATAAAGATGATCAGAGCTCCATTCTTAATAATTGGTTTAAAAACTACAAACTAAGTTAAGTCACTTACGGGGATATTGAGGGATTATGACTTTTAGTTTTATAGGGTAGTTTTGTGAAACTGTCGCTAATTTACAGTTCCCGGGCCTCTCACTTTGGGTCTACGAGGGCATCGGAGGGTTCTTTGCAAACGAAGGGTTAGGTTGGATAAACCAGAAAAGTGCTATGCTACGTTGCCTTTAGCAAAGCACTGGTGGAAACGAATTCAACTAAGCAATGTTTTCTATTTGGAAGAATTCGTGCTATGGATGGTCGCGAGTGGTGTTACTATGTGCAGAGCAGAGTCGGTACTACAGTAGGACTTCGTTTGTCACTGAAAGTAGACGCGCCATCTTGAAAGTAAAATGTTATTATCTTCCTCGCGCAGCTACTTTGTGGCGGTTCATCTGCATAGCACATCTTTCTCGCTCCGCTACATAGCTTAGTATCAGTCGAAACGGATTATAAAGAGGTAAAGTTTATGAATTGTAATTTTTGAGGTTGTAGGAGACAATCTCTGGACGAATTTTGCAAATTCTTTAACCTATAGGAAACCACATTATTTATGAGTACTTCCATAACTTAGAGTTTACATCCTCTCATCCTCCATCCATCGCATCTCTGGTGGGAAAGCATCCTTACACGAAGGTTCCTATATTTAGGTGCATTGGGTACAGGTGTAATTTACCCCATCTGCACATCCTAAGTGTTTCAACCACCTGATAATTTACCGATCAGTAATCAGTAATAAGTTACACATTCATATTACGAACAAAAACTTGTATCCGTATAATGATCCCTTCTTCAACGGATATCCTTTCTAACTTGTTTTTTTTTAACTTTTAAACTAAGTAGCTACCGTTTTACTCAATTTTACGAGTATTTTTTATTTATCCGCAAGAGTTGCGTGACGAAAGTTATTTGAGGAAATATTGAGAGTAGCCGTATAATTTGAATAATAATCGACGATTTGTTATGTAAATTAATCCTAGGTGCTTATTATTGTTATTGAGATGAAACGTATTATGATAATGATCGATGGTTCTGAGGCTACGCGGATTTGAGTGGAGGCACGTGCCCAGTTTTCTTTTCTAGGTTTTTAATAAGGTGTTTCGGTGTTAATCTGTGTGCTGTGACTGAGGTGAATCCGTTTCTTTAACAGCTCATTTACGTCCACTTTTGGATATGAGCCTACTCTTAACAGACCTAAGCAAGTACCACGCTAGGAAAGCCGTCCGGCTATCGCAGATCAATGAGATCGAGAGAAGATGGTGGGTATACTTGAGCTGGTAGAGGTGCTACTGCCCATCCACCAGCTGTATGTCCCTTAGTCGCCTGTTACGACACGCATTGGAAAACATGGCGTTGTCTATTCTAAGCCGAAATCCATTCGGCAGAAACATTCCATACCTATATCATAAAATATACATCACAAAGTATAGGTATATCTAATAACCGTCAGTAGGTAATAGCATTCCTTACTATCCTATAATTGAGCTGAAATTTTTCCATACTTTTAAACGGAATCGATATGAACAAACTCGCGTGCTTATTAGAGGTACCAGAGTTTCGAGTCAGTTTTTTTCTCAATGACTACCTTAGAAGCTCTTGCCTTAGGTTAACCACTCAAATCACCTTTGATGATGAATGATTACTGAGATTTCGTTTAATGATGGACTCCGGCCGGCTTCTGACAAGCCAAAAGGAGAAAAAAGTATAAGTGTACAAAAGCGCTTGGAGATTTTTTTTTTGTATTTTTTATTGCCGTGTAGTGTATGTACTTTGTAATGAAATATGTAATCATTATTCTTTGATGAATAGATGTGTTGTGATGTAGTGAAGCGCGGTTTAGTTTTGATCGGTTTAATTTAGTTAAGTGGTTGTAGGTGATTGATTTTCGGGGGTTTATTTTGTTAGAATATTGTGAGTATGTAAGTACAGACGGACGGACTATATTTATGTAGTCTGTAGATTTGTATGATTTGCTATTGCCCACTACTGTTGACTACTCGGATATTTCATTGAGTAAGAATTATCTGTTAGTTATGTATATCTTTTAATTCACCTTATTAGGTAGGTTCATTGTAAGTACAAGTGTATGTAAATACCTAAGTCTATATCACTACATAGTATAAAACAAAGTATATGTATGAGTATATGTCCCTATATCCCTATGTATGCTTAAATCTTTAAAACTACGCAACGGATTTTGATGCTTTTTTTTAATAGATAGAGGGATTCAAGAGGAAGGTTTATATGTGTATAATACATCAGCATTGTATTCGGGTCGCTAGTTAATGTTATAAATTAGTTTTGTATTTTTGTATTTTTGGGTGTGTGCGTGTGTGTATGTTTGTAATGAATAAACTCAAAAACTACTGGACAGATTTGAAAAATTATTTCACCGTTAGAAAGCTACAATATCCTTTATTTAAATATGAAGTTCCCAGGGGAACTAGAGTTACTCGGGTGAAACCGTGCGCGGGAAGCTAGTGCTGAATAAAATTCATTTAATTCATTTATTTGCTACTTCACCGGACATATGTATGTGTAGGAAAGTGTAGTATTAGAATGGTCTTATAAGCGAACTTGTACAGTTTGTGCCCGGAGTCGAGGTTCAAACCCGCGCTTGCGCAGATTAAGTTACATTCTTGCTTATTGCCGAGACAATTATTTGTGTGAACCGCAGATAGTGTTTGTAAAGTCCCCTTAATTCCCCAAGTGCGGGAGTAAATAATAAAAAGAAATTATGTCATTAAAGCAGCCCGGCTCGCCTTTATATCCGGTGAATTAGCAACACGCTATGTCCGTGAAAAATCAGTACATAGATGCTTACCCATATTTCAAAAGAGAAGAGAGATTTTAAGTACCTATAGTATATTCGTTCCGCACCATCGCGTTGCCATAGACTTCTACGAAAAAGGTTACTTAAGTTGCCTTGCATTTTGGTCTTGTCCGAACGAGACTTCCATATCTGAGGTTCATCATAATTGTGTACCAACAAGACTGTAGTATCAAGTAGAGCCTCCTAATTCAATACTCGTAAGTTATCTAACCGTAAACTAAGCATAAGCGATATTACAGATTCGATTATAGATTAAGAGGCAACCCTCTATTGTGGAGTTGATATTATGTTAGTTTGTAGTTTGTACTAAATCAGCAGTATCTAATAGTCTGCTGTATTTGAAGTATATATCCACAACCTCCGTATCGTAGCAGTATTTGGCTCGCTTTATATCTCGGAGGTCGTGGGTTCGATCCCCACGCCGTATAAGAAATCTTTGTGTAGATTCTAAGATTTTTTTCTTTGTTTTGTCCGTGCCTGGGAAAGCAAGTTAAGCCGATGGTCGCGATTGTTATAACATCGTCTATAACAGGGTAGTACGGGCAGCAGCGTTTCCTTGTGAGTTACAACATAATACTGCGGTCACCAACTCGCGTTATCGTCACCAACTGTTATAAAATAATTATGTTTCTTGACTTAACCGGCAGTATACCTACCTACATACCTATTTTTCTTTTAAACTTTATTGCAAGCTAATAGAGTTCACAATACATTGGCGACTATACTGAAGTTGTTAAAGCCCCTAATCATCAGACAACCAAATCTGCTGTGTGATTTGTTGCTTACTGTCACAATTCATAGGAAAAGCTTTTCGAATACCTATGCGTAGCTTGAACAATGGTCATTGCAAAAACCCCTAAAAGGATTTGTCAGTACTTAACTGTTGAGATCCTTTCTCTATAGCTCAAAAAGGCTAAGCAGAGGCGCACAACATTGTTCCACACCCACTTCTTGCCCTTTCGGCATTGCCTATCTCTCGTAATATTGAGAAAGTACTTTATATCTACGGACAGCCGTATTTGTAAGCAACAGACAATTTCTAATCTAATTAAGTTTGCGACTAGTCGCCAACGATGTAGTAGACGACCTCGTGGTATCACTCGCGTAGCTCCTTTGGAAATGGAACCTATTATACAACTTATTAGTATGTTATTCTTAATTAACGTGCCTTTATTTGAAGGTGTGTGGTGAAATGTTATTGAGTTAATGTATATATAATATATTTGCAAAGATGAAGGGTTTATACTACTGGTCTAATTTGAAATTCTTTCAGTGTTAGATAGCCAATTTTATCGAGAGAAGCTATATTTAATTATGAAGTTATTACGGGTACGTGAGACACACGAAGGAATCTAGTAGTAATATAATATTATACGATTTAGAATTGTAATAAATTATTTTATTTATTTTATATTTTATTGCAAACAGAAAGTTACGTGACATAAATTGTATAACTTGGAAACAACGTGTACAAAGGTGAGCTTAATTCATTTATGAATTCTCTTCCAGCAAACCTTTAGAATGGAGATACAAAATAATGATTGCATAGCGAATGTATAACAGATTTTATTTAAATTATTTTTACCAAAATAGCAAATACAATACATATCTATAAACATACACACTTATAGTTACATATACAAATCCATACTAATAAATTACTATAATAAACTACATATAGGTACTAACTTACATGTCCATATTACGTAATATATTTATAATTGATATTCATTATAATTCTAAATTGTGAAATGTTTATACTTATAATTACACATTGTATAATTAGTCATGTCTTGTATTAATATAACTGCTTCCTATCACTTACTATGTTGCTGTGCCTTACAGGGGTCTACATAATATATTGTTATAACTCTTGTAAACACAATGTGAAATGCAATAAAGTATTGAGTTACTTTCGTAGAAGCAATCAAGGCTTTCCTCTTTATAACATAAGCTTATATATAAATTAAGTTTCAAATGCTTCATGACTTCGATTAGAGTCGTAATTAGTCTCAGACCTATCGCTTAATGGATTTGCTAAGTCAATTATAGTTTCTAAGTTCCTATTAACATGTTTAATTTATACTAATATATAAAGCTGGAGGGTTTGTTTGTTTGCTAGAACGCGCTAATCTCAGGAATTACTAATCCGATTAGAAAAATTCTTCCAGTGTTAGATAGCCCTTTTATCGAGGAAGGCTAAATTTAATTATGAAGTTCCTAAGTGAACGCGAGTTACGCGGGTTAAACCGCGCGCAGGTAGCATGTTACCTATAGACGTATTACAAGTTTTAACATAATAAAATGCTCCTGAAATGCTTGGCAATACGGTTTATTTATATAGCATAGACATGGGTTAAAACCAGATTCTGATTATAATTTATTTATTTAATTATTGCTTTGATGGGTTTTACAAAGACGTTTTATTAAAGTAACAGAACCAGACATGAACCCCGTTAGGGCACTGCATTTTATACAATATAAAATATCTATAAAAATAAAACATAACTCTATAGTTTACAATTTAGCATAACGCTTACGACTAAGACACTATAGTATAACACTTTTAATTAAAGTTAAATTTAATATAGGTAACATGTTTTTTTTTGTGTTTGATGTATTGTTTGAATGGATGAGTAATTTGACCTAAGCCTTGCGAGTTTAACTTTAAAATTTACTTATTACACAATATCACCCATATAATATGTAAAGCAAGAACATTATTCTTTACTTATATTTACATATGTTAATGCGACAATTCTTCAGTGTTAAAATGTAACATCACAATGTATGTGATTACTTGATTAGAGATACATTGTTCAATAACTGCATTGTTCGTCCCAACCCTTTTTGTCATTTATGCATCACTTTGTAAAACAATGGGTTTTTATTTCCGAGGACGTTCTATAGTATTAGTGTGATGAGATGTTTTATTGTTGTGTTCATGATTATGTCAAAGGATGTTGCATGTATTTATGTCAGTACTAATATATAAACGAGCATTCCTTGAGAAGAAACAATCGATTTTTTTTATTAAGATTTTGCTGTCTTCTTTTATCCTTGTGCTAAGCTGAAACGATTAGGTTCACGTCGGTAGTGCAATGGGTGGGGATCGAACCGGCGACCTCAAGATCACAAGTCCGCCGCCCCACTATGTGGCTACGGCCACCTATATTTGACAATGTATATTAAGAGATAAATTGCTTTCCAAATCTAGCGTTTTGGTCAACAGTACGTATAATTTTATATTGAAGTGTAAAAGTAACTAATAATTACTTTAAGTGTAACAATTACTACCACTGTTTCACACTACTGTAATATTTAAATTGTAGGTAATCAAAATTATAGGTAGTTAACAGTGCGCAGGAGTTGACTGATCTGTCACTGAACGACTTATGATGTAACATCATGCTGCGAACTGGACAGGTAGAGGCATTTAAAATTAATAGTCTACTTCTTGTTAGCCACAATTTATGTTCGTTTACTATGTGATATTGTATACTACAGTAAAAATCGGTTTAGTCTGATCGAACAACTTGTGATATTTCTGCGAAATGCAGTTCAATGTATTGCATCTCGGATATGAAAAGGCATTCAATTTAGGGAACAACAATAGCTTTTCTACTTGGTATTGTACGGAATTTGGAGCGCAGCCCATAACTCTATATAAGGCGGTGCTTGTTTCATTAACTTGTATTGTATTTAGCTACAAACTGTCGCTCCAAAAACATTAAATATTTACAGTAACAATAAATAGACATTAAAAAATAAATCGAGCTGACATTTAACTTAAGCATCGGATTTGTTTTGATAAGTTTTAATACTACTTACGAGAAAGCAGAAGACAATTTAAGTACTCATTCATTTTTGTCATGAGAAATTCCGAATCTTATAAATCCGTCAAAATAATTCGCGTCTTAACATCAATGGAAAGAACACTCTAAAAACTCGTCCAAAATCAAAATTCGAAGGCATTGTACCCATGGCCTCCATTCACTCGTTCTCATCAAAAACTGGCAACACCACGGACAGGTGTGTTCCCGTCGTGCCCCTTTTTTTCAACGTCCGTTCCCGTACGAAATTCTTCAAACAAAGACGTTTGTGGCATCCTACTATGCAGCCAAACAAACACCGTGTCTGCTAATAGTTAAGGTTCATTTTTCATCGATAACGTTGCCGAAGCTGTACAAGAGCTACAGTGAATGGATCGTTTCCCTTACAATGAACTGCAACGGTTAAAGTTTATGGTCAATGGAACAACTGATTTAACTCTGAGGTTTAAGATTCCTTTTAGATTGCCGATAGTGTTATGGTGTATCTTTCATAATAATTGTGTTGTTTTTAATTTATTTTGGGTTTCTCCAATTTCAGGTCCTTATTTTTATTATTGTTATTTTGGCTTAATCCAATTTGTTCAAATTGTTTTAATTGGGACATTCATATTCAAATAATAAGAATACATAATCATTTGTTGTTTGTATTTTCATCATCATAAAAGTCCGGCTACCAAAAATTGAAAGGTTCTTGATTGTTACAAAACAAAATATTTGATACTTAACCAGTCAATTTATATATAAACTGTTAACATATATCCTTTATGGATGTCTGAGCTTTAGTGAAGAAATTACTTACTTGTAATAGTAGACGTAAAATATCTGTTTCGCACTTCTGCCTTATTATTGAAATGTAATATCTAGAATACACTGCAGAAAGCGTGTCGTATCTTCCATCTCACTTCTTTATGTGATGTGAATAATCAGCATAGCAACAATAAAAGAACTCAGATTATCGACACTGCACTCTCAAGATTTCTACCGTCTCTTTCACAGCGAAATCCGTTAACGATATAAATTTCTATGCTTCACACACATTAATTAATTACTATCCACAATATCTTCCGCTCGATTGGAAATTTCTCACGTTTTGATACCTATTATAAAAACTTTGCTAGATCAAGTCATTTAGTATCTTCTATATACATATAATAAAACTACAGAGATGGAATATGTGTAAATAGAAAAAAAAAAACACTACCGAGTCAGGGTAATGTTAGAAGTAAAATAGAACACAGATATTTTTTTTGTTACCTTGTCTATTTCTGTTTGTAAGGGCTAATATCCGAAACTTTTGCACTAATTTAAATGAAATTTTGCATTGCGGTGCCTTACATCCCCGGTCAACATTTTAAATAATTTAAATCTAAGAAAATTTATGAGTACCCGTGGTATAGTTTAAAACCGAAGAAATAACAAACACCACGCGGACATAGTCGCGGGCATCAGCTAGTTTATAAATATAATAGATAATAGATGAAAAATGCTATTTTCCGTCAAGGCAGGAACTGAAACTTGTAATCTGTGTGCTTTTTTATCCGTTTAATACTTAAATTGCGAATGTTGTACGTTAACACGAAATAAATAAATTTAGCTAGCTTCCTGCGCGCGCTTTAACCCGCGTAGCTCCAGTGCCCGTGGGAACTTCGTAATAAAATATAGCCCATAACCTTCCTCGATAAATGGACTATCCAAGAATGAAAGATTTTTTGAAATCGGACCAGTAGTTCCTGAGATTAGCGCGCTCAAACAAACAAACAAACAAACTCTGCAGCTTTATAATATTAGTATAGATTAATGAATCAACCGTCAACATAAAAATAATATTATAATGACGTACTTATCATTACTTAACTCATAATAAAATTACATAACTCAAGACATTGAACCGCAATGTGTCTCTAACTCAAATCTTCAAGAACATTGAATTATCTAAGTATCATTAACGTGGGACGAGCAGACAGCATTTGCATTAGCTATGCGGACAAAAAAAGAAAGGATGTAAAATATCTACGATCAAGACGAATCTCGCATGACTCAATGGCAAAAAAACCAGTCATCGATTCATAAAAATAAAAAAGTAACTGCTTTTAAAATAATAAAAATAACTGACGTTATGACACCCACTTGAGGAACGTAGATGGATAAGTTTTCTGCACTTCCTATTATAAAACATATAAACAATCTATGTAGTAATATGTAGTCCAATCTTTACGGTCTTGCCAAAAGATTGACGATCTCTGCCTACTTAAATATTGTTTTTATGCATATAGTTTCTGTAGGTAGATAATACTTTGCCTAGGAATATAATTAGTTATTCTGCATCTTAAATTAAATGGAAGCTACAAGCAAAAAGTCAAGATTTTTTGCACGTCTGACTTTAAAATTAAGTGTAGTTTAATCTATAATAGATTACTTACATACTTGTATAGAAGAATATTTTAAAAGACCATTAATTAACTTGATGTTTTGGTGAATGTAAATTTTGTATTTTGCATGCAGTTTTTGTCAAATGAGTTCGCGTCTTTATCAAACAGAATCCTAATGTAGGATACGGGAAGTTTTATATTGTTGTTTGTAACTTGCCTTATGACCACAATGTTGTTTTATGTTCTTAAAATACATTTGCGATTAAAAAAATACCGTAGGAACTTTCGCTTATTGTCTCATTCTGCTATTTAAATGATTTAAGTGCACCTAAAAATTTACTCACTTACCTATTGGTATCTATAATATTTAACATCATCGATTTGTTATAAATAAAATTATTCTCGTAATAAAATTCCTAATACAAACTTAATATAGCATTTCTTATTTTAATGTATATATTTTATATGTAAATAGGATTAAACACTATTAATCAAGAATAGTAATGTTTGATCAAGCCGGCGAAAGAAATCGAATGAAACTATTCGAAATATCGAAACACGCGGAGAATCTGTTGAAGATTCAGTCTCACCTGTCCATTAACCCTTGGAATCTCTGGTCCGATAAACGATTTACGATAGCGTAGCAAGTCGAATTGAAAACAAGGCTGCCTTAGTAGAATAGCGTGCTCAAAACGGCTCCGAATATATTAATTACTGATTTGTAATGTAGTCTTTTTCCTACGAAACCTCGTGTCGGTCATTAACGGTTTCGGCGTGAACGCAGTTTGATTAGAAGCATGCGCCGGCGCAGCTGGCTCACCTCACGCACGGACTACTTGCGTCGAAAAATCGATCAGTAAAATCCATTTTACACAAGTAAGTTCAGTGTCAACGGCACCAAAACGCGGCGATATAATTCGTGACCGTAAAGCCAAATTAATCTTTTTCGCGTTTGGATACTTGTAGAATTATTTATTTTTTATTTTCGTTAGTTGACCTTAAATATATTAACTTGACTCAAATGCTGCAGAATTCATTTTATTTTGTAATTTTGTTTTTATTGACGATTTGTTACATTATCGGTTATTGACCTTAGTAGCATAAATATGCATTGATGGTATATGTTATTTAATGTAGTATGTTTATTATGTTTTTAAATGATACCTTATGATAATGTGGACCTTTTATTATGCTTCCATTATTTCTTGTTTAAAATTATGAAGGATAATTAAATTCGCATCCCTTTTTTCTAGGTATATTTTATGTTGAAAATTCAACTGACCGTTGCAACTTTTTTAATCTATCTAATGCTGTATCTTGAACAGTAATCCCTCATATTTTAAATTCCTATAACTCGATAGAAGTATGGCGTCGACGTTTTTGTGTGTTCCAGTTCGCTCATGCTTAGTGGCCGGAGGAATGTTCACGGTCCGTGACTCTTTCGAAACAGTCTTGGGCATGCTAGTGCAAATGTTTTTATATAGATATGCTTTAATGAATTTGTGTCGGCTTCGACGTGTTTGGTTTATCGAACTTGATCCTCATCTGTTTTTGCTTTCTTTACATTAGCAAGCAATTTCAACGCAATGTTTGTGCCAGAAAGTGGATCACCTGTTTCGGTGTCTTCAATTTATTTTGTTTAATGAAAGAGTGAAAGTGTGAATCATAGAGTTGGATGAATTAGCGCGTGTTAATGTTGTTATGGTTTAGTTTTAAGTTCAGGATTTCCGTTTTAAAAATATAATGTTTACTGTTCTTAATTTGTTTAGAGATTTGTAAGTAACCTAATTCGGGGTCTGATCATCCTCTCGTCAAATTAACTCCTGTTAAATAAACACCGTTCGTTTGAAGTAGTAATTGAATGAACGAAGCATTTATTTTGAAGTGTTTGCATTTCGTGTATCTGTTTCTGCTTGAGGAATGTCAGGTCGTGATTTTACAGGTGTTGGAGCGTTGCTCCTTTCACGGTGCTCGTGCCACTTCGGGGGCATTCGGCCGAGCCCGTGACTGTCGAATTAAGATTGTGCTCCGATTGGACGCCATTATCGACGATTCATTCATCGTAATTTGGATATTTTCGTTCGAAACCATTCAAGTTTTTGTGAATGGATGATGTTTTTACATTAGTTTACGGGAAGCTCTTTCTATTGGGAGCAGAATGACTTTAAAATAATAAAGCGGATGTTTTAGCGCCATCATATCTAAATTCGAAATCATTTAATGAATTTCGCATAGAAATTGCTGAATTTAAATTACATGAAGATTGCTTTAATTGTAGATCAAGTGGCTCAGTTCAAGAGCACAAGTTCACGCCTAACATAATCGTTTTGAAGGCTAATCTGTTGAAGTTTCTATTGTTTGCTGTTTTCTCACAGACTTAATTATTCTTGGGTATAATTACAGTTCTTATGTTAGTTGCTTTAAGCGAATTCTTATTGCATCTATTGTAAGTTTCCACAGTGTCAGTAGATTGTGGTGAAGTAAGTTAAAAAGCATTTAGTGTTAAGGTCAGTGACACTATAATAAAATGTATCCATTAGCATGTTTAAGTCCACTGCTAAACATGGGCCTCCTCTAAACGGACCTTACAAGCCAGGGTAGTAAGGATACTTTATATATCCTTACGCCTGGCAGATGGATTGGTGATCGCAGTAATACGGTGTGTATCCTAGAAATGATACATGTTGCTGCCCATCCATTAGTTGTAGATCCCTTAGTCGCTTCTTATGACACCCATGGGAAATCTTGGAGTGGTATAAGACGGAAACCACACCGCTTATCCTTACTATATATATATATATATATATATATATATATTATATATAATATATTATCCTTACTAATCTTTACTAATATTATAAATGTGAAAGTAACTCTGTTTGTCTGAAGCGATTTAAATGAAATTTGGTACAGATATGGTCTAGAGCTTGAGAAAGGACATAGGCTATATTTTATTATGAATTTCCCACGGGAACGGGAGTTACGCGGGTGAAACCGCGCGCGGGAAGCAAGTCAAATATATAAAGTACCTACGGATGTTAATAAGGTCTTAAAGTTGCAGTTCTATTTTAATAGTGTTTTAGTTTTACCTAGTTTTTACATCTACTCATTGTATATCGATATGATAAAGTGAATAACAATGATCAAACATGTTTCATAAAGTCATAAAAAATGCATAATTAGTGTTTATTCTTCTTACTCTTTTTGTGAGAACTCAACATAAGGGACAATCAAATTAGAATGTTTTTGTGAACCCTAACCGGTTTTTCGTAACCGACAAAAAAAGGGAGTAAGGTCGTTCAAGATGTAGGGATTGCTTTTACTAGATGGGACATCGTACTTTTTATAAGTAAATTTCTCATTATTGAAAGGCTCGCGCGGTTTCACCAGCGTAGGTCCCGTTCCCGTGGGGAATTCATTATTAAATCAATTAAGGATGGATGCACTTCAGAAGCATTTGGTCGTAAGTGCCAGTTTACGATAAAGGCACATACGACGAATGTTTCTGACGTATACTGGCATATCCGACCTTATGCTGCTGAGCTCTAGAAATAAAACTTATCTTAATCCTGTATAATCATCATCATCGTCATCAACAGCCCGTTGACGTCCACTGTTGAGCACGGGCCTCCTCTTAACAGACCTTGGCAACCCAGGATCGTAGAGGGATATTGCCATAATCACCACGCTTGGCAGACGGATTGGTGATCGCAGTAAGATGCAAATGTTGAGCTAATAGATGCTGCTGCCCATCCATCAGCCATATGTCCCTTAGTCGCCTTTTACGACACCCATGGGAAGACATGGGGTGGTCTATTCTAAGGCGGAAACCACACGGCATCCTCCAGATGTATCCAAATCCTGTATAATGTAGCATTCTAATGGTAAAATAATTATTGAACTCCGTCCAGTTGATTTCTCTTTATAATATTACTATACATATAGATATAAAATAACTTAATTTTCACGCTTTACTTCGCTGTCTAATCAAGTTCAGCTCCTGAATCGTGATTTAAGGAAAGCTTTCAGTGGCTTTTGTCATTTAATTATGAATAAAAATATTAGTCATAGATTAAATACCACAAATTAGCTAAACATGCATTCCGAAACTTATTTGACTATAAACAAGAGTTTTGACATCTGAAAAGTTAATCGACGTTGATCATGTTTTCAGGAACTGGGTGAAAATCTACTAGATCCTAGCTTTACCAAACATTCTCTTCAACAGTCCGTTTACATCCACTGCTGAATATAGGCCTCTTCTTAACAGACTGTGCAAGCCAGGGCAGTTGATTGATATTGCCATTATAACCACACTTGCAGGCGGATTGGTAACCGCAGTAAGACAATAAGTAACCTTGAGCTATAAAATTAAAGATAAAAAATCAAATTGTAAGTATTTTCATACCTGACAGCTTTTACGCTAAAGCTATAAATACTTAAATATAAAATACAAACTATTTATTATTACTATAATAACTAAAATTAATTAATTAATCAAAAATATTATATTAATGATCTAAATATGTTTTGACTATTTGCAAATGCCTGTAATAGGTTTACGTAATTTTTTTTTCTTTTTGATCTGATAAATGCTGCTTTTCTTTCATTGAGTGTCCCTTAGTCGCCTCTTACGGCATCCGTGGAAATACTGCTAGGTCTATTTTAACCGGAAACCACACCAAAGTTTCGCTATATCGTTATTCACTTTGTAAAGGGAACTTTACTGAACATATTTAACATTATTCTTCCGTTCAAATACCTCAAAGTTACTTATAGAATACTTTTGAACTTCGTATGCACTAGAAGATTCTATTTTCTTCCGAGTGCCATTTCCTTATCTTTATGCACCTCAACGGTTTAAGCTCCAAGTTTATACTAAATTGGTTCAGAACATTGCTATTCAAATTTAAACTCTACTGTTCAATAATACGATGAAAATTTAAATAAATGTAGTTTATTACAATGTTCAAACATAATAAACTTGCATTTATTTAAGGAAATTTTGCAGGTACAAATGGGTTGGAAACGTCTATAAACTTTATTTACCGGCTGTGGTCAAGCTAAATAGATTGTTTCTTTTAAATTTGAACGAATGTAACTTGTCAATTATACGAGACTTAACTAAACAGTCGTTCCTTACGTTATTAGATCTTTTTAATTTACGTTGTTGGCAATACTGAAACGCCGAATAATCCAATGAAAATTTTGCAACATGATTAGAACATTTTTAATTATGGTCATTTAAATTAATAACGTAGAAATAAAAAAAAGATTTATTTGTGATTTTGGCTTTGTGAATTTTCTTTTTTCTTTTGGTAGAATTTTAAATGAGCAAGTCCATTTCATTCCTTTTACCTTTTACGTTAAAACTTTAAAAAATCACCTTAGGTACGAGCTTGTGGCTACTATACATGTCAAAGGGCATCTTTCCTCGCATTAGAATTCTACTCCCTCGTAACTTCAGCTGGATTAAGGTCAAATGCTTCTAAGAAAAAAAGACCACTTGTAAGGTAACCTTCACACATTTTCTTGCCACTCGCCTCTGCCCTTTAAACCTTACAGTAATTCTATGCAATGGAAATACAAAACAAACAATCTAACACATTACTCGTTAAAATAAAAGTTTCCTTCTTACCGTAACAAATTTACAATCGATTTCAGTTATTAAACAAATCTGCAGTTCGATTATAAATTAGCTTCGTTTATCGATTCCGTGAGAGCGTATTTTTTATCGATTTCTGGTGTTTATTATTGACTTTGCTTTAACTAACGGTGGTTTGTTTGTTCAATTGCGTTTTGAGATAAGCCTTACCGGAAACCCTTTGGACAGTAATCCGATAAACTGTCAAAACGATTTAAAATATTTCATTCAATTTAAAAGGTTAAAGTAATAATACATACTTTCTAATTTGAAAAGACAAAATATCTAGTGTTAATTCCGCTAAATTAACCAGGGGTCGCCACAATGTTCACAACACTAGTAATTCTAATAATGTACTACAGTGAACAGGTCACTCTTTTTACCCACGTGTTAAAAATTATTCGACTACCTACACAGTTCTCACCTGATGAACATTCCTTATTATAAAAAGGCTTTAAATACAACATCCAGCCAAGGCTTTCCCTTAAATCTCTCCAGACTCTGGCAGTAGAATCAGAGATGGCATGTTTTAAGGGCAAACAGGATGGAGCCATTAAGCATCAGCTAGCAGCTCAAACTAAAAACGCCATTGTTACTCCCGTGAGTCAAAATAGCTCTGAAATAAAAATTTTAGCGGAATTAACACTAGATATTTTGTCTTTTTAAATTAGATTAATATGGATTTCCGCAAAGTAACGCCGGATTCTATTAATTATAAATACATACTTTGTCACACTTACTTGCAGATTTAACTAGGTATAATAATAATTGTTCGATAGATAGCTACTACACAGGCGCCTAGTGTCGTTTTTATTGTAAAATGTATCACATGTATTAAGTAATTTTATGCGGATGCTGTTACGGCTGCGTAACACTTAGTAGGGCCTGTTTGATGTTGTGACAGGGAACCATAGGGGATGTGAAGCGCGTATGCAAGAGAGCTTTCTTTATTATTATTTCAATTGCACTACCGACGTAAACCCACTCGTAACCAAGCATTTTAGCTTACCACGAGGGGTTAATAAGAATACTAGTAGAGTACAAAAAAATTAACAGTTACCATATTATTTTTATTTTTTTTCAATTAAAATTTGTCCTACGTTACTTCTGATACCTCAAAGAATGTGTAGGCACAAAGTTACATGATAATCGTTTGAGTTGAAAGCGTAACAAACAAACGGACATTTACATTTATAATATTAAGTAGGGATTACATGCAAAGAATTGTCGATTACATGTTATCAGTCTAACGAGCGTATTTTATGTGAAAATTACAATGTATTTTCTGAGCAACAACGATTAAAATATAAAAAAAACGCGACTGGAAAATATTAGTGAAAATTCCAGACACATCTAGTTCATTGAAGATTTTCAATCTAGCTAGCGTTTAAGCGGAATATTACTCTTAAGACCTTGTATAAATCCGTACCAATTTAACGTTCATTCGGGTTAGTGCTTTTACATCAATACTAATATTAAAAAGGGAAAATATTTTATTGTTGGTTTGCATTGAATAAGCTTTGGAACTACAGGACCGATTTAAATTCTTTCACCATTAGAAACCTACGTTATCCTGGAGAAAAATAGGCTATATTTCATTATTAAGTTTCTTTGGGAACGGAAGTTACGCAGCTAAAACTGCGTCCGGGAGGCTAGTAAGCTAAGAATCTAAAAATCATTCTCATCGTCCTTCTGCCATTATCCTAACTTATGTGGGACCTTCGCCGTACTTCCTTTTATTCAGTTCATGTTTAATTGCTCACGGCTTTCCTTGCCATTTCCTCTCGAAAAGCTTATAAAATATTCTTTGATAATAGCCACAAATCTATTAAACGTAATGAATTGAATAAAATTGTATTTATAAAAGCATTTAATCTCGAACTGTTGAAGACTTTAAGCTTACGAATCTTTAAGTACTTAATTTTGAAACGAATATTGCATTCCAAAATATTACAATGACGAATTTGAATATTAAGGTCCCAGACCATGTATGGCAGAAATAGTAACTTTTGAGGACAGTGAAAAAATTTTATAATTTTAAATATATATATATATATATATACCAATACAATACTATTTTATTTTTACATTATTTTAAAAGTTCTTTTGGACGATGTGTGTTTCTCATTGGCTGAAACAATTGGTCTTATTCTTAAGCAAATGGCATCAAAATGTCATAACTGCCGAAAATAACTTACTTTTTGTTATTGTTAGAAATATAAAAGCCTTCCTTTTGATTGCTCTAAGTGCAAAGTTAATAATAATAATACAATATACGTAACTGTCACTATAAGTGGTATTTTATAGCCATTGACGGAAAAAGCTTGATTTGCATTTTAAGATACCAAATGATGATATGAACGGTCAATTTATTAATTTCGTGGATTGGTTTGGTTAACTTTATACGTCCTGATAAAGAATTAATGTTACTTAGTAAGAGTTCTGATAAAACGTGTTTGATATCTGCGTGTATTGAAATTTTGTTGGCTTTGGACTTTTATGTTATCGTAAAACAGGTCCAATTTTAAGGTTGACTCAGGTATTTTTTTAATATCGGACACTGTTCCTGCAATCGTATGCCAGGTGGTATAAGATAATAATAAAAACAGCCTACAACTTTATTGGATACCGAAGTGACGACGTTAAGATTTTGTTTCGTTTTTTTTTATAACCATTGTATTGATTCGTCGCCATAAGGATAATTTTAAAAAGTTTATATTGTCAAAAGCGCTCAGGTTACATTAGTAAATCATTAGAAAATTTATTATGGTGCTCAAGTATTCTTCAATTTTCTAATTTTCCGCACAATTTTCTTATATTTTTCTTATATAAGAACCTTCTCCTGACAATAACAAACAACAAAAAAGAATTAGCGAAATCGGTCCAGAGGTTCACGCGTGATGCTTTGACCAAGGGAAATAGCGATTCATTTTTATATTTTATATAGATTAAATGGTAGAACTTACTATTCAATCATTCGCAAAGCCTCAAAGCTAAGAGCATATTCCTATATGTCTCATCGTAAATCTCGCGTAGGTAACATTCATCAACATGGCTTAACCTGTTCTCAGGGATCAATTGATAGGGCATACCTTTTCAAGTGACGTCAATACTTTAAATTTATTATACTGCCAACATAATGTAGTGTAATAAAAATGATTTTGACATGTAGATAATTGCGGATTTATGCTGTCATAACGGAGGTTTAATGTCATTTGTAATATGACTTTTTATATTACTATGTTGCTTTAATAAAGTGAAGTCAAGTCAATATGTCTTTATTCACGTAGACACATTTAAAAATATATTTTAAATAATGTTCTTATGATGTGTCTCTTATTTTCTACAACGAATTCTGACGTAAACTAGATACAAAATAACTATCACTATTATTTATTACAGTTTAAAACTTTTTAAATTAGAGTATTAATATGAAAATAAATGTTTCAAATAACGTATTTCTCCGATACATACATCCGGCAGAGACCTCTTCAATGCTACGATTTTTAAATAGAAGCAGTTAAATTTATCATTCTACTAGTTTCCAGCTCGCGGTTTCACCCTATTTTCTGTTGTTCTTGTAGAAACTTCATAACTCAACAATGAAAGAATCTTTCAAGTCGGACTAGTGGTTCGGCAAGCTAGTGCATTCAAGCACACAAACAAACTCTTTAGCTTTATATATTAGTATAGATTATGGAGCTGATAATAAAGTATGAATGACATATGCGTCTGTCTTCAGTTTGGATGCTTTTAAAAGTCATTTCCTGGTAGCATCTTTCCCCATATACAAAACTATATTAGACGTACGCTGAATATTAGGTATAATGTAGGGTTGCTACCTTTTTTTTTGTTTTATATAGTACTTTTTACAAAAAGTTGCTAAATATATAGAACTTTTGGGAAATTCAGGAAAAAAAAATAGTAGGTACACATTTATTTTAAATAATTTTTCCACGTGTATGATCCATACAATGCCGGAATAAGATTCTGTCCGGAGGCTTCATGACTCAGAATCGCTCAACTACCTTTTTTTTAAGTTGCATTTTTCATATGCCGCGCTGAGCAAGCGGTCTAAATTTTTAAATGGGGTAAATTGTTTATCAAAAAATATAGTACTTTTTGTACTATATTATTTTTGTAAAATACATAATAATATATAGTACATGTGACTGAAATATCGTACGATACTATATACAATAGCACGGGCAACCCTAGTATAATGCTTTATGATAACGTTAAGTAAACATCATTAGGGACAACAAAGTATAATATAATAATAATAATATTAAACGATCTCATACCGCCATTTTATTGACATTATCGCAACAACAATAAGGCAGTTTATACGATAACGTCAACTCTTAATGCTTTGCCATTAGAAGTCGCACAACTATAGGTTATTATTATAATTGGCCAATAGGATAGACGTTATTTGTCCATTATTTCAAATATACAGTAGTGTTAAATAAATCGATTTTCATCATAAGATTGTGACTGTGAAATAATTTGTAACACAGTACATTTTACAATTGGAAAACGATTTTAGCGCAACCGTAGTGGGAGCAATTTAAGTTGTATAACCTTCTCGTATATGAGTATAGTTTTCTTTATCTATGACTAGCTGCGCCCCGCGGGTTTACCCGCGTTACTCTGCTCCAGTGGGTCGGAGCGTGATGTTTTGTAGCCAATATGTTAATCCAGCGTATAACCTATCCCTGTGCCAAATTTCAGCCAATTCCGTTTAGTAGTTTTGGCGTGAAAGAGTAACAAACATCTATCCATCCATACTTACAAACTTTCGCGTTTATAATATTAGTAGGATAGGATGTTCGTTGTTTATCGGTTATCTATACATATTTTGTTACTGCCTTGGTAGTCTATTACGCTGTGTTTCAGGGCCTTATTTCGAGTACGGGGTCAGGTAAAATTATTATAGACATTTATCTCGAAGAATGACCATTAAATCTTTAAGTCTAGATTTTAGTCCGTTTTATGCCAATAGATTTGTCCCATATTAAAATGGGGCGTGACTTAGCTATAAATATTATGTAGGTAATGTCACTTTTGCTACCTTAACCTTTCTTGCAAAATTTTGTTATGTTAAGTCTTGTTTGTCATACAGTGGTTTTTATTTCTCTACTAGTTTTGGTATTATTAAACCAAAACTAGTGCTTTAGAACTTAGTACCCCTTGGTACTTTAGTATCCGCTGTATAGTGTAGGTATATATTTTAGTATCGTAGACTGCTTACTACTCAGTTTAATATTAAACCTTCAAATTAGTTGTTGGCATTTACAACACTGAGAGCAAATTAATATTTAGTTACTTTAGTTCAGAGCACTAATAACTTGAAGTTACCGTCTGGTCGTCTGCTGAAGGTATGTCTTTGTTCGAGTATTCTATTATAATATTATAAAGAAGTAAAGTTTTTGAGATTGTATAATGTAATCTCTGTATTTCTAACCGATTTAAAAATCTCATTTACCAATTAAAAGCGACCTTATTTGTTAGGGTCCTAGGCTATATTTTGATGCGAGGGTGATGCGGGATCTTCGCGGGTGAAGTATATAATATTATGTTCGTTTTAAAGGTAAATGTTAACTAGATGCGCCCCGTTGTTTTACCTTCGTCACTCTGCTCCAGTGGGTCGGAGCGTGATATTTTGTAGCCTATATGTTAATCAAGCTCATAAACTATCCACGTGCAAACTTTCAGCCAAAACCATTCAGTACCTAGTTTTTTACGTGAAAGAGTAACAAACATACAATCTGACTTACAATATTATGATGAAATTACTACATATCTATTTACTTTAATAGTATAAAAAGCTGAAGAGTTTGTTTGCTTGAACACGCTTATCTTAGGAACTACTGGTCCGATTTGAAACATTATTTTAATGTTAGATAGTCTATTTATCGAGAAAGGAAAGGGAGCTTAGCGGATGAAACCGCGAATGCATTGATTGAATAGGCTCAGGACTGATTTAAAAAAATATTTTACCATTATAAAGCTACTTTTAAAAATTTATAATGAAATTCCTACGAGAACGGGAGCTACGCTTTAATTGCAATTACGCGAATTTTTATCGCATTATTTTTAAAGTTTCAAAATACACATTTATCTTTAAGCTTCTAAACCATTGCTCCAAGCACTTAGTTCACAGACGCCGCGACATGTAATTAATACTGGATTCTATCGATTTCACATTACGTTTAAAGCCTCGCATTTAGAAGATAGATGGGCTGCTCCATATCGAATATCATTGAGGCTTTATGTTATAATAGAACACAAAATTACTTAACATACCAATTTGTTTGGCTTGTCATTATATACCTACCTTTATATACCAGAATTAATATCGTCGGTAGAAAAATTGTTTAAACTTTTGATCGTCATATCATCGTCATTAAATGGTTTAAAACTACAAACTAAGCCACCTGCAAGAGCGCATTGAAATAAGCTGTTCCTGTGTGTGTGCTAATGTAGATATCCTTCTTTTGTTATATTGTTACATGTTATTCCGTGTGTATATAAACAATTAAATAAAATCCTACTAATATTATACGTATGTGTATGCGAAATTTTGTATGTGTGGATGTATGTATGTTTATTACTTTTTCTAGCAAAAATTAATGAATTGATATGCCTGAAAATTTGCACGCGGATAGCTTATAAGCTGGATTAACATATAGGCTTCAAAATATCACGCTCCGACCTACTGGAGCAGAGTGACGCGGGTAAATCCGCGCAACTAGTAAATAAAAAAAATAAAGAGGGCTTCCCTTGTGGGACTTGGACTTATAACTTTTAGTTTGTTAATGGAGGTGACATTGCAAAAGTATACAAAAAAAAAAAAAAAATCAGTGAATATTCCTATGCTGTAGTCGGTGTACAGATATAAAAGAAACTATATTTATTTACTCACAACATTTTACATTAATGAATTTTGAAATTGCCTTTCTCTCTTCATTCTGAGTTGGATATATAATTTTAGCTGCGAAGGCAGTAGCTATACTCATAACACAGTTGTGTAACATGTTGCTAAAGACTTATTGTACTACATATTATATTGTACTTACTTATTGTAAAAAATACTACTTATAGCTTCGCCTCATCACATATCGGACGAGGACACGGCGGAAGTGTCTGTCTTCATATTCCACCTATGCCTACATAACCGAACAAACGAACACACCTTAATACAGAATTGTCGTAACAATACAAATTGCTGACATGTCATACGTAGTAGACATTATCAGACAATGTCTGAGAACTTGACGGTGGGGGTACTAACGGAAAGAACGGACTAACGCATGTCAACGGAAACTTGAACAAGGTTAAGCTAATTAGCGAATCTTCTTTAATATGTAAGTTTATGCATATGTTACTTGTTCGTTTAACTGTGCTTATAGTGTGTATAAAAAAGTAACCAAAAGAATAATACAAATATGTTTTATTTTAAAAATTAAAGCTCAATTCACAATTATAACTTTTGTCCCATAACTAACTGCTATGCCACCTGTGCCGATAGCTTTCTCACTATATAAATTGTTCAAAAATATCTTCCACTTGGAACCACCTGGTATAATGTACTTAAATTCCTCTTGTCCAAATATAACTCATGTTACTCTTCGTTAACGTACCTAACGACCAATGGGGAAATATTTTTTTTAAATTGGATTAGTAGTTTAAGGAGTTGTTCAATTATATATATTTTTTTTATTCATACAATGTTTGAATAAAATAAATAGAGCAAATATATATTAACGATAATATATAGAGCATATTTACTAACACAAGACTGACAGACTTCTAGCACACCTGAAATAAATTTAAACATAATTTAATAGTACATGTTACCTATTTATAATTAATTTTCTATGCATTGTGAATTTTGTTGACAAGTACAAGTGTATGTAAATACTTAAGTGCTGAATATCGTTTATTTAGTTTATAAACAAACAAATAGATACTTAACTTATATATCCCTTGTGTCCTAACAATTTAACAATGGTCACAATGTCTTACTGAATAACTAAAGGCATAATTTCTATAGAAACTTTGCACGATTTAATTTAAAACTTTGGCGGAACCTATTTTATGTTCCTTTGGGAAATTATGAAAGTAGATACTTGAAAGGACTTAAGATTATGTTTGTTAGTTACACTCTTACATTGTATGTTCTGTTTGTTATGGAGTTGTCTTCTTTTAGCTAAGACCTTAGGTGAAATAAAAAGTAAAGTACGTCTTTACTTTTTGCGCAAGCCGGCAAAACTCTGCCTTGGCGTGTACAAAACGATACTTATATTATAAACAGGAATTATTCAATTGACTGTATACAGCACCTAAGTATTTTTTTATTTTCTAATGAATTTGGGAGTGGAACCGCTCAGGAAGGCTAATTATAACTACTCAACTCATATATAGTATATACATATACCTACATAATATATATTTTATTAATATGTATACCTACTAAAATCTTAATACTATTAAATGTCATAGAACAATTATTCTCCACCGCACTTACCATGTTTTTATCTGCATCACGGGCATCACCCAATAGTCGACTGGTAGAAAATGCCGTTGGCATTAAGTCCGCCGCTGTACAACTTTGTGCAAGAAGTTTTAAATAAATAAATACATATTATGTATGTACATTATTAGTATATTTTAAAAGGCAGGTTCATAGAATTCCCCAATTTCGTAGCATATTTTATATTGTTTCTAGCTTCCCGCGTTTTTCCGTAGGAATTAACTTAATTAATATATAGCGTATTTTACTCCTGAATAACGTAGCTTTTTTATAAAAGATTTGATTTGAATTTAATTTGCAGTACTACAAGTACTTTAATGTAAAGGTACAAGTTGGAAGCGGACGACATGAAGCAGCGGCAAACGACGTGTCGCAGCGACACTACTGGTTTCTATGTATTTCTATGAAACGCGTCGCTAGCTTCATGTCGCTAACTGCGAAGGGAATTTCATAGAAATACATAGAAACCAGTAGTGTCGCTGCGACACGTCGTTTGCTGCATTTTCATGTCGCCCGCTACCAACTTGTACCTTAACATTAAAATACGTTAACACTGAAGCAAAAAATAGCCGTTATAAAAGCTCTGACGGTTGCTTGCATAAATGCAAGATACGGATGGGTGGATATAACACAAGATGTTTTGTGCTGAGAAATATGTACCTACGCTGCTTTTTGTTGCAAGTAAATGCAGGAATTCTTTAACAAAGAGTGTGAAAGATGAGATTCGAGATAGTGAAGAAGCAAGAAAATCGTTTCTTCGGACTAGTTTACCGGTGTATTTTTATATAATACAAGATACCCGCGCGCGGTTTCACCCGAGTCACTCCCGTGCCCGTGGGAACTTCATAATTAAATAAAGCCTATGTCACTCAGGGTGAATGTAGCTTTCCAATAATGAAAGAATTTTTGAAATCGGCTCCGTAGTTTTTGAGTTCATTCATTACAAAACATACACACACACAAAAATACAAAACTTTCCTCTTTATAATATTAGTATAGATTCATTGGTTCACTTATTCAGTATTGGTTCTACATTTGCATGTTAGAAATTTTAATACCTACTAGAATTATACGAGTAAATGCGAAACTACTCTCGCATGTACTAGGATAATAACTAATTTACTCTGCAGGCAGACCGGGTAAATTTGTAATAAGCGTAAAAGCATAACAGATTATGCTTTTACGCCAAAACAGACAAAAATAGATTAGAATTTACTAGGCGACATTTTATCGCGAAAATAAATTCAATTCCACGCCGACATAGTGGCGCCCAAAAGCTATTATAATATAATCTAACTAAGGTGATTTTTTACGTAGGTTACACCCTCAATCAACTAGACTCGCAAAGGAAATTCTTCTCTAAATCATATATAATAATAATCTTGATTTCTTGTCTATCGTAGGGATCGAACCCACGACCTCCGAGACCTAAAGCGAGTCCTCTGCGCAACACCGGTTGTCATTCAAATTGCCTATTACTGAGTAGTATTACTATTACGCATATTGCTCGCTAATTCAAATATGGTAATATCTTTGTACCGATAGATGAGCATTCCCATTAATTCATTGAATATACCTACAATACGATAGCTTAGTTTGCAACATTACTAGCGTAGTGACGTAATAACTTCCATAAAATCTAAAAACAATCCCTACTTAAAATTATAAACGCGAAAGTTTGTAAGTATGGATGGATGGATGTATGTATGTTTGTTACTCCTTCACGCAAAAACTACTGAACGGATTTGACTGTAACTTTGCACCGGGATAGGTTATACGCTGGATAACCATATAGGCTACAAAACATCACGCTCTGACCCACAGGAGCAGAGTAACGCGAGTAAAACCGCGGGGCGCAGCACGTGAGTATTTATTTACTTGCGTGCTTTTATCCTGCCACTGGACCCAATGCGCTCCAACAAAGAAGATCCAGCGAAACAAACTTAATAAGCACATAATTATCATTATATATTATTATTAGTTAATATCTATTTATTAAATATGGTGCAAAGTAAAATGAAGTGGTTACCAACGGAATACAATAAAACAAAAACAACAAAAATAATTATGATATGATAATATAATAATAATTAATCTTATTGTGTGACGTGGGAATCGTCGAAATGAATTAGTTAAATGTTAATTACACACTTAATATCACTAATTATATGTATAATTCTTAATTTAGTTGCTAATTTTGAACACTAACATTTTTATTTTTTAGTTTAAATTTAAGTACAGCGGTAATTGTGTTATAAATGTCGAATTAAGTAATTAATTAAGTTATAAATGTCGAATTAAGTAATTAGTAAGTTAAATATCCTACTATTATTATAAATGCGAAAGTTTGTATGTGTGGTTGTATGTGTGTTTGTTACTCTTTCACGCAAAAACTTCTGAATGGATTTGACTGGAAGCTTGCACGCGGATAGTTTATAAGCTGGATTAACGTATAGGCTACAAAATATCATGCTCCGACCCACTGGAGCAGAGTGAAGCGGGTAAAACCGTGGGGCGCAGCTAGTTATTAATAATTTTATTTCTTAACTTTTCATAATGTATTGATGATTATCATTTGATAGTCTTCACTACATTTGGTCATTGGTCATAAGGTCACCCCCCTTAAGGGAGGCTCATGTTCAGCAGTGGACATAAACGGGCTGTTGATATCTATCATTATGGACTGTACTTAGTCAACAAAAGAGATAGGTTTACATCGTCTGTATCAAATAATGTATTTAAATATGTTTATTGACTATATCATCATCATCAGTAGTCCGTACAACGTCCACTGCTGAACATGGGCCTCCTCCAGAGGGAGGGTTTTTGCCATAGTCACCACGTTTGGCAGGCGGGTTGGTGACCGCAGCATTATGTTGTATCCTTGTAACATATAAGGAAACGCTGCAGCCGTTCCCTGGTATACAATTGTTATCGATGATGTTATAATAATCGGGACCAATGGCTTAACGTGCTTTTCAACCAGACCCGGAAAGAGATCTCAGAATTTACACAAAGATTTACTAGCCAGCGTGGGGATCGACCCACGACCTCCGAGATTTAATGCGAGCCAAATACCGCTACGCTACGGAGGTTGTCGATATAGAGATGAGATGAGATGTATATATCCTATCTTAACTATTATTGTATACAGTAATCTATGATTGTCAATCAATTCCCGATACTCATTAACATTCGGTAATGGGCACTGATTAAGCCCGACGGATTCGTATTATTAATTTGTGTGCAATTGTGATTTTCTACTATGTACGTAAAATGTGTATGTATACCAACCGTATGGTATAACGGTAGACGTTACTGACTAATTTATCAATCAAATTTGGCAAGAATATTAGTTATTATGACGTAGACATTCCCTAAGAATTATTTTCCCATATTCCCCCCCTCAGGAAGGAAACGGGGGTCCAAAGTTTGCATGGAATATCTAAATCTACGTGGACTAAGTAAGTAACAAAAACTGGTAGGTAGTATTTACTTTTATGAAAGAATAAAACAATAAATCTCGACTTGTAATTTGGCTTCACCCGAATTCTAACATTTCCCGTGAATAAAAGGTCCTTTAAATTTTCTTTTATATACAATCCTTGCCGTTATACTAACGAATGAAATAAAAAACGAATAAGCCTAATTGATGAAGTCTTTCTCAAATTATCATTAACTAGCGACCCGCCCCGGCTTCGCACGGGTGCAATGCTGATGTATTATACATATAAACCTACCTCTTGAATCTATTAAAAAAACCCGCATCAAAATCTGTTGCGTAGTTTTAAAGATCTAAGCATACATAGGGACTGACAGACAGCGGCAAGCGACTTTGTTTTATACTATGTAGTGATTCTCAAATAGTGTACATACATTTTGGTGATTCATTTCTAGTTATATAGATAGAAAGTGTTACGTAATTTTTTCTGTATTTCATCGCGTCAAATCGAATGATGGATGGATCACTCCAATCGTTTAAATAAACAACCAACTGCCCACTTTGACTAACAATAATTTTTACTGGTGTTTGTTAACATGATAGTTACCGATAATAGATGGATTGATATTGTAAGTTTATGTAGTACTAGCTGATGCCCGCGACTTTGTCCGCGTGGTGTTTGTTATTCCTTTAGTTTTTTAACTATTTCACGGGAACTCATTAATTTTCTGTGATTAAACGTATATAAAATGTTGATCGGGGTTGTAAGGTACCTTCCACCGGGCAAAATTTCATTTAACTCGGTGCAACAGTTTCCGAGATTAGCCAGTACAAACAGACAAAGGAAAAAAAACGGGATTTCTTCTTTTTAGGGTTCCGTAGCCAAATGGCAAAAAACGGAACCCTTATAGATTCGTCATGTCTGTCTGTCTGTCTGTCTGTCTGTCTGTATGTCTGTCTGTCTGTCCGTCCGTATGTCACAGCCACTTTTTTCCGAAACTGTAAGAACTATAATGTTGAAACTTGGCAAGTAGATGTATGTCGTGAACCGCATTAAGATTTTCACACAAAACTAGAAAAAAACAATAAATTTTGGGGTTCCCCATACATAAAACTGAAACTCAATAAAAAAATTTTCATCGAACCCATACGTGTGGGATATCTATGAATAGGTCTTCAAAAATGATGTTGAGGTTTCTAATGTAATTTTTTTCTAAACTGAATAGTTTGCGCGAGAGACACTTCCAAAGTGGTAAAATGTGTGTCCCCCCCCCTGTAACTTCTAAAATAAGAGAATGATAAATCTAAAAAAAGATATGATGTACATTACCATGCAAACTTCCACCGAAAATTGGTTTGAACGAGATCTTGTAAGTAGTTTTTTTTTAATACGTCAAAAATCGTAAACCGCAATTTAGCTTTCATTCAATCAACTCGAATATAAAATAACATTTCATTTTATAAACATACGCTTTTTTATTTATTCTTGATATCAAAAATAGGTACGCACTTGTAACTGAAACGGAACCCTTCGTGCGCGAGTCCGACTCGCACTTGGCCGGTTTTTACTTCTAACATCCCCCTGACTCGGTTTTTAGTGTCTTTTTTCTATGTACATACATTTGACCTTAACAGTTTAATTATATGTATAGATATAGATGTAGGTATATGATGACATTGAAAAACAAAGATACGTACACTTACATTAAAATCAGTGTAAATAGTTTATAGAAATATAAAAAATGTATTTTTCAAAACATATATTTATCATTAAACATAGTTGTCTGCCGTGTCTGCCTGTCTATCAGTTCGTGATATACTCGAAAGCCAAAAGGAATTTCATGCGGTTGTCACCAATATTCACCGAGATTTTTTACTTTGCGAAATTAATTATTTTTGGTAGAACAATCGATCTGCGCATGTAGTTTCTCAATTGCATTAAAAATTACATAACCCGTTGTTACCACTAACATTTTCTTGTATCGTAAGGCACCTAGAGTTTAATTTGTCACGCACATTTACCATGGCTTGAGGGGTTTTTTTATGAATAACTTTTGCCTATTCTAACATTTTAATTTTATGTTTTTATAGTAATACTGATGGAATATTGTCTGCTATAATTAGCATTAGCATTCTACACACTGTGATATTTTTTAGTATTAATTAGTTAAGATAACATATCACAGTGTGTAGAGTGATTCTTGAGGAAGGTTTAAGTGTTTAATTTGTCAAGGTTGTGTAAGTTAACGTTTTACTACCCATGCAAGCCATGGATTGCTAGTAATAACTAATGCAAGAACTCCATTGCGATTTACAATGAGGCATAATAATATGATATATCGGTTATCATAAATATATTCTGATATTTAACTTGATCGATCAACCGTTGCTTTCCGCTTTGTTAACCTGCAGCTAATCAAAAGATTATTAAATAGAGATAACTGATAAATTATACTGCAAATTGTTAAATCAATTAACTGCACGACTGTATAAGTTATTATAAGTTTACTAATGCGATCGCTCTTGTATTATTGCGATACATTTTATATACCTACTAGCCTCCCGCGTAACTCCCGTTCCCGTGGGAACTTCATAATTAAATATAGCCTATGCCATTAGGGGATAGTGCAGCTTTCCAACGGTGAAAGAATTTTTCAAATCGGTCCAGTTGAGTTTATACATTACAAACATACACACACACAAAAAGACAAATATTTCCTCTTTATAATATAAGTATAGATGTACATACATAATAGTTAGGCTACCTTCATATGTACATACAGTTTGTTCCTTAATGATTACTTGTAGAGTTCTTGCACACTACTGGTATTCTTCTTAACCCATCGTGTTAAGCTAAAATGCTTGTGTTACGAGAGGCTTCACTTCGGTAGTGCGTTCGGTGGGTATCGAACCGGCGACCACAAGATCGCAAGTCCGACGCCCTAGCCATTAGGCTGTGCCCATTTTACATTGCAAGTTCTAAATAGCAATTTATATAGATAAATAAAATAAATTGTTGACCAGTGAAAACTGAAAACGCTAACGCTTTTATGACTAATTGTTTCATTTTTCATCACCATTTATCCGTTTGCTGATTCGATTCGAATGCCGAAGTCCGAGATCCCCATAAACTATAATTGCTCTAAACTCCTCTAAACTTAAAAGTAACCATTCCCCTCACTCTGAGCTGAAGTCTATAGATAACACACTGGACGCAGGTTGCTTAGTTTGCAGATTTTAAACCACATTCTAGTCTACTCGATAGATACGAGACAGAAGAAAAAAACGTAGAATGTACCTACAAATCCGTTTTACGAACGAAAATACCAACATTAATGAGATGATGAAAGCTTGGATTTCACTTGATTGATTAGTCGCATTTATATGTTTTTTACTGAACAGCAAGAGTGTAAGTCAATGGATCTGGATCAGACGAGATTCAACTTCTCAGTACTAGTAGAATAAATCTAGGGGTTATAAAAACACTGGTCCTACGGCTTAGTTTCTTATTATCTATGTGCCATAAATAGTGACGGATGTGCCAACATTTATCTGGATTACTGCATTGTATTACCAGATGGGTAGGTACTGCTTTTATTTCATTTCCTTGGCACGTATTTTCCTCAAGTAAAAGTTGATGTATGTAACTTTTTCCTATTTTGGTAATTACGATTCCTTTTAATAGATTTTCCGAATACGACCGCTCACGTTTCTGTGTAATTAATCATGTAATCATTGTTAGAAATATTTTTGGCAAGTATACTATCTTTATATTATATTAAGAGGGAGGGTTCGTAGTTTTATATGTATCTTTGTTACGAATAAACTCTACTAATAAAACTACTGAACGGATTTCGATAATTGTTACCGTTAGAAGGCTACGTTTCTGAGTAACATAGGCAATATTTAATTATGAAGTTCTCTTGGGTACGGGAGCTAGTATAATATACAAAAGTAAGAGATGTATTATTTATTTATTTGCTTCACTATAGACCTTATGAACAGGCTTAGAGTCGCTCAACGAGCTATGGAGAGTGCTATGCTTGGGTTTTCTCTACGAGATCGAATCAGAAATGAGGAGATACGTAGAAGAACGCGGGTTACCGACATAGCCCAACGGATTAGTTCGTTGAAGTGGCAATGGGCAGGCCATATAGCAAGGAGAAAAGATGGCCGTTTGGGCCGAAAAGTTCTCGAATGGAGACCGCGGATTGGCAAGCGTAGCGTAGGACGTCCACCTACTAGATGGACGGATGATCTGGTTAAGGCCGCGGGATCACGGTGGATGCAGGCCGCTTCTAACCGCAACAACTGGAGATCCTACGGCTGTAATGATGAAGAGATGTATTCGATGTATTATAAGTTGTTTTTTCTATTCGAATTTACCCCTGTAAGCTAGTACCTACTTCGTGATATATATGCAACCTGTCAAAGAAACGGAAGACTTTTTCTAAATATAATATCAATTTCACTACAATCACTCAGAATTTAATTACATGTAGATAAAATTATTGATTTTCGTCCTTGGCCGTTGAAATGTCCTTCAATGGATCCGGCATCCTTAATGAATTACGTCATTCAATCTAATTAATGTCTTACGTTTAATTATGCTTCATAATCAATTATGTGATCAGTCAAAGCATAATTGATGTAAGTTATGCATAATTATATCATTTTCAAACTGATTATAGCGCAAATGCAACCAATTTATCTTCATACATTTTATATCGTATACCGGTACATATTGAGATAAATCAGTAAAGCCCCAGAGAATCGCAGTGTGTCTGATTGTGGAAATTTCTACGGATTGAACGGAAGACATTGTAATTTTTGTTTTGTTAGTAAGTTCAAAGAAAAGATTTCTCATCTGAATTTTCTTTTTATTTTATTCCATGTGTTATTTTCATTTATTTCTTTTCGATTATGCTTTTCTAAATTGATTCTACAAACATTTTAAGTACGACTGGTTTTGCGTGTTAACAAAAATTTTTTAAATAAAGTTATTGAAGTAGAAAATATAAACAATATACGTGTACATACAAAATTGAATAGCTTACTAATAAGGCATGATGTGACAATTTGTAGATAAACTATGCAAGTAACGTCAACAATTTAGGTAAGCTTCACATTAATTAAAACAGTTTCGCTCCATATTAATTTGAAACTGATAAAATATCAACGGTCTATTAAATCTTAACTTAAACATTATAAAGTGCCAAATAAAAAAATAAAAAATCTTCTAAAAGATTCAACCGATTCCAAAGAGGCTTAGGTAAACGCACTTCAGATTAATCAGCCTCTAATTAAAGACAACATTATTTATATAATCTGATTGCTACGTGCGAGAGTTATCATGCCGTTAACCTTAAAAAAAATCTTTATGTTTCCCACAACTCTTTCAAACAACTTTGCACCAAAAAATAGCACCTCCTATTTATTGTTCGTTATATTATTTTATGCGTTGCAGCGTTTAGTACTATTCTGCTGACCATACTTTAAACTATAAACTATCTCATTGCTCGCTCGTAACTTCGCTTGTTATCAACTGTGACAAAATGGAGCTTTTGAAATGATGCTCGTAGTATTTTTCATGAACTAAATATAAACCAAACACGTTTTCATTAAGAATGTATGTTTGGTTATTTCACGTAAAGATAAGAATTTTTATTAAGATTTGCATTGGCATGGAATTTTGTGATGATAAATAGTTAAACAGAATTTGTAAAATTGTCACAGATTAAACATTGCAAACAAATATGAAGGATGCAAATAACATGGTTATTTACTGCTACTTTTATGTATTATATTTGTTATAAAATATGTTTAATGACATTTATGAAGACATGTTTTAATCAAACAGGATGGTCGGCGATAGAAATGTGGGCTTTTTGTTACAACCTACTTGATTTTTTAATCACTTAACGGGTACGACTGCTTTTTACATATTATTTAATACCTCTATGGTTATTGCGTTTATTATCATACATTCAAAGAATTAGCGAAATAAAACCCCGAAAGAATACAACCGAAAGCTAAAGGAACTGGATGATCAAAACAACTTGTTATTTCGTTGTCATATTCCAAAACTGGATTCGTAGATTTTTTTTTCATCATCTCACTTGAAGCGAATATAGGATTGAATACAACAAAGAGTAAGAATCTTTTTGATGTATTAAACACGAACTTTTTATCATTACGGAGATGAGAATCTGCGAGTTTCTCAGGATTAATCTCGGTAGGTTTATTCTGGTCTTGCACCGGACCGATGCGATTTTTTGCCAACCTTTTGAGATCATTGCGTTTCGAGGCAATCTGCTATGAGAGATTTAAAGTATGGAATTACCTGAGTTTTTTTTTGCGGAATCAAGGTGCGGTGTTATTCTTTCTGGAAGATTTTTATTAATTTCTTCTTTCGTTAATTAAAAATGCAGAATCGTGCATAACTCGTACAAAATTTACATCCGCTAATTAAAATAAGTTAAACTAAATATTTATTGCTAGCTGTCAGTTTCGTAAGAAAGAAGAATCATTTCCTTTAGGTCAGGTGGCAAACCAATAAATGGGCACTCGTTGTTTTTCATAACACGAAAGTGTACAAGTTTTGGACCACCTCGAAAATCGACCGCATTATCTACGCTCGGGTAGTTTGCAGCTAAACCAACGAGACACGTATAAGTAGATATCATTAGACCTCAAGCATCAATGCGTCCAAAAATCAAAACGGATGGAAAAATTTATCTTTTTGTTGTTTCAATTGCGGTTTTCTAGTTTGAGAACGATAATATCAATTCAATATTTATAACGACTTGGGACCGAGCGGTTTTGACTTCCTTCCAATAAGTGGATAATGACCAGTTATCTTGTTTTGCTAGAACACCGCAATTGGCATTTTTTGATACATAACAATCGGCACTTTTTTCGACTATCCGTTCTGTTTCATATTTGGCAATAAAGTGCCAAACGAGAACTACTACTCGAGTGGCAATTACATTCATAGATATGCACATAATACCAGCCGCCATCACTCGGTAGACGTATGCTTAGCTCTATTTCTAATGCTGCTGATCTATTTTAATTTAAAAAAAATGTATTGATTAGGAATTGACAAAAATTATTTTATGCCTGAATCATCTAATGAGCTGTCCATTTTGAGAATAATAATTGCTTCCTCTGATTTGAATTCTGCAGCTACTAGTAATTGTGATAATTATTAACTAGGTATTTCAACTTTTTCATTATTATATTTACCATTACTATTTTTATATAAGTGCATAGATAAAATCTTATTCAAATATTGGTTCAACAACCCACAACTGTTTAAATATTGTCTAATAATAACATATTTTTTGTTTCGTTTCCAATTTTATTAGAACTAGTCTACCAGTAACATCGATTTGTTCCAAAAATAACGGAGACCGACTTTATTTGGATTTCGACTCAACTCTTGTTATAGGTAGGTCTTGCAAAGTTTGCTTAGGTAGAGTGCTTATTGACTTCAATGTAATTTACTTTACCTTTTCAACCCTTGAATTATTCAAAGCCATAAACTTTCGGCGGCTACGTTCCATTGTACGTTATAATAACGTTTTATTGTCTCAGCAACCCACACATTTCTATTACGAAGTTACTAAACATTGCCTCTCATTGTAAAGCTCCACTCATTAAAGATTCCTGCAAATTTTAATTTATTTTCTATTCAATGGAAACCCAATCCTTTCTATATTTGGTAGCTTATATAATCCCTAATGCAATAATGTTGTTTCTTTAATGTGTAGAATGTACGCTTTAGATACAATTGACTTTTATACATAGTTGTTTTCATTACGATACTGCTATATTTATTGTCTTTGCTAATTCGACCGATCAGTAAAATAAATCAGTAAATATATTCTTATTTATTAGTACTACTTATTCTTCACTTTAAAATCACGCTTGCTATTCTTATATCATGTGAGGAAGTTAGTGTCATCGAATTTGTCGACAAAAACATTTTCGACTTTTTAACAAATAAAGAACGACCTTTAACTCCCAAATCATCTACAAAGATACCATCAAGGATACTTTTATTATCCTCAATTTATCGTCTCGTCCGTAATGTTGCTTAACAGATTTGCTCGTAAGTGATTCGGGACACCTTGGTTCGCAGATGTCATATCCGTGTTTTTGCTCACTACGATGTTCTCACGATGTGTTTTTTTCATTTGCTTCTTCCGCGGATTCCGTCTGATTGTATCAATAATTTGGTTAAGTTGATAGTTAAATTTGCAAGCTATTATAGATATTTCTATTGTATAAAATATTTGGATTTGAACATTGCTTCAAAACCAAATCACGTTCAGACTAAAGACAAAACTAAATAATTTAGCCTTAGATTGCTGATAAAAACAGCTTTTATTCTAATCTGTACAGTTTAAGTTATTTAGTCTTCATTTGAAATTCACAGCAATATAACCTAAAGTCACCCATCCAATGGGACCCTAATGGGTCTTAAACTTTCCTCTTCCTGGCTTGGCTAATTAACTTTCATTTTACTGGCTTGGCTAATTACGATACTGGATTCTCAATATATTTTGACTTTTTGGTTGTTAGTGACGCTAAATGATTAATCTTTTTAAGGTTACGCCTTTTTATTAAATCCATTAAAAAGATAATTGTCCAGAAACTCGTTTCACTATTTATGTCCTACTCTTCTTTTGATATTTCTAGATCCGTTGAAAACACTTTCAAGTTACTTTTACAGCTGAACCATTAACTTAATTCCATTTCTCTAGCAAAGAGGGCACTTTCCAACCCAGGATTTTGTAATTGAAATTTTAATAGAATAGGACATCAAAAGGAACTTTTGTCGACTGGCGAGTACCTGACATTGCGAGAATGCTATGTAGCAATGATAAAAGACAAAAAAAAATTAGGTATCGCAGGGAGTCAGTGGATGAAGGTTGCTAGCAATCGTTCCCGCTGGAAATCGATGGGGGAGACCTATGTTCAGCAGTGGACCACAACAGGCTGACGATGATGAACAAACTCTCTTATTTTTAATTATCCATACGTTAGTCTACTTAAGTTTCAGCGTCCACCTCCCTCTTGCTTGATGAAAAATTTTATCCCACAATTCCAAGTAAACATAAAACCGGGTGTTGTATTACTTTAATTAGCATCAGCAGTAGCCGCTTCACTAAGCTCATCAATCGTGCAACAAAATCGAATTAAACCGTTTAATCGATTACCGATACTGTAAAACATTGACCGATTAAATCTGGATTAAAAATACCGAAGCAAAAAGATAGAATGTGAATATTTAAATATCTACGCCATGTTAATAGCACCTATTAGGGTAATTTTATTATTAACTTTTATATGAATATTGACTCATTCTGCGGCGCCAACTATGACTAGTATGTTAATCAGGCGAGCCGCTACCATTTGTCCATGGTGACTCCGAAACACCGGAACGAGTTATTACGTCCACAGAATCCACCTCGTTATCTTGCCCTGTTTTTGTTACATCATTGGCAGTGGTTATTACACCGGAAATCGTAGCTGTTTATTGCCGCATCCTTTTTTACGATAGCTTTTTTAATGTTTCAATTCGATTTTAACGATTGCTGTTTTAAGTAATTAATTTAAGTGTGTTCTTTGCATTTTTATAAAATTTTTGATTTCCCTTGTTTCAGATTTTACTTAAGTGATGCAACAGTACTGAACCAAGATGCATTTTCAAGTAGTGTTAGCTTTGAGCGCGATCTTGCTTTGTGATGCTAAGCTCCCGAGGTATAAGCAACACATCCAACCAAACGCGCTACCACCGAATCCCACACACTCGCAAGGCTTAGGACTGTTACAAGCACAATCTAAAAGCGAGAAGACTAGTCAAATAGTTAATCAATATCGAGTCAGACATCGGAGAGAGATATTCGACTCAAAATCCTATGAATCGAGTCTGACATGGGCTCATTCGGAAACGCTAGATCAAAATGGCGATGTAATACTAAGATGGGTGAATTCAGATTCGAATATTACGTTTAGATTGGAAGCGAAAACTCATGGTTATGTGAGTTTGGGTTTTAACTCTGCGAGGAATATGAGAGGTGCAGATTTGGTCGTCGCATGGGTCGACGACAGGAATGGCAACGCTCAGATTTTGGTAAGTAAAATCAAGTAACATTATCAGATTATTAACAGCTGTTGTTTATTCTCACGGTGTGGGGTGGTCGTGTTTCAAATGGCTTTGTATTGCGATGTCGACATGTGAATATGCTGAATGAATTTGATGATTCTAGAGATAATGTTATTGTTTCAATGTTTGAATATAAGTAGCTGATGTGTTGGAAGTTACACGTGTGTCCGATTTGGAATAAAGCCTTATGTGATTCGGCTATCAACACCTACCTAAATTAATTTTGCAAGATTAGGCTTTGTTTAAAAACGGTTTCGTTTGAGTATATTATTATGACTTCAACATTGATATTTACAAAATAGAGTTTAGTTTTTTAAATACTAAATACGCTCAGAAAGATTATATTTTTTTAAGTAAATAATTACATTATGAAACCTGTTTGTTTGGATTTCCCAGATCTTTTAGTTGTTTGAGTTTGAAATAAGCAGCTCTCATTTACCTATGCTTTTTTAACAATACCATTGCGCTACAATCGCGTGGTATCTGAATTTTTTAGGGCATCATTTACAGGTTCTATTCATTATATAACTATAGCTAACTAACTAGGCTTCAACTTAATCTAAAGTTCAAAGTCTAAAACAGGTTTTATTTATTAAACTTAACCATACCATAACCAACATATATTTATCACCCCACTGTACAGTTGCGCACCATACACTTTTAATAGAAATATTTTCCAAAATGTTATCTGATTTTGCACTACGTACATATTTCAGTTCTAAACCATATTTTACGTGTTGAAAATATTTTTCGTAATTTGACCTAACCTTTGGGAGCTTAGAAGCCAGTCACGCAGCTGAAACTAGTTTAGTAATAAATTTTAATTTCAGCCATTTTATACATGAACTGAAAAAGTACTACGTACAGAAAATGTAACTAGAGACATGTCCCTTCTCGGATTAAGGTTATTTTAATTTATGTGTCTGCAAACTTTATAGGTTAACGTACGCTAAAATACCAACGTCTTAAAGTTTTATGTTTTTAATTAACAGCACAAAATCTTTGAGATTACGAGACATAATTTTTAATTGAATTGTTTTTTAACGAATTTATTAGTTTTTAATTAAGTGTTACGAGCCGATTCATCAGTCTGGATTTGTTTAAGGGTGCAATTAAGTTTTTATGCATATTTTTTATTTAGCCATGAAAGCTTTTAAGTGATTACGGAAAGTCGTAACGATATTTTCTTTGAATATAATAAAATATGTATCGTTATAATAACTATCTTAATTACCGCGTAACTTCCGTTCCCATAGAAACTTCATAATTATATAATTATGAAGCCTTTCTCGATGTATACACTCGGCTATACACTGAAATAATTTTTCAAATTGGATCAGTAGTTCCTGAGATTAGCGCGTTAGTGCAATTAAATAAACTCTTCAGCTTTAAATATTAGTATAGATATGTAGCGTATACATAGTTCAAATGATCTGTGCGTTCAGCGCTATATTTGAGTAAACCTTGCATAAGCAAGGTTTAAGTAAATCTTTTCAACCTATAAAGGTTGAAAAGATTTATTTACCAATATATCTAATACTATGTAAAGTATGTGCCCAAAACGAAAATACGAGAACTAATTTGTTTTATGTCAGCGCAAGTTGGCAAGTATAAAGCTGAGAGTAACATTAGAACGGATGAACAGTTAGACTGAAACTTTAACACTAAATAAGTTGTAATGTGTTTTCGAACATATGTGCGCAATTTATTACTTGTACAGAAAAGAAATGAGTAGAAAGTAATTTTGTACGATACCTACCTAATTTATTATGGTCGGTAATAAATTTGTCAAAGACACCTGCGTTATCGACATCTTCATTTCAGCGTAACAGTTAGAAAATGGAAACGCGATGTTCAAAAAAAAAGATTTTTGCATTACCTTGGTAAATTTAACATTTATTATTAGAAAATCAGGAAATTCGGAATCGACCTCTGTGCTCTACGACCCGGTCCGAACTGACTATAGCCAGGGCCATACAGAACTCAGCCGCGTTATGCTGATGAAGCATATCGTCAACATTATAGTATAACAACCTCCCGGACAATATGAAACTTACACTTTGTGCTAAGTTTGAAGATATAATAATTTTATTCTAAGCCGATATCAATCGATCGATAGTCTAGCACTGCTGATCTACTACTCTATCATTCATTCATTCATCTTTAGCCTAAACTTTCCCACTGTAGGGCAAAGGCATCCCTAATCTCCTTCCATAAACTTCTGCAAAGAGCCACCCCAAACCAGTCCAGACTGCTCTATCTCTCTATCTACGTAAGGAGTAGAAGAAGAATTTGATATATTTTTTAAACTTTGTGCTTACTATTACTATTTTTTGCGGCTTAATCCTGCCAAGTTAATGGGCAAGTGTGTTTGCAATGAAACATTTTTGGAATTTGATTAATTGTATGCAGATACGTAGTACATAAGGTACTTATACCACATACATATAACGATGCAGCTGTTCCAAGTATATAAGCTGTAATAAAACATTTGAGACATAGTAATAAAGTAACACAAAGACGTTATACTATCGCCTGCACTTTGCAAATTACCTAAACGTAAGTGGTATTTTACGATAGGATTAGTCTTATAGCCAAGATTATTATGGTAAGAGACCGAGAAGACACTTTAAGATAGAAATGTCTGAATAATACTAGAATAGATAAACGACTTATAACATTTGAGCTTTACATACGCTGAATTTATTTTATTATTATAATTTATTTTATTATTTTGATGTTATAAGTACTTTGTTAATAATTTCAAGTATGTACTTTATTTAAAATCCATTTTTCCAGATATTTATATAACTTGAATTTCATACATCTTCATATTCTGGGTACGATCATTTATACAGGGTGTCCAAGAACCTGGCGTCCAACTGGATTCCCACGATGCCCCAAGTTCTAACAGTACTCAGAAAAATATTTTAAAAAATCCACCCCATGTACTTACAGAATTATACTGATTTAAAAAAAAAAGGGGAAATGAGCACCCTGTGACATACTTTTGAATGCTGTGACTGCTAATGCTGATAATTTCGATATTTCTTGGAGGTTTTGTAATCTAGGGTATTGCTGTGTCTAAATAGAATGTAAAAATAAAGTACTTATTGTACCATTTTAAAATAAAATATTATTTTAACTAAAGGTGATATGGAAAACTATTGAATTTCGCAACTTTGACCGACTGTATTGTAAAAAAAAATGTACCAAAATAGTATGGCAAGTGACGTCAAATTTTGACGCGTTTATTCTTCTTTTTAAAAAGGTATAATACTTACACATTAATTTGAAAAAAAAAATTTTGATAATATTTTTACTCAACAACCCAATTTTTACGATGTCTTACAGAATTCTTAGAAAGAAAAATTTACGACGAATTGCATCTAACCTCTAAAGAATTACTATTGTATGCTCATAAAAATAACAACAGGCCTCTCAAAAAACAGGTTAGACCGTAAGGGACGGTATGTGCATGCATCTCACCATAGTGATTCGTTATTACAACAGGAGGGAGCAAGACAGAAACTATCTTTGCGATTTGCTGGTTCTTCTTTATGGTACCCCATTATTCAGGTAAGAGTGAGGGAGAAAAAGGTTAGAGGTGCGAGTGAGATAGATAGTGACGCTATCTGGGATCGTGCTATTTAGGATAACAGTACGGTCAGTACGCGTCACTGCCTCCTGCCGTTACTACGCACCTCTCTCTTATTGTTACCATTGATCACGTACTACGATTTAAAGCTTTGTTTATTGGACTCGATTACTCTTTGTGCTCTGGACTTTGAAACGAACTCTTTACGACGACCTTTGCCTGTGTTTGGACAGTTTGTGTTTTGTGTGTGCTACCATGGCGACCTACACTCCGCAAGAATACGCAAATATGCACTACATTTATGGAGAATGTAGAGGTAATGGACGAGCTGCAGCGAGACTTTACAGAGAAAGGTATCCGAGGGCTACGCGATATCCCGACCATCGAGTTTTCATTAATGTGCACAGATCACTATGTGACGGGCGGTTCCCCAATCAAGTAGCTGGTGAAGGACGACCCGTAAATGACTTCATACGCGATGAAGTTTTAGAGGCGGTGTCGGCAAATCCAAGCATCTCTGTGCGAGGAATAGAAGCTGATACGGGGATACCGAAGAGCACAGCACACAGTATTCTCCAAAAAGAAGAATATCATCCGTACCACGTACAGCGAGTGCAAAGTCTTTTCCCTCGAGACTATCCGAGCCGAGTCGCGTTTTGTGAAACAATCCTGCAAAAACATCGAGAAGACGAAAACTTTATCGACAAAATTTTGTGGTCAGATGAATCAACATTTAAGAAGGATGGCTACATGAACCTACACAACTTGCACGAGTGGCATGTGGAAAATCCGCACTTGATGCGAGAAGATAGATCCCAGTACCGGTTCAAAGTGAACATGTGGACCGGTATTCTCTGTGGGAATATTATTGGTCCATTTGAGATGCCCGAGAATTTGACTGGCGAATCATATTTAAATTTTCTTCAAAATGATTTGCCAAACTTACTAGAAGAGACCCCACCAGATATGTGGTTCCAACACGACGGCTGTCCAGCACATTTTCGCGTATCCGTTAGAGAGTTTTTGGACGAGCAATACCCGAACAGGTGGATTGGGCGATCAGGAACAATCCCGTGGCCAGCCCGCTCACCTGACTTAAATCCGCTGGATTTTTTTTTCTGGGGAACTATGAAGGAGCTCGTTTATGCGAAGCCCATTAATGACATCGCTGACCTTCGTGAGAAGATAACACAAGCAGTGCAGGTGATACGTCAAAAAAGTTACTCGCGAAACATAAAGCGGTCCTTTTTAAGGAGAGTGAGAGCTTGTATTGCCGCGGGTGGTCAACATTTTGAACATTTATTGTAATAAAATATCTTTAAACTAACATTCTTTGCTTTTATTCTACTGGGAACCCATCTACCTGTGTGTATTTCCTTCTTGCTCACTCTTGGAACCGAAGTAAATAATAGTAGTAACATAACAGTTTCTAAGATAAGAAAGGGTCCGACAGTTACCGTTAGTAGGTAGGCACTTCGTAAAAATTGGGTTGTTGAGTAAAAATATTATCAAATTTTTTTTTTTCAAATTAATGTGTAAGTATTATACCTTTTTAAAAAGAGGAATAAACGCGTCAAAATTTGACGTCACTTGCCATACTATTTTGGTACATTTTTTTTACACTACAGTCGGTCAAAGTTGCGAAATTCAATAGTTTTCCATATCACCTTTAGTTAAAATAATATTTTATTTTAAAATGGTACAATAAGTACTTTATTTTTACATTCTATTTAGACACAGCAATACCCTAGATTACAAAACCTCCAAGAAATATCGAAATTATCAGCATTAGCAGTCACAGCATTCAAAAGTATGTCACAGGGTGCTCATTTCCCCTTTTTTTTTTAAATCAGTATAATTCTGTAAGTACATGGGGTGGATTTTTTAAAATATTTTTCTGAGTACTGTTAGAACTTGGGGCATCGTGGGAATCCAGTTGGACGCCAGGTTCTTGGACACCCTGTATTATTATATGTTGTTTATTCTATAGTATCTTGTGAAATGTTATCTCTAGTTGTTCTTATTTTGCTGCTAAGTTTAACTAAATAGGTAATAAGTATAATAACCATATAGTTCTTCAGCTCTAATAAGGTGAAGGAAGTTTTACTATTTATCTTTTTTTATATCTTTATTACATGAATAAAATACATAATATAAAAGTTAAAGTAGCCAACGGTAGCTCACAGAAAATAATACTAACTTATAAATTACTACTATTCTAAATCTATTCTACTTGGCAAGGTTCCCAGAAAGCTGGCAGCATTACCCCGTTGGATGGCAATGCTTACCTGCTGTGCAAAGTAAAAACCAGCAGTAAAAACTATTTATCTTGGCTGGAGCTCTGCTCGTCTTTATGCCCGGTGAAGTAGAAATAGCCTCGTGGCTAAATACATATGTCCGTCCGAAATAAAAAGACCAGCTTTTTCTTTGTTTTACCAGTCTGATTGCTAGTTAAGTAAGTTAAGTAATCGTTTTACTACTTTCAGAGTGTAATCCTATTATCATATTATTCGATATTTCCAATCATCGTTAAAGTAACATGCCTGCCCCTCCCTTAAATTGCACGTTCTACTTGTAATTGCCAGTCCTTGAGACATAAATTTTTCATTACGATTGCTTAATCGGTTTCAATTTATTAATGTAATGTTTCTTTGGAAAAGGTAAAACCTATTAAATGTCTGGACCTCAGAAGCATAAGGACGTAAGTCTATTATAGTTCAGAAGCATTTGGTCGTAAGTGCCAGTTTACGATATAGGCACATACGACCAATGTTTCTGCCTGCCGTATAAAGGCAAATGCGACCTTACGCTTCTGAGGTCTAAATATGTATAGAGAACAAATTTATAATATAACCTACGTGCGTATAGCTATACAAATAAATAAAATTAATGACAGAAAATAGAGGTTGTTATTGATTGTATAAATGTATAACAGAAACACAATTTAAAAAATGTTTGTCTGTCTATTTGTTCCGAATAATCTTAGTAACGGCTGGACTCATTTTGATGGGACTTTCACTGGTAGATAGCTAATTTTGTAAAGTATAATATAGGCTAATTTTTTTTTCTGTTTCTCCCTGTGCCCACAGGCAAACATAATAAAAAGTATTATATCTCCATGATGGTAGTATCGATTTTGATGGGACTTTGTTGCCCGATAGCTTATGAATCCTTATTTTACGCGGACGTATCTACTACCCGCGACTTTAGTAGTAGATACAACTTTTTTTTAAAGATATACACAAACAGATCTACTTACCCAAAAGGCGAAACAAGAGTTTTTCCATAGTTTCTTTTTAGACAATGCTTTGCGGTTTTTGATAGACATGTCAACGGCCTGAGCACCAAACCGTGACGGCCACCGTCTAAACGTGAGATGAATCCGAACGTTTTATGGAACAAGTCCCTAGGACATTAAGTTGGCGGGAGTGAAGGTTTTACTCCAGCAAATGAACAGAGCTGCCAATATTATGTCTGCGTTTTGGAATAGTGAGGCAATAAAATTTTTTTTCATTCTTTTCTGTAAAACATTTGTTGTCATCAAATTCAATTAAAATGAAATTAAGGTGGAACGTTCGCACTTTGGGTATTTAACGGTCAATTTGACCCGATCTGTCTTAAACCGAATAAAATATTACATTAATCTTGTATACTTTTGAATACTTGGCAAAAGCTTTGTGATTTTCTCCCGTTTAAATGTTTACGGTTAGCATTGTATTGAAATTCGTTGGTCTACGACTGCAATTCTTCAGGATTAATTGAAAATAGACTTCGATATTGCGATTTCATTCGCAAAATAATTAATTTAACGCACCCGTACGAACGTGGAATCTTAAAAGTCCATAACTTTTTTTTTTTTGATAAATTGCAATCTCCCGACTAATTCAGCAATTTCTGCCAGAGTCATGAAGTCCATAAATTGAGACTATAAGTTTACGTGGGAATGTCAGGTGTCTCTTTGATGATTTATATTACCATAGCCTTAGAGACCATGACTGTAAGACACTACTGACACAAGTGAATACTAAAAACTAAGTATTGTTTACCATTGTAAACAATGGTATGCAAGCCATTGTTAGGTACAGGCGGTTGAGCAGATCATTAAGTAAACAAATTTTAAGTTTATTTTTAAATAAATATGTAAAATAAATTATATCTACTATCTGTCTCTCAATTCTACCTATCAGTACCGCCTCCCATACATTGTGCCATCAATAATCTCGTCTCGTTTTTCACCGTGTGGTTTACGGCTTAGAATAGGCTCTCTTATATCATCCAATGGGTGTCGTAAAAGGCGACTAAGGGACATACACCTGATGGATGGGCAGCAGCATCTATCACCTTGAGGACAATCTCCATCTTACTGAGATCACCAATCCGCTTGCCTTGCGTGCTGATAATGACAATATCCCTTAACGACCCTGGCTAGCCAAAATCTGTTTTGAGGAAGGCCCTTTTTCATACACAAGGCAGTGCACCAGGGGCCGGATTGCTTAGGCGTGCCCGGCCCCCGCCAACGGCGGATCGATGGAGTATCCGGGGGGTTTTAATGGTGTAGGGTCCTCTCCTCGTGGTATGAGTTAGAATACCTCGCTATGGAGAGGGCGAGTCCCACATATCCCACCGCCAGCGCGCGAATACGCTGCAGCGATGGTGGGAATTCGTAAAGGCATAAAAAAAAGGCAGGGCACCAGCCAAGTTATTGCATTTAAAATACTCACAAGCCATATAATAATCGTATAGTAACAGCGTCTTAACCGCAAACAACAATTTATTTACCAACATTTACATTTAGATTCACTGTTTCGGTTACATTTAAGCTACACATTATTTGTGCTAACTGTTGTGTTTAGTACTTTAAGATGCGTTTTGCATGTAGTGCGGTATTCGGAATATAGTTTAAGTCAACGTAATTTAAGCCCAAAATTGCTTTTAGTAGGGTAATTGCTTCGTTTATAGTTGAACATTCTCTTTTTAATCCAAGTGTGGCACGTTCCCCGAGTGCTCGTATTTACTTTGCACAGCAGGTGAGCATTGCCATTCAACGGGGTAATGCTGCCAGCAAACTAGGAACCTTGCCAAGTAGAATATATTTAAAATAGTAGTTATTAATATATTTAAAATAGTATTATAAGAAAGTTATATTTTAAATTAGCTACTTTTAGTTGTATATATGTTTTTTATTCATTTAGATAAGTAATAACATCCTTGTTTACCTTTATTTAGGTAATGTTTGATTTATTATTTCAAATTCATCATTATCAGCCCGTATTAAGTCCATTGATGAACATGGACATCCTCCAGTGGGACGGTTTTTGCTATAGTCACCACTCTCAGCACGCGGTGACCGCAGAATTATTTCGTAACACACAGGGAAACGCTGCAGCGCTGCTGCCCGTTCCTTGGTATATGCTTGTAAGTGATGTTAAAACAATCGGGATCAACGGCTTAACTTAATTTACGGGCACAGAGCATCAAATATCGTTAGGCTATATCATTACCAAGTAGTATCGCAACCATATAGTAAAGTCAGCCATTGTATGGAACAGCTAGCCCGCTAGTTTAACTCCGTCATTTAATTGAATGCCTAGGCCAATCGTTGATTGTATAACATCACTTAACGTTTAACTAGTTGGCTTATAGTAAGCTGGCCCCTTTAAGTTTGGCTGACCTAAAATCAGGCAGGTTATTTTATGGTTTAGGTACTTTTTTTTACCACCACAATCAACGATTTGTCCTCAAGCCTTTGTTATTTCATTGAATGTCGGCGTCCAATTAACGGGCTAGCCGTCCCATTATATGGCTGCGACATAAATATATAAAGTGATAATTACGAGAAAACAGTCGTCGGTACTGTATCTACTTCTGAAAGAACAATTGGTTTCCCTGTTCTTAGTTCTTCGGATTATCATTTATATGGCACATTTGTTTTAATTGTTAAACTGTGTGCCATTGTTGTCTCCGTAAAAGCCTATTGTTTTGATGGCGGAATAACGTCACGTATAGAATAAATTGCATTTTCTGATGGATCTTGTTTTTTTTTATATTATGTGTTGATTTGATCTTGTTATCTAAGATTAGTTTTTTGTAGTTGTTGTGTGGTAATACAAGTTAAGCAATCCTCATTAGCTTCCTCTTAGCTTGAAGATATTTTCTTGTGATATGATGTGATCACTGTCTGGCTATAGAGGCCTTAGCCAGTCTGAGGCAGTGATCACATACCGATCACTATATTTTCAACTGTTAATAAAGCTTAAAACGAATGAATCCTAAACATACACATGTTTAATATAGAGGCATGTCCTGCATGTATAAATTATCTAAGTGTTAGTTTTACAACGTAAAATTTTCATATATTTAAATATGTAAATACTGCAGTCGTTTTTAGAAAATAAGATACAAAAAAAATAGTATTAGGCGCTGCAGGTTAGTCTTTATATATTTATACATTTTTTTCGTCAATCCTATTTTTTTATTTAGTTATGTTATTCTATTTTAAATTAGCCTACACAATCTAAAACGTAAACATTCAAGAAGTCCATGGTCACACAGTTTCTAGAAACTCTTGAATATTCAAGTAGCATCCAGTGATAAAACAGCCATATTATTGGCCTATATTACATATTCACAGTCAAATAGACTGATTCAAACATAAATTACGTTTATATTTGCGAATTCCTACTTCAACATTTTTATTCAGACTTGTTGGTACCTATGTACGAGTAACTAAAGCCATTCATCACTTTGTAATGCTAAGCAACAACATCGGTCTTGCTGTATACGAAAAAAAAAAAAACTATCACGCAATATATTTTACTATATATATACTAATACAAGCTTTCAGTGCGCAGGTTCACCCGCGTAACTCCAGTTCCCATGGGAACTTCACAATTAATAAAAAAATATGGTATGATGGTTTGCACACCTACTGCTGCTAATTTGCACTTTACTCCTATCCATCCAAAGGTTGTCTGGAAGAAATCGCTTTATGCGTTAAGACCGCCCATTGATCGACATGAAAAAAAAACAAAAGTAGGTACTTACCTACTATTGTTTTTTTTAAGTTCCAAATTTGTATTCTATGTGTGTACAATAAAGAATTTATTATTATTAATAATATATTTAATTACAAAGTTCCGGGAACTTCTATATATATTTCCTCGAAAAGTGCGCTATCTAACATTGAAAGAATTTTTCAAATCGGTCCAGTATTTCCTGAAATTATCGCGTTCAAGTAAATATAAACTAACAAACTCTTCAGCTTTTTTTATTAGTATAAATTCATGTTAGAAAAACAAATATGAAATAGGTGACTAAAATGAGTCTTCATTTTCATTTATGAGCCTTTACTTATCATTTAAACTCATACAAAAATACTACTCATCATAAAAAGTCGTTCTTTAAAATACATTTATTTTATATTGCAACGGATTTATTAGGTACCTATAAATCCGTTGCAATATAAAATAAATGTATATATTTAAGTATTTTTGTTACTCGGACGTAAGATATTTCGTTATACCTATGCATTTAAAAAAAAACGTAACGCATTGGCACATTATTCACAATAACATCCAAAAAAATTAAAAAATTAAATTTACACTTGATTAGTATTCTACATCACCAATCTCAGTTATCGTAATTTTGGGAATTCTCTGCCAAATCGATTACGTGCGCGAATGTACATAAAGACTGTGTCACACGCATTACAGATTACCCGGTTATTAGCGAAGTACAGTCACGTAGAGTGAGTCACACTACGTGTATAGCCTTTGTTTCCTGGAAAGGTGGATAATGGTCGCAGTATTAAGGGGTGTCTGTGGTAATTGATTTTTTTGCAAGGCTGCGATAATTTTAATAGGTATTAGGTTTATATTAAGAAATATGTATTAAGTTATCTAAACTCAATAGTCTAAACATAACTTAATACTAAATATTAAGGTATATTTAGTAATATGTTTGTCGAAAAAGAAAAGATTATTTTGTCGCTTTTGAAGAATTAGCAAAATTTCAAATGAAAGACTAGCAAAAATAATTGTAGTATTAACCCAGTAATTATGGTTAAACAGATATATTACAAAAAATATATATTTAGGTACCTATTTTTTTATTAAACTGTGCGTTTTATCTGATGGTGATCAACTGCGACGCCAGTTATCAGCCAATCAATTAGGTAAATACATTAATTAATACAAACGTTTCACTGAAGATCTTTCAAGTAGTATAATTTGTTACTCCGGGTCCCATAATCCCCTGACTCTACTAACGGTTCCGCAACGATCCTTAGTAAATCTTGTTTATCTCAAAATTTACACCCACCACGGAATTTAGAAGAGATTTAACTCCCAAAATTAGTTTCAATTGGGTAAAGTACCGCTTGATTGATGAATCAGAGGACATTGCAAAAATAAAGTGTCAAAAGTGCATTGCATTTGATAATTCTTAATTATTCGTTTCTTGGTGATTAATGTTATTAGCACGATTTACTATAAAAAAACACTCAGAAGCATACATATACAGACAGAACAAAAAAAGTTTGAAACCTTAAATAATTGCAATTAATAAAAATATGAAACGCGTTATAGCGCTATAATAAACTTTAGCCTTAGTTGTATCTAATAATAATAAATACTAATTAATAAAATAAATAAAAAATAATCCCTAAATATGTAGTATGTACAGTCAGCAAAAGAGATAGGTTTACACATTGTGAAAAGCATTTTAAGTTTATATGTCCAATGTCCATAAACGTGGACAACGTTTATGAGAATAGCTCAGCAGCGAACTCTTCGTTCATAAAGAATTACCAGCTGTCGTGCAGACAAAAACATATTTATTTACATTAATTGATACAGAAGGTGTAAACCTATCTATTTTGTCGACTGTACACGCATAAATTAAGAACTACTTTACCGATTTGGTGGATGCTTTGTTTGTTGTGTTCGTGTTATAAGGACAATGTTTAAAATGTATTTATTTAGGGTCACTTTTTAATATCTATCATTAACGACCTTATTGACACGCAGTAATTTTACAAGAGATTGAACCAGACCATATACATTAATCATGTTTTAAAATGTTTGAGTTCTGAAACATCCATGGCTTACATCGGTATTTACACCATATATATTTAAGAACAAGAACCTACAATATAGGTTTTCAAGAATATGAAAAAAAGCAAGTGAAGACCGGACACGTTTCTGCTCGGCACGTCGTCGGCAGCGTGGACATCTCCTGTTATAAATGATTTTATACATTTATAACACTCGATTCATATTTAATCACATCACACCTTTAAAAAAACTCTTAATTTTCAAGACAAACATCGGAATGTACCTACGACTCGCCTAAAACCGAATATTAATCAAATTATATATTGATTTGTTACACTTAACCCATTCAGAATACCACACCTGTAATAGAATATTCGGTATAATCGATTACGTATTACTTATATGTCCGAAGATAATAAGTGAGCGTCCTACCCTCGGGATATAATCAAAGGAGTCATCTAATATAGTAGAGCAGTGGTTCCCAAATAGTTTTTAATGCGTACCACTTCAAACTTAATCTCAAACTGCGTTGTTATTTTTATTGGCCGGCAACAGTGCCCTCTATTGGTATATACCTTAAAGCCCAACTTTATTATTATAAACATTTTGTTAGTAATAAATACCTAAATAACAGGTAGGTTTTTTGAGTATGATATTTTTAAAACGGTACTTTTACACCGATCGATTTAAAATAATTCTTTTATTTTACATACTATTTACACTAATGGTATAAAAATGACTTGGTAATAATTAATTGTTTGCCTTAGTTTTATATCTACGAAATATTCTAAGTCAAGCTTGTCGCCATTTAAATTGTACGCAACTTAGCGTACCTTTGGGTCTCGTACCAATAATTGAGAAACACTGTACCAGTAATCTAAATTCCTTCAACGCCATTCGTCATAAGAAATAGATTTATTGCTGCTAAATATTAGGATCTCCTTTAATGGGCCATGCTTTTGTATAACTACGTATAACTTATCTATAATAGGGCTATCCAAAACATTATAGTACCTTGTAAAGCTTGTACATACTGCGGTAGTTTAATATAAGTATAATGCTTGAATAATACTTGGTCGAATAATTTAGATGTATAGTTACTTTATAGCAGTTTTCTTTCCCTAATAATTGTATCTTATTTCACATTTTTGCGGGGAAATTTGATATTTTACCCAGAATAGAATCGCTTATAGCTGCACTGCGAATATCACTATAAAAGTTATTGCATTTATTGTGACAAACAAGTTTTAAAATAAAAAATATTTGTATTTTTCTTGACAGTTATTTTCATAGATATAAATGTAAAGTACCTAGAGTTGGTTAATGGTTAAGTAATATTAATCAAAGATAAACAAAAAAACAAACTCTGTCCTCAATTCTAGAGCTCAGAATCATAAGGTCGGATGTGCCATTATACGTCAGAAACATTCGTCGTATGTGCCTTTATAGTAAACTGGCACTTACGACCAAATGCTTCTGAAGTTTAATAGACATCCGTCCATATGCTTCTGAGGTCCAGAATTAAATTCAGATTTTCGCTCCAGAGAATATAGAATCGAGTGGAGGGAGGGTCTGTCCATATACTCGTATTTGTCGTTTCATTGTCATTCAAGTGAAATTTGTATTAGAATATTCAAATGAAGCCGGTGACCCTTCGTGAACTAGCCTCACTTTAAATTTGTGATCCCTCTTGTCGGCTTCACTGACTTTAACAAAGCAAATAATATATGGTCTATTTTTTTCACTTGCAAAGTTGGATACGTCCTCGAAACGGTCAAGGTCAGTAATGCCCTAAATCTTGCAGCAAATTATAAGGAATGCTATATGAGTAATACGCAATAAACGTGCGAAGTAATAATTGCCTTATTATTGAATTTGCTTACAATTTGTATTGTTAAGAGTATGATTATGATTAGTACGGTTGGGTAGGTAATATCTAAAATATTTAGTTTAGAAGTTATACTAGGTGCATACCTATTAATGCAACTAAATGCGGCTAAATTATCATATTCTTAAGAGCTCCCTCAAATGATCATATCCACACTTTTTCATAATTGTGTCGTTCTTCTCGCAAATCAGCGATATTATTTCGTACTTAATGTAGTTCTAAATAATTTAGATCCTTGGTTTAATTATTTTATTGGTATGTTACACCCCCTTTACTTTTGTCTTTTAATTTATCCACTGCTGAACATCTAAACCTCTTCAACATACCTTGTTAAAAGTGATATTGCCATAATCACCTCGCTTGGCTGGCGGATTGGTGATTGCAGTAAAATGATGAGTATACTTGTGCTGATAGATGCTGCTGCCAATCCATTAGCTGTATGGCCCTTAGTCTCTTGCGACACCCATAGGAAGACTATTATAAGTGTCCGGAAACCACACGGCTTTATAGTCTAAGTTACCTTCAGCATCATAACTATTATTACTAAGCAACTTTTGTAGTTCTAAACCGACGCTTATTGCCTAAACCGCTATTACAGTAAAGCCTGAATATTCCAAGTTAGCAAGTTCCAACCATTACCAATGCAATGGAATTTAAACTCCCAACTTAGACATCAACAAGTATTGGATATTCTGACAACTTTAGAGGAATCTCATTTTAACTTTATCGATTTCCATACGAACTTTGATGTGTTTTACGCATTGATTTCCATGTGTGAATAGTTTTGCTCCGTCTATTTTGGAACTATTGGTTTTGGGAGAAAGGAATAGTTTTGTGCCTACTCAATAGCGCTGTAACGAATGCCGAACGAATTTTTAGGCATGCGAATATTTGCGAATGCGAATGCAGATACGAAATAATACGAATATTCAGTTTTTAAATCTGGCGCCGCTTAATTATGATTCAAAATATGCCGCGCGCTTTGATGATTGATAAGACATAATTGTTTTAAGTATGTTTAGTAATGAATAAAAAGAAATGCATACCTAATTTTTTGTTTAATTTACGTTATATTGTTTTCACATTCTGTAATTTGCTTTCAAATTTATATTCGCAAAATATTTAAAGATATTTGCGAATACGAATGCGAATATCTTAATCAAACGAATATTCGCGAATGTGGATATTAGTCACATCAATACTACTCAACTATCTACAACAACTTATTTATACATATGATATACATAGGATAAAAGGGATATGGTGTGCAATAAATGAATATTCATTTATTGCACACCATATCCTTTTTATCCTAAATCCTATCCTGTACTGTCCTATACCTATACTATAATCCTAGTCTTAGATGAGAGAGGCTAATTATTTGTTTATGATAGAGTTTTAGAACATGTTATTATGCTACTAGTAGATAGATTTTTGGATTCTCCTTCTTACGGAGTGAATTTCGGAAAATCCTTAGCACTTGCCTATGTCATAATAACTATCTACGTGTCAAATTAAACGTAATCCTTTCAGTGATTTGAAGTTAGTGTTGGTTGATAAGTCAGCGACGGTTGCTTTTTATATTATTACTAGCTGACCCGGCAGACTTAGTACTGCCTCAATCGATAAATAAAAGACCTAAACATTTGTATAAAATAAACTGGGCCGTAGAGACTTCGTTTATGCGGTACTCCTACCCTACACTACCCCTACCCTACACTACCCCCACCCTACACTACCCCCACCCTACACTACCCCTACCCTACACTACCCCTACCCTACCTCTACCCTACCCCTACCCTACACCTACCCCTAATCTATCCCTACCCTACCCTACACCTACCCTAAAAAATCTTAGCAAAAAAATAAAGCTCAAATTGACCCTACATTTTAGTTAGGAAACGTTTGTATGGGAAAAAGAAAAAGGCTGTTTTAAGGGGTTTTCAGGCAACTACTAATAAATTAAAAATTAATTAAAAAAACATTGTTCAGCGGACAAAATTGTGAATCTAAACCATTCCCAGATCCCCTTGAACACACACAAAAAAATTCGTCAAAATCGGTCCAGTCGTTTGAAAGAAGTTTAGTGACATACACACTCACAGAAGAATTATATATATAAAGACTAGCAGTTTTGCCTGATTTTTTTGTTTAATCCACGTGGCGTGAATATTAGTCCGTCCTTAAGAAAATATAGTATACAATTATACAGTATACACACAAACTTTCGCTCAAATCAATCTACCCAAATACCTACAGAAAATGTCCAAACAAGTAAGCAGTCATATGGCTATCATGAGCTATCAATTGATGTTACTATCGTTTATATTATAATAAAGTATAATGCTGCATGTTTGTAAAGTCAAATATCATTTAAATAGGGAAGATGGTAAAAATATCAATTATCTGAAATAAATGATTATTATTGTTATGTATGGCCACAATTCAAAGTAATGGCGCATAAATAATATTACAAATGCAAATAACAAGTGTATTTACGATTATAAACGCTTACATAACAAAAATATAGCAAGAAAACTAACTGAACTCTCAATTCTATTCGCAGTGATTGGAAAAGTTCATTTTCGTGCAAAAGCCAAGTAGGTAGTTACACTCGGGAAATCACTGCTGAAATATTTAAGTATTCTAAGACAGTCTTATGTTCGTACTTTTCTAATAAATGAAAATGTTACTTAAAGATAAAGTTTTTTTTTGTAACTTACTTGGTGTCTCTTTCATTGGGATATTATTTTTGACTATGTTCTAGTAAATTGTACTGATAGGTCATTCGAATATCCTAATGTCCTAGGTTCGATTTCTACCCGGGACAGCTATGAGCGTGAACCAGCGACTCAGACTCCGAATACCCCGACGCCCGACACTCCAAACCGGCCAAGTGCGAGTTGGACTCACGGATATATACAACTTTAGACACTATAATATGATACTTTTGTTTCAATATTACAATAAAACACATGTTTCTTGTATTAACTTAAATATTTATTATATTCTGGTTTTAATAAAAAAATATTGTAAACATTTCAGTTGAATGTACAAGTATTCATTTCTACAGCCAGGTAACAAACAGATAGACTGTGTGTGAAGTCTTAGTTGTCCCGTTTTTTTTTGGTAAAAAAATAAAAAAACTTCTAATTTAATATCCGTTACATTGATAAATCATTTTAGATATATGGTAGAATTTAGGTTTCCCCAAATATAGTTTGTTTTATAACAAACAAATGGACTCATTAGACCCTAATAATTCCCTACTATTATTGTCGGATTAAAGTACCCTTATTTGAGCTTGGGATAGTTCTTAATCTGTTGGTAATTCTAAAACTATGAAGGGTTTTATCGGACCGTAAAAGTCTCGTGTTAATTTCTGATTACAATTTTACTTAACCACAAACTGTTGTAATTTCATTATTTAAAATCCAAAAAATCATTTTAGCTTAGTTTAGCTGGCCCACGATGCGTAGCTTTGAGGCTTTTGCTACTTAACCGGGCATAAAGGCGAGCAGGGCTTTATTAAATAAAGTAAGATATTTGATGACAACCTCCGTAGCGTAGCGGTATTTGGCCTGCTTTAAAATTTCGGAGGTCGTGGATTCGATCCCTACGACGGACAGGAAATCTTTGTGTAAATTCTAAGATTTATTTTCGGGTCTTGTTGGTTGAGGGACTATCCTCGGAAAGCACGTTAAACCGTTGTTCCCGATTGTTATAATATCATCTATATATATGTATATAATAATCGTATATCAAGGACCGGGCAGCAGCGTTTCTTTGTGTGGTACATCATAATACTGCGGTCACAAACCCGCCTGCCAAGCGTGGTGACTATGGCAAATACCCTCCCCCGGGAGGAGGCCCATGTTTAGCAGTGGACGATGAGATATTTAATAAATTGCACATCAAATTTAAAAAGGACTTGGCTAAATAAAATTAATTTAATCTCATTTCAAAAACGATAGGCATGCAATAAAAGGGAGGGCTTACGTGCCGTGTATTTTAAATCTAGTATTTATTAATTTATATTATACTTACACTTACAATAATTAATTTCGTTACTACTTTCAAATAGGCATGAAGACTAAAAAATTCTATTTAGTCCGTCAGTTAGATTACCAAAAATATTGTAAAACAATTTTTTTTCGTTCCTCAATCAAAGAATGACGAAGATACAGTGCGTTTAAATTTCATGTGACGTCACTTTTAGGTACAATTTAACCTAGAAGTGACGTCACAAGCATAGTTTGTTGTTGCTCTGTATCTTTGTAAATTTTTATTGAGCTAATAAAAAAAATACGTGTCCAATATTTTTTTGTGATCTTACTGACGGACTTAATGGAGTTTTTAGTCTTCATGCCTTTTGTCTGTATCAAATTATGGATATGGAACCCACTCTACCTAATCTTCCGCTATGATAAATACAGAAAATGTTCTTTAGATAAAACGTTTGAATCATGTACATAGTATCTGTGTAATATTTTTGCTTACTTCTTATACTATACAAATATATTATGACAAACTCAAAGCTGTAAAGTTTTTTTTGTTTGCTTGAACGCGCTAATCTCAGGAACTACTGGTCCGATTTGAAAAAATATTTCAGTGTCTGATTGCCCATTTATCGATGAAGGCGAGAACAGGAGCTACGCGGGTAAAATCGCGGGCGAAAATCTATTAACGTTTCTTATCGAACGTGTGGCTAACAACATATGTCATGTTGTTAGCCACAAGGCTTTTGGTAGTTCACCGGGCATACATCCATTAATGTATATACTTACGTAATAATAATCAGTAATGTTATTGTAAATGACACTAACATTGTAGAAGGTGACCAAAACGCTCTTTTGAACCAGTCAAATACTCCACATCCATATCACGTAGATAACCAGTTGCTTAAAATTCCCATACCGATGCAGCATTCAAAATGAAGTCAGTTACACCTTCGAATACTTTGAATACATACACAAGGATATCTGCCTTGAATATTAGATGAGTGTGAACTCTAATTGTTTAATACAAATCGTCTGTTTTTATGTTAATGTCGGTTTGAGGAGGCAGTGAACGTTTGTTTTTGTTTGTTGTTAGTATAATTGTTTGGGTTTAATATGGTTTTAATCGTTGTGTTGACTTCTTCGTTGTGGTCTACTTTTACTAAAATAAATATAATATAATCTATATTACTATCTAAAATTAAGTTAGGATTAACTTATTTTAGAAAGTAATTTTATACCCGTTGACATATACTATACGAGAACTGGAGTTAGGCAGATGAAACTGCGCGCTTGAAGCTAGTTAAAAGATATATATATATATCACAAACATAAGAATATACTGGGTGGAATTTTTTACCGTCTAGAAAATAATAGGGCGTGATATGTACTTATATGAAATAGATGTCTAAGGCATAAAATATTTTTCTTCTTTTTTTGCCGTAAAAATGCGAACTTAAGTTGGTAGTTCCAGACCCAGACCAGACTCAGACCTTAGAAATTACACAAAGAATTCCTGTCCGGCGAGGGGATCGAACCCACGACCGAGATTCAAAGAAAAAAATTCCGAGATTTAAAGCGAGCCTAATACCTTTACGCTACGGAGGTTGTCTTTACTTTAATCGTTAAGTCGTAATTCACAATATAACGAACAGTTGTTCCAAAATGTTTCAAAATTACCTCATTTTCTATGTAATCAAAGCTTTATCTGAACATAAATAAAGACGACAGAGAAGACCCCTGTAGTTGATGAGATTGAACCAATTTAATTATGTAAACTACCTAACACTTCAGCATATAATTCCAAACACTTCTGATAATAATCTTAACGATAATTAAAGTATAGATAAACGGTGATTCTTAATCGATAATAGTGTAATGCAAGAGATTATTGAAAACTCGCTGCCCCGCGCTCTTTTACCCATACATAGATCCCGTTCCCGTGGAAATCTTGACTTAAAAGCCTACGACACTCACAAATAATGTCGCTTTCTTTATGCAAAAGAATTAACCCTTACAATCTCACATTAACAATTCACTAACTTTACCTCTTAGTAATATTAATATATATATATTATTATTAATGTAAGATGAGGGAGATGTAAAGAAAAGAGAAGTCACTTAGTGGTCATCTGTAATTCATCATCACCATCAGCCAGTATAAAGTCGCATTGAACATGGTGGTGGACCTCATCCACCAGTAGGGAGGGCTTTTTCCATAGTCACCACGCTTGACAAGGCGCATAAGTGATCGCAGTATTATGTTCTAACACTCACAGCGAAACGCTGCCCGCTGCCTGGTATGCAATTGTTATTGATAATGTTATAACAATTGGGACCATCGGTCTAACGTGTTTTATGAGGCTAGAAGGGTAATCCCTCACCCAAATGGAATCTGAAAGAAATCTTTAATTTACACATAGCTTTCTTGTTGGTCTCATCATCAGCATCATAAGCCCGTAAAACTTCTGCTGAACATAGGCCGTCCTCGACTTGGAACTTGCCGCATGACACAAATTTAGCATTAGTATTTGTCTATCATTATAAATATTAGTTAATCATTATAAATTGGCTGATTGTTTACCCCCAAGGATGGTGTTTTGTACACAATATGATTGAAGGGAACTTCCCTTAACTCTCTGTGTGGCCCTTTGTCCATTTTTTCATTGATCCGTAATTGGATATCTTATGGTACTCGTACCTACCACAAAAATGTAAAAAAATAACAATACTTAGATATTCCTTTTAAAATGTTTTGTTGTAAGGGCTTCTGTCTCAACTTCTACTCTTAAAGTTAATGTAGTATATTTTATAGTAATAGTATCATATTCAGTAAGTGCTTAACCGCCTGTCTCGATTCTGATAACCCTGAATTGGAAATATCTACCTACTGAATAATTAAATAGCATCTTATCTCTCAGCCGTTCACTAACGATTATTGATTTAGAACTAACGGATTTTAAATTAAGAGAATCAGAGCGAAGAATTTGAATCCCAAGTTTTAATAAATACAGTGACATTTGTGACTGTCTTGGCACTGTAGATAGTAATTAAAGTAATTGATTTGTGAAGTGTTGGGTTACATTAGCTTTAATGTAACTCGTTGATGCTATCGGGTTTTATAGACAGTGGGTATCGAAACTTTCACACGTAAATCGGAGAAAAAAATGTAAATTCATCAAGAAAATTACTGAGTAATCACGAAAGTTGATTTTAAATAGATAATTTTAATTATTGACTGAATGCGTTGTAATGTTTTGTTTTTCTTATTGCTATTATGTACAGTATATGTATGGGTTTCAATGTGCGTTATTATATACTAATATTATGTAGAGGTAAAGTTTCTGAATTGTTTGTGGGTTGTAGGGGAGTAATCTCTGAATCTACTGAGCCGATTTTGCAAATTCATTAACAAATAGAAAGCCACATTATTTTTGAGTGTCAAAGGCTATATTTTAACTCGAGGTTTCCACGGGAACGGGATCAATGCGGGTGAAACCGCGCGGCACAACGATATTCTACAAAACGATCAGAAATCATTGACTAATTAAGAAGTTTATTAAATAAAGATATTTATTATCTTTATTTATTAAACTTTATTCAGTACATGTCTTTTCAATTTATATACCAGCTGTATGACAAAAATATAATTAAATAGGCACGCCATCTCGCCATCACGCCATCATCTCAAGATAATACATTTCGTACAAAAAAAAATATTTATTTAGGTAGTTGAATTATGAAACATTTTCGGTCCTAACTACAAAAAAAAACAGAACTGTTTTTGTATTTATTATCCACAAAATAACTCAGATACGCTCGACTTCTTTATAATCGTTTCGAGAAACTTAACAAAACTCTTTTAACGATATCAGACGCATGCAATTACTACAAGAGATATACATTATGTGCGCACACGCTAACGCAAGGTGCTCGCTCACCTGTCCTGTGTTTACGGCCCTCATACGAGCGGGGAATTAATGCGTTCAACTCTTTTATACATACTAAGTAACTGGCGGTAACCTTAGCATGAACTTTAGTGCTTGGTTTAAATTAAAGTATGTGGGAATGACTCATCGTTATGCTGAAATCGTTCTAACTAGGTAGGTACATGAAATTTGTTTTGTCAGGTACCTACCAGGATACAAGACCTAGGATACAAAAAAGATCAACCACTTATTCAAGCCGAGCTTGAACTTTATAGTTCACTAGCTGCGCCCCACGATTTTATCCGAGGTGCTCTGCTCCAATAGATTGGAGCATGTTTTTTTATAGCTTATAATATGTTAATTCAGTTACAACCTATCCCCATGCAAACATTCAGCCAAATCCGTTTAGTAGTTTTAGCGTTAAAGACTGTCAAAATACATCCTTACATACATTATTATTTTAATATGTATTGTGAATTGAGTTTGTTCCGTGGCCCAAGACATTTTTTCTGGTATAACAATAAATATTAAAAATAAATAATAAAATTTAGAAAATAGTGGTGCCATCGAGCCAATGAAAAATAATTGTTCAACGGATCTAAGACGTATTTTGATACCTTTCAAATTGCTTCAAACTACAAAATATTCTGTGCTAGACATTACGATTTGTCTTTATTTTTGTATAATCTACCATCTACGGGCCCTGGGTCGTAGAGCTTAGTAAAACGAAGAATGCGCTTGAAAAAATACGACAGATGTGCATCAGCTGATCCCTTCAAATCAGCTGATGGGACGAAAAAAACCATCCATACGAATGTCTATTTATAGCAAAAGGTTGCTTACTCTTTTGTGATATTAACATACGTGGTCTTTGAATAACCTTTTACTTTATTGGAAATGATAAATAACCAACGTTTACGGGTACAACATTGCAAATTCTCACAAAGATTCTAATCGAAACCAGTCATACAGATGCAATTCTATCGGTTGCGCAAAACGGCACGCCGAAATCACATTCCATAAAGGTAGCTAGTCATACTCATTGATGAGCTAATGACTCTTATTACTGTAGTAGAAAAGGCGAAAATCGATTGTTATCGTGCAATGAGATTTGTAATGTATTATTTTGACGTCGACATTTTGTATAAGGTTGGTAAGCTGTAAATCACTTGTAAATGTATACGTAATGGGGTGTGTTTTATTCATTTTACTCGATATTACACAATAATGAATGGTGCCTTACTCCTTGTGCATCTATACACTTCTTATTGGTCCTGTATCTTAAATGTTACAGTACAATGTACAGAATATATTGAAGTGGAATTTATTAAGCATTTAATTAGATTATATAAACATTTAGAAAAATAGCCATCCCATATCATCCTATGGGTGTCGTAGAAGGCGACTAAGGGACACCTGATAGATGGGCAGCAGCTTTTATTAGCTTAAATATACCTGCTTATTGCGAATACCAATCCGCCTGCCAAGCGTACTGATAACGGCAATATCCCTCAACGACCCTGGCTTGCCTTGGTTTGTTAAAGAGTAGGTAATGTTCAGCAGTGGAAGTAAACTAACTGATAAAGTAATATAGACACTGATAAACTAAAAAAAACATTTCAAAGAATATATATGAATAGATTAACTCGTATGTTATTATTTATTTGTTATAAACATGTCTTTATTAAACATTACCTATCAATTTAAAAGTTTATTAAATTATGACTTTATACAAAGGGAAGGGAAGACTTTGAGAAGTCGGCATAATCCCTTCGTCTTAAGTGAGAGGAAGTAATAGGGCGGGCTAATTGCGGCCCAAGCACACGTTGTCCCAGCCGGCTTTATTTAATTTCCTTTTTGAGATACTAAGTAAAAAAGGCAGGTGCTTATTAGTCGCCCATCTGCTTTTTATTACTCAGTAAAAAGCAAAAATAAATTGAAGTTCAATAACTGTATCGATACTTAAAGATATTTTTATATCAGTTTATTGCAAGTTTGCACGAAGTTTACAGTTCTATTTCATATTTAATAAAATTGGTAGAGTGCCAGAAAGGTGTCAAGGTTTGCAATTTCTCTTACGACAGCTGTATGTAAGGGTTTATCAAGTTCCTTAACGTTGGCAGCCCTGCGATGCTCCTATTGTGTTGCCTTTCTCATGCGAACATCAGCTCAATTCTCAAAACTTATTCTTTTGTGTGAACGTAGAAAGAATTTTAATGCTTCCATTTGAACTAAGTATGAAATCCCACAATAGAATGGCGCTTTATTGCGTAATGCCGACCCATTTGATAGTCGCCTATCATTTACCTGGCTCATTTATGTTTCTGTACATGTAATGTTGGGTTTGTCGTGTTATTCCTGTCTATTTGCATGCGGTCTTGTGTTTATTGTTCGGTAAAAGCGTGTCGGTGCAAGTTCTTCGTAAAGTTTAATATTTGCATAAATCAATGATATTCTGAACACATATATTTGTGACACGTGAATTATTTGCATGTAATATAACTATTGTTACGAGTCTTTAAAGTAAACTCAAAACAATGTACCTAACATTTTAGACGTTTTTTTTATTCATACATACATTAACGTATCATACAATACCTACACGAATAGGTAGTTGTACCTACTTTCCGATTGCACTTATATTTGTCTATACATACAAAGGTATGTATCTATTTAAGTTTGGTGAAATAATATATATCATACTGGGTGACTTTTTTACCGTCTTGGAAATAATAGGGCGTGATATGTATATGAAAAAGATGTCTAAGGCATAGTTATTTTATCTTTTTCTTTGCCGACAGAGTGAAAATTATAACGATAAAAATACGTACCCAATTAGGTAGTTACGTTAAGTTAGTTAAAATAGGTGCCTATAATACCTAGGCCGCAATCAAATATGAATGAAAAGAGTAAGCGAAATAGTGTAACTACCTAATTAGGTACACATTTTTACGGTTAAAATTTTCACACTATGCCAGCATTTTTTAAAATAAAATAACTATTTTCAAGACGGTTAAAAAAGGTAGCCAGTATATTCTTTTTTCATATGAAACGAGGTTCCTGCGCGCGCTTTTATCCGCGAAGCTCCCGTTCCCGTGCGAACTTCATCATTGAATAGAGCCTATGTTACTCTTTGATATGTTTTAATGGTAAAAGAATTTTAGAAATCGGTCTTGTACTCCGTAGCCTATTCAAAGCAAACAATCAATCAAATCTTTATAATATTAGTATATATGACCCCGGAGACTTCGCATACACACAGTTAATGACTTATAAATCTCTCGGGTTTTAATACTTTGAAAGTACGACGTCTATTCTTCATTTCCTTTTGCAAACGACGACACGGCAATAAAAATCCGTACAATTAAACGTAGGTATTATACGCGGTGCAGTGATCTATACAAGCGTGGGAACCAACCTGCCGCGAATCTGTGCGAATCCTGTTTCATTTGAAAATTTGCTACCTGTTGTAAAATAGGATAGAGAGAACCACTTTACGAGGCCTGTCAAAGTTTTTTATTTTTTTCTAGTTTATATGTTTCAACTGCAACTCGAGTATTTCGCAAATTTCTATTAAAGTGCAAATTATTTCGTGAACTAGTCTTAACTATTTGGATGATACTCAATTACAGTCAGTATCTACATGATTTGATGCTTAAACAAACTGCTGCCCGTGACTTCGTCTACATAAAATAAGGATTTAGGATAGCTTATTATCTGACTGTGACAGTCCTATCACACAGACATAGATAAGATTTGTTTTAATTGTGGGTTTTGGTTTAAATACCAATAATAATAATACATTTATATTAATTTAGTAAAATCCTGTTAATTTTCTATCGCAAAGAAACACTTTTTTATATTTATTTAATCTTTTGCACAAAGAAACACATGGTGGACTTAATGCCGATGGCATTTTCTGCCAGTCAACCATAGGGAGATACTGCATAGTTTATAAGCTGCATTAGGATATAGGCTTATAAAAAAAAAACATCACGCTATGACTCACTGGTGAAGAGTAGCAGTCCATTGCGGGACAGTAGCACAAAACTCCCTAAAAAACTCAAAGCCATAATCCCCCAATCTTCCCGCCAGCGACCGCCCTGAGCCGAGGTCCAAGTCCCACAGGGGACGCCCTCTTTCGCAGGTTAATAGTTTGTAGTTTTTAAACATTTATTAAACCTGGAGCTCTGCTCACCTTTATCCCCGGTAAAGTAGCAAAAGCCGCCTAGCTAGCTACCATGCAATGCGACAATGCGGGTAAAACTACAGTTCGTAGCTAGTTCGTCTACCATTGTATGCTAGTATAGTTTATTTATACCTGCTTTATAACACACAGTCTAGATACATGTTAGGCGAGGAATGCTGCAAATTCTTAGACTAAATAGCTATCTATACATTGCTTCGCTATTTGTCTTTTGATTGCATAGTTAGATACTGCACTGGCTGTAGGTACTAAATCTTAGGTATTGCATGTATAGCTGCCCTTTCAATAGGGCAATATCGAAATTGCAATTAAATTCTATAATTTTAAACCTATTACTTATAGTTAACTTATTAACAGCTGATTTTAATCGTTAGATAAAAATGATGTCATGATTTTTTTCATTTCACACATAAATTCAAATTTAGGTACTGATCTTCAATATCATTCATCATCATCCACCCCGTTTACGTCCACTGCTGAACATGGACCTACTCTTAAAATACCTTGGCAAGCCAGGACGTAGAGGGATATTGCCATAATCACCACGCTTGGCAGACGGATTGGTGATCGCAGTAAGATGTAAGCCTGGAGCTAATAGATGCTGCTGCCCATCCATCAGCCTTATGCCCCTTAGTCGCCTTTTACGACACCCATGGGAGGACATGGGGTGGTCTATTCTAAGTCGGAAACCACATGGCAGTTGAAAAATGAAGGTTGTAATATTATTACATCTTTCATTATTCAATGAGTACAGTCTTCGCCCGTTTACGTCCACTGCTGAACATGTGCCTTCTCTTAACAATCTAATGCAGGCTATGGTCATTGAGGGATATTGCTGTAATGACCACGCTTTACAGGCACCTTGGTGATCGCAGTAAGATGGTAACTAACCTAGAGCTGATATATGCTGCTTCCCATCCATCAGCTGTATATCTTTTGTTCGCCTCTTTCAACATCCATACGAAGACATGTGGTGGTCTTTTATAAGCTGTAATTTACATTTATTAAAATGTTCCAAACTAAAACAAAAATCGGATAGACATTTATGTAATCAGCCACGAGGCTTTTGCTACTTCACCGGGCATGCATAAAAAGGACACTTCTTTATTTCATATGGCTACTGTATCGATATTTTTTATATTACCGGAGCCAGGTGCACAGTGGCACGTGCCCTTGTCAAAGGTATACAAATAAATTGTACCGCATATGTTACTACAAAATTATTACTTTATCTATTTATAACTCGGATCTGCGCAGATGAAATTTAAGACGGATAAATAAATAAATTAGGTTTCAGCAAATGTAATTTTATTTATTTTCAATACGAAAATCCCTACTCATATTATAAATGCGAATTACTCGTACGTATCTGTCTGTCTATTGCGCTTGCACACCTAATTCACTTTTGAAGAAATTTGATACAGAGGTAGATTTAACCTGGGGACAAAGGCTTACTATTTATCGCAAAAGCTGCTCAAAGAAACTATTCCACTTAGTAGCAAGAACAAACAAATATTTTATATAACTATCATTTCGAGGTTTCATCCGCGCAATTCTCGTTCACGTAGAAACTTCATAATTAAATAAAATTAAAAGCCTTTCTCGATAAATGGGCTATCTATTACTAAAAGAAGTTGTCAAATAAGACCAGTAGTGCCAGTTTAAAAAAATATATTTCAGTATTTAGCTCAGTTAGCAACCGCGTGCAGGACGGTAGCATAAGAATATACCTAATGTAAAAAAACACTTTGATTCTAATGCCCGCCATGTCTATATTTTAAAGGTAGAATGTATAATAATAGATAGATACCCAGAAGACGATCCTTTCCAATTCCCCGTATTTTTTCTCGCATCACAAAGGCGCCTTCAACCTAAAAATTGTATAGAAATGATATATCTGACATTTGGCTTACACATACCTACTATATATGTATCCCTATCTAAGCCAGGTGCACAGTGGCACGTGCTCACGACATCTGTCGGACAAAAAATAATAATAACCGTGTACCATTATTTACTTTCGTGTCTTGAGGCGCATCTGTTTTGCGGTACGTGTAAAAGGTTAAGGGTTCTTAGATGAGTGGGTGAGTGGGGTGGGTGACTATTTTTCTATTTTTGCACGTTGGTACACTATGACTTGGTGAAAGTAAGGATTAATGAAAATGGAACGATATTCTTGGTCTTTTACGTCAGAATTAAGTACATCCTAGGTTAGGTTATGTTAAGATTTACCAAGTGAATGGTGGTAAAAGTTCGAAATGCTAATCTGTTCGAACTTTTATCATTGATAGTTGGTAAATCTTAAGTTTTATTGGAAAGTCTTACCGGATTTACCGTAGTTCGAGCTTTTACAGTAACATACATACAATGTGATTTTTTTGTCATTTTGATTTACCTATATTATCTTGTATTGCCTTGCAATACAAGATAATATAGGTTGTATGAATGAGCCCCCGTAACAGAGGTTTAAAATAAGTTTAATCTGTAATTTTGAATTTTGATATCAAAGTAATTTTATGGTGCTGTTAAAATATATTGTTTTTACCTTAAATGATAGGTTATTGGTTAATTGGAATAACGAGTATAATAAATAAATAAAATAAAATAAAAAATCTTCATTGGCAAAAATTTTGAAATGAATTTTGAAATGTATCTTTTATGTTTTTTTTTACTTTATAATAACATAATTTATTCTCGCGTTTAATTTAGCCCAGTTATTCGGCATTCTGCTCTCACTGTGCACTCCCTAAATATATAGTTAATTCATACACCAACACTAACAAATAAAAGTGAAAAGTATTTAAGTAAATGGATGGATTCCAAAGCCCTAGTAATAGAGAACTCTAAGGTGTAAAGTCATTCTTAAATAAATACTTTGTGTATGCTCAATACCTGAAACAAACGTATACGTACGGTATATATAATTTTCGTATAATATTACCTTACCAGTAATTCTCTCTCTGTATATACATAACACGTATATCGATATAGTCTACCTTTCTGTATTAAGCACCATTAAATATGATGATATGCAGCAGATGTTGGTTACGGGATACGAGCCACAAAAAATGCAACATCAATTCGGCGCGTGTTGTTCAAGCACAGACGAACTTAATTGTCCCTCTGCTCTGGTGCAAATCGCTGCTGGAGTTCCACAATGTTCCATATAATGTTTTTTTTTTGTTTTTTTTTTTAAAGATTACTAGCATAGTTTTTGCACTCTATTTGTATTCTTATACACCTCGTGCTAAGCTAAAATGCTTGTGTTACGAGTGGGTTCACGTCGGTAGTGCGATGGCAGTCCGACGCCCTAACCATTGGGCTATGGCCGATTGGCCGCTTCGATGTGCGGCCATATTTAATCGAGACATATTTTTGTCTTATTATTATTATGATTATATTTTGTTGTGTTTTTGCTTTTATCAATCCAATATAAAATACAGAAGACAGTTTTGAAAATACTTACGGGAAACGACACAGAATGTTTGCTATACCGGGGCAGATGCTTCTAGTCATCTTTATCTATCTATTGAGTAAAATCTGTAAATATTGATTAAGATTAAGATAATCGTTTTTAAAATTAAGTTAGGAAATTTACTTCCTGGTTGGTAATAATAGTTCACATTGTGGTTAAGAGATTGTTTTTACGTTTCAAGAATAAAGTTGACGGGTATTCAATTATACGTTATATGCGGTACTAATATTTGTTTATAATTGAGCTAAATAAAACATTGCTTTTTATGCGTACCAATTAGTCTTGCGTTTAACGATATAGTCTTAGCATCATCTGAAATGGACAATAACATTAAAATGCCTCGACTTAAATCCTTTTACAGCTTAATTGTGTGCTATAAAAACCTTAAACATCACTAAAAGATACATCAAGTTTTTTTTTATGTATTCATAAACCATCCTATTTTGAATTGGGTAGATATACGACAGCGGTTGCGTTTGACAATCATTCATGTTTCCATTCAATCATTCGTTCTTTGAGTGAGTTATATTGCCTTTAATCTCGGCTTCTCCATTTTTATGTACGAAATCGGAAATTGAATGGAGCTCTTTATACATTATTATTTTTTCTATATTTCACAATACGTCAGCAAATATATGCAAATATCTTGTATGTTGTCGGAGTAGAAATACTTTTTATTGTGCCTTTGTAAAGTAAGTTGATGAACTAGAAGGTCTCTAAGGAAGAAGCATCAATGAACTGTAACGAATACATACGTAGATTGTTGGGTAGGATTTTGAAAGAGCTGTGAAGGAAGAGAATTGAGCAAGAAGTGTAGGTATATTGACACCCAGTAGTCAATTATTTTCTAAATGAAGAATGAATGAATGAAGTGCATATAAATGAAAAAGTCTTCCGCTACATTAACTATTATATAGTAGTTAGGCAAACAAACACAAACACATAAAAGTGGAAAATACAATATAGTAGACTTTAGGCACTTTCGTCTATCGACGCTCGTGCGATGGTGCGATGCGTCTCATAAAAGATATCGTGCGTTCAAACACTGATACATACTGATATCTACTGAATATCCTATTGGGTATATATTGGCACCCAGGAGTCAATTCTGGTCTTAAAAACTGAATAAAATAGAAGTAATAGAAGAGTGGAAAAGTAAGACATGCTGTGATGACCACCTAGAGTGGGATAAGGGCAGGGAGCATGCAATGCTGAGTGGAGGTTGCCTTCTGAAATGAAATAGTTTATTAGTAACGTAGAGGAGTAATTCGCGCTTGTTATACGTCATTTAAAATGCATAACACATTTACCTAAGTACATTTTTTAAATACTTAATATAAACAATAACTTAACTTAATATAACAATATTTTTAAGATTATATACAGGTCTATTAAATGGTATAACTTAACTGTATGATCACTTATGTTAAACTACTATTATAATCTTATTTTAAAGATCAATAAAATATATATAGATATATATATAAATCGTTATATATAAATAAAATAAAATGAAAAATTCTAATCAGACCATTAGAAGAGACATCTATTAATCCTAATAGACATTGACTCTTGTTAACTAACGTTTCATTTACTTGTTCCAGGATTGCCACGGCTTAGAGCATGAGGACAAGGTGGAAGCAGACGATGTTCATCACTACGAACTAATATCAGGCTATCAGAATGACACGCATACAACCATCGAGTTTAGGAGACTGCTTGATACTTGTGATAAACAGGATTTCGTTATTGGGGTAAGTAATATTTTTTTATTATTTCTAGCTATCTGCAGAATATCTTGATTAGCAGGTGGGTTATTGAACGCAGTATTATATAATAACACACACGACGCTGCCGCACCACCGGCACCAACGGCTTTACGTAACTTCATAGGCCCGGGGGGTAGTCTCTCAACCAACCAGACTCGGAAAGAATTAGATTTTAAACAAATATTTCTCGTCCGGCAAGGAAATTGAACTGAAGGTTTAGGTCCTCTTTTACTGTCTAACAATTTTGCCGATTTAAGTAAAAAAGAATTCCGCAATAAATGGCAGAATTCCATTTTTCTAAAAATCCAATTTAAAAGATGGATTACCCATCGATGGTCTATTTTGTTTTGGAAAGTTGCCATCGACAGCTATTATGCTTAATCCTGTTAACAAATCGAATTGCTGTTTTTAATTGAATACCTACTACTAAGTTGGTTATTTATCGTTTTCTCATCTCAGGACTTCTATAATTCTATTGTAGGAGTTTTCAATATTTATCATCAGCCCGTATAAGATTCACTACGAATGGTATGAGCATCCAATCCCTTAATCAACCAGAAATCTTAGATTTTACACAAAGATTTCCTGTCCGGCGTGAGGATCGAACCCATGAACTCCGAGATTTTAAAGCGAGCCAAAACGGCGGAGGTTGTGCACGTCTCGGAAAGCACGTTAAGCCTTTGGTCCCGATTGCTATATCATCATTTAGAATAATCGTGTTTCAAGAAACGGGCAGCAGCGCTTCCTTGTGTGGTACAACATAATACTGCGGTCACCAAGACTCCTGCCAAGCGTGGTGACGATGGCAAATACCCTCCCCCGGAAGCAGGCCCATGTTCAGCAGTGGACGTTATACGGGCTGAGGATGATGATTTTTTCTAGGACTGACTGCTCTCCTACTCTACATTACTCACGAATTTTATTTATTTCCAGGATGATACAATACAAATACTCTGGGCTTTGGGACCAGCAGGCTCTGATGGACAGCTACCGACCCAAGTCAGCAATGGAAGAAGACCGCTTAGGCTTCTGCAGCCAGTTTCCAAACCTGATTCTATACCGCTTAAGCATTGGGATGTTAGATTGGTTAATGTAAGTAGTTTTTTATGCAATTTATAAAATTAATAAGTAATTAATTGGCGAACATATGAGTTAACAAAGTTATTAATATAATACATTCATATTTGTTATTATTTTAGTTTGGAATTAAGTCCTTAAGGAGATTATCGTATTGAAATTTGTAAATTATTAAATTAAAGAATTAATAATTGGATTCCTCTTTTTAAGTCAACTTTCCAATGCCCTCGTAGTCCTTCGGGTGTTTATGTACTATAAATAAATTAGTATAAGTAAATATAACCAAAATAATTGTCCGTCAAAATGCTATTGTATATCACTCACGATAACTATGTATATAAATAAAATAGATACTTAATTAACTTTAAACATTCTAATTTCAAATACTTTTTTTTTCAGCTTACAATTCCCCACGTAATGGCAACCCTATTCTGGTGCAAGATCTTCAAAGTTCCCGACTTACCCAGAAAGCACCACATCGTTGGTTACGAACCCCTTATCGACAGTCGTCCTATTAGAAATAACATCCCTGTATTAGACCCTACAAGTAAATCTCCAGTACATCATATGGTGTTGTATGAATGTGCTGAGGATGATGATAAGCATCTGTGGAACGCGTGGTCGGAAGGTGATGGGTATTTTGGACCGAATAGGCCGAGCGCTTGGGCCACTTGTGCGACACCGATTGCCGCTTGGGCCATTGGATCTCATGGTAAGTGGCTGATTTTAAAATAATTTACTGAATCAGAATATAATGTGTACATAAATACTTAAATAAATAATATATAGAGAATAGAATTAGCTATAGAAGAAATATACGTTTTGGCCACTTTTGTTTGATATAAATCTCAATCAACGATTTTTATATATTATGTTTTGTTAAAGTATGTGGAACTTAGATAATAGTTAAGTATCTTACTGTCTGTGCCATTTTATAAATAAAATACATTTCACCGGTCCTTTTATTTACAACGAGTTTATCAATTATCATTCTATACACTACAGTCCTACAATCTCTTTTCACTGACTATACTATTACAAATGGTTTATTAACCATCGCTTCATTAAATTACACTAGACAAACTGTTCAGCTGCTCTTCAAAGTCTTGATAGACCGTTAGCTGTTAATTATAATTAATTACACAATAATTTCAGGTGAATTTCTCCCTGAGAACGTCGGCATACCTCTTGGCGAGAAAGGCGGAGTCTCGTACTATATGCTGGAAGTTCATTATGATAACCAGGCGCTTCATAGTGGTGAGAATATTATGTTATAGTATTATGAACAAACGTCCAAAATTAATGGGCTTTTTTTTACTGAAATGAAAGAATTAAATATTTTTCGGGCGCTTGTATCTTGTTTATTGTCAGGAATATGTATATGCCCAAGTATCAAAATAAAAGAGAATTGCATTGATTCCTAAATAAAAATAAAGTTTTTTGTACTTTCGTAGTATTTTGTGATATTGAACATTAGTTTGATGTCGTCTGATAAACTATGCAAAAATGAATTGAATCATTTTTAGACGTATATATAGGATGACTGGTAATTAGTGACCGATACCTGAACACATGATTGTGCTCATGATAACAAATAACTTTTACTATGGCACCAAACCTGAAATCGCGAAAAGAAATCAGCTGTTCCATACATTCATGTTCACATAACTCGTCAACATGGTAGGGAGCAGCTGATTTTTTTTTTGCGATTTTAGGTTTGCTGCCTTAGTAAAAGTTGTTTGTTATCATGAGCACAACCATGTGTTTAGGTATCGGTCACTAATTACCAGTCACCCTATATAATGCGTGATAAATTTATGTTTTATGAACTTTACCAAGTTCGGCCACATCTATCAATTTAATGTGAAACTATAAAATTCAGCAAAGCAATCCTTCATTTGTTTTACTATAAGTGAATTATATTTAAATTGAGCAAACATAATTAAAAATAACAAATTAAAGCTCAATCATACTTCGTTTTTTCCCAGTACTGGACAGTTCTGGTATCCGAGTGCACTACACTCCGGCTCTTCGGATCCACGACGCTGCCCTTTTAGGGGCTGGTATAGGAGTATCAGCTTTACACGTGATACCGCCCAAACAGAGGCAGTATAGGACTGTGGGAATATGTAGTTCGGAGTGTACACAAGAGGTATGTTATAACATAAAGTAATATTTTTATTTCATATACATTCTAAAAAAGTATACCAAAGCAGAGAAAGACAGCTGTATCTTTTTAAAACTGATTAAGTAACAACGTTTGTAATACCTACATATCTAGACCTCAGAAGCATAAGGACGGAATGTACTATTATCTTCAGAAGTATTTGGTCGTAAGTGCCACTTTACGGTAAAGGCATTTCGATATATTTATATTAAATAAAACTAGGTTTAAAACATTTGCCCTGCTTGAACTAAAAGCTGGGTACTCCCTTATATACGCTTATGATATTTAGCATCGTTTTACAAGGGTTCAGCCCGTGTCAATAATCAACGCAATTTGCTTAAACCTGCAAAATACCATCCTACCGTAATACATTCCTAACAATGCTATAATAATTAATGTGATTATTCAAATTTTACCTCTTCATTTCAGACTTTACCACAAGAAGGAGTAAATATCGTATCGGTCCTTTTACATGCTCATGGAACCGCCAGAAAGATATCATTGAAGCACGTCAGAGGAACACAAGAGCTACCCAGAATTTCAGAGGTAAAAATAAAAAGATAACAACGCCATCTGCTAGCGACATTGTGTACTACATATAACACATACTAGTTCTAAAAGAATAGTATAGATGTCACTGAAAAACATTTAGTTAGCTAATCGGTTCTAGGAAAACTAGATACAGATGCTGGTGTTTAGTAGTAGCAGGATTGCATGTAGTTTGTAATGTATTTACTAGATGGCGCTGCAGTAAATTACAACTCTGTTCCCGCTTAACCTATGTCATTTAATTTATTTATGTTGTGCTAAAATTCATATCAGATTTATTTCATATTTTCATTTATTATTTCTTTGTTTTCAGGAAAATTTCTATGATTCACACTATCAGCAATCTCGCATCGTTCCCCGTGGAAGGAAATTCATGAGAGGTGATACTTTGATCACAGAATGCACGTACGACAGTACTTCTAGAGATAAACCTATTTTGGGAGGCTATTCTGCTAAACAGGTGAATATTTTTTCTTAAATGTTGTATATATTATTGTTATTAGGGTAATGTTCTACTAAAATGTATTTCTTAACCTTTAAACATTGATATAATTATATTTCAAGATATTGACCTAGTTAAGAAATGTGGTTGTACTGATATTTTTGCCTTTTATACAATCAAAATTTACATATAGCTTTAGAATAAATTCAATGCGATCAATTACAATCAAAACATTAATGCATATAAACAATTGAAGTCTGGTTATGTTTATTTATGCAATTGTTTATTTATACTCCGTATTTTTTAATTGTTACTAATAACTAGAAGGACCATAGATAGATTAGTATTACCATAGAAATGTAAAGAAATGTACAAGGCAAAATGAGCTCTAGTGACTTAGAATACCACATAATCTAGAGGTTAATCGCGTAATGACATGACTATGACTTGGATAGCAATGTCTTCACTACTCAGTTTTTACAATGCAGGCAAAGTATATTAAATAGGAAATGCGTTACAATAACACCACAGTAATAAATAAATTTTGAAGTTCGTAGGTTGTACGAACGGTCGCTCCCTAACCTACCTAACCTTATTCGATAATATATAGCCTTGTTCGATAAGTGCACATTTTTCAAACGTGTGTTTCTAACACTAAAATAACTTTTCATTTTTTTTTTCATATCGGTCCATTAGCTCTTGAGATTAGCGTAGCTATAGCTTTATATGTTAGTATAGATTTATTATACTAAGTGCTTTGTTTTTGTTACAGGAAATGTGCTTATCTTTTATACTGTACTATCCACGAACACAACTGGCGGGCTGTTACTCCATGACTCCAGTGAAAGAGTTCTTTGAAACATTCGGTGTTAAGGAATTCTATGGATTGAACTTCATGCAAATTGAAAATATATTTTTATCTTCTGGGTAAGTAGATGGATATTTAATTGCTATAGACAGAACCTGTAATATAAAGTCTTGTAAATTTACTAGACACAAAAAAAACATACCGAAATTATTAATATTAGCAAAATTATTAAAATTGGTTTACTGGGTTCATCATCAGCCCGTACAACGTCCAACGCTGCTGCCCGTTCTCTGGTATACGCTTGTTATAGATGATGTTATTTATAACAATTGGGACCAACGGCTTAACGTGCTTTCCGACGCACGGACGGTAGTCCCTGAAACAACCAGGCTCGGAAAGAAATCTTGAATTTACACAAAGATTTCTTGTACGGCGTGGGGATCGAACCCACGACCTCCGAGACTTAAAGCGAGCTAAATACCGCTACGCTACGGAGGCTGTCTGTGTTTGTGTACTGGGTTACAATTAGTTAAACACTTGGCCACTGGTCATCAACTACTTGATGTAAATATTGGCATTTTTGTTAACAATATGCTTAAAATAATTATGATAGGAACAGTTTGATTGAACAGACCCTTTTCTATTTATTTTTTATCTTCGTTTCTCCCTACATATTTTTGTATGTGATTTTAACTAAATATAATTTTTTTTTCCTTGTTTTAAAGACGTTGTTATTTCAAGTTTACCTTACCTATATTTGCAGGAACTTAGAAAATGTAAATTTACCACCACAACTCGAAGATTTTGTTGAAAATGAAGCACAAAAAGTTGCTGTAGAAAATTCGGAAGAAGGCTTACAAGGAGATGACCAGGGCGTCGGATTGATGAGTAAGTCATGATTTGAATCTTTAATATAGTACTAGTAACAACTAATATTTGGCTTGAAAGGATACTTTCTTCTCTAGAAAACTCTAGTACCAAGAATTTATATCTCGATAGTAATCGAGTGTCAAAAGTTACCCACGTAACTCACAAAATAAGCAAGTTGAAGTAGCAATGTCTTGCCCATTGCCGATGGACCGATGAGCTGAAAAGAGTAGCCGGAGTGTCTACACAGGATGCAGAGGGCGAAGGACAAGATGTTGTTTGGCTAATAATTGGGGGCCCATGTTTAGTTGTGGACAGAGCTAGGCTGATTGATTGGCTGTGGGCGTTCCTCGTACGTGAGAATGAGACTTGAAAACGAAAATAAGACCTAATTGAAGATATCAATGTATATTTGCGAACTAATTTTAAATCTGCGCTGGTGTCTACGTCATATGCGTATGTGTCTGCGTGCCAAATTTCAGCACCCCCCATTCAGACGTTCGAACTTTCTATTGATATATACAACCGTCTAATTATCTCCATTTTCTATTTCAGAGGAGCTAGTAATCTGGGAGCCGTCAGAGTTCCGCAACAAATCGTTCATGGCTCACCTCAATGAAATGCCCTGGGCGGAATCATTGCTGACGGAACAAATTGAGAAAACACTGTACAAAGGCATGCACATGACGTTCTGCAAGAAACGAGACGACACGTGGGGCGTGGTTAGTATTTTATTTATTTATTTTGGGAAAACAAACAGATACACATTGGAATTACAAATAAATACAACAACAAGTAATATATAAATTTTTAGCTCAAAACGTTATCCACTTGTTAGGTATAATAATGTGACACTGCCAAATAAATCTCGTATAAATTTTACAATCAGAAAGATCAAATAAAAAAATCAGTTTAATATACTATAAGATACAATATAGCAAGAAACTATATTTAATTTGTGATTTTACAGATATTTCAGTTCAAACCATTTTTAAATTTAGAAGCAGACAATCTGATTATATCTGTGAAATGGCTATTGTAATTTTTAGTTATGCGATGTAAAGGTGCATACCAGCATTCGAGATGTACTGACTGCAACCAGCCATTTGTACGAACCTTGCGCCTTATAATACTATTTAGCATAACCTGTTTTTAATATCTGAGCAGTCATATTAGTTATTACGCATTCTATTGGTTTAAATATATTTATTTAAGTGTCCATCGTTCGCTGTGTTCAAACTCATCATTATCATCACTAGCCCGTTTAACGTCCACTGCTGAACATGGGCCTCCTCCCGAGGGAGGGTATTGCCATAGTCACCACGCTTGGCAATACTCTCCCGTTACTATACCGTTCCTTGATATACGATTATTATAGATGATGTTATAACAATCGGGACCAACGGCTTAACGTGCTTTCCGAGGCGCGGAGGGCAGTCCCTCAACCAACCAGACCCGGAAAGAAATCTTAGAATATACACAAAGATTTCCTGTCCGTTTAGGGAAACGTACCCACGACCTTCGGGATTCGAAGCGAGCCAATTACCGTTACGCTACGCTTTAAATATTAGTAAAGATAGAATACATGTGTAACTAAACATATTATTTTCTTAATTCTAGCCGATACAAATCCAGAGCTACCCGAACTACACAGAAATTCAAGACAATGAAACATCAGAGAAATCTTGTAACTACAAGAGTATGCGACTACCCTCCGTTACCAAGACTTCTGGAGTAACAGCGAACACATACAGTTGGACACTTTTATTAAGCGCATTCATTCTTGTTGGACAGTTATAGAGGGATTTACATACTATCTGTGTGTATATATACGGAAAAATATTTGACTTAACTCAATTTCCTTTATCGGACCGTTAATGTCCACTGCTGGACATGGGCTTCTTAACAGACCTTGTCAACGCTGGATCGTTGAGGGGAATTGCTGTAATCACCACACTTAGCAGGCGTATTGGTGATTGCAGTATACCTTGAGCTGATAGTTGCTGCTGCCCAACTATCAAGTGTATGTCTTTAAGTCGTATTTTACGACACCCATGACCATAGACCACCCCATATCTTCCATATGGGGTTTTCTATTCTAATCCTGCAATAAAGCGGCCGTAGCCGGCTAGGTCTTGAGGTCGCCGGTTAGAACCCCACCCATTGCACTACCGACGTGAGCCCACCCGTAATACAAGCATTTTAGCTTAGCACGAGGGGTTAACAAGAATATTATATTAGCAGTAGATTGCAAAACTCTGCTAGTAATCTTTATAAAAAAGAGAAAAAAAAAATCTTGAAACGGGAAAATATTATTCAAATCAAATCATTATATAGATGAGCCGTGATTGAGTTGGTCCTGCATTTCATTGTGAATATGCACAGGTTTTTTTAGTAAGCGACAATGTAAGACAAACATACATAGTTATTTTCACATCACATAGTTATGTTTTTATAATATTTGCATTTGTAATAGATAGGATTGAATGAGTATTCAAAATAATAACTATATTGTATCACCGACGATATACTGGTAATGAAACTTGAATGAAGATGAATAACATTAACTTTTTGTCATTGAAATATATTTCCGTATATCTAAACACAGGTTATAAAGTAATAAGCCAATGATTTCGTTGTTTTTCGTTTTTTTTTAATTATTATTATTTTTACAATAAAATGTTTTCGACCGACAAATAAGATAGTATTAACCAGCCAAATTATGTATCATAATTTGCAATTATATTTTATGTACAGTTGTTTAATGTGTTGTGTTAAACCAAAGCTGTTTAACGGTTGTCTTTAACACTTAAGTAGTTGCAAAGAAATTAAATTCATCAAAAGTTACGAATAAAAAATAAAAATAAAATACATCTCGAAGTACCACAAAAATCTAAACGAGGCAGTTTTAAATTTAGAGTAAAGCTGTTTAGAACTTTATTACAAGCATATTGAGTTCAAAATATGTTGGTCGCTATGTGATCACTGCCTGGCGAAGGTTTACGTAGCTTAATCACTTAATACTTTTATTACTAATCGTTTTATTTTAAGTAAAAAGTTAACTTAAAGTTTATAAAATAATAATAGTACAAAATGGGATCATGACACTAATCAATCCGATATTGTATTATGTATTTTTTTTTTATCTTAACTTACTACAATGTAACTGCCCAAAGTATTCTACTAATCAAGAAATTAGCTATTAAATGGAAACATATTTTCTCAAAGGGTTTGTCTAAGAAATATAACAAGGTTTTCCACTATATAATATACGAGTAAATAGCACATATAATAGAATAAATCCTATTACTTTTGTGGCTAAAGCGTTATTTTTGATGAATTTAACCATCTAGCTAAAGGGGACTCTAATAGCCCTCCAGGGGCATTTACAAAGGTAGTGTCTATTGTGTGAATGTTTTCGTGATTTTTTGTACTTATGAGTATTGCTCATATAACTTTGTGTGGGAGAGTACCGAAATGGTATCATTTTTTTGGTAATTGAAAGAATGTTATGGTAATTAGTTTACCATTTTAGAGGTACAGTTTTATATTTTTGTACTGATTATTTACTTGTAAGTAAATTTTAACTTCCTATAATATAGCTAAAGTTGTTCGTGCTAAACAATAATTTATGTATGTATATGTAATTATATTTTCGATGCGTTGTAACTTAATATAATACTGTTCCGTAAAGAATTTTCTGAGGATTTTTCAAAATTAATTTATTACATATTAATTGAAAAATAGGGTGATTATTTTATGTTTATGATTTAGTTTTTTTTGTGTTGGCAATATTTTTTAAACACTTGGGTTTATAATTTGTGGTCATAGAGCGAGGTTCGAATTTATTTGATAATATGAGGTTTTGAATTTTATCTGTTATGCTGTAAACTATGTGCAACAAACAACATTTATTCACAAAAATTGACTAGTTTAATAACTGGCTATCGGTATTGGTTAGAAATATTTCGGATTCATACATTTACGCAATTTATTATGACATCAGTATTAATCATGGTAGTATTTTAAGGCAAATCATGACCATTTTTATTTATCCGATGCGCAACGAGTTACCGTAACCGTGGTTAACCCATGCCTAATCGTCTTCTACTACAAAATATTTATACAAATCAGTATTTGTTTACAGTTTCATAGCCAATAAAAATATATATATATCAAAGTTCCAATCTCGTTGTACGATGTCATTTTTAAATCGGTAACACATTCAAAGTAGTACTTACTTTTACAGTTTTAAGCACGGATATTGCTTGAACAAGAAATCTCCTATCCATAATTCACTGCAATCTAGTCCAGTCGTTATAAAATTAACTGGATCCTATACCTACGATTTACTTAATGTTATATAAAATTGTATCGTAATATTAAAATGTCGCACATTTGTATTTAGTGCCTCAATTATTATAAAACAGCAATGCAATAATCATCATTCATAATATATCGTGTTATTTTTTACGCAAACTAATTCTTAACAAGAAGGATTTATACTATCGTATGGTACTGAAAGGTTATTCCTTTGGAATGACTAGATTTATGGCTAGAAATTAGATGTTTTTTTTTCTTATAACTGTTTATAACATCTGTTTATTAGATGTTTGGACAAATAAGTTTTCGTGTGGGTTCTTAAAGTACTTTCAATGTATAAATGATTATAGCTCTCGATGTGGGTTACACAAAACGTTTTTTTGTGTATAAGAATAAAAATAATTCATTAGAGGTTTCTGAATCTGTGTTTGAGAATCCCCAAAATAAATATTGATGTCAGATCCTACAAATTGAATATAATGCTATCTTACTTATTGTTAATGCATGTACATATAATAATTTTGTTTACACCACCAATTCATAATAATTCACTTATAGTGAACCCATTAAACAAGCTTATTTATTTTTCGTTAATTTCATTTAAATGTTTTAATGGGTTTATCCTGTATGATTGATTTCGTTTTGCGGAAAAATAAATAAGAAATGTAATTTTAAGGAAAGCCTTAACTTTTTTTTAATATATTTCGTATTAGTTTACACATTTTAGGGCTGTGCTTAAGTAGCTCATAGGGATGTGCCTTGTTGTACTCGAAACATTGCTAAATATCGATATCGATATTTTCTATTTTTATTGTAATATTTTTGTACAATATACCATCTTTTTTATAAAATTATTGAACAAATTATTCGAGGTAATATGTTTAGTAACAAAGTTAATCTCGAGTCAAGTAAAATGAAACAATTGATTGCATTTTTACTATTATTTTATTTATATTTAATATTGTGAGGTTTTAGTTCTAAGAGTACGCTTAGTAATTAAGTTTTATTTATTTAAAAAGTCAATAAAATGTTTTATTAATTTAAATATTTTGTTTCATTGATACAGTCTATGGCATTGTATGAAGTCTATACTTAAAACATAGTGTGAGTATCCTATTTCTTAAAGACAAGTTGATCGACGGGATGGTTGAACTGGAGTGACTATTTACTAAAGTAAAACTGTCTTTCAGTATTTGTATAACTCTGTGCGTAGTATTCTTCATTGCTATGGAAATTCTGGTAACTATATTTAAAATGTGTATTAGCATTGCTGCCTGTTGCAATGTCACCGAATCTATTACCTACATTGGGGGCCTTTGCATTTGTATTCAATGAAGATACTCCAGAATTGGATGCAGAATTCACTTCTTGTTTATGACCAGTATTCACAGAAGATGCAGCATGAGATATAGGTATTGGAACACCGTTAGTGGTTTTGAAATTCGAATTAGATTGATCGACATTTGAATTGGAGGATCCAGTATTTAAATTAGTCACTCCATTGTTAAAATTAGTTGCTTCACTTTTCAAATTTGACGCTCCATTGTTGAAATTTGCCGCCCCAGTTTTTAAATTAGCCGCATCATTGTTGATTGTAGTTGTTGTAGCTGCACCACTATTAAAATTAGCCGCTCCATTATGGAAATTTGAAGCCCCAGCGTTTAAATTAGCGGCACCATTGTTGAAATTAGCTGCACCACTATTGAAACTAGCCGCTCCATTGTTGAAATTAGCTGCACCACTATTGAAATTGGCCGCTCCATTATTCAAATTAGAAGCCACATTATTCGAATTAGATATCCCGTTGTTAAAATTGGGAGTTCCAGAATTAGAAATACCAGCATTAAAATCGCTATTCTGGAAATTTTGTTCAGCAAATACATTGGGTTTTTGTGGATATGTTTGAGGGTTTTTTCTATTTTCGTCTAAGGCTTGCCAGTTGAGGAGCCAGAATGGTTGTTGGTCTATTGGCAGTTTGGACAAACGGTCGACGAGATCTTTGTCACCATTAGCTTCTATTGGCAGCTTTTCTGTAGTTCCTTCGCCAAAACTGAAATGGAATCAACATTTCTTTAAGAATATACTAATAATTCATTTATTTTTAATTAAATACCGATTTTAATTTTTCATTTATTTTGACTGCAATGGTTTAGTGGTTATGGTATCGTTGCTTCTGTGATCTGTTGTCCTGTGTTTGACTCTCGAAACAGGCTTTGAATCCGTGAATTATATGTTTGTAAATCATGACACAGTGCTATTAAAAATAAATGAAAATGCGATTTCGAAAAGGATACATCTCATATGGCTTGTCTATTGGAGATATTCCCTTTTCAAAATTGGTCATTCAAATGTAATCAAACATAAATTTTATCAAAGGAAGATTAGAATTGTGTAGGTTTCGAGGTAGGTACAATGAGGGTCATCATTTAAATGTTTAAAAATAACATAATCTTGACTAAAATAAAGTTAAAAAAATGTTTTTCCTTAATCAACCTGTTTGGATCCGAATTTTTATTGTGTGTTTGATATGTGGTTTTATCAAAAACCGAAAATACGAGGTAAAAACAAACAATAAATTACCGGTTTCCCAGTGGAGCAGCTGTAGTGGTCCTATTTGGGGTATCGGGGTAGCCGATGGGTCTGAATCCTGCGAAGAAAGGTCTTTGACCTATCACAACGGCTGACGTCAGCAGAAGTACTGCAGAAAGTATTCTCTGGAAGAAATAATAGTATTTTTAGATAATTAACATTTATTTTTATTTTTCGGATGGACTTACGTAGGTAGCCAGGCTTTTGCTACTTCACCGGGCAACCTGCGCAAGAAGGCGCCCCCTGTGGGGCTTGGACCTCGGCTCAGGGCGGTTGCTGGCAATGAGATTGAGGAATTATGACTCTTAGTATTTTAGGGGAGTTTTGTGCAACTGTCGCTCTACTTTACAGTTCGCGGAACTCTCGGACTTCGGGTCTACGAGGGCATCGGACATTACTGACCAATATGCTTGAAGGCATATGTGAAGATTTGGCGATTTCTTCGTTGTTCATATAATTTATATGAAGACTTGATTATCAAAATTGAATTGATTAAAAAACTACCTACAGTTAATCTGAGTTATTTTGCGGTGGTTATAATTATAAAAAATATATAGCATACAAGCTATCTGTCCCGGGCTGCGTCACTAAAATATCTGACATATTAATTATCCATTGTATTTTTACTAATGGTTTACTTTATAGAAATTCTGTGAACGCAGTAAAAAATCAGTCAATGCGTTCTGTTTTTTCCGTACATACATTACCTAGATACATAGGCGATTTCATCATCATCATCAACAGCCCGTTTACGTCCACTGCTGAACATGGGCCTCCTCTTTACAGACCTTGGCACGCCAGGGTCGTTGAGGGATATTGCCATAATCACCACGCTTGGCCGACGGATTGGTGATCGCAGTAAAATGTAACCTTATTATTATATTATTATGGAGGCAGATTTCACCTAAAGGCAATGACATTCAACTTATCTGTTTCATTGCATATCTCGTTTTGCAACAAGCTTATTTATTTGCAACAACTTTATTGCTGTATACAAGGATCGAACGATAGATCTATTTATAAAATACTAGAATCCTGAATGCGGTTTCAACTGCGTAGCTCCAGGAATTTTATTATTATGTTACTCCTGGATAATGTAGCTTTCTAATGTTGAAAGAATTTTTGTAATCGGTTCAGTAGTTCCGGAGCTTATTCTAAGGAAACAAACAACAATCATATCTTTCCCCTTTATAATATTTAATATGGAGATGTACTCGACTTGGTACTGCCCTCAGATAAAAAAAAACTATTATATGGACACATTAATTGTACCTAATAGTCAAAAGTCAAAAATTATTTATTCATATAGACATATTTTAAATCATGTTCTTATGATGCGTCCCTTTCTTTTTCTACCACCAGTTCTGGACGTGGCAACTCTGAGAAGAACTGGCAAGAAACTCAGAGTAATCCTTTTTTTTTTAATAAATTTTATTTTACAATTATTAATAAAGCAGTATTGTTTCAGAGCAACTCACTCCCAAACAGTTTTGTCATTCACATAATCAGAAATTTTATAATATGCCTTTTTACATAATTTATCTTTGACATATAATATTATTTATTTCTTACATGTCAATGTATTGTTTTGAGCATCCGAACGGTATTCTTATTAATAGAGAGCTTGTATAAACTTGAATTTCTGGTCTATGGATACATTAATACCTAGTAGCAGTAATTGCCTAGGTCAAACTGAGTTGAAAATAAAAATAAAAGTTACTTACCAGCATTTTATACAATATTTATTTTATATCAACACACAGTTTTATCCAAATACACCCACTCAGCCGTACGACACAGAACTAACTGGTTTTACCGTCAATTAAAATAATAATAAAAAAAATAACAAAAACCCGGTTAAGGAAAATTTGCTTGCAATTATGCCACAAACATAGGATAGTTTGAGATCCGATCAGGTTTTTGGAACGTTCATAATTTTTGTATGCTTTTGATTTATCGTTTTACGTGTTTTTAAACAGACTACTTAGGTATTTGATTCTATTTCCATTATTAAAGAAATATTTAAATTATAGTAAGATATAAATGATTGTTAAACGAATGGTTTGTTGGTTTGAAAATAAATTAATAATGTAAATGAAATCTAATAACAGATAAAAATAATTTGAACTATAATCTCACGAAGTATAATTTCTGTTGTCGTATCTCGAACTTTTAATCATTATGTGGGTGTGTACATATTGTATAGAGTTAACACCGGTTAGTCATATCAATTAATTATTATTTTATTGTTCATATATCTTAAATATGATTGATTTACCGTTTTATTGACGCCATAGAATATAGTTTACCTAGGTAGGAATACTAAATGGATGCAAATAAAACATGTTGAATGAATATATACGAATCTGTATTTTTTTTCTAATTGTTCATAATTTATTTATCTATTTACGTATATAAAAATGAATCCCTATTTCCCTTGATCATCGCATCACGTATGAACATATGACCTCTGAGGCTATTTGGATTTGTTCAAATAGAAAGTGAGTAATTTGAAATAGTACTTATTATCTACCCTTACATCAATAGCGTAGCAAGGTCTAGATGGGCCCTGTACCAAAACTTGTTGGAAAGACCCACTAACACACACGGGGCCCTCGTAGTTCCCTTGTATCATGAAGGCTGCCTGTCCACCGGAGCGGAGCGGGGTGGCGGAGCGGAGAAGCGGAGAGGTATTAACCAATAGAATTGCAGGAGCGGAGATTTTGAGAAATCCTATTGGTTAATATTTCTCCGTTTCTCCGCTCCATTGCCTCGCTCCGCTCCGGTGGACAGGCACCCTAATACGGCGCGCGGCCGCGGCGGTAACTACGCACCATTTTCGTTGGATTTTGTTTTCTAGTAGGCAAATAAATAAAATACTAAATAAAATAATTTAATCTATACCTACTTATATATAAAGCTGAAGAGTTTGATAGTTTTCTTGGACGAGCTAGGTACTACTAGAAAGTACTGGTCCAATTTGAAAAATTCCTTCAGTTTTAACAGCCCTTTTTATCGAGGAATGCTATGGCTATATTTAATTATAAAGTTCCTACTCGAACGCGGAGTAACGCGGATGACACAAAAAAAAAACGAATGACAAACGCAAAGTTACTTATGCCTTCGTAATATTGTCACATCTAGTATGACCGCTTTACATCTTTGATTCCATACCCATCTACGCCTGAGACCGTGTCAATTTTTATGCGGGTAAATAAATAAAAATATTACCTACTGATTACTAAGTAGTACTTTGTACCGCTGTATGTGTGTCTCACCAAATTAACGATGTTTATATAATTAAGTTCTCATGTAAGTGGATTGTTAAAATTCGTTTTGAGAATAAACGTCTAAAACCTAATACCGCGCGCGGGAAGCTCGTGTGGAATATACCTACTTTGTTTAATAGTATCCAATATTAATTTAGTATACATTTAACCTACATCAACGGTTGTTAATATTGTTGGTTATTAATCAATTAAGATATTTGATTGAGAAATACTGAGAAATTTTAGAGCTCAGAAGCATAAGGTCGAATGTAAAGGCACAACGTCTTATGTGCCTTTACCGTAAACTGGCACTTAGGACCAAATGCTTCTGGAGATAATATTATAGTTCATTCATTCTTAGGCCTCCTACGCACTATTTTATTCGCACTGTGATGCGGCAGCCGGTTAACCGCTCCATTTATCTAGGCTGGAGCTCTGCTCGCCTTTATGCCAGGTGAAGTAGCAAAAGCCTCAGGGCTAACTACACAGGTACATCCGGCCGAAAAAAAAAAAAAATCAACCGCTTCGGTTGCTGCGGCCTGACTGATGGCCACCGCTTGCGACGTTGACAGCAAGCGCAACCGCGTCCTGCGGTTAGCCGGACGGCTGACCGCATTCCGGCTAACCGCATAGTGCGTAGGAGGCCTTATGCTTCTGAGGTCTAGAATTTTTGGCGTTAGTGTGTGTAACTTATCATTTCACAATAGGTATTGTCCAATGATAAGTTACACACACTATAAGTAGGTACTTATGGTGACTAGCAGTCGAAAATTGACAAGTCATGAAGAATGTTAAACACATCTTTGTAAAACCCATGAATTTAGGTTTATTCACTCTGTCCGCTAAAGGTTCTTTAGCGGACAGGGAATATATGTATAACCATCATATTTTGAACTGTGTTGGATTGTAATAAAGTCCAAAACCAATGATTTTGAAACATATCTACTGACCGTTAAGGGGTTATTTAATTAACTTCGCATCATCATATGCAATGATGAGCATGGGCCTAATCTGAAGGCGGTAATGCCATAGCTACTACGCTTGGCAGGCACATTGGTAACCGCAATACCCTGCGTTTCCTGACATGCATATGTGTTGATGTTATGAAAACCGGCCAAGTGCAAGTCAAATTGATAGTTTGCCCTTTACTACAACCAACAAAAGATAGCAGAAAGAAAATATTTCTGGACTGATGAAATTATACTTTATTAGCAACTGTGAGTTACGCCGGCTGTATTGCAGTATCTTGGACGATAACATGCTTCTCGAGGCTCTGAGGGTAGTCCCCAGCGGACGCCGGACGACGATGGCCCTGAACTACTAGGGCAACGCAATTGTGTTTTAGAGGGCGTTATCAATAATTTTTTATTTAGGGTTTACCAACGCCACTCAACTAACCTATTATTTTGCGAAAATCGAACCCATGAACATCGGAGTTCATCAAATGTATTTTTAAATATCATCAATGTGTATGTATGTTTGTAATAGATGAACTCAAAATATATTGCACCGATTTATCACATTCTAAGGCAAGCTATCGGAAACTGCGTTAAGGCCACTTTTTAAATAAATTACTGTGGAATCGGACTTGTACATGAATATGAGACGTCCATTTCCCGACTGAAACCGAGCGAGACAACTAGTGAATCATATAGATGTTTTATTCATTGGTATTTTATTTTTATTTAATAGAATTAAATTGCGTCTAATTAATAAAGGTTCCCATTAAATGATTACCTATTAATGAAGCCATTTTATGTAAGTACATGTAAGATTTTTGTAAAGTGTCCCGCGACACGGGGATTCATTTCCCTCTCCCTTAAAATAATGAGAGTGATTGGGATAGAACGTCGTTATATACTCATGGTCCACCCATATAATGACTATTGTTTTGGCATATTAGACTGAACAAGCATTTGGCGTCGCTTACACCATGAATAAATTATAACAATTAGATAATTGTTCTATAAATAATTAAAATTATTTATTTATTTAAAACTTCAGCGCTATAAAAGTACATAGGCGGACTGACAAGAAAAGACTGCCAGAGCCATTCTCTACCAGTCTTTTCTTGTCAATTATAATCATCATCATTAACATCATCTGCTCGTATTAAGTCCACTGCTGAACATGGGCCTCCTCCCGGGGGAGAGTATTTGCCATAGTTACCACGCTTGGCAGTCGGGTTGGTGACCGCAGTATTATATTGTACCACCCACACGAGTAGCTAGATCTATTCCCCAAACTCGTTAGTTCCGTGAAGCAAAAGTTCCAGTCGCATTTTTCCCCACTCGCTTTTTTTCTGTTCGCTCATTTTACCAATCGCATTAGTTCACGGACGTTTTATTTCTCTAAACGTTTTTTTTCACACTTAAAAGGGGGGCGGCCTTTTTGAAGTTCTTTTTATTCAATTTATGTTGTAAATGTAAATATTTGACTATTTATATTATATTATTTATTTATATTGTTTTTAATACAAAAAAAATATAAATTTAGGCGCAAATTAAATAAAAAAATAAGAATAATAATATTAGACCACCGCGAGGATTTGGAACAGCATTAATTTTATAGTCAGCAGCTCAATTGAATAGCCCATTCCATGTCTTCCCATGAGTTTCATAAGATACGACATGGATGGGAAGCCATGATCTGAGCACATATTACTGCGATCACCAATCCACCTGCCAAACGTGGTGATTATGGCAACATCCCTCAACGATCCTGTCGTGTCGGCCAAACAACGTTAAAGTGCTTATAAATGAAAAAGATAAAGCTTAATTTCAGAAAAATGTACTTTATGGTGTTAAACGTGAATGATTTTCATACAAATAAAATATTATATAAGTAGGTACAATTTATTAACTAAAATATGGATTTACATAGTAACAATTTTTATTTACATACATTTCAATGACTCCAATGTATGTAGTTTCTAGTAAGTAGTTACCTATTATTCATTATGTGATAATAATTATAAAAACAATAAAAAAAAGGGCAGTGTTAATTGTTTCCCAAAAAAAATACGTGTGGAAAAAAAACGTTTTGAGAAATAAACGTCTGTGAACTAATGTAATTGGTAAAATGCGCGAACAGAAAAAAAATCGAGCGGGGAAAAATGCGACTGGAACTTTTGCTACACGGAACTAAGGAGTTTGGGGAATAAATCGAGCTACTCACCCACACAAGGAAACGCTGCTGCCCGTTCCTTAATATACGATGATTATAGATGATGTTATAACAATCAGGACCAACGGCTTAACGTGCTTTCCGAAGCACGGAGGGTAGTCCCTCAACCTCAGACTCAGAAACAAATCTAAGAATTCACACAAAGATTTTCTGTCCGGCGCGGCGTGGGGATCAAATCCACGACATCCGAGATTTAAAGCGAGTTTAATACCGCTACGCAGATTTCCTGTCCAGCGTGGGAATCGAACCCACGGTTCGATTCCCACGCTGGACAGGAAATCTTTGTGTAAATACTAAGATTTCCGTGTCTGGTTGTAAAGGGACTACCCTCCGTGCCTCGGAAAGCACGTTAAGCCGTGGTTTCCGATTGTTATAACATAATTTATAATAATCATATATCAAGGAACGGGCAGCAGCGTCTCCTTGTGTGGTACAACATAATACTGCGGTCGCCAATCCGCCTGCCAAGCGTGGTGACTATGGCAAATACCCATGGCCCATGTTCAGCAGTGGACGTTATACGGGCTGATGATGACTTAATAATTGTGCTAAAATGTACCAATGTACACGGATAAACATCATCTCGATTTTATTACATTAGTCATTGCGTTGCTGTCAAAGTGATGACAATACCTAACTGTCAGGCAAATAACGATTTCCTTCCACAATACATTAAAGTCTGCATAATATTAGCACACTGGAGGTTTTCCTTGAATTACTCATTTATTTTACTTTGAGGTCTCTTAGTTTCCGTATCTCAAGAACCGCGATAGCTAGACAATTGAAATTTTCACAGATGATGTATTTCTGTTGCCGCTATAACTACAAAAACTAAAAATTAAATAAAATAAATACTTAAGGGGTGCTCCCATACAACAAACTTTTTTTTTATTCATATTTTTGAGGTTTAGTTTAAAATTAGTAACCAGATTTAAAATCTTGTACAAAAATATAGAGAGTACAGAGATTAATTGACCTGTCATCATTTGCCTGTCTAGCGTCCACGACAAACATAGGTTTACCCCGCATGAATTTTTACTGTAGTCACCACGGTAAAAAGCGTGTTGGAGATTAGTGATCACAATATCATGTACGCTGCTGCTACGAGTACACGATTCTTATACGGTGAAACCTGGTGTAATGGGACCTGGATAAGTGAGAAACCTCTATTATTGAGAACTACAATAAGGTCCCGGCACTTTTTCATCGAATTACCTCTGTTAATGGGTCTTTTCGGTCTTGGTTAAATGGAGATTAGATTTTTAGGATTTTTTCGATGTTAACCTCTATAATTGGGACTCAGGAGCTTAATTTCCTTTATAAGTAAGACAATCTATAAGGTTGAGACAAGTTTGGACACGATTGTTTACAAATATTTGAAGTTCTTTCGCACATTTGACACAGGTTTAAAATTTGTTGTCTCATTTTCAGAGGTCAAAGTTTGAGATAGTACTGACAAACAAAGCTGTCAGTACTATCTCAAATGTTGACCTCTGTAAATTAGACAACAAATTTTAAACCTGTCTAATTGGAAAACTGGATAAATGAAAATCTCTTTAAATGGTACAAAATCCTTGGTCCCTTGAGATCCCAATTAACTAGGTTTCACTGTATATTTTACTAGCTGATCCGCGTAACTCCCGTTCCCGTAGGAATTTCGTTAAGCTTATGTTACATACATATAGTATTTGAAAGATGAAAAAGTAATCTGCCTAGTAGTGTACATTCATACAAAAATTCAAATCTAGGTACACCAACTGAATGAAAAAAGACGAAAATTTGCTACGTTTGAGTTGAAAACATAATCATCCAAGACATTTTATACCAAGTGCGTGTAACTCATTTATTGAATTATATTTCATCGCAACCTAACGAACCACGTGCGTTGTTATATAAAATTACTTTTCATTACGCAGTTACAAAATAAAACATAAAATATATACAAACCCTTTTAAAATATATTAAATTATTAATGAATAGATAATCATGTTATGATAAATAGGAATATTTCATTTTTAATGTCGAAATATTTTGTTAAGGAAAGGTTTATATTACCCTTTCATAAAATTACAAACTTGTATTACATAGGCTGCTTTTATAATATAATGGTGGATGTATTGTTATTTTATAATGAGGATATGAATAAGAAATTAGGTATAAATGATCTGTTGCAAATAAGTGAAATGTTGAGGAATATACAGGGTTACTGGAAATGTGACGTACGCTTGTTAGTACTCGTATCTACTTCCTAGTAACCATTTACCTTTGATAAATAATTGGACTCGCGCGCTTAAAACCTTCCGATGCCCTCGTAGACCCTAAGGCCGATAGGCCCGCGAACTGTAATGTAGAGTGAAAGTTGCACAAAACTCCCCTAAAAAACTAAAAGCCATAATCCCTTAGGATAGGTACGCCGATTTCGGCGTACTAAATTTTGCCGCATTTGTCAAGTACATCGGCTGTATGTAGTCGAGTACGTGAGACCAAACGTTATCTAAGGGCACAACATTATATCACATAATCTGTTGCTTTTACCTTTATATACAACATCCTATCAGGAATACGACACATTATCAGTAATCCTGTATAATTAGGAATAGCGTTAGTACTGTACTTACTTCGATAACGCTCGACTAGGGATGTGCCTCCAGCTTTCAGAGTACCAAATACCTACGTGAAAAACAGTACGTGCAACTGAGGATCTGAAACAGATTTCTTTCGGATCTGGTTGGTAGGACTCCCTCCCTCCGTTCCTCAATAAGCACGTTAAGCTTTTTAAGCAATTTTATTCCAGGAAAGAGCCAGCAGCATTTCCCTGTGAGTGTAATTAAATAATAGGTACTGCAGGTCGCCAACCCGCCGGTCAATCTTGGTGGCTATGGCATAAACCCATTCTCTTGAGGAGGCCCACGTTCAACAAAGGACGTTATACGGGCTGATAGTGATGATGGTTTATAATACAAACGGAAACTAAGAGACCTCAAAGTAAAATAAATGAGTAATTCAAGGAAAACCTCCAGTGTGCTAATATTATGCAGACTTTAATGTATTGTGGAAGGAAATCGTTATTTGCCTGACAGTTAGGTATTGTCATCACTTTGACAGCAACGCAATGACTAATGTAATAAAATCGAGATGATGTTTATCCGTGTACATTGGTACATTTTAGCACAATTATTAAGTCATCATCAGCCCGTATAACGTCCACTGCTGAACATGGGCCATGGGTATTTGCCATAGTCACCACGCTTGGCAGGCGGATTGGCGACCGCAGTATTATGTTGTACCACACAAGGAGACGCTGCTGCCCGTTCCTTGATATATGATTATTATAAATTATGTTATAACAATCGGAAACCACGGCTTAACGTGCTTTCCGAGGCACGGAGGGTAGTCCCTTTACAACCAGACACGGAAATCTTAGTATTTACACAAAGATTTCCTGTCCAGCGTGGGAATCGAACCGTGGGTTCGATTCCCACGCTGGACAGGAAATCATTGCGTTGCTGTCAAAGTGATGACAATACCTAACTGTCAGGCAAATAACGATTTCCTTCCACAATACATTAAAGTCTGCATAATATTAGCACACTGGAGGTTTTCTTTGAATTACTCATTTATTTTACTTTGAGGTCTCTTAGTTTCCGTTTGTATTATAAACCATCATCACTATCAGCCCGTATAACGTCCTTTGTTGAACGTGGGCCTCCTCAAGAGAATGGGTTTATGCCATAGCCACCAAGATTGACCGGCGGGTTGGCGACCTGCAGTACCTATTATTTAATTACACTCACAGGGAAATGCTGCTGGCTCTTTCCTGGAATAAAATTGCTTAAAAAGCTTAACGTGCTTATTGAGGAACGGAGGGAGGGAGTCCTACCAACCAGATCCGAAAGAAATCTGTTTCAGATCCTCAGTTGCACGTACTGTTTTTCACGTAGGTATTTGGTACTCTGAAAGCTGGAGGCACATCCCTAGTCGAGCGTTATCGAAGTAAGTACAGTACTAACGCTATTCCTAATTATACAGGATTACTGATAATGTGTCGTATTCCTGATAGGATGTTGTATATAAAGGTAAAAGCAACAGATTATGTGATATAATGTTGTGCCCTTAGATAACGTTTGGTCTCACGTACTCGACTACATACAGCCGATGTACTTGACAAATGCGGCAAAATTTAGTACGCCGAAATCGGCGTACCTATCCTAAGGGATTATGGCTTTTAGTTTTTTAGGGGAGTTTTGTGCAACTTTCACTCTACATTACAGTTCGCGGGCCTATCGGCCTTAGGGTCTACGAGGGCATCGGAAGGTTTTAAGCGCGCGAGTCCAATTATTTATCAAAGGTAAATGGTTACTAGGAAGTAAATACGAGTACTAACAAGCGTACGTCACATTTCCAGTAACCCTGTATATTCCTCAACATTTCACTTATTTGCAACAGATCATTTATACCTAATTTCTTATTCATATCCTCATTATAAAATAACAATACATCCACCATTATATTATAAAAGCAGCCTATGTAATACAAGTTTGTAATTTTATGAAAGGGTAATATAAACCTTTCCTTAACAAAATATTTCGACATTAAAAATGAAATATTCCTATTTATCATAACATGATTATCTATTCATTAATAATTTAATATATTTTAAAAGGGTTTGTATATATTTTATGTTTTATTTTGTAACTGCGTAATGAAAAGTAATTTTATATAACAACGCACGTGGTTCGTTAGGTTGCGATGAAATATAATTCAATAAATGAGTTACACGCAGTTGGTATAAAATGTCTTGGATGATTATGTTTTCAACTCAAACGTAGCAAATTTTCGTCTTTTTTCATTCAGTTGGTGTACCTAGATTTGAATTTTTGTATGAATGTACACTACTAGGCAGATTACTTTTTCATCTTTCAAATACTATATGTATGTAACATAAGCTTAACGAAATTCCTACGGGAACGGGAGTTACGCGGATCAGCTAGTAAAATATACAGTGAAACCTAGTTAATTGGGATCTCAAGGGACCAAGGATTTTGTACCATTTAAAGAGATTTTCATTTATCCAGTTTTCCAATTAGACAGGTTTAAAATTTGTTGTCTAATTTACAGAGGTCAACATTTGAGATAGTACTGACAGCTTTGTTTGTCAGTACTATCTCAAACTTTGACCTCTGAAAATGAGACAACAAATTTTAAACCTGTGTCAAATGTGCGAAAGAACTTCAAATATTTGTAAACAATCGTGTCCAAACTTGTCCCAACCTTATAGATTGTCTTACTTATAAAGGAAATTAAGCTCCTGAGTCCCAATTATAGAGGTTAACATCGAAAAAATCCTAAAAATCTAATCTCCATTTAACCAAGACCGAAAAGACCCATTAACAGAGGTAATTCGATGAAAAAGTGCCGGGACCTTATTGTAGTTCTCAATAATAGAGGTTTCTCACTTATCCAGGTCCCATTACACCAGGTTTCACCGTATAAGAATCGTGTACTCGTAGCAGCAGCGTACATGATATTGTGATCACTAATCTCCAACACGCTTTTTACCGTGGTGACTACAGTAAAAATTCATGCGGGGTAAACCTATGTTTGTCGTGGACGCTAGACAGGCAAATGATGACAGGTCAATTAATCTCTGTACTCTCTATATTTTTGTACAAGATTTTAAATCTGGTTACTAATTTTAAACTAAACCTCAAAAATATGAATAAAAAAAAAGTTTGTTGTATGGGAGCACCCCTTAAGTATTTATTTTATTTAATTTTTAGTTTTTGTAGTTATAGCGGCAACAGAAATACATCATCTGTGAAAATTTCAATTGTCTAGCTATCGCGGTTCTTGAGATACAACCTGGTGACAGACAGCCATGTCGGCCGAATCGCCATAGAGAATACCAAGAGGCGCAAATGCCTTACCCTGTAGGTACCTAACTTGATAGGTACCCTTGATAGTGGTTATGTGTTTTTGCCATTTGGCGACAAAATATTGGAGCCGTGGGAACCGGGAGCCAAATTAATTCCCCAAGTATTTACTTTGCACAGAGGTATAATTGCCATTCAACGGGGCAAAGCAGCCAGCATTCAAGAAACCTTGCCAAGTAACTGAGATTTAGAATAGTTAGAATTTTATAAGTTATTTTTACTTTAAATTTACTACTTTTAGTTGTATAGTAAAAGGAAAGAAAGAAAGAAGACTTCCCGTTCCCATTGTCACTTGATAAATAATTATAGCCTTTGTAACATAACGTAGCTTTTTAATCTATACTAATATATAAAGTTGAAGAATTTGTTTGTTTGCTTGAACGCGCTAATCTCAGGAACTACTGGTCCGATAAGAAAAGTTAGATAACCCATTTATTGAGTTATATTTAATTATGAAATTACTACGGGAATGGGAGTTACGCGGGCAAAACCAGGAACAGGAAGCTAGTGGTGAAATAATTTTTAAAATCGGTACAAATAAATAATAAATAATTTCTCTTTATGATATCTCTAAGGGTTTATATTAGCTTACTTTGGTTAATATAAATAAATCTGAATTCATTTGCGCATTTGGCAATACTTTTCATCTCAGATTTAAATGAGCATATATTGTATTACTAATGGAACTGAGTTCAATAAAGTCAGCGGCTGATTATGCAGGACCGACTGCTAAGCGGGTTAATAATACATTTCACTAGGGCCCATGTCATAAATTGATTCCACATTATTATGTAAAAATATTCTTCAACACTTCTAGAATTCGTTATTTTACGAAATCTGGAAAAATCTTTCGCAAAAAATCTGAAATGTGATTTTAAAATTTTATTTTCAACTTCTTTCGATTAGACTTGGTACGTGATTTATTTCAAATGATTATACATTTCTGGACTACTCTAGAGAATTTAAATATTATAAAAATTCCAAAGACTATTGATAACTAGCACGCGAACTTCATCCCGTCCTCTTTAAGTTTTATATGCCACCCTTAGATTAAAGCAAAATAGCGGATGTCACCGGAAAATAATACGAATCGTAAGTTGATCAACTTTTGTGTAACTCACATTGTTATATGTAGTTGCCAGTTTCAGTTTACGCGTATAATTATTATACTATTTTCACTATATGTGGGTAGAGGTTACTCCAATTTGGAGCTGGCTTTTGTTTATTCCGACTTGTCTTCTTGCCTCAACTTGTTTCAGTGTCTATACCGCCCGCGCGCCCCTTTTTATCTAAGCGCCCCTAGGTATGTGCCTAGTTTGCCTTAAGGATACTCCGCCTCTGCTGGGTATGCTGCCACTCGTCGGTCAAGAACCAGGCCGAAGTCTGGTAGTCAGTGATGTTTCTCCAGAGCCTCGGAGAACAAGTGAAGCTGTTGGCCTTTTTTATTGTCATTGGGGAAATGCATCCGCCGCTGCAGCGTTCCCGCGCCGGCGAAGGGGTATGTGGGGCTCACCCTCTCCATAGCGTGGTATGCTATAGTCATACCACGAGGAGAGGACCCTACACCACTAAAACTGCCCGGACACTCCTCCGGCCCAAGCTGTTGACCCTGCGTTGAGCACCCGTCATATCGGTATATAGAGTGCATATATGTTTTCGCTCGCACATATGCACTATATTGTGTCCTGCGCAGATGGTTAGTCTCTTGATTAGCCGATCTAGAGATTAGCCGTCTTGGCCGAAGTCGAGACTATGGCAAAACCGCTCTTTGTAGGAGGCTAATATTCATCAGTTATGCGGTCTGTTTTTTTATAATGACGGCCTGTACGGAACTGTACCTACTATGTGGAAAAAAATTAATTTTTAAAATAGTCAATAATATTTGTTATTTAAATAAATAAAAAAAAAATCTATGCATATTTAAATCACGCAATATCATTATAATTATTTACTTTTTGTCTCTGAAATTAATAATAACTTATTCAGAGACATATACCTGCCTACAACTAAAAGTAGCTAATATGAATAATAAATAATAAACTACACGTAAATAATTAGTTCATTCCACTTTGAACACCTTATTATCATAAAACCACTGCCTCCAATTCCTTATAACGAAACTCCGTATTGTAAATAGTTTTAGATATCTGATACTGGATATTGCTGATCAACCAAAGCAATTAAGTTGGATCAAGCAATCTTGTTGGTAAGTTTTCTATTAAAATAAGGATTACCTACTAATTAAGTGTACACCACCGTTATAATAAGGGGATATGCTTCTAATTATAATGAGTAAATTATTAGGTAAGATGTTGAGTAGGTATACTTTATAGTATAAATTGTACCTCTTGATAATCATAAAGTAAAAGGTTTCTAAAATTGTTATGAGTTTTGTGTGCACGGATAAGAAATAAACGTATCTTCTATATAAGTAGTAAGTATTATAATTTTATTGGCTATCCATCTACAAACAAACCATTACATAAGTGTCATGTGACATTATATAAGTTTATGGTATATTTCATTACTTTAACGGTGAATTTATCAATCGTTGATAAAAAACGTTCGTAAACGTTAATTTTTACTCCTTTAACACTCAAGATATCCACTCAGCCCACTCAGTCGTCAGTTAATGTGACACAGGTAGCGCAGGCCCACATCCATAATAAATATAAGTGCCTAATGGCATTAATACGCGAATTTTTTTTCTTATACTTCCTTAATATACCGGATACCGTATTACATAAGCGCCTTATCCTACTAATATAATAAACGCGAAAGTTTGTAAGTATGGATGGATGGATGGATTTATGTTTGTTACTCTTTCACGCCAAAACTACTGAACAGAATTGGCTGAAATTTTGCACCGGATTAACATATAGGTTACAAAACATCACGCTCCGACCCACTGGAGTAGAGTAACGCGGGTCAAACCGCGGGGCGCAGCTAGTATATTAAACTAGCATTCTAAACGCCGTTCAAACAAATATTGAATTAAATATTGAAAAATATAACCTTCCTTCATAAATGGGCTATCTATTACTGAAATAATATTCAAATTGCTTGAACGGGCTAATTTCAGAAACTACTGGGTTTCTAAAATTAGCGCGTTCAAGCAAACAAACAAACTCTTCAGCTTATATATTAGTATATAGATATCAATTCCATCTAGCTTAACATCATCAATACATCGTATAAAACAAAGTCGCTCCCCACTTTCTGTCTGTACCTATGTATCTTTGAAACTACGCAACGGATTTTGATGCGGTTCATAAAAATAAAACATAAGAACTGTCCTGCTGATAGATTAAGAATCTATACTTCTATACTCATATAAAGCGGCCTTAGTCCAATGGCTAGGGCGTCGGACTCGTGATCTTGTGGTCGCCGGTTCCATCTCCACCCATTGCACTACCGACGCGACGTGAACCCGAGTATTTTAGCATACAACGAGGGGTTAACAAGAATACTAGTAGACTGCAAACTCCGAAATCTTTCCGCATGAATCTGATATTATCTCCTGCTTGCTATTTATTTTGGAACTTATGTATGTGAGATTTACAATGTTCAATACAGTATCTTTAAAACGGACATATATGAAATCTTAAGCTTCATCATCATAATCATCAGCCCGTATAACGTCCACTGCTGAACATGGGCCTCCTCCGGAGGGAGGGTATTCGCCATAGTCACCACGCTTGGCAGGCGGGTTGGTAACCGCAGTATTATGTTATACCACACAAGGAAACGCTGCTGCCCGTTCCTTGATAAACGATTATTATTGGTGATGTTATAACAATCGGGACCAACGGCTTAACGTGCTTTCCGAGGCCCGAAGGGTTGTTCCTCAACCAAGCAGACCCGGAAAGAAATCTTTGTGTAAAAACCCACGACCACCGAGATTTTAAAGCGAGCCAATTACCGCTACGCTACGGAGGTTGTCTTCACCAGATCTTAGGAGCAACTATCGTAAGCACTGAGCTACCGGTGCTAGTGTTTGTATGTATGTACATACAAAGACTCAAAATAATTTCTATTTCATTCACAATAATATACATGCCAAGCGGTGAACACCTCCGTGCGTTGAAGTCTCGCTTTAAATCTAGGAGGTCGTGGGTACGATCCCCACACCTTACAAGGCATTTTTGTGTAAATTCTTATATAATTTTTGTATAAGATTTCTTTCCGGGTCCGATTTATTGAGGCACTACCATGTCTCTGTAAGCACGTTAAGCCGTTGGTCCCGATTGTTATAACATCATCTATAAAAATCGGGGAACTGTGGTTGCCAACCTGCTTGCCAAGCGGGGTGACTACGGCAAATACCCTTCCTTTGGGGAGGAGGCCCAAAGGCGAGTATGATGGCATGTCAAGCAGCCATGAAATACCGACGGCGCATGTTCTGACCTTGTATTCCTCAGCAAAATGGATTCTTTAAAAAAATAACTTTTCATAAAAAAATAACTTAACTATGACTGCAATTCAACAACTTGATTACATTTTCAGGACGTATAGAGTGCAGAAATATTTGCGAAACGCTGTTTCACGTTTTATCGCCGTAGTTGACGTTTGAGCGTTAGTAAGTTTTGTGAGTAATGGAGGTTTAACACGAAAACGATTGCTTAGAATTGTGGTTCTCAACCGGTGGTCCGCGAACTGGTCTTGGGCCTTGGATGAGGCCTGAAGCTGCCCGAAATATATTACGCTGCAACAATATCTACTCCGTGATTTTTTTATCTTTGCTAATACTTGGCACGATGATGTGCGATTCGTATTACTATCGAAACTATCGAAGACTTAAGTTTTTTACATTCAGATACATACACAAAATTTCGCAAAATAAAAATGCCTAGGCCAAACGATAGATGATAAAATGAACTCAAGTGTGTTGCAAGCCATTTTGATTTGTACTACCAAAAATAATTCATTTTGCTGAGTATTAGTAACATCTTAAAAGTTATGGTTTATTTAATGAACATTGTATTTAGAAGCGATTGTAAAAGAGTTCATTTTCGAGTGATTACAAAAGCACATGGTTCGTTGCTAGACAACAATGTTTTAAAATGGTCTTTTATCTTAAATTTTGGGAGCCACTGGCTTAGAAAAATAGGCTGGTATAGAATTTGTAATAGGTGCTATATATTTTTCTCGATATTTCTGTAGTGTGCTATATGTTTTCAGAAATATCTGTTTGGTATGTTGGAATGAACCATTTAATATGAATTGGATTGAATATCATTTGGTTTAGATTTTAAGACGTACAATATGAACGATGTATAAATTCAAAAGCATTTTAGTTTCCAATGCATCTCTCTCTCCTTTAAATGCTTTTATAAAATTACAGGTATAATTTTTTATCATTATTCATAACTACATGTAGTTGCTTAGCATCGCCGATTGTAAATTACCTGTGGATTGTTCAAATATTTTATTTTGTATAAACCTTATCCAAAATAAAATATTTATTGTGGTGGTTATTATATGGTAATATAATAACCACCTTAATAGAAAAAAAAATTACAGAATTAGTCCAGTCGTTCTCGAGTTATGTGCGATTCTATTTTGTTTATTTAGTATAAGATAGACATCAGCTAAGGTTAAACATGAGCATTTTAATAACACAACACCTCGATCCACCACTATTAATGCAATTTAACAATATTTGTAGCCACGTTCTCCCGTTCCCGTGAGAGTCTTTTCATGAAATATAACCTACATTACTTACAGTCGATTCCCACTAGTAAAATAATTTTGTAATTATAAAAAATACAATTTATATATTATTATGTGTTTATATATTGTCTATGTACTCATTTATTATCTGTGGGAGGTACGGGCTGCTTTCCCGCCAAAAGTATGTCTCCTGTCAGAATCACTGCCTTTTATATAGAAGAATAAAACAGTGCAGGTAAAAAGTTTCAATTGTGTCCCGTGTAGTAGGTGCCTATGTATTAAATAATACAGGTCGCCCAGTATTCGAAATTCAACCATAATTAAACAAATTAATAGTAATCTGCATTCCTTTTCTATGTAGGTATTAGTGTGCGAAATTTCATACTTCTTGCATACTCCGTAATTTTCGTAAAGAGGGGTACAATATTATCGTATTAATATATAGATACATATATAAGAACATAAATAACATTTTAATTCTTCTATATGTACAAAGTACCTTATAGCTTTAGTTAATGGTTTTCAATGAGCCCGCACACTATTTGTATAAAATGAATGTTTTTATCCAGGTAAAATAATGTACTACTGTATAACTAAAGTTTGGGAGCTTTTGTCAATGCCGAAAAATTTAATACCTAACTCCCAAAGCTCAAAATAATTATGATTTTGTAATTCGGTTTTAGGTTTCACTTTCATTTAGTTTATAGGTACTTGATTTGTAACCATCATATTTGTTTTAGTTTAATAGAATGTAAACTAAGTTTAATCAAGAACAACAAATTCCTTTTACACAATTTTATTTGCACGAATAAATCTTTGGAAGGTAAATAATTAATATTTCATTTGGTATTCAAGAAATATTCATTACATTAAAATACATCTTTTAATAGACTATACAAAAATAACTGAGTTTTCACTGTAAAAGATTTATGTTACGATACTATTAATAGAAATAAATACAAAATTAACAAATTGTGTATAACTCTAGTGGTGACAATGGAATCTGCACTTGAATCGTCAGCGATCTCTTTGCAACACTTCGTTCCTATTTCTACAACTTTTGGATAGAACTCAGTCCAAAACTCGAAAGCTTTGTAATTAATAGTCGCCGGAGTACTCATCGTAAAATTCTGTCTATCAATAATTAAATACCCAGGCTTCTCTTCTTCGAATGCTTGCCAATCAATAATCACTCCAGAATTAGTAGGATTTGAATACCATGCGAAATTCGACCACATTCTCATTATTATTTCTGAAATACTTTTATCCCGATAGTCCCATTTAGTTAAGTCCTCTGGCATCGCCAAGTAGGGCATGCCAAAGGTGAAAATCAAATCAAAGTTGTGGGGTACGCCGATCCATTCAGGAAGACCTTCATTTGCGATATCTGAAAATGGTTTTAGATCGAATCTGTAGAGGTAAACTGGGGCGTGTTTGCTGATGTATTTTGCCAGCTGGTACGTGGTAGCGCCGTGAGTTTTATCGGTATAAAAATCTACGAATAATTTCCTTAGCACTGTCTCATTTGTAGTGGGTGGTATCGGTTTGTAGAAAAATGCCACGGCGTCCTGTATATGATGTTGGTTGGTAAAACATGAGCTGTTATCTATTGTAATGTCGGAAAGGATGATTTCTTCTCTCATTGAATCAAATTCTCTTTGACTGATGCCTGAATCTCCATTTTCGTCTTTTTCTAGGAGCAATCCATCTTCCATATTTGTATAGCCTGCTAGAATTGGAACTGGCGAAAAAACGTCATCGTTAAATAATTTACTTGGTAGTTCTGGTAAAAATGGGCTTGAAACGTTGCTAAATCCACCATCTACAATGGGTTTCCATTCGGCTAAGGGACCGGCTATATCTAGCAGGGCCTGTTCTGGCACTCTTCTTAGACAGTCAAGTAATTGGTATGTGGGTTTTCGATAGCAACTGAAAGCCATGGCTACTTTATCGACAGTTACAATTTCTTTTCTGGCTATGTTCACAGTTTCTGGGGCCAAGGCATTTCCACTCATAGCAATGGCCTTTTGAAAGAGTCCGGCAGAATATGAGGAGACTAGGTGAAGACTGACACTGATGGCTCCAGCATCATGACCAAATATACATACGTTGTCTGGATCTCCTCCGAAAGTCTCGATGTTGTTTTTGACCCAGGTGAGTGAAGCGACTTGATCTAGGAGACCGAAGTTGCCACCAGCCTCATTGTCGAGTGTTGATAAAAACCCGAATACATTGAGACGGTATGCGACCGAGACGAATATCACCTGAAAAATAGAATAATAATAATAATAATTGATATTAAGAAAAGTTTTATTTTGAGTTTGAAATTCTTATACTGTATTTTTAGCTACAGATACAGAAACCCCTAATCTGATAAGAGTCATATTATTTAAAAGGGAATAAAAAACTTTCATAGTGACCAAAGTTTTTCACCTTTTTTAAAGCCATTTTGCCAACTAAGTCATTTTAAATATGAATTATCCGCAATTTCATATGAAGCATGGTTCTTTATCAACAATCTATACATTGGCGACAAAATATTAGTTGTTCAGTAAACCTTGGCACCGTTGACGGAAAACTTAGTAATTACAACTGGCGCATACTACATTGTTCTGCAATTGACTTAGTAACTGGGTCATTCTTATCTAAAGCTGGTTCAAATTAAAGAAAGTATTATTACTCTTTGTTTGAGGACTAGTTGAAATGGATTGACACTATTAGGGCTGCCTCGCACGAAATCGCCGCCGTGGAACCACACCATGACTGGATATCCTTCCACTTTGAAATCTGAAACAAATGTATAATTAAATGTATGGGTAGATAATATAACACTGTTTTAGTAACTTCTTCATGATTCATCTGGTATTAAAGGGGATGCTTTATTATATATGGGTGTCCTGTATTCCGCATACGGACATGCGATACCTAAAGGTTTTCCCCGAGACGTAGTCTCGTATGATGTGCACGAGACGGTCCGGTACTTTGAGTTAAACACTTTCCTGCTAATCTCAGGAACTATTGGTTCGATTTGAAAAATATTTCACCATTAACGTTATCCAGAAGTGATATAAGCTATCCTACTAATATTATAAACACGAAATTTTTTAAGTATGGATGGATGGATTGATGGATGTTTGGTATTGTTTCACGCAAAAAACTAGTGAATGGATTTGGCTGAAAGTTTGCACGCGGATAGTTTATAAGCTGGATTAATATATAGGCTACAAAATATCACGCTCCAACCCACTGGAGTAGAGTGACGCGGGTAAAACCACGGGGCTCAGCTAGTATTTAATAATGAAGTTTCCTGTGGATACGGGTGATGTGCGGAAAGATAGGATGACATAAAAATAATCATTTAGCATAGTTATTTAAGTGTCTTGCTGAACGGTCGATATTTTAATTACTGCTAAAATTGTTGAATTAATATTTTTGACCAAGAGATTGTAATAATCTGATGAAATAATTATATTTAGTCCATTAACAACAGTATAAATTATATTTAGATACTGATCAGAATGCGAGAGTAGCCTTTCAACTAATGCCAAATGACGTGAAATAATTTATTGCTTGATAACGTAGACGGGTCAAATAAACGTTATGTTATCATTAATTGAATAAGTTACAATTTGAATATCATGAATAATTTCTACTTTATGTAGGTCAAAAATTATAACGCGCCATCATATTATTTCATAGTATTTTAGCTACATTTTCACGGTTTACCTGCGTAGGTCATTATATCTAAAGAAGGTAAAAACATACTTTTGTTTTTAATTTGTTTAGAGCCCCTACATTTTTTAATGAGTAGTCCGATAAAATTCAACTTTTACAGTAATATATTGAGATTATGGCAGCCAGCTCGAGCTATAAGCTAATAGAATTAGGGCTCAACTTTGTGCCAGCTGACAATACCACAAGTATAATATTGTAGAAAACATTTTAAAGTAAGTTCCAACATAAATTTAAAAAAAAGTGACATCGATTTTCACATTAAGAAAAAGATGTGTTAAAACAAAGTTTTTTCCGTACTCCTCGTATTTTACATACATATAAGCAACCATGCTTTTTTTTCGTATGACCTTACGTTGTTTCCCACGAGGCTTTTGCTACTTCACCGGGCAAGCATAGCTTCAGCCTTAATAAATGGTTTAAAAATTACAAACTAAGCAAACTGCGCAAGAGGGCACCCTCTGTGGGGCTTGGAGCTCAGCTCAGGGCGGTCGCTGGCGATGACATTGAGGGATTATGACTTTTAGTACTTAAGGGGAGTTTTGTGCAACTGTCGCTTTACTTTACAGTTCGCGGAGCTCTTGGATTTCGGGTCTATTAGGGCATCGGATGGGCAGATGACGGTGGCGTTTACAAAACCTATAAAAGTTAGTAAGTTCTACAATTTTATGTAAGTATAAGGTAATCAAAATCAAATTTCGATCACATCGCCTAATTCCTTTCAAGTCCTCTAATAACTCCTTCAAAAATGCCACCTCAAAGAAAATTAATATACTTATACTACCACTCATAAGTGCCTAACTAGCCATTAATGCAAGAATGCCGTGCCAATATTACGGTTATAACGTTTAGTTTGACCTAACCTTAATATATTCGACTTGACCCGAATTACAGCACAAATATAAGAAATCCATTGTTTGCAAGTTTTGTTCAAAGACGTACAAAATTGGTCATCAGTATGAGCAATTGCATGTTAAGGAAATTAAAATAAAATTCTTGGTATGCACAATTCCACGGTATTTTCTTCAGAATTCGCGTGGAGTATTATAGGGTTCTGCAATAAGTATTCAACAATATAAAGTTTGATGTCATAGCGACTGATTTCGGTGCTTAAATTCGATAGATATGACTTTAAATATAATACCTATATATGTATATACCTAGCGGCCTGTCCCCGCTTCGCACAGATGCACAATTCTAGTAAAAAAATTAGCCTATATTACTCAGGGATAATGTAGCATTTTAATGGTGAGGGAATTATCGAATTTCGTACAGTAGTTTTCGAGTTAATTTGAAACAAACATACAAAAATACAAACTTTTCCTCTTTATAATATTAGTATAGATATAGATGTGAGTTATAATCAGGAGGAGAGCTGATCCAGCAATAAAAGATGGTAATTGGTTAGATAGTCTTTTATTGTCTTCTAGATACTTCTTATATGTGCACGTTCTTCGTCTAGCAGCTTCCTTTCCAAACTCACTTTCACTCATTCCAGTATCCTTAATCCTTCAGTCTTATCTCAATTATCATTCACTCATTGATTATCGACTTGTCACATCTTTCGTTCACAAAAAACACCTTCACTTATCTTCGGACACACCTACCTTACATTCCCACATAGATATAGAGATTGACTAGATTGGATAGATATGACTATTAATTTAAATATAATTCATATTTATCTAATTAAAAGAAGCTGGTATGTATGTATATAACTTAAGAACTACTTGATCAATTTGGTTATTTATATATTGTATGTATTGTATTAGTTATTATGAAGATTAGGTCTTGTATGAGAGAAAATGTTGCAAAATCCATGGGAAATGTCAGTACGAAAGACGGACAACGCCGGGCACCAAAAGTGATAGTATAATATGATTTAAATACTGTTCGAAGGACAGTAAGTTGAAATGGGTGACTCAGGTTGTTCATGCGAAAACTCTCTTAGTAATACGCGCAAGGAGTTCAAGGTAAAGTTTTATAGTTCATTGAATTCAGATCTCGTGCCTTGAATGAAAGAGATTTTTCATATAAGAATGTTGATAATATTTTAAATGATAAATTAGCGTATTCCTTAAATCCTATATAACGTTAACAACATTTTTAACGTTGTTTCTTGGAAACAAGACACCTATCGTCAAAAGTAAATCAAAGTAATAATTAACATACTTTAATTCGCTGTCAAATAAAAATCAGTTTCTGTTTGTATTAATCAAATTTCAAGATAATCCAAAATATCGTATTACATTGGATGTGTAACGAAAATATTTATCATAGATTAACAACCCGATAGTCAAATCAAATTAGCTAAAACTTTCGGAAACACATTTCATGTTGAACAAGAGTTTTTAAAGTTGATTATTATTAAATTTCAAAATAGATCATCCATAAAGTAATTAAATGTTAAAAACTGTAAAGCGACTTCAAGAAAACATACGAAAAAAAAGAAATCGTGCAGCCACCAGACCAAATTGAATAGGTACTCAATAATCAATACTTCATTGCATTCCATATTATAAACATAGATGGTACAAAATTATAGTCAAAATCAATATATGTTAATCAATCAAATTCTGAGTCTGTTTTAAAAAAATATTAAAACGTAGAAAAATGAAACCAATTGACACTCAGTTTTATTAAAATGTTGTCTAAACTGCTTTTCTAAAACAAACAAATTTTTTCTCATTTAGAAATGAATTTAGGTACGGTGAAGAAAGGTCGATGACACTAGTTACATTTTCGTGAACTAAAAATGACACTATTGTTCTGTAGGTATTATAGTATGTACCTTAGAAATAAATTTGAACTGTATATAAATCGGGCGCAAACCGATAGCCACCGATAGCCTTCAGCTTAAAGGAACGATAAAATCTCAAGTGCCTAGAGATTTACAAAAATATAAAGACGAAGGTTTAAACTGAAAGATTTACTGAATTCATTTAAGAATTTAAATAAAATTGACTTTTTCATCGGGCATTTCTATGCAAAACTGATATCCAGTTTCTAAAAGGATTATCAACGTTGAAATTGACAAATCGGCAACCAAAGCTTTTATTAAGTTTTAATAATTAAACGTAAATTAATAAAATTTATTTGCGTATCAATACATTTGCGAATTTGCAATAATAAAACATATACCTACATACAATGAATATATAAAATACTTACAATTAATTAAATTGCGCTACGATCATAAACCATATATAGATTCATATACCTATTTATTATAGGATTATATTATACCTATAAGCTAATACTAGGTTAAAATAATAAAACCCATGATAAAGTTAATTCTAAGAATTTTTGTTTGAAATTTTCCATAATTTACTACTTATGGAATATTACATACTTAGTTTAATATAGGTACAACGGAACGTGTGCAAACTTACTATAACCTTATTTAAAAAAAACAATAACTATACATGCAATAGCCCAGTTTAAACCATAAAAAATGAGGTTCCATTATAAATAAAAATAGACTTAATAGAAAAACTTCGAAAAAAAACCCAACTGCAATGCCGCTATGAATCATAACCTACATGCCCTTTGATACCGACCTGTGACCACGAAGGTACATAAACTTTTCCATATTACTCACAATGAAAAAAAAAGTAATGCCTTTACCGATAAAACTCAACATGTTCCAGTAATAGTGATAAAGTTAAAATGGCATAATTATTTCATTATAACATGATTTGAAACTTAAGTAAATGCAATGTGTGACTACAGTACAGTAAGGCTTAAAATAGAATAAGGGGGTTTTTCTTTAGAAGTTATGAATAATGAAATCATTAAAAGAAACTTAGCATGGTTTGCACTCATAACACTTCTAGAGGTAAGAAGTGCCTTACTGGTATAAGTCTGGTTTTGAATTTCGTACGCAGCGTCTACGGTTCGATTTGACAACTGAATATTCTTAATTAAATTTAAGTAATGAATTTATTCAGCACTTAGGTATTTAAATACACTTATTCTTGTCAAAATAATAATGAAAAAAAAAAAACTTTGGGGAAAGCAAAGATTTCTTTCCGAAGCTGAATGGCTGAGGTACTTACTATATTCCGTGCCTCGCAAGAGTAAAACACGTCCTGATTGTCTGTGACTATCAGGACGGGTATACGAGGTAACGGGCAGCACAACATTGACAACTAAACATAATGATTTTACATTATAGGTACGGTCTTTAAATGAAAAAAAAATGATATACCTTAGAATGATTGAAATTTTTGTATACTTACAACGAATGTCGAAAGAGATGAAGGGCACAGGGAAAAAAGGAGCTCATTAACATTTTTACCTTTTTTGAACTAACTGTACCATTTACTTCATAATTCTATGGCCAATCAGAGCACTTTATTTTCTATTATGTTATATATACACTGTTCCTTTATTATATAGGTACAAATCAAATTCCAGTTGAGGTGTAAGTGTAGAAACTGAAATTTTAGATTTAATTCTTTAACCCGGCGGGAGTGTGGTGGGGTATGACATACCCCTCATACAGCTTTCATAGGTATATCAGTTTAGTTTATCATGCTACATTTTAGCGGCTTCGTGTAGCTGGAGGGAAAGGATTGCGGGAGGGAAAAGTGGCGTGATCGCAGTTTTGCGTCGGCCGGCGTTCGGAATACACGTGTATAAACGTCCGTGGGGTAAGTCACACCCCGCCACATAGTTCTTGTATACATTTTGAGACAAATTTGTTCAGGGTTTGGTTTGGTGTTTCAGCTAATTATTGCCTTCTTTTTAGGTTATAAATAAAAATGACAGTGGAAAGTAGTGAAAGACGACTTTGGTCATTGATGGATGAAGTTCTAGGATAGTCTTCAGATGAATCAAGCTCGTCAGAAGTATCCGATCATTGCAGTGAACACGAACAGGAATCTGATACACAAGAAATAATTGTCGATAATTAATATAATATTTCAAGAAAATGCGAATAAAGCAAGTAAACGTACAGAATTTTTCCGCAACTTGGGAATAAGTTTGGTGAATAGGCATTTGCAGTTACGAAAAGATCAAAAAAACATCCCTGTTTACATTCGCCAGAGAGTTAGTTCACAAATCAATGAACCACTGCGCCCAGTAGTCCAAAATAATCCTGGACGTTATTCTCGATGTGTATATTGTTCATGCAAGAGAGATCGGAAAACAAAATACACATGTACAGGCTGCGGAAAAGCCATATGCCTAGACCATGCAATTTTTTCTTGTAAAAATTGTACTGATTTTGATTCAAGTTCCTAATGTGTTCTTAAACGACTTCCTTAGTTTTTATATTTTTATTTTATCTACGATCTCATGTTTTTTTAAATTCCAAGAGGGTTTTTTGTTTAAGTTAAACTTGCTTATTTTAGTGAATATTTAAAATGAGTATAATATTTTTTGTTACCGAAAACTAGTGCTTTAAATCTTATTAGTAAAATAATAAAAATATTAAGAATTTATATTATTTTTTATTTTAATTATAATAATCCCCAAAAATAATAAACAGAAGTCATTTGATCTAATTTTGGTAACAAACTAATTTACCATGCCGTTTTGTATTGGGGTATATCACACCCCGCCACATACTTTAAGTAATGTTTTGTCACCACATTCCCGCCGGGTTAATTACTCGAAACAATGAAAATGTTAATGAGCTCCTTTTTTCCCTGTGCCCTTCAGATGTAAATATACTTATTCATTTTGTATAGAAAATTTTCCACGGGAAATGGAATCGCTGCCGCATGTTTCCTGGTAAACGATTGTCCTAAATAATATTATGACAAATGCAACAAACGACTTAATGTGCTTATCGAGGCAATAGGAATTATGCTTCAACCAACAAGATTTTTTTGGTTTAAAACAATCTTTTGTCGGACTTTTTTGTTATTTTTTTCCGATGGGAAATGACAAATATGTTGCGCATCACCTCCTCCGCTGCGACGACGCCTGATGCTATGACAACTGCAACCAACGACTTAATCTTCTTATCGAGGCAAGGGCAGTCATTCCATAATCAACCAGAAATCTTTAATTTTAAACAGTTATTTTTCAGCGCGGTGTTCGGCGGTATTCCTGCGCCGAAAAAAAATGAGTTCTTTTTTCTTTAACTTAAAGCGAGTATTGTCTCGCTTACGTTCTATTATATTCTACGCTTGTAGCTACGCAGCTAATAAATATACGGTATCTAAATTTCTCGAATGAAACATTACACTTATTTAAGTACTTAATTTGATTAAGAAACATATTCGGAAATCCCTATGTAATTATATTGTTCTAATTTTTAATCTTAAGTGTATACCTTAATGATATTGGCAAAGAGAAAATTAATGAGAAAATAATTGCTTAGGAAAATACCGACGAGTATGCGAACGTATTTGAGTCACTGGAAGAAGGTATTAACAACCACAACGCTTACAAATCTACTTTCGACCTTGTGGCAATAAATTGAAGATTGACAGTTGAATGGATATTGAGTGGTTTATATTGTAATCTACTAATCAATAGGCAGTTCAATTAATCCTGATAGGAAATCGAAATAAGTAGGTTAGGTTCTGATGAATTGCTCTGGCTCTTTTTATGCTTAAGGCGAAATCTCGTGACTGTCATCCAGCATTCGCGAGATGCGACAAATTATACCTATCACCTGATTTTTAGTGGCTGAGGATCTAAATACAAGGACAGCTAGTGCCAGTGCATAAGATATACTAGCCCTCATCCTGTCTTCTCTTTCTCTTTCCCCCCGTGATCTTACACGCGTTTATCCGCGGATAGTCAAATTATTTTTCTTTCATCAATCCGTTTACATCCACTGCTGAACAATGACCTCCTATTAACAGACCTTGGTAAGCGAAGGTAGTTGGGAATATTGCTATAATCACAACCCTTGGTAGGCGAATTGGTGATATGATATTATCTACTTTTAACATTTAGTTTAAGGCTATTAAGAGAACTGTTAAAAAGGTCTATGTCTGTAAATACTCTATTATAATAATTATTATTGTTAGTGGAAATTATTTCATTGGTGAGGCACAAAAAGTTCCATGCCAGTTCATAAAGAGATCTACAGTGATCAAAGGATTCTGCCTCCACCAACTATCTGTCACGCTCTTCAATAGTGGCTTCTAATTCTTGTGTAATTTTGACTAATTCCCTTTTCAATAACGTGTTGTTGTCAATTATTATTTTTATCTCCACTTCATTGTCCTCGCGCTTCTGTTCTAATTTTTGACATAGGTCTTTGTATGTCTGTAAGTTCTTGAGCGCAGACTTCAGTTTATGTTCAGCAACCATGCTTCGGGTCTGCATGTTGGTAATGAGGACACGTAACAAGTAATATTTAGAACTGGTATAATTATGTTCTAAATGGCTTACGAACTTTTGTTGCGCGATACACGTTAGTTGAGATACTAGGAGCTAGATGGCGCTGCATTCTTATAGTTTGTGCGGCTACTGTAGATGTCGCTTCAGTATAGAAATATGTTTCAATATTTGACTTACGCGTATTTAAATGAGGTATTGCTGTCTTTTTCCTCATGCTGAGAAGTTGTATTTATATCTCTTTCCGTGCCAGTATTTAGTAGCACATTCAATAGTTGAATAGTTTCGCCTTAAGTGTTGGAAATTGAGTACAAATCATTAAGAAGTAATTAGAGTGTTACAAGGATGCTTTAAACTTAAACAGATGAAAAGTGTATTAGCGTTAATTGGAGTATCGATTGGCAGCACTTCGTTAAACATAATTCTAATTAAATTTCCTATCTTAATTTTTTTATTTAAAAAAATATTAATTCGTTGATATAAGATTACATACATACATAAGATCACGTCTGTTTCCCAGCGGGGTAGGCAGATACAATGGACCTCCACTCGCTACGATCCCTACACACATATTTCGCTTCATTCTCTCTCATAACATTCTTTATACAATTAGGGTGGATCTTATTTGACCTTTTGCGAGAATGTCTCCGATTTGGTCAGAGAACTTTCTTCGAGGTCTTCCCCTTCCAATATAAGATTAAATGACGGTTATTGTATTGCAACCTTTGTTAGTATGATTTTTGAATGATTAGAAGGAGGAAATATTTGACAATGAATATATTAATAATTACAACATATTGAGAAAGCGTCCAAACCTTAAAATAACATGATAGTAACCACTAATCCTTGTGGAAAAATTAGTAGAATATAAATATTTTATGAAAAGTTTGCCAAATGTTCGGTAGAGACCGTACTTATATTAAAAATTTTGCGCGGATGAATTGCACATCTTGCGCAAATTTTTAATAAAAGTTTGCAGGAAGGCGGCAAGCGATCCATTTAGTCTTTTGTTTTAAGTACCGATTCAAAATATTGCTAGTTTATTAGCAATAAATTAAATTTTTCTTAAGAAAAATGCAACAAGAAAGCTTTATTAATCTAAATAAAAATGAATCGCCAAAACGTATGTACGCAAATAACTTGGGAACGAATTCACTTATTTGGCTGATTATTTTTCATTGTGTTTGTATTTCTGCGGGCAAGATTAGTATAAAATAGCATTTGGAAAAAAATACATGGGAAATGTCAGTATATCTAACAGATGAAGCCGGGCACTTACAGCTTGTCACAACATAGTATAAAACAAAGTCGCTGTCTGTCTGTCCCTACGTATGCTTAGATCTTTAAAACCACGCAACAGAATTTGATGCGGTATTTTTGAAAAGATAAAGTGATTCAAGAGGAAGGTGTATACGTATAATACATCAGCAATGCAACCGTGCGGAGTCGGGACGGGTCACAAGTTTTAAATTAATTCAAAAAACATTTTTGAAAGGTTTTTTTTCTTTTACCAAACAAATGTATTTTTTTATATATTCCGTATGCATTTATGGTATAAATTGCAACATAATTTTGTCCTTACTCACCATTACTCATCGAAATAAATCACAGTGACGAATAGTGTTAAAATTATCATTCTTTTTAAATCAAGTTCGTGGTTTGGTTTCGCCTTTGTTTGTAAACCACGAAAAACGTAAATAAATGTTGAGTGCTTATCAGGTGATTTATAATGAAGTCATTTATTTTATGTCAACATACCTACGTACTGGGGGCCGAGTCTGCTATTTTTTTAAGTATTGTGCCACCGTAGTGCGATCATGATATCATTATGCCAAAAATGGTAATCTACTAATCTCAATATGGTGTCGGCGCTGGAATGGCAGTCGGTGTTGTTACCGCAGAAAAAGACCGTCAACAGAAGTAGCAGTGGGAGATGGTTAGGGAGATTTGATTGTAAGATTATTTAGGCGATTTCAAAACTTATAAATGTATCATTTGTTATTCATTATATTCAACTACGATAATGTCATCCTGGCGTCATAGTGATACCATTATGACGTCATTTGGATTAGTAGATTACCAAATGGGAAAAACCGACCATTGAACTGTCATTGATAGTTCATGGAAACGCCATTACGAGAGTATACTCGGGGCCCTGTTATCTGTGGCTCAGTGGTAACGATATCTGCTATTGAGACCGTGTAAGCCACAGGTAGTTTGAGTCTGTGTGCTTTGTGTCAGCGAATTCACAGAGGGCCTAGCCAAATTGCCACTAAAGCGGAATTATCCCTAGCATAAAATCGCTAACGCAAATGTGGTACTTGACATTTGTGACGTGATTAAGCGATTCTATTTATAAAAAGACGGGCATTAATTGGTTGATTCTTTTTTTAAACGAGCAAATCGATTGTTATTTGTTCGGATTTCGATTTTATAAACCTTGAAAATAGCATAGCAATGTTAATGGTAAACTAATATATTTTTCCATTATTTTAATGGTAAATTTGAATTAAATAATTTAAGACTTAGCTTTTCGTCTATTTAACTGTCACTGTATTTATTATAAAAACTTGACAAGCTCACAAAATTCGCTGAGCTATCTACAAAGTTTACGAAACCGAAATCGATATAATCAATAGAATCGCTCATTTCAAAGAAGAATTACCCAATGAATGCCCATATTTTTTAAAATATAAAAGCTTGATAATATGACAAATGTCAAGTACCTACTATACATGTGCATTAGCAATTTTATGGTAGCGATCGCTGTAGGAGTATTTTGTCTAGGCTTTTCAGGACACCAGGATCGGAGCGATTATACCGCTATACCACAGAAACTAAAATTCTACATTTATTTATGTATAGATTACACCAATTCCACGTAAAGGAATTGAGGGTAAACAAAAAAATGTATCCTAAAGCTTTGATACCGAATCTATTTTCACGATCATCGCATTACATTACATTTTTTCTTCTATTTGTCTACACTCCGAGTATTTAGTGTGATTTTGAGCAACCGCCAGAGAAATTTAAAGGAGTATGAATATGCTTAAGTTTTAATAGCTTCTGGGTAAAAATATTGAAAGGTGTGATTCGGGGATACGGGCAGGCGCGGTTCACCCAGATGCGTTTCGTAAGGGTGCGCTAAGCGGACTACCTCTGTTAATTTACCTACTTGGAAATCATTTGGTACAAAGTTGTCGTAATTAACTTCTGAATTGTTGAGGTTTCTATGGCCGAACAAAAAAAACCGCTGTCTCATATATACTATACTAGCTGCGCCCCGCGGTTTTGGCCGCGTTACTCTGCTCCAGCAGGTCGGAGCGTAATATTTTTTAGCCTATATGTTAATCCAGCGTATAACCTATCCCGGTGCAAAATTTCAGCCAATTCCGTTAAGTAGTTTTTACATGAAAGGGTAACAAACATCTATCCATCCATACTTACGAACTTTCGCGTTTATGATATTAGTAGGACTATACAGTAGATACAGACAGGTACCTTTATATACAAGGTGTATCGGAAAGGGTATATACATAGAAAGAGCAAGGCTTCTTTGGATCATAACAAACGATATGGCAAGGGTTATTTAATCCTATCTCTACAAGTCCGGAAGTAATGGTTTTTTAAATTCATAGATACCAGAAACCAAACTTTTCAAATTGAAATAAATACATCACTAGCACTCAATCAGCTGATCGATGTCAACGAACTATTTGCAAGTAAAAATAAACCTCTTACTCCTGGTATTTCTGAATAAAGGGTTCCGAATTTTTATTTTTTGTTTGCAAAATAAAAAAATCTTGGAGTATTTTATTTTGAGTTGAAACCCTTGCCATATCGTTTGTTACGATCCAAAGAAGCCTTGCTCTTTCTATGTATATACCCTTTCCGTTACACCTTGTATATTATATAGGTATATGTGGAAGTAGGTATAACAAGTTCGTATTTACTTTTGGAATCAGAAGAGCTTAGCGGAATTAGTTGAGCAACTCGAATTTCCGTCTGACTTCGAAACCTATTAGAAACCAGTAACCGAAATAATCGAAAATCAATTTAGGTATTTCGTCTTCATTTCTGGTCGGTTTATTGTTGCCTATTTGCCAAAAGCTAAAAACAAAAATAAAAAAAAAGGTATTTACTAATTCCCCGCGGGCATTTTCACCCCTATAACTCCCGTTCCCATACGGACGTCATAATTAAATATACCCATCATCATCATCATCAGCCAGTATAACGTCCACTGCTGAACATAGGCCTCCTCGTGGGGGAGGGTATTTGCTAAAGTCACCACGCTTAGCAGGCGGATTGGTGACCGCAGTGTTATGTTGTACCACTCAAGGAAACTGCTGCCCGTTTCTTGATATACGATTATTATAGATGATGTTATAAAAATCGGGACTAGCGGCTTAACGTGCTTTCCGAGGCACGGAGGGTAGTCAAGATCCGGAAAGAAATCTTAGAATTTCACAAAGATTTTCTGTCCAGCGAGGGGATCGAACTCAGAGATTTAAAGCGAGTCATATACCGCTACGCTACGGAGGTTGATAGCCTATAGCCTTCCTAAAAGAATTTTTCAAATCGGACCAGTACTGAGACTGAGATTCCTGAGAGACTTGAGCCCTCAAGTAAGAACAGTGAATAGTGTTTTTACCTCAGAAATGTGATGTCTTTTTTTGTTTTCCGGGGTAAAATGCATTACGCATCCCCGCGCCGGGGCGCAAGGATCACTATTGCGTGATCCCTGCGTCAGCGAAGGGTATATGGGACTCTCCCTCTATCGAATGCGGTGGGCTAGTCGCACCGCAGAGAGGATATACCCACTAAAAAGCCCCCGGGTGTTCTTCCTTCTGCCGTTTGGTGTGGGGGAGTCAAGCACCGGTATAGTCCTTCAGGTATTCGGCAGAGAGAACCGTTCCTACGGCAATGTTTCGACATCAAAAGGCACAAATACATAACCACTTTCAACGGTACTAAATTTGCGCCTTTTGAGATTCTCCGCGGATTCAGCCAGCCCTACTATAAGTCCCTTAAAGATGAGACGGCGCGAGTGTGACGACGCACGTAGCGTCCCACACCAATGGCCGTCCCAACCTCCAGGGCACCAGAGTGACACATGATGACATTATAATAATATATAGGTATAGACTAAGATAGTAGGACTTTATTATTCAAGCACTAAATCAGTCTGCATCCCTAAATATTGATCATAAATTACTTGAATGTGCATAATTAAATATTTGTGCTACGCTTTGCGTGTGAGCAACGTGCATCATCGGATAGTGACGGCTGTTTATAAGCGACGCACGTCTCAAAGCGCTTCGCGTGATACGAAAGGGTATTCGATTTATGACTTTAATTGTTTCGGTAAGTAGGTTAACACTAGACATATGTAAAATTAATATAAGACTGAATATATAATTTCCTTTTTTTTAAAGATTACTTGCAGAGTTTTGCAGTCTACTAGTATTCTTGTTAACCCTCCGTGCTAAGCTAAAATGCTTGTGTACGAGTCGGTTCACGTCGGTAGTGCAAAGGGTGAGGATTGAACCTGCGACCACAAGATCACAAGTCCGATGCCTTAGCCATTGAGCTACGGCCGCTTTAGTATAAAATAATGTTGTATTATCTTGGTACTAACGTTATCCATACTATAGTTATAACTAGGAAGAGTTTGCATGTTGTATTTTTATTTATTTATTTAATAAGTCCATCAACAATTGTTATACATAACATTCTCAGGTAACATTTACAAATTTTGGCTAGTGCACAATTAATTAAAGATGAACATAACATGTATAAATGGTTATCACGGTTAAACAGATATGGTTAGTTAGTATTGTTAACATAAAACATTACAAGGAACTTCAGAGATAGTCATTGTTAACTGAATGTGTATAAAGAAGAAAAGACAGCTTTAATGGTATACAGATTTTAACACTGATTGTTTAAATGTAGTTAGAGATGTCATGAACATCTATATCATTACTCAATTTATTATGCATTATTTATATGTTTGTTTCGAATAAACTTAAAAACTACTGAACGGATTTCGATAATTCTTTCACTATTAGAATGCTACATTATCCCTGAAACAAAGTCCAACCGTGCGAAGCCGGGGCGGGCCACTAGTTCTGTATAATAAATACGTTACAAATAAGTTTTAGGGCAGAAATTAATTAACATGTGGTTGTATTTTTTTACTTTGTAACAATACTTATTCTCGAGCCGACATTATGAGGGTAGTAGCTTATATGTGTAGAAACAACAAGATTGTTTTATGAAATACAACCTTGATAGATAGATTGATTTGGTGATATTCCCACGCCTCTTTTCCAGCGGGGTAGGCAGAGACAATGGACCTCCACTTGCTACGATCCCTACACACATCTTTTTCTTCATTCACTCTACCATTCTTCATACAAGCATGTCGGTTTAGGGTGAATCTTATTTGACCTTTTGCGAGGATGTCTCCGATTTCCATTTCTTTCAATAATGTTTTTGCCTCTTAATAATAGAAGTAGGTAAAGGTTTATCAAATCAAATATAAGGTAACGGTTTTTTAGCTGAGTTGCGTAGAGTCTGAAAACAATTTTAAGTTAACTTTTTTGTCATAAAGTAGAAAAAGATAAGTTTAAAACAGGACACTAGAGACCCGCTCCAGCTTCGCGAGGGTGCAATACTGATGTATTATCAATATAAACCTTACTCTTTAATCACTTTATCTTTGAAAAACAACATACATAGGGACACAGGGACAGCGGAAAGCGACTTTGTTTTTGTACTATGTAGTGATTAAGTGAGTTTGAGTGTGACATAAAGGGAGAAACCATTTTTTGAAGTCTTTATCAGACTTTGAATGATATAATTAGACAACGTTGCGGTTTAAAAGAAGATTTAGTGACAAAAATTGAAAAGAGTATGCTTAGGTGGTTTGGTCATGTGGAAAGGATGAATAAAAGGCGAGTAACAAAAGGTATTTTCAAGGCAGATGTGAGTGGAAACGCCGGGAGAGGACGCCCTAGAACGACATACACTGACCTCATAGGTGATGTTCTCCAGAAAGGTCAGGTGCGTAGTACTCGCAACCGGCGCGTGCGTGTGTGACCAGATGTATGAACGTGGACGAGGCAAAGGGAGTGTGTAAGGATGCAGCAGAAGGAGGCGTTCGAAAGCAGGTGGCGTTCTATTGTTTCTGCCTACCCCCATGGGAGAAAGGCGTGATTATATGTATGTATGTTTATCAGACTTGTAGCCACTCGGATATTTTTTAACTTTTACGGATTGATATATATATAGTTAGCCACAAGGTTTTTGGTACTTCACTGGGCATAAAGGCAAGTAGTACTCCAGCCTTCATAAATGGTTTTTATCTACAAACTACAAACCTGTGCAAAAGGGCACCCCCTGTGGGACTTGGACCTCGGCACATGGTGGTTGTTACCCGTTCTACGCTCTTCTTTACTATAATAAATAATAACAGATAAACATAAAATTAATCTAAATAAGTAATTCAATTGCCACAGTAGGTATATAGATGTAAATACATGTCGGTTTATAAGTATTCGTAGACCATTCAAATCATAACCCTCTTTTGGCTTTGTAATCGGTCAAAAATTGGGTCTAGAATCTAATCTAAGTGGTGATAAATGATATCGCACTAGATGGGTCCATTTCTCAAGACACAATAGTTCTTTTCGATTCGTCACGTTGACATTTGGGTTACCACTATGTATGCATAATTTATTTATCCTTAGAAGTTTTGACTGATTATATATCTTTTCTCTGAAGAATACCGATCTTTTTCAAGTTTATTGAGTATCATTTATTTGGACTTAACATTGAAAGGTTCTATAGATAAGTGGGTGTGCGTTTTTACGATTGTTATGGCTACGACCTAGCACGGAATGCGGCCTACTTGTCTTAAGACAACTAATCATAGAGTATGAGCGTCGAATTTTAAATCAGATGGCAATAGTTACTGATAAAGATGTCATAATAATATTTAAAGTGTATAAATTGTATGTTTACACTTTAAGTGTTTATCGATGAATATGTCGAAATATGGCATTTTTTGCTTTTATACTAAAATAATTGTTTATTTTTCGAATATAAAAATCAACAACGGGTCTATTGTTAATAAGCCTTAAAAGTGAATAGCATCAGTAGACCAAGGAATTTCAATACAATGATAAAAGTATAAAATTTTGATTACAGATATTCACAAGGCTTTGTCTATGTTTTTGACCTAATGATGACTTAACATAGGTCTGTTATACTTTCGCAAAATAAATAATCTTTCAGTATATGAGATGAAAAATGTCACTTTCCGAAAAAAAAATCAGTTAAATACCTTGCTCCTTAAATGCTTTCTTGCACACGTATATTAAATCAGATGTTTTCTTAAATCAGATGTCAATTCAGACTGCTAAGTCTAGAAGAACTACGAAGACAAGAAGACAACGCACTGTGATGATGGAATGTAATATGTGGGTCTACGTACCAAACTCATGTGGCGATACTCCTTGACATAGAATTAAAATAACCCAACAATTATTTTAAATGTGAGTTTAGAAGTTATCATTAAATATAATAGGCAAAAATTTATTGCAATTACCTTATCCGAGCTATCTTGCTTTTTACATCTTTTTACGCCTGGTTTCTCATTTTTAAATCAAATACAATTTCTGAAACATGCATTTAAAAAACTTCTAGAATACATCTTATATAACGTTAGTCATTTAATTCTGAATGAAAAGGCAATACTTATGCTTTCGGAAACTCATTTGTCTCTAAACGAGTGTTATGAACGTTGATTAGCTAACTATACAGTTGATCTTCATGCAAAATTAGACCAAGAGCCCTTTGTTATTAAAATCTGTAATAAAACTTCTCCAATTTAATTTCAAAAACTCATGCATACTGCAACTTGCTAACAATACTTCGGATTGAAAAAGAAGAATGTGCCATAACTCTTCGTTTAAAATTCATACCTACCATCCCATTAATAGTGAACAAATTTGCATAGAACCTAAATTGTTGTGTTGCATTATATCGTATATTGTAGGAAGCACATCAGTTTGACAGATTGCACCGATATCCGAAGCTTTCAGCGCTTGAAGAGCATTATGGAAGGACACATTTTTCAATATTCGAGATAAAGTGCAAACTTGTTTTATACACTTTAATAAATAGGGTTATTTTGAGGAGCCTCGTTTTGTTTTTGAATAATAGGTGCTGAGACAAACAAAATGAATTGAAATACGTCTTAGTTTTTATGAGGTATTTGAACTGTTGAAGCTTCTACAAGAAAAATATAGTATCTTTAATTTAAGACGTTTTAAGTGAACTGCGTTCTTTATAATTAATGATATATTTAACTATAACTATAAAATAGAGTCTCGGAAGACGTGAACTCATTTCCCGCGTTTTGCAAACAATCTTTGTATAGAATCTAAGAAAATATCATGCCGTCGCGTCGATTCTGATTATCATAATATTATTTCTAACAATTGTACCTACACCAGGCAATTGTTAACCTACATTATCTGTCTGTATAACGGAGGAAGATTTTGCCATAGTCACTATGCTAAGCAGCAGTCCATTCCCTGGTGATGCTGGCTGTGATTCCATCATCTATATGCTTGGTATAGATGATGTGCTTTCCGAGGCACGCAGGATTCCTCAACCAGCAATACCCGAGAAAGATGTCTTAAAATATTCTAGTAGGGACGGACCCCACGATCTCCGAGACTTAAAGCGGGACTTGCGTGATATAGTCTAGTAAATATAGTGCTCAGAAACATACGGTCGGATGTGTCTTTATCATTAACTGGCACTTACGACCAAATGCTTCTGAAGTATAATAGTACATCCGTCCGTATGCTTCCGAGTCTTAGAAATACAAACATACAGCATTCAAATAAACGACACACGTTCCCTGATGAGATATTTTCCCTTTAATTTAGAGTAAATAGCGTTCGTACCGTATGTTTACCTACTCGGTTGGCACGACCAGCAGGTTAGTGAGCTTTGTGTTTAACTTTAGTTTTACTAACAGCCTTTTAATCAGGGAACTTAGAAACGGCAGATTCGAGCCTTTTCGGCATCGCATTTGTCTGTAACTATATTTGTTACTAATATTTTGCCGTCTCTTATGATTTTTCTTTCTTATGGAAATAAATGCATACTTGCCGAACTTTTGCAGTCTACTAGTATTATTTTTAACCCCTCGTGCTAAGCTAAAATGCTTGTATTACGAGTGGGCTCACGTCGGTAGTGTAATGGGTGGGGACCGAACCGGCGACCACAAGATGACAAGTTCGACGCCCTACCATATAGCCGGGCTACGGCCGCTTTGAAGGTATTGAAGCCTGAAGGTATCTATAAGGCCGAATTGAAGGTATATTCTGGGTTGAACGCATAATCTATAAGGCCGAGTTGAAGGTATAATCTATTTTTCTCCACCAGTCCAGGTTTATGTCCTCTGCTAAACAGATAAAGGGATATTGCCATATAGGTATATATATGGCAATATCCTTTAACGACCTTGACTAGCCAAGGCCTGTTAAGAGGAGGCCCATGTTTACAGTAAACAGGCTGATATAGTAAGTTTAAATGTAAATATTATAATAATTATTGAGCTGTTATTTTGCTATTATGCTTAAAATTCAAATGCTTTAGCGAGATGCGAGGATCTTAACATTATAATATAATTGTATATTCTTTATCTGCTTCAAACGAAGGTCAATAAAAAAGGTCGTTGTTTACGCTACAGCTGTTTTCATATTATGAATCGACTAGATTCTTTATGCAATCAATCTGCAGACAGCGTTTAGAAAGGCCCAGGGCCGAGCTAGCAAGTCACTCGAAAATAAGATTTCAATCTTAGCTTAGGTACAATTTAATATTTTCATAGAAATAAAAAAAATAGCTTTTAAAAAAAGAAATAAAAGTCTATTCCATTTATATTTAGTCGGCATGTCAATTATTTTTAGTCAGCACCCTCTTTCAAATACTTTATTCAACTTCTTTTCAAAAACTTTGCTGAATCATTTCTTTCAAAACAGTATCATAAGTCTACAATTATATTGATCGAAGCTTTATAAGGTGCAATATTGACTTGACCACCTGTCATTTCTCACGACCCTCAAGCAAAGTTTGATGAAATATTTAATGTGATATAAGACGTTTATCTACTATTATAAGTGGCTAATTTTAGATTTATTCCAATAAATTCAATGGTATCTAGTTACTTTTACATAGCATATAAAGTGTGTTATAGTACTACACTGTTATGTAAGACGATTGTGTTTAAAAACCTGTTTTGAATTGTATATCAAGGGTTTTAGAGAAAGGTAAATTATTTGTTATTTTAGGTTCGGTCTTGTGGGTTATATTAGAACCACTTCTCATAGGTCGGCTCAATATACAACAAATGTTTTTAAAGGTGAATCATTTTATTCCAACGACTAGATCTAGACCAGAGGTTCCCAAACGTTTCTCTCGTAGACCCTTTTAAAAACTTTACTGGCTTTGGCGGACCCCCTGTCGCTCTCAATTTGTATTACATTATACACTTATAAACTGTGAACACGATTTTTTGACGCTAACGTAAATCCCTGTCGAGTCTCTCGTTGACACTTGGGGGTCTACTTTGAGAATCACTGCTCTAGACCATGTTCTGACATACGTTCTTTTTTTGTCCGGGTGAATTGCATTCACGCATTCCCACCGCCGCTGCAGCGTATTCGCGCGCTGGCGGTGGGATATATGGGACTCGCCCTCTCCATAGCGTGGTATGCTAAACTCATACGAGGAGAGGACCCTACACCACCAAAACCCCCCGGCCATTCCTTCGAACCGCCGTTGGCGGGGGCCGGGTATGCATACGCAATCCGGCCCACCTCTGACATACCTCTGACATCAAATTTTGCGTGTAATTTATTATTTTTTATTTATTTCAGTGTGTATGAAGATATGTAGATGCTTCATTCAAGAGCATTTCAAAGAGGACGTCGTCTTTTTATTTGTCTATACTCATACAAATAAGGTCAAAGTGAATCTTTTCTTTGTTGTGCAGATCGTAGATGCTCAAATAAGTTGAAGGACTCTTGATTATGGCTGACATAAGATCCTACCGTTTAACGTGTCCTTCTAACTGTACATTAGGTACCTATATACAGTTTGAAGGACACGCTCATGGAACCACTATGACATAATCTTCAATAGGTAATCGTTTGATCTTTACAGCAATAAATTAGCTGGGGTTAAATTCGTGGGTAGTTCAGATTATAAACGTTTGCGACTAATCGGCTTAAGAACCAGTGCTACCAACTCCTTAAAATATTTACATTCAAAACTTAAATCAAAATCTTCTAAAATCGTCACAATTACATGAAAGTTAATTTAAAAAAAAAACTTTGTTGTTTATTTATTTAAAACTTCTTACACAAAGTTATAGAGTGGCGGACCGCATGCTTTAGGCGTTTTCTACCACACTGACTTAACTCTAGTGATATTTTTTCCTACTAAAATGAGCATTATTAAAACAAAAATTGGTACTAGTCGTCATATTGATAAGTCACAAGGTCTATAAATAATTAAATTTGGCTAGATGGGGTTATCCGTAGTGAATACCCTATGAACAGTCAACCAAAGAGATAGGTTTAAACCATCATCATCATCATCTCGTATAACCTCCACTGCTGAACATGGGCCTCCTCCCGAGTAAGGTTATTTGCCATAGTCACCACGCTTGGCAGGCGGGTTATTGACCGCAGTATTATGTTGTAACACACAAGGAAACATTGCTGCCCGTTCTCTGATATACGATTATTATAGATGATATTATAACAATCGGGACCAACGGGAGGTTAGTCCCTCAACCAACCAACCCGGATAGAAATCTTAGAATTTACACAAAGATTTCCTGTCCGGCGTAGGGATCGAACCCATGAGCTCCGAGATTTTAAAGCGAGGCAAATACCGCTACGCTACGGAGGTTGTCACACCAGTTTACACCATCAGAACCAAATAACTTAGTTATATAAATATGTTGATATCAGAACGACAGCCGGTAATTCTTTATGGGTGAAGAGATCGCTGCTAGCTGTGTATTACAACAGTGAATTATTCTCATAAACGTGTATATATTATAAATTTAAAATGCGTTTTACAATGTGTGAGCCTATTTATTTTGTTTACTGTACCTACCTACCCCCAAAATTTTAAGTTGATTAATTTGATTTTAAGTTTCGATTGATTTGATTCGGTCCTCATCGAGAACCAACCTACTTAACTGAACTATACGTAAGCAGTTAATATTTTATTTGACCTACTCATATTCTAAATGCCAAAGTATAATTGAGGATATTGTGATAGAAATGGATGAATTTATGCTTGTTACTCTTTTGTGAACTGAAATACTTAATTTAATCGAACATTTAGATGAGATATTAGCAGTTCATAACAAACAAAGTAAATTTCTCATTTATAATATATTAGCTGTTTTACCCGCGTCACTCTGCTCCAGTGGGTTGGAGCGTGATATTTTGTAGCTTATATGTTAATTCAGCTTATAAACTATCCCGGTGCAAACTTTCAGCCAAATCTGTTCAGTAGTTTTTGTGTGAAAGAGTAACAAACATCCATACATCCTGACTCACAAACTTTCACGTTTATACATACTATTAGTAAGGATAAATAATAATAAGCTTCTTCGATAAATATTTTTTTTAATAGTAAAAGATTTTTTCAACTTAGATCATCAGATCCTGAGATTAGCGCGTTCAAGCAAGCGAACAAACAAACAATAACGGATTCATATATTAGTATAGATATGCAGTATAAATAATAGAGGATAAGTTTGAATTTTGGTTTAACAAAGAAAAATCAACATACTATTTACCACTAACGTATTGTTATCATAATTTTGCATGCATAATTCAACTTAAGCTATTCTGACTCAATATTTTAGTCAAAATATTAAACTAAATCGTCACAAATAACTTGAAAATAACAGTAATCGTTAGATTTTCATTGCGTGTTGTGTTTTTAACGGGCAGTGGCGTAATTACAGGGTGATACAGCGGACTAATTGCTGTGGGTCGTTGTAACAATACGGAGTACGAGGGCCTATTAAATGAATTCTGCGTTTTATAAGGGTGATCGTATTTCAGCGGTTACAAGCATACTATACTTATTTATACCACATGTGCGCACAATGCGGTAGTATATACAATGTGTCAATTCCGCATAAAAGTAGGTACTTAACTCCATACAAACTTACAAAAAATCATAAAATCAATACAAAGATACCGACTTAATTTTTTTTTAGGAATTTGGTTCTTAATCTATTTAACAGAAATAGTATTTCAGCTATAACTACAGCTATACTTAGGCATCTATACCACTTGAGCACACAATATAATATAATATACAGCGCGTAGGCATTACCAATTGTGTGACATCCACAAAAGAAAAAATATTGAACTCCATACAAACTTTGAAAAAAATAATAATAAGGATACGAAAATAACTACTTATTTTTATTGGGTATGCGATAGTTCTTCAGCTATAATTACAGCCACACTATATATATTTACTATTATACAGCAAGAGCATATAATTATATAGATTATGCATCTAGAGTGTTGTGAATAAAGATAAGGCGTGCAGAATGATATTTTTTTTATTTATGACCCTCTTTTGATCTCTGGGCGGCCACTAGCAATTCTAGTTAAATATGTCGGTTCCCTTTTTAGTTACGCCACTGTGATAGTTTATAGGTCTTAAAGCAATATTATACCACACGGGTCAAATTACACTGGATCTTAAAAAATGTTACCATGTTTTTGTTTCTAGAAAATTCTTGGTAAATCGAGTAAAATGAGGCTTGAAAACGGTAATTTTCTTCAAGCCTATGTAATAAGGTGAACTGTGAAATTGTTCAAAGGTTTGTGAAAATTATTTTGTGTGGTTAGTTCATACATAGTTGCAATTTTCTGTTGTTATGTGGAAATTGGCATTTTCTTGTAATTACACAGTAAAGCAGGTTGGAAAGAAAACTTGGACATATAGGTCATTTTTCTAACTTGCGTGATCGTATCACTCCTAGAAAATGCCAATTAACATAGTGTAGTACGTCGGTATCACCTTTCCGACCCTTATTTTGCAATTAGCTTTCCAATGGCCTTGTAGACCTAGAAAAAGGCCGCTTTTGACCGCTGTCGCTGTCGCGCTTTCTCACGTTACTCTGCTTCAGTGGTTCGGAGTATAATGTTTTGTGGCTTGTATATATAAGTATATAGATTAAAATGCTGAGTTTAGGTTATATCTCTTACATTGACGACTTGGTCTGATTCATAGTGAAGATTAATAAAAAAACCCAAAAATTACTGCTTACCTCAGGACTTAAATGGATTGAGGTGTACTACTAAATTATTCGTACCTAAGAATGATTCGAGTAGGCACGTTACAAGATTATCTAGATAAAATACGTGAGGAGAAAGCACTGAACTATTGGCACGATAAAATCTTTAATGTACGATCAGTTCTGTTTTGTTTTAGTATAAATAAATTCGTTATTTTCCTGGAGTAGGTAAACGCATTATGATTTACGTGCATAAGGATATAATGTATTAGCGGACCCGACAGACGATGTCCTGCATGATAATATATTAATATATATATATTATATAGTAAGTTGTTATGTGTTTTCATGTATGTATTGATGTTTTGTGTATAAAAATGTTTAATGTGTGTTTGTTTATGGATTAATGGTCTGAAATAAATTTTTATTATTATTATTACATATGATTTGTGAAACTAAACAATCCAGGGAGTCACCCCAACGCATATAAAAATCTTTCAAATCGGTCCAGCCGTTTAGGAGGAGTTCAGTGACATACACACGTACAGAAGAATTATATAATATTTAAAGATATCTCCGTGGCAGAATAGGTGAACCTCTATCGCGAAGGAGACGAAAGGCAATGGAAAGGGGATGTACCAGGCCCATTCCACCATGTACCTTAAAAAGGTTATCCACTAAAACCCCATAGGTTCTCCTACGAATTCAATTAGTAGTGGCACTGGGAATTGCAAGGGGCAATTGCATGACATCCGATGTCAGTACATCGGATGTCATGCAATTGCCCCTTGCAGTTCTCGGGCTAATACTGTTATCAGCCGGTTTACATCCACTGTTGAACATTGGCCTTCTCTTAACAGACCTTGGCAAGTCATGGTTGTTGAGGGATATTACCATAATGAACACGCTTGGCAGGCGGGTTGCTGATCGCAGATACATGATGAGTATCCTTGAGCTGATAAATGCTGCTGCCGATCCATCAGGCATATGTCCGACTATGACTACGTCGCCTCTTATGACACCCGGAAGACATGGGGTGATCAATTATAAGCCAGACGCTACGCAACTAACATGATATCCAATGCGTAGGGATTGGATCTACAAATCCACTTACCATATCTACCAACCTCCGTGGCGTAGCGATATTTGGCTCGCTTTATCTCGGAGGTCGTGGGTTCGATACCTACGCCGGACAAGAAATCTTTGTGTAGATTTCTTTTCGGGTCTGGTTGTTTGAGGGACTACCCTCCATGCCTCAGAAAGCACTTTAAGCTGTTGGTCCCGATTGTTATAACATCATCTATAACCAATCGTATACGTGAAAACGGGCAGCAGCGTTTCCTTGTGTGTTATAACATAATACTGTGGTCAGCAACCCACCTGCCAAGCGTGGTGACTATGGCAAAACCTCTTCCTCGTGAGGAGGCCCATGTTCAGCAGTGGACGTTATACGGAATGATGATGATGATTGGGTCTAAACAAAACGTCGTTACTAAGCACTAAGCACTCGCTTACTTATCGCATACAATTTCTTTTATGTCAAATCGATGATTTTATTTACGGGTCTTATTGGTTAAGGGTCTGGGGCTTAAGCGAGAGAGGTGAAGTCGTTGACTCTTTGGGTCCCGATTGTCATAATATCATCTACGACAATTGTTTACTAGGTAGCAGCGTTACTTGTGCATAATGCATATGCTGTACATACTCCGGTCACCAATCCGCCTACCAAGAGTAGTTACTTAGACAACACTCCCTTCAGGGGAGGCCTTTGTTCAGTGGTGTACGTTATGATGATGATGATTTGGGTGAATCGTGCCAAGACCCAAAAATTTCATAAGGATAAACTTTAACTGCTCATATTTTCTACAACTTTCATATTAGCAATTTTGTTATAAAAAAATTGGGGATAAAATGTTTTATAAAGTATTATATTTTATAACAGTGAATTGAACCTAATCCCGGGGTTATTTGAAGGGAAGAAAACATTTTCACTCTAATATTCTGACCTTAATAATTCAGGTCAGTTACGTTTTTTTCACTACGATTTAGAAGGTTTTATAACTATATAAAAGGGCTTTGTAGAATCGTAAAGTTAGAGACGCCTAAGTTTTATGAGAACTAATTTCTATTTTTAAATTAGTGCTTTCGGCCTAGAATAGACCGCCATGCCTCTTTTTTTTCGGATGGACATACGTAGGTAGCCACGAGGCATTTGCTAGGCATATAGGTCAGCAGAGCTCTAGCCCTAATGAATGGTTTAAAAACTGCAAACTAAGCAACCTGCGCAAGAGGGCGACCCCTGTGGGGCTTGGACCTCGGCTCAGGGCGGTCGCTGGCGATGAGATTGAGGGATTTTGACTTTCAGTATTTTAGGGAAGTTGTGTGCATCTGTCGCTCTACTTTACAGTCCGCGGGCCTCTCGCACTTCTACGAGGGCATCGGATGGTTACGCCCCATGCCTTTCCAAAGATTACTACACCTTTAGAAGAGACGACCAAGGGACCTGGGACATACAGCTGATGGATGGGCAACGGCATCTATGAACTTTAGGTAACTCACCATATTACTGCGGTCGCCATTCCGCCTGTCAAACGTGGTGTTTACGTTTGTGTTTGTGGTTTGTAAAGAGTAGGCCCATAATCAGCATTGGAATTAAACGGGTTGATAAAGTAAAGTTGTTAAGGCCCAGGTGGAAAGAAATAGTGGACTGTATATAGTAGGTTTATTGCCGGTATTACAAATCTAATTATTTAAAAATACAATAAGTGTTGTACGCGGTCGGGACGGACGATTCTCTCTTCTTTTGTTTTCTTAATATTTTCTTTTTAATTTTCATTTCGCGCGCTTTTCCTGTTTGCTATGGTTTGTGTTTATTTTTAAATGTAGTTTATAACTTTAAAAATGTGTTAATGGTTGTTGCATTAATAAAAGTAAGTGCTTTAAATTAATGAACGTTTAGACGCCTAGTATAAGAATTAATAAGATAAATATTTTTTATCGTTCATAAGACGAACGAAAAATACCACTTTTTTTGTTGTCCGGGGGAAATGCATTTTCGCATTCCCTCCGCCGCTGCAGCGTATTCGCGCGCTGGCGGTGGGATATGTGGGACTCGCCATCTCCATAGCGCGGTATGCTAACTCATACTACGAGGAGAGAACCCTACTCCACTAAAACCCCCCGGACATTCCTTAGATCCGCCGTTGGTGGGGGCCGGGTACGACGAACGAATACCCTATATAATAGTGACTACTTAGTATAGTACTTTTTGAGGGAAAAAATCTTTATTCAGTAGAAAATAGATATTTAAAAAAATTACATTACATTATCGAGTAAACTTGGGAAAATAATGTTTATAAATATGATAGTTAAAAGTAAGCAGCGTAGAATCGGGACACGTTTTGTTCGACATTACATCTTATCGCGTCGCACAGTTGCTGCAGCGGAATTCATTTCTCATCCATAACCAGCTTATATCTCAAGACACTCTGGTGGTGACATTTGCACATCTATCAGGATTATTCCAGACATACCCGATTAATACGTTTTCTGCTGGAGTCCATTTCGATGTGGGAACGAAATAAAACGAATTTCGAACGGTTTACTAACGCTGGCAACAACCTCCGTGGAGGTAAATTAATATAAGTAAATTTTTATAAATTTAATAATAACCTACCTTTAATAAATAATGTAAATATAAACTTATTATAAGTAGAAGAATTATGACAAATGGACAGACGGAGTACATTGTCTGCAATGTCCTACAATTAGCAGCACTCACAGGTGGCACTTGCTAGTTATAGTTGCCTAAGTAGTTTAATTCATAGATATAAGAATAATAACCTATTAATTACAGTCCTTGTTCATTGTGATTTTGACAAGTAGAAATGTACGTAAGTATCTAAGTGCTGAATAAATTCATTATTTCATTATTCCTCGGAATATGAGGTTTGATCCCCGTACCTAACATGAAATATGAACCTATGTAAAATATAAGACATTTTTCGGAGTCTAGTTGATTTTATTACATTTATTATAAAGGGGAAAAAATTGTTTTTTTGCGTTAATTATTCTCCGGAATCACTAGACCGGAATTAAAAAAATATTTCACTACGAGAAATCAACTTTATTCAATACCTAACAGTAAATGGGCTATATTTAATTAACAAATTCCCACGGAAAATGGAGTTAAGCGAGTAAAACCGCGCGCGTGAAGCTAGTCATCAATAAACCGACAACAACTTACATTTCTCTGTGTCTTACAAAACTATACTGTGGTTACCAACCTGCCTGCTAAGCGTCGTTACTTTGGCGAAACGGGGGGGGGGGATTCAGCAATGTACATTATTAAATGTCTAAATTGTAAAAAGTTTGTTTATAAAAATAAACAGAGTTTTAGTAGGTAGGCAGACAAAGGTTTTTGGCAGCTTAAGACTACGTGACTAAACATGTCGTGTAATACCAGCAATAAAAATACAATGTCTGCAAAGTTTATTGAAAGTAAATAGTAATTTATGTGCAAGCATTTTTATTGGTGTGTAAAACTTTCATATTTTTATGTAGGTAGGTAAGAATGTGCTAGGTATATATTATTTGGTGCATCGCTTTAAGGTATTCAAAAAAATTACACTACTACATTTACTTTAACATTTACTATAATTTTAAAGAAAGTCCGACTGGCCGAAAAAAAAATAATTACAATAATACAACCATAATAATATGATGAAATTTTTTTACTTTCACTTTTACTTTACTTTCAAATTTTAATTGCTCGATAATCAGTTGAAAATAATAATAATATTTTTTATGAAAGGCTAATTAGCAAATGTTGTTAACCATGACCCAATAAAACTTATGTTTTTTTACTAAACTAATGATAACCAATAATGGGTTTGTGACTGTGACCGTCACACCTGACATTACCAAGTAAATCATAGTCGTGTTATTCTTGCATACAGGTGTAAGATATCAGCACATATCTTTCAGAATTACTAGCTCCTTTAATACTGTTTACATGTTTAAATGTTCGCTTATCAGCAAACAAACTGAAAACTAATTTATTACTGCTTCTAACTGAGCTTTTAATGAACTAACTATATAATCTGTTTACACAAGTCGTGGTTTACACCTTGACTTCTCACTTAATGAAAGTTTTCGTATAATAATTTGTTGCGTAACATAACTTGTTATTACTTAGAGAAATATGTAATGTGATGGATGAACTTACATGATACGAGTATACTATCCAGTGACAACCTCCGTAGCGTAGCGGTATTTGGTTTGCTTTAAGTCTCAGAGGTCGTGGGCTCGATCCCCACACCAGACAAGAAATCTTTGTGTAAATTCTAAATTCTAAATTCTTTGTCTAGATTTCTTTAGGAGTCTGGTTGGTTTAGGGGCCACCCTCCGTGCCTCGAAAACCACGTTAAGCCTTAAGTTGGATTGTTATAACATCAACAATAACAAGCGTATACCAGGGAACGGGCAGCAGCGTTTTCCTTTATATTACAAAATAATACTGCGGTCACCAATCCGCCCGCCAAGCGTGATGACTATGGCAAAACCCTCTTTCGGAAGGAGGCCCATGTTCTGCAGTGGATGTTGTACGGGCTGCTGATGATGATGATGACTTTTATCGAACTCTCTCTATCCTTAACTGTCGCTTACGACTAAATGCTTCTGATGAAGTATAGTAGTGCATACGTCCTATGATTCTGGGCTAGATTACTTTTAATTAGTGGTCTTCCATTGATCGAAATTCAACCATAATTGAAAAAATTATATTATACTGTTTTTCACTTCATGATACTTTTTACTGTTGAACAAATATAAAGGATATAAAATACTGTTTTGAGCGTCAAAATACTTAACACTACAAGACAAGTTGACTACAAGACTGAGACGCTTACCCAATTTTTCAATGTTTTATGTCAAATATTCAAGTGTGACAAGTACATACTCTTAATTTTTTATAATACTGTTCAATATTCTTCTCAGACCTAAATAATAATATACTTTTTATTGTAAAAACAGTTGGCAACCTTATGTTCTGCACTTCTTCTCTATATAAACTATAAATGTGCGCATTTTCATACTCCTCGGTCGGTCCGCGTACTTTTTGTAAAAAGGGAAACCAAGTTTTGTCCTCATGTATTAATGTAGGTATAGATAATGCTTCTTTTTATGTTAGGTAAAAAAAACGGAAGGTTAGATATGTTTTGATAAATATATTATAATTCCCCAGCACTTTTATTCTATCCGTAGCTACAGAAGTAGTCGCGATTAAAGTCATGTCACGTTTTCAGGAAATTAAGCTATTTTTTAAAGCAGTAAGATATATAAAGGATATTACAGGCTCGGTGTGCGAGGTACAGTGCTAAATGGCCTTTGTACACATATTTTATTTCAACACGTCCCGAACAGTAAGTTAGTTCAAGTTAAATCGTTCGGAATAAAGATATTATTGGATGAAGAATTTATGTTGATAAACGTAAAATATTTGAAAAATAAATGATACAGACGACATGTTCATCATCGTAAGACCGTATAACGTCCACTGCTGAACATGGGCCTCCTCCGGGGGGAGAGTTTTGCCCAGTTTGGAGAGGCGGGTCGGTGACCGCAGTATTTGTGTTGCTTACATATTGTTCTTCCTAACGATTTATCTTGAATTAACTTAATGACTACTAGACTTTGACAACCTCCGTAGCGTAGGTATTTGGTTCGCTTTATATCTCGGAGGTCGGGGGTTCGATCCCCACACCGGACAAGAAATCTTTGCTTAAATTCTATGATATCCTTCCGGGTCTGGATGGTTGAGGGACTACCCTCCGTGCCTCGGAAAGCACGTTAAGCCGTCGGAGGTCGTTTTCGGAGGGTTTTATCGCCAGACAATATTTTTTTGTTGAAACCCATTCAAATTTGGTGCGAGAAATCGTATGTATACCAGGGAACGGACAGCAGTGTTTCCCTGTGTATCATAACACTATATTGTGGTCATCAACCAGCCTTGTTTTTCGGATGGATAGGTATTATTTAGTTAGCCAGCAGGCTTTTGCTGCTTCACCGGAAATATTATCAACCCGCCTGCCGAGCGTTGTGACTATGGCAAAACCAGCTCTCGGTATGAGGCCCATGTTCAGCAGAGGACGATGAACAGTCTCTTATGATGATACATCTATACACATATTATAAAGAGGAAAGATTTGATTGTTTGTTTGTATTGAATAGGCTCCGAAACTACTCGACCGATTTGAAAAATTCTTTCACCGTTGGAAAGCTACACTAGCCCGGATGACATAGGCTTTATTAAATTATGAAGTTCCCACGGGAACGGGAGTAACGCGGGTGAAACCGTGCGCGGGAATTTTAGATAAAGATATAGGCTAATTGAAGTCTAAATTGAGTAATTAACATAAGGTACGTAATCCGCCTTAACCTATACCCCTTGACAGAAGTAGGGTAATGTGTTTCTGGCAATATATATTTATGTGCAAATATTAGCTTTCGCGTAGTCTATTATCCAAACGGCTTATCGGATTAGAAAAATAGTCGGGTTCAGATGTGGAACATAAATTACTCACGTGTTCTTAAATTTAAATTTACAAATGTGGAACGAGATATATTTAATTTCTCATAGCTTTTAGAAATACTTAAAGTTATGTTTATCTTCTTGGGCGAAAACAAAGGCGCATTTGGATTGAGTGATCTTTATTTATTTCTTGGAAAAGTGTGATTGTACATTTAGTCAAAAATAGTCAAAAAATAAAACCACTGTCACTGTCTTAAAGCACTGTCTAGTAACTTTTCCACGCGGATGAAGTTGCCGCACAAGCTGCATCCGCGTGGAATAATTACTTTGGGCTAACCCCAATTTTCAAAACATTCTTCATTGGTGCTCCGGTCCTATTGGCCTTATCGTGATATATCCTCAAATTTTCCTCGATTAATAGGCTAACATCAAAATAACGGACCAGTATCAGTTCCTGAGATTAGCGCGTCCAAGCAAACAAACCAACTATTCAGCTTTAAATATTAGTGTAGATAAATGTTTTCGAAAAGCTACTACGGAGTTTACTAACTATATGCGTAGACTTTATATGCAATTTAGTCCTTGAACTTGAATCTTAATTGGCAAAGTTAGTTCTAATTTACGTTCGCGAAATTACTTCTATATATAGACTAAAGTTCCGGAACATAAAAATAGCTCACTGAACTTGTACCAATTGTTTATTCATTCATAAATTTCTCTTGTACAAAATAAATTCTAGCTTCTCGCGCGCGGTTTCACCCGCGGAACTCCCGTTGCCGCATAAACTTAATTATTAAATAAAGCCTTTAGCCTCCATAAATAGGCTATCTAACACTGAAATAATTGTTTAAATCGGACCAGTAGTTACTCAAATTAGCGCTTTCAAAGAGTTATGTTAAGAGGAGGCCCATGTTCAGTTTAGGAGATCCCGCGGTGCCATATAGGCTGCGGGTGCCGTAGGGGGGCCGGATTGCTTATGCGTACCTGACCCCCGCCAACGGCGGATTGAAGGAGTGTCCGGGGTTTTTAGTGATGTAGATGTCCTCTCCTCGTGGTATGAGTTTAGCATAACACGCTATGGAGAGGGCGAGTCCCACATATCCCAGCGCCAGCGCGAGAATATGCTGCAGCGGCGGTGGGAATGCATAAATGCATTTTCCCCCGGACAAAAAAAAAAGCCCATGTTCAGCAGTGGACTTAAACGGGCTGTTGAAATGACGAAGATTTATCCAGTCATTGTCCAACACTTTTTTACACGACAGCAAGCTACGATAAGTTAAAAATAATGTATTATTCATAAATCTTTACTTTAGGCCGCAATGTGATGGGACATAAAATCTATACCAACTGATATATAAAGCTTAAGAGTTTATTTGTTTGTTTACTTGTACGCGATAATCTCAGGAACTACTGGTCTGATTTGAAAAAGTCTTTAAGTGTTAGATATCCCATTTACCGAGGAAGGCTATAGGCTATTTTTGTTATGAAGTTTCCACGGGTACGTGAGTTACGCGGGTGAAACCGCACGAGGGAAGCTAGTATTATTACATAAATAATGTAACAGAGAATTTTCCTAAAGAATTATTTTTGAGCTACGTAAAGTAATTTACGTTGCTAATAAATAATAGCAATCGTAACCGAATAGCGACCGACATACATGGCATAGAATTATACCTTATCAGATTTTAGGGGAGGCCTACGGATCCCTTTACTACTAACTAGGTTAATGAAAGAATTTTTATGCTTCCCTCTAACTACCATGTATATAGATAGAAACGGGCTATAATAAAAAAAGTCATTTTAAAAACACCCCTCAATAGAAAACTAGATTTATGATTTCCATTTGCTTTAAAATTTATTCATATTTTTATTCTTGTTTAAGTTTATGACACTTAATATTACCGTAATTACAATCTTCATTGCACTATTACGAGCTTTGAATATTTAAAACTTATAATTAATTTTTAATTACTAACATAATGCAGTTAATTTACGTTTAAACGAAATATTCAAATACATTTGTTTTTTTGGTAAATTTTTATTGTTAAATAACGCTTAAAATTAAGTATATTTTCGTTCAGTTCTGAGTTTTGTATTTGGAAGTTTTATGTTAGTAAAGTTTCCGTAATACAGAGCTACACTTTCCAAGTTCGGTAATATATAAGAATATAGCTATTTCAATTCGTCCTTTACAAGTAATTTTACGTAAAACCTAACCTAATCGTCTATTAAGTAATTATAATGAAAACTGAAAGCTTACAGTAAATTGGAAGAGGAAATGGCTAAAAACTATATTTAGAGACAAATAACCCCTAATTCACAAGATGCTACTAAAATATCGTACAAAAATCAGTCTACTATACTTTTTACTGTCTTAGATTTGTGTATAAAGTTAAAACACTTGAGTTAAAAATATGGTTTCATATTTTTCAGTGAGCACGAAAACGAATCGATGAATCACACGATTTATCAAAGCTTATCCTCTTTGTCAAAGCAAATGGCAGTCAGGGGGAAATAGCAGGTTTTTTATGGCAACACTGAGCGTTATTATCATTTTATTGTTATTTTATGGCGGTACCTTCACGTTTAAATAATTTAAGCTAAATACATTGGTTGGTTGTATCGTATTTTGCTTAATGTTATTTTCAGAAAAAATGTTTGTTCTTCTATTGACTGTATAGGTACTTCCTTTGTTTGACGATAAAATTGAATTCAATTTTGTGGAGCAATATAAAAATTTTCAAACATCAAATTTCCGTTGAAAGTTATTCACAAATATTGGTTTTGCACCATTTTATAGCCATGGAAATAAACGAGTACGGACTGTTGTTGACAGAGTTTGGCTTTAAACAGTTTGATAAAGTGAATATTCAATATTAATTTGAGCAATGCTTATTGTTGGAAATAATCGTCTAATTTGCATTGTACGAAATAAGAAAAATATATATTTAACTTACCATCAGGCACATACACGTTCAAATACAAGCAGTCCTCTGAATATTCTTTCTTCCTTTTATCCTCCATTTGAGATTCCAAGAGCTTCATAAACAAATCGTCCTGTTTTCTTAATGGATTTTGCACGTCCTCCTTTTTTGGGTCACTCTGCATACAGTCAGGAGCATATAGTGTAGCATTTCTCACACCTTCCCATTGTGGAAGATCGTTGTAGTCAGGTGGCATAAATCTCCGAAAGTCAATTGGAGGTTGCGCGTATGGAATTCCTACGTAGGCCGCTATCCTTTTCGTCCGAAATCTAGTAATGTACATCCCTGATATAGTCCCTTGGTTAGCTAAAGTTATCTGTTTCGGCTCTCTAGCCGATAATATTAAAGTCAGTTGCAATAACAACACGAATAAGCAAATCATTTTGTCGATTTAACAATTTTTCAAAACAAAAACTGGTAACACTTTCATTGTTCTCATTTTAAATTTGAATTTTACCGTTCGAATTTGTTATTCCCAAGTCACATTTTAGTTTTTTGAATTAAAACTGTTCTTTATTCAAAGCTCTTTAAATTATTTCCGACAGTATTTTCAATCACGTTTATGGAACTATTTGTTTTCGCTATTTGTAAGTTCTGGTATTGGGCGGGCGGTATCGGTGGGTGTTCGTGCTCGAAGGTGGTGCGTTACTGTTTCTCGTGCAGACTTCGACTCGTAAACAGTGGGGTTGTCCGTCGTTATAGCGACCAAGGAACTGCTATTTCGAACCCTATTTGTTTTAGAACTGGCCTATTGTGATTTGTAATAAAAATATGTATGTGATTTCTAATTAAAAACGAAACTTTATCCGAATATGATCATTATTATGATGTAGATACATAATTTTCATGAAGATATTGTAAAGTATTTGTATGAATGATCTTATAATTAATTCATGGTCAGTAAAATTACCAATTCAGGTCACACTTATTAATATTGATTCTTTTTCGACCAGCGTCGTGCCCTTGGTTCTGTTTCCAAAAATGAAAAACATATTGTAGATTTTTAATGTTGCGCTTCCTGTTATGGGAAGAATGTAAGTTTTTTTTAAACAAATATTTTGTTTAGAATTCGTATGTGAAAAATTTGACGTAGGTATTAACTAATAAGTTTTACTTTTAAGTAAAACTCATTAGGTAATTTAACTGTGATTTTGGCTCATTAATTTATAAAATGTATATAAAAGGTGCATCGCAACTTTGCGCTCATTTAAAACCGCTTTAGGACCTATTGTACAACTATTTGGTTCTCAATCTAACTCCGAAAGCTATCTAGCTGTGGTACCTCTTGTCCTCAGTTATTTTAGTAGGTTCCAAATGTATCTCAACCAGGACTTAACAGGGTTTGAGGCTGGTGGCCGGTGACCACCTTGATGATCCTTGAAATCGTTATTTTTCATATAGAAGCAATCATCATATGATAAGATACAGAGAAGCTTAAAGAATAAGTGGTGGTTGAACAGCACTAGCCACCCAAGAGAAGCTCGTTTGATATGATTCTTGTTTAAGTTACATAGTTTGTAGTTTAACAATATAATAAACTATCTACAAATAGATTTAAAGCCTATGCCAAAATCAAACTGTGTAAAAAGCCTATTATTAAATCTCTAATTATTACATTGACGAAAAGGCGTGGTAGTAACTTGTTTTAATGAAATACTGCTCAACTTATTGTCATATCAAATGTCATAAAAAAGAGTTTCTCTGAGTTTCTTGCCAATCTCTCTCAGAGTTGCTACGCCAAGACCTGATGAAAAAAAAAACAAACAGGACTCATCCATAAGAACATTTTTTTAAATGTTTCTATGAGACTAAAGATGACTATGACTAGAAGGATGGACATATTCGTACGTCCATTCGAAAAAAAATCTTCTTTTGACAGGAACCCTTGTTAGAAAGATGAAAAACGAGTTCAGTCATATTTTACCGGATGGCCAAACAAGCTCATGTATTTTAATGCTTTATGTATAAGATATCGTTATATCCTTAGTATTTTCCTTGTCGCGAGTGTTCGCGTCAGCCTTAACTGCTTTATTTCTACCTACTACGAAGAATGGCTGTCATCCGACACTGCAATTAGTACATGTATAGTAGTAGTAGTAGTAGACTTAGTCAGTCCCACCTTTGGTCCCATTCGTACCCATGGCTCAATCGGAGGTCACAGCCATTCAGCAAATCTTATGAAACCGAAATCCGAACTATCGAATCGCTTGTTTCAAAGAAGAATCAACCACTGAATGCTTGTAATAATTTTAAAAGAATCGCTTAATTACGTGACTAATGTCAAGACAAATGTTAACGATCGCTTCGCAATAGTGGCATTTTATCTAGGTCCTCGATCGATATATGGATTTGTAATTTCGATCCTGTAGTATTCGTGATTTTGAGTATTAAAAAAGGCTTTTTCATATTGTTGCCACATCTAAAACTGTTGAAGCCTATAAATAGTTAGCGGTAAGCTTGCGACGCCGGATCGCGTGACGACGAACCGAAGTCATTGCATTTGGCTACCGTCTACTTGTTTTCGCCTCATCTCCCCCTTATATGGGTCATTGCGACTTAAATATTGATCGATATTTGTATTGTTTTATGGTCTAGTGCTGTATTTCAGCGGAGTTGAACATATTGATGTAATTTTGCTCTTTGTTTAGTATATGTGATAAGGACTGCCACATTCTTTGTTGTAGAAAATCTTTGTCACCGTAAAAATTGCATTTATTCACATAGATGTGTTACTCGTATATAAAATACTTTTTAATCTTTCAAAGTAATGCTTACTTTCAATAAACACAAGCAAATACATAAGTTCTTAACGTACATAATAGAAAATTGTTGTTTCATATCAACTGGACATAGGATAAGATTACTAATATTAGGTACCTATACCATTTTTAAACACGGATTTCGATAATTCTTTCACCATTAGAATGCTACATTTTCCCCGAGTAACATTCTACTAATAGTATTATAAACGCGAAAGTATGTAAGTATGGATGGATGTATGTTTGTTAATCTTTCACGTAAAAACTACTGAATAGAATTGTCTGAAATTTTTCACCGGGATAGGTAATACCCTGGATTAACATATAGGCTACAAAAAATCACGCTTCGATTCAATGGGGCAGAGTAACGTGGGTAATAGGGGCGTAGCTATTAGGCTATAAAAGTCCACCCGTGTGAAGCCGGGGCGGGTCGCTAGTATTAAATATGAAGGTACATGCTATGTCTTTATAAATATTATTTTAATACTTCCTCGTTGGTGTCGGTAATATGTACGATTGTCCATATTTGATGGGTTCAATAAGAATTTTGGTTCCTGAATTTTTGTTTTCGAGAAAAGCCTATGTGCCAGGCTTAAGTCAGTATTTGATCTTACTCCCGTATGCAAATAAACACTTGAGGCTCAGATTCGCTCAACGAGCTATGGAGAGGGCTATACTCGGGGTTTCTCTACGGGATCGAATCAGAACTGAGGAGATACGTAGAAGAACGCGGGTTACCGACATATCCTAACGGATTAGTTCGTTAAAGGGGCAATGGGCAGGCCATATAGCACGGAAAACAGATGGCCGTTGGGGCCGAAAAGTTCTCGAATGGAGACCGCGGATCGGCAAGCATAGCGTAGGTAGGACGTTTACTAACTAGATGGTCGGATGACCTGGTAAAGGCCGCGGGATCACGGTGGATGCAGGCTGCCTCCAACCCGGGAGGAACTCCCAATGAGGGAGGCCTATGTCCAGCAGGCCATAGGTGGCTGAAATGATGATGATGAGTTCACTTTAGAAGATTCATTTAATTTTATCCGGTGTCAATTTGATGCGATGAACCTATTGCAGTAGGGACCACGGCAGTGACTACTTACTACACTACTTACTCAAGTAAACAATTAAAGATAAGTATTGTTCCTGCTTACCACTGTTAGACTGTAGGTTCGTCAAAACAATTTGGTAAAACTTCGCAATTTGCCAAAAAACAAAACACATGGCTTAATTTTTTACATTCAACTAAATGTTATGTATTGCTAGTAGGTACCTATAGGCAAGAAATTGGTGGTGTTTTATTCGTGTCTTTAAAATCACGTAAAGATATCGGTATACCTTTTACCTGGATTTCAAAGTAATAAAAAAAGAGACCAAAGCGTATAGGGCACATGGGAGCTATGCACAGATTACCAGTCTTGATTGGGTTTCACTGACATGGCTAAAGTCAGAAAGGACGGCGTTATAGTAAACTTGAAGTATTTTTTTCCTTTTTCGCACGGACCTTAGTCGTTAGGCACCGAGGCTTTTGCTGCTTTACCGCGCATAAAGGCGAGCAGAGCTCTAGCCCAGATAAATGGTTAAAACAGTAAATTTTTGAAAGTGGCATTAATATTCCCAAAAAGAAAATAATTAAATTATACATAAGAACAATATTTCATTAATAAATTACGGCTTCCTGTTTTAGAAAAATGGAAGCCTTTTTCTATCTATATATTAAAAAGGTGAAGAGATTGTTTGTTTGTTTTTTTGAACAGACCGATCACAGAAACTTCTGTTCCGATTTAAAAAATGTTTCACCATTAAACAGCTACCTTTTCCGTGGTTAAACCGCGAGCGGAAGCTAGCAATGTATAATTGAATTATTTACTAAAATTAACAGATAACTATAATACAAAAATCATCCTTAAATTAATGGAAGTTACAACTTAATTAGAGTTGCGAACATTTTGTTTTGAACCGTTTGATTCGTGGAACATCGTGTAAGTAATTACGTTAAAAAAATAACACAATCCTTTTTATTTAGTCGATTCTATCGAAATCAAAACTATACTGAAATAGGTTAAAACCTACAAATAGATTACAATGTCGCAATAGTGTTCAGTGCAGTTTACGTGACCCGTCGCAGTAACATCGAACAATATCGAAAGCACGCCCTTTCGCTGCGTTTCAGGTAGGATGACCATGTGGCCAGATATTTTCATATATTTATCTTGCGAAATCTTTATCTTTACTAATACAAGGTTCCCGCGCGCGGTTTTACCCGCGTAGCTCCCGTTCCTGAGCGAACTTCATAATAAAATGTGGCCTATAGCCTTCCTTGATAAATGGGCTAAATAAGACTGATTTTTTAAAATCGGCTTATTAGTTTCTCAGATTAGCGCGTTCAAGTAAACAAACAAAAAACTTTTCAGCGTTATATATTAGAACCTGTAGTCTGAAGAGATTTTAGTGTTTGTTTGTATCGAATAGGCTCCGGAACTACCTATTGGGCCAATTTCAAAAGTTCCTACGGCAACTGGAGACGAAACCATAAAATGAAATAAAATATTTTTAATTACTTCTAAGTTACCCCGTCTCCCTGTTTGTCATTTAATTAATAAATTGAAAGTAGCGTTCCTTGAAAATTATTTTTATTTATTATTATTGTTGTATCAAATATAATAATGGACTGTATGATCTGAAATAAAGAATATAAGTATTATTTGTTACATTGTTATTTTGATATTGAATAGTGTTAAAGGTTTGCATAAAGTAATGTTATCTAATCTTCTTTTAAACAATATTTACGCAATATTTATTTCTTATTGCCTTTTTCTGTCTATCTTCATTAGTGTTCATATTAATATTCAGTATTAAACATCACAGAGTTTAGCATAAGCCGAAAATGCCTTTTACTTTTCAGAAATATTACTTATTTCAATATTACATAATTTCGTTTCTAAGTTTATAAGCAAACCACAATGTTATCTATGTAAATTGAGATCAGGATTACGATGGATTATTAGAATATTATTTAGATACATGCCTTTGTGCTGATAAATATAACACCGAAAATCCTGGAATTAAAATTATCGTCATGGATACAATATGAAAATAGGCAAACCTTCATTGTTGTAAGTCTTCGTTCAAAATATTCAAATCCAAATTGGAATTCACCGACATTTCGAATTTAAGAATTTGGCAGTTATCCATAAAATAATAACTTTGCTATAAAATGGTTGTCCGATTTATTCGGCATTCTTGGCAAACCTACTCATGTAGGACTTATACGATTGTGATCTATGCAAATTTTTTGTTTAGATGCAAATGGATATACCTGAACCCTATATCACTTTGTTCGATACTTTATTTCTGTTACGTTAGTTTAGTATCTTTTATACTATTTAATTTATACACACTTCAGTTCTTAACTTTCTTTAATACAGGTAGCTCAGTGCTTACGGTAGTTGCTACTAAGATCTGGTGTATTTGGGTTCGATTCCCACTCAGAACAATTATTTGTGTGAACCACTTTTTTATGATTACTAGTTGTTCTAAGTTTGGTCTGCTTTGTATGAATTTAGTGTTTGTAAATAGCCCCGCGACACAGTGATTAATAAAACAAAGAAGGGTTGTCTTTAAAAAAATTACTCAGTAATACTCCATAAGTGACAGTTGCGTATAAGGTGAAACTTCAGCTGTCATAATATAAAAAGTCACCAGTGACCGCCCTGAGCCGAGGTCCAAGCCCCACAGGGGGGCCCTCGCGCAGGTTGCTTAGTTTGCAGTTTTTTAAATCATTTATTAAGGCTGGAGTTGTGCTCGCTTATGCCCGGTGAAGTAACAAAAGCATCGTGGCAGACGACGTTAGCCCGTCCGAAAAAAAAACTCTCTTTGTGAAGTAAAGGGCAAAGTATCAATAGCTATATTTGATTTTCAAAACATTCACACTGCAGTATTACCGACATTTTGATGTGTAGCAAGTCACTACATAGTATAAAACAAAGTCGCTTGCCGCTGTCTGTCCATCCTAGGATGCTTAGATCTTTAAAACTACGCAACAGATTTTGATGCGGTTTTTTTTTAATAGATAGAGTGATTCAAGAGGAAGGTTTATATGTATGAAACATCAGCATTGCACCCGTGCGAAGCCGGGGCGGGTCGCTAGTAATTTATATAAAAGAAACAAATCATGAAAACATTTATCCGTCTCGCTTTAAGGCGGATATCGTGGTTTTGATGTTCTAAAACCATGACAATTCACAGCCAAGAAATTTGCAAAGATCAAAGATTTTATTTATTTAACGGGATGGACGGGTTAAACTTTTGAACGGTTGTTATAAACTGATTGGTTTCTAACAGTTAACTTTCTGCAACATGATAGTTATGCATTTTAACGAATCATCATCATCAGCCAGTATAGCGTCCACTGATGAACATGGGCCTCCTCCCGAGGGAGGATATTGCCAAATTCACCACGCTTGGCAGGCGGATTAGTGACTGCAGTATTATGTTGTACCACACAAGGAAACGCTGCTGCCCGTTCCTTGATATACGATTATTATAGATGATGTTATAACAATCTGGACCAACGACTCGACGTGCTTTGCGATGATACATTTTATGAATATCGATATGAAATGTACCCATACCAAAAACCATTCTGACTCCGAAAATTTTGCGAAACGTGATTCTACTGTCGTATTATTACGGATAGGAAAATTATGCCAAAGTTAATTGACAACATTTCATTTTTTAACAGGTTTTTTTTTAAGAAACTGTGTAAAAAGTTAAGCTACCCATATTTTTTCTTTTTTCGAAATTCAAAGTTTTTCATACAAAAAATTATATGTTAGTTTGGCTCATTTTAAGACGCCGTAAGCGCCGGATGACTTCATTGTTACGGTTGATTGGCGAAAATTCGTGGTCACAGTTGAAAATTAAATAAAAAAAACCGGCCAATTGCGAGTCAGACTTGCGCACGTAGGGTTTCGTACCATTTTTAAGTGCCAGCCTGCTACCGCTAGTGATAACGAGCAAAATGGCAAAAGAATAGGTTGTTGTATGAGAGCCCCCCTTTAATATTTATTTTATTTAATTTTAAGTAATTGTTGTTATAGCGGCAACGGAAATACATCATTTGTGAAAATTTCAATTGTTTAGCTACCGCAGTTCTTGAGATACAGCCTGGTGAGAGACAGACAGACAGCGAAGTCTTAGTAATAGGGTCCCGGTTTTACCCTTTGGGAACGGAACCCTAAAAAAATTACATAAGCTAATGTTAAACGCTTGTGGTTAGAGTTGCCTACTTAAGAAAGTTTTAAATAGGCAAAGTTAATATTTCAGTCCGTAATAGTCCGACCGTAACGATGGTGTCATCGCGCATTTTTCAGTTTTTATTTTTCGTTCAACAAATAGACGGCAATAAAAATAAAAAAAATATATATTCGGGATCAGAATTCCAGTTATAGTGTGTTACGAATTTTGAAATGTTGTCAATTCTAACTTACTAAATTATGACTGAATGTAAGATAAGAAGTGATTACCAAACGCTTTAAAATAAAATGTACTTTCAACTGTTATGACATTATAAGTTCTGCTATAAAGGGAGGAACTCATAGAATAATTCTTACGTATCGTTTTCAGACGGTCATAGGTGGTTAACCACGAGGCGTTTGCTACTTCACATAGCATATAGGCAACCAGCAAGTAGCATATAGGTTGTTGACTACTGGCTGAGGTGCGACTTCTTTTTCTATAAAGTACATTCTATTTGTAATTCGAAATTTATTGTTCCTGATTTAGTGCTGTCAGGTCATTAATATTGTACACATTATTTGCTTTCATAAAATTTATTCAATACTAGCTACGCCCCGCAGTTTAACCCGCGTTACTCTGCTCCAGTGGGTCCGAGCGTGATGTTTTATAGCCTATATGTTAATCCAGCTTAGGCTCGGCGCGAATGGGCCACCGACCACAGCCATCGGTGGCCAGCGACAGCCACTTCACATACTTTTTCATAAAGTAGCGAGTGGCCGCCACCGGCTACACGTGTGCGGCGCGTCTATACAAAATATATGAAAAAGTATGTTAAGTGGCTGTCGCTGGCCACCGGTGGCTGTGGTCGGTGGCCCATTTGCGCCGAGCCTTATAGCCTATCCGCACCCAAACTTTCATCAAAATCGATTCAATAATTTTTTGCGTGAAAGAGTAACAAACAACATCTTTATCTTGTTACAAACTTTCGCGTATAATATTAGTAGGATACAGCGCTAGATAACAAAGATATTCTTCATTATTTGCTAAATCTGGGTATATATATAAAATAAACTTAATATTTGTAACATAAATGCCGACGGATACTTACAAACCCTTTCCCTAAGCTTTTAATGTGCGAATAAAACTGAACTATGTTAATGCCACTTGGAAATTTTCCAATAACGAAATAATTTTCTCGACTATTACCGAGCAATTCTACTATCGCAAAAGTTACAATTCTCCACTATTATTATTAGCTATTACGATGGCGTTTTAACATAAATTGTAGGGCTATGGTACATATGACCTTGGCTTCTGACAGTTTGATAACTATATATTAGTATTGGTTAAATGTTTTATGTATTGCGAACTTCACGCTAATGTAGAGCGGTTATGTGAGTTGAAAATGCGCCGTTGCTTTGCTTTTTTTTAAAAAAAAAGATTGCGAGCAGAGATTTACATCTACTAATATTCTTAACAATATAAGTTAACGCCTCGTGCTAAGCTAAAATGCTTGTGTTACGAGTGGGTTCACGTCGCGCGTCGGTAGTGAAACGGTTGGGGATCGAACCGGCGACGACAACATGATCGCAAGTCCGACGCCCTAGCCATTGGACTATGGCCGTTGTGTGCGCCGTGTGGGTTTCGGCTCAAAATAGACCACCCCATATCTTCTTATGGGTGTCGTAAAAGGCGACTAAGGGACGTAAAGCCTATGGATGGAAAGCAGCATTTATCACCACAAAGATACTCAATACTCAAACATCTTACTGCGATCACCGATTCGGCTGCGAAGCGTGGTGATTACTGTAATATCCCTCGACGACACTGGGTTGCAAAGGGCTTACGAGTACCTAATCGTAAGCCCAATTATTTTCAACTAGCCTACCTAGGCTATCGCGGCTTTCTGTAAATTATGCATAACTACATATATATTTAGGTGTTCTGTACTGAATATTGTTGATTGATGATTCAGTTCGGAGTAATACTAAGTCATTTGATTTTATTATTTAGTATTACTTACTTTTTCTGCGTTTGTAAAAAGTTGAGTCCGTTGCTGTAGCGGTGGAGTCTCATTTTAAGCCCCAGTGATAGTTGTTTCGATTCCCACGCCAGACGGATTATATTTGCGTTAAGATTTCTTTCCAGGACTGCTTGGGTGAGGGATTATCTTCCATGTTTCGAACATGTTTTAACTCATTTGATAAAAATTATGTTTTAAAAATCTGTACTTTCTTGACATAGCAGCATAGCATATACAAAATACATGATGAGCGTGACCTTGGCAAAAACACTCTTCCGTGGGAGGATCATTTTCTGTGAAATTAAATCAAAACATTTTAATTTACTTCTTTAATATTATTTTCATTTTGCTAAAAAGGTATCTGTACATCTGCGCCCAAATCTATATGAAATTGTATTGGTGGTTGGAAGGAGACAGTTGTTTCTATGCAAGATTTTTCTATGTAAGAAATAAATATCTATATAAATAATACTGTAATACATACATATAAGAATATAATTGAAGTGTTGTTTTAATATTATTATTATGTGTATCGGCACTACTGTAATTGTCACTATGAAAACCTTATGAGCAGATTTCAAACTTTAAAATGTTGCATAAAATTTGAAACGAAACCTGTGACAAAAAATTAAGTGCCAATGAAGTACACTGAATAAGTTCTAAGCTATGTAATTGGAATTATAGATGAATATTCTAGTTATCAATGAACTTTAATATGATTCAAAATTATTTGATGAATTTACCAAAATTCTACCAATGGTATTTCTATTAATTCCACATAAACTATTCGTCTTGCGTGCTTTGACTAAAATCAAATATTGAATCTTGATTAAATTCAACAAATTAAACCAGTAATGATAAATTAACGGAGGAATATTAAATAATGTTATAGTAATATACAAATATCACATACGGCTTATGTTAAAACTATTTGCAGGAGACATTGACAGGGGAGTTCTAGAAGAAACCGTATGTATGTATATCAAGTGTAAAGGTGTCTAAAGAACATTTCGAAATAAAAATAACTTAAACAAAATGAATAATTATCCTACTAATATTATAAACAAAATATTGTAAGTATGGATGGATGGATGTTTGTTACTCTTTCACGACAAAACTACTGAACGGAATTGGCTGAAATTTTGCACCGGGATAGGTTATACGCTGGATAGAAAAAACATTACGCTGCGACCCACTGGAGCAGAGTAACGCGGGTAAAACCGCGGGGCGCAGCTAGATCATTAATAAATATTTGGACGACATGGCTATTAAATATTTTCTTGCAATCTGAATCTAACTAGCTAGGTTGCGCGGTTTCATCCGCGTACCTTTCAACCTCGTAAGAAGAAAGAAGCCTTCTTTTTCCTATCAGCAAGGAATGCGTTACTCATCGTTTCCCCTCTCTCTATGTCAATCGTATTGTGATTATAATATGGTACCTACTATGAGGAGAAGGTTTACGATTTGTTCCTCAAATGGCCCTCTGAGTATTGTCCCACCAAAAAAATTCCCCGATTGTCCCGGTCTGTATGCCTTGATTGTCCCTAAATTTATATATCGAATAATTTTTCCTAGTTTGTCCCAATCGCTATTCCTGCTACGGCCTAGTCTTCATAAGTATAAATTAATTTATATTTTTAGTACATTTTAGTACAGTCAACCAAAAAATTGTTATGAAAAATTTAAGTTAAATAATATTTATATCTTGTTAATGAAGAAGAGTCTACATATGAAAGTTTATTCGCTCTAATCGCATATTCCTGATTGGAATCCGATGTCGTTTAGGACGGATTATGAAAAGGCAGCAATGAATGCAATCCGGAATATCTTTCCAGACGTAATATGCTAAGGATGCTACTTCCATTTTACGCAAGCTATTTGGAAGAGAGCAAAATCGTTAAAGTTAATCATCATATTATTTTTCTTAAAATTGATTAGATTAAAGTAATTAGCATAGACGTTTACTGAAATGTGATTATGGTAAGTTAAATGATAGTAGTGCAATTTTGAGTACTCATATTTTAAAACTAGACAATAATTATTTTATATAAAGGTAAAACTTTATCATCATCATCATCATCAGCTCGTATAATGTCCACTACTGAACATGGGCCTCCTCCCGAAGGAGGGTCTTTGCCATAGTCACCACGTTTGGTAGGCGGATTGGTGACCGCAGTGATATGTTGTAATACACAGGGGAAACGCTGCTGCCCGTTACCTAGTATAACAATCGGGACCAACGGCTAAAAGTGCTTTCCGAGGCACGGAGGGTAGTCCCTCAACCAACCAGACTCAAAGAAATCTTAGAATTTATACAAAGATTTCTTGTCAGGTGTGGGGATCGAACCCACGACCTCCGAGAGTTAAAGCGAGCCAATTACCGCTACGCTACGGAGGTAATACTTACATTTTATTAATCATTGTAAATTTACAAAACGATTAAAAATACCCACAAAAATATATAGTTGAACCCCTCGTACCCTATAAAAATAAATAGAGTTGAATTGAAAACCTTTTTAGAAAAATATATAAAATAATTAACTACAAAATTTTTAACACTATTATTGTTGACTGTACATAAAGATGAGTAGTTGATCGGGACGTTCGGGGAATGAAATAACCCAGAGGGACGTAGGAGGAATTTTTTGGAATGTGGGACAATATATCGGGACAATCGAGGAATAAACCAGGTTTACATACTAAAGCGCTCCGGATTCTCCAGCACATGCTAACGCCATTGTTTGGGACACCTTAAACGGCATCAACATGACATTCTGGATGTCATGCAAGAATGTAGTTTGTAATATATTTAATATATTCCGTGTGCAGTTTCACACGCGTAACTCCCGTTCCCGTTGGAACTTCATAATTTAATCTAACACTGAAAGAGTTTTTCGAATAGGATCAGTCACACCTACACTACACAGACCTAAGTCACAGGTGTTCCTAGTTTGGGAGGCAGGGTTACATTTCTTGTACGCCTTTAGTGCATAATGAACGATACCTAGATTCTAAGCAAATTGTAAGGACTTGTATCAATAAAGTTTTATTATGTTGTTTCTTTGTCAAAATGTATTGTTACTTGTTTTTTCTGTGTGTACAATAAAGAATATTATATTATTATTATTATTAGTTACTGTGATTAGCGCCTTCAAGCAAACAAACTAACAAACTCTTCAGCTTTATATATAAGAATAGATAGATATAGCTCATGTTATATAGGTTATGTTACTTCCTGATGACTTAGCTCTAATCCAGTAGTCTTTAACTCTATTCATTATGCATTAAATAAAATGCCAAAAATATTCATGTTTCAGATGATGAGAGAGATGTATTCATATACAGCATTTTTGTTAAATAAAATGAATATTAGGAAAATAATGTACACGTGACATGACATGAGAAGGAAATGAATGTGTCCGAATACCTCATTTTAAAGGAGACGATATTCAGAGGTTATTATTTCAAAAGCTATGATATTTATATTTAGGACACTTTAAATTAAATTATCTTTTATGTACAGGCTTAAAATATATAGGGCATATTGGTAAAGTTATGAACAGTTAAATTAATGTAAGTACTAAATAAATTTAAAACGAAACCATGACCAAGAGGCATAGAACATTTTTGAAACTTAGAAGTATTATTTAAAATGTATGCTGATCGGTATACCTACCTAAAATAGCATTCATATTTATAAAGATCTCTACTTTACTTACTACAAAGAGACAACCTCCGTAGCGGACAAACAAGCGGACTTTGTGTAAATTCTAAGATTTCTTTCCGGGTCTGGTTGGTTAAGGGACTACCCTCCGTGGCTCGGAGCCTGCTCGCGTCTACTGCTGAGTATGCTCTACTTAATTGACTTTGGGAAGCCAGGATCGTTGAGGGATATTGCTATAAACACCACGCTTGGTAGGCGGATTGGTGATCGCGTTAAGATGGAGAGTATCCTTGAGCTGATAGATGCTGCTACACATTCATTAGGTGGTAATTGACCACCTTTTACGACACCCCTGGGAAGATCGGTGATCTGTTAAGTAAGCCTAAAACCTCTAACAATGCTAAAAGAAATTTGATTGACCTAATCGAATAAAATGGTTGTCTAGTTGATTGTACAATTTTAGGTTAAATAACTTAATTTCAAATTAAATTTAAATCAAACGATTGATGTTATAAACCATTTCTAGCATACTGTAGAATACTCTGTCTGAAGGCAACGTGTCTTAACTTCATGCTTTACTCACCAAATTTAAGTAAAATAACCTCTTTCCCAAATAGCTGTATCGAGCTTAGATTAATAGCATTCTTTTCACTGACATTTAACCTTGGGTTAAGGGTTATAGTGACCGGAGTTAGGAACTATTCAAGGTCAAATTTTGTTATTCATGAATCACAATGGGTCCTTATCTGATTGCCTGTAATATATACTTTGAAATAAACGGTCGTTCCAATGGCTTTTTCGGGGAAATGTGATCGACGGTGAAAAAGTAGATAAAAGCAAGGCAAGTCTTTTAGTTTATATGCAAAAATGTTCGAGTAAGTGTATTTATTAAGGCTACTCTAGTCGCAAATGACCTTAAACTTATACTTATTGTATTACATTTTATAACTATATTTATTGTATTCTGGCATCTGTGTTTATTTCACTTGATTTGTGAAATAAACTAAAAGTGTGATAACAATTTTCTTTTTTTATTTATGTTGTTGCCTTTTTCGGATCCAACAAGAAAGATTACTAGCAGGGTTTTGCAGTCTACTAGTAATCTTGTTAACCCCTCTTGCTTGGCTAAAATGCTTTTGTTACGAGTGGGTTCAAGTCGGTAGTGCAATGGGTGGGGTTCGAACCGACGACCTCAACGCCCTAGCTATTGGGCTACGGTCGCTTTTCATTGGATTGCGGAACAAGATGCGCAACCTTACTGAACATTTTTTGGTCTGGCGACACTTGTGTCTATCACTAGGCTATATCTCGGCTATGCCTCGTCAGGTCAGAGCTCGGTTTTTGGCTTGGTACGCCCGGAAAATTCTGTTACTACCTTTATGCCCTACTCTTAGCAAAAGGAGCAGTTCTCGTGGCCAACAGTTTGGCCAATGAGGTACGGGAATAGAGTGCTTGTGTAACATACCCTCCGCAGGAGTTGGTGCGTAATGTATTTTCCTCAAAAGCCGCACACTCAATAAATGTGTGAAACACTGTGTTTTTGAGGACAGCAACCTCAATATTGAAGGTGCACCTGGCCTACGAGGTTCCAATAATTAAAATACTCTGTTTTAACTGGTAAGGGTAGCGACTTTTTTTGGCGCGTTAAAGCCCCATAATTGTAATGTTAATCCTTTAACCTAGCTTTTTATATTAGTATGTATACGAAATGTAGAAATTTTGTGATTTTAACTTATACATATTCGAATGTCATACTAAAACTTTAAAAATCTTTAAAAACCCCTTCACTTTTGCACTTCTAGTATTCTATAATATTGACCACCTCTTTCAATTATGATGAATTTCACCGAAATAATAAGAATGTATTATGTTATAACAGTCTTAAAAATGTTCAAGTCAGTTTGAGGTTTCAAGTGTTTTGAATAAAACACAATGGAGAACCTATAGCAGATTATCTCGAAACACGCAACCTGGACACGCACGGTAGCCAAATTATGCGTGATTTTATTAGAAAAAAAAATACGTTTAGCTTAGGTTGGCTGTACTGTATACGCAGCGAGACCCTGAGTTGGTAGTAGAAATGTATTTTACTAGAACTCGATGGTTTATGACTTTTTCAAACGTACTTGGTATTAAACCATAAAGCAATTACACTTTTCTGACGCTTTGGTTTTACAGCAAATAAGTAAAATAAGTATTAAAAACTGTTAATTACAATTTGAAGGCAAAACATTACTTTTTTATTATAAACCAACAATTCGATAAGGTTACAGGTTACACCAGTCGTGATCACGGATACCTAGACCGGTGATGCGATTGAGAACAGTGTCTACTATAAAAAGGTATATAGGTACTAATCGCAAAAGTTTAAAAATAATAATTGTGAAATCTTAAAAAACAATTACCACACTGGTTTCATATACACGAAATATGTTGTTAAAAATTTAATTATTATTACATTGGAGCCGTCTCAAATATATAGTATCATACAAGTAGTATCCATTACACGTATATTACTTATTTAATTCTAACTGGAACTACTAAATTCAGTTTATGAAGTTTTCACTGAGGGTGGAAGTAACTTACTGGTTCAAAGTTACAAATTCCTGGTAAGCGTACAGTATATCTAGTAGTGCCAACCTAATGTAAATATTTAAAAAGTAAGCTAGTAACTATAGCGTATTTTATACTAACAACAAATACTTATGTTGGTAGAATAGGTTTAATTAATCCCTATTACGTAGGGCAATGAACTCTTATATTTACTGGGTTGGTAGCCGAATAATTACTATAAGGCGTAGATTTTTAATTAGGAACGACGTGAATTACAGTTAACAGTTAAAAATATCGAATTACTTAGATAATTGTATTTAAGAAATATATATCTTGAATACAAATGAATTTTAACCTCGGGCTTCGTTTTTAAATTCTAACTTAATTGTTTATAATTTTCATCATCATCATCATCAACAGCCCATTTACGTCCACTGCTGAACATGGGCCTCCTCTTAACAGACCTTGGCAAGCCAGGATCGTAGAGGGATATTGCCATAATCACCACGCTTGGCAGACGGATTGGTGATCGCAGTAAGATGTAAACCTTGAGCTAATAGATGCTGCTGCCCATCCATCAGCCATATGTCCCTTAGTCGCCTTTTACGACACCCATGGGAAGACATGGGGTGGTCTACTATTCTAAGCCGGAAACCACACGGCAAAAATGTTTATAATTTTACAGCAAAATAAAAAAAGATACTGAGTGATCAAGACGAAAAAACTAGCTTTACTGTTAAAAAATTGAATACTTTACGGTAAAGTTAAAAGCATACAAAAGTTCAAAATTGAGAGTAATAAATTTAGACCACCACCGGCAGGACTCGAACCTGCATTTTAGGTATTACATAATGCCTTAACCAATTAGGCTACGGTGTTATATGTATGTTAGAGAAATTACTTTAAGAGCTGGAACAAACTAATGTTATATTGAGTGGACTGTCTCATCGTGGTATGATTAGCATATTATTGCAGAGGGTGGTCCTACGTAACTATCCTGATGCTTCGGTAGTGGCGATGCCTAATATATTTCGCCCCAGAAAAAGGTATCAAAGCCAAGTGGTCACAACGTAGGTATAGAGAAAGACTCGTAGGAAGCTAGGATAAGGTCCGGTCGTCCTTGCAAGGCGAGGCTCACGACGCGTTCTATGCTTCTGATCTAATCCCAGCCCGCGCTGGTTGATTCTAATTATATTTATAATACGCGACTATCACATGCCACATTGGTAGATTTAAATTCAATTTAATAACATTACTGTAGAAATGTATACTCATTTATTATTAGTCAAGATTTTTTTTTCTCCTAATATCTTTTTATCATTATATTTGACTTATATTAAGTTAAGATTGGTCTACATTGTCAATAAACGTTTTCATTCTTTTCGTTTCGTTTCAAGTACTAAAAAAGTATTTTTCAAAATGTTACTAATAGTGTTATCGGAAGGGAAGGTAAAAGTTTATATAACGAAATAGAACTCCACGCAGGTGAAGTCACGGTTAAAAGCTAGTCAGCCTTAATTTTTTCCATTATTTTATTGACAATATCTTCAGAGAAATCTAAGTCTATTTTACAACGATAACACCCCTGAAAGATAAGTATCATGAGTACCTTAAAGCTATTAAAGATAAAAGGGGTACAATATGCTTTAAAATACCTCCATTTAACCCTTTCATTACAAAGAATTTCCGCTTCTTCTGTTATTATTTACGACGAAAACATCCCTTAACATCCGCTATTAAAGGTTTTCTATTGAAAGGTTTCTGTTTGAGGTTTTTGTAAGGGAACATTGATAAATTTAAAGGAAACAACAATAGCAGTGTCTAATTTTCCGTAAACAATAAGATTTTAAGGGAAATTACCATTGAGGTAATTTACAAGCTTTAATTACTAAGTAATTATATCTTTGAATATTAATTATTATTTTGCTCAATGTTTTAAATTATACCTAAGATAACTTCTAAAGTTCTAAACTTACGTGCTGTTTTACCCTCGTATCTCCTGTTCCCGTGGGAATTTCATCATTCAAAACTTCTTCAGAACTTCATAATTACGTCTAGATAACCTAGCTTTTTAATTGTAAAAGAATTTATGAAATCGGTTCGAAGAAGAAGCAATTCTTCTTCTTCCTTGTGTGCCAACGACGTCATTACTCAAAAACACAAATTAAACATATGGCCTTATAGTTTTTACGCGTTTTATTGATACAACTCAAACTGAATCTAATATTCAAGTCAGTAGCAATAAGTACACGGCAAACAAAAATACAATACAATAGTATTATTCAAATATTTGATTACAAAAACCTGGCATACCGAGCTTAGCAACGCTACCTGGCAACTATGGTAATGCGTTGCTAATATCCGGACAGACCAGCCAGTTTGTCCTGTCATTGGGGTAATGAGGCCGGACACCCTGCATTATTGAGGATTTTATGTCTCAGCATCAATGGTATTCATGATAGCATAAACACAGATACTTCTCATAAGGTTGAACGTAAAATTACGAAGATAAGCTCTTTTTTTCTAGCTCCTACTGTCCCACTGCTGGGCAAAGGACTCCCCAAATTCTTCCATGTGTCCTTTTCCCGTGCCACCTCGAACCAGTCCCCTAGATTCTAGGTCGCCACATCTTTCTGGGCCATCCTCGGCAACCTTAGACAAAATATATTTTAATGGCCCATCTACGCAATATACTTTGACATATTTTTTATTATATAGTTGTGTTGCCGACTACGAAATATTACGTAGAAGTCCTTTTTTTTTTTTTCGGACGGACATATTATTATGTAGTTAGCCCTGAGGCTTTTGCTACTTCACCGGGCACAAAGGCGAGCAGAGCTCCAGCCTTGATAAATGGTTTAAACACTACAAACTAAGCAACCTGCGCAAGAGGGCGTCCCCTGTGGGACTTGGACCTCGGCTCAGGGCGGTCGCTGACGGGGAGATTGAGGGATTATGGCTTTTAGTTTAGGGGAGTTTTGTGCAACTGTCGCTCTACTTTACAGTTCGCGGGCCTCTCGGACTTCGGGTCTACGAGGGCATCGGAAGGTTCTTAGCAAACTAAGGGTCGGGAGGGCGAGGGGGGACGCGTCGCGTTCGCGGGCGCACTCTTCTCCGGCGGGTCGGATAGAGTGGTCTCTGTGTAGTGGTGCTAGTTTCTTGCAGTCTCTGTACTGCCAGTTGGTAAGTTGTGATTTCGTCGTCCGGGTCGTCAAGGACGCCCCGAGGCCGACGGTGTTTACGACGCTTTGTGGGCAAAGGCCTATAGTCAGATGCTGCAACAACCAACGGGTTTGAGGCTGAGCCGCGGATTCAAAGAAGCGTTCCGACGCCTCTTTCATCCACTGCTTGATGGAGGGCACGTAGAAGTCCATTTATATGGCACCGTATTCGGTCTTACACTTATACCATCGGCTAAACAATTAGTAATAATCGTTTTATAAAACTAGAACTAGGTTCTAAATACTAATCTATTAGCAGAACATTTCGGCATATATTCCCAATATACGGATATGAGACAGTACGATATATCTGTATAAATAACATAAAGTCAGGCACTGAAGAAAACTGGGAACAATATAAAAAATTACGCAACCGTTGCAGTCGAATGTGTAGAGATGCTAAAAGACGCCACATTCATTGTTCTATTAGTAACCTTAACACAGCACAGGTATGGCAATTCTTGAAATCTCTTGGTGTCGGCAAGAGTACTGGCGATGGGGTAACATCAGTGGATATTAATACACTTAATACCCACTTTGCAATACCACCGCTTCGTGTAAATGCCGACACCAAAACCTCTTCTCTTGAGTATCTTTTAAATCTTCCCAAGCCATTTTGTGCTCCGTTCTCATTTACAGCAATCACGGATAGAGACACATTAAAATCCATCAAATCCATTTCCACTAAAGCGGTAGGTCATGACGGGCTACAATTACAGATGGTAGATTTATTATTAGAGGAACTGACTCCCATTATAACGCACCTAATAAATTTCTCTCTTGAGTCGAATTCCTTCCCGTCAGCCTGGAAAAAGGCTCATGTTCTGCCGCTTCCCAAGACCACTAATCCCACCTCCACATCCCATTACCGTCCAATCTCCATCCTTCCTATCCTGTCTAAGGTGCTTGAGAGTGTTGTGCACTCACAGCTTTCGTCTTATCTCTCCTCTAACAACCTCTTAAGTCCTTACCAATCCGGCTTCCGTCCCTGCCACAGCACTGTTACTGCACTTGTTAAGGTAACCGATGACATCCGCTTGGCTATGGAACAGAAGCTACTAACTGTCTTAGTCCTACTGGATTTTAGCAGTGCTTTTAATTCAGTGGACTTTGATATCCTTCTTGGCATCCTCACTTCCCTTAATGTCTCGGCTCCAGTGGTTGCTTGGTTTGATTCATATCTTAGAGGTCGCTCGCAGGCTGTTCGTGCCAATGAGACTTTCTCTCAGTGGTGTGATCTAACTACGGGCGTTCCTCAGGGTGGCGTCCTCTCTCCTCTTCTATTTTCTGTTTTTATAAACGCAGTCACTAAAGTATTATCTTCTAATTTCCATCTCTACGCAGACGATTTGCAACTATATCGACATTTTAAGGTTACAGATGCTAAGGAAACCATTGCTGCTATCAATACTGACCTTGGAAACATTAGTACGTGGGCAAATGCTTTTGGCCTTTTGGTCAACCCATCTAAGTCACAAGCTCTCATTATTGGTAGCAGATACATGTATAACTCCATTAACCTCAATTTGTTACCACCTGTTATATTTGACAATAAAATAATAGCTTTCTCCAAGTGCGCTAAGAATTTAGGTGTCATCATAGATTGCAATCTTTCTTGGAGCTGTCAAGTTGCAGAGGTAAGCAGGAAGGTGTACTGTTCGTTTCAGTCGCTTAAACGTCTCCAGAAATTCCTACCTTTTCAGACGAAAGTCACCCTTGCTCAATCGCTTCTACTTCCTCTCTTAGACTACGCTGACGTTTGCTTTCTAGATGCAACAGAAGAACTTTTGGACAAACTCGAACGCCTTCAGAATTTGTGTATCCGCTTCATTTTCGGCCTCCGAAAGTATGACCATGTGTCAGAGTTTCGGTTGCAGTTGAAGTGGCTGCCTATTCGACGTCGTCGGGACTGTCACATCTTGTCTCTTCTGTTTTCTATCCTCCATAATCCCAATGCCCCTACTTATCTTCGCGAACGCTTTGAGTATTTAATACCTAGAGACAAACCCTGTCGTACCGCCACTTCTCTCCTTTTAAAGAACCCTCCTCATGTCTCTAGCAAATATGACCACTCGTTCACCGTCCGTGCGGTGCGGTTATGGAATTCCCTTCCACATCCCATACGCGCTTGCCAGTCTCCTGATGCATTCAAAAGAAGAACAAAGGAGTATTTTTTGTCTCAGTAATTTATTGTGTAATATGGACATATAAGTTAGTGTATGTAGTTTATTATATATAGCAGGCATACTTATTAGTATGTAATTATATATGTATATGTAACTATTAGTGTGTATGTTTATAGTATGTAGTATTTTACCAAGTAGCTAAATTAAATCTGTTGTACACTTCCTATTCACTAATTTTCATGTATCTCTTTCCTAAAGGTTTGCTGGAAGAGAATTCATTAATGAATTAAGCTCGCCTTTGTACATGTTGTTTCCAATTATAAAATGTATGTCTTGTAACTTTATGTGTGCAATAAAGTATAAATAAAGGATACAGGACGGAGCATCAGCTTATCGTTACAATAAACAACATTAAATTTATCTACCTTCGCGGCGGACTGAATATTTCAAAGTTTGCGGATAAAAATAGCTTTTTCGTTTTTCATAGCGTTATTTTAATCATCTCAACACACCTGTAAACAATTTATTATGATGCTGTCCAAAGAGGATTACTTTTCTTCCCCTCTCATCTACATAATAAATAAAGGTGGTCGGTAGGTATTTTATTTTCGGTTCTTTTTGTGTATTAAGGTAACATTTTTCAAACCGTTTAACTCTTTTATTATTAATAGGCCTTGAATCATTTTTATTTTTTTAACTTAAAGGGCGGCTGACATGCTAATGTATTTGACGCCATCCGACTTTAGGCCCCTGGCCCACTAAGTCTTAAGCACCGTCGTCCTCCAGGCGTCCTAGATGACCCTAGAGTCTAGAACACCACTACACAGTAACTACTCTATCCGACCAGCCGGTAAAGAGTGCGCCTGCGACCGTGACGCGTCCCTCTACACTAGGGTTGCCATACGTCCCGGTACCCTGGGACATGTCTCGGTTTCCAGCGTCAGGTCCTGGCTGACAAGGCAATTGGTGGGAGCACTAACAGACAAAAAGAAGAACTCTGATTTACAATACTGACTCTGATTTACCATGCCCATGTGAAGCGGGTGTTTTTCCTTATTTCTAGAAGTTTAATTACCCTCGGAGTGTGAGTAAATTTGTCACTTGTAAACATTTTTGATTTTTTTTACGTATTGATAGTATATATTCACACAAAAAAATCACTCAAGCACTCAGCATTAATCAATATTGTTTTTTGCCTCTGTTATTGTAACAATATCAACATCATCAGCCCGTATAACGTCCACTGCTGAACATGGGCCTCCTCCCGTGGGACGGTATTTGCCGGGCAAATACTAATATCTACTCCTCCCACTGGAGGAGGCCGTCTGCCAAGCGTGGTGACTAGTGACCGCAGTATTATGTTCTAACACACAAGGACACGCTGCTGCCCGTTCCTCGATATACGATTATTATAACAATCGGGACCAACGGCTTAACGTGCTTTCCGAGCACGGAGCCTCGGAAAGCACGATACTTCACCGTCTCTCAACCAAACAAACCCGGAGAGAAATCTTAGAATTTACACAAAGATTTCCTGACCGGGGCATGGTGATCGAATCCACGACCTCCGAGGTTTAAAGCGAGCCAAATACCGCTACGCTACCGAGGTTGTCCCACAGCATCAATCAATAATTTTATTGCTTCTGTTATTATACAACGTAGAAAAAAATAGATCATTCCATTCGAATAGCCAGCTCGTTGATCCACACAATGAGCTAGCTAGTAGTTACTGACGTTTTGCTCTACCTCTGTTCATAAGTCTGTAAAATTTATTAAAATACTTTCTTTTATTATCTGAGTCATTAGGACTTAATAAAATGTGGAAATTACATTGCATTACCTGCGGTTGGTTGCGTACGACTGTAGTGACACCTTTTGAAGTTTAGTGGGGACTAACTAATTACGTGAGTAACTTCCGCCAATGAACATAGATGGCGTTAGATAACAAAATTATTGTTCATGTTAATGTTTTGCTAAGTTCTCAAATTTGAACAGTGTTTTGTAATAAAGATATATATTGATATAATTGAAATTATGTCGCCATCAAATTCTAATCCCTACTTAAAATCTCTAATCCGGACACCAATGTTGCTACCAACAGAATATGATATATCTACCTAATTTTCACAGTAAATAAGTGTGACTCTTACTGACAGCTGTCAGTAAATTTTGGAGTTTAGAAATCAATTTTGAAACTTGTTAAATTTAATAACAATGTAATTAAGTTTTCTAAGATTGTTAACACTAAAGCTTTATTTATTTCCGAAGTTAACAAAAGAAAATTACAAGTTCAACAAAGTTGTATTGTTGTCAAAACAAGAGAACTCAATAAAGAAATTATTATAGTGAGCGCTGTATCGCTTTAACTTATATTACTTGGAGAAAGTATACATTTTCATTAGATTTCGTCAGCAAGCGAGTTACAACGACAGCTTGCCTAAAACAAACTTCTTCCTGTAAGAGAATTGGGTAGAAAATAATAAATCTTTGCTTTACACTGCCCGAATAATATTCGTTTTTTTCCGGTTAGGTTTTCCGTAAACCCAATTTTCGTAAAAAGGGGTACTAATTTTTAGCTTCACGCAATAATTTATAGATATAAATTTACCATAAAAAAAAGTCTCGCATAGTAAAAAAATATCTTTTAAACTGCCAATACACTCCTTTTTACCAAAATATTAATTTAAAAAATTATCATGCAAGCTGCGTAAGAGGCTGCTTCCAGTAGGGCATGGACTTCGACCTAGGACGGTCGCTGACGGGGAAGATTGCCGAATGATGACTATTATAGTTACGGAAGTTTTGTGCGTATGAAGGCACGTGAAGCCGTTGGTCCTGTTATAATAACATCTATAGCAAATTATATACCATTGAACGGACGCAACATTTTCCTGTATGTTATAAGATAATACTGCGGTAACCAACCCGATGCGGTGCCAAGCGTCTATATCAAAAACCCTCTCTCGAGTCTCCATTCAAAGCTCATGTTTAGCTGTTGACATTATACGTGCTGGTGATGATTGAGTTGCATAGATGCGTTTTCGGGGCTGTAATATGTAAACAATATTTTTGTGGTATGATAAGCATACTATTGCCATACAGAAAGAAGTGCCATTTCCTCCTGAAGAAAATATCTTACTTACCATAGGAACAATAAACCAACTGTAAAACTTTGTTTGATGTGGAATGTTTCTTTATCCAGGATATTCATTATTTAGTTCGATAAGTGAATCGAACTTGTTCTAAAAGTAAATTTCAGTAATGGATAGATTGCCTCGTACAATACCGAAGTTAGAATGAAATTCATTCAGTTTGTCTCGCCTCAGCAGCTTCTTGTATCGATAGATTGTTCGACTAAAAACCTGGTTTATTTTGAAACTGGATCTTTTGAAGCAAGTTTATGTGATAGAACTACGATATAATTTATGTTGCCACAAAATTATACATATAGGTTCCTAACTAGCTTCAAGCTATAATATTAGTAAAACAAAAAATAATAGTAGAAATGGCAAAACGGTGGCAGTTACGTTTTGGTATATTTTGTTTTATGCTTCATTTGTTTCAAAAAACATTTATTAATAAATGAAATTATTTATAAGTTGTTCGGTAATATAGTTTCTTAAACCTGGTATTTAATATAAAGCTGTAGCCTTACTTCCAGTATCAACTGTTGAATAATAATGACTTATTCAGAAAACACCAGGCGCGGATGTATCTACTTACGAACTTTCCACCAAAACCGATCAAATTACGTGTTTTGTACTTACATGACTTAGTGTGTACGTATGCCGAATTCTTAAGTAATAGTATATCAAAGGTGAAAATTAAGTGATATGGGGATTATGTTTTCTATTTATTGTATGAATAAAATAACAAAAACAAAAATTATTATGGAGAATACTTCATTCTTCAATTAATATGCTTAAAGAGCGTGAGCGAGAGAGAGAAAAGCGTGAACACAGGATATAACAATCCTCAACCAATGAGACCAGACCCGAAATCTAAGCGATAATTGCACAAATCGTCCATAAAAAAAAGTCAAAAGTCTGCCTTAATCTCCGTCGTGGTGCGCAGGTTAGTTAGTAAGTAATTTTTAAATTATTTAGTAGGGCTTGCCTGCTCACCTAATGCCAAGTGAAGTAAAAGGTGACTATGAGGATTTTGTAGTTACATATGTTCGTCCAAAAACAAAATGGTCACTATGAAGGTCTTATCGTATGATTGCATCTGAGTCTAATGGTGCTTCAAAATGCGTCTATCAGAGTGAGGCTTACACCTAAAATAAAAATTTAATGTTTTACGGTTGGCTGAATTTAAGTGAGAGTGTAGATAAATCTCATTGTGTTTCTCGTTATAATTCAGGATAACAAAAGGGAAGTTGATTGGATATAATAAATAATGTTCATTTTCCTCAAAAACATGGCCTGTTTGGATAATAATCTCGAAAAAATTAAGGTTTTGCTGAATATTTCTATACAATCCATAATTATTCTTATTTCAACCATAAATAATGATAAATTGAAGTCAAAATTAATGTTTGAATTATAACATAAGGAAAATAATGTTGAGTAGTTAGATGAATGACAGGAGATAAGGAGCAATGTAAGCAAATCAAATTTGACACATTCTGAGCTAATTCAAAAAGACTTCGCAAAGGAATCGCAATAATAATAAAAATAATTTGTCGGCGTCCGGCTCGTCGAAGTTGTTGTCACTTATGACGAGAACCTCATAAAAGCTGACAAAAATAAGAAAATGAAATACCTTCACCTGGCCCATGAAGTTGCCGATATGTGGGATGACGATTTGGCGATCAGTGTCCTGATAGTGGTATCAGTGCATGGCTTATTATCGCATAAGGTTGAGCGATATTTAAAAAGGCTCGCATTAGATGGTTCAGTCAAGGGCTGGGTCCAAAAAGCGGAGACAGCGCGTGTTCGTTCGAGATTCCTCTCGCTGGGGACCAATCCACGAGTAGAATCGACCCTACTCCCGTTGCTAGGTTAGGTTAAGATTTTTACAAATGTTTGAAATGTATATAGATATATAAATATAAAAAAAGAAAGTATTCATGTACAAACAAGAGAATTTATTCAGCATCAACATTATACAGAGTTTTCTAATAATAATATAATTTGAAACTAAACAAAAGGAGTTGTTTATAAACAGAAGGTTGAAATAAAAATGGTGTTACAGTCGCCAGCAACTACCGCCCAAGACGAATTTTGGCACCACTACACAGAGACCACTCTATCCGACCCGCCAGAGAAGAGTGCGCCCGCGAACGCGACACGTCCCCCCTCGTCCTCCTGACCCTTAGTTTGCAAAGATCCATAAAGATCTATCCAGATAAAAGTCATAATCTCTCAATCTCATCGCCAGAAACCGCCCTGAGCCGAGGTCCAAGCCCCACAGTGGGCGCCCTCTTGTGCAGGCTGCTTAGTTTGTAGTTTTTAAACCATTTATTAAGACTTGAGCACTGCTCACCTTTATGCCCGGTGAAGTAGCAAAAGCCTCGCAAAAAACTCGATAAATGTGTATAAAAGTTTTATTATTTCATCAATGCAGTTTTTGTACTGGCAAACTTGGAACTAGCTTTAAAATATTCATTAGATATTTACTGGTTGATTCTAGCAGCTTCTTAACAGGTGAGGTTTTCTTATGAGGCTAGTTATTGCCCGCGACATCGACCGCGTAGATTTTTAAAAATCCTATCTTATTCCGATAAGAAAAGATTTTTTTGGTAGGATTTACATCCAAAGTATGTCTTTCAAGTTTCAGGTCTTTACAATTGAATGACCGATTTAGAAAAGGGAACAACTTCAATAAACAAGACATATGAGATGTGTGATTTTATGCTCACCCCACATTTGGGGCGCTCGAGCGTGTAAATGACGCTACTGTCACCGTCCGCATGTGAATATTTAGTCTGTGCATTGTTCCGTCTCGGTAAGTGATTCATAGCGTTTTATATTATATTATATAGATCACGTGATACACACACTCACAATTTTCGCTTTTATTTTTTCATTTTATCTATTAAGACTGTACGCCAGCAACTTTATTCCACCATCTTGGTATATCGCAGTGAATCAAGTAGCCTCCTGGGATCACATACAATTTCTCAAAACAATACGTGACGGAGAAGCAACGATGCACTGTTTTTGTCTGGTTATACTTCCGAGAAATATGATTCCGTAAACTGCTCATTTGGTGCCCTAAATGCTGGTTAATCTATACCAGTGGTTCCCAACCTTTAAGCGCTGAAAGACCATTTTACAAAATGTTTGTCTCGTTACGGACCACCTGTTTTGCGTAATCACCCTAAAACTCACACTATTACAATAACTTTTGTGTGTTAGAAAATCTTATGTTCAGTAAATAAATATTTAGCTGCATCGCAATGTTTTTTGGGCAGCTTCAGGTCCATTTCTAGTGCTTCCAGGGACCACCAGTGGTCCGCGGACCACCGGTTGGGAACCACTGATCTATACTATAATATATATACTAATATTGTCAAGAAACAGATTTGATAGTTTGTTTGTTTGCATTGAATAGGCTCCATAAATACAGGAACAATTTCTTTTAATTATGAAGTTCCCACGAGAACGAGAGCTACGCTACCAAATATAATCAAAACTTTAAAACGTTTTGTACACATTAACTAGACGTGTTAATCTCGTATATATGCAAATTCATTTATGAGCATTGTTCTAAATCCCAACTTACTTATCATTGAATGTAGTGTGATAATACTGTATTAAACTCTCTAGGGCCGGGCGTTTTAAAATAATAACCTTATAATAATAAAATACTTTACTTGTTGTATCCAACGAAGCAGTAAATAGCTATTAATTATAATAAATCCTGAATGTTTTTATCAAGCTAATGTAATATAAAATCTTAAATTAGTGACCTGCAAAGGTTAGGTTAGGTACATTAATGTTAGAAAAAGTTGAAAGAAAACTACAATATTCATTTGTAAGAGACTTTGTTCTCTAGAGAAAAATGAAGGAGTTGTTGGTGAGTCACTGGTTGAGTCCGTATCGTACCACCCACAATATTAACGAATAAAGATTAAAAATTGCTGCTATGTCACATCTGTGATTCTATCATAATGTCCATCGCAGTTGGTTAATCTTCTTATAGCACGGCCGTCATGATCTCAATGTAATAAATATTGTATTTTATATACCTATTGTTTTTATCGGTTGTTTACTTTTAATATCTGTAAATAAATCTTTATTTGTTATTAAATTTACAAACTGGGTCAAATTTAAAGAACAAATAAATAGAATAAACAGAAAAATATAACCAACATTTCTGTATTTTTAAAACATTATAAACCATAAGTGTTATTTGCGATTATTATTATTCATGAACCAACCCCACAAATCCCCTAAAACTATGAATAAATGAAGCGGCAAAAAGGTTTAAACAGCCGCGTTTACGCGGAGTCAAAAACTGCCCAACGGTATTTGATGAAAAAGTATCATATTTATAAAATTAGTTTACTTTCTCATGATGTATAAAAAACTGCTACAAAAAATGTAATTTAACTGTATTCCTGTAACCGTTCTCGTCCACTTCAACGTGACCACGGGCTTCCTTATTCTCTTCGCTTATTGCCGTAATTTCCACGCTCTCCGGCAGGCAGATTGGTGATAGCAGCAAGATTGGAGTATCTTTGAGCTAATAGATGCTGATGCCCGTCCATCCAGTGTACGTATGTCCCTTAGTCACTTCTTATGACACTTACATGAAGATATGGGGTGGATAATTTAAGCTCGAAACTATATGACGAATAAAAGTAAATTTTGGTCCTTAATAATAAAAATATCACATTTGAACAACAATTTTCGATAAGCTCTCTTTAACACTAATGCCCATTGCATTCGCGGTCACGTCTGCGTAGAACATTAATATTCGACCTTATTCGGCCTATTCGAAGGCTTTTCATTGTCATACCTGTCATACTCTGAAAAATTGGAGCTTTTTATTGGGGAAAATGGCAGCGAATGGTTTTCCTTGTTAAAAAAAATCTTGTTTTCAGTCTAAGGTTCAACAACAAAAGCTTTAAATAATCGAAGTTTTCATAACAGTCGGTGTTGTTTGGATAACGGACTCCTTTTTGGGTGCGATCCGCTAATGGTGGAAACTAGGAGTTCAGTCATCTTAGTCAAAATAAAGTGCGAATCTTGTATTTGACATCCCAAGATTTGTCTCAAAACCAGTGGGCAAAATTTTTTTTTTCTGAATTTCTATTGCCTATGTATTTAACGCTATTTGTATTTATTAGCAATGTAGAAATTTTGTAGAATATTAATTCTCTAAAAGACCTTGTCTAATTTTAAATAACGCGCCCCTCTCCCGCATTGTGCATATAAGCAAATGTAAAATGTTTGCAAATAGCGGGAGAGGGGCGCATCATTTCAAATTAGACAAGCTCTAGTTTTGTTTAAAATATTTTTCCTTAATTATCATCGCGTCGAATTGTTTTAGAGATAGAGGAGGAAGAGTCTAGATCGAATTTAATTCTTGACAATTAAGGAAAATATAAAACGTGAAACCGGAAACGAGATATTTACTAAAAAAACAGTACGTATTTGTGATTTTAGACCAACTTTAAATATGTGTGAATTTTGAGACGAGTTGCAAGATAAGAAAATGCAAGATAGCTGGGTATGTTGTTTGGTCTGAGTGTATATCCGCGTATTATTCGATTATTCGTATTATCCGTAGACTATTCCATACTCTGCAAATATTTTTAGGGGGTGGGGGTAAAATTCTGCGTATCGCTATTCACCTACAGTATTGCATTATAAAGAGTAATAATTTGATTATTGGTTTGCATTGAATAGGTTCCGATCTATTCAAGATCAATTTCAAGATTTCATTCACCATTAGAAAACTACATTATCCTGGTGTAACATAAGGCTGTATTTAATACTGAAGCTCCCACGGGAGCTACGCGAGTAAATCCAGTACTCAAACTGGTACTTGAGATAACAGATTCATTAAAGTATCAAGATATGTTTAGTATTTATTGCATCCTATGTCTAGTGATTACACTACAGATGCAAGCTGTCCATTGTTTGGTAAAGACACCCGACAACTGAGGGCGTACCGCATGACGCTGCATAATTTTGACGAGTTATAAAGCACATGTATATATTATTAGTGCAAATATTGTAATATGCAATAAATGGTAATTCAATTGTTACTTAACTGTATAGCATTTTATTTTTTGTCCTTTTTTGTGAAGGTTCGTCATAGAAAAAAATATTAACTTACAAAAATTCAGTTTGTTCTGTTTGTTTATTTTCATTTTCTGTTTTAGATTGGCGATGGGCAATGATAAGTGATAAAGAAAAATGCAGCAAATAGTGACACGACCCTTACCTAGAGAGAAGGTGAAAGGAAAAAATGTAGATCACAAAAAACCTGGGATGACGACACAAGATCAGTGACAGGTGTCAAATGGAACAGCAATTTTATACAAGGCCACTTAGACCTCAAAGGTTCTAAGGTCCCTAGTAAGAACTATCCTTTTGCAAGATTTCTTCTATTTTTACTTATATATTTATTTATATATAGATACAAACTAAAATAAGTTGAAGCTATGTGATGCTACATAAATTAATTCGAGTTTTACCGTGCATCACGGTATTTACTATAGATACTTATAATTTAGTAAACATTCTTATACAAAAAACAATAACGGTCAACCGGGGTTTCTTTGACATTCAGGGTAACATTGGCCGTGTAAATGTACTCGTATGTGATGTTAGGAGGATCTCTTTACTAAATTCACCAGCTTTCGTTTCTGGAGCACATTTCCTGATGCCGTTTTGGCGTTTTGTCTCCCTTCAAATTTCGTTTCACCATCACGGTCAAAGTTACCCAGAATTTCAAATTAATCCCGGTCTACGGTACATTATTTTACTGGCTACTTTATTAGTATCAGACAACACTTAAAAAGTTTTAAGATAAAGATATATTTGTTTCTAATTTTATAAAATCAATTTAGCCGTTCTAAGATTTGTTGCAGTATTTATTTCAATGTGCGAAAGAAACGATTTATAGATACTAATGACAACACTTTGAAAACACTTAAACTAAGATAAATAGAACCATTTGTTTTGTTAAAGTTTCAATGAAAAGGGTATTTTTACGTAAATACAATGAAATATTACCTATAATGTGAAAATATACATTACTCCTAATAGCTGGCTAGAAAGTATTGCCTTATTTATATAAAACTTTGTGCCTCTTTTTACGAAAATTGCGCGAGCGGAGGATTATGAAATTTCGCACACAAAGATTTCTTGTCCGGTGTGGAGATCGACCCCCGACCTCCGAGACTTAAAGCGAAATAATAAATATTACTTTGACTTTGATAAAAGTGTCTTCGTTGCTCAGTGTTTATTATGCATGCAAAAAATATTTTTAGTACGATAATTTATGAAGTAAATGTAGCTTGAATAATACAGTCACAATAACATAGGAAATGCCTTAAAATAACCTTACAATAATGAAGTAATTTTTGTCCAAGCCATAGTCAAATCGTTATGTGATTAGCCTTTTAGATTAGATTCCTGGTCATAGAGTGTACTAACGCAATGTTCTCTTAGAGCTTTTTCAGATTATCCGATCCGATATCGGTATTGGACGCTGATACGATATCGAATGGAGTTAAATGTATGAAATATATCTGTCTTTCATATTGTTCGACTCGATATCTGTGTTGGCGGTACCATCGGATGCCCGTGAGCGGTCGGACGATAATGTTTGCATTTGTGCTATACGTGTATCTATACATTGTCTTTGTCTGCGCAGATCCCAATGCAAAATAATAAGCTTACCTTATGGTAAGTTTATTATTTTGCAAGAAATGCTGGCTGTGACATTATTGTCACAGACAGCATTTCTTTCGGTCCTACAGCCATTCGAAAATATGCGTCTTGTTTCTTAAGACTGTTTGCTAATTTATCTTGAATTAGAAAATAATCGAATGTGGATTCACTAATACGAAAGAAATTAACAAAAGTTTTCTGGTGTTTTTAGTAGCTTTCTAAAAACAGGTACAAAATGCTCCCTCTAAATATCTAGCTTACACAATGGGATGTATCCAATAGTTTCTTTGGATAGATTTTTTTGCGTCTCAAATATAATAGATACAAATAATTTTTTCTATTATAAGTCTGCCATTATGACCTGCTCGCACGAAGCTATCGAGCAAATGGCCGAATCGGTACGATGTTGTCGGAATTATGTGAAAACAACTTTGACACCAAAAGTTGTTTTCACATAATTCCGACAATTCCGGCTATCGGTTGTCGGCTATCGTCGTCCGACACCGATATCGGATCGTATAATCTGAAAACGCTCTTAGACGATATTGTGTCGTTCTCGAGACATTCCAGCGCTGAAATAGAATATTTACTGTAATAATGTAAACCGAACATAAGATTCTTGTACAAAATTGTCCGCGAATACCATCATACAGTTCAGTAGCTGTGATGATTATATCAAAATGTGTTCAGTATTACTTCTTACTCTCATTTGCTGGGATGATGGGAACATCAAACGTAATTTATTATAGGAATATTAAAATGATAGGATTTCCGATTTATTTTATAGCCGTATTTCGGAGTTTAATGACGTAGCTATTTTTGTGATTTTCAATTTATGAAGGTGGAATAAAAGGAAATTGATAGGTGATTACTTTTCAAAGTTAACATAAAATCTATATACTTATATATAAAGCTCAAGAGTATTTTTGTTCTAATCTAATAGATACATGGTGGTTTTTATTTTGCAGGTAAGCATTGCCATTCAACGGGATAGTGCTGCCAGCATTCTAGGAACCTTGACAAGTATAATAGATTTAGAATAGTAGTATTTTATAAGTTAGTTTTATTTAAAATAAGCTACATTTCGATTTATATATGTATTTTATTCATTAACGTGAAATGTTATTTAATAAATAATAACGAATAATTCTTAAAGACTTTAACACAATTAATTTGTGTAATAAATTAAGGCCGTACCTATCTATTGAATATTAGTTACGCCATACACATTTATGTGATTGAAAAGCGTTTCTACACCATAGGAATGTCATATAATATGTGTAATATTTTAACATCATCTTTGTTAATACATTTCTTAAGCCTTGTGTCTGTTGCATGCCATCTTCATCTGTTGGTTCTGTATTCAAAGCGTAACAAACGTTTCCTGCAACAGCTGTTGTTCAACAAAATTATTTTCATCTTGAGCTTAGGAAATTATCAAAATTATAATCCGTAAATGGCAAACTCCGTCAAAATAAAACGATAAGCATGTCGCAATAAATCTTTGTTATTTTTATGTTCTTTTTAATAAGTTGTTTTGCCGAAGTTATATTGATGGGCGCATGTCAAAATTTAACGCGGAAATATGAGGATCTGGGTACTAAAAGGGGATCCGAGAAAGTCAGTTTTTATGAGCTTATTGCATTAACAGAACAAGCTCGATAAAACGGTATAATATTTGAACCAAGGTATAAAAATTGTCTGAAAAAAATGTTTAGTTAACGAAAGTTGGTAAGTGTTCAGCGAGGTCTATACTTCTTTCTTATTATACTCTTAGTTTGGTACTTCATATCTGTTGAAACACAATATTAGATCTAAAATAGAAAAATAGAATCGATAAAATAAGTCGTGACCGACACTACAGTAACACTGACACTGTCGGTATCCGATACTACGCTATGAGTGTCAGAAACTACATTATGAGTGTCCGTCACTACACTAACAGAGTCAGCTTTGTCACTATCTGTATCAGACACAACGCTATGAGTGTGAAACACTTCACTGTGCAAGACAGTGAAGACACACTAAACTATCAGTGTCAGACGCAACACTAGAGAGACAAAAAAACCCGTACCTAAAACACACCCGTAACAACTATACATGGTTCACACTAATAGATGTCCCAGGTGGGAACCGTTCTTAGAAATCAAGTATCAATGGCAACTATCGTAACCAACAAGCCACCACCGGTGCAGTCAATGTTGTCATTGGGTTCTGAAAAACACATGTATATAGGCCAGAAGTTAAAGTAAGGGTCCTTTAAAATTAGCCGGTTGGTGCGGAATTACCTGGCGCAGTGGTATAGGGCCGCCCTAAATATTGGAGGTCGTGTGTTCAGTGTGGGTCTGGTTGGTTGAGGGACTACCGTGCCTCCGAAAGTACGTTAAGACCTTGGTCCCGATTCTCAGAACATGTCGATGAAAATCGTATACCAGGAAATGCTGTATATAATACTGTGGTCACCAACCCATTTGCCAAGCGTGGTGAGTATGGTCAACATCCCCTTCGAGAGAGGCCCATGTACAGCAGTGCACGTTATGCCGGTTGATGATGATGACGATTATAGTGCGTGTCTGATTATTATAATGAAAATAAATCCTGTCTAGTTAACATAACATGATCGATTGATTCTAATTATTTTTGTTGAAAGTTTATTTTAGTAACAAATTATGAGTCAAATCAATCATCATCTATTCTGTGAAAGAATAATTGGATTTATACGTAGTAGTAAGTTTGAAATATTAAGCTCACCTGCGACTTTTTGATCTGGACTGAAATATTTTCTCAAAAATATTTCAAGACTAAACTAAAAATATTTATTTTGGGTTTATATTTAATTGGATATTTTTTGAATTCCGTACCTAATTTGTAAAAATGGGACCACTGATACTATATGGATTACTCCACTGTCTGTTTGTCTGTCCGTCCGTCCGTCAGTCCGTACGTCTTCCTAAGAATTATTTAGTAAAACTAACATCGTTGGTTTTGTATTTTCTAACTTTATCAAAAAAAAAAATTTTTTTTTTCTCATAATCATCATGTCATTACGATTGACTTGCTGATTGGCGACCACAGTAAAAACATTCACAAAACCAAACGTACCATTGAGATTAGAAAATAATTTGATCATATTTTTATTAATCCCTGATAGTGGCTTCGTTAGAAGTCCTAATTTGTGTGTAACGATAGAGCGTAATGTTTGGTTACAATGTTTAATGTGCTTCTGTTAGTAGACTAACGTTCGTCGTGTTTGATAATTGACTCGATTATAAACATTGGTACTTGTATTTATTATTCAACTCTCGGATTTCAGGTCTGCAAGAGCAATGAACCTGACCACTTCTTAATAAACTAGCATGTATTCTATACTAATATTATAAACAGGAAAGATTTTTATGAAGATTACTAGCATTGTTTTTGCCTACTACTAGTATTTTTGTTAACCCTTATTGTTAAGCTAAAATGCTTGTGTTACGAGTGGATTCACGTCTGTAGTACAATGGATGGGGATCAAACCGGCGACCACGCATGATCGCAAGTCAGACGCCCTAGCCTACTCTAGTACGCTTCTACGGCCGCTTCTTTGTTTTTGTTGTTGCATCCGCCCTTTTTGTGACTTGTTTGTATGTTTGCATTAAATAGGCTCCGAAGCGTCTACTCCAATTTTTTTTCTCCACTTGTAATGAACGTTAGTACGGAGTAGCTAAGGCTGTATATAATTAGGTATGAAGTTCCCATGAGTACGTGAGCTATGAGTGCTACGGTTGTTACAACACTATCTATAGCAATTGTATGTTCAAGGAACGGGCAGCAGCCCCCTTTATTTTAGAACATAATACTGAGTTCGCTCACCCGCTTTCCAAGAGTGGTGACTATGGCAAATAGGTACCCTCCCTCAGGAGGAGGCCCATGTTCAGCAGTGGAAGTTATACGAGCTGATGATGATGAAGGGTGTTAATTGCCATTATATTTATTCTGTTTAACAGATGATACACATAATATTATTATAGAATAGTATAAAACTAAAAGTATGTCGTATTAAAAATCTAGTTATTTGTGCCCGGTAAAGAAATCTGCCATTTCACGTGGATTTTGTCAACATTTTTATTTATACAAACCTTGTTCCGTTACTTGGAAACATTCAAAAAAATAATGAGTCAAATGGGTCAAGTTTTTCTCAAGTTATGCGCACACACACATTTGGCGATTTTTTTTTATATAGATACTAGCTGACCCGGCAGACTTCGTACTGCCTCAATCGATACATAAAAGACCTAAACATTTGTATAAAATAAACTAGGTCGTAGAGACTTCGTTTATGCGGTACTCCTACCCTACACTACCCCCACCCTACACTACCCCTACCCTACACTACCCCTACCCTACACTACCCCTACCCTACACTACCCCTACCCTATACTACCCCTACCCTACCTCTACCCTACCCCTACCCTACACCTACCCCTACCCAACCCCTACCCTACCCTACACCTACCCTAAAAAATCTTAGCAAAAAAATAAAGCTCAAATTGACTCTAAATTTTAGTTAGAAAACGTTTGAATGGGAAAAATAAAAAGGCTGTTTTAAGGGGTTTTCAGGCAACTACTAATAAATTAAAAATTAATTAAAAAAACATTGTCCAGCGGACAAAATTGTGAATCTAAACCATTCCCAGATCCCCTTGAACACACACAAAAAATTTCATCAAAATCGGTCCAGTCGTTTGAGAGAAGTTCAGTGACATACACACTCACAGAAGAATTATATATATAAAGATATTCTGTAAGTTTATTTCCACATTACCTTAATGTTCAATGAGTAAGATAGTTCTTAAAATGTTCAGAAGAATAGAGTTTAAAAAGTTTTATTGACCACAAGCTACACAAACAAAGTCTTAAATATATTTCAATAGTTAACAAAGCTCCTAGAAACTAGCCATTTAGTTTTATAGCAGTAATTAATATAAAAATAAATAGGTATAAGTTTCCCTATACTCGTATAAAGTTTATTTTTTGATATTACAACTGTATTTATAAAACTTTTTTTTTTATACGGTATAATATATTCTCTTATAATGTGATAAGAAAATATACACCGTATTTTTTTAATTGTAGTTTAAAAAAATTAAATGTGATAATAAAATCTCTGATTATATTATAAATTTATTATTGTTCTGATTATTATTATACAATGACAAAACTGCTTTGGAGTGCGTGCCTCTGGAACAATACTGCTTATTAATAATTGTAATATAACATTTATTTTAAAACACGATTCCTCTGAATTTCGTGCCAGTTCTTCTTAGACTTGCTACGTCCAGAACTACTAGATTACTATTATAGGATTTTAAGTCTACTAGTATTCTTGTTAACCACTCGTGCTAAGCTAATATGCTTGTGTTACGAGTGGGTACACGTCGGTAGTGCCATAGGTGGGGTTCGAACCGGCGACCATAAGGTTACAAGTCCGACGCCATTGAGCTACGGCCGCTATTTTATAAATGTAACTATTGTTTCAATAAAACCCTTACTGTTCATGCCTGTACTACATCGCGAAAACGGCCTCTTCTATTTTATGTGCCCAGTTACAAGGTATTTTCTTATTTTATTGTCTGTAGTCTGGCGGCAAAAACTATTTTACCGGCAAACACTTTCAGTTGTTTTTCTTTTGAAGTGATTCTTTTATTTCCCGTTTACACTGATCCGGCTCGAAGGACCAATGTTAACAGGTAATAAAAGGATAACTTCAAGAGAAAAACCACAGGTAGCATTTAACAGAAAAACAGGTGTCTTTAAAAAAAAAGTGAGTAGCCAATTTTAAAAGGTTATATACGATTTGCAGCGCAAGATTTATGCTTGCGACTCCATTCGGGTAAATTTCGATGTCTCTATACAAAGTTAGGTCCTCCATTTATTTTTTGGAACTTATGCATTGTACCAATATAAGAAAATCATTTCTTAGGTGAAGCCTATGTCCCCGCTATGCAATCTCTGCCAAATTTCAATCCGCGCAATCCAGTCAGTGATTTGAGCTGTATTGATCAGTCTGTAACGGTTTCCTATCAATCCAAATGTTATATAAAAATAAATAAAAGACACAAAAATATATATTATTATAATACAAAGACACATAGGAACCAGGTGTAGTACCACAATGTCACATATAAGAACTTGGATAAAATACGTAAGCTCCTTGAAAAGTGACACATTTGTATGAGACATGTTTTGTATTCGAATTGCTAGGGTATTAGGGTATTATTTCGTAAAGTTTCCTTGTTGTTAGAAGGTTGAATATGGTAAAATTATTTACTTGAGTATTTTGAAATTTTTTGTAACTTAATTTAGCTTAGATTTCAACGTTTGTTTTGAAAATAAATAAGGAAGTCACCGTGGTCAAGCAGTATCGGTCTTGATTTAAAGCTCGTGTAAAATTTTTACATACATCTAAGATGAGCCTTAGCCACAAGGCCTTTGAAACATCACCAGGCATAAAAATGTTGTGGCATCAAAGAATACCAATCAGGTTAAGAACAGACTTGACTCACACTTAAAACACAAGAAATTATCTACTTGACACCAGAAGAAAGAAGCAACCTGATGCAGGCGAATATCAGTTGTTGCAACTGGGCCCCGAGTCTAATATCGTAATTGCGTGTCCATGAACTGTCAATGACAGTTCAATGTTCGGTTTTTTCCCATTTGGTAATCTACTAATCCAAATGACGTCATAACGGTGTCAATATGACGCCATGATGATATTAGCGTAGTTGAATATACAAATGAAACATTTATAAGTTTTGAAATCGCCTAAAAAAACATTACAATCTCCCTAACCGTCTCCCCTGCTACTTCTGTTGACGGCCTTTTTCTGCGGTAGCAACACCGACTGCCATTCCAGCGCCGACTCTATAGTGAGATTAGTAGATTACCGTTTTTGGCATAATTAAATCATGAGGGCAATACGGTGGCAAGATACTTAAAAAAAATGCAGACTGTTCTTCTACCTAATAATAATAAAAACGAGCAGGGCTTGAGCCTTATTAAATGGTTAAAACCTACGAACCTGTTGACTTCACATTGTGCGTGCGTGTTCTTCGAGCGAGTGTCACGGTGATGAGGTCGGGAGCTTGACGTTCGCGTCGTTTACCAAACGTTTGTGGAACGCGCCCTCACAATGTGGGATCAACCTTATACTTCTAAGGGAATTTTATTGATCTAATGTGATGATTTATATTAATCGCACACTAATATGCTTTTTATCATTCATAATATTCTGTCGCTGAAAGCGTAATTAACCTAACATCGTCTTTTGTAAACCGTAAACGGTGACAAAAATATCATCTACCGTTTTATATAAAACCCCATTTAAACATCCTTGACACATTTTGTCCCAAAACGCATTAGCACCAGCTCCTTTTCTTTTGTATCAATGAGGATATCAATCGTTGACCCATAGCGACCTCATTAAGGAAACCCACTAATGGACCTCCACGTGTCCGTGCGGTTTGTAGTTAATGAGGGAACTTTGGTCGCAAATAAAGTCTGAAAAACATTAATAGGTATAAGATACTTAAACCAGCATTTTCAGGACTATTTATACGCATGAAGCTGAAAAACTGAACTGAACGTGGAAAATGTGACGTGGAAATCTATAATAATATGGATGGCCAAAATGTATGGGTGTATGTGCATAATTTGAGAATGACGTGTCGATACGGCTGATTTGTTTTTATTGTGTTGATAATTCTCAAAATCGCGGTACATGTCAGAATATTTTACGGCAGACGACGCGCGGTTCATATTATAGCTAGTCATCTAATAAAATAAGAATTATTTTATAATTTAATAATGATTATACCTATAATAAAACTATTTGATAATATAATCATTATCAAATGGTTTTACCTTTTAAGGTGTGAATGATTATTGAATTGAATATGTAGTTAAAAAATACTTACTGAACTGAACAATGAAAAAAAAATCAAATCAGACCAGTATTTCCTGAAATAAATCGCGTTTAAGCATACAAACAAACTCTTTAGCTTTATATATCAGTATAGAGTATAGATTGTACGGAACCCTTCATGCGCGAGTCCGACTCGCACTTGGCCGGTTTTTTATTTACACGGCGATGCATCGATGTGCATTATTCCTCTAATTACACGAAAATTGGTATTATCAATCTCTACATCAGCAAAAAATACTTCTCATGTCACTAATACTACTAGGATTTAACAAAAATATATTTGGCATTGTGGAAATTAATTCAGAACCCCTGAGACCTATGGTGGGTTTTGGAGAGTTTGCGGTGAGTTGATATTGCCACTTCATAATGCAGTGGTGCTCAAAGTGGCCTTAAGCCGTAACCGAGTTACATATTCCATTAAACTCATATAATATGTAAACCGTACCTCCAATCTTAATATGGTACCTAAACCCTAAAATCCACCTCCTGTTAATAGTATCAGATAGTATTTATAGACTTTCATACCGGTTTCGGCCACAACGCCCAATCTCTAAGGAGCTTAAGTGCTCAAGACTTGGACATCGACTCAGAGCGGTGGCTTTCGAAGAGATTGAGGAATTATGAATTATATACTTAAGATTTTTAGGGGAATTTTGTTCAACTTGCGCTTTATAATACGCGGGCGTCTCGGATTTCGAGTCTACGAGTGCATCGGATGATTTTTTACAAACGAAGGGTCGGGAGGGAACACAATTTTTATTTCGGATGGACCTACGTATGTAGGTAGCCACGAGGCTTTTGCTACTTCACCGGGCATAAAGGCAAGCAGAGCTCTAGCCTTAATAAATGTTTAAGGAGGGAACACAGGTGCAATTATTCCTGGAGGTACTCTCAAAATATGGAGGTACGGTTTTACCAACATGAACGGAGAATCAGGCGCAGGATCGACAACTTAACGTGTCCAGGCTAAGGATCTACGTAGACTTTTCTCGAGAGGATATTTTAGTAACAAAATTCCCTCTCCCTGGAAATCAAACACAGCAATTATAGCTAAAGCTACGAGGCAGTAAGTTTAGACTATAATATTGTTTATGGTGTGTATGGTCTAGGTAGCAGGCTTTGTGAATATTTTTACTATAAAATTGTTATCGTAATTTTTGGCTATTGATGTAATAGAAAAGCGATCATTTAGTATAAGCCCTTAACACAGACTTCAGCCGCCAACGCGTTATGCCCGGTGATATAGCAAAAGCCTCATGGCAACCTGCGTGAGGCCAACCGAAAAAAAAAAAACGCCAACGCGTTAGCAAAAAGTAAGCGGTAGTTTTTCATTGATGTTGTTACGTCTATGCCAACAAGCTCGAAAAACATATCATTCACTTCAAACAAAAGGCCTTCTCCGTAGATTTCCGGCAGGAACGATTGATAACGCATCCACTCACTCCCTGTATCCTTTTTTCAGGACGTCGGTCCATCGTGCATGCGGTCGTCCCACGCCGCGCTTGCCATTTCGTGGTCACGACTCGAAAACCTTTCTGCTCCATTAGCCCTAGGTTCCTTGAGTTTAATTTCATTTACTGCTATAATTTTATTTGACCGTCTAACATTAACTTGACATCTAGCTCGAAAATCAAACCTTCCTCCCGCTAGCCCGCGTGAGGCCTCGCTGCCGACCCCCCTACAGTATTGTTAGCATAACATGCATGCAATTTGCAGTAATTTGTATCTTTTTATAAAATTTTAGTTCAGTTTTAGCTATTGCTACGTTTGACGTTGTATTTGTAATTGGATGATTGTATTGTTGAATTTTTACTATATTTAAATAGGTTATAGTTAGAGTATCAATACTTTTTGCACTCAGTACTGTAAACAGACGTCATTCGAGCCATGTTTTATATTAATACGTGGGAGCTATAATAAGATAAAGTAGTAAAATATAGACGGCATCTACTCTCTTCAATATTTCATTTATCTCCCATGTATTTTTTATGGCGGCTTAACCGTATTTACGTTACTACCGACCCCTTATAAAAGTCACTTTGTGAAATTTGTTACAATGACAAATATTCTCTTATTTTATGCAGTTCATCTATATAAGTATATTAGTAATACGTAAAGAATATTCAGTTATTACCAATACGTGTATTATGATAAATTGTGGAGAATCGTTTTTGTTTAATAATATTTTAAAATATTATAATATAGTTCAGGGGTGGCCAACTTAATAAGACCTAAGATCGACTTTTGACTGTGTGCGATCGACTATATGGCATACATAACGTTGAATAACGTATCGTATAAGTCAATGGAATGATAAATAGCTATATTTTCAGATTATTATACGACAAACACTAACTTTGTGCTTATGTGGCACTTATTTATAGACTAAAATATAACTTTTTATTATATGAGTTGATCGACTGTAATAGCTGCCGGGATCGACCAGTCGATCGCGATCGACCGGTTGGCCACCCCTGATATAGTTGAACATATCCGTTTTATGTTTAAAATATACAGAAAATTAACAGAATAAAAGAAATTAAATGATTTATAGTTTCCACTTTGAGAAAAAAATTGTTTTTGTATGTATCATAAGCTTTGCTGGGTTAATATGATTTAAATAGTTTTTCTCTGTAAATAATTTACATTCGTATTGTAAAATGAATTCAGCAGATAATAATGAATCGTTCAAAACCAATTATAAATATCTTAAATCATACCTACATACAAAAATTATAACGGATTGTGTACTTTACAGCAAAAAGGCGAATATAAATTAATAATTAAATTATTCCATGATTTATCGTACTTCTATTTAATCACTTCTGTTTTGTCAAACGTTTAGAACAGCTAAGTTAAAGTTAGGAAAATATGGCCTAAAACAAATTGTACACGCCTCTAAAACACAATAATAGCATAAATTAGGAGTTTACATAAGTTATGGAATTTAAAACAGAGAACAGGAGGACTGGATTATTATTGTTTTAAGTAGGTAACCTCTATAGCGTAGCGGCTCCCTTTAAATCTCGGAGGTCGTGGGTTCGATCCTCACGCCGGACAGGAAATCTTTGTGTACATTTTAAGATTCCGGGTCTGGTTGGTTGAGGGACTACCCTCCGTGCCTCGGAAAGTACGTTAAGCCGTTGTTCCCGATTATTATAACATCATCTATAATAATCGTATCGTGGCACAATATAATACAGCGGTCACCAACGCGCCTGCCAAGCGTGGTGATTATAGCAAATCCCTCACTCGGAAGGAGATCTATGTTCAGCAGTGAACGTTGTATGGGCCGATGATGATGATGAATATATGTCGTAATCGTAGCTTACCGTGTTTTACTGTAATTAGTTATACTTATTTATGATGTGAAAAACTTTTTTTTTATCCGTAATGAACCAATTAACCCATTGTTTTCAAATGTCAATCATATTATACAAACGTATATCAGGAAATTGGCAGCGTTTACCACCAAAGTTCATAATATCTACTGTACTGTACGATAGCCAAACCGCGCCCGCCAAGCGTAGTAAAATGGTGTTTAAGTTATTTAAAATTAGCTAATTTTTATAGCCTATATGTTAATCGAGCTTACTATCGCCGTGCAAAGTTTCCGCCAATTCCATTAACCAATTCAACGTAGTTTTTGCGTGAAACAGTAACAAACAAACATACATACATCCATACATACAAAATTTCGCATTTTTAATATTAGTAGGATTTGCAAGGCGCTGTAGGATTCAAGCTCAAAAATTTACTTTATCGAATTTTGAATTTAAACTTTAATACAAATTAGGAATATATATATAAATTACACAGTTTGACGACGTTGATATTCAAATTAAGTAAGTTATTGCCTAGGGCAATAACTATCAGTTTCCGATGCAAACTTATCGTATAGAATAATAATATACCTACTGAAGCTAATTTATTTACACTGTAACAAATTTCTCTAGCCATATGAGCATTGCTATCGCCGCTATAAAATTACTTTAGTTCAGGTAAAATTAGTAATGGTATATGATAAGCCTTTTATTTTATCAATATCGAGTATGACTAATTGCAAAACGTATTGAATTTAAGGTCGGTGTTGTAAGGTATTTGCTCCCCTACGAAGGCCCTGTTAATCAGAGAAAAGAGCAAAACCGGAAGCCATCAAGCTGGAAACCTAGTTAGCCGGACCACCCTATTTCTTCCCATGGGTATCAATATAGGCGACTAAAGATATACAGGTGATAGATGGGCATGACTACCCAGCTTACTGCGATTACTAATTTGCCTGCCAAACCAATGTTTAAAAAATGTACAAAATGATTCATCAAAGACTTTAAAAGATGACGAAAAGAATGATCACCGAGATCATTTTTTTCGTCATCTTTTAAAGTCTTCGAAGAATCATTTCTTAGTTCAGTTTCTTAGTCTTTCGTCTCCGGGTGTCACACCGTAGTTAGATAGAGTAAGACCCGTAGGAAGCTAAGATAGGGTCCGGTAGTCCTCGCAAGGCGAGGCATGCGACGTGCTTAAGACCCGATTCCAGCCCGCGCTGGTTGATCTTAATTATATTTGTAATATAATAAACGATGCGAGCATGCCATTACAACATTGGTAAATTTTATTTAATAGCATTATTATTGAAATGTAAACTAATTTATAAGTCAATATTGTTTATTTTCTTTTTTGTTTTCATTATCATTGTATTTTACTTATTCGTCTAAATCAGGGGTCGCCAAACTTTGACGCCTTAGGGCCATAATGATTTTTTCAATATGTTCAAAGGACCAAACAGTTTTAATTTTTCTATCCTTAACTTATACTCTTATTTTTAGTCTAGTCGCAAAGTGTGCGGCCGAGTAGTTATCATTTTGTGTTTTCTTTTTCAACTTGTCACAGCAACAAAAATAAGACATTGGGTGTCGCGGGTGAGATTCATGATATTAGTCTTAAGTTGTCGCGGGCTGGATTGTTGGCACTGGCGGGCCGGATTTGGCCCACGGGACGTAGCTTGGAGACCTCTGGTGTACATTATCAATAAAAGTTTGCATTTCATGTCATATCTATCAACTATCCTGGCCAACCAAGGTAGATGAGGCCCATGTAAAATGACGAAGAATTACGTAAACCCGCTAATTAATATCAGAATAATAATCAATCATATTGCTGAGTATTAACAACGATTTTAAGTGGTGCGTATTATAAATACTCTAAGCGTTAAGGTTACATATTACAGGTACATATTATATAACATAACATGTTTCAGTAATGTGGAGACTGAATGTTATAAAACATGTTAATAAGTTATTTAACAGGTTATTTTCCGTTATTTAATAATACAACAGTTGCTGCAGCAGCTAGCAAAACGTTGCCGCCTTTTTTGTTTTATAAAAAGTTGTACTTTTTATAAAAAGTTGCATTTCCCAAAAGTACTATATATTTATATGGTACTTTTGGGAAATTCAAGAAAAAAAAAATAGTCCACATTTATTTTAAATATTTTTTCCACGTGTATTTGTTATAACTCTTTGCTTCGTCCATCAAGGTTAAACATATAAGGTATAATATATAGTACATTTGACTGAAATATAGTACGATACTATATTATATTTTTTTTTTTATGAAAAATCAAAATATATATATATTATTATATTATATTATTATAGTACAGGTACACTATCATGCAACATTGTTATATTACATTGTTATTCTAATGTGAAAGTGGACGTGACTACGAAGATAGAGAAGGGAATGTTGAGATGGTTTGGTCACGTAGAAAGAATGGATGAAGAAAGATTGACAAAACAGGTATACATGGCAAGTGTGAGTGGCACAGTCGGAAGGGGAAGACCTCGACAAACGTTCTCTGACCAAATCGGAGACATCCTCGCAAAAGGTCAAATAAGATCCACCCTAAACCGACGTGCTTGTATGAAGAATGTTATGAGAGTGAATGAAGCGAAAGATGTGTGTAGGGATCGTAGCAAGTGGAGGTCCATTGTCTCTGCCTACCCCGCTGGGAAACAGGCGTGAGGTTATGTATGTATGTATTCTAATGTGTTCAGTATTGTTAAATGTTGCAAAATTAAAAAACAATGTAAGATAATGTAAACGTGTTATAAAACACAAGTTATACAGTACGTTACCTAATATGTACGCAGATTTACTCGTATATTAAAATATGATATGCTTTGGTTCGAGAAGGAATAAATGTGACTATGATAATTTTGTAGTATAATTATATCTTTTATTAGAATTATCACACTTTAATTTGGTATTCGTTTTGTGGTTCCTTGTCTTTATAATCAACTTGTTTACAACTTTAAATTAAAGGGTTTAATGATAAAGGGAACTATAGACACCACAATGTTGTCTTAGCTATTAACCACAGTCAGTAATTATTGCAGTTCCCTATAGAATTAAGAGTTAGTGAACCAATATTCTTCCGGTTGGCCAAATAATCTTAACAAAACTTATATTATAACGAAAATACATTAGATTTATTTACTTCAAACTTCAAACATACATTAATAGATTAGTAGTAGTATTAGTAGCAGTCTCACGTTATTTTTCGCAATATAAATATTCTTAACCTTACTCTCACATCACATAAGGCTGAGATAAACTTTCTCGAACCTTCTTCTCAGCTCAATCGATTAAAATAATCATCATCAAACAGGTACTATTAGTATAAATCAATTAGCAGTAATTATTTTTTTTTATAAATTACAGTTAAAACAATTAGAATTAATTATGACTTTAATTATTTTTTTAATTTAGAACCAGTCTTTACGAAATAAGCCTTAAGCGCAGACCACACCACCAACGAGCGCGCGACCTTTATACCGTAATAAATACTAGCAAGTAGCAATACGCGCTAAAATCTGGTATGCCAAAATGAACTTAGACATATTTCCTAGTAGACTTTAAAAAAGGCCGTGTAACTTACTAGTAGACTCTAAAACGGTCAATTCCTATTATAAATTCACTTTATTATTAATAGTAGCTTCAAGAAAAAGAAAGTTGTGCCTACCTTTAATTTAAAAGCATTTCTGTTAACTGTTGTATTTAATGTTGATGTGAATGACAAATATATATTTTAGTTGTCAAGCCTTTACTAAATAAATAAATATGAACTAAAGGAAGTATAACTATGTTGTGCCTCTTTAGTGCGGCACGTTCTTCGAGTGCTGGTTTTTACTTTGCACAGCAGGTAAGCATTGTCATTCAACAGGGTAATGTTGCCAGCATTCTGGGAACTTTGCCAAGTAGAATAGATTTAGAATAGTAGTATTTTAGAAGTTAGTTTTATTTTAAATTGGCTACTTTTAGTTGTATATTATGTATTTTATTTATGTTATAAATGTTATTAAAATCTAAAAATAAACAATGTTGTCTCAGTAGTTCGCGGTGCGCACCAAAGTTTGAAAATAAGTGAAACGATACTCTACCAACCTCGCTTGCTCGCTAGCTGGTGGTACGGTTTGCGCTTTATGTTTTTTTTTTTACGGTATTTAATAAAATAATTTAAAATTTTTCTTATAATTCAACTTGACAAAAAAAATATCTTAAATAAATTAACTAACTAATGGAGAAGAACACTATTGGCGACAAAACTGTTTCCTCTGGTAGGGTAGTTCTGTGGGTTATTCCTATTGTCTTCAATAGCTTGCCAGTTGATCAACCAGAAAGGTTGCTGGTCAATGGGCAGCTTACGTAACCGGTTAACCAATTCAGCGTCCCCCATAGCTTCTAGTGGTAGTTTCTGAGTAGTAGTAGATACAGCATCTTGCTCACCATATCTGTAAATTATAGGGATATATAAGTATAAGGCTGTCTCAAATTAGGTCTGCGCATCCCTCGAGTGTGTTACATGCGGACAATGCAACGCGACGGAAGCTCGGCGCTCGCCCAATGTGGTGTCAACTTAATATTTCTTGTGTATTTTGTATACGATTACGGCATTTGGTTGGGTGATGGTTTTCTAAAGGTACATTATTTCAGTTCATGTATGGTTCTTAGTATGCGCCTTCTTCTGCTTAGTAACTATGAAAGTGTCATCGATAAAATACTGCAAAATTATTGAAAAGCAATACACGCCTTGTTGTAACCTAAAATTTTGGCTTTTATATCACCTAAAAAAATTTATCTTTTCATACCAAGTCTCATGCCTTGGTATGAAAAGCCAAAATTGCAACATAACATGATGATGATGATGAACAAACTATGATGGTTGCATGCAACCATCAATGAAAAGTATCGTGTAATATATTGTATTGTTTTTAATTCAATAATATTTATACTTAAAGAATATCATCAGTCTGTTTATCGTCCTCAGCTGAATACAAGCCTCCCTCGAAGGTCCTCCTCCCTTGGTAAGCCTTTACTTTTGGTGATTGCACTGAATTGTTGTAAACACTGTTGTGCATGATGCAGCTAAACGATGATGTTATAACAATCGGGACCAAAGGCTTTGTGAACGTGTTTTCCGAAGCATGGAGTATAAATAGTCTCTGAACCAACTAAACCCAGAAATATTTTTTTGATTTAACACAAACCTCCGTAGCGTAGCGGTATTTGGCTCGCTTTAAATCTTGGAGGTCGTGGGTTTGATCCCCACGCCGGACAGGAAATCTCTGTGTAAATTTTAAGATTTATTTCCGGGTCTGGTTGGTTGAGGGACTATCCTCCGTGTCTCGGAAAGCACGTTTAGCCGTTGGTCTCGATTGTTATAACAACATCTATAACAATCGTATATCAAACGGGCAGCAGCGTTTCCTTGTGTGATAAAACATGATGCCGCCTGCCAAGCATGGTGACTATGGCAAATATACTTCCTCGGGAGGAGGCCTATGTTCAGCAGTGGACGTTATACGGGCTGATGATGATGATGACAAAAAAATTGTCCGGTGAATAGCTACTTACTTGTTTTGTAATCCATTGGCTGACATTGTAGTAGGTGCCCTTATTTCTGGATAGCCGATCGGTCTTTTGACATAAAACGGTCGTTGCGCCATACAGCTCAAGATCACGGCAGATAGTACTAGGATCGTCTTCATTTTTACTGGAATAGTAGTGCAAAGGTTAATTAGGGGAAATAAAAAAAAATATATATATTCAGTACTTAGGTAACAGACACTTGTACTTGTCAAGATAATTTAGAATGCATATAATATCTATACTAATATTATAAAGAGGAAAGATTTGATTGTTTCTTTGTTTGTTTGTATTGAATAGGCTCCGAAACTACTGGGCCGATTTGAAAAATGCTATCACCGTTGGAAAGATACACTATCCCCGGATGACATAGGCTATATTTAATTATGAAATTCCCACGGGAACCGGTGTTACGCGGGTGAAACCGCGCGCAGGTAGCTAGTTAATTATAAATAGGAAACATGTACCTACTATTCAATTATATTCAAATTTATTTTAGCTGTGCTAGAAGTCTCACAGACTGGTGTTAATAAATGAATACTTAATATTATCATTATTAACGATTTGTTATATTTGTTTTGATCAAGCAATTTAAATAAATAACAATAGTTAAAAATATCTATTATATTGACCGATCAAATTGCGAGAGTAATATGACTAATATGAAGCGTGACATAGAACTTTCCTAGAAAATTTTCTGAATTCTTTGTTTCTTTCTTCGATTTTTTTGAATTTTTCTTTATTTGTTTATGAACCTATCTCTTTAAATAGGTACCAATACCGTTATTACATACGAATTTAATGTTATAAATGGTTAAAAACTTATTTCAAATTACCTCGTGGTGAACTATTAATTGATCAATAATGTCATTTGAATGCGTTAAGTTTATAATAATTGTTAGATATAGGTACATTGGTTTAGCATACAACATGTAGGACGTTATTAACATTGAAAACAAGATTTTATCTTAATGTTTACTGCGAAACTACTCAATGATAACTGACCTTAGTCACCTCGTTTTATAAATTGTTATGTTGCACATAACAAAGAAATAAGTATACATAAATAAAGACATAACTTGTGTACGGTGCGTCTTGTTACGTATGACATAACTTAATGACTAGCTGTACTGTGCAGGTTTACTAGCGTAGATGCTGTTACCAGAGGAAACTAACCGTAATATATTAATAGCCTGCCACACTCACAAATAATGTGACTTTCTATAGGTAAAATAATTTAAGAATCCAGATAGAACCTCATACAACCACTTTAGCCAAAATTGCTACTAGAAAAAAAAAGGAAATTTTTTTTTTTTTTTTTTGGAATATAGACTGCTTAAAGTTACCTTTCTAGGTACTTACTTAATTTAATTTTAAGTAAGAACAACTAATAAATATTGTAAAATATGATAATAATATTGTGAACTTAGTACAGGAGATAAGTAAAAAGTACTCCGTACGTAATTAACATTACTTAATTAAAATGAAAAATAAGAAAAAGAGCAGGAACATTTTTTTTACTACTACGGTAGTAAAATATAGTTTTACCTTTTTTATCACTTTTTAGTCACAAATGCACTCTTTATCAATAATATTATTTATTTATATTTTAATTAAATTACTTAACAGGTGTTACAATCACAGAAACAACTGCATAATGAATGTGACATCTTGGCGTTTGTTTTATATAAACAAATAGTTGGACGCTGCTGGAACTGTATGAAAGAGATAGCACATATAAAATATAGACGGGAGAAAAAGAGAGGAGTTTTGATAACCGGTCTCCAATGACGCGTAGGTATGGTTTATTATAAGGAATGAGGAGTAGGTTTTCCCAAGCGTGGTTTTTTGGGATATTTATAGTTTAATTATGGGATGATAGTAAAAGTCGAGTAAATCCAGATTTTATTTTAATATATAATACGGGTTTTATTTGTAATAATTTATGGCAAAGATTTGTTTGTGAGTCAGTAGCGGAACGTATTCGGAAAAATACGTGTACTGGGGCTAATGGAGTAATTTATAGGCATTTAAATGTGTCGTGTCATTATTAACGGTAATTAATAATGAAATGATTTATTAAAGACCACACAGGGTATCACCTTGATACAAAATTGTCAAATATAGATTATACTAGCGGCCCGCCCCGGCTTCGCACGGGTGGACTTTTATACCCTACTCCTGCCCTACCCTACCCCTGCCCTACCCTACCCCTACCCTACTCCTACCCTACCCCTACCCTACCCCTACCCCTACCCTACCCTACCCCTAGCCTACCCCTACCCCTACCCTACACCTACCCTACCCTACCCCTACCCTACCCTACCCCTACCCCACCCCTACCATACCCCTACACTACCCCTACCCTACCCTACCCCTACCCTACCCTACCCTACCCTACCCCTACCCAAAAGTATCCTATGTCCTTCTCCCAGTTCATAGCTACCTCCCTACCAATTTTCAGCCAAATCGGTTCAGCCGTTCTTACACGACTTTCTTTTGTTTTTAAAATGTATTCTGCTATTCGGGACGGAAACAAATCCAACAAATCAAAAACCATGGCAATCGGTCCAGCCGTTCTCGAGTTATAAGTGTTGTAACAAACACGACTTTCTTTTATATATATAGATATAGGTACTTTCTTTTTAATTTCAATAAATATATAATTTTTGTTTGCGGTTTAAAAGAAGATGTAGTGATAAAAATTGAAAAGAGTATGCTTAGGTGGTTTGGTCAGGTGGAAAGGATGAATGAAAGGCGAGTAACAAAAGGTATTTACCAGGCAGATGTGAGTGGAAACGCCGGGAGAGGACGCCCTAGAAGGACATACACTGACCTCATAGGTGATGTTCTCCAGAAAGGTCAGGTGCGTAGTACTCGCAACCGGCGTGCGTGTATGACCAGATGTATGAACGTGGACGAGGCAAAGGGAGTGTGAAAGGATCGTAGCAGGTGGCGTTCTGTAGTTTCTGCCTACCCCCATGGGAGAAAGGCGTGATTATATGTATGTATGTATGTATATAATATTTGAAATAAAAAAAATTGGTAGGTATTTGCATAATTTATTTTGTTGTTTTAACCATTGGCTTTGCCGTGTTATGTCGTTAACCGACTGACTAATTTTGAAAATATGTTTCAACTGAAAAAAAATGTCATACTTACTTAATTGTTTTTTTTTGTTTTACCCATCAGTTTTTTTGCTATTTGTATTTCTGCATAATGTATGTATCTTTTGTGTTTCTATGTGTGCAATAAAGAATAATAACAGTTTTGTCGTGTTATATCGGAAACCGAGCTTGACTCATTTTTTTATTGGTAGATTGCTCATGTTACTAGCAATAATATAGTTACCTAGTAAACATGACTAAGTCCCCTAGAAAAATACGTAAGAAAAACCGCGCAGGACAAGTGTTTAATTACATTTTTTTTTATTCAATTACAAATGTTTAACAGATTCCATAGTATTTCCCTTTGTGAAATGTACCTCAGTGGGTTTTCCTCGCACCAATGGCATCTACGTATACAAATGCAACCCAAAATAATATTTTTTTTGCATTAATCATCATCATCATCAGCCCGTACAACTTCCACTGCCATAGCCACCACGCTTGGCAGTCGGGTTGGTGAACGCAGTAATATTATTATGTTGTACCACACAAAGGAACGCTTCTGCCCGTTCCTTGATATACTATTATTATAGATGATGTCATAACAATCAGGACCAACAGCATAACGTGCTTTCCGAGGCACGGAGGGTAGTCCCTCAACCAACCAGACATGGAAAGAAATTAAAGAATTTACTAATTCATAAATAATTAATAAAAAGATTTCTTGTCCGGCGTGGGAATCCAACCCACGACCTCCCGATATTTAAAGCGAGCCAAATACCTAATGGCGGAATTTCTAAGTTACATCTGCGGTTATACGTGGCTATGGTAAACATTTAATTTGATTATCGCAAGCTTTACTTTGCTTTTAGACTATTATTATGTAGATATTAGTAAAGAAACATACTTATACAAAAATATATAAGTATTTTATTAAAGAAAAACTCAAAAATTACTATAACTGCTTCCAAAATCGCTTTTGCTGTTAAGGAGACTGCGTATATTTTATGTCTAAGGTGATGTTTAATTATAATTTTGAACTCTCACAAGTGTAATAATGTATTTTACACCTTGTTTTATTTCTTTAACAAAAAAATAAAGAAAAATATAAATAAAAAAGTAGTAGTAGTTGTGTTAAAGAGAAGATTTTGTAAGCGTCTTGCATAAAATATGAAGATTTAAATTGTAAGTATTCGCACCTCCACATTCCAAACGCGTTCTTCAATAAAAATAGTTTTTTTGAGATGCTCTATTATTTGTAGAACCCTTGACATACATATAATTAAAGCAAGAAGTTATGCAATACAGAGGACAAATAACTAACCTACCACAAGTGACATGCAACCAGACCAACAGGAAATCCCCTTATTCTTCAAATGCACATTAATATTTTTTCCTTAACTGAGCAATGACAACCGCCGTTGCTTAGCGGTATTCGACTCGCTTAAAAACTCGGACAAGAAAATCTTTGTGTAAATTCTAAGTGTTCTTTCTGGGTCTAGTTGGCTGAAGGGCTACCCTCCGTGCCTCGGAAAGCATGTTAAGCTGTTGGTCCAGATTGTTATAACATCATCTATAACACTCGTTCACCATGTAACGGGCAGCAGCGTTACCTTTAGTGTTACAACATAAAACTGCGGTCACGAACCCACCTGCCAAGTGTGGTGACTATGGCAAAAACCCTCCCTCAGGAGGCGGCCCATGTTCAGCAGCTGATGATGATGATTGTCTACTGCCGGTTTCTGTGCCATTGAGTAATGTAGTTTGCTTATTAACTTTTTAGAGTTAACTCCTTCAAACAAGAGATTTTTCTCTTATTTTAAACTATTTCAAAAAACGTTGTTTTTAACTAAAGACTCCAACTAAATTCATTAAATCGTATTCAGTAATTTTGTAACAATAACAAATTGGAAACTGGTTTTGGGTGACTATTTTTGGCCAAAATAAAAATCTTAAGAAACGAGATTTTACGAGAACATTTTACTTCCTTTCAGTAGTTTTTATTAACGTCATAGTATTCTTTGAATTTATAAATATATAATCAAAAACTTATTCTCCTTTTTACGAAAACTACGCGGATGGATGAGTATCAAATTACGCACACTTATCTATACTAATATTATAAAGAAGAAAAGTGTGTATTTTTAAATTTTTGTACGTTTGTTTCGAATAAACTCAAAAACTACTGAACGGATTGTGGTAATTCTTTTACCATTATCCCTGAGTATATAGCCTATTTAGGCTATAAAAGTCCACCCGTGCAAGGTCGGGGTAGGCCGCTAGTTTATATAGAGATTAAGTGCATTTAAAAAAGAAAATGGTTGAATTTAGACTACTGGACGACCACTTGTATAATATTAGTAGTAAGAATATTAAATATCTAAGGGACATGCACCTAATGGATCATCATCATCATCATCAACAGCCCGTTGACGTCCACTGCTTGTTTGTTTTGTTTATTTAAACAAATAAACAAAACAAACAAACAAACTGCTGAACATGGGCCTCCTCTTAACAGACCTTGGCAAGCCAGGATCGTAGAGGGATTTTGCCATAATCACCACGCTTGGCAGACGGATTGGTTTTCGCAGTAAGATGTAAACCTTAAGCTAATAGATGCTGCTGCCATATGTCCCTTAGTCGCCTTTTACGACACCCATGGGAGGACATGGGGTGGTCTATTCTAAGCCGGAAACCACACGGCATTACCTAATGGATGGAGAGCAGCATCTATCAGATCAAAGTTCATTATCTACCATCTGCGATAACCAAACCGCCTGCCAAGCGTGTTGATTATTGAACATGGGCCTCTCCCGACGGAGTTTTTGCCATTGACACCACGCTTGGCAAGGGTTAGTAACCGAGGTTGGGATTATGTGGTAACAGACAGGGAAACGCTGTTGCCCGTTTCTTAGTATACCTTAATAATTGATAATATTATAACAATTGGGACCAACGACTTATCGTGCTTTCCGAGGCACGGAGGGTAGTTCCTCAACCATCTTAGATTTTACATAAAGATTTCTTGTTTGGCACGGGGATCGAACCCAAGATATTTAATAGGAGCCTTTAACTTTAAGGTCGCTTATAGTCTTAGAGGCTGGTTTCTTTCTATGACTGAAAAAAAAAGAAAGACTTACCTAATTTATTCTGATAGTTATAATAACTTCATCCCTACCTAAGTTTTAATTCCGATTGTCAATACAAATCATCCTCACGAAAAGTTTTTAGGCTCCTATATTTATTTTCCCGAACATAACTTTTGCTAGGTAAATAAATCCCTGAGGCGCGGGCTCTTTACAAATAGGGAATTAACCGACACAGAGCATATGTATGTAAGTAGACTGAGTCCATGAGTATGGATAGACGGAACAATATTTTTCCTTTGATCCGCTTTCACTATGGCGTTAAGGAAAAATAAGAATAAGGGGCGAAGTATTATCAGTGCTACTATAGTAGGTATTATGTCGAACTAGTAGCGATCTATGGATTCTTTTTTTATTTAAAAATAGTTTTTGTTATTATTTGTTAAGACAGATATAGTTACAATTATCAATAAAGTGTCTCTTAGTGACATTGCGTTTAAAATTGGTCTGAACCAGTGCGAAGACGACCCAAAACATACAGATAGATGGAGAGACATAAAAAAAAAAAATTGTATTATGTGCTTTCATGTCTATTTCACACAACTACATCAAAAATACACTTTAATATTATTTTTTCTAGGTAAACATAATATTATGTTAAACTGTTATAAGTAAGCAGGTTTCAGAATAGGTAATACGTACATTTTATCATAACTTTACAGTTTCATGAAAGATAGTTGGAGATTAGAGTGTCGTTATCGAATCCCATCACAAGTGTTCAGAATAGGAACAAACGTACTTTAAGTTTTACAAATTATTAAAAATGTTAAAAAGAATCCACCCTTTTGATCTACAAGAAATACTATACAAGAACGGGTTTCAAAATATTTTTTTTAAACAGGACACGTACAATAATGGTAAAACTCTCAATAGGAGTAAAGTAAATTGTATAATGTATTCGTTTCTTTCTATAAATTTTTAGTACGATGAAATTAACTAATTGCATAGTACTTTCATTTGGGCTTCAAAATAAAAGTGAAGTTTTCTTTCAAGTTAGACTGTCTATTGTGTTGTTTGTTATTCTTTTTGGCCACCCACCCAAGTAGACAACAGCTTTTCCATCTGATTTAAGGCTAAAATTACCAATTTCTAAGAAGATAAGCCATCTAATGCCTTGACGCTGCCTACGTTCAGTATTATTGATTATTGATATGACTATCCATGATTATTGGTGTTGTTGGTCAGTCTGCCGTTTTTTGTACTTTCTTTACTTTACTTATTTCATGGGTGTTGTTTCATATGTATGGCGTCCGTGTGTATTCTTAGGTATTAAACTATGGTTATTATATTTCCATTCCAATATATTTTATATTGTACTAATTTTTTTTTTTTATCATTAAAGTGAAAAAAAAAAAAAAACACTTAAACCTATTACAGGTATTTGTAAATAGTCAAAACATATTTGGCTTATTTTTGATTTAATTAATTAATTTTATTTGTTTATTGCTACGTATAATAATAGTTTATATAACTTTAGCCTAAAAGCTGTCAGGTATGAAAGTACAATATTATTGTATTATTTTATATCTATGATTAAATCTAAGTTCTGTCCTTTGAGTATGTTATTATTTAGACGGACCATAAGTATCTCGACGGATGCGCTTTAGTGCTACCACCGGATCCAATACGCCCCAACTGAGAAGATCCGGCGAAACAAACTCAGTGGGGTTATTCTACTGCCGGTTTCAGCGCGGCCTCATCGAGACGATCCGGCGAAAAATACTCAGATGGGCACGTCCAAGAAGTTTAGGTCCAGTTTCTTTTATTATTTAGTTGGCATTCACAATTTACCAATCGGTTGTCTTTATACGAATTTTATTTACATTTTCATTAAAAAAACAGTATTGTGTGTGACCACATTCACTATTTGCGGTTGGTTCTTCGTGGAAAATAAAAACAACTTCTTTGAGAGGGTTTCTTCTATTTATTTCTTGCTCCAGTTACTTACATTTGTAGGGATGCCCGCCGTCTGTGTCGATCGGTTCGGAACATCCCACTTTTATACAAGTCATTAGGTAAATCCTAATTAGCTCTGATTGGTTGACCAATCAGAGAGTCGGAATTACTACCAATAGACAAGGTGATTTTACTATCCTAGGTCGAATTTTTACCGTAAAGTAGACCTAGACTCGATTTAAGATAATTTCACCTTATCTCCTATGGTGTTTCCTTCACAAAATAATTCAAATTTACATTTAAAAACTATAAACTAACCATTAAACAATCAATAAAGTATATATATAGCAAACAAAACAATCGGTACAACTAAAGTTATGACGCGAGTTATAAATTCCTATGTACAACTTATAACAATTTTATAAAACACTATTTTCGTCTTTATCTTATTATTTACCATTATATACATTACTTTTAATAGTTTTATTCAATACTATAGTTACTAACCAATCAATTAACACCAAAAATACACTTAAGGATTAACAACAACTATCAGGAAATCGAACACAAAGTTTGACACTTTTATAACGCTAAGTGTCTTGTCTATTGACTATCGTAGCACACTGTAACTGTTTATATTGTCCCGCACAAGTATAATTTTATTATTTTATGTTTATTAATAGTGTGTTTAATGAATGAATTTTGTTTATTTCTTTCTTTCCATCTGCGCAGGTCATGTTATAGTGCATAAACGTGTGCGAAAACACAAATGAATTATTTAATACTTCTTATTTAAAATTCAGTGGGATGGTTGTATTGATATATTCAGGGGAGGCTCAGTCAGGATACAGGTCCGTCGACAATTTAACGTACTCTACAGGGCACATGGGAAACACCACCAATTAGTTCACTTTGGGCTGGTACTTGGATTTTTCTCCAGAGAAACCGGACCCGGGACCTCGCTAGTTATGGTCGAACATATTACTGCTAGACCATTAACCTCTATAAGGCAGTCAATGAAACTTTATTAAAAATGATCGAATGATCATTTGAATGGAACTTTTAATTATATATATCGCAGCCTTTTAGTCAATTCAAACAAACGCCGATATTTAATTGAATGTCTAGGTCAATCGTTGACTGTACTAACATCACTAAACGTTTAATTAGTTGGCTTATAGTAAGCCCTATAGTAACCCCGAGGTGATTAAAATTTAGTTTTGCTTTAACCACCCACGTTCAACGATTTGACTTGTTGTCCTTTAGCCATTTCATTGAATGTTGGCGTCCAATTAACGGGCTAGCCGACCCATTGAATGGCCGATCCAACAAGATGGCTGCGACATATCCCTATATTTTAAAGTCAATATGTGTATATCTTAATTATTACAATCGATTTTTTGGCACCACGCTTCTTCTATTGGCACACAGAGTATATCTAAAGCAAAAATCACTTCTGTTTATATATGATATCTATCATTAAAAACCAAACAACAAATTGAAACTGCAGACGATATTTCTAAACAAAAACCTACCTGAACTGCACAATGTTTATAACATTAAGAAAGGAAGCAGCAAATAGGAATTCCTTTCAAAATGATAGCTTCAAGTGTCCTTTCATTTACTGACCTCGATTTCTAAACAAGCGCCTGTCAGATATAACTGGTTCGTTGTACAGTAAAATAAATTGATTGCTTTGGTTCTATATATCGAAATTATTTTGTAAGTTTTTAAATATTATATATTTGAGCCCGGTGCACGTATTTAAGAGCGCATAAAAAAAATGAGCTAAAGCAGTTGAGAGTCGTTCTGTTTTTACTTTTTTATGGGATAAAATATAATGACCACCAAAAATATATGCTTGACACCAGAAAAATAAAGTCTAAAATTATAATAGTACTAGCTATTTTAGTCTCGACTGCACTTCAAATTGTATTCGAACACCAAATGTAGTTAATGATCACCAAATCTTAGCGAGCAAATTATTGCGCTATTTCTACCTTAATAAAATCAATGAAAAATGACAATCGGTTAGGTTAGGTTAGAGCTGCGGCCATACAACGCACGAGCCGAGCGAGCGAAGCGAGCGGTGCCGCGGCAGCGGCCGGCGAGTGCCAGAACCGAATAGTAAATTAGTAAAACATTTAGGTACTTTTGGTGATCATTTACTACTTTTGGGTTAACAATGATTTATTTGGAGTCATTTTGCTTAAATACGATAGCGAAATGTTAAAACTTTGGTTACAATTTTACATTAAAATGCGGGTTTAATTTTGGTGTTATATGTTACTATATCTGATGGTAAGTTAAACATAAGCCCTTTTTAGGGTTCCGTAGCCAAATGGCAAAAAACGGAACCCTTATAGATTCGTCATGTCTGTCTGTCTGTCTGTCTGTCTGTCTGTCCGTCCGTATGTCACAGCCACTTTTTTCCGAAACTATAAGAACTATAATGTTGAAACTTGGCAAGTAGATGTATGTTGTGAACCGCATTAAGATTTTCACACAAAAATAGAAAAAAAAACAATAAATTTTGGGGTTCCCCATACATAGAACTGAAACTCAAAAAATTTTTTTTCGTAGAACCCATGTGTGGGATATCTATGAATAGGTCTTCAAAAATGATGTTGAGGTTTCTAATGTAATTTTTTTCTAAACTGAATAGTTTGCGCGAGAGACACTTCCAAAGTGGTCAAATGTGTGTCCCCCCCCCTGTAACTTCTAAAATAAGAGAATGATAAATCTAAAAAAAATATATGATGTACATTACCATGCAAACTTCCACCAAAAATTGGTTTGAACGAGATCTTGTAAGTAGTTTTTTTTTAATACGTCAAAAATCGTAAACCGCAATTTAGCTTTCATTCCATCAAAGTTACAACGAACTACAAGAACTTTTATACTATGTTACTTGTTGTATTCTTGATATCAAAAATAAGGTAGGCACTTGCAACTAGTACGGAACCCTTCGTGCGAGAGTCCGACTCGCACTTGGCCGGTTTTGTTTATATAACGCTTTATAGCCGAATACGCCTGAGTATTATGCTGACCGCATTTCGAGCGTGTGTCACATGTGGCCGGTGAGGTGGCGGGATAGCGGGTGACAGGATTGCAAGCTCGTGTCGTTCACGTAGGAACAGCCTTATCTTTAGGAAACTAGTCTAGTTCTCTGATAGGAAACACCGTTGCGATTAAGATGCGAAAAAATTATATGCCAACAATCAATTAAAAATAACTATTAAGGAAATAATGAATTTATTCAGCACTAAAGTACAAACACTTGTCAGAATCACAATGTGAAAAGATTAATACTTACCTAATTCTAGATTCTTATTCTTATTCTAGGTAACTACAGGCATTTACATAGTTTAATAGATATATAAAAGTTTTTGCCACAGAAAAAGAAACACATTTATCTGGCTTGTAAAATAATGGAGATTATATATATTATTTAACAATTAAAAATATTATATAACATTTAATTTTGGTGTATAAGCCTTTTTTCAACTTAGGTAAATAAATCAATTGGTAAGATTATATTTTGACCGTTTTGGCAAGTGACTGAATTCCAATTCAGATTTATTATTTTGTGCTGTACCGTACTGTAACCAGTGTTATTTATCATCATCATCAGCCCGTATAACGCTTGATGGAGGTTTTGGCCATAGTCACTACGCTTGGTAGGCGGGTAGATGACAGTATAATGTTGTCACACAGGGAGACGCCCGTTCCCACAAACACACACTTATCGACCCCACAGTCAAACCATTGCAACGGTTTTGTTAGCTTATAAGTTACTCACCTTTTTGGAATAAAGATAAATAAAATAATAAAAACAATAATAAATACCAACGAAACGCTCAATTTTTTTTTTCGGACGGACATATGTAATTAGCCCCGAGGCTTTGCTCCTTTACCGCACAAAGGTGAGCAGAGCTCCAGCCTAGATAAATAGTTTATAAACTACAAACTAAGCAACCTGCGCAAGAGGGCGTCCCCGACCTCGGCTCATGGCGGTCGCTGACGGGGAGATTGAGGGATTAAGGCTTTTAGATTTTTAGGGGAGTTTTGTGCAACTGTCGCTCTACTTTACAGTTCGCGGGCCTCTCGGACTTCGGGTCTGCGAGGGCATCGGAAGGTTCGAAACGCTCAAACGGGCCCGAATTCCTAACAGATGAGGGGTTATAACAATCGGGACCAACGACTTAACGTGCTTTCCGAGGCTCGGAGGGTAGTCCCTTAATCAAACAGACCCGGAAATAAATTTTAGTTTTTATACAAATATTTCTTGTCCGGCGTGGGAATTATTATGTTTAGTATTGTAGAGTTTCACACGCCTTTTTCCTACTTATGTTATTAATACGTAACATTATAAAGGAAGAAGGAAGTTAAAGGAAGGACATATTACATTCCATTGGAAGTCCCAACAACAGACATTTAATTTTTTTAACATGTATTTTTTAAATACTTTTTTTAAAATTTTCTTTTATACCTATGATCTCGTAAAACTCGAATGAGTTTTTTGTGGCATCATATAGCTTCAACTTCTATTTGATTGTATTTATATATAAATAACTTAGTAAGGTTCCCAGAATGCTGCCAGCATTTACTCCGTTTATTATATTATTATGAAGCCCCAGTAACTCTTAACATGAATTACATATTATGTAAATATATTATATAGCAACAGTAAATCATGCTGGTACAATACACAGATATATTTAGAGATTAAACAATGTATTTGTCGTTTAAGGAAATAACGTTGATATCAAAACCACAATCACAGCTACCATTGGAATTGAAATGACTATTTATAACAAAGATAGTTAATACAAATAGGTATATCTAAAATTAACATTTGTACTTCAAAGAGATTATTGGTTTACCTCTGAGAATCATATTAAATAACTGGGTATGGCAGATTAATAAGCAACTGACCTTCCCATCAAATTCATTCGCGTAGCTCTTGTGCTGCTAGTAAATCGAAATTAAATATATTTATACTCTTCTAGCGACCCGGCCCCGGCTTCGCTCGGGTGCAATGTAAGCCTAAAAACAAGTGTTTATTAAATAATCCGCATCAAAATGCGTTGTGTTGTTTTAAAGATCTATACAGACAGCGGGAAGCGACTTTGTTTTATATTATGAAGTGCGTTACTTCTGAATAGCGTTTTTTAACTGCTTCGGTATGTAAAGAACAGTGAGAGTTACAAAGTATCCTTATAAAAGAATTGAAGTCATCATTTGCCAATTTAGACCAGGGACGAAGCCGTCGAAAATAAATAAAATAAAAAAAAGATATAGTAGGATGAAACCTATTAGAAAAGGAAGGCTATACCACTTGATATTTCACTTTTTTTCCTTAAACTCATGTCAAATTATTCATGTAAAAAAATGCAAAATCCACATTATTGGCTTTTTATTTTTATATTTAACAAAAAAATGTACGTTATACGCCCACACAAAACTGCGAATTCGCAATGCATCGCAAATATCTGCGAGCTTGCACGTAGATATTTGCCGCATGCGGCGTCGTATCGCATCGCATCGCGGTTTTGTGTGGGCGCCCTAAAATTATATAATTCGGTTTACCCGCATATCTGTCGTTCCCGTGGGGTAATAGAAAATAGCCTATAACCTTCCTCGATAAATAGGCTGTCTAGCAAACGATTTAAAAATATTTTCTGAAAGCCGACCAGAAGCTCCTGAGTTAAGTTTGTACAAGCAAACAAACAAACTCTCCGGCTTTTTATATTAGGTAGTCCAGATAAAATCAAATTACTTATGGTGATACGGGTAGGTAAATAATGTCGTAACACTTACAGTTTTTGTTTGTTCACATTTAATTTGGATAAACACCGTACAAAGACCACATATGTAATTACAGTAGAAAACGCAGTTGGTAGGCACAGAATAAACAGGAACAGAATAAATCGGTACAATACAAACACACACAGAAGCAGGAAATAAAGGAGAAATAACAAAGCGAGTGGTTTTAGCCATGCAAATAGATTAGCAGCAAAATTCGTGCACTTCGCGTGAAGGTAATGACAGCTCTGACAGGTGAGCCGGCGCGGCGCTAGCGTCGCGGATGCGCCGCGGTGTACTGGTCGATAAATTACATCGACACTTGTCGATACGAGTCGGATCGATCGACTTACTGGAAAGTTATAAAATAAAACATATTATAAGACATATTAAATATTTGTAGGTGTATATTACGTGTAGCCTGTAAAGTTTAATATAAATAAATGTATATAATATTAAGGTAGCCTACACCACCCCCCTCCAGAGACCGTCATGGGCGATAAAAAGTGTTAAATTTTACTCGACGACCAGAACGGGTAACATAATTATCTGGAGTTTGCGGAATTGGTGTCTCATTTATATTAGGTGACAGTATGAACGCGGGTTTGATGCGATCGATAGAAACAGTCACTTCTTTGTTATTATGGAGTATTTTAAAAACTTTATCACCCCTAACGAGAACTTTATGAGGCCCAGAATAAGATGGTGTAAGGGAGCCCCGCAACGCATCTTCACGGAGAAAGATGTGCTCACACGTTTCTAGTTCCTTAAATATAAAGACGCCAGGTTTGCAGTGGCGAGAGGCAGGAACTGGTCGCAGTTCTTTGGCAACGCTTCTCAGCCTAGTTGTAAACTCGGAAACATCCGTGGTACCACTTACCAATGGTTCAAAGAACTCACCAGGAAGCCGTAGTGGTTCACCGTAAACCAATTCTGCCGAAGAACTTTGAAGGTCTTCCTTGAAAGCTGTCCTAATGCCCAGCAAAACCCATGGTAATGATTCTGTCCACTTATAGTTTTCGTGGCATACTATAGCGGCTTTGAGCTGGCGATGAAACCGCTCGACCAAGCCGTTACAGGCGGGGTGGTATGCTGTAGTTCTCCTATGTACAAAACCGGTTATCTTGGATAGACATTGAAACAGGGCTGATTCAAACTGTCGACCCCTGTCTGTGGTTATGACTGTTGGGCAGCCAAATCGAGATATCCAGCATGATAGTAAAGCTTTAGCTACCGTTTCTGCTGTGATATCTGCAATTGGCACTGCTTCCGGCCAACGGGTAAAACGGTCAATGGCTGTCAAGCAATACTTATATCCCTCAGATACCGGAAGAGGCCCAATCAGATCAATGTGTATCTGCTTAAATCGCGCGCGGGGTAAATTGTAGGTACCAAGGGGAGCAGTCACATGACGAGTAACTTTAGCCCTTTGGCACGGTAAGCAAGCGCGCGCCCATTCCCTACAATCTTTTCGGATTCCTGGCCAGACGAATCGCTCGGCAATCAATTTGACTGAAGCGTTAGCGCCAGGGTGACTTAAAGAGTGCAGGCTATCGAAAGTCTGTTTTCGAAGAATTCTGGGAACATAAGGCCTGGAAGTCGGAGTACTGACGTCGCAGTACAATGGAATTTGGCTTCCAGGGACGTGAAGTTTCTGTAGTTTTAAGGAAGAAGTACCAGATAGAAGCTTTTCGAGTTCGGGGTCCGAGGTTTGACTTAAGGCTAATCGTTCTACACTTATAGGTTCTCCCAGTTCTTCAATACGAGATAAAGTGTCGGCAACAATGTTATCTTTACCAGATATGTGCCTGATATCTGTCGTGAACTGAGAGATAAAGTCTAAATACCTAAACTGTCTTGGCGAGCAGTTGTTTTTCCTTTCACTGAAAGCAAAACTGATCGGTTTGTGATCAGTGTAGATTATGAAATGCCTTGCCTCTAACATGTGCCTGAAATATTTTATAGCTTCGTAAATGGCAAGTAATTCCCTATCGTAAGGGGAATATTTGATTTGAGAAGAACTTAACTTTCTCGAAAAGAAGGCTAACGGTTGCCAAGCACCATACTTCTGCTGTTGAAGTACTCCGCCTATAGACGTGTCAGACGCATCTGTAACTAAGGCAAGTTTTGCAGAGCAATCAGGATGAGCCAATAAAACAGCGTTTGACAAACTCTGCTTGCAGGCTTCGAAAGCAGCTAGGGTCTCTCCAGAGAGACTTATTGGTTGCGTTCCTTTTACTGAACCTGTTAATAAGGCGTGCAGTGGAGCTTGGATCTGAGCTGCCTGGGGAAGAAATCTCCTTTAAAAATTGATCATCCCCAAGAAGCCTCTTAGCTGACGCACATTCGTTGGAGCTGGAAAATCTTTAAGTACCTGTATTTTGGAGTCCAGAGGTCGGGTACCGCTCTCTGAAATGAGATATCCTAAAAATTTTACCTCGGTTACTCCGAGTACGCATTTAGCGGTATTTAACAAGATGCCATAATTGTTCAGTCGATGGAAAAGTTGGCGTAAGTGGTCCTCGTGCTCAGTTTCACTCCTAGAAAAAATTAAAAAATCGTCGAGGTACGTATATACAAAGTCGAGTCCCATGGTAACTTCGTCGACGAAGCGCTGGAACGTCTGTCCCGCGTTACGTAGACCAAAGGACATGAATGGGAACTCGTACATGCCAAACGGAGTTGTTATCGCAGTCTTAGGAATGTCGTCCGCACTGACAGGTATCTGATTATAAGCTTTCTCCAGATCTAAAGTGCTGAATATTTTGCAACTGGCAATACTGTGCGTAAAATCGTGGATATGCTTGATCGGATATCTGTCAGGTACGGTACGTGCATTCTACTTACGATAATCCCCGCACGGACGCCAACCGTTGTTTTTCTTCGGCGCCAAGTGCAAGGGAGACGACCAAGGGCTTTCCGACGGTCTAGCAGTGCCGTTAGCTAGCATGGACTGGAACTCATTTTGCGCAATTTTAAGTTTGTCTGGAGCTAATCGACGAGGGGGAGATGAGACTGGAGGGCCTGGTGTCGTTCGAATGTGATGAACTGTGTTGTGAGGTATAGTGTGATGTCTACCAGCGGGTCGAGTGATCTCAGGAAACTCGTTAAGAATTTTATGATATCGCGTTTCACCAGTCACGACTTTGATGGAGGATACGTTTTTACAATTAGCCAAAGTGGCAATAGCATTGAGTGAAGTTAAATTATCAATTAAACGCTTTTTGCGACAATCTACTATAAGGTTGTAAAAATTTAAAAAATCAACTCCAATAATAGGCTTTGTTACGTCAGCTACTACAAAACGCCAAGGAAATTTTCTACGCAAGCCTAAGTCTAAGTCCAAATTAACATAACCGTATGTAGCAATACTCGAACCATTAGCAGCACACAACTTATAACTAGCTTGAGAACGACGATCACGAAGCGCTGACCGAGGGAAAACGCAGAGGTCGCTACCCGTATCGACGAGAAACTGTGTCTTCGACTGTCGATCAGCGATGAACAGGCGACCAGTTGATGAAGGGCAGTGATCGGCCACCATTATCGACCGCCCGTGAAGTTTTCCGCCTTGTAGTCGCAGGGGCGAATGCATTTGTTGGCGTTTTTCCCGAACTTATTGTGATACCAACAAACCGGGTACTTCCTGTAGTTGGAATCAGACCTCTTATCTCTTGACGAAGTATTTGGTCGATCTCGTGAACGGGAACGTGGTCTGCTGGTTCGGGTCGAGAGCTTTTGCACCTGTTTTCTTAACTCGGCAACTTCTCTAGTAAGGTCGCTTAGGAGAGATCCGGCATCATTTACCGCAGCAACCTTCGGTGATGATGAGGCAAGATCGTTGACCCTATCAGCCAAATCCGCGAGGTCTTCAAGTGAAGCAGTAGATGGTTGACCCGCAAGGACTGTCTGGACACCATGAGGAAGACGGCTTGTCCAAATCGTTTTCAGGAAGTCATCTGGTACATCACTTCCTGCAAGACTTTTCAGGTGGCGGTGAAATTGCGAGGGTTTGCGGTCCCCGAGCTCTTCATGCATCAGTAACTGCTGGATCTTCTTCTCCTTGGAAGCGCTGAGCCGTTTGGTTAACTCTGCTTTGAGTTTCTCATACTTGTTAGTAGCGGGCTGGTTGACTAGAATATCCTTTACTTCTCTGGCATAGGTATTATCTATGTGACCAATAACGTAATTAAATTTGGTTGCGTCATTGGTGATACCTGCTATTGCGAATTGTCCTTCGACTTGCGCAAACCAGATTTCGGGTTCTTCAGGCCAAAAAGGTGGTACTCGAACGCCGACTTTGAACACTTGACTGGTATCCGATATCGACATCTGTGTCCCATCACTAGTGCCGGGTTGCAACAATGGCGGTGCCTGACCGCGTGGCTCCGATTCACTATCCTTTCCCATGTTCTTGAGTGGGGTCACCAGTATGGTGGTACGGGTAGGTAAATAATGTCGTAACACTTACAGTTTTTGTTTGTTCACATTTAATTTGGATAAACACCGTACAAAGACCACATATGTAATTACAGTAGAAAACGCAGTTGGTAGGCACAGAATAAACAGGAACAGAATAAATCGGTACAATACAAACACACACAGAAGCAGGAAATAAAGGAGAAATAACAAAGCGAGTGGTTTTAGCCATGCAAATAGATTAGCAGCAAAATTCGTGCACTTCGCGTGAAGGTAATGACAGCTCTGACAGGTGAGCCGGCGCGGCGCTAGCGTCGCGGATGCGCCGCGGTGTACTGGTCGATAAATTACATCGACACTTGTCGATACGAGTCGGATCGATCGACTTACTGGAAAGTTATAAAATAAAACATATTATAAGATATATTAAATATTTGTAGGTGTATATTACGTGTAGCCTGTAAAGTTTAATATAAATAAATGTATATAATATTAAGGTAGCCTACATACTTATTTAATAAAAGTTTCAACAAATTACGAGTAGTACGAAATGCCAGTCATTGATTTATCAATGCTGCTAGTGCTGGTTGGCTGGATCGATGTCACGGCCTCTTAGCTATGCCCGGTGAAGCAAAAGGCTCGGGCTAAATACATATGTCCGGCCGAAAAAAAACCTATTAGATTAATAAAAAAGTAGCGATACGGTTAAGTCTCTAACCATTACGTTACTTTTTTATTATTTTATATTTCATCTCTTAAGTAATCACTACACACACATGATACTATCTTCTGTTAAATGAAGCACCTTATACATTCTATAGAATTAAACTGGGCTATAATACTAAAAAACAAGCGGTGTGGTGTCTGGCTTAGAATTGACCACCCCTTGGGTGCAATAAGAGGCGACTAAGGTACATACAACTGATGCATGGGCCGCAGCATCTACCAGCTCGCTATCTTACTGCGTTCACCAATCCAAGTGCCAAGTGTGGTGATTTTATCAATATCCCTAACCGATACTTGCTTGCCGAGGTCTGATAAGAAGCCCATGTTCGGCAGTGGACGAATGTTTTTTTTATTTTTATTATTAAACATAGGCTTTCGTTTGACCATAATCTCGCTTGATGGAATGCGAAGATAAGGCCTAAGATGATACACGCTTGCCTAGAAAGTGTCTGTTCATTTTAGTTTTACTTTTATACAGCAGGAATCTAAATACATTCAATAAGTCCATGTAAATAGCAGCCAAGTGAATTTTCAAATTTATTCTTATCCAGTTTACCATAAATCTTCTCAGTTGTACAGTATCGGTTGAACCCGTCCGAAGAAAATGTATGTCCAAGACACATGGACGTAAGTTATGATATTTGCATCGGCTTAGCTTAGACTAGAAGACGCATTACACTTGACATTATTTACAAGGGCTTTATAAGGGCTGAGGCAATATTTTAATAGCACAAAATGTTTTAATTATTATGTGGCAAAAGTAAAAAATAATATTAAAGGCTGTGGATTCGACTCCCGCATCGTACAATTAATCTTTCTGTAAAATCAATGATTTCTATCTTAGTCTGGTTAGTAGAGGGACAACCCTCCGTGCCTCGGAAAAGCACGTAAATGTCACGTTTTAACGTCATCTATGACAATCGTATACCTGGTAACGGCAGGTACCGCGGTCACATCGCCGTCAAGGTAAACCTATGTTTAGAAGTGAACGTTATACAGACTGATGATGATGATGAATAAATATTTTAAAATTTTCGCCTAATTCGTAATGCTTTCCCCTCGGTAGCAAAAAATGAATCCTCTTCTCGTAGTAAAGTTTTTTTACCACCGTGGCCGAATGACGGCTGTGTTTATTTATTTATTTAAGCTTCTTGTACAATAATGTACAGAAGCGGAAAAATAAATGTGGTACGTACACTAGTTGAATGAAACAAATTAAAAAACAAAAAACATCAAATATAAAAAAAATAAACATCTAAATCTAGTTGTGACCGCACCCTTAGTCCTAGACTTTAGACTTTCTGTATTGCGACCGGCCTAGCGGTATCATAGCGGTCTTGACCTGATAATTACAAAGAATAATTCATCCGATAAAATACGAGTGGTTACATCTCACATAAACCTATTTTTCTATTGAAACTAGTCCCATATGGGTAACATGTTGCAGATTGCTCCATTCTCACAGTTTGATGGTGTTACAGTAAGGAAAATCTTCTTTTTTATTGGTAGGTAATCATACTTTTATAGGTATGTGCGCGTTTCTTGAGAATGTTTCACTTTTGAACGACGCGGACGGTAGGAGTAGTAGGTGATGGGGTTGGGAGCTCACAAATTCGAGGACCACGCACTCCCTATCTGTGGTAAGCCTTAGTCTACCAAAAGTGAAAATTTAGTAGTGCGAACCACATATATAAGTTTGAAATTCACTTAAAATTCCATATCTATACTTCTATAGTCTATAATAGGTAAAATATAAAGCTGAAGAGTTTGTTTGTTTGTGGTCTGAATTATTTCAGTGTTAGATAGTCTTACGGGAACGGGAGTTACGTGATCGAAACCGCGCGCGGGAAGTCGTACTCGATTACGTCACTACCTATATATTAGTACTTTCTCCAAAACTATAACGATGAATGTAATGAAGTGTTCAACCATGTTTCTTCAGTAGAAACATTATCTATGCTAATATTATAAATAGGATAGATTTGTATTTTGGTGTGTATGTTTGTAATGAATAAACTCAAAAACTACGGTGCCGATTTCAAAAATTCTTTCACCATTGGAAAGCTACATTCACCCTGAGTGAAATAGGCTATATTTAATTATGAAATTCCCAAGGAACGAGAGTTGCGCGGGTGAAACCGCGCGCGGGAATCTAGTTAGATAAATCATGAAACATACGCACGTACAGTAACTTTGATATTTGCAGTATTACTGAAGCGATTGGGTAACTTTTTATATTCACACTTTTTAGTACAGTTTATCTACTTGTTGATTCCCTTTTTACTGTCATCATTCTTCCCCTTGTTTTCGTTCGAGGTCCTAATAAAATTGCCTGTTTTCTTTTTGTATAAAAGAATTGTACCCAATCTAGATTATCGGATCAGTTTATTCAGATTTTATTTTATAACTAGGATCTTGTTTTACTACTAACATCTACCCTCAAAGGATGGACAAAAGTTAATACTATGTCTGTGAAAATTTGGAGTGCGATTTCGTTACAAAAGATACAGTAGGTATGTATAGAGATTCAACCAACCTCCGGTAGCGGTATTTAGCTCGCTTTAAATCTCGGCGGTCGTGGGTTGGATCCCCACTTCGGACAGGAAATCTTTAATTCTAAGATTTCTTTCCGGGTCTGGTTGATTGAGCGACTACCATCCGTGCCTCGGAAAGTACGTTAAGCCGTTGGTTCCGGTTATTATAACATTATCACTACATAATATAAAACAAAGTCACTTTCTCTGTCCCTATATCCCTATGTCCCTATGTATGCTTAAATCTTTAAAACTACGCAACGGATTTTGATGCGGAATTTTTAATAGATAGAGGGATTCAAGAGGAAGGTTTATATTTATACTACATCAGCATTGTACCCGTGCGGAGCCGGGGCGGGTCGCTAGTCTATAATAATCATTTATCAAGGAACGGGCAGCAGCGTTTCCTTGTGTGGCACAGCATAATACTGCGGTCACCAACCCGTCTTCCAAGCGTGGTTACTATGGCAAATACGCTCCCTCGGTAGGAGCCCCCATGTTCAGCAGTGGATATCCACGTTATACGGGTTGATGATGATGATGATAATGATGTATAGAGATTATTGTAGTATTTTATAAGCTAATGTCCCTATGTTACTTCTAATAAGAATATGTGGTCAAAGTTTCATGATCGGTTAAGTAGTTTTCGCGTGAAAGCGTAACAAACAAATTTACATTTATATTTATAGGGAGTCTGTTTCTACTTAGTGTAGCAGTACGCGGGGCGGATCTGTTTTAAATCTGCCCCATCATGGTGGCTGGATGTATACACGACGTACTAGCCTGTGGTGGAAGGCACAAGCGGTCGTGTAATCGTCACCGACAGTCCCAGTGAGGTCCCCACATGTATAATACTAATATATAAGTAGGGATTAGCTACTTTTAGTTGTATATATTATGTATTTTATTCATTAATATATAGAGTTGAGTGACAGACAGACCGACAACAAAATCGTAGACATAGGGTTCATTTGGGACTATTTGTGTGGGGATCTCTAGAATTTACACCCAGACTTAGAAAAACTATTTGTGCATCACTCTAATATTTTTTCTGATGTGGGATTCTAACCCAGACCACCAGGTCTCAGACGCATCAACCGTAATCACTGAGCTACCTGTGAAGTCAACGTTTTATTATTCGATATTATTCGTTGTTGATTCGATCGAGCCACTCGAGCAGCATTTTCGGCTTATGATCTTAAACTAGGCCTTTGAATTTCAACAGTAGATATGTTAGGCAGTTGCTATAAAGTGTGAATAACATACTTACGATGCACAGTACATAAAATACAGAGTAATTTGATTATTATATCAGACTTTAACTTTTCAACTAAATTTTAAAATTTCTTTATTAAGGTAGAGATGTGCTAGAGGTCTGATAAATATAAAATTGGTCAAATGGAATATGCTCTTGCTAATCGAGTCTTCTAACTAAGCATTTAAGTATTTGATGTTCAATTTCTCAAAGCAAATCAGAAATAAAAAAAAACTGCATTACCAAGTCTTATAGACTTGGCTGCCGTGTGGTTTCCAGCTTAGAATAGACCACCCCATGTCCTCTCATGGGTGTCGTAAGGGGCGACTAAGGGACATATGGCTGATAGATGGGCAGCAGCATCTATTAGCTCAAGGTTTACATCTTACTGCGATCACCAATCCGTCTGCGAAGCGTGGTGATTATGGCAATATCCCTCAACGACCCTGACCTGCCAAGGTCTGTTAAGAGGAGGCCCATGTTCAGCACTCGGCTGGCTGACGTTGTAAATGTATTCTTTTGACTTCTCTTTCCTTATAATAATATAGATATAATGTATATACCCAATACTTCTAATCGCTTTGACTAACACCTAAGGGCGCGACATAAGGCCTAAAACATACACAAGCGACGTAAGGCAGCAGGCGTGGAACAGGCGTGGCGCAGGCGTGCGCCGCTTCAAAACGATTTCATACAAAATGTATGCAGGCGACGTTTTTGAATTATACTGAAGCGACGCGGCGCAGACACGCCGTTTCGTTGCCTGCGCCGCGTCGCTAGCAGTCGGTTCTCGTGTCACGCAAGGAGCACGTCGCTTGTGATACGGTATGCTCAGTATATACCAACCCAAAAATGCGTGATGATATTGATTTTAATGTACCCAATATCTTCTGGACCTTTGCACATGATTTAATTGCAGCAAAGCAAGCGCATCTTCGTCTTCTGAAGACGAAGACATCTTATCGCACCAAAGTCAGCCTATAAAATGCCGCATCTGAACGTTTCTTGCCTGTTCCACGCCTCTTCTGATATAATTAAAATCGCGTCTGCGCCGTATCTGTCCCACGCCTGCGCTGCGCCTGCGCCATGCCTTCGCCTTACGTCGCTTGTGTGTGTTTTAGGCCTAAGGCCTTATATACTTCATATTTATTTTTGCGGACTGATATTATGTAGTCAGCCATGAGGTTTTTGCTACTTCATCGGACATGAAGGCGAGCAGAGCTCCAGCCTCAATAAATTGTTTTAATACTACAACTAAGCAATCGGTTGCTGGCGGGAGGATTGAGGGATTATAACTTTTAGTTTTTTAGGTGAGTTTTGTGTAACTTTCAATCTACGTAACAGTTCGCGGGCCTCTCGAACATTGTGCTCTACGAGGGAGGTAGGTTCTTTGCAAACTAAGGGAATGTGAATAGAAGGCACACGTTATTCTTTTGTTATGTGATTGTAATAACAGACAGTTTTTTAATGACCTTTCACTTTTTTACAATCGGCAATTCCTATAGGAATACCTAATACTAGTTGCCCTGAAGTTATTTCCGTGGGAATCTCAACTGATAATATAGCCAGATGATACTCACAAATTATATGATTATTTATATGTAAAATATTTTTCAAAATCGTTTCAATAGATTCAGAGATTGCACTCTACAATGTCACAAACTTACCTCTTTATAATATTAGTACACATCGGCAAAGAGGACACGAACTCACGTGACACGTATTTCATACATATTTCAAAATATATTAAAGCGAAGAAACTAGGAGCAAATTTTCTCTGTATTATTTACCGTCTAAGTTGTAAGCTCAAGTTTCATACCCCTAGGGTGGAATCAGTAAAGTATGCGTTAACAATGCTGTGTTGGAAACTAACAAACATTTACTGTGATTCCACCTACATTTAACAATTTAGAGCAAGTAGGTATTGTGTTTTAGGCAGGATTAGAGAGCAGCTTGATTGTCAACTCTGTATTAAATTTATTGATGCTATTTATGGTTATTATCATCAGCCGTACAACGTCCACTGCTGAATATAGGCTGCCTCCTGAGGGAGGGTTTTTGCCATAGTCACCAGGCTTTGCAGGCTGGTTGGTGACCGCAGTATTATGTTGTAACATATTAGGAAATGCTGCTGCCCATTCAATGGTATACAATTGTTATAGATGATGTCATAACAATTGAGACCAACGGCTTAAAGTGCTTTCCTAGGCACGAGGGCAGTCACTCGGACCAGAACCGGAAAGAAATCTATGAATCTATACAAAGACTTGCTGTCCAGCGTGGGGATCGAACTCACAACCTCCGAGATTTAAAGCGAGCCAAATACTGCTGAGCTACGGAGTTTGTTTACTACATATATAAGGCTAAGATAATAGTGGCAAAGAGGTTATGGTAGTTGTTTTTGAGACCTGTCGATTCCGACTCTGGAAAATGATTTGTTTAAATCACAGATATTTGTTCCAAGTCTGGATGTCCTTTGTGTCCGTAACAAACAGGCACCGCGTGTTTGTAAGGTTTTCGTGCCGTTTTTATGAAGTCCTTTGCGACACATGGATGCATTTCACTAGTGTGGGTGTAGTAGAGTAGTAAAAAAGTATATTTTTTCTCACTCGTTTTAATTTTGTCATCTGTTCTTGATTAGGAATTATTCGGGAGCCACAGTAACAGTACAGCAATTATTAAGATTGACTTTTTATTATGACCTCAATAATAGTAGTAGATATTTTCATGAAGCGATATGTAAAATAAATAAGAATCTCCTTAAAATTCTGAAATATGTTCATCCAAGTTGGTAACGACCACTCTTTCTTTAAATATATTCTTCATGAGATGGTTCTGGCAGAATGTCAGTGGAACTTCCACAAAACCTGAAAAGTTATATATATATATAAGTCACGCCTTCTCCCATAGGGGTAATTACTTATTTAAAACTTTATGCACATTAAAAAATAAGCGTACACAGAATTTATGCCAAAGGCACTTTTTGCCAGAAAAGAAGAATGGGTACACATTTATTTTAGACAAAGACAGTTAGTAAATATTATAATAATGTCTTAGGCAGAGAGTAGATAGGCAGAGACGCCATAAGAACGCCACTTCTCACGATTCTGACACACCGTTTTTGCTTCGCATTCATCAGTTTACAAGCATGTTCGCCGGTTTCAGACTTTTCGTTAATTTAGAATTATTACTACTACTTAGATTCGTATAGATATTCGATCCCCACCCATTGCTCTACAAACGTGAACGCACTCGAAACACAAGCATTTTAGCTTGGCACGAATTAAAAAGACTGCAAAACTCTGCTAGTAAAATTAACAAAAAAAAAGTTTGCAACACCGATTAATCAAAGCTGGACATTTAACTGGTATAGTGAAGTTGTGCTGTTTTAGTGAGCACCTACTTTAATTAGTAAACATTATCAATTTTCATCGTTAAAAGGCAATAGAATCAATTTTACCACTATCCTCATCTCCTCTGCAGTTGATCATATCCAGGTAACAGCCGTTATTGAACGTTTGGTACACGTAGGACCTCAGCTTGGAAGCTCCACATACAGGTCGGTAGTGACTAGGACAGAAGGCGGGACAGCTCTCCTCATAGTAAGTCTTCCTGGCTTTATGTATTTGATCATTGATGCAATACTTTAGGTTTGTTGACACTATTACTAAAAACCAAAAAACTAATATTGAAAATATTACAAGTTGCTGTGGGATATTTAAAATTGACGGTCAAGTCATGATCTCTATCGTCGTGCTAAAGGCAGACCCTACATTGGAAGTGCGTCCTCGAATTTGCGTCACATGCGGAGGGTAGCGGATGACGGGGCCGGGAGCACGACTTTTGCGTTGCTCGCGTCGTTCGGACGCTCGAGTAACGATGTGGGGTCAGTTTTAGACACCAATATAAATGAGGTCTGCCCTGCTCGTCGTTGCCAGCCGCGTACCAAAATAAAAATGTCCACTCATGAGAAAAAATATTAGCCAGAATATTATCACGCGAACTGGACAGCAGCATTTGTGTATGTGTTATTACATCATAATGCGGTTACAAAGCTGCCTCCAAAAACCCTTCTTCGGGAAGAGGCCCATTTCAAGCAGTGGACATTATAGTGGGATGGTGATTACTAGTATATCACTCTCATCCCCGCCAACAACCCATAACCTTATAGCATACAAAATACAAGGATTTAATTGCCATTCCATTTGCAAGTTGTAAGGTTTGGGCTATCAGGACCAAAAACGTTTGATCTGTGATTTTCAAAATGTTCACTTACCAACATTTTCACATTCGACGAATGCTCGCATCTCACATTCGTTCGGAAACAATTTATATTCACTCATCTTTGGGTCAAATCCACAAATTACGTTTTGTTCTTGTCGTTCATCCACTTTGCATGTTATATGGCATTCACGACATACTACTGACTGAAATAGAGCTGTAAAAAAATACATTTTACACATTTTATAAGACAAGTACATATTCCTTTGAAAGGGCTGCTCGACTGGCTAAGTACCTTACAGACACCCACAGTCAAATAACGTTATTGTTTAATGTTGTATCCTGTGAGTGAGAAAGACATCTAGGTAAGGGCCCCCAGAATGTGAAGGGTCAGTGTTGTACTCCTACTGCACCGCCACTACCTACCCTTATATTTGGTATCAATCTGCCACCTAACAACTGGTTGATAGAGGATTAGTCTAGTCGGATTTGTAAAAAAACGTTCACATTATAATTATAATAACAAAATAACATTATTAATTAATATTCCTTTGTGTAACAAAGGTTGCTGATTGCCATGAGGGTTAACTGTTGCCAGCTGCTATTTGCAAAAAAAATGGCGATAGCCAAAAATAAATGTTAGTTGTGCACAAAATTAAATAAGATAAAAGAAAAATGGCTTGTTCTCACAAGATTGGATATCGAAGATTAACTTAAAAAGAAACGTTTTAATTTAATTGAAAGTAAAAAAAAATGTATCTATATTCTTTTATTAAAAAAGAAATTCAAAATATCTTCGCTGAGGACAGGATTCGAACCTGCGCGGGTAGAACCCATTGGATTTCGAGTCCAACTCCTTAACCACTCGGACACCTCAGCTGCATATAGGGATTCTGTATATTAAGATTTCTTACTGGTAAGACCCTCGTGGAAAGAAATAGGGCAATACATAGATGTATTTGCTGTAGTACATATATTATGCCCCCTTTTGCGTACGTTGCGTAATTTGTAGGCTTTAAACCATTTAATATGGCTGTCACCCTGCTTGCCTTTTGTACGATGACACAAAAAAGCTCAAAACCTTTTTTTTTTGAAATTACTAGCAGACTTTTTGCAGTCTACTAGCATTCTTGTTAACCCTTCGTGCTAAGCTAAAATGCTTGTATTACGAGTGGGTTCACGTCGGTAGTGCAATGGGTGGGGTTCGACCCGGCGACCTCAAGATCACAAGTCCGACGCCCTAGCCATTAGGCCTAGGTATTGTTTTATTTTTATGGTAGACAAACGCGTTTAAAGAAAATTGCCCTCTTAAAACATAACTGACATAAGATGGAATTTTGACTACAATCAACAATATATTAGAAATCAACACTTCTACACTATATAAACTACAAGCGGCCCCGGCTTCGCACGGGTATACATTTTTAGTAAAAATATAGCCAATGTTACTCAGGGATAATGTAGCATTCTAATGATGAAAGAATTATCGAAATTCGTTCAATAGTTCTTTAATTAAGTATTCGAAAAAAACATACAAAAATACAAACATTTCGTCTTTATGATATTAGTAAAGTGTGCAAAATGCCATACATACCCCTTATTCCGCGCAATTTTCGTTGAAAGGGGTAGAAAGGTTTTGCTTCACGGATTAATGTATATATGATTAAATTTGTTTTTTATTTAACACTGAGGACACAGTACGTAACCATTAGGGCAATGCTGGTGAATGGCTGTGACGGCTATTTCAACTGTACTGTGTAGCCAAAGGACAGCAGACTTTAAAGGTGGGTACAGATTAAGTAACATTTTGTATAACTTGTGTTTTATAACACGTCCACATTAGGTATCTATCATTCTTTTTCAACTTTGCAATATACCTATTACAATACTGATCACATTAGAATAACAATAGTAACAATATAAAGATGATGTACCACATTTTCATTGGTCGTTCTGCAGTGCTATTCACAATGTCGACACAAGAGGACGTTTTGCTAGCTGCTGCAGCAACTGTTGTACTATTAAATTACGGAAAATAAACTTAATAATATGTTTTGTTATAACATGTTACCTATGTGATGTACGCACCCTAATAGGCAACTCGAGCCGCTTACCTATATTTGAAACCGCATAATGCCTTTTCACATGTCCTCACATGTGTAGGGAATGTCTGTCCAGGATGAAAATCCTTTGTTTATCTTACAATGGAAATTACACTATTGTATTTTACAAGTGAGGTTTCTAAATTAGGCATGTATTTTAGGAGTGCCATTATACGTGATCTCATTGGTTTCTGTGAAATTAGTTGGTTTAAACTGTAACTATTGATGTTTTATTGATTTCGTTGTTAAATCCATTTCGGTTTCTACATTTTTTTTTTTAACTTTTTTAATTCATATTTTAGAAGAAAACATTCACAACAAAGTAGATTATTATAGATGATGTTATAACAATCGGGACGAACACCTCAACGTGCTTTCTGAGGCACGGAGGGTACTCCCTCAACCAACCAGAATCGGAAATAAATATTAGAATTTACACAAAGATTTCCTGTCCGGCGTAGGGATTGAACCCACGACCTCCGAGATTTAAAGCGAGCCAAATACCGCTACTCAACGGAGGTTATCAGAATTGTAAAATAATAATAAGAAGGGTAAATTTGGGTAGAACCGTTTCTCTAAACAAATAAGGGTTATATCAGGTTACCTATTTGATTCCAATTAGTCTCAAGTTTAACGAGTATAATTTGTATTGTTTTATTCTAAAAGCATTAAATGATCGTAATAGTGTACGCAATGAGAGATCAAAATGATTACGTACGATTGTTATAAATTTAAGCCCCTTAATTCGTGTATGGAAGTAATTAATCCGCATTTGTCATTCAAATAATAGCCTAGTATAAACTAGCTACTTAATTCGGTTTGCAAATGATGAATAATGAAATATAATGAGACGAGAGAGTAGGTCTAAGCCAATAATGACTAAGGCAATTTATTATATAGCTGTAAGTGCCCGGCTTTGTCCATCAAAAATCCTGACATTTCCCGTGATTTAAAAACAAAAATATATTTTAGATTAACCTTTACTCAGTATTACCAACACAATAAAAAGGAATAAGCCAAATTAATCAAGTCGTTCTCATGTTATGGGCGTACATAGATTTTGGCAATTTATTTTTATTTATATAGATTTATTCATGTTGTTTTTGAAAATTAAACAAACAAAAATACTTGTACATGAAGTACTAAACTTCTCTCTTTGTAATTATCGTATAAAATGGGGACAGACTATGCATTAGTATTTCTGCACGCACTTGTACACTATAATATATTATGTCCTACGTAGTTGATGAATACAAATGGACTAAGAGCTGACAACCGAAAAGGCAAGGTAATTTGATCATTCATAAAAATGATTTATCAGCTTACCTGGAACATTCTAAGCATTAAGACGTCGACCTGGCAGGATTCGCGTGGTGGATGGTAGTTATGGGGTGGGAAAAAAATAAAAAAAAAAGGTAATGTGATCAGGATTACTTTTTATGCCAAATGGTTTGCCTACCTCCCCTAGGCACACAAAAAAAAGCTGGCGTCATTTGGTTGGTGGAAAGGTATCGCCAGGCTTAATTAAAGTGAGGAAAAAAAAAAAATTTTAAGGTTATAAGAACAAGGCTGGCTTTTTTTGTGCTTAAAGTTTATTATTCCCAGAGGCTAGGAAAAAAAAGCCAGCCAATAATAGTGGTGGGAACATGTCGAAAAAAATAATTGTAAAATATTTTAAATTGTATTTTGCTCGAGAAAGAGCTAAGGGGCATGAAAAAGAGCGCGTGGAGGGGATACACGTGACTACGGCGTCCGTGCTCTCTCGGTGCCTGTAATTGGTTTACGTAAATAAATATGATTTTTATTTTATTTTATTTTATTTAAACAGAATATAAAAACACGTCCACGCGCTGTAAAATAGACGCTAAACTAAAACAGCTGGCGCTCCGGAAACGTTCGGCTCTTTCCGCTCAACGAGTGCGACGAGGCCAGCCAGGCGCGTTCGGTTTACCGAACATGAACGACGCCCCGAGAGAGCACGGACGCCGTCGTCGCGTGTATCCCCTCCACGTGCTCTTTTTCATGCCCCTTAGCTCTTTCTCGAGCAAAATATAATTTAAAATATAAATTTACAATTATTTTTTCGACATGTTCCCACCACTATTATTGGCTGGCTTTTTTTTCCTAGCCTCTGGGAATAATAAACTTTAAGCACAAAAAAAGCCAGCCTTGTTCTTATTACCTAAAAATATTTTTTTTTCCTCACTTTAATTAAGCCTGGCGATACCTTTCCACCAACCAAATGACGCCAGATTTTTTTTGTGTGCTTTGTGGAGGTAGGCAAACCATTTGGCATAAAAAGTAATCCTGATCACATTACCTTTTTTTTATTTTTTTCCCACCCTATAACTCCCACATCCACAACGCGAATCCTGCCAGGTCGACGTATTTATGCTTAGAATGCTCCAGGTAAGCTGATAAATCATTTTTATGAATGATCAAATTACCTTGCCGTTTCGGTTGTCAGCTCTCCGTCCTTTGAGTTTATATCCACTTAGTCTGGCCATAAATAATGTTACAATTAAAAAACAACAAAATATTACATTTGAATTTGGAATCTATCATTTTTATATGATTGTTTTCTCATTTTCGCGCCATTACTTGTGTGTCAAATAATTTGTGGTATGAAAATAGAGTAGTGTGATAAAGAGAACCGAATCGGTGTGATTGCATTACACAAAGTAGGTATAGAGCTAAATAAAACTCTCCATACGTTTGGTATAAGTCAAGTGTTTGTGTACCGGGCTATTGATAGGTACAATGAAACCTCCTCTGTTTATGACAGAAAAAGATCTGGCCGTCCACGTAGTGTTCGTACAAAAAGGTGCGTCCGATAGCAAAAGATTTTATCTCGGGAGATGAAAATAGCATCTAGAACCATGACTTATTTTAAAAGATGACTTAGGGCTTGCAGCCTGTAAGGGACGCACTGGTCATTTCTTAACTGATAATTTTTAAAAAGAAAAGTGTGGTAAAATCGAATTAACTACTTAAGCGGTGCGCAAAAGGAGGTCTCAGATTTTTTTTGTTAATGGATTATTTTTTTTACAGTCAAGCAATATTTTAACGAACAAAATGACCGTTTTTCCATTAACACGGCTCAAATTCAATCGGTGACCATTCAAAGCTCTAAAGAAGCTTCCCAATTAGACACCAGAGTACAACATTGGCATTATTCATCGGCACGGCATACCATATAGTATACCGGTAGTTAAGCCCCTTAACAAAACCATGTTCAATAACCAACAATGGCCGTTTCAACAAGACTCGGCGCCGGATCATAAAGCTCGATCCACTCAATCTTGTTTAGAAATGAACGTTCCGGGCTTTAACAGAGTTGAAGACTGGTCGTCATCTATTCTCGATCTTAGTCCGCTGGGTTATGATTTATGGTCAGTTTTAGAGAGCATGGCTTGCTCTAAACGCCATGATAATTTATAGTCCCTAAAACAATCCATACGATTGGCAGTGAAGATTTTTCCCATGGCAAGATTGCGTGCTTCTTTTGATAACTGGCCTCAACGTTTAAAGGAGTGTTGCAGCCAATGGAGACCACTTCGAATAACCTTTATATATTTTTTTATGATTTTATATTAATGTGTTAAACTAATACGTGATGTGTTACGTACAATAGAAAAAAATCTTTGTAACAATATTTATGGCAAGACTAAATATATTAAGTAGGTATAATAATAAAGACTGACTGACGGCAAATCAATGCACAGCCTAAACCACTGTGCGTAGAGACCAACATAGTGCATGTATATTTTATATGACGTAGGTATAAGAAAGGATTTTTTTAAATTCCATCCTCATGAAAAGTTGTAGGGGAAATAGAAATCATCGCGGTCTATGTCGCGTGCAACAGCTATTTATATAAATAATAGTCGTTGAAATCTAATGTTTATATTTTATTAAAATTAGTTTTTCTTGTGATTCTCAGGTTGACGAATGTTCTCAATATTTTATTTTACCTAAGAATCATAAGAAAAACGTATAATTTACTTCACGGTAACAAATAACACAATTTACTTTTAAACGGTTAAAGCCCAGATTCATGGGTATACATTATTTACGTCGGCTTCCTCTTCTTTAGCTGACAATGCGAGATGATAGGTAGGTACTAAAAATGTTACTGCATTTTATACTAGTTTATTTAGTCACTTTATTATGCTGATTGCAGTATTTTTCATACGATTAGCCTACTTCCTTGAAATTGAAGTAGGAAAACAGCATCGTATTTTTACCTTAACTATATCTATTTGTACTTAAACTATGAAATGCACTTTGCATAGAAATGTTAGCCAATATTTGTTGTAAAGATACAGGTAAATAATATTGTTTCAGCGTTTGTGTAGTTAGGTATATATGTCACCGGAAAATAATAAGAAGGTTTAGGATAATTTTTCTTACTACCCGAAATCTCGTGAGTTTATCAACTAACTAAAAAGTTATCAACTTACTATTAAGTTGATCAACTAACGTATTTTATTATTTTCCGGATACGTAAAATTAATAAAAAGAAAGGTAACATAACACAGAAAAGGTATGTGCGGTGTGGGTGACGTCGCGTCGTTCACACTTTCGTCGAACGCGCACGACCAAAGTGGGGTCAATTTAGGTTGCCTCACACTTTTTACATCTATACTAATATATAATGCTGAAAAGTTTGTTTCCTTGAAAAAAAACTCATAATGGCAAATGCGCCGCAATGATCTTCTTCGTCAAAGTATGTTAAGAGATGGGCTCATGTTCAACCGGGCTGATATAGCATAGTAGAAGTCCTCGCGGTAAAGTTGCAAGTAATAATTGAGTAATGTAGTGTTTCAAATATAACTTACAATTTAAAACAGTAACAGCTAATAACGACACACTCGAGTATTTCATGACTATTGAAATTATTCACCGATTGATTATATATACGGCTGAAAATAATCAAATCAACGAAGACTTTATGATTAAATTTCAATTAAGATAAAACATGATTTGCAATAACTCATTGATATTCAAATGTACATGAAGTATTTGTATGTTTCCATGTAAATGAGTGTGTATATTTATGTATATTAGTTTTATATATTATACCGCGTGTTTTCGTTAAAAGTATTTTCGATAATACAGAACATTATTTACGTTGAAGAATTGTTTATTTTTTTAATTTATTTCATATTTCTTAATTAATTTCAGATTGAATGGATTATTTATATTTAAGTCTCGGAGGTCGTATATTCCATTCCATTGTCCAGAAACGAATATACGACCTCCGAGACTTAAATATAAATATTAGTTCTGGGACTACCCTCCATGTTTCGGACAGCAAGTTAAGCCGTTGGTACCTATCGTTATAACATTATCTATAACAATAGTATACCAAGGAACGGTCAGCAGAATTATCTGTGTATTACGACATAAAACTGCATTCACCGACCCGTCTGCCAAACGTGGTGACTATGGCTAAACTCTCCCTCAGGAGCAGGTCCATGTGCAGCAATGGACGTTATACGGGCTGAATATAATGATGATTATGAGTTCATTGAATGGTTATAATGCTTTTAATTAATATAACATGGATAAACCTTTGTAGCGTAGCGGTATTTGGCTCGCCTTAAATCTCGGAGGTCGTGGGTTCGATCCTCACGCCAGATAGGAAATCTTTGTGTAAATTCTAAGATTTATTTCCGAGTCTGGTTGGTTAAGGGGCTACCCTCCTCGGAAAGCTCGTTAAGCCGTTGCCGTTGGTCTCGATTGTTATAATATCATCTATAAAAGTCGTAAATCAAGGAATGGGCAGCAGCGTTTCCTTGTGTGGAAAAACATAAAGCCAAGGATACACTAGGGGACAAATTTCGTGCGACACGTGTCGCCAGCGACGTTGGGTGAAGTAACTCGACATTGTCGGACTTTGGTCGACATGTCTGGCAACATCGCACGACACGTGTCGCCAACAACATCGAATGAAGTAGCGCGACGTTGCTGGACTTCGCTCGACATGTCTGGCAACATCGCACCGCAGCCAACAACACTACCTCGGTGGGTGTAATGATATCGATTGCCTTGTGAAACAAAACTTCGTGATGTCGCCAGATATGTCCGGCGAAGCTTCGCGAAGTTGCACGACTTCGCCTGACGTCGCTATGGACATAAGTCGCGCGATGTCGCTAGATATGACAGGCGAAATCGGCTGGCTTCGCTTGACATGTCGCCGATACATGTCGTGGCACATTTGTCTCCTAGTGTATCCTTGGCTAATACTGCGGTCACCAACCCGCCGGCCAAGCGTGGTGACTATGGCCTCCCTTTGGGCCATGCCCGAGTACAGCAATGGACGGCGGGCTTAAGATAATGATGATTGAATTGATTGAATGGTTATTATGCTTTTAATTAATATAACATGGATTATTGAAAACGAATTACAACCTCGACGGGCTAGTTGTACACGATCGTAACTAGCTTTGAGTACCAAGATAGGTAATAAATTGTGTTGGTTAAAATCCTTTTTAGTCCAGGTCCCAGATTTTATTTCCAGTCAGATTTATTTGACTAGAAACTTTTCCTAAAATAAAAGTACTGGTCCGAAGTTAGAACGTTGGTGTGTCACTCGTGCCTCGGAGAACACGAAAATGGACGGAATAGGTGCCTGATCTACTGATAAAGTGCATCTGTGTTTGTGCAATATCAAGCGGCCGTAGCCCCGTCGCGTCGGGCTTGTAATCTTGTGGTCGACGGTTCGATCCCCACCCATTGCACTACGTAAACCCACTCGTAACACAAGCATTTTTGCTTAGCACGAGGTGTTAACAAGAATTCTAGTGGAGTAAAACTCTGCTAATAATCTTTTCAGCTAATGAATTTTACTTAAACAATAAATAAGTAAATTAACTTTTGCTCCCGTAAACTCTAACACCTTAATTTGTTTTTCGAAGTTAACCTATCTTTGCCAAACTTTTCGTATCTGTCAAGTTCAACGTGATTCTTGTTAATTAGTTAAAACACTCTGAAGAGTTCTTTTATCAAATAGGACAATATTAATTGACACTAACTTCAATGGTGCTCACCGGTTATAGTAATTACTTTTGACACCTGGTTGTAATGAATCGAACCTGTTTGGGACGTTATATATTCTCTACTAGCTTCCTGCGCTCGGTTTCACCCGCTGTGTCCCCGTTCCCGTGGGAACTACATACTTAAATATAGCCTATGTATATTGCAGAAGTAATTGAGATCATCAACAAACCTCAGATTAAAAATGCCGGGGCATTCCACAATTTTTATGGATATTATCTTTCGTGGTTCAAAGTCTGTGATTATGGAATGCGTTGCCTTTAGTAATCAGGCGATCGCAAAGCCTGTCCGAGTTTCAGAGAAGAGTCCATGAACACTACCTGTCACTACAATTCACACAGCAACACTAGATATATTTCTTAGTCTAATAAAATTTAATATATATTTATGTAAGGTATTATATTATTTATCTACATAGTATTTATATATAGAAATTGTATATAACTTTTCCCAAGTACCCATGGGTACTATAATGAATATAATCCAGTACACTAAACTCCTTTATATGGTTCCTTCCTCGGTTTCCTGGAAGAGATCCCATTTTATGATAAGGCCGCCAATAGTATCTATCTAATTTTAAGTTTAGTTTTAAGTCCTTCTTGTATTTTTCTCTATGTGAAAGTGTACAATAAAGAGTTTATCTAATCTATCTGTGTTCACCGGAGACAGTGTAGCCAACGGTGAAAGAATTTTTCAAATCCGTCAAGTAGTTTTGGAGCCTATTCAATTCAAAGAAACAAACAATCAAATATTTTCTCTTTTTAATATTAGTATAGATTTGAGTGTACCTACTTATCATAATATATTTTATGTAATGTTTATTATTATCAGTTGTAGATACAAAAAGGTACATACCTTAGTTCACCTCAGAACAGCGCCTTTTATTTGAATACTAGCTTCCCGTTCCCGTGGGAACTTCATAATTAAATATAGCTTATGTCACTCAGGGTAAATGTAGCTTTCCAATGATGAAAGAAGTTTTTAAATCGGCACAGTACTTTTTGAGTTCATTCATTACAAACATACACACGAGGTACCTACATAGCTGATGAATGGGGATCAACATCTATCAGCTCAAGATTATTTACAATCTTACTGCGATCACTAATCCGCCTGCCAATGGTGATTGCCAATGGTGATTATGGCAATATCCCACAATAACCTTGGCTTGCTAAGGTCCAGAGAAAGGAGACCCATGTTCAGCAATAAGCGTAAATTGGCTGCTGAAGAAGAAGAAAAGAAAAATAAAACCTAAATTTTATCAATAGGTCGAATATGATACTCACCGTATTGCCGTAATAAGTAAACTATCTCTTATCTCGAAAATACATCAAATATCTATAGATTTTTTTCTATTTCTACATAATCATATTTGAAATGAAAAATACTGTTTGATACGTTGAATATTTGATACAACCAGCAAGTTGATACTTTATTTATACCAACCAAATATGTCCCACCACGATATTTCTATCAAGTCAAAGCCAAAAGCTTTTTGAGTAACCTCAAAACAAGGAGAGTTCCTTTAGGGAATTGTTGTCTATTGTTTTGAATTCCCCTTTACATTATTCATCGTTTACTTATTTCGAGATGAATAAATGTGTTTTGAGTAAGCCCTATTTTTACTTAGTGTGTAAATACAGTGTTTAATATTGTAGGAGCCGTAGCTGTACGGCACCAATCGTTGAGTTGATTGTATGGAGGAGCAATGGAAACGAAGCGGCTGAGTATTTTCAAAATATATTTACATTAAGTATTTTGTGTTTAATAAAATTGAAAATTGAAAATTATTGAAAGGAAAATAAAATTACACTGACGTAAAAAAGCAAAAGAAAATAATTATGAATGACATGCAAAACGTTTTATTAGTTGTCACTGTTTTTGGTGTGGCAAAAGAGGTTGCCACAATATTATGACTACTACGTGAGAGTCAGCATATAACTGTACCGGTAGCTCATTAGTTACGGAAGCTGCTTCTGAGTTCTGGTGTTCTGGGTTCGATTCCCACCCGTAAAATTATTTGTGTGAACTACATGTAGTTTTTCTGAGTTTGGGTGTGCTTTGTGCCCGTAATTGGGTGTTGATTAATTTATCTAATGGGGTAATATCCTTTATCCTATAAAAATGCAAACTGAGAAATTCTGGTTAGCCCCAGATATTCCCTGCTGATGCCGGATTGCTGCCAGATGCTATTCACCTAAAGAATACAAAGGCTACACGATAGACCGACGACATGATAAAGGTCGCAGTAGGGAGCCAGTGGATGCAGGCCGCTAGCAATCCTTCCCGCTGTAAATCGATGAGGCAGGCTTGTGGTTAGTTGCCCCCGCCAACGGCGGGTCGAAGGAATGTCCGGGGGGTTTTAGTATTGTAGGGTCTTCTCCTCGTGGCATGAGTTAGCATACCACGCTATGGAGAGGGCGAGTCCCACATATCCCACCGCCAAGGCGCGAATACGCTGCAGCGGCAGTGGGAATGCGTAAATACATTTCCCACCGGTTAAAAAAGGCCTATGGTTAGTTGTGGACGTCCATACGTTGATCCACTACCTACTACTACTACACTACCTACATTTAGCATCAAAGATTGCTAGTGTGAATCATGACGACGCAGTTTATTACTCTAATGTATGTAGCAAATGTTGAAAAAAACGTTGGATTTTTGTTTTAAAAATTGATTAAAGAAAAATTACACAAATTGTCAACATGATCATCACCCGTGTAACGTCCACTGCTGAACATGGGCTTTTTTCAGAGGAAGGGCTTTGCCATAGCCACCACGCTTGACCAGTGGGTTGGTGACCGCAGTATTGTGTTATTACACAAATGGAAGCTCTGCCACCCATTTCTGGTATACGATTGTTATAGATGATATTATACCTCTAACAAACTAGATCAACAGATTTACGTGTTTTCCGAAGCACGGAGTGTAGTTCCTCAACCAACCAGACCCGGAAAGAAATCCTAGATTTTATTCACAGATCTTTTGTCCGGCGTGGGGATCGAATCCATGACCTCTTAAAGCGAGACCCATACCGTCTCCGTATTCATACTCCATGGAGGATGACTATCACCTTTTTTCAGTTTGTATCTAATTTAGTTGATTGTGCCATGTAATATCACTTATAGCAACAATATATCTAGAGCTCAGAAGCATAAGTTTGTATGTGCCTTTATCGTAAACTGGCACTTACGACCAAATGCTTCTGAAATGAATAGTACATCCATCCTCATACTTCTGGGGTCTAGATATGATTGTTAAATGATTACTTGTCTTAATTTAATCGAATAACTATTACATTTGCTTGCTATTTCAACCAGTAAATGTAGAAGTCTATCAATTTCTACTGCACATACTCTATACAGAAACTTCGTTCGAATACATTGCAGTTAGATTTTTCTTGAGTATCGCGATGGTATTCTTGCAAGTTCTGCTTCAATGGTTCAACCGCTAAAATATATAGTCAAGAATAGAGAGACAAAGAGTCGCTTTGTTTTTCAGTTTTATTTTTCTGAGAAAAGTAAAACAAAATATAAAATATCGGTTTTAGGGTTTCATATCCCAAGGGTAAAAACGGGACCTTAGTACTATGATTACGCTGTGTATCTGTTTGTCTGCCTGTCTGTCTGTCTGTCTGTCACTAGGCTGTACTACAAGGTCCGCTATAGCTAGACAGTTGAAATTTAAACATTTAAACACAAATGATGTATTTCTGATGCTGCTATAACAACAAATAAAATAAATATTTAAGGTGGGCCCTATGTCATCATCATCATCATCACGTATAACGTCCACTGCTGAACATGAGCCTCCTATCGTATTTGCCATAGTCACCACGGGTTGGTGACCGCAGTATAATGTTGTACCACATAAGGAAACGCTGCTGCCCGTACCTTGATATATACGATTATTATAGATGATGTTACAACAATCGGGACCAACTTAACGTGCTTAACGTGCTTTCCGAGGCACGGAGGGTAGTCCCTCAACCAATCAGACCCGGAATGAAATCTTTGAATTTACACAATGATTTCCTGTCCGATGTGGGGATCGAACCCACGACTTTCGAGAGTTACAGCGAGCCAACTACCGCTACGCTACGGAGGTTGTCTGGTACTGAACCCTTTGTGCGCGAATCTTAGTAGCACTTGACCGGTTTTTTAATTGATGTATATTTTTTGAATCGAGGTGCAAGGTAAAATTTTTATTTCAGCGAGATTCATAACGCCAAGGAGATGCATTAAAAAAGTAATCGAGGCATACCTTTCACCTAGGCGTGCAATCAATGTTGCCGCAGCAGAGACGGTATGTACCTATGGGATTTCCACTTTTATGGCGACGGTATGAACTAAAATATCGGGGACAACAGAATTGCAGATGCATGACGTCTAGTACAATGTTTTAACACTTATACATGTCACCAGAAAATGAACTTACGTGCCACTCATATAATTATTACCATATTACACCAAGCTGGCAACTAAATTTAATACAATATGACAACTTCCGTAGCGGTAATTGGCTCGCTTTATATCTCGGAGGTCGTGGGTTCGATTCCCACACCGGACAAGAAATCTTTGTGTAAATTCTAAGATTTCTTTCCGGGTCTGATTGGTTGGGGGACTACCCTCCGTGCCTCGGAAAGCACGTTAAGCCGTTGGTCCCGATTGTTATAACATCATCTATAACAAACGAACCAGGGAACGGGAAGCAGCGTTTTCCCTGTGTATTACAACATAACACTGCGGTCACCAATCCGCCTGCCAAGCGTGGTGACTATGGCAAAGACCCTCCCTCGGGAGGAGGCCCATGTTCAGCAGTGGACGTTATAGGGGCTGATGATGATGATGATAATATAAGATCATAATTATGTTAAATTTAGTTGCCAGTTTCAGTGAACGCGCATAACTAGTAGATCTACTCCTTCTTCCGCCATGAGTGTGAGGGCCACCGGGTATCGCTGAGAAGCGCTTGCATTTCCGGTGAAGAAGCATGATCCCTACTATAAACCTCTTTTAGCGTGAAAACATGGCCGAAAACGCAACGACTGATTGTTGATTTGACATTTTACTTCACTTTTATACTTCAATTTATTTAAAAAAATTCTCTCCTTTCTCTCTTATTCACTTGCATCCACAGCGAAGTTTTATAGTTTTATGTCGTAATTTCCTACTTTATAGCATCAAGTAAAGTTCTGGAGAACATTGATACTTAAACTATTGCCAGTAACATTTCAAGACTATTAATTTATGTCATTGTGGATTTTGCAGAAAATTTACCAATTACTAAATTAAAAAAAATGAGATTTATAAATATAGGCCACGGGCAGGATTCGACGACCGGTTCCGATCCACCGTGGCTGAATGGCTTAGGTTGAGCGATGATCTGTTAGTCAGTCAGGATAAAGCGTTTTATTAATATATTTATATCTAGATTTAGGAACACTGTATTAAAGATATGCGTAGCATTTTATGTTAGCCTTGGGATAAGAGTAAGTAATGAAACGCATGTGTGTGACCTCTTGTATTGTAAGCGTTCATATGCTACGGTAGGCGGTTAACGGTTCTCTATTTTTACGCATAAATTTTTATGTCATAATTTAACATGGCATACTGCTACTTGTCCTAACATTTGTTACGCATAATACTAATTTGCCATCACTTTTTAACCACATTTTTTTAAGTCATAACTACTATAAGCATAATAAATATTAAGCATACTGTCCCAAAATAAATTTACTTACGCTTAATGACGTATTAGCATTATGTGGTTTTTATTTCCCCGTAAAAAGCATGCAAGCAAGCATGCAGCGTATCTGGCAGGCTACGGCGCGCGGCGGTTCGGCAATTCGGTTCGGGCGCTGTATGGCCGCAGTTCTAACCTAACCTAACCGATTTTCATTTGCCCATGATTCGGTTCTGCGGTTCGCGACAGACTCGCCGGCCGCTTCATCATTTTGCCAAATAACCATTAGACGAGTAAACAATATGCCTTACAACTTTATGCATATCAAAGTTATGAATAAAAAAATAGTATAAACTATATTTATACTAAATAAAACAGTAGGCCAAAAACCACTTATACCACATTATTATCATGCCAAAACAAATATGCCCAACTCATTATGCCAAATTAAATAATGACAAAAAAAAGGGATCCCGCGGTTAACATCAGGCGATCCGTTTACTTGTTAGCAGAATGAAAGTAAGTGAAGAGTACTTACTTTGCACTTCTTATTTATAAAACATATTATTGTAATATGCTTGGAAAAGGGTTTGGATATCTGAAGGGAAGATATAGAATTCTGATATTCAAAAATCTTTTACTTGAATTCTGCTTTGAAAATTCAATTAATTCTTCATTCATTTTATTTATTTTAACAATATTATCAAATTTCATAATTCTAAAATATTGAATGTGCAAAATTCGTGCAAGTCAACCTTTTAGGTACCTTGGTAACTTGTTTATTTTATATACGGCATATTTGAAGCCAGTGTCGTGTTCGTTAATGGTTTTAAAGCGAAACACTCTGTGAGGCATGACAAAGGTATATTCCCAAAAAAAAAGAGTGACGTCAGTTCAACCACATCGAGTGCAGCTAAATATTTGTTGTTGAAAGTATTGTATAGTGCAGGTGTATTTTAACAAAGGGAAAGGCATTTGTCAAACGATTTTTTTACTTTTTTTATAGAACTATAAGCTTTATGTTTTATATTTTATATGCATATTCTTTTCTGTAAGCATACATTCATATTTTATCTCAACAATAGTTGTTACTAATATAATTATGTTTTAAGCTATCCGTGGAAGCTGTTTATAGATTGTGTTAAACTTTTATTTGGTTATTCATGTTTATTAAAATACAACTGTTAGTTTCCCAAATGATAAATTAATAAATATTAGGCCCGCTAGATATTGAGTGTAAACCATTGACAATGAAAGCTACTGACACAAGAGGTATTATTCTGAGTGATAACCCATAAATCTGCTATCTCTGAGTATCTCGCGGCTAGAACTACAGTCGACGGTCATGGGGTTCGGCGGATGCAATAAAACGGGAACATCAGATGAACTCGTAACTAGTGAGACACTTTTACAGTGATCCATTGCATGCGTGGTATCGCATGGCGGTATGCACCGCCCGTGGGAGAGACCACTGAGCTCCCTTACAGCAAAGAGTGGCGCTAGGTACCTACAGAAGTGGATACTGTTTATGAGAATCTGAAAAGGTTTTACAATAAATAAAGCTTTTTGGCCAAGCTCCTAAATATAAATAACAAATTATGTGTTTTGGGGTTAAATATGGATTACAGCTATACAGAATATAGCTCCGATCCTAGCGGCCATCTTCAATGGCTGTATAATTGACGGAGTCTTTCCTGATTTGATGAAGATAAGTAAGGCAGTGCCAATTTTTAAATCAGGCTGCTCTAACAGTGCTAATAATTATAGGCCAATTTCTATACTACCTACTTTAAGTAAAATATTTGATAAAATTATGCTGAACCAAATGGTGTCGCACTTCAATAAGAATGGGATACTACACGACAAACAATTTGGATTTACTAAGGGCCATTCTACGCAAGATGCAGGAAGAACTCTAATCAAGACCATACTAGAGGCTTGGGAGGGATCACAGGATGCTCTGGGAATCTTTTGTAATCTCTCTAAAGCATTCGATTGTGTAGGTACGCTCGCTGTAAAGTAAAATACTATGGAATTTCTGGTACCTCCTTGGACCTAGTAGTATCCTATTTATCTGGTCGCTAACAAGTGGTAGCCATAGACGGAATAACTTCGGAAGTTTCTCCTATCAAAATGGGCGTGCCCCAGGGTTCAATACTAGGTCCGTTTTTGTTTTTAGTTTATATAAATGACCTCCCATAATTAGTAGATAAAATATCAAATATAGTTATTTTTGCGGATGACACATCCTTGATATTTAAAGTACATAGGAAAGATAAAGACTATACAGAACAAACAAACACACATAGCCTAATCTCGAATTGGTTCTCGGCCAATAACCTTTTGTTAAATGCAGGGAAAACTAAGTGTGTTAAATGTACGCTACCAAATGTCACACCTACTGTTTCACTGAACAATGAAACGTTGGATCTTGCTTCATCCACGGCATTTTCGAGAGTGACATTAGATCCTAAATTACAGTGGGTCCTCATACTGTGAAATTATCGGGTAGATTAAGTTCTGCTTCTTATGCCGTATGGAAAATAAAACAATTGTCAGATGAATCCACGGCTAGGTTAGTATCCTTTGCTTATCCATAGCATTATGGCTTATGGCATTTTGCTCTGGGGGACAGCTGCTGATGTTAATACTATCTCCAACAAAAGAGAGCGGTCAGAGCTATTTATGGGCTAGGTAGCCGCGATTCTTTGCGAACCCTATTTAAAGATATAATTATATTAACTGTGCCATCTGACCATATGTACCAGAATATTTTATTTGTTAGTAAAAACCTAGATATATTTAGTAAAAAAGTGACTTTCACAATATACATACTAGGAATAAGGAAAACTAGCTATGCCGTGCTTTAGGGTTCGCAAAGTTAGTAAGTCATTTATGGGAAATTGCATTAGATTTTACAACAAACTTCCCTCTTATATTACTGACATGCCTAATACATTATTTAAAACACATGTAAAACGCATCCTAATGTGTAGGAGCTATTATAGTATTAAAGAGTATATAGATGATAAAGATGTATGGCAGGCTATACCCTCGTGCACCAGATCAGATACCCTATAGCTGATGTAGCATTGAAATTGAAAGATAATCATAAAAATAACATATGTTCTGTCTCAAAATAACTTATCTGATCTGTTAAATTAGCAAAATAAAAATAAAAGTTGTATAAAGACAGCCGATTGGTAAATTGTGTAAGCCAATTAACTAAATAATGACAGTAACTGGACTTAAATAATGTTGACATACCTATTTGTGTATATTTCGCCGGATCGTCTGAATGAGGCCGCGATGAGACCGGCAGTAGAATACCCCACTGAGTTTGTTTCGCCAGGTCTTCTCAGTTGGGGCGTATTGGATCCGGTGGAAGCATAAAATCGCGTCCAACGATATACTTATGGTCCATATAAATAATAACATACTATTACTCAAAGGACAGAACTTTAGACTATTAAATTATTGATAAAAAAATAAAATTCTATTTTCATATCTGACAGCTTTTACGCTAAAGCTATAAAAAAATATCTAATACAAAATATTTATTATTATTATAACTATTATAGCTAAACTAAATTAATTAATTAAATAAATTATATTAATGAGCCAAATATGTTTTGACTATTTTCAAATGCCTGTAATAGGTTTATGCAAATAAAAACTTTTTTTATTTTATTTTATTTAATTCATAGTTTGTATGGATAATATTTTAAAATATTAAACTACTTTCAAAACTTCTTTCACTTTTAGAAAGCTTCGTTATCCAGGGAGTAACATATCATCAATCATCATCATCAGCCCGTATAACGTCCACTGCTGAACATAGGGAGGGGAGGGAATTTGCCATAGTCACCACGCTTGGCAGGCGGGTTCGCAGTACTATGCTGATATACTATATTATACATATAAACATTTCTCTTGGATCACTCTATCTATTAAAAAACATCCAAATCCATTACGTAGTTTAAAAGATCTAAGCATACGTAGGTAGGTACAGACAGACAGTGGGAAGCGACTTTGTTTTAAACTATGTAATGATGATGTGTACCGTTTTTCGGAATATAAACTCGTAAAGAGTCCCACGGAGGTGTAAAGTCTAATAAAGATTGCTGACGGCGAATTTGTCCGTTAGCACGTAGCCATACTTAAATCTTCACGGCAAAGAAATAAAAGCCTTCCGCTATTCTCAAAGTTTACAATTAGACTTCTGCAACACAAACAGCCCATTTAAGTCCATTCCTGAATATAGGCCTCCTCTTTACAAATATTGACAAATTGAAAATATGTTGTTTTTGCTATGAGTATACATTAATATGCGTTTAGTAAAAATATAATTAAGAAAATTTCAATTCGGTCACTATTTTTTATTTGTATCGATATAAATTTTTACTTTTATTGATATTTAAGTATACCACACAAAGTTATTACTATAATCTTATGTTTACACAAGATACAAAGCTATATTCTTTTTCAATTGTGCATTAACGGACTTTTAGAAGTCTTTAATATCCAATGTGAAACGAGAGCTTTTGAAGAACGCAGTGATATACAAGCATTGTGACTGAGACGAGTATCTTTATAATGTTTTCAAAAGGAGAATTAATGGAGCTTCCACGCATTCAATTTGAATTGAAAATTGAGTTATTATCATAATTCGTCATGTTTTGTTACAATATTTCAATAGAAAAATATTACTCTTATCGGATTCAAGTTAACATTAACTTGAATTTGGTAGATTATTTATACTTGTTGGCGAAATAAGGTGCTGTATTATTTACTAAGGTAAAAGCATCTTTGATCCAAGTCAGTTTTAAACAGAAGGTAACGCTGAAATCTTCGTCGCTAAAGAGGGTCGAAGACTCTAAGACTAATTATTTGCTGTTAGAGCTGGTCCGATGTTTAACGACGTGACGGAACAACGAAAACTTGCTATTTTAATGTATCTACCTAGATTTTTTAATCGTTGAAAAAAAAAGATAATAAGTATTTGCTATCAGTATAACTGTAGAGACATAACATTTAAATTTACATAATTATATCTATTTTGATATGTTTTTAACAAGAAAGATTCCCTCAAGGAGATCCAATAAAAAATGCGCATGGCAAAATTAGCTCTTTTCAATTGTTCCTAGATAATCTAGGTTGTACCAGTTGTACGAACGGCCTTCAAGTTCACAAGTTTAAAGTCATTTTAATCTGTTATTTTTTATGCAATTGAAACAGTGTTTGTACATGGATCGATTGAACCTACTACCCAATGATAATTCCTTTCGCTGATTGTTAGCACCGACAAAAAAACACGGTGTATGGTTCTTAAATTAAAAGTACACGTATCTACGTTTAGGTTTCTAGTTTCATTATCAGAATTCAGCAACGTAAAACATCCTTGAAGTAGTAACGTCGCAGCGACGTCGTTTTCGATTTTATGTTACCGAACTTAGTTCATATCACGTCTGGGATTATAAAATGATTCTATTCGTAGATTATGCACCGCTAGCGGGGGCTAGGACACAGCGAGACGATTGGTAAACACAAATGTAAACTACCTTGTGCATGCATATTCGATGCTTTGCGTAATTAATTTTTACACTCTCTATCCCTTTATTTTTGCAGAAATGGCTTTGCATGGTACGGGCAAGAAAGGATGACATGCATGTGACGAAAAAAATGCTGAATATAAAATATGTTGGAAGAAGAAGGCCAAAACAAAGATGGATGAAATGTGTGAAAGAAAGGTAAAAAGTGAGTATGGAAGAGATAAAAAAATTAAAAAATTCGAAGACGATGACATATTGCGCCGATCCCAGATAATGGGAGCAGGACAGGAAGACGATGGTTTTTTATGCTATTTTATAGTGTCAATAAACAATTTTATTTTAGTGATCAAATGAAATTTCAGTTTCGGTTTTGGCCAAAGTACAACCATAACTTTCAGCCCTGTCGAAAGTAGAGTATTCGTGAGTTATCGCTTTCCCGTCGGCGCTGCCGCGACTTTGTTCACTGCCAATTTAATCCTAGGCTGAGGTTAAGTTTTGCAATTCAATATTTCGGTAAAACCTAGAATATCCAAGACTGATTATTGAGAATTTTCAAGAAAAATATTAAATTAATTAACTAAACACAATAAAACTTAGGTCTTAAAAATATTGTGACTACAATAATTAAAATATTCAATCGAGAATCTGTCGGATATGTAAAATTATTTTTTTAGTTTATAAAGACACTAGCAACCCGCCCCGGATTTGCACGGGTGCAATGGTAATGTATTATACATATAAACCTTCCTCTTGAATCGTTCTATCTATAAAAAAACAGCATCAAAATCCGTTGTGTAGTTTTAAAGATCTATGCATACAAAGGGACGGACGGACAGACAGGGAAGCGACTTTGTTTTATACTATGTAGTGATTTAGCTGATTGTTTATTAATAAAATTAAATTTATAGATACGTAAGGAAAATGTATTTTTTGTGTAAAATATACATATACTTTCGTATTGATTTCACTTTTCAGATCAATTAAATTAAATGGGTCACCGAAAAAGTTTGAAAATCGCTACAAAATACTATTTAAAATGGAGTCAACAAGGGACGTGCTTCTTTATTTTCTTTCGTCTCCAAAAAAGTTACATCTTACCCTTCGCATTTTGATAGCACCTTAATTAACTTCATTACTTATGTTAAGATATGTTTATTAATAGCAGTTTCACCCGCGTAACTCCCGTTCCCGTGGAATTTTCATAATAAAATATAACCTATATACCAATAGCCTCTCGACAAATGGACTATCGAACACTAATAGAATTTTTAATAGGTATATCGTACGTAGATTAATAAAGTAATATTTAATGTGCACACCCAAAGTGGGGTCAACCTAAATAAGATCCACTACATTGCTTAATACCTCAATGTTCGCGTTATACAAAACTATCTTGGAATTTGTTATCTATTCGCCCCAGTAAATTCTCGGCAATTTAGCGGCAAATTGATAGACGGAAGAATACACAAAGCCTTCGTTTTGTTTTTTCTTGGAAGTTTGAACACATGTATCACAAATAAGAAAATTGTATTATCCATAAGAAATCCTGATCTTTAATTTTTATTATTGTTATGTCTAATAAAGAATATTATAACCTATTTAGTTTTAATTGATGACTAGCTTACCGCACGCGGTTTCAACCGCGTAGCTCCTGTTTCCTTGGTAAGTTCATAATTGACTATAGCCTATAGTCTTTTTCGATAAATGGGCTATCGAACACTGAAATTATTTTTCAAATCGGACGAGTAGTTCCTGACATTTGCGCGATCAAGTCAGGAAACTCTTCAGCTTTATAATATTAGTATAGATATTTTTCATATAATATTCCTCATCATCAACAGCCCGTTTACGTCCACTGCTGAACATGCGCCTCCTCTTAACAGACCTTGGCAAGCCGGGATCGTAGAGGGATATTGCATTAATCACCACGCTTGGCAGACGGATTGGTGATCGCAGTAAGATGTAAGCCTTGAGCCAATAGATGCTGCTGCCCATCCATCAGCCATGTCCCTTAGTCGCCTTTTACGACACCCATGGGAGGACATGGGGTGATCTATTATAAGCCGGAAACCACACGGTCTATAATCATATAATATTCTGTGTGACTAATGCACATAGGTTCTTATTATGTTATACCAGCTTCCCGCGCGCGGTTTGACTCGTGTTCTCGTGGGAACTTCATAATAAAATATAGTCTAGACTATAGGCTATATTATTATCTTATTATGAACAAATCTGAGGCTTTATATAATCATTCCGTATAACATCTACTGCTGAAAATGGGCCTTCACCTGAGGGAGGGTATTTGCCATAGTCATCACGCTTGGCAAGCGGGTTGGTGACTGCAGTATTACGTTATACCACACAAGGAAACGCTGCTGCCCATACCTTGATATACGATTATTATAAATGATGTTATAATAATCGGGACCAACGGCTTAACGTGCTTTCCGAGGCATTGATGGTAGTCCCTCAACCAACCAGACCCGGAAAGAAATCAAATATTTCTACTATTTAGACAAAGATTTCTTGTCCGGCGTGGGGATCGAACCCACGACCTCCGAGATTTAAAGCGAGCCAAATACCGCTACGCTGTGGAGGTTGTCGAAGCTTTATATAATTAATTATATTATATTAAGTAAAGATTTCAATTTATTGAATACGTGCTAGTAGTTAGTCAGTCTTGTGTCAATAAATAAGATTTTTAATAAAATGCTATTAACTGTTAATGATGAATGTTGGAAAGAAAAAATAAGACTAAAGAAAGTTCCGACAATCTAATAGAATTCACCGTTGCGTGAACCGAAATTGGAGGTTCTAATCGAGCCGGTGCCGCGGTGGTCTCAATGTATTCCTCAGGAATTCAATTTAAGCTTTATATTGCGAATTTCTCAAACAAAGCGGACTTTTAACTACTAATAATGAGTGGAAATAAAAAATAAAGGTTTTAGGTAAAATGATCGTACATTTGAGTCTTTCGGTCGGGGTATAATTTGTGAGAAATGGATTATTTTTTATGAACATATTCATTTGTAATGTCTACTTAGGTATATTGCTAGCTTCAACTGTGCTCTCTGGTTTTATCTAAGTTCATTTTGGATACCGAATAAATTCTAACTAAGGTTCATTGCTTATTTGTTTGAAATAAGGTTTCAAGTCAGATTGTTTCTAACATTGTAAAAAAGAACATGGTATATCATGTAATAATAATATACATATGAGATAATATAATTGGAATAGCCAGTTCCGCTTTAGGAATGACTATTCCGCTTCAAAATGTCGTAATTATAGAAAACAAGAAATTGGATTTCAGAACCAAACTCTTAATATTTTAAGGTCATAAGGAATTTTACTAAACATGTGCCAAGTTTGTTTAGTAAAATTCCTTATGACCTTTTTACCTTCTTTATGATTAGGTGACTATTCAGATAGCATAAAAAAAAACAAACAAATACTAATAAAATAAATAAATACAAACAATAATCTGCAAACAATAAGTGTCCATTACGGAAACTGTTCGAAGTACCTAATAACTTTAATGTTCAACGTATTAAGAGAAAAGTTCCATTTAAAACTGCGAAATAATGGAGAGATTAGCCATATTTTTTCGGTAAAGACAGGACTAATTTGAAGACATTAAAAAACCTACCTACTGTTAATAAGAAACAGTTAACTGCTCTATAATATCTTAAACTAAAATTTCTAATCAAGTTTGTGGGCAAAAAATCTAAGCCATACAAAATCAATTTGACTGGTGAAAATAAAAATAAATCGTAACATCAAAATCTTGTATTTGCATGTTCAACAACATGTAGATCGTAAACTGCGAAATGATATTCGAAGAAAGTGCTGAATTCTGCTGTCTAGGCCTAAGGTCACCGTTGAACTATCTAGTTCAGATGAATTCAGGTCGTTAATTTGCCACATAACATGTCAGGTAAATGAAAGTCATTTTATTCATACACATCTACAACGGCAAAGCAAAGACTGAACGTAAATACGGTCACAGTTGTGCCTTTAAATTTTGACGATAATATGACGCTTTCTAAATTATGACAGACTTATACCGCTTCACAACCTCCGTGGCGAAGCAGTATAAGTCTCATTTTAAGAATCGGAAGTCGCGGGTTCGATTTCCACGCCGGACAAGCCGTTGGCCCCGATTTTTATAACATAATCATTATCAAAAATTGTGTACCAGGAAACGGGCTGAAGTTTTATCCTGTGTATTACGACAAAATATTAGGGTCACTAACCCGCCAGCCAAACATGATGACTGTGGCATAAATCTTCTTCGAAACGAGAACCATTTTCAGCAGTGGATGATGATGATACGGGCTGATGATGATGGTGATTGATGTTTAGGTTATTGTTTTTGTAAATGTATCATCTTTGCAACTGTATCCCGCAACAACAAATTGGTCTAAAAATAGAACAAAAGATGCAGATCGTAAAACTGAGAAGTACGTTAGAGGAAAATGCCGAATGCTGCTGTCATCTCCCACAGCCACCATTGAACTATTTAATCTTTATGAATTTGGGTCGCTCGCAATACCTACTGAACTCGTACGTAAGGCGAAGTAACACCGATAGCGGAAGAGATGTTTCATTATCCTACTGTAAAGTTTAAGTTTGTGAAGATGTTTGTTGTTACTCTCCTGTGAAAACTTCTGAATTAACATAATAATATGGACTTCAAAACATTGCACTGGAACAAAGAAGTAAAGTTCATTGTGAACAAATCCAATTTCTAGCTAAAATTCACGCTAAGACTTCAAACAGCTGAAAACCAATCCATTCTCTCCTATTTATTTTGTCGTGTGGTTTTTGGCTTAAAATAGACCACTCCATGTCTTTTTTTCATGGGTGTTGTAAGCGGCGATTAAGGAGCATACAGCTGATGTATGGCCAGCAGCATATATAAGCTCAAAGATGTTCACCATCGTACTGCCATTGCTACATCGTGCAGCTTAATAAGCTCAAGGGTATTCACCATCGTACTGCTATCACCAATCCATCCAAGCGTGATGATTATGGCAATATCCTTCAACGACTAGCTAAAGTCTGTTAAGAGGAGGCCCTTGATAACGTTAAATAATACAATCGACTCCGAAAACACATCTTTTAATAAAAGCTATACCATGAAATTAATGTGCACCCTAGTCTTTAGAAAAAACTCTCCAAAAAGGTGTTCACCAAATACTAGCAAATTCTGAACTGCGCTATAAATTCAGTTCTAAAAACTGAATTCAAATTCGCCAACTATACGACCTCATCCTACAGAGACTCTTTGACACCTGAAGTTAAATTCATGCAATATTCATGTATCTGTCGGGCCAACGTTGGTTGGTATAAAAAAGCATTTTGTTTCCAAATGGGCACTTAGTAGCAGAGGTGAATATAACCCAAAGGAGTTGATATTCAAGGTTAGATTATTTCATGAGAATGCTGTTTTTGGGGATACAATAAACAATTCTGATATCACAAAAATGTATCAATGTTTAGTCATCGTAAAAAGATTGTGTTACTCCTACTATTTTTAAATAAATGATCTATTTTATGATAATTACTGGCTGCTCGCGCGTGGTTTTACCGGCGTAACACCCGTCTCCGAAAATCTTCACAATATAATATAATCTTCCGACAGATGGGCTATCTATCACTAAAAGATTTATTCCAATCGGACCAGTAGTTCCTGAGATTAGCGCGTTCAAATTCTTCAGCTTTATATTTTATGAAATAGATGAATCTCTGTCAGCATTGTGATACATAATAAAAAAAAACTACATTAAATTCTCGCCTTGAGCGCTTAGCAGCGGAGATGAATATTAAACCAAGGGGTTCCAGCCGTTCCAGGTTACATTATTTCATGAGATTACTGTTTTTGGGGATGAAAATAAACATTTCTGATATTAAGTCCGCAAAAACACACAGTGAATGATCGATATTGGGCATTTTTCTCCCCTTTTGGTCCCAAAATAAATGATTATTTTAAGATAACAGCGTGATAAGTATTAAAAAAATTGAGTACCTAATAGTCTTTATCACTTCATAGTATAAAACAAATTCGCTTGCCGTTGTCTGTCCGTCCCTAAGTATGCTTAGATCTTTAAAACTACGCAACAGATTTAGATGCGAAGGCTTATATGTATGATTCATCAGCATTGCACCCGTGCGAAGCCGGAGCGGGTCGCTAGTTACTCATATAAAAACATAAAATTGTACAATAGCGAGCTTAATTCATTCAGGAATCTTTGAAAGAAACTTCAGTGAACAACCAAAAAACTACTTGAATTTATATCTGATCGATAAAATATAATAATATAGAATACTTGCTACAAAAATCTTCAATAAAATACTTATTTTATTCACGGCACGTTTCTTGAGTGCTGGAGTTTACCCTGCACGGCAGGTAAGTTGTCATTCTATGAGACAATGCATAGATTTATTAGGTAAAGTAAGTATTTTATATGATTTTATATATTAGTTTTAGTTTGTTCACTCACGCCACTTGCATGATGAACATAAAAAATAAGAAAATTGGTTAATGTAAAATTCGGTAAAATTCGATTAATAATTAAATGGTAATAATGACAGGTTAAAATGTGACATTGGTTTTTTTTTCTTAATATCAATTAGGCTACTGAAGAGGTTGCAACCTCTTCGCCTGCAGTAAAGCCTTTATGGTCATTGTTGGCGCCAACACCATTTATGCAGGAAAATTTACAATAGACTACTCCAACTATGTGTATTTATACAACAAGTATCATGGTAACTGGTTTATTCAACATTAATGAAGTATTATAAGAATTATATTTTGATTGTGAGTATTATTTGAATCTATGAGCACCTACTGTTCTTTTCTCTGCACGACCCTAAGGTTGACTGGTAAAAAATGCCGTTGGCATCAAATCCATCACGGTACGATTTTTATGTGCATAAAGTTTTAAATGAATAAATAAATGATGATTCATAAATAGATACTATATAAAGTCATGATCATGTTTCGAAATAAAATATATTGTAATCTACATTTAAATGCAACCTATCCGAAGATATTAAACAAAACAGAGATACTGAACACAAGAATAAAGCCCAGTCGAGACTGAATGTTTAGCTCCAGTGAATCTGTTGTTAAAGGAAATGAGTTGAGGCATCTATATATTAAATACTAACCTTGTCTGTCGCCTGTCAGGCGTTTCGCCCGAATACCTCGAGTTCCCGTGGGACCCTCTGCATAAAATTAACCTATTTAGTAGTTTTATAAGGGTGAAATTTTTTTTGACAACCCTTAAGTATGTTTTACCTATTTTTTTCAACAAAAAATATATATTTTCGTCTTCTTATGTAGCTTTAAATAGATATGAGAGTAGTGTATGCATATGTGGAGGAACGGTTGGAGGTTTTCCTCCACAGTAAATGAAGATCTTCTTTGCCGGGCGAGGTGGTGTCCCCGGCGGCCGACGGCCATTTTGTAACTGTCCGGAACTTGTATATGTTCTAATTGACTTGCAAACTTGTAGTGCGTGATACAGGTTAGTTGAAATGCTAGCTGGTAGTTGGCGCTGCTCGTCTATTTCCTCTTTAACGCTAGATAGTGTTTAATAGATAAAGTTTAAGCTAGTAAAGGCTGCACCATTTATAAATTTCTAGTTGATTAATTACTAAGTCGCTTTATATTTAGATACAAGAAGATGACTCCCACATTAAGTAAAATATAATAGAATAATTACTGATCCACTAGTCTCGTGAGAGTGGTGGTGGCTCAGTAATAACGGAAGTTGCTTCTGACACTTGGTGTTCTTAGTTCGGTGTCCATCCATGACAATTATTTGTGTGAATCATAGTAGTTCTGAGACAGTTGTTTCTACTTTGTGTCCGTGATTTGAGTGTTGGCAAAATCTCTCCAGACGCAGTGACTAATTCCCTAATGAATTAGTTGTCTTTTTATATTGAAATCAACAATTCACTAAGACAACGATTATCGTATTTAATGCTAAGTATACTATAGTATATTAAAAAAAAAAAAAATTACATTCAAAGAGAAATCATACGAAGAACGCCTCCAAGAACTTGACCTGACAACACTGGAACAGAGACGGAAAAGAGGAGACCTTATAGAAACATTTAAGATACTCAATTACCACTACAATGTGAGGAACATAAAGGATTTGTTCAGGATGAACCATAATACAAATCTAAGAGGACATTCTTTAAAGTTAACCAAACTTCCATGTGCTAGTAACCCCAGAACTTTCTTCTTCTTCTTCTTTCTTCTTGCCATTTCGCGTGATGAAATTGTGGAACGCTCTCCCAGAAACAGTTATAAGTGCTCCAACAGTGAACAGTTTTACAAACAGACTCGAAAAACATTTTACAAATAAAAAGACTCAATTGTAGTGATATACACGCATCAGCTCGTAAAGCTGCTGGTGTATAAACAAATAATAATAATAATTCCTAGTGTGTACTACTAGAAACCATTTTAGATTAGCACGATTAACAAGAATGCTAGTAGTGTTCAAAACTCTGCTAGTAGTCTTTATAAAAAATGCTTCTGTAACGTAATATTTACATCATATCATTTAACTACATCTCCTATTTAGTAAAAAGCTATTTTCGGTTACTTTCCTATTATTTCCATATAATTAACAAAAAATTTTAGCTTTTCCAACATTTGCCTTCTTTGTAAAAGTAACAACAGATAAATTTAAAATAAATATTTAGTTTCTTAGGTACCTACAACTTTTCGATATTTTTTTTTATATTTTATTCTTATGATTAATTTGATTTTGTGGCAAGCATTTTAAAGTTTATGTTAAGCTAACTTTCAATTTTATAGTGATACCGATATAATAATATTTATATATATTTAATATTTATTGCCTATTACCTAAAATAGATTGTGCTAACATTGATTTTTAGATTCATAAATTTGAAAAACAGAACTTATTTATCATAACGTCAGAAAATTTGCGTATCTATTCGCTCGTCTGTCAATTCTTTCAGAATCTACCGAGTTAAATTTATTCAAATTTGAAAGTCATTAACATTAAAATTAATGTAATTTACACGGTTGTGTATCCCTTAGTAAATATTTAATCTCTGCAATTTTTGTAACTTATATTTACTTGACTTTGCACTTGCAACCTCCGTAGTGTAGCGGTAAATCTCGGAGGTCGTGGGTTCGATTCCCACGCCGGACAAGAAATCTTTGTGTAAACTCTAAGATTTCCTTCCGGGTCTGGTTGGTTGAGGGACTAACCTCCGTGCCTAGGAAAGCACGTTAAGCCGCTGGTCCCGATTGTTAAAACATCATCATTACTAATCGTATATCAAGGAACGGGCAGCAGCATTTCCTTGTTTGGTACAACATAATACTGCGGTCACAAACCCACCTGCCAAGCGTGGTGACTATGGAAAATACCCTCCTCGGGAGGAGGCCCCTGTTCCGCAGTGGAAGTTATACGGGCTGATGATGATTGCACTTGCTGTGCAATGTTATGTTATTCGTTATTTTAAATAATGCATGTTACATAATATATGTATGTAGTATACAGTATGTTCCCAGAATGCTAGCAACTGCCATCTGGCGCTGAACACTGTCTAGTAGCATAGATTAAAAATATTTTTATTTTATTGAAATATGCTATTTTACATGACTTTTTTTAATTTATCTTATATAATAATTCAGATACACACGCAATAATATTCTTTTAGCGTTTAAATGACTTTTTTATAAGACAAAAACGTGACTGTTTTGAAAACTTTTTAAATTAAACTTTTATCTTGGCAATCTCCATGGCAGGAGATTTGTAAAAAGTTTAATCACGTGATTTTTCCTTGAAGACATAGAAACTTTAATTTCCCGATCTAATTAAAGATAACTTTTAACTAGAAACTAAATCGTCTGTACGTAATATTTTCATGATTTTTTCCTTGCATATTAATTGAACTTCCGTGATTTGTCCACTTGGGTTTATGGGCCAATCAGTGATCACGACTGGTGTTACCCATGTCCGCATGACGACATATAAATAAATGGATATCATTTTCCTTAAAAATGTTGCGGGATGGAGACCTATGTCTACCACAAATTAAGTGCTACTGCTTGGTATGTTTATAAGTTCAACATCCGAGGCGTAGAAGATCTGTTTCCGCCCCTATTTGCTTGAGGGACTACCATTTGTGTCTAGCAAAGCACGTTAAGCCGTTAGTCCGATTGTTATAAGATCATCTATTTATATATGCATAATCTTATACCAAGAAACGGGCTGAAGTGTGTCCCTGTGTGTGTAAATAACACTGCAGCACAGATTGCAGTCACCAAGCCGCCTGTAAAGCATAACGACTACGTCAATAACCCTCCCTCGGGAGGAGACCCATGCTCATCATTGGACGTTATACATAATACCGATTGAACGAATTCATAAGAGAGGTCGGTAGTTATATTCAATTATTTAAATTAGACATACAAATTTACTTAGCTAGGTCAGTAAAAATTGTGTTCATCTCTAAAAAAACTGTTTCAATTTCAATAAGCCTTTATTCGCTGACGAAATGAACATGTTTGTTTATTCTACGGTCAATTTCTTTTGAGTACTGGTCCTTTGTTGATATTACCTGTCCTAGATATATATACCAGTCCCCAAACTCAATGGTCTGCTTTCATATTTCTATGTTTTCTTTATTGTTGTCTTTATGAAAAATCAGTTCAGTTAAGTCTAAATAATTAAACCTTGGGGGAGGCCCATTATCAGGAGAGGCTTTATACGGGCTGATGATGATGATGATGATATTGACTTAAGGAATTATTCTGTTATTAAGAAACTAAAGCAACTCTCTTAATGTTTTTTAACATAAAAAAATCAGTAAACTATGTAGAAGTAAATCATTAAGCTTTATTTGAGGAAATTCCTGAAAACTACAGATTTGTGGTAGAAGTATATGAAAATGGGAATATAAATAAATTCATAAATATACCAATATAATTTTAGCTGGGTCCATTTGTTTTGATAAATTTAGTTTGATCATTACAATTAAACGTTGTGGGTTCTTGTGTGTTAGGAATAAATATAATCTACGATTATTGTTACACGAAATGTTATTCAAATAAGTTTAAAAAAGTTATAATATTTTTTTTGCAGTACTTCTATTTGGTATGTCCGAGGCACGGAGGTCCCTAAGCTAACCAGATCCGGAAAGAAATCTTAGAATTTAACACATAGATTTCCTGTCCAGCGTGGGGATCGAACCCACGACCTCCGAGATTTAAGGCGAGCCAAATACCGCAACGGAGGTTGTCCAACAATAATATAAATAACCGCATAGCAAAATGATCCAATAAATTAACAGTAATTAACGGTATTATTATATATACAAAAGACTTGTTTAAATTTGATACACTTAAATGGCTCCTTAAGTAAATGAACTTAAGTTATATATAGAACAGGTAAAACTTAGATCCTTAATAACTATCCGTAAACAAACATTTATGGAAGCCAAGTTTTAATAGGCGATCTTCAAGTTGAGCGAACTACCATTATTATGTTGTATAAGTTATGATACTGATATAGCGGGTCACATGAGTGCATTTATCATTTCAAACAGTCTGAGTCCCAGTTTATACAAAAGCGGAGTTTAATTTCACTATTCTGGCTACTCCCCAAGGATTTAAGCATGCATGTTAGCTCCAATATCTGATCATGCCTGGTCGTCTCTGTACTGTTTCAGATGCTTGTAGGCTATTTACATGGCTGCATTTTACATGGTGAGAAAGAAAAGTATTTCCATCAGTTAACATAAGGTCAATGCGAAGTTAAAGAAGTGTTTTAACACAAAAACCTTAGGAATTCTACTTAAAAATGGTCCTTATTCCAGAGTACTGGGCAAGGCAGAGTCATTCAGGGATATTGGCGTAATCACCATGTTTCGCAGATAGATTGGTGATAGCAGTGAGTAACTTTGAGCTGATAGATTCTGCTTCCCATCCATCATGTTTATCTCCTTAGTCGCCTCTTACGACACCCATAGGAAGATAAAGAGTCTAAGCCGGATTATTTATTATTTTTTTTTTTTTTAATTATAGGGTAAAAACAAAAATGTATGCTAGTCGAGCTGTGTAAGTCATGACACATAAACTGCAGTTTACGCGCGTTTATCATTTCATTGAGAGTGAGTTCAGTTTATTCTAAAGTTAACCCATTTTTAAACTTTTAGAAAAAACGGATTTTACGACGTTGGAGCGAATTTTACGACGTTACTGGCTTTTTCCCATTGACTTTTGACTGCATTTTTAATTCAAACCAACTCAGTATTGCAGTATGATTTTTACAGCCGAATTGTCTTGGTAGGAATTTAAATCTGTTCCTGATCGCATATTATTCTTTTTAACACTAACTTTTATCTTTTAATAAAACTAGTTCACCTATGGTACATTCACAAATGCTTTCGTAATTTAAGTTCTTAGAAATACATATGACATCAGAATTTAGTTAATTTACAAAATATATTTAGTAAGTTTCTCCAACTAAATCTTAATCTTATATTTAATATCATTGATATATTAAAATTCTGAAAAATATAGACAACATCATGAAAACCAGTTTGTAAACAATTTTGAACGTTTTGAAGAAAGGACTCTGTTAATGGGACTTTACAAACCTGGTTTAATGAGATTTGATTTCTAGGGTTTTTTCGATGTTTACCTCTATAATAGGGACTCTAGTGCTCAATTCCCTTTATAAGTGCGACAATTTATCAGGTTGGGACAGTTTTGGACACGATTGTTTATAAACATTTGAATTTCTTTCGCACATACTTTGTTTGTCAGTACTATCTCAAATTTTGACTTCTGTAAATGAGACAACTAAATTTTAAACCTGTCTAATTGAAAAACAATACATAAATTTGATAAATGGATGGAAAATTGGATACATGTAAACCTCTTTAAATGGTACAAAATCCTTGGTCCCTTGAGATTCCAATTAACCAGGTTTCACGGTATATGTATAGTCCATTATTCTATGTTACCAAAATTCACTTGTTTTATCCTCAAATAATTTGGTAAAGGCAAAATGGGCGCTGGCCTAATTGGGTGTTGATAATAAAACGATTTTCCTATCACATTGTATAAACGTGGTATTAGCTGGGAGCTTAGCATCGACTCGCGATATTCCCTATATGCGACGCTTATCCTATAATAACATAAGAGGCAATTTGTATTGTGATCCTACGCTTTGCGAAATTTTGTTTAGCTTGTTAGTGTTGGATGGCTTAAGTATAACAAACAGAATTTGCTTTCTGAAAAAAATCGAGTCAGACTCGCCTATTGAGGATTCCGAACAAGCTTGTAATGTACATTTAGCATGAGTTTACCACTGAAAAAAGGAATGAAAAAGTATTTTTGGTAGGTACTTTCTAATAACAACAAAGCTTTTAGATGTTTTATTCGTTATATTGTGAGGCCTTGCTCTTTGCCAAATAGCCTAAAAATCCTTTCCTTTCTTGGTTTTGGTTTGACAGACCGAGTGTTCCTCGGTTATTCTATAGGGCTTTTGTTTAGTCATCTAAGGAACGGAGCCTTTAAAATGTTTAAGATAGGAGAAATATATTTTTTGATACTACAAACGCATGCGTGCACTCGTGCAACTCGTGTCCGCAGTTAACAGATTATTTTTATGTACCTAGAATGTGAAGGGAGTAAAAATAGAATTTATTGAAATTAATGTCGAGTTCTGATTTCAAATAAATTTTGTATTTTTATATTACAGATAACAGTTTATCAGTTGATTAATTTAGGTAAGTAAATAATAAATATATTCACGATCAACTAGCGTGCGCTAGGATCAAGTCTGAAGCATAAAACGCGTCGCGTACATTGCCCCGCGAGCCTGACCGACCCTCTCTTAGCTTCCATAATAAAATGAAAATGGTACATTACAAACCTTCCCGTCGACTATAACATCAAATAATTTCAAGCTCTTTAAGACATCTTACGAACCTCTTTGTTTATATTTATAAATCGAAAAGAAATTAGATGATAAATGATACTAAACGTAAAATTTTATACCCGTTATTAAGGAGAAGAAAATTTGAAATTACTTTTCAACATTTTTGTTACGTCATGGAATAATGGATCTTATAAAGGATATTTCTAAATTTGGGCGCCGTCACTGATTAGATTATGAATATTCATATGAAATTATAGGACATGTCGCGAAATACTCAGAAATATATTTTGACGGTGGCACATTTTTTGCTAACCGTATTGTTTATAAGCGTCAAGGACGAATTTGCAAGATATTGGGGACAAAGCCCTCGATTTTGGGTTTACGTGCTGCCGGTTATTTTAATTTATAATTCTTGAATGTAAGTCAAGTAAAAAAATATATAATTTAGCAACTTATGTCCTAGCGGCATAGAGGTATGACTCTCGGAGGACGTGGGTTGATTCTCGCCAATGCCTAAAGGATGGAACATCTTCAGTTTCAGGTGCCCCGGTGTACCTACTGGCGTTGCATTCCTAATTTTAATGCCCCTCGGAAAATAAAAGGTTGGTAGGTACCAAACCTGTTATATTTACGTAATGCGAAACATTCCAAGCTCAATATTTTCACCATATATTTTTGACTAAAGGCACAAGATTTTGGTTTACACCTACACATCTGGGATTGAGCCAGTGCCGTCAAAGTTATGACACCATCGTTTTGACTTTTAGCAAGATTATTCAAAAACGCATGCATGAACAGTTTTGAAACTTTGTATGGTTATTATTAGCGTCAAGAAGGACCGACTACAGTTATCAGCGAACTTATGCCTTGTCTCATATAGGCGCTGCGATGTTTTTTCGGGTTTTCATAAAACCGCGATAACTTGAAAACAAATATTTTCTTAAATGTAATTGGGGCACTGAGGGGCACACATTAAGAGCTACTCGTGTATGTTTATTCTACAGGGGCACATGTAATGATTTTAGAGATATACGATTCATCAAAACGTTACTCAAGCAGGAAATGCAATATTTCGAAAATCTGAAGGGGCACCGATTTTATTTTTGAGGGCACATTTTGGCACACATATAAGCTCTCTGGCCATGCACAGTTTTTCTCTCTCCGATCATTCGTTTAGAACTTTCCTTCTAGAAAAACGTTACCCCAGCAAGAATCGTTTTTCCGTTTTTTTTTATATGTGGGGGCACATTTACAGCAGATAAGGCACCAACTATGTATATATGTAGTAACTCAAGAAGTTTGTGTACGTCACCGGGCGAGCACGTGTCCAACCTTATTTAGTTATAGCATAATAATTTATTATACCTACTGGCTACTGGCCTAATTAGTGAGTTTGCTTTAGCTTTATGTCAGTTATATGTCGAAGTTAAACTAAGTATAGTTAAATTTCGACATATAACTGACATACCTGCTGTCGGTTATATACATATAATGTCAAAAATATAACCTTTACTTAAATCTATTACAGCCCAAAAACAATAAAACAGTAGTGAAGCTGGCCATATTATTATAATCTATAAATTACTAGAAAAAAAAAAAGTATTTCAATATAAATTTCAAAGTATAAAAAATTCTACTTGTTAAAATTGTTGCGCAAAAATTAAAAAGTTATCCAAATAGTAAGACAATGTGTAATTACACCATTTCAAAATTTTGTGATGAATAAAACTTTTAATTGCGGTCCTAAATACATAAAAATCTCATAATGAAGGTACGGAAAAGGATGAAGAAATCTACAGGGATTGTCATTATCACAGTCTTAAGCATTTTAATAAGATTCACACTTTTTTTTATTAGCAGTGTTAAATGGTTTTTACGTAATATACTCCGCAATTTTAGTCGTACCTTATATTCAGCGAAATGATTTATTTTTGGTATTAAAATCTCTATCCGACCCGCCGGAGAAGAGTGCGCCCGCGAACGCGACGCGCCCCCCCTCGCCCTCCCAACCCTTAGTTTACTAAGAACCTTCCGATGCTTTCGTAGACCCGAAGTCCGAGAGGCCCGCGAACTGTAAAGTAGAGCGACAGTTGCACAAAACTCCCCTAAAGAAACTAAAAGCCATAATCCCTCAATCTCCCCGTCAGCGACCGCCCTGAGCCGAGGTCCAAGCCCTCTTGCGCAGGCTGCTTAGTTGTAGTGTTTAAACCATTTATCTAGGCTGGAGCTCTGCTCGCCTTAATGCCCGGTGAAGTAGCAAAAGCTTCAGGGCTAACAAAATATGACCGTGCGAAAAAAAAAAAAAGATATTAAAATCGATCTATGCAATAGCTATGTGCAACCAGCGACCACACGATCACAAGTCCGACGCCCTAGCCATTGGGCCGCTTTCGTAAAACCTAGATTATCTTTTATTGGAAGGCCTAGTTGACCACGTACTTTAATTCTACGCTTCGACAATACCTATTGGTGGTGGATAATGGTGTCCACTATTTGCAAAGACAACCTCCGCCAGTGTAGCAGTATTTGGCTCGCTTTAAATCTTGCAGAACGAGGCCGCGAGGGTTCGATCCCCACGCTGGACAGGAAATATTTGTGTAAATTCTAAGATTTCTTTCCAGGCCTGGTTGGTTAAGGGACTACCCTCCGTGCCTCGGAAAGCACCTTAAGCTTAGTTGGTCCCGATTGATATAACATCATCTATAATAATTCGTATATCGAGGAACGGGAAGCAGCATTTCCTTGTGTTTTAAAACATAATACTGCGTAAAATACCTTCCCTCGGGAGAAGGCCCATGTTCAGCAGCTATACGGGAAGATGATAAGATGATGATTTAGGTACAAAGAGCGAAAAATCACGGAGTATATTTATTGAATGTTTAAATAGCAACAATTCCCGCGCTATTAAAATTAATCCTAGTATAGTGAAGGACTTTATAAATATTCAATTCACGGACGCAAAGCCCACCCACATTTGAAAAAATTATCCGTACCTAGTTCATAAAGATATCGTTCCTAGTGAGAACTCTGAACACCTTAAGAGCATAAAGTTGGATGTGCCATTATACGTCAGAAACATTCGTAGAATGTACTTTTAACGTAAACTGGCACAGACGGCCAAATACTTCTGAAGTAAGTACATCCGTTCCTATGCTCTAGATTTATAATACAAAAAAAAAAAAATCACCATCGCATTTTTATTGATATTTTATTTAAAAAAAAAAAGTAAAAAGAACATTCAAATATTTTTATACTATCTACTTGTAATATCTACCACTGAGCTAAATTAATTACAATTAATCTTATACTAATCTTAACTAATATATTAAGCTGAAAAGTTTGTTAGCTTGTTTGTTTGCTTGAACGCGCTAATCTCAGGAACTACTGGACCGATTTGAAAAAATATTTCAGTGTTAGATAGCCCATTTATTGAGGAAGGCTATAGATTATATTTAATTATGAAGTTCCCACGGGAGCTACGCGGGAAGCTAGTAAATTATAAAGTAGTAAATTGTGAAAAGAACATTCAAATATTTTTGTAATTTGCACCATTAATCAAATTAATTACAATTAATCTGAGATAAGATGAATCGCTGTTAATATCAACAAGGACACTGATTACTAGACGCAATCAAATATTGTAACTGCAGACTAGAGAAGCATTATTAGATGTGTATCACGATTGATTTCGCTTGTATGAATCCCACACATAAAGGGATTGACTGAACAATAATTATAATAACTGTTGAGTAGTAAGTAAGTAGTAAGTGATAATATATTATCTACTTACTACTATGTTTTATGATACCTACATAGTTTGATTGAAACCAATATACTGCAAAAGCGGCGAGCATCATAACGAGAGAGAGTATCATCAGAAAAAGCATAACGTGAGAATTAAAGACGGACTGACAAATCCTACTAATATGCGAAATGCGAAAGTTTGTAGGTATGGATGGATGGATGGATGTTTGTTACTGTTTCATGCCAAAACTACTGAACGGAATTGGCTGACATTTTGCACCGGGATTGATTATATGCTGGATTAACATATAGGCTACAAAACATCACGCTCCGACCCTCTGGGGCAGAGTAACGGGGGTAAAACCGCGAAACGCAGCTAGTTCTAGAATAAGCCGCCGTTGTCGGGCGCCTCTTCCTAATCATTATGCAACGCCCGATAATAGCGGCTAATTCCACTTCACACTTTTACATGAATCCATAAAAAAAGTCGAACGGTGAGTAACGGTTTTCTGTAAAAGTGTATTATCTACTTTTACAGAAAAACGACTTTTAATTTTGATTTTTTTGAAGAAAAGGTAAGTAAATTTATTATTATCTTTCTATCTTAACTTATTATTTAGTGATCCGACACAAAATAATGTAATCGAAAATAAAATGAGCCACATACACAACGTCCATTTTTATCGAATTCCTAAGACAAATCAATCAACTAAGTACTACTTAAATTAGTTTAAACTTAACTCATATAAAATGGTATTTTTAGAAAATCGTGGTAATTATTAACATTTGTTACCATTTTATATTCATAATTTTCTTTTACTTACTTCAAACTTATAATACCCCGTCGTTTTTGCGTCGGGGGTTAAAAACTAAATGATGACCTTTGAATACACAATGAATCAGACAATGAGTCACAAAAAGATACACATGGCACTGAAGGTATTAATTAATTAACTGCCACCACAATCAGCGGTGATATTGCCAGTTACAGAAAATCAAATATTTTTAAGTATGAAAAATGTTAGAGAGTTAATATTATTACGCCATTTTGGCATTTTTAAACATCACATTTTGGTCTGTAATCCGTACTTATATATAAAGCTGAAGAGTTTATTTGTTTGCTTGAATGCGCTTATGTCAGTAACTCCAATTTGAATAATTAATCATATAATTTCTAGGGGAACGGGAGTTACGATGGTGAAACCGCGCGCGGGAAGCAGTTATTAGTTAATATAAGCATGATATTTTTTAAATGGAACCCCTGATTTATTTAGGGACAGGATTTCTATGTCCAGGACGGTTAAAACTGTACTGGGAATATCTCATTCATCCATTAATGCCTATTTGAGAATCCTGAATTGGATAAGTGCTTGATATAAATAAATACGTGGTGATGAAATATTCGATTATTTTGCTCTATATAATTCATAACAAAAGTTTTGTTACAATGTGGCAAAACCTTACCTATGATTCAAAAAATGTATAAGTAAATTACCAGCCAAATACCATAGAGTAAGTACGCATTCACGGCAAGTAAAACCACATGCCAAAGTTAAGTTGTTTCTAACGAAAAGCCATCCAATGCACTCGTAGACCCGAAGCCCGATAGGTCCGCGAACTGTAAAGTAGAGCGACAGTGGCAAGAAACTCCCCTAAAATACTAAAAGTCATAATCCCTCAATCTCATCGCCAGCGACCGCCCTGAGCCGAGGTCCAAGCCCCACAGGGGGCGCCCTCTTGTTCTTAAACCATGTATTAAGGCTAGATCTCTGCTCGCCTTTATGCCCTTATGCCTCGTGGCTACATACGCAAGTCCATCCGAAAAAAAAGCTAATGAAAAGCTGTTACGAAATTTAGTTCATTTAAACTAAATGAGGGCACAATGAGCGAATACAACTTCGCCTGACGATTTGCAAGAATTCAATTCTTATGAACAAGTTTTCCGGTTTACATTAGAAATATAAAGCAGAATCTAATATTAGATTAGATAATTAGATTAGATATAATTTTATTTTTTATTTTATTTTGTTTTCATATGTGTAATGTTTGCGCTTGGAAAAGTCCAAAGATCCAAAAATTTATTATGAACCTATAGAAGAGTATACAAGTTTATAAAAGGCTTTTCTTCAATCAGCAATATATAGGTACTATATTGTCTTATAATCCTATGGATGGATGTTTGTTACACTTTCACGCCAAAACTACTCAACGGAATTGGCTGAAATTTTTCAACGGGATAGATTATACGCTGGATTAACATATAGGCTACAAAACATCACGCTCCGACACACTGGAGCAGAGTAAAGATGGTAAAACCGCGGGCGCAGTTTGTAAAAAATAAATAGTTAAAAATATACAAGTTTATAATATTATTACGGCCCCTAACTACTTGCAAGTAATATTATCATGTATGTATAATGTTAATAAAACATAATGTGATAAATGATGTAGTTAACCAGATCGTAAAATGTAATATCAACAGAATTTTGACGTTAATATTAATATACATTCTATCATCAGTATATGGAGTTATTTATAGAATGTAAATAATATATCTTGAGTATATGGATATTGTCTTGAGCATCCTTTGGTTAGAATTTCTTGATTATAAACTAATGATAAGTAATGTTCCTCGTATCTTGAAGCTTTTATTTTAAACTTACGAATATAATATTCTGAACTGAACAGACTATATATGACAACAACCTCCATACACCGTAGTGGTATTTGGCTCGCTTTAAATTTCGGAGGTTGTGGGTTCGATCCCCACGCCGGACAAGAATCTTTGTGTAAATTCTAAGATTTCTTTCCGGGTCTGGTAGGTTGAGGGACTACCCTCCGTGCTTCGGAAACCACGTTAAGTCGTTGGTCTCGATTGTTATAACATCATCTATAATAATCGTATATCAAGCAACGGGCAGCAGCGTTTCCATGTGTGTTACAACATAATTTTGCGGTCACCAACCCGCCTGCTAAGCGTGGTGACTATGGCGTATACCCTCGCTTGGGAGGAGGCCCATGTTCAGCAGTGGACGTTATTCGGGCTGATGATGAGGATGATGATGATAAACTGAACAGATTAAAAGCCTTATTTATTTAATTACAAAGCCCGATTATTAATTACAAAACTGAATTATTCAAGAGTTGAGATACCGCGAGTTTAATTACAGAATAGGTTTAGTTTATATCTACTCATATAATAAAGAGGAAAGATTAGATGGTTTTATGTTTGTTTGCATTGAGTGATTGAGTTGACAGTTGACCCGATTTAAAAAAAATCATCATTACAAGGCCACGTTCTTCAAGAGTGCAATATATATGCTACTAATATTATAAATGCGAAAGTTTGTATGTGTGGATGCATGTATGTTTGTCACTTTTTCACGCAACACCCACTGAATGGATTTGACTAAAGGTTGCACGCGGAAAGTTTATAAGCTGGAACTCTGCTCCAGTGGGTCGGAGCACTAAAGCAGAGTAACGCGGGTAAAACCGCGGGGCGCAGCTAGTATTTAATAATATAGTAAAAACGCGTGCGGGAAGCTAGATTCAATTTTTTGTTTTGTTTTTAAAAAAGATTACTGGCAAGTGGAGGTCCATTGTCTCTGCCTACCCTGCTGGGGAACAGGCGTGAGTTTATGTATGTGTGTACTATCAGACTTTTGCAGTCTACTGGTATTCTTGTTAACCCCTCGTTCTAAGCTAAATGCTTGTGTTACGAGTGGGTTTACGTCGGTAGTGCAATGGGTGGGGTTCGAACCGGCGACCTCAAGATGACAAGTCCGACGCCCTAGCCATTGGGCTACGGCCGCTATTCTATAAAGCGGGTGTAACTATATCTTATCTAGGTATCCACTCTATTAGTCTATCTCTCACCTAAAATAAATTCAACATGACTTGCATTTCATGAGTTGCTATGTAATAAGCTGTGACTTTGTAGTCGCGTCAACAAAACACTGTGTTTGTGTCACATTTGTTTTTCCCTTATAAACAAGATATAGAGAACGCCTCGAACGAACGAACATAGTATATACTATAAGCACGGGTATGGACAACCCTTAGTATAGTGACCAAAGCAAATGCATGTCATATTATGACAATCTTTATTTTACTAGCTTGTGCCCGCGAATGCATTCACATGGAGTTACTTTGGTCTAACTTCGATTTTGAAACATTCTTCATTGGTGCTCTGCTCCTATTGGACTGCGTGATGATATATAGCATATAGCCTGGATAAATTGGGTATCTATCACTGAAAGATATTTTCAAATCGAATCAGTAGTTTATGTGGTTGCGCCTTCAAGCAAACCAACAAATCTTCAGCTTCATAATATTAGTATAGATATGTTTAGTGAATAACATAAAAAGGAATTAATTTTTTATTTACATAACGGACCGCAGATAACCGCTTTCTTTACGTATAGGTACCTTACTTTAAGATTTTCTCTCATTGTTCATATCATAGTTCATCTATTGTACATGGATGACATGTTTCACACACAGCTGGTCGTTCAATTAATCGCTCGCAAGAACCCTTGTCGTCTGCTCCGTCTGAAATACTGGGAGTGCGTTTATACGCATGTATAGCATACATATACTGACCATACGTCTCGTTTTGAACGGGACTGTCTCTTTTCTCAGTCTGCTGTCCCTTTGTCCCCAACCTTGCCTTTCTACTAAAGCTCCAAGACGCAAGTAGGCCCGTTTTCCAAAAACGTGCTACAATTTAATTAAATTTGATATACCTCCTTAAACACCGCATGATAGTAATAAATATAGAGAAGTAGGTATTGAATGATAACTACATCATTTTCAAGCTACCAAAATATTACCGAATGAAATATCCGGCAGGACAACCTCCGTAGCGTAGAGGTATTTGGCTCGCTTTAAATCTCCGCGGTCGTGGGTTCGATCCGTAAGCCGAACAAGAAATCTTTGTGTATATTCTAAGATTTCTTTCCGGGTCTGGTTGGTTTGTGCCTCGGAAAACACGTTAAGCTGTTAGTCCCGATTATTATTATAACATTATCCTTAATAATCGTATATCAAGAAACGGGCAGCATCGTTTCCTTGTGTGGCACAACATAATACTGCAGTCACTCGTTGTTTACTGGCGAGTGTACAGTAAACAATGAGTTTCTGTGGAAAATTAACTTGAAGCGACGATTATAGGCTAGCTGTTGCTTATTAACTTTTATCCCGTTCCGTGTTAAAATCATGGTCAGTGCAAGCATACATAGCGGAGATATATTAAAAGCTGTTTATAAGACAAAATAGAATAAGCATTTTAACATGTAAACTACATCATTATTATTTGTATGGGGTTAGTGGTGAAGAATTATCACCATCAGCCCGTATAACGTCCACTGCTGAACATGGGCCTCCTCCCGAGGGAGGGTTTACCATAGTCACCACACTTGGCAGGCGGACTGGTGACCGCAGTATTATGTTGAAATACACAGGGAAACGCTGCTGCCCGTTCCCTGATATAAGCTTGTTATAGATGATGTTATAACAATCGGGACCAACGGCTAATCGTGCTTTCCGAGGCACGGAGGGTAGTCCCTTAACCAACCAGACCCGGAAAGAAATCTTAGAATTTACACAAAGATTTCTTGTCCGGTGTGGGGATCAAACCCACTACCTCCGAGACTTAAAGCGAGCCAAATACCGCTACGCTACGGAGGTTGTTGTGGTAAAGAAAACTTCTTTTGATTTTTATAAAGACCATGCCCTCGTTGTTTCAATAAATTTCTGTGTTGCTTTCATCAGCCCGTATAAGGTCCATAAATAATTTAAGCGGCCGTAGGTTAGGGCGTCGGACTCGTGATCTTGTGGCCGCCGGTTCGATCCCCACCAATTGCACTACCGACGTGAAACCACTCGTAAAACAAGTATTTTAGCTTAGCACGAGGGGTTAACAAGAATACTTGTAGACTGCAAAAATTCTGCTAGTAATCTTTTATATTAGGTTGGGGAAAAAGTCTTTTGACATTATAGTATGAATGAACTTGTTATAAAATCTCTTTGGCTATACTATTTGTATCTGGCTGGTTTTGATTGAAATTTTAAATTTTAAAGATCATAATTCCAAATTCAAATTAGGAAAATGTGTGATTTTCATTTGTTCTTCGTACAAGATGAGTGAATCTAATGAAGAAATTCGATACATTTAAAAAAAATTCTACAAAAAAGGTAAAAATGAACCGAAGGCGCAAAAAAATATTTGCGATGTTTATGGACCTAGTGCAGTGTCTGTGAGAGTAGCACAAATTTGGTTAAAGCATTTTCAATCCGGAAATTTTGATGTCAAAGATCGCACGTCGCTCTGGTCGCCCTATTTCGGATAAAATGGATGCCATTTTTAAAAAAGTGGAGCAAAATCGGCATATCAGTAGTTACGACGTAGCTGAAGACCTGGGAATTGACCACAAAACAGTTTTGGCGCATTTGAAAAAAACTGGGTACACAAAAAAGCTCGATACCTCACGAGTTCACTGAAAGAAACCTAATGAGCCGTGTACTCACTTGTGATTCTTTATTACGAGGTAATGAAACCGAACCATTTTTGAAGAAGCTGATAACTGGTGATGAAAAGTTGATCACGTACGACAAGAACGTGCAAAAAAAGGTCGTGGTCAAAGGCCGGTCAGGCTTCACAGACTGTGGCGAAACCCGGGTTAACTCGCAACAAGATGATGCTGTGTGTGTGTGGTGGGATTCGAAGGGCGTTATTCATTATGAGCTGTTACCACCAGGCAGGACCATGGATTGTGAACTCTACTGCGAACAACTGATGAGATTAAAGCAAGAAGTTGAGAGAAAGCGGCCGGAATCAACAGAAGGGGTGTGATTTTTCATCATGATAACGCGTCTAGCGTTATCATGATGAAAAATCACACCCCATAGAGAATCATATTGGTTGCAAAATGACGGCTGTCCTGCGCATTATGCTGTATCTGTTCGTGCATACTTAAATAGAACATACCCAAACAGATGGATTGGCCGCCTGGGGCCAATTTTGTGGCCCCCACGTTCACCAGATCTAAATCCACTTGATTTTTTTTACTGGGGCTGTCTTAAGGAAGAAGTTTACGCAAAGCCGATCCGTTCCTTGGAAGATTTACGTAGCCGTGTCCGGGCAGCCGCATCGAAAATAAGCGATCGACGCTATACGCGACTGCTCAGGAGAGCATTCATTCGTAGATGTAGAGCCTGTATCAGAGTGGGTGGCAGACAATTTGAACATTTATTGTAATTAATAACGAATACAGTTTTACTAATGTCAAATGTTGTTTTTTATTAAACTCCAATGGTCAGGTACATTCAATGTAAATAAATATTCCAATATTGCAAATTTTGTTGTTTATCCAAAATTCACACATTTTCTACACTAATAGCAATAATTCAGAATTTACATTAGATACAATAATGAATGATACCATTTTGAAATTGGCTTGAAGCACATAATATTTTAAAATAATTGGTCACTTGTGTCTGGATACTTTTTTTTAAAGTTACGGTTGCTCAAACTTTGTCAAATTGAATATTTTTCACAAATTTTCCCCAGAACAAACATTCAAATTGTTTAAAAAAAAAACCGTGTAATAATAGTCATACTATTTATTGCCTATCTATCAGCTTAGTTAACGTAAATTACTATAACAAAAAAAAACCGATAGAATTCCTTAATTTGTGGCCGTGGTGTATAAAAATGTGAAATATGGTAACAAAAAACACCGATTATTATTAAAAAAATAATATCTTTGGTACCAACTGTATTTTTTTTTTATTTGTATTTTTTTTCTGAATGGCCATTAGTTTTACCATGACCCATTTTAAGGTTATCCATTAATTACCGGACACCCTGTAGATAAGTAGGTATGCTACTTCATGAAATGAAATCGCTTAGCTGCCGTACAACGTCAATATCGAAAACCTGTTGCATTAATTAGAGCCGCTGTTAAAATTAACTCAATCACAAGCCGTGTCGGTACTTAAGCCACTCATAGAAGTCTCCATTATCTTCATAGCCAATTCCAAAGTAAACTAAAATAGCTTTAGACATCAAAACTTGCTCAATCACGATCCTTCCGAAGAAGTTAGACAAACTGTAAACTGTTCTATATAATCGTATTACACATAGCCGCAGTGCAAAGTTTGACATGTCATACTCACAGTATACAGGAAATCGGAATAATTTCCTGGGCCAAGGGTGAGCTGTCTTTAATACAATTATCTGAAGTATTATAGATATATGTATATAAGACTAGCTGACCCGACAGACGATGTCCTTTTTAACTAAAACTCTATATCAACGTTGACCTTTTAATATTATGCGTGATAGTTCTGAACTAACCGTGATGTGCACTTAAAGCAGCACGCATTCTGCCATTGTTATGTCAAACGCGATAAGATTAATTTAAAAAAGTTTATATTGTCGAAAGCGCTAAGGTTGCATTAGAAAATTTATTACGATGGTTAATATTATTTGCTTTTAACATCAGCAAAATAAAATAATCCATAAATAAAACAGATAAAAATGCCATTTTCCTTAAACGACGGTGACCCGTTGAATTTTTAAAAAGCGAATGTTGCGCCTTTTGTCTTTGTACAGCTTTAATGCGCTGTAGTTAAATAAAAAAACAAATGAAAGTTTACATGTGTGGGCTAGCACAGTGCGCTGTCTATTATTACTCTCAAAATTCTGTGGGATGACTCACACGATCGATGTTAAATTAGGTGACGAACTGAAAGCTTTTAAGTGACTTTTCCTGACTTCCTGACTTTGAACTACAACTAAAAATTTTCTTGGAAGAAAATTTACGAACGGGAAAAAACACGTTCCTTTCCTCGACCTCTCTAGTCACGGACGTACACATTACTGTTAAGCCAACGAGGCAGTCATAATATATATGAGGTCATAAACGTATATTACGTCTTCGTACCCTAACGTAATAAATCCATTTTAAGGAATCCAAATTGCCGTGTTGAAAATTTCTTGTTTAAAACTTGATTGATCTGGAAAGCTCCATGCTAAGTCAGTTAGAGCCAGATATCACGGCGTCTTTGGATATAAAATCCAACTCCACTTGGTTTTGTTTAGTTGGAATTATCGGCGACAGAACACATTATTTGTCTAGTTTGTAACCACTAAACCAGCGTAGAAAAATCATTCAACCTGAATAGAAGAGGTGTATTATTTTGATCGACTTGATTGATCTGGACAGCTCCGTCTTGAGGCCAGTTAGTGCCAGATGTCTAAGCGACATCGGACATAAAATCGAACTCCATTTAAACAAGAGTTAGTTGGAATTATCGACGACCGAACAAATGATTTGCCCAGTTTGAAACCATTAAACTAGCTTAAAAAGATCAATAAACCAGATAAAGAACATAGACATTTTATTTTGAATGTCTTGGTCTTGATTGTGCCAAATGTTAACATCGGATATAAAATCGAACTGCAGTCAAATGGTAGTTGGTTGGAATTATCGGCGACCGAACAAATTCTTTGCCTTCTTTAAAACTTTTAAACCTGCATAGGAAAATCATTAAATCAGATAAAAAGCAAAGAAATATTATTTTGAACGACTTGATTGATGTGGTTAACACGGAGCGTGTTTAGGACAGATAGTGCCATATATGACAGCGTTTTCCGATATAAAATCGAACTCCACTCCACTAGTTTGAATTTGTTTGAAACCACTAAACCAGCATAGAAAAATCACTAAACCAGATTAAAAGACAAATATGTTACAAGACATATTTTCACTAAATCCGCTAATTAGTTGTTAAATACAATTTATGCCGATTTTATATGTATCAGTTAGTTAAGTTTGTAAGTTAAGTTTATTAAGGTAAATGGAGCTTACTAATAGTTATGAGAATGTTGAAAAACTCATAACTACAACATGGCAACCTTTTTAAAATTAATTCTTGCTAGCGGTTGTCAACAAAATATGAACTGCAAATTTTAAATCCCTAAGTATACCCAACCGAGGTGCTTCAACCGCGAACGAATGTATATTTTTTTAATTAGTTGAAAAAGTCGGAGTTTATATTATTATATGCTGGATCCACACGTTTGTTAATCGTATTGACGAATATAACAAATTCAGGTGTGTTTGACTCAGAATGTTTCATTAAACTTTTGAGTTTGGTAACTTCTTCTTCGTGTCTCCTAAATCTGGTGTTACCAATATTATTTGTTACAAGACGGACATCATAAATAAATCCTACCATTTTTTTTTGTGCTCAAAAAGCATAGGTCACCTGCCCATTTAAGTAGCGTATAAAGATGCAATTGTTATTGCCTTAGTCTTAAAATCTGGTGGAATGATAATCGGACATGTGAGTAAAGAAAATAAATGTACCTTCATATAATTTCCGAGACATGAGAAAACATATTTACGTCCCGGTATAAATACATATTTTATCGCCTGACCCAGCTTCATTATACTAATAAATATGTTAATTCGTATCACTGCGACATAGGACTTTACGCCTCAATACATCGAATTACTCTTCAATATACATAGGTGTATTATTTTTCAACTATCGCATTTTTTTTCTAATTTGAGTTGAAAAATTAGGTAAATGTAACAAATGTAATGTATACAATATAAGAGATTTTGATATATGCTTAACTAAACATGCCGACTCAAGCAAACGCTAGGCTTGTATATTCGACTCCACATTTCTCTTTGTAAAGATTTGAAGTGTTCGGCCAAGGTCTAACATGTGGTCCGAACATTATGTGATTTATTTATGTTGTTTTATAAGTAACTACCTCGTTAGTTTAGTTCAGAACACTTTTTGGATTTTGGATACGTCTAATGAATTTTTTTCAAGTGAGTGTCGGGTCATTTGCCATTTATCTGCTATTAAAAATAATGAAATTGTAAGATAAATATGCGTTATTATAAGATTTTATACAGTTTTTGGCCTTTGACTAAAAGCTTTACCATAGTAGTAATAGTCATGACAAGAAAATATATTTTCAAATACAACCTAAGCAAGGTGTTAATTTCACAAGTCAACATTTTTTTCTTTTTTTTCAAAGTATTGATTATTTAATAAACAAACATGAATGAAATACATAACTAAAAGTTACTAATCCTTACTATCCTTACTAATATTATAAATGCGAAAGTAACTCTGTCTGTCTGTCTGTTACGCAATCTCGCCTAAACTACTGAACCGATTTAAATGAAATTTGGTACAGATATAGTCTAGAGCCTGAGAAAGGACATAGGCTATATTTAATTATGAAGTTCCCACGGGAACGGAAGTTACGTGGGTGAAACCGCGAGCGGGAAGCAAGTTAAAAATAAAACTAACTTATATACTACTATTCTAAATCTATTCTACTTGGCAAGGTTCCCAGAATGCTGCAGCATTACCACGTAAAAATTTTACTCCTTGTTACAGAAATATTATTTGGATGAGTAAAAAACTGAAAAATAATATGAATTTATATATCACGTTACATTTTTGAGAAATTTTCTTAGAAACATAGAATCATACGCTGATTTGGTTATATTCCATAGTTAAATATTAATTACTTTTTAATGCAGTTTACACAAAATGTGTATAATTTTCTAATGCAAAAATACCTATTAAAATGCAATAATCACTAACGAAAACGGTCTCTATAGAATTTTACTAATAGATTAATTAAATTATTTACCTACGTTTAAAATTATTAAATACAATTTTGGTAATATTTATTCTCAAATACCTCGAAAATTGGGCGAGACCGATTTTTCTATGATAAAAAAATACCCATTATTGTTTGAAAAGCCAGATAAATGTATTTCATTATTTGAAACAAAAACTTTGTCGACCTAAATTAGAGATCAGTACTACATCCAATAACAGTTGGACTAACAATACATAACTAGTTTACCTATAGTTCCGTCTTGATGCAGATAATTGTACAAAGGGACTGAACAACCTATAGTTGACGTTTGGTATCTAACAAACTAACAAACCTCGCAATTACCTATCCCTTCGTACATACCCTAATGTAAATCGAACGTCAAATCGTAGCACGTAACTCGTAGCGTCGGGATGCCATAACGCACCGTGAAGGTATACGACGTGAATACTAAAAATCACAACGTGACATTGAACTGAGCGGGAAAAAGTTAAACATTTTGAAATTTTACGAAAATTTGTATCTCTATTGAATTGAAATTATAGTGGACACGGTCTTACGCGTCCTAACATTTTTTTTTGTTTTGTTTTTCATTCATGCTCTTAGAATGCATTAATAATATTTTTTTGTTTTGATTTAAATATCAAAGACAGGTAAGGGCAAACAGGTAATCTCAATTTTTTAATTAGTTTTTTTTTTAAATATCTACATCTTTATTCTGAATGGTACCATTAAACCAGTAGCGGTTTGTGTTGGTACTCACATTCGTGAAAGACGCACTGCTTAATTAAGTAAGTAATTAACAAATAACAAAAAGCACAAGCACAAACAATTTCCAATAATTAAATAGTAAGTGAGCGTAAGCGGTAAACACATATTGGCTCACCTAAAGTTCTTTACCCGAAATTGTTCTTCCTAACGATTTGTAATCCGAATAATCACTCTTTCTAAAATTTTTCATCCTAAAACTTGTTTGCCGTGCCACAAATTAGAGAGAAATATGGCATAAATACCCAAATATATACACGTAGGACAACCACCATGGCCTAGCGGTAAATGTCGCACATTAAATTGTGGATTCTATTTGAGTGCTGGTCAAAAAAATAATTTATATGTCTGATTGATTGAAGGACTACTTTTCGTGCCTCAGAACGGAAAGAAGCTGTGTATGCTACAGTTAACAACCCGCTAGCGAAAAATGGATCAAGAGAAACTCCTATTCAATGATAGACTATATGCACAGTAGCTATAAAATAGCTTCTTATGACACTTGTACTTGTACTTATAGTGTCAGATAAAAGGTTTGATGCTATAAACTTCTTTCTTTTCCTTTGGTGTTCTTTATGATTTTATTTACATAGTTACATGGAAAATACATTAGGATTCATAAATTTTACGTGAGTGTCATAACATTAAATCCAAAGGAAAAGTGTGTTTATTTTCTACAATTGTTAAGTTTTGTTGACAGCGATTGTTTGTCAGACGTTTATTGTTTACTCAACTAAATTCATAATTATTTTCTGTTGTAACTAGTATAATAATGATGATAATGTTGTATAATAATTACAATAGAAAATAATTATTTGAATTTAGTTAAATAGTCATTAAACTAGGAAATGTTTTCGGATATAAATAATACTTAAATGCGATTTAAGAGCAATTATTGCATGATATATGCTGTCGCGTTGCTGATTGCTAGACACGTAATCGCCCTTTCGGTGTAGATGACTCAAACCTGACCAACCATTAGTTAATTGTCTTCGGTAAAAAATAATATTTATGTGTGTTCAACTTTGTAAAGTTTTATCGCAAATAAATTTTAGCTGTTGTGAAACAAACATGTTATTTCCTGCTAACTAAAGCTAGTTGTTCATAATATTTGTAGATATCTGTTTGGTTTCAAGCAATCTGTTTACTAACACAACTTTTAACAACAACAACTATTTTACTAACAAAACAAATAAAGCTTATAAGTCTTATCTTAATATTTTCTTTCTTTTCGAAGGATCGCGAGAAAGATTTATTACTCACATTTATATTTCCGCGGTTGTTTTCTATGCCCTTGTTCACCTGAAGTCCGAAACGCCGCGAACTGTAAAAGAGAAAGTCGTTCAACTTTAAGCCGAAGGAAATTGATGAGTAGATTAATGAATTTGGAGGAGGCAAAAGTGGTATGTCTAGATAGTAGCGGAAGGAGGTGGACTCAGTCTACCCTAGTCTTGGAAAAGAGAGGTGAATGTATGTATGCCAAATTTAAACCAATTTTTTTTTGTTTTTGCTGTCGTTACATAACATCCAAGCGCAAGATTACCCGACAACCATAAGCAGGTTGTACTTTGCAATAAACACACATTTGATATAATTTTAGTTATTCCAATAACTATGCATCTAAAATCTCTTACATAGGCAGGCTTATTTCCTAAGCTCTCGGGAGTCGCAAGTAAAAATATTCACTAAACGACGTATTACACAATAGACATCGTCATAGCATATTTTATTCTATACCTCTTATGTAGAATTTCGCCAGCTTCAGAATATGTGGTAGATATTTTGTAGTAAAGATGGGATAAAATTGGTAGTCGTTTGCACAATAAGTTTTGATGTGAAATATTTCATGTTTATTACTTGAGGTGTGAAAAAACGTACCTATATATTGTTGCTGAAACTGACTTAGAATCTTAGAATATTTTATTTCCAAGTGTAAGAATCTAGTTGAATTATAATCTGTACTAGCGAAGCACCGCGATTATTACTCTTTTATGACTTAACTAGTCTGTCGCGCGCGGTTTCAACCCGCGTAACTCTCGTTCCCTTAAGAAATTTATACTTAAAAACAATAGCCCTCCCCAATATAAGATAGATGGTTATCTATCTAACACTAAATTAAAGAATTTTGCCAATCAGACCAGTGGTTCCTGAGATATACGTTAGGAGCGTTAGCGGAAGCCTATAGGCTATAATGCTCCTAACGCCTTCTTCGATAAATGGGTTATCTAACATTTAAATATTTATTTAAATTGGAACAGCAGCTTCTGAGCAAACAGACAAACAAACATTTCAGCTTTGTATATTATTAAAAATTGTGAAGCCAAAGAAAAGTATTTGATTAGTTTATTAGATAATAAGTAAGTACTTTTCTTTGGCTTCACAATTTTGTTTTTTGTATCTGTGTTACGGATATCAATGGTAATAATGTTGGCTACATTATAAACAAAACGGAAAAAAGTCGCATAGTCATCCGCGTCCCTCAAACGTGATATTAACGCGAACGCCGCGTGCCCGAATTGACGACGCAGTCCCGCGTTCAACCGCACGCTCAAGATATTATTTTTTGGGACGGACATTATGTGGTTAGGCTTTTGCTACTTTATCGGGCATTAAACGCGAGTAGAGATTCATCCTATCCAGGCTCGAGTGACGCGCTTGCCAACTGCACATTTGAGAAGAAACCGCAAAAGAAAGCTATTAGCTTTTTTGTGCGGTTTCTTCATATAAATATAAATAAACATTCATATTATAAATAAACTAGCTTTTATTATATATACTTAAATCACTAATAAAACAAAGTCGCTTCCCGCTGTATGTCTGTCCCTATGTATGCTGAGATCTTTTAAACAACGCAACGGATATTGATGAGGTTATTTTTTAATTAGAGTGATTCAAGAGGAAGGTTTATATCCTACTAATATTATAAACACGAAAGTTTGTAAGTATGGATGGATGTTTGTTACTCTTTCACGCCAAAACTGCTGCACGGAATTGGCTGAAATTTTGCACAAAACGTCACGCTCCGACCCACTGGAGTAGAGTAACGCGGGTAAAATCGCGGGGCGTAGCTAGTATATAATACATCAGCATTGAACCCATGCGAAGCCGGGGCGGGTCGCTATCACTACATAATGTGTATAAAACAAAGTCGCTTTCTCTGTCCCTATATCCCTATATATGCTTAAATCTTTAAAACTACGTAACGGATTTTGATGCGGTTTTTTTATTGATAGAGTGGTTCAATAGGAAGATTTATATGGGGATAAAATATAATGACCACCAAAAATATATACTTGACACCAGAAAAATAAAGTCTAAAATTATAATAGTACTAGCTATTTTAGTCACGACTGCACTTCAAATTGTATTCGAACACCAAATGTAGTAAATGATCACCAAATCTTAGCGAGCAAATTATTGCGCTATTTCTACCTTAATAAAATCAATGAAAAATGACAATCGGTTAGGTTAGGTTAGAGCTGCGGCCATACAACGCACGAGCCGAGCGAGCGAAGCGAGCGGTGCCGCGGCAGCGGCCGGCGAGTGCCAGAACCGAATAGTAAATTAGTAAAACATTTAGGTACTTTTGGTGATCATTTACTACTTTTGGGTTAAAAATGATTTATTTGGAGTCATTTTGCTTAAATACGATAGCGAAATGTTAAAACTTTGGTTACAATTTTACATTAAAATGCGGGTTTAATTTTGGTGATCATTTTCAATTTTTTTGGTGGTAAGTTAAACATAAGCCATTTATATGTATAATACATCAGCATTGCGCCCGTGCGGAGCCGGGGCGGGTCGCTAGTTAATAGATAAACTAAACTTAAATATGTTTTATTTAAACCGACAGAGTGTTAGCATCCGCATAAAATATCATTCTATCTTCAAGCTCTTTTCTTTGAATTAACTTATTCAAATGTGTATGTAGTTCAAAGGCAGAAAAATAGCTCGTGAAACATGTTCAAAGTAAGCGAAAAAGAACAATCATTTGCTCAGCAAATAAGCTACTTTTTTATACAGGAATGAAGTATTATTATGTATTCTGTTTCGAAGCCGTTTTTTTTTTGGTTCCGTACCCGAAGGATAAAAACGGAGGTAAAAAGAGTAAAACTATTACTAAGACTTCATTGTCTGTCTGACTGCCACCAGGCTGTATCTCAAGCACCGCGATAGCTAGACAGTTGAAATTTTCACAGATGCTGTATTGCTGTATAAAAATAAATAAAATAAATATTTAAGGACAGTTCTCATACAACATACGTTTTTTTTGTTTTGCCTTTTTCTGCTCGATATCTATCAATAACGGCAACAGGTAGACGCTTAAAATGGAACGGAACCCTACGTGCGCGAGTCCGACTCGCACTTGTTTACATTTAAATAATTATTTATTTTTCAGTCACACATACATAGTTAGGCACGAGGATTTTGCTACTTCATCTGGAGATTATTTATGACTACTATTGGTGGTATACCATAAACGATAAAATTTGTTCAAGTAACTTCTATTTTTGAAATAAATAATGCTTCCAATTACTTCACTTATACAACGGTTTTTTTACTCTCTTTAGTATCTCTTCTCACGAATAAAATCTATACTAATATTATAAAGCTGCAGAGTTTGTTTGTTTGTTTGTTTGTTTGTTTGTTTGTTTGTTTGTTTGAACGCGCTAATCTCAGGGACTACTGGTCCGATTTAAAAAATTCTTTCAGTGTTGGATAGTCCATTTATCGAGGAAGGTTATTATAGGCTATATTTTATTTTCAAAAAAGTTGGGGATCCGTAAGAAAATTGCGTTTTTGTAACCCAAGGTGTAAAAGCGAAAACCTATTTATGCGTGCGCTGCAAAAACTATTGACAATAGAACAAAATGATGTACTACGGGTTTGTAGGTCTTATTAAGATCTACAAAAAAGTGCGCGAGAGCATATATCTAACTATCATAGTTTAGTCACAATAACCGCTTTTATGTTCATAAAAAAATATTAAATCGTCTGAAGAAAGAAACTACGTTAAATGTATATCGTTATATTAATCCTTATCCAAATTAAGCATAATGTTATTAAGGGTATTTATGTAGAAGTAAAATACTTTTTGTTTTATTCCAATCGGACATTTCGTTGAGAAATTATCACGAGTATAAAAACGCAAGGAATTGGTACCTAATAAAGAGTTATTTGCCGTAATAGATAAAGCTGAAGAGTTTGTTTGCTTGAACGCGCTAATCTCAGCAACTACTGGTCCGATTTGAAAAATTCTTTCAATGTTAGATAGCCCATTTATCGAGGCTATATTTTATTATAAAGTTTTTATGGGAACGGGAGTTACGCGGGTGAAACCGCGCGCGGAAAGCTAGTCATCAATAAAACATAAATCTAAATTACTTAAAACTATATATTATTATGACTACTGTCTTCGCATTCTACTTAAAGGAGAAGCTATTGTAATGAAGTTGTATTAGATTTCAATGAAGTGTGTAAACACAATGTGATACCGAACCCAATATTAATCTTGAGGTTAGTTGATCTGTCACATAAATCGTAATTAACTACATCCAAGCTTGGAACAATTGTATCGTAGGTTGGATGAAGTCATTGAACTGGTGTTATAAGACCTACTATGCATTTTACGCGTGTCGTATGTAAATTAATTCTTATCCACAGATTGTACAAAACATAAATCTGAAAGTTTTTCAGCATTTGATTTTTACAAAGCCGCACTAATACTACTCATATTATTGCCATCATATATGTACATAATTCGACACCCTATCATTAAAATACTTGTAACCTCTAATATGAATTCATTAAACCACAAATTAGGTAAACTGTTTATTTTGTTGAATTAACACCATATCTTTATTAATATTATAAAGACGAATGTTTTGATTGTTTGTTTTTTTTGTATTGAATAGTCTCCGAAACCGATTTGAAAAATTCTTTCATCTTACTTTTTTGTTGTTAACATATTCTTTTTATCTTTGTTAATTCTTTTGTATAAGATTCTGTACTATCTCCTACTGGGAGAAGGCACTGGCTCTTGTAACACAGGTTGATCACCTAGCACAGGAGTCAGGGACTTCACACTATTTTGTAACCACTTCCTTGTGTAATAAAGATTATTATTATTAATTATGAAGTTCCCGCGGGAACGGGAGCTACGCGAGTGAAACCACGCGTGAGAAGCTAGTTGTGCATAAATCAAACATTACTTTTAATATGTTATGAATTATGAACAACCTCTTGAATTAATGTACAGCAGCAAGCTCAAACGCCAGTTCACATCGTAGTCAGCGGGATTGAACGGGGACATGGCGCTTGGTGCCAGTTGGACGAGTCAGACTCATCTAAGTTAAAATTTATCTCTCATCACTCCGAAATCCCTTGCCACTGCTCTCCTGACTCGAGATGCCTATTGTCAATGAATCGACCGAAAGGAACGAATGTAAATTGCTACACACAAACCCAAAAGGTTTAAGTGGCAGTAACAATTGTATGTAGTCATTATAATTTGTAATAAAGAAAAGGTTCAAGGGCCCCCAAGGATCGCCTCTTGAGCAGATTTATTAGCATGTCGTATTTAAGCCGGGTGAAATAGTAAAAGCCTTGTGACTTTCTAACTTCCTGGTTCAAGATATGGCTAGAGAAATGTTAGGTAATAAAATAGTATTAGAATATATTTTCATTTCAATATGAAATTCCCATCGCAGTTTCACAGGGTTTCGCTTTCAGTGCTATCATTGGAATTGAACTTTCAGTTCCTACTAATAAAAAGAGTATAAAAAAATGTAATCATAACTATAGTCTTCTTAAAAGTTCATTTATACTTATTTAAATTTAGATTTCCAAGATAACTTTCTATGATAGAAAAAGATTCGTATAACTTTCACTCCCAAAAGATAGGAATTTTTGTCATAGTCACCACGCTTGACAGGCGAGACTGTAGTATCCTACTAATATTATAAACGCGAATGTTTGTAAGTATGGATGGATGGATGGTTGGATGTTTGTTACTCTTTCACGCCAAAACGACTGAACGGAATTTTACACCGGGATAGATTATACGCTGGATTAATATATAGGCTACAAAACATCACGCTCTGACCCACTGGAACAGAGTGGCGCGGGTAAAACCGCGGGGCGCAGCTAGTTATGTAATAACACACAATTGCTATAAATAATTTTCTAACAATCGGTACCAATGGCTTTACGTACTTCAACGAACCAGAATTGAAAAGACATCCTAGATTTTGCAACAAAGATGTGTACCAGCGTTTATCTGCATATTAAAAATAATTCTGCGGTCATCGAAGCGCCTGCCAATCATGGTAACTACCCTATGAGGTCGTCGGTCCATCTTGCCGTGCGTGGGAAGACCGCCCGGTCTTCCCACGCTGCGCTTACCAGTCTTCACTCGATACCTTTCTCCTCCATCAGCTGTCAGTTATTCGAGTATGTAGGTATGTGTCCTACCCATTATCATTTCATCTTGCTAATCCATTGAGATATGTCAGCGACCTTCGTTCCTTTGCGGATATATAAGTAGCTCTTTCTATAGCATTGACAGTATTATTATTAATTAAAAAGAATAGGAATGTATGTTAAAGAGATAATTTAGAGATAATTACGTATACAAACATTGTTTCAGTATCCTACGCCTCAATATAAAGCCCTTGAAACTACATATTTAATTACTCGAAGCCTTTCAAGTGTATTTTCATCGTCGCTGCTAGCAAGGAAATACATTTTAAATTAAAGTAGGTACATATAAAATATATAGTCTTTCCTAACGTCTTCATCAATCTCTAAAGAGATTAGTGCAGGATTTCTTATAGCGCAAAATCTCTAAAAAATTTCCAAAAACCACATGACGACAACAGAAATTGCTAGTCACAATGTCACACAATTATTTTCTCGAATCCGGGATCTCGCTACTCGCTAGTTACGGTTGAACACATTCACCGCTAGACCAACGTAGCAGTCACAAGTACCTACATCCTTACTAATATTATAAATGTGAAAGTAACTCTGTCTGTCTGTCTGTCTGTTACGCAATCACGCCTTAACTACTGACGCGATTAAAATGAAATTTGGTACAGATATAGTCTAGAGCCAGAGAAAGAACATAGGCTATATTTTTTATGAATTTCCCACGGGAACGGGAGTTACGCGGATGAAACGGCGCGCGGGAAGCTAGTATTATATAAAATAAGAAAGTAGCATTCGTAGTATAGTAGGACCAAAGATGAATATTGACATATCTAGTTAACAATAATTCAGTTAAGTAATTTGCATACAATATCTAAGCCTGTAACAGGTTAGTTATTATGGTTACGTTAGTGAAAAAAAATCTGTAAATAAATAAAATTATTTTTCCATACCAAAAAATAAATTATATTAAAATTCCTACATGTTTATTTTGAATATTTCTCCGTGTGGTTTCTGGCTTAGAATAGACCAGCCCATATCTTTCTGAGGTGGAGGTTAAGAATACTCCCATTGTCCTACGATCACCAAACCGCCTGCCAAGCATGGTGATTAAGGCAATATTCCCTATCGACCCTGGCTTGGCAAGGTCTGTCAAAAAGGATGCTCTTGTTCAGTAGTGGAAGTAAACTTTCTTCTTTCAGGTTTAGCGGGTGATGAGGATGCGAGCTCGGCGCTCTTGTTGCTCCCATGCTTGAGGAATGCTCACACCCGAATTGGGTTTGCCTTAGGGGCAACCAATATCATCATAAAGGCAGATTACGCCGATGATTATGTCCACAGTCGAAACCACGATGTGTCCGTGGCCTTAGAAAAACATTTTCTTTTTTTTACACTCGGTACTAGTGAACCTTAGCCCTTACTGTAATCGCATCACGTTCTGAATAAGTAAGGGGCTCCACGCGTGACGAGCCGTAACGTAACCCCGCTAACGACCTATCTGCAAATGTAATTACGCATTATAAATTTTAAATGATAGTCTAACCGCTATCTTGTAATAACTGAGGTTTGCTGACAAGTGGAATATGGATCTGATTATTGTTTAAAGTCATATGGAGAATGTAAAAATCATTGTGCATCATCCCGAGGCCGAAAGTTTGACTTTCTTTCCTTGTTTGCGGGAAGAAAGATGCATATTTCAGACTACCCACCCGAGGCTGAAAGTTTGAATTTCTTCCCTAGGGAAGAAAGATGCATTTTTCAGACTGCTCACAATTAGTGACAGTTTAAAATTTAGTCTTTTTTTGTTTGAATTTTCTTACCGTTACCTATTTGAAATAACTCATTACCATGGTAACCGTGCAGTTGTTATCTGTTATTGTTATTTCCTGTTCAATGTTCTATTTTTTTTTGCGTTCTATAATAAATACTATTTTTCTTACTAAAATAAATTCAATATTTAATTATCTCGAATAGCAATAATAATATCTAATGTCTAATAATGTCTCTTCTCCTTTTTTCTCGTCCCAACCCCCCACCGAGGCTACGCCCCGGACCCCGTCAATGAATAATTTGAACTACATTCGTTTTTCTTATATACAATGTAATTAAACTTTCGGTCCTGGTATGATGAAAAATAGTATACGCGCCACGGAAAGATAGCAGGACATTTCAACCCACGCTTTCGTCACCCTCACCTTGGGGTGACAATATCGCGCGGGTTGACAAGTCTACTTTCCTCCCTTGGCACGTAATGTACTACTATTTTTTAATTATTTCCAGTTTTTTTTTTATGAAACGAAATGACCCGGTCGTTTCTTCGAATTAGAGGAAGGTTATTAAAAAGTAGAAATAAATCATTTTTCAGAAAAAGTAATCATTTAGTTCAATGACTTTGGCTAGCCCAAAAAGCGATTCGGCTCAAGTATTGGCGATAAATAAGCAGTCTTACAGAAATATCGTATTGTCTGGGCCCTCAGATCTCTAGGGTTGCCCTATAAATTAATATTTTTGGTACTGAGTCAATATTTAAGACCTAAAATATTATCTGTTTTAAGCGATATATCCGTTTATTTATAATATATGCAATCATGATCATTGCGAAAAATATCTGTTTTCAGCCTATGGTGTGAATATAAACGACACTAAATGTTCTGAATCCTAGGAGAGTACTTAAAGTCGTAGATAGTAAATTCTGTTTTTTCATTTGTATTTGACTGCTATCTATTGAACTGTTCCCACGAAGACAATTTAATTTTGATGTGATGGAATAAAGATTTGATTTCATCATATCAAAATAATATTTTATTTAGAAAATTCTTTTTTTTTTGTATTAAGCTAGTTGACATTAAGATTCTACGTAAAGTAGAAATCCCGACGACCTAGACTTATTCAATTATTTTTATATTTGAACCAATAGACCTCTACCCACAATGTTTTTTCTTTTCTTTTTTCGGACACTTAGTTAGCCCCTAATTTTTTGCTACTTCACCGGGCATAAAGGCGAGCAGAGCTCCAGCCTGGATAAATGGTTTAAACACTACAAACTTAGCAACCTGCGCAAGAGGGCGTCCCCTGTGGGACTTGGACCTCGGCGAGGGGGGGACACGTTGCGTTCGCGGGCGCGCTCTTCTCCGGCGGGTCGGATAGAGTGGTCTATGTTAAACGCCATGGGTCCAAATACAAGGACGGGTAGTGCGATTAGAATCTTTGTAGGTCACTCTACTTCGCGTATATTTGATACAAATCATAGGCTGTATGATTAGAAATATCGTATTAAAAAACCCGCCCATATAAATTCAATTTGGTGAGATAGGGAGACAGTTAATAATAATAATAATAAAAAATTATTTCAGACCATTAGTCCCTAAACAAACACACATTAAAAAAAATTATACACAAAACATCAATACATACATGAAAACACATAACAATTTATTTTAAATATTGCAATGACGCACGATGACTGGTCATCCATTGCACTATAGCCACCAAGCTGTTGGAGCTGTCGCGCACTCGCCGCATCAGGGATGCTATCCGTGTCCTCATCAGTGCGTAAAAATCTGGCACGCCATTCTCCGCGAACATCCCCGATGCACTGCAAAAGCGCGGCAGCCCCAACATAACTCTGAAGGCGTTGTTGTATTGGACTCGCAGAGCATTGTACGAGCTTTTTGTATAGCTGACCCATAGGGCACACGTGTACATAGATTGGCAATACGCTCTTAAGAGTGTAATTTTCACCTCCCTAGTACAACGTGCAAACCTACGAGCCAGCATGTTACATCGAACTGCCAATGCTCTGCGTTCCCTCTCCACGTCGACATCGTCAGACAGACTATCGGTGACCCAATGCCCCAGGTACTGGAACTTTGTGACCCTGGAAAGCTGAGCGCCCCCCAAGGTGACTGGTGGGACAGTATCATAACATTTATTACCTGCAATTAAACCCATCGCTAGAAATGTTATTTAAAAACTAACTTAACTTTTCAATTCTTTCTAACAATATCCCTAATATCAGTACTGTTGCTACCAACAGTACTGATATTAGGGATATTGTAATCCTATTCATGAAAAACAGAATAACTTTTGAGCAAAACCATTTTTTATGCAGGAAACAATCTTATGTTTCTTGCATCTCACTAAAAGGATGTAACGTAAAACATTTCAAAAATTACTCTTGTAGCGACATCTACAGTAGCCGCACAAAACTATTGAAAGACGCGCAGCGACATCTAGTTCCTAGCATCACAACTAACCTGTATCGCACAACACAAGTTCTCAAACCAATTCGAACATATGCAAGTTCTAAACAACGACTGGCCGTATACCGCAAGGTCGCCCGGCAAAGAAGATCTTCGTTTTCTGTACAGGAACACAACCAACTGTACCTCTACACAATTATGAACAATAATTGCAATAACTAAAATAATGCCCTTGATCTACCGAAGGTGCAAATTTACGTTACTGCCATTAGTGTACCAAACTAAAATCCTTATCATACTTACCTTAAGCCTAATTTATTATAAAAAACATTTATAATATAGATGACGTCATATCAAAGAGAACATTTTACAAATATTATAATATTTTTCATTCATAATGGAGCTGGTACAAAGTTAAATTACAAGATTGTACCACCATTTAGTTAAGATGAGTTTTCAGAAATAATTTATATTACTTAAGTACCGTTAACATTTACTTACGTTAATATATTTCACACTGATGGTTTCTCATCAAAAACTTTAATCAAGTTGCCTACATCAATCATTGGTAAAGTTTAGGTATAACAGAGGTTTTAAAAAAAATGCAATTTACATTAATAGATATCAGCAGCCAGGTTTAGACCAGGTACCGACGCGCATAAAGGCGAGCAGAGCTCCAGCCTTAATAAATGGTTTAAAACTACAAACTAAACCTGCGCAAGAGGGCGCCCTCTGTGGGGCTTGGACCTCGGCTCAGGGCGGTCGCTGGCGATGAGATTGAGGGATTATGACTTTAAGTATTTTAGGAAAGTATTGTGCAACTATCGCTCTACTTTACAATTCGCGGGCCTCTCGGACTTCGGGTCTACGAGGGCATCAGATGGTTCTTTGCAAACTAAGGGTCAGGAGGACGAGGGGGGACGCGTCGCGTTCGCGGGCGCACTCTTCTCCGGCGGGTCAGATAGGCACCAGCCTGGATAACTGACTATTGAGCATGGGATTCCTTTAAAATATCAATTCTCATTATCTAATCATAATACTAGGTAGTCTATGATATTTATCTTTAAGTACTGCAATATTTTACCAATCGTACATAACGATTTTTTATCGAAGGACTATACTTTATTTAACTATAAACCAATGTTTATACTCTTCACTAATATAGCTAATAGCTGAGGATTTTGTTTGCTTGAAGGCCTAAATTTAGGACCGAAATAAAAAAAATTCAATGTCCATTTATCGAGGAAGGCTATATTTAAGTATAAAGTTCCTACTTCCTACGGGAACGAGTCACGCGCGGGAAGCTAGTAACTTATATATGTATAATATCCGATCCCATAGTGTTGTTATCCCATCGTTGAACCATTATTACCAAATCGGCTTTTAAAAGACGCCAGATTACAAACCTGTAAATTTTTTATATAGATTGTAAGTGACGGGCTGCATACCAAAATGGTACCTACAAGTAACAAAAATGAAAAATGTCATCTATGTAATGCATGCATGCAATAAAACCATAACTTCGTAAATGCAGCAACTCAATATTGTAGTGAGTATCTGAACCGATAGTATGTGGTCCCGGCATCTTTTTTATTTCCAGTAGTATTATTTTTACAGAGTTTACTATGCAAACTGAAAATACAAACGATGGCGGTGTATATTCGAATTGGCGAGACCAATCATGCTTTTGTCCCGCTATTTTTTCCATCATTTTGTATTTTTGGTCCCATCAATTTTTTATATACCTAAATAAACAAAAGGCCCCATACGAGGAAATGATGTTGCTGCTTCTTTAGATAAACAATTAACATTAATTTCATTCGCTTTTATAGCATACATTCGTGACATATTCATTATTTTGTAATCCATGTTTCTGATTTCAGTCGTGTGTTTGTAAGAGTACGCGTGTGTGTATCATAACATATCTAACTACCTACTCTTTCTCTGCATACATTATTCGGGGATTTAAATGTGTCACCGCTAATTCATTTGTCGTTTACGTACCCAAATTTATTACGCATTTGTATTATTAAATTAAAAATGTACATTTATTTTGAAGGAATTTTTTTTTGCTTGGTAATGTGACTGACCAAGCGCGCCACCTTTTTCAATACCACCTAAATAAACCTGATTGGTGGTTACCCCGACTTTCCAATCGTTAGACACGATTGACCTTGAGGAGGATTTTTTTAATAGTTTTATTTGTACCTACATAAATATGTAGGTATAAACGTAACATTCGAATCTAATTAATAAAAAAATAAAGAAACTGCTTCTTTTTTAAGAAATGTTATCCTGCAGACCCAGAAAGTGAACAGAAACAAAAAAATACAAAAAGAGAACAAGAACCTACACACTGAGGCTTAGGAAATCGAGATATAGATGAATATGGAATATGAATATGACTATGAAAAAAAAAATAGAAATAAAAAAAAAACTAAGTTTTTTAAGTGATAATGAAGTTATAAATGTAATTTGTCATCTATTGATCAAAATAAAAAGCGTTCGCTTAGTATAAATCATTTTGGCTGGCACAAAAACTCGACACCTAAAAATTTCGCGATAAGTAATCGATCGTTCCACAGTAATGTAATGAGTATACTTATAGGCTAGTTGACTCATATCAAATTATTTTGCAACTAGCTTCCTACAAGCTGTTTCACCCACATAGCTCCTGTTCCCATGGGAACTTCATAATTAAATATATAATGAAATAAATAATGAAATAATGAAATTTATTCAGCACTTAGGTATTTACATACACTTGTACTTGTCAAAACGATATACTATGTCACTCCTGACTAACGAAGCTTTCTAACAATGCAAGAAGTTTTGAAATCGATCCAACAGTACCGGAGCCTTTTCAATGCAAAAAAAACAAATTATTCCACTTTATAATTTATAATCTTTATATATATAATTCTTCTGTGAGTGTGTATGTCACTGAACTTCTCTCAAACGACTGGACCGATTTTGATGAAATTTTTTGTGTGTGTTCAAGGGGATCTGGGAATGGTTTAGATTCACAATTTTGTCCGCTGGACAATGTTTTTTTAATTAATTTTTAATTTATTAGTAGTTGCCTGAAAACCCCTTAAAACAGCCTTTTTCTTTTTCCCATACAAACGTTTTCTAACTAAAATGTAGAGTCAATTTGAGCTTTATTTTTTTGCTAAGATTTTTTAGGGTAGGTGTAGGGTAGGGTAGGGGTAGATTAGGGGTAGGGGTAGTGTAGGGTAGGGGTAGTGTAGGGTAGGGGTAGTGTAGGGTAGGGGTAGTGTAGGGTGGGGGTAGTGTAGGGTGGGGGTAGTGTAGGGTGGGGGTAGTGTAGGGTGGGGGTAGTGTATGGTGGGGGTAGTGTAGGGTGGGGGTAGTGTAGGGTGGGGGTAGTGTAGGGTAGGGGTAGTGTAGGGGTAGGAGTACCGCATAAACGAAGTCTCTACGGCCCAGTTTATTTTATACAAATGTTTAGGTCTTTTATGTATCGATTGAGGCAGTACGAAGTCTGCCGGGTCAGCTAGTATAAGTATAAATTAGAAACATAAATAATAAGAAATAGGTTTATTGCCGGTAGTAATGATCTAATTTAATCAAAACCTACAAAGAGTGTTGCAAGCGGTCGGAACGGACGATTCTCTCTTCATTTGATTTTCTTTATTTTTGGTTTCGCGCGCATCATATATCATCAATCATATGCATTTGTCATTTGGGTGTTGAATACCTACGTGGTTCACCCGCGCTTTCCCCCGCCATTGTTGTACTTTCAACTATTACTACACAAACTAGCAACAAATACACACGAAACATTTTATTTACTAGCTTGTTTATTTCTTCAAATTCAATTTAATGCAAGTTGGTTAAACAGAAACACAAACAAGCGAGCGAGTATGATTCGACATCTCATTAGATACACTTTTCAAGACAAATTGCACCCATCCTATTTGCTTACAGTCAAATACTGATCGCATAATATGATAATAAAAAAAAGATTTTTTTTAATAAATATTATGCTAATGGCATTCACTCTGAAAAACAACTAAAAGCTTTTGAACTTACTCTTAAAACCAGAGTAAATGACGCAAAGGGAGGGGAGACTCTCGCTCCCTTACTGAGCGAGGGTCCAGGAGACCCCGCCGGTCTTTATATTCACAGGAGCTGCCGGGGGGATACCAGAAGCCTGAGACCGGTACTCGGGTCCTCCACATCCAAACGGCAGGCGCAGTAACACCCGGGGGATTTGTAGTGGTGTATTTTGGGAGGGCGAGTCCCACATACCCCTTAACGACGTGGAATTGCTTTGCTTGTCGACATATTGACTGAACACATCGATGGATTACATTACACATATACCTACCCAATGCCTATTAGAAAGACACAGGTAAAATCAAGCTAAGCTACACTATAATATACCTAAGCGGCACTGAATTTTATACTTTATGAAGCATATTGAAAAGCCACTGCTACGCTACGCGTGTAAAACCGCGTAGCTCCATTTCCCCTACTTCATAAATTAATAAAATAAAAATAAAATAAGCCTCTATTGCTGTTTTAAATTTACAAACTAGTATAATAAGTTTAATATCATAGACGATCGGTTACATCCACAGCTTGTCCTTCGACATAGGCCTCCTCTAAAGTTTTCCATTCATCTCTTTCTCTAGCCATTCTCATCCACTCTGGACCCGCCACTTTTTTAAGGCCATCTTCCCAACGTTTCATTTGTTTTCCTCTACTTCTTTTCCCATCTCTGGGGTACCACTCTGTTACCATTTTAGTCCATTTCTTGTTTGTCTCCCTTAACATAATGTCCTGTCCATTTCCATTTTAAGGTTTTACATGTGTTTTTTGCGTTTCTAAATTTAGTTATATCTTTTATTTTTACTAATCTTACTTTATCTTTCCTTTTTACACCCATAACACTTCTCTCAATCCCATTTTGACATACATTTATCTTACTCATTATTTTTCAGTCCATGTCCATGTTTGGCAACCATAGGTGAGACATGGTAAAATGCACGTATTGTACACTTTCCTTTTATATTTGATTGGCATGTCTACATTTTTCATAATTTCGCTTAGAGACCAATATCTTTTCCATGTGTTAGCTACCCTTCGTTCAATTTCTTTGTGCATAGTATCTTCTGTAGCTATTAGTACTTACCTACTTCATACTCGTAATTAAATATATATGGTGAAAGAATGATATCGGTCGAGTAGAACTAAAGATATTATAATTTATTTACTATTTCAAGTGTATTTTAGCCACTACACATAACCATGTGAGTGGATATCAAAACAATTCGTAGCAAAAGCCACTAGTTAGTAGTTACTGTTACGAAAAATATAGGATATTCATTTGTACAAGTTCGTACTTAATGTTTCACCCGAACCCCTATGAAACGCGTGAACTAAACACTTGCGACTTATAACAGCAGTAGCGCTATCTAGGGAAGCGACTTGTAAACTTATTAAGTACGGACAAGTCGTACAACGACATTTATTAATACTAAAAATTCATATCGTTACATATTTATTCTCTTATAAATATCTAACGATATCATTATGACTGCGTTTAAGATGTCTTCCTTACTGTAGGGTTCTTGTAATTAACAAATATATTTTTGTCTACGTAATTGCCGTTCTATTTTATTCCGGACGTACACACGTAGTCGTAGACACGAGGCATTTGCTAATTTACCGGCCATAAAGGCGAGTTGAGCTCTAGCCTTAATAAATGGTTTAAAAACTACAAACTAAGCAACCTGCGCAAGAGGAATCCCCCTGTGGGGCTCGGACCTTGGCTCGGGGCGGTCGTTGGCGATGATATTGAAGGATTGTGACTTTAGTATATTTTAGCGGAGTTATGTGCAACTGTTGCTCTACTGTCGTTCTTCTTACGTTTTTTGGGCCTCTAGGACTTTGGCTTTGGGTTTTCGAGGGCATCGGAAGATTGTATTGTACTTAGCAAAATTATTTATGTTTCGTAGTATAATAAAGTATAGTGTATATGCATATTATTTTCCAATAGCATTATAAATTACAGATTATAAAGACTTCGAATTTCTGTTAGGGGCGCCCTCGTTTGTCTTTATTTATTTTTTAATTCCCGACGCAATTTGCTTTTTTTCTGTCGGTCATTATTTAGCCACCCTTAATCAAATAGTCAACTTCGCTAATTGCTAATCCGTAACTGAAACGTAAACTTCGTTAAAAGTTAAAGCGTTACATTTCAGAAAATGTTATGCAAGTTAATCGTTATTCCGTTAACATCAGGCCGTACGACGTCCACTGCTGACTATAGGCCTCCTCTCGAGGGAGGGTATTTGCCATAATCACCACGATTGGCAGGCGGGTTGGTGACCGCAGTATTATGTTGTACCTTAAAAGGAAACGCTGCTGCACGTTCCTTGATATATGATTATTATAGCTGATGTTATACAATCGGGACCAACAGCTTAACGTGCTTTCCGAGGCACGGAGGCAACGAAGCCGCAACGAGACCCGAACAGAAATCTTAGAATGTACACAAAGATTTCTTGTCCGGCGTGGGGATCGAACCCACGATCTCCGAGATTTAAAGCGAGCCAAATACCGCTACGCTACGCAGGTTGTCACAAACTATCAAAATGTAATATTATAATTGTTAAAACATTTTTCACAAGAAAAAAATTGCCCTCAAGACACAGCCATGATAAATTTACATGGCAATATGTGGTCTAGTGCCTTGCAGTACAAGATAAGCTAGGCTCTACAAACGGGCGCCCCTAACTGAGGCTCAATGTCATTTTAATCTGTATTTTTTAATGTTATTGTAAAAGTATACATGTTTTTGGAAAAGTCTACTATAAATCTTAATATTTAATGATAAAAGTCCGAACAATTTTACTATTCGTCCTCATACCACTATTCACTTGGTACTTAAAACGTATCTACCTACTAAATGCTAATGGTTTAATCCAAGAAAAATTCTTTCGATTTTCATTTACCAACTCATGTCGGTAAATCCTAAGTAAAATCGTAATTTTACTTTGGTACTCTCAAATCTTAGGATTTACTTAGTTCGAGCTTTTACTATGTTACACATAGTTTTACTATAAATAGCCCTACACCTTCTGCATAAATTATTATTAAGGAAAAAAAAATATGTGTATGTCAGTATAACAGCCGGTAATTCTTTATGGGTGAATAATTCGCTGCTAGTTGTTGTGTACAAATACATCTACCTACCTAACAGTGAAATCTTCTCATAAACGTGGACATTTTAATTTAAAATGTGTTTTATAATGTGTAAACCTATCTCTTAGGTTGACTGTACATAGAACCATTAGCTAAGTATTGGCAACAACTAAAAGACACGGTGTATACTTTAATTCCAGATAAAAGCATACAGTAACATTATAACATAGCACAACAACTTCAAATCTAAATGTCACAAAAATCCTACGAATATCATAAACGCGAAAGTATATAGTCATAGTTTGTAAGTATGGATGGTAGATGTTTGTTACTCTTTTACGCCAAAACTACTGAACAGAATTGGCGGATTGCACCGGGATAGGTTATACGCTGGATTAACATATAGGCTTCAAAACATCACGCTCCGATCCACTGGAGCAGATTAACACGGGTAAAACCGCGGGGCGCAGCTAGTGAGTAATAATATCATCACAATTAAACTACACTAGCTACACTACAAAAGCCTTTTCTTATAATATCTGATATCTGCATCCTATTCAGTTAATCCGGTTAAAAGAAGTATTTACACGAGCCAATTCCTGGTTTGGCATGTAGCCAACATTGTCACAAAGTTTTTAAAACAGCTAAGTAGCTTCGTCTTTGTTGCCAAGAGATATTATTTATTATATTGTATGTACATGTTTTAGGCCGAACATGAAATCTGAAGGTATCTACTGATCTAAGACTATCTATAAGTACTTAATTAATAGAAGCACGCACTCTTTCCATGGGAAAATTCTTCACTGCCAATTGTATGGATTGTTTTTGCTTTATCATTTTATTTAACTCGACCTTTGGAAAACTGAAGTACCTATCAGTGGAATTTAATAAGGTTTTAATAGCTAATAAGGTTGATAATCGATCGTATCTAACTAATGTTTTTCCTTTACTACACAAATAAAGAACATATTTATTGGTGAACGACATTATACCTTATCATAATCATCTTCAGCCCGTATAACGTCCGCTGTACATGGGCCTCCTCCCGAGGGAGAATATTTGCGGTAGTCACCACGCTTGGCAGGCGGGTTGGTGACCGCAGTATTATGTTGTACCACACAAGGAAACGCTGCTGCCCGTTCATTGATGTACGATTATTATAGATGATGTTATAAAAATCGGGGCCAACGGCTTAACGTACTTGCCGAGGCACGGAGGGTCCCTCAACCAACCAAACCCGGAAATAAATCTTTAGAATTTACACAAAGATTTCCTGTCCGGCATGGGGATCGAACCCATGACCTCCAAGATTTTAAGGCAAGCCAAATACCGCTACACTGCGGACGGACTATCCACGTTAACACGTGATAAAAATTGCTTCTTCTTATAAAAAAAACCGGCCAAGTGCGAGTCGGATTCGCGCACGAAGGGTTCCGTTTCAGTTACAAGTGCGTAACTATTTATGATATCAAGAATAAATAAAAAAGCGTATGTTTATGAAATGAAATGTTATTTTATATTTTTATATTCGAGTTGATTGAATGAAAGCTAAATTGCGGTTTACGATTTTTGACGAATTAAAAAAAAACTACTTACAAGATCTCGTTCAAACCAATTTTCGGTGGAAGTTTGTATAGTAATGTACATCATATATTTTTTTTAGATTTATCATTCTCTTATTTTAGAAGTTACAGGGGGGGGGGGGGGACACACATTTTATCACTTTGGAAGTGTCTCTCGCGCAAATTATTCAGTTTAGAAGAGTAAGGGTTCGATGAAAAAAAAAATTTTGAGTTTCTGTTTTATGTATGGGGACCCACAAAATTTATTGTTTTTTTTATATTTTTGTGTGAAAATCTTAATGCGGTTCACAACATACATCTACTTGCCAAGTTTCAACATTATAGTTCTTATAGTTTCGGAAAAAAGTGGCTGTGACATACGGACGGACAGACAGACAGACAGACAGACAGGTTCCGTTTTTTGCCATTTGGCTACGGAACCATAAAAATGTTGGTTCTGGAAGTTAACAGGTTATAAAAAATGAGACGGGTATAAATAAATAAAGTGTGTAATGTTTACAAAATGTTGACAAATAACGGTTTTTAATTAATCTGGATTAAAATGTTGAATTTATTTGATTAAGATAGATTAGTTGCATGATAGATTTAAAGCTAGCCAAATACCGCTACGCTACGGAGGTTGTCACACTATCATCGACGATCATAATTAAATATGCTATAATATATCTCAATGTAATATAATGTATAGTAGTGACATCAGGTATCTCACGTAACAGCTATTACTTACTAGAGTACACACGTAAACTGACTATTATTCAGGCTCAGGCATTGATTGATTCTCAACGATAAACAATGGTTGTTCAGATCGTACAGTAAATAGTACTACGCATTATGTATGTTGACACACTTGTAATTAGGTTTAGCGTGTGTTTTTTATAAGTAATCACTACATAGTATAAAACAAAGTCGCTTGCCGCTGTCTGACCGTCCCTATGCATGCTTAGATCTTTAAACTACGCAACAGATTTTGATGCGGTTTTTTTTAATAAGTAGATAGAGTGATTCTAGAGGCAGGTTTATATCTATAATACATCGGCATTGCATCCGTACGAAGCCGGGGCGGGTCGCTAGTAATAAAATAATCTATACTAATATTATAAAGAGGAATGATTTGATTGATTGTTTGTTTGTATTGAATAGGCTCCGAAACTATTGGACCGATTTGAAAAATTCTTTCACCGTTGGAAAGCTGCACTATCCCCGCATAACATAGGCTTTATCTAATTATGAAGTTCCCACAGGAACGGGAGTTACGTGGGTGAAACCGCGAGCGGGAAGCTAGTAAATAATAAAACCGCTTTAGTCGGTTGGGTCAAGGGTCAGGTAAGAAGCGATACTTTTGGGGATAGTTAGATTTGATACGCTAGCAATCATAGGTAGTTTTAATCATTGACATAACAGATATGGACACACTACGGGTAACTAAAACAATACACATCGTACAAAAAACAAAAGTGGCTGTAGCCCAATGGCTAGGGCGTCGGACTTATGATCTTGAGGTCGCCGGTTCGAACCCCACCCATTGCACTACCGACGTGAACTCACTCGTAACACAAGCAGCTTAGCACGAGGGGTTAACAAGAATACTAGTAGACTGCAAAAATCTGCCAGTAATATTTAAAAAAAAAAAACAAAGTCGCGGACCCACTGTCTATCTGTCCCTTTGTAAAATTAGATCTTTAAAAATACGCAACCGATTTTGATGCGGTTTTTTTAGATGAAGTGATTCAAGTCCTCATGAATCTAAAAAAATGTATTTTACATGTAAAACCTTCCCAGGTTGACATGTATAATACATCAGCATTGCACCCTAGCGGAGGTAAGGCGGGTCGCTAGTTTATTGTAATAACCAAAAACTTATACTTATATAAACTTCTGAATCATAATTCATATTTGAGCCTAGTTACCCTAACCTAATATAAATTACAAGCGTGACTTGCAAGATAGTGGCTTTGACGCAATATTCCCAACCCAATTTCCAATTTGCTTGTTTATTACTTGAACTTTGTGAAGGTTTCCGAAGTTTCCTAATTCATAATAAGTAATGGAAACGTATCATTAGAATAAGTTTGATATTGGAATATTTTATAGTACTGGAAAACCCTCTGGTTCCTCTGAATCTCGTATCATGTTGTTCGAGTCAAATCTTGGAACAAGACTTTAAGGCTACTAGCTATAGCTACTACAGCTGCAGAATTCTGAACACCCCATTGTCTTCCCATGGGTGTCGTAAGAGGTGACTAAGGGATATACAGCTGATGGATGGGCAGCAGCTATCACCTCAAGATTAGTTACCATCTTACTGCTATCAACAATGCACGTGCCAAGCGTGGTGATTATGGCAATATTCCTTAAAGACCCTGGCTTGCCAAGTCCATTATTAGGACATGTGGACATAAATGGGACAATATTCAATAACGAGCAATACTTAATAATAATCATCATCAGCCCGTATAAAGGCTACTGCTCAACAGGGTTTTTACTACAGTCACCACGCTTGGTAGGCCAGTTGATGATATACATAATATGAATACTAGACATAAGCATGACTAAGTTGTACTTGCAACTCGTCCCCATAGAATAAGCAACTCTTTTATAGGGCAATATATTCGCTTTTATAACGAACTCCAAAATAATACTAGAGAACTATCTGTTAATAAATTTAAAGCCATTGCTAAAGCTCCATTATATAATTATAAAATATTAGACTATATAAATGACAGAATGGCTTGCGAGTAACTTGCTCCGGAATGACTGCTAAGAAACATGGTAAAAGTAACGATAAATTGATCATTTAAAAAAGGATTCTTCTGAGTTTCTTGCCAGATCTTTTCAGAGTTGCCACGTCTTGAACTAGTGGTAGGAAAAGAAATACACGCATCATAATCGAACATGATAAAATTTTTTGAATTGTGTCTGTATGAATAAAGAAATTTTAGAATTTGAACTTACTTAATAATAATTACTTAGCTAATTTTGAAATAAATATTAACATATTTTTATAACTTTATATCAACAGGACTCATTCGTGAAATTTCGTTCTGGGCACAATTCGTCCTGAATCTTTGTGGAAAATTCAATGAAAATATTCACAATTTAATTTTAAGGCCAAGATCCGGAACGCAAATGGTGCATAAACCAAATTTTAAAAATTTCCTTTTAAATTTTACAAAACTTTTTATAGTAAATTACATTAAAAAAAAAGATAAAATACTAAGAGATGATTGAATTTTTTTTTCCAAACCACCCGATGCCTTTTTTGTAGGTATATATAATAAAAATTATAATACAAGAATAAGCATCGTTGATAGGTTTATGATTCTTCTTGCAAGAATTACTGCAGTTATCTTGTACCAGTTGGCGACTGGCTAAGCTTTGACCTCGTTTCTATAGGGTACCCTAAGGGTAAAAAGGGGCCCAGTTATTAAGACTTCGCTGTCCTGGATCTTTGATCAAAATTCGATGAAATTCACAATTTGATTCGAAGGGTCAAGATCCGGTGTGCGAATGGTGTCGAAACCAAATTGCAAATATTTCCTTCGAAATTTTCTTTACTTTTTATAATAAATTGAATAATAATAGGGATAAAAAGATTTAAAAAAACATGCCTGAAAAATGTATATTTGCAAGTGGTGCTATAACTAGTTTGAAGAGTAAAGAGCCTCTCAGTTTAATTAAAATTTTAAAAAGTAGACTTTAATGAAAATACTTTGGTTATACCTATAGTTGCATTCATTCGAATTTATGGTTTGTTGGACGCTTTAATACTTAAATATTTCAAAAGCTTGCATATTATCTCTATGTAGGCAGGTTAGTAAGTTCAAATATTATACCCGCTTAGATTCAAATTCAAAGCGTTTAAATACGTGCGTGCGAGCACTTTTAAATACCTCGTAAAAATTTTTTTTTTGATATCTCTATTTCAGATTATCGGTTTGAATAACGTAACCCATTTTTGGGGTAATAACCACACTGGTATTTAGTCTAAGTAGTTTTATTATTTTAAATAACAAGGTTTTTGAGAAATATGTATGAAATTTGCAAATAATATGTAAGTAAATGTTTTGTTGAAATTTATTGATTAGTATTAAAATATGTTCGGTTAATTGAGAAACAAACCAATAAATGTATTTATTTGGCACCATTCAATACCTTCTAAAATTGCATTTCTTATTTCGAGATATATGTTTAAGAAATATAGTATTTATACATATAAACTGAATAAATTAGGTTAAATTTAAAAATAAGTTTGGTTTGCCAAATTAGTGTTATTTTGTAATGTATGAGAAATGAATTTTTGGGGAACATTATTATTTTGTGTTAATTTTCCCGATGTTGAAATATACTATCTACAATTATATCTTATTGTAGGCGGGGCAGACAAATCCAAAAATTCTAAGATAATTGCGTTCCACCCGTGCTTGAGTTAAACTGTGTAACTAACACGATTTAGTTTTATACACGATACAGTCCAATGCTACATAAAAGTACTATTATGACCGACGCCAAAACATATTATTTTAGTAGTCGAAGATCTGAGATCTGACTTCAAAATGGTCTTTCCTTAACCATTTAGATAAATGCAAGAAGACTTTTCTTCACGTCTTGCACTCCAGCTATGTCTTTCCAAACGCTTTGTCATTTCATTGTGCAAGTCGATTTGGGTAGTAAACAAGTCAATTCGAATAGCACTCACGAATTAAATTACATTAAGCACTCTCTAGGGCCAGTACGTAAATAACAAGTTTCTTATTCATTACTTTAATACGTTTCTTAAAACGTGATACGATTTAATCAACTCTACTAACATATTAGACTGACTCAATATAGTTTTTTAATTTTGGGACACATTTGGTCAAAGCAATTTCTGTCTAAAGACCAGGAGATACGATAAATTATGAGAATACTTTTAAATTTGAACAATATATTATTGTTGAAAGTTTATAACTTTAGAACGATTCTTACACTATTTCGCAAAATAAAACGTCCAAATAAACAGACAGTTGTTTTGAGTCTCGGTGTTCTTTGTGTACGGGAATTGAGTGTTTGTAAAGTCCGCCGCGACACAGCGATTTATTTTCCTAGTGTGGGAGTGTGTCTTATATAAAAACTAGGTGCGCCCCGCGGTTTTACCCACGTCACTGTACTCCAGTGGGCCAGAACGTGAAATTTTGTAGTTTATAATATGTTAATACAGCTTATAAACTATCCGTGTGCAAACATTCAGCCAGATCAGTTCAGTAGTTTTTGCGTGAAAGAGTAATAAACGAACATCCATATATTCTTACACACTTTCGTGTTTTTTTTATATAAAATATCTCACGCTCTATAATTTCATTGGGCACTCGCACCGCTCGAGTCATATTTTGTCTTACATTTTGATAGTGATTTTAATGGTAAATGGGTTATCTAACAACCTCCGTAGCGTTGCGGTATTTGGCTCGCTTTGAATCTTGGAGGTCGTGGGTTCGATCCCCACGCCGGAAAAGGAATCTGTGTATAAATTCTACGATTTCTTTCCGTCTACGCTCCGTGCCTCGGAAAGCACGTTAAGCCGTTGGTCCCGATTATTACAACATCATCTATAATAATCGCATATCAAGGAACGGGCAGCAGCGTTTCTTTGAGCGCTACAAAATAATACTGCGGACAACAACCCGCCTGCCAGGCGTGGTAACTATGGCAAATACCCTCCCTTGGGAGGAGGCCCATGTTCAGCAGTGGACGTTATACGGGCTGATAATGATGATGATGATACAAAGTGAGACGAAACCCGCGTAACTCCCGTAGTACAGTAGATACTTCATTATTAAATATATCCTATAATAGCCTTTCTTAACAAATGGGCTATTCAACATTTGTTATTTTGAAAAGTTCTTGAAATTAGCGCATTTTGAATTTGAGTTCGGGTAATTCTAATTTACTCAAGATAACCGCTTAGTCAAAACCCATTAAATACTAATAAATTTTAATGCTTGTTACTAACCTAGCCTAGAAATAAGATTTTATAAAACTTATTATACAGAGAAATTAAAAACCATTATTATAAATATTAATAATATAGTCAGCACGATTGGCGGGCGGGTTGGTGACCGCAGTATAATGTAGTACCACACAAGGAAGTACTGCTAACTTTTGCTTTTACTACGCCTAATAGGTATATCGTCTTTCAACAGGTACGTATAACCCAAGCACTAATATATTATACCTAGTTTAGAAACAGGTACTAAGATTTTGTCGAAAGAAAATCCAAATAAGAACTAAATCCATAAGTTTTAAAAATAATGTGTAAGAACTTTCTTCGTTCTTTAATGGCGTACTTTTTTGTTAGTTTGGTTATAATATTATGTTATTTGGTATAACGGTTTCGGTTCGGTATAACCTTGTACGTGTATAAGCGTCATATTGTTATAAAATAATGCACACATTATGTAAAAAAGACGCCCATTCAAGTTTTCCACAGGAGCTGTCATCGAGAAAATAATGAAATGGAAATAGTATAGTGAACTTTAAAATTTGTATAATTGTTAAAACCCTAAGGAATTTTCACTAAACTTAAAACTTAGCAAAACTTTCGTCATTGTTTCATTGGTGAAATTGTTCATTTAAAACTGATTTCGATTTACAAATTTAATTTGTAAATCGAAACGAATAATCACCGAAATAGAAAGGGTCAGAGAGTTATAAATGGCACAATTTAGTTTAACGCCAGTAATAAACCAATGGTCGCGTATGGAAGCAAATTTAGGCAAAACAACTGCGGAACATAGCACAAAGAATGCCTTTGTGCTATGTACGTAACACTCTTTTACAGAAGTTCGATTCTAGAGCTCAGAAGCATACGGTCGGATGTGCCATTATGCGTCGGAAACATTCGTCGTGTGTGCCTTTATCGTAAACTGGCACTTACGACCAAATGCTTCTGAAGTATATAGTGCATCCATCCTTATCCGTCCTTCTGAGGTCTAGAATTATCTGTATCAAGTTTGAAGGTTTAACTTTCTAAGTCAACGAAATAGTCATATCATACAAGTATATATTATATGTATAATCTTTAATTAAGAATGACCCGCTGACATTGGGCGAACGCTCCTGGGACATGAGTCACATTCTTTCTGCTTGCTATTGGTAATTTTAGTTTGTTATATATAAGAAGGTTATAAAGAACTGTCACTCAAATACTCAAATTAGACGAATTGTACTGCATTTGGCAGAACAATTGTACTGATTAATTTAACATTGCATAAAATATGATTAAATCAATAAAAATCTCGCGAATGGCGGTGGCGTCCAATTCTAATCTATGTCTCGTCTATCGTAACTAATCTATAAATATATAAACTAACATGTCCTGACTGACTAAACGCTGAGGAAAAACTACTGAAGATACGTGATATTACGACCGTGGCTTCTTTTTGTGACGTATAGGTCCACTAAGAAAGGATTTTGTAAAATACAACCCCTAAAGGTGTGAAAAGGGGGGATTAAAAGTCATCATAAAGGCGAGTCTCGGGAAACATGAGGTAGGACTACCCCTGCAAGCTGGACCGATGTCTTGAGAAGCGTAGCGGGAGTGGAGTGGACTGGATGCGAAGGCGGAGGACTGACTACGGCACACACTAGACGAGGCTTACGTTGCTAGCTTTGATTGGATTGGATTGGATACAAAATGTGCTTACGATTAACTTGACAAAAAGCAATCACAATATACTCAAAATTGATAAAAGCCTTTGATATTTCCACAATCCAAATAGAATGAAATCAGTGGTTTGTATTTAAATTTAAGCTCGGAGCTCACGGGCTATTTCCCGATGGTCCGTTGTTTACCGATCAATTTATTTTTATGTGACGCTACCATTCAATTGTGTTCGGGTTACACTGCTGCTCTATAGGCTATAGGGGCAGGCTATTTTAAATAAAATATCGCCAATGGAAAATTGTTGAACATAGTTGTTGTACAAAAGTGTATTTTCTGTAAATGTTCCGGTACCATAATATACCAATACGATTGTCATAGATTATGTGGTTATACTTAAAACAATCGGGACCATCCAAGTGCACAGCACTTTGATGTGGTTTCCAAGGCATGGAGGGAATCTTTTTGTATAGTGCAGTATTCGAACCGACAAATTAATTATACCGTTACGCCACGGAATTTGACGACACACTTGGACTTGGACTTAGACTCGGACTTGGACTTGGACTTGGACTTGGACTTGGACTTGGACTTGGACTTGGACTTGGACTTGGACTTGGACTTGGACTTGGACTTGGACTTGGACTTGGTCTTGGACTTGGACTTGGACTTGGACTTGGACTTGGACTTGGACTTGGACTTGGACTTGGACTTGGACTTGGACTTGGACTTGGACTTGGACTTGGACTTGGACTTGGACTTGGACTTGGACTTGGACTTGGACTTGGACTTGGACTTGGACTTGGACTTGGACTTGGACTTGGACTTGGACTTGGACTTGGACTTGGACTTGGACTTGGACTTGGACTTGGACTTGGACTTGGACTTGGACTTGGACTTGGACTTGGACTTGGACTTGGACTTGGACTTGGACTTGGACTTGGACTTGGACTTGGACTTGGACTTGGACTTGGACTTGGACTTGGACTTGGACTTGGACTTGGACTTGGACTTGGACTTGGACTTGGACTTGGACTTGGACTTGGACTTGGACTTGGACTTGGACTTGGACTTGGACTTGGACTTGGACTTGGACTTGGACTTGGACTTGCACTTGGACTTGGACTAGGACTTGGACTTGGACTTGGACTTGGACTTGGACTTGGACTTGGACTTGGACTTGGACTTGGACTTGGACTTGGACTTGGACTTGGACTTGGACTTGGACTTGGACTTGGACTTGGACTTGGACTTGGACTTGGACTTGGACTTGGACTTGGACTTGGACTTGGACTTGGACTTTAAGCCATGCTTTAAAATATTAAAATATAAAAATTCTATTGTGCACAACTTATGTCCTGGGAAGTTGCAAAAGCCTCCTGGATAAGTACATATTATGTGTACATAATGTCCGTCCGAAAAAAAAGCGCACAACTTCAATACTCGTGATTTGGTTCAAAAGCAAGTAATGAATAGACGCTAGTATTCACACCTATAATAAGAGCGAATGAATATACCTACATAGTTTACAAAAGCTCAGTTTTGTTCTACTCTGTAAGTATGTTTTCTTGTATTTCCATTGCCGCGGGGTATAATTCGTGCGGAACTAAGAAACTAAGTTTCTTAAACTATACTGAGTGCAATTTATTGTATTAGGAACACCTCCCGAGTAAAGATTTTAAAATTTTGCGACAGTTCAAATTGCTTCAGGACAGAACTTCTTTGTAACTATTGCAGTTGTGTGGAACTTATATAAGGCAAATAATAAAAAGAAAAACACTTTTCGTGGAACGATATTTTATAAATCTTATTTTATACCTACTAATAGTAGCTTCCCGTACGTAACTCCCGTTCCCGTAGGATATTCACAACTGAATATAGTCTATAACCTTCCTCGATAAATGAGCTATCTAACACTGAAATATTTTTTGAAATCGGACCAGTAGTTCCTGATATAAGCGGGGTCAGGCAAACAAAAATACTCTGCAGCTTTATATATTAGTATAATATTCCATTTACCCGCGTATATACTATTCATGTTCTGTGGTTTCCGACTTAAAATAGACCACTCCATGTCTTGCCATAGGTGTGTGATTAGGCAATATCCCACAACGACCTAGCTAACCAAGGTCACGCCAAGAGGAAGCCAATGTTTTGCTATGGAAGTAAACGCCTGATAAGTGAGCGTGAGAACGACACAAACTACAAAACATGAAATATTAGCAAAACCGGTTACTGTAATTTTTAATTTTCCATTTCTGTAAAAAAAATCATTCGTCTATAATAATTAGTTGATATACTTTCGAGTTCCATATTTAAATATAGAATAATTATAACAAGAGAAAATTTGAATTTAGAATTTTCGCCGACCGTTGTTAACGGAACTTGACAGTTAATTCCGATTTCAATTTAGAAACTTTTTTATTTAATTGGATGGTGAAGTAATTTTATAGGAATGACAAGATAGAATCCATTTTTTTTCGTTGACTGATGCCTACTTGTTGTTTTATTTTACTACTAGCTTTTGCCAGCGACTTCGTCCACGTGGAAGCGTGATGATATATTATAGCATAAAGCATTCCTCGATAAATGAACTATCTTAACATAGAAATAATATTTTAAATATGACCAGTTAGTCGACCGCCTGCACGATGGACCGACGACCTCATAAAGGTTTCAGGGTGTCAGTGGTTGCAGGCCGCTAGCGATCGTTCCCGCTGGAAATCAATGGGGGAGGCCTATGTTCAGCAGTAGACTACAACAGGCTGATGATGATGAGGACCAGTTAATTCAAATTAATGATATTAGCATAAATTTAAGGACACAGTAAATCTATTTATTTTATTAATTCTGAATATTTCACGGGACAGACATTTCGAAATATAGGAATAGGTAGTAGAATGCTTCATTGGAATTTGGAGTATTTCCCTTATGTCACCTAAATTAGTATGATCGTCTAAGGTTTAATCCAAAATAATAATTTGTTCTCACAGCTCTTCGTAGCAATTTCTGCCGCAGCCAGGGATAAAAACATATACTTGGTGACACAAAGTTTACATCTTACTGCGATCACCAATCCGTCTGCCAAGCGTGGTGATTATGGCAATATCCCTCTACGATCCTGGCTTGCCAAGGTCTGTTAAGAGGAGGCCCATGTTCAGCAGTGGACGTAAACGGGCTGTTGATGATGATGATGAATTATTATAACATACTCAATAAAATTGCCGTGTGAATTCGAATAGACTACCCCATAAGGCGTAAGAGGCGACTAAAGAGCATACAGCTGATGGACGGGCAGCAGCATCTATCAGCTCAAGGTTACTTACCATCTTACTGCGACCACCAATCCGCCTGCCAAGCGTGGTGATTATGGCGATATAATTCAATGATGCTGGCTTCCAAAGCTCTGTTAAAAGGAGGTCCGTGTCCAGCAGTGGATGTAATCGGACTGTTCCTTCGAATCGGATCGAAGTTGAAGGTTTAATGCAAGCCCAAGCTAATCCCAATTTCTAGTAGGTAATAAGTTTTGCTAACTTTCGAAGAACAGCTTTGATATTTGAAGAATACTCCGAAAAATAAAATAAAACCGGCCAAGTGCGAGTCGGAGTCACGCACGAAGGGTTCCGTACCATTTTTAAATGCGAAAAAAAACGTTTGTTGTATGGGAGCCCCCCTTAAATTTTAATTTTAATTTATTTTTAGTATTTGTTGTTATACCGGCAACAGAAATATGTAGGTACATAATTTGTGAAAATTTCAACTGTCTAGCTATCGTGGTTCTTGAGATACAGCCTGGTGACAGACAGACAGCGAAGTCTTAGTTATACGGTCCCGTTTTTACCCTTTGGGTACGGAATTCAAAAAAAGTGCATTAAAACCATTGTATACTGAGTTTCATGTCTGTTTCACATAAAGCAATTCCCTTCTTTGACAGTCGGGTAAAAAACAACAGTTGATTTAGAAAATAACCAAACAAATAATAATTTTGCATTTGGACATAAGTGTAAAACAAGGAACACTAAATAAAACACTAATTTAATTTAAATATAATTTAAGTTTTTATTGATTAATCTTAATTAAAAGGGTTTGGAATTTACAAACGAAATTTTCCATTCGTAACAATTTTTAGTCATTCGATTCCTATTTTAGGAACATATACAGTATATTTTTTTTTATAAATATTGAAAAAGTCGCATCATTAATACCTACATTTGATTCCTCTTTGCCAACTCACTCACATTTATGAAATATTATTAAGTAGGTAAATTACAATTTCTTCTTTTACTCGGATATGTTGACACTAAATCAAACGGCTCCCAACCAATAAACGATTTCAAAAATCGAACGCTTTCCCTTTTTTTTACCGGTTTCCAATAAAAGGATTTGTTCTCTGTGGATAAGTCTGTGGTTCTTTTCTCAAGTCGTCATACTGTCGCCAGTTCAAGTACCAGAACGGTCTATTTTCTACGGGTAGCTGTTCCAATCGGTATATCAAGTTTCTATCGCCTCTAGCTTCAATAGGCAGGTCTTCATCTTCACCGAATCTATTTGATAGTAAGTTGTCTTCAACAGCTGGATATCCTATTGGTCTGATTCCAGCGTAAAATGGTCTTTGAGCCATTACAGCGGCAATTAAAACTGTCAGTGCTAGCAGGATCTTGAGTACCGCCATTGTCTGTAAAACAAGGAAAATTGTATGAAAAACGTTTTCTGAATAAATTATAATTAAGTGGCAGCGCTGTAAATGTTTCTATTGTGTTATTGTGGTTAGCAGTAATAACCTCAGTAACACAATACTGCTTTGTTGGTCTAGCGGTAATATGTTCCACCGTAACTACAAAAGTTCCGGGTCTCCCGATCTGGCCTCAAATTGTGTTACTAGAAATTTTATCTCGAGAAAATTCCAAGAACCAGTCCGACGTCAGAATTTGGTCGTGTTGATAGTGCGGATCTTTGATCCGTCCCATCGGATTTTGAGAGTAAAGGAATAGGACGCGCAAACCTGTGTTTGCCCCAAATAGTATGAGTAGCCTGCACTTGTGCAGTGCCGTAAATAGCCGTTTCTTTATGAGCAATTAGGAGCGAACCGAAAAAACATTGGTCCTGCCTGGTCTAGCCATTCTCGCATCCACCAGAGTCTGCGCCCTGTGCCTGGGCACCGGTAGCACCGCCCTATTTACGGCATTGCATTTTTTCACTATAAAATGTCCTGCGCAGACGGCGAAATTGGTCGGAAGGATAAATGGACTAATGGGAGGATTATTTATGGAACACAGTAAGTTGATTTCGCAGTAGTAGCTCTCATAGGATTCTCATTCATTTGGTAGGTACGCGTATCTATTCATATTAAATTAATGGCAATCTCTGGTTGTAACATTATATTAATTCTATTGTTTCGCGTATTTTTAATCACATAGCAATAAGATTTAATCAATATTTTGACTGCGTTTTTACTGATGTGTCTGGTTTTTTCAATTATACTGAAAAATAACCAACAACGTTTTAACTTTGTATAACTTATATAGTAAATTATTAGTTATTTTACTGACGAATAATAAAATCTAGTAGTAATCAAGTTTATATTTTTCTCTATATACTGGGTGACTTTTTAGCCGTCTTGAAAATAATACTGGGGGACTTTTTAACCGTCTTGAAAATAATTGGGCGTGATATGTGTATGAAAGAGATGTCTAAGGCATAGTTATGATATCATTTTATTTTTTTTACTGACAGAGTGAAAATTGTAACGGTAAAAATACGTACCTAAGTAGGTAGTTACGCTATTTCACTCACTCTTTTCATTCATGTGTGATTGCGGCCTAGGTATTATAGGCCCCTATTTTTATATTATGCACGCGCTATGTAGGGTGTATTTATTTTAACACTTAATTACTCGCACAAAGAATATAACTGCTCGCATGGGGTCACAGATGACCCCAAATAGTATGAGTAGTTAATATATATTGAAATGAAACTATTTTATTATTAAAGTGTTTTGTTTATTCTGCAATATTTATAAGTAATAACATGCATTAGTTACTAATTAGACAAAAACAAGTTAAACTAAAATAATTATCAAAGATTAATAATATGTAATTAGGTATATTGAGATCATAGATAATACTCGTATTTTTTAGAAACTCTATAAATCACTCTTGTTACACTGTTGACAGTATATTTCAGAGAGATCATTGCACACAAATCTTGTACATTTCTTGCATTTCGTTAGTACTTTACGATCGCATTTCCGTGGGTACCGTAATTACTCGCACGGGGTCACCTCTCAAGAGCGCATCGACGCGCCCTTCTACTCCCGTGACGTGGTCGCTACCAAAATACAAACTTAGACGCGCGTTATGAAGCTAGCCAGGGCGCGGGAGGAATCGGGCCGCGCCAAGTGCTTAATTTTTTAATCCGAAAATGGTTTGACCGAATGCGAGTAATTAAGGGTTACGTAATTTTTGAAACTCTAATTACCGAAAGTTCAAATATACAGAATACAGAAATATACAGACTCTAAAAGTTCAAATATACTGTGGCCTATAGATTTTATTCCACTTACACAACACACCATATTATTATCAAGACGGTAAAAAAGTCACCCAGTATAATTGAACAGAATACTAACGATATAAAACTCTAAAATGTAATCAAATTAAATAATGTTGGTTCACTTTTTAAAATTCTAATTTCAATAACACTATTGTTGCGACGCGGTTAACAAAAAAATGCAATCATAAAACAAACCGCAAACGTCTATTAATTCGCAATAAAAACAACAACAAATACCATTTACCTTAATTATTCGTATTAAATGCGGCAAACACTGATGTAATAAGGTAAATGCACCAATTGTGGTCACAATCTCTGCGTACTCGAGTACACACTGACTTGATACGATGTTACGAGTGTATAAATATAACCGTGTTTATCGAACACATCATTGGCATAGAGTTAGGTAACTCATACACACGGTTACTTGGGAAAACCATATTACAGATCAGGAAGACAGGACAGGTTTTTCTAGCAGTTTCTAATAGCACGTCTATTTTAGAATGATTAATAAAATAAATGTTTATTATTAAATCAGGAATAAGTGTTGTGATTATTAATAATATTTCGGCTCAGGGCGGTCGCTAACGGAGGGACGGCGAAGAATTATTAGGTACTTTTAGTTCTTTATGGGAGTTTTGTGAGTTTTTTTCTTTACGATATAGTTCGCGGGCCTCTTGGACTTCGGTCTACGAGGGTATCGGAAAGTTCTTTGCAAACTAAGGGTCGGGCGGAAAAGTACTTACCGAATTCAGTAAGTTGTGGGTGTTTTACCAGTGCCTCAGGAGCACGTTAAGCTATCGGATTTGCGCCTGATCTCTGACTGGTCGATTCTACTAAATCACCAATCCCGATTTTAAGAGCCATAGCTTTGTTTGCGCACACACTTGTGAGTTGTAATAAGTCCGTTGCAGATGGCTTATTTCTTTAAAAATTGTCTTCTTATACATATTATTGACTTACATCAAAAGTGATAGTTAAAATACTATTTGTAATTTTTTTTTCCTACTATTTTAAATAATGTACCCTCTAACACTTTATATAGTTTACGTAAAACCCCATTCAACGTTCGGGCAAACGCGTCTCAATGACATCACAGCTTTGCCTCACCGATTGATCCAGCCACCATTTAAAAAAGACCCCTCGCAATTCATGAGTTTACCGCGCTTACATGCATGTCTAATCAAACAAGAGGGGTAAAGAAGATCTTTCTAAATTAGTTCTAATACTTCTGAAACGAATCGTAGTTAATGATTCATTAGTGTGCTATTGCAAGTCACTGTACGTGCACACCCCTATTAAGAAATGTAGTGGGTTTTACCGTAATAGTGCATCTGAAATAAAGTTTATAGTTCAATCACCGTATCATACTAAATTATGTTAGTTTTTTTTGTTTGTACACATTTAGGTCACTATCTTACAAAAAACTGAGGTATGTGTCAGCTTAATCGAATAAGCAATAATGATGATTAACAGTGTAATTTAAAGAATAACGGATGATTTTTGATGTGTATTGGGAATGATGTACAAAACAGATAATACAAAGATTTTATCTAGTCCTCTCTGATTTGGGCCACGGCAGCAAATCTGCAAGGAGATTAGCCATCTGCGCAGGACATATTATAGAACATAAGTGTGCGCAAACGCAGATTCTGATGTTCTCTCTATTCCTTTACTAGCAAAATCCGATAAGACGTCAGTACGGTCACGAACGGTGAGATATCTGACGCGGGACCGAAAGTTTAACGTCTCCTAGACATGGGTACAACAGCACCAATTTCCTGACTTTAGGCTCACCTACTTAGATTTTAATTAAGAGACAATTTTTAGTAGGCGATTTTTGTCAGACCCTTACAATTTCACCGAGCAACTCACTAGTAACGGTACATCTTGTTACCGATAGACCGACTACGCACCCATTCTAGTAGATAATTGTCATCACCATCATTTCCAGTCCATATAACATTCACTCATTTGATAAGAAACATTTCCATGGTGCTTTACAATTGGATTATCTAATTGTAAATGTCTGTTCCTGGGGCTAATATTTCATTAACTTATTGATAACTCCCGCTCTGTACGCAAATGCCTCTTGCGTGTGGTCCATTGTTGATCCTAGCTTACAGGAGATACAGTGGCGGGAGTGTGACAAAAAAATAACACCCGCTCTTGAACATGGCTTTGCCTCGAAAACAGTATAGCTGTAGACTTTAGGTATTTAATGTTTTTGAACTTTCACGATTTCGCTGCTTTGCGAGAATAACGGTACAATTCAAAAAGAGTAAGTATGGGAAAAAAAAACTTTAATGCCTGAATCTTAAGAACCGTTTTCTCAATGTTTCTCTTTTTGAATTGCCTCGTTCTTTCCGCAAAACAGCGATTTGTACAAATTATTTATTTATTGTAGATACGGGTCTAAATCACGGTAAAATTTTAAATTTAAATCGTAGTAAGATTATGTAATGAGCGCGTAAGTTTGGCGGGAAGATGGTATGTGTAATTGTATATATTTTATACCATGTGTTTAAATAAAAAAACATACATATTAATGGTCGTTTTATTATTTTCAATATGTATCTATTGTTATTGTAATTACATTCTAATAAGTCTTGACCTAATATCTGAATGACGCATATTAAAGTCAATCCAACGTAATTAATGCAAGAAAAAACTACGACAGAAACATAAGACAGAAACACCTTTGCTGTTAAAATAAAAAAAAGAAACTATTATAATGTTCAAAAATAAATAAGTGGGTATAATGCAATAGTTTGTCAAGTTTTTATGAGTAGGCTCAACAGGTTTTTGTTTAATATGATTATATGTAATTGGTTGGCAGTATTTAAGGTTCCGTGCCCGAAGGGTAAACAACGGGACCCTATTAAGACTTCGCTCTCAAGAACTGCGATAACTAGACATAAATTTTCACTAATAATGTTTTTCTGTTACAAAACACAAAATAAAATAAATATTTAAGGGGTTCCCATTCAACAAAATAATTTAAAATGATAATTAAAGGGCGCTCCCATGCTGTTGCATAGGAGCGCCCTGAACGTGATTTATTTTCCTTTTTCACTCGATATCTATAACGGCAACAGGTAGGCACTTAAAATATTCACCAAATACTTAGTTCTATATTTACTTTAAATAAGGTCATAATAATCGGCTATTTTAACGGAAATTCATTTAAAGATAGCTTAAGTTAAAAGCTATATATATACTAGCTTCCTGCGCGCCGCCGTTCAACCCGCGAAGCTCCCGTGCCTGAAACACTGAAAGATTTTTTGAAATCGGACTCGTAGTTCCTGAGATAGCGCGTTCAAACAAACAAACTATGCAGCTTTATAATATTAGTATAGATAATATATATTAGGCAATTAAAAAAAGGAAAAACCCTATATAGTGTTGGGTAAATTTATATGATAAACATTAAAATCGTGCAAATAGCTAGTTTTATATATAAAACATTGAAAACAGTTTTATGAACAATATGTTTTTGTGTTCTATTCGACAAGTTGTCATAATTGTAAACTATTAAATTGTATTGTTTTTCGAAACAGTTCACTTAATTGGCATCCATGAATTATTCATATATATAATTTAGGATCCTTGTTGGTATTTTAGCGTTTGGTGTGAAATTAAACAAAATTGATCAATTTGTCGGTTTAATAGATTTGAAATTAAGTAAATCGACAAAATTCTAAATTAATCGCATTTTGGGTTTTCTCCATAAAATATGGAATAATATGGATGTTAAATGTGGTTTATCTTACACTTAGGATTAGGCTTATCTACATTAATATTCATATTAATTTATTGCACTCCATTTGTATAATAAGTTGTAGTTGTTGTTGTTATATCACTAAACTAGCGACCCCGCCCCTGCTTCGCACGGGTGTAATGCTGATATATTGTACATATCAACCTTCCTCGTGAAGGTTACTACTACCCACTAAAAAAAACCGGCCAAGCCGGCCGAGTCTGCGCACGTAGGATTCCGTATTAGTTACAAGTGCGTACCTATTTTTGATATCAAGAATAGTAAGATTTTTTTTTCTTATAAAATAAAGAATAAAAAAGCGTAAGTTTATGAAATGAAATGTTATTTTTTATTTTTATATTCGAGTTGATTGAATGAAAGGCAATTTGCAGTTTACGATTTATGACGTATTAAAAAAAAACCGGCCAAGTGCGAGTCGGACTCTCGCACGAAGGGTTCCGTACTAGTTTCAAGTGCCTAACTATTTTTGATATCAAGAATACAACAAGTAACATAGTGTAAAAGTTCTTGTAGTTCGTTGTAACTTTGATCGATGTTAATAATAGTTGAATGAATGAAAGGTAAATTGCGGTTTACGGTTTATGACGTATTAAAAAAAAACTGCTTACTTGATCTCGTTCAAACCAATTTTCGGTGGAAGTTTGCATGGTTATGTACAGCATATATTTTTGTTAGTTTTTTTATTCTCTTATTTTAGAAGTTACAGGGGGGGGGACACACATTTTACCACTTTGGAAGTGTCTCTCGCGCAAACTATTCAGTTTTGAAAAAAAATACATTAGAAACCTCAATATCATTTTTGAAGACCTATCCATAGATAACCAATAAGTATGGGACCGATGAAAAAAAAAATTTGAGTTTCAGTTCTAAGTTTGGGGAACCCCAAATTTTTTGTTTTTTTTCTATTTTTGTGTGAAAATCTTAATGCGGTTCACAACATACATCTACTTGCCAAGTTTTAACATTATAGTTCTAAAAGATTCGGAAAAAAGTGGCTGTGACATACGGACGGACAGACAGACATGACGAATCTATAAGGGTTCCGTTTTTTGCCATTTGGCTACGGAACCCTAAAAACCTCCAAGTTCAAAAGTCCTCAAGTTCTAAAAAAAAACAGTTCCAAGTAGAACCTCACAATTTATTGTTTTTTTTTTCTATTTTTGTGAGAAAATCTAAATGCGGTTCACAAAATACATCTACTTACCAAGTTTCAACATAGTTGTAGTTCTTATAGTTTCGGAAAAAATGGCTGTGACATACGGACGGACAGACAGGCAGACATGACGAATCTATAAGGGTTCCGTTTTTTGCTATTTGACTACGGAACCCTAAAAACCTCATCGAAATCCGTTGCGTAGTTTTAAAGATAATTAAGCATACATAGAATCAGACAGACAGCGGGAAGCGACTTTGTTTTATACTATGTAATGATAAACACTTTGACCTGACTGACTGACTGACGGATTAATGCACAGTCCAAACCGCTTATTATACACTCCTGAAACTTAGAGGGTGGATTCTCTAGATATAACGTAGGCATTTTTTTGCGGACGGACAGTATGTAGTTAGTTAGAAGGCTTGCGCTACTTCACCGGGCATTAAGGTGAGCAGAGCTCCAGCCATCCTGCGCAAGAGGGCGTCTCCTGTGGGACATAGACCTCGGCTCATAACGGTCGTTGGGATTGAGGGATGTTGACGTTTTTTTAGGGGAGTTTTGTGCAACTGTCGCTCTACTTTACAGTTTGCGGGCCTCTCGGACTTTAGGGTCTACGAGGACTTCGGAAGGTGACGTAGGCATCCGACAAGTGTTTTTAGAAATTACACCCTAAAGCGTATGTAAAATCTAGTCCGAAAACAAAATCGGTACATCTAGAATTCTAGAAGTTGAAGATCATCAAATGCATTTAGGTTACTCTATAGTGCTTAACTACACACTATAGTGGTTAGAGTACCTCCGTAGCGTAGCGGTATTTACACGCTTGGCATGCTTTAAGTCTTCGTGGTCGTGGGTTCGATCCCCACGCTGGACAGGAAATCTTTGTGTAAATTCTACGATTTAGGAACAATCCTCCGTGCTTTGGAAAGCTCGTTAAGCCGTTGGTCCCGATTGTTATAACATCATCTATAACAATCGTATACCAGGGAAGCGCGTTTCCTTGTGTGTTACTTCTTTTACTGTGGTCACCAACTCGCCTGCCAAGCGTAGTGACTATGGCAAATACCCTTCCTCGGGAGGAGGCCCATGTTTAGCAGTGGACGTTATGCGCTGATGATGATAATGCTTAAAAAACAAAGATGCTTAAATTTGCCGAGGTGAAATATTGAAAAAAAAAACATATTTTGTTATCTATGTTCAACCTTTATCAAACAACAATACAATAATGATGCAGTTATAGCATTATTGTGTTTTGACAAACCGGTCCGATGTGTAACAATACCATGGGTTTTTGAAGGTTTATTCTAAGGTCGAACGCATACAGTAATGTTACAAATATGTTAATGAATTACGTGTACATTTACATAGGATGATACATACACACCAACGTGTTCTGTAAAGATGGTGCTATGTGTATTTCACTACCGATAGGTATTATTTTACAATACAAAAGAGGAAAAGTGGAAATCGAACTCAAGACCGCGCAGATTTAAGGCGATATTTATACCGCTACGCCACGGAGGTTGTCCTTTAGTTATGATTATTGTTCATTACCATTGGATGGCTTTAACACGGCTTTTACATGTCATATCACTTCATAATTAAATATAACCTATGTCACTCAGGGTGAATATAGCTTTCCAATGGTGAAAGAATTTTTGAAATCGACACGGTAGTTTTTTAGTTAATTCATTACAAACATACACATACACAAAAATCTTTCCTCTTTATAATATTAGTATAGATTGAGGGATATGTCCATAATCACCACGCTCAGCGAGATGGTGAGTATCCTTGACCTGATAGATTCTACTGCCAATTCTTCACTTAGTAGCCTCTATACGACACCCATAGGAAGATATAGCAACCACAGGAAACCACATGGCAACTGTTATCGACATTACGCAAAGAGTATTTAAGGTGTTCTATGCCCGAACTATTAATTTGGACATTAAACAAGAAAATATATTGTAATTTTATGAGTCATACCATAATTAAATTTATTGAGTCAAGAATCAAATAACGAACAATTTATAAAGAAATTCAAAAATAAAGTAAACACTTGATACTCATTTATGTCATTGGAACTGAATAATTAATTAATAAATAAATACAGGAAATCGTAACTTACGCAGTAGACACAATAATTGTTTAATTACATCGCGACACCATTTTATGTAAATATTCTGTATCAATATTACGAGTATAACTTCCGGAATAGCATACGTCACGGATTAAGACTCAGAGTTGAGTTGTGGGATCAATTCCCGGGCGAGATATAATAACAATCTTTAATTCAAATCAAAGACTTAATTGCTGATCTGAGGGACTACCGTGTGTCTCGGAAAATACGTTACACCATTGGTTCCGATTGTTATAATTATAACATCGATCTTTAACAACCGTTTATCAGGGAACGGGCAGCAACGTCGCCATGTGTTTTACAACATAATACTGCGGTCACCAACCCGCCTGCCAAGCATGTTGACTATAGCAAAACCCTCGTTTGGGAGAAGGCCCATGTTCAGCAGTAGATGTTATACGGGCTGATGATGATGATGACTACTTTATGTAAATATACTGTATCATTAATTACCGAAACTTTATAGGTATTATACATCACGGATTGAGTCGCGGGATCAATTCCCATGTTAGACATAAAAAATCTTTGAAGGACTACCGTCCGTGTCTTGAAAATACGTTAACCCGTTGGCTCTGATTCTTCTGCTCTGAACCGTTGATTAATATGTATAAAGCGAGCATCAACCCGTTTGTCAAGCGTAATGATTATGGCAAATTCCCTTTAAGAGGGCCCCATTTTCAGCAGAGGACGTTATACGGGCCGATTAGGATAATGAGCATGGAGACTAAAAAATTCTATTTAAGTAGTCTGTCAGTTAGATTACCAAAAAATATTTGATACGATTTTTTTTTGTTCCTCAAACAAAAAATGACGAAGATACGGCGCGTTGAAATTACATGTGACGTCACAGTACTACTAGGCTATTACTACAGTACTATTAGTACAGTGACGTACAGTACAGTCACAAGCCCCCTGAACTTTATATGTAGTTTGATATTGCTCTGTATCTTTGTCAATTTTTATTGATTCCATAAGTAAAAAAATACATGTCCAATATTTTTAGTAATCTGACTGACGGACTGAATAGATTTTTTAGTCTTCGTGCCTATTATGGACTTATCAATAAACAAGTTCATATTTATCTGTAAGTACCAGTCATAATATGTCTACGTAAATCACGATCGTTAACCGTAGAAGGTTACAGGTTATCTTTCATCTTTACTGAGAATCAGTTCACCAACATCGTGCAGTTTTATTTTATATTGACATCATCCTAATTGTTACCTATAGAGCTTATTGAGTTTTGAAATCAGCGTTGCCAGATTTTAATATGGGCAAAGCGGGATTTTGTATTTTTTTTAGGCGAAAAAGCGGGATTCTGTCCTCGAAAGCGGGACATAGTAATAAAAGTATCAGAAGTTTTTAAATAATACCCGTTATTAATGTACCTATCCTAATGAGTATATTACTAATTTAACAATAACTGTCTGATTTAAATTCATATAAGTAGCTATAATGGTTAAATTAAGCCAGAAAAGCGGGACTGAGCCCGTCCCGCGCGGGACATTTAACATTGATATAAAAATCGGGACGTCCCGCCAAAATCAGGACGTCTGGCAACGCTGATTGAAATCTATAATTTAAAATAGGATTTTAAATTATAGATTTGATCATTTACTTATTTACATTGAATAAGCTGCGGGACTACTAATCCGATTTCAAAAATTCTTTTACCATCAGAAAGCTACGTTGTGCAGTAACATAGGTTGTATTTAATTATGGAGTTCCTACGGGGACGGGTGCTGTGTGGGTGATACCGCGCGCGGGAAGCTAGTCAAATATAAGTATTGACTCAATTCCGATGACCTCAAAACAGAAGAGAAGTCCAAGAGACAAGCGAACTATAACGTAGAGAGACAGTTGCCCCCAAAAAGCCGTCGCCTTCTGTCAGCGACCGCCATGAACCGAGGTTCTAGTCCCTCAGAGGGTGCCTTCTTGCAGGTGCAGGTTGCTTAGCTTGTAGCTTATAAACCATTTAACAAGGCTTAAGTTTTGCTCGCCTTTATGCGCGGTGAAGAAGCAAGTCTTAAGGATGAATACATAAATATCTAGTCATTTTATTAATCAATATATATATTGACTCAAACATTACAAAGGTCCAAAACTGAATTATTAATAGTGGTATAACTGCTCACCTTAATGCCTGGTAAAATAAATGCCACATAAGATGTCTGCTCGAAAAAAAATGTCCTATACCAAGTATTATAAATTGTTTATTGATCGTCATCAACAGCCCGTTTACGTCCACTGCTGAACATGGGCCTCCTCTTAACAGACCTTGGCAAGCCAGGTTGTAGAGGGATATTGCCATAATCACCACGCTTGGCAGACGGATTGGTGATCGCAGTAAGATGTCAACCTTGAGCTAATAGATGCTGCTGCCCATCCATCAGTCATATGTCCCTTAGTCGCCTTTTACGACACCCATGGGAGGACATGGGGTGGTCTATTCTAAGCCGGAAACCACACGGCAAGTTGGTAGTTTATTGATACTGGTAGAAAAATAAATAAGATGATTTATGGACTGTTGTTACCATTATCATACAAAAAGAATTGACATATTTTCGTTCATACAAGAATGATGTATGTTAAATTATTTTTTGGAGAACTTTATCATTAAATTTGTACTCTAACGGTACTGTACGGCTAACGGTCAAAGAGTTTCGAAGCCTGTCCAATGCAAACATGGTAACCAAATCTATCCTCCATATTATAATAAACGAATATTATAAAGAACTAAATAAGTGAAAATATATGATTGTTAGTGAGAGGATATTAAATTTAAGTAATAAAAAACTCCCGGGTCAAACGGATATTAAATAGATCATTCAATGGAGCACGTACTCTCAATTAGATGAACACGAACTATACCTTACCGGATTTTCCTTGAACCCAAGAAAAAGGGTTTTTCAATAGGTATAAAGAATAAAAAAATATATTTAGTCCGTCAGTAAGATTACTAAAAAATATTGGACACGTATTTATTTATTAAATCAATAAAAAATTACAAAGATACGGAGCAAAGATAAAATATAAAGTTCAGGTGAAGGGGGCTTATGACGTCTCTAGTAGGTAAATTTGTACCTAGTAGTGACGTCACATGAAATTTCAACGCGCTGTATCTTCGTCATTGTTTGTTTGAGGAACGGAAAAAAAAATACTTGTCCAATATTTTTTTGTAATCTAACTGACGGACTAAATAGAATTGTTTAGTATTTATGCCTATTGTAGCAATATCACCTCATTTATAGCGTAACTATGCCTTATTTTAAAATATAGAAAGAAAGAAAAAACATTTAATTCAGCACAACACCCAGCAAACATTTAATTAAATGTATAAGACAATAAGACGCCTTGCATGTTCTGCTGAAAAAGTCGCCACCTCAGAATAGGCTAGCGGTGGTTTTCAGCTGGCAACTCGAGTAAAGACCCACGAGGGATGCTTCACTTAAACAGTATAGGTACCATTTACCATATATGTCATGTATGTAGAATCGTAATGCAATATGATACAACATTATGACTCAAGTGTTTTAGTTCACAGTGTAAGGCAGTAAGTCACTTACTTACTGTCTCACCGATCATATGTAATTTAGAGTAAATAAATTACACAGCTTTAAATAAAACAACAACATATGTATTTAATGTTATTTCCGCCGAAAATATCTCTAAATGCTGGGTTATGCACCGCTCTCTCGCCCGTAAAAATTATGGATTACATACAGAATAGTTCTTCCTGCACATCTTTGCCTTCCTTTTTATAATAGGTATGAGTATTACTTACTATTATAAAAAAGGAAGGGTTTGATTGTTTGAATTGAATAGGCTCAGAATAAGGCGTTAGAATGAAATATTAGGAAGCTACCTACGTTATCCAAGAGTAACATAGGCGAGTATATATTTAATGATGAAGTTCACACGGGAACAGGAGTTAGAAGGTACATTTGCGTGTGGGTAGCTAGTTGTCTATTTTTTTTTCAGGTGGGAGGACGGTGCAACAACTGGTGTCCTATCATTTGACAAAAAACAAATTTTCATTTGAAAAATAACATTTGACAAAATGCATTGCTTGGTAAATATTTTATTAACCAAAATCTACGTTAATACAACAATCTTTCTTTAACACAGAAGAAGGTATATCATATAATATATATGTAGGGTCAACTGAAACAATGGCTAGTTAGGTCAGGGTGCACAACGAATAGGCCAGAAACGAATAGGCATGTGGACTAAAAAAATCTATTTAGTCCGTCAGTTAGATTACCAAAAAATATTGAACACGTATTTTTTTTTTCGTTCCTCTAACAAAAAATGACGAAGATACAGCGAGTTGAAATGTTGTGTGACGTCACTATTAGGTACAATTTTACCTAATAGTGACGTCACAAGCCTTCCTCCACCCTTTTTATTGATTTGATAAAAAAATACGTGTCCAATATTTTTTAGTAATCTAACTGACGGACTAAATATATTTTTTTAGACCTCATGCCCATTGTACTTATTTCGCTTAATTCAGGCAGTGTGTATTTTTTTTTAAAGACTTAAGTTTCTATGGAATTAGTATTGATACAAAATTATTACTTGCCTATAAATAATCTGTCCAAGATGAAAATTGCAACCATGCAATTTAATATTTTCAAAATTTGGTCGCAAGCTTAATCAGATAAGTATTGGTTAGAAATGAGTTATTTTTAAAAACTAATAATTTATCTTCTAGCTTTTTGTACAATCGCCAATTTGGCAAACGAATTATTTAGTCATGTGATTATTATTAAAATAATATTTTAACAGTTAAATTATTTCCTAAGTAAAACATTTGCGAAACCTGTGTTATGTCAAATGATTGTTTTTAAAGTAATATGTTTGCGAAATGAAAGTTTGTCAAATGATTAGTTTTTCAAACGTTGTTTGTAAAATGATCTTTTGTCATACGTTTTTTGTCAAACAATAGTAAACCGCAAAAACTGCATCCTAGCAATTAGACACATTTTTGAGCGGAATTTATACTAGATATAGGTTACCTAATGCGTTTTAAGTTTAAATTAGTATAGATTTCCGCAAAGTAACGCGAAATTCTATTACATTATTGTAATGTAAATTATTTAAACAAAAGTGATTAATTAATTAATATGTTCCTATTTTAAGTACATTGCTCTATCACCTATTTGCAGAAATGATTCATTATTGGTTGTAGAATCTTCTTCGATTTATGATATTAAGAACTTATTTATTTATTTTTAACTTTAGCACTATGGGTACATGGTAGACTTAATGCCCAAGGCATTTTCTCCCAGTCTTACCTTTGAGTGATGCAGAGAGAGTGTGGTAGGTGGTGTGTAGCTTATAAGTTATTAAGAGTTCTTTTTACAGTCATTATCCATATATGGATGACTAAACCAAACAACGATTATGAAAAAAACAAAAACAAGTTACATTTAATTTTGTCAACAAACCAGTCTTTTTGGAAATCCCACTGCGTACCGAGCGAGAGTACTCTCAAACATTCCCTATTTACTTAAACAGCCGTGGTAAATTGATAAAGTATTTAATTAATAATACAAACACATATTAAACTTTTGTAAATCTGTAAAAGTACTGCAACCATCTGTCGTCAAAAATTTACATAAAACTCTTCCTACACAAGTAAAGTTGTCACACAGTTTCATATTCAAACATTCGGTTAAAATCAACTTAATTTATATGCGAAACCACCCATTTAAGAGGACCCCGACTCTGCTTATATAAACACGTTTCAAAGGAATCGTTCAAAGGAATCTCCATTGGTATCGATTTGGTATTCTTGTAGTTAATTAATCAAAACGTCTTTTTCTTGGTGCGTCATTTTGATATCACTGGGAGCCCCTCAAAACCCAAAGGGGTCCTGGGCTGGGGTATGATTAGAAAAAAACTAGGGTAACTGGAACACTCTTATTGTTACGTTACAAAACCTTATTTTGTATCACGTATGGTAGAGTGAGTTTGTGTGTCATTACTATAAAATCTATTGACTAAGACCCCTATATGAACAGGCAATAATCTCTATAGAGACTTAAAGATATATTGATCAGCGCCATCTAGTGATGAAATAATAACATACTTTGCATTTTTGACGGATCTAATGGTGAACCATTAGATCCGTCAAAAATGCTGTGTGGTGTCATCTAGTCCGAACAAAGTAACCTAATGTGTTTTTGATAATAATTTAGCTACTTTAGATGGTTCAACATTACTATTGAAATAATATAATTGCTTTAATTTTTTTGTCTTAGTAATTCCACCTTTTACTATGCTTCAATCGCAAATTGATTGAAATACAAATAAGCCAGGTAAAGTTTTCGCAGAATAGCAAATAAGTCAAAATCACAAAAGAATCTCAATTGAGAATCATTGCGCCGTTACGTACTTTACTTAAATTAGCAGAATTGAACCCCAGCCCGCTTACTCACAGAACGATGGATAGATTATTATGTAGTAATAACTTCTTGAGTAGGTGGAAAGTCTACGTATTTTGACTAGAACCACTTTAAGGCATCTTTTTATATACGGCTTGACTAATATTTTGTTATCTCAAAATATTATCTACACTAATATTATAAAGAGGAAAACTTTGTTTGTATGTTTGTAATGAATAGGCTCAAAAGGTACTGGACCGATTTCAACAATTCTTTCACAATTCGAAAGCTACATTATCCACGAGTAACATAGGCTAAATTTAATTTTGGAAAAAATAGGGTTCCGTAAGAAATATGGGTTTTTCGGACACAAGGTGTAAAAAATCAACCAGAAAAGTTACTTATTTTGCGTACGCTGCCTAAACTATAAAAGATAGAACCATAAAATGTTCTAATTAATTGTAGATCTTATAAATATCTACAAAAAAGTCCGCGACACACTTGTACATACCTATCTATGTCGAGTAAGCCACAACAACAATTTATTTATTTAGAAAACTTGATTTTTTTGGACGTTTTGGACTCCATTTAAACGCGTTTATTTTACTCATGAAAAAAAAGCGTCTTTTTCATGAGTAAAATAAACGCGTTTAAATGATATATGAATGTAAGGATTTTAATCCTTATCAAATAAATTATATCATCTCTAAGTACAGTTTATGTAGATAATATTTGGTCTTTGAATGATCAAAATTGGAGGTTTGGTTTTGAAGTTATGGCGAAATTAAAATATTACGATTTCTGCTGCACGGCCCGTTGCGAAGTCTAATAATTTGCGTGCGATTTTTTTTAGATTTCGTTCTTACAACTGCACCTACGCAAAAATTCTTCTCAGAGCTAATCAACAGTTCTTCTAAGAGCTAAACAACAGTTCGTTTCAGGGCTAACCAACAGTTCTTTTCAGGGCTAACCAACAGTTCTTTTCAGGGCTAAACAACAGTTCTTTTCAGAGCTAGAATATTACACGCTATTAATATTTTCTTAAACATTTGAAAATGCCTAAAATGCCTAAGCCCAAAATGCCTATTAATTACATTTAAATATTTTCATCAATAACAACTTTAACATCCACAGAAAGACAATCTGTGCAGCCTGCGGATAATGACTGCGTCGTCGATGTTTGTGTCGGTGTCTGTGAATTGACCTGGGAATCATTTTGTTAACCGTGTCTTTCCTGGGTAGGCTTTTTGCAGCGGTAACCGACATCCGCACGGAGCCGCGGGCGACCGCTATCACTACATCACTACATATTATAAAACAGAGTCCCCGGCCGCGTCTGTCTGTTTGTTCGCGATAAACTCAAAAACTACTTCATGGTTTTTCCTGCGGTTGTTACTAATCGATAAAATTATTCTTCCGGAAGGTTTACGTATATAATTTATTTCGTTTTTGTGTACATTTGACTAATATATTTGATATTTGTCAGAGGTGTCGGAAAAAATTAAGCCATTTGGGAGCTTTCAACGAAAACGCTGCCTAAACCCTATGAGATATAACAATACAATGTATGGCGGAAATATTCTTCTCTTTAGATCTACAAAAAAGTCTGATAGCATATGTCTATCTTTCAAGGTTAACTTGCTATATCCATTATATCTTTTAGAAAAATGATAATTTCTAATGCGGTAACTGTAAAGCTAATCAGGCGGATTCAGTATTTATCCTTATCATTTTAAATGAGTTAATATTCTTAAGCATTTCATGCAGATTATTTTACCCCTCCACTATATACTTTAAATGAATAACTTAGAAGTTATCGCAAAATAACAGCGCGTGTTTTCGCAGCGCAGCGAGTGAGGTAGGCCGAATGCGATTATACCCGCTCGATCCTTAAGAATTATAGGGCAATTTTTTTGTTTTGTGTTCGTTGTAACTATGATGGATAGATACTTGAATACCTATTTATTTAGTGTTTGTTGTATTGTTTGTCCTGAAGACTATAGGTATTTCATACGATAAAAGTAGGCTATACTTTTTATTTCCTACTTATTTAACTACTTATTTCACTGAGTTTTAGTAGGTACCTATATTAATTTGTTTCTGCTTGTTTTGACTAAATTTCGCCCGTTTGTTAGAGGTTTCTATTACAGGTATTTGTAAATCATAATTTTAGCCGTAGGACGACCACTGCTGGACATAGGCCTCCCTCATGGATCTCCAGTTGTTGTGGTTTGAAGCGGCCTTCATCCACCTTGATCCGGCTACCTTAGCCAGATTTGTAAATAATTAAAACTTATTTTGGCTTATTAATTCACTGTGTTAAAATAATTTAGTTTATTTGATTATTGCTACTTATTATAATAGTGTTTTATAGCTTTAGCCTAAAAGCTGTCAGGTATAAAAATACTTTAAAAATAATTATATGTAGGTATAACATGATAATGATTGCTTCTAAAACCGCGACGAAAAAAGTTAAAATCAAAGATTTATTTGGTCAAAAATATTCAAGTAATCTCTTGTATATGCCCCTTGCACTCGTATCCAACTGTTAGCTAAAATGAACATTACCCATGATATGCAATATCAAACTTTTGTTGTTCTATTTTTTAAATAAGAATTAATTATTAAATACTCATTTCATTATATAACAATATTTATAACATGTGCGGTCGGCTCGTATCTGGAGCGCATACATTTCATTACGCACCATTGAATCAGTCAATATAATTATCCCAATGGATGCAACAATTCGTTCTGTTTATAATTGGTATGCAAGCTTCAGTGAAAGTCATGTGACTAAATTGTTTATACCGTCGAAATAAGCTGAAGCGGCTGTAGGCTAATTAATGGCTAAGGCGTAAGACTTTTTTTGGTTCAAACTCCACCCATTGCAATACCGATGTACCATGAACCCAATTGTAACACTTACATTTTATCTTAGCATGAAGGATTAACCAGAAAACTAGTAGTGTTCATAAACACTCCTAAAGAACTATATTTTTTGATAGTTGTATTCTTCGAACCGCTAGGCAGATGTGATACACACATCAGAACGAAAGAGCGGAGTTACGTTTTTATTATATTTCATTTTAATTTCATTTATAATTGCATGATAATTATTATTTCATTAATTCAAGTGTATAGTATTATATTAGTAATTCAAGTGTATAGTATATATTAGTTTTTAATTAATTTATTATTTATTTTTGTTTTTTGAATTTTTATCGTGGTTATTTTAATTGTAATATTTTGATTTTGTTTATTTTTAATTTGGCGTGTCGATATAATTTCGTTGTATTTTGAATTGATTCTGTCGGAAGACTAGAGCTGTGGTATTTTTAATACTGCAGCTTTAGCTGAGACAGGTGCCAATTTCATGATTCATATTTTATGTTACTATTTATATTTTTATTAAATTGTTGTGTTGCCCGGTAATCTGTGCTTGTCGTTTTAGAAATAAACTTTTTTCTTTCTTTCGTCGTTGTGAGTTACATACATATTTCTTCTGTTCTAGATTTAAGAAGAAATATGTTACTGTTTTTGTTCAAAATAAATAAAATTAAATTAAAATCTGTCTAGCGGTTGCGATACAATTTAAACAAAACTAAACCATTTCCCGGTTAAATCTATTTCACAAGTTGCTAACTGCACTGGCTGCAAGCTATGGCTTACTTTGTCAATGTTCAGGCCAAAACCACATTGCTTCCTTTAGGATATTGCTCTCTAGATACATTGTCACAATATATTGCTGTTTGAGAACGTCGTGGGAATGCAATTTCAATTGTGTTCAATGTTAGGAAGATGGGATCTTTAAAAGTTATTATATTGATTTGTATTTGAAATAGATAGGATCTCAGTGGATTTACCTACATTACGCATATTATTCAATTATTATCATCAAATAAGTGAACGGAAGTGTTGGAAGGGGAAGGTGGACGTTCCACGTTCAAATCTAGGACGTTCTTACGAAAGGCCAGGTTAAAAGTACCTTTAGCCAAAGGACATGCATGAGAAGATTACTGAATGTAGTAGAGGCCAAAGTGGTATGTCAAGATCGTAGCCAGTGGAAGGAAGTGGTTTTCTGCCTACACCTGGGAAAGAGGCGTGAATGAATGTAGGTTTATATGTATTTATCATCAAATAACGTTTACTAGTTACTCATTATTATTCAAATGCACAACTTTTATTTTAATAAGAGATTCCAGTAACAAGTGAAACATTGATTTGTTTCTTAAATCTACTTTCCCCCTGTTATTCAGTGTGTTATGTCTCAGTAAGACTTAATTAGTAAGGCTAGAAAAGATATAAATTCTACTGACACAATCGAATGTTAAAGAAGCAGAGCCGATTAGTATCGTAGTAGGGGATCTGCAATGCATTTCCCTCCGGAAAAAGAATACAAATTTGTATGGTTCTTAGTTATAACTAAATCCATTTCAATCACTAATTGCTTAAAGGATTAATGGGGAAAATTTATCGAAATCCCTTTGTCGTCATCTTTGATAGGAGAATATGATATTTTATTGCTTTTGAATGATGTTATTTCTTAACATAACGTTGAGTTGGTCTGGTAAACCTTGTGCAATAGGTACCTAACTATTTTTAATTAAGGTATTTTTTTACTATGGATGCGTCATCAAGTTTATCCTACCAATATTATTAACGCGATGTGTGTTACTCTTTGACTCCATCTACTGGTCCGTCGATATTTTGTACTGGCATCTTTTATAATCAGGATAAACATATAGCATATACAACACACATTGCATATTATATTAAATCCGGTAAAACCGCAACTAGAACTAAATATTTTGTATTTTCATAATAATTGTAGCGCAAGAATTTAGAAATGGTGTTAGATTAATGCAAATGTATAAAGTATGTAACAGTTAAAATACGATATTATTTGTAACGCGTAACCTTTCGTCCCCGTAGACTCAAAGTCCATGGTCTATGAACTGTAAAGTAGAGCGACAGTTGCACAAAACTCCTCTAAAAAACGAAGTCATAATGCGTCAATCCACCCGCCAGTGACCGTCCTGAGCCGATGTCCTGTTACGCAGATTGCTTAGTTTGTAGTTTAAGTTATTAAGACTGGAGTTATGCTCACTTTTATAATCGGTGACGTAGCATAATCATCGTGGCTGACTACACATGTCCGTCCGAAATCAAAATATATAGATGGCGTTTTCTCTAGTTTTTACAAAATGCATCTTATATATTCCATGGGTACCTATTAGGTTCTTTCTTTGAATCGATGTTATTTTTTTCGTTTGAGTACAACAATACCACCTCGTACAAAAAGTTATAAAATTAATTCAAAAGTAGTTCGCTGGTTTGGAGTTCGATGCGTATTCCAAAGTATTCAATATAAAGAATGCTTATAGCAAGTGTTTCCATTAAATACGTTATAATATTTAATAGTAATACATACCTGATATGTATTTATTCTGCTGACTCATGGGTTTTTATATACTTCATGTATTATATAAATTCTATTGAAATGAATACTCGTATTATTGAACTTTGCTCAAGATATCATTACCGTATGATTCATATTATTTTAATTTGAACTACGATCCTTATAATTGAATCATCTTTTTTCACATTTTATGTTACAGTAACGAGGTTTTTGCTACTTGTCCATAAAGGTTGCAAAATTACAAACTAATCATATTGCGTAAGAGGGCGCCCCTCTGTGGAACTTAGTACTTGAGATCTTAAAGACTGACAGGCGTTTTTTGACAAATTACGGCTTCAAGATTTTAAATTAATTTCGTGCAATTGTAACTAATAATCAAAGTTACTGCTATTTCTATCTATTACAAAGTATCTTTTAATCATTTACGCCTAATACTTAGTTTATAGGTATACGGCAGAACATATAGACACCACAAGCACCACATTTAAAAATGTAAAAAGTGTTAAACAAGTTTAACACGGTTTGTTTTTTTTGGTTTTATTCGAAATTTAAATATGGAGTAAGTTCTTATAAATCTATTTTTTGTCAGTTTTAGTACGTTAGGTGTAACAAGAATTATAAATTCAGACAGGATTTGAACCTAAAATCTTAGGAAATACCCTTAATACCATTAAAACTATTCAGACACAGCTAACTGGCTGTTCAGAATTTTCTACGGACAGTAGGTAATGAAACTGGTGGAGGTAAAATTCTGTAAATTCGAGATATTTCGATTTTTATCTCGTCTTGAGATACTATCTTTATTGAAACAAAAAATACAATTAATATTTTTCCTGTCTGATTCTTTCAACGCGTATCACACCAAAACTACTGAATGGATTTTAATAAAACTTGGTATGATTAAAACGGTATTATATTATATAAGAACGATTTTATAAACTTGTAAGGCTGACTTTTTGCATAGTTTCCTTGGAAGAGAAAATAAAATTTAAAATTTTATCAGTTATTAATCCTGAAATATTACAAGCTGCCTTACTAACGAAACTAACTGCCTAACCAACTTTACTAACGGATTCCTTTTGAAATTTGGCACGCATATACTTAAAATAACACAAAATTATTTAAAAAACTAGCGACCTGCTCCGGCTTCGCCCAGGTGTAATGTTGATGTATTGTTGCTACATATAAACATATCTCTTGAATCACTCTATCTATTAAAAAAACCGCATTAAAATCCGCTAGATAGTTATAAAAGATCTAAGCATATATAAATACAGACGGACAGCGGGAAGCAACTTTGTTTTATACTGTGTAGTGATGGATAGATTAGCTTAGCATAACTGTGTTACTCTACAAACGGATAAAGTTATATATCTAGAGCTCAGAAGCATAAGGTTGGATGTGCCATTATACGTCAGAAACATTCGTCGTATGTGCCTTTATAGTAAACTGGCACTTACGACCAAATTCTTCTGAAGTATAATAAACATCCGTCCTCATGGTTCTGAGGTCTAGATATGTCTGTATACATTTTACTAGTTAAAACCCCCCTCACTCGTGTGATTTAAGAGAATTTCATTCTGTTTTCCTTCCTATTACGTAAACCAATTTCAAAAGAAAATAACCCTCTGGGCACATTTGCTGTTGACAGGGATGGGACCTCGTCCCATTCCTAATACATATATGCTCCTTTTATTATGTTATATTGAAATGTTGTTTACATTTTATGTCTTAAAGTTTAGTTTTAAGATCAGAGCTTATAAAATGTTAATATTAAAGTGTCTCGGCAAATCCGTGACGGGGTAATTCCGTTTATTACGTGTTATTCACACAACTTGCTACTGAAACACTGTCGACTTTAGAATATGTACTTTTCAATTAAAATCAATGAAAACAATAACCATATGTTATGGTTACCTCTGGTATGTTCGCTCAACGAGCTATGGAGAGGGCTATGCTCGGGGTTTCTCTTCGAAATCGAATCAGAAATGAGTATAAAATATACGTAGAAGGACGCGGGTTACCGACATAGCCCAATGGATTAGGTCGTTGAAGTGGCAATAGGCAGGCCATATCGCACGGAGAATAGATGGCCGATTGGGCTGAAAAATTCTCGAATGGAGACCGCGGATCGGCAAGCGTAGCGTAGGACGTCCACCAACTAGATGGACTGATGACCTGGTAAAGGCCGCGGGATCCCGGTGGATGCAGGTCGCCTCCAACCGTAGTAACTGGAAATAGATGCTGATTGATGGCTGAAATGATGATGATGACCTTTGGTATGGATTTAAGTAATAAAATGTTGATAGTAAGGTTTCTCGGTAACGGAGACACCTTACTATTAATATTGAATATCCCGAGATAGGAATAATATATTTTAGTTTTCTATTCAATTGAATCATTGTTTATTTTCCGACGAGAAATTCAGAACTAATCCTTCTTTGTTTTATAAAATTTATATGCTTTAGAACTTTTTGTCTTTGTTATATTAATAACTAGCTGACCCGGCAGACTTCGTACTGCCTCAATCGATACATAAAAGACCTAAACATTTGTATAAAATAAACTGGGCCGTAGAGACTTCGTTTATGCGGTACTCCTACCCCTACCCTACACTACCCCTACCCTACACTACCCCTACCCTACACTACCCCTACCCTACACTACCCCTACCCTACACTACAACTACCCTACACTACAACTACCCTACACTACCCCTACCCTACACTACCCCTACCCTACACTACCCCTACCCTACACTACCCCTACCCTACACTACCCCTACCCTACACTACCCCTACCCTACACTACCCCTACCATACACTACCCCTACTCTACCCCTACCCTATACTACCCCTACCCTACACTACCCCTACCCTACACTACCCCTACCCTACACTACCCCTACCCTACACTACCCCTACCCTACACTACAACTACCCTACACTACAACTACCCTACACTACCCCTACCCTACACTACCCCTACCCTACACTACCCCTACCCTACACTACCCCTACCCTACACTACCCCTACCCTACACTACACCTACCCCTAATCTACCCCTACCCTACCCTACACCTACCCTAAAAAATCTTGGCAAAAAAAATCAAGTTTTTAATTAACAAAATAAAGCTCAAATTGACTCTACATTTTAGTTAGAAAACGTTTGTATGGGAAAAAGAAAAAGGCTGTTTTAAGGGGTTTTCAGGCAATTGTTCGATTTTTTCTCGCCGTAAAAACCATCCTTGAACTTCCACGAACATTAAAAAAAAAGAATTGGCCAAATTGGTCCAGGCTTTCTAGAGTTATGCGCTTACCAACACATTTTGCGATTCATTTTTATATTATAGCCGGGACGAGAGATCTCTCGTCCCGGCTCCGCACGGGTGCACATTTCGAGTAAAATATAGCCTTTGTTACTCTATTACTCAAGGATAATGTAGCATTCCAATGGTGAAAGAATAATCGAAATTCGAACATAAATTTTTGAGTTTTTTCGAAACAAACATACAAAAATACAAACTTTTTCTCTTTATAATATCAGTTTAGATTAACTTACTGCCAAATTATTTTGACTGCTACTAGTGGCTTAGAGAAAAAGATACTTGCTAACCTAATGATGTGCGTTTAGAAGAGCTCAATGTAACCTATATGTAAAATGCTTTCTTATACACGTGATTAGAAGTCTTAATTGATATTGCATTTCAGAATACAATGTGCATGCTCTTTGGTGCTTTGTCACACGACCAACGGCCGCACTCTTTATTTCGTCAAAACTGTTGTAAAAGGTCTTGCCAACTACTTTATAACGAGTCAGAATATGTATCTAGAAAATAGATTATATTTGACCGATTTTCAACTTCCAAGCGTGGCTCTGAAACCAGCTGGAAGAAAGTAAGAATATTTCATTAATCTGTGTATTGTAGTGAGGTTAAGGTCTTAATCCCTCACTACATTGATTGACCGGGATGACGTTCTGGCAACTAAAATATTAATCATTCAATTTAAAGTCTAAACCAAAACTGAATTTTAAACTTATGAATTTCAAATGTCAATAACATTATATTTTACAGATAGATTTGTGCTGTCGTGGAGTTGGGGCGTGAGCCCGTTGTTAATTTATTTATAATTAGAAGTGTTCGTGTGCTTGTTTGTTGGTTCAATAATATACAGTTATAAAGTATTTCATCTTTTATTTTAAAAGTGCTGAGCGATAGTGATCGTACCCCTCACACACCCTCTTCGAGGACAGTGAGCCCTGCTGAGCTGCGCACCCCGTACCCTCAGGCGTTACAGTATTTATTGTTTTTTTTAAGTCTACTAGCAGCGTTTTTGCAGTCTACTAGTATTCTTGTTAACCCCTCGTGCTAAGTTAAACTGCTTGTGTTACGAGTGGGTCCACGTCGATAGTGCAATGGGTGGGGTTCGAACCGGCGACCTCAAGATCACACGATTGGGCTACGGCCGCTTCAATAATTATTATTGAATATTAATATTTATTATTATTCCATGGTAGATGTTATAGATATAAAAATATTTGAATATCAAGACTTGCAAGCACTAGTATTAGAGGTTATGAGATGTTAAACTTTTAACTCATAACAAATTTATTATTATTTATTTATGTGGTGGTATAATATACCACTAACCAACCAGGTAAGCGAGTGCATGAAGAGACGGTTACAATAGATATATTTAATGTATCTTCCTGTACTAGATTTTAATCACAATCAATTTTATTTATATCACTATCAATTAAACTTACATGAATCGTAATATTTATCGTATAAATTTCGTCCAAGTAGATGAAGATGAAGGAGACCCTGATTCTGTAGTTATGAACTATTAGACAACTCATAAGACGTCTCTTAAGAGTCGTCACTCTTAAAGATTTTGTGGAAAGTGTGTCACTATTTACAAAATAAAATAAATAAGTTCGGACCACGCATTAAGGAGTTATAACTATGTAGAAATTTTGACTGAAATTGTGATTACCGTGTGGTTTCCGGCTTAGAATAGACCACCCGTGGGAGACGTAACAGGCGACTAAGGGACATACAGCTAATGAATGTGCAGCATTTTCTATTAGCTCAAGGTTCCTTACCATCTTACTGCGATCACCAAACTGCCCGTATAAAAACTACAGATAAAAATAATAGTAGAAGATTCGAACCTACATCGACCTTCACCTAACTGATAATAGGATGAAACATGTTTTATAATGAATTTAGTATCCTAAAAAATATTCTAAAAGGGGTTGGCTAAAAAAATCCTGGACAGACTATTTTTTTTTATATGATTTTTCATTAAATGTTTGCAACAGTTAATTAAACATCATTAAACAAATAGATAAGGTAATAAGTAAACTTTATTTTGACTAAAAGTATAAAACGAATAAAATGTTCAGCTGTTGGGTTGGACCTGGACGAACTACTGGGTTGCCAGGTACAAAAAGGTGTGTAGATGACAGTTACTTTAACTTGATTGAATAATAATAAAATTATAACAACATAAGTGCTGTTTTTGCGTTACTTTAATTAAATCTTTTTAACATTTGATAAAAAAAAACATATTTTAAATAATAATTAAAAATAGTCTGTCCAGGATTTTTTGAGCAAACCCATTTTTAATATATTTTCTAATATACTTCTCTTCTATCTAATATACTTAATTTATTATAAAAGATGTTTCATTCTATTATCAGCTCGATGAATGTCGATGTAGGTTCGGATCTTAGACTATAATTTACTTTTAAAGAAATAAAACCCACGTTGGTATTACCTTTGGGATATAAAAGCAATTATAACTCCAATAGAATATCAAAATGATTTATGAATTGATTAATCGATTAAGTATTATTGAAGTCATTTCAAATATACCTACAATAACCAAGCAAGTATTAAATGGATGAAATTTCAGATGTCCCATGTGGTTGAACAAAAAATAATTCGATTTTTAAATTCAGATCAAAATTAACTTTATTAAAAACCTGCCAATTGCGCGTCGGATACGCGTACAATATTTTCTGTACCAATGCTTGACGAAACAAAATGTTTTTGAATAGGATTTTGAATGTGATTTTCAGAGCAAGAAAAGACATTAAAATCACGTTTGTTGTATTGGAGCACCCCTTAAATTTTTTTTTTATTTTTTTTTTACTTTTTTATTTGTTATTATATAGCAATTTTGAAAATTTCAAATATCTCGCTATCACGGTTTATGAGATACAGCCTGGTGACAGACAGAAGGAAGAGTGGACGGTCGGATGGATAGCTGAGTCTTAGTAATTAGATCTCTTTTTTAGCCATTGAGTACGGAAAATCTAAAAAACTGATTTTATAAAAAAAAAATTTTTGGATTAAAGTTATTAGGAATTAAGATTAAATGTTATTTAAAGTAGAGACCAATTCTGAATCCAAGTATCACTACATAGTACAAAACAAAGTCGCTTTCTCTGTCCCTATATCCCTATGTATGCTTAAATCTTTCAAACTACGCAACGGATTCTGATGCGGTTTTTTTTAATAGATAGAAGGATTCAGGGGGAAGGTTTATATGTTTTATACATCAGCATTGTACCCGTGCGGAGCCGGGGCGGGTCGTACATTTATAAATTACTATGCACAACATTGTCATACTATAGTGCAATGCTGATAAAATAGATCCTTACTAATATTATAAAGGCGAAAGTATGGATGGATGGATGTTTGTTACTCTTTTACGCAAAAACTACTGAATGGATTTGGCTGAAAGTTTGCGCGCGGATAGTTGATAAGCTGGATCTAGGCTATAGGCTACAAAAAATTATGCTCCGACCCACTGGACTCCACAGAGTGACGCGTGTAAAACCGCGGTGCGCAGCTTATTTATTATTTGTGTTAGCTTTATTTAACTTTGATATTTCTACTTGTAGTGCGTTGATTTCTTCTCTATGTATATAAGGTGGTAAGGTTAATCATCGCTGTTTTAAAAGCCCCACACTAACGGGCAGTCCAACACCGATATTAAGCGGATATTGCATGCGGTTGCCTTTCGTTTGCAACCGACTAGGGAACGTAACTTACGTGTATTGGAATTTAAAATCACTCTGCATGTTCTAAGGTCCTTTAAAAATAAAGGAAGGTTACGCTTTTTTTACACGACCACAATGTTACCACATGACACGTCTAGCTGTCAGTAATTTCTACTGATGTTAACTTTTGCCCGCATCTCGTTATGCGTAGATATATTTTGCATTTTATACGAACTCGCCATTAACACGTTTTGCGTGCTGAAACATTTCAGGTATGTAATTTGATAGATCAGTCAATTACGATTGCCTTTTTAGGATTCCGAACCCGAGAAACCCTAAAAACGGGACCCTATAACTAAAACTTTGCTTTCTTTCTTTCACCAGGCTGTATCTCAAGAATCGCGATAGCTAGACAGTTGAAATTTTTACAGATGATGTATTTCTTTTGCCGCTATAACAACAAGTACTAAAAATAAAAATTGAAGGGGGGCTACCATACAACAAACTTTGTTTTTTTCCTTTTTTAGCTCGATATCAATAACAGCAACAGGTAGTCGCTTAAAAATGCTACGGAACCCCACGTGTGCGAGTCTGATTCGCACTTGACCAGTTTTTTTATAATACAGTGAAAAGAGTAAGATGTGAATCATTAAATATATCATACTAGCTGTCCCGCGCGGTTTCACCCGCGCATGTCCCATTCCCGTGTAAAATTTAAGTTAAAATATAACCCAAATGAAGTGGCTCGGCCAGGCTGGATCGGTCCAATAGATCCAGAGATGATCCGTACAACGTCATGAAGTCACAAACTTTATCTCTTTATAATATTAGTATTAATTATACATTAAAAATTGTATTTTCAACCATGCTACGTTTAGCTGTCAGTTGCGGTTTGAGAAACTGACTGACTGATGTTTTGATTGAGCTATTTTTCGTTTTGCTGTCAGTTGCGTGTTGTTATACCACGTTTTATTCCCACGGGAACGGGATGAAAAGTATCCAATGACAGACATTAGATACTTTTTATCCCGTCCTGGTTCATACACACAGAAGATATAAATACAACAAGACAGACAAACAGCAATGTACAAAGGTACTACTTATTTCTTAAGAAATCTCTTCCAGTAGACCTGCGAGAGGAGAAGTCAGAAGAATAAAAATTCAAAAGCGTTAAGGTAGATACACATACATACAATAACTACATATATACATACATACAATATAATCATAAACTATGTACTATAGGTACTTTTATTCGTATATATAATGTTACGAAGAGGAGAGATAATAAGTTTCGTCATGTCCGTCCGTCTGTCCGTCCATCCGGGCTCGCACTCCACTGTTACTTTTGTCGGTCACAAAAATTGGTGGAGAGATGTATATTGAAGATCCAAAACTTGGTTTAAATGGAAAAATATATTTTTTAAGCCAATTTTTTCCATACGAAAGGTGAAAAATTAATTCGACTATCCCCATCGTGTAGGGTATCGTTGGAAAGGTCTCTTGAAATGCAATGACTGAATGCAAAAACTGAATTCCCGTAGGAACTTCATAGACATAGCTTTCCTCAATAAATCTGCTATCTAACAATGAAAAAACTAATACCTACATTGGGCTAGTAGTTCCTGAGATTAGCGCGTTCTAGCGAACAAACAAACTCTTCAGCTTTATATATAAGTATAAAATTCAGTAGATATTTTAGCACTATTCATATATCCGTAAGTTATAAAATTTAACCATGTTCATAAAGTTTATTTACATTTCAAAACCACGAATGAGCACCTGTTCAAGCGAGGTCTTAGTTATTTGAACATTTCAGAGGAATTGGCTATCTAGTTCACAGATCCATAACTCCTTTTGATGTCTTAGTTTATAATCAAGTATCTAAGGCGAAGCTGTGTCTATTTATAGTTTCAATAATTTATCAGTACTTAAATAGATAAAACATAAGGAAGTTCATAATTACGTCAATTTATCTTACGCTTTAACAGCAGATAGTATGACATGAGGGAGGCCTATGTCCAGCAGTGGACGTCCTACGGCTGAAATGATGATGATGAGTATGACATAAATTATGATAGATTTTGGTTCCAGGATAAGAATAGATCAACCCATATCTTTCCATGGGGGTCGTAAGAGGATATTAAGGAATATAATCTATTAGCTGCGCCCCGCGGTTTTACCTGCGTAACTCTGCTCCAGTGGGTCGGAGCGTGATTTGTTGCAGCCTATATATTAATCCAGTGTATAACCTACCCCGGTGCAAAATTTCAGCCAAATCCATTCAGTAGTTTTTGCGTAAAAGAGTAACAAACATCCATCCATTCATCCATACTTACAAACTTTCGCGTTTATAATATTAAGTAGGAAGCAGGATCTATTCAGATGGGCCGGATTGCTCATGCGTACCCGGCCCCGCCAACGGCGGATCGAAGGAGTGTCCGGGAAGTTTTAGTGGTGGTAGGGTCCTCTCCTCGTGGTATGTTTAGCATACCACGCTATGGAGAGGGCGAGTCCCACATATCAGCAGTTGAGGTAAACTGGCTGATGAAGTGAAGTATAATAAATGAAGTGAAGTAGAATGGTTTTTACTGATCTTATCACTATACATATAACTACTATCACACACTATACTATCGCCTTCCGATGCCCTCCGCTCGCCCGAACTGTAACGAGCGACAGTTGCACTAAACTCCCATAAACAACTAAAACTCATAACCCCTCATCGCCAGCAACCGCCCTGAGCCGAGGTCCAAGCCCCACAGGGGGCGCCCTCTTGCGCAGGTTGCTTAGTTTGTTGTTTTTAAACCATTTATTAATGCTGGAGCTCTGCTCGCCTTTATGCCCGGTGAAGTAGCAAAAGCCTCATGGCTGCCTAGGTAAGTAAAACCGAAAAAACAAAAAAAAACCCTCAATCTCCCCGTCAGCAGCCCTGAGCCGAGACCGAAGTCCCAGACCGACACCCTCTTGCGCAGATTGCTTAGTTTGTAGTTGTGAAATCATTTATTAAGGCTGGAGCTATACTCGCTACTAGGTATGCATAGGGGAAAAGTGGGTAATGGGAGTAAGTGGGCAATACTAATCACCTCAAAATAACAAAAACCAAAACAATGATACCTACTTATCTACTCGTATAGCTTAACGTCATTCCCGTGCGCCATCAGTAGCTCACTGAGATCTCTCAACGCGCTGGAGAATAACAATGGTGTGAATGTTTCAATCCATTTTGATGTAATTTTACCAGTTAATAAAACTGAAGATAATTCCTAAATTAGGAAGTCAGGTAATATTTATAAAATAATTAAAACATAGATAAATCATTATATCATGAACTTTACATTCAATTTTTTTTCATAATTTTTTCCCTTGTCTATCACAGTAATATTGTGACTACAATTGTTAGGAATGAGTTATGCAAGATGATTTTGACGACGATGCAGAAGAAGCCGCCAGAAACAAATGTCTTTTAAATGAAAAATTTGAACGAGATAAGGAAGTATGTTATCGCTGCATGTCTCGAGGGCTTTGGGATCACGCTGACTGCAATAGATAGAATTTGTGTATGCAATTATGTATACTATATGTGTTGTCCACATGCTGACTACCATTGCCCACTCATGTAGGCAATGGTGGGAAAAGCTACTTTTTTTTGTAAACTGAATTGTTACAAAATGTGCCACCCAAAGTGATTACGATTAATCTCAATTGAAAGTTAAATGACTAAAGTTTATTGTAAGAGTATAAAAATACAAAGTTAAGTTACGTTAAGACCCCCATTACCCTATCCGCCCTACATACAATCTGTTGATAGTATTTAAAATTACACATTAATATCATTTCGAGCCAGTGTTAGGGGCGCCCGATTTTCTTTGATTGTAAAAGACGAGAACTAATTTAGCCATGAATCGTTATCACTGTAAAAAAACAAATGGTTTTTTTAACATTTTAATTTTACGTTTTGATAGAAATACCAATGTTAAATTACTTGTTAAATATTATTAGCTAGCTACCATTAAATAATATGTATAAATTAGTGTTGTATGCGACTTAAATAACTATCACAATCTTCTTTCTATGTGATGATATTATAGCCTCGTAAAAACACGAGTAACTTCCCCTTTGACCTAGTAATAATATAAATACCCTCATAAAACATGCCAAACAGTCATTCCCATAAATATCTGATAGGGATATTGAAAGATTCAATGGTTTCTTTTATTGCTTCACGTGGTTGTGTCACTTTATGTCCGTAGTTCGAAACTTCTCGAACATAATAATCCCGCGATTTAACATGACACCTGGTTCAAATGATGTTTGTCTCAAGAACTGAGTGCAAATCTGCGAATGATACGGGTGCACTATCTACTGTTAAAGGGATGACATATATTTTGAACGGACCTTAAATATGTTTTAAGCAAGAATTAGTTTTCTGAGCGAGTTTTTTTCGGCTATTTTAATTATAATTTTCGTCTCTTTTAACTGTTATTGTTTATTCTTGTACATTCTACATTTATGCTCTAGCCTTATTCATGTTTGGTAGTACAATCGAACTAGGTATTTAAATTTTCAATAACATTAAAAGACATCGATTTAAAAAAGTCTTTGAGTGTTAGATAGCCCATTTATCGGGAGGCTATATATATAGCCTCCCAATAAATGGGCATTATGACATCAAGAGTCTGACGCTGCGAAAGATCGACCGACAAGGTAAGGCATAGTTTGGGTACTCGTGTGTGCGTAAGCTGTATGTACATGCCAAGGCGGGTTTACCGGTGAAGTAAAATAAAATATAAATTTGAAGCGGCCGTAGTAGCCCTTCAAATTTATATTGTTGCCTGAGCGTCGGACTTGTGATCTTGTGATCATCGGTTCGATCCCCACCCATTGCACTATCGACGTGAACCCACTCGTAACACAAGCATTTTAGCTTAGTACGGGAGTTTAACAAGAATACTAGTAGACAGCAAAACTCTGCTAGTAAACTTTTGAAAAAAAATATATATAAAGATATATAATAATATGGTAGATACGTCAGACATAATTTGTCCCTAAAGAGGACAGCATGAAAATTAGCGTGTGCAACAAAGAGACAGATATACGTTCAAGTGTGCCAATTAGCTGTGTGTCGTGGTGCCATATTTCAAGCCAGGGTACTGTATTTAATTCAGCTGTATCTATACTAATATTATAAAGAGGAACGATGTGATTGTTTGGTTGTTTGTATTGAACAGAGTCCGAAACTACTAGAAATACTGGATTTGTAAAATTCATTTACCGTTGGAAAGCTACACTATTCCCGGATACATAGGCTTTATTTAATTATGAAGTCCCACGGGAACGGGAGTTACTCGGGTGAAACCACGCGTGGGAAGCTAGTTTTTACTATAATCATTGGAACTCAGTGATTTGTCGGATCGGGAGGACGTAAAGACGACGTACTTACGAAGTACGTTGTCTTTACGTCCTCCCGGCCCTTAGTTTGCAAAGAACCATCCGATGCCCTCGTAGACCCGAAGTCCGAGAGGCCCGTGAACTGTAAAGTATAGCGACAGTTGCAAAAAACCACCTAAAATACTAAAAGTCATAATCCTTCAATCAAATGGCAGCGACCGCCCTGAGCCAAGGTCCAAGCCCCACAGGGGGTGCCGTCTTGCGCAGGTTGCTTAGTTTGTAGTTTTAAAACAATTTATTAAGGCTGGAGCTCTGCTCGCCTTTATGCCCGGTGGAGTAGCAAAAGCCTTGTGGCTAACTAAGTAGGTAAGTCCTTCCGGAAAAAAAAAACAAAAATAGTCTTTACGTCTTTACTTTTTTTTTGGTCGGAGGTTACAACTAGCAATTTATGCACGTTAGTAAAGCGTTACAATTGAATATAAATCTGGCAAAACATGTGTAATTTCGTTGTTTTGCATTTAACTGCGCTACATATATTATGAGAATGAGTGTCCTTCCACCGTAAATTACTGTGAAACAGTATTAAAACTGGATCCCGTAATGGACCGAGTCGCAATTTAGCAGATTTTAGGATCAAGTCTGAAAGATGTATAGCACTGCGACTAAAATGCCTACACGATTCTTGGCATTAACTTTCGTTTACTTTAGAAAGATTATATTATATTAATTTAAGTCTTAAACCAACTAAAAAATAAAGAAAGAGCGCAGTCAAATAATGAACTGAAGCCGGTTTTTTTAAGTTTCCGTACCCGAAGGGTAAACACGGAACCCTATTACTAAGACTTCGGTGTCTGTCTGTCACTAAGCTGTATCTCAAGAACCGCGATAGATAGACAGGTGACATTTTCTAAAATGATGTATTTCTGCTGCCGCTTCAACAACAAATACTAAAAATAAAATATAATAAATTTTTAGAGGGGGCTCCCATACAACAGACTTTTTTTTTCTTTTTGCTCTATATTAATAACGGCAACAGGTAGGCAATTGAAAATGGTACGGTACTTTCGTGCGCGAGCCCGACTCGCACTTTTTTACTTTAGTGTGGGTGAAATTGTTGCTTTGATTTTTCACAATATTATAAAAATAAGTTTGAGTTTTGATTTGTACACGCTTTCACGATCCTGGCGGCCGAGTCTGATATTTTTTTAAGTATGGTGCCACCGTAGTGCCATCATTATATCATTATGCCAAAAACGGTAATCTACTAATCTCACTATTGTGTCGGTGCTGGAATGGCAGTCGGTGTTGCTACCGCAGAAAAAGGCCGTCAACAGAAGTAGCAGAGGAGATAATTGGGAAGATTGTAATGTTTATATAGGCGATTTCAAAACTTATAAATGTATAATTTGTAATTATATTCAACTACGCTAATGTCAGCGTGGCGTCCTAGTGTCATTTGGATTCGTAGATTACCAAATGGGAAAAAAACCGACCATTGAACCGTCATTGACAGTTCATGAACACGGCATTACGATAGTAGACTCAGAGCCCTGATCGGCAAGTTGTTAACAAATTACAAGAATTATGATATCAAGCACCTGACTCTGCGACAGATTGACAAGGTAAGAAATAGTTTTGGTATGCGTGTGTCCGTAAACTGTGTACCTACGTATAGTCAACAAAAGAGATAGGTTTACACTTCGTGAAACGCATTTTAAATTTATATGTACACGTTTATGAGACCAGTTTACTATTATCTGAGCTTTTCACCCATAAAGAATTACCGGCTGTGGAAGTGACATAAACATATTTAGGTATTTACATTATTTGATACTAACGGTGTAAACCTATCTCTTTTGTTGACTGTACAATACATGCCAAGGCAGAAATTTACCGGCGTCAGTGCGTAACCCGCAGCACTTCGTCTTTTTATTTGACCTGAGCTTTTAAATTGAAATGAATATTTAATCACTTTATTGACAACCTCCGTAGCGTAGCGGTATTTGGCTCGCCTTGAATCTCGGAGGCCGTGGGTTCGATTCCCACACCGGACATGAAATCTTTGTGTAAATTCTAAGATTTCTTTCCGGGTCTGGTTGGTTGAGGGACTACCCTCCTTGCCTCGGAATGCACGTTAAGCCGTTGATCCCGATTGTTATAACATCATCTATAATAATTGTAAATCAAGAAACGGGCAGCAGCGTTTCCTTGTGTGGTACAACATAATACTGCGGTCACCAACCCGCCTGCCAAGCGTGGTGACTATGGCAAATACCCTTCCACGGGAGGAGGCCCATGTTCAGCAGTGGACGTTATACGGGCTGATGATGATGATGATTTAATCACTTGCTCAGTTCAAAATACCTGACTGTAACGGTAAAACAGTGGAAGTAGTTCCATCTAAGGCAAGGTTCAAGGTTTGATTTCTCCGGATAATTTTTATTTGTGTGAACCACAGATAAACATTATCCTTTACACACACACACCACCACATTACTTCTAAGTTTGTTTAAATAGGGGAATAAACCATTTTCTTTTTTTTACGTTACTACTGCTGCACCAAAAAGACAGTCAACGTAACCATCGTGGTTATTTAAACAGTTTTTTTTGTTCTAATCCTCCTGGGCCCCGAGTCTGCTATTTTTTACGAATTGTGCCATCGTAGTGGTATCATTATACGATTGCGCCAAAAACGGTAATCTACTAATCTCATTGTAGTGTCAGAGTAGCGTCGTTTCGGCATCGCGCTAGAGTGGCAGTCGGTGTTGCTACCGCTGAATAATGCCGCCAACGGAAGTTGATCGGGAAATTATATTTCACAAAATATTACACCCAAATGTGTTTTGAGGTACACTACTCTAAAAAAGGTGTAGTTGCAGCATCGTACCACAATGATCAAAATGAACTGTCAAATTAATAGTAGACTACCGATTTAAGTGACCATGCTGAGTCCATGGTGCAGTAGATTACCAAATTAAGCGTAATGTCGTCGTGGCGTTATAGTGACACGATTATGACGTCATTTGGATTAGTAGATTACCAAATAGGAAAAAAACTGACCATTGAACTGTCAAGGACAGTTCATGGACACGCGATGACGATAGTAGACTCGGGGCCCTGATCGATTTCACCCACGCCACGGTGGCGAGTCTATAAGGACATAAGACATCTACGCAGGAAATATTACAGGTATGATAATAATATTACCCTTATTTCAAACAAAAAACATGTTCAGCAGTGGACGGTATGCGGGCTGATGATGATGATGACCCATATTTATAAATACCTTAAAGACAAACATACATATTATGAAATAAATTTTTATAAGTGATAAAAATACTTAATAGGTAAATATTATAGAGAAAAAGTGTGCGCGAACTCAGGAGCACTTTCTATTCCTTTACTCTCAATATCAGGTGGGACGGTTCTGCTGGAAGACCGGGAGAGAGATTAGGCACAAGACAGACTACTTAATTTACTCTCCGAGACATAGATAAAAATAGCTTACAGACTTCGGGCTGGTACTTTTATTTATCTAAATGGAAAAATTCTGGTAAACACATTTTTATGCCCGACCCGGGAATCGATCCCGGAATCTAGTTAGTGCCAGTCAGCATTACCGCTAACCGACAACGAAGCAGATACACAAACTAATTGTGATGCAGGCTCCGTGAAGAGACATTAATTATTTAATTAATTACTTTTGTTCCCTTCTTAGTCTAAGAGCCGTGGAGGATCAACCTTCACTCATCTGATAACCAGATGAGACATACTTTTTGTCAAATATTATTCATTAACAAACATGGCTATGATTGTTAATGAATAATATCAAAAAGTGTTCATGGGTAATTTTCATTAAATTAATTTTAATCAATTTAGAGAAAGTAGAGTGTCGGACATTGGTGTGATAGAACAGGACACAACTTACCAGCTGCACTCTGCCAGACCGAGTGTGCATGCTCTTTTACATTTGATTTTAGTGAAAAAGAGCATTTGTTTCCACAACGGTAATTTTGAGCCTTCTGACCATAATTCTGACTTCTATTACACTTTTTGTATTATTACATTACATCTTAGAGAAAAATGAGATGAAATTCATTGAGATGAAATTCATTTCGTTATCAAAAGAGTAAAGGTGATGAAAGAAAGTTGATTAAAAATAATTCAATAAAAAATAGCCATGAACACTTTTTGATAGGCAAGTTCTATGATAACAGTTCTGTGTGTTTGTTAATGAATAATATTTGGCAAAAAGTATGTCTCATCTGGTTATCAGATGGGTGAAGGTTGATCTTCCACGTCTCCTCTACTATCTGCAAACTATGAAGTGGATAATTCGTAAGCCACACATTAACATTCACAGAGGATCACGACTTTTGTTCTAATTAAATTTGTTTAAAGTTTAAATATTTGTATAAAATACAAACACGTGAGCCCAAATTGTATTTTTATTTGTTGACTAGCTGACCCGGCAGACTTCGTACTGCCTCAATCGATACATACCCTACACTACCCCTACCCTACACTACCCCCACCCTACACTACCCCTACCCTACACTACCCCTACCCTACACTACCCCTACCCTACACTACCCCTATCCTACACTACCCCTACCCTACACTACCCCTACCCTACACTACCCCTACCCTACACTACCCCTACCCTACACTACCCCTACCCTACCTCTACCCTACCCCTACCCTACACCTACCTCTACCCTACCCCTACCCTACACCTACCTCTAATCTACCCCTAACTTTGTCTGAAAAAAAAAAAAAAAATTTAGGTGTGGACTACCCCTAACATTTAGGGGGATGAAAAATAGATGTTGGCCGATTCTCATAGATACCGGATAAGCACAAAAAATTTCATCAAAATCGGTTAAGCCGTTTCGGAGGAGTATGGCAACGAAAACTGTGACACGAGAATTTTATATATTAGATATAAATAAATTTGTGCCACTTTGATCTCATTTATAAGGATTATAATTTTCATTGCTTTTGATAAAGTTAAGCTTAAATCAAAAGATATCGAATCCCGTGTGATTTGCTTGAAATAGTGTTATAGTAGCTTTCTAAGCGTGGTTTTACCCGCGTTGCTATAGCAACTTCATAAATAAATATAGCCTACCTCGATTGTGGGCTATCTAATAATGAAATAATTTTTCAAATCAGACCAGTAGTTAGTGAGTTTGGCTCGTTCAAGCAAACAATAAAACAAACTCTTTAGCTTTATTTATTACTTACTGAAGGTTTAGCATTAGCTCATAAGTCGCAGTTAGGGTTGTCAGGTCGCCAAACCTAATAGCCGGACAGACCAGCCAATTTGGCCGGACATTTGAGTAAAAAAGCCGCACTCGCTAGATTATTGAGGTTTTTTATCTTAGTATTAATAGATGCTACAAAAAGAAAGTTTAAAAATCTAGCTTTTGCCAGATGTAAAAAGCCTGACAAAAGTCGGACAAGCTTTACTATGTCCGGCTTTCTCTGGAAGCCGGACAAGACCAATTCATTTTAAAAATTATCTTCACTAACTATTAATCTGGAAATTTATCCTACCTGCCTGTTAAGCATTGAGGAGCAAAACCGCGGACAGGGTTTATATTGATAATGATGACTTTGCACTATTCATGGATATACCGGTTTGGCCCCAGACGGAATTTCACGGCCATGTCTCAAAGACAAATTCAATGTCTCTTTATTCGCAAAGACACATTTAAAAATATACCTTAAATAATGTTCTTCTGATGTTTTGTTTTATTTCCTACCACCGGTTCTTTAGGTACGCCTCTACACTCCGGGCGTCCCTATAATTGGGCAAATGGGCCACTGTAAGTGTGGCCCTGGAGATCCCGCGGTACCATATTGGCCGCGGGTGCCGTCGGGGGGTCGGATTGCTCATGCGTGCCCGACCCCCGCCAACGGCGGATCGAAGGAGTGTCCGGAAGGTTTTAGTGGTGTATGGTCCTCTCCTCGTGGTATGACTTTAGCATACCACGCTATGGAGAGGGTGAGTCCCACATATCCCACCGCCAGCGCGCAAAGACGCTGCAGCGGTGGTGGGAATGCGTCAAGGCATATCCTCACGGACAAAAAAAAAAAAAAAAAGGTGGGTAATCTGAGAGGAACTGGCAAGAAAGTCGAATGAAACTTGTTTTTCAATATTTTCTGATATTACAATAAATTAGGCAGAAGCAAGTCACTCCCAAGCCGTTTTGTTGTTTGTATAATCAACGATTTTATAATACATTTTTACAGTTTGATTTTGACAGACGCTTAAAATTTATTAACAGATAGTTTTCTTACATGTAAGGTAAGTTAGTTATAAAAACCTATACTTTGCCCTGTTGTTTAAGGAAACTGCCAGATTTATGGATAAAAAAGCCTGATTTGTTATTTATACCACCGGCTTTCTACCGGTGAAAGTAACATTAAAATCGAACTTTTAAACTTTTTTATCGTCTTGATAATAATATAACAATATAAAGCCAACCACAGTATATTTGTACTAGTATTTCGGTAATTAGAGTTTCGAAAATCACATAAATTACTTAAAAGAAATACACTCTACATAGCGCGTGCATAATAATAAAATAGGTGCCTTAATACCTATGCCGCACCGACCATACATGAATGAAAAGAGTGAGCGAAATAGCGTAACTACCTACTTAGGTACGCTTTTTTACCGTTACGATATTTACTGTATGTTAGTAAAAAAAAAAGATAAAATAACTATGTCTTAGAGACATCTATTGCATATACATACTATTATTTTCAAGACGAGACAAGATGTAGGTTTATTTATGTTTATTTATATATATTTATACGAAATTTTTATTTTATACAGACATACAAGAACGTAGCACGTCAAATCAGTGTCTGAAGTAACTTTGAATAGAGTCCTGCAAAAAAGCAGTTACAAGTAAATTTAATTTATTGTTCACATGTCACGAATAAGACTTTTAAATTGAATGAGACCGGTGAGAATATTATTAGTGTATGTCTTCTCCCTGAATGTTCATTCCCATTATATAATATCTTAATTTTTTTCGAGAAATGAAGAAAGAAAGAAAATTCATTTATTTACGAAGAAGATATGATGAAGCGATTTGTGTATAGGATTTTAAGTTCAAAAATCGCATTAATTTAATTATTTATTTGAATGTGAAATCAATGTTTTTCTCAATAACAAAAAGTAATTTTTTTATTAATTTATTTTTTTTATTATTTTTAGATTTTATTCTTCTGATTGGATTTTGCTAAAAGTTTTCACGCGGATAGTTTATAAGCTGGATTAACATATAGGATACAAAATATTACGCTCCGACCCACTGGAGCAGAGTGTAAAACCGCGGGGCGCACCTAGTAGAATATATTCGAACTTTCATCTGTTATATAACTCACTTACTTTTACTATAACAACCTGTTTAGGTCCACAGCTGAACATGGGTCTTCTTAGTAACAGACCTTGGCAAGCCAGGGTCATTGAGTGATATTGCTGCAATCAATTTGCTTGGCGGGCGGATTGTTAATCGCAGTAAGAAGGCTAATAAATGCTGTCTTTTACGACACCCACAGGGGCTGGAGCTGTGTTCGCCTTTATGCCCGGTGAAGTAGCAAAAGTCTTCTGGGTGACCGTCCGAAAATAACTAAAAAAACCATAGGGAGATATGGGGTGGTCTAATCTATGCCGGAAACCACACGGAATATCAAACTGCACTTATTAATATTAACTTAGTGTAAGACTTAACCACAAGTTATGACTTGCACGTAACTCTTCCAAGAGAATTAAATAGTTTCAGATCACGTGAATTCCAATGAATTAAACTTAAAAGTTTCCTGCAATTTTCAGTTGCTCGGTTTTTCTTTTCTAATTGTTGGTTAACCTTTCCATTCAAAGTTGTTACTCATTAGCTTGGTTGTGGAGTATTCGTAAGCCTGCAAAGCTTAGTTCTGTATGCTAAACTACTCGTAGTTGGCTTTACTAGTTTTAACTGGTAAAAAATGCCACTAATTGGACTTTGTTCCTTTGTTATAGTAATGCAAACTGCAAATGCATGCCACTGAGTTTGTAAGGTAATTTAGTGTGATTAATAGAAATACATCAATAGATTTTGTCGTTGTAAGTATTAGTATAAGTTATGATAAATATATCTATGATAAATGTCATCTATCTACAATAAAATTAAGTAATTTAACATAGTAAAATTAAAAACCAGAATATGTTTCGACTATTTACAAATACCTGTATTAGGTTTACGTGAATAAAAACTTTTTATTTTTATTATTTTATTTCAATTATTTATGATTTCGGATCTTTACAAAATAGTTGTTTTTTTTTTTAAATTTGGTTTTCATTTTGATTAGGTTTTTAGGCATGAATTTTCAAACTCAAATCAAAGCTCCCGACAAAATTAAATAGTATGTACCTACCTAGTAATTTACCCCGTTTTCACATCCTTCTTAAAGTTAAGAAACGTACAAATATTCATACATATTTGCAAGTTTCTTAACTTAAGTGTTATTTTTCGTAATCATCCGTCTCAATGCATAGAATTACAACAACATACCTAATCAGTTTCAATCATTTAGTACCTACACTGTGAACTATCACCGCTGTTAACTTAGCTTCGATATTAAATTAAATTATTTTTCAGTGACACGAATGAAGATAAACTTCTAGTGCATCCAATCATCATCGTATATACCTAACGTTATTATAGAAACTAGGTTTAATAAAAAAATACCTAACATCATAATCAAATTTTACAAGATATTCATGTTAAAAAACCTAATATGAAACTAGAATTTTCTAGAAATAATAAGTCGTTGATTTTATCTTGGAACATCCTTTGAGTAATTGGATATAAATCTATCTAATTAATAATAATACCGCTTATTATGAAAATCAGAGTCAGATATAATTATTTTTTGTCGAATTAAGATGTATTGTATGAATTGTAATTCATAATTCTACCACATTTAGGCACGAAAAAACACAATCGAAATTAATTATTAAGAAACTAATATGAATTATTTATACTAATAAATAATATAAAGAGGAAAGATTTGATTGTTGTCTGTATTGAATAGGCTACGAAACTACTGGACTGATTTGAAAAATTATTTCATCGTTGGAAAGCTACACTATCCCCGGATGACATAGGTTATATTTAATTATGAAGTTCCCACGGGAACGGGAGGTACGTGGGTGATACCGCGCGCGGGAAGCTAGTTTAGAAATAATTTTAAATCATAGCAAGTGTCAATTTGGAATCCAAATTGGCTCTTTGATATAAATAACAACAAATTTTCTACAAATTTTCTATTAATATTAACCTGCACAGAAATTGGATACCTACGTATTCAGTTGCGGCTTCTGAATAGCCATTGTTACTGGTTGCGGAAGCAGTAAATGTTAATGCTATAGGAAGTCAAATTGCATTTGCATTTAGCAGCAAGAGGATCGGTTTACAAAGCTAAATACGAACCGTTTTACTAATACAATTAGCGTTACAAACTATGACGCAGGTGTAATTTGTTTTAACCCTTAAACGGGGAGTTAGTATTTTGAGAATTAATGGTTTTTAATTTTATAATAAGTCGATAGAGTTCAAAATGAGATGGCAAGCTAATCAGGTCCGATTAAAATAATCTTTCAGTGTTAGAAAGCCCAGTTATAAAAAGAAAAGCTATCATCATCATCATCAGCCCGTACAACGTCCACTGCTGAACATGGTCCTCCTCCCGAGGGAGGCCATTTGCCATTATCGCCTAGCTTGGCGACCGCAGTATTATGTTGTACCACACAAGGAAACGCTACTGCCCGTTCGCTAATCGGGACCAACGGCTTAACGTGCTTTCTGAGGCACCCTCAACCTACCAGACCCGGAAAGAATTTCTTAGAATTTACTCAAAGATTTCCTGTCCGGCGTGGGGATCGAACCCACGACCTTCTAGATCTAAAGCGAGCCAAATACAGCTATGCTATGTAGGTTGTCAGAAAAGCTATAGGCTCTAATTATGAAGTTTCAACGGGAACGGCAGTAACGCGGATGAAACCGCGTGCGGATAGCGGGAAGATATTTCTTTTATGTGATAAAAATCTCTCCCAGTACTTATTAAACTATGGGATAAAATATAATGACCACCAAAAATATATACTTGACACCAGAAAAATAAAGTCTAAAATTATAATAGTACTAGCTATTTTAGTCACGACTGCACTTCAAATTGTATTCGAACACCAAATGTAGTTAATGATCACCAAATCTTAGCGAGCAAATTATTGCGCTATTTCTACCTTAATAAAGTCAATGAAAAATGACAATCGGTTAGGTTAGGTTAGAGCTGCGGCCATACAACGCACGAGCCGAGCGAGCGAAGCGAGCGGTGCCGCGGTAGCGGCCGGCGAGTGCCAGAACCGAATAGTAAATTAGTAAAACATTTAGGTACTTTTGGTGATCATTTACTACTTTTGGGTTAACAATGATTTATTTGGAGTCATTTTGCTTAAATACGATAGCGAAATGTTAAAACTTTGGTTACAATTTTACATTAAAATGCGGGTTTAATTTTGGTGATCATTTTTACTATATCTGATGGTAATTTAAACATAAGCCTTAAACTATTTACGCGGCTGTAGTCCAATGGCTAGGGCGTCGGCCTTGTGATCTTGAGGTGACCGGTTCGAACCCCACCCATTGCACTACCGACGTGAACCCACTCGTAACACAAGCATTTTAGTTTAGCACGAGGGGTTAACAAGAATACTAGTAGACTGCAAAACTCTGCTAGTAACCTCTGCCTCTGCTAGTAAAAAAAAAACCTTTTTATCTTCAATCAAATGTAATGAAAGAACATAATTTCATTAAGGTATTAAAACATAGCCCGGATTTTTCAAACAATTTTCAAGAACAAAACCTTACACTTTCATAATAATTTGGACATTACTCGTAAATTCGTTAGCTAGTGTAACTCAATCATAAGATACAATTAAAACTTGTGGAGCGAGACTGTTCGTGGTACAAATTTTAAGTTAGTTTATTCTTAATTAATTTCATTATTTACAGAAATGAAACAAGATATTACATGTGTGATATTGCATTTCATGTGGTAGGTATATGACTCGGTACCGTAGCGGTATTTGGCTCGTCTTTAATCTCGGAGGTCGTGGATTCAATTCCCACGCCAGACAGGAAATCTTTGTGTAAATTCTAAGATTTCTTTCCGGCCCTGGATGGTTGAGGGGCTACCCTCCGTGCCTCGGAAAGCACGTTAAGCCGTTGGTCCCGATTGTTATAACATCATTAATATAACAACTGTATAACAGGGAATGGGCAGCATCGTTTCCTTGTGTGTTACAACGTAATACTGCGGTCACCAACCCGCCCGCCAAGCGTGGTGACTATGGCAAACATCCTCCCTTAGGAGCAGGCCCATATTCAGCAGTAGACGTTGTACGGGCTGATGATGATGATTACTAATATGGTGTATGTGTTTTCATAGAGGATGTTATGACAATCGGCTTAAAGTCCTGTCCGAGTCGAGTTAGGTATTCTCTCTACAAACCAGACCCGGAAAGAAATATAAAATTTAACATAAAGATTTTTCATCCACCGAGGGCATTGAAACCATAACCTCTGAGACTTTCACTACTAGGTTTACTCTATCACACATATGGCAAAGAGGCAGTGGTACTACCAGCACGAAGGCGGCATTTTTTTTGTCGCATGCTCGCCAAATTTCAAATGTGGCAATAAACATTTTTTCAATTAGGCAGATCAAATATCTGTCGATTTACATCAAACGAACAAAGAGCTAGAGCTAGAACAAGAGCATTATTTCTTGATCTTTTAATGTTAACGAAAGTAGGTATACTAATTATTACTACCAATGAAAGTTATCATATACTTTATGTTACATAGTTAAGTGTTTTTTTAGCTTAGAATAGGCTAAGCCTTCCCATGTCGTGATACTAAGGAACATACAGCTGATGGATGGGCAGCAATATCTATCAGCTCAAGGATACTCAACATCTTACTGAGATCACCATTTCGTCGGCAAAGCAAACCAATTACGGCCCTTACGACCCTGACTTGCCATGGTCTGTTAGGCCCGGACTCCTCCAAAGCTATGCCCGGTGAAGTAGCAAAAGCCTCGAGGCTAAATACATAATTATGTCCGTCCGAAGAAAAAATCTCCTCCAAAGCGGAGACGAGACGAGTGATGAGGAGATGTGTTTTTAACAGCCAATAGAATTTCGTTATTTACACACCTCGTCTGAATTACGAAATCTATTGGCTGTTAAAATAAACATCTCCTCTCCGCTCGTTTCGTCTCCGCTTTGGTGGAGTCCGGGCCTTAAGAAGAGGCCCGTGTTATCGGTAACACGGGCAATAGGAATATACAAAAATTAAACCAACAAAATAATGCAGACATCTATTTATTTAAAAAGAAAACTTACATACATCGTAACAGTAAGTTCTTATTTATATATATTTCAAACATATAATTATGTTTCTTAACTCGTAACATTGGTACAAATCTTTGGAATATAAGTAATCTCATTATAACGAAGTCCTCTATTTTATTTACATAAATTATTTTATCATAAAACATTTATTTTTAAACAATGCCATACAACTTTTATTATTATTAAATTAAATATATTTATTTTCTTAAATATTAAAGGTTTTGGTCTTTTAAATCTAACGTCGTGTAATTTACATTAAACATTAATAAATAATCTTAGAACCTATTCTGTTAGGCATTTAAAAGCTATTTGAAAATTGAAATTGGTTTTCTATATATCAGAAAAATAATACAAATTTAAATGAAACATTCTAACATTAATATTTTAACGCTAAAATAGGTATTTATTTCATTCTATTATGTTCCAGAAAAAATATTTATTTACATTCTAGAGCAGAATCGCGTATTTATTTTGAAATAACAATTATTATATTACACATAATAATAATATGTACATTTATAACAAAACTTTTTTAATATACAAGTACCTATATAATAATAGTGAAATCTGCAACAATATGTTATAAATTTACATATAAAAAGTGTCTCACAACTTCTTCCCGAAAAAATGTAAGATTTTTTTAATTTTAATAGTGTTATTTAATAGAAAAATATACTTACCTTATTTTACTTGTACAGCTTATCTAAATGCAAACAATCACATATAAATATACATATATCGTACGCTGTACAATAGGCATAAATAATAAAAAAATCTATTTAGTCCGTCAGTTAGATTACCAAAAAATATTGCGGACCGATTGACATTTAGTGTGACGTCACTTTTAGGTACAATTTTACCTAATAGTCGTCACAAGCCCCCCTTTCCTGAACTTAATAGTATATTGTTTCTCTGTATCTTTGTAATTTTTTATTGTTTTGAGAAATAAAAAAATAAGTGTTCAATATTTTTTAGTAATCTAACTGAGGGACTAATTATATTGTTTTAGTCTTCGTGCCTATTATATACAGACACATACTTTGTATACAATAAGATAAATTGATAAGTTACAATACATACACCCACCTTCCTAAAGGATGATCAACGTTGAAATACCAACTTATACAACATGAAAATTATATGTATAATAAAAATATAATACAAATAATTAAAATTAAAGTGTCTGTTTGCAATGGGAAAATAACAGGCTTATACTAATTGCCTATAAATATACCTATATAAGATACTAATAAAAAAATCATAATTTAGAAAAATATTGTATATATCTGCCCTGGTGTGAACATAATTCCAAAACTGAATTTGGTTGTTATAATATAACCCTACAACAAACACCAGATTAAAAAAATATATAAAGCTACAGACAGGCTTATATAATTTATTTCAAAATGATTTACCACCTTCAATAGAAATCGTTTCTTTGACAAATTTAACATTCAGACTAAGGTCCAAGACTAGATTAGTTTACATATCTGCCGCAATATTTAAAACATCACAAACATTCTTACTCAAAAATCGATTCACTGTCTTTTACATCATGCGAAAAGATGTTTTACCTTTCAACTTCTATCTATTAACACATTTGTCATCCACATCATTAATAAGAAACTCATTAGTATCTCTAATATTCATAATGGTGACAGTTACATCGCTGCTATTCCTTGAGATGATGTTGCTTTTCTTCTTCGTGCTTCCATAGTCGTAGTTTGATATCACAATACTTTCTGTTGGGTTCCTGCAAAAGTTGATAGATCAATCAATGTTGAAATTGAAGACTTGCTTAAATGTAGCCCGTTTGGACAAGCAGTTATATGTGCCGATGATGATGAAGATGATGAGTCTAAACTTCCTACTACTATTATAAACGCGAAAATTTGTAAGTATGGCTGGATGGATGTTTGTTACTCTTTCACGCCAAAACTACTTAACAGAATTAGCTGAAATTTTGCACTGGAATAGGTTATACGTTGGATAAACATATAGGCTACAAAACATCAAGCTCCGACCCACTGGAGCAGAGTAACGCGGGTAAAATCGCGGGCCGCAGCTAGTATATTATAAAGAAGAAATATTTGATTGTTTATTTGCATTTAATAGGCTTCGGCACTAATGAATCGATAGCAAAAGTCTATGACCATTAGAAAGGTACAAAGGTACGTTATTCGGAAGTAACATAGGCTATATGCAATTATGTAGTTCCCACGGGGATGGGAACTACTTGGGTGACATGGCATGGGAACATGGTTGAATATAACTTTGTACGAGTTTTCCTGCAAGAGTGTATAAGAACAATATTTTGCTTCCAAAGTATAAAAGTATCTACCTAAGTATGTATGTCCAAAGTAAATAAACTTGTATAAGGTCCACATTTTTGGAATTGTAAACTAATTTAAAGTCTTATACATAGTTAAACGAAAACTAAGCATGAAAAGCTTAAAACAAATACTACAAATGTGTTTAGAGACTTGTCTCTAAACACTTGTGTAGTCACAGCGACAGCGACGGTACGTACAAATATACATATTTCGCATGTCGTTCCTGCGGTGCGACTGTCAACATTACTTCACAACATAGTATAAAACAAAGTCGCTTGCCGCTGTCTGTCCGTCCCTATGTATGCTTAGATCTTTAAAACTACGCAACAGATATTAATGCGGTTTTTTTAATAGATAGAGTGCTTCAAGAGGAAGGTTTATATGCATGATACATCAGCATTGCACCCGTGCGAAGCCGGGGCGGTTCGCTAGTATGTTAATTTGAGTTTGTTACTAAGAAATCGTCATTACGTCACAGTCACTGTATCAGCGAAGCCCCGGTCTGAAAGTGGTGCGTAAAACTAAAAATACGTAAGTTTTAGATTACGAAATAGCTGCAATATACAAACTGTAGGTACAATTATTTAAGATTGAAAGAAATGATGTAGGTATGTAACTGAATGAAAACCGCATTAACATCACGTTTTATCCGCTATAAAAGTGAACGAAAAAATTACAAGCAGAACAGTCAGATGGAATACAGCGATTTTACGTCACATTATTTCGAATAACCTCAAAACACGAAAAAGAGTCGCAATTTTCATTTTCGTACAACTTAAAACAATTTTATACGAATAATTACATTCCTTTTGCGTCTTTCGTTCATTGCGAAAATGTTATGGGTTGTTTTTATTAAAATCCGTGTTTTTCATAATGTTAGTCGTTCCGTTATTTCGAAGTAGGTAGGTACTCATTCGTAGTAGGTACAAAGCAAGTATCTTTGTTATTACCAAACACAGCTAATTTTCCCCGAATACATTTTTTATACGACTTACTCGGCATACAAAGATTGTTGGATACCTATTAATGTTAACAATGCCAAGGGTATCACGCGCTACCGAATGTAATTAAACCTGTTGAGTCCTTTTTTGAAAATCCCCCTGGCTGTAGTTTCATGGGTCAAACTCAGAGTATGTTGGAGTAAGTTCCTCATAAACGGAACATGAATTGTTTCCCCTATATTACGAGTCACGAAATTTGGATCCAATTTAAAAATAACAACAAGTTACTTTAAATGAACGGTTACTCGTTTTAAATAAGTCATTGCTAGGTTCGATTTGGAACTAATATTAGAAAGGGTTATTTATTTAAATATCTTATTTCTGTGTTCAAATTTGAACCATATTATCAGGATACCTTTTTGTTGGTAATACGAATTCAAACGAATCAGAATAAATTTAAAATTGTTATGTTTGATGAGAACAGAGATATATTCCTATAGACATTTATTCTACGTTAATAAGTATGACACGTATTCGATATAAAAAATGTATGTACGTATTATCTTCAAAATTGAAGTTCAATTAAAAACACAGAGTTTAACAAAATGCATACGATATATGCTTCTGTGTGTACTAACAAAAAAAAAACCTCTTTCGTTGTTCTGCCGTTTATCTATTTGTTTGTTCAGGCTGATTTTGACGAAACTTTCACATCAGATATTTTAAAGTATATCATAGTGTAACGTTATCACAATATCTACGTGACACTTTCTCCTTTAAAAGGACAGCATTTTGTTTGCAGCCACCTTAAATAGTTGAGTAAAAATACACCTAATATTATACCTATCTATATTAAAGAGGGAAAGGCAATTTCAGCCGAGGTATGCAAACTCTTGCTAGTTCAGCGGAAATTAAAAGTTATTTCCATTAATCGACGTTTTAAAAAGAGTTTGAAACGACGATCATAAAACTTCAACGATCAGGTTTCTTTAGTAGCTTGATATAAGTGAATAACATTACAATATGATTAAGTACCCAATTCGATAAGTACCTACAAAAAAAGTTCAAAATCGTGATTTCCAAACAAATCAAATGTATGAATAAGTCAAATCTTAATTTTGTTTTGTGTAGCCAATAATATTTTTTCTTTAGTTAACTATCTAACCTAAATTCATCTTATAATCGATGTTAAGATTTCTTAAGTAATTTTAAGTAAACTAAAAATATTATTTCTACACTTTAATTTTATTTCAGAGTGAACTTATTGAGTGACAAATGATTTGATTTTTAATAAACTCGTAGCAAAATCTCAGACAAGATTACGAAGAAGTTATAATCATGGATGTATGGCAATTACAGTATACATCTTTGTTACCAATTGATCAACATTGTGTAATAGGTATTTATATTTAGTAGTGGCTGGTTTTATTTACATATATTTCTTATACTTTAAAATGTTTTGATAGTTTATTGTCTTGTCAAGTTATTCGAAATTAAAGTACTTTTGCGAAAAGCTGTGTTCTTCTTTGGACTTATTAATGCGGCCTAGTCCTCAACAATTATCATATGGTGATCTACGACGCTGACTTCATGACGTAAGTAATTCTTTTATGCATGATATTATCCTTCTCTGCATCTACTTTGCCATGTTCCTTGGATATTGGTCAAAAGGTTAAAATTATTAAGCTCTAGACACAAAACCACCAAGCAAATTGGATCTATGTTGTCAGCGTCTTGTGATGAACGATAATTTTATGTATTGAGGCTTATTCCAGGAGAAGTTAAGTTTGCGGTAATTCGGTCGAGGCATATATAACAAGATGCTTCCAAAATATGTGTCATCCCCAACAATAGACAGTGTCTTGTGTAGTAATGAGTTAAGTTAGTGAAATAATTACTGTGAAATAATATTTTTTTATTTTCAACGATTTTTTATAAAAATATCCATAAATTAAAACCCATAATACTCAATCCGCGATGAACTGGGAGGTGCGGACAGTACATCTGATATTGGGGGAATTTTATTCAAAAATATATATTATTTATTCAAAACCGTCATTTTTGTGTCCAATAATTAAATAAAAATTTTCAGTGACAGTATATCCTATTTAAAGGATGGCTTATATTTAAAAAGCAAATTATACATATCAGTACATCGCCGTCGCGTGACGCGTACCTTTTTTTTTGTCCGGGGTGATACGCATTTACGCTTTCCCACCGCCGCTGCAGGGCATTCGCGCGCTGGCGATGGGATATGTGGGACTCGTCCTCTCCATAGCGTGGAATGCTAAACTCATACCACGAGGAGTGGACCATACACCACTAAAACCCCCCGGACACTCCTTCGATCCGCCGTTGGCGGGGCCGGGTATGCATGAGCAATCCGGCCCCGCGTGACGCGTACCTAAGCCAGTTTCAACAACGTATGATATGATAAATATGACAACCGCTGTTGTTACCAGCGCAGATGAATACGTGCCTACATCTGTCCGTCTAAGAGTAACTTAACTTAATCAGTTTGTTGAATTGCACTGCTGAACATGGACCTCCTCTTGAAATACCTTGGCAAGGCAGGGTTCCTGAGAAATATTGCTATAAAACACCACGCTTGGCAGGTGAATTGATTATCGCAGTAAGATGGTGAGTATCCTTGAGCTGATAGATTATGCTGCCTATCTATCAGCTGTATGTCCCTTAGACACCTCTTTCGAGACCCATGAAAATGGGGTCTATTCTAAGCCGGAAACCACACGGCTTAAAGAATGTTTTTAAAATTTTGTCGAGTGATTATAAATTAACTTACAAACAATTAGCTTAACTAATTAAGATTTCGGAACTTGAAATTTACAGTACATATAATATTCGAGCACCTTGAATTGATTTTTCAAAATTCAACTGCTAAAGTGAAACGGAGACTTTGTTGCTATCGAGAAATACAAATTTACACGAAATTAGTCGTAGCTAAAAGTTTGTAGGTAGCGCCTAAGCAAGAATTTAAAATATCTTTTCTATCTTCTAGGAAAGCGCCTCGAAGATTTCTCAGAATTCAATTCATAATTTAATTACGCATTTCACTTTGATTTTCCGCACTATCACTTTGAGCGTTGGAAGCACAGAGCGGTAAATACGAGTATCAATGCGGGTTTCAAACATATAATTCTGTTTATACATAAAATGAAAATGAAGAGTCGCAATATCTATTTTTTTCATAAGTCACTTCAGCAGCATATAATTGGCCTTCTTATGCTATTTTAATGTGTAATGGTCTCTGCATACCTTCAGAAATGAAAATGAAAATGAAAACGTTTATTGATAATGTAGACGAATCGATCGTACTTATTATAAGTCAAATACAATGATACAAATATAAAAAGAGGAAAAAAAAAAAAAATCTTGACTAATTCATTAGTATACATTTCAACAGTCATGTTATTAAATATAATTTAAATCTACCAATGTGGCATGTGATAGTCGCGTACTATAAATATAATTAGAATCAACCAGCGTGGGCTGGGATTCGGTCAGAAGCATAGAACGCGTCGCGAGCCTCGCCTTGCAAGGACGACCGGACCCTATCCTAGCTTCCTACGAGTCTTTCTCTATCTACCTACGTTGTGACACCCGGAGAAGAAAGACTATAAGAAACTCCGAGATCATTCTTTTGTCATCTTTTAAAGTCTTTGATTAATCATTTGTACATCTTTTTAAAAACATTTTAGTATCTAGGTTAGTGATCCCCATACATCGATATGTAGGTACTCGCAGCAGGATATTGTGACGGAAACCATGAAACCTTTAAGTAAGTATCGAGTATAGGGAGCGCTCCTCCAGATTTACATTTCTTTTTTTTTTACAATTGGAACATACCTACAGTCTGATCAGTTGTCTTACATATAGATTAACAATTACTTATTTATAAATTACATAGAATAGACTTTTAATTTAGTTGCAAATTCGGTGTGATAGCTAAAAGGTGCCAGTCTGCCGCAATGTAACCGATGGACTCATCCGCCAAACATCTCCATCCTCCATGTATTCTTTGATATTGTAATAACCATTTATCTAGGCTGGAGCTCTGCTCGCCTTTATGCTATGCCCGGTGAAGTAGCAAAAGCCTCAAGGCTAAAGACAAATGTCCATTAGAAAAAAAAAATGCAGCAGCATTTATCAGCATCTATAGCAATGATACTCCCATCTCACTACGATCAGTGCAGTATGTCCGATCCGAATCCGATCCGAACCCGATCCGAACCCGTGAAAATATTGGTCTAGAAATTTTGAAAGAAATCGGATGACGGATCTCGGATCTAGTGCGTAAATTACCATAGAAATAGTTCTACGGCTACTACGGACCATATTTTCACGGGTTCGGATCGGCTTCGGATCGGACGTAGTGCGAAACCGCTCTAAGGCCGCGAGATCACGGTGGATGCAGGCCGCTTCTAACTTCTCTTTGGAGATCTATGAGGGAGTCCTATGTCCAGCAGTGGACGTTCTTAGGCTGATATGATGATGATGATGATCATTAAATAACAGTCGATCCATATTTATGTTTGAGTCTAAACTCAAATACAAATATAAATCACAAGAAAGTAAAACGAATCTCCGTTCTTCATTCATTTATTCTATTTAATCTAGACAGTATTTTACCTACTACGCTTGATAGCCTGTTTCCTTTGTATTCGCCAGATAGAAATACGGAGGTAATTAAATATACTGTATGTCTGTAATTAAAGCTGTAAATAACAGTTGTCTTAATTCCTGCCCAAAAGCTATTAAGAGCTGAATTATATTAAGACATGTTTATACCCTAGTAGGGACACAGATTTATAATGAAATTATATTTTAAGCTAAGAAAAATCTGAGGACTTTGTATTTTTTAATTTTATTTTGAAGTATGTAATTCATAAATTTTACTTCAGTTGGGATGCTACTTTGTTCTAGTGTGTGGTTAAGTGAGGCTTTGACGTTTGGGCCGAATTGCCTCGCGTACCCGGCCCTCACCAACGGCGGAAGAAGGAGTGTCCGGGGGGTTTTAGTGGTGTAGGGTCTTCACCTCGTGGCATCGTGGTATGACTATAGCATACCACGCTATGGAAAGGTGGAGTCCCACATACCGGATGCATAAATACATTTACCACCGGACAAAAAAAAACGGCTTTGTCGTCTATTTTTATTAATTTATGTTTTTAAATATCTTGTATCCCTCGCAATCTTAAGAAACATGTGCTCAACATGTTTCTTAAGTTTACACAAAGCTATTTTATCTCCGTAAAAAAATGAACTTGTTGATTCGCTTTTCACAAATAAGGTTTACTCTAATGCGGTTCTCACGAGTTAATAGGACTATTTTTATTTCAAATATTAATGGTCAGTATATTTTCGTTATTTTAACATACGTTTAAATGATAATCTTAGCAAAGTTCATAGAAATATTGAAAAAAAACTTATAAACGTAATAATTCTTCAAACTCATTCTAACCCAACCTGTTACACCGATGCCGATGGGTGCTCCTAAACGAGGTCTCGCAGACTGCAGTCCTGGAAAGTCTGGAGGAGCAAGTCGGATGCAGGCTCCCGCGCCGGCAGCACAGATACCTGTTGAAGTGCGACCTGAAGACCCCGCTAACGCAGTAAAGTGCCACTGGGTTGACGCAGGAGTTGAGGAAGCTGGGGACATTCAAGGAGTATTAGTATATAATTTATTTTATGTTAGCCCAGAGCTTCGATCCAGAAACGATATAAATTTTTCATTTTACAGTCAGAATAAGCACTCAGAGTTTTGAATTTTATTAATACGAAATTTCTCTTATTACAAATTGCTAGTCCCTCGTATGTCGTGTATGTGTCTTAATTTTTTATCAAGAGACCTGAATCTGGTAAGTGTTTTTCTATATGTATAAGTGTACAGATGCCTACGTCATGCGTCATATAGAAAAAAAAAACACATACGAATTTTAAAAATATCACCTCATAGTGTTGGGAAAGTTTATACGAAAAAAATGAAATCTATGCAGACGAAGTCGCGAGCAATACTAGTTGTATTTAATAAATCGAAACGATATTTCTATTGTGAAAGCTTAAGTTAATGGATTGCATTACGACTGGGTTTCAAATTTATTAAATTGATATGGATGACAAGATAGAGTTCATTAATAACTCTTTATCTATTAATGGTCATAAAGCAGTTAAACTTAAACAAAAATAACAGTTTATAAATTTATGAATATTAAAACTAATCAATCACAGCGAAAACATAAAAAAAGAAAATCACTTGAAAAACACAGGACACAAAAGGAGTCGAATCTTTTTCCATTTATGTTAAGGCAGACAGCATTGAATACTGAATAAATTGTATAATGTACCTCAGTCTCGATATATTCTTAACAATAGTTCAATCGTTCAATCTTCTAACATCTTAGGGTGCTTTTCAACAAGACAGATTTAGACGCGCAATGCTGTTTTAAAATCGAGCTGGTATTATTTCGTCATTATTGTAGCTAACGTATTGTAAAAATCGATAAACATAGTCCATACATAATGCTTATGGCTTATGTTTAACTTACCATCAAAAAAATTGAAAATGATCACCAAAATTAAACCCGCATTTTAATGTAAAATTGTAACCAAAGTTTTAACATTTCGCTATCGTATTTAAGCAAAATGACTCCAAATAAATCATTGTTAACCCAAAAGTAGTAAATGATCACCAAAAGTACCTAAATGTTTTACTAATTTACTATTCGGTTCTGGCACTCGCCGGCCGCTGCCGCGGCACCGCTCGCTTCGCTCGCTCGGCTCGTGCGTTGTATGGCCGCAGCTCTAACCTAACCTAACCGATTGTCATTTTTCATTGATTTTATTAAGGTAGAAATAGCGCAATAATTTGCTCGCTAAGATTTGGTGATCATTAACTACATTTGGTGTTCGAATACAATTTGAAGTGCAGCCGTGACTAAAATAGCTAGTACTATTATAATTTTAGACTTTATTTTTCTGGTGTCAAGTATATATTTTTGCTGGTCATTATATTTTATCCCAATGCTTATTGGGGGGTCAATATATGTAAGAGTACTTTTTTTTCCAATCCATACTAAATCTGTCAATTCAAAAATTACTCTTCTGATAACTTGAGTGTAGTTTAGTTTAGTTTTTGTTTAAAAGTTTACTAGCAGAGTTTACTACTATTCTTGTTAACCCCTCGTGCTAAGCTAACATGCTTGTGTTACGAGTGGGTTTACGTCGGTAGTGCAATGGGTGTGAATTGAACCGGCGACCACAAGATCACAAATCCGACGCCCCTAACTATTGGGCTACGGCTGCATAAATTGGAGTAGTAAATTGAAGAAGTAATTGTCAAATAAAGACTCATTTTTTAGTCATGCTAATTGTCTGCATTTTGTTGTCTGCGCTTACTACAGTGCGACGTCACGTCATGTCTAACTAACCGAACCGTGTCGAAATCATCGGAAGAAAAATTCCCCTTATAGAATTTTCAACCTTCATATTTCAAAGCATTACTGTGTACATTCAGAAGCAAGTAAATAGCAGCCAATTCAATAAAAGCTTTTGGCAGTCAACCATGGTTAAGAGGGATTTACCTCCCTTTGAGTATGTGTCTAATCTTGTTTGCAGACTATTGTTATGACCCTTTTTGTTAGGTCCACCAAAAGGATGTTTTTACGTAAATATGATTTGCTAACGTAATACAAAGAAAAAAGAGAGATTTGTTGAGGCTATAATTGGCATTAAATTATGGATCACCTCATTCAGTGCGATAAAAGTTTGAAGCAAAGAATTTGTAACAGAGTTATAAGGAAGAAAATACGCGGCTTCCCCTTCGCGTAGCACCATCCCCGTGGAAAGTTCACTGCTAAATATATCCTATATAAATAAAGCTAATGAGTTTGTTCGTTTACTTGAACGAGCTTATCTAAGAAACTACCAAGCCGATTTTTAAAATTATTTCACTGTTACATAGCCCATTTATTGAGAATGGCTATAAGCTATTTTTTTATAATGAAGTCCCCAAGGGAATGGGAGCTAAGCGGGTGAAAGTGAAACCGTACGTGGGAAATGAGTATTATTACTAGCTGCTCCCCGCGGTTTTACCCGCGTTACTCTGCTCCAGTGGGTCGGAGCGTGATGTTTTGTAGCCTATATGTTATTCCAGCGTATAACCTATCCCGGTGCAAAATTTCAGGCAATTTCATACAGTAGTTTTGCCGTTAAAGCGTTACAACATCCATCCATCCATCCATTCGCCATCCATCCATTCATTATTACTAATAATATATTATATTAGTAGGATGTAGTCTATGGAACTCCGGGATAACGAAGCTACGTTCATATCCAATAATGAAAGAATTGTTGTAATCGGTCATGTGGTTTCGGAGCCTACACAATGTAAAGAAACAATCAAATATTTTCACTTCATTAAAGTAGTAAAGAAATAGATTTTTGTATAAGTATTTTTTCGTCATACATAGAATTGGAGCTTAAAAGAACTCTATGGCATTAAAATAATATTGCTATTCTATCATTCTTTTGTACGTTTTGAATGTTTATCGGGTGTATTGTTATGTAATTACTATATATTGTTAAATTCTTTTTATGTTTACTAGAAGAACTCTGCTAGTGCTGCAGCTGCAAAACTTGCAGTCTACTAGTACCCTTGTTAAGCCCTCGTGCTAAGCTAAAATGCTTGTGTTACGAGTGGGTTCACGTCGCGTCGCAAGTCCGACGACCTAGCCATTGGGCTACGGCCGCTTCGAATTTTTGATATTGCCTAAGTTTAACTCTCACTTGACCAATCTTTTTTAGTTTAAAGACAATTTATTTGAGGTATTCAGCTTTATGCTGTAGCATAGTCGTTAGTATAACTTATTTCTTCCTAGTACTATTTTAACATTCATATTAGAGTTATGCAAATATTAAAACAGCTAAATACGTACTTAGCAAAGCTTAATAATTATCCGTAAGAACAAAAAGCCTTGAGAAAATCCTTATTAATGCACCTAAACTTCAAAGGAAAAGTTGTTAATTAATAGTATCTAGAGTAATATTATAATTAAGAATAGTTTGTTTGCTTGTTAATCTCAGAAATTCCTGTTCTAATTTGAAAATTCTTAAACCATTAGAAAGCTACGTTATCCAAGATTCACATTAATTGTATTTAATTAATTAACAATAATAAAGTACCAATGGGAACGGGTGAAACCGCACGCGTAAAGCTAGTAGTCGCTAAGTACCGTTTACTTGAACAGTTCTAAGAATCTATAACACTGTTTCATCTTGTTAACTGTTTAGTCTTGAAAGAGAGACACGACAGCTTTAAATAAAATAGGAAATGTTAAATAAAAAGGTTCATTGAAAAAAAAATCACTTCCATTCTGTCTTAAATACATACAAATAAAAAAATACGTAACTTTTTTTATTCTACAATTCATAGAAATCTAATTAAATCGAAAAATAAAAACTAGATTGAATCTATTATTCACGCACGAAGGGTTCCGTACTAGTTGCAAGTGTCTACCTATTTTGATATCAAGAATACAACAAGTAACATAGTATAAACGTTCTTGTAGTTCGTTGTAACTGATCGATGTTACTAATAGTTGATTGAATGAAATGTAACTTGCGGTTTACGGTTTATGACGTATTAAAAAAAAAAACTACTTACTAGATCTCGTTCAAACCAATTTTCGGTGGAAGTTTGCATGGTTATGTACATCAAATATTTTTTTTAGTTTTATCATTCTCTTATTTTAGAAGTTACAGGGGGGACACACATTTTACCACTTTGGAAGTGTCTCTCGCGCAAACTATTCAGTTTAGAAAAAAAATGACATTAGAAACCTCACCATCATTTTTGAAGAACTATTCATAAATACCCCACAAGTACGGGTTAGATGAAAAAATGTTTTTTGAGTTTCAGTTCTATGTATGGGGAACCCCAAAATTTATTGTTTTTTTTTTCTATTTTTGTGTGAAAATCTTAATGCGGTTCACAAAATACTAATCTACTTACCAAGTTTCAACATTATAGTTCTTATAATTTCGGAGAAAAGTGGCTGTGACATACGGACGGACGGACAGACAGACAGACAGACATGACGAATCTATAAGGGTTCCGTTTTTTTCCATTTGGCTACGGAACCCTAAAAACGTTGTAGGACCTCATTCAATTGCCATTGAATGAGGTCCGACACCGTCTTTTTTTTTGTAATATACATTGAAACTCTTGAATGCGTCATGAGTTAATCAATGTATCTCATTTCTTTAATACTACCTTCCCGCGGCACCCGTGTAACTTACGTTCCCTTAAGACCTTCATAATTAAATATAACCTTTATCCGTGTTACATAGCCCGTTTCATAAACGGGCTATGTAACACTGATAGTTTTTTTTCAATCGGACCAATAGTTCCTGAGATTAGCGCTTTCCGCTTCAGCTTTATATATTTATATATCTATAGTATAGATACTGTCCACCGCTACATAACAATGGGTAAACATACACTGCTTGTTTCATATTGTTAATAGATCATGAAAACAGCTGTTAACAGTAATTGATTAGATATGTAACTGGTTAGTTAATTAATAGTAACATATTTACCTGAGACAAAATCCCATGATTCTTAGAGCATGAGTCCAATCATTGTAATCAGTTTGCGCTGTCGGTGACAAGTGAAACCACATCTCGAATGCGTGGTACGGCAGAAAACATATGAAGAATACTGTGAACAAAATAACGTAATAAAATAATTATTACAATGAAAAAAAATACACTTAGTCTCAGCACAACGCACTCGATAATACTACAAAGCTTCCTGTGGTTGTTGTAATAAGCGAGAATACGGGATATACACCTATTGGCTCAAATATTCTCTCATCTTGTATCGTAAGAGTCGACTAAAGAATATGTCCTTTAGTCTCTTATGACACAAGAGTTCCTTCAGTTGGGCACCTGATGGATGGGCAGTAGCATCTATCAGCTCAGATAAACTCCTATCTTACTGCGATCACTAATCCACCTACCGAGGGTGGTGATAACGGTAATAGCCCTCAACCATCCTGGCTTGCCAAGCTTTTTAAAGGAGGAGGTTCAGCGGTGGATGTAATGGGCTGCTGGTTCTGATGGCTAAAACTCGACGAGTTCCAGCCATCAGAACCAGCTGGGTTTCGAAAAGGCTGTAGCACTGTAGACCGTATCCATACTGTTTGACAGAAAACCGAAGAATCCGAAGAAGAGAAAATCAACTTCAATCGCTGTGTATGTCTTTCGGGGACTATGATAAAGTCTTCCGACTCCATCGAGACCTGGGCAGTTCTAAGTCCTGTGTGGCCAAGGACCGCGTGTTATGACGCAAATTAAAGGAGGCTTATGTCGAACGGTGGACAGTGATAGACTGATTTATTTCTTTTCTATATATATTTGTATAGATTTTTTCTTTTTCAATACTAACATGAACATTGTCTATCAATAAAGAAACTTTTTTTGCTATCAAGCAACAGCAGAGAATTGAATGAAGTAATCCTTATTAATTTTCTAAAGTTCAACAAAATAACGCTAACTACCTAGTCAGTAAACTAGTTAGTTCATATTTTGTTTAACTTTATGTTGAACAGCTATCGGAGAACAGATGTAGTATTTAAATTAAATAACTAGTACATCAATAATTTGAAGTACTATTGCAACAGTTAGTTGCAATAGTAAAAAAAAAATAGCAAAAAATAGTAAAAAAATTTGAATGAACTTAATAAAATTTATTAATGATGGCATTAAATTTCATAAGATTGGTTGTTACTCAGAATCTCGACGTCATAAAAGGGTTAATAATAAAATATTGCCCAGATTGAGTAACTGTTGGACTGAATAGAAAACAATAAGCATAAAAGCTGAAAAATATAATTGTTATTAGTTACTCAAAACGAGAACTATAAAAGGATTTTTTCATAAATCAATAACTAAAAAGGTGACGTGAAGGATAAAAAAAAATATAAAAAAATGTTAGAACAATCCAAATTAAAGTGGACATAATGCTAGTATAGGCCATACAATTTAAATCTATCTATGAATTTCATTAGCAATGAGTGTCGTATAAACAGAATAATGAGTAAGTTAATAGACAGATTAGAAAATAAGGAAGGAATTTACTTTGATGTGTCGTGGAAGATAAAATAGATGGTATTTATAAATGAAAATTAAATGATAATGTAGAAGACGAAACGGCTTGAATTGAGTTTTACTCTAAAACTGCTATGCATATTATGCTATGTATATTTATGTACGTTTTTATACAACAGTAGACACTATATTATTTTAATATTTTAAATAAGGACCCATTTCATTATTAATATCGAGCAAAAAAACTTAAAAATCATGTCTGTTTTATGGGAGTCCTCCTTAAATAATTGTTCTAGCGGCCACAAAAACATATCACCTGTGAGAATTTAAATTGTCAATCTATCATAGCTTAAGAAAAATAGCCTGGTCATAGACATATGGACAGCGAAGTCTTAGTAATAGTTCATTTTTTACCCTTTGAGTATGGAACCCAAAAAAGAGCCGCATAACAAGAACATGATTAAAAACAGTCTTTTTTTATTTCGATTATTGAAATAACATGGCTTTCTATGTTACTGATACCATAACCAAGTGATCACTATCAAAATCCTCGATAGAAAAATATGTAGATGAAATAAAAAGGTAAATTTAGAATTATTCTATTGTAGTAAAAGTTTTATCTATAGATCTATCGATGCAATGTTTTCTATTTATGGTGAGATGTCATAGACATAACTTCGAATTGCAATCTAAACTGACTCTAAGACTGAGATTGGATCGGCATTGGACCATCGCCACAAGATGTGATGTGATATGTCACCAAATAAATTAGATTGGAATGAAACGGGACCAAACGCAATACCAAATCATATAAGACAAGATTGACATTAGTATTGTTATGTTATGTTTACTCGATGTGTTCGAAGAATGTGATCTCCCTATCTGATTTATAAATATTGATCAATACCTCGAATTGTTTGACAAAGACTTTGTAAAAGTCACCAATGAAAATGATGATTTTTTTTAATAGCTTACATCTTTGGGTTGTCTAAGGCTAATTTGAAGTTTACAGGTTCATGTTGTTATTTTTATTTAAGAGCTATGTAAATATGAAGTCAATTCATGAATAAGAATTTTATGTTGATCAGTTTTGTTGACTGAATTAGAAGTTCATAGAAATTAAAACTTAACCTCAACCTCCATGGGGCATAGTGATTTTAGGATCAAATCGGACGTGGGTTCGATTCCTGCAACAAACGCTGACAAAAGATCTTTCCCGTAATCCTTTCCGGGACTAGTTACTTGTGGGACTACCTTCTGTGCCTAGGAAAGCACTTAAATGGACGGATTGTTATAACATCATCAATGAAAATAGTATACCAGGTAACGGGCAGCAGCGTTAACCCATGTATAATCTGCATAAACTTCTGTGTCTACGTTCACATCACAAACCCCCCTTAGACTCCCGAGGACGGCCCATGTTCAGCTGTAGACGTTATACGGTCTAATGATACTGATGATTGACGATGTTTCAACATATCATTTACAATCTGTAAAAAGACTCTTCAATATTACTGTCGATTTGATCAATTTAGCATGTGTGTTTTTGTAATCGTCTCTCAAATTCAACAAACAAATCTCTTTACTGTGGGAGTATTTACAAACAAAGCAAATCCTGACTCCGTACACCTATCTGCGAATTCGTTTTCAGAGAGGCACTACACTCCTGTTTTATGATAATTCACCACGTATTATTATTCTGTCTCAGCATCACGACATTGTATAATAACATCTCCAAAGTGTCTGAAATTTACCACCAAACCGCTTAAACTTAGCTCGTCAGTACTTCGGTGACTATGTAAATAAACGAACGAGTTTGAAGTTCCACAGTAAACAGATTATGTTCTCATTAATTTGAAAATAAATTGGCGATGTAAAGATTGTTTAGAGATTATGGAAATTTGCTACTGAGACTTTAGTGTGTAATTAAATCAAGTTATTGCCTGTTATAGAACTTCAAAGATAAAGTATTAATACATTTGGTAGGTATCATTTACTGCAATAGTTGGAATTCAACCAACAAACTTTTTCTGTAAATAAGGTAGTTGCTTCTGAGAGCTGGTGTTTTAGGTTCGATTCTCACCCGCGACAACTATTTTTGAGAACCACAGATACTTCATAGCATTATAGTTCTGAGTCGAAGTATGTTGTGTCCATGAATTGTGACATAATATTCATTAATTCATTCATTCATTCCTAATAATTATGTAATGGCATGTAAAAAAAATTGCTACGTTTACCTACCTAATTTGAACATTACGAGAGCCAAGAATAAATAGTCTAATGCGATTACACTGGCAGGACGCTGCTAGTATTTAGACAAAGTAAAAAAGAGTAAAATAAATACTTTCATAATATAGTCTTAAAAATACATTACTCAAAATTAACTTTCAAATGGTGTTCGGAGAATTGCTATCTGGTGAAATGAAGAAATGAATTAAACTTTCAATTCCATTCCAAAAAATCCACTTAATATATTCTTATAATCGAACTGGATAAGATTCACAGACAATTAATTGAAGAAGTCTGTGTTATACTTTTCGCTAGCTTATTAAAGTTCATAGTAAAACTAAAGATTGATTGAGATACTTTCTGTAAGTAAATTGAAGATAAAAGTCTACAAATAAAGGTATTTTCCACTTTACTCCAACTAAAAATTTGCTGAAAAAGTAAATATTTGAAAGTAGGCAATCAAATGAAAAAAAAGGTTTCCAATTGGTTAAAATATATAAATTGCAGCAACATAGTGTAGCGACATTTACAGACTACAAGAAGACGAGCAGCACCATCTACCACCCAGCATCCCAACTAACCTGTATCGCGCAATACAAGTTAAACAACCTAATTAGAATATTTACAAGTTCTGAAGATCAACAAATGGCCGTTGGCCACCGGGCACACAACCTTCCCCACCAATTAAGATCTTCTTCATCTATGGAAAATCCCCACCAACCGTTCCTGTACAATAGTAAGGATGAATTTAATAAAATCGATTAGTCGAAAATGTATACGTTCACATTTAAAATAATATTTTACTGGCTTCAGTCAGAAGAAAGATTTTTTTAAATATATAAACTTAGACCTAGAAATCAGAACTAAGAGGTTCAATATTGTATTATTAAACCTCTAAGTTCTGATTTCTTGACAATTTGGATCGTTGCCAGCTGTGGTTCAAAGTTAAGCTATCAGATTCTCTTAATCTCATATCAAAACAGTTTATATGTTGGTCAGCTTTAAGCCTGAATACAAGTCAACTTTATCCGCATCTGAATTTTACTTTTATTTGCCACATTATTCCCCCATAAATTAATAAGTGCATATTTCATACATTTTTCAATTAAATTAATTTATATATCTGCCATAACTTTTTTAATATATATTTTTTTAATGAAACTTTCCTTAAAATCTATACTAATATTATCAAGAGGAAAGATTGGATTGTTTCATTTATTTGCATTGAATAGCCTCCAGAACTACTGGATCGATAAAAAATCGTTCATCATCAGAAAGCTACTTTGTCTAGGAGTAACATAGGATATATTTCATTGTGAAGTGAATTTGTTTGCATGGACTTACCAATCTCAGGAACTAATAGACCGATTTGAAAAATTTCGGCGTTAGATAGCCCATCTATCGAGGAAGGTTTTTTTAAATCATATATTTCCTATGGGAACGGGAGTTATGCTGGTGAAACCGCGCGTTGGAAGCTATCAATTATAAAATAAAAAAGAAATTTTACCCAAATACAGTTACAACAAGAAATTGTGTTAATAAAAACGCAAACCATAGTTTGAATACTAATTTTATAAATTTATATTGGGCTACTAAAATAACTTCAAATAAAGTTTAAGGTTTTCAAATGTACATCAATATTTTATTCTGGAGACCACAGAATGTTACCAAAACTATTAACTAACTGATAACGTCATGAAAAATAAATTTACAACGTTACTTCGATATACAGCTATTGTTTACTGCGAAATATTAATGCCCAATTTGAATATAAATTGGATTTATGGTGCGTCTGATACAGACGATTATAAATTACTGGCATTCAAATACTTAAGCTGCTACTTCAAATATTTTTTCTGAGTCATTCAAGTTAGTATAGTGCTGTTGTAATTGCGCTTTTTTTTTCGTTCTTTCTATCATCACCACGCTTGGCAGGTTGATTGGTGATTGCAGTAAGATGGTGAGTAACTATCAGCTGCATGTCCATTAGTCGCCTGGCCCTATCTAAGCCAAAAACCACATAGACTAAGTCCACTCATGGTGTACTAAATTTCGGTTGCACAGTGTACTTTGCATGTTTATCGCCTTGATTTTGAATCAAACAATTTTGTGCAGCTATTTCTGTTTTCGTTTACTTAAGATTACAGTACCTACTATAAAGTAGAAGAAAGATATAGTAGCTTCGTTAGAATATTTTAGACTGTCAACAATCTTTTGGACCAGTGATAGTCACACTTTTCTAATCAAGGGCCACATATGCATATGTAAGGTGATAATCATCATGATCATCAGCCCGTATAATATACTTCCACTGCTGAACATAGGCTTCCTCCAGAGGGAGGGTTTTGCCATAGTCACCACGCTTGGCAGGCGGGTTGATGACAGTATTATGTCGTAACATTTAAGCGTACCCCGCGACGCAAATAAAATTGTAGTAAGCATAATAGTGTGATGTTCTGTGAATTATCTTTAATTGACCTACTTACATATATTATATTCATAGGCCGCTAGTTGTGTCTCAAATAAGTTTATTTTTCTATTAGTATAAAAACACAATAAACAAATATTATAAAGACAACCGTTCGGGCAAATAATGTGTATGCCTAATAAATAGCTAAAGTAACTTTGAGTATATTTCGCCGGACCGTCTCTTGTGGGTCGTGTTAAAACCGGCAGTAGAATAACCTACTGAGTTTGTTTTGCCGGGTCTTCTCAGTTGGGGCGTATTGGATCCGGTGGTAGCTTTAAAGCGCGTCCGTCGTTATATACTCATGGTCTACCTAAATAATGACAATTGTTCTAACCTAATATAGACAGAACAAGCTATTTGACACAATATGGTTAAATAATAAACGAAATAAAATAAAGACGTTAAGACTAAAATATAATTAAAATAATAACTTAAATACTTGTTAAATTTGAAAATGCGATCATTATAGATAAATATTATGAATACTAAATTATTGTTTCGACTATTTTCAAGTGCCTATAATAGGTTTACGTAAATAAAATGGTTGTTTTTTTTTAACGCCGCAAATGTTGTCGAGATTATAATGTACCGTCAAATCCTTATTGCTGATCTCTAACATACGACTCCGATTGGCGGTTCATGTACGTACGTAACTATTAAAACGATTTAACAGATCTAGCTCATTTTATTTTGTTGGCATCGTTTATTACTATGAAAAACCTTGTCGTGGTAATTGTAAAATGGTGGCGTGGAAATGCCCGCCGCCACGGACTAATAATAAAAATAAATAAATAGTTATTTTATTTTTATGTGTTTTTAAATATCTGAAAACAGAATGTACCACCACCATGTCAGTCAGAAGAGGCAAAATTTGATGTGGCGTTATATGATATAATATTTATATTATATAACGCCACATCGCATAAATAATATTTAAAATTATTAGAAAATTACTTAACTTTGGTTGGTTAGTTTTGGTTTAATGTAAACAATCTCGTTCTAAAAAAACCAAACTAGTAAAATTTTCAATCCCTGATGTCAAACAGGTCGCAACCAACTTACTAATTAACGGAACGAGATTGGAGCCTGTGGAGTCAACAGTTTTTCTTGGTATAAATGTCGACTCCAAATTGCAATGGGGACCACAAATTAAAAATCTATCTGGAAAACTTAGTTCTGCGGCATACGCAGTTAAGAAAATAAGACTTACTGATGTAGACACGGCCAGACTAGTATATTTTAGTTATTTGTATAGTTATAGTGTCCTATGGAATTTTTCTATGGGCAAACTGTGCGGATGTTGATACTATATTTGTGCCGCAGCAATGTGCTGTAAGAGCCATATACAAACTTGGATCGCGGGTCTCCCTACGGGAGAAGTTCAAAGACATTAAAATTCTTACTGTAGCTTCGTAATATGTTTGTCAAAATTTGTTATATATGAATACTAGACATAAGCATGACTAAGTAGTACTTGCAACTCGTCTCCATAGAATAAGCAACTCTTTTATGGGGCAATGTATTCTCTTCTATAACAAACTCCCAAATTATTAGAGAATTATCTGTTAACAAATTTAAAGCCATTGTCAAAGCGAAATTATGTAAAAAAGCATATTATAAAATATCAGACTATGTAAAAGACAGATTGGCTTGGGAGTAACTTGCTCTGGAATGACACTGCTGCTAAACAATATTGTAAAAGTAATGATAAATTGATTATTTAAAAAAGGATTCCTCTGAGTTTCCTGCCAGTTCTTCTCAGAGTCACTGCCACGTCTTTGAACTGGTGGTAGGTAATGAAATGGCCACATCATAAGAACATGATAAAATTTGAATTGTGTCTATATGAATAAAGAAATTATTGACTTTGACTTTGAACTTTTAAAAGTCAACTTATGATTATATTAAACTGCTCAGCATAAGCCTCCCATATCAATTTCCAGCGAGAACGATTTTTAGCTCCCTGTGAACTTTATTAGGTTGTTGGTCTATCGTGCAGGCGGGCATCCCACGCTGCGCTCTCTAGTTCGTGGTCTCCTCTCGAGAACCTTCGGCCGTCAGTTATTCAAGCTATGAGGCCTATCTGTTGCCACTGCAGCTTGCCAATCCGTAGAGCTATGTCAGTGACTTTCATATTCCTGCGGTTCTTTTCATTTTTGATTCAATCACTCAAGAAAATGCCGATCATTGTTTCATAGATCGCTGAGCGACTTTGAGCTTTCTTATGAAGTACACCGTGAGAGGTCATGTATCTGATGACATGTCAGCACTGCTGTCTAATATTGAAAGAAAACTTAAATAAAATCTTACCTATCACAAAAATCAGTACCATACAGGCGACAGATTTTCTTGCTTGTGCTTGAGCTTCACCTTGTCCTGCGTGCAACGCGCCGGGCATTTCTTTAGTACTGGCCAATAACCGATGTGCCATGAGCGTGTAAAAAACCGCTATGACTAGAAGAGGCAGGCCGTAGTATATTAGAGCTTTAGCGAGAGTCATCCATCTGAAAAAAAGTCACAACATATAATTATCTGTTAAGGCTAAAATTAACAAATCTTAAAAAATAAAATGTTGTTTCCCATTATAGTTTAAATATCTACTTGTATTTATAAACTACAACCTAGATAGACTGTTATATTCTTTTTAGCCCATCAGTAAGATACCAAAAATATTGGACATTTATTATGTAAATAGCTAAGGCGGATCATAAATATGTAGACGGATTCCCTTTGGTACACCTATGGATCCTATGTTCACATACTGAGTAGTCCTAGCGAAACAGGCTTAGAGCTATAAAGAAAATAACAAATGGGGTCTAGATATAAAGCTATGAATAAATCCAAGATATTGTGAAAGTTGCAAAGCTAGAAACTGTACAAGTGCTCCATTGCAACATCTACGCGAGAAGTACACTAGCTTAGATAATGAAATACTTTGGCCAACAAATGGAGAACTATCGGAAATTTTCGATTATGTGATCCTAATTTAAATAGTTCGCTATTGATCACAAGTTTAATTAATAGGCATTCCAGAAGTTTTCCACTGGCTACGACCGTCAAAGGATAAACCCTGAGTTAGATACCTACATCATATTCAGAAATTTATGGAATTTACAGATATATGAATTATTTAGCTTTGAAGTTTACTAAAATTGTAATGGAAGAAATTACAATGCAGTTTTTCGTTTAATTACAATAGCCTTTATAAATATTGATACTTTAGTTCGAGCTTAAAATATTTTTTATGTAAATTGGCGATTAATGTTTTTAATTTGATAATAATATTATTATTGATTTCAAAATTAATTTATTGTATTTTACTGTGTCATATAATAATAAATTGCAAATATATTTTTCATGAACATAATTCATCTGTACATCTGTTATTTTTAGGCTTAAAATAATAAAAAATTAACCACAAATAAAAATAAACTACCATAATCTCATCTACAGATGTCATTATGATTTTGAAAAGTTTATGAAAACTACGTAAGTCAATATCTATTTTTCTTTAAGCCATCAACAGCTGATCCAAAATTCCATTAAAATTCTACGTGCTATCTAAAACTACGTTAATAACTCTATCAGGCGTCGAATTAAGGAGAAAACCAATCACATTTTCTACATTCTATTTTCAACCTTTATTCATGCAAAACGGAATTTAGAGACTAAATCCATTATAAAGGATAATACGTTTCCCAAACCTCGGCATCGTATAATCTATTTTATGGTTTAATTTATAAGGTGCAAATTAAATCTCCATCTATCGTAATTTCCCAAATTCCAGAGAAAATGAAAATAAACTTTAAATTAGTTACAATAAGATGTTAATTACTGTGGATAGCTTTCCCATCCTGGCGGGAAAGGTGTGCAGTAAACTATCGTGACGTTAGGTCTTATCTGCAGAGTGACGGTGTTGGAGAATATGGCGGCTGGTGCGGCAAAGATAAGTGCTGCTGCCCATATGAAAGTCGCGCAGACTAGCGGCAACTTGCGAAGCTGGAACAAAGTTAGACTTTAGTATTAGTTGTAATAGTAAGTTAGAGTTGTCATGGACCCAAGTCTGCTATAATGATACTAAGTAGTTTAATTGTAATATTCAACATCTTATGATAAAATAGCATTAGTACACACTATGAGCTGCATTATTTGAGAAGTACAACTTACACTTAATATAGTATAATATAGTCCTACCGGAAAATTTTGACCTCAGTGGCCAATCTCTAAGGAGATTAGCCTTCTGTGCAGGCATTCTCTTATTTAGTTATTGCTGTCTAAATCCGGTAAGACGGTTCTACCTACTGTGGTTCTACTGACAAGATCGGCACGATAGCAGCTGTAGGAGTGGCAGTTTAACTTAATGAGCTCCACGAGACATGGGTGAAACACCACTAATTTCGATACTGCCAGCTGGCAGTTCGATTTTTTTCAAATTAAAAATTTCCAGTAGCCTATACTTTTCTTTGTTTGTCTCGGGAATCAAACCCAAGAGGCCACTTGACCAACAAGGCAGTCAAGTCAAGTCAACAACCACATAATACTGCAACCATATAATAATATTAACTAAGATTTTCAAAATTACCTGTTCGCCTTTTAGTAAAAATCGTTGATAATGTTTTATATTTAAGCTAATTACCTATGTAGGTACTTAGCATAAATTATTAGTTTTAAAAATTGCTGAACTTATGTTAGTTCAGCAAAAATTTCATCAGCAAAGGTCATCATTTAATATGAATTCTGTACTTAAGTTAGGTTGGACAAGTTTATAATTTATAGATGTCGAATTCAGTTGTTAAGTATTTTTTGTTGTAGCTTACCCTAGTTCAATACCCGCCAGCGACCTCCCTGACCAAGGACTAGGCCCCATAAGGGGTGACCTCTTGGACACTTGGCTGAGTTTGTAGTTTTTATACCATTTGGTTACGCAAGAGCCCTGCTCGCCTTCATCTCCGGTGAAGGAGCAAAAGTTTTGCAGCTATTTTTTTTTAATTTTCTATAGAAAACGAACTATAGTATACAACTAAGCACCAATTAAATGTTTTCACATTTATAGCTAATCGTTGCTAGTGATTAGATTATATATTTGCCACCAGTTTTATTAGCGAAAAGTAACACAAAAAGAATAGATTAACACCAACCACCAAAAGCACGTTAAGCCGTTGGTCCCGATTGTTATAACATCATCTATAATAATCGCATATCAAGGAACGGGCAGCAGCGTTAATTTTTGTGTGGTACAACATAATCTGGATTTAAATTCGTACAACTTAAAAACTAAACTGACTGAGTGGCTACTCTTAAACGACTACACTTACACGGAGTCTTTACTTACTCCGTAAAAATAACGCCTAATTACAGTAACTAACACCCACACACACATGCACACACACGCATACACACATTTACGCACACCAGTTCTATCACACGACTTACCGCAACACGCGTTTACACTCTGGCTGCAGATATACCTACAAGCCTAAGTTAACTGTATAGCTGAACACTGTCTCCCAAGATACAGGACTACCTAGTTTGAGAGGCAGGGTTACATAAATATTAGTGTGGATCTATGTGGATAAACCCTAAGTTAAGACTTTATATCTGTAAACAGTGTGTACTTATACCATCCATGTATAATCTTTGATTGTTTGAATAAATATTATTATTATACTGCAGTCACCAACTCGCCTGCCAAGCTTGGTGACTATGGCAAATACCCTACCTCAGTAGGAGGCCCATGTTCAGGGCGTTATACGGGCTGATGATGATGATTTTTAAGCTTGCACTTTTTCCTGCTACTACTAGTGCTAGATGTACTAGCAGCGTTAAATCCGTCTTTCTACCTATATTGTCAATTTATAGTAAGTCTGTGGGTCACTTAGATGAAGAAGTTCTTATTAAGAGCCACTTGAGTAATTTACTCAATTTATTTATGTGTTTTACGTAGGTCTCATAAGCAAATCACACAATGCCATGATTACACATACAACATAATGTGTTCCCGGCATAATACCATGATTATACGACTATATGCAACAGAATGTGTTGCCGGCATCAGATTGCGTAACTCGTCATGTTATTTCATTAATCAGGATTATATCGCCCGATTATTTCGCCCACTGTTTATAATCTGCTTCCACGTGCACAGAAATATAAATCCTAGTAATATTATAAACGCGATAGTTTGTAAGTATGGATGGATGGATGTTTGTTACTCTTTCAAGCCAGAACTACTGAACGGAATTGGCTGAAATTTTGCACCGGGATAGGTTATACGCTGGATTAACATATAAGCTACAAAACATCACGCTGCGACTCACTGGAGCAGAGTAACGCGGGTAAAACCGCGGGGCTCAGCTAGTGTACAATAATACAATATTGTTCTGAATAAATTCACACCTTTATTAAGCCTTGAAGATTTTGCAAAAGTGTGAATTTTAAGCAGGTACATAAGTAATTTTATACTACGGAACAAAGTTTGAAAGCGAAATTAGTTTTAACTATTAACAATATCCTCCCCATCTGTGAAGTGGTTGAAATTCATCAACAACCTGTTTACGTCCAGGAGAGCCTGCCGCGTCAACTTGGCGGGGGGTGCCTTCCGAGGGCCGGATTGCCTCGCGTATCCGGCCCTTACCAACGGCGGACGGATCAGTGTCCTGGGAGTTTTAGTGGAGTAGGGTCCTCTCCTCGTGGTATGACTATAGTATACCACGCTATGGAGAGGGCGAGTCCTTAATCCCCTTCGCCGCCGCGTGAACGCTGCAGAGGCAGAGGGGATGCGTAAATGCATTTCCCCCCGGACAACAAAAAAATTGGGTCGTTGAAGGTTATTGCCGTAATCTCTACATTTGGCAGGCGGATTGGTGATTGCAGTAAGATGGGAGTATCTTTGAACTGTTAGATGCTGCTGCTCATCCATCACGTATATGTCCCCAAGGAAGATATAGGATGGTTTATTCTAATCTGTATTCAATTACTAGATACATCTACGACTTCGTTTGAGTAGATTTTACAAACTTTGGATCATCATCATCATCATCAGCCCGTATAACGTCCACTGCTGAACATGGGCCTCCTCCCGAGAGGGAGGGTATTTGCCATAGTCACCACGCTTGGCAGGCGGGTTGGTGACCGCAGTATTATGTTGTACCACACAAGGAAACGCTGCTGCCCGTTCCTTGACATACGATTATTATAGATGATGTTATAACAATCGGGACTAACGGCTTAACGTGCTTTCCGAGGCACGGAGGGTAGTCCCTCAACCAACCAGACCCGGAAAGAAATCTTAGAATTAACACAAAGATTTCTTGTTCGGTGTGGGGATCCAACCCACGACCTCCGAGACTTAAAGCGAGCCAAATACCGCTACGCTACGGAGGTTGTCAAACTTTGGATACCAATTTCATAATATAACGAATTTGAAAAATCTTGTCTTGCCAGATGCCTACGTCATGCAAAATTTCCTATTTGCGTGTCAAATTTTAGCGTAATCCATTTGAAAAAAATCGATTTTCACTAATCTGATGGTAAATCCTACAAGTATTTACGAACCTTACAGAATCACGGTGTATACTTGTGAACAAAAACAAAAATCGTTTTTCTCTCATTAAAACGTTTCCCTTGTCCATTTATATTAGATTCCTTAGCGTGCAGACATACCGGGCTTTATTATTTTATTGATAAACTATTTGCCTCGCTCGGTTCCACTCGCGTATATTCTTTTCGTATGGGAACCTTCTATACTAAATTTAGCCTATGACACGAAACAATTATATGACTTTCTATTGGTAAGAGAATTATCAAAATCGGTTCAAACTCATCAACTTTACACTATTAGTATCGATATCAATACTAATAATATAAAGCTGAACAGCTTGTTTGTTTACTTGAATGCGCTAATCTCAGGAACTACTGGTTCGATTTGAAAAAAATATTTCAGTGTAACATAGCCTATTAATGAAGGAAGGCTGTAGGTTACATTTTATTATGAACTTCATAATATTTAATATGAGTAACGTATGCGAAACCGCGCGCAAGAAGCTAGTTTTAAATAACAAGTAACATAGTGATAGTTTGAAACTTATTCCAAAATAGCTGACTGGCTTTAATCGAGTTCGACAAAAAGATATCTTACCGCCATTAGGAGCTATTAATCTCTCTCTCGAGACTATGTTATATTTTTTCAGGGTTAATTAAGTAGGTGCGCTTAAACGTTAGCTCTTTATATTTAGGTATATTGTGATAACATATATATTTTCTCCAGGCTTGTATTTTTAATTAAACATCATTTAGTTATTTTTCTTAGAATCATAATAGTATTAAGTCCAGTGGCGTAGTTAGGGCTCCGTATTAAAACTTGTCGAAGAGGCACTCTATCTTATACATTCGAGGTTTTGTAGCCCTTCGTAGCTTTACATTTGGGACTAACTAAGCCCATATAATACTCGAAATTTTGAGTAATTTTATTTTTTATGCAATCGTAAAATAGAATAAAAGACGAATCATTTAATAAATCCCCGATATAAGTGAAATGTAGCGCCGTTCCTGTTAAATTTATGTGTATAATTGAAGCTTAGGTTCCTTTTACACCAATGGCGTAGATGGCGTGGTTAAAGAAATTATAGCGATATACACAGTAGCTGCATAAATATCACAAGAATACTATCAGCGCCATCTATAATTACAAGAAAAATAGACCTTTATCACGGCCTTTATCGCGTAAAATACGCACACGCCAATTCGAACATACACAAATTCTGAAAAGTTATAAATGGTCGGGCACTTAGCCATGCGGTCGGGGTCACCATTTGTAGGGGAATGGTTAGTGTTAATCTACAATTGGTGACACCGACCTATAAAACATATATATAGATAACATAACTAAGACCTATCTATTACTTTGGTGAATATTGTAATCCGTCCTTGAGTTTCTCGTAATACAGTTTCTGTGGCTAAGCAAAAGTTAGAATAAGTAAATACTTGGATTTAATTATGTGAACGCGACATCATCCTATATACCCTACATACATAGCCAAACTACATTAAAACATCTCAGCTGAATATCTATTCTAATACTCTGCAATAAAAATCCAATTTGCTCACCTGTAGCCTTCGAAAAGGATTTACAATTGCGCAGTATCGTTCAGCCGATAGGGCGGTCAAAGTGAAAACAGATACTCCGATACTAACGTCCTTCCCTGCTTCAGATATCCGACATATTAGTTCCCCCCAAGGCCAGGACTCCACCGTATAAATGATTGATACAAACGGCACGCATATCAGTATCACCAGTAAATCGGCAAGCGCCAATGAGAATATGTATCTGTAAAAGATTGATATGTTGTAATTTATTGCGAGATTGTAATACTGCACTATATTAGCTGAAACATCAAAATTCAGTTATATACTTAAGCAAATAAGATTCAAATTTGAGGGTGCTAGGTAGGTTCTTTAGTTTGAGTAGGTGATGAGTAACATATGTGGAACATTACGTGTCGTGATGTAAGATTGTTGCTATAAATCAAATTTGGAAGTGATATTTCAAAAGCAAATCGGTGTCGTGTTTTATTATGTGGAAGTGATTTCGAGCTCCTTATTTGCAGAGGATATGGACTAGAAAAGGTTCTCAAATACAAAGTCACATTTTGTGCGAAAGGGAACGAAAAAGTAAACATGCTTGTTTCAATGTAAAAATTGCTGAATACTTACGTATTAGGAGCATTTCTCATGCCTCTATGTCTTATGTACACTATTACTAATGTGCCATTGCCTAGAACCCCAACTATGAAGATAATAGCAAAGAGAACTGGCACTAGATATGTTTCCAGCCGGTCTTCGTAAGGTGTATATTCGCTGTCAGTCGAGTTGGCTTCAGACAGCAGTGCAGCTGTTGTGTTTGGTTGCGTGAACATTTTGATCTGTGAAAGAAGAAAAATACAGGTTATACACATCAAGGGAGGTATTTCTATACATATAATTATATAAAAAACAATAGATTTTATGAAAACATTGCTTAGTTATGTTATTAATAGGTATAATGTATACTTTCGCAACTATTAGTTATGCCAAATATCTTGTACAACAAAACCATTAATCACGGTTTATTTGATAAATATCATGTAATTGATTGCCGCAAACAGTTTTTGACACTACATATGGATGTTATTTTGTAAAGAATAGTATTATATTATAGTGTAATATTATTACCCGCTTTGTCGATGACTGTCTCTGTACAATCGTGGTATATTTATTGTAATAAATGCGGTCAAAATTATACAGTCATGCAACAAAATGATCTCTTAGATTGATGAAACGCGCATAAACCTAAACCTAATTAGTGATTTTTAATTGTTGCTACTACACAATGTTTTTTTTTTTTTGCTAGATCGGAAAATGACTTCGACTTTGTGTTAGGGGCGCTCTTTCGTACAGCCTAGGTTAAATACAGCTTGCTTATCCCGTACCTATATCGGCTACCTAAGTTCTTTGTCGGAAGTCCTTGTTTAGCATGTTTTCATTATTCATAGTCTGTTGAATAACTTCAACCTGACATACAAACTTCACTGTTAACTTTCTTGCAGCCATAAGATAGCATTATGGTACGTCCCTTGCTAACATGAGTAACTCTCAAGGAGGTTTAGCCATACCACGATAGTCAGGAGATTAGACGAACACTGTTTCGTGCATGTACGGGTTATTACTGCCGTCCGTTGCCGATTAGTATAAACGTAGTTACTGTAGATATGATGTACGACCAAGGGGTTAAAATGCTTTTCGAAGCAGATGTTCCCTCAACTAGCCAGACCTTGAAATAAATCTTTGAATGTCTACATGAATAATTTGTTGTCTACTTTCTGTATGAATAGATAATCGAACTAATTACCTTATCTACAACTTTCTTTTTAACTGTGCTACATGAGCGACGAAATCTAAATGGAACACCACATGCATATATATTTGTGACTTCTTTGTTTCTCAACCACTTTGCTATTAAACGGCATGACCAAAATATGAAATTGTCGAACTTCCTCAAATAGTTTGCTACCCTCAAACTGAATATTTTCGTTGGATCGCTCCATACTTTGCATTCAGAGGTTGTCTTTCATACTTTTGAAAGTTTCAACCAAGATAAATTTGCTTATTAATACTTTCCACTTCGTTTGACGCCTTAGAAGTATGTTTTTGTGACACCAAAAATATATTATCATTTAAAAGTTCACATTGTTTGTGTGAACTTATTTTTAGTGTTTGAATTTTTACAAAGTCAGTGTTACGAGTTTCAAGTCATGGTCGTAGCTAGATATGAACAAAAGGTGGGGCAGCTGTGCTTAAAAATAGGTTTAGAGAATAGTTGACGGTTGACTTGATTTTTTATAAAAATTGGGTCACTTGTAGTAGAACAGTATATGTCTGGCTATATAACAGAGGAACTAGGAATATACTATCAAAGCTACACCGCTCCACAATATTGGTTACACCCGGCTTGCAGTCCAAATTCACTCAAAATGTGGACTTGAATTGCTCTATAGGGAACTTTTTTGTGATGGCATCAAAAGAAGTCACGATCCTCATCTGAAGGAACGATTATAATAGGAAAGGTAGCATGGAAAGGCGGCTTTGTTTAAGGTAGAATTAGGGTTCGTAAAGTAATATCATCATCATTATTTCATTATAATACTTGGTCCAACTAAGCTCCTTCTGTCTACGGTCCTGTTTCAAGTCGCAACAGTCACAATGAAACAAACTTTGTTTTATTTTATTGTGAATGACTAATGGCAGCAATTTCAGTTTGAAATATAAAGTCAAATAAACAAGGAAAATTTGAATCGCCAACAAACAAATTAAGTTATTTATTGCAAAACAACACACCTAAACTATAGCTGAATTATGTTATTCTGAAGTATAAACTTGTTGTGGTTTTATAAATTAACTATCAAGTTGACTTTTTCAACAACTTTAAAGGATAATGGTTTATAAACTGTGTACAAGTGATTTTTTTCGCCAGACTTTGCAAACAAAATTCATTTCGTAGTCTATAAAATCATTCACTGGAAAGGTGAATCGGCAATGTCAGGTTTAGGTTTAAATTTATTTATTCTCAAAAAGACAAAGACAAAGCCATTAACATGAGATGATTAAGTTGAGTAAGAATAATGTTAGTAGTCACCGAATTACTGTAATACCAATGTAAAGAGTGAGTTATTGAGTAGGTACGAAACTAATTCAACCTCGGTAGCTTAGCGGTATTTGGCTCGCTTTAAGTCGCGGAGGTCATGGGTTCGATCCCCACACCGGACAAGAAATCTTTGTGTAAATTCTAAGATTTCATTCCGGGTCTGGTTGGTTGAGGGACCCTCCGTGCCTCGGAAAGCACGTTAAGCCGTTGGTCCCGATTGTTATAACATCATCTATAACAAGCGTATTCCAGGGAACGGGCAGCAGCGTTTCCCTGTGTATTACAACATAATACTGCGGTCACCAATCCACCTGCCAAGCGTGGTAACTATGGCAAAAACCCTCCCTCGGGAGGAGGCCCATGTTTAGCAGTGGACGTTGTACGGGCTGATGATGATGATAATGATGACGATATTAATCTATATCTTACACTCTTACAGGGGTATGTAAGAACAATACTTGACTTTTAGAATTCACTTAGTAAGTACTATCTTACTGTCATGGTAACAGAAATCATTAAAGGAACACCTGACGTTTCCAATTAAACCCATAGTCTTAAGTGATGTTCTTGCATATGAGTTAGAGTATAATTCTAAATATAGAACGCTTGTATCACTACGGTCCGTTGCGTCAATGATAAGCAGGTGTGATCCTTGACATGGCGCTTTTATAGGTAAAATAAATATTTGTAATTCTAATAAATATTATGTTATAAATATTTATATTTATTTTATCAATTTTAATTTGATTTTTTTGCAACTTGCTGCCGTACATATTATCAAAGATCATAAAATACAGGTCACCGAATAAATACGAGTACTATTTTGATCAAGATACCCCGGTATTGTTCATACCCGTGCTTACAATTTATACTCTGTAAGCGTTCTATAGGTCGCTTAATTTATGATATATAATTTATACACTAAAGTTACACTCGTTGTTAGTATTGATTGCCTCGTTGGTCTCGCGGTCGTTGGTAATATGTTACAAACTAGGAAGAGGGTTCGGCCCGCATTCCGGAAAAAAAATGTGTTCATAAGAAATTTGGAAGTCTGGTAGTTGATGATTTTTCACCCATGCATCGGGAGAGCACGTCAAGCTGTCATTCCTACGCCGGATCTCGCATTGGTCGCGTCGGTCGAACCGTCCTAACGAATTTTGAGAGTCAAAGAATAGCGATGCACCCATGTTAGCACACATACATGTGTACTATAATGACAAAAAAAATCCTATGCTTTGCAGATAGTTTCTTTAGAGATTATTTATCTAAAGAAGGCCAATTTCTAAAACCGATGTCGCCATCGGTAGAAATTTAAGATGCAGAAATTCCAAATGTTTGTAAAATAAGAAGTTCCCACTAACATAATAATATATTTGCACGCACAGCGGAAATCGCTAATGGTCGAATAGTGATTTGTACAGTTGTTATACAATCACTATCACATATCACATAAAACAATTAATATAAAATAAGGTTCACATGTTTATATGGAAAATCTTTAAGACAGCAACAATTTTGATAAAACTAGATATTTGCTCTTAAAAATATTTCGTTTAATATACATATTTCATGTTTTGTTGGAATTCACCCCCAAAACGTGCAAAATAGGGATTGAGAGTTTCTATGGAATCTGCTCTAATGTCTTCGAAATTTATCATCCGAGCCTCTAAATATAAATTACATAACAAGTGTTACAACAACAATCTAAGTTCCTAGATAGTATGGATAATATTTAAAATTTTGATTGTTTGCATTGAATAGGCCCCAAAAAAAACTACTTTATCCAAAATTAGCATAGGCTATATTTAATAAAGAAATGAAACATTGAAATTTATTCGGCACTTAGTTATAGCACTTAGTTAAGTGAACAGTGAATACTACTTGTGTATGTTAATAAAGTAAGTTATTAACATACACAACACAGCAATGTATGTTAATAACTTACTTGTCAAAAAAAAAATGCAGTTACCGGGGGAACGCGAGATACGCAGGTAAAACCGCGCGCAGGAAGCTAGCATTAAATAAAGGTCAAATCACGTTCAAAGTTAGCCTTTATGACAAATACATTTCATATTTTATGAAAGCTAGCTTGAAATAATTTGAATAATGATGACATAATTTTGCACTCAGGATGGAATCCTCTTCATATAATAAAACTTTTGACGGGTGACTCAAAAGTTGTGATGACTTGTCCAACGATAATGAAACGAACGTTAGCTACTATAATTAACAGAGCATATAAAAAATATTATTTTCGTATACGCAATTCAATTATATTTTACTATTTTAAATTTAAAGATAAAACGAAGAAATTTGATAACTTTAATAGTGAAGACATTTCGTTGAAATAATAAGTTTTCCTTTTTTTTCAACGATGGGTAGGTTCCTCCTCACCTCAAATTAAAAAAAAAATATTGTCCATACATGTATTACGGTATGAAATGGTTGTCATGGTATGGGCATGCGTTACGGAGAAATGAGGAAAATATCGTCAAGCAGGTTTTGAGTATGAATGTCGATGGTTATAAGAGAAGGGGAAGACCAAAGAAACGATGGATGTACTGTGTAAAAGATGATATGGTTAGAAACGGGGTGACTGTCGAGATGCGCCGACCCCAAATAAATTGGGTTAAGGTCAGGAGAATGATGATGATGTTTCATACATGTTTCTTTCAAAGCAGCCGGATACCACACAGTCAATTACAATTTAATAAGATAAATTTCAAAAAATCTATTAGGGCAGTCATTGAAGCGAAAAAAAGGGTATAACCTCCGAATTTTTTTACTGTGAACCAATTTGCTTGAAAAGTATTGAGTTTTTTGAAAAACTTTATAGAATATTTTTTTCTTGAAATTAGGCCTTCTATCGATATCCGAAGTTATTTTGAAAAAAAAAAAACACAAATGAGAAGGGGTGGCAACCTCCCCCAGGGTGGGTGCGGAGTTCAGATCATTTTCACTTTTGAAGTTAAGAGTAAGATGAGCCTAATTCCAAAATTTCATGCAAATCGGTTCACAGTAAAAAAAATCGGACCAATAACGCTTCAATGACTGCACTATATTACTAACAGATTATTTTGACTCTGAAATATCCGACTAGGTGACTAGCAGTAGTACAAAGTAATCATTGTACATCATCTTTAAATGTTTTTTTTTCTAAATTGTCTTTAATGTATCCAATAAATAATTAATTAATTAATTTGTATTTTAAGACAAAAAAATAACGAAATAAACTGCCCTGCTGCAATTTTCTTCTACCGCAAATTTCTGTGATTGAATTAAATTTCTTGCCACAAATATTTTTCGTAGGTAGGTAGGTATGCCTTTGCATTGCTTCCATATTTTTTATGAGACATTTAAAAATGAAGAAAACCAGTGCAATGGGCTTGGAACTTTTTAATGAGCGCGTGAGTTTGTAAAGTAACCAGCGGAATTCAAGCGAAAGAACTGTTAGTTGCTGTATAATGGGGAATGTTAACTAAGAAGAAGTTCTTACCTTTGTAGTTTTTAATTGTTGTACATTTTTTAACCTGACAACTGACAACCTGCGTAGCGTAGCGGTATTTGGCTTTAAATCTCGGAGGTCGTGAGTTCGATCCCCACACCGGAAAGGAAATCTTTGTGTAAATTCTAAGATTTCTTACCGGGTCTGGTTGGTTGCGGGACTACCCTCCGTGCCTCGGAAAGCACGCTAAGCCGTTGGTCCCGATTGTTATAACATCATCTATAATAATCTTATATCAAGGAACGGGCGGCAGCGTTTCCTTATATGGTACAACATATTACAGTTACTGCGGTCACCAACCCGCCTGCCAAGCGTGGTGACTATGGCAAATACCTTCCCGTTATACGGGCTGATGATGATGACATTTTTTAACCGCATCCAAGATGTAGCGATATAAAGCTCGCCTTAAACCTCTAAGGTCGAAAGTTTTATTCCTACTCCAGGCATATTTGGTTTTCACAAACATATTTGTGTAAAATCAAAGATTTTGTTCCGGATCTTTTTGGCTGCGAAATAAATATCCTAAATATCCTCCTCCCTCCAACTAACCACGTTGAGCTGTTTTTCCCGATTGTCATGGGGATCATCTTTAAGAATCGTGTACCAGGTAACGGGCAGCTGCGTTAACCTGTATACTTAACACAATACTGCGGCCACCCACCCGCCTGCCAAGCGTAGTGAGAATATGCCAAAAGCTCTTCGAAAGAGGGCCATGTTTAGCAGTGGTTAATACGTACTGATGATGACAAATGACGATGTGTAATTTTTGACAACCATTTTGTAATTATTTTTCCGTATTTACAGCAATTAAATAAGTCATAATTCTACAATAGCCTATGACCGCCTTGATCTAAGGTTTCCACAGGAGGCGCCCTCTTTCACAGGTTGCTTAACCCGAACGTTGACTTTTAAACTTTTTAAGCAGCAAGTGTCCTTTTTTACCTACTGGCACGTGCACGTGCACCGTTAATCACAATCTTTGTGTTTTATTTTATAAAAAATAAACTTAAATTTAACCATCTTAGGCTTTTAAATCTGCCTAGCAAGTCAATCAATATTTTAACCTACTAAAGTACAGATAAAATGGATGGATAAACTAAAACGAGGTTAAAAAATACCTGTAGTTCAAAAATCACTTTTTAGAATAAAAACTAAGCATTGCGTATTATTTGCAATTCCTTTAGGTATCCAAGTCATCCATTAACTTCAAGTAGAATAAAATATGAATAAGTCTGCCTAAAAGATTAACCACTTCGCCTAAACCGACAAAAAGTGTAAACACTTCTTCTTAATGTACGAGCAAATATAAGAAAAAACCTCGCTATCTGTATAAAAAGCGTCGATAGAAAACGAAAAAAGACGCAAGGGCTCAAATTTTCTGCACTTAAAAGTGAAATAGCTTAATGAATTTATAAACATATGTCATCCTCTTCCATTTCTTCCATACTCTTCTTTTACGTGTCATTTTTCACACAGTACATCCATCTTCATATTGAGCATTATTTTTGTCACATGCATGCCATCGTTGAGCATAACCTGCCCATACATAATTATATGTATGTTATATATAGTTTCATTATGTGCATAAAATTGTAGCCCATGCGTCTTTCTTCCTATTTCATGGTTTCTTTTTTTTAAGCAGGAATTATTTTGCTTAGAAACCAGATTAATCGACCATGTTTGCACAATTACTAATATTGAAAAACAATTTGTATCACAAAGATATTGCAGAACAATTTCTTTTTATCAAAATTTGATTTGGCTTTCACTAAAATACAGAAAGATTTTTGAGTCAAGCTTTGATATAACATGGGTATTAAACTTCAAGCTACAGTACAGGAAATTCGATTTATAATAGTGATATAGCTCAATCATTGATAAACTTCTATGTATGCTATGTAATTAACAGTAAGTACTATTATGTGCCGACTACAAAGTGCTACTATTTAACTACTATAAAGTGATACATTTACGGGGATTCCGATAATTACGTAAAGTAAAGTATTCAGAGGGCTTCAGCCGAATTTCAGTCTCGGGTGCACGGAAATTATTATTTGATTCTTAATACGATCTTAGTATTTTAAATTTTACCACAAGAAACATATTTAGCCTTTCGTCAAATAAACCTACCACATTTTTCATATGAAATAAGCATGGTGAAAAAGCTCACGCAGGTTTATGAGGTCCTCCTCTGAGGATCGAGTAAAATCTCACCGCATCTCACCAAGGGTGTAGGAGGGGTCCAAAAATGCCTTACATACTTAACGTAACTAATGGATGCCTCCTTATTGGAACTTAGATGTAATTTTCATGAGTTACCGAAATAGAAATTAGGTTGGAATTGCTTTCACTTGCCCCCGAGTGGTATTAAGTCAGTGTTTCGAGGTAGGTAATTACTAAAGTGGTTACAAAATCGAGTTTTCATCACTTAGAAACCTTAGTGTATAATGCTACTATAAGTTTTTGAAAGTAAACTGAACGATCTGAAGACGAAGTTGGAACTTTGTTAAAAAATTAAAATTTAATTAAAATTAAAAATGTTTTATTACAACAACCTAAATAACTTATACTAGTTTACAGTGAGGAGCATCCTTTTAAGCAAGTAGTTTGCTTGTGTTAGGATGCTCCGCCCTTCCCCAAGTTATACATTTAATATAAGTTATTAAGCTTAATACGAGTATGTATGTATGGTAAAAATGTACTAAATAATAAAAAGGTAAGACAAAAATAACAGAATAAATTTGAAGTTTAACATACATTTTGCGCACTGTCGATTGTGTGTGTGTGTGGGTGAGTGCAGGTGTGTGTGGATGAGTGTGGGTTGTGTGAAGTGCTTGGGTGATGTGTGTTTAAAGAAAAGATAATTGTGGAAGAAAGCCAAAAAAACAATACAGTACTACTTTTATTAAATTTGAGTAAATCATCATAATTTCATCCATAGGACGTGCACTGCTGGACATAGGCCTCCCTCATAGACGAAGCGGCCTGCATCCACCGTGGTCCTGTGACCCTAACCAAATCATCCACCCATACATTTGAGGATCGATCCATAGATCCCCACGTCGCACCGGACAGAAAATGTTTGTATAAATTTTAAGATTTTTTTCCGTTTCTGGTTGGTTAAGGAAAGCACAGTAAACTATTGGTCCCGATTGTTAAAAAAACATTTATAACAAGCGTATATCACGGAATGGGTAGCAGCGTTTCCTTGTGTGTTGCAACTTGGTGACTTTGGTAAAACCCTGCCGCGGGAGGAGTGCCATGTTCAGCAGTAGACATTATACGGGCTAACAATGAAATAGAAAATTACTAGTTACACCATTTTAACTCGTCGCGACGATCGAAGTTACGGTCGACATTACCACTAAACACAAGGAGCGAGTGTTTGGTTTGCAGAGGGTTTTATCCATTAATATTATTCATGTCACAGCTATGTCAAATACATTCAATCCTGTCTATATTCCTACCAACGCAAAACAAATCATAATACATTAAGACTTACGAAACAATTACAAATAAAATATTATTAGTTCAGACAAGCGTAATTTACATTTCTTAGACACGTCAAGCACAACTGTCGCGGGTCGATTCGTACTTTAACCCCCTTTAGCATAAACTTAAAAATTTAAGTTATTTACAATTATTGTTTCTGTTGAAATAAAAATGAAAAATTTACCAAATGATATATAAGAGAATATTTGTGTAAATAATTCTAATTCTGATAACTGTCCATTAAACTGAACTGACTTTTTATTTATGGAATAAAAATAAGAAATTTTTCAATACTATTATGTTCTCCATTAGTTTACTATAATATGTGATTTCGTGAACATTTTCGTGACTACGGTTCATATTATCTTGTGGGAACGAGATTCATTTAAATGATGCATTAATATTAGAACGAGTGCGATCACACCGATGAATTCTACAACTGTGACATTAGGTGTGATTACTATGATTTTTGAATGATAACTACTACTTAGGCATGATATGTGGCGCCATCTGGCGATAACAAGCAAGTATCCTCACAAATTTCTGTATTTTCAAATTTAGGACCAGGTTCCGGTTTCTGGCTTAGAATAGATCACCCCTCTCCGACCTAGACCGCCTCTTACAACACCCATAGGAACATATGGGGTGCCATATATTCTTATGGGACCTAAGGGATATTCAGCTGCTGGTTGGACAGCAGCATCTATCAGTTCAAGGCTAGTTACCACCTTACTGCGATCACCAATCCTGCCTGATTGATGATTATGGCAATATTACTCAACGTCTATGGTTTGCCAAGGTCTGTTAAGAATAGGTCCATGTTCAGCAGTCTACGTAAACGGGCTGTTCATAAAATACAGTTAGTTAATTAAGTTCAAACATCATCCAATTACTTTAATATCGTCGTTAACGAATATTGCACCTTCGATTAGAAAAAGCACAATTACAGTTATTGTAATTGTACGGAAGTTAAAGAACATTTTGAATGAAAAAAAGAAACTTAAATCTGTTAAGTTTCTTTTTTGCATTTAAAATGTTTTTACTCTTCAGTATATTGCTCTATCAGCATTATTTTAGGCTCGTTGTTTAAGATAATTAAAAACAGTAAGGTTTTTTTAAATAATATCATTCTGCGAGGCCTTAAATTGTGCCTTTTTCTTACCGAAATTACCAATACATATAACTATAGAGCACGGATGTCCGTGGTAAATAGGCAGTCTAACATTGAATTCAATTGAATTTTCAAATCGACCCTGAAGTTCCTGAGATTAGCACATTCAAATAAACCAACAAACTCTTTAGCTTTATAATATATTAGTACCTCTAGATTTTCAATACTTCCAAGTATTGTACTAAGCTGCGCCCCGCGGTTTTACCCGCGTTACTCTGCACCAGTGGGTCGGAGCGTGATTTTTTGTAGCCTATATGTTAATCAAGCTTATTCACTATCCCCGTGCAAAGTTTCAGTTAAATCCATTCAGTAGTTTTGCGTGAACGAGTAACAAACAGACACACATTCACACAAACAAACTTTCGTATTTAAAATATGTATTAAGTAGGATTAATTATATACAAACATTGATTTTTACTTTGCACAGCAGGTAAGCATGGCCATACAACGGGGTAATGCTGCCAGCATTCTGGGAACCTTGCCAAGTAGAATAGATTTAGAATAGTCGTATTTTATAAATTAGTTTTATTTTAAATTACGAGTAGCTACTTTTAGTTGAATACACATATCTATTTTAAATTATATTTAATGAAAAAGCAAACACTATCAGCATTCAGCAAATATTATTATAATTTTGTAGAATAATTCGGTGGTCAACGTATATCTGTGGTCACTATTTCATCATTCAATAATATTTCCTCGAATTATGAAGGTTTCGCTATATTCGTGATTCTGTGAATCCTGTTTCAATGAGTTTACATAACCTATTTACCGGAGCATAATGCGTATATGATTATTAACTGCATCAATTATTTGATAATAAGCTTTTGTACCTATTTGCAATATAATGAACAGATTTTTATTTAGAGAAATTTTAGAAAGACACGTAGGAAGCTATGATGAAGTCCGGTCGTACTCGCTACGCATTCTTCAGACCCGATCGCAGCCCGCGCTGGCTTATTTAAATCCTTATAATACTACTTTCATCGACATTTTCAATCAGTTGTGATATGTCTTGCGATTAATTAAATATTTTCTAAAAGTTAATTGCAGTGAAAAGACCAACACATTTATTATATTCACACTATTTAAAAGTTTGATGATCTTTTACATTCGTAAAATAAATAATATATTAATTTAAAAGATAAGAAAATCTATGTTGGGTATAGTGTTTATTAAATACCTACAATGCAAACGTTAGTTATTCTCTTTACAAATTTAAATTGAAGTAATGTGCCCTGAGAAACGCAGTAATTAGATTTTGATGAAAAAACCGTAAAGATACCTGTTTTATTATGTTACCAAAACTTAATCAAGATTTATATATATTTTTTTTATATTGTTTCTAAAGGCTTCGGAGCGTACACATTAACCTTTCACAGTGAACGCGTCTATCGCACGTAGGCGGGGAATGTATGGGAATGGCACTTGCTACATCAGACTAAGCAGATTCGCAGTACTGTGTAGGTAAAGCAGATAAAGCAATAGGTATGAAGAATAAAAAAAACTATTTAATACGTCAGTTAGATTACCAAAAAATATGAGTAACGTATTTTATTTTCGTTCTTCAAACAAAAAATTACGAAGATACAGTGCGTTGTAATTTTGTGTGACGTCCCTTCTAGGTACAATTTTACCTAGTAGTTTCGTCACAAGCCGGGTCTCCTGAACTTTATAGTTTGTTGTTGCTGTTCATATTTATCATTTTTTATTGATTATGTAAATAAAATATCATCATCTGCCCGTATAACGTCCACTGCTGAACATGGGCCTCTGTGAAAAGGGCAGATGATTTGAATGTGACGAAAAGAGTAATGAAGATGAATGTAGATAGATGGACAGAAAGAGAAGATGGATGGAAGAAAAAGATAAATACATAGTTTTTTTGTTTTTTTTTGAAAGACGACTCCTGCACTAGGGAAATGAATCCCTGTGTCGCGGGGGACTTTGCAAACATTCATTTCACGGACACAAAGAACACCCAGACTCAGAACAACTATTTGTGGTTCACACAAATAATTGTCCCGGGTGGGAATCGAACCCAGAACACCAGGTCTCAGAAGCAACTATCGTAACCACTGAGACACCGGTGCAGTCAAGATTGTGTGTGAAGTGTTATGAAGGAAAATTGAGAAAGTGATAGCGTTACGGCGACAGAGTGAAAGAGAAAAAAGAGGTGTGCTGGCCTTAAATAAATTCGGATAAGAGATGATGAAGACTTTGTAAGGTTTGGCATAGCTATGCAACTTACATTCAGTTTCGTAAAAGATGTTCTAAGTTGAAATTACCGAATGTACTTTAAAAAAATCTTAAGCTTGAATAGAACTTAAGTATGAAGAAAATTTTTATTATAGGAACGTTTTGGAAAATTTTCATAAATCATTTAACAGAACGGAATTTATAATATTCTAAATATAGATGTTCAAACAGGATAATGTTTTATTTAACTATGCTAGGATTTATAACAAAGCGAGCATTATATCAAAGCGGTTCTTTTTCCTAGTTTATAAAAGCCATTTTATCCTAGCTAGCCGACATAACTGTATAGTATGTATATCTGTCTATATGCGAGGGGTGAGGGGCAGTCCCAACAGCTACCTGAGGGTAATTGCAGACTACATCCATAGTCCAATTTGGAGGCATTGGATTGGGCTGCACATATTGTAGGCTGACTGGCGTTTTATCTCTTCTCTTATTTGTTGTATTTGTAAATTACTATGGACCGAAAAGTCTGAAATAAATGTTTTGAATTGAATTGAATTGAATATATTATTTGTTAGTTAATCCAAAATTCTCCTTGTCATAAATAAATGTGCACCTACTCTTCTTCTTGTCTCTGCACCACCCTAAGGTTGACTGGTAGAAAATGCCTTTAGCATTAAGTCCGCCACTGTACGCTTAGTTTTAACGTGAATAAAGATTAAATAAAAAAAATAAAAAAATAACTCGATGATTAATTTATAACAACTAGCTGCGCCCCGCGGTTTTACCCGCTTCACTCTGCTCCAGTGGGTCGGAGGGTGATATTTTGTAGCCTATATGTTAATCCAGCTTATAAAATGTCCGCGTGCAAACTTTCAGCCAGATCCATTCAGTAGTTTTTGCGTGAACCTTTGCCTTTATAATATTATATATTATAATATTAGTAGGAATAATCTTGGAACTACAACATGCTTTTTTAGTTTAGTTCGTAACGATATACATTTTGCACTTCCTTGTTTTTAATTGTTAAAGATTTCGGAGCTGTGGTAGGTACTTAACATTATTACTTTTTAAATAGTTTAACTTAACAATTAATTACACAGGCAAACAAAAAAAAAGGTTGTAAAAACTTTTTAAACCAATTTGCCTAAATCTTATGTATGTTTAGATGCTAAACCCGTATTTGGTATTAGTTTTCCTTTTATCACCCACTATTCTCATATAATATGACATCCATTGTTATTTGAAAATAAGTGGAAAATTGATATATAATGAAAAATGTATGAAAAATCGGTGGGTGATACAACTTTTATATTTAATTTTTCTGAATCAGCTCATCGAATTACATAATGTTTAGCTTAAATTATTAAAACAGTTTTTAATCGCTGGCCTGTGTTATATAGGGTGACTGGTAATTAGTGACCGATACCTAAACACATGATTGTGCTCATGATAACAAACAACTTTTATTATGGCACCAACTCTGAAATCACGAAAAAAAAATCAGCTGTTCCATACATTCATGTTCACATAACTCGTCAACATGGTAGGGAACAGCAGATTTTTTTCGCGAAAAAAAAATAACATGCGCACGTTTTTCACTTTATTTACTTTTACATTATGGGACAATATGTCATTTGATAATCATCATCATCATCGTCATTCGTATTACGTTCACTACTGAACATGGACCTCCGCCCGGGGAGGGTACTTTGCCATAGTCACCACGCTTGGCAGGCGGGTTGGTGACCGTAGTATTATGGTGTACCACACAAAGAAACGCTGCTGCTCGTTGCTTGATATACGATTATTATGGATGATGTTATAACAATCGGGACCAGTGGCTTAACGTGCTTTCCGAGTCACGGATTGTAGTCCCTCAAACAACCAGACCCGGAAAGAAACCTTAGAATTTACACAAATATTTCCTGTCTGGCGTGGGGACCCACGACCTCCGAGATCTGAAGCGAGCCAAATATCGCTACGCTACGGAGGTTGTCTCTGTCATTTGATAATAAAAAACATAAATATTCCCCGTTGCCTGGCTATCAAGGCTTACGGTCGAGTGGACATATCATAAACAATGTACGTGTGTCGCGGACAGATACGCGGCTTGCGGTCAGTAATGCGATGAGTTAGTACGTCATTGTCTGCCAAATAAGTATAGATGTATTTAATAAATAAAGGCTTTTGAGTCATTAACAATAGCATTTATATAATAATATGTAAATGTGAAATGTATTTCGTTTATTGTTTTAATGTTCTGTTATATTAATATTTTACTTCTATCAAATTTCTGAACTAATTCAAGAGTAATTTCAGAAGTCTCGGTAAGTGAGTAGAACTCGCACTTGGTATTTTTTATTAAATTGGAGGTGTCTATATAATAAAGCTAGGGTGCTATTTAAACAGACTTCTTTTTAATAGCAATAATCGCCTCTAAAAATCTACATTGCCTTCTAAATTACTAAGTCAGCCTCAATTAACGAGCGTCTGAATGATACTATTTTAGCCACTAGTTGTCTTCTATGTAAGCCACTCTAAATACAACTCAGCATGATGGTTATTTTTTACCATCTAAATTTGTAACATGCATTCAAGCAGTAGACTTCTAAAATATTGATAAATGACATCAAAAAATAAATTCTATTGACTTCTAATTTTTCGATATTTGTAGTTATCAGCTCACCCAAAGCCACTTGAAATATGACACAGACACAAGTAAATTAAATATAATTGTAAATAACTTAAATAAAAAAATAACCTCACTGACAAAAAAATATGAGGATTCACAGAGCCAAATAAAAGAACACATCCTAGCTGCTAATGAGCTAATTAGTGTCATTAGCAACGAGAAATGTAATAGGTGTAATTCTATAACTAATAAAAATATATTAAGTGATTGCAGTTTCAGTGAATCAGTGTCAAGTCCTCGATTGTCACTTACACATAGCAAACAGGGACATCCACAGCTCACTTTGAGGGATCCGCTTGATGTAAATACACAACTGGGGCAACCTGCATCACTGAATCCTGCTACAGTTTTAAGTAGTTCTCAAGGACATGTAAGTAATCCCATTACAATAAAAAAGGCCTGTGATAATAGAACCTTCTTAATATCAGACCTACTCGGGAAAAATTTAAGTAGCCTAATTAATATGTACAGTAATCAAACTATTGTAAATGAATGTTTACCCGGGGCCAGTTATAACCAATTAATTGACAAAATGGTAGGTATTAGTCAACACAGTACATACAAAAAATTTATTTTGCTTTATGGTGATAGTTTATCTGTAAGTAGAAAACATATTATTGACATAGTCCATAAAATGAAAGATATAAATGTGAAATTTAACTCAACATTTTTATTATGTGCTCTGCCATATTCGTCCAACTTTAGTGAAGAGCAAAATAAATATATTTATAATTTGAATATGACAATTTATAATATATGTCGCCATAACACATTTGTGTCTTATTTTGACACAAATATTTTTATTGATAATTTTAAATTGAATATGACAAATGGTACTATGTACCTTCCATATTATTTTAAAAAACAACTTGCTAAATTGTTAGCATTTAATATTTTTATTGACTTTGATAATCATGGATTATCACAGAGTAATTTAATCACTACTCTAACCTATGACAATAATAATACAGACATAGGTACTTCCCACCTACATAGAAGTAGATTTGTATTTAATGCTAGTAGTTCTACTAGCAATAATAATTTAAACTAGATATAAGGACAACGGATAGGCTGCATGGTTTGAATGTTGTTCATCAAAACATGCAAGGTCTGTCCGGCAAAGAATTTGAAGTAAGTTTATTTATTGAGAAATTCAATGTTCATATTTTATGTTTGACTGAGCATTGGCTCAAAGAGTATCAACTGCCATATATTAATAATGATAATTACATGATTCAGAGTGCGTTTGTGAGGAAAAATGCAATCCATGGGGGTTCATTGATTATAGTTTCAAACAATATTAAAAGTAAACCAAGACAAGACATTGTAAACCTCTCTGTTGAGCGCACCATTGAGTTGTCCTGTGTTGAGCTTGAGCGACAGGTAATTATGTCAGTTTACCGCCCCCCTCTTAGCAACTTTGACTTATTTGAATCTGTCATAGAAGATGCCCTCACTAAATTAAGTTTAACCAGAAAAAATATTATTGTATGTGGAGATTTCAATGTTAATATCCTAGAAGCGTCATCACCGTGTAATAGGCTTTTAAATCTTTTTAGATCATTTAATTTAATTAATTTATTTTACGAACCGACGCGTATCACTCCACACTCGTCAACATGCTTAGATAATATATTTGCTAACTGTGTATCAGTGGGTAACAAAATTCTTAATAGTTTAACCTCTGACCACTGTGGCCAATTAGCAACATTTAATGCTGTTGAGAGATGTAAATCAACTAAAGTTACTTGCAGGCCAGTTACTGATTACTTAATAAGTCAATTTAAAAATAATATTCTTCATAAAATGAATCCCTCATTGATTAAGTTGAATAATCCTAATTTAAGTTACAAGTCAGTTTTCAATGAAATTAATACTCAGTTTCAAACCACATTTAAAATCAAAACATTCACAAAGAATATTAAATTAAATTTTAATGATTGGGCTACTCCAGGTATATATAAAAGTCGTACCAAATTGTACGAGCTATATGGTGTTAGAACCTATAAATTTGATGACGAGTTCTTGTCGTATGTGAGTAACTACTCTAAAATATTTAAACAAGTATGTATTGTAGCTAAAGCACACTACTTAAGTAATAAAATTAAAAATTCTAGTAATAAGATAAAAGCCACCTGGAATGCAATTAATCGTGAATGTGGTAGAAATGTTACTCGTAGTAATTCTCTAAAACTAACAATTAAGGGTAAAGTAATTACTGAGAAAAATGACGTAGCTCACGAGTTTAATAACTTCTTTGCAGACATACCCATTAAGACGACTAGCTCCTTAAACTCCTCACATGTTGGCGCTGAACACCTTTTACGTAGAAGTGTATCGGAATGTAAGAAACAATTTGCCTTTGAACATGTTACAATACATGATGTAATAAATATTGTTAAAACCCTTGAGCCCAAAAATACAGGTGATTTATGGGGAATTTCAGTTAAAATCATAAAAAATGTAATTGATGTAGTAGCACCCTACATAACCATTATTTTTAATGAATGCATTGATATGGGTTTATTCCCAGACCTAATGAAGTGCAGTAAAATTATCCCATTATTTAAGTCAGGTGCCAAGGACGATCCCGCAAATTTTAGGCCAATATCAATATTGCCAGCATTTAGCAAAATTTTTGAAAAATTAATTCTTAATCAGTTACTCAGGCACTTTAATCTAAACAATCTCCTACACGACAATCAATTTGGCTTCACAAAGGGACGTTCGACTACAGACGCGGGAGTTGCCTTAATAAAACATGTATATGATGCATGGGAGAGATCCCAGGATGCCATTGGTGTGTTCTGTGATCTTTCGAAGGCTTTCGATTGCGTTCATCACGATACGCTTCTGCTAAAGCTTAATTACTATGGTGTAAAGGGCGTCGCTCTTGACCTGCTCTCATCGTATCTTCACCAAAGGGTTCAGTGCGTAGACATTGGGGGGGTAAAGTCACAAAACTTACCAGTTAGATTAGGCGTGCCACAGGGGTCGATTCTGGGCCCATTTTTGTTCTTGGTATACATTAATGATTTGCCATTTTATTTGAAAGACATGTGTAATATGGTACTTTTTGCGGATGACACCTCCCTTATTTTTAAGGTAGATAGAAAGAGGAATAATTTTAATGACATTAATAGTGCTCTCGCTCATGTCACCGAATGGTTTACGGTTAATAATTTGGTTCTTAATGCCAAGAAAACCAAATGTATCAAATTTGTAATGCCTAATGTAAGTTTTGTAGAGCCAAAATTAATTATGGGTAATGAAAATCTAGAAACTGTGAACTCGACCCTCTTTCTAGGCTTGACACTAGACAATAAACTTCAATGGGGTCCACATATATCTTGTCTTGCTGGAAAATTGAGCTCAGCCGCCTACGCTGTTAGAAAAGTACGGGAACTTACTAATGTAGAAACTGCACGTCTAGTTTACTTTAGTTACTTTCACAGTATTATGTCCTACGGCATTCTGCTTTGGGGTAAAGCTGCTGATATTCAAAGCATTTTTATATTACAAAAACGGGCAGTTCGGTCTATTTATCAACTAGGTACGAGATTCTCCCTAAGAGACTTCTTTAAGGACATAGATATACTAACAGTCGCTTCGCAATACATTTATGCCAATATAATCTATGTCCGGCAAAATATTAATCTTTTTGAAAAGAGAAGTGACATACACACAATAAATACTAGAAATAAGCATAAACTGTGCGCCGAATACCATCGTCTACAAAAAGTGCATTCATCTTTTGTAGGATTAGGCGTCCGTATGTATAACAGAATACCTGTACACCTACAAGAGTTACCTTATGGTAGATTCAAGTCCACTGTTAAGAGGATTCTAATAAAAAGGGCTTATTATTCAGTAAATGATTATTTAAACGACAATAACGCTTGGTTGATCAGTGAAACACAGACAACATAGTAATCTTAGTTTTTGAAACAGTTTAAACATTGTTCAGCTAAAGGTTTAATATTAATAGACTTGTAGATATCCCCACTTTAGTTCGTCATGCTCCCGTTGTCTGTCATTGCTTGCGGTGGCGGTGTGGGGCGGGTCGCCACCTTCCCTCTAATATGGCGAGGGAGGCGATGGCTGCGTCACACGTCATACTCGTGAACGGGTGCTGCTTGTGGTGACTGGTCGGCTGTTGTCGGGGATATGTTATGTTAACTTTTATTTTATATTTTGTTTATTCATTCTTGTTATTGTTTATTGTTATAGGTATAGCCTTTGGTTGAACTTGTGTAAATTGTCATATTGTAAATGTGTGTGAATGCATCCGCCATTAGATTTCTTTGTAGGAGATTGTCTGTGCCTGAGTAAACTATAATATCTACATTATAGTATTTACATTATTATAATTTTTTTTGTCTTATTGAACACCTGGTCGGTATTAATTGACCAGGTAATAAATGGTATTGTGCTTGCATTCGCTCACATCATATATACATTGTAAAATATTACATGATTGTGAAAAGACTTGACATAAAAAAAAAAGAAACAGCAAAAGAGACTAAAAAAAAAATCTCGGAGTTTCTTTCTTCCTTTCTTCTCCGGGTCGTCCACTTAGGTAGCTAGTGAAAGGTTGCAGGTTAGCTAGTGTAGGATCCTCGACGGCATGACCGAGGACCGCGTTGTTGCTTATTCCCCGAACTGTGATCTCGTGCCAGCGATCACCACCACTGTTCGTAAATCTACTCTTTACTCCAGTGGCACCCCGAGCGATGGTCCTAACCCCTTAAGGGTGGATGTCGCTTAGATTTGGGCCGGATTCTTGGAATTTTTAGACCTGTTACATCTAAGGTATCTTACTATAATGTGTACATTTGTTGTTATCGTACGACAGACGGACAGACTGATTAAAAATTCTGTAATATCAAATAATTTTAACAATGTTTTTAGCTACTTAAGTGATACTTTTGTTTGATATAGTCTTATACAGTGTAATTTTGACAAGTACAAGTGTATGTAAATACCTAAGTGCTGAATAAATTTCATTATTTCATCATTATTTCATTATTTCATTATTTCATTATTTCGACTCAGTACGTTTAAAATGTAACTCATCCCACATGATAATTGATCGTCAAAATTTTGCTGAAATTGTCATCAAATAGTAAATAAAAGCTACTCCACGTAGAAACTATTGAGGGGATACAAAATGAAAAACGTTATTTTTGAGAAATCTATTCGTTTATTGAAATACCATCCAGTTATAGTAGATAATTAATAGGAACATATAGTAGGTACTTTATTTTATTAGACGTCCTAATCGTAAAAGATAGGTACTTCATTTTATTAGACGTCCTAATCAGAACGAAAGCTTGAACTTAATTACAAATAGAAACTGAAACGGTTAACCAACGGTCCATGGACCATTGGGCAACATTATCAAAGATAATGTTGACCAATGGTTAACCATTAACTTTTAATCCAAAGGACTTTTTATCCACGAAAGTTTTGCCAGCATAACTCTGAGCCCCGCTTAGCGATGCTCCTATTTCTGGGTGGTTTGAAAAAAAATAACCACGAAGGCTAAGACGGGAGCTCCGCTTTGCTCCCGCCTTAGCCTTCTAACCTAACCTATCCGAGTCGGGTTGTTAACTTAAGCATTCACTGACGTAGAGTTATGTTGCCGTAATGTTCGTGGATGAAAAGTCCTTTGGATGAGTTAATGGTTTAAAGATAATGTTGACCAACGGTTCGTGGATCAATCGACGGTTGGTAAACTGTTTCAGTTTGGAATTAATCGAATGACGCTCTCTGATTGGTGCAAACGGCCGGTCGCTGTCGTCTCACGCACTCGCGCCAAATATTACAGTTACGATTTTCACGATAAAAGAATATGATGCATTATTTTACATGCTAATTTATAATAAATGAGGTTGTCTATGGAAGCTTGAATTATATTTTTTTGAGGATCTTGAGTTGAAGCTGTTTAACATAAAATGGTGATAAGATAAATTCCGTTGCTGAGTAAGTTAGGTGGCAATGTATAAATAAGAAGGACAAGTTTAGATAATTGTTGATCTTTAATTGACGCTTTCTATAGAATATTTAGTTGGCGTTGTAATAAAGGTGAATTAGTTTATTAGAGGCTATGTCATTTTCCCGTTGCTTAGTTATAAAATTAGAAGTTTAATCACGTGGCCAATAAATAATTTTGTGGCTTTACTTATAATATCCCATAAAGATATTTGTCATTCCATTCGATATTGCCGTTATCATCATACATCATTTGTGCTGGTTTAATTGTCTTCTGTAAAATTGCTAATATAACAGAAGAAATATGTTAAGCTACCTACGATTTTTTATATTATATTAGGTTAGGGAAATAGTACATTACGATACGTGTGTCCTAAGTAGACTATTATTGCACGGCGTGAAGTTAGCGCCCAAGCGTAGCGAGGGTGCTAAATGCCGTGCATTAATAGGCTACTTAGGTCACGAGTATCGTATACTATTTTATAGCAGATGTGACATAAACCCGCCCCGGACTCGGGGGGGTAGTGGATTACGATACGTGTGACCTAAGCAGCCTATTATTGTACGGCGTAAAGTTAGCGCCCGAGCGTTGCGAGGGTGCTAAACGGGGGTGGCGAGGGGGAGCAGGGGGGTTCATTGATTAATTTAAAAGTCACATTCAAATCATTGCAATTTTTAATGTCATCATTTTATTATTCATTTAACAACCGTCACCGATTTCGCCATGTCTTTTATCGCGTCCGGAACTTTTTCATTGTTCTCATCTTCGCTAAATTCACTGCCCGAAGTCTCCATTTCAGACCAAAAGTTACGATTTCCGCGAGACGAACTATATGTCTGCGTTTCTCTTTGATCCCGCTGTCACTTTTTATCTGTCATTTGTTCGCTGTGAAGTTAGTCGATTAATTTACGCACCGTGCAGAAATTGGCAACTTAGGTCACGGAAAAGCGTGCGTAAAATGCGGGTTTATAAAAGTGCTATAAAAGTCTTTTCGCATTAAAGTATGTATGAACATGTAATAAAATCTCTTTGGCTATTTGTATCTGGCTGGTATCGGTATCATTGAAAGTTTAAATTTTAAAGAACATAATTCCAAATTCAAATTAGCAAAATGTGTGATTTTATTTTGTTTTTCGTACTGTCAAGGTGAGTGAATCTAATGCAGAAATTCGATACATTTAAAAAAAAATCTACAAAAAGATAAAAATGCAAAGTAAGCCGCGAAAAAAATTTGCGATGTTTATGGACCTAGTGCAGTGTCTGAGAGTAGGACAAATTTGGTTTAAGCGTTTCAATCCGGAAATTTTGATGTCAAAGATGCACGTCGCTCTGGTCGCCATATTACGGATAAAATGGATGCCATTTTTGAAAAAGTGGAGCAATATCGGCATATCATTAGTTACGACGTAGCTGAAGAACTGGGAATTGACCACAAAACAATTTTAGCGCATTTGAAAAAAACTGGGTACACAAAAAAGCTCGTTATTTGGGTACCTCACGAGCTCACTAAAACAACCCTAATGAAACGTGTACTCATTTGTGATTCTTTATTACGACGTAATGAAACCGAACCATTTTTGAAGAAGCTGATTACTGGTGATGAAAAGTTGATCACGTATGACAAGAACGTGCAAAAAAGGTCGTGGTTAAAGGCCGGTCAGGCTTCACAGACTGTGGTGAAACCCGGGTTAACTCGCAACAAGGTGATGCTGTGTGTGTGTGGTGGGATTGGAAGGGCATTATTCATTATGAGCTGTTACCACCAGGCAAGACCATCGATTTGAACTCTACTGACTGAACTCTGCTGACTTTAAAAGTATATTTATTTTACAAAAACGAGCGATTTGATCAATTTATCAGTTAAGTGCGAGGTTTTCCCTAAGAGAATTGTTTAAAGATTTAGATATATTAACAGTCGCTGCCCAATACATATACTCTTGTATTCTTTATGTTAGACAAAACATAAACTCATTTAAAAAAAGAAGCGACGTGCATAATTTAAACACTAGAAATAATCATAAATTATGTGCCGAATATCATCGTTTACAAAGAGTGCATTCTTCTTTTGTGGGTCTGGCTATTCGCATTTACAATAAAATACCGAAAAACTTACAAGACCTTTCATTTGTTAAATTTAAATTGGAAATTAAGAAAATTTTAATGAGAAAGGCTTATTACGCTCTGAATGACTATTTAAATGATAATAACGCTTGGTCGCTTGGCTAACCAGGAAAACGTAAAAATGTATTGAAGTCTTTAAGAATAAACGCTTGTATGACATTTTAATGTACCTATCGTATTTTGTATGATTATATCTATCATAAGATTTAATGAAATGATTCATTTTGTATTTGACATTGCATATTATTTTTTATATATTTTTCTGAAACATTCTACACAATGGTCAATCCAGATGTTACATACTAGATTCTAATACTCAAAACTGTAAGATCGTCATGCTCACAATAAAAGTCATTTCTTGCGGCGGCGATGTGGGACGGGTCGCCTCCTTCCCTCTGATATGGCGAGGGAGCCGATGGCTGTGTCATACGTCATACTCGTGAACGGGTGCTGCTTGCGGTGGCTGGTCGGCTTGCAGTTGAGGGTATTTACTTGTTATAACTAATTAATAGTCTTGTTGTCACATTGATAGTGTCTGGGTTGACATTGTTTAGGTTTGTTTATTTTAACTGTAAATGTGGATGGGGTGCAACCGACGTTATTTTATTATTTTACTAATGTGCAAGAGTTTTCATCCGCTTGAGTAGAACAATTATCTTTTTTGTTTATTATTCTATGAAATAACTGTAAGGGGCGTGCCCCAGCCCACATACTGTGCAAACTGTATTAAAAATAATTATACATAAAAAAAAAAAAGATACAGAACAAAAGAAGACGGAAAAGAATAAACCGGAGTTTCTTTCTGAGTTTCTTCTCCGGGCCGTCCACTTAGGTAGCTAGAGAAACCTGCAGGTTAGCTAGGCTAGGATCCTCGCCGGACAGACCGAGGACCGCGTTGACCCTTGCCCCTGTCGTGTGATCCAGTGCCTGTAGTCCGTGCCAGTGATCACGTCCTCTATATTTCTCTTTACTTCTTGCTTGACCGGTCATTGCACTCTAAAATGTGTTATAATATTTTATATATATATATATATTTTTTAATTCATAAAATGTTTCAATAAAATAACTATAGTAAATAGATATTAACGTTAATATTAAGAGCTTGTTTACTAACACAAGACTGACAGACTTCTAGCACACCTGAAGTAAATTAAACGTAATTTAATAGTAAATGTTACCTATTTATAATTAATTTTATATGCATTGTAAATTTTCTTGACAAGTACAAGTGTATGTAAATACCTAAGTGCTGAATAAAGATCGTTTATTTCGTTTATTTCGTTTACTGCGAATAACTGATTAGATTAAGGCAAGACGTTGAGAGAAAGCGGCCGGAATTAATAAACGGAAGGGTGTTAATGCATCCGCCGGATAGTCCTGACCTTGCACCTTCAGATTTCCACCTGCTTCGGTCTCTTCAGAATTCTTTAGGCAGTGTCAGGTAAACATCACGAGAGGACTGCCAAGACCACTAGTCGGACATGTCCCTACCTACAAGATAACAAAAAGTTGTCGAACAAAATGGAACCTACATACTTTAGTTAAATGTAAATAAACTATAATAAAAATTCTTTGAATTTTCTTAAAAAATGCGAAGAAACTTTTTCCCCATAATAATATAAAAAAGTTATTAAACTTTTGCAACTTTTTTTAATTATTTAGATTTTAGGCTTTGAATACCTCAGTGTCCGATTCAACACTGAATTGCCTACTTTATTTGACGTAAGAAATATTATGCAACTCAACTATTAAAACATGTTTAAACATGTTTGGCTATTCGAACTTTTCATAATACAAAAACATAAATATTCCCTATTGTCTGACTATCAAGGCTCACGGTCGAGTGGACATGTCATAAACAATGTACGTGTGTCGCGGACAGATACGCGGCTTGCGGCCAGTAATGCGATGAGTTAGTTCGTCATCGTCATTGTTACTGTATGCTAGGTAATATAGCGTCAGTTAATTACTAACCATACTTACGAGTAACTTTTAACATCAAAAGATAATATAATATAAGTACTTAAAGAGAGGCTTAGCAGTTTTTACTTTTTTACCCTATAATTTACACCTCTTTTCTTTGTGTATGTGTATGATATGTACTGACACTGTTTATCTGTGAAAACTTATAATTGGCCATATTCCAATATGTACGATGCTATAACAATCGGGACCAATGGCTTAACGTGCTTTCCGAGGTACGGTAGTCCTGCAGCCAGCCAAACCCGGAAAGAAATCTTAGAATCTAAACAAAGATTACTTGTCCGGCGTGGGGATCGAACCCACGTCCTCCGAGATTTAAAGCGATCCAAATACCGCTATTAGAGATGGGCCGACTATAGTATTTGCCGACTAACCGACTAGCCGACTAATCGGTTTTCAAAATGCCGATTAGTCGGCCGACTAATCGGCAATGCCGATCATTCTAAGGTGTTCGGGCTATTTCGTCATCACTCGGTTTAGTCATCGCGCGGCCGCTGAGCTTAATAATTAGTGACTGATTAATACGTTCTTATGTTGTAAAGACTGTAACTTTAGATAATTACTCTAAGTAATGTTTAGAAATTATAAAACAAGTACAAGTTATTTGATTTATTTCATTTGTTATGCGCCGATCATAATCGGCATATTTTGCCGAATAGTCGCCGACTAGTCGCCGACTACGAACGATGCCGAATAGTCGGCTTTCCCGACTAGTCGGCGGCTAGTCGGCCCATCTCTAACCGCTATGCTACGGAGGTTTAAAAAAATAAGCCACATTATTTATAGTGATTAAGATGATGATCCCTGGGCACAGGATTTACACAGGTGAAATCGCGCAGGACAGCTTGTTATGTATATAGTTAAGTATAATTTCCTTTATCATTATACCAGTTGAAATTGTGTCTGTTGACTTATCACTAGCAGTAGGTACTGCGCAGTTTCACTTGTGTTACATTGCTACTCCATCATATAGTGATATAAAGTGATCTTTTAACATTAAATGTAATAATATTTTTAACATCTTAATGCGCGTATGTGCACTTGTACAGACTTATAAAAAATCCCTAAAAATATTTTTTTCTCCAAATTTACTGTGTAATTTAAATATGGCATTTTTTTATCCGTTAACGACTATATATTTTTTACCCGCTTGAGTACTAGTACTTCAAGCGTTAGTTAACTTTTCAAATGAGTTTTACAAATTGTTGGCGTCCCATGAGACGCTTAAAGTAACATCTCATCAACTTAATGTAGAGAAGATGGAATGTAGTCATCTCATCCCAAGATTTATCACTAATAAGGGAAGGGAATAAGTCATTAATTTGTTCTAATATTAATCTAAGCTAGAAGAAAGTACGTGAGTAGGTAACAGACAATCTCCCTTGCCTTACAGTTTGAGTATTGTTTTTAGATATTAGCAACATAAGTGATGCTTTGTATATTAGGCAATGTGATTATAACAAGTACAATGTCAATACCCAAGTGCTGAATAAACTATATTAATTAATTATTACGCTTTTCTATCAACCCGGAACACTTGAGACTATGAGTTGACTTAGGAATGTCAGATGTCACTTCGATGATTTCTATTACCATAGCAATAGAGACTAAGACAGTGAGACAATACTTACTCAAGTGAATACTTAAAGCGAAGTATTGTTGACAACCTCTCTTGCCAGGCGGTTGGTTGAAAGACTTAACTTACCTACTCCATGCCTAAAAATACACATCAAACCCGGTTATTTTAAAATTATCTATGATAATAAATGGTTAGTACGTGTTTAACAATAATCGCACAAATAAAAACTATAACATAAATTTATTGGAAGGAGTAAGTTTTCCAGATTAAAATATAACCCAAAAGTTTAATGAATGTGAAGTGAGCGAAAAACGGCCAGAAGCACAACATGAGCGGTTATCTGGTACGTCCAGGCTCGTTTTGTTGAATACAATATTTCTGATATATAACTTTTTGTATTTCAACCAAACACATATTGTGTATGATAAGTTGATAACACAATGAAGACTTTTATGTAATTTGATATCTCTTTCTAATCAGCTTTTAAAAAAATCTGAACGCTATATATATTTGACGATGGTGACAGTTCAACTTTTTAACCTTTCACCTGGCAATAATTCTATAACTAACTGACACTGTTTGTTTTATTTTTAATATATGATCAGACGAACATATAATGTTAAGCAGGTACAAACAATTTAGGTTAGATTAGTTAAAATTATTACTTATAAACCTTCCCTGAACTTCAACAAATATTTCAATATCAAATTAGTACAGGCATTTTTGGTTTTTAACTAACCAACAAACAGCAATTAATTTTTCTATATTTTGACGGATTGCAAACCATAGTGGAACAAGTGCTAATATTACAACTAATATAAGAAATAAGAAATAATTTATTCATTTTTAACATTATACAATTTGAAAATTTGCTTTGACATCCACACTAGGCATAGCCTGAATCGTGGATATCAATTAAACACGATTAACCCAGCCTAGAATTAAACTTAAAACTAAAACAATACCAAGAGACTGAATAAATTAAAAATACATAACAATTATAATATCTGTCTCATTTACGCGTGACTATATATATGACTGTGAGTGTGAAGTGAGGGTGTGCTTGTGTGGGATAGTGTGAGTGTAAGTGAGTGAGTTAATTGAGAAAGATGAAAAATTAAAAGATGGTTTTTAATAGGTTTTCTATATCCTCATAGTTTAGGCCAGTAATATATTTTAGAACTTTTGTTTCCGCGTTTCTCGAGTTACAGTGCCGCAGATTTCATGTTCTAACTAGTTTATTATATAAATTTGGAAACAAGTATTTTCTAAACCTTTTCGCAAACGTAGTTTTGCAACCTGGGACTGGATGGGATATTATATACATGTTGTACTTCATGAACAATTTTTAGTTATCTACCAACACATTACAATTTTAATGTTATAAATGCTGATAATAAGCTGTAAAATTATCAAACATTCAATTAAAATTGCAATTTATTTATGTTAACTTCTATATATCCTTCTTTTCAACTCGTTTTTCTTAACATCATATTTAAAAAACGAGATGCTAAAACTTCGAAACGCTTTTTAAGAGGAATGCGGCGAATGAGGCTCGCATGGAAGAGTTCTGATTGAAATTTGATGTAGTATGTCAGAAATAAATGTAGAAAGCTAAAATCTATTTCAAGGTTTAAAAACTTATATCGGGATATGAGCATTAAATGAGAACGCGTCTGCTTTAGTATTATAATATATATTATGTAAATCTACATATGTTTTTAAACTTAACAAACTATCCCGTAGATCCCGTTTCCATGGAACCTTTTCTTATAACATAGCCTGTTATAAGTTAGCCCTGGAAATGGTAGCTGGTGAAAACATTTTAATAATTGGACAGTGAGTAGATCCAAATTCACACATTCAAGTAAACTTCCACTAATATTAATTAGTATATATTATTATAGAGTGGGAAAAGGTATCTTAATTTTTTGTTAACAACGCATCAGAAGGTTCTCAATGAATTTGTCATTGAGAAACTTCTGAACTTCTTCAAACAATCTTGTGAATGAACTATATTTAATGAAATCTTTGGGAATATCGACAACATCGATGTAAAAGCTAATAAGCCACATGTAAAAGCTAACTAGTATGTTACGATAAAACGCTCGTTGTTGTATTTTATTCAATGTCTCTTTGTAACATGATCCCTTTATTGGTGTAATTATAGAATGACTTATTTTGTTGCGTTATAATGGCGTTAACCCTTGTTACATACATACGCCCGCTACAAATTGCTGCTATTTACAGCTGAAAACGCTAACTAAGCAGCAAATGCGATGACACCGTATGCTGCAACCTAGTTTATATGTAATAATGTGGTGATAATTTAGGGCTCCATCATCATCATTATAATAATAATTAAAAAGCACAAAAATTTCCTGTCCGGCGTGGGGATCGAACCTAAGACCTCCGAGATTCAATGCGAGCCAAATACCGCGACGCTGGTTGTAAATTGTTAAAAGTTACAATAATAATTACGTAGGTATAAGTCTTGCTTTAAGCCTCGGAGGTCGTGAGTTCTATTTATGTGTTATAGCATAAAAGTAAAGCAGGTAACCATGCCGCCTGCCAAGTGACGATGGCTTTACTGACCCTGGAAATGAGACCCATGTTTAGCAATAGAATTTATAGATTATCATGATGATTTCTTACCAATTCTATGATTGTTAATCTTAATCGAATGTTTCAAATGTTCTTAAATAGTTGTTGACCCGATCATTATTAAATTAATTTAAATATTGAAGTAAGACATTGCCTAGTAATAGAGAAATACTAAGTGTATGTGCGTCATTGATATTGAACTTACGCTAAACGTCATCGAAATCCATGTTTGTTGAACAGGCGATTACCGGATTGTTAAAACTGGTATTTTTTCGATAACAACAAAATACTGATCCTAATTTTGGTATCATGAAATTATCCTCTTTACTTATTATCCCTCGAAGTTACCCTCGTCTTTATGTACTCGTAAATTTTAATGTATTCATGTTTATGTACATCGTAAAAATAATAAATAGTCTTTTATTTTACTCATAATAATATAAAGCCTACTCTATTACTTTCGACATTATGCTTGTTAATATTAGAACGAAGTAAAAAACAGAACATGATTTTACGAGATTTTATCGTAAAGAACTGATAAAATCTGCAAAGGAAATATTGGGAAAAATAAAGCAATGTGTTACTAGCGCTCCCTAATGATTAAATAACAAGTGGTTCAAACGGACAAAAGAAACTATCTGAACGGTATTGTAGTATAAAAACCAAAAAACGACAGCGCAAATCTGCCATACATATGACAAATATAATAATATTTACTCTTCTTTACTATAGGGATAGGCAGAAACTACTTCCTTACTTGATCTTGACATTCAGTTTCGCCTCCTCTACAATTGTCACATCATGCATCTAATTTTAAATAAATTAAGATATTTAAATCTATGTAGATCGACACAAGGGTTTATAAGCATCCAGGGATTTAGCTAGAGTTTAAAGCTAGAAGTTGTTATAACATTATTTTTGAGATTCGAATCTAGTGTCTAAAATCTTAATTTATATTCATTGGAATAATTTCGATATGAAAAACTTTGCTTAATTTGTGGCCGTGGCTCCTACTCAAGTTTAAGTTTGAAGATTTATAGGTAGTTTCTGGGACTATCACTCGGGCCGCGCGTATTTCTTAGCAAAAAGTCGCTTAGGAAGGGTTAAATTACCTAATATTTCATCACGGAGTGAAGGATTTATGTCATTACTTGCTACTTTGGCCCGATAGTGTAGAAGATAAACGAAATTAATATTCTGGACCGTTCTAACTATTAATCAAAATTGTGTTACATTTTGACATTACAACTTTTAGTCAAGAAAAACGTAGGCTTCGAAAACATTATTTGAAGTAAGAATATGAAGGAGATTGGAGTTCTGCCCACATGTACATATGTGTTTGCGCAAACATAGATAGCGGCTTTATTCTCATCCGATGTTTACGGATATCCGACATCACTGGTGGGAGATCAGGCGCAAGCCCCACAGTTTAACGTGCTTACTGAGCTCGCAACGCTTCTAAAGATCAATCGGAAAAAAATCCGATTGATATTTAGAAGTTTTTTTTTGTCTACACCTACTGTGATCGTCATGTCCCTTGCGTGGTGAGTATGGCAAAACTCTCCCACGGGATGAAGCATCAACATTATATGGGCTGATAATGATGAATGCCCATAGGCTCATACAATAAGAATAAAAATTCTGAAATTTGTATTATCTTAATTTAGATATTGCAAATGCGAAAAAAAATAAGTTTTTAAAAACGACTTGTTTATTGATGCTTCTACACTGCTGTTATGAAATGATCTAAAATATTACTGAACATTATCTTACACTGTAGCAAGAAATATATTAGGTTTAAAAATATAATAGCACGCAATTTATAACAGTTTAGGTGTACTTTCGTGAGTCTCGGGCATTTATATCAAGCAAGAAAGGTGTAAAAAAGATTCTTTGACATAATTTTGGTTTAAGTGCTTCCTTCTTCATTAAAATTTCTTTAATTTAACATCTCACAAGCTATTGAAGATACTTGTTCAATGTTCAGCGAAGCTTTTATACGGAGTTCATAAGTATTAACCCATAGATTTGCTGACGCTTCTTTCAATAGAGATTTGCAATCTACGTGAACACTGGCGCTATAAAAATGTTTGATAGATGGCTATAATTTTTATAAAATGAATGTAAATCTTGGTTCAATGAATATATATTAGGCGTTGAAAAGAATAAGAACGGTTATTTTTGTAACTATTATATATATTGACTTGTTTTTATCATCATCATAATCAACCCGTATATCGTTCACTTTAGAACATGGGTCTCCCTCCATCAGGTTATTATGCCTTAATCACCACACCGGGCGGTGGGTTGGTGATCGCAGTATTATGTAAATAAACGTTTTTCAAGGTTATGTTATGACAATCGAAACCGACGCCTTAAAATGCTATCAAAGGCACGGAGATAGTCACTCAGGCTTCTCACAGTCACACTTGAGTTGTCTTCAGTCACCTTTTCCTTCTTTTTACTAACGGAGAGGATAGCAATATCAGGTGATCTATTTAAAAGCCAATTTAAATTTTGTTATTGTGTGATTTTGCTATTTAAAAGCTAATTTAAAAGGTATTCTTAAAACACACATTTGTATATATTTTTTATTATTATTTCTTCATATTACACCACATTTTCTCAAAATTGTTGAATGAACCATTCTTTCTCATAATTTATTATTTGCGTCCTCCATCATCCATTTTCATTCCTTTTGGCATACCTAACGGCATCATTAGTCTATTGTTAGTGACATTTTGAAATGTGTGACTATTTCACGATTACATTGCCGTACGTGAGTAACGTAAGCATTATGTAAATAAATAGGGAAAGTTTCAATGTGAATATGTAATAGTTATGTTTTAATGTTAATAGGGTGCTTATTAAAAAGATTGAAAATATATTTCTTAAATAAAAAAACTGAATCGGACAATTTATCTCAGATTTTTAAAACTATTATTTCAGTTTCACAGGCATAGATCCGTGGGAATTTTCAAATATTTCCTTTTTCCTAGAAAGTAAATGTTTATGTGCCTCTGGTCTGCTCAACCTGAGCAGACCAGAGGCACATAAACATTTGTCCTGTGCATCTACCACATTATCTCTGCGCCACCCAACTGACTGACGTCTGGCTGACTGGTAGAGAATGCCTTTGGCATAATCCGCCAATGTACTGTTTTGCGCAGAAGGAAATGCCTGGGATAAATATATGATTAAAAAATGTATTCATGTAAACTTATTTGTAAATAGTCATAATGTATTTGGGTATTATTAAAGTATAATAGCTGCGCCCCGTGGTTTTCGTCACTCTGCTCCAGTGGGTCGGAGCGTGATGTTTTGTAGCCTCCACTAATCCAGCGTATAACCTATTCCGGCGCAAAATTTCAGCCGATTCCGATAAGTAGTTTTGGCGTGGAAGAGTAACAAACATCCATCCATCCTTCCATCCATAGGTACTTACAAACTTTTGCGTTTATGATATTAGTAGAATTAATGATATGTATGTGCTTATTTAGTTTAAGATATTTTTTTAGAATCTATAAGCCTAAAATTTGTAAAGAATGAAAATACAATAGATAATAGTTATTTTTCTATAATTTACTCGTCGAAGTTATGTATTTTGAGAATGGTATTATTTTGGTAAACCGTATAAATATTTAGCAGGAATTAAGCTTACTAGGTATATATTTTTAAATTGAAATTCATCCGTTAAAAATCACGATCTTTCTCGAATAAAATTTTGCCACTACCTAGCAATACCGTAACATGAGATACACACATCTATATAAAAGTCATGTTATGACTCTTATAAAATTCCCCCACATTACATTTTCATGTGTCATTGACACATGACGCCTTCATGCAAACATTGTACCTAATACCACAGCGATACGTCTAGTGATTACCACGTTATTTGACCACAACTCGTTTTGGCAACGAAATACGGTCATGGCACATACATATCCAGCTATTATATAAACATTTGCTTATACACTATCCTCCATAAAATTGTGCAATGATTCATTGAGTGGCACAGTTGAAATGATTGTTTATAGTGATTGGCTAATACAACTGAGATCGACAAATGTTGAGAGAGAGAGACAATTTTTCTAAGTATAATAATTATTAATTGTACAAAATGTCTCAAATATTATTATTGTGCAGTGATCAGTGGCGTAGCTATCGTAGGGCCGGGTAGTGCAGTGCACCAGGGCCCCAGGACCTCAGGGGGCCGTCTAACCTAAGCTTTGAAAAGAGCGGGTCAGCCAAATCGTCAGCTCTTGAAGCTATGCACCGGTACCCTTGCCTACCTAGTTTCGCCACTGGATATATTGTTACATACCAAAGATTGCACAAAATTAATAACTAGATACATATACTAGATCTTTCACGAACTTCTTGCTATGCGGTATTAATGCTATCAAATATTTTTTTAATACTTGCCTTACTAGTGAAATTAATACCTGTACCATAGGGTACATTTCAGTTTCAGTCCCTGATAGCCTATTAATTGAGGAAGGCTATATATTTAATTATAAAGTTTTCACGGGAACGTAAGTTACAAGGGTATAACCGCGCGCCTGAAGCTAATGGAACAAATCGAAAATATTCCTGCCGACTAAAAATCACAAAGTACCTTTAGGTAGGTACCTACATTAGGATCACAGACGGAGCTTATGATAAAAAATAATCTAACATGTAAACTGTGCGTGCAAATTGGAATAGCATTGTTACATGTAAATGGCCGTAATTAAAATTAAAACACCATATATCCAAGTGACATGCATGAAATCCAGTAATGTAAGAAATTGGGTTACCAGAAGTGTTCACAGTCACTTCATTATACTAAGAGTTCGCTTTTAGACACATTTTGCGAATCGCGTTTGTTCCGAGCCAGTAAATTGTCATCTCTGCCAGTTTTACACGGTGAAATGTCACTTATGCAAAAACATATATCTTGTTTTTATTTTTCGTTTGTATTTCGTACGTAGGTCGAATTCGCGACGAATAAATAACTTTCTGAAAATGTTTGCATGTTTATATTACTTAATGGTATAATTTAAATCGCAATGTAGGCACAAATACATTAAACGAAACTAATTTTTTAAATGAAATTTAATAATTATTTACGAATATTTTTTAGTTTTTCATGTTTTTTATCGTGATTATAAGACTGTAAAGTAATTGTGTATGCTCCATAGTTTTACCGATTTCTGGTTATTATAACGTACTAGCTTCCCGCGCGCGGTTTCACCCGCGTAACTCCCGTTCTCGTAGAAACTTCATAATAAAATATAACTTACAACCTTCCCCAATAAATAGGCTATCTAACACTGAAATATTTTTTCAAATCGGACCAGTAGTTGCCGAGATAAGCGCATTCAAGCAAAAAAACTCTTCAGCTTTCAGCAGCATCTATTATGGCAAATAATTCATTATTAGGTACCAATGCTTTGCGTTTTTATATATATTCGTGATTATTTCTCAACGAAATGTCCGATTGGAATAAAACAAAAAGTATTTTACTTCTACATAAATACCCTTGATAACATAATGCTTAATTTGGATAAGGATTAATATTACGATACACATATAACGTAGTTTCTTTCTACAGGCGATTTAATATTTTTTATGAACATAAAAGCGGTTATTGTGACTAAACTATGATAGTTAGATATATGTGTAATATGTGCTCTCGCGGACTTTTTTGTACCTAGATCTTAATAAGACCTACAAACCCGTAGTACATCATTTTGTTCTATTGTCAATAGTTTTTGCAGCGCACGCATAAATAGGCCCGACCCTTAGTTTGCTAAGAACCTTCCGATGCCCTCGTAGACCCGAAGTCCGAGAGGCCCGCGAACTGTAAAGTAGAGCGACAGTTGCACAAAACTCCCCTGAAGAAACTAAAAGCCATAATCCCTCAATCTCCCCGTCAGCGACCGCCCTAAGCCGAGATCCAAGTCCCACAGCGGACGCCCTCTAGCGCAGGTTGCTTAGTTTGTAGTGTTTAAACCATTTATCTAGGCTGGAGCTCTGCTCGCCTTTATGCCCGGTGAAGTAGCAAAAGCCTCCAGGCTAACTACATATATATACATAACTACATACATAACAACAAAAAAAAAAGCTTAAATAGGTTTTCGATTTTACACCTTGGTGTAACACGATTTTACAACATGGCAATTTTCTTAGGGATCCCTTATTTTTTTTTAAATAAAATATAGCCTATAACCTTCCTCGATAAATGGACTATCCAACGCTGAAAGAATTTTTGAAATCGGACCAGAATTACCTGAGATTAGCGCGTTCAAACAAACAAACTCTGCAGCTTTATAATATAATAATAGATGTGTGCTACAATTTTTGCAAAACTTAACATTGATATTGACTTTATAATAATATGATCTTTATCAAACCTGTAAGTTTCTTCCGCGTAACTCCTGTTCCCAAAGGAACGATAAATTAAAGAAAATGATGAATTAATGAAAAGAAATGATAGGAAGTTATGCAGGTAAAACCGCGCACGGGAAGCTAGTATCTTATAATATTAGCTATCTACCGTAAGTCACGTAAAAATCGCTCCAGCATTTACTGAGATTTTCCAGAAAATTAATACCCACTTTATTCAAAACCTTTGAAGATTTATGTGAATAAAATAAAGGCTGAAAACTACTGTCGGAGTTTTACCAATTTGGTGGTCAAATTCTTGAAATTAGGTTAACCTGTCAAAGAAAATGAAATATGGTATATTACCTACAGTGTTTTCCCTAATTAAATATTAAGGAAAATATTAGTAATAAGTAAGTAATTTATAAAAAGCTGTGTTTGGTTTATTAATTTCACTTTTGTTATTAAGTATGCCCTTAACAGCGTAAAATGTACCTGCAAAAAGTATTACTACAGTACTTATTTCCATAAAATTCGATACCATATATTGTCACAAATATTTGAAACAGAAATGCTAACAAAAATCCATTCATTCGAATGAATGACTGAAACTAGAATTCAGTTCGTTCAAATTGAAGTTACTGTTGCTAACTTCCTAAGCGAGAACTACACACACTTTTTTGAATGGAAATATGACGCCCCATATACTCCTATATGTGAATAAATGAATATTCTAGAGTTTGTTAAAACACAACGAAGATGATCTCAAACTCATACTAAGAGTAGCATAAATAACATCCTGTTAGTAAAAAGAGTAAAATTAAAAAAAGTTCTATGAAAAGTCCATGGATAATATCAGCATATCGACAACAGATGCCAAGAGAGGTTAAGATCGGCTAGTTTTACATAAAATTCGCAAACATAAAATGTCAATTACAGTTAAAACTGAAACGCAAACAAAAACTCGTTCAAACTTGTGCATCAAAATTGAATGTATGACTGAAACTAGTTCAGTGGTTCAGTTCATTCAAATTAAAGTTATTGTTCCACGCCTCCTAAACCACACACCTCTCTGCATGGAAACATGATGCTCCATATATTCGTATATGTGAATAAATGGATATAAATAGAGATTGTTTAAATTCAATGTGGATGAGCTAAATCTTATACTGAGGCTAGAACAAAAGAGAAGCGAACAATGGAACGTGTCGTATTTGACTCGCGACTTTTAGTTGTTGGTAACGAATGTGTTGACAATGTTTCACGCATTTTTGTGAAGTGAGACAAAAACAGCGATTAATAATCAATATTTTGGATGCCACTGTTAGTAAAAAAGCTGGGAAGATTGGGAAGTTCTTTTTTTGTATAGATAAATTGATTTAATGCACGATTATTTTCAACTTCATAATCAATAAAAATAAAATTTACTTTGTTTGGCTGACATTGTCAACGTATCGAATTTGATGCCCTCGCAAATTCGCTATGGAGCGTTTCTCAGTGACATGGTGAACTGCGAGCTGTGCGACTGAAGCGCGCAGAAAATGCTGCAGTATTCGAGGTATCACATAGAGGAGAAATGGAATTTGTTTATTTTTTTTAATTAATTTACCTATATATACGTGTTTAGATACAGGTGTATCTAAACACGTATATGTGAGGGGAGCAGCAAAAACATGGTACCTCGCATTGGAGCGGGCTCAGAGAGCTGTTCGTAATGTGAACTCAACTATATATTATGATTGCCAGGTGCAGGAGTCCGACAGATCTTTGTGCTTGAATCTACCTTGAGGAAGCATCGATCAGTTCCTCCTTCTAATAATACGAGACGTATGCAGAAAAGAACTTGTCATAATTCTCCCCATTACACAGTTTAGAGAAGACAGTGTTATGTAGCTTCAAATATGAATTAGAACACAATTAATTAAAAACTTAACATAGGTACACTTATGCAAACATGATGCCAAATTATCAGTAAACATATAGTTATTAATACTAGACTACCAATTAAATAATAATATATAATTAATATATTATTATTTAAATTGCTAGCAGGTTACCTAATAAGTTTCACGCAAAGCCCTTCTGATACCAAGTCGGATTAAACCACGACATCCAAATAGTTTTTAATGAATTAAAGTTCAACAGTACCTAACAGTAATGTCCTAGAAAATTGGTCTCTCGCGACATAAGTATTTATAAAAAAAAATATTTTTGAACATCACGTTATTACTGAAGATGGCATCTTTGAAGTTCAGATTCGTTATCCTATAAATAGACTTATAAATTGTGACCAAAAGTTATGAAATCATAATATTTTTCTCTGCGTGTGTTACTTTCATTTTAGCCTGATATTTTTGTTGGAAATCTATTATAAGTTTTGCGTATTTCCAAAGTAAAAATTAACACAAACTTAGAAAGTCACTGCGTTACAATTTTCCGCTAACAAGATCTTTAATTTGAACAGTCATCATCACGAACGTAATAAACATAAAAATACGAATGTAGGTATGTATGTTTATTACATTCGTGCTTCGTGCAAAGTGTGTTGGCAAATGTTATTTGCTGATACGATGATGTTGACAGAATTTGGATAATCCAGTTAATGTGAATTGAATAGCGGAAGCTATACCTAATATAAATATATATGATATTTGAATTTTCCGTAAATGCAAGACATAAATAATATGGAGTTTGTGTCTACGGTTTGATTATAGAGTCCATCGGAAAACAATAAACCCTCCTTCACGTAGAAGCAATGAGTCGCGCGTGGCGTTTAGTGGTGCAGCCCGCAAAAAAATCTTAAAGGCCAGCTCTGAATACAATCATATGGCATAGCAGGAGTGCGTTTTTAAACGGATATGCGATTTTAAATGCGTTCCTTTTTTTACGAATACTACTCAAATAGTACGACTATTTCACGGCCTCTGAACACTATTTGCATTTTTATAAAAGACATAGTTAACTGCCATAATGTTTCAGTTTTACGTGAAATGAAAAGACTGCATTAAGATTCGCCGTATAGCAGAGTTCCAGCCTTAAACATCATCAGCCCGTATAACGTCCACTGCTGAACATGGGCCTCCCGAGGGAGGATATTTACCATAATCACAACACTTGGCAGGCGGGTTGGTGACCGCAGTATTATGTTGTACCACAAAAGGAAACGCTGCTGCCCGTTCCTTGGTATAGGTACGATCATTAAAGATGATGTTATAGTAATTGGGACCAACGGCTCAACGTGCTTGCCGAGGCACGGAGGTTAGTCCCTTAACCAACTAGACCCGGAAAGATATCTTAGAATTAACACAAACATTTCGTGGCCGGCGTGAGGATCGGACCTACGACCTCCGAAATTTAAAACGAGCCAAATACCGCTACGTTACGGAGGTTGTCTCGATGTATTTAGTTTTAATGTCATTGCTTGCGTTCATAACTTTGTTGTTTAATAAATACCTATTACAAGTGAGATATAATAGGAAAATATGTATATATTTATTTATAATATAACATGAAGATGATAAATTCTAATTATTTAACAATTACAATTAGTATAAATATTATTAATACATTTATCTACTTTGTTATTATACCTAATAAATATACAATTATACATGTACAACTATAACAATTGTATATCAGGGAACGGGCAGCAGCGTTTCCTTGTGTGTTACAACATAATACTGCCACCAAACCGCTTGCCAAGCGTGGTGAGTATGGAAATAACCGTCCCTCGGGAGGAGGCCCATGTTCAGCAGTGGTCTTTGTATGGGGTTGGATGTAATAATTGCGTCGAAAACATTATTTGCATCCATACATACATTATAATATAATTACAATACATAAAAACTGGCCAAGTGCGAGGCCGACTCGTGCACGTAGGGTTCCGTACCATTTCCAAGCTCCTACCTGTTGACGTTATTGATATCGAGCAAAAATTGGCAAAAAATAAAAGTCCCACTTAAAAAAATATTTTATTTTACTTTTAGTATTTTTAGCAGCAATAGAAATACATCATCTGTGAAAATGTCAACTGTCTAACTATCTCGGTTCTTAAAATACAGCCTGGTGATAGACAGACAGACAGAGAAGTCGTAGTAATAGGGTCCCGTTGTAACCCTTCGGGTACGGAACCTTAAATAGCAGCCGTAGAGTTTGCTTGTTTGCTTGAACGCGCTAATCTCGGGAACTACTAGTCTAATTTGAAAATTTATTTCCGTGTTATGTAGAGGTTCTATAATATGCTATATTTAATTATCAAGTTCCCACGATAACGCAGGTAAAACTGCGTGCGGGAAGCTAGTATTGTATAAAATTATATAAAGTTCGCAGGTTAATAAAAGTTAACCAGAGAAATCAGCTTCGTACTGTTACAGCACTAAAAGAATTGATCAACTGAGTAATAAAATCACACAAGAAACTCTTATTTCGATTGAACTTCACCAAGAACTTCAAACTTCCTGGTTTTTCTATTTTTGTTTGAGTCTTTAGGGAAAACTGGTTTCTTACATTACATCATTTGCTATGCTAGTAGATAGTGCGACTGCTTCGTTGGTTTAGCGGTAATATGTTCCACAGTACCTATCTATCGAGGTACCGGATGCGGTCCTCGGGTTGGAAAATAATGGTGTTACAAGTTTTTAGGGTTTCGTAGCCAAATGGCTAAAAACGGAACCCTTATGGATTCGTCATGTCTGTCTGTTTGTCCGTCCGTATGGTCACATGTCACAGCCACTTTTTTCCAAAACTATTTATATTCCTAAACTAAAAAAAAAAACAGGTTCTCCATACTTAGAACTGAAACTTAAAAATATTTTCATCAAACCCATACGTGTTTGATGAAAATATTTTTTCATCAAACACGTATGACACACGACCTATCTATGGATAGGTCTTCAATATTGAGGTTTCTAATATCATTTTTTTCTCAACTGAATAGTTTGCGCGAGAGACACTTCCAAAGTGGTAAAATATGTGTCCCCCCTCTCCTGTAACTTTTAAAATAAGAGAATGATAAAAATATATGATGTACATTATCATGCAAACTTCCACCAAAAATTGGTTTGAACGAGATCTAGTAAGTAGGTTTTATATTACGTCATAAATCGTTAACCGCAATTTACCTTTAACTCTATCAACTGTTATTTAAACATCGATCAAAGTTACAACGAACTTCAAGAACTTTGATATTATGTTACTTGCTGCCACGGAACCCTTCATGGGCGAGTCCGACTCGCACTTGGCCACTTTTTTTTTCTTGAGTAGACCAGGCCGAAATAAGAAAGTTGGTGGTGTTTTGTTCAAGCCTCGAAAAGCACGTAAAGCTGTCGGTAAAATTGTGGGGCAATAGTGTCTTATTAAAATTGAATTAATTAATTCATTAGTCATTAATTGCGCAGTCTCGGTAGTTTTTATGTAAACATACAACAAACCAACATATTTATTATTATAATTATACAGGTATACCAATGATTGTTTGTATAATAAGAATACCTTAATTTATAAGAAATAAAAAACAATGTATATTAATAAAACGCTTTGTCCTGGCTTATCGAAACACAGCGTGAAATGCTTATAATAGAGACCTGAAACGAATTAAATTTAAAATTACTCAAATCAAGCACATTATTTACTTGTCACTGACATTTTCAGTACATTATCCAAGTACAAGAAACTATAAACATAGTTCCTTGATATTCTTGGTAATTTCCATTATAATAGCATAAGGATAAAATAATTATTTTCAGTGTTATTTACATTATATTAAAACTATAAGCACTTTATACGACTCAATTATATTTACAATATATAAGTAAATATAAGATGGAAAGTTACTTTTAAGACACGAAACAAAGCTTCAATTGCGAATCTCGAAAAAATCATGGGAAACGCGATAGTTAAATGTTTGTGTATAAATGTGTTAAGCTCGCCATTGTACGTCATCTTTAATTGTTGTATTTTCATAACTTATTTTCATGTATACAATAAAGAATAAATAAATAAAATAAATAGTTGTATTTTTTAATATTAATATTTACACAATCACGGGCTAGACATCATAGGAATAAACGTTTTTACTCATTTTCTTATCAGTATTATAAGTAACTCGTAGGTATCACAAATAAAATAACATAGGCACTCAATAATATTTCACGATTAAAAAAATAAAGCAATAGTTACAAAGCAGTTATAAAACTGTTTCATAACAGACTATTTTATTAGGAAACGGTCCTAGGAAACGGTCTGAGATAAGAACTTATATTTTCTAATTTAGCCCATTAATTATAGAAGATATACCATTCTAAGCAAAATAATGCAAACATCAAAGTATGATATATTTATTCTTAACTAATATGTAAAAGTTTATATGTACATGATGATTGATGAGGCGCATTATAATGAATTGTATCAATGTGGACCGCATAATAAAAAAAAAATTGTGTTGTGTTAGTTGCTACTGTTAGTCTTTTAGCTCAACTCGATACATTCGACGTAGAAATCTCAAATCATGTATGGCATAAATATACTGATCAATGATTTTAAATATTTAAGTTTATTCTAGGGTGTGTATTTAAATTAGTCGTGCATTCATATATATAGCTGAATTATCATTTTTAGTTTCAAATTGCAACAAGTCTTGACGACTATTATCCGTAATGGCTGCATTTTCATTTACTCCCGTCGGAACAGTTTCAATTGTGTCGTAAATTTCCATACCGATGTCATCTGTTTTGAGTTGACTTTTGTTAAATAATTTAGCATTTACATAATCCAATTTTCCTGATCCATTTCTACTTAGAGGTAATAGGTATTCAGAATCCTGATCTGTTACAACTAGATTATTTGCATTAACTCCTTTCTTCTTGGTAGGCAATAAATCATAAAAAGGTATATCGCAATTGGGGCTCGTTTGTCCAGACCTTGGCTTTGGAAGTGTATCGTAATTTCCTTCATCACTCTCATAATTTTGGCTTTTCTTATCACATTCAACTGTTTTGTGTGTAGTACTTTTTTTAATAGTATCGCTATTCATATATATTTCCTGATTGTCTGCGTCGTTTACCTGCCTGTCATTCGTGATTATTATTTCTTTGTCATTTATTTTAACTGTAACATCTTTTAGTTTTGTATCATTTTGTATTTTGCTATCAACTTCAGATCTATCTTGATTTTTTTGTACCATGTCCTGTAATTCACGTAAAGTAGTTGAATCAGATTTATTCTTTTTCAAAACCGCTTCTACTAGTTCCGCCATTTGAAATTGCGGCATAATTAGAACATCTGGAGAGCCAGGTTTTTTACGATTTATTCGTAAAAGTCCTTGTTCTCCAGATGTATGAGAATCCACATACCGCAAATTGGTAGATGAAGTATGAAGGCTTGTTTCTGGGTTACTAATTCTTTTTACTTCCAAATTTTCATTATTTGCTGTGATTTTACTTTCATCACTATATTCATTTCCGATAGTATTGACGGAATGTAATGTAATGTTATTTGATTCTTGTCTTACATAAGTATTACTTTTAAGTAGGTGGAACCCTGGTATTGCTTTATTATGCAAACTTAAGTACAATCGGACTGAGAGGCAAATTATAGCAATCATCATTACAAACATCGTAAATCCCATTAGATAAACTGCATAAGTCTTCATGCAAACTTCATCATGCTGACTTCTTGAAGAACCTGGGAATACAAAAAATAATAAAATGCAATTATTAAAAAAAATCAATTGAATGAGTATTATATGTATTTAAAAATGCATTGAAATTGAAACAGAGATTTCAAAATTTTTATTATTTTAAAGGTTAAAGAAAAAAACACTAACACAAAACAGAATTTTTCAGTTCATTTTCTGCAACATTTTTAGGAAAAGAAGCTGAAGGTGGAATGAACTTTCGTTCTATTGCTCGATTTGCTGTAAAATCATACAGTTCTGGCAAGATATTCGCAGCTCCAACAAATGACATCCTGTTGTCAGAATATAATAATGCAAGTGGGAGAACTTGTACGCACTACAAATCGAAGGGGCCATAAGAGCGGAGTCTCATATTATCATTTATACCTGAATGTATGATATTTATAATATGGTTTGGCTATTAATGTATGCCGTAAGTATCTGCCATAGATACATATACGCTGCAATTTAAGTTGAGCGTTGCTATAAGTTGATCATTTTCCTTTCATTAAATACTCACACCATCTTACAAAATGTGTTAATTTAATAATCGTACATTAAAAGAGCGGTATAATTAACACATAATTATTTGAATTATTTTTGTTTAACAAACTAATACGTATAGGGGAAGATATCGACGAACGCTCTTTCACCAAATCGGAGACATCCTCGCAAAAGGTCAAATAAGATCCACCCTAAACCGACGTGCTTGTATGAAGAATGTTATGAGAGTGAATGAAGTGAAAGATGTGTGTAGGGATCGTAGCAAGTGGAGCCCCGCTACCTCCCTCTGCCTACCCCGCTGGGAAACAGGCGTGAGCTTATGTATGTAAACTTATACGTCTTAAATTTAACAAACTGATAAAATGATACTTACATGGAGGAGGGGGTGGTGCAGGGGGACAATGAAATAGTTGTTTAAATCGAATATCATCAAAATCCGGGTCTCGAAATAAAGCCCCTTGGTGGTCACATGTTAAACAAGGAATTTTATAACAAATGCACAATATAACCAACACAAACGAAATAAATTGCATGCTTACAATTATACGTGTGATTTCAATCGAACTAAATATGAACTGAAATAATAAATAGGCGACTCCTTTGTAAGGAAAATCGAAGTTTTAACCCAACTATAAATATCCATATTTATAGTTAGGTTATTTTCAAAAATAAACTTTATTTAGAAGGAGGATGGTTTATAATTTATTGTACGCATTTAAAAGTGGATAGTGACTATTAGAGCACAATTAAGTCTTATGTTCCGTATAACAAAATAAACTGTAAAATATTGGCTATAAAGATCTGTTGGTCCTCGAAGTAAGGTTTAGTTCCAAAACTATACACATACACTCGAAATTCTAGTTTATTTTGACAACCTCCGTAGCGTATCGGTATTTGGCCCGCTTTTAACCTGGGAGGTCGTCTGTCCGATCCCCAAACCGGACAGGAAATGCTTGTGTAAATTCTTAGATTTCTTTCCGGGTCTGGTTGTTTGACGAACTACCCTCCGTGCCTCGAAAAGCACGTTAAGCCGTTGGTCCCGATGGCTATAACATCATCTATAACAATCGTATTTCAAGGAAAGGGCAGCAGCGTTTCTTTGTGTCGTACAATATATTACTGCGGTCACCAACCCGCGTGCCAAGATTAGTGACTATTAGTGACAGTGTATGGCAAATACACTCCCTCGGAAGGAGGCCCATGTTCAGCTTTTTTTTTTTTACTAAGTATAAGCTTACGTTTGACCTTAATCTCGCTTGATGGAAGGCGATGATAAGGCCTACAATGATACACGCTTGCCTAGAAAGTGTCTGTTCACTTTAGTTTTAAAGATGTCCAGATTATAGCGTTCCGGAAAAACTGACCCCGGCAGAGAATTCCACTCCTTAGCCGTCAACATTATGAAAGAAGAGGCAAATCGCTTCGTGCGTATTGAAGGAATGTCTACAACAAAAGGGTGAAATCGCTCGCCGCGCCTAGTCGTCTGGTGATGGAAAGGTGAAGGGGGTATCAGGATATGCAGAACCTCCGCACACTCCCCGAAATGTAGCCGATAAAAAACCGATAGGCAGGCTACTCGTCTACGGTGTTCGAGGCTCTGAAGACTTGCCTCCACAAGTGAGTTATTGCCTATGACTACTATGCCTCTTCGCTCGGCACTCCAATGAGTCCAGAGCATCCAGCTGATATCTAGCAGACCCACCCCAAAGATGAGAACAGTATTCCATTGAGGAGCAAACTTGAGCTCTGTAAAGACTTAAAAGCTGCTCCGATGTGAAGTACCGCCTCACCTTGGAGAGAATGTCAAGTTTTTTGGCTGCAGTGTTTGCAATGGACTCGATGTAGCGACTGAAGTTTAGGTTAGAAGAGAGGTCAAGCCCTAAGAGCTCAAGATGGTCGCTGATCGGAACGGAAACATTACGGAAAGTCGGAGTCAGTTGGAATGGACTCCGTTTCGCGAATGAGACAGCCTCCAAGGTCGAGTTCACCCCCTCCACCATCGATTTCTTGAACGACTGGACCTTTGACCCAGACTTTGCATCAGACAAGTATCTCACCGAGACTGTGCTGTCGTCTGCATACCCAAAGATACCGGGAGCTGTGGACGTTATATGGGCTGATGATGATGATGATGATTAAAAACCCACCAAGTTACCCAAGCAGCAAAAACTAGTTGTATAAAAGTCCATAGAACGTTTTGTAAAAAACTGTTTTTGGCCCTATAAAAAACCTAAAAAAGAGTTATTTCTTCGAAAGTGGCGCAGTTATATCTCTGTTTAGTGCAAAAACGATCTGTTAGCAGTGTCACACATCACAAATCAGTCCTATACAATTTATGTAACAGTATCGCAGGTCTCAAAATAGTGATGTAATGGCTACTATAGAACCTTTTATAGTACTTTTTCATACTAAACTAGAGTTTATGTTTCCTATACTTCACCATTCATTCTTTTATCATTCGTGACATGGTGCAATGCCAAAATTTAATAAAAAAAAAACAAAAGGATACCTAGTACAATCAATTTTATTTTGAGTAAGATTTTATTTTGTTATTATGATATTCGTCTAATAAGGTAAAAATGATGTACGAACGCAATTTTACTGATAAACTAGGGTTAGGTTTACCATGAATTTTAAGTACCCCTTCGAATTATTGAGTTTTTACTAAAATATTTATCAATTAATGTGACTTCAAGTTTCTAAGGACCCTTATAGTACATGTTGTGACAATGTTTTCACTATCATCATGGGTTCAGAGTGATTTTGGGGATCCGTGTGAGCATAACTAAATAATACACCATGATTTTTTTTGGTTATGTTTCTGAAGCACTGATTCTACGCATGAAAAAAGCTTTCTTTATAAATTTAAAGGGTTTACTGCTTAAACTGTGTTAATCATGTGGCCACTTTTTTCTTCGGGAAAGTTGATTAGTTTTATTAAGTACCTATGTAGAAATATAAAATGTATCTAGTCAACATTGTGTTTTTTTTCAGAGTCATTGAAGATTAATGGAATGGAAGAGTCCTTATGTTCAATCAAAAGCTCATGATCTTTGCAAAATTCATTTTGTACGGAACCGTTTTCTATAATTGTGCCCTCAACTTGATTTTGGTTGCTATTACTGGTTAGATCGTTTGCTAATGATGATGGTGCTTTCTTATAACGTCTATTAACTTCTCTTCTATATGTTCCACTGCGTTTATATCTTTTACAATTCTTTAAATCCATTTTTGTCGATCGTTGTTCCAAAATGTCTGAGTATTGTTCTAAAAGCATGATAAAAATTCTTTTTCAGGATATAATTGTCATTTAATAGCAACATTTGTCTACTTTTGTGTGACATTTTTGTATTATTAAAGAGATAGATACCCTGTTATAATACTAACATATGTATTAAAGGAACTAAAGAAGACATTATACAACAAATCTGCTCTAAAAAAGTGTCTGTGTAATTGTCTTATCAGTGAAACTATAATAGGCATCTGAAAATGATTATAGTACAGTTACATTACATAAGCGTAATCTCAATCTTGGCTACATCACAAAATCATTCAATTGTAGAGTTTTTTTGAGTACTAACGTACTAAGTACTATAACAACGATCTGAGTATCCACAATACCACAATATCGCTCCATAGTTGAGTGTTCGTCACTGCTAAAACGAAAGTACTATAATAGTTCGTTTGGAACCCTTATTGTGCAAATCAGATGAATAAAGGCTTTTGCGAACAATTTTATAGAGCAATATCGTTCTGTACTAGTTATATTAGATCTTGCTATAGCACCTGACTATAACGGTTGTATAAAATGGCGTTGTAAACGTTAACAACGATTGTTTATATGTCATTTTAGCTCTATAAGCTTATAGAGCAATAATGTGTTATTGAACGCCTTTATACAATACGCTGTCACCGCTAAAACCTTAATAAAACGTTTACACAGCTTTTTAGAGGTATAACCTTTAGTTATAGGACTGTATTGCTGGTTGGGTAGTCGTTTTTTTTTCGGATGGTCTTACTTAGATTGCCACGAGGCCTTTGCTACTTCACCGGGCATAAAGGCGAGCAGAGCTCCAGCCTTACTAAATGGTTTAAAAACTACAAACTAACCAACCTGTGCAAGAGGGCGCCCCCTGTGAGGCTTGGACCTCGGCTCAGGGCGGTCGCTAGCAATGAGATTGAGGGATTATGATTTTTAGTATTTTCGGCGAGTTTTGTGCACTAGGGATCTCATACCTATAATTAATTGTTAAACAGTTTACTCAAGCTATTACATTATTAAACCAAGAAGTTTTCTGGGTGCTAGATAACAATAATCCTGATACTATAGTGGAAAAGTCTATTTTTGTGAGACTTATTCCGCTGCTACACGGAGGCTGTCGGCCATTGCCATTGACGTTCTTTTACAAAAGCTATTAATAGTTAGTTAAAAATGATATTAAGTGTGTATCACAACATATCGTTCGCTACAGGCCTTATGAACAGACTCATAGTCGCTCAACGCGCTATGGAGAGGGCTATGCTCGGGGTTTCTCTACAAGATCGAATCAAAATTGAGGAGATACGTAGAAGAACGCGGGTTACTGACATAGCTCAACGGATTACAGATGACCGTTGGGGCCGAAAAGTTCTCGAATGGAGACCGCAGATCGGCAAGCGTAGCGTAGGACGTGTACCAACTAGACGGACGGAACCTGGTAAAGGCCGCGGGATCACGGTGGATGCAGGCCGCCTCCAACCGTAGCAACTGGACATCTATGAGGGAGGCCTATGTTCAGGTGTGGACGTGCTATGGCTGAAATGATGATGATGATCACAACATAAGTATAAAATGAATATTTATTAAAATCTTACCCTCAGAAGCATAAAGAGGGATGTATGTACGTTTTCAAAAGTATTTGGTTGAAATTGCCAGTTTATGATAAAAGCGGGTACGTATCAAAATCCCGAAAGTTCATAATACCTATGATTGAAATATCGACGATTGAAACACCGAAATTCAAAATACCGAAAGTTTTAAATGCCGATAGTCGTTATATCGAAACACAAAATACCGATGTTCAAATGCCCGAAAGGACGAAATCCCGAATGGACGAAATCCCGAATGGACAAAATCCCGAATGAACGAAATCCCGAATGGACTAAATACCGATGGATGAAATCCCAAAGAGCAGCGACGTAGTTCCCGCGATTACTCATAGATGGCACTGCAACACAGTTATTCGTAGCGCTCGCCGGCCGCTGCCGCGGCACCGCTCGCTTCGCTCGCTCGGCTCGCGCTCGGTTGGTCGCAGTTCTAACATAACCTAACCTATTTCACCCAGTTCAAAATGATGAAACATACAATCTGCCTGCGCCTAAATAATTAAAAAATGGTAAAAACATTTCTGCGGGAGATAATGATTCGTCATTTTGAACTGGGTAAAATTGGTTAGATTATGTTAGAACAGAGACCAACCGCGCGCGAGCCGAGCGAGCGTAGCGAGCGGTGCCGCGGCAGCGGCCGGCGAGCGCTACTTTCCTAGAGATTCATCTAACAATTTTATTATACTTTGTATTCTTTGATTTGTCCGTTTTTTGAGGTAAGGTTTACAAAAAATCGTTTTTCTCGGAAACGGTGGCAATTTCGGGATTTTGTACTTCGGGATTTTAAACTTTGGGATTTTAAACTTTCGGGCAAATGAACTTTCGGGATTTAAAACTTTCGACCAAACAACGGGGTTTCAATTATCGGGATGTCGTCCATCGGTATTTTAAAATTCGGTCTTTTAAAATTCGGGATTTTGATACGTACCCATAAAAGCATATCATACAAATGTTTCTGACGTATAATGGTACATTCTATCTATATATGCTTCTGAACTCTAGAAATCAACGTTGAAAAAGTTTTTTAATATTTTCTTTCAAAGCTTTAATCTCGTCTCATATATGATGTGTATCTTTTCTTAATTGGAAACACTGTTCGTGCCGGCTTTTTAGTAACTTCTTTTTTCTAATAAAAATTATGTACAAAGAAAACTTTTTAAGTACACGTAAGTTCTACAAATTCACATAGAGATTAAGTAATTATTAAGTATAAATATAGGTTATTTATTATAATTAACAAACATGAATAAAATACAAACTAAAAGTAACTAATTAAAAATAAAACTAACTTATATACAACTATTCTAAATCTATACTACTTGGCAAGGTTCCCAGAATGCTGGCAGCATTACCACGTTGAATGGCAATGCTTACCTGCTGTGCAAAGTAGAAACCAGCTAGTTCCATTTAATACTAGCTTCCCATGCGAGGTTACACCCGTGTATCTTCAGTTCCCGTAACAACTTTATCATTAAATAGATACTTCAGCCTTCCTCGATAAATGGGTTATCTAATACTAAAATAATTATTCAAATCGTACTTGTACAAATAGTAACTGAGATTAGCGCGTTCAAGAAAACATACAAACAAACTATTCGTTTGTAGTTGATTGATGGAATACCTTTCCTGCCTCGAAAACGTTAAGCCGTTTCTCCCGATTGTTATAATATCATCTATAACAATCGTTAACTAGGCAATGGGCAGCAGCGTTTACCAGTGTGTATTCTGTATATATATACCTAATACAGCGGTTACCTATTCGCCTTCCAAGCGTGGGGTCTATGGGAAAATCTTCCCTCGGGTGTAGGCAAATGTTCAGCAGTAAATGGTACACTGGCTGATGATGATTTAAAAACCAAAAGAATTTGTAACACACAAGTATTATAGAATGATTGATGCTTTACTATTATTCAAGAAAATATTAAATGCAAACAAAATAAATCATCAGGTAGGTACTTGCAAAATAAAACTCTAAAAGAACTCAGAGTTATTAAGTTTTATAGCTAATGCATGAAATACACAAACATTGAACAAATGTTCCGTGTATTTCACAATTTGGATTTATTTTTACGCTGCCCGCAAGTTCAGCCGCGCTATTTAAGGATATTTATAAGCAATTTAATAATAAAATCCAGTCTACATCGGTACTACCGTTTTCAGATTAAAAGAAATACCTACATAGAAAAACAAAGAGACGGACAAAATTTAAAAGTAGCCTTTATTATCCCTACCAATATTATAAATTTGAAAACTGTAAGTTTGTTTGTTACGCTTTCATGCGAAAACTAATATATGATATTATTTAAGGTATTAGAAGTAACATATCGATACCTTTGGGTAGAAAGGTCGGATAAACCATTTTGGCCATATTGAGTTATATATACCATTTTTCTCAGATTTTTTTCTCTATCGATCTGTATATACGAAATGCTGAAATTTCAAAAAAATGGTTAATACGACCCAGAAATTTTCGGTCATAGCCATTTAAAAAAGGTAAATTTTCAATGTAAAAGCCGAATGTTTTTTTTTTTGTAGTTTTGTTATGTTGTAATGACCATAATTTATATCAAATCAGGGCGTAAAAATAGTCGGTAATTGTAAATGGTTTATACGCCCCAAAAAAATATGACTTGATCGTTTTTTTAATTATTGTACATATTAAAATGTACTTAATTTAATAAATTATTGAATTAAGCCTTACGTAGTAGCCTTTAAATTATTTTAAAACGAATTATGAATTGAGAAACACGATAAAAAATAAATTTAGGTGACAAAGAATACAATCATTTCGTATGTCAAAATTTCACATTTCGTTCGTTAGCAAAATATTATTTAGTAAAAATACAAGACTAATGCTAAATGATTGTATTCTTTGTCACCTATATTAATTTTTTATTGTGTTTCTCAATTCATAATTCGTTTTAAAATAAATTATAATAATAATTTAAATATTTAAAACTAACAATTCATAAATAATTTTAAACTAATTATTAATACAAATTTATATCATAAATAAGTTACTTTTTAGTACATAAGCTAGTTACGTTTCGTGCTTGACCGTTTTTTTTTAATTTATTTGCAATTCAATAGATTACTTAGTAAGTAAGCCTTATAGTAGGTACAAAGGCTTAATTCAATAATTTATTAAATCAAGTTCATTTAAATATGTACAATAATAAAAAAAAAAATCAAGTCGTAATTTTAAATAAATGATTAAAATACCTGATTACTTGAATTTAGAAGAAGTTTGAATAATTTTTGTTTTTTATGACTAAGTAGTCTTATAATTATTTTTTAAATTTAAAAATGTTATACCTTTTAGGTATGTTTTACCATTATTGAAATAATAGTAAATGTTGATTAGAAGGTATTATAATACTTAATATAATTATGTTGATTTCGTATTTCAGATAGTTTTATTTTATTTGAATCAACCATTATAGGGTATTAGAATAATAATAATTGAGTTGCTACTAATTCTGAAAGTAACAGGATTGTTTATTAGTCAGAATTCAATTTATCTATGATTATAAATGGTTTTTAATACAAAAAAAAACTACATATATGGGTTTTTACCACAGTAAATGTGACCATAAGCTTACCAAAAATGGATATACGACCTATACAGTTTTTTTAAAGTACATTTTCATGGGGTGTATTGATTTTTTCATAGACGTAAATCCAAGCTAGCTTTAAAACGAAAGAAGATAGATTTTGATGATTTAAGCTTTTTCATTTGCAAATTGTAAGAACCTTTCTGATTGATCATTTTTTTATAACTTCAAAAACAAAAAGTTATGAATTTTTATGTACAAAAAAATAGTTTTTCTGCTCTCCTGAAAAGTCGGGTTTTGGTTTATACGACCTTTCTACCCAAAGGTATCGATATATATAATATCTTATTAAATTGTCTATCTACCAGTAAAAGTTCCGTCAAGGTGAGTCCAACCAGTAACGGTTGGACTCATTTTGACGGGACTTTCAGTATTAGCCGGCAAGACAGAGACTCAGACAAAAAAAGTTTTAATTGTGTTTTTGTTATCAGTACCATATTAGCATTTGTAGCGATATCTACAGTAGCCGCACAAAACTACAAGCGGACGAGCGGCGCCATCTACCATCTAGCATCCCAACTAACAAGTTTTTTTTTTTTTTTTTCATACGGACATAATGTAGCTAGCCCTGAGGCTTTTGCTACTTCACCGGGCATAAAGGCGAGCAGAGCTACAAACTAAGCAACCTGCGCAAGAGGGCGTCCCCTGTGGGACTTGGACCTCGGCTCAGGACGGTCGCTGACGGGGAGATTGAGGGATTATGGCTTTTAGTTTCTTTAGGGGAGTTTTGTGCAACTGTCGCTCTACTTTACAGTTCTCGGGCCTCTCGGACTTCGGGTCTACGAGGACATCGGAAGGTTCTTAGCAAACTAAGGGCCGGGAGGGCGAGGGGGGACGCGTCGCGTTCGCGGGCATACTCTTCTCCGGCGGGTCGGATAGAGTGGTATCACCCAACTAACCTGTATCTCGCAAAACAAGTTCGCAATGCATTTGAACATATATAGCATGTAACAAAACCCCTGTCCGATCCTTGAGGGTATTATTCATCATCGTACTGCGTACCCATATACGTAACCATTTAATGGATTTGAGATAATTATTTTTCCCTATTCAATATAATTAAATAAAAATAAAAACATAAAAACTGATCAACGGCAACACTGATCGCTGACAAAGTTCACGTGTTTACTACCTACAGTTATTTTTAAAAGAAGAGTGTTGTCAACTTATCAAAATTTCCCATATTCATTCATACGCCTTTATTGGATCGGACAGGTTTTTTGTTAAATATTGTATAAGTCCCAAACAGTAATAGGTGGCCGTCAGCCGCCGGGCATACCACCTCGCCTGGCAAATAAGATCTTCATTTTCTGTGGACGAACATACGTACATTTAGTAAAAACCCGGAGTATTTCCTTTTCAAATTGTCACTTCAATTTCATTCATTTTTGCTATATTTTCGTTTTGTTTTATTAAACTCGCCTAGTTGGCCAAATTCCATTAAAATCTATAAAACCTGACATACTACTGACAATATTAACATAACAATAAAATCAATACCAGCACTAAAATCCCATCGTTGAATTCAATTAACTGTATCGATAAAATTAGTAGTTACTCTACCGATAAAGTACTATAGTGCAGTGCGTTATCTTAAGTGCTGTAATATTACTTAACGGTTCACATTTCAATAGAGCAACTCTTTTATACATAAAATATACAGAGATACATTATTTACTTTGTTTAACTGAAAATTAACAGCATAGTTAATCAGAAGGCCCAATTTACAATTGTGAAGGACAATGGCGAGCGATTCTGCTTATTTAGTTCATTCACTTACGACGACGACTTCCTTCCACTTGCTACAATCTTGACATAAATCATTGTCTATACCCGTGGTCGTCAAACTGTGGCCCGCGGGCCGCATGTAGCCCGTGGACGATATTAGTGCGGCCCACGGACTAACGGTTTCTGTAATGCAACTGCAGCAGCATGCGGCAACAATAAAATTTTGCCGGCCCACTGTAATACCCTAAATTATCATTTATGGCCATTGAGCAGAAATGTGTGACGACCACTGGTCTGTACCTACTAATTTTTTGTATTTTTATGTTTGTTTCGAATAAACTCAAAAACTACTATACGGAATTCGATCATGCTTTCACCATTAGAACGCTACATTATCCCTTAGTAACGTAGGCTATTCGGATTTGGATATTTAGCTATGAAATTACCATAGGGACTTGAGCTAAGCGAGTGAAACCGCGATTGACATGTGAATAGCCGCACGCACAACCGTAACCGCTAATAGTTAAAACGTGAAATTTGTACTGTTATTTTAATAAAAAATGCGAACTCACACTAAAAAGGGACTTTAAAAATGTTTCAGAAAAGAACTCTAAATGAAACAGGGGTTGCAAGTTTGTATTGAAAAATCTTTGAAATAGCAACGATTTTTATGAAACTTGGGATTCATGCTCTTTCTTCAACACAATTAATTGAATACGTGTTTCATCGTTTATTGGAATTCACCGCCTGAGGGTGCAAAATAGGGGTTTGAAAGTTTCTATGGAAAATATTAAAAACTGCTCAAATTTCAATGACATTTATTATCCGAGATCCTAAATATTAATTTGCGATTATTAATTAATTAAAAGTATGAAAATAATCCGACTAATGCGAATGTTTGTAAGTATGTATGGATGGGTGTTTATTACTCTTTCACGTAAAAACTACTGAACGGATTTGGCTGAAAGTTTGCACCGGCATCGTTTATAAGCTGGATTAACATATACTCTACAAAAAATCACGCTCCGACCCACTGGAGCAGAATAACGCGAATAAAAACGCGGGGCGCAGCTAGTTTAAAATATATATCTTCCATACCATAACCAAACTTTAAATGGACTTATTAAGAAACAGAGCTCGGTTGTAGCAACACACAACAAATTAAATAATTACGCACATGACTATATATATCTATCTAGATCTAAAAACAAATTATAGAAGCACATAGGTATAATCAATCCCCTTTTTAACTGGAGTCTCCAACACTGTCATGTGGACCCCTCCACCAGCGGATTTTAGTGGGTAAATTCTTTCCTCGTGATATGAATAGCATACCCCGCTGCTGCGGCGGAAGGGATGCGTAACGCATTTCTTAACTCTTTACAAACCCTTTTAGTTGAAGTATAAACGCGATCAGGTTCTTAATCGACTACTTTACTTGCTCAAGTATTCCTTTTAAAAGATAATTTGTAGTACCACATTTTATTACAAATTTTTACTCAAATTCAAGACTTTTCTAGTTACGATTAAACATATATGTATTTACTGCTAAATGAAGTGTCGGGTGGCTCAGACATCTGTTTTGTTATCTTTATCTGACACGGGATTTGTTTAAAGAATGTAATGCTATATCGATAATTATTTATTTATTGAATACTAGCTTCCCGCGCGCGGTTTCACCCGTGTAACTCCCACTCCCGTGGGAACTTCATAATTAAATATGTCTTATGTCACTAAGGGTGAATGTAGCTTTCCAATGGTGAAAGAAATTTTGTAATCGGCGCAGTAGTTTTTGAGTTTATTCATTACAAACATACACACACACAAAAATACAAATCTTTTAAATTTATAATATTAGTATAGATAAAAATTGCCGTGTGGTCTCCGGCTTAGAATAGACCACCCCATGTCTTCCCATGGGTGCCGTAAAAGGCGACTAAGGGACATATGGCTGATGGATGGGCAGCAGCATCTATTAGCTCAAGGTTTACATCTTACTGCGATCACCAATCCGTCTGCCAAGCGTGGTGATTATGACAATATCCCTCTACGATCCTGGCTTGCCAAGGTCTGTTAAGAGGAGGCCCATGTTCAGCAGTGGACGTAAACGGGCTGTTGATGATGATGATGATAGATAAAAATAGATTAGGTACATATACATAATGCTAATTATCTGTTTAATTAGGTTATGATTGATTTGTATTTCAATTAAATTTATATTATAATTCTGTCAAATGAAGTAAAATAAATCTTCTATTAAATATTCGTCAAATGCGACTTTTGCATTTTGCTGAAATGAAATCAAAATACAGTAAGTATTTGGACTTAATTCCTTACCTACTTAATATCAGATGCCATTTTTTTTACAGTAGAAGCTTGATACATGCAAATATCAACCTTCTACTGTAAAAGCAAGGCCAGCGGCAAACATATACTTAAGGCGCGTGCCCGTGCAAAACGCAGCTGTAGCCGTCTTTTGCGCAGTTTTTTGGAGCTGTCTACTCTGTATCCTAAAGAAATACCAACTAATAAAAAATACATCAAATTAACTGGGTATCTGTACTCCAAAATGGTAATTTTTTTTGAAGTATCTTGTATAATGTGCAATTTATCTCCTCACAACGAAACCAAAAGAAAGGACAAATAATTATTGTTAAACTACATCTCCAATCAAAATAATGGTCTCAAAGTTACCATTATTTTGATTTGCTACTTACATTAGTAGATGGACAATTAAATAATGAACATTATGGTAGTGAAAAAATTTGCAAATGACCAAAATTTGATTTTATATAGATTTTATTCTAAAATCTGAGCGTACTCGTCACGTATCTCTTGCGCTGGGTATTGAGGGAAAGAATGCTCAAGGTTATTTATTCAGGGTACCGCCTTAAATAGTACAAACTCAAACTCAAAAGCAAACTTTGCAAGCACTTTAATCCTTGTTCTAAATCCAATAAAATCTGTTAAGTATCATTAACAAAGTCTTAAATCTCAGTTTTAAAGTACTTTCCGGCTGGAATATTGAAGTGAGCTCTCATAAAAAGTTTAATAAGGCAAGATGAAATTAAAAATTCTTGCAAAAAACGTCTTGCACTTTTCGTTTTGCATTCAGCTTTATTAAATTGCAGTAAAAAAATATAAAAGATAGAACTAGAATTGAGTTTTGTTCTATTTTTATCACTAGTCTTAGACTTAATTTATTGGCTTGCGGCGTGGCCTCCGTTATATTTCTACAGAATGATAGATATGATTTAGTTTTACAGGATGGTCTTATTAAGCCACGGATTACATAATCAGGTCAGATTAAGATTCATTTTAATTATTTAGTTTTTGGTGATGAAACAATGATTTTTTTTATTCATCGCTCAAGTATTTTTATATAGGTACCTACAATTGTACGTGCCAGAATCACTATGTATAAGCTTAAATCAAACACTAAAGTATCTAAAAACAAGGTGTACATTATTTGATCTGGTATACAAATGTAATAAACTATTCAATTATGATTTCAAAAAAATCCTTCATTAATTTTTCTTTCAAATGTAGGTTTGGAAATCTTTACCTAAACTAGAAATACTTAGCGTCAAAATAGACAGCTGTTGAGCATTGAATTAGCGCATTTATTTTACAGACGTGACGGACGTTTCACGTAATTTCATTGATCGAAGCCTAGAGAGACTTCAGTAAAAATCACTATAATAGCTCAACAGCAATAAACGCGTATCGTTTTCATTGAACTGACATTCTAAAGGTTTCTTCCTATATAATTAACTCGAAACTATACAAGTTCAAGTAGAATTTGTTAAGCTTCATTGATTTCAAGCCATTTTTCAATATTAAAACAAATTGCTAACTTTAACATTTTAAAGTTTAAAGAAAAACTACTGATATTTGTTCAGACTTCAAGTAGTTTTAAAACTAAACTTGTTGAAGGAAATATTTTTAATGAGTTCCATCGGTTTGTAATGGTTTTCTTTATAACACAACATCGCTTAGTTTGGTATGGTTACTAACAAATTAAATAAGTTGGGTCAACTTACCTTTTGTTTTGTCAATATATTTTTTTATAGGATTTATAGTCATTGTCTAACATAACTATATCTATCTATAATATCTACCTATAAGTAAATTCAAATTAAGTCATATAGAAATATGGTTTCTTTATCTTGGAGGTCATTGGTTCCATATTCCCACCGAGCAAGAATGTTTGTGTAATATCTTAGATTTTTTTCCGGGAGGCACGGAGAGTAGTTCTCTCAAGCGGTTGGTTTCGTTAATGAAATATTATCTTTAACAGTCGTGAACCAGGCAATGGGCAACAGTGTTTCCTTGTGTGTTACAACATAAATAATGCGGTCACCAATCCGCCGTGACTATGCTAAAACCCTCTATGAAAGCTCATATTCAGTGGTGTACGATATACGGGTTGATTGTGAAGTTCACTCGTAGTTTAATGAACTAAAAAATTGTTTGATTTATTCATTGACGAACTCAGTTACTCGCTTTAAAAGTAGAAATCAAAGAATAGCTGTAAACTAATTAATAAGGTCCTAGAAACCAGTAATAAAATAATCTCATATTTTATTACTCTGCTCAGGAGTTAGTTATAAGAATGAGAATTCACTTTAAATGGTATTTTTATAGCATTCGACGTTAATTCTATTTCTATTGCACTGGTTGATTTGAATTTTTCTTTTAAAATTTTGTAAGTTAAAGATTTTCTAGGAAAATGTAAGATTTCCAGTATTCAAATTCGCGTCAAGAAGGCACAAGAGTTCCATTTTATGAAAAAATAAACGATTTCTTCGTTATATAATTTATAGCTGGCTGACAAAGCTTAAAACTATTAAATATATCTGTCACGCACATATATAATAATAATAATAATAATAAATAATAACTGTGCTCGGCAGAAGCTTACAAACCTCAGTGCGGTGCGTGGTCAACCAGCGGTCACCATTCCTCAATCTCCCCGTCAGCGACCGCATATCCTTGCGCGGAGGGGGCTCTCTTGTGCAGGCTGCTTAGTAGTTTATTAACCATTTAATAAGGCTTGAGCCTGACTAGGCCTTACGTTTCTGTAGTACAAAGATCTATGTAAGTATGTTTATTTTTTTAAGGTTATCATTTTTCTTTTTTATTACTTAAGTAACTAAACTGCTTGGCAGTGAGTTGCTCCGAAACATTACTGCTTTATTAATAAAAGTAAAAACAACATTTATTTTTAAAAAAATCCCTATAAATACTTGCCAGTTCTTCGTAGAATTGCCATGTCCAAAACCGTCAAAATGGACTCATAAGCCGAACTTGATTTGCAAATATCAAGCCTTATTGCGTCTTAATAAAAACGGAATATTTTTCATCAAATTGAATTTAACAGCTAATACTTTAGTTTTCTTGATAATAATATTTATTTAAGTAAGTATCATAAATTACACGATATGTTTAACTGCCACATGTTATTCAATGTGAAACATCCATGTTCAGTACAGTTTTAGAAATTAAAGATTGGCCTTTGGCTAAAAAAGCTAAGCTAGCCAAAATATCGTTCTTGAATTTCCTTGTTCAAAAATGTTCCAAATTTAAAAAACAGTAGAGATTACTCCGAATGTCATGTGACGTAAACTTAATCCACGTAGAATAGAATCTAGCGCACCTACTCGTACCTCTCATCCAAAGCAGCTTAACTGAAAATACATTTCACTTCGATCCTTGCAAAAGGCATGTTAATGCTTTCAGCAAGAGAGGGCTGTATTACGAAACTGATTTTAAAAACAATTTGTTTCAATGGTTACGGTAGTGACTTTTGAGAACTGGTGTTCTGGGTTCGATTCTCACTTAATTTTCAAAGTCAATTATTTGTGACAACCTCATATAGTTGTCTGAATGAGGACGTAGTTTGTGTCCGTGAATTGAATATATGTCCAATCTCGACAAAGGGACGTAGAACCTTTTCCTATTCTTAATTCGGTTAAAAATATATGTTTATTACGATTTGGCACCGGCAAATTAACCAATTATACTGTACACATCAAATGCATCATCATCATCTGCATTTGAAATCACGTAATTCTCAAAATGAAACCCTGTCAAACACTAACAACTGAACTAATGACTCAAAGTACTAATGATAGTAAGCTCCTATGCATTGAGCATTGAAATGGAAATGTCAAGTATCAAAGGCATTCACTCCTTGCATAGTATAAAACAAAGTCACTTCCCGTTGTCTGTCTGTCCCTATGTAATCTACGCAACGGAGTTTGATGCGGTTTTTTTTAAAGATAGAGTGATTCTAGAGGAAGGTTTATATGTATATCTTATATATATGTATACAGCATTACACCCGTGCAAAACCGGGGCGGGTCAGTATGTTTATAAAACTACGCTTCCAAGTTGCTAAATGAACTAAATGCAGACTCCAATCTTTAAGCGATTATATGGTTTGTGTGTTATTGAAACGATCATCGCCATCATCAGTCCTGGTACTGAATATGGGCTTCCTCTGAAGGAGGTGTTACAACAATCATCACGGTTGATAAGTAGGTTGGTGACTCTGCTGCCCGAATCAACCGAGATGAATGGCTAACGTGCTTTTCGGCGCATCTTGTTTAGTCTTTAGATTATTTACTCTAATTCTTAAATAGAAAAATATATCTACAATTACGAAACGTAATTACTCCGTCAGCAAATATAAATGAACTCATATTTTTTTTAATGACGCAATACGAACGAATGTAAAATCCATAAAACGTTTGCCATAGACTTTGCTTTGCGTCACTACATAAGCAAATAATCACGACTCACCCGTATATAGGTATATCACATATTACACAGTTACTGAAGTCGGGTATATTTACACGTAGGGGTAACGTCCTATTATTGGCAGTTTAAGTCAAATCGGTAAAAGAAATATTGTTTGTAAAAAATATCCTTTTGAAGAGAAGAGAATAGTTAAAAGTAACAGGAAAAAAGTAGGTAATAGGAATATTTTGTTCGAAAAAAATAATTATTATTAATAGTACAAATAAAAAATTACAATTTTCTCAAATTTTATATAGTTGGCCCAATATTGGCATAGATAACTTTTTCCACCAATTCCATTTAAATATCATTTTTAAAAAGAGTAACCATCGGAAAATTTATAGATTTTGTAAATAAAGTTGATGGTTGTAAGTTGTTGTTGTTTTTTACATTTGACGAAGCTGTGCCAATAATTGTAGGGGTGTCAAGTATAGGTAGTATTACCCTACTTGGGTGACGCAAAGGGTTTCCATGACCTGTCGAGCAGTCGCTTAAGTGTCGTGATAAAGCTTCATTGACCGTTCTTATTGAAGCTGTAGTACTGCAATTCATAATAGTGTCGTTAAAAATGGCGTTGTGTTGTAATCAGTTTAAACCAGTTTTATGTACAAACACATCAGTTGAAATGTGTGATATTAAATAATGTATGTTATTAGTATGTGCGGTGTTATATCCGCAAAAAAAGGAACAGAACCAAACAATCTTGAAAAAAAATCTTGCTATCCATGAAACTGTAAGTCTTCTGTCAGCATAAAGATTCCGTCAAGATAAAACAATTACGAACGAAAGGTCAATAATGTAACTTGCCATTGCAACTCGACAGCAGATAGTTTTCCATAATTTAGCAGATTAATCGCAAAACGTCAAGAAATGTCGAGTTGCCATAACAATCGGTGGCCAAATATCAACTATAGCAAGCATTTCAGGACACGGGCAGAAATTGCTAAAAAAGTCGGAAGATTGCCAATTAAAAAACAATACTGGCTACTACTGGTTGGTTATGGGTGGGGTACGAACCGGCGACCTCAGGATCACAAGTCCGAGGCCCAAGCAACTGGGCTACGGCCGCTTTAAAAAAAAATGAATATGTTTCGTACTTTACTTTTATATTTGGTAATTAAAATCACAATAATTTTCATGTTTTACTTTGAACATCATCAGTCTGTATCTATGATTATACCTACTTATATAATATAAAGCTGAAGCTGCTTGAACGCGCTATTCTCAGGAACTACTAGTCCGAATTGAAAAATTCTTACGTGTTACACAGTTGTAGTTATCGAGGAAGGCTACAGGCTATATTTTTAATTATGAAGCTCCTACGGCTGTCACCTTCGCACGTACATTGACACCGCTTTTATAAGTGAACGAAATGTCGAACACAGAAATAATTTTTCATATCGGACCCGTAGTTCAGAGATTAGCACACAAGCAAACAAACAAACACTTCAGCTTTATATATTAGTAGATATATGAAAAAAGTTAATAGGTATACAGTATGATGTATGATGAGACCAATTAATATTGTTATTTTTAGAGCTTTGTATAAAAATATTCACCATCATTGGCCCGTATAACGTCCACTGCTGACCATACCATGGGCCTACTCACCAGGGAGGGTATCTGCCATAGTCACCACGCTTTGCAGGCGGGTTAGTGACGGCAGTACTATGTCATAATACATATGTAGGGAAACGCTGCTGCTCGTTCCTTGGTATATAATTGTTAAAGATGATGTTATAACAATCAGGACTTACGGCTTAACGTGCTTTCCGAGGCACGGAGGGTAGTCCCTCAACCAACAAGACCCGAAAAGAAATCTTAAAATTTACACAAAGATTTCTTGACCGGTGTGAGGATCGAACCCACGACCAATATATGTATTAAATAGTCAAATGCCAAATATTGAGGGTGCACTACTTAATGGTTATATTTATTTATTCGTGAAATAGCAAACAGTACATAATAATAAAAAAAATACATTCCATATAATTATGTATGCAAAAGCTTATGGACGGAGAGCTGACAACCGAAACGGCAAGGTAATTTGATCATTCATAAAAATGATTTATCAGCTTACCTGGAGAATTCTAAGCATAAAGACGTCGACCTGGCAGGATTCGCGTGGTGGATGTGGGAGTTATGGGGTGGGAAAAAAATAAAAATAAAAGGTAATGTGATCAGGATTACTTTTTATGCTAAATGGTTTGCCTACCTCCCCAAAGCACACAAAAAAAATCTGGCGTCATTTGGTTGGTGGAAAGGTATCGCCAGGCTTAATTAAAGTGAGTAAAAAAAAAATATTTTTAGGTAATAAGAACAAGGCTGGCTTTTTTGTGCTTAAAGTTTATTATTCCCAGAGGCTAGGAAAAAAAAGCCAGCCAATAATAGTGGTGGGAACATGTCAAAAAAATAATTGAAAATTTATATTTTAAATTGTATTTTGCTCGAGAAAGAGCTAAGGGGCATGAAAAAGAGCGCGTGGAGGGGATACATGCAACGACGGCGTCCGTGCTCTCAGGTCCGTGCTGCCAGGTCGACGTCTTTATGCTTAGAATTCTCCAGGTAAGCTGATAAATCATTTTTATGAATGATCAAATTACCTTGCCTTTTCGGTTGTCAGCTCTTAGTCCATTAGAATGGTCGATTTCCCAGCAGAGTTAAGCAACTGCTGCGATAACTTCTGCTTGAATAAAGAGCACACTGTAATTATTGATAATCTGTACAAGAATATTGTTTCGTCACTGAGAGAGGCGGCTGAGGGTAGTACTGGTTATGTGAGAAAAAGTATTAATAAACGTACTGTGATAGGGTGGAATAGACACGTTAGGGAAGCTCATGGGTGCGCTAGGGTGGCTTTTAAAAACTGGGTTTGGCACGGGAAACCTCAATTTGGTCAGTTGTTTATAGATATGCGAGAAACGAGAAAGGTTTTTAAACAACAACTTAAATATTGCCAGGACAATGAAGAACAAATTAAGTTGGACATTATAGCTTCAGAACATAAGAAAAAGCAGTTCAATAAATTTTGGAAATCAACTCAGAAGTTGAACACCAGACCTGCTGTACCTTTGAGCGTTAATGGCGTGTCTGAACCAGTGGGGATAGCGGACATGTTTAGAGTGCATTTCTCTGTGACACCGCGGTTGCAAGTCAGCAGGCAGGAGGGGTGCGGTGGGGAGACTTGGGTCGTCTAGCCCGATTTACATCTCGGCAAAGGAGATAGGGAAGGTTATAAAAACCATGACTAGGGGTAAGTCTCCCGGTCATGATAACCTTAGCATAGAACATTTCCAACATGCCGGTCCGCATCTTCCTAGGGTCTTATCTATGCTATACAATTTTTGTATACGGCACTCATACCTGCCTGCTGAGTTGATGAGGACGATTGTTGTACCAATTGTAAAAAATAAGACAGGCGACGTCTCAGACAAGGAGAACTATCGACCGATCTCATTGGCTACTGTAACTGCAAAAGTGCTTGATAATGTGCTCGAGCGTAGGATGTCTGGACAGCTCAATTTAAATGACGCACAGTTCGGTTTTAGAGCTGGGCTGTCTACAGAAACAGCTATTTTGGCGCTCAAGCACACGGTCAGTTACTACACCAGCAGGAATACACCTGTTTATGCTGTATTTTTGGATCTCTCGAAGGCGTTTGACCTGGTTAATTATAACGTCCTATGGACTAAGTTGCGTGACCAGGAACAACCTGAGGAGATAGTTGAACTTCTCAGTTATTGGTATAATAACCAGATTAACCAGGTCAGATGGTCGGGTGCTTTGTCGGAGACGTACTTATGGTCTTGAATGTGGTGTAAGGCAGGGTGGTCTGACCTCCCCAGCGCTGTTCAGCTTGTATGTGGATCAGTTGATTGGGGAACTCAGCAGCACAGGGGTCGGATCTTCAGTAGATGGTAAAATTATAAATAGCATATCTTACGCGGACGACATGGTGCTGCTGAGTCCCTCGATTGAGGCACTCAGACGATTGCTGGAGGTTTGTGAGAGATACGCCTTGACTCACGGTCTACTGTACAATGTGAAGAAGAGTGTATTCATGGTGTTTGGGGTTACTGCAAAGGGTCACAGGGAAGTGCCGCCGGTGTACCTATATGGTGTTGCTCTAAACAGAGTGCCGTGTTTTAGATACCTTGGACACATTCTAGTTGAGGATCTTAATGATGATCGGGACATAGAACGGGAACGGAGAGCGTTGTCGGTCCGATGCAATATGTTGGCCCGTAGGTTTGCAAGATGTACGAGCTTTTCAAGGCTAATTGCCAGTCATTTTATACATGTAGCCTGTGGGTCAAGCATACGCAGAGGGCCTACAACGCTCTTCGTGTCCAGTACAACAACGCCTTCCGGGTGCTGTTGGGGCTGCCGCGATTCTGTAGCGCGTCAACCATGTTTGCTGAATCTACTACCGATAGTTTTTCGGCAATCATGAGAAAAAGAACGTCATCATTGTTGCGCAGGATTCGTGGCAGTGCCAATGGCATCCTGATGGTGATTGGGGATAGGTTGGACGGCGTTTTCCTGGAGTATTGGACCCGTATGCATACCTACGGGTCTGATACTGCAGGAAAATACATGAATTGAATAGTTTGTTTAGTTTAGGCTTTATTCTGTTTGTTTGTTTTTATGAATTAAAAGTAAGTACTAACATAGTTACGTAAGTTGTATTACTAACAAACTATGGAGCAAGTCTCTGAAATAAACGATTATTATTATTATTATTATAAGCAAATTTGCACTAATACACAATAATCACATAATATACTGTGAACTGATTTTTTTGTACATAATAATTAAGTTGTTTTAGGAAATATTGTAAGAGAGATAAATACTGCGACTATCATAAGTTATCATTTACAAGTTACATTATGATATTACAAGTAGTTAAAGATCCAGCATGCCTATATATCGATAATGCGACTTCCTTTTATAGATTATGCCATGTAGGTATGTAGGAACACAAGCAAAAACACCGGCCAAGTCCCATTCAATCAACATATAATGTGATATAAATAAAAAAGTATAGTAAGTACTAAGAGATATAACAATCATATCAAACTATTTTCCGGTTATTAAAAAATAAATTGAAATACTTACCATATAAACGGAAAAGAACACGTACATATACAACGTTAGAAATATCGCGTTGTTATGACAACGAGTCTTGATAAAAAACTGCAAAATGGTCGCTATCGCATTTTTTACATGATTTGCGCGCAGGAGTAAAGGCAATAACGATACGCCAATGACTTTTACCAAAATGTCTTCATTTCTTTAGATTTACTGTAATCCTTTATTATTGTAACTGTTTTATGTAGGCTACACTTTAATAAATTGGCATATTATTATTATTTGTTTATACACTAGCAGCTCGTAGAGCTGACATATGTAGGTATACTCATATTAAAAAGCTGAATAGTTTGTTTGTTTGCTTGCAGGATCTCTGGAACTTCTGATCCGATTTAAAAAAATCTTTTGCCATTAGAAAGCTTCATTATTCAGGAGTGACATAGGGTATAATTTAAAAATAAACTTTATATGAAAACGGGAGTTACACGGATGAAAACGCGCGCGAGAATCGTGTTTTAAACATTTTTACACTCCTGAGTAACAAAAACAATTTCATTGAAGTCATGTACATATTGCTATACACCTAATTGCCTCCCTAAACGAATAAATAATCAGCCAAATCATTCCATTATTCTTTAGTTAGGCGTCAATTCTTGTAAATTTAGATATTGTAACCTTTTGTATGAGTAACATCCCAGTTCAGTAAAGTTAAGGGATACGAAGTAAACAAATTAATTTTCTATCAGACACAGGCTGTCATATGATGGAACACTGTTTTGATTACTTGGTACCTAACCTACTAGATTTATTATTTTGCTATCAATCACTTTTTGTTTATACTAGATGACTTTTTTTTCCGTCCAGTCTTACCGTCTTTTTTTTAACTAATATACCCTAATATTAGTTATTTGTAATTTTACCAAGAAACAAAACAGATATATTCTTAGAATGCTTTGTAACGAATGAGTTTTTTTTTAAGATTACTAAGATTATTAAGAGTTTTGAAGTCTACTAGTATTCTTATTAGCCCCTCGTGCTAAGCTAAAATACTTGTGTTACGAGTGGGTTCACGTCAATAGTGCAATGGGTGGGATCGAGCCGGCGATCACAAGATCACAAGTCTGACGCCCTTAGCCATTGAGCTACGGCCGCTTCAAGTAAACGATCAGATTAAAATATTAAAAGTAAATTGTGAGATTTCTTTCCAGGTCTGGTTGTTCGATGGAGAACCCTCCGAGAAATGTTTAAGTATAGTTAAGTAAGTTTTGATACGGAGTCCGATTAATTCCCATATGCAAGAACGACATTTGATACTATGAGGTTACTGGAGAATGTCTGGTGTGACTTTGATGATTTCTATTACCGACGAATAGAGACAGAGACAGTGACATACTACTTACTCAAGTATTGGTCGAGCATATCACTGTAAGGCTATACGCCATTTTATGGACCCAACACCATTTGCTTTCAAGTTAAAATAAAACATTACGTGTATATTGTGGATGACTTTAAACTTAATAAGATAAACATAAAACAGAGAAGCCAGGCTAAAAATGTGGCATTTGTGTATTGTGTGTTTGGAAAAATTAAGATTAATATTATTAAACCAATACAGACCCAATGTGTCTATATTTATGTTTGAACGTGGTATCTCAATAACTGCCAAATGGATTTTCACCGATGAACCATGATAATAAAATCATAGATAAGGTTAAGATGTAGGTAATTTAGGCTAAAATTGACAACCTTCGTGGCATAACGGTATAACTTTCGACTTAAAATCTCCGAGGGTTCGATATCCTCTGCGGATATACACAATGATTTTATTTCGGGTCTGGTTGCTTGAGGGACTCTCTTTTATATTTTTTTGATATTTGAAGCTGTAATAGTTTCCTTATATTTAAGTACCTATAATATGTTGAAGACTCAAATCAAAATGATGCAAATTACAATTCTTACGTACTACTAGTACCTAAACTGATCTGTTCTCGCTTCTATATATTTACTTCGTCGACATAAGAATATAGCTGTCTTGATCTTGGCTCCCTCTCAACACTAGGAAAGTTATTTCGCAGCTCGGTTTATTTGGATTACCTGCTAATATTGCATATGAACTCACGACTTACTATCTATTGTCTTCACTTCTAAGTACCTAACTGCTTCTTCTATCTTATCTATAATCTTTAAGACGTATTCTCAAATGTGTATGAGCAAAAACTGAATTACATTTGTATTTGTAGTGTTAATACTTTTATAAAATATAATGAACTAAATAAGGCCTACTTTTTTAATAGGCCTTATTTCTGACCCTAGGCCTTAATAGGAATTTTGCTGAATTTAACTATTTTATTACGTTGATTTACAGATTGATCATCTTAGTATGTCTCCTCCAAGACCAAAACGTGTTACGTGGTCCGAAGAAAGCAAGACTGAAGATAGAACACCGTGATACTGTCTTGCATGTAAACAGGATAGAATTGCAGATATGAGACAATACGTGGAGTGTCATCAGTGGTACTAAGAGGATTGCGTCGGTTTGACAAAAAGTGATTTAGATGTATTTTATGTATATTGTATGTCCTAATTGTCAGAAAAATTGATTTTAGAGTAACCTTGAAAATCGATTGATTTTAATTTATTTTAAAGCTAGGGGCTAGCTTTAAAATAAATAAAAATCAATCGATTTTAATTATAAAAGTACTTGTTATCAGTAAGACTGATTTATGTTCCTAAGCAAGTTATGCGACTTTATACGTTCCAAGGCCTTATTTAGTTACCTTGTTTAATTAAAGCCTATCAAAATATATTTAATTTTTCAATATTTAATAATATTTTTTGGAAAATATGTTAATTTGCTAATATTTGTTTGAATGGATATGATTTTTTTTAAATTATTCTTTATTTGTTGTATATATTCGACTTCAAGTCTGAATAGCAATTTAAGCACAAGTTAGTTAGTTAAATAACTTAGAAAGTTGTTCAAAGATCTCATGGAAACACTTGATAAAAGGCTCAGAAATACATATTTTATGTATTTAATACTCTAATAACAATATTCCTATAATTTAAGTACATAGGCTTTGTTAAGTCACTATATTTTTAAAAGGCCTAAGACTAAGGTTCTACAATAACCTCTTTTTAAGTGATTTTTTATAAAAGATGACAGTATGTTTTCTTAAATAATTAAAAATTATTAACCGAAGAATAATGCCTTGCTTTTATTTATCACCATATTCGAATAATTTATCAAGATATGAATGTTTGAAATTAGGTAGGCCTTATTTGTATCACTTACCTTAGTTTTTATTTCGAACTAGCTACTTCCTGCGATTTCATCCGCATAAAATAAGAATTTTATAAGCTACTAGCTTCCCGCGCGCGGTTTCACCCATAACTTCCATTCCCGTAGGAACGTCATAATTAGTGATAGCCTATGTCGCTCAGGGTAAAAGTAGCTTTCCAGTGGTGAAAGAATTTTTGAAATCGGCACTGTAGTTTTTTAGTTTATTCATTACAAACATACACACAAAAATACCAATCTTTCCTCTATATAGATCTAACAGTGTAAAAATATAAGAATACACGACAAAAGAAATAGAGAGGTAAAATAAAAATAAACTTATACTATAAGTACGTAATAACATTAGAACAGTTATCTACCAGTGCGTCACGTCAAAATCAGTCCCGCCGTTACTGAAATTAGCTGAAACTAATTGACACACAAATAAAAACGTCGCGTGACGCATGAAAAATAGATTTTACATTTAGCGGAGTATACTATAGTGATGTGTATACTTTTTCCAAAAAATAAGCATTGCCATTCAACATGGCAATGCTGCCAGCATTCTGGGACCGCTGCCCAGTGTTCGCCAATTTAGATTAGTTTTTAGTTATAGGTTAGTTTATACGTTTAGTACCTAACTAGTTTCAACTATTAGTTAGTTTTAATTATAAGCTATTTATTTAAATGAAATAGTCATTTTAACATTTCAACTTTATGTCAATTTTATGTAAATAATATTTTTTTAAATATATGAAGAGTGGTTACTCTTCATTTAATTTCAAATTGTTCGTGGTTTTTGCTTATCTATATATATAAAAGAAAGTCGTGTTTGTTACAACACTTATAACTCGAGAACGGCTGGACCGATTGCCATGGTTTTTGATTTGTTGGATTTGTTTCCGTCCCGAATAGCAGAATACATTTTAAAAACAAAAAAAAAGTCGTGTTAGTTACACTATTTATAACTCAAGAACGGCTGAACCGATTTGGCTGAAAATTGGTAGGGAGGTAGCTAAGAACTGGGAGAAGGACATAGGATCCGTCGTTCCCGTGTGACGTGACATAAAACGTGACTTTTGGGTAGGGGAAGGGCAGGGTAGGGTAGGGTAGGGTAGGGTAGGGTAGGGGTAGGTGTAGGGTAGGGTAGGGGTAGGTGTAGGGTAGAGGTAGGGGTAGGATAGGGGTAGGGTAGGTGTAGGGTAGGGTTAGGGTAGGGGTAGGGGTAGGGTAGGGCAGGGGTAGGGTATAAAAGTCCACCCGTGCGAAGCCGGGGCGGGCCGCTAGTTCATTATAAGTCATTAACAACCATTTAATATTTTGAAACAAGTGAAGTAAACTAAATTAAACCAACTATTTGAATAATCGTAGTATATCCTATATATATTGACCTTGATCAAAAAGCGTTAAGAAAATAGACTTCATTATTTAATTAAAAAAGTAAAACAACAAACAATTGAATTATTTCATCATCATCATCAGCCTGTTGTAGTCCACTGCTGAACATAGGCCTCCCCCATCGATTTCCAGCGGGAATGATCGGTAGCGGCCTGCATCCACTGACTCCCCGCGACCTTTATGAGGTCGTCGGTCCATCGTGCAGGCGGTCGTCCTACGCTGCGCTTGCCAGTTCGTGGTCTCCACTCGAGAACCTTTTTGCTCCATCGGCCGTCAGTTCTTCAAGTTATGTGTCCTGCCCATTGCCACTTCAGCTTGCTAGTCCGTTGAGCTATGTCAGTGACCTTGTTTTTGATTGAATTCTTTAATTACTCACAATTTCATATATTTATTTAACTAATTATTGTTTTTCTGATTCATCATCATCTTTTTATTATGATGGAATGAATTAAATAAACTGTCGAAGAATACTTTAACAATTTATTTGATTAATTTTAGTCAGCCCAGTTGATTATTATGCTGCTATTAAAATAGTTAATAGCGATATAAATAATAGTGTCTAAAGTAATATCTAACAATTTTATATTAAAAGAAACATCAATGTTTTCATATTTAATCATTTTAAGGGACGTTAAAATCAACGAACCCAACTGTAATTTTAAATAGATGCTCTTGTAGCGCAAACTAGTGTAGCAATCTTAAATAATTATTTTATTTAGTTTTCGGCTCAAATAGATGAGACGCCATAGAAAAGCCTATGGAATAGATCCGACTGCAGGCTGCAGATCGTGCCAAACAATTATACAAACATACTCTCGAAAAACATAACCCTACTTCTGGCGCAGTCGGGAAAAGAAACTTTTATGAAGCAAATCAAAATATGAGTTTAATAAGCGTCATTCACACCGCGGCATACCTACTCACATCGTTGAGAGGAAACGCACTGAAAATCAATTGATTTATGCATACGTGACGTTTTTGATGAGGTAATTAAGGTTCATTGAATTTGAAATTCAGCTGGTATATGAATAAATATTTCTGTTTATTTTGTTGATTATTTTATACATGAAGGAAAAGTTTAGTTAGTTTATTAGACGACCGCACGGTTTAATTCACTTAGCTCTACTTCATATAGGAATATGCACTAAATAAATACTATAACTGTCCCGCGCAGTTTCGTCCGCGTAATGTGTTGCGTGCGTAATCCTAATTCTAATTCTTAAATAAAAGTAATTGTTGTTCATTTATTCCTATTTAGCTGTATCTTAGTGCGAAATTCCCATTCAAAATGGTTGCTATGACAACAATCTAAAAATTATTCTCATTATATCTAAAATAGATTTTTTTTTGGTTTTTTAAAAGATTACTAGAAGAGTTTTGCAGTGTAGCACGGAGGGTTAACATTCTTGTTAACCCTCCGTGCTACATTAAAATCGGAAAGAATCAGAAGAATTTATGTGTGTCATAAACAATGTCCATGGTACTCTAGGTAAAATACTTTAAGCATTTACATCACAAATAATTAATGCATAATGTTAAAAGAAAGTGTACATACCATCTAAAAACAACTGATGAATTAGAACTGATAAGAAATGATTAGGTGTCCGGTGTACGTGAGAAATTGGCATTTATCCAAAGCAAAAACGATGTGAGAATTTTATTCATGAAATAGTCTGCCAGCATTCCATCGTACATATAAAAGATAAAAAACATATTGAATTGTGAAAATAAATCATTGCTTTCAGACAAACTACATTGAAAACATTGTTAGCAAAAAACAACAAACATATAATCAGTTTAAAATTAAAAAAATAGCATAGAAAACAAACTTATACGCTATTGTCAGTCTATTTTGCTCGCTTCAAATTTAATAATTTTCAAACCATTAGGTATAGCTTTAGATTAAAATTCGGTACATTATATATTACCTGGATTTACTGCTAGGATCCAAGGCAGGTTGCACCCTATCAGCGCATATTGCTTAATTTGAAGTTTTTAAAACATTTGATAAGTTTGGGGCCATTTGAAGAGTGGAGAGGGAAAATCTTTGAAAGACCACTAAAAAGGTGTTAGGGATATGCGGGATGCCCCACTCTACCGGGCTCCGCTCAAGACAGTGCCGGGGCATATGATTACCCACTAAAACCCCCCTATGTGCTTCTCCTTTTGTCGATTGGGAAGGCCCTAGGTACCATTCCCGCCTCTGGGAAAGGCTGGAGTCCTGTACGTCTTTATGTCTAAGTGCCTAAGTCAAAGTATCAAAAGGTTCGTGGCTAATTTAAGAAGTAAGCCACGAAAACTTTTACCGCTTCACCTACCTGCCTTATTTATTAGATGGACACTCGAATTTATATCCATTCGAGTGTCCATCTAATAAATAAGCTACAACCTGTTATCTAAATACTGAAAAGCTTAATGTATTCAAATTAAAAAGCAAATTATGATTTATGTTCAATTTTGCTCCACTAAAATATTTATAGCATACAAAATTTGAGGTGACAGAATGTTATTGTATAATTTCCGCGGTATCATTTTATATACTTATTGAAATTTTGCTTCTTTGATGTTTGTTATGTTTTGGTAATGATTAATGAATATGTGTTACTTTTGCAGATACGTTGGTTGAATGTTTCATGAGTAAGTATAAAATAAATATTTCAGAGGAAATATATTAATGGATGTTCTTTTTCTATTCAAATAATGTAATTTTTAAATCCAATATATGAAAATTGGACCCCTTTTTATGTTTAGTAAAACCTTTATTGTTAATTAGAGGTAATTAAAAATACAATACTAACTTTTTTAACTTTTGGTAGTTTTTAATTCTTAGTTAGGTTTTAATTATAGGTTATTTTATTTGTTTAGTTTAGTTTTAGAATTATACTAACTTAATAAACCACCTACTTACATTTGAATGGGAAATAATTATCTATAATAATATATTCCAAATTCAAATTATACTAACTGCAGAAAAGTAAAATAAATATCGTAAATATTTGAATTTAAAAATAAAAGTGCAATTTATTTAAATTGCTCTTTTTTCTTATTAGAATTTAAATTTTATTATATTTTTTTTATTATTTTTAAATTTCCATTGTAATTTTTTCAGTACCTACTTATTAGTAGGGACTGAAAATATTGCAATGGAAATTTTATTTCAACTCGAAATTGGGTGAATGGTTTGACGTATGTTACTCAATCACGCACGCCTGACCGGATGAACGAATCTGGATAAAGTTTGGCCGGCCATAAATTATAGTCTGGAATAGCACGTGTTAATATTAATATTCATAAAATGTAGTACTATCTATGAATAATATTTTGATCTGTTTAATTTGCAAAAACAATACATACATTATTAACTTTTGTTAAAACCAAAATAGGTATATGAACACATACGACTATAAATTTCTTTTAAAATTATGTGACGAGTGATAAGATAAAATTTTACGAAGCAAACGGTTCTATTTAAACCGAATACCTACACATTGAGTAAAATACATTGAAGAAAATTTTGCTTCAACATAAATAGTTTCACAGGCGAGTTTTAGAATTTTCTCTTTATATACTAAGAGCAAGGTTGAATGTCATATTCACAAGAAATATTAGAAATTTGCGAGCTTTAACCCGAAGTTTCTTCTGAGTATTTCTTAATCATAATTTGATGGTAAGATAAGACTTTTTGAATTGTATTATATATATTTAATAAGATTTAATATTAAAAATAATTCAACTCAGTTGAAAAGTCTCGGTCATCTTAAAAAAAAATCAGCTGGTTTTTGTTCGTACTTTCTGTTACGTGTTCTCTGGAGAATAAATGTATGTTATTTATTTAAAAACAAAAAAAATATAAAACTAGTAAATATAAAGTTGTATCTGATGCTTAACAAGATATGTTATTATTTGAATTTAATTTATTGTGGATTCCTACTAATTAAAGATAGAAAAATAATATAAATATAATTTACTAGCTTCCCGCGCGTGGTTTCACCCGCGTAACTCCCGTTCCCGTGGGAACTTCATAATTAAATATAGCCTACTCAAGGTGAATGTAGCTTTCCAATGGTGAAATAATTTTTGAAATCGACATAGTAGTTTTTGAGTTTATTCATTACAAATATACACACAAAAATACAAATAATACTCTTTATAATTAATATAGATAGGCACCGAGGCAATCTTTCCTTTGAAGAATCTATAAGAGTTTGTGCTACGCTGTTGCAATTTATTATGTTTGCAATTGGTTATTAAAATGATAAGATTCAAGATAACGAACAAACAAAGAGCAAAATGTATTAGATTTTTTCCTAAGACTACCCGAATTTTTCAATTAGAACAAATTTCCTAGCTATCAATTTACATGGAAAAACCAAACAAATTTACACACATTGTTACACTGTTAAAAAAACTCATTACAACGATGCGATGGGATCGTCTTAACAAATTGACGCATTTATTTACTCGTACCCTTATATTAAAATAATCATAATGTTTAAAAAAATGATTAAACACTGCAATTTTTTAATCTTTTTAAACACTTTTAATCGTTTCTTATAATTGGCAGTACCTATTACTATAGAATTGTAACATTACAATTTTAAAATAGACGCTACCTATGTATTATTTTCATAAAAATAAAAGCTTCTCTCAAGATGCCTATAAACAGGGTAAAATGAGCTCTAGTACCTTTCAATAGATGATAATCTAGGTTAAGAACAGGAATCTTTAATACAGGTATGTAACAGGTTTGAAGCCATGTTAGTCTTTGATTTTTAATGCTATTAAAAAGGTTATATACTAATAAACTTATGGGTTTATGTGGCATCATATAGCTTCAACATCTATTTGATTGTATCTATATATAAATAAATAAAATATAGTAGGTAAATTATTATTGTACTACCAATAATAAAAATCACTTCACTGAGTATTAGCAATAGCCAAAGATTCTCGGTGTATAAAGAAAGAAGATTTGTATTAACGACGTTTTAAAAACTTTTCCTTTTTTTGCCTTAATCTTTTGTTTTTTTTTTTCGTACATTGGACATTGGATATGTACTTAAAAACTGTTTTAGATTAGTGTTATAGGCAATATTAATGTTTTATATTTGGTCTATACCTACGAGCACTAATGGTCAGTACGGTCGTACTGTATAACGAAGAAACCATTGATTGCTTGTTTGCATTGCCATTTTACTTCGATACTGCTGGTACTTCAAAAATTCTTTCACCTTTAGACTGTTACGGAATCCAGGAGAGTCATTGGATAGGTATATTTTATTATGAAGTTCCCGCGGGAACGGAAGCTACACGGATAAAACCGCGCGCGGAAAACTTGTTTTAATATATTCCATAAATATTCGCAAATTATTTAAATGGGAGTTATAATTTTTGTCATCTAACAAATTATTAATTTGCAACCATCCAACCAATCTCTTGCGGAAAACGATGAAGAAGATAAAGTAGTCTTTTAATAATGGGCTATAAATACAGTATAATTTATAGCCGGAGAAGCGATAAATTTACTTATTTCAACGTAAAAATTGTCGCAACGCTATCGATTTATGTCAAATGTAAGAAGTTGGGGAATTAATTAAATTAGATAGCGACACGCTTCACCGAAGGAGGCTGTTCTTAACTTCTTCCTGTAATTGCCATTGTAAGTAGTATTTCCCAATCAAATATGTACTTTGATGTGAACTGCGTGAAAGATGACATGTGTAAAAATGGAGTGAGTATGCAAGAGACGTCTAATAGGGAAAAATGGAAGAGGATAACATATTGCGCCGACCCCGAGTAATGGGAGCAGGGCAGAAATATGAAATGAATGATAAAATATTTTACGAGTAGGTAAAATCCGATTTCAGGTCAGACTAGTTTAATATAAGGTGGATATGGCCCAAGTTATAAATAAAAAAAAGTATAAGTACCTATATCCAGTATTTAGTAATTAGTATAAGTAATACTGGACCAATTCTTTTTAATTGTCAATCTTATTTGGATACAGCTTCTAAACTTTATGTTTTATTAGCATCCCGCGTTACTCTGCTCCCGTGGGTCGGAGCGTGATTTTGTGTAGCCTATATGTTAATCGAGCTCATTAACTATCCCCGTGCAAACTTTCAGCCAAATCCATTCAGTAGTTTTTGCGTGAAAACGTGACCAACATCCATCCATCCATACTCACAAACTTTCGCGTTTATAGTATTAAGTAAGGATTATTATTAAAATAATATTGAAGTGTACAATGCTTCTTTAGATCAGAGGCGTCTAATCTAGCCTATTCGTCTCAGAAGGCTCTGCGTCAGGTTCTATTGATATTTATATTGGAACTTGAATTAGCTTAACCTGAATATCTGGTTGGGCTGGTAACATACTCGTATATGTAACTCGATAGCTACACTCCAGATAGCCTTCAAGATAAGATAAATACTAAATATATATATATATATATATATATATATATATATATATATATAACATACTATCACAAATCAAATACATCTAAATATACTACGTGAAGTATGTAAGGAGCTGCACAAATATCTGCTATGTATTTGATAGGACATAGAGTCATATATACTGAATATGTAAATGAAGAAATATCTGTAAAATAATAAATACTTATAATTTTTTTCATACAATAAAATAATATTTAAATGAAATATGTGCTTTCTTTGAAGAAAATCGTTTACCAGTACTAGGTTGCACCTCCTGAATAACATTGAGTAAAAAGGCCTCACCTTATATGCTTGATGGATTTTTATTTTATGTTTATTTTAACAAAGATTCATAATAAAATAATATTTTTACCAAAATTTCTTCCATCTACTGTAAAATAATCGGCCTATATAATGGAAGCATCCTATATAACGTCGGTGATAATGCAATATCGCGTAATGACATTTGCTAATAAGGTGTAATTTGATTTGGTTAGAAGTGTTCGTTATAAATGTTTCAAAGGGCAAAAAGTTAAATTGCTACATTTGATTTTCAACCTTATTTGTTTTGTATCTTACGCGGTATCGCAGTAACATCGACGAAAATATAAACAATAACAAACATATCATCTTTTAAAGATGTAACCGACAGTTTTAGTACCTGCTGACGAAGAAGTATGTTCTACAATTGACCAGTAAATCCTAAACTCGACTGAATTCACCACTACGTATACCTACAGCAATCCGAATGCAAATCCAAGTACTTCTGAGATGATATATTACCAATGTATAAACGCAGCAGAGCCATCCGAATTATAAACCGACCAATTATATGATCCGGAGTGCTCCGTTGCGTTTAGACATAAAATAATTTAGACTAGTTGTATAACCCAATAGGAAACTGAAGTCGTTATGAACGTTTCCGATTTAAATGTATGCCGTATGGTTTCTGGCTTAGGAATAACATGCACGTGACGAAATGAATGCTGAATATGTAGATGGAGGGATATGTTGGAAGGGGAAGGCCAAAAAAAAGATGAATGAACTGTGTGAAAGATAACATGTATTAAAAAGGTGTGAGTATGGAAGAGACGTCTAAAAGGGAAAATGGAAAATTATGACATGAAATGAAATAAAAACGATTATTGGTAATGTAGAGGGATCAATCGTACTTATTATAAATCAAATACAATGATAATGAAAACAAAAAAGAAAAAACAATCTTAACTAATACATTTGCTTACAATTCAACAATAATGTTATTAAATAAAATTTACCAATTTGTTATGGCATGTGATAATTGCTTATTATAAAATATAATTAAGATCAACCAGCGCGGGATGGGATCGGGTCTGAAGCATAGAACGCGTCGCGAGCCTCGCCTTTGCGAGGACGACCGGACCCTATCCTAGCTCCTACGAGTCTTTCTCTATCTACCTGCGGTGTGACACTCGGAGAAGAAAGACTATAAGAAACTCCGAGATCATTCATTTTGTCATCTTTTAAAGTCTACATATTCCGCCGACCCAAAATAATGGGAGCAGGGCAGGAAGATGATGATGGTTTCTGGCTTAGAAAAGATCTCCACATGTCTTCCTGTGGGTGTTGTAAGAGACGGCTCAGAGACATACCTACAGCTGCCACCCGTCAGCAGCATCTATTAGTTTATGTCTACTTATCATCTTACTGCGACCACCAATCCGCTTGTCAAGCGTTGTGATTATTATGGCAATATCCCTCAATAACCCTGGCTTGCTAGGGGTATGTTAAGGAAACCCTTGTTTAGCTATGGACGTAAAGGAGCTGTTGAAGATGATTTGTATTTACACTAGTTGAAAAAATCAAAAAAGTTCCTAGACAATATCCGTGATGTAGCTTTACACCTAAGTTTTGCTTCCAAGTCTCGGAGATCGTGGGTTCCATCCACATTTTTTTGCCTCAACTGAGAAATAAACCCGAGATCTCGCTCATGATCTCATGCTCTCATGATCATGCTCGAGTCATGATAGAAGATATTACCTCTGTAGCAAATTGGTACCTATATCTTATATTGAAAACTAAAGTTTGATAGCTTCTATTACAGAATTAATACTATCATCATCAGCCCGTATAAGAAAGAAAAGAAAGAAAGAAAATACATTTATTTACGGCACATACAAGGAAATAACAAATGGATTAACAGTAGGTATTACAAGTATATGCACCATAAATGGGAACTGGCTTCAGCATTAAGCTACATCAATAATCTGAAAGATCATTGCGCAGCGCTGGTATTCTAGCCAGCCCCAGTTTTGACGCCACGCATGCCAAACGTCAAATAAATACATATAAAATATAAAAATCGGCAATAATGTTCAATATTATATTCTAATTTTAATTGCAGAGCCAAATAAACAAATAAACAAATTTCATCAGTTTTAGATTTTTTGTTATAAAGATTACCAACAAAAATAATAAACCAAAAAATAAAATAAAATAAAAATAAAAAAACAATTAACTAAATGAAGATAACGGCGAATTAATTTAAAAACAACATAAAATTTATAATCAATAAAATTAAGAATAAAACAATGGTAATAATAAGAATAATTGAACAAATTAATATAATTATCCAAGAGTATTAAGATTTCGGCCGGGAGTCGAACACATCCTAACGTTCCAATACTAAATGGGTAAAAAATAATTATTTTAGTCTGTGCACCCCGGCCACTCGAAGAAGCGTCCTTACGCACGGCGGTAATTCAAAGATTCAAACAAAATAACAAAATGTCTCCACGACAAACTATGTCACGCAATGTACAAACTTTCTAGAATACTTGTATAAAACGATTTTGAAGTGTAATTTAATAATAAATAGTTGTGAGTAATGTGTGTTTGTTCCGAATTGGAGTGTATATTTGTATAAACACCGTGTATTGTACATTATGTGGTAAATCTATCTACAGTTCTAAAGTTCCTGCTATATCAAGTGTCTAGTCCCTCGCCGCAAGACTAAGTAAATAAAAGCATACTGCCACCTTCCTAGTCCATAGAGACATAATTCCAGGTAAGTTTGACTACCTATGCAGTTTTTTGTTGAGAAAGTAGGTATAATTTCAACTTATCCTGGAATGCTTTTGTTGATTTTAGGTTTCTCAAAGGAGGTGGCAATAAAACGTTCCAAATATGGCTTGCGGCAAATGTGAAACATCCCCGGAATGCAGATGTACGATGGCGAGGCGTTACCAAGAGGTAAGCTGAGGCTCTGGTATTATGCTCGTTATAATATCGAGCCCAACTTAACTTCCGATGCAGATATGTAGGTTTTTGGGATAATATTACACCAAACAACATGGTAGCAAAGTGCAGCTTCCTCCTTGCTGTCATCTTCATAAGATTTCCATTATTGAGGTATGGAGTTATGTGAGACCTTGGCAGGATGTTAAAACAAAAACGGGCACAGGCATTTTGAACTCTTTGAATAATCTTTTCAGTTCTGGCTAGTAAACAAGCGCCATATACAGAGTCTGCATAATTGAGTTTGGACAGAATAAGAGACTCACACAGCATGAGTCGTATGTCCTCACTGAGGTAGGGGCGAATTCGGTATAAAATCTTCAAGCGGTAGAAGCAGTTTCTAACCGCCTCCATGATATGGGATTCAAAGGTGAGCTGTCCATCAAATATTACTCCCAAATTACGGGCCTCTGCTACTTGTTCTACGGGACTGCCCACTATTTGGATATTACCGGCCAGAGATCCGACGCTTAGCAAGGTCTTCTTTGAACCCATCAAAAGGAATTTGGACTTGTTTGGGTTGAGAACAAGACAATTTCTATAAGCCCAGTCTGACACACCATTCAGATCATAATTTATTTTATTTACAGCCTCCGTACTGTGTCCTGGTTTAAATGGAAGATACAATTGAAGATCGTCAGCATACAAGTGATATCTACAGTTGACAATGCGCTTGGTGATATCAGAGCTGTACAAAATAAAAAGAAGAGGTCCAAGGATCGAACCTTGAGGAACGCCCCTGGTCACTGGACTTACTGTAGATGCCCTTCTACCACCATCTGCATCACAATCCAGCTGTACAAATTGAGATCTGCCCGTGAGATAACTATGAAACCAGTGTACTGATGCACTGTCACAACCGTAATATGTAAGCTTCGATAGAAGAAGAGAGACACTTATAGAGTCGAAGGCACGAGAAAAATCTAGAAGAGCAAGAATTGTACACATTCCACTGTCTCTACTGCGTAGAACATCATCCACAACTTCAAGCAGAGCAGTAGTAGTGCTATGACCCTTCCGAAAACCAGATTGGACATCAGGCAATATCCCGTTTCTCTCAAGGTATTTTCTCAACTGGCAACAAACTACTTTTTCCATTATTTTTGATAGACATGGTAGGATGCTAATAGGCCTGAGGTCTTTAGCACCGGAAGCATCTGGTACTTTAGGGATAGGTCTAACTATTGCTGTCTTCCATTGGTTAGGATAAGTTGATGTTGTTAATGACTTATTTATTATGGCAGTAATGACTGGCAGTGTTTGAGGTAGAGTCAGCTTAAGCATTTCCAAAGATATATTGTCAGCACCCATGGCATTAGATTTGAGACTTTGAATATGTCCCAAGACGGTAGATTCATTTACTTTTTCGAGGCTGAATGTGAGCTCTTCATTATACCTATGGAACTCAAAGTATGTATGATCACTTATAGGAGCTACATCTTCACCAGGCACACACAAGAAGTGCTGGTTTAAAAGGTCTGGATCCCTGCAGTCAAAAGGAAGAGTGGAATTATCTGCCTTAGTCAGGATAGATGCCTTTAAGTTTTTCCATAACTTTTTAGGATCCTTAATTTTGTTATTGATGTTTGTTCTGTAATATGCTTGCTTTTCTACCTCAATTGCCTCAATAACAATTTTCTTAAGTTTTTTGTAACACTGTTTGCCGGTGTCTGACTTAGATGACTTATGTCTTCTTTGGTACTCATCCCGCAAAGCCATCATATCCTGGACTGTCTGTGTGATCCAAGGATAAGTCTGTTCCTTTACAAGAATTCTTTTCAGTGGAGCATGCAAGTCATACAAACCGATGATACATCCATTAAAACATTCCACCATATCACATACACTATCCATATTAAGGATTCCATCCCACTGAATCCTATCCAGGTCCTGGTTAAGTTGATCAAGTAAGATATCTTTCATAGGTCTCAGTGTAACATAGTGGGGAATCGGTTTCTCTATTTTAAGACTGAGCTCCATACTTATCATTGCATGCTGCCCCAGTTCCTGTTTATGCAGAATGTGCACCTTAGAGACCTTGGCATCCGTACATGCAATGTCAATCAGTGTCTCACTATGGTCGGTGAAATGAGTAGGAGACTCTACTACCTGCTTCAGATTTGAGCATTGAAGGAAACAGTTCAGTAATTTTAGTTTGCTACTGTTCACATCCAGCATGTTAATATTAAAATCTCCCAGAATTATGACCTTGTCTGAGTTGGAAAATGTGGACAAGGACTCAGTGACAGCGTCCAGAAATATATTAATATCCAACCATGGGGGTCTATAAGCTGTGCCGATGATGATGGCCTGTGAATTTGCTGTCAGCTTCAGCCACATTTGCTCTACTCCGTCAGGAGCATAGGGGTGTTGTAATATACTAGTTCGGAGATCACGCCGTATGTAGAAACCAACACCGCCTCCTCTTCCTCCCCGCACACTAGAGCTTCTGGGGACATGCTTAAGCCTAAATCCTGGTACTGCTGGGGCTATCGAGTCCTGCCCAGGTCTAAGCCAAGTCTCATTTATTGCCATGATGTCTACACTCACCTCTTTCATAGCTACAATAAATTCATCCTGCCTAGAGCCCAATGATCCCGCATTGAATAGACCAACCTTAAGGGACTTACATCTAATCATTTTTTAAGGATTTTATGTAAATTATCGATACATGTAAGAATGTGTAGATAACGAGCTTTAATAGCGTAAGTTCAGTAGGGGGTGCTGTTTTAATAATATATTTTATTTGATGAAATTTTACTAGCAATATAATAATAAATTTGAAATAATTGGAATTATAAATATTAAATAGAAAATAATAATTGGAATAATATAATTGTATATAGAGGTGTATTATTTGATTAGCTGATTTTGTGTAGGCATCATGCTTCATATAATTAAATAGTATAGCATTAATCATTAAGTAAAATTTGCAAATGTTAAAATTGAAATAATCTTGCTGTGTAAATTGAATAATATATAGAGTTAAGTGTACAGTGTTATTGTTAAGTTTTAAATATGTATATGAGTAGGTAGTAAATAGCATTGTTCTAGTAGTGTGAATTATTAAGTAGTTATAACCTTTATTTTTTTTGTAAGATGGTTTGCCGTGGACAATCATGCACAAACAATTGTAATATAAGTGATGGTGATCATGCTTAAATATGGGATCGCACGAAACAATCACACCCCAAAAATAGTAGCAACGTCTTTCTCGCAGCGCACTCGATCGGCTCTAACGCCTTCACCTTTGCACGTCAGGATCGCACCTCGTCTCGTCCAAACGTACTTCCACCCGTGAAGGCGGGCGGCCTCCCGGGTCAGGAAGAACAGGCGTCGGTTGGTCTTGGTGAGGCGCTCGTTGAGGTACACTCGCGCCGGCGCGCCCGACAGCTGCAGGTCGGCGGACGACAGCGTACGGCGCACGCGCGCGGCGCGCAGTAGCTCGTCCCGCGTGGCGCGCCGCGCCATGGTATAACGTCCACTGCTGAACATGGGCCTCCTCCCGAGGGAGGGTATTTGCTATAGTCACCACTCTTGGCAGACGGGTTGGTGACTGCAGTATTATGTTGTAACGCACAAGGAAACGCTCCTGCCCGTTCTTTAATATAGAATTATTAAAGATGATGTTATAACAAACGGGACCTACGGTTTAACGTTCTTTTCGAGGCACAGAGGGTAGTCCCTCAATCAACCAGACCCCGAAAGAAATCTTAGAATTTACACAAAGATTTCCTGTACGGCGTGGGGATCGAACCCACGACCTCCGAGATTTAAAGCGAGCCCAATACCGCTACGCTACGGAGGTTTACACTAGAGGTTAATACTAAAATTAAATGGCAATACCACAGAAACGCTCTAAAATTTCAAAACGTAATTCACTTGTGAACAGTTTGTTGGACCATGGCAATGTTATGCACTACTATATTTATTATTCTGTGGCTATATCGAGTTATGACGTATCTCGTAAAACCAATGTATTGTAAACCGAGTCGGCTTACATAAATTTTATTGATAGCCGTAAAATCAATCACAGATGTACATTCAACAAGGTCTGCACATCATATTTTATGACGATAACCGTATGCAGTTTGCGATTAGATTGGATGAAAATGATTTTTGTCTATAACTAGCTGCTGGCCGCGACTTCAACTTGCGCCATAAAATAAAGATTTAATTAATCTAACAATGAAAATACGTCTCAGTGCACGGACAAATAAACAGACAGACAAAATAAAAATAACTTAGCCATTTATCAGTAAAAGTCCCTTTAAAATCAGTTCAGCCGTTGAAAAGAATAGCCGGAACTAACACACAAACAGGCAGACATATTGACAAACTAATGGATAAAAATAGCGAATAATGGATGTTTGGAATTGCTTCTTACATCGCGCAATCTGAAAAAATTTACACGAGATATAATACTAGAATAATTATTATTAGGCTACGTCTTCAACGTTGCATAATTACAATTGAAAATTCACTTTAAGTAGTGGGTTTGGTCACACAACGGACAAGATCTTTGTGTAAAATCTATAATTATTTTACTACCCCCTTTGCCTCGGCAAACACGTCAAGCCATTGGTCCCAATTGTTATAACAACCGATCAGGAAACGAGCATCAGCATTTACCTACCTGTGTGTTACGACATAATACTGTGGTCACTAACCCGCTTGCTAAGCGTGATAACTATGGTAAAACGTTCTATCGGGAGGGCCTATGTTCAGCAAAATAAATGTTCACTAATCATCGTAATCAGCCCGGATGGGCAGGGTAAGGATGAAGATGAATAAACAGAATGCGACGACCTGAAGGCTCTGATTAATAATAAGGAACCAATCACAATTCTCGATGACAATGTTTAAAAAAAGTTATTTTTTATATATTCCAAGCATTCACCATTTATTATTCCTTGCAAAAAGGACTCGCCCTTGCTATAGGTCAACGATGAATATTTAACGTTCATCTAACTTTGACATGGATATATGGATTGCACCCACACTTAATCTCGCCTACAGTTACTATCACGTTACGTAGAGGACGATCATACGGTTCGTTAATTTTGTACAAAGATGCAGTATTCAGATTAAATTGGTAGAAGTCCTCCCAACCGACTTTTAGCCACGATGGCCTATCTCTCAGGTAATTCGCGATTTAGGAGACATATTATAGTGTAAATTATGTTCGCAAAATAGATGCACTGTCTTTTCCTTTAGTCTCAGAACCCGGTGGTATGTAGGGCTCCCAAAATTTTGTGAGAAATGAAATGTTTGAAAAATAACATGAACAGTATTTTACAAAAGAAAACAGGTTTACGTGGTTAAAAAATATTTTTTGGAACATCTTGCTTTAGCGATGTATTAGTAGTTAATTATACAGACCTATAAACTCTAGTGGTACCTGGTACCCGGGTCTACCGACAGTCCACTAAGAGATTAGGCGCTGGAGTGATAGCTTAATGTACTCTTCGAAGCATGGGTAAACAACAACTTCTAGACTTCGGTCTAGAACTGATATTTTCTAAATATAAAAATTCTAGTAACGCAATATTTTTCCCCGGGTCGGGCCCGGGACCTTAGTAGTTGTAGTCACGGGCGAACATATTACAGCAATTTAACAAGCCAGTCTAAAATCGCAAAGAATATAATATGAATTGTATTCAATTAAAATTATAAATAAAAAAGACAATATGTCTAATCCGGTATAAAGGCTACGGCAATACAAAGCTTACCGTTTACAGCGATAAATTATTTTACCCACTTCTGCTTACCTGAAAATAAATGATATTCAAATTAGTGGAAGGACTTGAATTCTTAGACTTTAAAAATTTATTTTACTACGTGGTATTCTCGACTAACAAAGCTATTTTGCTTGACAACAAAAATCGGAATATATTTAAGCGCATATTTTCTACTTCATGCAATTTTTATCGTAGTCAACTCTTATTTTTTTCTGGTAGATTGAGCCCGCAACCTCTACTTTAGAAGTATTAAATGCTTCTTTATTGCTGAGTTGTTAAATAAATTTATATAAATTAAATACCATGTTTTTTTTTTTTGAAAGAAAGAAAGAAAGAAATAGTTTATTGTCTCAAAATATACATACACTTGAATTTCACATAAGTTATAGTTACAATCTTTCATTTAGGTACTATAATTTTGTTGACCACTGATACCCAAAATAAGATTTAACTTGTGGTATGGGTACCAGGGCTCTCGTAATTATTTACAACATCGATAAGTTTGTGTGAATGGGTAGTGTGTCGTAGTTTGATCATGAGATTGATGTACGTGAGAATATCTTATAAATACATATTCAAATTATAATATTAATAGATAATAAAAATAAATCATATTAATAAATATTTATATAGACCTATATACATGAACTTATTGAAAAATTAGATGTGTATGTGTGTGTGTGTATGTGTGTGTGTGTATGTGTGTGTGTGTATGTGTGTAATTTTGTGTATGAGTAAGGGATGACTCTTGGATTATAGAATACTTAATTTAATCAAATTTTCTGTGTCTTCATAAGATTTGTGCAAAATCCATTTAGTTACTTTTTTCTTACATTGAAATTTAGTTAGTGGATAGATGTTGCAGTCTTTATTAGCAATGTTATATAAATGAGGACTTACAACATTGTGGTAGCGCGCTGCTAATGCACTTTTATAAGTTTGGGCTTGGCAGACCTTCCGTGTGCGGCGCTTATTTGTGACTTGGATGTCATATTCCAGGCTAGCATGTTTTCTACAGATTGTCTCCAGCACAAAAAGTTGTCTGACCGTAAGCAATTCACATTCTTTATATAATTGGGCAGTCGAATATTTAAAAGGCTTAAATGTCATAACCTTAAGGACTGATCTTTGTGCTCGCTCTAGGGGAAGAAGATACGTTTTTCCAGCTCCACCCTAGACTGATATACAATATGTAAAGATAGATTGACATAGTGCATAGTAAACTAATTTGAGAGTGTCCAGGTCATCTGAGCAACGTAATTTTTTGAAAATGAAGATCATCTTGCGGACGCGGGCTGTAATACTGGTCAGTTGGTGATTCCATGAGATAGAACTATCAATAAATACTCCCAGATACTTAGCGGAGGCAGATCTCTGTATAGTTGTGCAGTCGCAGGTATTAGTAACAGGATAAGTCGAGCAAGAATGCGCTCTTAAATTATATGTTTCCAAGGATGGTTGGGTTACAGCTGTCTTTGAGAATATGATAAACGTGGTTTTCTTCAGGTTTAGCGTAAGCATATTGCTTGACAACCACTGCATTACTTGTCTAAGAGCGCATTCTGCACGAGCAAATACTTCCGTCCAGTTTTTACCACGAACCAGTATTGCAGTATCGTCCGCGTAGGTAAAGATAGAAGAATAGGGAAGAGATAAGGTGCACAAGGAGTTTATGTAAAGTAGAAATAGGGTTGGACCAAGGATTGATCTCTGTGGGACGCCAAAACAAAGGGGTAGGTAGCTACTAACCACGTCATCTATCTTTACACACTGTGTCCTATCAGAGAGATAATCCTTGAAGATTCTAAGTGCATACCCACGGATGCCCATTTTCTCCATCTTCGATAGTAGATGTGGGACGGAGACAGTGTCAAATGCTTTAGTAATATCTAGAAAAATTGACAAGCATTTTTGTCCTTTATCAAGGTTATTTACTATTGTATCAACCAGAGAAGCCACTGCATCTTCTGTTGAAATTCCTTCCCTAAAACCAAATTGATTCGGTGCTAAAATACTGTTTTTGTTCAGAAAGTTTCGTAAGCGGGTATTTAGCAACTTCTCTAGGATTTTGGACAGCGCAGGCAAAACAGATATGGGCCTGTAGTTATTGACACTGTCTCTGTTACCACTCTTAAAGATAGGATGTACAACGGCCCTTTTTAATGATTTGGGGAAAATCCCTTCTGCCATAGAAGTATTGCTAATGTGGGTAATTATTGGTACCAGAGTCTTTGAGCACTTTTGCAGTAGATGAGCAGGAATTGCGTCCCACCCGATCGCGGCATCTTTTCTCAAATTACGAATAATCAGTTCGACTTCAGACTCATCCGTTGGCAACAAAACAAAAGAATTAGCATTGATGTTATCATTGGGCAGCTGATTATTTTGTGTATGAGGGGAGATTTCTGATGCTAAGTTACTACCGATGCGTGAAAAATACTCATTAACTTGGTTGATGGATCTCAAGTTATCTCCGTCTATATTTAGTAACTCCACTGGGCATTGTTTGACGGACTCAGTACGAGTAATTTTTTTAATGGCTTTCCACTGCGACCGTGGGTTATTTCTTGCTTTACGTAGTTCATTATTCTCGTAGCTGTGTTTTAGTCGTTTTAATAGTTTATTGCAGAAGTTGCGGTATCTGAGATAAGTTATTTTAAGGGTATAGTTGTCAGGATTCGTTTTAAGCTGTTTACTCATCGAGTCTCGATTGCGGATACATCTGAGCAAACCTTTTGTGATCCAAGGTTTGAAAGTTACAAGTTTTGATGGTGTGCGCATTATTCTAGAATGCTTTTGAATTAATGCCCCAATACTTGCAATGAGCATCTCAGATGCGACATTAGGATCAGATGTATTTAATATTTGTGAGAAATCTGTGTTAAGAACATCCGCGTAAAGAGAATAATAATCAACTTTGACTAAATGAGTTTTTTGTTTGTTTAATCTTAATGATGTTTCCATACTTAAGACAACCGGTGCGTGGTCTGTTAAACTAGAATCTATTATTAGTGTAGTCGTTTTTAAATGAGATTTCACTAAAACATGATCCAAGCAACTCTTGTCACGGGTAGGTAGATTATGCGTCGGTAGAAGTGCATGTGAAGCCATCAGATTAAGATAATCGTTTGCCATACTGTTTAGCTGGGCGGGGATTATATTAATGTTAGTGTCCCCGATTAGAACCACATTTTTATAGCTACGTAGTAAACCTAGTGTATTTTCTAAACCATACAAAAAATTGTCGATGTTACGGTTACAGGGCGGGCGGTACAGGGCAACTATAGCAAGATTTAAAGACTCAATTTTGCATACTAAACAATTTGCGTCCTGCACGTGCGACTCTATGACGACGTGTATAATTGATGTCTTTACAAAGACAATAACACCATCGTTTTGATTGATATTTTTGACCGTCTGATAACCAATATAACCACTTTAAGTTGGAGGGGTAGGCACCTTGCTCAACCAACATTCGGATAAAACTATTATTTCAGGAGATATAAAGAGATTACCTAAGAATACAGTAAATTCATCAAAATTGTGGTTTACGCTACGTATATTCACATGCAAAATGTTCACTGCATTCGAATTCTTATTTAAGGACCGACTACATTGTTCTGGTTTACATATATATGACTGTGTCGTGCCTAAGGAATCTAATTCATTTGTTACTGTATTTAAATCGAATAGTTATTTTGTAAAACTCTTTTCTTTTCGGTTCTTTTTTGCCCCGCGCTCGCGCTCGTGCAGGACAGACGTGTTACTAGTTAGGTCCATACATTTATTAAAGAAAGTGAAGATATAGTTAATAATACAGTGACTATCACATACCAAAATACGTGCCGTTAAACACCCGTTCGAACAATACATAACATATGTGTGTAACCCAGTGAAACTGTGAACTATTCTATTAAAAAGTGCATCAGAAAACTGTTTAAATTTTAAAAACACTTAATGACATTGCATTGACTCCAGTTAAACAAAGAACTGGACTTTGACCTCATTAGTGCAAAACCACTGTCGGTGCATTCAAATCTCTTAATGGCTCTTGGCTGTGTTATTAGCACCTATATTTCGTCCAACAACTTATACGACTCGTTGGCGTAACGTAAGAAACGTTGTCTAATGAAGTCAACGATCTGGGTTCGAACCCAAGTGTGAACACCAAAAACTTTTTGTAACTTATTTTTGCTTTTTGGACATTATAATAATAATAACTATTATTATTTTATTATTATTTAGTTAATTTACGATTACGAATTTTTTTTTTTTTTTTGTTAATTTACGACACATTTAAAAAAGCCAAAAAACGGGTCGTTTCGTGAACATCGAGCCGTCTATGTGACTACGCGCTTCACCGCTTGCAAGCTTGATACATACCTATCGGCGGGAGCTATTGCTTTTGCTACAAGTAACAAATTGCATCTTAGTTTAGACTACGGAGCCCCATCTCTATTTGTTATATATATTTAATTTTTGGATACATAATGCCTAATACTCGCCGCACACCACCAAATAAATCTGGTACTTCCACAAGAAATATACAAAAAGTTCAGAATAAATCCGATTCCGACACCAACTCGGCAGCTTCAACGAGCGACTTCGTGAACACAAACAGAAAAAAGCGTTCCAGACTGGAAAATTCCCCGCAAAACAAAGTGATCTTAAGCGAGCAAGACTTACATGATCAATTTACCATCTGGAAAAAGGAACGACAGCATTGGTAAATCACTAGCGGAGCAAACGGAAATAATGTCAAAACTTTCCGTCGATATTATGGAAATTAAAAAACAAAATACTCAGTTACAAGCTGCTAGTGCGAAAATTAATAAATCAAATGATGAAATAATTCAGTCTATCAGTTTTTTGAACACACAATTTGAAGATATGAAAAAAGAAGTAGAAGACTTGAGAAGAGAACGTCTTAAACAACAAAATTACATAGAAAAATTAGAACAGAAAATACAAGACATACAGAGAAAATCAAGATCATCAGGCATTGAACTGCGAAATATTCCTAGTGAAAATCTGGAAACTAGCTCTAACCTAATAAATACTGTAAAAAAAATTGGTGAATCTATGGGAGTGAATATACCTAGCACGGAAATCCGAGACGTATATCGCTTGCCAGGAAAAAACCCCAACACGAATATACCATGACCTATTATTGCTGAATTTACCACGGTGCTTACCAAAACATCTCTCATCGCGGCAGTGCGGGCTTACAACCAAGGAAAGAAGAAAGAGGATAAATTGAACACCCAAATCATAGGCATTCCTGGTGACTGTCAACCAGTATACGTGGCAGAACAACTTCCAGCAAGTACAAAAAAGTTATTCCACCAGGCACGTGAGCACGCGAATAAAAACTCATACAAATACTGCTGGACTTCGAATGGGAACATTTACCTGCGCAAAAAGGACGGTGATAAGCAAATCCTCATAAACTCTGAAAAGTGTCTAGATACATTGAAGGAAATTAACGTGTGACTATTTTACCTAAAATTTTCAATTCCTTTTGTGTATTTTTTATTTTTTATTCTAATTATAAAATATGTTGTACTAATTCTAAAACTTCATTATAAACACCATACACACAGTCACGTATTATTTACACCCACACTAATAATTGTCTGTTTCTACACATACAAAACACGAAACGAACACCTGACCAAGCCATGTAGAAAGCGATGTAACTCTAAAGTCTTCTTATCACTAAATAATAAATATCGTGCAATTTTTTTGAAACTAAAAAGGAAATATATAAATGGCTACTACACTTAATTATATTAACAAAGATCTTGAACATCTTACAGTAGGAAATTCCCTTGAATGCTCTCCAAATGACTCTTATAAATACGTACACTGTTCAAATAAAAACATTAAATTATTCCATACAAACATACGAAGTATAAACAAAAATTTCGATTCGCTACAAACTCTGTTGCAAGAAACAAAAATCAACTTCGACATAATAATTTTGACGGAATGTTGGCATAACAAAACTTATAATCTACCTACTCTAAACGGAATGCAACCACATTATTCAAAAATTAATTGTAACCAAAATGATGGCGTTGTCATTTACTCTAAGGTAGGGCTAAACATAAAAGTTTTTGAACCTGAGTTCCAATGTGGAAACTGCCTTGTGTGCCAAATAGACGCCAAATTAGCAGTAATAGCAATATATCGCTCACCATCGTATAATACCAAAGACGACTTTGATAAATTCCTGAGTAGTTTAAACATAGTGCTTAATAAAACTTCTACGTATCCTAATTTGGCACTAGTAGGTGACATTAACGTAGATATAAGTGAAGGCAATGAGAACGACCGCAGCTTCGACTACCTCATGCTAAATGCATCCCATGGTCTCCTACCCAGTCATGTGTTCCCTACTCGTATAAAACATTGTCTAGACCACTCGCTTATAAAAACAAAACTCCCTACAACCACACTTATCCTAAATACTTACGTGACAGACCACAAACCAATTATACTATCAATTCAGAATGCCAACCCCTCAAGGAAATTAAACAACACGACTGCTCGTGTCAATTAAGAAGAAATTCAAATAGAGTTGGAAAACACTGACTTCACAAATATATACAGTATTGGCGATGCAAATCTAGGTATCAATACGTTGGTCACTATGATTATGTCAGTTATAACCAAGCATACTAAAATGATTAAAGTTCCGAGGAAACAAAGAATACTCAAGCCTTGGATAACTCCTGGACTTCTAAGATGCTCCAGACATAGAGATACACTCCATAGCAAATCCAAAAAAGAACCAGACAACCTAATACTCAAAGCCTCTTACACGCGATATCGAAATTTCTATAATGAGCTACTCCGTAAACTAAAAACTTCATATGAAAGCTGTAAACTGGAAAAAAGTAAAAATAATCCTAGAGATCTTTGGAATACAATCAAAGAAATAACAAACACGCAGAAGACACAGAATACACCGGTAGAATTGCTTACATCACGTGACCCGAAATCATCTATAAACGAGGTATGTAAATATTTTGCAAATGTAGGTGAAAAACTGGCAGCTAACATCCAAGCACAAGACACATCATTACCCGTGGATACTCAGGATATAGGTTATTGTGATACTAAGTCTCCCGTGAACTCTCTGGTAATTCTTGAAACCGACGATACCGAAGTGGAGTCACAAATACTACAACTAAGGGATGATTGCGCTGTAGGATGGGATGGAATATCCTCCAAATTATTAAAAAAGTGCCGACACATTCTCGTGAAACCTATCACGTATTTGTTAAACCTTTGTTTACGAACTGGTGTTTTCCCTGATGCTGTGAAAAAGGCAGTAGTTCACCCCATACACAAGGGTGGGAATAGAAACTGTGTCAGCAATTATAGACCTATATCGGTACTTCCTGCGCTCTCTAAAATCCTCGAAAAAATACTTAACAAACATCTTAAATCATTTTTAGACAAATATCAAATAATTGCTAAGAATCAATATGGGTTTCGTTCAGGAACATCAACAGAAGACGCAGTACTCGATCTAAGCCAGGAAGTTGCCAAGAATCTTGACGGTAAAACAAAATGCCTCGGTATATTTTTGGACTTATCTAAAGCTTTCGACACAGTTTCAATTCCCAAACTTATTTCTAAGCTAGAACTCCTCGGTATAAGAGGCATAGCTTTGGATATCTTCAGAGACTATCTCAAAAACCGCACCCAGAGGGTTAAAATTGGTAACAACCTTAGCGATGAAGAATGTCTTACATATGGAGTCCCACAGGGTAGTATTTTGGGTCCCATATTATTCCAAATTTATGTTAACGACCTCTGCAACATGGCCCTTTCCAACTGCAAAATATATGCCTATGCAGATGACACGGCGATAATAGTCTCTGGATCTACATGGGAGAGAGTCAAAACGTCAGCAGAACAGGCTCTCAGAAGTATAATGAAGTGGCTCAAAATAAACTTATTGACACTTAATGTACAAAAAACAGTATACGTACCATTTGCAATCCGACGCATCAACAAACCTCCACCAACATTCACAATAACAGCACACACTTGCTCAAATCAACACACTCCACACCCATGTCAATGTCAAACAATTACACAGACGAAAGAGGTAAAATACTTAGGTGTACACATTGACGAAGGACTAAACTGGGACAAACAACTTCACACACTCGTTACTAAGACACTACGCCTCATTCATATTTTTAAACGCCTTAGACAATCAGCAAACACACACACACTGACAATGGTTTATTACGCATTATGCCAATCGGTGCTAGGTTACTGCATTACAGCTTGGGGAGGAGCATATAAAACCAACCTTCTAAAGGTAGAGAGAGCCCAAAGAACCATTCTTAAGGTTATGCTGAAAAAACCATACAGATACGCAACAACACAGCTATACTCCGATTGCAAGGTACTTTCCGTCCGCCAACTTTACGTGCTGAAAGTTATATTAAGAAAACACACTGCATTACCACCATATGACCCAAAAAAACGCAATTACCTGCTTCCAAGTGCTCCACATAAGAGTTCTTTTGCTGAACATCAATATTTTATACTTAGTAACAATATATACAAAAAAGTGAATAAACAGCTAAATATAAAATGCCTAAATCTACTAAAAATTAAGACAAAAGTGACTGAATGGCTTTTGCTGAAGGACTATGCCTACACAGAAACTATTATTGCCTACATCGCTTAACAATAACACACACATAAACACATACACACACACGCACGCACGCACTCACACATACACACGCACACCCACATACACACGCACACCCACATACACACATCCACACGCATACACACACCCACACAGATTAAAATAGCTTATAGATACTTACCTATTAAGTAAGGTTTTCATTTCACTTGTACTTCAACAAAGATTGTCGACAGAGTGCACAACAATGTAACACGTTTGTACGAACCTAACTGGCCGAACACTGTACTCTTAAGATACAGGGTCCGCCCTAGTTTAAGAGAACAGAGTTTCACTTATTATGCACAGATTACAAACCAACGAAAATTAATCATTGTAACTTGAACGATTTTGTAAATGTTTTTGTAACTGTAATTTTTTGGTGAAATAAAGTTATTATTATTATTATTATTATTATTAAAACAGAACAATCATAGTTGAAACAAAAACGGTAATGTACATACATCACTTGTTCCCGATTATAAAACAATAGCGAACATTTCTGATAAATATCTTTGCTTCCACTGCATTTTAGATATGGTTTCTTGTAGTATCTGTCCATCCCACCGCGAAGCAGGGGCGAGTTTAAAAGTGTATGTAACAACTCTTTCTTATAACCACTTTTGTTTTTATTGTATTTAAGATGAAAATATATGAAATGTGTTTTGTATAAATTACCTATCGCATCAAATGATAAAGAACGAGTGAGATGAATAGGATATATGAATAAATATAATAAAAAAAATTAAATTAATAATAAAATAATTCCAATAAGCTATAAGGTGTACCTATATTATAATAAATGTATAAGTGTTTGCGTTTTAGTCTATATTTCTCTGTTGGTGTCGTTGTGAGTAAATGTTTGTGTTTATATGTGTAAAGTATATGTGTATGTATGTGTTATGTTAATTTATATCTTGTTTTTAAAACTACGTGATCTAGTGTATTTCCATCGTCGATGCTCAATGCTCGACATTCTGTACTGTACTGTGTTCTGTCTTAACACGTTTCGAGCGTTTGTTTGGAACCACGAGACGGAGTCCTTTTATCTTTAATCGGTATTACATTTCGTCAGCCTAAACTGTTATGTTTACGAGTACCTATAAGAGGTACCATAAAACATCCAATTTTAGTACGCATAATTTTGTCTTTCTATTAACTTTATTTTCTAAGAAATAAACATTTATTATTTATATTTATAAAGGCTATGGTATTATTCTAAATCTACTCATTGCCTATACATAACCTATTCATTGTATTCTAAATCTATCAACACACAGCTATCTGAGCTGTGTGTTGACAGATTAGGATAAAATTTGGATAGATTTTCCGGAGAATCCATTTTTTTTTCGGACGTGCATATTTAGTTAGCCCCGAGACTTTTGCTACTTCAACGGGCATAAAGGCTCGCAGAGCTCCAGCCTGTTGAAATAGGTGTAATTTAATATAAATTATATCTGGCTGACTATTAACGGTTTGGAAAAAAAATATTAGTTCGTAATATTGAAAAAAAAAAATCTTCCATGTCATCTTTTTTTGTCAATCCTGTCATGACTACCGTTTTCTTATAATATACATTTCCTATTTATATTTTCCGTATTTTATTATTCTACGTTCTGTGCAATACCCCGCTACACAGCGTAGATAAATGATTTAAACACTACAAACTAAGCAACCTGCGCAAGAGGGCGTCACCTGTGGGACTTGGACCTGGGCTCAGGGCGGTCGCTGACGGGGAGATTGAGGAATTATGGCTTTTAGTTTAGGGGAGTTTTGTGTAACTGTCGCTCTACCTTACAGTTCGCGGGCCTCTTGGACTTGGTCTACGAGGGCATCGGATGGTTCTTTGCAAACTAAGGATCAGGAGGACGAGAGGGGACGCGTCGCATTCGCGGGCGCACTCTTCTCCGGCGGGTCGGATAGGGTGGTCTCTGTGTAGTGGTGCTAGTTTCTTACAGTCTCTGTACTACTAGTTGGTAAGTTTTGATCTCGTCGTCCGGGTCGTCTAGGACGCCCCGAGGCCGACGGTGTTTACGACGCTTTGTGGGCAAAGGCCTATAGTCAGATGCTGCAACAACCAACGGGTTTGGGTGCTGAGCCGCGCATTCAAAGAAGCGTTCCAGCGCCTCTTTCATCCACTGCTTGATGGAAGGCTGTTGGAGATCAAAATGCAAGTTGCGATTACGAATGAACCACGGTGCCCCGGTGGCACGTCGAGTGAATCTACTTTGAACAGTTTGTAAGCGGTACAAACTGCTAGAAGCTGTATGAGCGAATACGGTGCTCGTGTACGTCATAATCGGCCTTATACACGTGGTATAAATAACTTACCTAACATTGTTATCAAGTGATAGTTTACTGAGTGAATTTAAAAGACAGTGTAGTCGACTGAGCGTAAGTAAAGCCCGTGCACGAAAGGTTTCTACATGCGTTCTAAAGTTAAGCTTTCGGTTAAGGATTACGCCTGGATTGGCTTGCCGTTCTCAAGGGATTGGTTCGCCAAACATCTTGATCGGTGGACGGTTGAATCTCGAGAAGAGTACAACGGCCCTCTTTGTCGGATTGAAAACAAAAGACGATACAAAGTTTTTTTATGGGAAATTGAAAATAACACGGGAAAAGGCATAGGCAAAAGCTTGTACCTATTTAATTAATAAGAATAAAACATTATCAATTAATAAATCATAAAATCTTTAGGAAACAGCCTTTAAAATAAGTTCCAGTTACTTTAAATTAGACAATGATGACATAAGTATAATAAGTGATTTGAGTTCAAGGATTCAAAGTTGACGTATTCCAATTTTATTTCAACTTTTTAAGTGCCCAACCTTTGAAATTTGATTACGTCCAATACGGTAATATACTTCTGTAGATATAATCATTAAAAACATTTTTGTGTGACCAAGTGATCATAATACATAACTTATTTTATTTCCGAGTTATTTGTCTTCACCTAATATCCCATTAAATTTCTCCTTGTCAAAATATTTTAGTCTATAATTATTTATTATCGTTAATTGAATATACATAAGGCTGTGTTCAAACCAAACTGACTGACAGCCGCCGAAAGTGAGCGAGCGTTACGCAGGTTATTGTATTTCCATTCATATTCACTTTTTCATTCAGATCTAACCGACGCGACGATACGTTATTACGCTATGCGTAGACGCTGACATTCGGCGACTGATAGGCGGCGGTGTGTCACTACGCTCTGGGACGCAAATTGGGCGGACGGACGTAAACTATAGAGTATTGTCAGCATACTGTAAACGAAAGATACCGTTAATTTTCACGTTTACACAGGGGCTCACAGTGAGCCTGCTCACATTCGGCGGCTGACAGTCAGTTTGGTTTGAACACAGCCTTAGGCATAGTAAGAACTATTTTTGAAGACCTAATTAAAGACTCCATGGGAAAACTGAATGTCAAATAACTTTAAATAATACGTACGTTAAGTAGCTGTTTACAAGTGTTTTAGATAACCTACATAAAGTTTTTTTTACAATTAGATCGGAACTATAAAGCCTTCGGTAAAAGTATTGGGTATTTTGCGATATTAGGTATTTTAAAACTGCGATAATTCCTAAGTTTAAAAGATATTTATTGAAATCAATCGATGTAAACACTAAAAATGTTTTAAATTAAATACTTGTGATGGATATTTATATTACTAATACTACTTATTACTATTTTTTTTAACATTTCTATAAAAACTCCTTCGCAAATAATGCGTTATTTTAGAACAAATTTGCTTAAAATAGACTCACTTAATGTTTGGCCAAGTTGACCATTAATTACATTAAATGAGTACCTAGGTTTCGCCTGAAGTAGTAGGGACGCCTCTACACTCCGGGCGTCCCTATAATTGGGCAAATGAGCCACTATAAGTGTGGCCCAGGAGATCCCGTGGTACCATATTGGCCGCGGGTGCCGTCGGGGGGCCGGATTGCTCATGCGTACCCGGTCCCCGCCAACGGTGGATCGAAGGAGTGTCCGGGAGGTTTTTGTGGTGTAGGGTCCTCTACTCGTGGTATGAGTTAAGCATACCATGCAATGGAGAGGGCGAGTCCCACATATCCCACCGCCGCGAATATGCTGCAGCGGCGGTGGGAACGCGTAAATGCATTTCCAACAGGAAAAAAACAAAAAAAATTCACCTGAAGTAAATTCGGCCTGCCACTTACTAAAGTGTACCATATTCCTGGTTTGTTATTGTTAGACTCAATAAGAGGTAACTATCCGTAAACTATATGATATTCTGTAGTGAATATTTGATATGGAAGACAGGATAAACTTGCTCTGTATTTTTGTCACGTTCGTATGTCAATAACACGTGTTGCACATTAAATATCGCGACTCTCGATTGTTCTGTTATGACGTAATATGTCGAGCCCAAAATCTTGTAAATATAATCCTGCCAATCGTCCCTCGTCTTGATGATAGGTACTGAAAAATGAAAGTTAGTGTTGCCTTACCTCAAAAGTTAAGTGTTTTGAAGTTTCAACTTTGGTACATTATAATTAAGTATCATTAATTAATAGTAGTAACTGATTTGTATTAGATAGACATTACACAGGCCGATTTTTTTGATTTGTTAGTTTTGATTTTACGGTATAAATCTCGAAAATCGTGGGTATGAAAGCACCGGACACAAAATCTTTGTAAAAATGAAAATTTATATTTAATTGGAGTACTTCGTGCCTCAGAAAGTACGATAAGTCGTTGGTCCTGATTGTCACATCATCTGTTATAATCGTGTCTCAGGTAGAAGCATTTGTGTATTAAAATATACTGCTGCTGCCGCCAATCTGCCTGACTGTGGCAACACAACCTATTGAGCAAGCCCACGTTCAACAGTGGACGATGTTAATCAAATCTCGCGACACACAGATAATATAAGTTTCTGTAATCATTATTTTTTTAGGAGAAGTATATCCAGAAAATAATGTATGAAGAAAATAATTTAAACCTAACCCCGATAGAACAATCCCATGACAAATAAGTGCGGCGCCATTGACACAATGGTGACCGTCTGCAGTGCGTTAATGGTTTGACGTCATCGCCAGGAGTGCATGCATTAACGACAGGTACGTCAGTCTGTGTCAATAGTTTTATGTTCTACTTGCTGTCGGTTACTAGCGTCAAACGTCAAATTATTAAGGCGAAAATATTAATGGATGAATATTTTATGGTAAGTAACTATTTTGTTCAATAACTTAATAAATAAATTATAAACGTCAAAAAATACTACTAAATTTGATATTTTACACATTTCTCATGACTGGATCTGATATTTTACCCGGTTATATATTTTTAAACGGAACAAGGAATACAGTAATTATCACTACACCTATTATCCTACGAGATATATATGGACCCCAGATGAATAATAATTGACAAACTCAAAATGCTATCGAAACCAGTTTTTTTTTTCTTAACTATACGTATGACGTCATTAAATGGCTGATAGTGTTTATGGCGCTTAAAGATAAAGATAAAAATCAATATACAGCCATCTTTCAGTTTCCTGATCTGAAATCATTTAGGTTCATTTAGGTTCGTAAAGAAAAATACTTTCAGAAATAAACATTGTTGTAACCTAATTTGATGTGGATCAACTAACCTATGGTTAAATAGTAGAATCATGTAGGTTTACGAATGATTGCCCCTCCACCAATGTTTTAATATAATTCATCAGTTTTAATTGAACTCCGTTTATACAAACACAATCACGTTATTTTGCATTGTTTGATTAATTACCGTTAGTAATAGTATTTTCTATTAGGTAATGCTTTTTATCAATTGATATCATCACCATCATTATCATTAGAGTTGATTTGCTATAGTCACCACGCTTGGCAGGCGGGTTGGTGACTGCAGTATTATATTGTATATATAATGATGATATACAGATACTATATACTTGATATACAGATGATCTTATAACAATCGGGAACAACGGTTTAACGTGCTTTCCGAGGCTAGTCCAACCAACCAGAACTGGAAAGAATTTACACAAAGATTCCTGCGTGGGGATTGAACCCACGACCTCCGAGATTTAAAGCGAGCAAAATACCGCTACGCTACGGAGGTTGTTGTGTATTGATATGATTCCTTGATTCATTTATTTTAGTAATCTCATTAAGAACGAATCGGTTTGTTTCTTGCGACTGTTGCCACATTAGATTATAAATAAGTACCTACTTGTTAACTTTAAGTTTATTTCTTTGATACTTATCTGTTTTGAGTAGACAGGGACTACTCTCCGTGCTTAGGAAATCACTCCGATTTTCCGAAGTTCCGATTTTCATATGCAATGGTAGGTACCCAGGAAACTGATAAAGTAGCAAAAGTCTCATGGCGGATAGATGACTAGATAAATGTCTATCCGAAAAAAACCCAACCATTCAACCCGCCTGCCAAGTGTGAGGACTATTGCAAAATGGATTTGGATACCCAATTAGCCATGTTAAGCATGATCATCATTATAATCTCAAAATGGATTTTTTTTCATGACATTCATAAAACATATCAACGCGTATTTTTTTTGTAATAAATATTTTAGATACTAAACATAATGTGCGACATTTATTCTGCGATAGCGATTTTAAGCATATTATTTATACTAATTAAAGCAGTTTATATCGAACTTGAACCCTCAAAAACTAACTGTGATCGTTTAACGATGGCATGTCCTAAAGAAGTAAAATGTTTAACACAGTCTAGAGTAATTTGGTATTTTAACATTTGTTGTTTTAAGGCACGCATAATGTTAAAATTACGATCTGTACTGTTTTAATGACATTGTTACGATTTTCGAGGTCAAATACTTTTCAGTAGGTGACCGCCAATTTAGTTTGATTTATAAGCCTACCTACCTACGTAAATGTACTATTTTTTAAACGTACGATATGGTATAACGCGGAATACCTCACTCACGCGTTACTCTAAATTCTCGATCCTAAATTACTTTCCCTTCCAATTTGAGTTGTAGTGACTTTAAGTACACACGCGTTACTGTGAGGAAAAACGCGTGGCGCACCTATAGTAGACGCCAGCATTGGTCGGTTGCCGATCGCCGCGCAACGCGACCCCAGCGTAATAATTTTTGCGAACAAGTATAATGCACAGCGCTACAAGACGCTAGCTTGAGCGTGGAGGGACTCTTAAAGTTTGTTATCACCAAATTAAGAAATTATCATTATATTTTAATAAAGTGTAATTCATAATCTTTATACTATAGGTGCGCCACGCATTTTTCCTCGCGTTGGACTGCTACTCTGATCCAGTGAGCTATTACTCACTGGATCTATATGTTAATCCAGCGAATAAACTAATGCCGTGCAACTTCTTGTGTGAAAGAGTAACAGACATCCATAGACCCATGAATACCTACAACCTTATAATCTTAGTAGGATTTTAGTGCTAACTAGTGTCACCCAAATATGGTTAACAGACAGACATAAATGTATTATTTATTGATTATTCTTTTTTGAGTGTTAGCTATTGTGTCCTAGTGCTCATTAATATTTAGTGCTACTTATAAAATAATGGCAGGCGTTTATAGACACTATTTCGTCACACTATATTATTAACACAACCGCCATGTCGTAGCCGTATCTCTCCTTAAATCTCGGAGGTCACGAATTCGACTTCCATTCCAGATAAAAATCTTAGTGTAAAACTCAATATTTCTGGGGCTGGCTAGTTTAGGTACTCCACACCGGGCCTCGAAAAGCACGCAGCTCCAACTGATATATTATAATGCCTATTGTTATAGTAAATTTTTCGTCAGAGCGTGCGTTCGACTCATGCTTCCCAGCCCTATGTTTGTTCCCCTTTGACGCTGGACAAGTACTCTTTGTGTAAAGAAATCTTCAGACTTAAAATGAGACTTATGCAGCTACGACACGGTAGTGTAGACAATAGTAGTTATGAGATCAGAGGGCCTAGACAAAATGCCACTATAGTGCAGTGACAAGTACCTATATGTACCACAGCAAATTCGTTGATAACTGGCAAATGTCATATAAGTACCTATTTTATAATTTACAAGATGTGGGTAATTGTACGTAGGAAGGGTAGCAAAATTTAGAAGAAATAAGTGTATAACTGACCTCTTTGTATTTCTTACCTGTGGTGGAGCCAGCAGAAAATCGCTAACGCAAATGTATGGATACTTGACATTTGTCACGTGATAGGTTTATGCAACCGAAAATCGGATGGGGATAAATCGAAAACCAATGAATTCCCGTTATTTTTTCAGCGCCCGCTTAATCACGTGATAAATGTCAAGTATGCACAATATATGTATGAAGCGGCCGTAGCCTAATGGCTAGGACGTCGGACTTATGATCTTGAGGTCGCCGGTTCGAAACCCACCCATTGCACTACCGACGTAAACCCACTCGTAACACAAGCATTTTAGCTTAGCACTAGGGCTTAACAAGAATACTAGTAGACTGAAAAAATCTGCTAGTAATCTTTTTTACAAAAAAAAATAATAAAAAAAACCTACCTACTTTTGCGTTACCGATTTTCTGCTGGCTCCAATGTAGCGGCAGTTATACACCTATGTCTTCTAAATTTTGCTACCCTTCCTACGTACAATCCCACCCACACCACCCACATATTGTAAATTATAAAATAGGTACTTATATAATATTTGCCAGTTATCAACGAATTTGCTGTGGTACATAGACACTAGATTACAAGTACCGAGGCAATTAGCGGTGACGAATGTACGGAACAGTCGAATACGACCACTTACACTTACAGTATTGGTAATTGATCTAATTTTAATGGCTGGCTCACTATCGATTTACGGTGGTTAGTAGGTACATTCGACTGTAGTCAGGTACTAAGATCTTATTTATTACATTAGCTTCACGCGCGCGGTATCAGCCGCGTAATTATCGTTCCCGTGGGAACTTCATAATTAAATATTATTGCCTATAGCCTTTCTTGATAAATAGGCTATATAACACTGAAAGAATTTTTCAAATCGGTCCAGTAGTTCCCGAGATTAGAGCGTTTAAGCACCAACTACCATCTAGATTTACTAGAACTGCACCAACTACCTACCATTTGAAGCGGCCGTAGCCCAATGGCTAGAGCGTCGGACTTGTGATGTTGAGGTCGCCGGTTCGAACCCCACCCATTGCACTACCCACTCATAACACAAGCATTTTAGCTTAGCACGAGGGGTTAACAAGAATACTAGTAGACTGCAAAATTCTGCTAGAAAACTTAAAAAAAAAAAATATCTGTGATTCCCAAAATGCACCAGATGGACCCCCAGGGGTCCACGGCAGGATAGACGGGGGTCTACGTTGACGTTAAAAAAATTGAGTGACCAAGTTGTTAGTGTGTAATCTATACAATTATTATATAGAGGTAAAGTTTGTGAATTGTTAGTGAAAACCGACTTCGAAAATTATTTTACCAGTAGAAAGTCACATTGTTTTAGTGTCACAGGCTCTTGTCATAGACATTATAAGACAAGATTTCCACGAAAACGGGATATAACTGCGTGAGGCAGCTATTGTGATAGAAAGTTATTATAGGAGTCTACGATAAAGAAAGTTTGGGCGCCCTTGATCTAGTTGACGTTGTTTGCTAGGTGGGAGGCACGAGAAAATAACTTCTATCTCATAGAAGCTGCAATCACGGTGCGCCCTATTTGTCTAATTACCCAATCAATACTCTAGTGAAGTTTCTGCAGCTCTTTGAGAGTAGGAAATAGTATTATCATGCATATAAAAATTCTAGGATTGAATGTTAAGGGGAAAATAATAAGCTTTTTGTGTATTCATATTTTTAAAATTAGTTTGCAAATATCATATCTATATTCTATATATATTTATACAGGGTTATTTTTAAAACATTAAACACTTTTCAGGGGATAAAGTACTGATGATTATAAGCAACTTTTACTATGGATGGGACCAACAAACATTTTATCGAGGTAAGTGAACATAAATGTACGGAACAGCTGATTACTTCGCGATTACAGGGTTGTTCCCATAGTATTAGTTTCTTATAATATCATTACTTTCAACCCCTGAAAGATTGTTAATGTTGTAAAAATAACCCTGTATATATACCTATAACGCTGAAGAGTTTGTTTCATTATAACTACTGGCCCGATTTGAAAAATGATTGCTACGTTAGGTAGACCATCTACCGAAGAAGCCTATAGGTTATATAAATTATAAATTTCCTACGGGAACGGGAGACCTCGCGCTGAAAGCTAATTCACATATAATTCCATTGCATTTAAAGAGTCATTGTCACAGTTTCTTTATGAAGTTTATAAAATAATGTTTAATGCTTTTCTTTTTCAAAGGCTATGGCAGTAAAATTAACTATGCAACATATAAATAAAACAAAACCAAGATACAAGAAAATAAACTTAGCTGGCATTATATTCTACAAGTTGTTAATGTTGTTAGTGGGTGGTATAGGTGGGCGGGAGATACGAGAGAATAGCGTATCTTTCTTATCATGTATTCGAGATTATCATATAAGTATATTAAAATTAAATGTTAGTATTTAATGTTAAAGAGAAGTATAAAACTTTGTCAATTATAAGTTTAAACTTGAGGTTTTATGAAGAATTCCCTTAAAATGTTATTGCATTTAACTTTTTTTTTTGCTTATGTATGCTGTAACGAAGCAAACCTTTTTTGGACATTTTGTATTCAACATTTTAGTGTAAGAACCTGTTATATTTTATAATATTTTTATCGTGATCAAATTCTAAAGAAATAAAATGTGCCGTAGTTTCTTTTTAGACCAGCACCTTTACTTGACCAGACCATTTAACTATAATTTAATAATTTATTAGCATTCTGGTCATTTCTAAATAAACTATAAGTGTGCCAAATTCCAGACTCCTCCGTCCGGGCAATTTTCAAAAAAAGGTGTACAAAGTTTTCGATTTACGTGTTAATATATAGATTACTAGCTGCGCCCCGCGGTTTTAACCGCGTCACTCTGCTCCAGTGGGTCGGAGCGTGATATTTTGTAGCTTATATATTAATCCAGCTTATAAACTACCCGCGTGAAAACTTTCAGCCAAATCCGTTCAGTAGTTTTTACGTGAAAAAGTAAGCTCCATCCATCCATACGCTCCATATATTTATATAAATATTATTTATATATTATATAGATATAGATTATAATAATACCAGTACGTAATAATGGCAGTGAAATTAAATATGCTACACATAAATAGAGCTGATCCAAGATACGAGAAAATAAACTTATCAAGCACTATGTTCTACAAGTTGTTTGCTATAGGCGGGTTGGAGTTACGAGAAAATAGCTTCTATCTGAAATAGGCTGCAATCACGGCGCGCCCTATTTGTCTAATTGCCCGATCATTTCCCAAGTGGCATTACAGCAGTTCTTTGAAGGAAATATAATTGTCATGCATACTACAATGTAAAATGTATTTACATTGTTGTTAAATTTAAAGAGTAATAAACAGTAATACCTACAAATGTATAATGCTAATTATATAATATTAAAAGCTCAAGCAAAAGTTGAGTTTGTTTGTTTGCTTCAACGCGCAATTTGTCATTTTAGCAAATATTTTTTTAACTTTGAATAAAATTACATTTACACCAAGAGCGTTAATAAAATGCCTATTTTTAAATAAATCAAGTTAAATTTCATTTTGCGGTCGATTCTATCGATTTTGTTAGGACGACCTAACTACTAAAGTTGGCTGAGTTGTACTAAGAGGTATATATCACATTTTTTCAGAATTATTTTAGTAATATATCAAAAGTTAAGGGGGGATGCTCTAATTTTATCTCTGTATTATGTTATCTCGAGCCTGGGGGTTTGATCTACATAGTTCCAAGGCAGTTTCTGTTGCATTTCAAGATATCTTTCCAACAATACCCTTAACGATGGGGTAAGTCGATTTTATTATTCACTTTTCGTTGTATGGGAGGAGGGCCGAAAAAAATATTTTCCATTATTTTAAAAACTAAGTTTTGGTTCTTCAATATACATCTCTCCACCAATTTTCGTGACAATCGGTGCAGTGACGGTGGAGTACGAAGCCAGACAGACATGACGAAACTATAAGGGTTCCTTGCGGACAACTGAACCCTAAAAAGATAATCCAAGTGCAAGGAAAGACCCCTTTGACCTCACTATACACCGAGAGGTGCGGCAAGCACAGCAACTACTATTGGAGAATGATTGTATTCAAAGGAAACATTATTCCAAAATCTTTTTAATTTTTGTACGGAAAACTAAAATGTATTGTTTCACAAAAATGTATTCACTTTAAAAAAATATGTAATCAGTAGGTATCATGACACTATCTCCTGTTAAATGTATTTGAAAGCAACTTATTCATTTTTTTTTATCTTAGTAATAATCGATCGAAATATCGAAGTAATAATTATATAAAAAAACCACCAATTGCGAGTCGGGCTCGCGCACGAAGGGTTCCGTACCATTTTCAAGCTTCTACCTGTTGATGTTATTGATATCGAGCAAAAAACAAAAAGTTTGTTGTATGGGAGCCCCCCTTAAATATTTATTTTATTTTATTTTTAGTATTTTTTTGTTATAGCGGCAATATAAATACATCGTCTGTGAAAATTTCAACTGCTTAGCGCGGTTCTTGCGATACAGTTTGGTGACAGACAAACAGACAGACAGGGAAGTTATAGTAATAGGGTCCCGTTTTTACCCTTCGGGTACGGAACCCTAAATACTGAAATTCAACTGTTAGTTTTCGTAATGTAGGTGTACTAATGTACCAATATCGTCGTTTTTATCGTCTTGTCCAATTATTTTACGACGTGTTATATTTTATAACGACAGTAATTGCGATCTTTTATCGTTAATATATTTTTTCTTTGATATTTAATGTTAACTAAGTCATAAACGTGTCTACAGACATTTTGATGTTCTGAAGTTCGAATTTTAACTTTTTAACCATGAAAACAAATGCTTTGATTATGTCAATAAAATTTATGGAATGAATATTTTCGTAATGTGTAATTATGAAAAGAATAATTTCGTTAATTCATTTAAAAATAAATAAATTCTTAAAACACTACGTTTTGTTTAAATTTTAACGAAGAGACAGAAATCTTCTCTTTTTAAAAATTTCTTGAATGTTTCCTTAATAAGTAGGTACATACTGACTTCACAATGCGACAAAAACTCTAAATAAAAATACTTAATATTTTTTTAATTAGGTAGTACAGTCTGACGCCACATTAGGCGTGTGCGATATTCGAGCGAGTGTCTCATGCGGGCGACGCGACGGCCAGCATCGAAGCTCGGCACCCACGTCGTTTGCATTATCCATACAGTCCAGGATGTGTAGCGGATGTGGGATCAGCCGTATCACAATTTTTAAGGACAAAGGTGCACTACTAAGACGACTGCTAAAACAAACTGATATAAATATGTCAGCGTCCGAACTCCACGAACGGCAAGTCAAATTGATTTGTTCAAAGGGTCGCGGCCTCCAATCGCTGTGTCTTAATAGCACTTTGAATTAATTCACTTTGACTGCATTGGCGGCGGTCGGTATCGTTCTACTTGGTAGTATCATCCCACTGGGTTTTAAGAGTAAAGGAAGAGGGATTGCACCTGTGTTTGCGCACACACTTGTATATTATTTAAATGTTTCGAAATCTTTATGGAAAAGATTACCTTATAATGAATGAATGAATGAATGAATGAAGTACACTTTATTGCAAAATAAAATAGAAACACATACATTATTAATTATAACAGTAATACATATTTTGCAATTGGCGGCCTTATCGCTAAAAGCAATCTCTTCCAGGCAACCGTATGCCGTGGAAGGACCAAAGAGTAGAAGAAGTAGTGCAGACTTACTCCGCGTACAAGTACGCATTATAAGACTGTTGTTAAATTACTTAAAGTATATGGCTGTATATCTACATATATAAGGACTATGTTATACAATATTTACATTTATATATATAAATAGATATATATCTACATACATACAAAATTAAAAACCTACATAATAATATATAATATAAATAATAATATGTATCGCGATAGCTTTAGAGACTATTCAGAGTGAGAAAGTGTTCTCTTACCATATTTTTGAAAATATTTAAGGATTTCGCTTGTCTGATCTTTAAGGGTAAAGCATTCCATAATCGAACCGCTTTAACACTAAACGAATTATCATAAAAATTGGTGGAATGCTGTGGCATTTTAAGGCGCAAGTTTTCAGACGACCTTAAGACTTTCGAATGGGTTGAGCAAAGAAACTCGAAACGATTTTTAAGATAGAAGGGAGTACAGGGATTAAACAATATGTTGTACAGAAGATAAAGTATGTGAGTATTCCGACGAAGGCGAATAGGTAACCATTTGGGCTTAGTGCGAAATTCTGAGACATGATCATATTTACGTAAACCAAATATGAATCGTATGCAAAAGTTCTGAAGCCGCTCAAGTTTATCAAGTTGGTCTTCCGTAAGATCAATATAACAGGTATCAGCATAGTCAAGTATGGGTAGAAGGAGGGACTGGGCAAGTGCAATTTTGGTAGCTGTAGGAAGAAAGTTACGCAAGCGTCTTAGAGACCCTGCAGCAGCAAACATCTTTCTACTGACTTCCTGTATTTGGGGTCCCCATGACAAGGTGGTATCTATGTAAACACCTAAATCTTTTACTTTCTTCGAGTACGGCATCACAGATCCATTAAAAACAATTGGAGGAAGTTGAGACCAATCAATGGACGAAAGTTTTCGTGAGCTGCCAACTACCATTATTTGTGACTTGGAAGAATTAACATTAATACCATATCGCATGCTCCACTTACTTACACGCGATAAGTCCTCATTCATAAAATGAATCGCTTCCAACAACTTTTCAGGTGGCGCGTGTAAGTATATTTGCATATCATCGGCATAGAGGTGGTAGGAAGAAGTAATTTGATCCGAGATAGCATTAATGAATAGAGAGAAGAGTAAAGGAGATATAACGCCGCCCTGCGGTACACCAGTGGTTGTATTACAGTAAGAAGAGAAGGACTCTTCTATGTGTATACGTTGCCGGCGACCAAAAAGGTAATTGCGAAACCAATCAATTGCCGTTGGAGATATGTTAAGAGAACGCAGAATGGCTAACATGACATCAAAATCAACAGTATTAAAGGCATTGCTAAAGTCCAGCAATGCAAGAACAGTCAAATCGCCATTTTCCATGCCTGCTCTAATGTCTTCCGTAACATTGATCAAGGATGTGGTTGTGTTATGACCAGGACGGAAACCAGACTGGTAGGGATTAAGGAGATTGTTCTTGCGAAGGAAAACACTTAGTTGTTCGTGGATCAATCGCTCGAGAACTTTAGAAAGGAAAGGAAGAATGGAAATAGGACGATATTCAGAGAAAGACTCAGGATGTGATTTTTTAGGTAACGGAATTATTTCTGCGTCTTTCCAGGAAGAGGGGAACTCGCCGCTATTGATGGAAAAGTTAAGGATGTGACGGATAAAGGGAAGGATTGTATCGAGGATAGGAAGGATCATGTTACGGCTAATACCATCACTACCAATAGCATTAGATGCTATTTATAAAACGCTCTTCTTAACATCACAAGCCGAGAATTGACTAAAAACAAAATTTGAGTGGTTAGGAGTCGGAAGAGACTTATACTATATTTCAAAATTGAGATTAATAAAATTCAAACCTGCATTTTTGGGTAAAGCCCCCAATGCCTTAACCAATTTGGCTACGGTGGAAGCCTACCGATCATCAAAATTTATTAATCTCTTTGTAACACGTCTCTAAGGGGGACGGTAGGGCCATCTATCCAAATCCAAATCCAAAGATGCAGGTTCAAATCCCGCCGGTGCACATACGGGTATTTGACACAAAAAATTGGTCAATAATCGGTTTTTTGAAGTTTGCTATTATAACAATATTATTATTTCGTAGAATAGTATAATACATCGCGCACGTTATGGCGGCCATCTTAATGCGCCAGAGATAGCAATTGACCAGTAGCATCAGTCGGAACATAGCTTTTGTCTTGAGTGCACGTTTTGTTCTCGGCGCCTTAAAAAAATCAGGCTTTACGCGGTGATATAAAAATAAAAATAAGTGTTATTGACAAGTGTTGATGATGGATTCTGGTGATGGAGGTATGTAGCTTATTTTATACGTTATTTTACTGAAGTTTATATCTTTTGAATCTTTTTTGTGGCTTAAATTAGAAACAGTAAAAATTATGAAAAAAATATCGAACTAGCTTAATAAATTAGTAACTTTCTTATATTTCCGGAGAAGTCCGACTGAAAAAAGTAACAGAATCGTAATCAGGGACAATCTGGAACGTTAATAATGAACAAATATGTTGCGGAAACAGAGCGTTTTTTTTTTAATGATTTTTTTCGTAAACTATACCCACAGTTTTAAAAACTAACCGATTAATTATTATATTTTAAAACAACATTCATTTTTTTCCAGATGCATCAAATAAAACATTCACCAAGAAAGAATTGTACAAAATTATACTACAGTGCAATTATAAGCAAATTGACAAAAAAATAGACTATTTAGAAGATTACATTATTGAAATAACTAAATGTGAAAGAAGCCTTTTAAAACATAAACTTTCTCATTTTAAATCAGAGTTCCTACAGAAATGGACTACAGCCCACAGAAAAAGAGATGCGTTTGAGGCAAAAAATGGACTTTGGCTGCAAGGGACCATTACAGTGCCGATGGTGACGTCATCTTTACCTGAGACTAGTGACGACAACAGTAGAAGTACCCGAGGTCGACCGTCAAAATGTTTCGCTGAATCGAGTGAAAGATCTAAACGTAGGAAAACAATGGAGATACGAAAACAGCTTGCTGCCAGCGAATTAACATATGCCACGCAAATGAGCTTGCGAGCTTCAGGAAACGTGGTCGCTTCAAATATTTTGAAGGATATCACAAAATCGCCAACGAGGGCGGTAAAGTTTCGAAGATCTATGACTCAAGCAGAAAGCCTTAAAAATAAAAAGCTCTCGCCTACAGAAGCGTTATCTGTATTTGTAGAAGGAGATTTTACAAGAAGACAATACAATATTATTAGCACAGCAGACAAGGCTCGCTTTCCCTGTTACACAGAGATTCAAAAGGCTAAGAAACAATGTTATCCTAAGATTGAACGTGTTACTTCAACATGTGCTGAGGTGAAGTTACAAGATCTTTTGGACCATACGTGTTCTCGGCTTTGTCTTTATTTGACGGAAGTATTTGAAACTTGCAACCCCGAAGATCTAGATGATTTAGAACTGATTAGTAAATGGGGATGTGACGGTTCTCAGCAGAGTCAATTCAAACAGAAATTTGAAAATATAACATTTTCCGATGCAAACATATTCCAGAGCTCCCTTGTCCCAGTCAGATTGGTTAACAATAAGAGTCCAGAAAAAAAAGTAATATGGCAAAACCCATTGCCATCATCTCCAAGGTTTTGTAGACCGATAAGAATTCGATTCATACACGAAACTAAAGATGTGACCCTAGAAGAGATTCAATATATAAAAAATCAAATAAAGGACCTAACCAAATCGAAAGTAATTGTTAATGAAACTGAATACCAAATTAAAAACACTCTATTGTTCACTATGGTAGATGGAAAAATATGCAATGCTGCAACTAATACATTATCTACTATGCGATGCTATTTGTGTGGTGCGACCTCGAAAGCTTTTAATGATTTAACAGTGAAGAAAAATGTGAACTTCGAATCATTAAATTTTGGGCTTTCCGTGCTTCATGCTAAAATAAGACTGTTTGAAACTATTCTTCACTTAGCCTATAAGATCCCTATCGGAAAGTGGCAAGTTAGATCTCATGAGGATAAAAACATTGTAGCAGAAACCAAGAAAAGAATACAGCAGAAATTCAAAGACGTGATGGGGCTCTTGATCGATATACCGAAAGCAGGATTTGGAAACACCAACGATGGCAACTCAGCTCGCAGATTTTTTGCGGATACAAAATTATCAAGTGAGTTAACCGGGGTGGATGAAACATTGATATATCGATTAAAGGTAATTTTGGAGGCCATTTCAAGTGGACATGAGATTGATGTTGCTAAATTTGAGAGTTTTGCCTTCCAAACGGCTCAGTTATATGTTAGACTATATAACTGGCACCCGATGACACCAACCATGCACAAAATTTTAGTGCATGGTGCAGAGATAATTTCTCATGCTTTATTACCAATCGGGCAACTTACCGAGGAAGCATCAGAAGCACGAAATAAACATTTTCGGTCGTACCGGTTAAGTTTTGCACGCAAATTTTCACGGGAAGATTGCAATAAAGACGTAATCAACAGATTACTTTTAAGCTCGGATCCTTATCTTTCCTGCATACGCAAGTTGCCAAGAAAAAAAACTCAACCATTTTGTAGGGAAACGATTGAACTGCTACGCTCTGTGGAATTTGGTGTAACTGGAGATGAAAGCGGAAATATTCTGGACGAGGAAAATTCAGAAAATGATCAATATAGTGATAGTGACTAACGAAGATTTTGTATTAAGTGTTCTTTTATTAAAATGTTTATCTGTATCTATTATTTTGTGTTTTATTTAATGCCAATCGATTTAGGTAACAATTTTGCTGAGAAAAAAATCTTAAAATATTTTTGGCCATATTTTAGTATCAAATACCCCTTTGTGCGGTGGTCGAATTTTATTAATCTCAATTTTGAAACTCTTGTATATTATGTCTAGTGCAGGCTAATCTTAAAAAGATTTATTTAACCCTGAGTATCTAAGGCTATTTTATCGAAGTCATTGACATATCATTAAGTAATACGTACGTTCTATGGATGGCTATCATTATGTGAGTCATAATACTCGTATTTATTATTAACGTTCCTAGTATGTATGTTTATTGTTCGTGAGTTATGTAGACACAGGAATTTATTTTCTTTCTTGATATAATTCAAAGGTGAGTGAACCTGACGCTAAATATACACGAATGTTAATGTAACGATGACAATTCCAATATAAAGCCTTGGTAATTAGTAAAGAAGTTTCTTCAAAATAAGAAATTTTATTTTTCCATATAAGGAATACAAACATAAAAATAAAATTTTAATCGGTTTATTCATTCGGGAGTTACGTTGCCACATACAGATAGACACAAACGCACGTCAAACTTATAAAACCCCACCGTTTTTTCATCGTGTCAAAATATACTTATATTGAAATAAAAAAAAAAGTTTCAATAAATGTAATTAATTATAACCATGATTATTTTTAAAAGGGTTCTTATTATCTTATTTCATTCGATAAAATATAATTTACCTCTAGTTGACACAACAATGAACGACGATCCTTGTTCGGATCCTCTTCTAGTCCTAAGGACTAATAGATAATCCCGGATGCCGGAGTTGTGTCGAAGAACAAATGTAAATAACTACTGCATAAAATTAGGGACCCAAGTAGCAGTCGTTGCTTAAGTCGAGATGCGACATTAATTAATTAAACTTGTGCTTCGAGTAAGAGAGAAGAAAAATATATCTTCTGTACTATTTTGTGTTTGCTTCAAGATTTTGTTTCTGCCACGTCCATCTTTGTTATTCGAGTTTTTAAAATGTTTGCGAGAAAAACTTTTTTAAATATTGTTCCCCATTTGTTGAGTTGGATGTTGTGCTTATTAATAAAGGATGATTGACATGATAATAATGTAGGTAAAGCAATCAGGTCTTCAATATGATTAAACCTAAATTTGGTTGATTTTCCTTAATGGTCTTTCATAAAAAAACATGTCTGAGCAATGAAAATACAAAAAAAAATCTCGGTCACTAAAATTACCAGTAAAAAACTTATATTTTAGATAAAGAATTTGGGTTTCGCACGAAAAATAAAAACCTTATTACTCAGGTGTATTTAGGCAGGACTGCTAGTTTTTTTTATATAAGGTGCTATCAAAATAGATGCCATTCTTTCAATCAATATTTATAATTTAAAAAGATTATTAGCACAGTTTTGCAGTCTACTAATATTCTTGTTAACCCCCCATGCTAAGCTAAAATGCTTGTGTTACGAGTGGGTTCGCGTCGGTAGTGCTGGTGGGGATCGAAACAGCGACCACAAGATCACAAGTCCGACATCTTAACTACGGCCGCTTCAACCTTTGATCCTCACAATTCAATCCTTTTACCGTCTACTATTCTAAATACCTACTCCTTTTCTTCAAGTTTAACTGCACGTCCACTTCTGAACATGGGCATTACAAAACTTAGCAAGCCAGGGTCATTAAGGGATGCCGGATTGCTCATGCCTACCCGACCCCCGCCAACGGCGGATAGAAGGAGTGTCCGGGGTGTTTTAGTGGTTTAGGGTCCTCTCCTCGTGGTATGAGTTTAGCATACCATGCTATGGAGAGGGCGAGTCCCACATATCCCATCGCGAGCGCGCGAATACACTGCAGCGGCGCCGCGGCGGTGGGAAGACGTAAAAGCAATTCGCCACGGACAAGTAAGTCTTTTAGTCGTTTCTTAGACACCCGTGGGATCATGGACATGGCAATTATAAATACGTGACTTGGTTAGCTATACATATATGGAAAGAAGTAAAGTATGTGAGTTTGTGAAGTTGTAGGGGGTTATCTTTGGGTCTACTGAACAGATTTTGAAAATTTTTTTTTCAATATATCGCCACGTCATTTGTGAGTGTCATAGATTCCATTTTAAGTTATAGTTTCGGCGGGAACGGGGTCTACGCTGGTGAAAACGCGCGGGATAGCCAGTCAGCAATAAGTATTGATACAGATCACATCAATCAAACTATTTATATTAATAGAGATTGTGTGCCTCCAAACTGTCATGATAAAATTAACTTCCAATGGAATTATAACAGAGTTTCAATTTGGTTACAAAAGTCCCGGTAATCAATCAACTCAATTATGGTAGACTTGAAGCCTCTCTTGTTAGTCTACCGGGAATATGGTAAAGGGAGTTATTTAGTTTGCATAGGTACTGATGTATTATGTGTATCGTAGGTACTGGTAGAAATGTGTATAGTACTCGTACTCGAAATCAATACTTTTTATGTTCATACTTCAAGATTTTAAGATTTTGAGCCTATTTTTGAAATGAAAACTAGGTTTATTAGAAATAGTGAATGTCACCAGTACAAAAGATTATTTTTTCTTTCAATTTCATTCGAACTACTATATTCGTAGTTGAAGACGCACTTTTTTATTAAATCAGTGCTAGATAAATAAGATGATTACGAACTTTACGTCGAAAAATCAATGAAAATTAACGAATTACATATGACTCTCGACTGCACAATATAGTTAGTCAATAATGTTTTGTTTTAATTCCTTACTAGTCAAATTACGAACCGCCTGATGTTAAGCTTCTTCATATACCTAAGGAAAACTAGTGCCTGTACAGTACAAAAGTTCAAAACAAGCTCCTCAGAACCCTGATCCTGTCGGCCCTTTTTCCTTTCTCCGTGAGCTTTGGCGATCCTACTTACGCACAGGAACAGCATGAATTAACACGTTCACAGTGCATGTACCGCATGTGGGCCACTATGAAGGCATTATCACACGTGCGTGCACCACAAATGGGCCACGAGTCTATATCAATGGAATGCTTTTTTTGAGTTTGCACGTACCAACTGTGCCAGTTTTTATGATTTACACTTATGAACAATAATCCATATAATAAAATGTTCAAAAAAATTGTTTTCTAGTTTTTCTTTTCCGTAGGTATATTATAATAATATGTCATTATTTCATCTTATCAAATTTCCGCAAAACATATTTGCACGTGAGGGATATTTTACTAATTTATATCTGCACTGTTAACGTTGAATAATGTTATATGGATGTGCTATTTTGTAAAGTACCCAGGCGATCGGCTTATTGAGTGTTCTAACGCTATGCTATACCTCTCTAAATTAAATGTACTTTATTTTATAATATTTAAATTAAAAAAAATGTAGGTACGGTCTTTGTAATCACGTTTAATCATCATCATCACCAGCCCGTATAACGTCCACTGCTAAACATGGACTTTTACCCGGGAGAGGGTAGATATTTTCCATAGTCACCACGCTTGGCAGGCGGGTTGGTGACCGCAGTATTATGTTGTACCACACAAGGAAACGCTGCTGCCCGTTCCTTGATATACGATTATTATAGTTGATGTTATAATAATCGGGACCAACGGCTTAACGTGCTTTCCGAGGCACTGAGGGAAGTCCCTCAACCAACCAGACCTGGAAAGAAACCTTAGAATTTACACAAAGATTTTCTGTCCGGCGTGGGGATCGAACCCACGATCTCCGAGATTTAAAGCGAGCCAAATACCGCTACGCCACGGAGGTTGTCGTTTAATCAAAAGAATATAAATTATTTTACCCCTAGTAGCTCCCGTTCCCGTGGAAAGTTTATAATCAAATATATCCTATATTACTCAGGGATATTGAAAGATTATAATAGTGAAAGAATTATTGAAATCCGTCCAGTAGTTCTTGACTTTATTCGTGACAAACATACATTAAAAATATACAAATCTTTGCTCTTTATAATATTAGTACCGATAAATAATGTATCTTATGTAATTCGACACTAACCTAAATGTTACAAATGTTACACAAGCCGTAATTACCTAATAAAATACGATACACATTTCCATAAGTACTGTTTAGTTTCACTTCTAAATGTTAGCTTTGCAACAGTCAAACACTAAACAGTAGCCAATATAGCAATTTCAAATAGAGCTAATTTATGTAATAACATACACAATCATACTTAACTTTATGTTCATGTTAAAGTATGTTAGTGAGTTTGTTAGTATATCTTTATTATGTAATCTACACTTTTATACTAATACACTCGTATAAAGCTAAATTGATCGTTTTATTTTGAACGCGCTAAACTCAGAAATTACTGGTCCGATTCGAAAAAATATTGCAGTGTATCATAATAGCCTAATTATCAAGGAAGGCTTAATTAAATTATGAAGTCCCTACGGGAACGAGAGTTACTCGGGTGAAATCTTTAGTATTGATACAATCATAAACAGACCGACATATAATATGATCGTTTTCACGCAGCAAAAGGTCTTGGTATTATAAGATATACATTTATTTATATTTATAATCAAGAAATAATACATTTGAAATAACGAAAAGGTACTGTAGAATTTCAATATGAGCCTTCTTTAGAACTAAAATTAGAATATTAATTATATTTAGCCTTGTTTCGAACTTTCACTGGGGTAGCACTGTTTCTAATGGGAAACTTTCTATAAAATAAAGTTTGTGCCAAACTTTCCGTTAAATGCCTAAAGTGCGAATGTGGCAGAAAATTAAAAAGTTTTTTTAATAGAATTTTCAAAGAAATTAGAAGTTTCGGAGATTACTTTTTATGTAGGGGACATACAAACTCACAAACATTATCTGTTTATAACATTACTAGCTTGTGCCCGCGACTTAGTCTACGTGGAATAGTTATTTTGGGCTAGCCCCGATTTTAAAACATTATACATTGGTGTTCCACCCCTGTCTTAGTGATCTATTAATATTATAAGATGGAAAAGTTTATATTTTTGTATCTTTATATATTTGTATGTTTGATTCGAATAAACTCAAAAACCACCAAACAAATTTCGATAATTCTTTCACCATTAGAATACTACGTTATCCCTGAGTAACATCCCTGAGCTATATAAGTCTAGTATGATATATAGGCTGTAGCTTTCCTCAATAAATTCGCTATATAACACTGAAATATTTTTTCAAATCAGACCAAGTAGTTCATGAGATCTGCACGTTCAAGCAAACAAACTAACTCTTCCGCTTTAATAGCTACAAATATTAGTAAAGAATATAGAAGAAATTGTGCAAATTACTTGGTTCAGAGATATAATAGCAGGTAGCATTAACTGGATATAATAGTTGAAACTACGTGCTTGCAACTAAAGCTGAAGTGCTGTTATTAATTAACCTAGCAATGTCGCAACAGCGTTAACTTAATAGCTGGAAGTTACCGTCACTGTTGTTTGTATAATTTTGTACTTCTGCATTTTTGTAAATAAAAATATGCTTTAAATAAGAAAGAAATAAGGTCCTTAAAATAAAGCTCAACTTATTTTAGGACCAATTTTCACATAAAATGCTAAAATCTATACAAATATTATAAAGTGAAAGGGTTTCATTGCTTGTTCGCATTTAATAGGTACTGAAACTACTGGACCTACGGACTGGCTACGGTATCAAGGAGTAACATAAATAAGCTTAAATTTAAAGAACCCACCGAAAAAGGCCGGCGCGCGTGTATTCTATGTTCTGATACTATATTGTATAATTAAAGGCGCAAAACATTATTAAAACGCGACGCGACGCCATGTGTCGACACCTGATATGGACCGTACGTCAGTGCGCGTCAGTGGCATCGTGTCGGGTGTTCATAGTGTGATTCTGGTCTATAGAAAACAATACATTTGAATTGACTCAACTCGCATCGCGTTTCATCAGGTCGCGTCGCGTTTTTACAATATGTTTCCGCCTTAAGTCTCCTTCGCGCTCCGCCCCGCACCACGCTGCCTACTGTTGTTTATGTTTATTGTATATGTATTATTGTATTTTTTTTCTCCCTCTATCCATGTTTGTATTTTATATGCATGGCGTCCGAGCTTCAAGTGTTGTCCTTACTTATGTACTTATTTTTTTCTTTTAAATGATTGTAATTGCTATTTTGTATTTGTTTTGTGTGTTCATTAAATGTTTTGCTTTCTTTCTTCTTTCTTTAATTATGAAGTTCCCACGGGAACGAGAGCTACGCGGGTGCAACCGCGCGTAGAAAGCTAGTACCATATAGCCTATGTCACTTTTGGATAATGAGCTTTCTAATGACGAATGAGTTTTTAAAATAGGATAAGTAGTTCCTTAGATTAATGATTTCTAGCAAACAAACTCTTCAGCTTTATAATATTAGAATAGAAGTAATTCAAGCAATCGAGTATTTTACTTTACTAACCATTTTCGGCAATGAACATCAATTTATTTATATCAATTTTTAAATCCAGCCATTGTTTTGAATCGAAATATAAAATTTTAATGATGTAGTAAAATAGTACTAAATTGATTTAAATAAAGATTAATTTACAAAAAAAGAATGCTATGCAAAATAAGCAATTAGCAACCTATATCTGTAACAAATCAATTATAAGTCTCAGATCAAATAAAATGACAGAGCGCTGTGTAACAATGTTCTGAAATCGGTTATTTTGAGCAATTGTTTCTATTATTTTTCATAGTACCCCAATGTTACAAAAATACCTTCAGTTTTGATTTGTGCACGCTCGTATGACACAATTCGGCAATTTTGTTAACAAATAATGAAGTTTTGTTATGACATCAAACACCTGGCGACAGATCGACTGATAAGGTAAATCATATTTTTTGTACGCGTTTTTATTTTAGACGGATATACGTAATTTGCCACGAGACTTTTGCTACTTCACTGGGAGTAAAGGCGAGCAGAGGGACTTGGACCTCGGCTCAGGGCGGTCGCTGGCGATGAGATTGAGGGATTATGACTTTTAGTATTTTAGGGGGTTTTGTTCAACTGAATCTCTACTTTACAGTTCGCAGGTCTCTCGGACTTCGGGTCTACGAGGGCATCGGATGGTTAGAGCTCCAGCCTAGATAAAGTTTTAGTACGCATCGTTGCGAAAGCTGTGTATGTACGATAGAATTTCACAGGTTTCAGGCCCGGACTCCACCAAAGCGGAGACGAGACTAGCGGAGAGGAGATGTTTTGTTAGCATCCAATAGAATTTCGTTATTCACACATCCGTCTTCGGTTAATGTTAAGATTACATACCCATAGTTATTAAACTGATTTTTAACAACTAATAGAATTAACTAAGGTGAATTCTATTAGTTGTTAAAAATCATTTCCTCTCCGCTTTGGTGGAGTCCGGCCGTCAGTGTGTTACTCGCTGCGCTCCGTTGTTACTTTTTATTTCATCTGAGTTATAAGTATACAAATACCAATTCACCTTCAAACAAAAGCCAATAACATTGAAAAAAAAAGAAACAAACACATGTTTGAAGAATGTTGAAAACTATATTAACGCGAGTATCCATCTGCTAGCGCTAGATGTTGCTGGCTATAAATCATTCCAACGTCGGCCAATCGGATTGATGATTGATATCTTTCTCTGTATCAATCGTGAACATATGTTTGCGAAATGTTCAAAGTATAATTAAGTAGTAACATATTGTATTAATAGTGAATATTATGAAAGTAGCGTGACAGATTAGTATTTTGAATAAAAAAATATGTACCTATGTATTCACTTTATTTCAACATTGTTTACGTCCACTGCTGAACATATGGGCCTCCTTTTAACATGCATTGGCAAGCCAAGGTACTACCTTGTTTATATTTAATTAGGTATGGAGTTTCTCCGGGGACGGGAGTTACAAGGGTGAAACCGCGCGCGGGGAGCCAGTGTTTAGATAAAACCTCAACCTAACCTATCCGACTCGGACTTCTCTGAGTTGAGATCCAATGATGTAACTTTCCTGAATTTGATATGCATTCCGTATTATTGACGAGAATTTATTTTATTTCATTTACAATAAAATATATTCAATAATAAACTTATACTTATCTATAGTATACAAAGGTTGGATTATGAAGAAAGGCTATCAAAAAGTGGTGGTCTAATATTTTGCAGTTAAATCCTCAATCCATTACTGTGTATGCGACGAGACAAATAATTCACACAACACAATATTTTTAGTTACCTACCTTTATAGCAAATGAAAAATATGGTCGTAGTTTATTTTACAAAGTGAAAATCAACAAAATATTAAATTTCAGTAACATACACTACTTTTTTTCACGACAGGTAAACTTATTCGTATTCATTATTAGGGTTCCAAAATATATGTAGTCGACCAAAATATATCTCTCGTTCCCGTCCGCACTTCATAATTAATCCTCAATAAATAGGCTCTCAATCTTATCACTGATGGTTTTTTTTTTTTCTGCGCTATAATTCCTAAGATTAACACTGTTAAATAGTCAGAACGGTTGGTTGTGTTCCTCCACAGAAAATGAAGATCTTATTTGCGAGGTGGTATGCCCGGCGACCGAAGGCCATTTGTTAATGTTCGGAACATTTATATGTTCGAATTGCCTTGCGTACTTGTATTGCGCGATACAGGTTAGTTAGGATACTGGGTGGTAGATGGCGCTGCTCGTCTACTAATAGTTTTTGTGCGGCTTCTGTAGATGTCGCTACAACACGTTAATCAAACAAACTCTTATGCTTTATATTATAGATGGGATTACTTATTTATATTTTCTGGGTTAATACCTCCACCCTTTCATGCATTTCATATAGCTTAAATTCCTTTCTCCCTATAAGAGTTGCCTTAAACATACTACCAGAGCAGTGAGAGCAGTGAACATGTGGGACTTCTTTTTCCATTACAGTAGGTACCTACTAGTCATACCAGAAGGACAAGGTCACCGGGTGCTCCTCCAACCGTCCCTATTTGTGGCACCGAGAACTGTAATCGCTTAACCTTGCAAGGTCTAAAATCTGTTAAAACTTTTGGAAAATCAAGCAGAAGCGTCTACGAATTGACCAAATGTTGCTTCATATCACCGTATTGTAGTCGAATCTTAATAATACGGGTGAGTTAATAATTATTAATTACTTAGATAAGTATAAGTAGGCTCGAAACCCTTCATTTAGGATTCCAACTCACTCTTTGCCAATGGTTATGAACAATGAAGGTTGCTTATCACTACATAGTATAAAACAAAGTCGTTTTCTCAGTCCCTATATCCCTATGTATGGTTAAATCTTTAAAACTACGCAACGGATTTTGATACGGTTTTTTTATATAGATAGAGTGATTCAAGTGGAAGGGTTATATGTATGATACATGAGCATTCCACCAGTGAGAAGCCGGGGCAGATCGCTAGTTTTATATATAACATATTTATTTTACTCGTAGGCTTCGTTAAAATAACATGTTCCTAGAAAATCTGAAAGCTTTGATTTAATAATAACACGTAAAAACCAATAATTTGGAAATGAAAATATATGATCCCCCAACCAATTTTGGTCACGGCGGTCAATCGCTAAGGTTTAGATATTATTACAGTGCACTAGCATGTACGCAAACACAGATACACTATTTATTCCTTTAGGTGCTCTCAAAATCGATGGGACGGTTCTACTATCATGGCCGGTGAGGATCAGGCAGGTAACGATAAGAACTGATAAACGTGATCTCGGAGGTGCGGGTAAAACACCACCAAATTCCTGAGTTCGGGCTTGTTCTTAGAATTTAGCTCAGAAAAACACTAGTAAATCAAATTTTTGTTTGACCCGGACTTCAAACCGTGACCGACAGTTATAGTCGAACATATTACCGCTAGAAGCAGTAATTTGTAAATAACATCCAAGTACTGAATTTATTCTTTGTTTTAATACTCTATCTAGAGGTAAAATTAAGCGGTTTGCTTATTTTACACGGGTATTTCTTCCGAAAATAGACAAACAAAATCTCATCATTGAATCATGTTAATTTCCGTGGCTCGTGAAAAATAACAGCCACATCAAAAATACTCGCACTATAAAGTAATTGCAGCAATGCTTCAGATGCCAACGTAATTTTTATAGTCATAAAATAGTAAAGTCACACGCGACTCGCAAGCGGCTTCAACCCATAAAAGAACACTTTTACCGCGTATTATTAAAGCTGAGTTGACATCATCAAGGGGAAAAACGAACTTTTAGTGCTTACAATCTACTAAAGCTAAAATACATGCCGTTTCATATATTAGAACATTTTCGAGTAAGAATTTTGAGCTCAACATAAAATATTACTTCGTTAATAGGGAATAGGATAACTCCAAAGTCAACAATTGGAAAGCTACGAAGCTTGTTTACGTTACGTGGTTCTAACTAAAATACAAGTATAATCAGAAATTAACTACAACCCCAAAACAATCTCCATGGGTAAGGGATATGTCTCGCTTTAATCCTCAGAGATAGTGGGCACAATACCGGATAGACATCAATCCATCCACATCCACAAGTGGCTTCTCTCATATTTTAGCCCAATTATAATCGATTGCCCTTGTCCGTTTTGGTTATTAATCGAATAGTAAATGCCGTCGTCTCGTATTAGTCATTTTGGTTATCCCAAAAACAATTCGACCGCCAAAGTGTTTACAATTAGTGATCCATTGCTCCTCCAAAGTTCAGATCAGTTTCAGACATAAAGTATATCTAGACTCAAATAAGTATTCGTGGTTCACACAATTACTGGCCCTGGTCTGGTGGGACTTAAATCTAGAACACCAGGCCTCATAATTGTATTTCTTCTAAGTTCAATAGAGGATTAAGCCTTATTATAGAAGTCTGATTGATAAAGGTAAGGTAAACATTTTAACGTAATATTCCAAGTTTGTTTGATTTAAGTAGACTTGACATGTTCCATGAAAAAATCTTGTTAATATTTGAAGTGTTAGAACAAATTAAAGCAGAAGTTTATATAAAACTTTCAACAGCTTTAGCAAAGTAGACGGATAAAATTAAATTAAACTTCAAACGGAAATGTCTTAAAGTATACTTCATGTTATTTATCAAAATTACATCTATTTATATTCATTTTATAACCCAGCTGCAATACCATATGACGTAGGGGTTACATTTAAAATCAGGGCTACCAAAGTTCACTTATTGACCTAAAGCGCCTCTAAATTTTTATGTAGTTACCCTTCATTTGCCTATCTAAGGTGTTTCACTTAGTAAGTTATTTATGGGGTTAAGCCCTAATATCTTCAAATGAGGTAACGGTTACCACCTAAATACCAGTCCGAAGACAGGAAGTTGATTGTATTTCACCCGTACCTCGGAAAACTCGTAAAGCTGTAGGTCCTGCGCCTGATCTTTTACACTGGTGTTGACAAACTCTTCTATAGGAAGATACTTCTTTTTTTTGCCCATTTTCCCAATCCTGTAGTTGAACTAACCTCTTACAATTTAAAAAGAAGGAACGTCACCCGTTGGTAATACGTTTATAGCGTGAGTATTTATTTCATTACAGTGCGGTAAACGAAACGAAATATAATTGCGCTTAATCTTCACCTTTGCTATACCACCAGTAATGACACCAGCAGTCCGGTATTCTATAAAGCGTCTCAGCAAAATCAACTGTGTTAATTCTACAATACGACTACAGCAATTTCTAGTCTATACCTATACTAAATTTTAAAAGACATGATTTGTAATTCTAATGCTACTCCCAACCAGTAGTAGAGAGTTTTAACAAACAATAAAACTTACCTATTATTTTTTCTGAAATATCTGGAATCCATCTTTGAGTCAAGCAGTGCTTTCCTTCCCTTTGTCAGCGTTTTCAGGTCTCCCCGCTAGATGGCGCCACCATACTTACCTCAATTATTTGACTTGCCTAAGCGCGTGCCCGGTATTGTTTCGTCATTATAGCACTCATGATGCACCAGGTAGACATTACCTGGATTCCGGATATTTCAGAAAAAATAATAGGTAAGTTTTATTGTTTGTTAAAACTCTCTATTATTTGTTTCGTATCAATATCCGGAATCCATCTTTGAGTGACTTGTTTGTTATCTCCTGGTGCCGCGCTGGCAAGCTATAGACGCTATAATGTGTTAAAGTTGGTATTTAAATGAAACATAGAACGTAATATAATGAAGTTGTATTAAAAGTATGGACAGATTTACAATTTACCTTATTAAATGTTAGGATTTAACGTGGCGATGTGTGGCGTGCGGATTTTAAGAATAGTTGGTTACAGAAATAAAGATTTTAATGAATAGGATCAAAATAATTTGATAATGAGACAGAATTATTGACATTATTTAAAGAATCACTGGTATCAATTAATTCGCGTTGATAATAATTTTGAAATTTATGTATTCTTTTCCGATTACAAAAATATGATCAATAGGGAAATTTTCTACAAAATTTAAAGAAGCTACTGCGGATCTTGTCGAACCCGGAGAAGCCTCGATACCAGCCTCTTTCATAAGTGATTTTTACCCAACCTCCAATTATGGTTCTGGATGCAGGCTTGGTTCCACCTCTGGCTGTTAAAAATAGATTAGACATGTTTTGACGGCGGCCAAGCGATAGTTGTAATAATTTTCGTATCCAGAAAACAACATTCAGTTTTTTATCTGGGTGTTCTCTAAGCCTCCATCCAGATTGCCTATAATTCACAGTATCTGTTTTGGAACCGAAAACTGGTCATAGCACTATGGCAGTGTTTTCATCAATTAAATGCTTTTCATCAATTCTTAGTAACGTTAGGTCATGCACCCTGCGACCAGAAGCTAATAATAAAATCATAGCTGTATGTCTTGACACTTGGTAAGGATTATTTTCGTCAAGACTGTATGATCTCATGTATTGCAATAATAACTTAGGGTTCCAAATAAGTAGGTGGTTAAGCAGGTCTTTGTCGAGAGACAGATATAGCTTTTAAAACATGTTTTACAAAAAAGTTTGAAGACAAATCAATATTAGAGGTCAAATGTGTTAATGTTGAAATAACTGATTTGTTAACTAGTATAGTTCTATAGGCTAATCCAACATCGCAATGTAGATGAGCTAGATACCGAGCCACTTCATCCGCATTAGGGCACTTGTAATTAATGGAGTTACACTGGCACCATTTTCTCCACCTATCCCATGCAGGTCTGTAAGTGTTTATTGTAGATGGTCTCCAGCTTGACATCAGCAATCTTTGCTGTTGATCAGTCCAATTTGTTAACATGTCTTGCCACCCAAAATCAGCCATGCCTCCAAATGTAGTTTCTGTACTTGAGGAGGGTGCATGCCTCTTCTTGTATCTATCAGAACTTGTGCTAGGTTTTGGATCAAAATCAAAGCCAAAATACCTTGTTCCATTTCGGAGCGACTAAGATGTAATCTCCGCTCGATTCATTCAGATGGCTTAGTACTCTTCGGGATTAGATTCGGCGGCGGAAACAACCACGCTAGGTTGTTATGCCACTGGTGAGAGAAGGCATTGTGTAGATACGCTTCGCAGTCTCTCGGATCCAGCTAGATATATCTGTTTACAACATGTGCCGTTTTTGATGCAAAGAGATCTATCTCCGGCGTGCCCCACTTTTCAAATATCGCCGTTGTCGCTGTCAATTCCAAATGCTACTCGGGACAGTGTTTCTCTCGAGATAGAGCGTCGACCTCGGTATTGAATCTGCCCGGAAAGTAATGCGCTACCAAATGTATGTTTAGAGTATCTAAAACTATGAGTAGTTGTTGAGTTTGTTTTAGAAGTCTCTTTGATTTGGTACCGCCTTCCTTGTTGATGTACGCTACCACACGGTTCGGTTGTCTGTTTGAAGAAGGATATGAGAATGATGTAACTGATGTTGTTCGTGTAGTATAGCTGCGTAAACAGAGTACATTTCTTTTTGATTCGCATGCCAGGACTGTTGATGAATCGTCCAGGATCCTGACATGACGTCGCCGAGTTGAGCTCCCCAGCCTAGATCCGATGCGTCCGTGGTCAGATAGTGGGTTGTCGGGCTCATACTCATATGGATCGGCATCGCTCCTCCTATCGCTTCGTACCACCATTTCATCTCTAAGCGAACTGGATTTGGTAGATGTACTTGGTAGTAAGGGCGGTTCTTTGGTAACTGTCGGCTGAAGTATTGCAGTGTACGACAGTGTAGCCGGCCCCTGTATGTCACGAACGTAGCAAAGTTGAAATTCCCCATTAGTGATTGGTACTGTTTGAGGGACAACTTGCTTTTCTAGAGTTGTTGGCGAAGTGCCCTGCGTAGCGTTAGGCACTTTTGCCCCGACAAGGACTTTGCGTTGCGTTTTGTGTCCCAGATTATGCCTTAAAACTCGAGGCATTGTGTCGGGGTCAAAACCAACTTCTCGAAATTGATTATCCAACCCAGCAGTTGAAGGATTTTGACTGTAAATGCTATATTCTCTTGCAGGCCTTGTTTTGATTGATTTGCTATGAGAAAATCGTCAAAATAAATCACGCATCTGACGCCGTGACTCCTCAGAAATTCCGCTATCCAATTGGTTATGGACGCGAAGGTTCTCGGAGCCGATGAAAGGCCAAACGGTAGGCATGTCATCTGCAATAGCCGATATTGTTGTGGATCTGGATGGTAATTCAGTCTCAAGAACCTGCGATGTTGTTCGGAAATCGTACGTGGAAATAAGCTTGACTTATGTCTATTTTTGCCATCCAGTCCTGGTGCTGCAAAAATGTTGGTAATCGGAAATGATTGAACAGCTGGAATGGCTTTGCTGGCACAAAATGGTTCAGTCGTTTCAAATTGAAAATTGAGCGTGATGCTCAATTTTCGGTACTAGGAAGAATGTAGACAGGTAGCTGGGAGTCGATTCGGCCTGTTCCAGTACTCCGGAATCTAGCATGGTCTGAATTTGTGCAGTCATATCTGGAGAAGTTTTTGTTCTGTAACATCGCATAACTGTGGCACTGGGGTATATTAACAGCGGCTTTAGTATGAATGGAATGCAGCATTTTTGCAGGTGCACCCAAATTGCTCCATGTACATACGAATTGCTTTAGACAGCCGCCTTAAAATAGTCGCAAGTCCAGGGGGTAACACGCCCCGATACAGACTCCTCGGCGCCCTGACGGGCGCCCGAGAAGTCTACGAGTGGTCCCGAGTCAATCTAGTTTGATTGAAATGTTGAGACACATGTTTTCCTCTGTTTGTTAAGGTATTACGACGAAAAAAGGTTTCTTCCGGTTGTTTACTTGTAGAAGGCTTTTGATTCTAGTAAAAACTGAATTTCGATTGGTCTTTGGACAATGGTCTCGAAGATGGAATAAATTTATCTAGCCCCCCAATTTTTTGAAGGTAGTTTTGAACGGGTACTTCATCAAAAAGCGATTCAAAACTGGGAGGTATTTTGGACAAAACATCGCGATGAAAATCTTCTGATATTTGACGCATAATTCCCGCCTTATATTAATAAAATCGGTACGTTTACCGCAAACAATTTGTAACAAATCATCAGACGTCTTATTGTAACCAGATTCAATTGAAAAAAAAAAAACAACATGTTGGGATTTAATAATTCGTTTCGTTATATGCCCAATCCACGAGATTTTCCAAAGACATTTGTAACTCATGTTTTTGGCAAAGTAAGGCAGCAAATGTACGTTCCATTAAATAAGAGCGGGAATCATTTTTTAACATCGTGGATTCAAATCTTTTAGTTCGTCATTAACATTTAATTCTACGAATCCGGGGGTAGCAAGATATTTCTTTTGTGTTTCGGAAAATCTTATGACATACCAATCATTACTTTTGAAATGTTGCAAATCTATTAATTTTTTAAGATAATTTTCGGTTACTTTAGGATATATAGGATCTTTAACAGTAGTGCCCATATCAGATAAAATATTCAATAGATTTTTATTATATTCACCGGAAGGCTTATGTAGGTCAAGGTCATGTGATGCTTTGTTCGTATTTAAAAAATCAACGTTAGCGCGAGAAGAACACGACTTTGAATTTCGAATTTCATTATTAGCATAAATGAGGTTTGTCAAAAAGGCTACTTTGTTGTGACAAAAATTCAAATTGTGCATTGCTCACGGTTTGCGGTTCCGTTCTTGCAATTTTCGTCGGTGGGCAGGACTCGTCGCTCGATGAACTGTCATCTCCATTGGCTGGATTCGAAGACGTAGACTTCTACGTTTTTGGGCTTCGCTCTCCATTTTATTTTATCGGGGAGACAAATTAATATATTTAATTTAAATTTTAACTGATTTAAAATCTTTAGAAACTTAACTGACTTTACGGCGTGGAAAACGACGCTATAATGACGAAACAATACCGGGCACGCGCTTAGGCAAGTCAAATAATTGAGGTAAGTATGGTGGCGCCATCTAGCGGGGAGACCTGAAAACGCTGACAAAGGGAAGGAAAGCACTGCTTGACTCAAAGATGGATTCCGGATATTGATACGAAACAAATAATTAAAAGTTATCAGTCTTTGCGTCACCGTAACCGAATGGATTAGGACCATTAGGAGCTACATATACCTGAAATGCATAATGCAGGAATAAATCCTGCCGGTGGTCTAAATTTTAATGAAAAATTAATCTCAATGTACATGGAGTCGCGTTACGGCGTTCGTACGTACTAGACGCTGCATCTAATAGCTATCGGTGCATTATTATTTATTTAAATACGATAAACAACAGTGGACCGGTTTGCCGGTATAGTGAGGCGGTGCCTACGGGCGCGTGATGAGTCACCTTGTTTACTACTGTGCAGCTTATGGCGGATAGTAATGAAGATGTACAAAGCAGTTTAGTATACACGAATATACTATCTAGCAGCGATTCAATGCGGGAAATGATGGAGGAAGACGAATACCAGAAGTCAATTATGCATTCTGCAATAAGTTATGATTCAAATGAAAGGAAAAGAAAAGACAATGAGTGGAGTTTAGTAGAAAATAAAAGTAAAAAAACTAAAGATAAACAGACAGTGGAGGTATATATATCTTATAAGGAAAAGTTACCTAAGCAGTTTATGCTTGCTAAATTGTTTAAGGAGGAAGATATAAAAGGTATTATAAAGGTAAAATATATAAACAACTATCGTGTAAGGGTTGAGTTTTGTGAGGAGTTGTATGCTAATAAATTAGAAACGTGTACTAAGTTTATTGAGACTGGATGGAGGTTCCAGAGAGCTTGGGAGACATCTACCTCTTATGGAGTTATCAAAGATGTTGATATCGACATATCTGATGAGAACATATTAGAAAGTATTACTTGTGAAGAGGGTGTGCAGTTGATATCTGCCACTCGTCTCAAAAGACGGAATACGGACAAGGAAGATACGGAACATTTATGGATACCGAGCGAAGCAGTGAAATTATGTTTCAAGGGCTCAGTCTTGCCTGAATATATTTACACAGATGAGTTACGAATTAAAGTTGAACCGTATACGTTTCCAGTAACACAGTGTAGTAGATGTTGGAAATTCGGTCATACTGTTAAAAAATGTGCTGGTAAGAATGACATATGCCCTAAATGTGGAGGTCACCATCCTAATTGCGATTTACAATTATTTAAATGTCCAAACTGTAAAGGGAATCATTTGGCTTTGGATAAAAAGTGCCCTTCTTATCTTAAGGAAAAGAAGCTTAGATGTCTTATGTCTGAATTTAACTGTACCTATCGCAGAGCTTTGACTATATATGTTCCACCTAGCCCACCACCAATAAATGATGCTACAACTTTAGAACAATCTAACACATTCATACCGTTTCAAGATATTGCTCCCAATCTTAACAGTACACCGTGTCACACTAATACCATAGAAACTGTAGCAGAGATACACGATGAGGGAACATCAACAAAAAGCAAAAAGAAAAAAAAGAAAACCCAAAATACTAAGCACGTACAAAATGAAATAATGTCGGAATCCGATGGTATGGAAAATGCTAATAACAACTTTATTACAGATGAATCTCAGGATGATAAATCGGAAAACGTTACATTTAAAGAGTTAATAAGTAGATTGAAGAACATAATATTTATGAAAAACATGTCATTTCAGTTAAAAATTCATAGTGTGTTTAAAACTTGTGTGGAATGGTTTATTCTAGTAGTTGTAAATGTAATGGAAGATTGGCCAATATTAAAGAAAATAAGTAAATTATTTAATGGATAAGATTCAGATAAAACTAAATATTATTCAATGGAATGCTCAAAGTATACGTCCTAAGTTAGCTTCATTTGAAAATTTATTAATTCAAGAAAAGATTCACATTGCGGTTATCAGCGAAACATGGTTAGAACAGGACAGTTTTTTTAGAATTAATGGTTACCATATATATCGTAAAGATAGGGACGACAGCTATGGAGGCGTAGCTATTATATTACATTCGTCTATTAAAGCTCAATTACACCATGTTTACATAAATAATACGCAAATTGAAATAGTTTGTATCAAAGTATTTAATTGCCAAGATATTGAATACGTGGCGTCAATATATTGTCCTCCATCGGTACGTACCAGCCAAAATGATTGGGAAGATGTTTTTTCAAAATTTAACACAAAATCTTTATTATTAGGGGATTTTAATGGGCATCATAAGAATTGGTCATCTAAGGCAGATAGTAGAGGTATGCAGATTTTCAATGCTTTGTTAGACTACCAATTTGTAGTATTAAATAACGGAACACCCACTCGTTTTAAGCTCGTTACTAATGTTCTGCAACAGTCATCTCCAGACATCTCATTGGCGTCATGCGATATAGGTCTTAAGTTTAATTGGCAAATTTTAAATGAAACTTTAGGTAGTGATCATAGTATAATAAAAATTTGTTCAAATATTGAGGTGACTTTAAATAACATCAACCGTAAAAACTTTAAGAAAGCGGATTGGGTATCTTATAGAAGTTTACTTTTGGAACTTTTTTCAAAATTTACATTTTTAGATGATTTACAAGGTAGTTACGATTTATTTATGCATCAGATTAATTTAGCCTCAGATTTGTGTATTCCTTTGATTAAAATAAATCAAAATCCTCATTCAAAATTTGTTCCTAAGCCATACTGGAGCACGGAACTATCCAAATGTGTTGCCGAGCGTCGTCTAGCTTTAGGTAGATTTAGACGGAACCCTTCTCCGAACAATTTAGAAACCTTAATTAATAAAATTAGTATTGCGCAAAAAAATATACGAAATGCCAAAAGTAAGGGGTGGGAATGTTTTTGCTCATCTATAGATGAAACGTCATCCTCAAGCGAAGTATGGCGGAGAATGAAGTGGATGAAAGGATGTAAATCTCGCACCGACTATATTGAAGAACAAAAAGCTTATCAATTTCTACATTCTTTAACACCAGATTTTGTTCAACCAATAGATTTACTGTTTACGTCATGTAATCCAGTACTTGAAACTAAAATTACAATGCAAGAACTTGAGAAAGCTATCCGGCCAAAAGATACATCACCTGGTTATGACAATATCTCTTATTCTATGATTAAAAATTTACCTGACAATGGAAAACAAATTTTACTACTTTTATACAACAAATTTTATGTATCAGGTTTTGTTCCTCAACAGTGGCGTAAGATCATGATTGTACCAATACCTAAACCTGGTCGAGATCCTAATAGTTTATCGTCGTTAAGGCCGATATCAATGATATCTTGTCTATGTAAAGTTTTCCATACTATTCTAATGAATAGATTAGAATGGTTTATTGAGAAAAACAATCTTTTGTCTAACAAAACATCTGGTTTTAGGAAATGCCGTTCAACGATAGATAACTTATCAAATTTAACTTTAACAATACAGGACGGATTTACGCATAATAATTCCACGATTGGGTGTTTTTTAGATATTAATGACGCTTATAATAACTTAGATTTGTTTAGTTTATTGCAAACCATGGATCAAATGGGGGTGGGAAGTACAATATGTAAGTATATATGGAACTATCTTAAAGAAAGAAATCTTACAATTAAAGGTAACAACTATAGTTTATGTAGAAGTACGAGTCGGGGATTAGCTCAGGGTGACCCCCTGTCACCACTTCTTTTCAATATAGCTACGACATCGATATGCAAAAATATACAAAACGTATCTTTATCGCAATACGCAGATGATTTTGTGTTGTTTAGTACAGGCAGTAATGTTTCTAATTTGATAATTAATTTACAAGAGAGTTTGAACAATATATCGAGTATACTTTTAAGTTTAGGTTTAGAAATTTCAGTCACAAAAAGCAAGGTGTGTATTTTTAAACGAGGTTATAGAAAAGATATAATTGATCTCAAAATTAATAATGTTTCGTTGCCGGTAGTTAATCATGTAAAATATTTGGGATTGTGGTTAGATCGATCCTTACGATGGTCTAAACACATTAATGAAATTATACAAAAGTCTATGCAGTTTGTCAATATCTTCAAAATTCTTATAAATGCTAAATGGGGGGTACACCCTCGTCATCTGAGGAGATTATATTTATCTTTAGTTAGAAGTAGGTTTGATTATGCTTGTATGTTATATGATAACGCATCACAAACACATTTAAGTAAGTTAGATAAGACACAGAATATTTTTATGAGATTTATTGGCGGATTTATTAAATCTACGGCGATACACGTTATGGAAAATGAACTACATATAGAACCTTTAACAATACGTAGACATTATTTGACTGGAAAATTTTGGCTTACATCTAAATCTTTAAACAAAATAGAGAATATGCAGTTGTTGGATAAATTAAAAAATAGTTGTAATAACTCGTACTGGAATACGAAGAAAAGGCCTGCATTAATCAAACCACACGCATATCTTCAGAATACACCGCTTCATATAGGCTCTCAATTAGATTTTTTTACGCTGGATACCTGGATAACCAATGTGGATCTTTTAAAAATCATTAGACCGGAATTAAATGTAATTAATAAACCTAAAAAATATTATAATTCAGAATATTTAAAAAATATGACTGTTCAATATATAAATCAAAACTATTTTTATTGTTACAAGTTGTTTACCGATGGTGCAAAGGATAAGAATAATGTTGGAGCAGCAATTTTTGACCCACAGACCAATGCGTCAGCCAAGTTCAAGATTGAAGTTAATACAAGCATAATGCGTGCTGAACTTATTGCTATAGCTGAAGCATTGTCGTATATCGGATCGATGGATTGCGGAGATTACGTAATATTGACAGATTCTAAATGTGCGCTCCAACATTTGTTACGTTGTACCTCAAAATCTCGAGGAACACCTATAGCCGTCTCCATTATACGTACTATTCGTGAACTCATGATTACTAATAAAAGCATTATCCTTCAGTGGATACCGGCTCATATAGGTTTGATCGAAAATGAAAAGGTTGATATCTTAGCTAAGGAGGCTTTAATAGAAGGTATAGAATATGCGTGCACTCCATATGTTTCTGAGCTTTTGTATATTATTAAGGACCAGTGTCATGAGTTGTGGACAGAGTATTTTGACCTAAGATCGTTAGATAAAGGTATATGGTACAAAACTATACAGCCTCACATTTTAAAATTTCCTTGGATCGATCGGGCCAATATGAGCAGGTCAGAAATAGTGATGGCTTTTAGACTTCGTTCCGGACATATTCCTTTAAACAGTTTTGCTTTTTTAATGGACAAAGTTTCAAGTCCCAATTGTTTAGTGTGCGGTAAAACTGAAGATGTTTACCATGTTTTGATGGAGTGTGTCCGGAATGAGGATGAAAGAAATAAGTTTATTGTAAAAGATTTTAATGTTGGGATATGTAATAGTATGCTCTCACTTCCTTTGTCTGAGGAAGCAAGGTCTCTGTATAATTTAGTAAAATTAGCGATTTGTAATAGAAATTAAGAATGTTGTATTTGGATTACTATGAGGTTGGCATCGTCACATAGTGACAAAACCCTCTTTAATAAATAAAGATTAAAAAAAAAAAAAAAAAAAAAATCTCAATGTACATATGTATATACAAATATATAAAGCTGAAGAGTTTGCTTTTTGTTTGTTTGCTTGAATGCGTTAATTTCAGGAACTGCTAGATCGATTTGAAAAGTTCTTTGACTGTAAGATAGCCCATTTACCACAAACTTATTAAATTATAAAGTTCTTATGTAAGAGCCTAGTGGGGGAGGGGGGGGGTTGCAGGCAAGATAAGAGTGCCAAGTGATGTACATATCTTCTGTACTGCTGTAAAGTTTCATATTTGAAACTTTTAACATCATAATAAAATAAAAAAACCAACACGATTATTGAAACGATGTCATTATAACTAATCCTTGGTACACAATCGTCAATTTGGTCACAACAGATTATATCTTTGAAAGTAGAACCAACATTTTGAAACTGCCATTAAGAGTTATTAAAACCTACAAAACGCATTAAAATAAATGTGCTTTGGCTTAAATTTTACAAGTTATCCCTATCAGCATAAGATCTTCAAAAGCGTTTTATTTTAATGGATTATACTGCAATGGATACGTTTTAGCTAATTCAAACAGTGGATGAGCAAATATTTGTCAACGAATCTGGAGCAGGCTTGGGCTTAAAAAATATAAGTTAACTAGCTTCCCGCGCGCGTTTTCACTCGCGTAGCTTTCTTTCCCGTGGAAAAGTTCATAATAAAATATAGCCTATAAAAATATATAGCCTTCCTCGATAAATGGGCTATCTAATACTGAAAGATATTTTCAAATCTCTAAGTACAATGTCCATGTCGTCTTTTACAATGTCCATCTCACCACTTCAACTGCACTCTTTTCTTTCTTTGTACAATCCATTCTTCTATGGATAAGCTGCCACTCGATATCAGGATAGCTCAAAATCAATATGCGTTTAAGAAAAAGATTCGCGAATACTACCACTAAAGGATAGGTATTGGTTTCTTTTTTTACTCTTTTCGCTGCACTACCCCAAGGCTGACTGGCAGAAAATGCCGTTGGTATTAAGTCTGCCTTTGTATGATTTTTTTATGCATTAAGTTAAAAATAAATAAATAGCCCATTAGCAGGAACCGAATCTGTGACCTTCGATAATTAAGGCGAGCTTTATACCGCTACGCCATGCATGTATTTTCGGGCCCTTCGATTCAGGGATTAATTTCGCTAGTGAGAGTTATCTTTTTAAAAGACAGGATAATAATGATAGGCTAGAAGCATTTAGGACACAGTCAAAGATATTTACGTCCTTAGGCACGACAGTTGTCTAGTAAAAATATGTCAATTTTCAAGATATTATATCCGCGGGTAATTAGTAAAATTAGTTTCTTAAGTATGCTCCATTGAGCCTTGCTACAATGTAGAAATAACTCACACAACATTTTATTATTAATTTGTTATTGAAACATTCTTTAACAAACATTTTTCTTCGTATTGTTACTACTTCAGTAATCAATTTTATTGAATGCATATATTATATTATTATATGCTCATATAATTTCAATTTTATTGAAAAATACACTCTAAATACGTTCAGTTTTATATCATACGTTTTGTTATCAATATCGCTTGAAGCGATTTGCTTCGGGCCAGGTCGTGAACCGTCTAAGTGAATAAAAACATAAACGAAAGATGAATTCTTATGGTGAGATATTGCAATATTTTATAAAGATATAATTACCTATTAGTTACCTTATCTTATATTAATTTGAATGAATGTGGAATGTGGTAGAAACGGCTCGAAATAGAGCCAGGAAGTATCGGACAATGCAACTAGAGACGGTGTTGTACGAAATAAAGGCAATGGTCATTCACTTTATTATAACAGCTCGTTAGAGTCCATGGCTGAACATTTGCCTCATCTGAACAGACTTGACAAGCCAGGATCGTCGAGATATTACAATAATCATCACAATTGGCAGGCGGATTGTTGAAGGCAGTAGGATGGTCAGTAAACTTGATGATAGATGCTACTGCATCAGCAGGATGTCCCTTAGTGGGTTCTTACAACAATCATAATAAGACATGGGTTAATCTATTCTAACCAATAATTAAATATAGATATGTACTATTATTATATTATTGCGTTCGTAATTATCTTCTTGGACGCTTTAATTGCTACATTGATCGGTTTTGGCTAAAACATAGTACATGATTAAAACTTTAGCAACCGTTTCTTCTTTGTTGTAAAGTTCGATGCTTAGTTATCTCAAATATAATATTACAATGCAGATACATCGCACGTAACGATACGTTCATTATTCACTCCATTGTTTCGATAAGTAATTCAATATGAGGGGCGGATTGGCGGTTGATCGAATCAATTATTATTACTTAAAATCTTTAGTATTAATATAATTTTATGAATGTTGCCATAAAAATAGTTTTGCGACTCAGATTTAATTCTTACAGAAATATCGACATCGGGTCTATCGGCGTGAAATGGAACGAATGATTCTGGAAGGCAAATTTACAGAAAATATAAGGAAAACCATACATCGTTCCAAAAAAATAAATCGCAGATGTACGCCTTACAGATGCCAAGCTGAAATGGAACTAGGTAGGCCACGTCTGCCGCGTGTCAAAGTCAAAACCAAACAAGTTGGTAGAAAATCAAAACAGATTGGCTTCCTATCACCAAGAACCGGCGACGCAGTAGGCCCAGAAGATAATGGCGAAACGTACAGGTCTCTTTTCTGAAGGATTTGCTCAGGTGGCTTATGATAGAGAAAAATGGGAAGAAGAGCTTATAACAATAATATTACAATAATATCGACAAATATACGACAACATTTTTCCGTAAGTTCCTTATTCGATACGTATTTGTAATCATGTGTATACCTACTTAAAAATCTACGGGAATGTCAAAGCAGCTGGCGAAACCCAAAAGTTTATATTGTCCCCAGCAATGTTAACGAACAACGTCATTCAAACACACACAGCCCTATACATTTTCGGAAAAGGCAACAAAACTAACGTTTTGAGCGACTAACTCCTCATTGTAACCGAATAAGAAATATTATAAAACCCTTTCTAGACATGTGTCAGTCGCATGAAGCCCGAATACGAAATTAGTGTCAAAATATATTTGTCTATGTGTTTATATATGTATATATGTATTGTTAAAATCTTTAACTGGACAGTTAATAATTTTAGTAACATAAAATTGTGTTTATTCTTATTAACTTCAACTTCATCCACTGCTGAACTTCGGGATCCTCTTAATGGATCATGCAAGCCAAGGTTGTTGAGGAATTTAAAATTTATCCGAAAAAAAAATTGAAAAATATTTTTTACTCTATTACCTAATTAGAAAAACAAAATAAAGCTACAATTTTTTTTTTAATTTTCTGTTTTATACGAATTAGATAAATTAAAACACCACGAGCCAGGACTTCAAATAACTAAAAACAACTGAACGAACATATACAGCAGCAACATCAAAAATATGTTTTAAAATAAGTTAAAATGTTACTTAAATAACCTTGGTACACGTAGTTAATTTATACCACCTAATCAGACTTAAATTCTCGAAACAGTAAAACGTTAGTAAAAAAGAATACCAACATTATTTAACTTAAATAAACTCACTGCTGAAATAGTAACTATACCTGCCTACCAGCCAATTAGACTTGAATAATACATTGTCTATTATTTCTTTTGTCAACCAAATATAACATTATTAAACTTACAATAAAGTTACTGATTATTATTGGATTAATTTAAGGTAAGTCAATGTTACAATAAATTGCCTTAGTCAGCCGATGTGCATCCTAATAAATTATGAAAGTTATATTTTAATGTAAAACTTTTTTTTATAACCCAATCACCCAACAGTTTAACTGATTTAGACAGGCACACAATTTATAACCTATATTTACATACATATAAGAAAACTTCACGCCACGACTAATTGGACTAAAACAGCAAATCAACGCAAGCAAAACCCTGTGGCGCGATTAGTAACACATAAATCTGTTTTAAATACAAAAAGATTCAAGAAAGATTTTAATAGATGAGAAAATCGAAGCATTTTCCAAGAACCTATTTATTGTGGACGCCACTCCGTAACATCGAAACAAATAGGTCGAGTATATGGCGACGGAAAAAATAACAAGTGCGTGTTTATTTTAAACTGCAATACTGGGCAATTTCATGTTGTGGAGTGTAGTGTAAATAAACAACGTAAGATTTATTACTTTACTTTTAACTTTATCAGTGCGTTTACGTCCACTGTTGCTATGTTCAACAGTGGAAATTACCGGGCCTCCTCTTTGAATTCAAATTCAAAATTCATTTATTCCGTAAAAATGGTTATATTTGTTTGGAATCGTCATATTTTCCCCCCTACCGTGCAGTGCGTGACGTGGCGACTACTGAGAAACACTGCCGAAAAACTCAGTACAACCCTCTTTTAAAAAAAGAATCTTTGTTTGTTTGACTGACCTTGGCAAGCCAGGGTCGTTAAGGGATATCGCCGTAATCACATCGCTTGGCAGGCGGTTTGGTGATCGTAGTAAGATGGGAGTATCTTTGAGCTGTTAAGTTTTGCGATGGATGGGCATCCATGAGATGTTACCTATGCTAATATTATAAAGAATAATATAGATCATTAGTATTTTTGTATGGGTGTATGTTTACTGTGCCGATTTAAAAAAATCTTTCACCATTGGAAAGCTGCATTCACCCTGAGTGACATAGGCTTTATTTAATTATGAAGTTCCCACGGGAACGGGAGTTACGCGGGTAAAACCACTCGCGGGAAGCTAGTATATTATATCTTTATTTGCCTCTTACGACATCCTAAGGGGTAGTCTATTCTAAGCCTATTCATAGTCTATTTATTGCTGAAGTAATTTACAGACTAAAGGAAAGTATAGTCCTGCAGCCATCCTATTTTTGCTATGATAGCGAAACTCTTTGTAGATCAGTCAGCACTAGTTATCGACACTACCGCTGAGAAATCAGTATGGGTCTTAATTCAGTTTTTTAAAGATATAGGTACTAATGTATTATTTCAATAATGATGGAGATTTCTTAAAAAACTATATAGGTAACTAAACATATCTGGCAGTGACCTAATTACATTTTAGATACCTGACTGAATCCAAAGTATAGAAATATAAAACACTAAAGAAGAAGATTACAAAAATAAAATCTTTACTTCAAAAGTCTTAAAGATTTTAGTTCAAATCTTACTACTACGAAAGCAAGAAAGTTAATTAATAATGCTAAATTATTAAGTCAAACTGCACAAGGCGCTATTACGACATCACTGAAATCCTCAGGTGCTTCGCTAATAAGCTGGTGGAGTGCCAAAAATATGTACAGTCGAAAAAGATAATTGTGCCAAGGTATTTACACAAGTGATTCTGCCATGTTTTAAAAGAGCCTTATTAAAAATATGGCCAAACAATTTTGTATGTTAATGGTGGCTGTCTCATAAGAGTTCAAAGAGTTCTGTTCAATGATGATGAAAGATGTTGTCCGATTGAACAAAACTCTTCTATAGAATATTTCCCGGTACCCCCTAGCTATGCACACGACTATTTACTGCCGCGAGTTCTATTGAGACAGCAACCATTGCAGACCTCATACTAACTGCAAGGACTACTGCAAGGACATAAGCAACATAAACCTACCAAATACCAATGCCTTCGTAGACCCCAAAGTCAGAGAGGCCCGCGAACTGTAATGTAGAGCGACAATTGTGTAAAATTCCCTAAAAAAGTTAACTTCATAATCCTTCAATGTCCCCGCTGCAAATTGCCCTAAGCCGGGGTCCAAGACCAAAAAAAAAACATCACGGCACCTTAAAATGTAAGTTTCTGAAACTTATAGAAAAAAACCCGAAGAAAGAACATCCCGAATCGGATAGATCTTACATTTAATCTAAATCAATATATATTATTCTGTAAAAAGAAAACTTTGTATCTCCTTCGAAATAGAAGCTGTCACTTAAAGATCCGCATTCTTTGCAATTGAACTGACATTTCGCACCCTTAGAACATAAATGGCACTAAACGAAAATGTTAATTTTACAGTATGGCCGTTTAAAGATATTTAAAGAATTGAATGGGTGATATGAAACTAAAAAAATAGAAATAAAGCTTTGCGATCGGCTTAAAATAACAGTTTAACTAACGCTGTTTCAGTATCCAGTGGGATACAATAAAATCATTGATTATTTATCAATGGAGAAGCATTTCAAAAAAAAGTTTAGCATTGTGTCGGTTATAGTTTTCTAGTTATTCAAAACTTTTTGCTTAATGACCTCTAAATTGTTATTTTACCTACATTGTAATGATAAAAAAGAGAGAAATAAAACAATGTAACTACTAAAATAACAAAGAATTATATTTATTTGGCACATGCTCACAGTTTTCGGTCAAAATTACCACACATATTCATAATTAACAAATCTGTTTAAATCTAGATAAAAGTATTATCAAAATAACAGAATTTGGCGCATTAGAACTACCGGGGTCTTTGCATTAGGCGCGTTTCGTTTTATGCGTTTTGACTGTATACTTAACTAAAAAATGTAATTTTTTGTATAGTGCCACTTATGTTTTAAGAGTGCGATTTGTTTGTGATAAATAAAAACAATTTATTCTCGCTACTATACGAGTTTATCAACAAAATGTTTCCTTTAACACATTTGACTGACAAATGAGTTTTGCTGAACGTTATAGTAGTAATTTAATTAATTAACTTAAATTAATACCATTTTTATTTTTTTTATCCTGGGACATATGCATTTACGCATTCCCACCTGCACTCCAATGCAGCGTAATCGCGCGCTGGCCGTGGGATATGTGGGACTCGCCCTCTCCATAGCGTGGTATGCTAAACTTATACCACGAGGAGAGGACCCTACACCACTAAAACCCCCCGGACACTCCTTCTTGTTAACTCAATTGTCAGTATAATTAAATCTTTGAATAGGTAGGTAACTTCATTTTGCTAATGTTATAAATGTGATTATTTTGAAATCCGAACAAAAGTTCCTAGCTGTCTATTCTTTTTTTACTTTCTTATAAAAAAAAATTGTTGAACGACCAAACAATAGCATAAATGTACGTAACATCAAAGAATGACACATTAATATATATATATACTTATTAGTTCCCCGCGCGTGGTTTCAACCACGTTGCTCCCATTCCATTAGGAAATTCATAATTGAATACACCCTATGTTACTCTTAGATAACGTAGCTTTATAATGCTGAAAGAAGTTTTGAAATCGGCCGAGAAAATACTTCTAGAAATATTTTAAGAAATTCATAGTTTAACGGATGACACTCGGATAGTTATACAAATTTACGTTGTTTTTTTTTCGGACGGACATTATTTAGTTAGCCAGGATGCTTTTGCTACTTTACCGGGCATAAAGGCGAGCAGTGCTCCAGCCTAAATAAATTCTAAAAAAACTGAGGGCGTACCCTGTGGGACTTAAACCTCGGCTCAGGGCAGTTGCTAGCGGGGACGTTGAGGGATTATGACGTTAAGTTTTTTAGGGGAGTTTTGCACAACTGTCGCTCTACATTACAGTTCGCGAGCCTCTCGGACTTTGGGTTCTACGAAGGCATTGAAGGGTTAATATTGCTTATTTTCTTGCATAGTATAAGTATATGTATCTGCATTAGATGTTGTATGATTAACAGAACAGAACACTTTAATAAATTGTATAAAAACTACAAACTAAGCAACCTATGAAAATTTACGCTGCTAGAACTAGAAATAGAATGAAAGTAAAATGCGTGGGGCGTCTAGATATATAATTATTTTAATGATAATACGCGTTCATATATGTATTTGTCACCACTTTATGTCGTAATTGTTTTACTGACCTTGTGTATAATTTCTAATAAGTATGTGTAAATAGATCTATATATTTACACTGGACCATGATAACTGCAATTAAACAGGTTATTAAAATAACAAGACTAAAACTGCGCAACGTTTTTATTTATCTTAAACTTAATAGATATTTACGTGGTTGTTGGTGTAGCGGTAATATATTTGACCGTAACTTGCAAGGGGTCCAAGGATGATCCCCGGGTCAGGCAAACAATTTCGTAACTAGAAATTTCGAATAATCTAAGCACCGTCCCGGAGGTCAGGAAGTTGGTCATGTTTCACCAGTACCTCGTAAATCACAGTCATAAAGGTGTCGATCCTGTGAATGTTCTTTCACCGGTCATGTAACCGTTCAATCAGAGTTTTACAGTAAAGGAATGGAAAGAAAACTTAGTCTTGTGTTTACGCACACGCTTGTGCACTATAGTAAGTCCTGCGCAGACAGTTAATTTAAATATTTAGGGATTAGCAGCCGTGGCCGAAATCGGTCCCAAATCCAACTATTGTCCAAGTATTAAGTCTTTCGGACTAATTTCGGCTAACAAAATTTTACCAAGTTCGGAGAAGAAAGAATTGGTTATAACTATAAAATTATGTAGTGACCGTTTATATGGCCGTTAATGACAGATGTGGAGTCTCAATATCGCTTCTATTTTGATAATTTTAAATGCCTATAAATCACAAATCATTGATTTCTTTGCAAACATGGGTACAAGGTATAGATGTTTTTCTTATAAAATCGTAGGTTCTCCATATTTTACCGTCACATAGGTATGCAAAATAGTATTTTTTGACGACATCATTGAATACACTAAGATTTAAACAAAAAACTACGTGTAAGCCCCTTATCAAATTCAAAATATTACATAACAGTCTCAATAACAATAATAAAAACATAGTAGGATAGAAATAAAGTCAATAAATGTCAATCAAATTTACAATTTCAAAAATCAAAACTAAATTAAAACAAGTCAACAATAGAGTCAGTCTGGAGTAATTCAAGTCAATATAAAACATATGTCAATAAAATTCTAAAATAATGCAGTTATACCTAAATAAATCTTGATGAATGATTCGGCCTCTTTGATATATCAATAAATCTACTAATAGGAGTCTAAAAAAGAATGGCAAACAATTGTGTTACTTACACAAAAGTCATCCTTTAGATGTTAAACATCCACAGAAAGTACAAACTAAGCCTACGTGAGAGCTTTCATCTAAGTAACATAGTTTGTGGTTTTTAAGCCGTTGAATAAGATCTAAGTCGCATTTTTGCTAGAACCTCTTGTTCACATGTCTACCCAAAACAAAAGGCTACTTTCACGTTTATAAGAAAGGCAAAAGAATGGTCAGGCTTTACTTTAGATTTTATATAAAAAAGGGTTTAGCTCATCGTAAGGCTAAGTATCCACTTAAACCCTTTTCCTTAGGTATCACATAAGTTTAGTTACCTAGAAACTTGTCACAACCCAAGTTATTTCACAGATGTTGCTTAGTGTGCGAGATACCTATACTTATGTATGTAAGTTTAGTATATAACTCCGCGACGGCCATAGTGCATACTATGGCCGTCGCGGAGTCGTATAAAAAGCGTTGTTTTTTTATTTACGTCAATATCATCATCTTCAGCCCGTATATCTCCTCAAGTATATTCAAGTGTGGCTATTGATGAACATGAGCCTCAACTTAAGGAGATATCGTCACGAACGTTTGTGAGCAAGCAGATATCACGAAATGTCTGTTTTTTGAAAATAAAAAAAATTATACGAATTTTCGTACAGTTTTAACCACTAGATGACTACAGTTATACTTATTCAAGAGAAAGTTAAAATAAAATATAAATACTATTACTTTACCGATTTAGGTCGAATACTGTCGTTGGTCTAAAAATACGTATCGATCCTTCATCAGAATTAAATTTCACACAGTGCAGCGTTCACAAACAAAATTGAAATACCTACATACGTCGAATACTTAAAAAATAATAAGTATATGGCAGAATTCAGGGAAATTAACTAAATGATGAATCACCAAAAAATAGTTAGGAATTGGGAATATTCATACATTTCATTTTAAAAAAAACTTTATGTAGGTGTCAAGTTCGAAAGTCACAAATAATTGTAGGTATTTATTTCATGATTGATTTAGGAAACCATTTGATTGATATCTCGGCATGCGTTAAGTATATTTCATTCAAAATACATAAATAATTGGACTTAACGAGTTTTCCAGATTTACGTGTAAGTGTTAAATATGTTGAAATTGATTTATGGCTACTTTTCATACTATAAAATAGTTTATGTCAGATTTTAAATGTTGATCGTTCTCATTCATCATTATGGTTTATTTCGTATTTAAATTACTTTGATTTTATATAAAAATAGTATTTTTACGTGTGAGCCTATATGTTAATTAAGCTTATAAGCTATCCTGGTGAAAACTTTAATCAAATCCGTAAAGTAGTTTTTACATGAAAGAGTAACAAACATCCATCCATACATACATACATACAAACATTCGCGCTTATAATATTCATCTAAAGATGTTCCAAGCCACTAAGAAATTGCGTTATCATTCATCATTGTACTTAATTTTGTGTTTAAGTTCCCTTAATCTTGTATCAGAGAAGGAAATCTTCAGTCTTAAGTATAAAATATATAGAGTGAAACCTACACGGGTATGCCATTACTAAGCAGCTTAGAATGAGTTTAAAGCTGCTAAGAAATGGCATAGCTGCGGCAAAGAGTTAAGCTAAGGCTTAACTTAGACGCGAGAGACTAACTGAGCTATATTTTTTTATAATCTACTTCTATTAATAAAACGCTTTATCATAAAAGACTGACTGACGGATTAATGCAGAGCCTAAACCGCTGATCATAAGGACCTGAAACTTGCGAATGTATTCCCATAGAAGGCATACATTTACATTTCTCCATACAACACCCCTTTTAATCTCTCAGAGGTGGATTCTTTTTTTGTAGTTTGTATGCAGAATTCGAGTTCTATGCGAACGAAGTCGCGGACAACTCCAATTCACTCGTATAAAGCTCCTGAATAAACCTTAATTAAATATTTTTTATTCAGATTCTAAGATAGATATACTAAGAAGGCATTTTTTTTTTCGTAAAATGTCTTCACTTTTATAATATTATATACGTACTTAATTAATATTCCTAGTATTTTTGTTAAATAAATTAAAATATTGAGATTTGCATGCTATGACATACCTACTTCAATGAAAATTGTAACACTGGATATTGGTAAATAATAAAATACTTATTTATACATTAAATATGTCGCTTACCTTTTGCTGGTTACGTCAATAATCATGGATTAAATTTTCCCCAGTCGTCGAACCCGCGATGTCGTCAGCATCATAAATCATTTAAAGCTAACAAACTTCAGCACTCCAATGGACTTACATTCTATTGATAAATATTTATGAATGACGTTAAAATAAAAGTAATGATAGTACTAATTTTCTTTTAACTTATTCTTTAAATGCGTTTAAAAAGTTTATTTAACTTCACACACTCAGCACACACGCACTACACAACTATACTATTTTTTTTTAACTAAATAATTTCTAGAATTCATTCAAAACATGGAATTCGATTTCAATTACATTCGAAATTCAAATTCAATTATTTTAAAAGACGCGCGGCGTCCAAAGTTGGGAGCATTCCGGACGAGCAAAGAGGCGGCCACGCGACGGAGTCTCACAAAATAGACTGCTGTTTCCAAACGGTATACGGTACTGAAAGGGCGTAATGCGCATGGTTGGGACGAAGATATTCCAGAGAAAAATGAATGGTGGAAGACTTTTTGCATGAATGCATCTTGCCATTGTCCTAGTGCGGTGGTAATGCGGCTTGGCTGATTAGCTACAGCCTGTGTCTTGAAATGAAAAAAAGTTTTCACATCTGATTTTCTCCGCCTGGTAAATAAATCTTGGCAAACGCATTAGACGTTTAAATTGATTTAATAATAGCGAAGCGTTGAGTGAGCCAGCCAATAAAAACTATTTCAATATAATATTGCCAGTTATTTGAAATTAATGATGAGGTTATGAAAACTCGTCAAAGTTAGGTAAATGTACGTAAAATTTAGGAGTAAATGAATTATTATGAATTTAAAGATTTATACGAAAGTTTATTTGCATAATTATACCATAAATCAGATTAGCTATTAAAAAAAGTTTAATATCCCCCGATTTTTTTGGGTGCAGGTCCGTAATGGTTTTCTATTTCAAATAAAATCTCTTTACATAATTACGTTTGTTTCAAACTAAGTAGGTATTGTTAGAGTCAAGGGTAAATCAGTAAATGATTCGGTAAATACCTCTACGAAATAATAATCTAGTGATATGTGCTATGCTTATGTGTTAACTTTATAACATAGAAAAGTGTTTAAGCCCAGAGGCCTCACTGAGGAGTAAAAGGCAGGGTTAGATTTTAGTGGTCTGGAGGCAACAAAGGAGTGGAGACTCCTTACACACAAATTATTTTTGTTTCAAAATAAGTACTAAATTTGAACTATTTATCAAGACGATTTGGAATTTTGATATTTTACTGATGCTAGGTTTTGCACTTCAATCATTCAGATTGGAGTGTAAAATCTAGCATCTACATATACATATATATATATATAGATATATCCATTCGGCAAATGTTGATCAGACGGGTTGTAGCATCAGTTAATTGTTGATCAGTTAGTAATTGTTGATCAAAACAGTTTTTGTTGATCTAATGTATGATTCGGCATACAAATGTGGCTCCAATTTGATCAACAATTGCTGACCCTCTAGCGACACAAATAAGAACTATTCACTGCATTATTTATACAAATCCGCTCCATCTATTGTTGATCTGATTCAAATGGACCAATCAGAGGTCACCTTTGCCATGATTGGTTGGTTTTGTTATGCGCTGTTGGCACTTCGCTTCGCAATCTATACGCTATGATGAAAGCAAGACAGTGTTAAGTTAGGGCATGTAGAGTAGGACTTAGGAGCTTGGTTCTCCATAAGATTCGACAACTTTTTTTTATTACCACCTTTTATTTTTTTCTTTCACCTGTCCCATTGTCTGTAATCAAATCTTGCAAGTTAAATTTGACACACTTTAGTGTTTCCGATTGAGTAAAAATTTTGCACGCATAATATGTAAATCGCGTGACAATGCAATATTATGATGACATGGAGCTGATCTAATGATGGAGCTGGAAGGTGGCCATAGGAACTCCGTTATAATACGACATAACCCTATCGAGTTTGGGCTCGTATGATTCGTCTCGATGAGTACTTTGTCTGTAGATGGTATCCAGGGTCTGGTGATGGAGCTGGAAGGTGGCCATAGGAAGTCCGTAATTAAACGTCACAAACCCATCGAGTTTGGGCTCGTTTGATTAGTCTTGACGAGTACTTTGGTCCTAAATAGTATCCAGGGTCTAATGATGGAGCTGGAAAGTGGCCGTAGGAATTCCATAATAAAACGACACAATCCCATCGATTTTGGGTTCGTTTGATTAGTCTTGACGAGTACTTTCGTCCTAGATAATATCCATATGCAACTCCATCAGATTTAATAAAACAAGTTCGTTCCATTTGTTATGACTGAATGTTCATATTTGATTAGATGGATGACCCAGTGCCAAGGTGAGCACGAGCCGAAAGCTGAATGGTATGAGGGTGTATAAACATGTCATAATATCACTAAAGTTGCGCCTCTGGGTACCAGGGCGAACCCTCTTTCCTCTACAATGGACCTCTGGGGGCAACTACGCCGTAGTAAATCCCGAATCATAATTACTAAAAAGTAAAGAAACAAAATATATATTTTTTTAAATTAGAAAGAAAGAAAGAAAAACATTTAATGAACACACAAAACGAATACAAAATAGTAATTACAGTCATATCAAAATAAAAAATAAATAAAAGAATTACATAGGGACAACACTTGAGGCCCGGACGCCATAGGTACATATAAAACACATACATGGATAAAGACATAGAGAAAAAAAAATACAATAAAACATACACAATAAACATTAACAACAGTAATAGGCAGCGAGGTGCGGGGCGGAGCGCGAACGAGAGTCATTATAACATCGTATATTATATTATATCATATCAGAACGCAGACCGCTCACGCGCCGGCCGTAGGTTCGCCAGAAGTTACGTTACGTTACTATTTACCTTATTACTTGTTCATAAAAGTAACTAAAAGGTTAAAAATAATTAAATTCTGATGATAAATACGAGTATTACATTTTATAGATACATTATAACCAAATTTATTTTTTAATAGAAGCGTGTTAAATAGGTATTTTGACGGCAAGAGAAATAATAAAGAAGGTGTAACGTCGCGATCTAGCGTCTATCTCATGTAGCGTCTATCTTTTGTTTCGCTTGCAATGTTGTCGCTCCGCAGCATCGGTGTACATATCCGCGGCATTTGTTGATCTCCCAACGTTTATATTGATCAACAAAGTCACACAAAGTGTAAAATAAATGGCGGTTATAAAATCAACAATTGCCGTGTGAGTTGGTGACGAGCTAGAGTGTTTGCGGCGTAGTTAGGCACTGGGTCACAATAAGGGGAATTCTTATATTCGAAGTATGGCACGATATTATCAAAATTATCTAAGCTACAAGCCTCTAAAGGTGGATCAACATTTAATGCATATTTCGGCCTGATCAACATTTGCCGTAAAGCGGACAATATATATATATATATATATATATATATATATATATATATATATATATATATACATACCTATCTATAAACCTGCATCCTAGATTAAGGCTAGATCCTAGACTATTCAGCCGGATTGAATCCCAACCGCATGCATCATGATATCCTGCATCTCAGGTATAGTCCCTAATGTCTTTACCATTCGGCCACAGTGGAACCCAACCGATCGTTGAAATTCATCAACCTCTTTACAACATGTACACTCTAAGGCGAACGTAGATGCCATCTATCGGCAATGATAAACTTTGCTCGACAAGTATTTCATCTAGTTGAGTGATAGACGTATATCATTGTATGGCTCTATTAATAGTAGATATGTATTGCTGATACTCGCTTGTATAAATAACGACCTAATAACCAGGAAACATTTCGTAAAATGTTTTACAATCTTTATGGGCATCAATCACGCTATGAAGTAATCATATGAATTTGACTGATTGTAAATAATCAATCAAGCTGTGTTTGGCCGTGTGGTTTCCGGATTAGAATAGACCACCCCATATATTCCCATGGGTGTCGTAAGAGGTGATTAAGAGACTACAGCTGATGGATAGGCAGCAGTGACTAGCAGCTCAAGGATACCCTCATCATCTTACTGCTATCACCAATCCGGCTGCCAAGTATGATTGTGGTGATTATGGCAAAAACCTGGCTTTCCAAGGTCTGTTAAGAAAAGGATGTTCATCAGTCCACGTAAAGGGGCTGATACACTTATCAAATTATGGAGTGATTTATATGATCGAAGTAAATGTGGACAGTGGTTTTAGCGGCGGTGGAATGTAGCTTATCTTCGGTGCGGCAAAGCATTATTTTTACGCTAGTAGCTGTCCCGCGCCAATTAATCCGTCAACGGGATTTTAGTTTTTTAGTGCCGAACACTTTCTTAATAAAAAAACTGCTATCTCCTAGTGCGAAGTTCCCTACTAATTTGCGTCTTTGTATAGTACATTACTTAATCCAGTAAGCTTAATATCACAGAACTCAAAATAATGAATTTTATATTTAATAAATTACCTTTTTAGCGCTATGCATGACTTTGACCTTATGTTTTTAATAGACAGTTAAAATTGAAATATTTCAAATAATCTAGTAATCAAATTTTTTTTATGGCATTTTCTTAAATCCTACCTAATATACCTACTACTTGCTAATTGATGAACCTAAAATTTTAAATTGAATCATACGCAGCGAAATGATTTATATTTGGTAGACCCACCGACCTATGTTTTATTTTACAATATAATTAAAAATTATGAAGTAAAATGACTTCAAACCTATGTTAGGGGCGACTGTCCGAACAACCTAGATTATCTTTTATGGCACTAGATCTCATTTTAGGAAGTTCAATTATCATTCAACAACCTCCGTAGCTTAGCGGTATTTGGCTCGCCTTAAATCTCGGAGGTCGTGGGTTCGATCCCCACGCCGCCGGACAAGAAATCTTTGTGTAAATTCTAAGATTTCTTTCCGGGTCTGGTTGGTTGAGGGCCTACCATCCGTGTCTCAGAAAGCACGTTAAGCCGTTGGTCCCGATTGTAATAACATCATCAATAACAATCGAATACCATGGAAACGGGCAGCAGCGTTTTATTATGTGGTGTCACTACATAATACTGCGGTCACCAACCCACCTGCCAAGCATGGTGACTATGGCAAAAGCCCTCCCTCGTGAGAATGCCCATGTTCAGCAGTAGTATTTATTTATTTATTTTTATTATTATTTATTCAGATAACTAATGATCCATTACATATTACATTTATTATTGTTAGTATGAGCTTAAAAACTATGTTAGTACCTAATAACTAAGACGGACTTAGTCCTCTTATTTTTTTTTTTTTTTTATGAAAGACAACTCCCGCACTACCGAAATAAATCCCTGTGTCTCGGGGGACTTTACAAACATTAATTTCACGGACACAAAGAACACCCAGACTCAGAACAACTATTTGTGGTTCACACAAATAATTGTCCCGGGTGGGAATCGAACCCAGAACACCTGGTCTCAGAAGCAACTACTGTAACCACGGAGCCACCAGTGCAGTCCTCTGGGTGAGGCTCCACACCAGGGGGCTGTCCAATCTACTTGCTATTACATCCAGGATGCCGTTACTGTTTTCACGCAATCTGCTTAGTAGTGAGGCTGTCTTTTTGCGCCAGGTGGCATCAAAACCATCTGTGCGCGACTCAGCGAACATCGTTGACGCACTACAAAAGCGTGGTAACCGCAACAGCACCCTGAACGCATTGTTAAACTGGATGCGCAGAGAATTGTAAGCCCTTTGGGTATATCTGACCCACAGGCTCGCTGAGTACAAAGATGTGCAATACGCTTTGAATAAAGTTACTTTAACCGCGTCTGTACATCGAGCGAACCTGCGGGCCAGCATGTTCACCCTGACTGACAATGCCCTGCGCTCCCTCTCCATGTCTACATCATCTCCAAGGTTTTCGGTAACCACATGCCCAAGATACTTGAATTGGTATACTCGATTAAGAGGACTACCATTTAGTAAGACGGGTGGAACAACACTTGGGCACTTTGTACCTGCCTTGAAGATCATGCACTCAGATTTTTTTATATTATAACTCAGACCGTGTGCGTCCGCATACTTTTCACATACGGCGAGTAACTTCCGCAATGCACAAATCGAGGGAGCCAGCAGCACCATATCATCGGCATAGCTAAGGTTGTTTACGCTGACACCATCCACGTAGCACCCTACGGGCATTTGACTGAGTTCCTCGATCAGCGCATTTACATATAGGTTAAAAAGCAAGGGTGAGCTCAACCCCCCCTGCCTCACACCGCACTCCAGTCTGTATTCATTCGACAACTCACCCGCCCACTTTACATTATTTTTCTGATTAAGGTACCAATACCTAAAAATGGATGTCAACTCCGGCGGTAAGCCCGTTTCATTTAGCTTCTGCCATAATATATCATAAGACACTAGGTCAAACGCTTTTGAGAGGTCTAGAAAGCAAGCATAAACCGGGGTCTGTATAACAGTGTAATATTTCACAGTGTGCTTAAGGCCAAGAATAGCAGCCTCAGTCGACAGGCCAGGACGAAAGCCGAACTGAGCGTCATGTAACTTAACATACTTGTTCAAATACGAGTTAAGCACACTGTCAAATACCTTTGCTACAATCGTGGCTAATGAAATGGGTCTGTAGTTAGATTTTTCAGACGCATCCCCCGTCTTACTCTTGGCAATCGGTACCACCAGAGTTTTCATCAGGGCAGGAGGTAAGTGTGAATGATTTATGCACAAATTACATAATAATGCAAGTACTCTCGGGAGGTGTAAACCAGCATGCTTGAGGTGTTCCACGCTGAGAGCGTCAAACCCCGGTGACTTTCCTCCCTTTATACCCTTAATAGCACGATCGATATCCTTCGCACGAATTAAAATTGAAATATCTGTCCCCTGCGCCTCAGCCTCAAACAGTCCGCATGATGGTCCTAAGGGTGACTTTACTACAAATTGTCCCCTAAAAACATTTGCAATTTCTTCAGGGCCAGAAACACCGCCGACACTTACTGGGATGCCATACTCAATTTATTTGTACACTTCCAAAAACTTTTAAAATCCTTATTCGAGTAGTGTGTCGCCATCAAGTCCATTTTTATCTGTGCTTGATGATTTTGACACCACTTGAGCTTACTTTTAAAAATTTTACGCGCCTCAATCATGTTTCTGAACAATGGCCCGCCAGCTGGCTTACCGTAGCTTACCCAAGTACTAAATGTCCGCCTGGCCTCCGAGTAAGACTCGCTCACATGCTTATTCCACCCTGCTAATAACTTTCCACGCTTGCCTTTCCTCATCATACAGGTAGTAGTGGCAGCCCTTCGTAACACACTAATTATATCATCATATAATTTATTAATACTGTCTTTATGGGAAACATTGTGACAGATTTTACCACAACAACTCTGAAACTCGCATGGGAAATCTATAGTTTTCAAATGCGTATTACATATGTTTGTGTACTCGTTAATTTGCTCTGGGCTCCTATCGCCCCATTTAACTTTATTACATGGTGAGCTCTTCAACAACATTTTTTGTGTAATAACATCAAAATTACATGTAACAACTAATGGATAGTGGTCTGACCAGTACACATCATACTTTACATATACATCTACAACACACGGCTACGCGGCCCTTGTGACAATACAATGGTCTAGCCATCTACGATACCCGTGTGTCTCACTAATGAAAGTGAAAGTATCGGACGATAAACACAGTTTATTAGTGTCCGCACATATCCAGTCCTGTTCTGTAGAGAATTCCAAAAGTTCAGTATAAAAACGCTCACCTGGATGTGCATTTATGTCCCCGAGAATGAAAACAGATTCAACGCTACTTTCCTCAATAATAGCACTAATCGCACTCAGGCAATCTGTGAACTCAGGTACGTTCTCCGCACAGTCCGTAGGCATGTAAACACAGACAACCAGCACGGGCCGATCGCTTGTAGAAATACGAATAGCCGATATACGTGGGTTCGCGCACTGCACCACTGACACAAACTGGAAAACCGATTTACGCCACAGGAGCGCCACCCCTCCAAAGGGTTTACCCTTGAGGATACCCATACTAGTATCCACGGCCGAGGTCCCCGCGCTGCCAAAGTCTTCGTGAATGTCCGCCAGGTAAGACAGTTCACAGGGCAGCAACCATGTCTCTTGTAAGGCAATGATGTCTGCAAACCCACATATCTGTTTTATACCTTCCACAGACCGTTTTATATTTTTGCAGTTAAATGTTACCATAGTAGCATTATACATTATTAGTCGAAATATTTCTTTTCTTCTCGTCATAAACTTGTTTGTACGGCATAAAGCGACGGCGACATATTTATACGGGCTGATGATAATTATCATTGCCATCTCCTTGAGGTAGCTCGTTCTGATGACAAATCGTCACGCCAATTATAAGCAACGACTCAAACACACGGGGTAATATTAGATAAGCTTTCGGAAGCCAAACCCGAATAATAATATCCGTATTATGCAGTCTTTGGCTTCCAAAAGTGTGTACCAAAAGTGAAAAACTACCTCACCTCCAGAACCGTAAACCCGACATTATGATCCGGGCTTATGTTAAAAAGTGCGTTAGACGTTGGTAGAGCTTCATAAACCATGGGCCATGTTGCATTTGTACCCAGCAAACTTATTTACCCAGCAATATTTCCTTATAGAAGTATTAAAGGGGTATTCTGTCCCAAACAAGTCACAGCTTATGTGTCATTCAAAGTCATACTTCCTGTATCAACTAGGCTTTAATAGGATATGGGGCAATGGTTTTCTCTACATTTGCCAATTATTTTATTTTTTCAGGGGCTTTTTTGTTACCTGAAGGTTACAAAGAATTATAGTAGGTATAGCAAAATATTTGCATTTTTTTTAATGTTATGTATGTTTCATGTTCGTAGTTTCTCTCGCATTTATTATAAAAAATTGTAGCGAATGCCTACTGCGATGATTAAAAGGGAATGTATGCAAAGGCGCCATCTATCCATGATACTTAGCATTACTTACTCGATGACTACTCTTAAAGTACCCAAAACCTTAAAAACAGGAACGTGTTAGTACACTACATGTCTATTTGTATGTTTATCTGTTACCCGGATGTATCTCACAAGCCCTGATTCTCCCTGGCACAGTGGAAAAAAATACTGATGAAATATTTCTGTAGCCGTTATAACAACAAATACTGAAACCGAATAACATAAATATTTAAGTTGAGCTCCCACACAACAAACGTGATAGTTTTTGCCGTTTTTTTACCATTGTTGTATAAATAATGGAACCCTTTACGCGCGATTTCGTCTCGCAGTTGGCCAGTTTTTGTTTTTTTCTGCACATACCTTTCAGCACCTACCTACTAAAAATTTAGTTCCACATATTTTGATTTCTATGTAAATGTATTCTAGCATTCAGTGTCCGCCCACTAGTTCGCTCATGCATCACTTTATTTGACCTTAAACGTGCTTCATACAGAAGTTCAACGTGAAATGTTTACATATTCATTGTTGCAGCGTTTCTCAATCTTTTATTCCATCAGTACAGTTTGTAATGTCATTTTTACCGGTAACCCACTTATTGTAAAATGAAATATACTTACAAATATAACTATAAAAATGTTTACCTCTGTGTTATAGCGGTGGCTTCCGTTAGCCAGCTAGTCTAACAGCCTCCATCATCATCATCATCATCATCATCATCATCAGCATGTTGTCATCCACTGCTGAACATAGGCCTCCCCTATCGATTTCCAGCGGAAACGATTGCTAGCGGCCTGCATCAACTGACTCCCTGCGACCTTTATGAGGTCGTCGTTCCATCGTGCAGGCGGTCGTCCCACGATGCGCTTGCCAGTTCGTGGTCTCCATTCGAGTACCTGGACAAGAAATATTTGAATACAATCTAAGATTTATTTCCAGGTTTAGTTGGTTGAGGGACTACCTTAGAGAGCACGTTAAGCCATTGGTCCCGATTGTTATAACATCATCTTCAATTATCGTATACCAGGGAACGGGCAGCAGAGTAAGTTACATATTACAGTGGTCACCAACCCGTCTACCAAGTGTGGTGACTGTGCCAAAAATCTGCTCTCGGGAGGAGGCCCATTTTCAGCAGAGGACATTAAACGAACTGACAATGATGATGATGTTATAGTAGTATAAAACTCGGGGGTCGTGGTGATTCGATTTCTACGCCGATTAATTTAAGTTTGGGTTAAAGCATCAATTTTGTTCCAGGCGCGATTGATTGAACTACTCTGTGCATCGTAAAGTACGTAGAGCCGTTGTCCCTAATAATTATAACATCATCTATGGCAATCCTATAACAGGTAGCCGGCAGCAGCAAATACAATCACCAGCCAATGATTTCGATCTTCGGTTAGTGGTTGTATTTTTGCTGAATTAACATATGGGTAGATACGTATATTGTCTTTTTAATTTAGATTAATATGGATTTCTGCAAAGTAACGCAATTCTATTAATTATATGGAATCTTGCAAAGTGGTTGCTTAATGTTAAATAATTGCTTCCAACCAAGTTTGGAATCTAAGGCTTCCCTAAGGCAATAAAGTTTGAGATTCGCTTCATTATAGATAAACTTTAAGAGTTTGATTTATATTCACTTAATCAGTATCAATATGATTTGAGTGTTTTAATAGAACCACTCGACTACTGACAGAATCCTTATCAGCTATTTTGTAGAATTGAACGCATTTTATTGAGCTGATAATTAAAAGGTTCATCATTTCCCCGTGTATAAAGTACACTACTGAACATGGACCTCCTTCTGAAGAAAGGTTTTTGCTATAGTAACCAAACTTGGCAGGCGGATAGGTAATAGCAGTATAATATAGTAACATTGGCCTCTTTTCTAGGAAGGGGTTTTGCCATAGTTACCACGCTTGGCAGTCGGGTTGGTGACCGCAGTATTATATAACAACACACAGGGAAACGTTGCCGCCCGTTTTTTGGAGTACATAATAACACATAATACATTAAAACAGTAAAGAACTTACAACAGATTGGAACTTATAGACCGCATAGAAATTTTAAATGTTGCATCCGGCGCGGCGTGGGGATCAAACCCACGACCTCCGAGGCTTAAAAGCAAGGCTTATACCGCTACGCTTGAGAACTTATATTGGGTGAATGAATTATGTTTATTTCAGCCTTCAACGTGTTTACGACCGTACACTACTTATATAATATAAGTAAGTCTATCAGTCAATCAGTCTAGAAAATTGTTTATTTTTTATTCGGACTAATCCAACCCACACTCCTACCACTGCAACTGTTGTAAGTCTTAAAAATGTTTTTTTGGTAAATCGAAGATTTCCTACAGTGGCTGATTGATTGAGCGACTAGCCTCCATGCCTCGGTAAGCATATGTTGATCCCGATTTTAATAACATATTTTATTAATCATACGCTTTGTCGTGAATGACTGACACACTGACAGATCAACGCACATCCTAAAACACTGATGGTAGAAACCTAAAAATTTGAGAGAAATTTTAATGCTGTTATCGAAATCTACGCGGACGAAGCCGCGGGCAACAGCTAGTCATCTATAACTATCATATACCAGGGTACAGGAAAGTGGGTTGCAGTGTTGCCAGTGGCAGATAGTTATATATAACATGAGACAGCTCAAAAATTCACATTTTCACGAGAAAAGTAATATTGCCTTATTATTAGTGGACAATGACACAATACTTTATTATGACACTGAAATAAGTTTCCTGTCCTATTTTTATTACACCGATCATCATCAGCCCGTATAACGTCCACTGCTGAACATGGGCCTCCCCCCGAGAGTGGGAAGTTGCCATAGTCACCACGCTTGGCAGGCGGGTTGGTGACCGCAGTATTATGTTGTACCACACAAGGAAACGCTGCTGCCCGTTCCTTGATATACGATTACTATAGATGATGTTATAACAATCGGGACCAACGGCTTAACGTGCTTTCCGAGGCACGGAGGGTAGTCCCTCAACCAACCAGACCCGGAAAGAAATCTTAGAATTTACACAAACATTTTCTGTCCGGCGTGGGGAGCGAACCAACGACCTCCGGGATTTAAAGCGAGCCAAATACCGCTACGCTAAGGAGGTTGTCCGCTACGCTACGGAGGTTGTCTAAAACTACGATAACTCGTTTTAATTACTGAATAAAGTAAAACATATTTTATTTTATTTTATAACTTAATATACCAAAAAACTTAGTAATGTCTTTCAATGCTACAACTTATTTTGTCATCTTTCACGAAAACTTTTTTGTTTGTTTTTTTTTCTGGCGATTATGGCAATACCTCTCAACGAAGGCTTGCCTAGGTCTATTAAAGAGGGGCCCATGTTCAGCAGAAGACTTAAACAAGCCAATAAAGTATTTAAAAAAAATGGTCAAGTGCGAGTTGGACTCACGTACGATGGGTTCCGTACCATTTCAAGCGTCTACCTGTTGCCGTTATGAATATTGAGCAAAAATAAGCAAAAAAAAAAGTTTGTTGTATGGGAGCCCCCTTAAATAATTATTTTATTTTGAGTATTTGTTGTTATAGCGGCAATAAAAATATCACCTGTGAAAATTTCCACTGTCTAGCTATCACGGTTCTTGAAATACAGCCTGGTGACAGATAGACAGACAGCGAAGTCTTAGTAATAGAGTCCCGTATTTGCCCTTCGGGTACGAAATCCTAAAAAAGTTTAGAGGAGCAGAAGAAAAATGGGAGTAACAAAGCATATATGGAGAAATCAAAATCTATTTGGGATGAAAGTAGTGTTTACACTACTTTCGGCCGGTGAAATTCATATCGATATTAATCTGGCTCTGAATCCGAATGGCAATCAATCAAGTGATTCGATTCCTATAAACTAACAACAATGGGCACAGTGGTTCCTAAAGTTTTCGTAACTCTTATTCCTGTAAACCTGATTTTACCACCATATCTAAATATTATCAAATGTTTACTATTTCCATAAAATGTTAGGTAATTCCTTCATCGCCGGTATAACGCCCACTGCTTAACATGAGCCTCCTCCTGAGGAAGGGTTTTGCCATAGTCACCACGCTTTGCTGGCGGGTTGGTGCTGCTGCTGCCCGTTCCCAGGTATACAATTAATATAAATGATGACGATATTATAACTATACTAACTTCTTAAAGTGCAAAGAAAAACAAGTAACGGAAGAAAAGAGTGGCTTAACGTCGCACGTCGGTAGTGCAATGGGTGAAAAAATCGAATCAAATAATCGAAAGTCCGACGTCTGAGCTATTGGGTTACGGCCGCTTTTCAATGTTTATTGCAGTTCACGACCTAAAAAACTACTTTTCAAATGTTTAATGTTTTAAGTTCACCACTTTCGTCAAAAGATGGCGCTACGCACCAAATTAAAAGTCGCAAGCGTTTGCTTCACCCAATTTAATAGATTCACCCATGTTTTTATCAGTATTGAATTGAATTTAAGGTTTTTAATCCCCTTATCAAACAAAGGCATTGCGGTGCATGAATATTAATTCATATAAATAACTTAAAGCAGAATATAAAAAAATGGTTCCATCGTCACTCATTCATTCTCAAAGTACCTTTTATTTCACTCTCTTACTAACTTTACAATTTTGAATACCTAATCAAATATCAGTAATCGTATTCATGCCGATTAAATTATCAGTTTGTGTGGTTGAATTCCAATTATGTCGACGGCTGTTAAGCTGTGAAACTAATTTCTAATTTAAATATCGTTCAACGTCAATAAGATCCATCGAGCTCTAAAATAAGCTTATTTTAATTCGTTTATTGTTCAATTCTCGATGGCTTCTTTCAGAGAAGGAATATATTTCAGAGAACAAAAAACGAAGAAAGACGTTGGTTAGGGAGACATCTGGTGGAAGTATAAATTGAATACTACAATTGATTCTGAAATGCAGCGATTCTGTTTTGTTTGTTCTTTTTTTTAACCTTTGCATTGTAGTATATATGGCGGAGTTAGTGCCTGTGAGCGACCGATTGGATTGTATTTTAAAAAAAGTATAGAGTATTAAAATAAAAAGATGATGGTATGATTGAATGAATACAAATAATTTATTAAAAAATAAATAAATTTAGTTTAAAAAACATTCTTAATGCATTAACATTTATTATTTTAGAAATGTTTTTGCTAATATATCTCCTATTAAAAGTAAATGAAAAAAAAATTGCAAGCACCATATCGCCGTAAAATAAGGATTTTATTAGTTATCACAAAATTAAGGCCCCGTCTGATTTGGCACTACCGTTTTGGAGGTTATTATTATGGAATACAAAATCAGACAAAATAAAAAGTTGCCTTTATTATTATTATTATTCTTTATAAGATCTGTACGTTTCTTAGATTAGCCAGAACAGGCACACAGACACTAAACAAAAAGAGTTTTCGTTATTAGCATCATAAATGTATTCATATACAATTAGGAAGAACCTGATATGTTTGCATTATAAATATACACTACAATTTTATTTATTTGTTTAGAATGAAAACTTACTCGCGACAGATCTGAGAAATCACCCTATAACTGGAAGGACATAATAATGCTCCACTAATGGGACTAATCCATTGCGTCGCTTATCGAATGTGGTCGGACGAATATCGAGTATTTGTGTTACGTGTGATTGAAATGAATGGGTGGACGCGACCCTTAATCCTTGAGAGGACTGAGCCTATTGAGATTATTAGCACAATTTTAGTTTGGTATTTTATAGAAGGCATGTTATAATACATATTGTTTCGTAGGAAACAAACTTTGAAAGAAAATTCATTTATTTATTATCTTACTTCGTTCTCACCGCGTAGCTACTGCGTTTTTTTTTTCGGGCGGAAATTTATATGTAACAGTCATGCACGAGGCTTTTGCAACTACACTGGACATAAAGGCAAGCAGGGCTCTAGTCTTACTAAATGGTTTATAAAATACCACCTGCGCAAGAAGAAGGTCTATGGGACTTGGACCTCGGCTCAGGGCGGTCGCTGACGAAGGGATTAAGACTTTTAGTTTTTTTATTTATTATAACGTATAGTGACAGTTACATAACTCCCCTAGTTTTGTTCATTTGTCGGGCTCGACCCTTAGATTGCAAACCCGAAGACCCAGGCTAGGGCTATGGGGTCAGTATAATTTATGTTGGCCCTGAAAATGTGTGGTAGAGGGCCTCGCCAAGATTTATTGATACGGGGCCTGTCTAGGGCTTACTAGGTAACTGATCGTTCAGTGTAAGTTTGATTGTTTCCAGGCATAAACGGGATATCAAAAACACGATTTAGAATGAATTTAGATACTTCTACATCCTTTTTTCGAGTTTAGATACAAAGAAAATACGGTTTTTGTTGTTAAAACTTGTGACACCACTTGGTTTTATGATTATAGACCCGGTACGTTTAACAAAAGTTTTATTTATTAAAATAGTATAGTATTTGCTTTGCACAGCAGGTAAGCATTGTCATTCAACGGGGCAATATAATTGCCAGCATTCTGGAAACCTTACCAAGCAGAATGGATTTAGAATAGTAGAATTTTATGAGTTAATTATAATTTAAATTAGCTACTGATTTGTATATAATAATATGTATTTAATTAATTAATATAAAATGTTGTAAGTAAATAAATGTAGAATCCCTCCGAAGAATTAAAATGTTTATAAATACTAAACTACATAAGATAACACAACAATGTTTTTATATCTTATTTATTTATTAAATAATAGGGCATATTGGCTTTCAAACGTCTTGCAAACAGTCTTTTTTGTGGATATCTAGTTAGCATCATGCATTAAGATAAGCGAGGCTCCACCGACAATGATTAATTTTTCAAAGTAAGCTTGTTTGCTTAATTGAATGTCTATTCTAAAACTTTGTGATGAACGCAAAAAGTGTACCTATAAAGTAAGTTTTTTTTTTGTAACAGTTTCATTTCAAAACTTCGCAACAATTACAATGCAGGTTAAAAAAGTTATTCAATAGAGAGAATAAATTTTACCAAAGCCTTCACTGCGGGCTAAAGATTCGATATCAATTTACTGAATGGATTGACCTTTGCTATATTCAGACTTTTGACGTCTCAATACGGGGCAATACAGATAAGCTAGATAAAAGGACGTTACAATTGAGTGATAGCTTACTTATCGCTCTAGCAGTCAAATCGTTTTTGAACTATCCAAAATGAGCTATACTAAATTAACACATCCCCAGACCGTTTATGTTAACTGCTGAACATTGGCCTCCTCTCAAAAGACCTTGGCAAGCCAGGATCGTTGAGGGATATTGCCATACTCACCACGCTTGGTAAGCAGATTGGTAATCGCAGTAAAATGGTTACTAATCTTGTGATGATAGAGGCTGCTGCTCATCCATTAGCGGAATATCCCTTAGTCACCTCTCACGACACCCATGGGAAAACATGGGATGGTCTATTCTTTGCCAAAAACCACACGGCATATATTTATACTAAATTATCGCTCGTTCTATTCGAGTAGTTACTAACAATGACGTTAACATCCATTCCATTGCTGAACATGGGCCTCCTGGATATTTCCATAATCACCACACTTAGCAGGCGGATTTGTGAGCGCAGTAAGATGGCGAGTATCCTTAAGCTGATGCTGCCCATCCAGGTGTATGTCAATTAGCCGCCTCTTACAACTGAACCCACAATATCCGAGACTTAAAGTGCTTTTAAAGGGTTGATACACCGCTAGGCCACAGAGGTTGTCTAAATATACGTGGTATGCAAATTCTAGTAAATCCAATCCCTAAGTTCAATAATAAATTACAACATAATCAATTTCGTGGCAATCATCTGATAGTATCCAGATATCAATAAGTACTAAACACCTTAATTTGTAAACTGAAATTAGATTAATTGTGGAGTGAAATTCAAAGTTTCAAAATATTTCTTATTTAATTTTTAAAATTTATAATCCGTTGACTTTCTCTATATCACGTTTAAATTAACTGTATGAATAATTCAGTTGTGAACGTTTTATTAAATCATCATCAGTGTAGAAGCCATCAAGAATATTAATGATCGCTCGTTTTAATTCAGTTAAAATTGAAATTAATGAAAACATTTTGATAACGATGTACCTCCATAAATACGTCGCAGTTTATGAAGGTAGTTTTAAGTACCTCTGATAATATTAGAAAAGTACCTATTAAAAATATTGTCTTGTTGGGCTAATGATAATATTATTTTCGACCATAACAAGCGACGTCTCAGGTTTGAATGTAATTTTAAACTTCATCATCAACAGCCCGTTTACATCCACTGCTGTACATGGTCCTCTTCCTTATACACCTTGGAAAGTCAGGGTCCCAAAGGGATACTGCTATGATCACCACGCTTATTTAGCGGATTGGTGACCGCATATTGATTTATTTCGTAAAGCCAATTTACATGTCAAAATTATATTATTATATAATAAATCCAAAGTGTAAGTAGATATTAATTCAATTGCTTACAAATTAATACAGTTTGTGGTCAATACCTAATAATTAATATTTGTGTCAAAAATTATGAACATAATCAGAGATATCAGTTAAAATATTAAATCAATAATAATAATTACTTCTTTGAGAGTCAGAGGTACATAAGGTGGTAAATTATAAAAACAGTCAAATGGTGAAATAAATAAATTGATAATGCAAAATGTCAAATTAACAAAGTTCATAACTTAAAATGTCAGTAACAACAATTGGAAAAAAAAATTACGTGTAAGTCAGAAATTCATTATACGTGTAAAATGTTTGGTCGACAAGCCAGCCAAGCCACCAACAACCATGTGGTGATGGTGTCCGGTAATTTATTGTACACATCCGGACCCATGACATGCGTGAGCTTACACGATTTCGTGAGTGTGCGTTTTACCGCAGTCAGTTTTTTTCGTTCCTTGTGCTATATGAGTGTACATCACTGTGCATTGTATACTCATCCACGTTGCTCCTAACGTACATCGCAACTTGGAATATAATGATGCATGGCAACGTCATGGTACCTAACTTTTTGAAGTGAGGCCTAGCAGAAACATCGTGCGGTATGCCTACGATTGCACTGTTGGCACGTTTTTGCATCAGAAACAGTCAGCGGCGCGTCCCCAGAGTTCTGCTCTGTACTGAAGCAATGAGTGCACTGTCGCGAAGTAACAAGTACGTACGACTAGTATCGACACCACACGAGCTACACGGCGAAGAGCAAAGCAAGCACTGCCTATTTTAAGCGCATAACTTGTCAATATGTTCGTCCCATTTAAGGCATCTATTACGAATCCTAGGAATTTTGTATGAACTATTTTTTGCAATTGTGTCCCTTCGCTATTTATTGCGAGATCCCTATATCTATGGCCTGATAGACTGAAATGCATATAATAGGTTTTTTTCAAGTTAAGAGCTAATCCATTCATATAAAACCATTTGGCTAGTTCAGTCATTATTATGTTAAGTCTCTGTTCAAGTTGATCTACTAAGGTGGCCTTGACGATAGTTGCGACGTCATCAGCATACATAAGTATATTAGAAGCAGACATAGCACGTGGTAAGTCGTTCAATAAAAGGGAGAAAAGTATATTTGAGACCGATGATCCTGCGGAACGCCCATTAGAGAGTCTATCGGATCTGATTTTGTTTTCCCTTTGTTCCCGACTACAACTTGTGATCTCTTTTCAAGCATGCTTGCTAGCGGGTTAAACGCACTTTATTGTACGCCATAGTGTCGTAATTTTGCTTATAGCAAATGGTGACCAGCAACATCGAATGCCTTCGAAAGGTCGCAACATATCACACCAACTTGTTGCTTTTCCTCACGTGATTTTTCCATCACCGGACGACTAGGCGCGGCGAGCGGTTTCACCCTTTTGTTGTAGACATTCCTTCAATACGCACGAAGCGATTTGCTTCTTCCTTCATAATGCGGACGGCTAGGGAGTGGAATTCTCTGCCGGGGTCGGTTTTTCCGGAACGCTATAATCTGGACATCTTTAGTTAGTCAGACGAGAGCTTAGGCCGTTCTCAATGACCTTGGCTACGGTTGGAATGATGGATACAGGCCTATACCCGTCTATGTCATCTTTTTTTCATTTCCCTTTAAATAGGGGGGATACTTTATCCACTATAAAAGTATCTGGGTAAGGACAATAAGATGGTAAGGAATCTTGAGCTGATCTTGAGATGTCTGCTGCCCAATTATCAGCTGTACGTACGCTTAGTCACCTCTTATCAATTACAAATTGAATTGTACTACGAGAAATATTCTCTCGGAAAAAAATGTCGGTACAAATCCGATGTAAGGACATTAGTAGGTGATTTGCGCACTGATGCCTCGAACAAGATCGAGACCACTTTAAACTGTTAGTCCTGCACCTGATAAAACAGTCCCAACACCATTTTACGAGTAAAGCGTACAAATGTGTTTGCGCCCGCTCTTATGCGTACAGCGACAGTTGCACAAAAAGCTCCCCTAATAAAAATTTAAGCCATAATCCCTCAACCCCCCATCCCCCGTCAGCGACTCCCCTGAGCCGAGATCCAAATACCCAGGCTACCCTCTTGCGCAGGTTGCTTAGTTTGTAGTGTTTAAACCATTTATCTAGGCTGTAGCTCTGCTCGTATTTATGCCCGGTGAAGTAGAAAAAGCGTCGGGGTTAACAACATATATGTCCGTCCGAAAAACAAAACGAATTTATGCACTATAATATGTCCTGTTCAAATGGACAATCTCTTTAGAATGAAGTTGCCGAGGCCGAAATTGTTCGGGAGGACCATAATAAAACTCGATATTAAGGAAATTTCCTATGTCTGACAAAATGTTGCCTTAGTCAAAAACAGATTCAAATTAATTGAGCTTAAACCAACACCAATTTCAATTGAAAAGGGTTTGAAGTTCGATATAATGTAGTAACTACAATATATTTGTGAAACTAGAACCTTTTGATTTTAAGATCAAAAGGGTTTATTAGTTAGAATGAAGGGACTACACGAAGGTAATCTAAACTTACTAACCACGCACTGTGGTTTCTGGTTTAGAATACCACGCAATGTTTTCTCATGGGTGTCGTTAGGGCCGACACACAGGGGATGGATGCCCATCCATCCCCTATGTGTCAGCAGCTATCAGCTCAAGAATCCTTAAGGCTTGATTACATCTACCGAGTAGAGTGGCCGAGACAGTACCCTCGGCCGAGCACTCGGTATTTATAAACACATTACCGAGCGCTAGGCCGAGCGCTCGGCCTAGCAACAGGCCGAGACAGTCACTCGGACCCCGTTCTATTTACTAGGCGGAGTACCCACCTCCCCGCTTCCCCGCACTGTCTCGCTTTGTCACTCGGTGGATCTAAACAGCACTCGGCGTGCACTCGGCGAACGCTCGCCACTCGGTGCGTACACGACACGTCATTCCGATTCATGTTAAGTCCCGGTGGTCCTTGCACTTCTTCTATTAACTAAACTGTCTCGCCACAATATCAAAAATACGTGTGAACACTCACTCGGCTACAGCCCTGTCTCGGTCGAGTTACATTTTACTGTCTCACCACTCTACTCGGTAGGTGTAATCAAGCCTTTACCATTTTACTGCGGTCATCAATCCGCTTATCAGTCGTGGTGCTTATGACATCTTTCTACAACCATGGCTTGTCAAGGCCTACTAAAAGGAGGTCCTTGTCCAGCAGTGGTTGTAAACTGACTGTTTTTTTTTCGGACGGACCTTATGTAGTTAGCCAGGAGGCTTTTGCTACTTTATCGGACATAAACGCAAGCAGAGCTCCAGCCTCAATAAACCTGTGCAAAGAGGGCGAGGGACTTGGACCTCGGCTCAGGTCGGTCGCTGGCGGGGTAATGAGGATTGATGCCTTTAGATTTTCAGGGGATTTTTGGGCAACTGTCGCTCTCCTTTAGTAAACTGACTGTTAAAACAAAAATCTTTGCATTATTATAGAACTAACTATTCTTGCGTTATATTAGACTATGTAATAAAAGGCCCATGAGATCCCGCGACAGTTTAGTCAGATTACATGAAGAGACCTCCAGAAAACACCGGATGTCATACATTTGCAGTTCCAGATGACCAGTTTACATACTAGTGTTCAGAGAAGCACCCATAGGGTTTTAATGAGAAGACCCTCTGTGCTCGTGAAATGATAAGCATAGTATCATCGCTATGGAGATGAGATGAGTCTAACATGTTCCACCGTTGTGGTAGTGAGAATGTATAATGTATGTCATATAATATCTGGTATAGGATACAGAATAAATGGATTTTACAGTATTCATACTATAAATACTTTCGACTATCTATCTGAAGACTTACAGTGGTAGGTACAGGAAAAAACAACTATGCAGCTCTGTGCTTATTAATTGTCAATCCGATTTCAAACTTCCCAATCCATTAGGAACCAAGAAGTAACACTCTTTTAACACCTTTTCATATTGAGTGTGATAAAAATGTGTTTTCCATGTGAAAATGTAGGTCAATATAACACAAGGTGATGGAATTGTATGGATTAATTCGCCTTAGTGTGAACTGACTTTATTTAACAATGTAAAATAGCTTTTTTAGTTATCTAACTACTAATATTTATTTTAATAGCACAGTGTGACCTAAACCCGCATTTTACGCACGCTTTTCCGTTACCTAAGTTGCCAATTTCGGCACGGTGCGTAAAATAATCGACTAGCTTCACAGCGAACAAATGACGTTTCGCGGAAATCGTAACTTTTGGTCTGAAATGGAGACTTCGGGCAGTGAGTTTAGCGAAAATGAGAACAATAAAATTGTCCCGGACGCGATAAAAGAGATGGCGAAATCGGTGACGGTTGTTAAATGAATAATAAAATGATGACATTAAAAATTGCAATGATTTGAATGTGACTTTTAAATTAATAAATTCATTGAGCGGGGGGGGGGGGCTGAGCCCCGCTCCCCCCCGCTCAATGAATAATAAATAAAGTATTTATTTACTAGCTGTGCTATGACATGCTTCGTTCTGGCACATTATGATTGCATGGATGTGAAATGAGGAATAATAATCTGAATGCAACTTTCTTTTTAACACAGAATTTACCGTTATGACAAACAATTAACGACATCTATCGGTAATAACCGTTGAAAAAACTGTTTTCGTTCGGTCTCAGGTACGTAACTGACGCAAAATATGGACAATAACGATATAATGCAGCTTAATTGATGAAGAAGTTTTTTGAGTTTTTGGAACGTGTACAAACCAACTTAAAATTTTTATATGTATTGAAGTGAAAATACGAATCGTTTAAGTAATAATGGATGATCACTACTGACTATTAAACAAAAAATCTATACATTGACTTACTTTAGAAGATTTTTAGTAAATCAAGAGGCTCTCCTGACAATATGAATACTATTTCAAGGCTTAGCAAAAATGGGATTGGATTTTCTGTCAGACAAATTCCCAATTAGTTTCGGAATCTATTCACTCGAAACATTGGAACTCGACAGCAAGTTTGTAGAACTATTGGCGTGAAATTGTTGTTCTACTTTGGACGCACTCAGTCTTTTAAAGTTACCACCAACGGTATTTTATAGGTAAAAAACAATTGATAATATAAATCCATTTAGATTTATTTTGAAAAATACGGAGGGTAAATGTATTTATTTTTGTCAGTTTCTGGTTTGATGTATTCTCCATTTTTTCAGCCAGATTGTTCGGTTTTTTATTAGCATACACGTTTAACTTAATAAACATGCAAAGACATTGTAATGAATAAAAGACGCTGAAACTGATCAAGTCCATCGTTTTTTGTACGTACAAAATTATGCAGTTAGCCACGAGGATTTTGCTACTTCAACGAGGAAGACCGTTTTATTTCAAATCGCACTTACATCGTACTTAGCGGTACAAGCTTTAGAATATATTATACTAGCTTTTGCCCTCGACTTCGTCAGCATAGATTTCGATATTCCCGTACACACTTGAAACCTCTTGAAAACCCAAGGGATGAATTTCGATAAATAATATAACCCTTATGCAGAAATTGAGACTCCTAGTACTTGTAGTTTCTGAGATTTCGTGACGCGATCTTTTGCTTTAAAAAAAACTTCATACATAAATAGGTACTTCTGTTTGCCCCTATTCTGGTAATTAATAACCTCGACTCTATCAAAAGAAAAATCCCTTTGTTGATCTTTCACATCGTTCGGACTTCTCACCTTTCCTAGCTTCTAAGAAAATAGTCTTTCTTTTTTTTATTTGTAACTACGAACATCGTTACTAAATTGTGTTACACAGCAATTTGTGTCTCTCGAGAAATCTTGAGTCATAAACAATTTGCGATGGTAAAATTTATAAGATTTTTAATGTTATCCTATCAGAAGTTTTTTACTTTTGTTGTTAACTTTACGTAAATTTAATATTCATAATTGAAAATCTGTATCATCACATATGTTAGAAATATAAACTTTTTAAGAGAGTGAAAAACTATATAATTTAACATAGACACCAATAACATACCATTTGGCTTTTAAAATTGAAACAATTAGACTTTCAATACCCAAGCAAATGGCATCAAAATATGATAACCGTCAAAAAATACATAGGCACGTGGATTTTTAGGGTTTGTTTTAATACAAAGTAGTAAAAATAGTTGCAATAATTACAGACATATCATTAATTTAACCAGATTAACTCCCAGTTTTTTAAATGGTAGGTATTGAAAGCAACAATCTAACATTAACAATTGATTATGATTAAGTTTCGCTCAGAATTAAGTTACAAACTTCATTTTAAATGTACATGAAATATTTTTAAATTGTATATTTAAAAAAAACAAATTTAATTGGATAACGAAGATAACTTCAACATTTTGTCAGTAAAGCAACAAGCTTATATTGATTTTCAAGAAACTGTGTGATAATGATTACAAAATTTACATTTAATACCAACAACTAGATTACAGCCCTTTGTAAGGAAAACTTTACGAAAAGAACAATATCTCAACGATAATGTACACAAGTATACATAAGTATACGACTTTAGATCGCAATAACCCTTTCTAAAGTGACGTACATTTATATACCAATGGGTGTATAATTGTATTCTTTGACTTTCATTACACAATCCTTCGGTCGTTACATTTAGACGATTCCGGAAATACTTTTGTTGAAACCCAAGCTTTCCTTTCAGCTAACACTTGTTAAAAGACAGTTTATTAACGTACGTAATGTATGAACATGTTGTGTATGTACGTTAATAACAAATACCTACTTTCTTAGCTTCGAATAAGTATTTGATTTTGTTTAAGGCGCGAATTATTAAAAGATGTCGTAAAACCGACGAAATCGAGACGCGGTATGGATAAGCCTGCGCCATATCGGTTGTTTATAAGTCACGACGCACATTTCTATATTCTATTTAGCTAAAATTAGTAACAAAAATGACGCAATCATTTTTACATCAGACAACCTACGAAGCTTAGCAGTATTAGTGTGGTATAAGTGACGCTTTTGCTTTAAGTTGTATTAAATCAAAGATTTATTTCCGGGTTTGGTTAGGTCTATTCTTCATGTCCCAGAAAGCATGAAGTGGATAAGCGGATGAAGGATTTTCACGAAAAAGGCAAAGTCAACAATAAGATAAGTTCAGACGGTATTCTAAATACAAAATAAAATACTATTCTAAGAATGAAGTGTTAGTAATAATTGCATAATTATGCATACCATTCATTTTTCGCTTCATTCGCTCTCATAACATTCTTCATACAAGCACATGAATGAAGCGAAAGATGTGTGTAGGCAAGTGGAGGTCCATTGTCTCTGCCTACCCCGCTGGGAAACAGGCGTGAGCTTATCTATGTATGTATGTACCATTCAATTCCTTTAAACATTTAAGGTAATTCCTACTTACTCTAAAAGTATTCTCAATAAAAAGTTGAAAATGTCAACTCAATCGCTCAAAAACGACGGATGAAACGGATAAAATTTGACAAGCAAATATGTTATTACACGTGGAGTTAACATATACCTATAAATTTACATATACCTATAAACTAACAAATCAAGCAAAGATGCATCGCAATGTGGTTCAAACCAACCAGACCGTTAGTGAAACAATTTAAAATATTATGTATACTAATACATAAAGCTAAAGAGTTTGTTTCTTGCTTGAATGTGCCAATCTCAGGAACTACTAGCCCGATTTACAAAATAATTTTAGGTAGTAGGTATATTAATTTATTAAATTCCTACGGGAACGGGAGTAACGCGGGTGAAACCATGCTTGGAAGCTCGTAAATAATACAAATATTGTTTTATTTGTCCCATAACTGAATAGATCGCGCATCAAATCAGCATATACAGTAGGTACTAAATTAATTCGTAAACCCTATTGAGAGGGTTTTGTTCCGGGTCTATAATAAAACTGTGTTTATAGCAGGCAATTTCTGTCACCATTGTTAAATTCACTTGAGGACCTACTCGTAGTAAATTAGATTTGTTGTTTTATGCCAACAAAATTGGCATCCCAATGACAATACAGCGTATGTGTATTTACTCAATTTTACTTTTAAAACTTAGCATTTTTCATCAGTAATTTCTTAAATAATCATATCTTCTCTAATAAAAATAATATTCAATAACATAATCTGTGTGGTTTCTGGCTTAGAATAGACTACCCACCCCTTATCATCCTATAGGTGTCGTAAGAGCCGTCTATTGGACTTACACCTGGGGGCCGAGTCTGCTATTTTTTTTAGTATTGTGCCACCGTAGTGCCATCTTAATATCATTATGCCAAAAACGGTAATTTACTAATCTCACTATGGTGTCGGCGCTGGAATGGCAGTCGGTGTTGCTACCGCAGAAAAGGGCGTCAACAGAAGTAGCAGGGGAGATGGTTAGGGAGATTGTAATGTTTATTGAGGCGATTTCAAAACTTATAAATGTATCATTTATTATTATATTCAACTTCGCTAATGTCATCGTGGCGTCATAGTGACATCATTTTGACGTCATTTGGATTAGTAGATTACCAAATGGGAAAAAAACCAACCAATTAACTGTCATTGACAGTCCATGGACACGCCATTACGATAGTAGACTTGGGGCCCTGATGGATGGCCAGTAGCTTCTATCAGCTTAAAGATATTCCCATTTTACTGTGATCACCAATTCGCCTGCCAAGCGTGGTGATTACCGTATACCGTATTTATAACAATCGGGACTCGTTAGTCCCGATTGTTATAACATCATCTTTAAGGTCTTCCTTTTGTGCCTCGGCAAGCACGTTAAGCCGTTAACGTGCTTGCCGAGGCACGGAAGGAAGACCCGGAAATAAATCTTAGAATTTACACAAAAATTTCCTGTCTGGCGAGGGGATCGAACCCACAAACTCCGAGATTTAAAGCGAGCCAAATACCGCTAAGCTACGGAGGTTGTCCTAGCTACATATAGACTATTTACCTATATACCTATCAATTAAATGACCCTTTATTTTGAATTTAATTAATATGTTCTGATTTTTATCCCACTTATTAATAGTTTGTACTTTTTTTCTGGATTTAATTATAACGAGAAATAGGTACTTTTCTCGTTATAATTAAATCCAGAAAAAAAGTGAAAAAACGCGAACGTTCAGTTTTGTTAGTTAACACAAAAATGGAGTCAGCAAAGGCTGAGAAATGGTTTTGCCGGATTTGTAAACTAAGGCGTCAAAAATCTTAACTAGTATCTTAAAATCAAAACCATTTTTTTCATTAGGTTGAAACTGACGGGTCTGTTTAAGACAATGAATTTTGTAGCTATTTTCTAGAGAAAGGCATTTAGGCAATTTATCTCGGGCCCAATTGCCTCGCGTACCCGGCCCTTACCAACGGCAGACGGAGGAGTATCCGGGGGGTTTTAGCGGTGTAGGATCCTCTCCTCGTGATATGAATAGCATACCACGCTATGGTGAGGTAGAGTCCCTCATACCCCTTCCCCGGCGCGGGAACGCTGCAGCGGCGGAGGCAATCAAAGCAAAAAAAATATTTTTTTTCTAAACCAAAATATTTGATAGCAAATTTCAATTTTAAATCTAAGTAAGTATTGAACCATCATATTAAAAATGGCACAACTATATTTTTTTTTTCACAAAATATATAGACGGATATGGCGTTTTTGTCTAATTTCATATATGTATAAAACCCAATAAAACAAAAAATTGGTGCCTTTTTAATTATAATATACTGCCATATTATTATAGACAGTGGCGATCGCTGGCGTTCCCTAAATAACAAATATGTATTATTGCTGAATTTCAAAATTGAGATTAATAAAATTCGACCACCGGCAGGACTCAAACCTGCATCTTAGGTGAAGCCCCCAAAGCCTTAACCAATTAGGCTACAGTGGAATCACAGCCGGTGATCGAAATGTATTAATCTCTTTATAACCCGTTTCTAAGGGGGACGTTAGTGCGGTCTATCGGTAATGATTACTTCGACAAATATCTTCAAAGTTACATTTGGTATAAAATATTAAACGATGACACGGTCGAATTTTATTAATCTAAATTTTGTAATATAGTATAAGGTAAACTTTTCCATAAAGTGTTTAAAACATTTAATACATTTATGCTAGACTTTGGAGGAGCCAGTGACTACCTTTGGAAATAATAAAACGCAAAGGGCAAATTTTTTTTTAGTACAATCAACATAAAAAAGTTAAGACAATGTCAAAATAATAAAAAGAAAAGTGAAACCAAAGGTATCAAAAGTGAAATCTTAATAACAACAGGTTTATCGATTCAAATTTTTTAAAAAATAGAGTCTCTGGCTTGCCAAAGATTTTATTTCAAAAAGGTTAATCTGTCGTCAGCAATTATTATAAAAGTATGTAGTTATATTAAAGAGCTATTGCCCGAATTTATTATGTACAAACCTCCAATCTACTCGAAGTTTATATAATTGGATTGACCCCAAGGTGATTCTTCGTTATCAAATTTAACTATTGCTAAGTCAATTTAATATTTAAATGCAGTTTATCATTTATATGGACACAGGAGTCGAGAAGATTATCTAAAATGCAAATTACAGTTTATAAGACCCTAGTTTCAGTTACAGTGAAGCAATAATTAAGTTAATCTTTCTAACATAAACTTCTAACGTCAACAAACCAATTAGTATCAATTGCATGAATGCTTGACATCAAACTTGCTTTAGCAAGAGATGTAGCGTTATTGACAGCTGAGTCAGTGATTACGATAATTGCTTGTGAGACCTAGTTTCTTGGATTAGATTCCTACCAGAGGTCCGAGAAAAAATAACGTTTCTCTAGAGCGATTGCTTATTTTATCAGCCAATTTACAGCTGAACATGGACCTTTAACAGACCTTGGCAAGTCAGGGTCATTGAGGGATATTGCCGTAATAACCACGCTTAGCAGGCGGAGTATCTTTGAGCTAATAGATGCTACTAGTAGGATAATAATATGGTGTGGTCTATTCTAAGCCCGAAACAATACGTCGATGATTGCTTACTTATAAGCGCTTTGGTGGACTTGCCAAAATGACTAAGACTAAACGATCGATATTTTAGAGCTCAGAAACATAAGGTTGGATGTGTCATTATACGTCAGAAACATTAGTCGTATGAACTCGTATGTGCCTTTATCGTAAACTGGCACTTACGACCAAATACTGCTAAAGTATAATAGACAATCAACCTTATGCTTCTGAGGTCTAGATTTGTATTTGATCTAGAGGTAAAATGTTTGACCATGACTACCGAGGTCCCAGGTTCTATTATCCCAAGTCGGGTAAAAAGTGATTTAATAGCAATTTTTAATGGAGAAAATTATATGGACAGACAGAATAATGACTCAGGCGTTGTGTAAAAGTAAAATAATAGAGATCACCTGTGTTTAAGCACATACTTGTGCATATAATATGTCTGGCTGATCTCGTTAGGAATTGGCCACCGTGGCTGAAATGGCTCTATGTTTACGCACATATTTATAAACTATAAATTGAACCGGACGTGATCCTACTCGGAACACAACCATTTTAGCTTAGCACGAGGAGTTAACAAGAATATTAGTAGAACGCAAAACTCTAAAGTGACCGTTAAAAAAATCCCTATAAAAATGGCTAATCTTATTAGAGATGGCCACCGTGACCGAAACGGCCTTAAGCTGGGCTTTAATTCAAGTTTTTCATTAATAACAAAGGGCATTTATGTGGCTTCATGTAATCTTTTTCATACAAGCATCAGAAATCATTTACAATAGGAAACTATTGGACTGTAAACATGATTCAATATGAATGAATAGGTCACAAACAACTCAGTAATGACGTTAAGCTCAAATAAATTTATTTACATTTGCCTTTTAGATTAATACAACCCTTCTACAGATTTAGTTGGACCCGCGTAGGACAGGGCTGAAATTGGGCGAAATTTATGTTCCTTTATTTATTATAAAAATTGATACTATAAATATTATTAATAGAAAAAAAACTTTAACCTGGAATGTAACCATATTTATTTACCAAACATTAATACTGCAGTCGCCTACTAGCCTGCTTAGCACGGTGACTATGGCAAAAACCACCGAAGGCACATCTTCAGCAGTGGATGTAATACATGCTTGATGATAATAATTAAAAACCAGTAGTAGTGTAGTAACAGTAAGAAATACTTTTGGTAACTTAAGTAATCTTAGCAAACAAAATACCAAAAACAATCAGGATTATAAAACAATTGAAGTTGTAAGGCCAACTCAAATTGACTTTAAAACTTTCAAGTCCTTAAAGTATTAATATTTCATTTGATTTTACAATCGAACGCCAACATTCGGTTCGGATCAACTTTAATTCCTTCATATTATTTTATTGTAATACAGTTTAAATTGGACTCAATGTTGTTTCAATTGTGCTGTTGTCCGTGTATTTTTAAGCTTATTATCAGATCGTACAGGATTTACCTATACTTAATTGGCAGTTTGTATGTTCTTCGGAGGAGACTTTTGCTACTTTTGCTTCTTACTGGGCATATAGTTGAGCAGGGCTCCAGCCTTATTAAATCGTTTATGAACTACAACGATACTACAGACTATATACAAAATTTAAACTATTATCCGTTAAGTCGTCACCCGCAGACAGCGTGGCCAAAACGTTGGCTACATTATCCTGCTGGATATCCAAGTTCCTAAGTAGGACAAAAAACGGGTGGACCCTTTCGTCACCCTTTTTAGGGTTCCGTAGCCAAATGGCAAAAACGGAACCCTTATAGATTCGTCATGTCTGTCTGTCTATATGTCTGTCTGTCCGACCGTATGTCACATCCACTTTTTCCGAAACTATAAGAACTATAATGTTGAAACTTGGGAAGTAGATGTATTTAGTGAACCGCATTAAAATTTTCACACAAAAATAGAAAAAAAAAACAATAAATTTTGGGGTTCCCTATACTTAGAACTGACACAAATACGTGTCAAATCTATGGATAGGTCTTCAAAAATGATAATGCGGTTTCTAATGTCATTTTTTTCTAAACTAAATAGTTTGCGCGAGAGACACTCCCAGAGTGGTATAATGTGGGTCCCCCCCCCTGTAACTTCTAAAATAAGAAAATGGTAAAACTAAAAAAAATTGGTATATGATGTACATTACCATGCAAACTTCCGCCGAAAATTGGTTTGAACGAGATCTTGTCTGTAGTTTTTTTTTTAATACGTCATAAATCGTAAACCGCAATTTAACTTTCAGTCAGTCAATATCTCGAATATAAAAATAAAAAATAACATTTCATTTCATAAACAAACGCTTTTTTATTACTTTTTTTGATTATAAAAAAAAAATATATTCTTGATATCAAAAATAGGTACGCACTTGTAACTGATACGGAACCCTTGGTGTGCGAGTCCGACTCGCACGTGGCCGGTTTTTTTTGTGTCGGGTGAAATCATTTACGCATTCCCACCGACGACGCTGCAGCGTTTCCGCGCGCTGGCGGTGGGATATATGAGACTCGCCCTCTCCATAGCGGAGGTACTCATACCACAAGGATAGGACCCTTTACCACTAAAACCCTCGGATACTCCCTCGATCCGCCGTTAGTGGGGGCTGGGCACGCACGAAACAATCCGGCCCACCTCTTTGGTCTTCTTGCTCCTCCACAAGACTTCTGCCAGCTGATTTAATAAATACCGGGCATCTGGGCCCCAGGGTGCCATAGTACGACCCCGAATAAAAGAAATATTTATCCGTTACCAATGAAAGTATATTTACTCCGCTTAAGGTCCTCATTTCCTCCTGAGTTTGCGTGAAACGGTAGACATTTGGGTCTTGACCTGGCTTAGGCTTGCAGGAGAGATAGGTGATGATGACTAATAATGATATAATTTTTATGGGAGTTTTATAGAACTGTCGCTTTACTTGATAGAACTTCACGAGCGTCACAGATTACAGGACCACTCGTAAAAGAATTGTTCATGAGCCACTGGAACTTCGGGTCTAAGGGTGAAAAAAATGGTAACTAGAAGTCACGCAATTCTACGCCAACATTTATAGTAAATGATAGATAAAAAATGTGTTAATAAAGGTCTATTTGACGGCGAAATTAAATAATCGACAGAAATAAATACCAATGTGTTTTATTCTACCCACATTTAAGCTTATTTTTTATCCCTCGGGAAAACCCAAGTCTTTTCCACAAGCCTTTTCTCTACTCCTGACGTAGTTTATGCTAAATAGGACATGAAACACACAACAAGGAACAATTTCACTCTCACATTTACATAAGCATTTGTGATATACCTAAGAGAATTATCTAATTTGTTACTGAAGCCGAGTATATTAAATAAACGTAATAAAATGCTCTAGTAAAATTGCTGATTAAGTTAATGTCAAATGTGCTTAGGACTGAACTATACTAGGTACTGAATTCTTAAATTGAAAGGAGAGCACAGATTGATTAGAGAAGACGGCTGAAAAAAAAATAATCTTTATTGCCAGAAAATTAACAATGTATGGATCTTTTTCTTTGGCCCCACACTAGGCAAGCCTGTCCTGTGGGTACCGAGACGATTACAGAAAACGTTTAGGCACATTGCTCGGTCGACATCGGTTATGTTTAACATTTAAAAGAAGAGAAGAGAATTATTAATATTACGACACTTGGTTAACATTTTACAGTTTTTTTTTAAATCCCTGTGTCGTGGGGGACTTTACAAACATTCATTTCATGGACACAAAGAACACCCAAACTCAGAACAACTATTTGTGGTTCACACAAATAATTGTCCCGGGTGGGAATCGAACCCAGAACACCAGGTCTCAGAGGCAACTATCGTAACCACTGAGCTACCGGTGCAGTCAGTTTGTACTTATCACATTAAAATATAAGGATTTAAACTACTATTAAGATTAAAACTAAATAACTAGAGTTAAATGTCGGATATGTTGATTTATTTAAATAAAATGTGTAATAAATATTTCACTGTAACTGAATAATGGATTCGTATCAGTCTTTTCCATCTATCATCATCCTCAGCCCGAATAAAGTCCACTGTTGAACATTGGCATCCCTATAAGGGGATATGCCATAGTCACCAGGGCAGATGGGATTGCAGTTATATATATGTATATATAAATAATCGTTGTAATACCAACTTAATTCATTCGCCAAATGTCTGACTGATATGAACTTAAATTTATTGGCGGGTCCATTATAAACATTAGACTGTCACAATAAATTCGGTGGTAAACCTTACGATAGCAGTACTGAGCTCCTCCAAGCATAGTTTGATGTATAAATTGTATCGGTGACCACAAATTCGCCTGCTAATAGTTGCCAAGTAATATGATAGTCCTAACAGTACCTACCTACACAAGTATTAATGTCTCTTTTCTTATATAATTATGACTTAAACAAGCAAATTACTCATAAAAAATTATAGCTCATAATTACTCAATCCCCAGCCATCGCCAGCAACCGCTCAAATAGGAGGTCCAAGTACCACGGGGGGCGGCATCTTGCGCAGGTCACTCAGTTTTTTAATTATGCAATAATGCTGGGGCTCTGTTCGACTATATTACTGATGAAGTTAAAAAGCCTCGTGGCTAACTGCATATGTCCGTCCGGAAAAAATAACACAAACAAGCAAGTTCAATTCTGAAATATAAATTGCAGATACGTTAAAGCCAATTGAATGTAAGAATCCGTTCCTGTACTTTACTCAAAATGGCACGCAATTTCTATTGAATGTGTTTCGAGTAGGTACACAAACTAATCCTCAAGTCAGAATCAAATTTATTTAGGGTCATGATTGCCGCATCTTTGATTTTTAATGTACCTTATACATGAACAGAGGATATAAGAGTCATTATCCAATACGAAGTTTTCCAAAATTGAACAAATATATTATGAGAAAAAAAAAAATAACGTAGCTCTTTACACACTAGATGTGTGTAGGTTAAATCCAGTTTTATCAAAACGGCTAGTAAGCGATCAGGTTCGAAAGTTTAACGTGCTCTCTAAGACTTCGGGCAGGTACTTCTTCCTCTAGGTCTTGGTTTAACTAAATCAGTAAAAACCTCTGCGCAAATAGATGGCATTAGTCCAGTTGCTTAGGTGATTAAAGACTGAGTTAAAAATTAAGTCAGATCAGATGACCAATCTTCTAAGAGTTTGGCGGCTATGGCCGAAATCAACCAGGAGGACTGTACAAATTTAAAACTAATTATAGGGAATAACCAATATCCTGGAAATCTTCAGACCTTAGGGTGTTATGTGTTGGTTATATGAAAGTAATAGGGATGAACATTCAAGGCTTTTGATCACTCGATTTGAATGACGTAACTTGGGCTTCGCGATACGAAATAAATTATGTTTCAACATAAATAATGAAATAAAGATTGCTTTCCGCTTTTTTACCTCTTTAAACTGATCATTAAAATTTTTCAATTTCTGACGCCGCCATCTCGTTTTTGCTTTCAGAACCAGGTTGGATGGCGGTGATCTAACACAATCCATAAGAAGTCAGATGGAGGCATATTAAGTTTGAGGTATTTTTACAGCTCAAACAATGTTAACTTTCCCCCTTTAGGGTATTCCGAGATTTATATTTTAAGAAAATATCTTGTCCGTAACATATTTTTTCGTCGGACCCCGGACTCAAACTCAACAGCATATCCTTGCAAGTAAATATCAACACAAATAAGTGTAAATAATTTGAACATCCTCACATAATACAGTTCTTCGCTCAAAGCGCTATAAAGCTAACCGGAATATTTGCATGGCAAATCAAATTTCTTACGCAAATATGGTGCAAGAACCTCACGTAGCTTTTCACTGCAGAAGTCATGTCTAAAATACTGCTTAGCCATTCAGTTTACGAATGCAAATATTTTGACAAGCATTTTCCGAGTATAGTTGATGTTATGGTGTCCTTTGATATGTAACTAATCGCCTTAGATGGTGAAGCCATCGTGTTTTTATATGGCCATTGGCTTTAAATGCCATTGAATCGCAATTACAAGACATGAGACAGAGGAGCGATAGTCGTAAACAGTGTGAAATTAAATATTAACGACGAAAAATATTTTTAAGTACCTAAATGGACGGTTGGTATCTACACAATAGTGTCAGTAAGTGACATATGTTAAGGTGCTTTATTAATAGCCTAGCCTTCGCAGATATGACCTGCATTCAAAATTAGGACAGTTGCAATTTGGTGGATTCACACTAGAAATGCAGTAAGAGACGTGAGAACATCCAGCCATCTAACTTTATATTTCCATCCATACACCACTAAAATCCAGCATTCCGCTTCAAATTGCACGAATTCATTTCATACGATTAAGGAAACATTCCGTATGATCTACAAGTAAAAGTACTCCCAATCGTTAATCGTGTATCAGCCTGTTTAAACCCAATTTTAAACATGGGCCTCCGCTTAACAAACATTGGCAAGACTTGATCGTTGAGAAAGATTGCCATAATCACCACGTTTGGTAGGTCGCACCACGCAGGTGCATTGGTAACAGCAGTAAGATGGCAAGTATCCTTGATCTAATAGATGCTGCTGCCGAAACATCAGGTCGCTTAGTCGCCTTTTAAGACACCCATGGGAAGACATGTGATATATTCTAAGTCAATCACATAGCTAATTGTGTGGATCAATTTATTCTTATTACTTACTTAAATAATTAAACTTATCAAGTATTATTCTTTTCTTTCTGTAGTAGTCCGCAGTGAACGCCATGCCACAAGTTTATTAAGTTCCTTGTTAATCCCGACCCAGATCCTGTGTCAGCTAATTAAGCTATCTCTCACAATGCTTTGTTTTGCTCAGCAAATACTGCATTGTACTCCACATCTTATGTTGCATTAGCTAGTGAGTTTAGTCACTTAAAATGATTATAATTTTGCAAATTGTAACATAGGTATTGTTAATTACATTTTTATCTTAAAATACACATATATTTGGGACGGTAATCCATTGTTTCAAATAATCGGGACATTGAAATTGACGCCTATGACGTTTAAGAACGTAATGGCTATCGGAAGCGATTGTGCGGTTTCGGGATTTTTTTATCCGCAGCTACAAAGTTCACCTTATTTTCGATGCAGCTGTACCTATGTACAGCTGCATCGAAAATAAGGTGAACTTTGTAGCTTAGAACTTAAGGTTGCTATTGGATTTTTTTGTATGTGATTTATTTAGTCGCACGAGGATATACGAGGGAACTAATAAAAGGAGGAATGTTGCCTAAAAATTCTAACAAGATACGACCAACGTATGATAAAAAATTGCGTATGATTTTTTGGGGCACTATACGCGGAACGGATTAAGACTCCGAAGCCTGACTTGGTAATTGGAAGTTAATAAAAAATAATAATAAGCTAGTTTTAAAAATTAAAATAAAAGTTTTAAAATTAAAATAAATAAATAATATTTAGAATGTACATTTTTGTGGCCAGATGCTATTTTTATTCTATGAATTCCAGATTTCTAAAGAATATTTTATCTTATGTAGCTATTCTAAATTACATCAATGTCTAAATTTTCCTATTAGCAATATAAACAGAGTCCTTAATGATATTTGAGTAAAAACTTTGAGCATCTATTAAACAATTAAATCTTAGTACTTTAGTCTTCTGACTAACTTAAACATAGCTTCGCAAACATTAGCCCTAGATAAAGTTCAAAGTGCATCTAAGTTGGTAAACCCGCATGAGATATAATATTACATTGTAGGATGATATTGCAACTTATGTAATGAATCGGTTTATACATAACTTGGTCTGGTGCATAGTAAATTGAAGATTTTATATATTACATTCTATTGATATTGTTGAATAGGTTACGAAACGAATGTACCCATAACAAAAGCTATATTTAATGACTAGCGACCCGCCCCGGCTCCGCACGGGTACAATGCTGATAAATATGCATATAAACCTTCCTCTTGAATCCCTCTATCTATTAAAAAAAACCGCATCAAAATCCGTTGCGTAGTGCATAGTCCCTATGTGTGCAAAAGCATACATAGCGATATAGGGACAGAGAAAGCGACTTTGTTTTATACTATGTAGTGATGAAGTACCTACCCGTGGGAACGAGCGCGGCAATCTAGTAAGATAATCTTGACAAATTATACACTTAAATCTTATTTATGAATCATATATCTATTGGTGAAAACAGCATGAAAATATGTTCAGTTGTTTTCAAGCTTATTGCGAACAAACAGATTAATAACGCAGCAAGGGAATTCGTTTTATAGTATGAGGTAATTCAGTGTTCTTCTGTGTAGAGACTTCTTTAAGGCTGATATTTAGATATTTAATAAGGGCGCCTTTAAATTAGCGGCCGTGGCCGCAGAGTGGGTGTAGCACAACGATCGCGCTGCGGGCCTTTTATTATTATATTTTTTAAAACGCCTGTTTTGTATTTCTATCTGGATTACCAATGCTGCAGCCTGCACGGCCACATCAATGCATCGGGGCTCGACACTGCAAATTACTACTCAGGTAATCTGAAGGCGCCCTTTAAGAGTTATCGACCTACATTTAAATCACTAAAAACAGCAACAATCATATTAACGGCTATTGCTAAATACTAAGTCTTAGTTTGACCTACTTCCGTGACTATTTTACATCGTAAAACAAAGAAAAGTTATTACTCAATAGCAACACTTTTGTTAAAAGACAACTCGAACTGAAATAACTGAAAATCTTGTAAACCATCCAACTATGAGCTGTTTGCCTTATCTAAACGTGTGCACGTAAAGGTTTATTGGCACTGGTTACGTTACTTTTTATGGTGCAAAAGTAAGAAATAAAACGTAAAAGATAAAGTTTACGTAAGTGGAATGCATCTACGCTGCTTGAATATTGGAGATTCTATTTTACTTTTAAAAGCTGGTATATTTATGACAACCTACGTAGCGAAGCGGTATTTGGCTCGCTTTAAATCTCGGAGGTCGTGGGTTCGATCCCCACGCCGGACAGGAAATCTTTGTGTAAATTCTAAGATTTCATTCCGGGTCTGGTTGGTTGAGGGACTACCCTCCGTGCCTCGGAAAGCACGTTAAGCCGTTGGTCCTCATCATAACATCATCTAAAATAATCGTATATCAAGGAACGGGCAGCAGCGTTTCCTTGTGTGGTAAACATAATACTGCGGTCATCAACCCGCCTGCCAAGCGTGGCAACTACCCTCTTTCGGGAGGAGACCCATGTTCAGCAATGGACGTTATACGGGCTGATGATGATGATGATGATGATATTTATTTACAGCACTTGTCATGTCGATTTTCTCTTTAACAATAATGCTTCACAGGGCAAGGTTTGATAGTCTTTTATATTATGTACCAGCTTCCAGCGCGTGGTTTTACCAGCTTCCTGCGCGTGGTTTTACCCGTGTTAATCCCGTTCCCGTAAAAGCTTTTTCTTAATATAGCCTATGTTACTCCTAGATTGCTTAGCTTTCTAATGATGATTTCTTTTTTAATTGATCCAATAGTTTCGTACCATATTCGAAGTCAACAATCAAATATTTCCTCTTTATAATATTACAATAGATATACGAGGGGAGGTTCTTTACCAACTAAAACCCTACAAATACTTCTATAAACGGAAGTCAGATGACTAGTCAGATAACATCTAGTGACATTGGGAAGTCATCAAAATAACTTTTTAATCGACTGTCTGAAATATGAATAGGCAATTTTCAGAAGTTAGTTAGTTAAGAAAACTTCATAAATTGTCATTTTAAGTACCTACAGAAATAAAATAAAAGTAACATAGCATGCCATTATATCTTTTTGGGGTCGCATTAAAGCTGTGTGATGTCCAACTTTGAATTAACCACTTAAGAGGCAACTAAGGTACACAGATACAGCTGATGGATAGGCAGCAGCTTCTATCAAAGCTCAAGGATACTCACCATCTTACTGCGGTTACTTATCCGCCTACCAAGCGTGGTGGTTAAGGCCCTCATCCCTCAACGACCCTGGCTTACCATGGTCTATCAAGTGGCCTATATTCAGTAGCCGGCGTAAATGGGCTGATACAATACAAAGTTATTCTGCACTGCGTGCCCCAACACTTGTACACGCGAGGACCTGTGCAACGCCGAGTACTTGTTTTCTCAAATTTGAACCCCAGGTCAATACGAAAAGAAGAAGAAAAATACAAAGTCGGCGTGGAAAATATACTTTGGGTGGGTTTTCACTGTAAAACATATACCATATCAATCTCCAAGATGTCTACAACTGTTACAAATTTCAATAAAATCGATTCAGTGCTTAATGTATAAAAGCGTTACAAACTGACAAATTTTCGCATTTATAATATTAGTAGGGATTCTTTAATTAATATGGAACTGTGGTCGTTAACTAGGTTATCAAATTTGACCCTCTTTCAATTTGCCCAAGTTATACCTAAAACGCTCTGTAATACCTATATGATAAATTGTATTTCAATGGCGAAAGTTTAATAGTTAGGAACAAGTGCAATTAATTTAAGTACGCATTCGAGGACTAAGTCTACCAGTTACTTATTTGTGTAATAATCTTAGAATTTGACAGTTTCAAAAATATCAGCAACGAGTTTTGTTTGTTTTAAGATTTGAATAATGTACTAATAATATTAATTTTTTTGACCAAATAAAAAGTAATCACGGAGCACTGCAAGTAACGCAGTGATGCCGGTTAAACTCTGCCTTGGCATGTGCATATATAGCTTACGCGTGTGCGTACCAAAACTATGCCTTACCTAGTCAGTCGATCTGTCGCAGCGTCAGGTGCTTGATGTCATATATTTGGTAACAAAAATGCCAAATTGCGTCCTGAAAGGGTGTACAAATCAAAGCTCCAAGTTACTTTTAAAACATTGGGCAACTGTGATAAATCGTGGCAATGATGACATGAATGTGACAATTTTACCCACACTAATGCACAAAAAGATCCGCTTCAGTGTTTCGTCGTTAATTTCTTTTTAGTCTGAGCTTCTATCACCAAAACCTACAACTAGGGAAGTCAGTAAATAAAATAAATCTAATCAAAATAAGTCTAGATATCAAGTGGTTTATCGTCCCAACATTTGTCGTGTAAATCTTATGTTCCAAATTATTCAAAAATAAAAACCAGTTTCCCTACGTTATTGCATAAAAAATAATGTAAGAATATCCGTACAATTCTATCTGTAATAATAAGTACTTCAAACAATGCATGTCCTAGATAGTGAGTCGGTAGATTTTTTGTCATTACTCGACTAGACTCAACGAGTTTCAGTCATGGCGATTTTATTGTCGACCACGTTTTATTTCCTAACTATTCTCTTTTATTCAATATCATGCCTTCTTTTTGGAGCTGAAGCAGGTTTGTTCTTATTGCCTTTTCGTTTAAGCTTTTATTGCGTGTATTTTTTGTATGACTAATTGTAATTTAAAATTTTTTGAATATTTTACGGACAAGTTTATCAATTGCTAAATTTCATAATTGAGAAGAATAAATGTAGACCACCACATCCGGCAGGACAGAATATTCGTCGAGTTAATGCGTGTCTAATATTTTTTTGGTAATCTAACTGCCGCGCCGGAGTAAATAGATTTTTAAGTTTTCAAGCCTTACCGCGCAAAATAATTAAAACAAAAAAAAACGTGATTAGTAGTTGTATTTTAGTTCTTTCTAGTGGTAAGTTACTAAGGGCGTACGTGTTTGAATCTTAGGTAATTTGCAATCACGATCTAGTCTGAGTTAAGTGTACTAACGACGTTTTATTTGGTAACAATTACTAGTTAGCTTAACTTTTTGGCCTTTAAAATGTTATTTATTTTGTAAAAATTACTGTTCTTGTTTTATATCCTTTTCTTTCTTTTTTTTGCTGTCCGGGGGAAATGCATTTACGCATTTTCTTACAAAGTCCACCCGTGCGAAGCGTTTAATATAATATGAAAAATATCATTAGGTTTATTTCAATGAAACTACATAAAATTAAAAAGAAAAAACATTTAAAGATTTTCAAATGAATTTGTCCTGTTTAAACTTTCACCAAGTTTTCCTAGCTGTCACCAACACAGATATTTTACTTGCTTTGGTTTTTTAGTTAGGAACTACTTAATAAGTCGGCAGATTTCCATATATAACAAAAAAAAAACTAGTTAATATTTAAGCATACTAATATTCTGCTTCTTTATCAGGATCGTTGTATGGCTCGCGTTACGATCGTTTTGGAGAATACGGAGGAAATACAGGTAAATATACAAATAATAAGAAAGAAAATAACGAAGTATTCTTGATTCCACACCAAATTTTTGAGCACCACAAGTTTAATCATTGGTTCTAAAAATTGTGCTGAAAGAGGAATGCTCAATACAGTATTATTAGTGTAGCACTATTATATGCAAAAGTTTGGTCACGCGTAACATTATAAATTCGATCCCCACATTTACTGCTATTTAACAAGTTTTTCACGCAATACCATAACAAAAAGTCACTCAACAGTTGCACTTAACTATTCTAACAATTGATAAGACATAACTACTCAATCGTTCCTCAATTCTAGTCTGATGCCCTCGTAGACCGATCGAGAGTAGAGTAGTAGAGCGACAGTTGCACAAAATGCCCGTAAAAAACTAAAATTAATCTCTCCGCCAGCGACCGCCCTGAGCCGAGGTCCAAGTCCCGCAGGGGACGCCCTCTTGCGCAGGTTGATAAGTTTGTAGTGTTAAACTGTGCTCGCCTTTATGCCCGGTGAAGTAGCAAAAGCCTCGTGGCTAACTAAATATTATGTCCGTCCAAAACAAAAAAAATCCTCATTCCCCGCCAGTGATCGCAATGAACCGAGGTCCAAGTCCTTCAGAGTTTATCGCAGGCTGCTTAGTTTGTAGTTTTTAAACCATTTGATATGGTTAGAGCTCTGCTCATCATTATGCCCGGTGATATATCACAGACATCGTAGCAAAGTACTGCTTGTCTACCAGAAAAAAAATCTAGCACCCATATACTGTGTGATTGTTTTTCGAACGGACTTACGTAGTTAGACACAGGCGAACAGAGCTCCAGCCTTAATAAATGGTTAAATATATAGTTTCTTAGCAAAATAGAAATAGGAAAATACTTTAATATCTAAAAAAAGGTTAGTCATCCCAACACGCGAAAAAAGTAATATTCTTAATGCACTGTATCAGTTAGTATTAGATTTGATTGAATGGTCACGAATGACGAGGGCCGATATTGTATAAGACAAATTCAGCCTATGAGATATCATTCGAGAAGAAAAATGAACACATTATTATGTAATGTTATTAATCTTTACTAATATTATAAAGAGGAAAAGTTCGTATTTTTGTGTTTTTATATTTTTGTATGTTTGTTTCGAATAAACTCAAAAACTACTGAATGGATTTCGATATTTTTTTCACCATTAGAATGCTACATTATCCCTGAGTAAAATTGGCTATAAAAGTCTAAATAATAAAACCGGCCAAGTGCGAGTCGGACTCGCGCACGAAGGGTTCCGTTTCAGTTACAAGTGCGTACCTATTTTTGATATCAATAATAAATAAAAAAGCGTATGTTTATGAAATGAAATGTTATTTTATATTTTTATATTCGAGTTGATTGAATGAAAGCTAAATTGCGGTTTACGATTTTTAACGTATTAAAAAAAAAACTACTTACAAGATCTCGTTCAAACCAATTTTCGGTGGAAGTTTACATGGTAATGTACATCATATATTTTTTTTAGATTTATCATTCTCTTATTTTAGAAGTTACAGGGGGGGGGACACATTTTACCACTTTGGAAGTGTCTCTCGCGCAAACTATTCAGTTTAGAAAAAAATTACATTAGAATTTTTTTTGAGTTTCAGTTCTATGTATGGGGAACCCCAAAATTTATTGTTTTTTTTCTATTTTTGTGTGAAAATCTTAACGCGGTTCACAACATACATCTACTTTCCAAGTTTCAACATTATAGTTCTTATAGTTTCGGAAAAAAGTGGCTGTGACATACGGACGGACAGACAGACAAACAGACAGACAGACATGACGAATCTATAAGGGTTCCGTTTTTTGCCATTTGGCTACGGAACCCTCAAAATGAAGCAGGTATGTGTACAGTAAAACCTCCGTGGCTGCTATATGCCTCGCTTTAAGTCCCAGGGGTTTGATCCCCACGCCGGATAAGATATATATTGTGTAATATCTAAGATCTTTTTCTGGGTTTGATTGGTTGAAGGACTGCCATCAATCCTAAAATAGAATAGTATCCTGTGATGTTAAAGTAATATAGGTATTCCGATTTAACCAACGACATAATAATATATTTTTCATTAATAATTAATATATACTTATCATACTAATAGTATCAACGCGAATGTTTGGAAGAATGTATGCCAGTATGGCTATAGGTATGTTTGTTACTCTTTCACGAAATAATTACTGAATGGATTTTACTGTAATTTTGCACGGGAATAGTTAATAAGCTTTATTAGCATATAAGCTACAAAAAATCACGCTCCAACCCACTGGAGCAGAAGAACGCGGGTAAAACCGCGGGGTACATCTAGTTATTTATAACGCTGACGAGCTTGTTTGCTTGAAACTAAGCTAACTAAGCACTAAGCGTTTATCTTAAAAGCTGCTCCAATTTTCCGATTTGAAAAATAATTTCCGAGTTAGATAGCCTATTTATCGAGAAAGGCTATAAGCTAAGACCAATAGGAGCGGAGCACCAATAAAGAATGTTTCACATTCGGCGTCAGACCAAAGCAGGTAAATTTGTAAGAATGTATGCATGTATGGCTGTAGGTATGTTTGTTACTCTTTCACGAAATAACTACTGAATGGATTTTACTGAAAGTTTGCATGGGAATAGTTAAAAGCTTGATTAACTTATAAGCTACAAAAAATCACGCTCCAACTGGAGCAGAGTAACGCAGGTAAAACCGCGGTTACCTAGTAACTTATAATGCTGACGAGCTTGTTTGCTTGAACGCACTAAGCGTTCATCTTAAAAGCTGATCCAATTTTCCGAGTTGAAAAATAATTTCAGTGTTAGATAGCATTTTTATTGGCTATAAGCTAAGATCAATAGGAGCGGAGCACCAATAAATAATATTTCACATTCGGCGTCAGACCAAAGCAGGTATTCCACGCGGACAAATTCGCTAGTACTTAATAAAATTTGTTCATTTAAATAAATAATTTACAGGTTCACAGCGTGTTGGATTTGGCAACGTGTGCAGTATTTTCTCGAGGAGTCAAAAGGTATTTTATTTCTGAATGTACGAGAAGAATTTTATTTGTATTCTTTTTTAATTGCAGAGCCAAATAAATAAATAAACAAATTTCATCAGTTTGAGATTTTTTGTTATTAAAGATTACCAACAAAAAGAATAAACCAAAAAATTAAATTAAATAAAAATAAAAAACCAATTAACTAAATAAAGATAACGGCGATTTATAATCAATAAAATTAAGAATAAAACAATGATAATAATAAGAATAATTGAACAAATTAATATAATTATCCAAGATTAAGAGTATTAAGATTTCGGCCGGGAGTCGAACACATCCTAACGTTCCATTACTAAATGGGTAAAAAATAATAATTTTAGTATTTTAGTATTACCTCTAAGGCATCTTACAATAATGTATACATATGTAATACATCGCAGGACAGACGGACGGACGGATTATAAAATCTGTAAGAACTAATAATGTTAACACGTTTTTAGCTACCTAAGTGATACATTTATTCTTACAAATTGTAATTCATATAAGTACAAATGTAAATACCTAAGTGCTGAATGAAAATCATTATTTAATTTTATCAGCGCAAATACTTATAATACGGTGACCATGAGATGAAGTGTGTGGTTCCCAACTTAGAATAGACCACCCATGCCATGGGTGTTGCAAGAGGTGACTAAGGGACATACATCTGATGGATGGGCAGTAGCGTCAACTGAAGGTTGAATGACCCTGGCTTGCCAAAGTTTGTAATGAGGAGGCCCATGTTCAGCAGTGCACGTAAACACGTCTTTATAGCGTATATATTACATACGCCAGTCCCGGCTCCGGACGCTTGTTCCACAATAAACTGATTAAGAGTTTTTCATCCCACCATCTCGGAAAGAGTATTTTTAATCTTCAATATCTGAGTGGAAAAGCCGTTTTTATTCTCTAGAGGATAAAGTAAATTGAATTTAGAACATCGTGTGCACTAAGTTTGTGAATTAAAAAAAACATGGTGCCGAATATATCATACAACTTTTTTTTAATTTGTTAAAAACTCAGACTCGGAACCTTCTTGGTGTTCTTTTTTCAATTTGCTTTGTACGCGGTTCTTTACGCGGCATTTTTTCACGTCATTGTTAAACCTTATATTAAAAACAAGAAACTTGAAAACAAGTGAAAAAACTAAAATGAGTGATTCTAGCGACGAGGAAGTTTGTTTGACGCCAACAGAATTGACTGAAACTGTTAATAACGCGCATTTCCTCGCTGAGGTGGAATGAAAAGTTACGTGTTGCACTCGAGTGCCAAGATTTTTCACCTCGTGCTCTTTTGATTCCCTCGCTAACGCTCAGGATTCTAATTTTGAATCACTCGCTGCGCTCGTGATTCAATTTTAGAATCCTTCGCTTGCTCGGTCATCAAAATTGAACACGCGGTTAAAAAGCAACTTTGCACTCTTGTATAACAAATAACTATTACATTTAATGGAAATACATTTATTTTCTAGGGCGGAATTTGATCCCATGATTTGCTAGACTTATACCGCTGAATTACGGAAATACTACCACTGATACCACAAATCTTAGATACCACACAAAACAATACATACTATATTATTTTTTTTTACAGATTATATGTCTGCTTTGCAAAGGTTTCGATCCATCATGTTTCTTTCCTACCACTACAACCACTACGACTACCACGCCCAGTACCACAACATCGTCTTTGACTTCTACTTCTACTTCTACGACTACGACTTCGACTACGACTCCGACACCGACTACGGAATAATAATATGTCATCTATGTTTTAGTTAGACTAACAATAAGCGAATGAGCTGGCGTAAAAATATCGAATGAGAATTTTAGCAAACTAACTTCCTGCGCGGTTTAACCGGCGTAACACCCGTTTCCGTTAGAACTTCATCAACAGACTTTGTTACTTCTGGACGTAGCTTTCTAATGGTGAAATATTTTTTTTTATCGGTCCGTTAGTTACTGAAATTTGCGCGTGCAAGCAATCAAATTCTTCAGCTTCATAATATTAGTACAGATTAGCCACGATGAGTTTTTTTTTAATAAAAAACGGCAAATACAATGCGGTAATAAACGACGGAGGCACATTTTGGATCCTTTATTTAATTATAGGTATAGGGTGAGAGGCCAAATGAATTTGTAGCTTATTGTGCGTCTAATTAGGACACATTTTATTTAATTAATAAAATAATCTCACATTTTATATTATTAGAGCTCAGAAGCATAAGGTCAGATGTGATATTGTACGTCAAAAACATTCGTCGTATGTGCCTTTATCGTAAACTGGCACTTACGACCAAATGCTTCTGAACTATAATCCGTCCATATGCTTCGGAGGTCTAGCTTACATCATACGACTTTTGTAACTAGTGATAAGGATTATTTTATAATGTATTTTTTATGATTTGAGTAAATAAACATTTTAATTGCATATATATCTTTGACTTTCATTGTCATCATCGTAATAGCCCGTATAAAGTCCACTGCTGAACATGGGCCTCCTCCCAAGGGGAGGGTATTTGCCATAGTCACCACGCTTGGCAGGCGGGTTGGTGACCGCAGTATTATGTTGTAACACACTAGGAAACGCTGCTGTCCGTTCCTTGATATACGATTATTATAGAAGACGTTTTAACTATCGATACCAACGGCTTAACGTGCATTCCGAGGCACGGAGGGTAGTCACTCAACCAACCAGACCCGAAAGGAAATTTTAGAAAATACACAAAGATTTCCTGTCTGACGTAGGGATCGAACCCACGTCCTCCGAGATTTAAAGCGAGCCAAATACCGCTACGCTACGGAGGTTGTCCTTGACTTTAGATACATAATAATATGCCATAGTCACCACGCTTGGCAGGCGGGTTGGTGACCGCAGTATTATGTTGTAACACATAAGGAAACGCTGCTGTCTGTTCCTTGATATACGATTATTATAGAAGTCGTTTTAACTATCGAGACCAACGGCTTAACATTCCGAGGCACGGAGGGTAGTCACTCGACCAACCAGACCCGAAAGGAAATCTTAGAAAATACACAAAGATTTCCTGTCTGACGTAGGGATCGAACCCACGTCCTCCGAAATTTAAAGCGAGCCAAATACCGCTACACTACGGAGGTTGTCCTTGACTTTAGATACATAATAATATGTTTTATATTAAAATTTATGGTTGAACGACTACTTATTCATTCTCTAGGGTTTTGATTTTGTGTTTAACAACTGTACCTTGTTATTATTCAGTTTTTTTTTCTTATATAAATTTCAATTTTATTTTTATTGCTTCTGTTCCGGTGGGAACTTTATTATTAAATATGGCGTATTTTACTCTTGAATAAGGTAGCTTTCTAATGGTGAACCATTTTTTGAAACACAAACAATCCTATCTATCCTCTTTATAATACTATTAATTTATATATTAATATGAAAAAAATTACTTCGAATTAACCTTCGAAAACAAAAGACTGCACACATTGTTCAGTGATTACAGTAGTTTCTTCTGAGACCTGAGGCTCTGGGTTCGATTCCCACTCGGACAATTATTTGTGAGAGTCACGTATCAATATTCTCAATGTGGATGTGCTTTGTGTCAGTTAATTGTGTATTTTTAAAATCCCCGCGACACACGACACGGCAAAATTCTCAAATATGTGCAACACTTTCAAAAGTGATTTGTTTATAATTGAGGTTTGGACCAACACATAAAGTATTAAAATATTTATTTATCCGTCGTTGCAAAAAAAAACTTTTTTTATTTCCTGAACCATATAGACGAACAAACACTCCGAAATACCTAGTGCGAAGCAGCGTGTAGATTATTTGTGACTAATACCCTTGAATGACCTTGCCATTCCCCGAGGGTAGATCCTCAAATAAATGTCTGATAAAATATATCTTCATGAATAACCTGCAAAATCACAATTATTTTTTATCACTGTCTCCGCAAACAATTATGGTGAAAAATTACGACAGACCCTAAATCTATTCTTTCCTTCATCTATCAAACTGTCAAGATATATCCTAAAGCTCTTTTCAATGCAGATTAAGATAAGATTATTAACAATATCCAGATAACCTCCGGGAGAAGTATCAGTAGATATAGTCTCCCTTATGTCTCAGAGGATGTAGGTTCAATCCCGGTGCCGGACAAGAAATATTTTTCTAAAATCGAAGATTTATATCCAGGTCTGGTTGATTGAATGACTTCTCTTCATGCCTCGTAGGAGTCGTTGGTCCCATGCTCAGCCGACGGTATACGGGCTAATTGTGAGGATAATCAACATCATAACTTTTGAAAATATAAATTGATTATCTTTGTTATGTTTGTCATACATAAATTAGGAAATTAAATATCCTCTGATTAAATTGTAAACGTTGCACTAGTGATAATAGTATAAGTAGACAAGCATTAGTTAGTGGTTAATTGTGGATCAATATCAATACTTAAAACCGGCCAAGTGCGACTCGGACTCTCGCACGAAGGATTCCGTACTAGTACCTATTTTTGATATCAAGAATACAACAAGTAACATAGTATAAAAGTTCTTGTAGTTCGTTGTAACTTTGATCGATGTTAAATAATAGTTGATTGAATGAAAGGTAAATTGCGTTTTACGGTTTATGACGTATTAAAAAAAACTATTTACTTGATCTCGTTCAAACCAATTTTCGGTGAAAGTTTGCATGGTTATGTACATCATATTTTTTTTTTGTTTTATCATTATCTTATTTTAGAAGTTACAGGGGGGGGGGACACATATTTTACCACTTTGGAAGTGTCTCTCGCGCAAACTATTCATCTTAGAAAAATATGATATTGGAAACCTCAATATCATTTTTGAAGACCTATCCATAATTTCACCACAGGTAAGGGTACGACGAAAAAAAATTTATTGTTTTTTTCTATTTTTGTGTGAAAATCTTAATGCGGTTCCCAGAATACATCTACTTACCAAGTTTCAAAAGTATAGTTCTTATAGTTTGGGAAAAAAATGGCTGTGACATACGGACGGACATACACACAGACAGACAGATATGATGAATCTATAAGGGTTCCGTTTTTTGCCATTTGGCTACGGAACCGAATTCGTGTTCATTATAAGAATAATAAGAATTCATTCTTACCAATAATAATAAGTTAAAATTAAGCAAGCTATCATTAAAATATTTCCTATAGTTTGCCTCATCAAAATTCCATCAGCTTTAGGTAGGATCTAATCCGTGAAATTTCGAAATTATCAAAGGCATTTCTCGGACCAACAGACCAGATGGTGTCCGTCCGGAAGGGTAGTCGGCCATCAGCGAAGCATCAAGTACGCGTGATATAACCCGATAATTAATCTGTTACGGAACTAGTAACAATGGTTAAAGGAAAACGGAGAAAAATATATTAATCAGTAACTAAAGATAGGTCACACTATACACTTAATGATAGATTCGCGAAATTTTGTATATTCTAAAAACTTTTAGTTGTCTCCATAATAACACTACCGTGTGGTTTTCGGCTTCGAGTAGACCACCCTATATCTTTCCATGGGTGGCGTAACAGGCGAATACGAGACATACAATTAATATGATGTATGAACAACAAAATCTATCAACTCAAGAATACCTTTTATCTTACTGCGATAACCAACCCGCTGCCAAGTGGGTGATTATAGCAGTATCCCTCAACAACTCTGGCTAGCCAAGGTCTTTTAAGGGACGCTCATGTCAGTAATTGACATAAACGGGCTGTTGAAGGAGAAAAAGAAGAAGAAATAAATGCTGATACCGAAGATTAGGCCAAGCTCAATATCTAATAATATGCGCATTCAATGCCAGTCTAAATTTACCTGCCTTTAAATTCTAATGTCACGAAAGATTCATTCAGTTAAATCATCTTAAAAATAACTCACTGTTGTTTTTCAATCTATATGAACTTATAACCGAGACAAAAACAGACTAGCTGGTACTAAATGTCATACAATTTATAAAAAGATAAGCATTCTTTACAGTCAAGATAGACTTAGGATAATTGAAGCGACCGTAACTCGTACCCACTCGTAATTTTACGCAGGAGGAGTTAACAAGAATACTAGTAAACTGCAAAACTCTGCTAGTAATCTTAAAAAAAGAAATAAAAAAGTCGTTGTTACAGGCACAACATAATCTTTCCTCATCTAACTGACTATACAAGCGAGATTAAAATTCATCCCGCTGTATGTGACATGCCTATTGTGGTTATCTGTCGTGCTGCGGATTCTAATCTGGGCGCGATTCCTACAAAATCGAAAGTATATGAATGTAAAGGGAAGTTAATGTTGTCGATATTCGATAGATGTTACACCTTAAGGTGAGTATAGACTAGAGAGTAGCATTGCTCAAAGTGGGGTACGTGAACCTCTTAGAGTTCCCCATTCATTAATACGGGGAAATATATACGTAACTATCTTCCCACGCGCGGTTTCATCCACGTAACGTTCAAGAAAAGAAACAAACTCTTCAGCTTTATATATTGAAGTTATACATGGTTCAATGACTGACAAGCCCATAACGCTTAGTGGCGCGCGCTTGGACTAAACTTACAAAACTTTCTTAACTTAGGTACTAGCTCGCACGAGACACGGTGTGCGGTTTTAGCATTACATTATTATTAGACATTAGCTGCGCCCCGCGGTTTTACCCGCGTCACTCTGCTCCAGTGGGTCGGAGCGTGATATTTTGCAGACTATATGTATATCCAGCTTATAAACTATCCACGTGCAAACTTTCAGCCAAATCCATTCCGTAGCTTTTGCGTGAAAGAGTCACAAAAATACACACATACTAACTTTCGCATTTATAATATTATGTAAGCTTTATTGTTGATTTTTTTTCAATTAAATCATTAAATAGGTATTTATCGTATGTTTATTACCTACACACGTATATTATTCTGTCAACTTACTATCTCCTGTCGCGGGTCTACTGGTAGAGATTTAGTAAGTACTATATTCTTTTGCGCTGCCTTCCTATATAGGAAGGCAGCGCAAAACAGATATATATAGATATTGGAATATTACGTGTATACATTTATAATAAATAAAAACACAAATTTTCTTCGATAACAAACTTTATTATTTTTTACGTAGAAGAAGGGATTCGACATCTTCTTGATAAAAGAAAGCCATAAGTTTGACCATTCTGTCACAAATTAAATGCTTAATCTGCCCATGCTTATTAATTACAACAAGACAACAACATTATAATGATATAAGCATCACTATCACAATATTCATTTTTAGGGTTCCGTAGCCAAATGGCAAAAAACGGAACCCTTATAGATTCGTCATGTCTGTCTGTCTGTCTGTCTGTCTGTCTGTCTGTCCGTCCGTATGTCACAGCCACTTTTTTCCGAAACTATAAGAACTATAATGGTGAAACTTGGTAAGTAGATGTATTTTGTGAACCGCATTAAGATTTTTACAGAAAAATAGAAAAAAAACTATAAATTTTGGGGTTCCCCATACATAGAACTGAAACTCAAAAAAAAATTTTTTGTCGCACCCATACTTGTGTGGTGTCTATGAATAGGTCTTCAAAAATGATGTTGAGGTTTCTAATGTCATTTTTTTCTAAACTGAATAGTTTGCGCGAGAGACACCTCCAAAGTGGTAAAATGTGTGTCCCCCCCCTGTAACTTCTAAAATAAGAGAATGATAAAACTAAAAAAAATATATGATGTACATAACCATGCAAACTACCACCGAAAATTGGTTTGAACGAGATCAAGTCAGTAGTTTTTTTTTAATACGTCATAAACCGTAAACCGCAATTTACCTTTCATTCAATCAACTATTAACATCGATCAAAGCTACAACGAACTACAAGAACTTTTATACTATGTTCCTTGTTGTATTCTTGATATCAAAAATAGGTAGGCACTTGCAACTAGTACGGAACCCTTCGTGCGAGAGTCCGACTCGCACTTGGCCGGTTTTTTTTATATGGCTTTCTCTGCATTTCGTAAGGAAAACATATAAAAAAATATGATACAATTAATATTACCTTTCTGACTACGTATTAGATTATAATATGACACAAGATACTTATAGCAGACAGATAAGTGCTGGAAGATTAAAACTATTCCAATGTTCCTACTTAGAGTTTATATAGTATTGAAGCACGGAAAAGTCATGTCTAGATTAAAAGAAAGAAATAATTAGACATAATTTTCTTTTTATCCTATAGGATAATCCTAATATTTATAAATATTAATGTAATTATTCCGTATCATTATCGCATGTTTATTAATCTATATATATAAAAGAAAGTCGTGTTTGTTACAACACTTATAACTCGAGAACGGCTGGACCGATTGCCATGGTTTTTGATTTGTTGGATTTGTTTCCGTCCCGAATAGCAGAATACATTTTAAAAACAAAAGAAAGTCGTGTTATTTACACTATTTATAACTCAAGAACGGCTGAACCGATTTGGCTGAAAATTGGTAGGGAGGTAGCTAAGAACTGGGAGAAGGACATAGGATACTTTTGGGTAGGGGTAGGGTAGGGTAGGGTAGGGTAGGGTAGGGTAGGGTAGGGTAGGGTAGGGGTACGGTAGGGGTAGGGTAGGGTAGCGGTAGGGTAGGGGTAGGGTAGGGGTAGGGTAGGGGTATGGTAGGGGTAGGGTAGGGGTAGGGTAGGGGTAGGGTAGGATAGGTGTAGGATAGGGGTAGGGTAGGGGTAGGGGTAGGGTAGGGTAGGGTAGTGGAGGGTAGGGTAGGGTAGGGTAGGGTAGGGGTAGGGTAGGAGTAGGGTAGGGTTAGGGTAGGGGTAGGGTAGGGCAGGGGTAGGGTAGGGCAGGGGTAGGGTATAAAAGTCCACCCGTGCGAAGCCGGGGCGGGCCGCTAGTATTTATTAAAAGTAAAATGTTTGTTGTGAAGTTTGTATAGTGAACTAAAGCTTTTCATGGAAAACTTTAGTACTACGCTATTCATCCTACAGCTCCAATCTTCCAGCTGCAATCTTCAAATAACTTTATCCGTCAAGTATTCTTAAGTCGATCTCTTCTTTGGTTGAAATAGTTTACCATTTATCGTTTATCCGGGAGTAATATATATATATAATATATTTAATGATGAAATTCCCACGGAAACGGAAGTTAGGTGGGTGAAACCACACACGGATACCTTTTTTTTTGTCCGGCGGGATATTCATTAGCGCATTCCCACCGCCGCGCCGCTGCAGCGTATCCGCGCGCTGGCTGCGGGATATGCTGGACTCGCCCTCTCCATAGATAGCGGCGGTATCCATACCAAGAGGAGAGGACCCTACACCACTTAATGTTAGCGTTAGATAGCGTGTTCTATTCTTCCAATATTTGAATTAAATCTTCAGGATATTTTAACATTCACAGACACACACTTGCAATTGACAAAACCAGATCGCGGTGGTACAGCATCTTTTTAAGAGGAAAACAAGATCTTACAAGGATCTTGGAGTTTTCCGTAAACAATTCAAATCTCTCAATCTTGACTTTCTTGTTTGTTTGTCTTGTTGTTGTTTCAAGTAAAAGTTTGCTAGCTACTTATGTAAAGGTGAAATTGGAGCGTTTTGATACATTATGTTGCCATTATTATTTGTTCAAACTTACTTAATAAAACATTCTGACGGAACAACCGGAATCATTGTTTCAATGTTTCTTCCGGTACTTATAAACCGGTTTCAATTTTTCTTCGGGTACTTATAAGATTTGTAACAGTTGTTCAGACATGCTTAGGTAATTCTTTAAATGTTATAGGTATTTGAGTTTGAATGCGAAAATGTAGAAGAATACATGATTGTTTCTTATTCAAGATAAGCTATACGATCTGGATGATTATTTTACAGCGATAGACTATTCTATCGCAAAAAAAACATCATTTTTTTTTCCTGCACTAGTTATGTGCATCCCCTGCGGCATGCCCGCGCTCGCGGTGAGGCATGTGCGATTCGTCCTTTTATTAGCAATGAAATGGTAGACCCTACCCACTTAAACCGCACGGGTACTGCGTAGGCCACCGACCGATGAGGGACCCAAGTAATATTTCGCAGCAATCTGCGACAGATCATCTAGACTTGCTATACTCAACCCGCAGGGCGCAAGTGGCTCAACGGGCCTTTGAAGCAGGCCAACCTATATGAAAATATAATTTATTTATTTATTTATTCAATATTTTGAGCTTATATGTAGTAGGTTTTTAAGTTTTCCTTTTTCATCACTTGCCCATTGGGCTTTATGTTCTTATTACCCCTTAAATATTATTTTGTTTGCGGCCCTATAAAAAAGGTCGAGAACGACTTTTAATACTTCACCGGGCATAAAGGTGAGCAGAGCTCCACCCTAAACAAGTGGTTAAAAGCTTCAAACTAAGCGGCCTGCGCAATCAGCTGTCCATTGTGGGACTTGGACCTCGGCTCAGGGCGGTCGCTGGCGGGGGCATGGAGGGATTATGACTTTAAGTTTTTTTTATGGGAATTTTGTGCATTTATCCCTCCACTATATCCCTATCACAGTTCACGGGCCTCTCGTTCTATAAGGTTGATATAGACTTTGAAGTCCGGAATATATGGAGAAGTATCGGTATGGAGTAGCAATCTATCTCGAGAGAAACCACGGGTCGTGGCTACGTAACATAGCACTGAAGATAAATAAACGAATAATATAATTGAAAGAAAACATAAGTTTGATATCATAACATAGTATATTTAGGCACTGTTTACTCTAGATTATGGTTTAAATATGTGTACATAATAATTAAATTGATTGACATTTAACATGAAAATTTTGCATTCTCTCGTTCATTTTTAAGAATGAGATCGATGTCCAGTTCTTCCATGGTGCTTTCCAGCTGAAGGCTGTAACAAAAATAAAAATAACATATAAGATTATTTATAGTAGACCCGGGTTTCAATCACGGTACAATTTTAAGGCTACTATAAATTATGTGTATCTACAAATCGCGAAAGTTTAAAAACAATTAATATTGTAGACCGAAGTTGTGTGATAATTAAATGTTAAAAAAACAGTACCAAATCACATAAAAGGATACGCGGAACCAAAAGAAATAAAATATAAATATTTATTTTGACTATAAAAGCGTCATGCCATACATTACACTGTCCTGCTTACAACCAAAGCTCTGCAGCGATATCCGCGCTCTATAGTCTTTTGTTTAGTATAAGATTGAAACGTTAAAGCGTCTAAGCTCATTGTCATCACATACAACACATAGTCCGCACTACCAATAAATTCTATCCGACCCGCCGGAGAAGAGTGCGCCCGCGAACGCGACGCGTCCCCCCTCGCCCTCCCGACATTTAGTTTGCTAAGAACCTTCCGATGCCCTCGTAGACCCGAAATCCGAGAGGGCCGCGAACTGTAAAATAGAGCGACAGTTGCACAAAACTCCCCTAAAGAAACTAAAAGCCTCAATCTCCCCGTCAGCGACCGCCCTGAGCCGAGGTTCAAGTTCCACAGGGGACGCCCTCTTGCGCAGATTGCTTAGTTTCTAGTGTTTAAACCATTTATCTTGGCTGGAGCTCTGCTCGCCTTCATACCCGGTGAAGTAGCAAAAGCCTCCTGGCTAACTACATATTATTATGTCCGTCCGAAAAAAAAAACTACCAATAAATATAATTGGCATGAAGACTAAAAAAATTTCAACGCGCTGTATCGCTGTCATTTTATGTTTGAGGAACGAAGAATAATATATTTGGTAATCTAGCTGACGGTCTAAATAGTTTGTTTTAGTCTTCATGCCAATTATCTTCCTATATCCGTGTGACACGTATTTCCTTTGACGTGAGATCCTTTACACGATGCTGGTAAGGTGAGTAGGTACTGTAAAATCTACACTCACACACACAGCGCAAGAACTAGCTGCCTTGGCATTTTTCCTCTGACGTTATTTTTTTAAGACCACTCCTGCACTGTTTATAATATATATGTCACGGTAGACTTAACAAACACACAAATCTCTCAATTTTAACACGGGGAACAAACTGGCTACTGCAATACAGTACTAGTAGGTACATACTGTATCGTAGGAGCCAGTTTGTAGGTGTAGGCGTCAGGGTTTTAAAAAACTGTATGTTACTTATTGGCGTAATTTAATTTTTTTTCTCACTTGGATCCAAAATTTACCCAGTCTCAATACAAATGTATATGGTTCACACAAATAAATGTCTCGGACGGGATAGATAGATGCATTTGCTAACTACCCGTGAATATGTATTCTGCTCTGAACATAATTATTACTACTCTCATTATGTATACGCAATTTTTTGTTTTTTTGATTTCTCTGTTATTTTATATAATACTTAGGATGAATTTCAGCCCCGAGAAGCAACAACTTAATTTTACCGTTTGACAATTAAAAAAATTATTACCTCTTTACGGCCATCAGAAACTCCGTTAGGTTTGAAGGCATCGGGTACTTCAAAGTTCTTCACGCTATCTGGTTCAGGCCATTCAAGTTCTCCGTCATCACCTGGTTCCTCAGTTACTTCTTCATTTCTCGTTTTGGAGCTGTGTTTTCTGTGGTGACTCGCTGTAATGAAAAGAAAAAAAATCAATAAAGGGATCTTTGGGGTGGGGGGAGAACCGCAGATCCACAGCGGCTAAGTATAGACTCCGCACTCCATAGCCATGATATCCTAATCCAATAACGAGGAGTGGGTCTACCAACAAAAATAGCCCTCCAAGCAATAGGTAACAATTTCTAAATGGCGGAATGCTAGCTCTGGGATGTTCAAAGACTTCCGAGACCTTAAGTACCTACGTCTTATACCGAAGACCAATGCAATCCGCACGCCTGTACAATTCTTAAAATGGTTGTCAAATCCGGCAAACCGGTCATATGCTAACTCTACTATATTTGCTCCGAAAACCAGAAATCAGGACATCGTGAACTGTGATTACATGACATCAAGTGCAATTTTTACTTTACATCAATGTGTAATTCATCCATTACATTGTTAAATCTATCTTCCTTTTATTTCAAAGCTTACTAACTAATATTTTAATATCATGTTTTATAAATTACCCGACTTCGCTAATAAGGAAAAAGGAGATGAGTGAGTTTTATGTATATATCTTGTAATTATTTACAATTTTGAGGAGATTTTTACACTGTGTGGCCGGAATGTGTATTAATATAGAGGAATAGCTTTCCAGTTTCACCCACGTAGCTCCGTGGGAAATTCATAATTTAATCTAGCCTATGCTACCTGGATAACGTAAGGTTATATAATGAGGAAATAATTTTTGAAATAGGTCCATTTGTTTCGGAGCCTATTCTATAAAACTACACGAAACTACATAAACCTACTTGCGTAACACTTCCTAGAGACCCTGTACCCAAATAAAATAGTAGTACGCATAATAGTGTGATGTTCTGTGAACTATCTGTAATTGACCTACTTACATAATAATATCGCCGCTAGTTCTGTCTCAAATTCTTTAATTTTCTATTAGTATAAAAACACAATAAACAAATATTTCAAAGACAACCGTTTGGGCAAAAAATGTGTATGCCAATAAATAGTTAAAGTAACTGGACCAAAACCTACGTTCTGCCCATTTGAGTATGTTTCGCCGGATCTTCTCAGTTGGGGCGTATTGGATCCGGTGGTAGCATTAAAGCGCGTCCGTCGTTATATACTCATGGTCCACCTAAATAATGACAATTGTTCTAACCTACTATAGACAGAACAAGCTATTTGACACAATATAGTTAAATAATAAACTAAGACGTTAAGACTAAAATATTATTAAAATAATAGCTTAAATACTTGTTTAATTTGAAAATTTATAAAATATGATAATTATAGATAATAATACTAAATACTTAATTATTGTTTTGACTATTTGCAAGTGCCTGTAATAGGTTTACGTAAATAAAAATGATTTTTATTTTATTTTATTTTTTATTTAAGGCAAGCACAGCAAAAGTTGAACATATAAATAGTTCTCCCAAAATATCTTTACTTATGTTGTCAGCATACATGATCCTATCCCCTGCTTAAGGGATGTCATATGTTTTGTAACCACCTTATGTACATAAATGTATATATAATTATCTACACTTTGTAAAACCCTGGTGACAAATTGATTAAAATGAACAATATCAACCGGATTTTAAACAAAATCTTTTCGAGTAGGTACATTTTTAAGAGCTAAAATGTTATCTTTTCGTTTCAGTATGTACCATAAATATTCTTAATATAAATTTACTTACACATCGCTGATCAAATGTTTGTATTTTATAAAACGTACTTTACTCAAAGAAGGTTCAGAAACGTCTTTGCTTTAAAAAAAACAATGTTTATTTATATTTTTCAAAGTTATTTGCAAAAACACGTTTGTGCCATCAAATTCGTCTTCCAAAAGTCTTGTACATTTTCTGAAGAAGTTTGATTCAATATTTTTAAGTTTTGTTTCCTGTTGATGTACTTCAAACTTTTATTTGCTTAGAAGTATTGTCGTTTCGATTTTTGTGCCTTTATATTTGGCACCATACGAAAAAAAAACCTAATTTATACGTTAATTAAATACCTATTTTACAATCATCTAATAAATCGATTTGGTTAAGTCTTGTTTTCAAAATTTTATGTTTTTAAACCTTTTTTAATTTTATATTTATACCTGTTATCGGCGTCATCGTCATCATTATCATCAGCCCGTATAACGTCCACTGCTGAACATGGGCCTCCTTCCGAGGGAGGGTTTTTGCCATAGTCACCACGCTTGGCAGGCGGTTGGTGACCGCAGTATTAAGTCGTTACATACAAGGAAAAGATGATGCCCGTTCCCTGGCATACGCTTTTTATAGATGGTGTTATAACAACAGGGGCCTAACGGCTTAACGTACTTTCCGAGGCCCGGAGGGTAGTCCCTCAGCCAACCAGATTTGGAGAGAAATCTTAGAATCTACACAAAGATCTCCTGTCCGGCGTGGGGATCGAACCCACGATCTCCAAGATTTAAAGCGAGCCAAATACCGCTACGCTATGGAGGATGCCATACGAAGTTAAATCTAAAATTATAGTTAAGTTAATAATTAAATATGTACCTACTTTACATTCATCTCATCAATCGATTTACAACAATTAGAAACAAATCAACTAGGAACATTCGTAATATCAATAATGTTATTCATAAAATAGTACAAACATACGAAAACAAAACTATTTTACTCGTATATTACGTCACTATCACTCATCCATATTTACCACTTTCCCTAACCCATAATAATAACAATAAAATAAAGATTCTTCAAGTTACGGTTAACCATAGTTTATATCTGTTCACTTTAGTAAATCACAGAAAAAACATTCTTGGCAAGAATATCTGAACTAAAAAGATTTTCTGACAATATACCGTAGTTTTACAAAGAGATAGCTGTTTGAAACTGTTTCAGTGACTTGTTATACAAAGTAAGTTATGTTTATATTTAAAGCAATGCTGGTAACATAATTTTATTCTTGTTGCACATTTATTCAGCGATGAAATGTATTATACTTTTTATTGCTGAATAAATGGTCCTCCATTTATTCAGCATTTTTATGTGCTCGATTCTCACTATGATAGTAGTGGAGATGGATTTTAAATATTTAATGGAATCATATTTGTTAATATTACGAGTTTTGCCAAAATGTTGACGTGTTGTAGTGAAGTAAAGTACGTTTATGAAGTAAAAAATGTATGATACAAATAATTATATTTCGTGTAGTGTCCGGCTAGCCGTGTGGTGTCCGGATCAAAATGACGGTGTGGCCCAAATCGAGCAGTGGACACAAACGGGCAGACGCAGTAAAATGTATGATACTTTATAAAAAAATGTTAATAGTTAAGGTGGATTTTAAAATTGGATGTCCTAATTTTTGTTACTGCCTTGGGCGTTGACCGGCATACCTTACAGAATACTACAGCGTCTACAGCCAATAAAGTCTTCCCAATATATCGGCCACGGCGGGCAATCATATGCTTTTCAAACCGATATGGGTAACTACAGCGAAATGTTCAAAAATACTTACAGAAAATAAACAAGCACACGTTAAAAAGGAACAGTTCAGTACATGAAAAATGAATATAGCTCTGTCCAATCCAGAAATTGTATATAACAATAGGAATCAATTTGAATGCATCATTGTATCAATACGGACTTCCAATCAAACTGGAGACACACAATGATTAATGCGACTATGCATTCGAGCCCATTAGCAAAAATTATATTCCAAATACTGAATACCATGATTTCAGCGGTGAGACCATTAATCATTCGATTTTACGCTATGCATACTGATATGAATTAAGACTAATGACTGTAGATACAATTGAAAACGTGTTCCAGAGATTTATGGAGAAGAAAGAGAGAATAAAAAACGGAAGTAATCCAAAAGGGAGAAAAGGACCTACACTTTTGCATCCCCTTTGTATCCCCAACGCGACGGACCACAGGTATATCCATGCTCTATAGTTTTATGTATTCTCTGAGGTTTAAGATGTATTTACAATAATTTTGGGACACGTCTACATTTGAACTTGCAGCCACAAGTCATGCCCATTGGTCAAAATTTGACCATAAATTTAAAAATATTAGCATTCTGCACTCCTTCTACATAAAAACTATAAGTGCGCGTAATTTCATACTCCGTCCACTCGATTTTTGTAAAAAGGAGGATATTTCATCATCATCAACACATTAAGGAGCTATAACATTGCTTTAGCAACAAAAACTGATTTCAAAGTTGAAATTGAATAAAAAATTGAACTAAACTTAATTTGAATAAAACTTACAAATTATACAATACAAATATATTGTTCTAACGTAAACTTATAAAACTAACGAGCAAAAAAATAACAATGGAAGTCGTTTATACCTATTTAATATGCAATATGAATAAAAATAATTACACCTTCGCCTGACTATGTGCTATTACCGTATCACTTAATAGGAATATTATGAATCAACAATCATTATTCTTCTACATTGACCTTAGCGTCTGCCTTATGTAACATGCAAAATAATAAGAACAAGTCTGAAATAAAGTAAATTCATTCAGAAGTTGAAACGAACTGACGTGCTTAGGTGCCACTACAATATAATACAACTAAACGTAGCTTCATCATCAGCCCGTAAGTATAACGTCCACTGCTGAACATGGGCCTCCTAACGAGGGAGGGTATTTGCCATAGTCATCACGCTTGGCAGGCGGGTTGGTGACCGCAGTAAAATGTTGTACCACAGAAGGAAACGCTGCTGCCCGTTCCTTGGTATACGATTGTTATAGATGATGTAATAACAATCGGGACCAACGGCTTAACGTGCTTTCCGAGGCACGGAGGGTAGTCCCTCAACCAACTAGACCCTGAAAGAAATATTTGAATCTACACAAAGATTTCCTGTCCGGCGTGGGAATCAAACCCACGACCTCCGAGCCAAATACCGCTACGCTACGTAGCTTACTAAAACTTAATTATAATAGTCTATTCCGGCTTAGAATAGACTACCCCATTTCTTCCATGGGTGTCGTAAGAGGCGGCTAAGGTACATACACCTGATGGATGAGCAGCAGCATCTATCAGCTAAAGGTAAACGTCTTACCGCGATCACCAATCCTCCTGCCAAGCTTGGAGATTATGGTAATATCCAACGACACTAACTTGCCAAGATGGAGTTAGTTAAGAGGAGGCCAATGTTCAGCCGTGGACGTAATTAAGCTGTGAAAGTGACGTGAAACATATAAAATTCGAACTTTTAAATCTATAGTTATCTTCTACTTGGCAACGTTACCAATATGCTACCAGCATTTTCCAGTTAGCAAAGCAAAGCATATCTGCTCATGGAAGGTGGCGCACTAGACATCAATAATTAAAACTTTAAATAACCAGTTATGATGATTTACAATTCCCTGGCTCCATAATATCAGCTGCGATCTCTTTTTTTTTCTAATAATCCATCTGAAGTTAGGTGGAGATAACTAGTAAAGTAGATGTTCAGCACTAATCTAGATTAAACAAGACAATGCAATTTACATCCTAGCATTTAGACACATTTTTTTGCGGAATTAACACTAGAATTTGCCCTTAATCCGGTAACCCTACTCACGCATAGGAAATCAACATCAATATTATGTATATTATAACGTTATATGGCTGTGGTATTCTGTAATGGGTACCTCCATTCGAGCAGCTCATTGAACAAAGTAACCCTAACTCTACCTCACCTACCTTAGATGTTATCAGACCACCAAATTTCCATAAAATAGATATCAGATATAATTTATATTCTTAAGCATAAAGTTAAGGAAATAAATATTTTACTTTAATAAAACATAAGTAAACAACGCGACTTGTAACCTCCCAAATTGTGAGCACCAAAATGTCTCCTACCTTGTTGAATATTCACGAGCCCCTTTAGCTTAATCTAGAATGGCCATCTGATAGTTATCATTCAGTACAAAATTGACTCTTGTCGCTAAAAAGATAAGACTTAATATTAAATGACTGTGATGTTTGTTTGGTAAACTAGCGCCACAGTATCAAAGCGCGGGTGACATAAATGATCTGTCACTTCAAATTAATTCACAAAAGCGTTGTGTGATTATTTTCATATGGTAATTTAAATTACAGTCTTATTTAAAATACATTAAATTATCACACATTAAATTGACAAAACAGTAAATGAGTGTTTCGTGGAAAACATTAATCTGTATGAAAAGGCAACATTTTTTTAATTTTCTAGTCTTATTTAAGAATAAAAGACGTCTGAATTTTTTTTTTATTGATTTAGGTACATTTATCTATTATGTCATCATCATCATCAACCCTCGAAGGGGGTGTTGCTATAGTTACCACACTTGGCAGTCGGGTTGGTCACCGCAATATTGTGCATAGTATACAGTTATACGCTAATGCCCCTTACCTGGTATAGATTTTTATATATCATCATCTATGACAGTCGAGACTATCCGAGGCACGGATGATAGTTCCTTAGTGGGAATCGAACTCGAGACTTCTACCGTTACGGCAATGATGTTATCTTTCATAATACGTAATAGCTACTATTTGCGGGTCCCCTATGTTGTTTCGAACGCCGCTGTTGCGACACACGCTGTTGCGAATTATTTTTCCACTGCCTCACAGGTTCGAAAGCTCATGGACTCGAATGAGAAATAATAATAATAAATGATGATGTTGACACCGAATTTGTTGATTTTATTTAATTACTGCTTAAATATTTTCTGTACGCTTTATGACTAAATAAACCGAAATCACAAGCATTCGAGCGTATGAGGCAGTGAAAATGTTTTTCGAAACAGCGTCTTTCGCGACTACTTCATTCGAGTCCATGAGCGTTCGAACCTGTGAGGCAATGGAAAAATAATTCGCAACAGCGTGTGTCGCAACAGCGGCGTTCGAAACAACATAGGGGACCCACTATTTGCTGATGTACCCTCACAATGCATGCTTTGAAACTTGGTCAAATAATTAATGCATATTACGTGACTTATCTGCAATCGTAAATATACTGATGATATAATTGTGACGCGCAGATTATAATTTATTTAGCGCTTTATTCATTTTATAAGCATCACTAAATTTCTCCATTGACATATATGTCAACAGTGAAATTACGTATCTACCTATAAAACTATGTATTAGGTAAGCAATACCATAGGGCTGGAGCCCTGCTCGGTGAAGTATCAAAAACCTCGTGGTTAACTATACCTGTCCGTCCGAACATAAAAAAGTAGGCAATTTGTTTGTTTCGAAGTCTATATATCTATTAACGTCATTGCATTATAAAAACATTTAGTCAGATAATAGTTAAACGAAATCCCAAACAGTGACAGTGTTTTTGCTTACGAATCTTCTAAATAATTTCAAAGTTCTTTTTCATTGAAATATTTTTTTTTGCAAATATTTCTTTTGCTGACAGTCTTTTTGTTTTAGCATGTTTAAAACGTCACAATCTCTGTGGCGTTGGCGGTAGGTATGTCTCGTTTTAAGTCACGTAAATCGTTGGTTCGATCAACACACGAATTGTTTGTGTAAATTCTAATATATCTCTCTGGGTTTGGTTAGTTGAGGGACTAAAGTCCATGTCTCGAAAAACACATTAAGCCGTTGGTCCCGATTGTTACAATATTATACATCTATAACAAACCTATACCAGGGAACAGGCAGCAGTGTTTTATTGTGTGTTGCAACGTAATACTAAAGTTACTATTTATTAATCTGTTGTTATACTCAGGTCACCAACCCATCTTTTTTTCGGATGGACATGCCTAGTTAGTTACCAGGCTTTTGCTACTTCACCGAGTTTCTTGCGAGCAGAACTGCAGCCTTTACACCAACCCAACTGCCACGCATGATGACTGTGGCTGCCCAGGTTCACTAGTGGAAGTTATAAGGGAGGATACTGAGGTAGTAAACATAGGTACAGTCATTTAATAATTAAATAAAATCCCAAACGGTCATAATAAGGTTTTTGCTTACAATCTGCTAAATAATTTCACCACAGTTCATTTTCATCGAAATACTTTTTGCAAAACTTCTCTAAGCAAACATTTATTTTGCTGACAATCTTTCTGTTTTAGCATGTTTAAAACGTCGACCGTTGAAACTAATATAATTTTCAAGTTTTTATGAATAATTCATCGCTTTTATGAATATATTAGATAGCTTGGGAGAAAAATCTACTTGCCTGGCTTTAAATTAAACTTGATGAAGTGACATTCTTATTATTTTTATTACTCGTATTATATTCATATCTGAATGATGCCTAAAGCTTTGTTTGATTATAATTCTGCCTAAATTATCAACAAAATAGTTTTATTTTGGTAGCCTTTTGGTGCAAGTAAACGATTATATGATTATCAGAGTAGCTGGCTATTCTTACAACTACAACGTTATTTCCGCGTAGCAAAATTTCCAGTCGCATTTTTCCCCTCTCGCTTTTTTTGTTGTTGCGTTTTTCCTCAATGACATATGTTCAGATACGTTTATTTCTTAGTTTAGGCGTTTTTTTTCCAGAGCAGTTATTTTTGTTTGCATAATAATGCCGTGTGGGTTCTGGCTGACAATAGACTACCCCATATCTTAGCCAACGTAAGAGGCTACTAAGTGACAACTGTTAATGGGCAGCTGTATCTATCAGCTCAAAGATACTCCCATATACCTGCGATCACCGTTTTTTTCTGATCAAGGAGTTAACATCTGCCCTTTTAGTCGTATTTTATTTTATTTTAGCTGGTATTTAAACATATTTAAACCACCGACAGAACTTAAACCTGTATTCATCTTAGGTTAAGCCCCTAAAATCTTTCTACTAATTCAAACAGGCTTAATGATAATCACTTAGGTTATCATTTCTCATTCAAGTTATATTCATGTCTAGCTGATTCAAAAGTGGCTAGTCACGCCGAACAATATATTTTTCGCTTGAGCTTACGTTGAGTTTCGAAGCATGTATTGCATGTATGCATGTATTTTTAGCTTCAAGATTGAAAGTACTGTTTGAATGAGTAGTTATTTTTAAACGCTCCCCTTGTAGGTTAAAATGCATTCTATCCTTGTTTAAATATTTTTGTGATAAAGATAGACAGAACCTTGAAGATTGACGTAGGTAATTTTAGTTCCAAGTAAATCCCTAGTAATAAATATGAAGGCGCGTGTTTGTAACGTAATAATCATTATCATCATCCCGTACAATGTCCACTCTGAACATGGGCCTCCTCTCCTTCACCACGCTTGGTAGGCGGGTTGATGTCCGTATTGTTTAGTAGCACACAAAGAAAGGTGGCTGCCCGTTCCCTGGTATACGATTGTTTTATAACATTTGGGCGTTGGTCCCGATTGCTTAACGTGCTTTCCGAGGCACGGAGGATAGTACCTCAACCATCCAGACCCGGAAAGAAATCTTAGAATCTATAAAGATCTTCTTGTCCGGCCCGACTCCGTAACAATCAAACCCACGACCTCCTAGATTTAAAGCGAGCCAAATACGGCTACGCTACGGAGGTTGTCGAAGGTAAAACGTAATAAATGGAAATAAAACAAAACACAAAAAAGCGTGGAATAAATTTTAGACATTCGTTATTTACCGCGACAGTTGAGATCTTAATACCAACAGTATATTGTAAAACATGAGAAAAATATTACAGTCTCCTTCGTCGGAATGTCAACGGTGAGCTTACAGTAAGCATGCAGTAAATAATCATATACTTTGTAACATTAGGGTATTACTATTAAAGATATATTTACACTAGCTTCCCGCGCGCGGTTTCGCTCGGGTACTTCTTAATTAATATAGCCAATGTTATTCCTAGATAGTATAGCTATATAATAGTCAAAGTATTTTCAACTGCCGTGTGGTTTCCGGATTAGAATAGACCCCCCATGTCTTCCCATGGGTGTCGTAAAAGGCGACAAAGGGACATATGGCTGATGGATGGGCAGCAGCATCTATTAACTCAAGGCTTACATCTTACTGCGATTACCAATCCGTCTGCCAAGCGTGGTGATTATGGCAAGTGCAGTGGACGTAAACGGGCTGTTGATGATGATGATGATGATTATGATGATCTGTAGTCCCGGAGATTACCTTAAAAATCCAAGCTCACAAGATTTACATCGTTAAAATATTTGTATAGATTACTATGTATTCTGAGGCTCGGGAATCTTTTAAAAGCAATTTTTAGGACCAAATTCACTTAGAAGGGCTTACACACACTTCATTGTATATAGTGAATATGTAATTCGATTGGTTAAAAAAGAAAAAAGATAACAATTTGTATCCACCGGCATAGAATAAACCACCCTATGTCTTCCCATGGGTAAGGAAGGGGATGACTAAGGGATATTTAATTGATGGATGGGCAGCATCATCTATCAGCTTAAAGCTAGTTACCATCTTACTGCGATAACCAATCCACCTGCTAAGCGTGGCGACTATCAGGATTGTTAAGACAACCCTGACTTGCCACGGTCTGTTCAGAATTGGTCCATGTTCAGCAGTGGAAATAAATGTTTTGTTATGTAATATATGAAAATAATTTTAAGCTCATATTCACTAAAAACACGTAACCCTAAGAAACGTGGACCAGAAAATTATATCGAAGTTTGTCAAATAAATTACATGATTACCGACTTTTCTGCCTGCTGGTACAAACTTTCGTGAGTGGTGGTTTGGCAACGAGTGACCTGCTGTGCCGTTTTATTTGGACGCAGTAGATAGCAAGAAACATATTTTATAACGATGTTCTCGATTTACCTGACTACTGCATAAAACACGAAGCAAGCAATGGGCTCAAATATTTAAATAAAATATGTGATTGATTTACCAGAATTGTATAATTCATGGTAACCTAAATTAAAATCACAAAATATCTAATTTCGCTCAAAACTGAGTCTAAAGTTAAACTTTTCTTAATATGTAAGAAGATCAATTAAAACATGCGAAAATACAATCACCAGCCGAAACCCCGTCACGTGTTTTGCTTCACCACGGAACATCATCAGAGAAGTGTTGAAGAGTCACTACAGTGGAAATGATTATGCCCGGTGAAGTGGATCGTGAAAAGCCTCGTGGGTAACTAACTACATATGGACATATGTAGTCCGAAAAAAAAAACAGTGCCAATGGATAATTTGTCGTGTTAAATGGACTTTTTCAAACGACGTTTTTATTTAGTGTGGTGTTATCTTTTATGCATTCCTGTGTGCCAGGGAAGTTTTCGTTTTAATTATTCAAACTACGCTGCCCACAGCTAGGGCAGCGTAGTTTGAATAGTAAAAACGAAAAAGAAAAATATTTTTCGCTTGGTTCAAGCAAGAATTTTTTGCTTGCTCAGTGTTTAGCATTGTTCTCACACTCACAAAAATAAATATCTAAACGCTTTTTTTTTGTCCGGGGGAAAATGCATTTACTCATTCCCACCGCCTCGCCGCTGCAGCGTATTCGCGCGCTGGCGGTGGGATATGTGAGACTCGCCCTCTCCATAGCGTGGTATGCTAAACTCATACCACGAGGAGAGGACCCTACACCACTAAAACCCCCCTGACACTCCTTCGATCCGCCGTTGGCGGGGGCCGGGTACGCATAAGCAATTCGGCCCAAATATCTAAACCCTACCCAAATACGAACAGGAACACCATTAATATAAAACACTGTACAGTCCCAACAGTATACTATAAACATTTTTCATATAACTTGCAGTACATCCAATTATACTTAGTTTGAATTGAGTTACCCACGAGTTGCCCGTAAAAACTTCGTCACAACCACTAAAACTTCCATGCAAAGTTTGTTACAGAGTATTTAAACATTTAACTACATGTATGAAACGCATGGTGAATAGGAAAAATATATGGGAAATAATTAGGAAGTATGACAACCTCTTGTCTTGCTTTAAGTGTACGCAAAGGTCGTGAGTTCGATCCCCATGCCAGACAAGAAATCTGAGTAAATTCAAAAAATTTTCCTGCTCAGGTCGGTTGAGGGACTACCCGTGCTTATAGCACGTCAATTCGTTGGTCCTGATTGTTATATCATCATCAAGCGTATACCAGGGAACGGGCAGCAGCGTTTTCCCCTGTTTTATAACATAATACGGCGATGCAAGCATGGTGACTATGGCAAAACCCTCCCTCGAGAAGAGGGCCCTTGTTCTGCAGTGGATATTATACGGAATGATTATGATAAACTCAACACTGGGAGAATTACCACGACAACTTTATTAGGTAACCTCTAGATAAATTCCCACACCAAGAAAAAAACTTTGAGAATAATCTTAGACTATTTCACTGATCAAGTCGGTTGTTGGACTAACAGGGGCGTTGCTACTGAATCAGCCGTATCAATGATACGAACCCCCAAGTTATAAGGGTCCTTAGTGTGGGGCTCATTACGCTACTAAGGGCTAACTAATGTAAGCAAGCACAACATATTGGTCCATTGGCCTTTGGTGTCGATGGGTTGGCATTTTATGTCTGAGAATGGAAAGAAGCATTTACCTACTTATATATGAACATGATACTGCGGTCACCAGCCTTCTATCAAAGATGCTAAAATCCTCTTTGAGGGACAATCTTTTGCACTCAAAAAATACTAGGGGAATGGTTACATTTCAGCAGACGATTTAACAACAAATGATTAACAAGACCAGAAAAATTATGACATATAAATATTCAACACTCTTATGCATGATATATACGATAAGTTTGTGATTAAATAAGAAGTGGCGAAATAAAATGCATACAGTAATGTAACAAATAATACTACACTGTTAAAATAAATCCTTATAAAATAAATGTGACATACCTAAAGCTGGCTACCGCATGAACAAGAGCAATAACTTTTATTATAATCACTTTAAGCATATTTTTGGTGCCATACAAATAACGCAGAAAAATATTATACTGGCTTCTGTTTTTGTTACGTAAATGCAGTAAATAATTCGATAAAAAGCTTTACGCATAACCCGGCGTAGTTCGACGTTAATTCGACTAGACAGGTGAACGAAACAGACGTAGGTCGACAGGTGACTAAATCAACAACAGAAATAACCTACGTTGCTATTGGCGATGTTATTATAACGATGTCATAGAATTTTGTGAATTTACTGATATAATAAGATTGAAGGCATGCTCACTTTTATGTGCGGTGAAGTAGCAAAAGTCTACTTGCGTGAGTCCGAAAAATGCTCCCACATCCCTAAACCGACGTGCTTGTATGAAGATTGTTATGAGACTGAATGAAGCGAAAGATGTGTTTAGGGATCGTAGCTAGTGGAGGTCCATTGTCTCTGCCTACCCTGCTAGGAAACAGGCGTATGCTTATGTATATATATATATCATGGTTTATTCTTTATTATTGGAATTAAAAAGCTTTTTTATAAAGACAATGTATTTTATACGTTTCATATCTAGACTAAACAGCGGATTTGCTGTAATAGATCGTAGATTTACGTTTTATTGATATCTCTCAATCCGTTTAAAAAAACTCACAGCAGAAATGACGGGTAAATAAAAAAGAAAAATGTGCCACGATTGAGACCTCTGCCACTTTAAAATCGTAATTTTTTAAAACATTATGGACGGAGAGCTGACAACCGAAAAGGCAAGGTAATTTGATCATTCATAAAAATGATTTATCAGCTTACCTGGAGCATTCTAAGCATAAAGACGTCGACCTGGCAGGATTCGCGTGGTGGATGTGGGAGTTATGGGATGGGAAAAAAATTAAAAAAAAAGGTAATGTGATCAGGATTACTTTTTATGCCAAATGGTTTGCCTACCTCCCCAAAGCACACAAAAAAAATCTGGCCTCATTTGGTTGGTGGAAAGGTAGCGCCAGGCTTCATTAAAGTGAGGAAAAAAAAAATTTTTAGGTAATAAGAACAAGGCTGGTTTTTTTTGTGCTTAAAGTTTATTATTCCCAGAGGCTAGGAAAAAAAAGCCAGCCAATAATATTGGTGGGAACATGTCGAAAAAAATAATTGAAAATTTATATTTTAAATTGTATTTTGCTCGAGAAAGAGCTAAGGGGCATGAAAAAGAGCGCGTGGAGGGGATACACGCGACGACGGCGTCCGTGCTCTCTCGGCGCGTCGTTCATGTTCGGTAAACCAAACGCGCCTGGCTGGTCTCATCGCACTCGTTGAGCGGAAAGAGCCGAACGTTTCCGGAGCGCCAGCTGTTTCAGTTTAGCGTCTATTTTACAGCGCGTGGACGTGTTTTTATATTCTGTTTGAATAAAATAAAATAAAATAAAAATCATATTTATTAACGTAAACCAATTACAGGCACATTACCGAGAGAGCACTGACGCCGTCGTCGCGTGTATCCCCTCCACGCGCTCTTTTTCATGCCCCTTAGCTCTTTCTCGAGCAAAATACAATTTATAATATAAATTTTCAATTATTTTTTTCGACATGTTCCCACCAATATTATTGGCTGGCTTTTTTTTCCTAGCCTCTGGGAATAATAAACTTTAAGCACAAAAAAAACCAGCCTTGTTCTTATTACCTAAAAATATTTTTTATTTTCCTCACTTTAATTAAGCCTGGCGCTACCTTTCCACCAACCAAATGACGCCAGATTTTTTTTGTGTGCTTTGGGGAGGTAGGCAAACCATTTGGCATAAAAAGTAATCCTGATCACATTACCTTTTTTTTTAATTTTTTTCCCACCCCATAACTCCCACATCCACCACGCGAATCCTGCCAGGTCGACGTCTTTATGCTTAGAATGCTCCAGGTAAGCTGATAAATCATTTTTATGAATGATCAAATTACCTTGCCTTTTCGGTTGTCAGCTCTTAGTCCGTTAGTATCAAAGTGACACTATGTCATAGGTATTTACTTCTATATTTTTTATCTATACTTGTATTATAAAGCTGAAGAGTTTGAAAGCAAAATCTATGGAACTACTGGTCCGATCTGGACCATTAGAAAGCTGCGGCATCCAGAAGTAATATAGGCTATATTTACTTATGAAGTTCATATGGGAACGGGAGTTACGCTGGTGTAACCGAATGAGATAAGCTAGTAACTCTAGTGAAACCATCCAAAGACAAACATCTCCGAGGCTTTTCTATTATATTTTTCTTTTCTATTATTTTATTGCTTTTCAAAAACATATAAATAAGATAATATAAAATATTCATTTTTATATGTTTTTTTATATTTATTCTACTTCTTAGGATTTCGTATCCGAAGGATAAAAACAGGACCCTATTACAAACACTTCACTCTCGGTCTGTCCGTCTGTCTATCGCAAACTATATCTCAAGAAATTTACACAAATTATATACCTATTTATGTTGCCGCTATAACAACAAATATTTAACACTAAATTAAATAAATATTTATTTAATTATTTCCCATACAGCCAACGCGGCAGAGTAATATTGTTTACCTAGTACGAAACCTTTCCGGTTTTTTTTTTTTTATCTTTTGCTACGAAGTTATATCTACGCGAACTAATATAAGTTTTAGGTATAAAATACAACGAACGTTCCAATAACAACCGCCCTCCACATTTTTGTTGTAATACCTAACACTTATTACATTTTTTTCCGACACACACGACCGGTGGTTGGTAACCATTGTTTATTGAGTAAGATCAACGAGGCAACGTGAAATTGTTTTTATTTCTAACAAGCAAGTTTAGTGGAATCCCTCGTGTCAGACTAATACTTATGTTCTTATGTCCCGTCATCATCAACCCGTATAACGTCCACTGCTGAATATAGGCCTTCATAAGGAGCGTTTCATCCCTAGTCACCACGCTTGGCAGGCGGGTTGGTAGTCGCAGTAACACACACGTGATGAAGTTATAACGTGCTTTTTGGAGGGTAGTCTGTCAACCAAACATTTTGGGAATGAACTTTTTTTACTTAATTTCAATTTAACTATAAAACATTGCCTCTATGAAATATTATGTCCACGCAATCAATATTGTCGATATCTATACTAATTATTATTTATTATGAACTTTATTAATTTCATTTAGGTGAGACCCAAACCTTCAGAGTAGTAAAATACTGTATCTTGAAGGCCAGTTTCCTCCCTTCACTTTGCACTTTTGGTGATAGTAATTTTGTTGTCATTACACGAATGCTCCGTTCAAACAATGTGGATGCTCACTGAAATATCCTGATCAATGCACAGAGCTTTTTTTGGATAAAAAAAGGTCAACCCTAACAAACTATTATTGTCTGAATTCATTTAGAACCTAAGTTCGTCGCCCACACTTTTTTTATCCAATGAATCTCAAATAATATAACGTTTAGGTATTTTTTCTTATTTTCAATTGTGTGAAGTTAGCCGTAGATCTATGCTTTTTAGGGTTTCGTACCCGAAGAGTAAAAACGGGACCCTATTACTAAGACTTCGCTGTCTGTCTGTCTGTCTGTCACTAGGCTGTATCTTAAGAGCCGCGATAGCTAGACAGTTGAAATTTTCACAGATGATGTATTTCTATTGCCGCTATAACAACAAATACTAAAAATAAAATAAATATTTAAGGGGGGCTCCCATACAACAAACCTTGTTTGTGCCCAATTTTGCTCGATATCAATAACGGCAACAGGTAGACGCTTGAAAATAGTACGGAACACTTCGTGCGCGAGTCCGACTCGGACTAGCGCCAGTGTAAGGTTATTTAAAATATTTAGCTTTTATTCAGATAAATAAAGAAATATATCAATTTAAAAAAAATTAAAACAATTAAATCTAGTATTTCATTTGTTAACATGGAATAATTTTTTTTTTTTTTACTGCTATCTAAAATATACAACTGTTGATAAATATTTTTAAAACTTTACCCGCGGTACTGCCGATTCCATGGGAGCACATTAATTAATTATTTTCTATGTTCTCTAGTTAAAGTAGTAGGTATTTATCAAAATATGATTGCGCACCCGGGATTAATAACCTGTTGGGCTTTACAAGCACTCAATGAAGTACAACAAAGTTAAACCAGTCAAACCAAAATATTTATTTTATGTTCAGTGCTTTTTGGCCTGCATTTACGGATCAGAAAACAGAAAAAACTATCTGTCAAAGGACCGTTAATAAGCCAAACTGAGGTACATCTATTCATAATACTGCGATCACCAACCAGACACCGAGCGTGGTGACCATGGCACATCCTCTTCTAACCTGTCTAAAACGTTGTACGGGCCAAGGATTATGCAGAAAATTTTGTTTTAACCTATATTTACAAACTGAAGTAACACAAATATAATGTAAATGTTAGTGGAATCAGAATCCACGAAAGTATGTCCCAAATTAAAGCCATCTGTGTTCCAATGTACCTATCACGTTAATTCCCAAGCCACAATTAAAAGTGCAAGCGAGCACTGAAAATCGCTTTGGTAAATAGTAAGCTAACCACACGATTTATTTCGAAAGGCGTTCGGAATTCATTGATCTTGGACAGAAAGCTTCGCTGTGTATCTCATCTAGTCGTTTATTTAGCCGTACTTTGAACCCCACATTTTAGCAGAAGTGTTTACTTCTTGTATTTAAACTTGAATTAGCTTATTGTTTTAAATCTTCTTTTAAATTATTTTCAATACAAATTTATTCATTTTCTTAGGTAACTTAAGAATACATATACATATAGGTCGTTCTGCATTCGAAATCTCCTATAAATTCACTTTCAAAAAATATATTCATCCTAACAGAAGATTGTCATTTGTGATTTATTTATTTTTTAAAGATGCGTAGTTCAGTAAATTATTGACATATTTGCATGGGAGTGAGTATGTTCTAACAAAGAGCAGGAACAATACTTGGCTTTTAAGTAGTGTCTCTCTGTCGTGGTCACTATTACTATGGTAATAGAAATCATCAAGTGACAACACCTTCCCTAATACCCTTGGTGTTCTTGCTTACAGGAGTTAGTATAGGTATTCTAAATAACTTTGTTGTTGTGAGTTAGTATACATATTCAAAATAATTCATTTAATCTTCTTCTTCTTATTCCTGCCCTTACGTGTTGTACCGACCCCAAGTAATATGGGAATATTACTTGGGGTTGGCGCAACACATTTGTTTCTTCCATTCTGTCCTGACACCCGTCACACTATCACTAACTCCTTTTATTTAATATGAATAAAGCCAGCTAATAATTCATTTAATATGAATTATTTTTTGGAAACCTCATTTTGGACAAAGATATCACATAGGATATTTTAAAATTTGCAACCACGATATGTACCTAAACTATTAAGTTTAAATTATTGTTTGGATGTCGCAATCTATTTTGGACCTTGTTCGGCGTAATTCAAAGTATAATCTTAATTGTTACTTACCACAGTCCACAGCTACTGCCAAGACTACTGCCACAAGAACTAAACTGACGGGCTTCATTTTATTTTACAAAATGATTCGCTGCACAAGCCTTTTACACCTCTTATATACTAAGCAGAAGAAAATTATCCGATAAGAAAGATAATTTTGCAGCTATTTGAAAATGTTCTAGTATTTCTTAGTCATTACAATAATAGTATGTTGCGCATTTTCTTCTAATTTACCTTTGTAAAATTGCCACACTATTTAGTCATCCTACGTTATCTATACAAATAAATAAAATTGGAATGTCTGCTGACAATCTTCGTAGCGGTATTAGCGTTATTTGGCTCGCTTTACCTCTCGGAGGTCATGGGTTCTATCCCCATGTCGGACAAGAAATCTTTGGTAAATCCTAAGATTTCTTTCCGGGTCTGGTTGGCTGAGGGACTACCCTCCGTGCCTCGAAAAGTACGCCGTTGGTCCCGATTGTTATAACATCATCTATATCAATCGAATACAAGGGAACGGGCAGCAGTGTTTCCTTGTGTATTATATCATTATTTTGCGATCACCAATCCGCCTGCCAAGCCTGGTGACTATCGCAAATACCCTCACTCTACTACACAAATTCCACACACTTAATAGTTACTATAAATGTAAGTATTTACGGGGAGTTTTGTATAACTGTCGCTCTACCTTACAGTTCGTAGGAGTCCCAGCCTATAAGATCATCATAAAGTTTATTGCAAAAAAAGGGTTCGAACGGATTCAATTTGTTATTGGTAGCAATATTTACCCACTTTTGGTTCCTCAATCATTTAATCGAAAATGTTTGCCTTCAACTCTAGATACACTGTAACTAAAGGTGTTTGAAGATCATTAGTTTGGGCTGTTAGAATATCAGACTCGAGCGGAAAACAAATATAGGACAGCACTTACTAGTCTATTTTGTTTTACGAATGTTTGTTGGCAACAAAAATATGTTTTTATGTCTTCTACTTGGAAACTAACAAGTTACTAGGCTAGCGATATTTGAGTAAGTAGGTCGGGCAACAATTCCTTTTTTTTCAAGACCACTCCACTAGCGAAATAAATGCCTGTGCTGCAGGGGACTTTACTGTATCAGCCCAATTACGTTCACTACTGAACGTGTGCCTCCTCTTAACAGACCTTGAGCAAGCCAGGATCGTTGAAGGATATTGCCGTAATAACCACGCTTGGTAGGCGAATTGGTGAACGCAGTAAAATGGTTAGTAACCTTGAGCTGATATATGCTGCTGTCCATCCATTAGCTGTATGTCCCTTAGTCGCTTCTTACGATACCCATGGAAAGACACGGGATGGTCTATTATAAGCCGGATACCACACAACTAAGCAGGGGACTTTACAAACATATGTTACAAACAATACTTTACACAGATATAAATCACGCCTTGACTAAACAAATTGTCTGTGGTTCACTCAAATAGTTGCCTCGGGTGGGAATCGACCCAGAGCATCAGGTCTCAGAAGCAGCTACCGTAACCACCGATCTACTAAAGCAGTCAAATTCAAAAAGTGAATTATCATGTAATAAGTCATATAAAGTTAAAAAAAGGTGCTCGGCACTTAAGAAACCTGTCTTCATGCCTCTAGAAGGTAAACTTTATTTTATTCAAAGCACCACACAATCTTCTTTTGATTTCACAGGTGGCTGAATGGTTACGGTAGTTGCTTCTGCGACCTGTGTTTTGGATTCGATTCTTACCCGGGACAATTATAAGTATGAATTACACATTGATATTTTGAGTCTGGGTATTCTAAGTATCCGTGAATTGAGTGTTTTTAAAGTCGACAAAGCACGACACTGAGTTCTCTTATAAAATAAATATCAAGGTCGGTAGGTTTTTCCAAAAGAGGGCTTAGGCCTAGTTATATGAGCAAATAATAAACTAAAGGGGTTGTTTGAAAATCTAAAGATTGTCCTTTGAAGTTAGAGCAGAATAAATGAAGTTATATGTTTGACTGAATGCACAAAGCATTATCTAACAAATTCAACCTTTTGAGCGTCCTAATTTGTCCTCTCGATGAACCGTAAAATATAGTGAATATAGGTATTCACTCTATTTTACGGTTTTTATGTGAATGCAGACGAAAAATGCAATTTAATTATTGATAAATATAGGCAATTTATAATAAATGCCATTCCCTTAATCGTAGATAGTATGATGTGCAGTGATAACGTTAGTATGATAAAATCTGTTGTAGTCATAAAATAACTCATTTTATTTCACTTAACACTGCGTCATGGAATGGAAAAGTGATAATTACCTAAATACATAATGTAACATTTTAGGATATTCATAATATTTTGTTGAGTAATTTAGCTGGTACATAATGTAAAACCCTGTGTTTGTAATTTTGCGGTCACCAATCCACCTACCAAGCGTGGTGACTATGGCAAAAACCTACCTACAAATTTTAAACCACGCTAAGTTTAACATGATTTCTTCTTTAAACATTTTTATTTGCTATTAAACCCACAAAAAGGTCAATTACGAATGCCAATTGTTAATACATAAAAGTTCCCTCTCATAAAGCTTGTACCCTTGTACCTCATAGGTTTATGCGACGCAGTAGGGATCCTTAATGAAATCAACCGTTGTCATGGAAACCGGCTATAAAACTAAAGAACCTCGTAAATTAGGAAGCGAATGTAATTCACTGTAACTCTTACATGTGCGACCAAGGATATTTATAGATTTAAGTACGATGGCTAAGCTCAATTTTATTAAATAGGAGATGGACTGATTATTCAATGTTGAAAGTGACTTGTAAGTTAGCAGATTTGAAAGAAAGTACTTACTGCATTTGCCGAGCTGAGAAATTAAATTAAAATTTAATCCTACTTATATTATAAACGCGAACGTTTGTATGTATGGATGGGTGGATGGATGGATGTTTGTTACTCTTCCTAATCACTACATAGTATAAAACAAAGTCGCTTTCTCTTTCCCTATATCCCTATGTCCCTATGTATGCTTAAATCTTTAAAACTACGCAACGGATTTTTATGCGGTTTTTTTAATAGATAGAGGGATTCAAGAGGAAGGTTTATATGTATAATACATCAGCATTGTACCCGTGCGGAGCCGGGGCGGGTCGCTAGTAATATTATAAACGCGAAAGTTTGTAAGTATGGATGGATGGATGGGTGAATGTTTGTTACTCTTTCACGTAAAAACTACTGAATGGATTTGGCTGAAAGTTGGCACGCGGATAGTTTATAAGCTGTTTTAGCATATAGGCTCTAGACAAAATATCACGCTCCGACCCACTGGAGCAGAGTGACGCGGGTAAAACCGCGGTGCATAAAATATTTTTATAATGTCCAAAACCCAAATAATTTTCAATGACCCGTCCCTGTAACGGCAGTAAGCCGGATTAACAGCAACAAACACGAAAGAGGATCAAACCTCAGGAAGTCAACAAGTTGGCTCAGACTGGTTTAACATTACAAATAAAAAAACAACGTACCAGATTGATAAAGAAATATATTTTATCGTTTATCAAATACAATAACTCCTCATCAAAAGTATGTAGGTAGTAGAATATTGGTAAAGGGTGTTGTAATTATTATTATTATCTGATATGCTATTGATTTGATTAAAGACTATCCTTTGAGAAATGCATTTACTTATGTCGTTTTTCTGCTTGTGATAGTCGATTAAATAGTTCAACCTAATTTTATGGGACAGATAACCTTCAGAGTAGACTAGAAGGTTTTTTTATTAGGTACTGTGTCCTTTTTTGGCCCGTTACACATGACGGTCAAACGACGGCCTTGTCATGGTCTTGGACTGCTGGTGGTTCTCCTCTGCTATTATTACGTTACCATGCCTGCGATCTTCTGTGCTTTTATTACCATACCTGTTATAGGAATAGTAATATGATGTTTGGTTCACCGCACCAATAGACGCCAATTGTATCTGTACCATTTTGACAAGAAACCTTGAGCAATCCATGTTCGTTCGAACCACAGATAGAGGTATATCAATATCCGTGGTTCGAACTCTCAACACCCAAGCACTGCGGCCTATAAAAATAACAACAGCGACGTGAAGAGGCTCCAAGATTGCCTATGCACACATATACTTTATATTCATATTAATTTATAGTACACCATATATCTGTCCTGCTTATTGTACTTGCAAAAATTGTCAAAAAGTGAAAATCCCAAAAATGTACATTTTTGGGATTTTTACTTTTTGACAATTTTGCACAAAAATTGCAAGTACGGCGTTTCTCGTTAAATACAAAACATGTTTCTACAAAAAAATATATGATTTTAATTTTTTATGGATAGATTAGTGTCCTAAAATGTCATTTTCGCAAAAAAGTGAAAATCCCAAAAATGACGATTACTGCAAGTACAATAAGCAGGCCAAATATGTTTATAATAAGTTGTTACAAAGACAAAAGCCCTAAAGGTTCCATACTGTTTACTGGACACAGTATGGAACCTTGAGGGCACGGCCCTCTATATTTGTTATAATTAAATTAATTTTAACCGAATCATTGCAGCATTGCAGTATCCAGACCATCTGTTACACCATCACTGGTTCCTAGGAAATTGTTTCACTGACATCCAGATTATTGCGAACTCATGCGCAGATATGCAAAAATACCAGCGTATTTTTGCATTACGCTAATCTAACCTGTGTCACTGGTTCAACAAGTGTTGATTTTACATAATTATTAAGACTTGTTACGTTTGCTTCTAATGAAAATTTTATAGGTAAGTTGCTCATACTTCGCTAGATAGGTAACTATACATTTTTAAAATGACTGTTAATTTAATTCATTTAATGTATATAATAAAATGCATTGGATGAAATTGATATTTACAACGGATACAATACGTACAAAGGCGAGCTAAATTAAGTAATAATTAAATTTCTGCATTCGTTTTAACTAAAGGCAAATTTTTGCCATCCGAAGATAAAAATAAGAGGAATACATTTTCAATTTTGATACAAAATCTATCAAATTAAACTTTTTTTATTATTTGATAATTTTTATCCGTCGATTGAAAAATCAGTCATATGTTATCTTGTCAGTATAAGAAGGCAATATATTGACCATACAAACTTGTGGAACTGATAGCTTTATGAGGTTTTCGAAAGTGCGTACCTCATTTTTTGTAGCTTCAGCCTGCTACTTGTATTTGTCTAATAATTTATTTCAGTTAAGTACACTTCTAAAAACGTTTATATTGATTATACTAAAATTTAGAATTATCCTACTAAAATTAAAAACGCGAAATTTTGTAAGTATGGATGGATGCATGTTTGTTACTCTTTCACGTAAAACCTACTGAACGGAATTGGCTGAAATTTTGCACCGGGATGGGATATACACTGGATTAACATAAAGGCTAAACATCACGCTTTGACCCACTGGAGCAGAGTAACGCGGGTAAAACCTAGGGCGCATCTAGTAATGTTATAAATTTGATTTTGTGATAATTTTGTAATCAATGTTGCCACTATAAGTTATAACAAGAATGTTTTGTTTTTATTGAATCTATTTAAATCAAAGATTTTTTTTTTAATCTGTGAAATATCTAATTTTTCTTTCCGAGCCTCCGAGTTGGTTGAGGTAGGTACCCTCCGTGTCTCGGAAAATATGTTAATGCGTTGATGCGGATTGTTATAACATCATCTATAGCAGTGGTTCCCAACCGATGGTCCGCAGAGTGCTGGTGGTCCCTGATAGCACAGGTATTTGACCTTTAGCTGCCCGACAAATATTGCGACAAAGCAAAATATCTATTCAGTTAACATAGTATTTTATAACATACGGAAGTTATTGTAATAGTGTTAATTTTAGGATGATCACGCAAAACAGGTGGTCCGTAACGAGATAAACATTTTGTAAAATGGTCTTTCATCGCTTAAAGGTAGAGAACCACTGATCTATAGCTATGTTATACCAGAGAACGGGCAGCAGCGGTTCCCTCTGTATGTAATTACATAATACTGCTATCACCAACCCGCCTACCAAGTATGGTGACTATGGCAAAAACCCTCCCTTAGACGACGCATTATACGCTGTGGACATTATAGTGGGTTGATGATGATTTTAATATCAGTGACGAAACTTACTGCCTTTTCTTCCTCACTGTCAGTAAAATATTACGTTAGGATTTTAAAAAGTTATACAAAAGGTAATCAATCACGTTGGAGTAGAAAATTTAACAATAGTTCATAAATTGTAATAACCACATACCGAAACTTTCACTAGATATTTCCATATGGTGGATAGAAAATGATGAATCATGAAGCTAACCTGTTAGATTTATAATTTACTAGCTTCCTGAGCGCGGTTTCACGCGCGTCAATTCCGTTACCGTGGCAACTTCATTTTCTTATCTTATTATATCTTCACTAATATGTTAAACTTAAGTGTTTGTGTGCTTAAATGCGTAAATCTCAGGAACTACTGGTCCGATAAAAAAATCTTTCAGTGTTAAATAGCCCATTTATCGACGTAGGCTTTGGCTATATTTTACTATAACTGAAAACGTGAGTAAAACCGCGCGTGGAAGCTAGTAAAATATAGTTATTAGGTATAATGATATGTTAATTCTAAATAACGTAGCTTTCTGATAGTAAAATAATTTTTGAAATTGGTCTTGTAGTTTTGAAGCCTATTCAATGCCAACAAACAAACGCGCCATCAAATCAGTGGAGACAACGGGAACTGTATCAGCATGACATCGATGTAATATTTACAACTAAAACTGTTCTCATTTCTCACTTTCCTCTACTATTGTATGACAATAATAAGTAGGTACTGTCAACCAAAGACATAGGTTTACACCGTCAGTATCAAATAAAGTTTATATCAGTACGACGCGACGGTCGGTCGGTGATTCTTTATGAGAGAAGAGTTCGCTGCTAGCTGTGTACAAATGCACGCAAACTCTTGTCATAAACGTGTACATATAAAAAATGCGTTTTACAATGTGTTAACCTATCTTTTTTTGTTGACTGTACATGATGAACTGACTAAATGGTCGCCTTATCATGCTTAAAGGCGGAAACATATTGTCGAATCAAATGTATTGTTTTCTATAGACCAGAATCACATTATGAACACCCGATGCGAAGCGACGCCACGTGTTCATAGTGTGATTCTGGTCTATAGAAAACAATACATTTGATTCGACTCAACACGCGTCGCGTTTCATCAGTTCGCGTCGCCTTTAAACAATATGTTTCCGCCTTAATACTATTAAATATGGATTTTAACAACACAATAAAGAAAACAATTTGCAATATCGCTTTCTTTTTATTATAAAAAAAAATCTTGAAACTTTGATTCATTTATTTACTTTAGCTTTTTGGGTAATCACATTTAGTTTTACAGACCATACATATCCAAGTGGGTTCTTCAGTCGTAGTCGGTTTTACCGTAGTCGTAGTGGTAGTAGTGGGTTCAGGCTTCCAATAAACAAAATGGTCGAAATGGTACGCATGTTCTCGTTCCTCAACCCATTCACTGGGTTCAAATGAAAGCGGATCGTCTTCTAAATAAATGTGTGGTGATGAGTCTGCAAAAAAACAAAATATGCAGACCTTTAGAAACTGTAAACACAATCGTATCTGTACATTCATCATCGGCCCGTATAAAGTATAATTTGCCATAGTCATCACGCTTGGCAGGCGGATTGGCGACCGCAGTATTATGTTGTACCACACAAGGAAACGCTGCTACCCGTTCCTTGATATACGATTATTATAGATGATGTTAAAACAATCGGAACCAATGGCTTAACGTGCTTTCCAACCAACCGGAAAGAAATCTTCGTATTTTTACAAAGATTTCCAGTCCAGCGTGGGAATCGAACCCACGACCTCCGAGATTTAAAGCGAGCCAAATACAGCTACGCTACGGAGGCTGTACATTATTATGGTCGAATCAATGAGACTGCAATTGGCAATAAGCCCTAGTACTTTACATTACACGATAATCAATCATTATAATGATGTTCTTAAGCCCCCAAGACAGCTTAAAGTTATAATCCCTCAACTCCCTGCCAGTGACCGCCCTTAGCCGTGGTCCAAGTCCTACAGGGGACGCCCTCTTGCGCAAATTACTTAGTTTGTAGTTTTAAAATAAAATATTTTAAAATTGACGGGAAAATAAAATTTTTGCGCTTTTTAGATTTAAATTTTTTTTTTCTTGATCTTATTGGTAAAGCTATTCTTAAGCATATAAAAAAAAATCAAAAGAATGTTAAGTAGCCTATTCTAATTATTTTATAATACAAAGTCCATGTTGTATCAACTACTAAATTTCTCTTAATACCTTAAAGTTATAGGGCGAGACATGATGCTAAGTTGCCTTAGACCCGTATCAATGTTTAAAAACATAAGGCATTAAATCACGTGGTATTTAGCACAATTTAATCCAGACCGTTGATGTAGGGTATACGACTATACATCACAACTTGATTGAATTATATTTGATATGTTGAGTAAGTAGCATTAAGCTCTTAAACCCTTTGAAAATCAAAATTAAATATTTGAACAACTGCTCATTATCAGCCCGCTTAACATCTACATCATCTTGACAACCTCCATGGCGAAGCGATGTGTCTCGCTTTGAGTCTCGGAGACCATGGGTTCGATCCCCACACCGGACAAGAAATCTTTGTATAAATTCTAAGATTTCTTTACGGGTCTGGTTGCTTGAGTGACCTAAATCCTACTAATATTGTAAGTATGGATGGATGGATGTTTGTTACTTTTCCTAATAATACATATTATAAACGCGAAAGTTTGAAAGTATGGATGGATGGAGGTTTGTTACTCTTTCACGCCAAAACTACTGAACGGAATTGGCTGAAATTTTGCACCGGAATAGGTTATACGCTGGATTAACATACAGGCTACAAAACATTACGCTCCGATCCACTGGAGCAGAGTAACGCGGGTAAAACGTGGGGCGCAGCTGGCAGTCATAATAAGTAATTTAGAATCCTATTTAAAACCAATTTTTATATTACAAACATGAAAAATGCAGTATCTATAACCTACTCAGTTAAAGATTTTATTCTATTAAAATGGTTTGGTAAATATTTTAAGGATTCAAAAGAAGTACTTACCTTTATTTTTCTTTATCAAAAACAATTTGTGAAGAGTGAAGAATGACAAAATGTGAAGTACTACTTTACTTTCTTTATCTACAAATATTTCAAGTTTTTACAGCCCTTGACACTCGAGTTCTCTTTGTAGTATGATATGTTATTCCCGAAATATGATAAGAACAGAGATGTGAATAAAATAAAATTATTATATAAAATGAAACATAAACTATTTACGTACTAAATGCGCCCCGCGGTTTTACCCGCGACACTCTGCTCCAGTGGGTCGGAGCGTGATATTATGTAGCCTATATGTTAATCCAGCTTATAAACTATCCGCGTGCAAACTTTCAGCCAAATCCATTAAGTAGTTTTTGCGTGAAAGAGTAACAAACAAATATCCATCCATCCATCAATACTTACAAACTTTCGCGTTTATAATATTAGTAAGATGTTAACAACGACTTAAGTTAGTACCTACTCAGTCGTCATTTTTGAAACATGGAACAAGGAGTATTGTAATATTAAAGGTGAGTATAGACTAGAACATTTACTTGTAACAGAACCTCGAACGTTTGCTCTTTTTACACAATACGCAACCTTACCGATGTCAAAAATTGCGAATGATCGTTGTTATGTTACAAGAAATATTCTAGTCTATACTCACCTTAAAAGTCTTTAATTATTGACTCCATGTCACTCATGTGCAGTTTCCGTCGGAACTTCTTAATAATATATAGTAGGAGAAATTGAGGAAGACCAATATAGACTAGCTCAATAACGTATTACGCGTGATGAAATTTGGCAAAGAGATCTACTAGACCTTAGGAATGGACATATGAGATGCTTTAATATGAAAAAAGGCTTGAGCGGTCGTTCGTATGTCAGATTATCATCTCTATTAGTTACACAAGGACTTTGGTCAAAAGCTAGTAATTTTTTTTTTTAATAACCTCTCCATCACTAGATAGCTAAATCCCTGTGTTGCGGGGGATTTCATCATCATCGTCATCATCAGCCCGTATAACGTCGACTGCTGAACATGGACCTCCTCCCGAGGGAAGGTATAGTCACCCCGCTTGGCAGGCGGGTTGGTGACCGCTGTCATATGTTGACAAGGAAACGCTGCTACCCGTTCTTTGATATACGATTATTATAGATGATGTTATAACAATCGGAACCAACGGCTTAAAGTGCTTTCCGAGGCACGGAGGCTCGTCCCTCAACCAACCAGACCCGGAAAGAAATCTTAGAATTTACCCAAAGATTTCCTGTCCGGTGTGGGGATTGAAACCACGACCTCCGAGATTTAAAGCGAGCCAAATACCGCTAAGCTACGAAAGTTGTGTGGTGGGGGACTTAACAAACATATAATTTACGGACACATAGCACACCCAGACTCAAAACAATTAACCGTGGTTCACACAAAGTGGTACCCGGTGGGAATCGAACCCAGAACACTAGGTCTCAGAAGCAACTATCGTAAACACTGAGCCATCGGTGCACTCAATTATATATATGAACTTACACACGTCACGTTTTTGTCGTGGAGAGCAGTAGAGCGGGCAAACTTTGTAGCAGAAGAATATCGGCTTATCTGAAAACAACAAATTTAATAACTGAAAAATTATTCATAAATAATAATTGGCCATTCTTTCTATATGGCCTGCCCATAAATTATAATCAATCTACATTCTACATAATGAATCTCTACTTCGATTCGTCAAGGCAGCACGCGTGAACGTCGAGACCGATTTCACAAATTCTTTTTCTGTTGTGTTTGTTATTATCAGGAGAAGGTTCTTATAAAAGTAAATATTTTGAAAATGGCATGGAAAATTTGAAAAGTTAAACTTGCTTAACCGCCATTTAAAATTTTCTAATGTAACTTCAGCGCGTTTGACAATATAAACTTTTGTAATGTAATCTTATGGCGTTTGACATAACATTTCCAGAATTCGTGGTGCTTTTACTGCACATCGTGGTTAGTTCAGTGCTATCACGCCAGGACAACGTGTGTCGGGTCAGCTAGTGTAAAATAATTAAATGGCTATAACGACAATTTCCATAGACCCAGAAAATTTACAATCAAATATTAATAGAATACCAATTTAAATATAAATGCCCATTATCTGAATGGTAATAAGCAGTACACCGATCGTAATAAGATTAATATAATTGACAGAGTCAAACGTTACTAGCGGTAACCCATGCCCACTATTCTAAATTAAAAACACAAAGTATAGTGTTAATTCCGCTAACTAAATACAATCACCAGCCGAAGGTCCAAACCCGAGCTGTATTTTTAATAATTTTGTGAGAACGATGCAAAAAGTGCACTTGATACATTTTTGAGTGGGATGAACACTTAATTTTTTGTTTTTTCTTTATTGAAATGAATAAATATGATGTCTCGGGATAAATATTTGATGGCCTTAATTAAATTTTCTCTTGATTTTAAGTTATAGGTACTTAAAATACACACATTTTCCTAAAACTTTGTCGATTGTAAATAAAATCAATTGTTACTCTAAAATTTGAGGTTTGAATTATTTTAAATAAACAATTAAACCCTGGCATGTATTAACCCTGCTACATTTAAAGAATTGAAAAGAATTGACGGGGTGTTTATGGAACTCGGAATGGATCCAGGATCGAGACAGGTGGCGTTCCTTTATCTCTGCCTAACCCTATGAGAGAAAGGCGTGACAATATGTTTGTAATCATGATCATAGTTTTACACTTACCTTTAAAAAGAAAAAAGGCGTCACTAAACACCGCACTGACAATTAAAAAATATGAATATATTATTAACAAGTACATTTTCAAGTCTTAAACAGTAGGTACTTCGCCTTTCACTATAGTACATACACAAGTTTTGAAGAAAACACGCAGTTCTTTATATTAACTTAGGAGACTGGTTGATTACGTGTACTGATAGACATCAGTGGCAAACTTGTTTTGATTACTTCTCAGTGTAAGACTGACAGTTGTAGAAAAAGAACTATTGTGTACACAACCAATAATCAGAATCATTTATTTGTCAAACGTGGGTATTTTTGAAAATAAAGATGTCTTATAATTACTGAAACGCTATGTTTTGAAAAGACGCTAATATAGGTGGGTTAAAAATAAGGGATGTTTGTGGGTGGGGATCAATGAAATACGCTACCGCAACGCGCTACCGGGCGCGGTCGCCCCTTTAGTTTCAGCCGTTATTACACAAACTACGCCACAAATACACACGAAACATTTTATTATTTACCTTACTTGTTTCTTGATCTACATGTTGATATAAGTATAAGTAGGTTAAACAAAAACACATACGCGTTATTATCAATGAAACAAGCCACCACAACGCGCGAGCGTGCCCCAGTCGCTTACCGGTTGAGTGGATATACAAGTAAGATACAGAGTAGAGACTCCGGCGATTGAATCCGCGGAGAATCTCAAGAGGCACAAATACAGTACCTTTAATTTCCCGGAGTTTCTTCCACCACATATTCGTCTGGGGAGAGCATTATGGCTAACACGGTCCAGCTCCTATAGGAACATTGAGGGTCGACCGGCGTGCTAGCGGCTCCCATGATTAATGTTCAGAACTTGTATATAACCTCAAGTTGAGTGCGGGCATATATTGCGCGATGCAAGATTCGTGACGTCATCTAACATTTTACGTCTGTCAACATCAGACCCCCTCCAAGACTGAAAGTCGATAGTTAATATTTCCACATCGCAGATGTCGCTGTTACTGCCAGTGTCATTGTACTTCCAGTCAGTCGGAAATGAGTTCACAAAGTTGCAATTGAAAAACTTTGGACCAATGTGCCTATATTTTTCATTATCTACATGTTTAACTACTACGAACTGAAAACTGATAAATAAAATAAACATTTCCTTTTTAACAAAAGCAAAAACTGCGACTAACATCTAGAAATCTATATAAATTGTTAAAAGAGCATTGGATTTGGTTGAAAGTTATTGATCTGTCTGGCCCTGTCGACGCTGTTTTTGGTTTATTTGGATACCAGTTATTTCCGTTTGTCACTCACTATTGTATACTTATGAATATGTGATACATTGTTATTAATAAAAGACATTTTTTTTGTGTTCTGTAACCAAATGGTAAATACGGGAATCTCCAGACAGTTTCTTATGAACCGTGATAGATAGCCAGTTTAAATTTTAACCTATCATTATTTCTTATAAACTAAATAAAATGTTAAAATGTTAAGGTATATTAATTTATTTTTTTTCCGAAAAATAAACACGAAATAAGCTTTGTTTCGAAGATGCCTAATTAAAATATTTTATTTAATCATATACCCGGTAACCATCTGTAAATAAAAATAGACGTAGGTAAATGAGAATGAGACTCAGTTAAAGCTGGTTAACACAAAAATATGACTGTTGACTGACAAAAACTAGATAAGGTTACAAATTTAAGTAAACAGTTGACTGATGAGAACAGTTCAAAGGATAATTTGTGTTTCTTTGTTGCCGATTTTCTAATTTCCATACTGTGGTGTCAAATTAGACTTAATCTATAAGAAATTAAAAATTTTAAGCAATTTGCAACATTAATAAGACTGTAAATAAAGCAACAAAGGTGTCGGTAAAGGCTGAGTATGTATTAAAAACATACAATTATTTTGTAGCGGCCGTAGCCCAATGGCTAGGGCGTCGGACTTGTGATCGTGAGGTCGCCGGTTCGAACCCCACCCATTGCACTACCGACGTGAACCCACTCGTAACACAAGCATCTAGCTTAGTACGAGGGGTTAACAAGAATACTAGAAGACAGTAAAAGCCGGCTAGTAAACTTAAAAAAAAAACATTTATCAAATTTCACAATATACGAAATAAAAATGCTACTTACAAAGATTAAAACATCTCATCAGCGGCTATGTAATTTCGTTACAGAAAAGAGCTTGAATTTCACACATAAAATAAAGATACAAAAAGTTTGAACAAAGTTTCGCCGATAGATTTATTTGTCGAAGTTGTTTCAACTTGCTGGACTATGATAAATTATTTTTTGTAACATTAAATACAAACAAATGCAAAATTTATACCGAGTATTTTGTTTTTTTTTTAACTGTAACGATTGTAGTAAATAAATATATTATGAAGGATAATAGTTAATCCTAGCACCCCTAAGGCCTCATTTTAGGAAGACGCGGGGCGTTGGGCGTTGGGATTTGCACTATATTCAAACATGGCCGTGTTACCGTGTATCACCACGTTTATGAAGAAGTAATTTCATTTTCATCAAATTAATCCTCAATACGAATCTGCTTCATTTGTGTTAATTTTGTGACTTTTATTTCCTATTCATAGCCATTTTTACCAATGCTTGGCCACACTGATAACATTCATGGAATCACCATCAATTCCTCCATAGTGCATGTATAACAGCATGCCAGGCATGCGAGTACATGTGGCATTGATTCAACCGAGCACTACTAAATCACTACACTTCATTATTGCCACTTATGCTTATGGATATTTTGCCAGCAGCGACCCACATGCGTACGTACGCAGCCTGTACAAATGAAACAAGCCGAAGCCTGATGGGGTTGTATCGTTTTATTGCCGAATTCCTATGCCACCTACCAGCTCTAGCATCCGATCACATTTATTTCATTAAACTATTATATAGATGTACAATAGCATTGTCACGCAATGTACATAAGCATGTACAATTTTAGCTCATTCGGAAATCGGGAAATGTATAAAATTTTACTTGCAAGATTTCATTCCAGGACAGGTGAAAGTAAAAATAAAAGCTTATAATTATTAGGAGACCTTATAAATCACCTTTCATTGGTTTCTTCTGAATATCCTGGTTCGTCCATTTTATTAGTTAATTATCTATTAGTCAAATAAACAGAGAAACGTAGCACACCTTTTAGAGTTAAGGGTTTCAGGGTTAAGGGTACTTCAAGGAAGTCAAGGCCGTCTATCTGGTCTCAAGAAAATCTTTAGTGCCGTCTCTTTTAACTCAACCCGTTATACAGGGTGTCCCAAAAGATTACGTAGCTGGGAAGGGGGGTGATAGGGATGGTCACCAGGGTCACCAGAAAAATATAAAAAATACCCTCTGGGTGTTTAAAAAAATAAATGGCATTTTTTAAAAGACTAAACATTTTACACCTTATGCTAACTGTACCTACAAATATGGCTGTATTTAAAAAAAATGCTGTTATGTAATCTTCAACAACAACATCAACATCAAAAATAACAAGGTGTAAAATTTTAAGTTTTTAAAAAAATGCCATTTTTTTTTTTAATACCCAGAGCGGATTTTTTTTTATTTTTCTAGTGACCATTGTGTCCACCCCTGTCACCCCCTTTCCCAGCTACTTAACCTTTTGGGACACCCTGTATATCATACTGCATATATGTATAACTATATTAAAATTAGGTTACTAAGTGTGGTCTTAAGATGTCAAACTTCGAAAATAACGTTTTTTGTCCCGATTTTCTGAGCGTCGGAGAATGTATAAAATACTTGATATAAACTTGGGGAAAATTCTGAAAGACCGTATTGTATAGTATTTTAGTACTTCCAAAAATAATTTTCATGATATCAAGATGAGCCCAAGCATTTTGTTCATTTAACCTAATAAAATATAATGTTACATATGAGAAACGAATACTTAAATTTCTTAAGAATACTTACGCTGTTGCTATAATATTTTAGCCATTAATATTTTATTTGACTTATAATAAGTATGATCGATTCGTGTACATTACCAATATACGGGTAAACTTTTGAATATAGAAAAACATTATATATCTCCAGAGTCATACGGAAATTTGATTGGTTTTATTATAACTTTTTCTTTTGTTCATAATATCAAACTTATATCTACTAACATTATAAATAGCTTCTCCATTTTAAACCCCCGACGCAAAAACGACGGGCTGTTATGAGTTTATGAGTGTTTGTGATGCAAAGTTTAAATATCAAAAGATATTCTGTGTCAAATGAAGACACTTCAAAATTGCGGACACGGAATAAATAAAAAAAACTTAACTAAATTACTCTTCGTTAGCAACATTTTTTTTTTGGAAATTATATTATAATTTCCAAAAAAAAAATGTTTATATAATGAATCTCAATGTTGAATATTTTTGTAAGCATTTTCATAAATAACTTCCTTTTATAGTTGAATACAAACATAATATATACAGCCTAACAACATCACACACCACAACGCTTTCATCCTTTTATACTCTACCAATACTTTGACCACAATATTCTTAGAAAAGGGTTGAACACTATCTCCGACCCGTCAATGATTCGAAACCTATTTTGGTCCACAATACGCCAGCTCCGTATTGTGCACTCGTGCGAAATGGCAAAGAAAATTACTCTTCTATATCTAACAAACATTGGAGTTCTTTCGAGGGCCTTAATTTTTCAAACTTCCTGCGGATAAAGTTTTTTTTTTGTAATCACCCACGATTTTCTGCAAGATGTTGAAGCTTTGTTGTTTGAGTATAAAGGTAGCTATTTACTTAATTGAAAAATGTAAGAAAACGGTAACTAAACCTTGTATTTTTCATGAGAAAAGATTTCCTGAAGTATTTGCTTTTTAGTTAACAGGATGCTTGAAAGCCGTATAGCAGATAAGACATGCGCAAAATGTGTCAGTAAAAAGAAATGAATGAAGTATATCTTTTGGCTCAATGAAGTAGTCCACTGATTTAGTTCAGTACTTCATTAAGCAGATTGCCATTTTCTCTCACGTCTAATATTTTATGCAACGTTTTTCTCGACTCGCAACATAGTTTAATATAGAAGGTATAGATTACTTATAAACGCTAATACTAATTAAATTGCGACAATAATCCAATACGGCGACAAACAGGAAAACCGATCGATTGTTATTTTTAATTCCTAATTATGCTCAAATACCAATATGTTCAAAAGCGTGCTAAATTATTGAATTTACGTAAGACCTAAATCATATTTCATATGTCTAGTGCCCTGAAGTAGGTATAAATCATAACCAAAGTATGGCCCATATATATTTTTATTTATATATCACTTAGTATGGAAAAGGAGAGTTCTGATATAATAATAGCCGCAAGGCAGCTAAGGAATATTTCCGGATTTTCAGGTCGTTTAACTAAAACGAAGGAAGGTGTTTATTTATTGCTATTTTCCTCGCCGCATTGTTTGTATCCACATATCGACTTTATCATGTTTGTGAATTGTCTTCTACAAATATATAAATAGACTAACTTCGCGGTTTCACCCGATGCCTTGACTGTTAGAGTTGTGGTGGAGCATCCTGGAAGTTTAATTAATTTATGAGCTATTCGTTTGCAATGGGATAAATTTCTAATTCAAATAGCAATAATCATACTGTCACCCTAAATACGCTCTTTTATTTTCCTGACATTACCGTACAAACACCAAGCAATGATACATATCGGAAGCGTTACAATGTATATAACACTCACGCAGACGTGTTGTTATATAATCATCATCAGCCATATAGCATCGATTGTTGAACATGGGCCTCCTTTTTGCCATAGTCACCACGCCATATGCCTGGTTGGTGACCGCAGTATTATTATATATATCACTACGCCACGGAGGGTGTGTTATATGCGTGCTATGAATTCTTAAACGAAGTCGACTCAAAATATGGGTTCCTTCTTTATTTTGGGTACTCAAGAGTATCCGGGTATAATTTCTAGTTAATATAATTCCATAAGTTCAAGATTTTATACGTGCCGTTAAGAATTAAATAAATATATGCCATTTTATGAATTAACAATGTTAAGTCCCAATTCACTGAAGTCCTTTGGAAAATATAAATAAAATTGTTTCTGCCAATTACGAGCTTATACTCTTTCAATAATGCAACAAAAGTGTACTTAGTATGTTCCCAGAATTTCCGTACGCTTATTCCGTAAATAGGAAACTATTTCACCTCAAGGGTTTAAGGTAACAACGGGCCGGATGCATTCTAGCCTCCACGATGGCTCATTACATACATGACCTGCTTTTAGAGCGTATGTTAGGCTACTTACAGTTTCTGTTACAATACTTGCCAGTTTCTGAGAAGTTACAGTTTCTGTATGCAGTGTAACAAGGCAATTGACCACTTTCAGAGGAATAGATATGTAATAGACGATTGTTAATTATATAGTTGACATCAGTAAAATTGTCTAAAGCTTTAATCAATAGTAATATCAAGTTCATAAATATAAACAAAAAAAAAAATAGCTTAAATTTTCAACGGCGGGGAGTATGTTGCGTTCCTAGCGTGTATAGGTTTAATACGTGAAGTGAAAGCTTCATAAAACCGCCATATTTAAATTAAAAAGACATTGTACTCTCTTGTCCTTGTAAAAACTGGTAGTAAAAATCTGAGTTTTATTTAATTATCATATGAGCATATCCAGCTCCAAATGTCTAAAGAATCAACATAATTTGTATGACTTCAATTTATATGAATTTGAATATAACTAAACCGTAATTTATAGTAGACACGGGACTCAATCGCGCCAAAATATTAAGGCTAATTATTACATTTTCATTAAGCTGAAGTTTCGACATAGGTTACACCAGTCGTGGTCACGGATAGACTGTTGTGTAAATTGTACTGGTAATTAAGACCCATGTCTACTATAACTTGACCGATTTGGAACCTTATTAAAAAATCTAAAGTCATTATTTCTCAATCCAGCGACCGCGCTAAACCGAAGTCTGGGACTGGGAGCGCCGTCTTGCACAGGTTTGCTTAGTTAGTAGTTTTTAAGCCATTTATTAAGGCTGAGGCATTGATCGCCTTTATATCCGTTGAAGTTGCGAAGTCCTCGTGGCTACATATGTCTGTCCGAAAAAAAGGACCCATATTTTGGTGTGCTTTCATTTCTAATAATTTTTAATCCATTTAGTAGGCTGGAGTCTTGTTCGCTTTCATGCCCGCTTTTATTGTATTAAGTAGCAAAATCATTGTGGCTAGCTTAACATGTCCGTTTTAAATTACGAGCATTATTTGATGAACCCTATCACAAAAATATAAACTACCAAACGCTAATTGTAATGACTTCATTAACTAAATAGTATCCGTGACCGATTTTGGCCACGGGAACTAATTCCTAAAAATGTTATAATAGTGCACAATGCACTGAAGCCGCTTTTTTGAACAGTAGTGTGGGTAAAATTGTTGGGATGATTTTATCACAGTAGCGTTCTTATAACCATAATGTTGAGTTTTGATTTCACACTTTCAATGACACAATTCAGCATTTTGTTATGACATCAAGCACTTGACACTTCGACAGATTGACTGACAATGTAAGGCATAGATTTGGTACGCGCATATGCGTAAGCTACACGCCAAGGCAGAGTTTTCCTTTTTTTGGTCTGAGGGTCGTACATATTGCCGCTAGACCAACAAGGCAACAAGGCCTTATATTATTCAATAACTAACGAAGTTTGATTATTAAAGGTGATTGTAAATCCCACTTAAACAATTTATTCAAATATTAACTAGCAAACTTGAAATTTGAAACCTAGATCAAATTGTCTAATAAATATGATAATGGGAGAAACATCTGCCGTTGTTTACAGACATACCTAAATGGTTTGCCATATTATTTTGCGACGCCATATTATTTTAGTTGGGCACTTTGGGGTTAGTTGAACTTTAGGGTAATTATATTAATAAAATTCTAGGTATTTCAGGTTCGTGATCCCAGGGATACAATATATTTTTAGGCATGGCAACGAAACCTTATAATGATCGGTCATCTTGACCTACTTAATTACAACAGTCAGTTTACGTCCACAGTTGAACGTGCTACCGCCGCCGTCCATATAAGCGCTGGAGAAACGGGAACTCGCTTAATATTTTCTCCCGCTCCGCACGCAAGATAGTTTATAAGCTGGATAAACATATAGGCTACTAAATATCACGCTCCGACCCACTAGAGTGACGCGGGTAAAACCGCGGGGTGAAGCTAGTATTTTATATTGTTTGTCCGGTTGTTTTTTTTTTTTTTTTGTAGCATTGTTTTGGTTCCTTTATTGATGTTTTTTTTTGTATATTATATTTTTTCTTTGTAAATGTAATCAATAAATTATTTTTCTTTCTTTGTTCTTTCTAATGTAACCCCACATTAAGCGTTCGAAGTCTTAAAAGAGAAAGCGCACTAAAACTCAAAAACGATTAACTTCAACAACAAACTACTAGAATATCTGGCTTGGTAACTAAGTTAAATGTAAGTGACAAGAAAATCTTCCAAGAAGTTACTTAATAACTAACGGTAGGTAACGTTTAAGAAGACGATGGCAAACAAGTTAAGCTAGTCGCAGACGGTCATATTATTTTACTCGTTGCTACCGGTGTTCCGTAATTATTATATCAATATTTTAATTAGTCTCTAAAATTTGAAAATAAATTAGTTGTGTAAATAAAAAAACTAGTTCCATGTAGTTTTACCCGCTTTAAAAACATATATATTTTGTAATATACCCTAGGTAGTTGGTGGTTTTACTCGTCTTTTTTCCTATTGAAATTTCAGTTCAGAATGGTTTCGAACCCTGTAACAAAAAGTGAAAATCGTTGGCTCTCGCTCTCTATTGTGTGTTTTCAGTCATATAGCGCCTATTTTTGCGGGTATAGCAACATAAAATATAGCTTATATTACTCCTGAATAACGTAGTTTTATTGTGGTGAAAAAAAAATGCAATCCATACTGCAAATTCTGTAAACACAAACATAAATCACTACAAACAAAAAACAAATCTTTCAATTTCAAAACATGCTTAAATTACATTTGTAAGACATAAAATCCACATATCGAATGTATATTTTATGTCCATTTATCTATACAATTTAATGTTTGTACCTACTTAATAATATTTATACTTATGTAGTCGTATACGAGTGCTCTTGCTAAAACAATACCGTTCTCTGCATCCAGTGAAACATATCGAATAATAATCCATAACCTATTGTTAACTACCTTATACATGTAAGAAAATACATATATACTGGATGTATTTTTTACCGTCTTGAAAATAATAGGGCGTGATATGTATATGAAATAGATGTTTAAGGCATAGTTTTTTTTTTTACTGGCATACTACACATACATACTGGCATTGAAAATCGTAACGGTAAAAATTCGTACCTTAGTATGTAGTTACGCAATTTCGCTCACTCTTTTCATTCATATTTGATTGCCGTCTAGTAATATAGACACCTATTTGAACAAACGTAACGTAACTAGGTAGTTACGTTATTAGGTAATTAGGTATGTACTTTTATATTTATGATTTTTAATGTAAGTCGGTACAAAAAAGACAAAGTAACTATGACTTAGATATCTATTTCATACATATCACGCCCTATTATTTTCAAGATGGTAAAAAAAATCACCCAGTATTTATACAATCATTTAGGGTACTCAGTAACAAAAAGGTTTGATATTGTAAAAAAAAATATAGATCTTCTCTATTCCATCTTACTTTAACGTACGCCGTAAGTTCACGATGCAATTTGAACAAGGCACTTTTTGTCTACCAACGCCAACGCGTCCCCAACCTAATGAAGTTCCAAATGATTTATAGGGGCTATCAAAAAAGTACAATAAGTACGGGCCCTAATTTGTGCAAATCTTCATTGTATATAACTGACTACGCTCTCGTTATTTGACTCGAGTAATATTCAAATGTTAGTGTTGTTTAGAGTAATATACTATCTGTAGTCAAGTGATTGATTTTCTGTAGTCAAATGTTGTCAAGTGATTGATTATCTGTAGTCAAATGTAGTCAAGTATAGACTATCTATAGTTAAATATCATTTGTATAGTATTTTCCGTATTAAAACAACTGTTCACATGGGCTATTCGATCGGGGTACCTACGGTGCCAATCCCGGAGGGCTCTGCTTGTTTGCATTAACGACATACAAATAAATTGGGACACTCCGGGACAGGTATCTCTGAGATTGGGGTTAGCACACAGGGAAGCCACTCCAAGCTCTCCGAGGCATGAACTTCCAGACTTCCGGCAGGTAATTTGATTTCTCTAAAAATAACATTTCTAGTAACTGCCCAACCCGAGATCGAACATGAAACCTCGGTAGTTACAGTTGAACATTCCAATTACCACTAGACCAATCCAAGGCAGGCAAAAGGGCTGTCCCAATGTTGTTAAATTTAACGTTCAATAAAGACTATAAAATTTAATGTACTTATCAATATAATATTAGGCTGATTTTGAATTGTCCCAATTTTTTTATCGAAATTAATTTAAATTTTACATTTAATTAACCCGAATATCAATAAATCACCGATTAATAGTAAATGTAGTATGTTTATCGTATTAAATTTGTGTATGAAGTGTGAAATTTTCGTAAATTCAAGGTTCAATAACATGTGTGTTTGACAGTTAGTAACCGGTACTCGTGAACGGATTTTAAAGGTAATTTCACTGTATTTACTTATAATTTCACATCAAAACATCATAATATTGAAATAATACTGCTTTGCCTGTAGTATTATTTGTGTTTTACTAGTTTTTATTGCATATCGTTGCACGAATTAATACGTAAACATAACCTCAAGTTGACTGTTCACACAATTATTTCTGTATCAATCTGACTATATTTATAAATAATAATTATGTCTGGCGTTACTACCCGTGGAGCTTTGGCTCGCCAAGCGGAGGACAAACTTCAAAAGGTCTTGAAAGAACTCCAAGCCGCCAAACAATTGTGTGATCAGTATGACAATGAACGGGAAGAGAACGAAAAAGTGTTGTCAGAGTCTATAGATCATGTAAAACTATTAAAAAGTCAGATGGCAGAATTATATGTCCAATACACTGATGCCATTGAGTCTAGGGATAAGCTACAAAACATTATAAATAGGTTTGATGATTGCCACCTAGAATATGACTCTCTGCTAAAAAAGAATAATTTGTTAGAACAAGAACTTTGTAACGCACATATTCAAATAACATCCTTAAAGTCACAGTTGGAAACATCCAATCATACTTTGCTGACCTCGCAGAACCAAACCCTTTATGATGAGTTGATGGCGGTTTCCCCTAATAACAAACACACTGTCACTACCAAACCTTCTACTGATATTCAAAATAAATCTTTGATAGTTAATGGCTGTAGCAAAAGTAAAATGAAGAAGTATAAAAAAACTTGCAAATTTATTAAAAAGTCCCAAAAAATGATTAAAAAACACAAATTCTTCTTTAAATATGAAAATCAAAATAGGGAAAGGTTAGATTTAATACAAAAAATGAAATTTTATTCTATAAAAAGTAAAAATGCATACTTAAAACATGTAACTGAAATAGAATCTCAACAAAATGAAATAGACCGACTGCAAAATTCTCTCCGTTCCCTAACAAATAAATATAGATTGTCTGAAAAACAAATTCAGGAGTACATACTAGCTATGGACAAGCTAATTGACATTGGAAATTATAATAATGAACGGTTTAATTCATTTACAAACAATAATACTTGTTTATCATGTAATCGTTCTCTTGACCGTTCCTCGCTTGAAATTTGTAATTCTTTAAATGAATGTAAAATTAATGAAAAAAGTATGGTTAGTAAAAGTGTAACAATAAACCAAACTCACAACACTATTAGTGAATGCCAAGAAAGTGTAAAAATAGATATTAAATCCCAAATTGTGATATTCGGTGATGAAATTGGTAAAAACTTAGGGTCGTTATTAACTACAATGGGACATTCAAATGTCAACTTTTGTATGCCTGGTGCTTCTCACTGCCACATAATTAGAAAAGCTATTGAATACAAATATAATAATGAGAACAGTTCTTTAATAATTTTTATGGGAAATAGGGGCAATATGAACAAAAAACTATTATTGGAATATTTTAATGGTCTTAATTGTTTAAATGTAAAAAAAATTGTAATGTTCACATTCCCCTATAGTAATAGTTTGTCACAGGAGGAAAACAATATTAGATATAATTTAAATTTGAACTTGCACACTATTTGTGCTCATAATAAGGAGAAGTTCCATATTATTGACACTAACAATCTTGTTAGTAAAACTTTTTATTTGACCAAAGATAATTATTATTATCTTTCTAAATATGTAAAAAGACAGATAGCATGTTCGCTATCCTATTTATTTAATATTTTAGCCAAAAATTTGGCTAAAAATGTTGCTTCTATTGAGCAATGTACTGTTGACACATACAATATCAGTAATATTGCTACTGATCATGACATTAATAATATTGAAGATAATTATTTAAATACTGACATTTCTCAGAATAATTATTTAAATTAAATAATAGGACAAAAGAGGACTTCTCTTGCATTATGATTACGATGAGTGCTTCAAATCAACAAGTAAATAATTGTGATTTAGCATATGTACACAAAAGCGTGAATAAAAATGTTAACCCATCAAGTATAAATCGTAAAAATAAATCAACAAAAAAATGTATCAACCTGGTGCATCAGAATATTCAAGGCTTGATGGGAAAAGAGTTAGAATTGGAGTTGTTCTTGAATTGTTGTAATATTGATATTTTATGTTTAACTGAGCACTGGCTAAAGCGCCATCAATTCATTTTCAGCTTCAATAATCACCAGGTTGCAAGCTCGTTCATCAGAGAAAAGCATATACATGGTGGCTCTTTAATACTAATAAATAAATCTTTAAAATTCAAAGAGAGAAATGACATTACGAGCCTCTCCGTTGAGCGAGTTATAGAGATTTCATGCATTGAGTTGGAGCGATTCGTTGTTGTGTGCCTATACAAACCTCCTTGCGCGCCATTTGAGGCTTTTTCAGATATAGTGGAGGATGCCTTGAATAAATTATCCAATAACCATAAAACAGTTGTAATTTGTGGAGACTTTAATGTAAATATCTTAGAAAATAACTCAATGAGCTTCAACTTTTTAAATTTATTTAAATCATACAATTTTCATAATATTTTTAAGGAACCCACTAGAGTAACTGCAACGACTGCTACCTGTATTGATAATATATTCAGCACCGTAAAACCTTTACATAAATCTATTATTAACAAAATTCAGTCAGATCATTCAGGTCAACTGGTTTCTTTTGAAAATTTTGTAGCTACACAGAAAAAAAGAATAAATTATGTACCATTTAGTGAAAGCCGTATGGAAAGATTTAAAGCGAATATGTTAGAAAAAATTGTTATGTTGCCCTATCACGGTACTCCGGATCACATGTACAACTCTCTATTCAACTTAATAAGTAGTGAGTTTAGATCAATTTTTACGCCCAAACAATTAACTATAAGTGACCGTATGACGTTCAGTGATTGGGCAACACCTGATATTTACAAAAGTCGGAACAAATTGTATGAACTTTATGAAGAAAAGACTTATAACCATAGTCCGACTTTTCAGGCTCATGTTAAAAATTACTCAAAGTTATTCAGAGAAGCCTGTTCTAATGCTAGGTCCATGTATATAAGAAATAAAATTAAAAATTCAACTAACATTATTAAGTCCACTTGGAATATGATTAATAGTGAGACTGGTAGAGCAAAAGTACGTAGTCGTGACTTTCATTTGAAAATAAATGATGTAGATGTTAAAAAAGATATAGATGTGGCAACGGAGTTCGAATTATATTTTTCTAACATTCCTATTATTGCAACAAGAACTCTTTCGTCTTCTTCTGTATCTGCTGAGCTGCTCCTCAAGCAAAGTGTACTTGAATGTGATACTTTCTTTGAATTTATAGAAGTAAGCCCTAAAGATATTTTAAATGCCTTTAAATCAATAAACATGAAAAATACTAAGGATTTATGGGGTATATCTGTAAAGACAATCGCATCAATAATTGCGTTGATAGCTCCACACCTAGCTAGCTTATTTAATTGTTGTGTTGCAACTGGTGAGTTTCCTGACTTGATGAAACACAGTAAAATTATTCCATTATTTAAATCAGGTGATAGTTCAAATCCTTCCAATTTTCGCCCTGTTTCTGTACTTCCCACTATTAGCAAGATATTCGAAAAAATTATGCTTAGCCAGTTGCTCAGTCATTTTAATAGACATAATTTGCTTCACAAGAAGCAATTTGGATTTACGAAGGGATGCTCAACTATAGATGCGGGAATAGATTTATTGAAAAGTATATTCGCGGCTTGGGAGGAATCGCAGGATGCTTTAGGAATTTTCTGCGATTTGTCCAAAGCATTCGATTGCGTGAACCATGAGACTCTTGTCAGGAAACTACATCACTATGGCGTTAGGAATAAGGCTCTCGAACTTCTGACCTCTTATCTGGGCAATAGAATTCAGAAGGTCGATATTAATGGTAAATTGTCTTCGGGATCACCAGTTGTTATGGGAGTTCCACAGGGATCAATCCTGGGTCCATTTCTGTTTTTAATATACGTTAATGACTTACCTTACTACGTAAGGGATAAACATGAGATTGTATTGTTCGCGGATGACACTTCCTTGACGTTCAAAATTAATAGACAATTGCGTGATTATGACGAAGTTAATGATGCACTCTCAAAAGTAGTTCATTGGTTTAGTATCAATAACCTGTGTTTAAACGATAAAAAGACTAAAGTGATCAAGTTTTCTACACCTAATGTTAGGCAGGTTTCCACCAATGTAAATATTAATGGAAATGGCTTGGACCCTGTGGAAACCACTGTGTTCTTAGGTATCACCATTGACTCCAAACTGCAATGGGGACCACACATTGAGAAATTGTCAGGAAAATTAAGTTCTGCAGCATATGCTGTAAAAACAATTAGACGACTCACTGATGTTGATACGGCTAGAATAGTTTATTTCAGTTACTTTCACAGCATAATGTCGTACGGGATTCTTCTTTGGGGTAGCTCCGCGGATATTAACAGCATTTTTATTTTGCAAAAGAGAGCCGTGAGGGCTATTTATAAGCTTGGTCCCCGTGAGAGCTTGAAAGAAAAATTTAAAGAAATAAATATTCTAACCGTTGCATCGCAATATATTTTCGAAAATTTATTATATGTACATAAAAATATTGATTTATTTAGTAAAAAAAGTGATACACACAACATTAATACTAGATATAAGAATAATCTTGTGCTACATGCTAGTCGTCTCCGCAAAATAAGTAACTCTTTTATGGGGCTGTGTATACGGTTCTACAACAAACTTCCTCATAATATAAGAGTATTGTCAATAAATAAATTTAAAACAACTATAAAAGCCAAATTGTGTAGCAGGGCTTATTATAAAATATCTGATTATATTAGTGACAAAAATGCTTGGGATTGAGTCGCTCCAATTACAATGTAAAATAGAAAATGATGTATAAATTTAATAAAATATTATTATAAAAAAAGAGGGTTCTACTGAGTTTTTTGGCAGTGTTTCTCAGTAGTCTCCACGTCACGCACTGCACGGTAGGGGAAAAAAATATGACGATTCCAAATAAATGTAACCATTTTTACGGAATAAATGATATTTGACTTTGACTTTGAATACTTAATTATTGTAAAACAATAGTAAAAATAAGAATGTACCTGAGTCAAAATTATCCTGTAAAAATATACACCGCGCGCGGTTTCACCCGCGTAACTCCCGTCCCGTGGGAAATTCATAATTAAATAGAGCCTATGTCGTCCGAGGATAGTGTAGCTTTCCAACGGTGAAAAATGTTTTCAAATCGGTCCAGTAGTTTCAGAGCCTTTTCAATACAAACAAACAATCAAATCTTTCCTCTTTATAATATTAGTAGGTATATATATACAAAAATGTACCTACAACAGGTGTGCTCTTATTGCAGTCAGCGATCTCTTTCAGACAACCTTAGGATATAAATAACTAATAGGTACTTAAGAGACTTAAAGGGTATTAATGAACTTAATTTGATTATGATGAAATACAAAAAATAAAAATGTAATGTTATTAGCTCAGTTTTTAAGAAACCGTCTTAATCTTATCCCATCTACATCTGGTCAGGAGGTCTCAAAATGACTTCGCTACTCAACGTCTCCAACTACTATGTATGCAAATAACTATTTAAACATGTCAATTTATTGAGTTAATGTAGAACTTTCAATTACTATTACATAGGATTACGTGATTAGCTTCCAGCTCTTCAGCAAACTAACCAGCTAGACGAAACGTTTGTAGCCGCTTAGAATATTAATGGAAGTTATTATCTTACTTCAATACTAACATTTAGAATACAAGAATAAACTTAAGAAATACTTCTTTCGCTGTTACTAGTAGCTGTAAAAGATTATTACATTAATAAAAGCTCATAATTTTTAATAGCGCTTTTTAACATCTTTGTATACGTTGTTAAGAATAATAAACAATTCATCATCATTAGCCCGTACAATGTCCACTGCTGAACATGGGCCTCCTCCCGAGGGAGCCGGACTGCCCAACGTACCCGGCCCTCACCAATGGTGGAGTGTCCGGGGGGTTTTAGTGGTGTAATGTTAATGGTTCCCTCGTATGACTAGCATACCACGCTATGCAGAGAGCGAGGGCGAGTCCCACATACCCCTTCGGCGGCGCGGGAACGCTGCAGAGGCGGAGGGGATTCGTAAATGCATTACCACCCAAACAGCAAAAAAAATGCTTTCCGAGGCACGGAGAGTAGTCCCTCAAACAAATTCAAAGATGTCTTTCCGGGTCCGGCAATAAATCTTAGAATTTACACAAAGGTTTCTTGTCCGGTATGGGGACCGAACCCACTCTGGACAAGGAATTAAAAAAATCGGGACCAATGGCTTAACGTGCTTTCCGAGGCACGGAGGGTATTCCCTCAACCAACCAGACCCGGAAATAAATCTTAGAATTTAAAGATTTTTAAAGATTGCTTGTCCAGCGAGGGGAACAAACCCACGACCTCCGAGATTTTAAAGCGAGCCAAATACCGCTACTCTACAGAGGTTGTCCTGTCATATGTATTATACTGGACGAATAGAGTAACGTACGCAAAACTGAGGCGCGGTAGTTTTACTACTCGTAATAATACGTTAATAATTCTGCACGACACTGCTAGATGAAATGCCAACAATTTTCAATAAGTTCCTTATTTACCTATTTAAATAAGATACGTTGTTAGCCACTAGGCTTTTGCAACTTCACTGGGTGTTGAGGCGTCTAAAAGCTGCAAACTAAGCAACATGCTTTGTTTTCAGACAGACAGTTATTAGCCAAGAAGCTTGTGATACTTCAACGGATATATAAGCAACCTGCACTATATGGCACAATTGCGAAATGATGACTTTTCGATTTTGAGGGGAGTTATGTGCTACTGTTGTTAAGTTGTCTTATTTAAAGTTTGTGGTCTTCTAAAACTTCGAGTCTACGAGGAATCAGAAGGATCAATGCAAACTATCGAGCCGGAAGGCTGAAAGGTATCTTCTATATCTTATACCCCGAATAATTGCCAAGTAAAAGCCTCTTTAGATCCCTAAATAATGCTGTTGTGATCCAAAACTGCTACTATACCTAATTATCGGATGCTACGAACAAAATTGTTCCTTATTATGTGCTGACGTTTCGCTCTATAGAAAAAGCCTCCATTGTTTTTCGCGAAGAAAGGCTCCTTGAAAATTCTTTTAATAGTAGCTATCAATCTTTGGACTCCTGTAAATGGCACCTTATTTCCAACACGATAAAAGTGAAAATAGTGTGTTGCAAATTTTTTATTGGTCCTACCTTCATGGTAGTCTACTTTGCCTACAAAAGACGCATTAAACAGGCTTTTATTGAAGAATTTGAAGTTTGATAAATGTCTAAAGATTTTGTAAAGGAGCAGCTAAAGCCTTTGTCAAATATTTTTGAGAGATGAAGTTTTAACTTTCAAAGTTTCCTTGCCAATCAAATAACGAGGTATAGTAACGATTAAAAAGGGTTCAGCGAAGATAAGTTTTCAAAGTAAGTATTTTATAAGTGACAGGTCTAGGATTAGGTATAGCGTAGAAGAGAGATTTATTACATTCTGAGACGTCATTTAGTGTTTGAAAACGTTAGCGTCGCAGAAAAGCTTCAGAGTATCTGACATTGCAATGTTAATCCCCGTACCGACTACGTACAGTATATACTTAAGCAGAAAATATATTTTCCATCATAGTACATTTCACTTTTTTTAAAGTTTTTTAAAATTCAAATGCTAAAACAATTTTAATAAAATAATATTTTTAAATACAACATTTATAATAAAGTGATTGGAATATTTGTAATTGAATATTAACCCATATATGCCCAGTGATTCGAAAACGAAACAAGAGGTAGTACTTTCATAAAAGCACGGCATTTCGTTTATTAGTGAATGAAAATGTAAAATAACACCATCTATCGCGAGGCTACGTATGTTGGTTCTATTTGCAATAGAGATTTTTGACCAGCGAGGACATTTGTTTTAAATAGTAAACAGTGCAAGTTGTGTTGTATTTTACGTCGCGCAAGAATCATGTCGTCTGCCAGAAAAAAGTAAGTAACTGTTTAATTGAGTAAAGCTTTGTACTTATCAAAAGTTTGTAGTAAATTTGGATAAATTATGAACTAATTCATGTATTTAGAATGAGTAAATAATCATTTATAAATACCTATGCTGTCTTTAGAACTTTCATGTTTCGAAAACGATACGTCGGGCAAATATACAGGTGAGGCTTGTACTAAATTTGTTTTTTGATTTTAGGTGCAACACAAGGCTCACTACGAATGAAATCATTGATATCATCAATGATTTAGCTTCGGATGATAAAGTGACATGAGCTGACATATACATCGACCCTCCAGGTAATGGAATTGTGTCGGATTCTGACTCAGGGGGCGAAACAAATGTAAGTTTTGATAATCCTCCGCTTCCTTCTCCTCCGCTTCCTTCTCCTCCGCCGCCAACTTCACCACCTAAGACAGCCCGAAAATGAGTGAAGCGAGACTTACCCCGACGTCATGATGAGTGGATCGCACCATTACTAAGAGCAAAAATTACTTTGTCCGAAATGTCCGATGCTTCAGAACCAGTTGATTTATTTGAATTGATTTTTAGCCACGAAGTTATCATGCAAAGTGAATACGGCGTGGAACCGGTACGAACTGCAAGGAGATACTCAGCTGCTCAAAAACAAAGAGTAAATGTACCACAACCCAACATCGTATACCAGTATAATCGATTTATGGGAGGGGTTGATCGATTGGATGCAAATATCGGTACCTATCGAAGCTATAAGGGGCAAAAAGTGGTACATTCCCTTACTTTTACTTTTCTGGTTGATAGAAGTTGCGGTCAACAATGCTACCCTGTTAGCTCGCAATTTCTCTAACAATATAGATATGCTGGAGTTTCGATGTAGCATTACCAGAACCTTACTTCAAAAGTATGTCTTACATCAGTATGAAAGCACAACGCCGAGCACATGATCGGCAGAGCACCTAGTCGGCTACGATGTGCCTATTGTAAAAGCCTAACTGTCACTTTTTTGTAAAAAATGTAAAGTCAATTTACAGTCTAAATGTTTCTCAGCATTTAATTCATAAGTTTTTACTATAATTTTAATAAACAATAAAGAATCTCATTATAATATATTTGTTTTAATTACCTATAACACATGTAGTATATTTGCCCGTTGTTTCGTTTTCGAACACTTCTAAAATACCTATTAAACAAAATTATTTTTGACTAAAACTACTCAATACTATTATAGGGGTTAATCAACATAAACATATCTGAAAATAACGAAAATCGGAATCCCAATGTAGTTCTGGGCATATATGGGTTAATAATAATTACCGTTAATACGTAAAGCAAAAACTGTAAAGGTATCCCTTTTTGCTAAAATGGCAGGACGCTCCTTTGTGTTTAATTTCGCATACTTATAGTTAACATAGAAAAGGTATGCAGAATCCTAATATTTTTTTTTATTATGTTCGAATTTCGTCCCCTGCGCGAGGACTAGTTATTATTCATAATTTTCCAATTTTTTTACAAAAACATTTTCATTACCAGGAATAACAAAGACATTATGTGAAAAATAGTAATTTTATGAAGGGTTAAATAAAAATATCACAACATTATTTCTATAAAATATGCCCTTGCTTTCATTAACTTAATACTTTACGCATATAAAGTTCACACCATAAATGAAAAATCTTCAGCTGCTAACTTTCTCGTAACGTAAGAATTACTCAGACCACAATTGATTAATAAGCTCCCGGAGAGGTACAATATCCTACCATAATGACATTGAGAAAGATTGGCTGGCCCTTAGAGAAAACCCTTATTTGTCTTTGTCTTGACACAAATCTTAGTTAACGCCTTCTAAGTTCTTGTGGAAAGGCGCAATGGGAAAACAACAATGTCAGTAAGATTGTAAGTTAATTTAATCTATAGTTACAAATAAACTATTATAGAAACAAAAGATTTGTATTTTTGATGGCCAAAAACAGGCTGGACTGCCTGACTGATCTACGGTATTAATAAAGTACATGAAAACGAATTACGCGAATTCAAAATAATGTTATGACGAATTTCTTTAACCCGAATGTAGTGTATATATATTTTTTTAGGTTTATCTTATTATACATTATGGATAATGATTTATGTTTTCAAATGGATTAATCACGGTGCCGTCCTTTATAAAAAAGTAATTAAAGCAACTTAAATCGCGTCTGATAACATTTACTCTTTTTCCATAAAGGTACGGTAATACTTACATATGAGAGACGAAAAGGATAATAAAATACAAAACAACCGATGCACTAAATTTTAATCTACTAATTCGGCACTTTTACAAAAATATATATGTTAAAAAGAAAAAAGCTGGTGAAGATATGAAGGGCGAATCACGAGACGTTTTTAATTCTTAAAAAGCAAGCATCCATAGAGACAAGTGGAAGCATACGCCTTTTTTCTCCTCCTATTTTTTTTTTGCTTAAATTCGTTGAGGGAAAAGTTAAACTGTCTTCGGACCCCCAAGACAATTTAACTTATTCCCCGGGACCTGATGAGCCTCGGTGCTCAGTGCCAGTGAGTGCCACTGTTGATTCTAACTTACAGCAGTTGCAGCATGTGGGTGGAAGCCGTAATAGTACAACTTCCTCTAGTACCTGGAAGCTCGGTGGACGTAGAACTATTAGTATTATTCAAGAAATTCCATTCATGCGGGTTACTGTACTGTAGATTGCATAAGTTTATACTTTATATGGTTTTGTTGATCAAAGTTATAGGAAGCATATTGTGACCCTACAACACATTACTCCCGTTTCCATGGAAATCTCTTCATCAAATATAGACTACAGTGGCATGTTAGTAAAATAAAAATGGTGACGTGAACCGTTCGCTTCATCCAGACAAATTGAGTCAAAAATATAAAATGCAATTGATACCTATATCTATATCAAACGTGATATTTATATTAAGATACCTATGTCATAATATAAATATCACGTCCTAGTTGGTTGAAACAAAATAAACGTCAATTCATCAGGAACAGCAAATCTAGCCCAGAGAATTTGCCCTAGGTCTATTATTTATTAGTGTTCCACTTCTAGCGCTTTTCCACTTTAGAATATTTAACTAATATGTAAAAAGCAGCACCTAGTTGTTATTATTAGCTTGTTATCTTTGCCTTTAATATTATTCTGTCAAATATGGAATTGAGCATTTTCTGTACCACGCATGTTTTCAAACATTTTTCTTATTAGGTCTCTTCCATTGAGTTTTTAATGTCGTCTGCTTTTTAAAAGAACAAAAATAATAAATTCTTATAAAATATTTTTCATCAATTTCATTGTTAATATAAAAGAATGAGAATATTAAACTTTCTCTCGATGTGATAAAATTTCCGACCTAAGTGCTCCAATCAAGAAATATTTTGAAAATGAAAAAGATTGTAAAGTCTAATCAATTTTCATATTTTATCTGTATAATTTTTTTTTTTAGAAATTCTTTATATATCATAGCATGTAAAATATTTTAAATGAAAACTTTGTGGGTTTGTTTAAAACATTGATCACAACTAATTCTATAAAATTGCTACCTACCTATAAGTTATAGTATATAATTTTATAAAAACTAACTTCTCGCGCCCGGTGTCGCTAGTCAAACCATTATATATCACTTTACGGAGTTTTTTCAAAACGTTGTTTTACAAAAAAAATATTATCATAATAAGCCCTGAAGTCATCTAAATTAAAATCACAAAATTTGGCTTTCATACATCATACTTTAATTGATATTATCTCTTATTTTCATTCACACGGACATGTAGTTAGCCTCGAGGCTTTTGCCTATCTGGCACATCGCCGGGTTCCAGCCTTATTAAATGGTTTAAAATTTACAAACCAGCCGTTCTAAAGTGATACCGAGACCAAATTAAATAGAGATTTATTATTATATACTCTTAGATTAATTTTTGTTCTTTTATAATTATTTTTAAGACAATTTTTTTATTATTATCGAATCATAACACCATCACTGAAAAGGAAAATGTTATACAAAATGTCGCTTAGGGGACCGTGATGTAAATAACAAAATCATTTTATAATAACAAAGTAGGTCGTACAGAGTCAATTTACTTCGTTTTCGTCCTTTTACTCCAATTTATTGTATTTTTTCTTGAGGAAGACGTGATGAGACTTGAGAGTTGGAAATATGTGGCATGTGGAAAGGAGAAATAATAAGTATTTTTTAGTTACTTCGAACATATTATTATTAGCGTAAATATATATAAGTGAAAATAGTAATAGCTTTATAAGAATGCCTTATGATTTATTTATGATTGAGGTACTGAAGACCAAGCAAATATTATTTGAATAATTTTGAATCCCCAAAAACACAACATTTAAAATGCACAAGTCTCGCAATGCCAAAAGAAGGTGGGCAAAGTTGTGAAATCAAATTAGGTTTATGTGATTTCACAACTTTTTTGGTAGAATTATTGCGTTGTGTGGGAGAGATGTGATTTTTTTAAATGATATATTTTTCATGGGATCTCATTACTTTTTAAAGGTAGTCCCCCCCTTTTTTGTTTATTACTATTGTATTGTGCCGTGAGCTGCGGACTTTCTCAAAGTCCACCCCCTGTCCCTGTGGGTTTTTTGGTGTAATAATTTTTGTCCAACATTGGCAAAAATGCACGAAATTATTCCAGAATTGCACTTTTGAGCTTTAATTCATCCAATTTTGACGTTGATTATAACTGCACTACCTAGACTTCCAACTCTCGTAAGTGCCACATACGCTAATAAACACTGTAGAAGCAATATACATTAATCCACTACTAAAGCTTCACCCATGACTCGTATGACTCGTAATAGCATCAGCTACACATATTAAAAATTATTCGTGATGAGCATAAGTTGTAAGGGACAAACAGCTGGAGCATATGTTATAATGGACAACAAATGATAAAATCTTATTGCAATCACCAATCCGCCTGTTAAGCGTGGTGACTATAGTAATATTTCTTAACGAAACTGGCTTGCCAAGGTATGTTAAGAGGATGTACACGTTAGTGGACGCAGACGGGCTGTTGAAGTGAAAAAAAAGTGTGTTACCGAAATAAAAGCTTATTTAACAAAAACATAAACCTATTCCAAAACCTATCATTTATTTCTTTTTCAATTCTATATCATTAATTTTAGCTATAAAGAACCACTTACTTTGCACACTGTCAGTCTTAAGCGCCTCTGAACCATAAATCTATATTATTTTTGCAGTCATTCTAATAGTTCGGTTGTGAAAAACAAAATCACTTTATCTTAATGTTCCCACAGATAGCTGTTCGTCAATTCTCTCCACGCAAGATTAGCTCAGTTTTTTTTTTTGTACACCTTTTTGAATAATATATCTCACATCCGTGGGCTAATGTCATATTTCACCTTTCAAATCTCGGAGGTCGTAGGTTTGATCCCGACTCAGTTAAACTTTATTATTTCCGTGGCCATGCAGTTTTCGACTTACAATAGAAGTCTTCGCATGGGTCATTATGGGTGTTACGAGACCCGTGATGACACATGGGAAGACTTCAGAAGCGACAGGCGACTAAGGGACATACAGCTGATGGATGGGCATCTATCAACTCAAGGATGCTCCCCATCTTTCTGCTTACCAATCCACCTGCCAAGCACGGTGATTATGGCAATATCCCTCAACCACCCTGGCTTGCTAAGGTCTGTTAGGAGGAGGCCCATGTTCATAAATGGGCGTTAATGGACAAGATATAGAATTACTATTCGGATCTGGTTAGTTGAGACCATTAAATCGTGGGATCTGTAACACCCGTTTAAAGGGCAACGTTTACCTGAGTAAATGAGAACAAGCTGCGGTCCAATAAGCCGAAATTATCGTATAAACAACCTACATTAGACGGGCTGCTGTTATGAATTAACCTAACTTGCTCTATTATTTATTTTGTTTTTGGGGGAGTAACGATATATTTTGTAGTACATGACCAACTGGATGAGCCAGTACACAACCGATAAATGACCTGATCATTTATCGCCTTGTGTACCCTAACCCTCATTGCCTTTGCATGTCTGCGCGTAATTAATTGACAATCGCATATTCATGACACCCTTTGTTGTAGTCCTTTAGAATATTATCAGTAGCTTGTGGGCAATGGATTACGTACTGATTGGCAATTAAAGTGGTTTGGGTCCCTGTTAGTGTACGCAATCAAATTTTATTTGAGATTGGAGCACATAATTGCTCTCCGAAGAACCTATCATCAGATCGTACTTGTTGTGATGTTCACTACCAGTGTATCCTCAAGAACTGGCAAATGACAATCGATTTTCAATTGTTTCAGGAACTACTAACTTTTTGGAGTTAAAATGAAAATCTCTTTTGTTCTTCTTCTTCAATTAATGAACTATCATAATATTCAGCGGTGAATTTTCCAATGTTAGGGTGTGTAAATATTAAAAAATGTTGTAACTTATTTCCGCGCGCGGCTTTACCTGTGTAGCTCTCATTCCAGGGAGAACTTCATAATAAAATATAGCCTTTATCGATAAATACGCTATGTAAAACTGAAAGAATTTTTCAAATCGGACCTCCTGATATTAGCGCGCTTAAGCAAACTCTTCAGCATTATATATAAGTATAGATACATACAGTATAGATACTCTACACTTACTTATTTTTGTTTGCAAATGGATACTAATCGTTCTCAAGGATCGGACTTGATACCTTTATGTCTATTTTATCCATAGAGTATATACAAGCAAGCTAGAAAGTGCTACAGAGTATGACCTGGTAGCACGGGTATGAACAACAAAGTAGTGTCTTGACCAAAAAAATACTGGTTCTATTAAGTCGGTGACCAAATTATTTTTAATGTTTTGTGATAATAAAGATGCGCCCTATCTTTACTTAACAAAATGTACAAATATATGTAGACAAAATAGTTCACTAACAAACAACGGAATGTTAGGCCAGATCAATGTTACCGCTAGTATTTGTACATGGGTCGGACACTTAATTAGGCGGGCTAGTAAAACGAGTTTGGGTCAAACTAAGTTAAATTTATTTTGTCGCCGCCCGGATAGTCTTGTAATTCTACAAAATGTGTTAACCATATAAAAAAGTTCATTAAATTGCATCATCAGTTGAATGGTAGTAATTCCACCGTTTTGCATTTTTCTCGGTTTTTTTTTGAAAAGGCAATTGTTTCGACGGAAGTATTTAAGCGGTTGGTTCCTGTTGTTATAACATCAGCTTTAACAACTGTACCGGGCAACAGCGTTTCCCTACGATTTAATACTATGTTTCAATATAAAACAGCGGTCACCAATGCGCCTGCCAAGCGTGGTGACTCAAGGCCAATATCCTCTGTCGAGAGGAGACTCTTGATGATAAGCAGGTATTAAGAAAATAGGTAAAAGTATCAATCAAAAAAGTTGTTATTTCAATCACAATATATTAAAATTAATGAATAATATTACTAAAATGTTCTTTTGAAATCATTCATTTCATGATAACGATTATTTAGAAGTATAAAAAATTGTGGGTAATTAAACTGTTAGCAATTTTCAACTACAACTACCGACACCTGTGATTAATGGCATGAACTAAATACAGTATGAGTCCATTACAAGTACGAGGAAAACTAGCAGCATTCGTCACTGGGCACTAGTCTAGATGACAAGTAAGCAGTGACGGATCATAAACGTCGGAATGTCTGAATATCTTTACCGCAAAAATGTAATGGTTACTTTTTGTCGGTCTACCTTAACCTTTTGTGCTTATTTTATTATCCTTGTGGATAACTGTTTTATATTCTAAATAAAGAATAACGCCACATTTAATTTTGTGTTTAATTATATGCCCCACGGTGGGCGCCATTATTGTAAGAGGCATTCAAATGTTCATATTTTTTTTGTTCTATGTTTTAACTAATTTCCTATTCATAAACACTTCAACAATAACCAGATATAGTACGACTTTAATTATTTAATTTAAATAAATAAAGTTTAAAAATAATTTCAGAACAAGAAACTTTGTATAAATTATACAATAGCAAACACGTAAGAAAGAAAACTTTAGTAAATATGGTTTAGCTAATTTAATAATGTTTAGTTTGTAACCATGATTACGGAAATAATATCATGGAGATGAAGATTTTTAAATTTCAAGTTATACAACTGTTTTATACAATTAAGTGTTACGATAATGTGACTCATTACTTTGCCCCACGAATTTTTACGTCTTAATGAAATTAAATAAGAAAAAATCAAAATATGCTCATAAGTGTTGTGCAGAAAATTACTCTCACACGAAATCAACAATAATAATGCATAGTGTAATTTAAGACTGAGAACGACATCTATAATTTGTAGCTCGAACTAACAGCTTCTCTAATGTAAAACTAGATGGCACTGCGATGTACAAAACATTAATGAATTCATATTGTCACCTTGACCTATCATAAGCTTTTAGTGGTTAGCTTACAGACATTAAAATTTGGGACCCATATACATATCAAATATGAATGTATTTTGAATGAATGATATAACCGCTAATTATTGTGATCGTGAGAGCTTGCAGAATGTACGAATTAAACATAGAATTATTGTTATACACAAATATTATACAAAATTTGTTGATCTTATATTTTAAAGCTGAATAATATGTTTGTTTGCTTGAACGCGCTATCTTTTAGCATAAGATAGCCCATTTATTGAGGAGAGCAATTTTTTTTCTGAGGTTCCTACAAGAATGGGAGTTACGTGGGTGAAACTGCATGCGGAATGATAGTAATAAAGTCAAAAACTACAGGATTCATTTTAAAAAACCTCCACCATTAAAAAGTTACGGTCTCATGAAGTGACACAGGCTTTATTGTATGACTAGGTCCTCATAAATACGGTAACTAAGGAGGTATAATTCTACGGTGCCGTCGGGGGGCCGGATCGCTCATGCGTACCCGGCCCCGCCAACGGTGGATCGAAGGAGTGTCCGGAGGGCTTTAGTGGTGTAGGTTCCTCTCCTCGTGGTATGAGTTTAGCATACCACGCTATGGAGAGGGCGAGTCCCACATATCCCACCGCCAGCGCGCGAATATGCTGCAGCGGCGGTGGAAAAGCGTAACTGCATTTCCCCCCGGAAAACAAAAAAAAAGTTATAATTTTACGGTTGTAATAAGTGGAGTAAGAAGAATTAACTGTGAAATGCAATTTATCAGCCTTTATATCAACAGAAAATTAAAGGCCAAGAATTTTTCTATTCGACCAACAGCTTGAAATTATTATTATAACTCAATAATCACTTCCAAACCGTTAAAAGCACAATTAAACTCAAGACTAATAAAGTCTATGTAGTCAAGGTTGAAAATATTTAAGAAGCCACTTATCTAGGTCCTCTGATGATGGATCTCAATTACACGTATGCTTATTCAGTAGTAAGGACAATTACAAAGGTGAAATATGGGCATAATAATCTCCCAACTTATTTCCAAATTTTGGTGAATATAAATTTAAATATTTATTTATGTAGGAAAGGTTAGGTTAGAATGCTATATATTTATGTTTAATTACTTTGTTATGCCTAAACATCCAGCTCTAATTTATTTCTAACAAGTTCGTACTTTTGTATGCAACAGATCTCAACAGCCGTTTGACACTTTTTTATTAAACGGTTATATTTAGATTGACCTGTTTATTTGTTTGGGTCAATTTTAGTAATTGCAATTTAACCCCCTTGCAGTTGACGGATTGATTTGAAATTTGGTATAGTATAACACCTTTAGTTCTGATGACAATACAATTAAGAATATTTTGTATTATTGTAAATCCAAAATGGCCACCAATAAAATGGCGGATTACATAATTATGCTGAAATTCTTTTGTATCGATATTCCTGGTGTTCTTAAATTTGACAAGAACTTGAATCCGTTTGACAACAGTAATATTTGCCTGCGCATATTTAATTTGTCATTAGAAACTGGAAATTGCAAATCTCTCGCTGAAAAAACCCGGAACTTGTTACCAAAAGAATATTTTCGGCAAAAAAATAGTTTTTGTGTATGCATTGGACTTAATATGTCAATCAATCGCGGCACTTTTAAATAATGAAACTTGCTGATTGTGCTCGGAGTCATCCGCCCGTCATACTGACATTTCCCAAAATACAAACCTTATCCCTATAATTACGAATACAATAAATATAATATAATATTACGATATAGTTTGTTTATTTTGGAATATTGTGATGTTAACTTTAGATATCGTTCATCGAAATTATCATTAAATATACACACACATAGTAAATATTATTAGGAACATATATTTTGCAAGGTCCTACCAAGAAATATTTTCAGCCTCATAAGAAGAATCAATAGGAGCTTTATAGAAGATATAGACGTCTTCTAAATTCTCTGCTCAAGCTCATTTACTAAACAAAATATGGCTGAACCGTATACTTTACCGAACTAATAACTATTACAACTAACTGACTGACTGATTTAATATTCTATTTAACAATTCGTAAGGCATTGTTCTATCAAAAATCGATATTATTACATAGCCAATACATTACTAGACATCGAAGACCTTAGTAAACAAACAATTGCAACGCCGTAGACTTCACCGGACACAAACATGCAAAACGCTGTATCGCAGTCACGTACGCAATCTTACCGAGATTGATGCATCGTCTGCGACACGATTATGTCGGGAATGCCTTGTGATCTGTGTGTCCTCAGTAGGGTGACCTAGCTGTTACGAATTTGCAGGATATTCTGAATAATCTCAGTTAAAGAATACATGTTCTAATTTTTCACTACACCAGTAGCCAACTTTCTTTGAAAATGTTACAAGCAATTCTGCGTTATTTTAGGACAGAATTAAACCGTCACAAGATGACTTCGTTGTTCGTCTGTTAAACCAAAATTTAAACTTTAGATTAACATAGAATCTCATTATTTAGCATGAAGTTAAGTCTGGTTTCATGCCAAATCGTATGATTCTATAACATAAAATAAGTCGAAAAAAAACTGTAAACCCTTATTTTTGTAAAGAGCTCTCTAGGCAGGAGTCACTTGTCCATTTTTTTTAATTTTTAACTAGCGTTTTCACCGGCTTCGCACTAGGTTACTTAACACAAGCAAAGATATAGACAAACTCTGTGGTGGACTTCATTTTATAATATGTTGTGACAGAAATTACACAGGTTACTCGCTTCAATTTCAATTACTATCATTATAAAGGGATTCATCTAAAACAAAATGTTTCTATGGAGTAAGAAAATATGGAAACCCTACATTCGGATCTTCTGATCTCCAACATCTACTGACATGGCATTCTAAAACTTATAGCAAATCATCTAAGTCGATATTTCTGTGACAATCCTACGAAGCACTGTATTCAGCTTTAATACAGGTTTCAAGGTTTTTACGTAATGAAATTCTTTAACTTCATTTGTCGGTGTACGTATTATTAGTTACTTTATTAAATTCTTGGAAACAGAAACAAATTAATGTAATAAATCTATGCGAATGACATATAGAAATGCTTCAGGTGCTTTGAATTAAATTCCATTGAAATTCCTTATTTGATATTTTGAATTGAAATAGACGTTTGCTTTGCAATCAACTGGTATAAATATTGAGAGAATTCGTTATTGTAGATTTTATGCTACTTTTATGCAATTAGGAGAATTCAATCTCCGTAGCGTAGCGGTATTTGGCTCGATTTAAATCTCGGAGGTCGTGGGTTCGATCCCCACTCCAGACATGAAATCTTTGACTGTCATACTGAGTGTAGATTCTATGATTTCTTTCCGGGTCTGATTGGCTGAGGTACTACCCTCTGTGCCTCGGAAACACGTAAAGCCGTTGGTCTAGATTGTTGTAACATCATCTATAACAATTGTATACCAGGGAACGGGCAGCAGCGTTTCTTTGTATGTTACAACATAATACTGCCTTACAACATAATTGGTGACCACCAACCCGCCTGCCAAGCGTTGTGACTATGGCAAAAACCCTCCCTCGGGAGGAGGTCCTTGTTCAGCAGTGGACGTTATACGGACTGATGATGATGACTTATTAAGGTTGTTCTCAATCTGAGTGTGCTTTGTGTTTTTGAATTATGTGTTTGTAAAGTCCCGCGAAACAGGGATTTAGATTCATGGTGGGGAGATGTCTTCTTTTCAAAAACAGAACTTATTTCTAATAAATTTATTTCGAAGCGGCCGTAGCCCAATGGCTAGGGCGTCGGACTTGTGATCTTGAGGTCGCAGGTTCGAACCCCACCCATTGCACTACCGACGTGAACCCACTCGTAACACAAGCATTTAAGCTTAGCACGAGGGGTTAACAAGAATACTAGTAGACTGCAAAATTCTGCTAGTTATCTTTATAAAAAAGACAAGAAAAAAAAATTAAGACATTTCCGCAGCTTAGCATCTAAATTATAACATCAATGTTGGAAATTCCTGGGAAAGATGATACTGTGAGATAAAAAAACAGCTGTATAGTAAGTTTGTGGTAAGAAGTATTCTTACCACAAACTTACTATACAGCTGTTTATTGTTTTTACTGAATTCACTATTAAGAGCAAAAATATATATTTTCTTTGTATATTTGTTACGAATAAACTCAAAAAGAATGGAATTCGCTTGTTCTTTCACCATTAAAAACTGCTGGTACTGGACTAGCATAGAGTATCTTTAATTATGAATTTCCCACAGAAACAGTTTGTAAAAAATATATCAAACCAAAATGAATCATATCAACTAAAGAGATTATTATCAAAATGTATGACGTCATCCATAATACAAATGTATGCCATGCCATTGGTCGAGCAATACACTCGAGTGTATTTGCCATGCTAGCCCTGCTGTGACTGAATAGTTCTCAAACTAGACGGTCCACCTCACATGACGGAGGTGCAACGATGCGGCATAGCATGCCGACATTTTGACACATTCCTTGTGTCCTGATTCACACCGACACAGTCAATATAACCATGATAGAAATACGACAACTCGACACATATCTAATTTTATCATGCACAGTTTTACCAACATAATGTTTTTTTTTTTGTTTCGTGATTAGTATGAGGGTTCCCTTATTATTTTATCCGGGAATTACAGTATCAAGGCGCCCTGTTAAATCGACGGGGGACCCTACGGCTAGCGAACCTAATTAGTCTTATGACCCGTCCCGCAACCGAGTCCTGATCGTATTGTGTAATTTTTGTATAAACTTATTCTAATATATAAAGCTGAGGAGATGGTTTGTTTGATTGTTTGTTTTCTTAAACGCTGATCTCAGGAATTACTGGACTTTTAAAAAAATAGTCAGCGTTACATAGCCCTTTTATCGATAAACAGTCGTATTCATAATAAGTTATAACCGGCTTATAATCCTGTTATAGGAAGATTCTTGAAAAACATTATTCATTAACGTTCAATAGCACTAAAACACCCAATAAGTCCACAATAACGACTTCATAACTTATAGAAGCATGATCCCTACTATAAACCTCTTATAACGTGAAAACATGGCCGACCAAAGCAACAGCTGATGGTTGATTTGTCCTTTTACTTCACTTTTGTAAGGTTAAATACAGAAAATCATAAATTAAAATAAATGTATATGTGAGAAAAATAAATACCTAGTTGCACTCAATTTTTTGACAACACTTCCATAGTTTTTAGGGTAAAAACAGACAAACAGCGAAGTTTTAGTTTAAGTTCCTGATTGTAATTTTCGTGTTTTAAAAAAGTCGCCTGCGACTTAGGCATATTTGTTTGTTTGTTTGCATTGAATAGGCTCCGGAACTACTGGAGCGGTTCCAAAAATTATTTCACCATTGGAAAGCTACACTATCTAGTATTAACATATGCTATATTTAATTGTGAAGTTTTCACAGAAACAGGAGCTACGCGGCTGGACTTGCACCTGTTAAGCTAGTACAGTGCATAGGTATATACTGTATGGTAGTGTTTTCTATACTAATATTATAAAGAGGAAAGATTTGATTGTTTATTTATATTGAATAGGCTTCGAAACTACTGGACCGATTTGAAAAATTCTTTCACCGTTGGAAAGCTACACAATCCCCGGATGACATAGGCAATATTTAATTATGAATATCCCACGGTAACTGGAGTTTCGTAGGTGAAATCGTGCGCGTGGAGCTAGTCCTTAATATTCTGCTTCATACTACATCTATCTAAGTCAAAGGACTCTGCATCTATCTATGTACGTAATATGCATACGGTGTTGGGAGTTCAACCCATGATGTACCTCACTTGCAATTTATATGAACAAAGAGCTTTATAATTGGACGCCGGCTCAATAACTATTTTGTATGGACATCAATCAATTTTGGTAAATTAAACCGTAATGACTGTAGTGTTTTACGAAATAATAATGATTTCCATATTAATTCACAGCGATACAATGACAAAGTATTTACAAAATTTAATGGAATTTTTCAATTAAGCTCCCGGTTCCGTTTGTTCGTCACCAGAAATGAATGAATGAAAGATTAATGTTTGAGTGACTAACTCCGTGGCGTAGCGGGTTAAGTACCTATTTGTTATGTAACCAGTGGCGTAGCTACCAAGGGGCCAGGCGGGGCAATGCCCCGGGGCCCTCAAGCTCAGGGGGCCCTCGAATCCTTACCAGAAAAACTCAATCCAACTCAACTTTTGAAAATTTCTGCCATTTCCAAAATAAATATGACAGGTGGCAACTAGAGTTTAATCATGGCAACTTAGTTGTGAGAAACTCCAAAGTTGTAAAAAGAGAATTCCCCTAAATTATTTGTGTGGGTTGACAGTGTTATTAACGTTTTCATTTTGTCGGATATCAATATCTGCATATTATTATTTACGATTTCTACTTAACTTTATTGTTGAATGTGATTATAAGGCGATAATTATGTTTGTTATATCAGTAGAATTAGAAATGTACTAATTTTTTTTTTTCGTCCATTGATATTAACACACAAGTTAACGTTTTCATAGACAGGGTTTCTTTTAAATTGGCCAATAGATACCTAAATCCGTAAGAGATACCTACAAAAAAAAATACTAGAAGACTTTAGCTCTGTCTTGATGTTAAAAAAATTTAGACGTATTTTTTTTTTTGGTCAGGTGTGACTTGTCAGAAAATTCTAAAAACACACAGGATTACTTGCATAATATATTATATTTATTTTTAGGCAGTAACATGAATAGAATTAATTCTTGTTCAATTAAATAATAGTTATTGATTTTAATAAAAAAATATCAAGTATTAAGATGATAGGTTGGTACCACAGCGGGTGGCCATATAAAAGCACAGTGGCGACTAGTTTTTTCTATACTTGATGTTTTTTTGTCATTTTTTAAACCGTCAAATGTGGTAACACTGGCAGCGATAAAATAACCGTAATATTATAATTTTTGTAAATAGCTTGCATCGGCGACAGGTTAAATAACTGTAAGCTGGTGCAACGTATCTATGAACAAATAAATAAATAAATATAATATAATAAACCCTTTTTATTGCCCAATACCTAAACCAAGTATTAAAATAATTGTAATTTATGTTGTTAGTGTTTAATAGTTTTATTACCTGCCCATGCACGAAAAACAGCTGATGATAAAGTTGCTTAGCATTTTTAAAGTATTTGTATATTTCATGATTTTACTTCAAAAAACCTTACTAGTTTTGATAGCAGTGGGTCCCATTTTTTTATTTGCCCCAGGCCCTTGGTTACCTAGCTACGCCACTGTATGTAACGAATATTCGCATTCGTATTCTCATTCGTGAATATTCGTTTGATTTGTGATATTCGCATTCGCAGATATATACTTACTACTACAGAATATAAACTTGAAAGAAAAATACAGAAGTGAAAACAATATACCTAACGTAAATTAAACAAAAAAGTATGCATGTCTTTTTTTAATTACAAAACTTACTTAAAACAATTATATCTTTCTTTAATCATCAAAGCGCGCGGCATATTTAAAAACTGAATATTCGTATTCGCATTCGCGAATGTGAACAACAGATAATGCTTAAAAATGGGCATTCGTTACATCACTAGTACCTATCGCTTTAGGAGTCGGAGGTATGGGTTGGATTCTCACGCCTGACTTGAAATCTTTGTGTAAAATGTAACTTTCCGGTTCAGACTATTCTCTGTGCCTTGGAAAACACGTTAAGCCACTGGTCCCGACTGTTATAGCATCTACTGCTGAACATTGTAATAATCTTTACTTGACTTGACTGGTGATCTCAGCTAATGCTAGGTTCCTGGAAGGTACATGTTTAGCATCCCGCGCAGACGGCTTCAGGCCAGAGGCCCGAGGACCCTCGTGGTCTTTGCTGGTGTTGAGCGCGGCTAGCGCGGTCAAGGCCCTACAGATATTCCGTAAGAGCGCCACTTGTCCTAGTGGCGCTCGTGTCATGTCCGGTGGTCATCGCTCCCTTCGGCGCAAGCAAGGTCGACCCCACCAGGGAAATTTTCCCCGGGGGCGCCCATCAGCCAGCGGAGGAGCGGAGAGGTGATCCTAGTTACTAAAAACATTGTTTTTTTATATAAAGAATTGGTTGTGAAATATTTGCGTAAATTCTAAGATTTCTTTGCATTAGCTGGCTAGCATTTTTACCTTCAATAAAAACAACATACCTACTTTTAGTTACGTTTTACTCAAAATCTATTTATTTGGACAATCCCCATTCTTTGCCCTTCATGCTGTTATAGTCATGTCAATAATGACGGACTCTTAGAACAGAAATCAATATTATTGCCTTACAGCAATTACAGATAATTACTATGCATAATTTACGTTCAATAGTTAATTAGTCAAACGTTATACCTATATACTACGAGATACTAAACTACGGTATCACGTTTTAGTACCTATATATTATCAATTATGTCAGGCTGTCTCGAACATAACTCGTAGTTAAACTATCTTAGTAATATGTTATCTGATGTATTAAGATACATAACACCTTAGAATCTCTACTAATATTATAAATGTGAATGTCCGTTTGTTTGTTACGCTTTCACGCGAAAACTACTCAACCGATCATCATGAAACTTTGTACACATATTCTTGTAGGTATCAGAAGTAATAAAGGATACTTTTTATTAAAAATTTATTAAAAATATCTAAATATCAACGCGAGCGAAGCCACGGGTATAAGCTAGTATTAATATAAATATAATGCGTGAAGCATAAACGTTGTAACTTCCCTTTTTAACGACAGTTGCACAAAACTCCCCTAAAATACCAAAAGTCATAATCCCTCAAACTCAACACCAGCGACCGCCCTGAGCAGAAGTCCAAGTCCCACAGGGAGCGCCCTCTTGCGTAGGTTCCTTAGTTTGTAGATTTTAAACCATTTATTAAAGCCTTTATGCCCGGAGTGAAGTAGCAAAAACCTCGGAGCTAACTAGCAACCTTAATAAATGGTTTAAAAGCTACAAATTAAGCAACCTGCGCAAGCTCCCTGTGGGGCTTGGACCTCGGCTCAGGGCGGTCGCTGGCGATGACATTGAGAGATTATGAGTCTGCTCGCCTTTATGCCCGGTGAAGTAACAAAAGCCTCGTAGCTAACTACGTATGTCCGTCTGAAAAAAAACAATTTTTACAAAAATTGCACGGAAGGAGAATCCTCCATCGGTGCATTTTTTGAAAAAAGGGTATTTTTTCCTTCGAAATTTCGCATACGTTTCTAGATACTAATATATACCTAAAGCTGAATAGTTTGTTCTTTTGCATGTTTGTTTGCTTTAACGCGCTAATCTTAAGTACAGGTCGGATTTGTCGGTCGTGTCGGTATAACCGTCCCATCGAATTTTGCGAATAAAGAAAAGGGAATGCAGCTATTCACAGGCGGATTAAACGTTAAGAGCGCCGTAGGCCAGCATCTCATCGGCACCCCTATTTTATAAATAACTTGTACTATTAAAATAATGATCACTGCAGTTGGCGTTACTACATGTGTGGTAGAGGTTACTCGAATTTGGAGCTGGCATTTCTTAATCCGACTTGTACCTAGTAGCCTCAACTACTGTTACTGTTTCAGCGTCTATTTCGCCTACGCGCCCTTTTATATCTTCGCGCTGCTAGGCACGTGTTTATTTTGCCTTAAGGATAATCCGCCTCTGCACCTATTCGATTCAATTCAATATGTAGCTACCTATGTTTTAATACGCTCTTGTGCTGGTTGCCCACTGTTGCCGAGATTGGTCCGAAGGACTTTATATTTTCGACTATTGAATATTTCTAGAAGTCGAAATTCAACCATAATAAAAAAGAGCATTCTGCACTCTTACTCTATATAAACTAGCTTCCCGTAATTTTACCCGCCGTTTAACTCCCGTTTCCGTAAGAACTTCATATTTAAATATAGCCTAAAGACTTTTCCACTGAAAGGGTTTGTGAAATCAGATCATACTAGTCCGGTTACGACAAAACGAACCCTTCAGCTTTATATATTAGTAAAAGCCTGTTATTTTTTCAATGCAGTGCGTGCATACAGTCATTCCAATTTCATTTATTTTAACAGGTTATATTTGTTGTCAGTTACAAAAACCAACTAAGTGCTCGGAGTGCTATTAAAATAGGATTTGAAATGTTGACAGAATATATCAAGCTTATACTGTGGCATGACGTCATCAATATTCATAGGACAACTGGCAACGATCGCTTAACCTTTACTCTGAGGCAGGTTCCATTTATAAAGCTCGGTATCCCATCAATGCCACTGGCATAGTGATGGAATAGTGAAAAGTGAAACCATGATGTAAAGGCAACCTCTGTGGCAAAGGCAAAGGCAACCTCGCTTTAATTCTCGGTGATCGTGAGTTCGATCCCCACGCCGAACAAGAAAACTTTGTGTAAATTCTAAGATGTTCTTACGGCTCTGGTTGGTTGAGGGTCTACCCTCAGTGTCTCGAAAAGCACGTAAGGTCCCGATTGTTATTACATCATCCATAACAAGCGTGTACTAAAGAACCAGTAGCAGCGTTTCCTTGTGTGTAACATTATACCTAATACTGCGGTAACCAACCCTTCTGCCAAACGTGGACACTATTGCAAAACCCTCCTTCGGGAGAAGGCCCATGTTCAGTAGTGAACATTATACGGATGATAATGTAAAGGAAAAACCAGACAAGTGAGTGACTCGCGCACTGAGGGTTCCATACAATAACAGATTACAGTTTTTTTCCTCCCAAGTTCCTCATTCTATGTCAATGGAAACCACCCTATTAGCTTTGGTTTGACAGACTGACAACGGAGTGATCCTTTATAGATTCCGTTTTGTTAAAAATGAAAGTATTTTTTTGTATAGAACCGTACAGTACAGAAGGTATAGAAACTGTCTTTTATATTCCTGAGCATGCAAATAACACTATCCAGCCCAGCTAGCATAGGCAGCGCGACTCGAGTCTACTCTACGGAGGCCGACCAATCACATTGCAGAAACGCACTGTCACGTGACACTTTCTGCAATGGGATTGGTCGGCCTCCATAGAGTAGACTTGAGTCGCGCTGCCTATGCTAGCCGGGCTGGAGTCTAAAGACAAGGACAGTTAATGCCTGTACAGTAGATATAGGTACAGCACTATTCACTCTTATCCTTTCAGAATTCGTGATCATATCCTTACTAAACTATAGAAATAAAAGCAAATGAATCTCTATTAAAAACAACATTAAATAACTTTTGTTCGCTTCATGAGGAATTATCTCTCACGTACTCTGAGGTTGTGGAATCTCCAGGCTGGGGCTTTCTCAAGATACTACAGCATGGGCTCTGCTCTTCAAAAAAGAGTCAAAAGGTTTCTACGGGGTTGGCAACATGTATACCTTTGATGTTGGAAAGATTCATAGGCTACAGAAAACTTTTACCATCAGATGCTTGCAGTATGCTTGTTTGCCGATTTACAGCGTCCAACTCAAAATAATGTAACATTAAAACTCTTATGACTAAATCATATATAGGGTAGCTTCATAAACGACTTAATGTCTGTTAGGCGAAATTGCGTCCTACGAGTAAATAGACTTGTATTTTAAAGCGATGTTAACTTTGAAACACGGGTTCGCAGTTAGCGGAAAATCAATTTTAAGTATTAACGAGAGCGAGGGCGCACTGAGGGAGAGGGCCAGGATAGGTGGTAGGGGGCATGTGATTTCGTTGTAATTTTTTTTCAAAAGACAGGTCACTGCTTACTTCACCAACATGACTTCTGGTGAAGAGTGCCATACCTGGCCTTGTTTTCACAGCAGCAGGATATGTAGGACTTCCCTCTCCATAGCATAATCCTTGAGGAGAAGGTTCACCCCCTAAAACCCCCGGGTGCTCCACCAAACGCCAATAAACTGAGACACCGGGAACTACCAATGCTTATGCTTGTACCTTTAAAAGTATCTATATTAACTTCCTTATGGAGACTCTTTCACTTATTATTTTATCATATATTCTTCAGTCTACACAGGCTCTTAAGATCTTATGATTGCGTCATTACCTCGGTACAAGCAATAATCCCGCAAAGGGCTTTGACTATCATACTGACATTAATAGGATGACGGGTTAGCATTAGGTGCAGTGTACCGTAGCGTCGCTAACATGTACGACAGTTTCTGTAGAATAATTGCTACTTTGTAGTATGCACATAATTATATTGTTGTTTATAAAATGATATATATGGTAATGGCTACGCTGACTCCCCAATTAACTTGGTCCACGGGGTCAGTTGCTAGATTTGTTTTAATTTAATATTTTCTTCGGTCATTGTTGAAACCAAAAACAGTACCTACAGTAAAACTATAACAAAATTGTATCGCTTGATGACTAGTTTGACCAATCAGTGTCAAAAAGCTTAACTATACCGCCTACACTGTAAACAAATTTTAACTTTCAGATTACAACTATTTCCTTAGTTGGATTTTGAATTTGTTATGTTTTTTTGTCGTTAGCCCTGATTTTTTTCAAGCGAGCACGGCTTCTGCCTTACACTTCGCATGCAAGTAAATTGAATTTCAAAGAGGGATTTTCTTTTCTGGAAAATTAACTACTTCACGGACTACTTAAGACGTTATAACATCCTTGAGTCACGTATCTTACAGAATATGAGTAAGGTCTTATTACTAACTTAACTTCAGCTCAATAGATGTGACGTGACGTGTATACACGTGTATACATCGTTTATGCGGGATAGTTATCTTCGACTGCTTTAACCAATTAAGTCATTTGCGGTACACGTTTAGTTCAGGATGACAATGCTTAATTAACATAGTGACACTAATAATAGCTTCATTTTTTCTAATTAATTTGTACTATCTTTAATGATTCTTCACTTTATTTTTTTTTTCTTATTAGAAAATGTGCTATAACTATGTTTCAGTTTTGCATAATGGAACCAGTCCAAATATAGGTATTTAGTACTAAATACATTTGTACTGGTAATTATGTTTGACAGTTTATTAATAGTAATTTCGGAAATTCCGATAATATTTTTTAGTAAATTTTCTTCATCATACCAAAATGATTAGCGTCAGAGTGATGCATCATCAATAACTCTTTGCCGACTTATGTGTTCCCTGATCAAATCAATATCATAATCAGACAGTTTTCAAGTCAAAAATGGCAGGCAGTCATCCTAACACGGTGCCACGAACCCACCACTAGTAATATTACTAGTTGAGATTGCGTAGAAAGGCGTTAAAATAAGTAAATACTAACTGTCGTATTATGAAACTCATATTGCTCAAAAACCAATCAGAATGTAATGAAACCGTAGTGCACAACTTTTGCCTGATACATGCTATTTATATATGATACACAATGCACACATAGTGATCGAACACCCACGATGCTGATTAAGTTCGCTTGAGCATTTTATGCATAATACTGTAGCGTCACCACGAGTCGAGACGTAATTTATTTTAAGAGCGCGTATAATGCTAGCAATTGTTTGATTCAGTTACTTACGAGTGACTGTAGAATTTACCAATTTGTTATATTTGTTTAAGGGTCCTCTGAAATAGGTATCCTATTAGTACAACTGCATTTTTAGTAACATTTAACTATATTATTTACAGCTAATTTAATTCACCTCATGTAGCTTCATACGTTCTCTTCACTCGACTTTTTATGATTTTCTAAGAAGAGGTGACATCCAAAACGTAGCCATTTTTCTATACATCAATCATTAATTATTATAATAGTACGTTATTTTAATTGACAAATGACTATTATTTAGTAGTAATACTTAACCTATTTAAGTACAATAACATTCAATTTGACATTACAATTATTCCACCTTAATTATAACATTCCGTGTGAAACAGCAAAGCAGTGGTTCATGTATGTTCAAATCCAATAGCGTAGTTACCGAAGGGCTGGGCATGGCACTGCCACGGGGCCCCCATGCCTGGGATGGCCACAAAACCATGTTCTCTTATTGAGTTTTAAAATATATTTATATATTGATAAAACCTAAAGTTTAGGTGCAGCTGATTTTTTACCCAGGGCCCTTGATCACCGAGCTACGCCACAGTCCCAATTCTTAATAATCATTAGTATAATGCTGATTCGACTACACCGCACTCTACTCATCAGATACATCTTTTCACAACTAACGTGTAACATTATTACGCTTACGTATGAATCTCCTGGTGGGCGTACTGATGAGTAGCTACACAGACGTACCACCCACGTTGTACACGTGGATACTCTAGTAGCAACCCATCCGATTTTATAAAATACCCAACTTTAATGTCGACAGTGAAGGAAGACTTATAGCAGAATGAGTTATTAAAACTAACGTTCGTACGATTAAGACAAAAATTAATATTAACTGTGTAAATTGTTTGCTTTTATTTATGTTATTTCAAAATATAGAAGCGAAAAGTTGAAAAGTAAAGAAATGCAAGAGCAATAAATCGTATTTATGGATTTAAATTCTTATGAAAACGTGTCTGTCGATAAAACTAAGGCCAGCCTAAACTTAAAGTAACGAAAGTTAATCTCAATTGATAACTTGATAAATACATACCAACAAATAATATTATAAATATGAAAGTTTATATGTGTTAATATCAAAAGGCTAGTTGACACTTTTTAAGAAAAAAAAAATGTTTTTTTTTAGATCTAGAAAGCGGTAAAATGAATAATATTGACATGACATTTAGAGATGAAAACGATGTCAGTCATTTTGGTCTATTACATTATCAGGGTCCTTACGTCAATCCTAGATCGATGACGTCATGACTCAGAAAATGTAATACATAGTAAAGGATCTCTCACAATGGCTCTCAAGGACGTCGCAAAACGACTGATCGCGTTTTATTAAGTGTAAACAACCATCTTAAGGTATTTTTGAAAATAAATAATTATATTTAGGTTCCATATGACAAATACTTTCAGAAGTAAACATGACATTTCATGAAATTTCATATGGGTCAAAACAACTCATTCACGCAATCTTAGCAATCCACGCGTATGAAAATACTATTACGCCTGCTTACAATTTATATTACTAGAGGTCGCTCAATGGTCGACAATTAGTGTTTGGCTCGCTTTAAATCTCGGAGATCGTGGGTTCGATCCCCACGCCGGACAGGAAATCTTTGTGTAAATTCTAAGATTTCATTCCGGGTCTGGTTGGTTGAGGGGCTAACTTTCGTGCCTCGGAAAGCACGTTAAGCCGTTGGTCCCGATTATTATAACATCATCTATAATAATCTTGTGTAACAACAACATAATACTGCGGTCACCAACCTGCCTGCCAAGCGTGGTGACTATGGCAACTACCCTCCCACGGGAGGAGGCCCATTTTCTGCAGTGGATTATATACGGGCAGAAGACGATGAAACAAAAATTGCATTCTGCACTCCTTCTCTATAGAAATTGTAAATGTGCAAAATGTCATACTCCTCCGTCCGCATTATTTTCGTAAAAAGGAGTACAAACTTTTTGCTTGATGTATTAATACATGTATTGAATATGTATTACACTATAAAAGCCACCCACGTTGTACACGTGGGTACTCGATATTGTTAGTATACTCCACATTTTATAAAAACCCTTCCATTTTTGTAGAAACGGTAGGGAAAATCATAGAAAAATGATAAAAAACTCATCAATCTTAGAAAAAATACTACTAACTATTAAAGGCGACTAAGGGACTTACTAATTTACAAATTTTGGATGCTAAGCAATTGCCAAGGATTGTTAAAGGAAGGGCCATTACCAGCAGTAGACGAAAACGCGCTGATGAAATGATGCCGAAGAAACAGCTTACCTAATAACTCTGGAGAACTTACGCCCCAGTTTACAGACTTGCAGTTATATTGCACTTTGCAGCTGTTTCGTTTGTCTTGGTAACATTTAACGAACTAGCTATCCGAGCGCGGTTTCACCCGCGTAACTCCCGTTCCCGTAAAAACTATATAATTAGTATAAAGCCTTCCTCCTCAAATGGGATATCTAAAACTATAAGAATTTTTCAAATCGGACCAGTAGTTTTTGAGCGTATAAGAAAACAAACAAACTCTTTATCTTTATACTTAAGTAAAGATTTAAACAACCTCCGTAGCGTAGCGGTATTTGGCTCGCTTTAAATCTCGGAGGTCGTGGGTTCGATCCCCACGCCGGACAGGAAATCTTTGTGTAAATTCTAAGATATCTTTCCGGGTCTGGTTGGTTGAGGGACTACCCTCCGTGCCTCGGAAAGCACGTTAAGCCGTTGGTCCCGATTTTTATTACAACATCTATAATAATCGTATATCAAGAAACGGGCAGCAGCGTGTCCTTGTGTTGTGTAACATTATACTGCGGTCACCAACCCGCCTGCCAAGCGTGGTGACTATGGCAAAAACCCCTCCCTCGGGAGGAGGCCCATGTTCAGCAGAGAACGTTATTTAAGGGTTGATGGTGATAATGATAGATTTTCATGCCATGATTACATTACAATCTAAACAAACAAATCTCTGATATAAATGCTTACAATTAGTTAACTAGTAAAATATATACCTTCTAGTGGCCCGTCTTGGCTTCGCACGGGTGCACATTACTAGTAAAAATTCCTTTGTTAATAAGGGATAATGTTACATTCTAATAGAGTAAGAATTATCGAAATCCGTCCAATAGTTTTAGAGTTAATTCGAAACAAACATACCAAACTTCAAACTTTCCTCTTTATAATATTAGTATAGATATATAGATAAACATATAACTTGTTTCCAAACATGTGTCTGGAAGTTTTAAGTTTACCTTCATTAGTCTGATTCGATTCGATACCAATTATTTTAGTTCCGATACTGAGTAGGTATTGCAAGATTAAATCGATAAAAGTACTTGGTATCGAATCAAAAGTATCGAGTACTTACTCGTATACACTTGTATCGGAAAATTGCAACGTTATAGTAATACCCGAGATTTTATCTATAAAATTTAATCAATTTTGTGTTGGTTCCGATGGTTGTAACATCATAATATATATAGCAATTGTATACCAGGGAACGAGCAGCAGCGTTTTCGTGTGTATGTTATTGTAATACTGCGGTCACCAAAAGTCATAATCCCTCAATCTCATTGCCAGCGACCGCAATGAGCCGAGGTCCAAGTCCCACAAGGGGCGCCCTCTTGCGCAGGTTGCTAGTTTATAGTTTTAAAACCATTAAGTAAGGCTGGAGCTCTGCTCGTCTTTATGCCCGATGTAGAAGCAAAAGCCTCGCGGCTAATTACGTACGTCCGCCTGAAAAAAAAAATAACTCGGTCACCAATCCGCTTGCAAAGCGTGGTGACTATGGCAAGAACCCTGCCGAGGAAGCCCATATACAGCATAGGCGTTATACGTGCTGATGAATATGACGATAAAAAGATAAGATGTGTGGGTAGTTGTCCAACTGAACAACTTGTTTAATGTGATAAGTATTACAATGAAGATTTACGATATTACTTATAAAGTCGACAATCATAAGATAATGAAATGACTAAGAACATCAAAGCTTTAGTAACTGAGCGATTCTAAAAAAATATACATAACATATTATATATGCGAAGTAGATCGTAACAGCAAGATAATATAAAAAAAAAGTTTTACCACACAAAAGCAAATTCAAACGGGAAACTGTACACAACTATAGCTCTGCAACTTGTGTGTCAATGAATTTAAATAAACATGTTTGAGTCAGTACGATAGTAAATAATTCTATATAAGCGCAAAATTTATTTCATCAAACAAATACACGTAACAGAACTCTACCCATAGACGTAAATATAAAAATTTGAAAGGCGCTTCACAGTGTTCAACTGTATTTTTATAAGTGACATATTAGTTAAGTTCAGTAGTTCATCATCATCATCATCAGCCCGTATAACGTCCACTGCTGAACATGGGCCTCCTCCCGAGGAAGGGTATTTGCCATAGTCACCACGCTTGGCAGGCGGGTTGGTGACCGCAGTATTATGTTGTACCACACAAGGAAACGCTGCTGCCCGTTCCTTGATATACGATTGTTATAGATGATGTTATAACAACCTCTGAGATTCAAGGTGAGCCAAATACCGCTACGCTACGGAGGTACGCTTTAAATCTCGGAGGTCGTGGGTTCGATCCCCACACCAGACTAAAAAATCTTGGTGTAAATTCTAAGATTTATTTCCGGGTCTGGTTGTTTGAGGGACTACCCTCCGTGCCTCGGAAAGCACGTTAAGCCGTTGGTTCCGATTTTTATAACATCATCTATAATAGTCGTATATCAAGGAATGGGCAGCAGCGACAACATAATACTGCGGTCACTATGGCAAATAAGGGTATTTGCCATAGTGACCGCAGTATTAGGCCCGGGAGAGGGCCCATGTTCAGCAGTGGACGTTATACTGGCTAATGATGATGATGTCACCGGAAAATAAAACGAATCGTATAACGAATCGGCACGAAGTTGATCAACTTCGTGCCACTTGTTGTTAAATTTAGTTGCTAGTTTCAGTTAACGCGCATAATTTTTATATTGTTTACTTAATTATTATGACACTTGACCTAACCTAACCAAAACAGAGGCTTACTATGCTACTGTAACAAATTGTTTTAGATTTAGGTAATTTTTTTAACCACCCGAGCCTTCTTTAGCTTATTAACTAACTAGAAAGTTGATTTACTTACGATTCTTATTCTTTTCCGGTGACATATATATATTGTACACTAGCTGCGCCCCGCGGTTTTACCCGCGTTACTCTGCTCCAGTGGATCGGAGCGTGTTATTTTGTATCCTATATGTTAATCGAGCTGATTAACTATCCCCGTGCAAAATCCATTCAATAGTTTTTACGTGAAAGAGTAACAAACATCCATCCATCCATCCATACTTACAAACTTTCGCGTTTATAATATTAGTAGGATAATTCGGCGGTTACCAACCCGCCTCCCTGCCAGCGTGGTGACTATGGCACCAGCTTTGTGGGAGATCCATGCTCCGCAGTAGACGTTATACGGGCTGATGATGATGTTGCCTGTGACTTTGTCTAAGTAGAAGATATTGAAATACAATATATCCATACAAACATTTTAATCATCGCAGGGATAGGTATCATTTATAGAAATCTTTTCCTTATCTGATGTCTACGTAAGTAGTATAGAGAACACATATGCCAAGATTCAAGTCTCTCCGATCAGTGGTTTAGGCTGTGCGTTGATCCGTCATTCAGGACAAAGCGTTTTATTAATAACTACCACCTTTACATATTTTCATAACCGTCATATGTTTACATGGTTTTTTTTTTTACCGTAGTCACTAAACAAAGTATGAGCACATTGGTGACCACAATAATTTGCAGGTAGATACATGCTTCTACTGATTTTCTCTCAATATATTATTGTAGTTTATTCTCCAACAGACCCAGAAAGAAATCTTTGATTTCACACAAACAATTTATAATTCACAGGCGCGCGGCGCGGCGCAAGAACTGCGGTCGCGACCACACGTTAAGTCGCAACAACTTACTCTATAAACACATCGGAGACGATGAAATACTGACAAAGTCGACATTTTTAAAAGCCCCTGTTACCTTAACCCAACATTTACATCTTAAGAAAGAATTCTTCGCATACAACTTCGTCGCTCAATGAAGGGGAACCGCGGAGCCCAAATCGTTAACATAGTTTCGGAAGCGGCTCTACCGTGCATGCCCCTACCGCTGGCACCCACTCAAGATTCTATTGTACACTTGCCAGAGCATCTTGCAACTTGCATGCGCACACAATGGGAACCCGCCTTTATTTTGAGATGAAGCCAGCCACCGACTTTGAAGCGGATTATCGGCAACCTCACACACCGACAGTTACCTGTTATGTAAACTGTGTACACATAGCTGATATATAGGACGTGGCCGACAGCTCGTTTCCCGGTAGTACATAAACGTGGGTATTGATTTTTACATTTTACATAGATACCTATGTATTTACATTCGGGCATGAACTGTCCGTAAAGCGATGAGTTCGAAACTGATTCATTTTTCAGTTCCATTTACGGTCGCTGTCTATATTTCCACGGTTTTGTTTGGCTGAATAATTAACTCAATTATGATTGAATCCGGCAGATTTTATCGGAAATAGAATTAGGTTTAAAATGTTAATTGGGAATGATATTGTTAATATTGATAATGTCAGTTTTAAATGCAAATAAAGCGCCTCTAATCAAGTTGATATTAAGTTGATATAAAAATTATGTTTCTTTTAGATTAATGAAAAACATCAATTAGGAATTCTATTACCAAACATAATAATATCTGAAGTACTACCTTGCCTAGTAGGTGTACCAAAGGATAGATACTTTTTATTCCTTTATTCTATCCGATTCTATCGGTATCGTAAAGTGCCAGACATAATATTTTTTTTATTAATGTCCACCGCACCACAAAGAAGAAGTGTTAGTAAAATTTAAAAGATAGGTAGCTAGGTAGGTAGGTATGTAGGTATATGTGGTTATTGGCAAATTATAAAACGGCAACTCCTAAGTAATGTGAAACTTTTTGTAGGGAGCATAGACATTTTTTATATATACTTACCTGTAAATATGCAAAGCACCTTCTTAATTAAATTTTATAATCTGTACCCATAAAAATAATTAAGGTGGTGCTTCGATACGCATTTAGTCTTACAAATCAAGTCAAATCCTTTATCGTGTTTAAATAACTAACTCACAACCGATCCTAACTAAGTTAATACTGCGAGCCATCAAACACATGCAGTAGGTAGGTATGTAGGTAATCATATACGCATGTAGGTAACATGAATTCATAACAATGGGCCCGTACAGGACATTTACGGTTGTTAGACGTATCTATTGTTTTGTTTACGTTCGAGTCGATCTGTAGCTTAATAACACGTCGCCGGCACCTTGAGACGAGGCATGTAGCTCAGGTGAGCAGAGCGCGGCAGATGCGTCGCAGCTGCCGGCCGGGCTGGTCCTCTGCCCCGCGCTCCCCTCTCGTCGTCGGTTCGCGCAATCGCGGCTAACAGTTTTATTTCCCCGAATAAACTTTATCAAACAAAGCGTGCGTGCCCCGCGCCCTGCATCTGCTCGCCAGCTGTTCCCGCTGCAACGCGCTCGTCTCTCTCGCACGCACTCGCCGCCCGCCGCCCGACAAGGACGGAGCGTCGCTACGTAGTAATCGCCCTTCGGTCCCTGTGCATATCCCGTTGGCAGTTTGCATCCCGGTGCCGTCGGGGAAACAAACAATGACTAATAAAAGAAAGCGCGTGGAGAACGGCGACCGCCGGGCTAAGCGACAACGCATCCGCAAGCGTTCTCGAAGCGAGCCGCTCATGAACGATTCTGAGAATGCTGAGAAGCGACAGGCGCTGAAGAGACTCTTTGGCCGGATTTGTTCTGTGGAGCTAGAGAACAATCAGGAGCGAGCGGCGGCATCTGAAGAGGAGGAGGATTACGGATATGACAACTACGGAGACGAGAACGATGACCCTCTGTTGGACTCGGTGCCGGTCGATATGGACCCGGAGCAGCTCGGATTCTTGGTGTGCGCTCAGGAGACGCTGCGCTTCCTGCACGGGCGCGGTATTCCAACGCAGCACCCGGTGTTCGCGCGCCTGCGCTCGCGCCTGCTGCAGGGGATCGACGAGATGGCGATGGCCTGAGTGTTGCTGGGCCCGGAGCCCGCCCGACGTTAAGCCACCAGTCTCCACACACCCGACTACTTCATTTTGGACCACTTCCTCAGTGTTAATTTAAACCTGTGTACCTGTGTCGTTTACTTGTTCGGATGTTCTATGTCTCTATATTACGACGAGGGCTCCGGTTAGTGTAAGGTTAAAGACTCTAAGCGCCGTTGTTTGAACGCAACAGGTGTCCCGAAAGGGGATCTAGTCGAGACGTCTAGTCAAATTTTATGGATTATACCTATCTGTTAAGCAAATTTATTCTATTGCTGTATTAACGAACGAATAAATTCGTCCAAAATATAACAGTTTTGAGTTATTTCCTACCTCTATTATTTACTTGTTTCTAACTAATATCTAATTGGTTTAAAATCGAAGTAGAAAACAGTGCTAAAATAATTATTTTGTTATATTTCTTATTCATTGCAAAGTACCATAATTATAAGAGCATTATAAAGCTCCAATACCTATTAGGTATAAATTATAATATATTTTATGACATAAATATTATTCGATCAAATTGAAACAAAGGCAAACCGAGTTTCTTTATACAGTTTATTTACACGCATGATAAAAATCAAGTAAACGATTAATTTCTTATCACAAGGCTAAATAAGCAATTGCAAATAGAACTTAGTTCTAGTTGCTTCGCCGTTTAGTAATTATTTCGTATAGTGCGGTAGAAAGTCTTACTAAATATGACAAAAATGGTAAATTATAGATAACGCTATATATTATGGCTAAGAGGCATAAGTATTGCTTTATGTTCTGGGTACAATACCCGTGACAAGAAATCTTAGTGTTAAAAGTAGCTGCGCGCCGCGTAGTTCCTCGCAATTGACTGCTACTCTTCTCCAGTGGATAATAGCGTGATGATTTGTACCTTATATGTTAATCCAGCTTATAAGCTAGCTCCGCGCGAAATTTCAGCCAAATCCTATAGTAGATTTTGCGTGAAAGAGTTAGAAACATCCATACTAACTTACGCATTTTTTATTAATAAAATTTCTTTTCGGCTCTAGTTGGTTGAGGTACAACGATCCGTGCCTCGGTAAGCCCGTTAAGCCATTATTTCAGCGTTTACCCTTATTGATATTTGATTACTGAGCTAATTATTCTATACAATTAACAGTTTTATTTAGAATCAAATGATAAACATCTTCGTAGGTGTACTTGAAGTGTTTTTAATTTGTGTTTCCGACTTAGTTAAATGAGTTCCAGTGACGAAATTGATGTTGAATTGCTAATTGTGGCAAAAAAGAAAAATGCTTGTTTTTGGAATAATGAAATTTTAATATACACCCTGAAGTTTAAGTCGTTCCTAATACTTAGCGAAATGATTTATTTTGGGAAGGATATTGATCTGTGTAGGTACAGAATCAGATGTTTTCAATAACATTAAAAGCTAACTGCGCCCCGCGGTATTACCCGAGTTACTCTTCTCCAGTGGGTCGGAGCGTGATGTTTTGTAGCCTATATGTTAATCCAGCGAATTACCTATCCCGGTGCATAAATTTCAGCCAATTCCGTTCAGTAGGTTTTACGTGAAAGAGTAACAAACATCCATCCATCCATACTTACAAACTTTTCGCTTTTATAATATTAGTAGGAAGAAGGATATTAATAGGATTACAGTTTATAAAGACTTCGAACCTCTAATAGAAAATTATAGATTATCTTTTATTGTAAGTCACTAGAGCTCATTTTGCCAAGTACATTTATCGTTGCCGTCTCTTTGAGAGCAACACTTCTTGTTGAAATATATGTCGCTTTTAAAATATTAATCTAACGTTTCGATAGTAATAGGCACTAATGGTAAATCGTCCTGGCAATTATTAGCAACTACCTACTAAAAAGTGACGATGTATGTTAGTTAAAAGTTACTTTGGTTGACTTTTGAGAGAATATCATGAGGTACTGCAATTGCGAATATTAATAAGCTGCTAATATGCGAAAGTTTTTAATAGGAATAATGGATGGACATATACTGGACAGATTATAATTGAGTCTCGTTTATGCCATACTATTGTGATCATCATCAGCCCGCCACTGCAGCTCAAAATGGGCCTCCCCAGAACGAGTTATTTCCATATAAAGATGTCACATCAACCCTCAAAAATTAAAAGTCATAATCCCTTAATCTCATCGCCAGCGACCGCCCGAGCCAAGCCCCACAGAGGGGCGCCCTCATGCTTAGTTTGTAGTTTTTAAACCATTTATTAAGGCTGGAGCTTTGCTCGCCTTTATGCCCAGTAAAGTAGCAAAAGCCTCGTGGCTACATACGTAAATCCATCCGAAAAAAAAAGTATACAACTACTTTGATATCTTTATATGGAAATAAACTATACATTATATTTTCTGTGTCACACAAATGACAACGTCTGTGGCGTAGCAGTGTAAGTATCGGAATTGTGACGCCGGAAAATGATAAGAATCGTGAATTGATCAGATTTATAGTTATAGATAAACTAACGAGGTTTCGGGCGATTAAAATACCTAAACCTTAACCAATGGACTACAACAGAACTTATTGAAGTTGAAGTTTTATGGTTTTGTTACAACAGTAGCATAGCATATTTATTTTCGGATGGACATACGTAGTTAGCCAGGAGGCTTTTGCTACTTCTCCGGACATAGAGGCGAGTAGAGCTCCAGCCTTAAGAAATGGTTTAAAAAACTACAAACTAAGCAACCTGCGCAAGAGGGCGCCCCCTGTGGGGCTTGGACGTCGGCTTAGGGTGGTCGCTGGCGATGATATTGAGGCATTATAACTTTGAGTATTTGAAGGTTTTGTGCAACTGGCGCTCTACTTTACAGTTCACGGACCTCTCAACCTTCGGGTCGAGGGCATCGGATGGTTCTTTGCAAAGTAAGGGTCGGACGGACGAGTGGGGACGCGTGGCGTTCGCGGGCGCACTATTTTCTGACGGGTCGGATAGATTGGACTTTGTGTAGTGGTGCTAGTTTCTTGCAGTATTTTTATTATGTATTTTTTTATGTAGATTGTTATTTCATCGTCCAGGTTATCTAGGACGCCCCGAGGCCGACGGTGTTTACGACGCTTTGTGGGCAATGGCCTATAGTCGGATGCTGCAACAACCAACGGGTTTGGGTGTTGCACCGCGGATTCGAAGACGCGTTCCGATGCCTCTTTCATCTACTGCTTGATGAAAGGCAGTTGGAGATCAGAATGTAAGTTTGTGTGCGATTATGAATGAACCACGGTGGCCCGTCGAGTGAATCTACTTTGAACAGTTTGTAATCGGTACAAACTGCTAGACGCGGTATGAGCAAATAGGATACTCGCGTACATCATAATCGGTCGTATACACGTGGTATAAATCCTAACCTTATTATCAAGTTATAATTTACTGCGTGAATTTAGAAGACAGTGTAGACGAATGAGCGTAAGTAAAGCGCGTGCACGCACGGTTTCTACACGCGCTCTTAGGTTTAGTTTTTACTCAAAGATTACGTCTAAGTACTAGGCTTGCCGTTCCCAAGGCATTGGTTCGCCATATATCTTGACCGGTAGTACACCAAGGACACATAATACTGTGATCACAATCCGCCTGCCAACCGTGGTGACTATCGCAAAGCCCTACCTCGGGAGGGGCCTCCTCCCGAGATAGGGCTTTGCGATAGTAGATATTCAGCAGTCGACATTATACATGCTTATGATGATCATGAAATATCAAAGTAAAGACAAACCATAACTATCTTTAAAAAAAATTGCTATCATTGTTCTCTTTTATTATCAAAATGGAACACTCTTAAAACTATAATTCCTAACTAGAGGTTTAGTGGAAAGAGTTTTCTTGATTTAGCCCACAAAGTTACCGAAAGTTCGATATTCAGTGCAACTATCGGAAAATTTAACTTAGCCAACAATGTACAGTAGGATTTCAGTTGGTTTTTGTACATTTACCAACTAAAAGTTTACCGAGAAGTACCATTTTAAAATAGCACAAATAGCTGTGTGTTATCCGGCTAGAATATACCACTCCATGTCTTTCTATGGGTTATCGTAAAAAGCGACTAAGGGACATACACCTGATGGATGGGCAACTCCATCTGACCATCATCAGCCCGTACGACGTCCACTGCTGAACATGGGCCTCCTCCTGGGGGAGGGTTTTGCCATAATCACCCAGCTTGGTGAACGCAGTATTATGTTGTAATAAACAGGAACCCGCTGCTGCCCGTTCCTTGATATACGCTTGTTATAGATGCTGTTATAACAATCGGGACCAACGGCTTAAAGTGCTTTCCGAGGCACGGAGGATAGTCCCTCAACCAAGCCACGAGGCTTTTGCTACTTCACCTTGCATAAAGGCGAGCAGAGCTCCACTCTTATTAAATGGTTTAAAAACTAAAAACTATGCAACCTGCGCAAGAGGGCGCCCCCTGTGGGGCTTGGACCTCGGCTCAGGGCGGTGACTGGCGATGAGATTGTGGGATTAAGACTTTTAATATATAAGGAGGTCTTGTGCAACTGTCGCTCTACTTTACAGTTCGCGGGCGTCTCGGACTTCAGATCTACCAGGGCATCGGATGGTTCAATACTCTCTCCGGACAAAAATCTTTGTCTAAAATCAAAGATTTCTTGCCGTGTCGAGTTGGTTGAAGAACTTACCTTCTGCCTCGATAAGTACGAAAAGCCGTTGGTCTCGATGGTTATAACACCATATATGTATAACAATCGCATACCTGCAAACGGGCAGCTGCGTTAGCCTGAATATAAACTGTATCTACAGAAAATTGTGGCCACCAATTCACCTGCTAAGTGTGGTAAATAAATAAAATAAATAAATAAATAAAAATCATTTTTATTTACGTAAACCAATTACAGGCACTTGTAAATCGTCAAACATTATTTGAAAATTAATTATTATTTATCTTAAATTACATTTGCTGTTTATTTATAAACCTATTCAAATTATTTATTTATAATTAAATTAATTATTATAATTAATGTAGGTATATTGTCGCTAGGAGGCAAAATGCTTGTTCTGTCTATATTATGCCAAAACAATTGTCATTATTTGGGTGGACCATGAGCATATAACGACGGACGCGCTTTAATGCTACCACTTGTTAACCCCTCGTGCTAATCTAAAATGCTTGTGTTACGAGTGGGCTCACGTCAGTAGTGCAATGGGTGGGGTTCGAACAGGCGACCTCAAGATCACAATAGTAGTATATTAAATATAGCTTATAGCCTTTCTCAATAAATGGGCTATCTAACACTGATAATTTTTCAATTCGGACCAGTAGTTCAAGAGATTAGCGAGTTCAAGCAATCAAACAAACCCTCCAGCATGATATATAAGTATAGAGTATATATAGACCTCAAACATTTTTCTATTGATAAGAGCTTCAATTATTTAATTAATTAACTATTCCATTACAAAGAGATGTCATTTCATTATATCCTTGCATCTTTTCCAAAACAATTAAAAAAGTTACTAAACGGACACAAAAGACAGGTATAAAACAAAGTAACAAAAAAACTTAATGAGTATAAAGTTTCCGAGACGCGGAGCTTAGATATTCTACCTTTAGTTTACAATCAGTCGTTTTTCCCAGAACTCCTCGGGGAGTTTTCCGATAGCTGGGATACAGAGCCGGATCCACATAAGTCAGTTCGTAGCGCTAGTGCATTTGTAACAAACGTTTTTAATTCTTTTTGCATAGATACTCTACGGAAAAGTTTACCATATTCTATATCTATATCAAAATAGAGATGAATAAAATTCGACCTAATTTTATTAGCATCCCCTCCGCCACTGCGGCGCGGCGTTCCTGCGCCGGCGAAGAGGTATGTGGGACTCGTCCTCTCCATAGCGGTGGTATGCTAGTCATACCACGAGGAGAGCACCGCGGCCAGATAGGCGCCGCGGGCTTAGTTACAGGGACGCCCAGAGCTCCAGGGCGTACCTACTACTTAAGGGTGGCTAGTGCTAGTGTGATCGACAACGTAGATTTCTAATGGTGAAAGATTATTTCTAATCGATCAAAGTCAATATGTCTTCTTGTATCTACATTTTACGGCAATATCGCGTAGAGATTAACAAATTTAGACAACCGGCAGTATTCAAACATGCATCATATCTCGACTCCCAAACAGTCGTCGAAACTTATCAATATAACAAGTCTTTTATCTGTATGTACAGTCAGCAAAAGAGATAGGTTTACACATTAGGAAATGTATTTTAAATATTTATGAGTTCAAGTTTATGAGAAGAGTTTACTATCATGTGTATTTATACACAGCTAGCAGAGAACTCTTCACCCATAAAGAATAACCGGTTGTCGTAATGACATAAAAATATTAATTGTAAAATTGACGGTGTAAACCTATCTCTTTTGTTGACTGTACTTCCGTAGTAATGCGTATAGTAAAGCAAAGTTCCCGTATCTTCATCTGTCAGACATAGGTGATATAATACAAAGTAGTTCCAATAATATATGGAATCAATAAAATGCATATTGCACCCCTACAAATACCTGAATCCGGCTTACCGTCTCGTTACCTAGCAACGAGAATTAAGCTTAACCGGGCAAATACCGATAATTATATTTTTAGCCTCATGTAGTGCCCTACTTTATTGCGTTTTGTGCACAATTTTGTTTCAGTTTAAAATGTTGGCTATTATTTATAAAGTAGGTATCCTATATGTTTTATCTATGTTGTTTATGATAGTGTTATTTTCATTTCTCCCTGAACTCCTTTATGTTTATGGATTGTTCAAACTTCGGTCTGATACATAAATTTATGTGTATCCGAGTTTATGTTGCAGGAAGTCAAAGCAAGCCGTCCGTCTTTTAGGCCCAGACCGGCGAGCTATCTGTCTCAGGCGGTCTATCTCAAAGGCTTTTAGGAATCTGGTCAGAACATATTTGAATGGAGATGCAATATGCTAATTCATAGTTGGACTTTTTACTATGGGAGTATCTAGATCGTGGGAGTAATTCCATAAAACACTGTAACTGCAAAAACCTACGTTACTTATTTTTTTAATGGGTTCATGAAGATAAAAATATTACAATATTTTTTCAAAAGTAGGTCAAACTTTGTCATGTAAAAGCTACTTATGATTCCCAAAGTTATGACGAAATGTTTTCCAACCCGTCTCTTAATTAAGCCACCATTCTCGTTGGAAATACTAAATGATAATAAAGTAGGTATGTACATAGAAAATATATTAAAACTCTTTTATGTCATAAACATGATTTCTCCCCACCTTATTTCTCCTTAAAACCCTCAGGGATTATACTGCTTTTGTAACACAACCACATTACAGGAATCACAGAGATTTATTTATATTTACCACTGCTAATTAGCTACTCACTTTAGGACCGGCTGCCCGATCGATCAGGTGACAAATTGAGCAACGAGTCGGGCTCGCACAAGTCTAAGTCCAGTTTCTCAAGTACCTACTCATACAATAGCTTCAGTTCAAGAGTGAACTCAAAGTTTATGAAGGTACTTACTTTATTCACTTAGTGCTGGAACGGAGGACTATTAGCACTCATAGGAGGAAGTCAAGTCTTCTACTCAAACAATAGTTCAATGTTATGTACAAGTTATCAATATTTTAATGGTGGATAGCGGCTCTAGTAAATTGCGACACGTTCCCCAAGTGCTGGTATTTACTTTGCACTGCAGATAATCATAGCCTTTCAACGGTGCAATGCAGCCAGCATTTCGGAAACGACCAGAGTTTTGTAGCATAGATGTATAGTTTTAGGTTAAATTTGGTAATTACTTATAGTTACTGTATATTTAAATTACTAGTGGTAAGCAATTCATCAATCTCGGAAAAAAAGGTATTATTCCCCCTTTTTTAAATATGACTGAACCCTCGCGGTCTTTATTCCGGTCTTCCGGACTAGACTTCAAGGGTAACCAAAGCTCGGAGAAATTTCGTGCAACTCAGCCCATATGGCGGTCTAAAGAACTATCTCAGAGACTGACTAAAATCTTTCACTACAATATGAAATCTGCACTGGCTGACGAACATGGAAATTTATGAAGTTAACTAATCACTGAGAAGCCAAGGAACAAAAGATTTATCAAGCAATTTATTGCCTACCTATAGCAGATACCTAGTAAAAGCCTTCAACTCGCATTTGTAGGACCTTAGCCCTGAAACTCAGTTCGGTAAACGGATGGAGGTCCGCAAATGGACATTGATAGGCCACACTGTAAAAGGAAAACCCAGACAAGCAGAGACGACGTAGGGTGTGGGTGTTGTAGGCTACCACGTACGACCTCGCAGCCTAGAAGGTCTCACGCATCCAAAGGACCAACTTACCAACTAGCAGCCTGCAATACCTTAACAGAGACCAATCTCTCTCCGACACGAGTAAAAACTAAAGTAAAAAAATAGCACATAACTTACGGGCTTTGCAAAACATTTTTCGCTCACATAGCATTTCAGTCTAGCCGCAGGGCTGTGGCAGCCTAGCAGGCAATCTTTAGAGTGGTCTCACAAAGCAATATGAAACGTGGTCGTCCCCATAACCATATGGCGGCGCTTAGTAACAGTGGCAATGACGATAATTGGCTTTACGTTGTCATGCGCGTAGGTCCGGATAGAGCGCAATCGTGACGGATTATAGACACCCCCTGGATATCTATGCGATATTAAGTCCCATCGTCTCATTACGTATCCTTGACGACGAGCAATCTGATCGCAATCCTGACGAATCATGACTCCTACGATCCGTTCAACGAGTTATTTGTATTTGGAACATAATATGTAGAGCATACGAAGGGCGGATTGAACAATGTGCTACACTATTGGATTTCTGGTTGCTAAGGACACGTAATGATCAACGGGATACGAATACCCGCCGGGGTATAAGGTGGTTTGATAATACAATTACCTTTGCTAATGATATAAATGACCATTTAGACACTTACTTAGAGGTCACCACGTAAGTAACTATTTAATAAAATAATGACTTATTGCTACAACATTTTATTACTTACAGTTTAAGTATTAAGTAGAAGTTACATATTTGGTATCGTTTCAGATCTTTAGGTAGATTGCACTTACGATTATTGTACAAAAGTATAAATATGAGTATTTTATAGGTACATCCATCTTAAAAAATAATTTCGCCGGTGATACTGCAATTCCGCGTAAGTGACATTTGCTAATAAGGTGTAATTTCATATGTCAAGAAATATTTTCTTTTTATATGCTGTAATGGGCAAAACTCCATTTGCTACATTTGATTTTAAACCTTGTTAGCTATTATCACTGCCGCGTATTGCAGTATCACTGACGATTGGTAATACTACTCCTAAATTAAACATTATTAAATATAAATTATATGAAAATATACATGTAAATGATTGTAAATATTATACTATTTCTGAATAACGACTACGTGATAGCTACGTAACCTGTAACATTTTAAAGAAGTTGGAAAATCCATATGGCTTCACCTATTCTGTCTGAAAATGTTGTAAGGCCCTAATAGAAAACCGATCACCATGCGAAATACTACTTTATTACTGCAGCATACAGTGGGGTTTACAATGACATAATCTTAGGCTGTATTACGTCGAATAAATATCTAAGGCAAACTTTTCACAAGAATCTTCATACACGTAGATTCAAATCGAATTCGGTTTTGGTAAAAGCGAATAAGATACATTTTCCAAAAATACAATCAATTCTAATATTGCCTGAATTAGCAATATCAGGAACTACTCGTCTAAATTAAAAAGAAACAATCCATGTTAGATAGCCAGTTTATCAAAGGTTATACCTAATAGGCTTTATCATCACGCTAAGAAAAACCCTACTTTACACAATTGGTTAGATGACATTTCATTTTATTCATTTGACTTAAATTTATATTCATTCTTCTGAAAAAATAGGTATTACGTAAATATTATTATAAGTTTGCATAGTGACTTAAATTAATATATTATCCTAATATGACATAGTTAAAGTGAGATAAAAGAAGAAGGAAACAATTTAATTTGATAATTCGATACTGTTCCATCTCTATCCTTCAATCATTCTCCCCCTTCTACACTCTCATGTCTTTCCCATCTGAATTTCTAATCATCTCATAAAGTACTAAAAATCTTTGGTAGTTCAATAAAATCTAAATAACTTCAATTCAACTATTCCGAAGGCGCCTTATTGTATCTTATATCAGATCCTCTGTACGCGTACTCTCGCAGCCATCTTTGAATTTCTTCGTCTGACAAAGACTTGATATTGCCATTGGAGATCGCTTCTAGAAGCGCTTTGTAATATTCGTAAGCCAATTTTGATTTTGGCAAAACTTGGCCTTTGCAAACGCCGCTGTTGGGATCCGGGATCATTCTGGAAACAAAATAAAGATAATGTTAAACAAAATATTACGAAGCAATTCTGTAAGTTTAATTTTAGTAGTTGCCTACTAAAGGCCCGCTTTAGATGAAAATTGATGACATTCACAGCACTTTTTTAGAATATTGTGTATTTATAAATATTTGGCACTAAGAAATTATTTGTGATACCAAATCTATATTCATATTTATACTTAACTACCGGGTCTATTTTAGTAAAAAAGTATTACCCTTTTAACTATTACCTATTGTCTTTCCAATACAAATCTTTCCTCTTTCTAATAAAAGTATAAACTAATTTTCACCTCACCACCGTAGATATTATTTTATGAAATATACATATAATACATACAATAGTCTATAAGTATTCTTTTTATATAACACTAGCTGATGCCCGCGACTTTGTCTGAAATTTCATTTAAATCGGTGCAATTGTTTCGGAGATTAGACCGTACAAACAGACAAACGTATCAGATTCTTTTTTTTGTTTCTCAGTCTAGAAACAGAAAAAAAAAATCTGGATGTTGTTGTTGTTCTATTTTACTTCCAATATCCCCCTGACTCGGTTTTTAGCGTTTTCTTTATATGTAAAGACATTCGACGTCTACAGTGTTGTTACATGTATAGATCAGATATACTTAGATATAGATAGAATTCTAATGTTGAAAGAATGATTGAAATCGTATGATTCATAATTCATAACGATTTATTTTAGTTCAGTGCATATGTATAAGAATCTTCAAAATGTATATTTTCCTGTAAATCTTGTCCATCCTAATGTTGTCTGCATGATAGCGCCGCCAGCGATAAACTCGCCACTTAACGTTAAAACACAGACAAATAAAAATATCTCTCAACGGACTTGCACTTTGAAACTAATTACAGCGTAATTATTTCAAATTGCATTCTGTTAATACAATTTAAGTGTTACAAGTAATAAAAAATGTAGCCATGTAATTTAAAGGTAGATAGAAAACAAGTGTATGATAAAGTAATTTCCAATTAAGGCAATTTCTTCCCGATTATTGTAAGGCTACGCGACGTTCGTAATGTCAGTTTTTATTTATTAAGTACTTGTCCGCTGAGGTACGACCAACTCACATCGTCCTGGACCGGACAACATTTTACAATGCGGTTTAGAAAATTGATACGTGTAAACGGGAATTATATTACCTAACCTGTTCATATTTTTATTCCGCGACAGCCTATGGTTCCAGATGATACCAAAATGCTCCCGACGGACTCTGAGACAGAAATATGAACTTTAATTCCTGTTTCCACTATTCAATTTCTTTTACCGCATAGCAAAATGCCATCGATGCGAGCCGGTCTGTCTGAATCGTACCAAATCTAATTGTTGGAACTGTAACGACAAACGTCAGACATCAGATGACGTCACAATTCCGACACCACGCAAAAGAAGTTCGCACACCGCGCCACTTCAGTCTATGTACAATTTTAAGGCTTATGTTTAACTTACCACCAAAAAAATTGAAAATGATCACCAAAATTAAACCCGCATTTTAATGTAAAATTGTAACCAAAGTTTTAACATTTCGCTATCGTATTTAAGCAAAATGACTCCAAATAAATCATTTTTAACCCAAAAGTAGTAAATGATCACCAAAAGTACCTAAATGTTTTACTAATTTACTATTCGGTTCTGGCACTCGCCGGCCGCTGCCGCGGCACCGCTCGCTTCGCTCGCTCGGCTCGTGCGTTGTATGGCCGCAGCTCTAACCTAACCTAACCGATTGTCATTTTTCATTGATTTTATTAAGGTAGAAATAGCGCAATAATTTGCTCGCTAAGATTTGGTGATCATTTACTACATTTGGTGTTCGAATACAATTTGAAGTGCAGTAGTGACTAAAATAGCTAGTACTATTATAATTTTAGACTTTATTTTTCTGGTGTCAAGTATATATTTTTGGTGGTCATTATATTTTATCCCCAATTTTAACACGAATAAAAATCAGGTGTAATGAAGTAAATTTTTTTATTTAATTTATATCATAATGCGTTGTATAATTGAATTGTTCAATTTCATCAATGAAATGGATGAATGTGATATGGATCGTAGCAAGTGGAAGGAAGTGGTCTTTACCTATCCCTATATGTATGCATATATGCGATGTGTCCGTGAATGTAAATTCTTTTACAAAAGACAACAGTTCAATAGCTCTTCTTTATCCAGGCAATGATTGCACAGCGACCACCATATTTTGAACTCTATGATTTTTTAATCAAGTTAGTAATCGTAATATACCTTCTGACTGGCTAAGAGTTAAAACTATAATATTAGCCTAGTCCGCGACTTCTTTCATTATTTTTTCGCTATAAGGTTGCCTTTGTCTTTTATCAAGGACTGAATGTAGTTTAGGCGTGAAACAGACAGGAAAAGTTTTTATTTTTAACATTATTAGGGAATCAGAATATTACTGAAAATAACATACAATTATATTTTGCAATCGGGGGCCTTATCGCTAAAAAAGATTTTGTTCCAGACAACCTTACCTGATTGACCACACACAGAACCACAGAATACACATACTATAAACTAATCTCATCGTTTTAACGCAGTACTTATAGTTTTAAAACATAATTAAACCAAAATTTTAATTTATCATAATTGTCAGCCCGTTCAATGTCCACTGCCAAACATGGGCCTTCGCCGAAGAGGGCGTTGCCATAGTCACCACGCTTGGCAGGCGGGTTGGCGACCGCAGTATCATATACATATACATAGGTGAACGCTGCTGTCTATTTCTTGATATATAATAGCCATAGATGATGTTATTATGAAATTAAGAAAGTTGCCCGGATTAATAAAGAACGCGCTTTCTGAGTAACGGAAAGTAGTCCCTCATTCAACAAATCTTCGAATTTACACACTTTCTTGTCCGGTTCGGTAATCTGGCAAACATTCTAGGCTTATTAGGTCACGGATGTTGTATTTTTACGATTTTTCCTCATTTAGCTACACACAAAAATTTCATCCCCAACTATAAGAGTGGTAATTAGACCCGAATATTTCGGTATCAAACGAAGCATTATTAAAACTCGGTCAACCATTTAGGGATGAAACGATTAGTTGGGCGCACACCGCGTATGTGTAGTGTATATAAATCGTGTACATTTACCTATTGTATACATGGATCTATATACCGTCGGCTATTACAGTGTATATAACCGCGTATGTGTGGAGTTTATCCGGCTTTCAATTTTGCGAAGTTATAATAGATGGTGTTATATACCGTGATGGGCGAATATTGTGTGAAAAATGTTTGGATTTGAAGCAATACTGTTGACTTCGATCAGCTAATAAACTATGGAAAAATAGTTATGTTTATACGTATATTTTGCACAAGTTTTGGTGGATTAGTGGTCGCAGTAAGATGGGAGCATCTTTGGGCTGATATATGCTGTCGCCCATCCATCAAGTGTATGTTCCTTAGTCGTCACTTTCGACACCCTCAGGAAGATATCAGTCAGTCAGTCAGATACAGCCGGTAACCAGACGTTAAGTGCAAGTTTGCATCATTTCGATAGAGTTAAATACTTAATATTTGAAAATATTTGGAATAAATTCAATAGTTACACTCTTATTAGTGACAACCTCCGTAGCGTAGCGGTATTTGGCTCGCTTTAAGTCATGGAGGTCGTGGGTTCGATCCCCACGCTGGACAGGAAATGTTTGTGTAAATTCAAAGATTTCTTGAAGGGTCTGGTTGGTTGAGGGACTACCTTCCGTGCCTCGGAAAGCACGTTAAGGCGTTGGTCCCGATTGTTATAACATCATCTATAATAATCGTATATCAGGGAACGGGCAGCAGCGATTCCTTGTGTATTAATCCATAATACTGAGGTCACCAATCCACCTGCCAAGCGTGGTGACTATGGCAAATACCCTCCTTCGGGAGGAGGCCCATGTCCAGCAGTGGATGTTATACGGGCTGATGATAATGATGATGACTCTTAATAGGTACGTCTAACTTATGGTTTGATTATATCCCAACAGTATACAGATTGTAATGGTAAGTCTGATGTTAAATACATATGATAGTATTATCTAATGTTGATATGAAATCAAATTAGAAAAGTACCTATTAGGTACATTGTGAAAAAAGTATTAACTAACTAATCCGATAGTTGGATAACTACTGAGTGTTTTCTCGAGTCCAAACTAGGTAGGTATCTGCGTTTCAACAGTAATCGTGATGTAAAGTATATATATTTGTACGCTATAAAACGCTAAACATAATACATATTTATTTAAAACTTCTTGCACAAAGTTGTACAGTGGCGGACTTAATGCCAAAGGCGTTTTCTACCAGTCAACCATTGGGTTATTATATGGCATAAAAAAAGTTACTTAAAGCTCCCGTATTTTTCTATTTAAGCTTCGAATAAAAATTATACTTCCACTACATGCGTTTATATAAACACCACTAAAAAAAACTATAACGTGAAAAGTAATGCTATTTCAAAATGTTGAATATTACTTGATGGGGTCCACAGGCGTGGAATGCTTATGTCGTCAAGTAATTTTAATTCCACATTATACTACATAATATATTGTAATATGAGATAAAGTAAATAAATAAAATTATACATAGCTTTAACAATTATCTACAAATATAAATAGATAAAGTACACAACAATGTAGTAGTTTAAACAAAGACTAAAACAAATACATAAAACAAACTCGACAAAATTTCGCTCTAAATTCACCAACAAAATAGCCCGCAATAGTCTACAATGTAGGTATCAAATAAAGGAAGTCGTACGATCTCGAACATATGTTATTGAATGAGTAACTCACTTGTTAAACTTTGCTCCAGCAATTCCAAAAGAAAAAAATACACCTTGCGGCTGGCGCCCCTTAATATCTTGCGCAAACCTTATGATTACACCTTTAAAATGTCGAAAAAACACACACACACTACACGGACCTTTCAATCGTTCACGAACTGTCGACAAAATGCCGAGGAAAGAACGTCAGAGTCATTCAAGACTGTTTTTTTTTTCGAAACGTCCAGGATATCGACATCCATTTGAATTTCAAGCTTACATATGTACAGTTAAGGTTGTTTTTTCTCTGACGTTGTTTATTTAGGGGTTGCATCTGTTAGCCGCCTGGCCCCATTTGTGTGATTTACCCCGACATGTGGCGAAGCGGGCTGATCCATTCTAAACTCGAATGAAACGAATTCGAGCTACAAAAATGAATGGATATTGCAACAAATTTTACAAAAGGCGCTGTGGGCGTATTTTTTTTATCAATGCCTCTTCGGTGTAAGTTTGCACACAGTAGTCTTTTCATTGAAACATGACTTTGAGTTTCAATCAATTAGTTTCAGCTTTTGTTTGTTTGTAAAATTGTATTTTTCGTTGCTTTGTGAAACAGAAATCGTACCTACCAATTACTTTGTTTATTTTTAAAAGGATCTGTGTCTAGGTTTGGAATACTAGACGTTTTTATAAGCTCCTAACAAAAGAAATAGTGCATTTTTCTCAATGATATGGCAATTATTTCAGATTTTTATAGTTTAGAGGCAGATTAAAATAATAAAGTAGATTTAGCTTTCTAGATTACAAATAGTAGATAGCCCTATTGACAGTAGAGAAAATAAGAAAAAAATCGATTTCATACTTTTTTAATACGCACAAGTCATTGCTTATACTCGGTAAAATGATTTTTATTTGGTAGTAAAATTGGTCCATGTATCTACTTTTAAGTAGCAATTTAAATGTTTTTAAACTTGTCGCTGCTTAAAAACAAAAGAGTCACAAATCAAACACAAATTAAATGCAAAAATAGTACCAATTTTACCAGCATTGGGTAAATTCTTGCATTTCACTTCCTTTCCATTTTTGGCTCTTTTAATTTTTAGCAACGTTGCATTGAAAGCGCCCTTTCGTACCACCTAGACTATCTTGCACTAGAGCTTATTTCGCCACGTATATTAACCATTACCATCACCTTGAAGAAAGCTTTTTTTGTAAAAACCATATTATGTCTATTTAAAAACTTTAATATTTTGTTTCGATAGTTATATGTATCCTTGTGTCCTCTATCTTTTGAATCATATATGATGCCTACTAACAACCTCGGACGCCCGAATAACCACCATCTCATTAGCAATGCACGTCTATAGAGATCATTCAAGATTTTCTAACAGAATTTTGTGCTAGAAAATTTTATTTTGGTTTTGTTTTTAAATTATTTTTCGGACAAACATTTGTAGTAACCCACGAGTCTTTTGCTACTTCACCGGCCATAAAGGCGAGCAGACATAATGGCGAGCAGAGCTCTAGCCTTAGTAAATGGTTCTAAAACTACAAACTTACCAACCTTCGCAAGAGGGCGTCCTTTGTGGGACTTGGAATTCAGCTCAGGTCGCTGGCGGGGAGATTGAGGGATTATAAATTTTAGTTTTTTGGGGCAGTATTGTGTAACGGTATGTTGACAGTTCGCGGGACTCTCGGACTTCGGGTCTACTAGGGCATCAGAACTAAGGTTAAGGAGGGCGAGGAGGGACCCGTCGCGTTCGCGGGCTCATCTTCTCGGGCGGGTCGGATAGTGTTTGTTTGTAATGCAGCCTACGACATGATGGCGTTAAAGCTTTACTTAATACCAGTGGCTCAGTGGTTACGGTAGTTGCTTCTGAGATCTGGTGTTCTGGGTTTGATTCGAGTTCGAAAAATCGCTAATGAGCTACTCCGGCACAGTGGAGCTTCATCAAAATAAAAATAAAATAAAATAAAAAATAAAAAAACTTGCACTTGCAAATAGTCAAAACAATAATTTATTATTAATCTATGTATTATTTTAACATTTATAAATGAGCATATTAAGCAGGTAGGTATTTTAGTTGTTGTTAATAATAATTAATAATGTGTATATATGTTGAATCTAAAAACAACGTTCAAATATTTACAACAACATGACAGTGTATGCTGACGGGGCTTGCGGAATTTTGTTGTGAAATTGCGAATGTGGAAACTTGTTTCTAAACTTATTTGCAATTAAGGAATTTATTTCCGTAGCGCTGCTTTATATAGTGATTCTACGAACTAGGATTATTCTATTTATTCAATAGGCTAGTTGACATTTTTCGTTTTTTTATTTTTATATGGTTAAGAATGGCTTTGAGAAAGCGGTAAAATAAATATTTTAAAATTGACGTGACATTTAGAGATGAAAACCATGTCAGTCATTTTGGTCTATACATTATCTGTGTCCTGACGAAATGTGAAAGTAAAGTTTCGCGTTCTTGTTTTTTAACTAGACCTATGACGTTCCAAAATTGCTTATCGCGTTTTAGGAAATTAAAGACATAGACACAAAATATAATTTTCATATTAAGTTTATACAACCATCGTCAAGTTTTATGAACAGAAATTGTTATAGGTATTTAGGTTCTTTATGACAAATACTTTCAGAAATAAACATCGGTAATCGCAGTAAGATAGTGGGTAACATTGAGCTAATAAATGCCGCTGCCCATCTTTCAGGTATAAGTCCCTTAGTCGTCACTTCTTACACTCACGGGGAGACATAGGGTTGTGTTTCCTTATACTAGACATTAATCTATTGGATGTACTGCAATTTTGCTGTTTTAATTTGTAATAAATAAATATTTTTTTAACTAACTGACATGTTTATACTTCGAAATGGTAGTACACCCATGGAAATAAAATTCCCAATACACCTTTTAAAAAATTAAATTACAGATTAAAATTACCGGAGATAAAAAAATATAATTAATCATAAATCATGTCATTTTAAAATAATAATACTACTAAAAAACAACAATAACAAAAATAGGCGCGTGAGTCGCATACGCATGAGAGGATCTATCGATCGAATTTACACAACAAACCCCTACGATCCATGTTCTTTTATATTGTACCCCTAGATTATTTTCACCCTTTTATTTTTTAACAAATAAATGGATTGAGTTGCTAGTGAAATAGCGTATATTTGTAAAGAAATAAAACGATGCGGGTATGTTTTTGAAAATAAATTATGGAAATATGCAAATTAGACCGTGTTTGTCATTTTGATATTCTGGATATAAAGTGCTCGGAGTAAATCTGTGATCCCTATATTACAAGTTCTTCTTGTTTTTTATTTAATGGCAATGTGTCGAATGACGACAATTCTGCCAATGTCATGCGTGAAATGGAGAAACGTGTCTTAAGTAAAAATTAAAGTAGAATATATAAGTTGTTCTTAAACTGCACACAATACTTAAGAATTTGAACATTTATCAGTTTCAGTTACGATTTTTTATTTTATTTTAGTGGAAATTCGACTCGATTCTCGATCTATTTGACTTGGCGGCCACATTATTAGTATGAATTTATGTTTTTTTTTTAAACATAATATGATTAAGTGGCGCAAGAAAAGAATAAATTAAACAATTTTGGGCAGCCTTTGCCCAGTTATAGCATTTGCCAGGCTATGAGCTAGAGAAAAAAATATATATATACATATATTAAGGAATTCCTAAAAAGAAATAAATCTCTATTCTACCTGCAAAATACAACTAGTAATGTAGTCACAAACTCATTACAACTTCTATGAGGTATAAAATTAAACTGTTGCGTTTCGTCGTCATTATAAGTTACGATATGACAGTAAAATAGATACCTACAGATATTTAATGCTATTGTGTATGTTGCGATGGAGCAGAAAGGTGCTCGAGTGGAGACCACGAACTAGCTAGCGCAGCGTGGGAAGACCGCCTGCACGATGGACCGACGACCTCATAAAGATCGCAGGGAGTCAGTAGATGTAGGCCGCTAGCAATCATTCCCGCTGGAAATCGATGGGGGATGAATGATGTGTGCATAAAGAAATTATACAGGAGAATGGCCCGTTACAGTATCAAAATCCTTATGGCTAACTACATACTAACCATGTGAAAAAAATAAGAAATTGGGAAATGGTAAGGTCTAGTTTCACTGTTCACTTAAACTACGACGGTTTGAATGATAGCGAAATAACGGTTTATGTGAATTTAAATTTCATTCGACATGACATGTCGACCTACTTTCAAATGACTGCTAATTGAATATTAAAAAAGTACTAAGTTATGTAATGCAAAGTGACACGCGCTACGATAAGCTGCTATCATGTCGATGCAAGTGTATTGCATCTATGCCGTACCAAAATAGTAGAAGAACAAGGAATACAATTGCGTTGCTAGGCGACTGAATAAAGCCGGACACAGTTAAGTATTTATATTGCGTGTCCGGTCAAAATAAACGGTGTCCGGCTTTTTACATTTTGCATATGAACCAGCACCGTCCGCAGGCAAGTTGACTTAGGCTGGAGCTCTGCTCACCTTTATGCCCGGTGAAGTAGCAAAAGCTTCCTGGATAACTACGTAATGTCCGTCGAAAAAAAAAGACTGTCGACGGTCGGTCGGTCCCGCAGTATGCAGTCTTACACACTCCCCTGCGCAGTTAATAAACAAAAAAAAATTGATTTCGCATATTATTGAGACACAAAATCCTCAATAATGTAGTGTGTCCGAACTTTAAACCAAATGTCGTGCCAGACTCACTGGTCTGTCTGGCTAATATGATTGGCGGCCTGGCAATCCTAGTTGCTAGTAGGTATGTTGGCAGTGTTGGCACCGAATATTAGACCAATTATAACAATTCTTACAAAAGTAGAAGACTATGGGAAGATAAAGATCAAAAGGCTTTATTTCTTCCGGAACTGCATGCTGGGAACTATAATAATATCTATATTTTTGTAGGTATAACATTCTGATAATAATGACACCGTACATATTTACATGTAGGTTATTACTTCTGCAATGTTATCTGTATTCACGTAATCTGACCAAATATCAGTTCTTATTTATTTAATCTAACACAATAAAATTAAATACTATTTCATATCTTATCATAATATAATTATATAACTAAATACTAAATACATATTTACTCCGCTATTGTACCTTCTCCGCAATAAAACCTATACTCCAGAGTCTAAAATTCCACAAATTACCTTAAAATTAAGCAACAAATTTTCTTGTTCTATGAAGGATATTAAATGTGTTATAAAACAAGGTAGGCTTAGGACTATTTTGCGCGCTGTAGCCTTGAAGTAAGGTCGAAATTAGCGTGCAATTATTTGATAAGGTGTCGAGAGTAAGCCTTAGTTCATCGTTGTACGCGACATTGATCGCACGGACTACGTAAATGCACATTTACAAACTTAATTGCTATATACCGGCGCGTGCGCATCCAGAACTCAATATTTAAATAACGAAATGGAATCCTGGTATTGTGAAAACTCTAGCTTTGTGGCATTTTAAAATAAGTAAGTGCTGAATATTGAAAGGTGGTTATAGTGATTGTGTAATTATAGAAGAAAATTAAACTGGAATCGATTTTCACAACGGAGATAAATGTAAGACATTTTTTATAATATTTATGTTATTTACCGATATTTCGGTATCAATTACGAATATGGTAAGTAATTTAAATAATACATATCTAAATTTATATATTTTTAATTACTTACCATCAGTTGAATTTTTTACCATAAACAAAGAGAGTAGAGCTGCTTGCGTGGTATTAAAAGTTATGTCATGGTATTTTTATATTTGCTCGTTATAATTAGTTGCATTTAGCTGTTGCAACCAAATAGATACTATAGATCTACTATAGTTACAAACAGAAATATACTAATAGTAAATTAATCAATAACTATTAAATCACTAAGTTTTGATATTGGTCTTTATTAATATAAGTAAGTTTTATCAATTGATTGCATAACACAACTACAAGTAGCTATAATATGCGGGTTGATATTTTAATCACTTCATCTTATCACTAATAAAATATCGAAATTCTACCTATATTCATAAATAATACCTGTAAGAATAAAATGACACTGGATAGCCTTTGTTTTTCGTATTTTACTTACTTTCTTTTATTTTACACAAATATAAATTAGTTGCAAAATAATACTATATTCAAATTTCACTTTAAAATAAATAAAAACGGTATTTTATTCATAAATAAATAATTATCTTTTTATGTATGATGGCATCAGAAAGTTATTTTTAAACTAAGGGTCGGGAGAGTAAGGGCGATCGCGTCGCGTTAAATATAGAAAATATAAATAATAAATATCTAAAACTATAATATACTAATTATATTTAAAAAACTAGTTTCAAAGTTTATGTTAATAAAGATAAATAAAATAGAATAAAATAAAAATAATGGTTAAAATGGCTGGCCCTACTACTGGCTACTAATACTTCCTCTCTTCCATTTTTGCTGTGCCCGACAGGGTCCATGTTGGATCTAAAAAATTGATATTATCCTAACACCTTATATAGTACCTACACATGGAATGCATTAAAATATTTGAGTTTGAGTTTAAATATTAATCATTAATTATCTTTCTTCGCAGTTATTCACCAAAAATATACTTAACCCATTACTAAGATCATGAAACCAAGTAAATAATATCTAGATTCCGAAAAAATAGAAAAATATATTACATATATTTTTATTGCGTATCCACTTCTTTTCTTCCTCTTTTTTTGGTTTGTCAATATGTATTACCAGAGAATATTACCTAATCAAATAATAATAAGTAAATTACGCAAGTAGTTATTTTAATGAGACTTGTTGACTTACAGGCAATAAGAACCTATAATAATTAAAAAAATACTTTAGCTAAATATTGACTTTAGGTGGCAGCTCTTTTAATCATATTATAATATTTTAAATTTTGAGCAATGCTTATTAAAAATGAATACAAGTTTTTCTAATAGTCGATTTAATAAAAATGGTTTACCTTCAAATTATACCGCGATTGGGACCCGTATGTACTATAAATTATTTATTTTAATGACATTTCGCTTACTTATTTATTAACAACTAGCTAATCAGACAGACATTGTTCTGTCTTAACTAAAACTAAATAAACAACACGCATACTGAGAGTGTTATATGAAAGGCCATAAGATTACATTAAAAAAGTTTAGACTGTCAAAAGATTATATTAGAAAATCTAATATGGTGCTTAAGTTTTAAAATTTTCCGCGCAATTTTCATATTTTTTTCTTTTATAAAAACTTCTCCTGATAATAACAAACACAGCAAAAAAAGAATTGGCGAAATTGTTCCATCCGTTCATGCCTAATGCGATGAACAAGGGAAATAGGGATTTATTTTTATATACAACTCCTGCCTTATTAAATAGTAACTTAAACAAAAGCGTTAAAAAGTAATAACAACAAAACATATTTTCGATGTTTAACAACAATAGATAACCTAATACGTCAGTATTTTAAACATGTTTAACACATGTGTATATGCTATCGACCTAATACTATGCAAACAGTTTTACAGAATTTATATTTTTTATATTTACTTAATTCATTTAAGTAAATATAAAAAAACAATGACAAACTCCGTAGCGTAGCGGTATTTTGCTCGCTTAAATCTTGGAGGTCGTAGTTTCGCTCCCCTCGCCGCACAATCTTTGTATAGATTCTAAAATTACTTTCCGGGTCGGGATGGTTGAGGAAAAGCACGTTAAGTTGTTGGTCCCGATCGTTATCGTCGTATATATATACAACGTCGTATATGTAACGTCATCTATTCCAATCGTATACCAGGGAACAACATAATACTACGGCCACCTCATCCTCTCTCGGGTAGAGGCCCATGTTCAGCAGTGGACGTTATACGGGCTGATGATGAAGAATTCATTTAAAAGCTCTTTTACCAACAATAATAGCGCCATCTACAGAAGCCGCACAAACTACAATAAAAATAGCAGCGCAATACAAGTTTACAAGCCAATTCTTTTATTTTTTAGACGGGCATTATATGGAAAGCCTCGAGGCTTTTGCTACTTCACCAGACATAATGGGGAGCCGAGCTCCAGCTTATGTGGTTTGAAAACTTCAAACTAAGCAACCGCACTAAGAGGGCGCCCCTAGTGGGGCTTGGACCTCGGCTCAAGGCGGTCGCTGTCGGGGAGATTGAGGAATGATAACTCGATTTTTAGTGGAATTTTATGCAACTGTCGGTCTACTTTGCTGTACGCGGGCCTCTTAAACTTCGGGTGTACGACAGCATCAGATGGTTCTTTATAAACTAAGGGTCAGGAGAGCGAGGGGGATCGCGAAGCGATCGCGCGCGCTCTATTTTCCGACGGGTCGGATAGAGTGGCCAAGCCAATTCGAATTAGAACAGTTCCAAAACTTTCAAATCCCTGTCGGGCGTCGGGCAAATCACCCGGTAAACCCAGACCGTCATCAATTCCTCTACAAATATAATAATAATATGTGGCTGACCCCACTCCTATTAAGTGTAACGCAGAACTAAAGATCATTGCTAATTAGTTTTCTAGTCACACCTGACATTACAATAGGACGCGCAATGCTTTGTACAATTTGTTATCTAACTAGTGACGTCAGAGGCCTTGTAAATAATGTAGTTTACATACCAATAGCCTTAAAAATCGCAATTTCAAATATGATATCTTGGCTCTATGTATATCGTGTTGAATTTTCATTAGACTTGTATACGGAACTATAACAAAGCCTTAAAAGCATTGAATTACTGGAAAGATTTATAATCACTTACTCATATCACGTCCACTGCTGAACATAACCTTCCCTTAAAGGGGGTTTTTGCTAAAGTCACCACATTTGGTGGTGACCGTTGTATTACTCTTTATTAATTTATTTAAAAACTGCAGCTTCACGAATAATACGCAATAAAGTCTTTGTACTTTTTTATTTAATTCTCACATACTTACACTAAGCAGTAGGGGGCTTGGTCCCATTGAATGTACATTCACTATTACGCTGACCCAACATTGGGGATGCGCAGTCTTGGAGCGTGTGTCACATGCACCTCCGGCGGGGTTAACGAGTGACGGTTTTTGGGTTCGCGTCTTCACACGCTCGTGTAAATCGCACGCCAAATGTGAGTTCAGCCAATAAAGACAATAGGTAGAAAATATTAATATATTCTCTGAATTATATTGAACTCTACAATGTTGGACTCCGATGTAACTTACTACAAAAAACTGACTACTACCACTTTTTGGCCTAGCCCACGAAATAAACTCCGAACGATAAATCATATATGCGGTCGAATAAATCAGTGTTTATTTTGTTGACCTAAATGGGCACCAAATTGACAATAGGTTGTTTCCAGCTCAAACTACATGACAATAGGTTGCTCCCACCTATCGACGCGTCCGGGAATCGCACGGGTGCAATGCTGATGTATTTTACGTATTATGAACATTTACCTGGAATCAGTCTATCTATTAAAAAATACCGCATCAAAATCCGTTGCATAGTTTTAAAGATTTCAACCTACATAGGGACAGAAAGATAGTTGGAAGCGACTCCCTTCCGACCCTTAGTTTGCTAAGAACCTTCCGATGCCCTCGTAGACCCGAAGTCCGAGAGGCCCGCGAACTGTAAAGTAGAGCGACAGTTGCACAAAACTCCCCTAACTAAAAGCCATAATCCCTCAATCTCCCCGTCAGCGACCGCCCTGAGCCGAGGTCCAAGTCCCACAGGGGACGCCCTCTTGCGCAGGTTGCTTAATTTAAACCATTTATCTAGGCTGGAGCTCTGCTCGCCTTTATGCCCGGTGAAGTAGCAAAAGCCTCAGGGCTAACTACATATGTACGTCCGACAAAAAAAAGCGACTTTGTTTTATTATATTCTTTGTGATTTTTTATCATTACGATAAACTTTATTTGGGTCAACATATAAGACCGGATATTTATTTTCCCTATTTACATTATCAATGTGAGCCATTGATCTTTTTATATGTCTGTTTAATATTGTATCTATGGCAACGTGAAAATGTTTATATAGCAAAGAAGAAGTAGGAAACTAAATAATCTTTTTGAGATGTCATATATTTCTTGAAATTATAAATTAAAAGTATTTGTTTACGTACTAACTTTATTGATATTATTTAGAAAAAAGAAGAAAGTACTTCCTAGGCCGTTAATATAGTAATATATATTATGGTATAGCGTGGGTTGGATTCATACGCCAGACTAGACATCTTTGTGTAAAATCTAATATTTATTTTCGGGTCTGCTAGTTTGAGAGACTACCTTGATGTCTCAGAACGGACGTTGAACCGTTGGTTCATCTATAACAATCGTATTCCAGGGAACGGGCAGCAGCGTTTCCCTGTGTCTTACAACGTAATTACAACTGCGGTCACCAACCTGCCTTCCAGGCGTGACCTGGCGTGATAAATATGGCAGAAACCCCACGGGGAAGTCCCATGTTCAGAAGTGGACGTTATACAGGTTAACGATAATGTGAAGTAATGATAGATTTGAGAGTGAAACATTTTAGATCGACTGTTTTTTTTTTCAAATTAAAATTTTCACGGGTTATGTCATGGAGCAAACTAAGTGTAGTATCAAAACCAAGCAGACTCATTCGTTTATCGTACACATAAGGGTTAACATAACGCATCCCAATAAAACCCAAAATAATACCCAATTTCACGAACAAATTACAAATAAAATTAACATCATCCATTATTACGTCTGCCAAAAACAGATGCACATTAACTATGTCGTAGTCATTACTGAATAATCAATAGCATTGCTCATTAAAACATCATTTTCATAACGAACGAACGATACTGATGACGATTTAATTATTTTTCAGGAATCGGCGACGTCATGTGGACTTATTCCAGCGTAGATAATATAACGACCAGCAGAGTAAGCAGAGGAGATAGAATAAAAATATATTTATCAGAATGCGTCGTGTGTTTTTGTATAGTATTTTTTATACTATGTGTAGGCCTGTTGTTGTATTTGTTCTTTCATTTATACAGTACAGTGACGAACGCGAGTAAATTGGCCGGGAATTTGGCTGAAAGTTGAATATGATTATTTGACTTAGTGGTTACGGCAGTGGCCTCTGAGACCTGGGGTACTGGGTTCAATTCCCACCCGGGACAATTATTTGTGTGAACCACGAATAGTTGTTCTGAGTCTTTGTGAGTACTTTATGTTTGTCATGTTCACGCGACACAGGGATTTATATTAGTAGTGCTAGTTTAAAACAAAAATTGCTAGTCTGGCGAAAAATTAAAAATTATTCTATAAGCCGTGCATTTGTAAGATATAAATTATAGTAATAAAGTTTGATGAAGACTTTAAAATGAAGACAAACGTTTGTTTTCTTGCTATCATAGAATATAAATTTGTAGAGATATAATAGTTGACAGACTAACTAATGAATGTACCTAGATAGTTTTATACGTACTGTATTCGGAAAGCTGTAGTGCATTTGTATTACGTAAAATGTTGGAAAATGCAATAGAGTTTGGCGAAGACCTTAAAATTTAGACATACGATTTTTTATGTATCGTGGAATATTTAATAGTAAAACTGATGGCTCAGCATAAATAGTTTTATACCTACTGTATTCGGGAATTTGGCGAACACTCTTAAGTAGACACGTTTGTTATTTGCTATCGTTAACAGAGATTTGTACGTACGTTGAAAGATTAAATTATAGATAAATATAAATAGTTTTTCCATAGTATCTAGCGTAAAGATATTACTATGACTTCGATATAAATGTCATCGCTTCTACATATGTCAATTTATGAACTTAATGTAGCTTCAATAATACAGTAACAATATAACAATAACATAGGAAATGCGCTGCAATAGCTCTACAGTACCGGTCAACCGGGGTTTCTTTGACATTCAGAGTAACATTGGCTGTGTATATGGTATTTGATGTTAGGAGGATCTCTTAACTAAATTCACCAGCTTTCGTTTCTAGAGCCAATTTCCACATGCCATTTTGGCGTTTTGTCTCCTTTCAAATTTCGATTCACCATCACTGTCAAAGTAACTCTGAATGTCAAATTACCCCGGTCGACGGCACTGAAGACATTTTTATCGAAGTCATAGTCATACTGATACGTGCTAAACCAATCTAGACACGCGGCAGCGTGTCAAAGCCAAGTTCAAGCAAAGAACTGGCTAGCCAGCGCCAAGTGTAATATTACACGAACCATATCGTGCCACTTTTGACCCTTCTATAACTCAAAACCTCTTTAACGTAAACAAATAAAACTACGTGTGTTTAATTATATCCATAAGGACATGTAGAAGCCCAAATTTCATGAAGCTAGCTCAAACGGTTATCTTTATAACAAACAGTCGTAAATTTTAGCACTGACTGACATATAGTACCTAATTCTAACCTACTTCCAGATGACCTAGTAGGATGAAATTTGGAATCCAGCTCAGTAATTGTGTGTAAGCCCAGGAAAAAATCAAAAAATCTAAAAAAGTCAAAATAAAATACCCCCCATAGAAAAAACTTTTTATACGCTCTAAAAAACCGACCACCGGTGTGTCGTAGGCGGCGCGCGGCACCACATAATTATACATAGAACAGAAGTAAATCTACATAAAAGTGCTCCCGCGCAATACATAAACATAGGCATCGCTTACGAATACCGATTTAGTTATTTATTGTTTTATTACATTTATGTTCATCCTGCTTCTTTCTCAACGGTGAATGAAATAATTGTCATACTATAACCACAAACGTTCTTCGTGCCTAAACCAATAACAGTATAAAAGAGTACATAGATGAGATTCAATGAATAAATAAATACTTTATTTATACCTACAACCCGTTTGCTATAAGTTTGCCGCTGTCAACTGTCACGCGTTTAGCGTTGTCTCACTCACTCAGTTCTAGTTCCAGTGAGAAAACGCTATACTGACGTCATAATAATATTTAATACATAATATTTTTTAATATTTAAGGTATTAATTTGTTAGTTCGAACTCTTTGTAACTTAAAAGAAAGTCCAATGTGTATGTATACCAAGGTCAAGGCAATAGTGATGTCTTATTGTTACCGATATAGGTATGTATGTATTGACTAATTTAAGAATGCTGGTTGAACTCGCTCGCGCCTTGCACTTGTACGCGCGCCCGATGCCCGCGAGGCTCACAAGCGCTATACGATTTAAAAGTTTTTATCAGTATTCAAATGATGAATAACTTTATAAAATGACTGATGTTATGAAAACTGGCCAATTCAAATCTAACCTACTTTAAGATCTCACATTTTTAAATAACAGCAATTGTTATAGGTATCCATTAAAGCAAAGAATTAGAGTTTAATACTTGTTCATAATGTTATTTTGTTCCTATAAATACATATTTCGATTTTGCATAGAACTTGGCACTCATTCAGATCTCCATTCTTTTTGCGGCGAAGCCCACAGCCAAGCTTAATTTTTGTATTGAACTTGACTTTCCTTTTTTACATTTATGTTTTTGGTGGGTTTAGAAATACCAGAGCACATAAGGTTTTGGTGATATATCAAATACATCTTTAAATAAAACTTATTGTGGAATGATATATCGAATGATAATGAAGACTGAGATTTGTGGTAGTCTAGATTTTTAGTTTATATTATTATGAAGTAACTTAATAGTCATGTAATAAAATAATGTTTATATTAGGTACTTAAAAAATATCGGATTTCTAAATGTGTAAGTCAAAATGTTATTCAAGGCAGTCAATAATAGTTTGTTACTATTTTATTTAGTTAGTTTACAGTAAAATTAGCTACTTTCAGTTGTATATATGTATTATATTATGTTTACATGTATATTATAAAAAATAGCTTACTTAAGTACTTGATTGACTAACGAAATGTTTATTGTAAGCCAGTTAAACATGATATAGGTTAATTAACAATTAAAATTATATCATTGTTATCATTAAAACGTTGTTTTTATATGTACTACTAATCGACTGACACCCTTGCTATATATGTTATCCTTGCTTAGTTCTATTGTACGTTTATTCATTAAGAAACAATTATAATATAATAAAACAAAACAATAGCGCTGCTTGCTAACTGACTGATCTTAGCTTCTTCGGAAACACGCAGCTTTCCTTAAAGCCCGATTTGTAGACGACGCGGCGCGCGGCGTCGACTTGGAGAAAATCGGGGTGCATGAATAGTCTTAAGAATATTAAGTTTGTCACAGCAACACCCCCTTCAAGGGAGGTCAATGTTCAGCATTTGAAGTTACACAAGCTGACAATGAAAAATTATGAGTACTTTACGTAAAAGTTTACCAAATTACTGTCTTTCAAAATTGAGATCAATAAAATTCGACTACCGGCAGAACTCGAACCTACATCTTATTGGTTAAGCCTCTAATGCCTTAACCAATAAGGCTACGGTGGAACTCTATCGGTCATCGAAATTTATCAATCTTTTTTATAGCACTTCTCTAAGGGAGAAGTAAGTGGTTTTTTTAAGTTCGGAATCTGGATAGATTGCAGATAGCAGCAATTCAACACGGATTCGACCACGAAGAAGGACGCAACTAATATAATAGTAAAGCTCTTATTTGTCTACCAATCGCATTCCTCACTGTCTATATATCTGCATTAATACAATCCTGTAGATGCCCTACGGTACATTCTTACCAATTTTACTTATAAAATTGAAAATTTGCTTTCAAGAAAATTGTCTTGGAATGGCTGAAGAATCACAACTGTTCACACACACACACTCACATGCACAATTATCACCTATTCATTGTCACAGATACATCCATACAAACATAAATTCCATTTTCCTTTTCTTTAAAAATATTGTAATACAATCATGAAAATTAAAAAAGTAAGGGTACATTTGAATGCAATGTGAAACCTTTGGAAGAAGGCACTGACTTTCATTACACAGGTTTTGCGTAACATGAAAGTAAGGGTCTTCTTAAGATGTGTGTCAAAATAATAAACTATTTATTAGACGTGAAGATATTGTTATTTTTATTTATGACTGGTAGACAAATTAGAATCTTGAAACAAATACCTAAATCCAATTACTTATATAGATTACATATACATAAACCAGTTTTATACAATTTAATATGCTAGTAATAAATTAATTGGACATCCATCCATTTTATTCCTATGACGGTTATTGGTATTGATTGATTGAATCTGGGTTAATACTGGATTCGTTTCATAAAATAATATTTCGCTGTGAATATTCGTTGATTCAAAAGTTTCGATAACTCTTTGTTCGAACGTTGTAATATTGTTTTATTATGTTTCTATTATTCTTTCAGAGTTCTTTTGTTATTGTCTTTTATTCATATTTATTGGAATGTCGAATGAATTCTAGAGCTCCAAAGCATAAAGTCGGATGTGCCATTATAGGTCAGAAACATTCATCGTATTATGTGCCTTTATTATAAACTAGCACTTACGACAAAATGCTTCTGAAGATAATAGTGCATGTCCTCATGCTTCTGAGGTCAAGAATCGTATAGAAGGGGATCGATGATGATGAAAACAGCTTTCATTAACTTACAATTGCTATTTTCTCATTTAATCATGGTAGTTTATTAAGCATTATTATTGTATTTTATTTAGGCAATTGAAAACCCCATTGAGACTTTTATAAGAACTTTTATATTAACTTTGCCACCCTTCTATGCCTTATAAGGGGTTGAGTTATGCAAAATCCCGTCCCAGTGAGCACCTACATCTCAAAAGAAAAACCCATACAAAATCAAAACTTTTAGTAATTTCTGAAATTTCGTCATGAGTGACCTTTCGCTTTTACATCATTAAGTAAAAATATATCGTTTTCTAATTATAATCTACTTGTAGATTATAGTTAGAAAACAAAAGGTTATTTTATTGACTATGCTTATGACCGCTGTCTTTGCTTCTACAAGTTATATTTATAAGAATAACTTGTATATCTATACATATAATAAAACTGCAGAGGCCGAATGGCTGAACATCGAAAAAAATCCAATAAACCATGTCTGGGATCCCCCTGACATGGTTTATTGGGTTTTTTTTGTTACAAGTAAAATAGAACAAATCTATTTTTAATATTTTTGTTTCTCTGTCTGTTTGTACGGGCTAATCTCTAAAACTTTAGGACCGATTTTATTTTTATTTTTTTGCATGGTGGTAAGTAACTAAAGTATTTAAAATTTTGACAGCATTAAATACTTTTAATCACAGAATTTATATTTGTACCTACACGTTAAAAATATTTATCGCAGGAATAATAAACACCAATTTAGTTAATTATAAGTTAAGTTTAAGTTATACTTATAAGTCAGTTTAGTTCATTATCAGTTACTAATTTAGCCATTAGTTTGACCAGCTAGGTAGTATGTTTAGATATAAGGCGACACTACTTCTATCAGTAAGGCCAAGAAGTCATTGACTCATTGTGCACAACAATAACGTTCATTGTTACAGAAATGGCGTGCGATAACGTAAATCTTGACATTGAACGCAGTCGTTTTCCAAGCAAAACAGATTTTTCGTGATATTTGTACAAGACCGTGACAAATATTAAAAGCAACACTGTCAAGTTAAGTGCCTATTAAACACACATGGACACACATGGGAAGATTTAGGATAGTCTATTCTAAGCCCAAAACCACACAGCAAATTTAAAATATACAAAAGTATATTTAAATATTAGGTTGGAGCAAAAGTCTTTTCGCATTATAGTTTGTATGAACTTGTAATAAAATCTCTTTGGCTTTACTATATATTTGTATCTGGCTGGTTTTGGTATCATTGAAAGTTAAAATTTTAAAGAACATAATCCAAAATCCAAATTCAAATTGGGAAAATGTGTGATTTTCATTTGTTTTTCGTACTGTCAAGATCAGTGAATCTAATGAAGAAATTAGATACATTTTAAAATTTTACTATAAAAAAAGGTAAAAATTCAACAATGGTCAAAGGCCGGTCAGGCTTCATAGACTGTGGCGAAGCCCGGGTTAACTCGCAACAAGGTGATGCTGTGTGTGTGGTGGGATTGGAAGGGCATTATTCATTATGAGCTGTTACCACCAGGCAGGACCATTGATTCTGAACTCTACTGCGAACAACTGATGAGATTAAAGGAAGAAGTTGAGAGAAAGCGGCCGGAATTAATCAACAGAAGGGGTGTGGTTTTTCATCATGATAACACTAGACCTCACATATCTTTAGCCACTCAGCAAAATAAAGATAGTTTGGCTGGGAGGTGTTAATGCATCCGCCGTATAGTCCTGACCTTGCACCTTCAGATTTCCACCAGTTTCGGTCTCTTCAGAATTCTTTAGGCAGTGTCAGGTTAATATCACGAGAGGACTGCCAAAACCACTTATCGCGGTATTTTGGTCAGAAGTCTCAAAAATTTCTATAGCAAAGGGATCATGTCCCTACCAACAAGATGGCAAAAATTTATCGAACAAAATGGTACCTACATACTTTAGTTTAATGTAAATAAAGTATATTAAAAAATGTTCGATCCTCACACGACACATAAATCTTCACAAGATACAAGAACACTCGGACAATAAATCTTTGTGTAAATTCTAAGATTTTTCTTCGGGTCTGGTTGGTTGAGGAACTACCCGCCGTGCCTCGAAAAGCACGTTAAGCCGTTGGTCCCGATTGTTATAACATCATCTATAACAAGCGAACCAGCTGTGTAATACAACATAACACTGCGGTCACCAATCCGCTTGCCAAGCGAGGTGACTATGGCAAAACCCCTCCCTCGGGAGGAGGTCCATGTTCAGCAGTGGACGTTATACGGGCTGGGTGATGATATTAAAATAGCCAGTTCAAAATGAGCAAGGTTTCCCGATCTGCAACACCGCTCTTCTACGTGTTCCTGTAATACGATTCACGTCATTTTAATTATGTCCGGTGAAGAAGAAAGCCTCTTGGCTAACTACATATGTCCGCCCAAGAGAGATAAGGACGCAATTTTAACATAATTCAATTCTTAAGCTAACGTTAACGTTCAACGTGTTAGCGATGTTTTAGCAAAGGTTTAGTATTTATATTAAAAGTATGGATCTTTAACTATGTGAGGAATTCACTCCACTACAATTTAGGTACAAGATGTTGTAGGACTAAAGAGGTTGGAATGACAACTATTATCAGGATTGTCAAAATTTTGATATCTTAGAAGATTTTGGCACTTTTATACACGGTAAAAGCTTTTAGAGAACGCTGGTGATTTTGGGATGTGAAAATATCGACTAGCATTTGTGCAATTGCCATAACATAATTCTCATATCATCAGCCCGCATACGTCCACTGCTAAACATGGCCTCCCTCGAAATGGGTGGAGCCAGTCACCACTTTTGGCTTGGCAGGCGAGTTGGTAACCGTAGTATTATGTAATTCATATATTTAGGTAAAAGCTGCTGCCCATTACCAATGATGATAACATTCGTGACCAATAGCTTAACGTGCTTACCAAAGCAACGAGGAAAGTCCCTTAACCAATCAGACCCGGAAACAAATGTGGGATTTAACTCGAATATTTTATTCTGGCGCGGGAATTGCACCCACGACTTTTGAGATTGAAGGTGAGATTTATACCACTGCGCCACGAAGGAGTAATATCATAGCAATACGAATAATATTATTGAAGAAGTACCAAAAACAAAAAATAGTACTTAAATCAAGTTATAAAATCGCGTGATATTTTCTCCTCCTACCTTTTAAAAAGTCATATTTTAGCATTTTGACTCACTTCAGCGGTAGCGTAAATACAACTTAATAAATGGCTTATGTTTAACTTACCATCAGATATAGTAAAAATGATCACCAAAATTAAACCCGCATTTTAATGTAAAATTGTAACCAAAGTTTTAACATTTCGCTATCGTATTTAAGCAAAATGACTCCAAATAAATCATTGTTAACCCAAAAGTAGTAAATGATCACCAAAAGTACCTAAATGTTTTACTAATTTACTATTCGGTTCTGGCACTCGCCGGCCGCTGCCGCGGCACCGCTCGCTTCGCTCGCTCGGCTCGTGCGTTGTATGGCCGCAGCTCTAACCTAACCTAACCGATTGTCATTTTTCATTGATTTTATTAAGGTAGAAATAGCGCAATAATTTGCTCGCTAAGATTTGGTGATCATTAACTACATTTGGTGTTCGAATACAATTTGAAGTGCAGCCGTGACTAAAATAGCTAGTACTATTATAATTTTAGACTTTATTTTTCTGGTGTCAAGTATATATTTTTGGTGGTCATTATATTTTATCCCTTAATAAATTATCAAGTTATTTCTAACTTGATACCAATATAAACACATAATTTACGTAAAATATATCCAATATTTTTATATGAATTTAGTGTAAAGAGATATTACAAGAAAACTTATTTCACTAGGCGAATTTTAAATTTTATTCCTAAAATCTCTCTAGGTCGCATGACCTAGTTTCTTACATCACAAATTGGAATATGAAATGAAATTTTACGGCAATTGTAGTTCTTCAAATATTATCAATTAAAAATATATGGATCTGATAATCAGGTACCTACTTTTTTGGGCTTATTATGACACAACAGAGACAAAACTTTTTTAGAATATTTAGCATCAGTCCGTAAAAGGACGCCTGGACATAAGTCTTTTCCAGATAATACTTTGCCATAGTCACGATGCCTGACAGGTAGGTTGGTCATAACAGTCTCATGTCTGTTCTAACTTTCTACCTGCTAAACGATTGTCATACATGACCATATAAAAACCCAGACTATATAAGTACTCAACGTGCTTTCCGAGGCACTAAGGGTACCTAGTCTAATTCTAAGAGCAAAATCAAACCACTTTTTTGTTTTTGTTGTCCGGAGCAAAATGCCTTTACTTATTCCCACCGCCGCCGCCGCTGCAGCGTACTCGCGCGCTGGCGGTGGGATATGTCAGACTCGCCCTCTCCATAGCGTGGTATGCTAAACTTATACCACGAGGAGGGGACCCTACACCACTAAAACCCCCCGGACACTCCTTCGATCCGCCGTTGGCGGGGGCCGGGTACGCATAAGCAATCCAGCCCCCCGACGGCACCCGCAGTCAATATGGCACCGCGGGATCTCCTGGACCACACTTACAGTGGCCCATAAGATCAAACCCCTCCCTCGGAGGTAGGCTTGTATTTAGCCGTGGCCTTTAACGGGCTTATGATGATGATGACTAGGTCTGGTGCCGGTCCCTGGTGTCCGAGGGTTTTGCCATAGCGACCACTCATGGCAAACGGGTAGACGGCGGGCTTAACGTGCTTTTTGAGGTACAGAGAGTTGTCCCACCAGACCCAGAAACAAATCTTAGATTTCACACAAATGTTCGTAGGGATTGAACTCACCACTTTCTTCACTTATACTGCTACGCCACTGAGAAGCTATACCAGACCTAGTCTGCCCTGCGAATCCAAAACTCTACTTACTTTTGAAACCCATTTGGAAAAAAATGACTGTTTTATATATATCTATGTTGTATTATATACCTCATAACATAGGTACCTCTAAATATATTTATGTTAGCAGGTAGGTAGGTATGTAACAAAGAGGTATAGGTATTCATGAACCGTGACAATATAATACCTATTTGTATATTGTTGTACACCAACACTTCGTTATAATTTCGCTTGCCGATGGTAGATAATGAATTTATTTTTAGATGATAATAAAATAACATGGCTGAAGTTTAAACGGTATTTTAACTTCAATTAAATGGTATTTTTAGTGTACATTCGTTGAAAACCTTCATAAAGACAGCTCAAGGAAATTTATATACACGATTTATTTACGACTCCAATAAAATATTTTAAAGACTTACACTTAGACTCAAAGCAATATGATAATTTTATTATTATTGAACAATTAAAAAAGGTTAGTATATGTTTTTTTAATGTAATACTAGGTCAATTTTTTTTTCGGACGGACATACGTACTTAGCCACAAAGCTTTTGCTACTTCTCCGGGCATAAAGGCGAGTAGAGTTCCAGCCTTAATAAACTGTGACAACGCAAATACATTAACATGGTTTGAATTTCGATGGTTTGAAAATACAATGAGACTCTTTAGATGGCGCTGATATCCTGATCCAGAACGTGTACCGTGTGAACGTGGCGAAGCCATGCCGGTGTGCTAGACTTATACCGGGTGTATTGTAATAATAATAATGTTTCTTTTCTTAAATAATTTACATTGTGCACAGAATACATTTACAGCAAATCCAATCAAAGTTATTCATGACTATAAGTTAGAGGCACAGTTTAGTGTACTACTATCCCTTAAACTAGGTTAGACCTGTATCTTAAGAGATAGGGTTCAGCCATTCGAAGTTCGGCGGGAGGCGCACTGACGAGCGCTCGAGTTGTGGCGCGAGCGGTCGATTTGCCACGTTGCTCGCGCCAGGGTCAGCGCAATACTGCCTAATCTGGAAGAATGGCTGTCCAAGAGGTTTTTCGGCGTCACCTTCCGGGTGACAAATACTCACCGGACATGGTTGTTTCGGTGAGAATCTGAGTCGAATAGGGAGAAAGCCCGCCATCGCGTGTCACCACTTCGGCAGCTACTGGGACTCGGCCCAACATACGCTAGAGGAGTGCCCAGCCTGGGACTACGAGTGCAGAGTCCTGGTCAACGTCATTGGGCAGGATCTCTCGCCGCCGAGCCGGCCGTTGTTGCGGCCATGCTGGATGCGAGGGAATCATAGAGAGCGGTGGTCTCCTTCTGTGCTCTTCATGCTCCAGAAGGAGACCGCGAAGAGCGCCCCGCGTACCCCGCACGAAGAAAAGTGCGGGGCGAGGCCGGAGAACGATATAAGAGTTGCCGGCGAGTATGTGAGGCGCCGAACTAACTCTAAAGGTTCGGCGCCACAGCGTCATCAACAAAAGATGGTGCGAGTAAACCTCGCGGCGAAAATAAATCACGCCGCCGCGCCCTTGGGATCGCAGAGTGGGGACTCCGACCGTCATCACAATTGCGATCCCGGGAAGAGGTAACCAGGTGTAGCCACTAGTTACCTACGCACAAAGACTGTACTTATGACATAATACTGATGTTTAAGACTTATACCGGGTGAAATACGCCCAGAAATTTGTAATATTTGGCGTACCGTGTTTCACAGGAACGACGCGTCTAAGCTGACTCATACAAATAATTTTTGTATTTTTCCAGTGTAATGTAATGTAAAAATAAAAGTACTTAACACAATGATAAAAATATGAGTGAATATTCACATGGCATTTTCAAAGTGTTTCGCCTAATGAAGTAATGATGACTAACAATAAGTCTATTATTGACTTTTATGTACGTTTAATAAATAATCTATTGTTACTAGACATAAGAAAAATCATAACTATTCGGTCAAATAATCTGTACATTTGAAAAATAATCCAATTGTTTAACAAATAAAACAAGTCATTTTCCTTCGAATTCACGTCGTTAAATAGATAAAGTCCGAACGTTGTACCTTATTTCTTACTTACGAACGGAGGAATAAAGTTATAGTTCAAAGGTTCAACATGAAAGCAATGTCATACATGACTGCATTGTAAAATAATAGTAGAATTTATTGCTATAGCGAGCTCTTCTAGGAAAACCAGTCCTTAGAACGAACTAGCATTATTTACGAACAACTTTAATTGAAATAAAACATTATAAAATAAATGGTTGATTTTATTAGTTAATTAGCTATTACCCGCGACGTGTCCGCGTGATGTTTGTTATTCGTTCGGTTTTTGAACTATCCCACGGGAACTCATTACTTTTCTGTGATTAAAACCAGACAGTTACCGTTTTGGAGATTAGCCCGTACAAACCTACGGAATAAGAGATTTTTTTTTAAATCTGGATGTGTTCTATTTTACTTCTAACATCCCCCTGACTCGGTTTTTAGCGTTGTTTTCTGTGTACAGACATTCAACCTCTACAGTTTTTTTATATGTAGATATAGATAATAGACCACCTCCGTATCGTAGCGGTATTTGGCTCGCTTTAAATCTCGGAGGTCGTGCGTTCGATCCCCACCGGGCTCCGGACTGGAAATCTTTGTGTAAATTCTAAGATTTCTTTCCGGGTCTTGTTGGTTGAGGAACTAACCTCCGTGCCTCGGAAAGTACGTTAAGCTGTTGGTCCCAATTGTTATATCATCATCTATAATAAACGTATATCAAAGAACGGGCAGCCGCGTTTCCTTGTGTGTTACAACATAATACTGCGGTCACCAACCCGTCTGCCAAGCGTGGTGACTATGGCAAATACCCTCCCTCGGGAGTAGGCCCATGTTCAGCAGTGAAGAATGATATTGAAAAGAGGAAATTTTTTTGCGATGTATAAATAGATTAAGTCTCAGTAAACCTTATAAGCACACTTCATTTACTTTTACTTGATTCGTTGTTAATTTATGTCCTCTCTTCCTGTCACAAAACCTCTCAATCTGGATCGAGATCCGTGATCGCGGTAGATTGATATAAACTGATTTGGATTGTTGTCACATTACACAGTCAATCCAGATCACGTCAGTCCACTGTTCGCAATGATCACATGAAGACGTGTGCTCAGGGGATTCTGATTGCCAATAAATAAAAAAATATGAAGATTGTGTGTTCACAATAGCGAAAGCCTCCGTAGCGTAGCGGTATTTGACTCACTTTAAATCAAGGAGGTCGTGGATTCGATTCCCACGCCGGGCAGTAAATCTTTGTGTAAATTCTAAGATATCCTTCTGGGTCTGGTTGATTGAGGGACTACCCTCCGTGCCTCGGAAAGCACGTTAAGCCACTGGCCGATTATTATAAAATCATCTATAATAATCGTATATCAAGGAACGGGCAGCAGCCTTTCCTTGTGTGGTAAAACATAATACTGCGGTCATCAACCCGCCTGCCAAACGTGGAGACTATGGCGAATACCCTCCCCGGGAGGAGGCCCATGTTCAGCAGTGAACGTTATACGGGCTGATGATGACGTATTGCAAAATGGATCTGAACAAAAAAAGCATGTGTATTAATTAATTTTAATATTTTTTTTTTATTCTCTTATTACTACTAGTAATTTTAATAGTATCTTTCGAATTATATGTTGCACATTAGACGCTCAATCTGGATTGCGATAAACGGATCGAGATCATGGATTTCAAAATATTTGATAATTTGCGATCCGATGTCGCGATCCGTCAATCACACACATTAAACAGTCAATCTGGATTGACATTGATCTCGATCACGGATCTCGATCCAGATTGAGCGTGTAATGTCGGCCTAAGGGAAAATGATTGTATCAAAACCAAACAACATCCAGAAATATCAAACAGCAAACTCTAACCCCCTACGCTTAGTTTGCAAAGAACCTTTCGATACCCTCGTAGACAATAACTCTGAGTGGCCCGCGAACTTTTTTTTTTTGTTGTCCGGGGGACCGTACATTTACGCATTCCCACCGCCGCTGCAGCGTATTCGCGCTGGCGGTGGGCTATGTGGGACTCGCCCTCTTCATAGCGTGGTATGCTAAACTCATACCACGAGGACCCTACACCAATAAAACCTCCCGGACACTCCTTCGATCCGCCGTTGGGGCCGGGTACGCAGCACAAAAGTCCCCTAAAAAACTAAAAGTCATAATTCCTCAATCCCCGCCAATGACCGCCCTGAGCCGAAGTCCAAGTCCCACGGGAGAGAGAGAGAGCGCAAGAGAGCGTTCTTGCGATGGTTTCTTTTTCAGCCCGTTTTAGTCACTGCTGAACATGGGCCTCTTTTTAACCTTGGCCAACCAGGATCGTTAAAGGATATTGCCGTAATCACTAAGCTTGGCAGTTAAATTGGTGATCGCAGTAAGGTGGAAGTGTCTTTAAGCTGATAGAAGCTGCTGCCTGTACATCAGCTTTACAATGAAGATATGGGATATTCTATTTTATACCGGAAACCACAAGCAGGTTTCTTAGGAGAGCCCTGCTCGCCTATATGCCCAGTGTTGTAGCAAAAGCCTCATGACTAACTACATAATTATGTCCGCACCGAAAACAAAAGAAGCTAACTCAAATAAACTTTATATTCCAAGTAACCTCAGAAAATATTCCATTCATTTATCTAAAATATCAACAAGACGACACGAGACTGGACTTAATAGAATGTCGTCGCTAAAAGATAAAAAAATATTTGACTTAGCGCATTCAGAAAAATTACTTTAATTAAAATGTTAAGAGACCTGGAGTGGCTTTGAATGAAGGCGTCACTTTAAGAGCTCTAGACTTCGCGGTGCATGTCACAACTTCCAGCAAATAAAAACTTACGAGACACAGCTGTATATTTAAAAAATTTAGAAGTTTCTGAACTTTAATTAATATGGAATGGACGAAGTTCGTTAAAGTTGACAGTATTTGAAATATACGCCTAATATTATTTAAAGAAAGAATATTAAGGTTAAGTTTTAAGACTAGTATTTTATCTTTGAGAAATACAACGAAGGCTTCGTAAACATTATGACTATCTTGTTATCACATTTACGTAACTAGCGAGTTCCTGCATTGGATCCCCGGATAAAACATTAAATTGTATTATAAGAAATATACCATTAAAAAGAAATCTAAGTTCCAGCCCGAACTCTGAAAGCTGTTTTTTTCTTTCTAAAGACTACTCCTACACTTTGGAATTTAATCTCATTGTCGCGAGGAACTTACAAATACTTAATTCACGGATACAAAGTAACTAC